>OX243918.1:10000-2694799 GCA_945859665.1 Anorthoa munda
GATTCAGCCCCGCCCCGTTCCACCTCCATTTATCTCCTCCTCGCACCGAACACGGGTGCACGGGACCTTTGTGCGGACGGCGGACCCCGATCCGTCGCCCGCGGTCCCCGGCGTTACGGCGGCATCTGGCCCGCGAAGACCCGACGCCGCCTTCCACGCCTGCGGCGGCGCATCGGGGCCGAGTCGACATCGTCTTCCCGGCCCCGCTCCGCCGCCTCCTTCTGCGACATTACTGTGTCGCAGAAGGTCGCTGCCGCCTGCCATGACTCGTCGCTGTCGACCATCTCCCTTAGGAGGGCCGGCAGCGACAGGTCATCTCCGACTGTCGCGGACAGGGCGGCGCGAGGGACCGCCCAAGCTGGGCACTCCTCGCGCGTGTGTTGCGCCGTGTCCGCGACTCCCGCCTCACAATGGTGACACACCTCAGAGGGCTCTCTTCCCACCCGGTGCAGGAATCTACCAAAGCAACCGTGCCCGGTGATCACCTGCGTCAGGTGGAAAGAGAGGACCCCGTGCCGCCGCTCGAGCCACTCGTGGAGAATGGGCCGAACGGCGGCCACCAGCTCTCGACTCGTCACCGATATTTCGAGACGGGCTGTCCACCTCCGCAGGAGAGTCTCACGTCCCTCCTCTCGCCAACGCCGAATCTCCCGCGGATGGGGACAGCCACCACCCGCCGTCTCTTCTTTTATTCGCCAGTACACCGCGGCGAGTACCTCGGCGTCGAGGTCCCACGGCGGTGTACCGGCGAGCACGCACGCACCGACGCAAGACACGGTGCGGTACGCCCGGGCCACCCTGAGCGCCATGGCGCGCTGCGGTCGTCGCAGCGCAGCCTGATTCGGGTTGCTCAGGGCGCCTGCCCATATTGGCGCCCCGTAGAGCGCCATGGAGCGCACCACACCGGTGTACAGGCGTCGGCAGACTCCTCCAGGACCCCCAACGTTTGGGAGGATCCGCCCCAAGGCCCCGGCAGTGGCCAACAACTTTGGGGCCAACCGCCGGAAGTGCTCCTCGAACTTCCATCGGCCGTCGAGGACGAGACCGAGGTACTTCATCGTAGTCCCGACGGCGATGGAAGTCCCTCCCACAATAATCGAGGCCTCCGGCGGCGGCCTGTTCCGGGGCCCGTGGAAGAGGAGGGCCTCGGACTTTTCCAAGGCCACCTCGAGCCCCAGGGCGCGGATCCTCCCCACGACCTGGGCCACACCCGCAGTGGCGAGCAGCGATGCCTCTCTGTAGGTGCCGCCGCGGGCCAGCACGAGGGTATCGTCGGCGTAACAAATGACACCGACCCCCCGCAAAGTGGCCCCGCGCAGCACCCAGTCGTAGCCGATGTTCCACAGGGGCGGGCCGAGGACCGACCCCTGTGGAACACCGCACGACATTTCCCTCCTCCCCTCGCCGGCCCTCGTCGGGTACACGACGGCTCTGCCGGCGAAGTAGTCGGCGATGACCCTCTGGAGGTACTGCGGTACCCCATGGTACCGCAGCGCCACCCTGACCGTCTCCCAGGGCAGCGTGTTGAACGCATTGCGGATGTCCAATGACACCGCAAGCATCACGCCGCCCTGGGAGACCGCCTCCTCGGCGAGGTCCCTCACCCGCGCAACGGCATCCAGGGTCGACCGACCCCGGCGGAAACCGAACTGCGCGTCGTCCAGGCCCGGATCCATGCACTCGGCCAGGCGAGCAGCGAGCACTCGCTCGAAGAGCTTGCTCACCTCGCCGAGTAGCACGATCGGACGGTAGGACGACGGCAGTCCGGCCGGGCGCCCGACCTTCGGCAGAAGGACGAGCTTGCCCGTCTTCCATTGCCGCGGGAATCGACCCTGCACCACGCACGCGGTGAAGAGGGACCTCACCCTCTCGCCCATCTCCTCCAGCGCGATCACCAAGGCCGTCCCCGGAACGCCGTCCGGGCCTGGGGCGGTCCTCTTCATTTTGAGTTTCAGGACGGCCGCCCCGAACTCGGCCTCCGATACCGGCGTTGCGGGGACGTCGTCCTCGGCAGATCGCGCATTCTCGTGTCGGGCCATCGCCGGGGGCACCCACTCTTCTCGCTGCGGGAAGAGGGTCCCCACCACTTCGTCGAGGAGAGTGTCATCGACACTGGCCGTGACAGGGGGGGCCCAGGGCCGCAACTTCTTACGAACGGCCTTGTACGGCCTGCCCCAAGGGTCGCCGTCGAGGGTCCGCAGCCAGTCCGCCCATGCCGCCTCCTTGGCCCGCGCAATCGCCACTGCGAAGCATTCGCGAAGAGCCCTGTAGGCGGCATAGGAGGCTGTCTCCTCCTGGATGTCCCGGACCCGCCTCCGCCTACACCGGGTGCATCGGCGGCGAGCCCTACCGCAATCCACTCGCATGCGGCGGAGCTCGTCGCTCCACCAATACACCCGCAGCCGCGGTGGGAGGGGCCTCGCCCTGGGCATCGCCGCGTCGCATATGCGACCCAGCGAGGCCCCAAGGCGCCCCGCCTCCTCGTCCACGTCCTGTACGACGTCGGGTCCGGACACCCAGTCCTCGACAATAGCGGCCTCTCTGGCGACCTCCCTGTCGAGCCGTCCTAACACCCAGCGCGGACCGCCCCCAATAACCGGGGTCGGGCCCGAGCCTTGCGGGCCGGTGGGGAACGCGGAGACATCAAATCGGATGTACCGGTGGTCAGACAGTGTCTCCGCGTCCACCACCACCCTCCAGTCCCGGACACGGCGCGCCAGGGCGGTCGATGCCAACGTTATGTCGACTATCGACCCGCCCTGTTGCCGCACGCACGTGTCCTCCGACCCCGTATTGAGGACGGCCAGACCCATGGCGATCGCCCACTCTTCCAAACACTCACCCCGCGCATCCGTCACCGGGGATCCCCACGCCATAGATTTGGCGTTGAAATCCCCAGCGACTAGCACGGGGCTAGGGGCGGCCCGCCCAACCAGAGATCCCACCTCCACGAGCATTTGCTCAAAGTCGGCGAGACCCCGGTTGGGCGAGAAGTACACCCCTATGTACGAGATACCGCCCACGGCTGCCAGCACGTGGCCCCTACCCCTCGACACGTGGTCAATGGGCGGGGCGCCAGCGGCAGCGGGGGCGGTGATGGCCACCAATCCCTCCCGGTCCCCGACCCAGTCATCCCGAGTGGGGACGTAGTAGGGCTCGGCGACCACGGCAACTTGAATGCCCCACTCTGCCAGGGACTGGGACAATAGATCCTGGGCCCTGGCAGAGTGGTTAATATTCGCCTGTAAAATCTTTACTCCGGGCATCAAGGCGCGGTCTTAGCTGGCCCCTCCGTTGTTGTTGTTGTTGTTGTTGGGCGATGGGCGCCCGACTTGGCCTTGGCCTGCCCCCCATCGCCCGCGCAGCCCACTCCGCCGAGAGGGTGCCGGGCCGGTTTGCCCGCTGCAGCGCAAGTGGCACAGTTGGGCTCGGCTCGGCACTCACGCGCCCGGTGGCCCGCCTTTCCGCAGCGGAAGCACAAGCCGCTGCGGTCCACCTCTGATTGGCACTTGCTGGCGACGTGGCCCAGGTTGAGGCACCTGAAGCACCTTAGGGGCCTCGCCGCCAGCAGAGCCACTCTCGCCGTCGTCCAGCCCACATGCAGGCGGCCGGCGCCGGCCACGGTTTTGGCAGCGGCCACCGGGCAGCTGAGCCACATCGTGGCCCGTTCGCCGATGACTCCGGGCCTCACTTCGTCGATGTGACAATCGGCTTGCGCTGCGAATGCCGCCACCACCTCTGCGGCGGTGACGGAGTCGTCCAGCCCCGAGACAATTACCTCCACCCTCTTTGTGGGGCGGGAGACCCGGACTACGTCTGCGCTGAGGACCTCCCTTAGCTTGGTAGCCAGGGAGTCGGCCTTCTCAGCGCCCCCATCCCCGAAAATTTCGAGGATGCGGGCGCCGGTGACCGTGGTCCTGCAGCGCATCTCTCCAATACCAAGACTCGTTTTATCTATCCGAGTCCGGGCCTCCCGCAAGACGGTGGCGTAGCTTGCGCCGCGCTCCGCCGCGCCCGGCTGCAGCGTCAATGTCACTGCAGCCGTTTTCGGCTCACGCAGCTTCGCCACCGCCGCCGCCTTGCCGCTCTGGGTGCTTTGGGTGCTCTTCTTTTGGGAGCTTTTTGCACCCCGAGCAGCGACGACACTCCACTGCTCCGTCAACGGGGGCGGTGGAGGGGCGTCCCGCACTTCGGGGCTAGGGGCCGGGGCCGTCTTTTTCCCCTTGCCTTTGCCCTTGTCGGTGCCCTTGCCCTTGCCCTTGAGCTTTTGGGGCTGGGCTGTGGGCGCAGGCAGAGGCGCCGGGGGTGTTGGGTCCACTTGTGGGGCTATCGCTGCCGCGGCCTCATCCTCCATCTTCTTCCGCGCCTTGTCAGCCGCCAGCGGCGGCCGCAGTCCCGGCTCCGGGAGGAGGCGACACTCGAGCCCTTCGAGTCGTGCATTCAGCATATTGCTGAACTGCACGACCGTGGCCCGAGTAATCTCCTCCATCATAGTCCGGACTGCGTCGGGCTCTACCGCCGCCGGCCGGCTATTAGCCTCCGCTAACTGTGCCGTGAGGCGCTGATTTTCCACTTCCAGCTGCCTCACCTCCTCCGACACTGTGCGGGCCCTTATTCCCACCGCGGCCTCCTTAATTATTGTGGCCGCATCCTTTAAAGTTTTTACGCTCGTCCCCTTTAGTTTCCGGGACGTAGTGGCCACCTTTTCTATTATTTTTGCAGCCTCTAGCAGCAATTGGTTTAATGCTGCTAGAGACTGCGCCGTGTCCTCCTCGGGTGTTGGCGGGTTGAGGCCGCTGCGGCAGGCTTGTCTCGACTGCCGCAGGGATTCGCCCATGCCCGCGATTTCTTCTTCGGCCTCTAGCCGGAGCTCCTCCTCTTTTTGTCTATTGTACGCGGCCTTGGCTGCGGCTAGGCCCACGTACTCGCCCGTGGTGGGCGGTCGGCCTCTGCCGCGTTTTGATTTGTGCGCCGCTCCTTTGGGCGGCGACATGTTCTCCTCTGGCTCTTGGTCACCTATTGGCCTTTTAAGCCAACGGCGAACGCTCTCCTCACTCCCAGAGTCGACCGTCATCAGACTCGCCTGACTGGCATCTGAGTCGGACTCCGAGAGACGCGTAAGGGAGACGCGTAGTTCCTTCTTTGGTGTCTCCGTCTTCTGTTGCTGAGTCACCTCCTCCTTTTCTTCCTCTTTGTTTTGGTTTTTGTTTAAAGGTTCCATAATAAATCCCACGAGTAGAGACGAAGTATTAACCCCTGCCGGGTGACGCTCATTCCGATGAACAGGGTACGCTATATACTGTGGAGGTCGCCAGGTATCCACAGGTTTTTACGACTTTGCTGTCGGGTTTAATAACCGGCATCAACATCCACGCGCGATGCGCGCGTGGTTGCTGATGCCGGCTGCTACAGGGTTTTCCTTCCCGCGGGCCGGCCAATTAAGGCAAGCCCTCCGGTCCACAGCACATCCCGTACCCCATGACACCAACGATGGGGGTCTTTGGGAGTGTGCCGTGGGCTCCGGGATTCAAGGGGAGCTGGTGTAGACTCCCCTGTTGGTGGTCGCCTGTTTTCAGGTAACCACCCTCCCTCCTCACGTCGTTCCTAGCCTAACCTACCCAACCTAGCCTACCCAACCCAACCTATCCAACCTAGCCTGCCCAAACTAACCTACCCAACCTAGCCTACCCCGTATAAACTATCCCCGCCCCGCCCCACCCCTATGTCGCATCTGGTGTGTCCTCTGCTAATCAGAGGAACACCCAGAGCGACATCCCCCCCCTGTCAGATTATTCGCCACCGCCAACAAGAACCCACGAAAACATGGGAAGTTATTGACGGTGCCCAGAGTGCACCAGCCCAGCGGGTTGCTCTTCCCCCCGGACGTATCCGAAAGAGACCAACAACCAACCAGGCCAACGTGGAGGTTACCTGACCCGCACCCCAACCTAACCTTTTTTTTTTTTTTTTTTGTTCATCCAGGGAAATTCCTCACGAATACGCAGTGGTCTCGGGGGAACCACTGCGTTATGTGGGGTTTGCACCCACTAAAACCCTGGAGTGTTCCGTCTCTCGCCCACGGGGCTGCGGGACCCACGAGGCTTGCAACCGCGTGCCCCGCTAGCGTTGCTCCGTAGAGCCCTTCTCTCCGGGGCGGGGCTGAATCCCCTAGTTTGAGATTCAGCCCCGCCCCGTTCCACCTCCATTTATCTCCTCCTCGCACCGAACACGGGTGCACGGGACCTTTGTGCGGACGGCGGACCCCGATCCGTCGCCCGCGGTCCCCGGCGTTACGGCGGCATCTGGCCCGCGAAGACCCGACGCCGCCTTCCACGCCTGCGGCGGCGCATCGGGGCCGAGTCGACATCGTCTTCCCGGTCCCGCTCCGCCGCCTCCTTCTGCGACATTACTGTGTCGCAGAAGGTCGCTGCCGCCTGCCATGACTCGTCGCTGTCGACCATCTCCCTTAGGAGGGCCGGCAGCGACAAGTCATTCCCAACTGTCGCGGACAGGGCGGCGCGAGGGACCGCCCAAGCTGGGCACTCCTCGCGCGTGTGTTGCGCCGTGTCCGCGACTCCCGCCTCACAATGGTGACACACCTCAGAGGGCTCTCTTCCCACCCGGTGCAGGAATCTACCAAAGCAACCGTGCCCGGTGATCACCTGCGTCAGGTGGAAAGAGAGGACCCCGTGCCGCCGCTCGAGCCACTCGTGGAGAATGGGCCGAACGGCGGCCACCAGCTCTCGACTCGTCACCGAGATTTCGAGACGGGCTGCCCACCTCCGCAGGAGAGTCTCACGTCCCTCCTCTCGCCAACGCCGAATCTCCCGCGGATGGGGACAGCCACCACCCGCAATCTCTTCCTTCATTCGCCAGTACACCGCGGCGAGTACCTCGGCGTCGAGGTCCCACGGCGGTGTACCGGCGAGCACGCACGCACCGACGCAAGACACGGTGCGGTACGCCCGGGCCACCCTGAGCGCCATGGCGCGCTGCGGTCGTCGCAGCGCAGCCTGATTCGGGTTGCTCAGGGCGCCTGCCCATATTGGCGCCCCGTAGAGCGCCATGGAGCGCACCACACCGGTGTACAGGCGTCGGCAAACTCCTCCAGGCCCCCCAACGTTTGGGAGGATCCGCCCCAAGGCCCCGGCAGTGGCCAACAACTTTGGGGCCAGCCGCCGGAAGTGCTCCTCGAACTTCCATCGGCCGTCGAGGACGAGACCGAGGTACTTCATCGTAGTCCCGACGGCGATGGAAGTCCCTCCCACAATAATCGAGGCCTCCGGCGGCGGCCTGTTCCGGGGCCCGTGGAAGAGGAGGGCCTCGGACTTTTCCAAGGCCACCTCGAGCCCCAGGGCGCGGATCCTCCCCACGACCTGGGCCACACCCGCAGTAGCGAGCAGCGATGCCTCTCTGTAGGTGCCGCCGCGGGCCAGCACGAGGGTGTCGTCGGCGTAACAGATGACACCGACCCCCCGCAAAGTGGCCCCGCGCAGCACCCAGTCGTAGCCGATGTTCCACAGGGGCGGGCCGAGGACCGACCCCTGTGGAACACCGCACGTCATTTCCCTCCTCCCCTCGCCAGCCCTCGTCGGGTACACGACGGCTCTGCCGGCAAAGTAGTCGGCGATGACCCTCTGGAGGTACTGCGGTACCCCATGGTACCGCAGTGCCGCCCTGACCGTCTCCCAGGGCAGCGTGTTGAACGCATTGCGGATGTCCAATGACACCGCAAGCATCACGCCGCCCTGGGAGACCGCCTCCTCGGCGAGGTCCCTCACCCGCGCGACGGCATCCAGGGTCGACCGACCCCGGCGGAAACCGAACTGCGCGTCGTCCAGGCCCGGATCCATGCACTCGGCCAGGCGAGCAGCGAGCACCCGCTCGAAGAGCTTGCTCACCTCGCCGAGTAGCACGATCGGACGGTAGGACGACGGCAGTCCGGCCGGGCGCCCGACCTTCGGCAGAAGGACGAGCTTGCCCGTCTTCCACGGCCGCGGGAATCGACCTTGCGCCACGCATGCGGTGAAGAGGGACCTCACCCTCTCGCCCATCTCCTCCAGCGCGATCACCAAGGCCGTCCCCGGAACGCCGTCCGGGCCTGGGGCGGTCCTCTTCATTTTGAGTTTCAGGACGGCCGCCCCGAACTCGGCCTCCGATACCGGCGTTGCGGGGACGTCGTCCTCGGCAGATCGCGCATTCTCGTGTCGGGCCATCGCCGGGGGCACCCACTCTTCTCGCTGCGGGAAGAGGGTCCCCACCACCTCGCCGAGGAGAGTGTCATCGACACTGGCCGTGACAGGGGGGGCCCAGGGCCGCAACTTCTTGCGGACGGCCTTGTACGGCCTGCCCCACGGGTCGCCGTCGAGGGTCCGCAGCCAGTCCGCCCATGCCGCCTCCTTGGCCCGGGCAATTGCCACCGCAAAGCCTTCGCGCAGAGCCCTGTAGGCGGCATAGGAGGCTGTCTCCTCCTGGATGTCCCGGACCCGCCTCCGCCTACACCGGGTGTATCGGCGGCGAGCCCTACCGCAATCCACTCGCATGCGGCGGAGCTCGTCGCTCCACCAATACACCCGAAGCCGCGGTGGGAGGGGCCTCGCCCTGGGCATCGCCGCGTCGCATATGCGACCCAGCGAGGCCCCAAGGCGCCCCGCCTCCTCGTCCACGTCCTGTACGACGTCGGGTCCGGACACCCAGTCCTCGACAATAGCGGCCTCTCTGGCGACCTCCCTGTCGAGCCGTCCAAGTACCCAGCGCGGACCGCCCCCAATAACCGGGGTCGGGCCCGAGCCCTGCGGGCCGGTGGGGAGCGCGGAGACATCAAATCGGATGTACCGGTGGTCGGACAGTGTCTCCGCGTCCACCACCACCCTCCAGTCCCGGACACGGCGCGCCAGGGCGGTCGATGCCAACGTTATGTCGACTATCGACCCGCCCTGTCGCCGCACGCACGTGTCCTCCGACCCCGTATTGAGGACGGCCAGACCCATGGCGATCGCCCACTCTTCCAAACACTCACCCCGCGCATCCGTCACCGGGGATCCCCACGCCATAGATTTGGCGTTGAAATCCCCAGCGACTAGCACGGGGCTAGGGGCGGCCCGCCCAACCAGAGATCCCACCTCCACGAGCATTTGCTCAAAGTCGGCGAGACCCCGGTTGGGCGAGATGTACACCCCTATGTACGAGACACCGCCCACGGCTGCCAGCACGTGGCCCCTACCCCTCGACACGTGGTCAATGGGCGGGGCGCCAGCGGCAGCGGGGGCGGTGATGGCCACCAATCCCTCCCGGTCCCCGACCCAGTCATCCCGAGTGGGGACGTAGTAGGGCTCGGCGACCACTGCAACTTGAATGCCCCACTCTGCCAGGGACTGGGACAATAGATCCTGGGCCCTGGCAGAGTGGTTAATATTCGCCTGTAGTATCTTTACTCCGGACATCAGGGCGCGGTCTCAGCTGGCCCCTCCGTTGTTGTTGTTGTTGTTGGGCGATGGGCGCCCGACTTGGCCTTGGCCTGCCCCCCATCGCCCACGCAGCCCACTCCGCCCAGAGGGTGCCGGGCCGGTTTGCCCGCTGCAGCGCAAGTGGCGCAGTTGGGCTCGGCTCGGCACTCGCGCGCCCGGTGGCCCGACTTGCCGCAGCGGAAGCACAAGCCGCTGCGGTCCACCTCTGATGGGCACTTGCTGGCGACGTGGCCCAGGTTGAGGCACCTGAAGCACCTTAGGGGCCTCGCCGCCAGCAGGGCCACTCTCGCCGTCGTCCAGCCCACATGCAGGCGGCCGGCGCCGGCCACGGTTTTGGCAGCGGCCACCGGGCAGCTGAGCCACATCGTGGCCCGGTCGCCGATGACTCCGGGCCTCACTTCGTCGATGTGACAATCGCCTTGCGCTGCGAATGCCGCCACCACCTCTGCGGCGGTGACGGAGTCGTCCAGCCCCGAAATAATTACCTCAACCCTCTTTGTGGGGCGGGAGACCCTGACTAGGTCTGCGCTGAGGACCTCCCTTAGCTTGGTAGCCAGGGAGTCGGCCTTCTCAGCGCCCCCATCCCCGAAAATTTCGAGGATGCGGGCGCCGGTGACCGTGGTCCTGCAGCGCATCTCTCCAATGCCTAGACTCGTTTTGTCAATCCGAGTCCGGGCCTCCCGCAAGACGGTGGCGTAGCTTGCGCCGCGCTCCGCCGCTCCCGGCTGCAGCGTCAATGTCACTGCAGCCGTTTTCGGCTCACGCAGCTTCGCCACCGCCGCCGCCTTGCCGCTCTGGGTGCTCTGGGTGCTCTTCTTTTGGGAGCTTTTTGCACCCCGAGCAGCGACGACACTCCACTGCTCCGTCAACGGGGGTGGTGGAGGGGCGTCCCGCACTTCGGGGCTAGGGGCCGGGGCCGTCTTTTTCCCCTTGCCTTTGCCTTTGCCCTTGTCGGTGCCCTTGCCCTTGCCCTTGGGCTTTTGGGGCTGGGCTGTGGGCGCAGGCAGAGGCGCCGGGGGTGTTGGGTCCACTTGTGAGGTTATCGCTGCCGCGGCCTCATCCTCTACCTTCTTCCGCGCCTTGTCAGCCGCCAGCGGCGGCCGCAGTCCCGGCTCCGGGAGGAGGCGACACTCGAGCCCTTCGAGTCGTGCATTCAGCATATTGCTGAACTGCACGACCGTGGCCCGAGTAATCTCCTCCATCATAGTCCGGACTGCGTCGGGCTCTACCGCCGCCGGCCGGCTATTAGCCTCCGCTAACTGTGCCGTGAGGCGCTGATTTTCAGTTTCCAGCTGCCTCACCTCCTCCGACACTGTGCGGGCTCTTATGCCCACCGCTGCCTCCTTTATTGTGGTGGCCGCATCCTTTAACGTTTTTACGCTCGTCCCCTTCAATTTCTTGGACGTTGTGGCCACCTTTTCAATGATTTTTGCAGCCTCTAGCAGCAATTGGTTCAGTGCTGCTAGAGACTGCGCCGTGTCCTCCTCGGGTGTTGGCGGGTTGAGGCCGCTGCGGCAGGCTTCTCTCGACTGCCGCAGGGTTTCGCCCATGCCCGCGATTTCTTCTTCGGCCTCTAGCCGGAGCTCCTCCTCTTTTTGTCTATTGTACGCGGCCTTGGCTGCGGCTAGGCCCACGTACTCGCCCGTGGTGGGCGGTCGGCCTCTGCCGCGTTTTGATTTGTGCGCCGCTCCTTTGGGCGGCGACATGTTCTCCTCTGGCTCTTGGTCACCTATCGGCCTTTTAAGCCAACGGCGAACGCTCTCCTCACTCCCAGAGTCGACCGTCATCAGACTCGCTTGACTGGCGTCTGAGTCGGACTCCGAGAGACGCGTAAGGGAGACGCGTAGTTCTTTCTTTGGTGTCTCCGTCGTCTGTTGCTGAGTCACCTCCTCCTTTTCTTCCATCTTTGTTTGGTTAGTTTTGTTTAAGTTATCCATATGATTCCCACGAGTAGAGACGATGTGATAACCCCTGCCGGGTGACGCTCATTCCGATGAACAGGGTACGCTATATACTGTGGAGGTCGCCAGGTATCCACAGGTTTTTACGACTTTGCTGTCGGGTTTAATAACCGGCATCAACATCCACGCGCGATGCGCGCGTGGTTGCTGATGCCGGCTGCTACAGGGTTTTCCTTCCCGCGGGCCGGCCAATTAAGGCAAGCCCTCCGGTCCACAGCACATCCCGTACCCCATGACACCAACGATGGGGGTCTTTGGGAGTGTACCGTGGGCTCCGGGATTCAAGGGGAGCTGGTGTAGACTCCCCTGTTGGTGGTCGTCTGTTTTCAGGTAACCACCCTCCCTCCTCACGTCGTTCCTAGCCTAACCTACCCAACCTAGCCTACCCAACCCAACCTATCCAACCTAGCCTGCCCAAACTAACCTACCCAACCTAGCCTACCCCGTATAAACTATCCCCGCCCCGCCCCACCCCTATGTCGCATCTGGTGTGTCCTCTGCTAATCAGAGGAACACCCAGAGCGACATCCCCCCCCTGTCAGATTATTCGCCACCGCCAACAAGAACCCACGAAAACATGGGAAGTTATTGACGGTGCCCAGAGTGCACCAGCCCAGCGGGTTGCTCTTCCCCCCGGACGTATCCGAAAGAGACCAACAACCAACCAGGCCAACGTGGAGGTTACCTGACCCGCACCCCAACCTTTTTTTTTTTTTTTTTTTTTTTTTTTTTTTTTTTTGTTTGTCCAGTGAAATTCCTCACGAATACGCAGTGGTCTCGGGGGAGCCACTGCGTTATGTGGGGTTTGCACCCACTAAAACACTGGAGTGTTCCGACGCTCGCCCACGGGGCTGCGGGACCCACGAGGCTTGCTACCGCGTGCCCCGCTGGCGTTGCTCTGGCGAGCCCTTCTCTCCGGGGCGGGGCTGAATCTCAAACCAAGAGATTCAGCCCCGCCCCGTTCCACCTCCATCTATTTCCTCCTCGCACCGAACACGGGTGCACGGGACCTTTGCGCGGACGGCGGACCCCGATCCGTCGCCCGCGGTCCCTGGCGTTACGGCGGCATCTGGCCCGCAAAGACCCGACGCCGCCTTCCACGCCTGCGGCGGCGCATCGGGGCCGAGTCGACGTCGTCTTCCCGGTCCCGCTCCGCCGCCTCCTTCTGCGACATTACTGTGTCGCAGAAGGTCGCTGCCGCCTGCCATGACTCGTCGCTGTCGACCATCTCCCGAAGGAGGGCCGGCAGCGACAAGTCATTCCCAACTGTCGCGGACAGGGCGGCGCGAGGGACCGCCCAAGCTGGGCACTCCTCGCGCGTGTGTTGCGCCGTGTCCGCGACTCCCGCCTCGCAATGGTGACACACCTCAGAGGGCTCTCTTCCCACCCGGTGCAGGAATCTACCAAAGCAACCGTGCCCGGTGATCACCTGCGTCAGGTGGAAAGAGAGGACCCCGTGCCGCCGCTCGAGCCACTCGTGGAGAATGGGCCGAACGGCGGCCACCAGCTCTCGACTCGTCACTGATATTTCGAGACGGGCTGCCCACCTCCGCAGGAGAGTCTCACGTCCCTCCTCTCGCCAACGCCGAATCTCCCGCGGATGGGGACAGCCACCACCCGCAATCTCTTCTTTTATTCGCCAGTACACCGCAGCGAGTACCTCGGCATCGAGGTCCCACGGCGGCGTACCGGCGAGGACACACGCACCGACGCAAGACACGGTGCGGTACGCTCGGGCCACCCTGAGCGCCATGGCGCGCTGCGGTCGTCGCAGCGCAGCCTGATTCGGGTTGCTCAGGGCGCCTGCCCATATTGGCGCCCCGTAGAGCGCCATGGAGCGCACCACACCGGTGTACAGGCGTCGGCAAACTCCTCCAGGCCCCCCAACGTTTGGGAGGATCCGCCCCAAGGCCCCGGCAGTGGCCAACAACTTTGGGGCCAGCCGCCGGAAGTGCTCCTCGAACTTCCATCGGCCGTCGAGGACGAGACCGAGGTACTTCATCGTAGTCCCGACGGCGATGGAAGTCCCTCCCACAATAATCGAGGCCTCCGGCGGCGGCCTGTTCCGGGGCCCGTGGAAGAGGAGGGCCTCGGACTTTTCCAAGGCCACCTCGAGCCCCAGGGCGCGGATCCTCCCCACGACCTGGGCCACACCCGCAGTGGCGAGCAGCGATGCCTCTCTGTAGGTGCCGCCGCGGGCCAGCACGAGGGTGTCGTCGGCGTAACAAATGACACCGACCCCCCGCAAAGTGGCCCCGCGCAGCACCCAGTCGTAGCCGATGTTCCACAGGGGCGGGCCGAGGACCGACCCCTGTGGAACACCGCACGACATTTGCCTCCTCCCCTCGCCGGCCCTCGTCGGGAACACGACGGCTCTGCCGGCGAAGTAGTCGGCGATGACCCTCTGGAGGTACTGCGGTACCCCATGGTACCGCAGTGCCGCCCTGACCGTCTCCCAGGGCAGCGTGTTGAACGCATTGCGGATGTCCAATGACACCGCAAGCATCACGCCGCCCTGGGAGACCGCCTCCTCGGCGAGGTCCCTCACCCGCGCAATAGCATCCAGGGTCGACCGACCCCGGCGGAAACCGAACTGCGCGTCGTCCAGATCCGGATCCATGCACTCGGCCAGGCGAGCAGCGAGCACTCGCTCGAAGAGCTTGCTCACCTCGTCGAGTAGCACGATCGGACGGTAGGACGACGGCAGTCCGGCCGGGCGCCCGACCTTCGGCAGAAGGACGAGTTTGCCCGTCTTCCATGGCCGCGGGAATCGACCCTGCGCCACGCATGCGGTGAAGAGGGACCTCACCCTCTCGCCCATCTCCTCCAGCGCGATCGCCAAGGCCGTCCCCGGAACGCCGTCCGGGCCTGGGGCGGTCCTCTTCATCCTGAGTTTCAGGACGGCCGCCCCGAACTCGGCCTCCGATACCGGCGGTGCGGGGACGTCAGCCTCGGCAGATCGCGCATTCTCTTGTCGGGCCATCGCCGGGGGCACCCACTCTTCTCGCTGCGGGAAGAGGGTCCCCACCACCTCGCCGAGGAGAGTGTCATCGACACTGGCCGTGACAGGGGGGGCCCAGGGCCGCAACTTCTTGCGGACGGCCTTGTACGGCCTGCCCCACGGGTCGCCGTCGAGGGTCCGCAGCCAGTCCGCCCATGCCGCCTCCTTGGCCCGGGCAATTGCCACCGCAAAGCCTTCGCGCAGAGCCCTGTAGGCGGCATAGGAGGCTGTCTCCTCCTGGATGTCCCGGACCCGCCTCCGCCTACACCGGGTGTATCGGCGGCGAGCCCTACCGCAATCCACTCGCATGCGGCGGAGCTCGTCGCTCCACCAATACACCCGAAGCCGCGGTGGGAGGGGCCTCGCCCTGGGCATCGCCGCGTCGCATATGCGACCCAGCGAGGCCCCAAGGCGCCCCGCCTCCTCGTCCACGTCCTGTACGACGTCGGGTCCGGACACCCAGTCCTCGACAATAGCGGCCTCTCTGGCGACCTCCCTGTCGAGCCGTCCAAGTACCCAGCGCGGACCGCCCCCAATAACCGGGGTCGGGCCCGAGCCCTGCGGGCCGGTGGGGAGCGCGGAGACATCAAATCGGATGTACCGGTGGTCGGACAGTGTCTCCGCGTCCACCACCACCCTCCAGTCCCGGACACGGCGCGCCAGGGCGGTCGATGCCAACGTTATGTCGACTATCGACCCGCCCTGTTGCCGCACGCACGTGTCCTCCGACCCCGTATTGAGGACGGCCAGACCCATGGCGATCGCCCACTCTTCCAAACACTCACCCCGCGCATCCGTCACCGGGGATCCCCACGCCATAGATTTGGCGTTGAAATCCCCAGCGACTAGCACGGGGCTAGGGGCGGCCCGCCCAACCAGAGATCCCACCTCCACGAGCATTTGCTCAAAGTCGGCGAGACCCCGGTTGGGCGAGATGTACACCCCTATGTACGAGACACCGCCCACGGCTGCCAGCACGTGGCCCCTACCCCTCGACACGTGGTCAATGGGCGGGGCGCCAGCGGCAGCGGGGGCGGTGATGGCCACCAATCCCTCCCGGTCCCCGACCCAGTCATCCCGAGTGGGGACGTAGTAGGGCTCGGCGACCACTGCAACTTGAATGCCCCACTCTGCCAGGGACTGGGACAATAGATCCTGGGCCCTGGCAGAGTGGTTAATATTCGCCTGTAGTATCTTTACTCCGGACATCAGGGCGCGGTCTCAGCTGGCCCCTCCGTTGTTGTTGTTGTTGTTGGGCGATGGGCGCCCGACTTGGCCTTGGCCTGCCCCCCATCGCCAACGCAGCCCACTCCGCCCAGAGGGTGCCGGGCCGGTTTGCCCGCTGCAGCGCAAGTGGCGCAGTTGGGCTCGGCTCGGCACTCGCGCGCCCGGTGGCCCGACTTTCCGCAGCGGAAGCACAAGCCGCTGCGGTCCACCTCTGATGGGCACTTGCTGGCGACGTGGCCCAGGTTGAGGCACCTGAAGCACCTTAGGGGCCTCGCCGCCAGCAGGGCCACTCTCGCCGTCGTCCAGCCCACACGCAGGCGGCCGGCGCCGGCCACGGTTTTGGCAGCGGCCACCGGGCAGCTGAGCCACATCGTGGCCCGGTCGCCGATGACTCCGGGCCTCACTTCGTCGATGTGACAATCGCCTTGCGCTGCGAATGCCGCCACCACCTCTGCGGCGGTGACGGAGTCGTCCAGCCCCGAGACAATTACCTCCACCCTCTTTGTGGGGCGGGAGACCCGGACTACGTCTGCGCTGAGGACCTCCCTTAGCTTGGTAGCCAGGGAGTCGGCCTTCTCAGCGCCCCCATCCCCGAAAATTTCGAGGATGCGGGCGCCGGTGACCGTGGTCCTGCAGCGCATCTCTCCAATACCAAGACTCGTTTTATCTATCCGAGTCCGGGCCTCCCGCAAGACGGTGGCGTAGCTTGCGCCGCGCTCCGCCGCGCCCGGCTGCAGCGTCAATGTCACTGCAGCCGTTTTCGGCTCACGCAGCTTCGCCACCGCCGCCGCCTTGCCGCTCTGGGTGCTTTGGGTGCTCTTCTTTTGGGAGCTTTTTGCACCCCGAGCAGCGACGACACTCCACTGCTCCGTTAACGGGGGCGGTGGAGGGGCGTCCCGCACTTCGGGGCTGGGGTCCCTAGCAGGGGCCGGGGCCGTCTTTTTCCCCTTGCCTTTGCCTTTGCCCTTTTCGATGCCCTTGCCCTTGAGCTTTTGGGGCTGGGCTGTGGGCGCAGGCAGAGGCGCCGGGGGTGTTGGGTCCACTTGTGAGGTTATCGCTGCCGCGGCCTCATCCTCTACCTTCTTCCGTGCCTTGTCAGCCGCCAGCGGCGGCCGCAGTCCCGGCTCCGGGAGGAGGCGACACTCGAGCCCTTCGAGTCGTGCATTCAGCATATTGCTGAACTGCACGACCGTGGCCCGAGTAATCTCCTCCATCATTTTCCGGACTGCGTCGGGCTCTACCGCCGCCGGCCGGCTATTGGCCTCCGCTAACTGTGCCGTGAGGCGCTGATTTTCTGCTTCCAGCTGCCTCACCTCCTCCGACACTGTGCGGGCCCTTATTCCCACCGCGGCCTCCTTTATTATGGAGGCCGCATCCTTGAGTGTTTTTTGGCTCGTCCCCTTTAACTGTTTTGACGTGACAGCCACCTTTTCCACAATTTTCGCAGCCTCTAGCAGCAGCATGTTCAGTGCTGCTAGAGACTGCGCCGTGTCCTCCTCGGGTGTTGGCGGGTTGAGGCCGCTGCGGCAGGCTTGTCTCGACTGCCGCAGGGTTTCGCCCATGCCCGCGATTTCTTCTTCGGCCTCTAGCCGGAGCTCCTCTCGTTTTTGATTATTGTACGCGGCCTTGGCCGCGGCTAGGCCCACGTACTCGCCCGTGGTGGGCGGTCGGCCTCTGCCCCGCTTTGATTTGTGTGCCGCCCCTTTGGGCGGCGACATATTTTCCTCTGGCTCTTGATTCGGCCTTTTCAGCCATCGACGAACGCCTTCCTCACTCCCGGAGTCTACCGTCATCAGACTCGCCTGACTGGCATCTGAATCGGACTCCGATAGACGCGTAAGGGAGACGCGGAGTTCTCTCCTCGGTGTCGTCTCCGTCGCTTGTTCCATCTCCCGCTCACTTTCTCTAATCTCCACCTCCTTTTCTTCCTCCTTTGTATGGTTTTTGTAAAGGTTATCCATAATAAATCCCACGAGTAGAGACGATATAAAAACCCCTGCCGGGTGACGCTCATTCCGACGAACAGGGGCACGCTATATACTGTGGAGGTCGCCAGGTATCCACAGGTTTTTACGACTTTGCTGTCGGGTTTAATAACCGGCATCAACATCCACGCGCGATGCGCGCGTGGTTGCTGATGCCGGCTGCTACAGGGTTTTCCTTCCCGCGGGCCGGCCAATTAAGGCAAGCCCTCCGGTCCACAGCACATCCCGTACCCCATGACACCAACGATGGGGGTCTTTGGGAGTATGCCGTGGGCTCCGGGATTCAAGGGGAGCTGGTGTAGACTCCCCTGTTGGTGGTCGCCTGTTTTCAGGTAACCACCCTCCCTCCTCACGTCGTTCCTAGCCTAACCTACCCAACCTAGCCTACCCAACCCAACCTATCCAACCTAGCCTGCCCAAACTAACCTACCCAACCTAGCCTACCCCGTATAAACTATCCCCGCCCCGCCCCACCCCTATGTCGCATCTGGTGTGTCCTCTGCTAATCAGAGGAACACCCAGAGCGACATCCCCCCCCTGTCAGATTATTCGCCACCGCCAACAAGAACCCACGAAAAACATGGGAAGTTATTGACGGTGCCCAGAGTGCACCAGCCTAGCGGGTTGCTCTTCCCCCCGGACGTATCCGAAAGAGACCAGCAACCAACCAGGCCAACGTGGAGGTTACCTGACCCGCACCCCACCCGCACCCCAACCTAACCTAACCTAACCTTTTTTTTTTTTTTTTTTTTTTTTTTTTTTTTTTTTTTTTTTTTTTTTTTTTTTTTTTTTTTTTTTTTTTTTTTTTTTGTTTATCCAGTGAAATTCCTCACGAATACGCAGTGGTCTCGGGGGAGCCACTGCGTTATGTGGGGTTTGCACCCACTAAAACACTGGAGTGTTCCGACGCTCGCCCACGGGGCTGCGGGACCCACGAGGCTTGCTACCGCGTGCCCCGCTGGCGTTGCTCTGGCGAGCCCTTCTCTCCGGGGCGGGGCTGAATCTCAAACCAAGAGATTCAGCCCCGCCCCGTTCCACCTCCCTTTATCTCCTCCTCGCACCGAACACGGGTGCACGGGACCTTTGTGCGGACGGCGGACCCCGATCCGTCGCCCGCGGTCCCCGGCGTTACGGCGGCATCTGGCCCGCAAAGACCCGACGCCGCCTTCCACGCCTGCGGCGGCGCATCGGGGCCGAGTCGACGTCGTCTTCCCGGTCCCGCTCCGCCGCCTCCTTCTGCGACATTACAGTGTCGCAGAAGGTCGCTGCCGCCTGCCATGACTCGTCGCTGTCGACCATCTCCCGAAGGAGGGCCGGCAGCGACAGGTCATCTCCGACTGTCGCGGACAGGGCGGCGCGAGGGACCGCCCAAGCGGGGCACTCCTCGCGCGTGTGTTGCGCCGTGTCCGCGACTCCCGCCTCGCAATGGTGACACACCTCAGAGGGCTCTCTTCCCACCCGGTGCAGGAATCTACCAAAGCAACCATGCCCGGTGATCACCTGCGTCAGGTGGAAAGAGAGGACCCCGTGCCGCCGCTCGAGCCACTCGTGGAGAATGGGCCGAACGGCGGCCACCAGCTCCCGACTCGTCACCGATATTTCGAGACGGGCTGCCCACCTCCGCAGGAGAGTCTCGCGTCCCTCCTCTCGCCAACGCCGAATCTCCCGCGGATGGGGACAGCCACCACCCGCAATCTCTTCTTTTATTCGCCAGTACACCGCAGCGAGTACCTCGGCGTCGAGGTCCCACGGCGGCGTACCGGCGAGCACGCACGCACCGACGCAAGACACGGTGCGGTACGCCCGGGCCACCCTGAGCGCCATGGCGCGCTGCGGTCGTCGCAGCGCAGCCTGATTCGGGTTGCTCAGGGCGCCTGCCCATATTGGCGCCCCGTAGAGCGCCATGGAGCGCACCACACCGGTGTACAGGCGTCGGCAAACTCCTCCGGGCCCCCCAACGTTTGGGAGGATCCGCCCCAAGGCCCCGGCAGTGGCCAACAACTTTGGGGCCAACCGCCGGAAGTGCTCCTCGAACTTCCATCGGCCGTCGAGGACGAGACCGAGGTACTTCATCGTAGTCCCGACGGCGATGGAAGTCCCTCCCACAATAATCGAGGCCTCCGGCGGCGGCCTGTTCCGGGGCCCGTGAAATAGGAGGGCCTCGGACTTTTCCAAGGCCACCTCGAGCCCCAGGGCGCGGATCCTCCCCACGACCTGGGCCACACCCGCCGTGGCGAGCAGCGATGCCTCTCTGTAGGTGCCGCCGCGGGCCAGCACGAGGGTGTCGTCGGCGTAACAAATGACACCGACCCCCCGCAAAGTGGCCCCGCGCAGCACCCAGTCGTAGCCGATGTTCCACAGGGGCGGGCCGAGGACCGACCCCTGTGGAACACCGCACGACATTTGCCTCCTCCCCTCGCCGGCCCTCGTCGGGAACACGACGGCTCTGCCGGCGAAGTAGTCGGCGATGACCCTCTGGAGGTACTGCGGTACCCCATGGTACCGCAGTGCCGCCCTGACCGTCTCCCAGGGCAGCGTGTTGAACGCATTGCGGATGTCCAATGACACCGCAAGCATCACGCCGCCCTGGGAGACCGCCTCCTCGGCGAGGTCCCTCACCCGCGCGACGGCATCCAGGGTCGACCGACCCCGGCGGAAACCGAACTGCGCGTCGTCCAGGCCCGGATCCATGCACTCGGCCAGGCGAGCAGCGAGCACTCGCTCGAAGAGCTTGCTCACCTCGCCGAGTAGCACGATCGGACGGTAGGACGACGGCAGTCCGGCCGGGCGCCCGACCTTCGGCAGAAGGACGAGCTTGCCCGTCTTCCACGGCCGCGGGAATCGACCTTGCGCCACGCATGCGGTGAAGAGGGACCTCACCCTCTCGCCCATCTCCTCCAGCGCGATCACCAAGGCCGTCCCCGGAACGCCGTCCGGGCCTGGGGCGGTCCTCTTCATTTTGAGTTTCAGGACGGCCGCCCCGAACTCGGCCTCCGATACCGGCGTTGCGGGGACGTCGTCCTCGGCAGATCGCGCATTCTCGTGTCGGGCCATCGCCGGGGGCACCCACTCTTCTCGCTGCGGGAAGAGGGTCCCCACCACTTCGTCGAGGAGAGTGTCATCGACACTGGCCGTGACAGGGGGGGCCCAGGGCCGCAACTTCTTACGAACGGCCTTGTACGGCCTGCCCCAAGGGTCGCCGTCGAGGGTCCGCAGCCAGTCCGCCCATGCCGCCTCCTTGGCCCGCGCAATCGCCACTGCGAAGCATTCGCGAAGAGCCCTGTAGGCGGCATAGGAGGCTGTCTCCTCCTGGATGTCCCGGACCCGCCTCCGCCTACACCGGGTGTATCGGCGGCGAGCCCTACCGCAATCCACTCGCATGCGGCGGAGCTCGTCGCTCCACCAATACACCCGCAGCCGCGGTGGGAGGGGCCTCGCCCTGGGCATCGCCGCGTCGCATATGCGACCCAGCGAGGCCCCAAGGCGCCCCGCCTCCTCGTCCACGTCCTGTACGACGTCGGGTCCGGACACCCAGTCCTCGACAATAGCGGCCTCTCTGGCGACCTCCCTGTCGAGCCGTCCTAACACCCAGCGCGGACCGCCCCCAACAACCGGGGTCGGGCCCGAGCCTTGCGGGCCGGTGGGGAACGCGGAGACATCAAATCGGATGTACCGGTGGTCAGACAGTGTCTCCGCGTCCACCACCACCCTCCAGTCCCGGACACGGCGCGCCAGGGCGGCCGATGCCAACGTTATGTCGACTATCGACCCGCCCTGTTGCCGCACGCACGTGTCCTCCGACCCCGTATTGAGGACGGCCAGACCCATGGCGATCGCCCACTCTTCCAAACACTCACCCCGCGCATCCGTCACCGGGGATCCCCACGCCATAGATTTGGCGTTGAAATCCCCAGCGACTAGCACGGGGCTAGGGGCGGCCCGCCCAACCAGAGATCCCACCTCTACGAGCATTTGCTCAAAGTCGGCGAGACCCCGGTTGGGCGAGATGTACACCCCTATGTACGAGACACCGCCCACGGCTGCCAGCACGTGGCCCCTACCCCTCGACACGTGCTCAATGGGCGGGGCGCCAGCGGCAGCGGGGGCGGTGATGGCCACCAATCCCTCCCGGTCCCCGACCCAGTCATCCCGAGTGGGGACGTAGTAGGGCTCGGCGACCACTGCAACTTGAATGCCCCACTCTGCCAGGGACTGGGACAATAGATCCTGGGCCCTGGCAGAGTGGTTAATATTCGCCTGTAAAATCTTTACTCCGGGCATCAAGGCGCGGTCTTAGCTGGCCCCTCCGTTGTTGTTGTTGTTGTTGGGCGATGGGCGCCCGACTTGGCCTTGGCCTGCCCCCCATCGCCCGCGCAGCCCACTCCGCCCAGAGGGTGCCGGGCCGGTTTGCCCGCTGCAGCGCAAGTGGCGCAGTTGGGCTCGGCTCGGCACTCGCGCGCCCGGTGGCCCGACTTGCCGCAGCGGAAGCACAAGCCGCTGCGGTCCACCTCTGATGGGCACTTGCTGGTGACGTGGCCCAGGTTGAGGCACCTGAAGCACCTTAGGGGCCTCGCCGCCAGCAGGGCCACTCTTGCCGTCGTCCAGCCCACATTCAGGCGGCCGGCGCCGGCCACGGTTTTGGCAGCGGCCACCGGGCAGCTGAGCCACATCGTGGCCCGGTCGCTGACGACTCCGGGCCTCACTTCGTCGACGTGACATTGACCTTGCACTGCGAATGCCGCCACCACCTCTGCGGCGGTGACGGAGTCGTCCAGCCCCGAGACAATTACCTCCACCCTCTTTGTGGGGCGGGAGACCCGGACTACGTCTGCGCTGAGGACCTCCCTTAGCTTGGTAGCCAGGGAGTCGGCCTTCTCAGCGCCCCCATCCCCGAAAATTTCGAGGATGCGGGCGCCGGTGACCGTGGTCCTGCAGCGCATCTCTCCAATACCAAGACTCGTTTTATCTATCCGAGTCCGGGCCTCCCGCAAGACGGTGGCGTAGCTTGCGCCGCGCTCCGCCGCGCCCGGCTGCAGCGTCAATGTCACTGCAGCCGTTTTCGGCTCGCGCAGCTTCGCCACCGCCGCCGCCTTGCCGCTCTGGGTGCTTTGGGTGCTCTTCTTTTGGGAGCTTTTTGCACCCCGAGCAGCGACGACACTCCACTGCTCCGTTAACGGGGGCGGTGGAGGGGCGTCCCGCACTTCGGGGCTGGGGTCCCTAGCAGGGGCCGGGGCCGTCTTTTTCCCCTTGCCTTTGCCTTTGCCCTTTTCGATGCCCTTGCCCTTGAGCTTTTGGGGCTGGGCTGTGGGCGCAGGCAGAGGCGCCGGGGGTGTTGGGTCCACGTGTGGGGCTGTCCGCGCCTTGTCAGCCGCCAGCGGCGGCCGCAGTCCCGGCTCCGGGAGGAGGCGACACTCGAGCCCTTCGAGTCGTGCATTCAGCATATTGCTGAACTGCACGACCGTGGCCCGAGTAATCTCCTCCATCATTTTCCGGACTGCGTCGGGCTCTACCGCCGCCGGCCGGCTATTGGCCTCCGCTAACTGTGCCGTGAGGCGCTGATTTTCGGCTTCCAGCTGCCTCACCTCCTCCGACACTGTGCGGGCCCTTATTCCCACCGCGGCCTCCTTGATTATGGAGGCCGCATCCTTGAGTGTCTTTTGGCTCGTCCCCTTTAAATGTTTTGACGTGACGGCCACCTTTTCCACTATTTTCGCAGCCTCTAGCAGCAGCAAGTTCAGTGCTGCTAGAGACTGCGCCGTGTCCTCCTCGGGTGTTGGCGGGTTGAGGCCGCTGCAGCAGGCTTGCCTCGACTGCCGCAGGGTTTCGCCCATGCCCGCGATTTCTTCTTCGGCCTCTAGCCGAAGCTCCTCCTCTTTTTGTTTATTGTACGCGGCCTTGGCCGCGGCTAGGCCCACGTACTCGCCCGTGGTGGGCGGTCGGCCTCTGCCGCGTTTGGATTTATGTGCCGCTCCTTTGGGCGGCGACATATTCTCCTCTGGCTCTTGGTCAGCTATCGGCCTTTTAAGCCAACGGCGAACGCTCTCCTCACTCCCAGAGTCGATCGTCATCAGACTCGCCTGACTGGCATCTGAGTCGGACTCCGATAGACGCGTAAGGGAGACGCGGAGTTCTCTCCTCGGTTGTTCCGTCGCTTGTTCTTTCTCCCTCTCACTTCCTCTAATCTCCACCTCCTTTTCTTCCTCCTTTGTATGGTTTTTGTAAAGGTTATCCATAATAAATCCCACGAGTAGAGACGATATAAAAACCCCTGCCGGGTGACGCTCATTCCGACGAACAGGGGCACGCTATATACTGTGGAGGTCGCCAGGTATCCACAGGTTTTTACGACTTTGCTGTCGGGTTTAATAACCGGCATCAACATCCACGCGCGATGCGCGCGTGGTTGCTGATGCCGGCTGCTACAGGGTTTTCCTTCCCGCGGGCCGGCCAATTAAGGCAAGCCCTCCGGTCCACAGCACATCCCGTACCCCATGACACCAACGATGGGGGTCTTTGGGAGTGTGCCGTGGGCTCCGGGATTCAAGGGGAGCTGGTGTAGACTCCCCTGTTGGTGGTCGCCTGTTTTCAGGTAACCACCCTCCCTCCTCACGTCGTTCCTAGCCTAACCTACCCAACCTAGCCTACCCAACCCAACCTATCCAACTTAGCCTGCCCAGCCTAACCTACCCAACCTAGCCTACCCCGTATAACCTATCCCCGCCCCGCCCCACCCCTATGTCGCATCTGGTGTGTCCTCTGCTAATCAGAGGAACACCCAGAGCGACATCCCCCCCCTGTCAGATTATTCGCCACCGCCAACAAGAACCCACGAAAACATGGGAAGTTATTGACGGTGCCCAGAGTGCACCAGCCCAGCGGGTTACTCTTCCCCCCGGACGTATCCGAAAGAGACCAGCAACCAACCAGGCCAACGTGGAGGTTACCTGACCCGCACCCCAACCTAACCTAACCTAACCTTTTTTTTTTTTTTTTTTGTTTATCCAGGGAAATTCCTCACGAATACGCAGTGGTCTCGGGGGAACCACTGCGTTATGTGGGGTTTGCACCCACTAAAACCCTGGAGTGTTCCGTCTCTCGCCCACGGGGCTGCGGGACCCACGAGGCTTGCAACCGCGTGCCCCGCTAGCGTTGCTCCGTAGAGCCCTTCTCTCCGGGGCGGGGCTGAATCCCCTAGTTTGAGATCCAGCCCCGCCCCGTTCCACCTCCATTTATCTCCTCCTCGCACCGAACACGGGTGCACGGGACCTTTGTGCGGACGGCGGACCCCGATCCGTCGCCCGCGGTCCCCGGCGTTACGGCGGCATCTGGCCCGCGAAGACCCGACGCCGCCTTCCACGCCTGCGGCGGCGCATCGGGGCCGAGTCGACATCGTCTTCCCGGTCCCGCTCCGCCGCCTCCTTCTGCGACATTACAGTGTCGCAGAAGGTCGCTGCCGCCTGCCATGACTCGTCGCTGTCGACCATCTCCCGAAGGAGGGCCGGCAGCGACAGGTCATCTCCGACTGTCGCGGACAGGGCGGCGCGAGGGACCGCCCAAGCGGGGCACTCCTCGCGCGTGTGTTGCGCCGTGTCCGCGACTCCCGCCTCGCAATGGTGACACACCACAGAGGGCTCTCTTCCCACCCGGTGCAGGAATCTACCAAAGCAACCGTGCCCGGTGATCACCTGCGTCAGGTGGAAAGAGAGGACCCCGTGCCGCCGCTCGAGCCACTCGTGGAGAATGGGCCGAACGGCGGCCACCAGCTCCCGACTCGTCACCGACATTTCCAGACGGGCTGCCCACCTCCGCAGGAGAGTCTCGCGTCCCTCCTCTCGCCAACGCCGAATCTCCCGCGGATGGGGACAGCCACCACCCGCAATCTCTTCTTTTATTCGCCAGTACACCGCAGCGAGTACCTCGGCATCGAGGTCCCACGGCGGTGTACCGGCGAGGACACACGCACCGACGCAAGACACGGTGCGGTACGCCCGGGCCACCCTGAGCGCCATGGCGCGCTGCGGTCGTCGCAGCGCAGCCTGATTCGGGTTGCTCAGGGCGCCTGCCCATATTGGCGCCCCGTAGAGCGCCATGGAGCGCACCACACCGGTGTACAGGCGTCGGCAAACTCCTCCGGGCCCCCCAACGTTTGGGAGGATCCGCCCCAAGGCCCCGGCAGTGGCCAACAACTTTGGGGCCAACCGCCGGAAGTGCTCCTCGAACTTCCATCGGCCGTCGAGGATGAGACCGAGGTACTTCATCGTAGTCCCGACGGCGATGGAAGTCCCTCCCACGATAATCGAGGCCTCCGGCGGCGGCCTGTTCCGGGGCCCGTGGAAGAGGAGGGCCTCGGACTTTTCCAAGGCCACCTCGAGCCCCAGGGCGCGGATCCTCCCCACGACCTGGGCCACACCCGCAGTGGCGAGCAGCGATGCCTCTCTGTAGGTGCCGCCGCGGGCCAGCACGAGGGTGTCGTCGGCGTAACAGATGACACCGACCCCCCGCAAAGTGGCCCCGCGCAGCACCCAGTCGTAGCCGATGTTCCACAGGGGCGGGCCGAGGACCGACCCCTGTGGAACACCGCACGACATTTCCCTCCTCCCTTCGCCGGCCCTCGTCGGGAACACGACGGCTCTGCCGGCGAAGTAGTCGGCGATGACCCTCTGGAGGTACTGCGGTACCCCATGGTACCGCAGTGCCGCCCTGACCGTCTCCCAGGGCAGCGTGTTGAACGCATTGCGGATGTCCAATGACACCGCAAGCATCACGCCGCCCTGGGAGACCGCCTCCTCGGCGAGGTCCCTCACCCGCGCGACGGCATCCAGGGTCGACCGACCCCGGCGGAAACCGAACTGCGCGTCGTCCAGATCCGGATCCATGCACTCGGCCAGGCGAGCAGCGAGCACTCGCTCGAAGAGCTTGCTCACCTCGCCGAGTAGCACGATCGGACGGTAGGACGACGGCAGTCCGGCCGGGCGCCCGACCTTCGGCAGAAGGACGAGCTTGCCCGTCTTCCATTGCCGCGGGAATCGACCCTGCACCACGCATGCGGTGAAGAGGGACCTCACCCTCTCGCCCATCTCCTCCAGCGCGATCGCCAAGGCCGTCCCCGGAACGCCGTCCGGGCCTGGGGCGGTCCTCTTCATCCTGAGTTTCAGGACGGCCGCCCCGAACTCGGCCTCCGATACCGGCGGTGCGGGGACGTCAGCCTCGGCAGATCGCGCATTCTCTTGTCGGGCCATCGCCGGGGGCACCCACTCTTCTCGCTGCGGGAAGAGGGTCCCCACCACCTCGCCGAGGAGAGTGTCATCGACACTGGCCGTGACAGGGGGGGCCCAGGGCCGCAACTTCTTGCGGACGGCCTTGTACGGCCTGCCCCACGGGTCGCCGTCGAGGGTCCGCAGCCAGTCCGCCCATGCCGCCTCCTTGGCCCGGGCAATTGCCACCGCAAAGCCTTCGCGCAGAGCCCTGTAGGCGGCATAGGAGGCTGTCTCCTCCTGGATGTCCCGGACCCGCCTCCGCCTACACCGGGTGTATCGGCGGCGAGCCCTACCGCAATCCACTCGCATGCGGCGGAGCTCGTCGCTCCACCAATACACCCGAAGCCGCGGTGGGAGGGGCCTCGCCCTGGGCATCGCCGCGTCGCATATGCGACCCAGCGAGGCCCCAAGGCGCCCCGCCTCCTCGTCCACGTCCTGTACGACGTCGGGTCCGGACACCCAGTCCTCGACTATAGCGGCCTCTCTGGCGACCTCCCTGTCGAGCCGTCCTAACACCCAGCGCGGACCGCCCCCAATAACCGGGGTCGGGCCCGAGCCTTGCGGGCCGGTGGGGAACGCGGAGACATCAAATCGGATGTACCGGTGGTCAGACAGTGTCTCCGCGTCCACCACCACCCTCCAGTCCCGGACACGGCGCGCCAGGGCGGTCGATGCCAACGTTATGTCGACTATCGACCCGCCCTGTTGCCGCACGCACGTGTCCTCCGACCCCGCATTGAGGACGGCCAGACCCATGGCGATCGCCCACTCCTCCAGGCACTCACCCCGCGCATCCGTCACCGGGGATCCCCACGCCATAGATTTGGCGTTGAAATCCCCAGCGACTAGCACGGGGCTAGGGGCGACCCGCCCAACCAGAGATCCCACCTCCACGAGCATTTGCTCAAAGTCGGCGAGACCCCGGTTGGGCGAGATGTACACCCCTATGTACGAGACACCGCCCACGGCTGCCAGCACGTGGCCCCTACCCCTCGACACGTGGTCAATGGGCGGGGCGCCAGCGGCAGCGGGGGCGGTGATGGCCACCAATCCCTCCCGGTCCCCGACCCAGTCATCCCGAGTGGGGACGTAGTAGGGCTCGGCGACCACTGCAACTTGAATGCCCCACTCTGCCAGGGACTGGGACAATAGATCCTGGGCCCTGGCAGAGTGGTTAATATTCGCCTGTAAAATCTTTACTCCGGGCATCAAGGCGCGGTCTTAGCTGGCCCCTCCGTTGTTGTTGTTGTTGTTGGGCGATGGGCGCCCGACTTGGCCTTGGCCTGCCCCCCATCGCCCGCGCAGCCCACTCCGCCGAGAGGGTGCCGGGCCGGTTTGCCCGCTGCAGCGCAAGTGGCACAGTTGGGCTCGGCTCGGCACTCACGCGCCCGGTGGCCCGCCTTTCCGCAGCGGAAGCACAAGCCGCTGCGGTCCACCTCTGATTGGCACTTGCTGGCGACGTGGCCCAGGTTGAGGCACCTGAAGCACCTTAGGGGCCTCGCCGCCAGCAGAGCCACTCTCGCCGTCGTCCAGCCCACATGCAGGCGGCCGGCGCCGGCCACGGTTTTGGCAGCGGCCACCGGGCAGCTGAGCCACATCGTGGCCCGTTCGCCGATGACTCCGGGCCTCACTTCGTCGATGTGACAATCGGCTTGCGCTGCGAATGCCGCCACCACCTCTGCGGCGGTGACGGAGTCGTCTAACCCTGTAACGATCACTTCCACCCTCTTTGTGGGGCGGGAGACCCGGACCACGTCTGCGCTGAGGACCTCCCTTAGCTTGGTAGCCAGGGAGTCGGCCTTCTCAGCGCCCCCATCCCCGAAAATTTCGAGGATGCGGGCGCCGGTGACCGTGGTCCTGCAGCGCATCTCTCCAATGCCTAGACTCGTTTTGTCGATCCGAGTCCGGGCCTCCCGCAAGACGGTGGCGTAGCTTGCGCCGCGCTCCGCCGCGCCCGGCTGCAGCGTCAATGTCACTGCAGCCGTTTTCGGCTCACGCAGCCTCGCCACCGCCGTCGCCTTGCCGCTCTGGGTGCTTTGGGTGCTCTTCTTTTGGGAGCTTTTTGCACCCCGAGCAGCGACGACACTCCACTGCTCCGTCAACGGGGGCGGTGGAGGGGCGTCCCGCACTTCGGGGCTAGGGGCCGGGGCCGTCTTTTTCCCCTTGCCTTTGCCCTTGTCGGTGCCCTTGCCCTTGCCCTTGAGCTTTTGGGGCTGGGCTGTGGGCGCAGGCAGAGGCGCCGGGGGTGTTGGGTCCACTTGTGGGGCTATCG
The DNA here is from genome assembly GCA_945859665.1 of Anorthoa munda. Taxonomy (NCBI): domain Eukaryota; kingdom Metazoa; phylum Arthropoda; class Insecta; order Lepidoptera; family Noctuidae; genus Anorthoa; species Anorthoa munda. Next base: position 39,171 of record OX243918.1, read on the forward strand.
CTGCCGCGGCCTCATCCTCCACCTTCTTCCGCGCCTTGTCAGCCGCCAGCGGCGGCCGCAGTCCCGGCTCCGGGAGGAGGCGACACTCGAGCCCTTCGAGTCGTGCATTCAGCATATTGCTGAACTGCACGACCGTGGCCCGAGTAATCTCCTCCATCATAGTCCGGACTGCGTCGGGCTCTACCGCCGCCGGCCGGCTATTAGCCTCCGCTAACTGTGCCGTGAGGCGCTGATTTTCCGCTTCCAGCTGCCTCACCTCCTCCGACACTGTGCGGGCCCTTATTCCCACCGCGGCCTCCTTGATTATGGAGGCCGCATCCTTGAGTGTTTTTTGGCTCGTCCCCTTTAAGTGTCTTGACGTGACGGCCACCTTTTCCACTATTTTCGCAGCCTCTAGCAGCAGCAAGTTCAGTGCTGCCAGAGACTGCGCCGTGTCCTCCTCGGGTGTTGGCGGGTTGAGGCCGCTGCGGCAGGCTTGTCTCGACTGCCGCAGGGTTTCGCCCATGCCCGCGATTTCTTCTTCGGCCTCTAGCCGGAGCTCCTCTTGTTTTTGTTTGTTGTACGCGGCCTTGGCCGCGGCTAGGCCCACGTACTCGCCCGTGGTGGGCGGTCGGCCTCTTCCTCGTTTAGATTTATGTGCCGCTCCTTTGGGCGGCGACATATTTTCCACTTCCTCTTGTTCCCCTATCGGTCTTTTCAGCCAACGGCGAACGCCTTCCTCACTCCCGGAGTCTACCGTCATCAGACTCGCCTGACTGGCATCTGAGTCGGACTCCGATAGACGCGTAAGGGAGACGCGGAGTTCTCTCCTCGGTGTCGTCTCCGTCGCTTGTTCCATCTCCCGCTCACTTTCTCTAATCTCCACCTCCTTTTCTTCCTCCTTTGTATGGTTTTTGTAAAGGTTATCCATAATAAATCCCACGAGTAGAGACGATATAAAAACCCCTGCCGGGTGACGCTCATTCCGACGAACAGGGGCACGCTATATACTGTGGAGGTCGCCAGGTATCCACAGGTTTTTACGACTTTGCTGTCGGGTTTAATAACCGGCATCAACATCCACGCGCGATGCGCGCGTGGTTGCTGATGCCGGCTGCTACAGGGTTTTCCTTCCCGCGGGCCGGCCAATTAAGGCAAGCCCTCCGGTCCACAGCACATCCCGTACCCCATGACACCAACGATGGGGGTCTTTGGGAGTATGCCGTGGGCTCCGGGATTCAAGGGGAGCTGGTGTAGACTCCCCTGTTGGTGGTCGCCTGTTTTCAGGTAACCACCCTCCCTCCTCACGTCGTTCCTAGCCTAACCTACCCAACCTAGCCTACCCAACCCAACCTATCCAACCTAGCCTGCCCAAACTAACCTACCCAACCTAGCCTACCCCGTATAAACTATCCCCGCCCCGCCCCACCCCTATGTCGCATCTGGTGTGTCCTCTGCTAATCAGAGGAACACCCAGAGCGACATCCCCCCCCTGTCAGATTATTCGCCACCGCCAACAAGAACCCACGAAAACATGGGAAGTTATTGACGGTGCCCAGAGTGCACCAGCCCAGCGGGTTGCTCTTCCCCCCGGACGTATCCGAAAGAGACCAACAACCAACCAGGCCAACGTGGAGGTTACCTGACCCGCACCCCAACCTAACCTTTTTTTTTTTTTTTTTTTTTTTTTTTTTTTTTTTTGTTTATCCAGTGAAATTCCTCACGAATACGCAGTGGTCTCGGGGGAGCCACTGCGTTATGTGGGGTTTGCACCCACTAAAACACTGGAGTGTTCCGACGCTCGCCCACGGGGCTGCGGGACCCACGAGGCTTGCTACCGCGTGCCCCGCTGGCGTTGCTCTGGCGAGCCCTTCTCTCCGGGGCGGGGCTGAATCTCAAACCAAGAGATTCAGCCCCGCCCCGTTCCACCTCCATTCATCTCCTCCTCGCACCGAACACGGGTGCACGGGACCTTTGTGCGGACGGCGGACCCCGATCCGTCGCCCGCGGTCCCCGGCGTTACGGCGGCATCTGGCCCGCGAAGACCCGACGCCGCCTTCCACGCCTGCGGCGGCGCATCGGGGCCGAGTCGACATCGTCTTCCCGGTCCCGCTCCGCCGCCTCCTTCTGCGACATTACTGTGTCGCAGAAGGTCGCTGCCGCCTGCCATGACTCGTCGCTGTCGACCATCTCCCGGAGGAGGGCCGGCAGCGACAGGTCATCTCCGACTGTCGCGGACAGGGCGGCGCGAGGGACCGCCCAAGCGGGGCACTCCTCGCGCGTGTGTTGCGCCGTGTCCGCGACTCCCGCCTCGCAATGGTGACACACCTCAGAGGGCTCTCTTCCCACCTGGTGCAGGAATCTACCAAAGCAACCGTGCCCGGTGATCACCTGCGTCAGGTGGAAAGAGAGGACCCCGTGCCGCCGCTCGAGCCACTCGTGGAGAATGGGCCGAACGGCGGCCACCAGCTCTCGACTCGTCACCGATATTTCGAGACGGGCTGCCCACCTCCGCAGGAGAGTCTCACGTCCCTCCTCTCGCCAACGCCGAATCTCCCGCGGATGGGGACAGCCACCACCCGCAATCTCTTCCTTTATTCGCCAGTACACCGCAGCGAGTACCTCGGCATCGAGGTCCCACGGCGGTGTACCGGCGAGGACACACGCACCGACGCAAGACACGGTGCGGTACGCCCGGGCCACCCTGAGCGCCATGGCGCGCTGCGGTCGTCGCAGCGCAGCCTGATTCGGGTTGCTCAGGGCGCCTGCCCATATTGGCGCCCCGTAGAGCGCCATGGAGCGCACCACACCGGTGTACAGGCGTCGGCAAACTCCTCCGGGCCCCCCAACGTTTGGGAGGATCCGCCCCAAGGCCCCGGCAGTGGCCAACAACTTTGGGGCCAACCGCCGGAAGTGCTCCTCGAACTTCCATCGGCCGTCGAGGACGAGACCGAGGTACTTCATCGTAGTCCCGACGGCGATGGAAGTCCCTCCCACAATAATCGAGGCCTCCGGCGGCGGCCTGTTCCGGGGCCCGTGGAAGAGGAGGGCCTCGGACTTTTCCAAGGCCACCTCGAGCCCCAGGGCGCGGATCCTCCCCACGACCTGGGCCACACCCGCAGTGGCGAGCAGCGATGCCTCTCTGTAGGTGCCGCCGCGGGCCAGCACGAGGGTGTCGTCGGCGTAGCAGATGACACCGACCCCCCGCAGAGTGGCCCCGCGCAGCACCCAGTCGTAGCCGATGTTCCACAGGGGCGGGCCGAGGACCGACCCCTGCGGAACACCGCACGTCATTTCCCTCCTCCCCTCGCCGGCCCTCGTCGGGTACACGACGGCTCTGCCGGCAAAGTAGTCGGCGATGACCCTCTGGAGGCACTGCGGTACCCCATGGTACCGCAGTGCCGCCCTGACCGTCTCCCAGGGCAGCGTGTTGAACGCATTGCGGATGTCCAATGACACCGCAAGCATCACGCCGCCCTGGGAGACCGCCTCCTCGGCGAGGTCCCTCACCCGCGCAATAGCATCCAGGGTCGACCGACCCCGGCGGAAACCGAACTGCGCGTCGTCCAGATCCGGATCCATGCACTCGGCCAGGCGAGCAGCGAGCACTCGCTCGAAGAGCTTGCTCACCTCGTCGAGTAGCACGATCGGACGGTAGGACGACGGCAGTCCGGCCGGGCGCCCGACCTTCGGCAGAAGGACGAGCTTGCCCGTCTTCCACGGCCGCGGGAATCGACCCTGCGCCACGCATGCGGTGAAGAGGGACCTCACCCTCTCGCCCATCTCCTCCAGCGCGATCGCCAAGGCCGTCCCCGGAACGCCGTCCGGGCCTGGGGCGGTCCTCTTCATCCTGAGTTTCAGGACGGCCGCCCCGAACTCGGCCTCCGATACCGGCGGTGCGGGGACGTCAGCCTCGGCAGATCGCGCATTCTCGTGTCGGGCCATCGCCGGGGGCACCCACTCTTCTCGCTGCGGGAAGAGGGTCCCCACCACCTCGCCGAGGAGAGTGTCATCGACACTGGCCGTGACAGGGGGGGCCCAGGGCCGCAACTTCTTGCGGACGGCCTTGTACGGCCTGCCCCACGGGTCGCCGTCGAGGGTCCGCAGCCAGTCCGCCCATGCCGCCTCCTTGGCCCGGGCAATTGCCACCGCAAAGCCTTCGCGCAGAGCCCTGTAGGCGGCATAGGAGGCTGTCTCCTCCTGGATGTCCCGGACCCGCCTCCGCCTACACCGGGTGTATCGGCGGCGAGCCCTACCGCAATCCACTCGCATGCGGCGGAGCTCGTCGCTCCACCAATACACCCGAAGCCGCGGTGGGAGGGGCTTCGCCCTGGGCATCGCCGCGTCGCATATGCGACCCAGCGAGGCCCCTAGGCGCCCCGCCTCCTCGTCCACGTCCTGAACGACGTCGGGTCCGGACACCCAGTCCTCGACAATAGCGGCCTCTCTGGCGACCTCCCTGTCGAGCCGTCCCAACACCCAGCGCGGACCGCCCCCAATAACCGGGGTCGGGCCCGAGCCTTGCGGGCCGGTGGGGAGCGCGGAGACATCAAATCGGATGTACCGGTGGTCAGACAGTGTCTCCGCGTCCACCACCACCCTCCAGTCCCGGACACGGCGCGCCAGGGCGGTCGATGCCAACGTTATGTCGACTATCGACCCGCCCTGTTGCCGCACGCACGTGTCCTCCGACCCCGCATTGAGGACGGCCAGACCCATGGCGATCGCCCACTCTTCCAAACACTCACCCCGCGCATCCGTCACCGGGGATCCCCACGCCATAGATTTGGCGTTGAAATCCCCAGCGACTAGCACGGGGCTAGGGGCGGCCCGCCCAACCAGAGATCCCACCTCCACGAGCATTTGCTCAAAGTCGGCGAGACCCCGGTTGGGCGAGATGTACACCCCTATGTACGAGACACCGCCCACGGCTGCCAGCACGTGGCCCCTACCCCTCGACACGTGGTCAATGGGCGGGGCGCCAGCGGCAGCGGGGGCGGTGATGGCCACCAATCCCTCCCGGTCCCCGACCCAGTCATCCCGAGTGGGGACGTAGTAGGGCTCGGCGACCACTGCAACTTGAATGCCCCACTCTGCCAGGGACTGGGACAATAGATCCTGGGCCCTGGCAGAGTGGTTAATATTCGCCTGTAGTATCTTTACTCCGGACATCAGGGCGCGGTCTCAGCTGGCCCCTCCGTTGTTGTTGTTGTTGTTGGGCGATGGGCGCCCGACTTGGCCTTGGCCTGCCCCCCATCGCCCACGCAGCCCACTCCGCCGAGAGGGTGCCGGGCCGGTTTTCCCGCTGCAGCGCAAGTGGCGCAGTTGGGCTCGGCTCGGCACTCACGCGCCCGGTGGCCCGACTTTCCGCAGCGGAAGCACAAACCGCTGCGGTCCACCTCTGATGGGCACTTGCTGGCGACGTGGCCCAGGTTGAGGCACCTGAAGCACCTTAGGGGCCTCGCCGCCAGCAGGGCCACTCTCGCCGTTGTCCAGCCCACGTGCAGGCGGCCGGCGCCGGCCACGGTTTTGGCAGCGGCCACCGGGCAGCTGAGCCACATCGTGGCCCGCTCGCCGATGACTCCGGGCCTTACTTCGTCGATGTGACAATTGCCTTGCGCTGCGAATGCCGCCACCACCTCTGCGGCGGTGACGGAGTCGTCTAATCCTGTAACGATCACTTCCACCCTCTTTGTGGGGCGGGAGACCCGGACTACGTCTGCGCTGAGGACCTCCCTTAGCTTGGTAGCCAGGGAGTCGGCCTTCTCAGCGCCCCCATCCCCGAAAATTTCGAGGATGCGGGCGCCGGTGACCGTGGTCCTGCAGCGCATCTCTCCAATGCCTAGACTCGTTTTGTCGATCCGAGTCCGGGCCTCCCGCAAGACGGTGGCGTAGCTTGCGCCACGCTCCGCCGCGCCCGGCTGCAGCGTCAATGTCACTGCAGCCGTTTTCGGCTCACGCAGCTTCGCCACCGCCGTCGCCTTGCCGCTCTGGGTGCCTTGGGTGCTCTTCTTTTGGGAGCTTTTTGCACCCCGAGCAGCGACGACACTCCACTGCTCCGTCAACGGGGGCGGTGGAGGGGCGTCCCGCACTTCGGGGCTGGGGTCCTTAGCAGGGGCCGGGGCCGTCTTTTTCCCCTTGCCTTTGCCCTTTTCGATGCCCTTGCCCTTGGGCTTTTGGGGCTGGGCTGTGGGCGCAGGCAGAGGCGCCGGGGGTGTTGGGTCCACGTGTGGGGCTGTCCGCGCCTTGTCAGCCGCCAGCGGCGGCCGCAGTCCCGGCTCCGGGAGGAGGCGACACTCGAGCCCTTCGAGTCGTGCATTCAGCATATTGCTGAACTGCACGACCGTGGCCCGAGTAATCTCCTCCATCATTTTCCGGACTGCGTCGGGCTCTACCGCCGCCGGCCGGCTATTAGCCTCCGCTAACTGTGCCGTGAGGCGCAGATTTTCCGCTTCCAGCTGCCTCACCTCCTCCGACACTGTGCGGGCCCTTATTCCCACCGCGGCCTCCTTTATTATTGTGGCCGCATCCTTTAAAGTTTTTACGCTCGTCCCCTTTAGTTTCCGGGACGTAGTGGCCACCTTTTCAATTATTTTTGCAGCCTCTAGCAGCAATTCGTTCAGTGCTGCTAGAGACTGCGCCGTGTCCTCCTCGGGTGTTGGCGGGTTGAGGCCGCTGCGGCAGGCTTCTCTCGACTGCCGCAGGGTTTCGCCCATGCCCGCGATTTCTTCTTCGGCCTCTAGCCGGAGCTCCTCCTCTTTTTGTTTATTGTACGCGGCCTTGGCCGCGGCTAGGCCCACGTACTCGCCCGTGGTGGGCGGTCGGCCTCTGCCGCGTTTGGATTTGTGTGCCGCTCCTTTGGGCGGCGACATGTTCTCCTCTGGCTCTTGGTCACCTATCGGCCTTTTAAGCCAACGGCGAACGCTCTCCTCACTCCCAGAGTCGACCGTCATCAGACTCGCCTGACTGGCGTCTGAGTCGGACTCCGAGAGACGCGTAAGGGAGACGCGTAGTTCTTTCTTTGGTGTCTCCGTCTTCTGTTGCTGAGTCACCTCCTCCTTTTCTTCCTCCTTTGTTTGGTTTGATTTATTTAAGTTATCCATATAATTCCCACGAGTAGAGACGATGTGATAACCCCTGCCGGGTGACGCTCATTCCGATGAACAGGGTACGCTATATACTGTGGAGGTCGCCAGGTATCCACAGGTTTTTACGACTTTGCTGTCGGGTTTAATAACCGGCATCAACATCCACGCGCGATGCGCGCGTGGTTGCTGATGCCGGCTGCTACAGGGTTTTCCTTCCCGCGGGCCGGCCAATTAAGGCAAGCCCTCCGGTCCACAGCACATCCCGTACCCCATGACACCAACGATGGGGGTCTTTGGGAGTGTGCCGTGGGCTCCGGGATTCAAGGGGAGCTGGTGTAGACTCCCCTGTTGGTGGTCGCCTGTTTTCAGGTAACCACCCTCCCTCCTCACGTCGTTCCTAGCCTAACCTACCCAACCTAGCCTACCCAACCCAACCTATCCAACCTAGCCTGCCCAAACTAACCTACCCAACCTAGCCTGCCCCGTATAAACTATCCCCGCCCCGCCCCACCCCTATGTCGCATCTGGTGTGTCCTCTGCTAATCAGAGGAACACCCAGAGCGACATCCCCCCCCTGTCAGATTATTCGCCACCGCCAACAAGAACCCACGAAAACATGGGAAGTTATTGACGGTGCCCAGAGTGCACCAGCCCAGCGGGTTGCTCTTCCCCCCGGACGTATCCGAAAGGGACCAGCAACCAACCAGGCCAACGTGGAGGTTACCTGACCCGCACCCCACCCCAACCTAACCTTTTTTTTTTTTTTTTTTTTTTTTTTTGTTTATCCAGGGAAATTCCTCACGAATACGCAGTGGTCTCGGGGGAACCACTGCGTTATGTGGGGTTTGCACCCACTAAAACCCTGGAGTGTTCCGTCTCTCGCCCACGGGGCTGCGGGACCCACGAGGCTTGCAACCGCGTGCCCCGCTAGCGTTGCTCCGTAGAGCCCTTCTCTCCGGGGCGGGGCTGAATCCCCTAGTTTGAGATTCAGCCCCGCCCCGTTCCACCTCCATTTATCTCCTCCTCGCACCGAACACGGGTGCACGGGACCTTTGTGCGGACGGCGGACCCCGATCCGTCGCCCGCGGTCCCCGGCGTTACGGCGGCATCTGGCCCGCGAAGACCAGACGCCGCCTTCCACGCCTGCGGCGGCGCATCGGGGCCGAGTCGACGTCGTCTTCCCGGTCCCGCTCCGCCGCCTCCTTCTGCGACATTACAGTGTCGCAGAAGGTCGCTGCCGCCTGCCATGACTCGTCGCTGTCGACCATCTCCCGAAGGAGGGCCGGCAGCGACAGGTCATCTCCGACTGTCGCGGACAGGGCGGCGCGAGGGACCGCCCAAGCGGGGCACTCCTCGCGCGTGTGTTGCGCCGTGTCCGCGACTCCCGCCTCGCAATGGTGACACACCTCAGAGGGCTCTCTTCCCACCCGGTGCAGGAATCTACCAAAGCAACCGTGCCCGGTGATCACCTGCGTCAGGTGGAAAGAGAGGACCCCGTGCCGCCGCTCGAGCCACTCGTGGAGAATGGGCCGAACGGCGGCCACCAGCTCCCGACTCGTCACCGACATTTCCAGACGGGCTGCCCACCTCCGCAGGAGAGTCTCGCGTCCCTCCTCTCGCCAACGCCGAATCTCCCGCGGATGGGGACAGCCACCACCCGCAATCTCTTCTTTTATTCGCCAGTACACCGCAGCGAGTACCTCGGCGTCGAGGTCCCACGGCGGTGTACCGGCGAGCACGCACGCACCGACGCACGACACGGTGCGGTACGCCCGGGCCACCCTGAGCGCCATGGCGCGCTGCGGTCGTCGCAGCGCAGCCTGATTCGGGTTGCTCAGGGCGCCTGCCCATATTGGCGCCCCGTAGAGCGCCATGGAGCGCACCACACCGGTGTACAGGCGTCGGCAGACTCCTCCAGGACCCCCAACGTTTGGGAGGATCCGCCCCAAGGCCCCGGCAGTGGCCAACAACTTTGGGGCCAACCGCCGGAAGTGCTCCTCGAACTTCCATCGGCCGTCGAGGACGAGACCGAGGTACTTCATCGTAGTCCCGACGGCGATGGAAGTCCCTCCCACGATAATGGAGGCCTCCGGCGGCGGCCTGTTCCGGGGCCCGTGGAAGAGGAGGGCCTCGGACTTTTCCAAGGCCACCTCGAGCCCCAGGGCGCGGATCCTCCCCACGACTTGGGCCACACCCGCAGTGGCGAGCAGCGATGCCTCTCTGTAGGTGCCGCCGCGGGCCAGCACGAGGGTGTCGTCGGCGTAACAAATGACACCGACCCCCCGCAAAGTGGCCCCGCGCAGCACCCAGTCGTAGCCGATGTTCCACAGGGGCGGGCCGAGGACCGACCCCTGCGGAACACCGCACGACATTTCCCTCCTCCCCTCGCCGGCCCTCGTCGGGAACACGACGGCTCTGCCGGCGAAGTAGTCGGCGATGACCCTCTGGAGGTACTGCGGTACCCCATGGTACCGCAGTGCCGCCCTGACCGTCTCCCAGGGCAGCGTGTTGAACGCATTGCGGATGTCCAATGACACCGCAAGCATCACGCCGCCCTGGGAGACCGCCTCCTCGGCGAGGTCCCTCACCCGCGCAACGGCATCCAGGGTCGACCGACCCCGGCGGAAACCGAACTGCGCGTCGTCCAGATCCGGATCCATGCACTCGGCCAGGCGAGCAGCGAGCACTCGCTCGAAGAGCTTGCTCACCTCGTCGAGTAGCACGATCGGACGGTAGGACGACGGCAGTCCGGCCGGGCGCCCGACCTTCGGCAGAAGGACGAGCTTGCCCGTCTTCCACGGCCGCGGGAATCGACCTTGCGCCACGCATGCGGTGAAGAGGGACCTCACCCTCTCGCCCATCTCCTCCAGCGCGATCGCCAAGGCCGTCCCCGGAACGCCGTCCGGGCCTGGGGCGGTCCTCTTCATCCTGAGTTTTAGGACGGCCGCCCCGAACTCGGCCTCCGATACCGGCGTTGCGGGGACGTCGTCCTCGGCAGATCGCGCATTCTCGTGTCGGGCCATCGCCGGGGGCACCCACTCTTCTCGCTGCGGGAAGAGGGTCCCCACCACCTCGCCGAGGAGAGTGTCATCGACACTGGCCGTGACAGGGGGGGCCCAGGGCCGCAACTTCTTGCGGACGGCCTTGTACGGCCTGCCCCACGGGTCGCCGTCGAGGGTCCGCAGCCAGTCCGCCCATGCCGCCTCCTTAACCTAACCTAACCTTTTTTTTTTTTTTTTGTTTATCCAGGGAAATTCCTCACGAATACGCAGTGGTCTCGGGGGAACCACTGCGTTATGTGGGGTTTGCACCCACTAAAACCCTGGAGTGTTCCGTCTCTCGCCCACGGGGCTGCGGGACCCACGAGGCTTGCAACCGCGTGCCCCGCTAGCGTTGCTCCGTAGAGCCCTTCTCTCCGGGGCGGGGCTGAATCCCCTAGTTTGAGATTCAGCCCCGCCCCGTTCCACCTCCATCTGTCTCCTCCTCGCACCGAACACGGGTGCACGGGACCTTTGTGCGGACGGCGGACCCCGATCCGTCGCCCGCGGTCCCCGGCGTTACGGCGGCATCTGGCCCGCGAAGACCCGACGCCGCCTTCCACGCCTGCGGCGGCGCATCGGGGCCGAGTCGACATCGTCTTCCCGGTCCCGCTCCGCCGCCTCCTTCTGCGACATTACTGTGTCGCAGAAGGTCGCTGCCGCCTGCCATGACTCGTCGCTGTCGACCATCTCCCGAAGGAGGGCCGGCAGCGACAGGTCATCTCCGACTGTCGCGGACAGGGCGGCGCGAGGGACCGCCCAAGCGGGGCACTCCTCGCGCGTGTGTTGCGCCGTGTCCGCGACTCCCGCCTCGCAATGGTGACACACTTCAGAGGGCTCTCTTCCCACCCGGTGCAGGAATCTACCAAAGCAACCGTGCCCGGTGATCACCTGCGTCAGGTGGAAAGAGAGGACCCCGTGCCGCCGCTCGAGCCACTCGTGGAGAATGGGCCGAACGGCGGCCACCAGCTCTCGACTCGTCACCGCTATTTCGAGACGGGCTGCCCACCTCCGCAGGAGAGTCTCACGTCCCTCCTCTCGCCAACGCCGAATCTCCCGCGGATGGGGACAGCCACCACCCGCAATCTCTTCCTTCATTCGCCAGTACACCGCGGCGAGTACCTCGGCGTCGAGGTCCCACGGCGGTGTACCGGCGAGCACGCACGCACCGACGCAAGACACGGTGCGGTACGCCCGGGCCACCCTGAGCGCCATGGCGCGCTGCGGTCGTCGCAGCGCAGCCTGATTCGGGTTGCTCAGGGCGCCTGCCCATATTGGCGCCCCGTAGAGCGCCATGGAGCGCACCACACCGGTGTACAGGCGTCGGCAGACTCCTCCAGGACCCCCAACGTTTGGGAGGATCCGCCCCAAGGCCCCGGCAGTGGCCAACAACTTTGGGGCCAACCGCCGGAAGTGCTCCTCGAACTTCCATCGGCCGTCGAGGACGAGACCGAGGTACTTCATCGTAGTCCCGACGGCGATGGAAGTCCCTCCCACAATAATCGAGGCCTCCGGCGGCGGCCTGTTCCGGGGCCCGTGGAAGAGGAGGGCCTCGGACTTTTCCAAGGCCACCTCGAGCCCCAGGGCGCGGATCCTCCCCACGACCTGGGCCACACCCGCAGTAGCGAGCAGCGATGCCTCTCTGTAGGTGCCGCCGCGGGCCAGCACGAGGGTGTCGTCGGCGTAACAGATGACACCGACCCCCCGCAAAGTGGCCCCGCGCAGCACCCAGTCGTAGCCGATGTTCCACAGGGGCGGGCCGAGGACCGACCCCTGTGGAACACCGCACGACATTTCCCTCCTCCCCTCGCCGGCCCTCGTCGGGAACACGACGGCTCTGCCGGCGAAGTAGTCGGCGATGACCCTCTGGAGGTACTGCGGTACCCCATGGTACCGCAGTGCCGCCCTGACCGTCTCCCAGGGCAGCGTGTTGAACGCATTGCGGATGTCCAGTGACACCGCAAGCATCACGCCGCCCTGGGAGACCGCCTCCTCGGCGAGGTCCCTCACCCGCGCAACGGCATCCAGGGTCGACCGACCCCGGCGGAAACCGAACTGCGCGTCGTCCAGATCCGGATCCATGCACTCGGCCAGGCGAGCAGCGAGCACTCGCTCGAAGAGCTTGCTCACCTCGTCGAGTAGCACGATCGGACGGTAGGACGACGGCAGTCCGGCCGGGCGCCCGACCTTCGGCAGAAGGACGAGCTTGCCCGTCTTCCACGGCCGCGGGAATCGACCCTGCGCCACGCATGCGGTGAAGAGGCACCTCACCCTCTCGCCCATCTCCTCCAGCGCGATCGCCAAGGCCGTCCCCGGAACGCCGTCCGGGCCTGGGGCGGTCCTCTTCATCCTGAGTTTCAGGACGGCCGCCCCGAACTCGGCCTCCGATACCGGCGGTGCGGGGACGTCAGCCTCGGCAGATCGCGCATTCTCGTGTCGGGCCATCGCCGGGGGCACCCACTCTTCTCGCTGCGGGAAGAGGGTCCCCACCACTTCGTCGAGGAGAGTGTCATCGACACTGGCCGTGACAGGGGGGGCCCAGGGCCGCAACTTCTTACGTACGGCCTTGTACGGCCTGCCCCAAGGGTCGCCGTCGAGGGTCCGCAGCCAGTCCGCCCATGCCGCCTCCTTGGCCCGGGCAATTGCCACCGCAAAGCCTTCGCGCAGAGCCCTGTAGGCGGCATAGGAGGTTGTCTCCTCCTGGGTGTCCCGGATCCGCCTCCGCCTACACCGGGTGTATCGGCGGCGAGCCCTACCGCAATCCACTCGCATGCGGCGGAGCTCGTCGCTCCACCAATACACCCGAAGCCGCGGTGGGAGGGGCTTCGCCCTGGGCATCGCCGCGTCGCATATGCGACCCAGCGAGGCCCCAAGGCGGGCCGCCTCCTCGTCCACGTCCTGCTCGACGTCGGGTCCGGACACCCAGTCCTCGACTATAGCGGCCTCTCTGGCGACCTCCCTGTCGAGCCGTCCTAACACCCAGCGCGGACCGCCCCCAATAACCGGGGTCGGGCCCGAGCCTTGCGGGCCGGTGGGGAGCGCGGAGACATCAAATCGGATGTACCGGTGGTCAGACAGTGTCTCCGCGTCCACCACCACCCTCCAGTCCCGGACACGGCGCGCCAGGGCGGCCGATGCCAACGTAATGTCGACTATCGACCCACCCTGTCGCCGCACGCACGTGTCCTCCGACCCCGTATTGAGAACGGCCAGACCCATGGCGATCGCCCACTCCTCCAAAGACTCACCCCGCGCATCCGTCACCGGGGATCCCCACGCCGTAGATTTGGCGTTGAAATCCCCAGCGACTAGCACGGGGCTAGGGGCGGCCCGCCCAACCAGAGATCCCACCTCCACGAGCATTTGCTCAAAGTCGGCGAGACCCCGGTTAGGCGAGAAGTACACCCCTATGTACGAGACACCGCCCACGGCTGCCAGCACGTGGCCCCTACCCCTCGACACGTGGTCAATGGGCGGGGCGCCAGCGGCAGCGGGGGCGGTGATGGCCACCAGTCCCTCCCGGTCGCCGACCCAGTCGTCCCGAGTGGGGACGTAGTAGGGCTCGGCGACCACGGCTACTTGAATGCCCCACTCTGCCAGGGACTGGGACAATAGATCCTGGGCCCTGGCAGAGTGGTTAATATTCGCCTGTAGTATATTTACGCCGGACATCAAGGCGCGGTCTCAGCTGGCCCCTCCGTTGTTGTTGTTGGGCGATGGGCGCCCGACTTGGCCTTGGCCTGCCCCCCATCGCCCACGCAGCCCACTCCGCCCAGAGGGTGCCGGGCCGGTTTGCCCGCTGCAGCGCAAGTGGCGCAGTTGGGCTCGGCTCGGCACTCACGTGCCCGGTGGCCCGACTTTCCGCAGCGGAAGCACAAACCGCTGCGGTCCACCTCTGATGGGCACTTGCTGGCGACGTGGCCCAGGTTGAGGCACCTGAAGCACCTTAGGGGCCTCGCCGCCAGCAGGGCCACCCTTGCCGTCGTCCAGCCCACATGCAGGCGGCCGGCGCCGGCCACGGTTTTGGCAGCGGCCACCGGGCAGCTGAGCCACATCGTGGCCCGGTCGCCGATGACTCCGGGCCTCACTTCGTCGACGTGACATTGACCTTGCACTGCGAATGCCGCCACCACCTCTGCGGCGGTGACGGAGTCGTCCAGCCCCGAGACAATTACCTCCACCCTCTTTGTGGGGCGGGAGACCCGGACTACGTCTGCGCTGAGGACCTCCCTTAGCTTGGTAGCCAGGGAGTCGGCCTTCTCAGCGCCCCCATCCCCGAAAATTTCGAGGATGCGGGCGCCGGTGACCGTGGTCCTGCAGCGCATCTCTCCAATACCTAGACTCGTTTTATCTATCCGAGTCCGGGCCTCCCGCAAGACGGTGGCGTAGCTTGCGCCGCGCTCCGCCGCGCCCGGCTGCAGCGTCAATGTCACTGCAGCCGTTTTCGGCTCACGCAGCTTCGCCACCGCCGCCGCCTTGCCACTCTGGGTGCTTTGGGTGCTCTTCTTTTGGGAGCTTTTTGCACCCCGAGCAGCGACGACACTCCACTGCTCCGTCAACGGGGGCGGTGGAGGGGCGTCCCGCACTTCGGGGCTAGGGGCCGGGGCCGTCTTTTTCCCCTTGCCTTTGCCCCTGTCGGTGACCTTGCCCTTGCCCTTGGACTTTTGGGGCTGGGCTGTGGGCGCAGGCAGAGGCACCGGGGGTGTTGGGTCCACTTGAGAGGCTATCGCTGCCGCGGCCTCATCCTCCACCTTCTTCCGCGCCTTGTCAGCCGCCAGCGGCGGCCGCAGTCCCGGCTCCGGGAGGAGGCGACACTCGAGCCCTTCGAGTCGTGCATTCAGCATATTGCTGAACTGCACGACCGTGGCCCGAGTAATCTCCTCCATCATTTTCCGGACTGCGTCGGGCTCTACCGCCGCCGGCCGGCTATTGGCCTCCGCTAACTGTGCCGTGAGGCGCTGATTTTCAGCTTCCAGCTGCCTCACCTCCTCCGACACTGTGCGGGCCCTTATTCCCACCGCGGCCTCCTTGATTATGGAGGCCGCATCCTTTAACGTTTTTACGCTCGTCCCCTTCAATTTCCTGGACGTTGTGGCCACCTTTTCAATGATTTTTGCAGCCTCTAGCAGCAATTGGTTCAGTGCTGCTAGAGACTGCGCCGTGTCCTCCTCGGGTGTTGGCGGGTTGAGGCCGCTGCAGCAGGCTTGCCTCGACTGCCGCAGGGTTTCGCTCATGCCCGCGATTTCTTCTTCGGCCTCTAGCCGGAGCTCCTCCTCTTTTTGTTTATTGTACGCGGCCTTGGCCGCGGCTAGGCCCACGTACTCGCCCGTTGTGGGCGGTCGGCCTCTGCCGCGTTTGGATTTATGTGCCGCTCCTTTGGGCGGCGACATATTCTCCTCTGGCTCTTGGTCAGCTATCGGCCTTTTAAGCCAACGGCGAACGCTCTCCTCACTCCCAGAGTCGACCGTCATCAGACTCGCCTGACTGGCGTCTGAGTCGGACTCCGAGAGACGCGTAAGGGAGACGCGGAGTTCTCTCCTCGGTGCTTCTTCGGTCGCTTGTACCTTCTCCCTCTCACTTCCACTCACTTCCACCTCCTTTTCTTCCTCTTTGTTTTGGTTTGTTTTAAAAGGTTCCATAATTAATCCCACGAGTAGAGACGAAGTATTAACCCCTGCCGGGTGACGCTCATTCCGATGAACAGGGTACGCTATATACTGTGGAGGTCGCCAGGTATCCACAGGTTTTTACGACTTTGCTGTCGGGTTTAATAACCGGCATCAACATCCACGCGCGATGCGCGCGTGGTTGCTGATGCCGGCTGCTACAGGGTTTTCCTTCCCGCGGGCCGGCCAATTAAGGCAAGCCCTCCGGTCCACAGCACATCCCGTACCCCATGACACCAACGATGGGGGTCTTTGGGAGTGTGCCGTGGGCTCCGGGATTCAAGGGGAGCTGGTGTAGACTCCCCTGTTGGTGGTCGCCTGTTTTCAGGTAACCACCCTCCCTCCTCACGTCGTTCCTAGCCTAACCTACCCAACCTAGCCTACCCAACCCAACCTATCCAACCTAGCCTGCCCAAACTAACCTACCCAACCTAGCCTACCCCGTATAAACTATCCCCGCCCCGCCCCACCCCTTTGTCGCATCTGGTGTGTCCTCTGCTAATCAGAGGAACACCCAGAGCGACATCCCCCCCCTGTCAGATTATTCGCCACCGCCAACAAGAACCCACGAAAACATGGGAAGTTATTGACGGTGCCCAGAGTGCACCAGCCCAGCGGGTTGCTCTTCCCCCCGGACGTATCCGAAAGAGACCAGCAACCAACCAGGCCAACGTGGAGGTTACCTGACCCGCACCCCAACCTAACCTTTTTTTTTTTTTTTTTTTTTTTTTTTGGTTTCGCTGGGAAAAAATGCATTACGCATACCCGCCCATCGGGGGATGGGGGGCTATGTGGGACTCCCCGGGCAAGCCCGGTATACCCACTAAAATAACCCAGCGGCACTCCCGCATCGTCTGAGTGGAGGGGGACTGGGAAACCGGCACAGCCTTTACTTCCAGTCCCCCGCCGACGACCGCCCGCCTTTACGGCAGGCCCTTCACGCCCCTCCCTTAGTGGAGGGGCCCGGGAACGATCGTGTGTGAGTGCTCGACCGTTCCCGCCCAACGAGGGTGGTGACTAGTGCAATGCGGGCGAAAGGCGCCCCCGCGCCCGTCGCCCGCTAGTCACCACCAGGAGGTGGGAGGAGGCGATCGTATAACCGTCTCCTCCCACCCCCTCTCCGCCTGCGGAGCGGCGGCGCGAGAGGATCGTCCTCCCGCGCACGCTCCGCCGCCTCCTTTTGCGACATCACGTCCTCGCAAAAGGAGGCAACCGCCGCCCAGGCCTCCTCACTTCCCAGCATGGAGTCTACCACGCCGGGAAGTGAGAGGTCCTGCCCGACAACTTCTGTCAGGGCACGGCGCAGCTCAGCCCAGGCTGGGCACACCTCGAGGGTGTGCTGCGCCGTGTCCTCTACCGCGCCGCAGTCGTGGCACGCCGGGGTTTCCTCCCTCCGGATCCGGTGCAGGTGCGTTCCGAAACAACCATGTCCGGACAACACCTGCACTAGACGGAACGAGAGGAAACCATGTGGCCGCTCGAGCCAGCCCTGCAGGACTGGACCGAGCGCGTCCAGCGTCCGGCGGCCAAAGGCGGCGGAGGTGAGGTCCTCTGTCCAATGGAGGACGATGGCGGCCCTCGCCTCCCGCCGCACGGCCTCCCGCTCTTCCGCGGCGGGGCGCTCGCCTAGGGCTTTCCGCCGCGCCGTCCACTCGTACACTCTGGCGAGCACCCAAGCCTCCAACTCCCAGGGAGGGGTGCCCGCCAGAGCGCACGCCGCCGCGAAGCCCACCGAGCGGTAGGCCCTCGCCACCCGCTGTGCAATGGCCCTTTGGGGCCTGCGGATGGCGGTCGCATTCTCCCTCCTCTGGAGGGAGTCCGCCCATATAGGGGCCCCGTAAAGGGCCATACTTTTCAGGATGCCGGCATATAGGCGCCGGCATCTCTCCTTCGGCCCCCCCAGGTTGGGGAGCAGCCACGATAGGGCATCGGCGGCCTTCAGCAGGCGCGTCGACAGCCCGCTGAAGTGCGGGCCGAAGCGCCACCTGCTGTCCAGCGTAAGGCCCAGATACTTCATCTGGGCCTTCACCTCGATCCTGACGCCCTCCACGACAATGTGGGCGTCAGGTGGGCAGCGCTGCCGAGGACCGTGGAAGTACACGGCCTCGGTCTTGTGCAGCGCCACCTTCAATCCCAGCCGGCGGATTCTCCCGGCGACCAAGGATCCGCCAGCCGAGGCCAGACAGGCCGCCGCCCTAAAGTCCCTCCCCCGGGCAACGAGCAGGGTGTCATCCGCGTAGCAGATGACGCTCGTGCCCTGGAGGAGGGTTCCCCGCAGGAGCCAGTCGAAACCGATGTTCCACAGGGGGGGGCCTAGAACCGACCCCTGCGGAACACCGGACTCCGCGCCGTACCTCCTGACCGTCGCCGTCTTGTCCACGAGGAGGACCTGTCGGTCCTCCAAGTAGCTGGCCAGGAGGTTCCGCAGGTATTGGGGCACTCCGTGGTACCGGAGCGCCTCCAATATCGTCGCGTGGGGCACGGAGTTGAAGGCGTTGGCGATGTCGAACGACACCGCCAACAGCCCCTCCCCCGACTCGACCGCCTCCTGCACCTGGGCCTTCAGCAGGGCCAAGGCGTCGACCGTCGAACGCCCCTGTCGAAAGCCGAACTGGGCGTCCGACAGGTCTGGCCCCACCCCCCGCAGCAGGCCATTCAGCCGGTCGGCGACTATCCCCTCGAACATCTTACCGACCTCATCGAGCAGAACGATGGGCCGGTAAGCCGAGGGGGAGTCCACCGGGCGTCCCTCTTTACGGAGGAGGCACAGCTGCCCCTCCCGCCACAGTTTCGGGAACCGCCCAGCCGCAAGGCACGCGCTGAACAGTTCCCGAAACCTGTCCTGCATCTGAGAGGCAGCTATTGCCACCACTCGTGCGGGGACGCCGTCCGGCCCAGGGGCCGTCTTCTTCGCGCGGAGGCGGAGAATCCCCTCCCGGATTTCATCCGCAGTCACCGGGGGGATCTCCTCCTCCGGCGGGGCCGCCTGCCGCGGGGGGTCCATCACTGGTGGGGTGAAGTCGGTCCTGCGCGGAAACAAGGGCCGTACCACCCCATCCAGTAACGCCGGCTCGAGGGTCTCCGATAGCGGGGGACCATAGGGCCGCAGCTGGTTCCGCGCTACCTTGTACGGCCTCCCGTATGGATCCCGGTCGAGACCCTCGAGCATCTCGGCCCTCGCCGAGTCCTTCGCAGCGCACATTGCCGTTTTGAGGACCGTCCTCGCCTCTCCGTAATAAGCGTAGAGGCGGTCCTCGTCGGCCTGGCTTCGTGCGCTGCGCCGCCGGCTCCGCGTGTAGGCCCTCCTGGCCGCCACGCAGGCGGCCCGGAGCCCCGCCAGCTCCTCCGTCCACCAATAGACGGCCCGACGGGGGGGCGGCCGGCGAGACCGAGGCATGCTGGCGTTGCACACCTCGGTCAAGGACTCCCGGAGCTGGACCGCTGCGGCGTCAACGTCCGGGGCCTCCACAGGGGGCGAGAGCCAGTCCTGGAGGAACGCCGCCTCCCGGGCTGCCTCCCGGTCCAGGCGGGTGAGAGCCCACCGCGGGAAGGGAGATTGGCCCGAGCGGGCCGTTCCCCCCCGCGGGCCCTGGGTGGAGGCGATGTCGAACCGCACGTAACGGTGGTCCGACATGGTCTCCACCATCTCCACCCGCCAGTTCACGACGCGGGCGGCTAGCACGGGGGTGGCGAACGAGACGTCAACCACCGATCCTCCCCGCCGCCGCACACACGTGTGAACGTCCCCCCTGTTTAGGAGGGACACACCGCACGAAGCCGCCCAAAATTCGGCGGCGCGTCCCCGGACGTTGCAACAGGCGGCCGGGTTGCCCCAGGCCGCTGACTTGGCGTTGAGGTCGCCCAACACGGCGACCTGGCGTGGCGCCGCCCTCCCGACGACTGCCGTCAGGACCTCGAGGAATTCCTCGAAGTCCCTTAGAGGGCGGTTTGGGGAGAAATAGACCCCGACCAGGGCCATTTCTCCCCACGCGGCGGCCACGTATCCCGGTCCCCTCTCTAAAAGCGAGAGGGGAGGGGAGTCCGTGGCGGGCCGCGACACCAACGCCACCAAGCCGTCCCGATCACCCAGCCAACGGCCAGGTATCGAGTACGGCTCGGCGACCACCGCCAGGTCCACCAACCACTCGGCCATGGTCTGCATCAGCAGATCCTGGGCCGCTCTGCAGTGGTTGGTGTTCGCCTGGAGGATGCGATGTTCGACTCTATGCATTAGTCGGACATCGCACCCCCCTCCTCAGCCAGGCCAGCGGCCGTCGCAGCTCCAGACTCTGGAACGGCGGCGGCAGTAGCGGCAGGCCGGATCGGCGCCTGCGCTTTGCCCCTCTTGGGGGGAGGACTGCAGTTCCTCCCCTTGGTGACGTGGCCCGCCGGGCGGCCACTGGCGGCACACACCGCGCAGTGCGGCGTGGCGGCCTTGCAGGAGGCGGCCTTATGGCCCTCCTTGCCGCAGCGGTAACAGCTGTCCGTCCTGTCGACGCTGGACGGACAGAGAGCCCGGGTGTGTCCGATGCCGAAGCACCTGTAACACCTCAGTGGCTGAGCCACGAGGGCCCGGACTACACCCGAGCTAAAACCTACGGCAAGCCGTCCCTTGGCTAGGACGGCTTTGGCAGCGGCGACTGGGCACTCCAGGCGGATGGTGCCCATGCCGCCGCGGCCGGGCCTGATGCCCCGGCCCTGCACCGCTGCGACGCCGCAACCCCCTATCTCCGCGATCGCCGCCACCACCTCCTCTTTGGTGACCGAGTCATCCAGATCGGTCACCTCCAAGGCCGCCGACTTGACTGGCCTGGCCACCTTAGCCGCGTCCGCAATGACCTCTTGCAGCTTTGCTGCGAAGAGGTCTGCGTTCTTGCCGCCCTCCGCCCCCGGGAACTCGAATATCCGAGCCCCGGCTTGCGTTCGGCGGCAAGATACCTTGCCGATCCCAAGTTTAGTGGGATCGGCATTGGTTCGCGCCCGCGACATCACGGACGCGTAGGTTTCTCCCCGCTCCGCAGCCTCCGCGGTGAGAGTCACCACGACGGCTGCGGTCTTGGGAACTACCAAGTTCTTCTTGGTGCCGGCTGGTGGGGGGGAGCTTTTCCCCTTCCCTCTCCCCTTTCCCTTGCCAGCCGACTGCGGCTGGCTGGCAGGCGGGGTGGTGGCGGGGACCGCAGGGACGGCCGCTGCCGTCTTCTTGCCCTTCCCCTTCCCCTTGACGACCTTTGTCCAGCCCTGCTGGTTGGTCGGGGTGGTGGAAGGGAGAAGGGCTTCCTCCTTTTGGGAGGTCGGCTCCGGCTCGCTCCGCCTCTTGTCCGCCGCGAGCGGCGGTCGGAGGCTTTGCTCCGGTAGGAGCCGGTCCTCAATTCCTGCGATGCAGGCACGGACAAAGTCCCTCTCCTCCCTCACAACCGTGCGGATGATATCCTCAAGGTTGTGATGGAGGACGGAGGCTTCTGCCGCAGGCTTGGCTTGGGATGGCCGGGCCGTGGCTTCAGCCAGCTTCTGATGAAGCTGGCTTACTTCAGACTGCAGGCGATCAATTTTCGCCTGCATCTGGCGCGTCTCGTCGGTTGACTGGCGCTGCACCAGCGCCCCGACGATGCCGCGCATGCTCACGGCCCGGCATTTGAGGGCCTTCTGGAAGGTCCCCTTGAGGTGCGAGGACTTCGTGGCGACCTCCACGATCCCCTCCTCATCCTCCTGTGCCATTCTCTCCAGCTCTGCCAAAGAATGGTCGTCGTAAACGACGTGGGACGCGCCGTAGCCGGACTTGGCCCGGGCGACGCGCGCCTGCTGCTCCTTAAGAGCAACGTGCTCCTCCAGGTCTTGTTGGAGCTGCGTCCGCCGGGCCAAGCTCAACTCGCGTTGGGCGTCCGCAAGACCCACGTCGTGGGTGTCCGCTACAACGACCGGCTTTTTGGCCTTCGCCTTCTTTTTCCGCTCCTTCGCCGAGCCCGACGAGCCGTCCGACCCTTCCTTCAGGAAGGCACGTTTCCGCGATCGAGTCTCGACCTCCATCGAGCTCGCGTCCGACTCAAACACAATGGACTCAGTGTCTGAGTCCGCCGTGTCAAAGAAGCTAGCCGCAGACGGCGCGCGGCTAGCCTCTGACGCCGAAGCGTCGGGTTGGCCCTGAAAAGGGCCTTTGGGTTGGCCCTGAGAAGGGCCTTTGGGTTGGCCCTGAGAAGGGCCTTTTGGTTGGCCCTGAGAAGGGCCTTTTGGTTGGCCCTGAAAAGGGCCTTTGGGTTGGCCCTGAGAAGGGCCTTTTGGTTGGCCCTGAGAAGGGCCTTTTTTCACAAAATGCCCGAGGGCATCCCGCGCAGGGGTAGGCATAGCCTCAACACAAGATCGTCACAAACCGCAGATAAAATTAAAATAGCAACAATCGCACAGCTCACTTTGGCCGTACCCAGTCTGCCACTCCGTTACGGTGGTCAGAACTGGGCCGTTTCCAGGGGATACGACGTGGACGTAAGAGCTGTGAGGGGATCCCCCACCCCCCCCCCCCCCCCCAACCTAACCTAACCTAACCTAACCTAACCTTTTTTTTTTTTTTTTTTTTTTTTTTTTTTTTTTTTTTTTTTTTTGTTTGTCCAGGGAAATTCCTAACGAATACGCAGTGGTCTCGGGGGAACCACTGCGTTATGTGGGGTTTGCACCCACTAAAACCCTGGAGTGTTCCGTCTCTCGCCCACGGGGCTGCGGGACCCACGAGGCTTGCAACCGCGTGCCCCGCTAGCGTTGCTCCGTAGAGCCCTTCTCTCCGGGGCGGGGCTGAATCCCCTAGTTTGAGATTCAGCCCCGCCCCGTTCCACCTCCATTTATCTCCTCCTCGCACCGAACACGGGTGCACGGGACCTTTGTGCGGACGGCGGACCCCGATCCGTCGCCCGCGGTCCCCGGCGTTACGGCGGCATCTGGCCCGCGAAGACCCGACGCCGCCTTCCACGCCTACGGCGGCGCATCGGGGCCGAGTCGACGTCGTCTTCCCGGCCCCGCTCCGCCGCCTCCTTCTGCGACATTACAGTGTCGCAGAAGGTCGCTGCCGCCTGCCATGACTCGTCGCTGTCGACCATCTCCCGAAGGAGGGCCGGCAGCGACAGGTCATCTCCGACTGTCGCGGACAGGGCGGCGCGAGGGACCGCCCAAGCGGGGCACTCCTCGCGCGTGTGTTGCGCCGTGTCCGCGACTCCCGCCTCGCAATGGTGACACACCTCAGAGGGCTCTCTTCCCACCCGGTGCAGGAATCTACCAAAGCAACCGTGCCCGGTGATCACCTGCGTCAGGTGGAAAGAGAGGACCCCGTGCCGCCGCTCGAGCCACTCGTGGAGAATGGGCCGAACGGCGGCCACCAGCTCCCGACTCGTCACCGACATTTCCAGACGGGCTGCCCACCTCCGCAGGAGAGTCTCGCGTCCCTCCTCTCGCCAACGCCGAATCTCCCGCGGATGGGGACAGCCACCACCCGCAATCTCTTCCTTCATTCGCCAGTACACCGCGGCGAGTACCTCGGCGTCGAGGTCCCACGGCGGTGTACCGGCGAGCACGCACGCACCGACGCAAGACACGGTGCGGTACGCCCGGGCCACCCTGAGCGCCATGGCGCGCTGCGGTCGTCGCAGCGCAGCCTGATTAGGGTTGCTCAGGGCGCCTGCCCATATTGGCGCCCCGTAGAGCGCCATGGAGCGCACCACACCGGTGTACAGGCGTCGGCAGACTCCTCCAGGCCCCCCAACGTTTGGGAGGATCCGCCCCAAGGCCCCGGCAGTGGCCAACAACTTTGGGGCCAACCGCCGGAAGTGCTCCTCGAACTTCCATCGGCCGTCGAGGACGAGACCGAGGTACTTCATCGTAGTCCCGACGGCGATGGAAGTCCCTCCCACGATAATGGAGGCCTCCGGCGGCGGCCTGTTCCGGGGCCCGTGGAAGAGGAGGGCCTCGGACTTTTCCAAGGCCACCTCGAGCCCCAGGGCGCGGATCCTCCCCACGACCTGGGCCACACCCGCAGTGGCGAGCAGCGATGCCTCTCTGTAGGTGCCGCCGCGGGCCAGCACGAGGGTGTCGTCGGCGTAACAAATGACACCGACCCCCCGCAAAGTGGCCCCGCGCAGCACCCAGTCGTAGCCGATGTTCCACAGGGGCGGGCCGAGGACCGACCCCTGTGGAACACCGCACGACATTTCCCTCCTCCCTTCGCCGGCCCTCGTCGGGAACACGACGGCTCTGCCGGCGAAGTAGTCGGCGATGACCCTCTGGAGGTACTGCGGTACCCCATGGTACCGCAGTGCCGCCCTGACCGTCTCCCAGGGCAGCGTGTTGAACGCATTGCGGATGTCCAATGACACCGCAAGCATCACGCCGCCCTGGGAGACCGCCTCCTCGGCGAGGTCCCTCACCCGCGCGACGGCATCCAGGGTCGACCGACCCCGGCGGAAACCGAACTGCGCGTCGTCCAGATCCGGATCCATGCACTCGGCCAGGCGAGCAGCGAGCACTCGCTCGAAGAGCTTGCTCACCTCGCCGAGTAGCACGATCGGACGGTAGGACGACGGCAGTCCGGCCGGGCGCCCGACCTTCGGCAGAAGGACGAGCTTGCCCGTCTTCCACGGCCGCGGGAATCGACCTTGCGCCACGCATGCGGTGAAGAGGGACCTCACCCTCTCGCCCATCTCCTCCAGCGCGATCACCAAGGCCGTCCCCGGAACGCCGTCCGGGCCTGGGGCGGTCCTCTTCATTTTGAGTTTCAGGACGGCCGCCCCGAACTCGGCCTCCGATACCGGCGGTGCGGGGACGTCAGCCTCGGCAGATCGCGCATTCTCGTGTCGGGCCATCGCCGGGGGCACCCACTCTTCTCGCTGCGGGAAGAGGGTCCCCACCACTTCGCCGAGGAGAGTGTCGTCGACACTGGCCGTGACAGGGGGGGCCCAGGGCCGCAACTTCTTACGTACGGCCTTGTACGGCCTGCCCCAAGGGTCGCCGTCGAGGGTCCGCAGCCAGTCCGCCCATGCCGCCTCCTTGGCCCGGGCAATTGCCACCGCAAAGCCTTCGCGCAGAGCCCTGTAGGCGGCATAGGAGGTTGTCTCCTCCTGGGTGTCCCGGATCCGCCTCCGCCTACACCGGGTGTATCGGCGGCGAGCCCTACCGCAATCCACTCGCATGCGGCGGAGCTCGTCGCTCCACCAATACACCCGAAGCCGCGGTGGGAGGGGCTTCGCCCTGGGCATCGCCGCGTCGCATATGCGACCCAGCGAGGCCCCAAGGCGGGCCGCCTCCTCGTCCACGTCCTGCTCGACGTCGGGTCCGGACACCCAGTCCTCGACTATAGCGGCCTCTCTGGCGACCTCCCTGTCGAGCCGTCCTAACACCCAGCGCGGACCGCCCCCAATAACCGGGGTCGGGCCCGAGCCTTGCGGGCCGGTGGGGAACGCGGAGACATCAAATCGGATGTACCGGTGGTCAGACAGTGTCTCCGCGTCCACCACCACCCTCCAGTCCCGGACACGGCGCGCCAGGGCGGTCGATGCCAACGTTATGTCGACTATCGACCCGCCCTGTTGCCGCACGCACGTGTCCTCCGACCCCGTATTGAGGACGGCCAGACCCATGGCGATCGCCCACTCCTCCAGGCACTCACCCCGCGCATCCGTCACCGGGGATCCCCACGCCATAGATTTGGCGTTGAAATCCCCAGCGACTAGCACGGGGCTAGGGGCGACCCGCCCAACCAGAGATCCCACCTCCACGAGCATTTGCTCAAAGTCGGCGAGACCCCGGTTGGGCGAGATGTACACCCCTATGTACGAGACACCGCCCACGGCTGCCAGCACGTGGCCCCTACCCCTCGACACGTGGTCAATGGGCGGGGCGCCAGCGGCAGCGGGGGCGGTGATGGCCACCAGTCCCTCCCGGTCGCCGACCCAGTCGTCCCGAGTGGGGACGTAGTAGGGCTCGGCGACCACGGCTACTTGAATGCCCCACTCTGCCAGGGACTGGGACAATAGATCCTGGGCCCTGGCAGAGTGGTTAATATTCGCCTGTAGTATCTTTACGCCGGACATCACGGCGCGGTCTCAGTCGGCCCCTCTGTTATTGTTGTTGGGCGATGGGTCTTGGCTTTGGCATGCCCCCCATCGCCCACGCAGCCCACTCCACCGAGAGGGTGCCGGGCCGGTTTGCCCGCTGCAGCGCAGGTGGCGCAGTTGGGCTCGGCTCGGCACTCGCGCGCCCGGTGGCCCGACTTGCCGCAGCGGAAGCACAAACCGCTGCGGTCCACCTCTGATGGGCACTTGCTGGCGACGTGGCCCAGGTTGAGGCACCTGAAGCACCTTAGGGGCCTCGCCGCCAGCAGGGCCACTCTTGCCGTCGTCCAGCCCACATGCAGGCGGCCGGCGCCGGCCACGGTTTTGGCAGCGGCCACCGGGCAGCTGAGCCACATCGTGGCCCGGTCGCCGATGACTCCGGGCCTCAATTCGTCGACGTGACATTGACTTTGCACTGCGAATGCCGCCACCACCTCTGCGGCGGTGACGGAGTCGTCCAGCCCCGAGACAATTACCTCCACCCTCTTTGTGGGGCGGGAGACCCGGACTACGTCTGCGCTGAGGACCTCCCTTAGCTTGGTAGCCAGGGAGTCGGCCTTCTCAGCGCCCCCATCCCCGAAAATTTCGAGGATGCGGGCGCCGGTGACCGTGGTCCTGCAGCGCATCTCTCCAATACCTAGACTCGTTTTATCTATCCGAGTCCGGGCCTCCCGCAAGACGGTGGCGTAGCTTGCGCCGCGCTCCGCCGCGCCCGGCTGCAGCGTCAATGTCACTGCAGCCGTTTTCGGCTCACGCAGCTTCGCCACCGCCGCCGCCTTACCGCTCTGGGTGCTTTGGGTGCTCTTCTTTTGGGAGCTTTTTGCACCCCGAGCAGCGACGACACTCCACTGCTCCGTCAACGGGGGCGGTGGAGGGGCGTCCCGCACTTCGGGGCTAGGGGCCGGGGCCGTCTTTTTCCCCTTGCCTTTGCCCTTGTCGGTGCCCTTGCCCTTGCCCTTGAGCTTTTGGGGCTGGGCTGTGGGCGCAGGCAGAGGCGCCGGGGGTGTTGGGTCCACTTGTGGGGCTATCGCTGCCGCGGCCTCATCCTCCACCTTCTTCCGCGCCTTGTCAGCCGCCAGCGGCGGCCGCAGTCCCGGCTCCGGGAGGAGGCGACACTCGAGCCCTTCGAGTCGTGCATTCAGCATATTGCTGAACTGCACGACCGTGGCCCGAGTAATCTCCTCCATCATAGTCCGGACTGCGTCGGGCTCTACCGCCGCCGGCCGGCTATTAGCCTCCGCTAATTGTGCCGTGAGGCGTTGATTTTCAGCTTCCAGCTGCCTCACCTCCTCCGACACTGTGCGGGCTCTTATGCCCACCGCTGCCTCCTTTATTGTGGTGGCCGCATCCTTTAACGTTTTTACGCTCGTCCCCTTCAATTTCTTGGACGTTGTGGCCACCTTTTCAATGATTTTTGCAGCCTCTAGCAGCAATTGGTTAAGTGCTGCTAGAGACTGCGCCGTGTCCTCCTCGGGTGTTGGCGGGTTGAGGCCGCTGCGGCAGGCTTCTCTCGACTGCCGCAGGGTTTCGCCCATGCCCGCGATTTCTTCTTCGGCCTCTAGCCGGAGCTCCTCCTCTTTTTGTCTATTGTACGCGGCCTTGGCTGCGGCTAGGCCCACGTACTCGCCCGTGGTGGGCGGTCGGCCTCTGCCGCGTTTTGATTTGTGCGCCGCTCCTTTGGGCGGCGACATGTTCTCCTCTGGCTCTTGGTCACCTATCGGCCTTTTAAGCCAACGGCGAACGCTCTCCTCACTCCCAGAGTCGACCGTCATCAGACTCGCCTGACTGGCATCTGAGTCGGACTCCGATAGACGCGTAAGGGAGACGCGGAGTTCTCTCCTCGGTTGTTCCGTCGCTTGTTCTTTCTCCCTCTCACTTCCTCTAATCTCCACCTCCTTTTCTTCCTCCTTTGTATGGTTTTTGTAAAGGTTATCCATAATAAATCCCACGAGTAGAGACGATATAAAAACCCCTGCCGGGTGACGCTCATTCCGACGAACAGGGGCACGCTATATACTGTGGAGGTCGCCAGGTATCCACAGGTTTTTACGACTTTGCTGTCGGGTTTAATAACCGGCATCAACATCCACGCGCGATGCGCGCGTGGTTGCTGATGCCGGCTGCTACAGGGTTTTCCTTCCCGCGGGCCGGCCAATTAAGGCAAGCCCTCCGGTCCACAGCACATCCCGTACCCCATGACACCAACGATGGGGGTCTTTGGGAGTATGCCGTGGGCTCCGGGATTCAAGGGGAGCTGGTGTAGACTCCCCTTTTGGTGGTCGCCTGTTTTCAGGTAACCACCCTCCCTCCTCACGTCGTTCCTAGCCTAACCTACCCAACCTAGCCTACCCAACCCAACCTATCCAACCTAGCCTGCCCAAACTAACCTACCCAACCTAGCCTACCCCGTATAAACTATCCCCGCCCCGCCCCACCCCTATGTCGCATCTGGTGTGTCCTCTGCTAATCAGAGGAACACCCAGAGCGACATCCCCCCCCTGTCAGATTATTCGCCACCGCCAACAAGAACCCACGAAAACATGGGAAGTTATTGACGGTGCCCAGAGTGCACCAGCCCAGCGGGTTGCTCTTCCCCCCGGACGTATCCGAAAGGGACCAGCAACCAACCAGGCCAACGTGGAGGTTACCTGACCCGCACCCCAACCTTTTTTTTTTTTTTTGTTTATCCAGGGAAATTCCTCACGAATACGCAGTGGTCTCGGGGGAACCACTGCGTTATGTGGGGTTTGCACCCACTAAAACCCTGGAGTGTTCCGTCTCACGCCCACGGGGCTGCGGGACCCACGAGGCTTGCAACCGCGTGCCCCGCTAGCGTTGCTCCGTAGAGCCCTTCTCTCCGGGGCGGGGCTGAATCCCCTAGTTTGAGATTCAGCCCCGCCCCGTTCCACCTCCATTTATCTCCTCCTCGCACCGAACACGGGTGCACGGGACCTTTGTGCGGACGGCGGACCCCGATCCGTCGCCCGCGGTCCCCGGCGTTACGGCGGCATCTGGCCCGCAAAGACCCGACGCCGCCTTCCACGCCTGCGGCGGCGCATCGGGGCCGAGTCGACATCGTCTTCCCGGTCCCGCTCCGCCGCCTCCTTCTGCGACATTACAGTGTCGCAAAAGGTCTCTGCCGCCTGCCATGACTCGTCGCTGTCGACCATCTCCCGAAGGAGGGCCGGCAGCGACAGGTCATCTCCGACTGTCGCGGACAGGGCGGCGCGAGGGACCGCCCAAGCGGGGCACTCCTCGCGCGTGTGTTGCGCCGTGTCCGCGACTCCCGCCTCGCAATGGTGACACACCTCAGAGGGCTCTCTTCCCACCCGGTGCAGGAATCTACCAAAGCAACCGTGCCCGGTGACCACCTGCGTCAGGTGGAAAGAGAGGACCCCGTGCCGCCGCTCGAGCCACTCGTGGAGAATGGGCCGAACGGCGGCCACCAGCTCTCGACTCGTCACCGATATTTCGAGACGGGCTGCCCACCTCCGCAGGAGAGTCTCACGTCCCTCCTCTCGCCAACGCCGAATCTCCCGCGGATGGGGACAGCCACCACCCGCAATCTCTTCCTTCATTCGCCAGTACACCGCGGCGAGTACCTCGGCGTCGAGGTCCCACGGCGGTGTACCGGCGAGCACGCACGCACCGACGCAAGACACGGTGCGGTACGCCCGGGCCACCCTGAGCGCCATGGCGCGCTGCGGTCGTCGCAGCGCAGCCTGATTCGGGTTGCTCAGGGCGCCTGCCCATATTGGCGCCCCGTAGAGCGCCATGGAGCGCACCACACCGGTGTACAGGCGTCGGCAGACTCCTCCAGGACCCCCAACGTTTGGGAGGATCCGCCCCAAGGCCCCGGCAGTGGCTAACAACTTTGGGGCCAACCGCCGGAAGTGCTCCTCGAACTTCCATCGGCCGTCGAGGACGAGACCGAGGTACTTCATCGTAGTCCCGACGGCGATGGAAGTCCCTCCCACAATAATCGAGGCCTCCGGCGGCGGCCTGTTCCGGGGCCCGTGGAAGAGGAGGGCCTCGGACTTTTCCAAGGCCACCTCGAGCCCCAGGGCGCGGATCCTCCCCACGACCTGGGCCACACCCGCAGTGGCGAGCAGCGATGCCTCTCTGTAGGTGCCGCCGCGGGCCAGCACGAGGGTGTCGTCGGCGTAACAGATGACACCGACCCCCCGCAAAGTGGCCCCGCGCAGCACCCAGTCGTAGCCGATGTTCCACAGGGGCGGGCCGAGGACCGACCCCTGCGGAACACCGCACGACATTTCCCTCCTCCCTTCGCCGGCCCTCGTCGGGAACACGACGGCTCTGCCGGCGAAGTAGTCGGCGATGACCCTCTGGAGGTACTGCGGTACCCCATGGTACCGCAGTGCCGCCCTGACCGTCTCCCAGGGCAGCGTGTTGAACGCATTGCGGATGTCCAATGACACCGCAAGCATCACGCCGCCCTGGGAGACCGCCTCCTCGGCGAGGTCCCTCACCCGCGCAACGGCATCCAGGGTCGACCGACCCCGGCGGAAACCGAACTGCGCGTCGTCCAGATCCGGATCCATGCACTCGGCCAGGCGAGCAGCGAGCACTCGCTCGAAGAGCTTGCTCACCTCGTCGAGTAGCACGATCGGACGGTAGGACGACGGCAGTCCGGCCGGGCGCCCGACCTTCGGCAGAAGGACGAGCTTGCCCGTCTTCCATGGCCGCGGGAATCGACCCTGCGCCACGCATGCGGTGAAGAGGGACCTCACCCTCTCGCCCATCTCCTCCAGCGCGATCGCCAAGGCCGCCCCCGGAACGCCGTCCGGGCCTGGGGCGGTCCTCTTCATCCTGAGTTTCAGGACGGCCGCCCCGAACTCGGCCTCCGATACCGGCGGTGCGGGGACGTCAGCCTCGGCAGATCGCGCATTCTCGTGTCGGGCCATCGCCGGGGGCACCCACTCTTCTCGCTGCGGGAAGAGGGTCCCCACCACTTCGCCGAGGAGAGTGTCATCGACACTGGCCGTGACAGGGGGGGCCCAGGGCCGCAACTTCTTACGAACGGCCTTGTACGGCCTGCCCCAAGGGTCGCCGTCGAGGGTCCGCAGCCAGTCCGCCCATGCCGCCTCCTTGGCCCGGGCAATCGCCACCGCAAAGCCTTCGCGCAGAGCCCTGTAGGCGGCATAGGAGGTTGTCTCCTCCTGGGTGTCCCGGACCCGCCTCCGCCTACACCGGGTGTATCGGCGGCGAGCCCTACCGCAATCCACTCGCATGCGGCGGAGCTCGTCGCTCCACCAATACACCCGAAGCCGCGGTGGGAGGGGCCTCGCCCTGGGCATCGCCGCGTCGCATATGCGACCCAGCGAGGCTCCAAGGCGCCCCGCCTCCTCGTCCACGTCCTGTACGACGTCGGGTCCGGACACCCAGTCCTCGACAATAGCGGCCTCTCTGGCGACCTCCCTGTCGAGCCGTCCAAGTACCCAGCGCGGACCGCCCCCAATAACCGGGGTCGGGCCCGAGCCCTGCGGGCCGGTGGGGAGCGCGGAGACATCAAATCGGATGTACCGGTGGTCGGACAGTGTCTCCGCGTCCACCACCACCCTCCAGTCCCGGACACGGCGCGCCAGGGCGGTCGATGCCAACGTTATGTCGACTATCGACCCGCCCTGTTGCCGCACGCACGTGTCCTCCGACCCCGTATTGAGGACGGCCAGACCCATGGCGATCGCCCACTCTTCCAAACACTCACCCCGCGCATCCGTCACCGGGGATCCCCACGCCATAGATTTGGCGTTGAAATCCCCAGCGACTAGCACGGGGCTAGGGGCGGCCCGCCCAACCAGAGATCCCACCTCCACGAGCATTTGCTCAAAGTCGGCGAGACCCCGGTTGGGCGAGATGTACACCCCTATGTACGAGACACCGCCCACGGCTGCCAGCACGTGGCCCCTACCCCTCGACACGTGGTCAATGGGCGGGGCGCCAGCGGCAGCGGGGGCGGTGATGGCCACCAATCCCTCCCGGTCCCCGACCCAGTCATCCCGAGTGGGGACGTAGTAGGGCTCGGCGACCACTGCAACTTGAATGCCCCACTCTGCCAGGGACTGGGACAATAGATCCTGGGCCCTGGCAGAGTGGTTAATATTCGCCTGTAAAATCTTTACTCCGGGCATCAAGGCGCGGTCTTAGCTGGCCCCTCCGTTGTTGTTGTTGTTGTTGGGCGATGGGCACCCGACTTGGCCTTGGCCTGCCCCCCATCGCCCGCGCAGCCCACTCCGCCCAGAGGGTGCCGGGCCGGTTTGCCCGCTGCAGCGCAAGTGGCGCAGTTGGGCTCGGCTCGGCACTCGCGCGCCCGGTGGCCCGACTTGCCGCAGCGGAAGCACAAGCCGCTGCGGTCCACCTCTGATGGGCACTTGCTGGCGACGTGGCCCAGGTTGAGGCACCTGAAGCACCTTAGGGGCCTCGCCGCCAGCAGGGCCACTCTCGCCGTCGTCCAGCCCACATGCAGGCGGCCGGCGCCGGCCACGGTTTTGGCAGCGGCCACCGGGCAGCTGAGCCACATCGTGGCCCGGTCGCCGATGACTCCGGGCCTCACTTCGTCGACGTGACATTGACCTTGCACTGCGAATGCCGCCACCACCTCTGCGGCGGTGACGGAGTCGTCCAGCCCCGAGACAATTACCTCCACCCTCTTTGTAGGGCGGGAGACCCGGACTACGTCTGCGCTGAGGACCTCCCTTAGCTTGGTAGCCAGGGAGTCGGCCTTCTCAGCGCCCCCATCCCCGAAAATTTCGAGGATGCGGGCGCCGGTGACCGTGGTCCTGCAGCGCATCTCTCCAATACCAAGACTCGTTTTATCTATCCGAGTCCGGGCCTCCCGCAAGACGGTGGCGTAGCTTGCGCCGCGCTCCGCCGCGCCCGGCTGCAGCGTCAATGTCACTGCAGCCGTTTTCGGCTCACGCAGCTTCGCCACCGCCGCCGCCTTGCCGCTCTGGGTGCCTTGGGTGCTCTTCTTTTGGGAGCTTTTTGCACCCCGAGCAGCGACGACACTCCACTGCTCCGTCAACGGGGGCGGTGGAGGGGCGTCCCGCACTTCGGGGCTGGGGTCCTTAGCAGGGGCCGGGGCCGTCTTTTTCCCCTTGCCTTTGCCCTTTTCGATGCCCTTGCCCTTGGGCTTTTGGGGCTGGGCTGTGGGCGCAGGCAGAGGCGCCGGGGGTGTTGGGTCCACGTGTGGGGCTGTCCGCGCCTTGTCAGCCGCCAGCGGCGGCCGCAGTCCCGGCTCCGGGAGGAGGCGACACTCGAGCCCTTCGAGTCGTGCATTCAGCATATTGCTGAACTGCACGACCGTGGCCCGAGTAATCTCCTCCATCATTTTCCGGACTGCGTCGGGCTCTACCGCCGCCGGCCGGCTATTGGCCTCCGCTAACTGTGCCGTGAGGCGCTGATTTTCAGTTTCCAGCTGCCTCACCTCCTCCGACACTGTGCGGGCCCTTATTCCCACCGCGGCCTCCTTTATTATTGTGGCCGCATCCTTTAAAGTTTTTACGCTCGTCCCCTTTAGTTTCCGGGACGTAGTGGCCACCTTTTCAATTATTTTTGCAGCCTCTAGCAGCAATTCGTTCAGTGCTGCTAGAGACTGCGCCGTGTCCTCCTCGGGTGTTGGCGGGTTGAGGCCGCTGCGGCAGGCTTGTCTCGACTGCCGCAGGGTTTCGCCCATGCCCGCGATTTCTTCTTCGGCCTCTAGCCGGAGCTCCTCCTCTTTTTGTTTATTGTACGCGGCCTTGGCCGCGGCTAGGCCCACGTACTCGCCCGTGGTGGGCGGTCGGCCTCTGCCGCGTTTTGATTTGTGTGCCGCTCCTTTGGGCGGCGACATATTTTCCTCTGGCTCTTGGTCACCTATCGGCCTTTTAAGCCAACGGCGAACGCACTCCTCACTCCCAGAGTCGACCGTCATCAGACTCGCCTGACTGGCGTCTGAGTCGGACTCCGAGAGACGCGTAAGGGAGACGCGTAGTTCTTTCATTGGTGTCTCCGTCGTCTGTTGCTGAGTCACCTCCTCCTTTTCTTCCTCTTTGTTTTGGTTTTTGTTCAAGTTATCCATAATAAATCCCACGAGTAGAGACGATGTGATAACCCCTGCCGGGTGACGCTCATTCCGATGAACAGGGGCACGCTATATACTGTGGAGGTCGCCAGGTATCCACAGGTTTTTACGACTTTGCTGTCGGGTTTAATAACCGGCATCAACATCCACGCGCGATGCGCGCGTGGTTGCTGATGCCGGCTGCTACAGGGTTTTCCTTCCCGCGGGCCGGCCAATTAAGGCAAGCCCTCCGGTCCACAGCACATCCCGTACCCCATGACACCAACGATGGGGGTCTTTGGGAGTATGCCGTGGGCTCCGGGATTCAAGGGGAGCTGGTGTAGACTCCCCTTTTGGTGGTCGCCTGTTTTCAGGTAACCACCCTCCCTCCTCACG
The DNA here is from genome assembly GCA_945859665.1 of Anorthoa munda. Lineage (NCBI taxonomy): Eukaryota > Metazoa > Arthropoda > Insecta > Lepidoptera > Noctuidae > Anorthoa > Anorthoa munda. The sequence continues at coordinate 73,485 of OX243918.1, forward strand.
TCGTTCCTAGCCTAACCTACCCAACCTAGCCTACCCAACCCAACCTATCCAACCTAACCTGCCCAAACTAACCTACCCAACCTAGCCTACCCCGTATAACCTATCCCCGCCCCGCCCCACCCCTATGTCGCATCTGGTGTGTCCTCTGCTAATCAGAGGAACACCCAGAGCGACATCCCCCCCCTGTCAGATTATTCGCCACCGCCAACAAGAACCCACGAAAACATGGGAAGTTATTGACGGTGCCCAGAGTGCACCAGCCCAGCGGGTTGCTCTTCCCCCCGGACGTATCCGAAAGAGACCAGCAACCAACCAGGCCAACGTGGAGGTTACCTGACCCGCACCCCACCCGCACCCCAACCTAACCTTTTTTTTTTTTTTTTTTTTTTTTTTTTTGTTTATCCAGTGAAATTCCTCACGAATACGCAGTGGTCTCGGGGGAGCCACTGCGTTATGTGGGGTTTGCACCCACTAAAACACTGGAGTGTTCCGACGCTCGCCCACGGGGCTGCGGGACCCACGAGGCTTGCTACCGCGTGCCCCGCTGGCGTTGCTCTGGCGAGCCCTTCTCTCCGGGGCGGGGCTGAATCTCAAACCAAGAGATTCAGCCCCGCCCCGTTCCACCTCCATTCATCTCCTCCTCGCACCGAACACGGGTGCACGGGACCTTTGTGCGGACGGCGGACCCCGATCCGTCGCCCGCGGTCCCCGGCGTTACGGCGGCATCTGGCCCGCGAAGACCCGACGCCGCCTTCCACGCCTGCGGCGGCGCATCGGGGCCGAGTCGACATCGTCTTCCCGGTCCCGCTCCGCCGCCTCCTTCTGCGACATTACTGTGTCGCAGAAGGTCGCTGCCGCCTGCCATGACTCGTCGCTGTCGACCATCTCCCGGAGGAGGGCCGGCAGCGACAGGTCATCTCCGACTGTCGCGGACAGGGCGGCGCGAGGGACCGCCCAAGCGGGGCACTCCTCGCGCGTGTGTTGCGCCGTGTCCGCGACTCCCGCCTCGCAATGGTGACACACCTCAGAGGGCTCTCTTCCCACCTGGTGCAGGAATCTACCAAAGCAACCGTGCCCGGTGATCACCTGCGTCAGGTGGAAAGAGAGGACCCCGTGCCGCCGCTCGAGCCACTCGTGGAGAATGGGCCGAACGGCGGCCACCAGCTCTCGACTCGTCACCGATATTTCGAGACGGGCTGCCCACCTCCGCAGGAGAGTCTCACGTCCCTCCTCTCGCCAACGCCGAATCTCCCGCGGATGGGGACAGCCACCACCCGCAATCTCTTCCTTTATTCGCCAGTACACCGCAGCGAGTACCTCGGCATCGAGGTCCCACGGCGGTGTACCGGCGAGGACACACGCACCGACGCAAGACACGGTGCGGTACGCCCGGGCCACCCTGAGCGCCATGGCGCGCTGCGGTCGTCGCAGCGCAGCCTGATTCGGGTTGCTCAGGGCGCCTGCCCATATTGGCGCCCCGTAGAGCGCCATGGAGCGCACCACACCGGTGTACAGGCGTCGGCAAACTCCTCCGGGCCCCCCAACGTTTGGGAGGATCCGCCCCAAGGCCCCGGCAGTGGCCAACAACTTTGGGGCCAACCGCCGGAAGTGCTCCTCGAACTTCCATCGGCCGTCGAGGACGAGACCGAGGTACTTCATCGTAGTCCCGACGGCGATGGAAGTCCCTCCCACAATAATCGAGGCCTCCGGCGGCGGCCTGTTCCGGGGCCCGTGGAAGAGGAGGGCCTCGGACTTTTCCAAGGCCACCTCGAGCCCCAGGGCGCGGATCCTCCCCACGACCTGGGCCACACCCGCAGTGGCGAGCAGCGATGCCTCTCTGTAGGTGCCGCCGCGGGCCAGCACGAGGGTGTCGTCGGCGTAGCAGATGACACCGACCCCCCGCAGAGTGGCCCCGCGCAGCACCCAGTCGTAGCCGATGTTCCACAGGGGCGGGCCGAGGACCGACCCCTGCGGAACACCGCACGTCATTTCCCTCCTCCCCTCGCCGGCCCTCGTCGGGTACACGACGGCTCTGCCGGCAAAGTAGTCGGCGATGACCCTCTGGAGGCACTGCGGTACCCCATGGTACCGCAGTGCCGCCCTGACCGTCTCCCAGGGCAGCGTGTTGAACGCATTGCGGATGTCCAATGACACCGCAAGCATCACGCCGCCCTGGGAGACCGCCTCCTCGGCGAGGTCCCTCACCCGCGCAATAGCATCCAGGGTCGACCGACCCCGGCGGAAACCGAACTGCGCGTCGTCCAGATCCGGATCCATGCACTCGGCCAGGCGAGCAGCGAGCACTCGCTCGAAGAGCTTGCTCACCTCGTCGAGTAGCACGATCGGACGGTAGGACGACGGCAGTCCGGCCGGGCGCCCGACCTTCGGCAGAAGGACGAGCTTGCCCGTCTTCCACGGCCGCGGGAATCGACCCTGCGCCACGCATGCGGTGAAGAGGGACCTCACCCTCTCGCCCATCTCCTCCAGCGCGATCGCCAAGGCCGTCCCCGGAACGCCGTCCGGGCCTGGGGCGGTCCTCTTCATCCTGAGTTTCAGGACGGCCGCCCCGAACTCGGCCTCCGATACCGGCGGTGCGGGGACGTCAGCCTCGGCAGATCGCGCATTCTCGTGTCGGGCCATCGCCGGGGGCACCCACTCTTCTCGCTGCGGGAAGAGGGTCCCCACCACCTCGCCGAGGAGAGTGTCATCGACACTGGCCGTGACAGGGGGGGCCCAGGGCCGCAACTTCTTGCGGACGGCCTTGTACGGCCTGCCCCACGGGTCGCCGTCGAGGGTCCGCAGCCAGTCCGCCCATGCCGCCTCCTTGGCCCGGGCAATTGCCACCGCAAAGCCTTCGCGCAGAGCCCTGTAGGCGGCATAGGAGGCTGTCTCCTCCTGGATGTCCCGGACCCGCCTCCGCCTACACCGGGTGTATCGGCGGCGAGCCCTACCGCAATCCACTCGCATGCGGCGGAGCTCGTCGCTCCACCAATACACCCGAAGCCGCGGTGGGAGGGGCTTCGCCCTGGGCATCGCCGCGTCGCATATGCGACCCAGCGAGGCCCCTAGGCGCCCCGCCTCCTCGTCCACGTCCTGAACGACGTCGGGTCCGGACACCCAGTCCTCGACAATAGCGGCCTCTCTGGCGACCTCCCTGTCGAGCCGTCCCAACACCCAGCGCGGACCGCCCCCAATAACCGGGGTCGGGCCCGAGCCTTGCGGGCCGGTGGGGAGCGCGGAGACATCAAATCGGATGTACCGGTGGTCAGACAGTGTCTCCGCGTCCACCACCACCCTCCAGTCCCGGACACGGCGCGCCAGGGCGGTCGATGCCAACGTTATGTCGACTATCGACCCGCCCTGTTGCCGCACGCACGTGTCCTCCGACCCCGCATTGAGGACGGCCAGACCCATGGCGATCGCCCACTCTTCCAAACACTCACCCCGCGCATCCGTCACCGGGGATCCCCACGCCATAGATTTGGCGTTGAAATCCCCAGCGACTAGCACGGGGCTAGGGGCGGCCCGCCCAACCAGAGATCCCACCTCCACGAGCATTTGCTCAAAGTCGGCGAGACCCCGGTTGGGCGAGATGTACACCCCTATGTACGAGACACCGCCCACGGCTGCCAGCACGTGGCCCCTACCCCTCGACACGTGGTCAATGGGCGGGGCGCCAGCGGCAGCGGGGGCGGTGATGGCCACCAATCCCTCCCGGTCCCCGACCCAGTCATCCCGAGTGGGGACGTAGTAGGGCTCGGCGACCACTGCAACTTGAATGCCCCACTCTGCCAGGGACTGGGACAATAGATCCTGGGCCCTGGCAGAGTGGTTAATATTCGCCTGTAGTATCTTTACTCCGGACATCAGGGCGCGGTCTCAGCTGGCCCCTCCGTTGTTGTTGTTGTTGTTGGGCGATGGGCGCCCGACTTGGCCTTGGCCTGCCCCCCATCGCCCACGCAGCCCACTCCGCCGAGAGGGTGCCGGGCCGGTTTTCCCGCTGCAGCGCAAGTGGCGCAGTTGGGCTCGGCTCGGCACTCACGCGCCCGGTGGCCCGACTTTCCGCAGCGGAAGCACAAACCGCTGCGGTCCACCTCTGATGGGCACTTGCTGGCGACGTGGCCCAGGTTGAGGCACCTGAAGCACCTTAGGGGCCTCGCCGCCAGCAGGGCCACTCTCGCCGTTGTCCAGCCCACGTGCAGGCGGCCGGCGCCGGCCACGGTTTTGGCAGCGGCCACCGGGCAGCTGAGCCACATCGTGGCCCGCTCGCCGATGACTCCGGGCCTTACTTCGTCGATGTGACAATTGCCTTGCGCTGCGAATGCCGCCACCACCTCTGCGGCGGTGACGGAGTCGTCTAATCCTGTAACGATCACTTCCACCCTCTTTGTGGGGCGGGAGACCCGGACTACGTCTGCGCTGAGGACCTCCCTTAGCTTGGTAGCCAGGGAGTCGGCCTTCTCAGCGCCCCCATCCCCGAAAATTTCGAGGATGCGGGCGCCGGTGACCGTGGTCCTGCAGCGCATCTCTCCAATGCCTAGACTCGTTTTGTCGATCCGAGTCCGGGCCTCCCGCAAGACGGTGGCGTAGCTTGCGCCACGCTCCGCCGCGCCCGGCTGCAGCGTCAATGTCACTGCAGCCGTTTTCGGCTCACGCAGCTTCGCCACCGCCGTCGCCTTGCCGCTCTGGGTGCCTTGGGTGCTCTTCTTTTGGGAGCTTTTTGCACCCCGAGCAGCGACGACACTCCACTGCTCCGTCAACGGGGGCGGTGGAGGGGCGTCCCGCACTTCGGGGCTGGGGTCCTTAGCAGGGGCCGGGGCCGTCTTTTTCCCCTTGCCTTTGCCCTTTTCGATGCCCTTGCCCTTGGGCTTTTGGGGCTGGGCTGTGGGCGCAGGCAGAGGCGCCGGGGGTGTTGGGTCCACGTGTGGGGCTGTCCGCGCCTTGTCAGCCGCCAGCGGCGGCCGCAGTCCCGGCTCCGGGAGGAGGCGACACTCGAGCCCTTCGAGTCGTGCATTCAGCATATTGCTGAACTGCACGACCGTGGCCCGAGTAATCTCCTCCATCATTTTCCGGACTGCGTCGGGCTCTACCGCCGCCGGCCGGCTATTAGCCTCCGCTAACTGTGCCGTGAGGCGCAGATTTTCCGCTTCCAGCTGCCTCACCTCCTCCGACACTGTGCGGGCCCTTATTCCCACCGCGGCCTCCTTTATTATTGTGGCCGCATCCTTTAAAGTTTTTACGCTCGTCCCCTTTAGTTTCCGGGACGTAGTGGCCACCTTTTCAATTATTTTTGCAGCCTCTAGCAGCAATTCGTTCAGTGCTGCTAGAGACTGCGCCGTGTCCTCCTCGGGTGTTGGCGGGTTGAGGCCGCTGCGGCAGGCTTCTCTCGACTGCCGCAGGGTTTCGCCCATGCCCGCGATTTCTTCTTCGGCCTCTAGCCGGAGCTCCTCCTCTTTTTGTTTATTGTACGCGGCCTTGGCCGCGGCTAGGCCCACGTACTCGCCCGTGGTGGGCGGTCGGCCTCTGCCGCGTTTGGATTTGTGTGCCGCTCCTTTGGGCGGCGACATGTTCTCCTCTGGCTCTTGGTCACCTATCGGCCTTTTAAGCCAACGGCGAACGCTCTCCTCACTCCCAGAGTCGACCGTCATCAGACTCGCCTGACTGGCGTCTGAGTCGGACTCCGAGAGACGCGTAAGGGAGACGCGTAGTTCTTTCTTTGGTGTCTCCGTCTTCTGTTGCTGAGTCACCTCCTCCTTTTCTTCCTCCTTTGTTTGGTTTGATTTATTTAAGTTATCCATATAATTCCCACGAGTAGAGACGATGTGATAACCCCTGCCGGGTGACGCTCATTCCGATGAACAGGGTACGCTATATACTGTGGAGGTCGCCAGGTATCCACAGGTTTTTACGACTTTGCTGTCGGGTTTAATAACCGGCATCAACATCCACGCGCGATGCGCGCGTGGTTGCTGATGCCGGCTGCTACAGGGTTTTCCTTCCCGCGGGCCGGCCAATTAAGGCAAGCCCTCCGGTCCACAGCACATCCCGTACCCCATGACACCAACGATGGGGGTCTTTGGGAGTGTGCCGTGGGCTCCGGGATTCAAGGGGAGCTGGTGTAGACTCCCCTGTTGGTGGTCGCCTGTTTTCAGGTAACCACCCTCCCTCCTCACGTCGTTCCTAGCCTAACCTACCCAACCTAGCCTACCCAACCCAACCTATCCAACCTAGCCTGCCCAAACTAACCTACCCAACCTAGCCTGCCCCGTATAAACTATCCCCGCCCCGCCCCACCCCTATGTCGCATCTGGTGTGTCCTCTGCTAATCAGAGGAACACCCAGAGCGACATCCCCCCCCTGTCAGATTATTCGCCACCGCCAACAAGAACCCACGAAAACATGGGAAGTTATTGACGGTGCCCAGAGTGCACCAGCCCAGCGGGTTGCTCTTCCCCCCGGACGTATCCGAAAGGGACCAGCAACCAACCAGGCCAACGTGGAGGTTACCTGACCCGCACCCCACCCCAACCTTTTTTTTTTTTTTTTTTTTTTTTTTTTTTGTTTATCCAGGGAAATTCCTCACGAATACGCAGTGGTCTCGGGGGAACCACTGCGTTATGTGGGGTTTGCACCCACTAAAACCCTGGAGTGTTCCGTCTCTCGCCCACGGGGCTGCGGGACCCACGAGGCTTGCAACCGCGTGCCCCGCTAGCGTTGCTCCGTAGAGCCCTTCTCTCCGGGGCGGGGCTGAATCCCCTAGTTTGAGATTCAGCCCCGCCCCGTTCCACCTCCATCTGTCTCCTCCTCGCACCGAACACGGGTGCACGGGACCTTTGTGCGGACGGCGGACCCCGATCCGTCAAAACTGAAACTCGGATTCGATCCGCCGGCACTAAAGTACGATATCAGTGAGAGTCGCTCTTTAACTAATTGCGCTATTTGAACACACCCCACCCCAACCTTTTTTTTTTTTTTTTGTTTGTCCAGGGAAATTCCTCACGAATACGCAGTGGTCTCGGGGGAACCACTGCGTTATGTGGGGTTTGCACCCACTAAAACCCTGGAGTGTTCCGTCTCTCGCCCACGGGGCTGCGGGACCCACGAGGCTTGCAACCGCGTGCCCCGCTAGCGTTGCTCCGTAGAGCCCTTCTCTCCGGGGCGGGGCTGAATCCCCTGGTTTGAGATTCAGCCCCGCCCCGTTCCACCTCCATTTATCTCCTCCTCGCACCGAACACGGGTGCACGGGACCTTTGTGCGGACGGCGGACCCCGATCCGTCGCCCGCGGTCCCCGGCGTTACGGCGGCATCTGGCCCGCGAAGACCCGACGCCGCCTTCCACGCCTGCGGCGGCGCATCGGGGCCGAGTCGACATCGTCTTCCCGGTCCCGCTCCGCCGCCTCCTTCTGCGACATTACTGTGTCGCAGAAGGTCGCTGCCGCCTGCCATGACTCGTCGCTGTCGACCATCTCCCGGAGGAGGGCCGGCAGCGACAGGTCATCTCCGACTGTCGCGGACAGGGCGGCGCGAGGGACCGCCCAAGCGGGGCACTCCTCGCGCGTGTGTTGCGCCGTGTCCGCGACTCCCGCCTCGCAATGGTGACACACCTCAGAGGGCTCTCTTCCCACCCGGTGCAGGAATCTGCCAAAGCAACCGTGCCCGGTGATCACCTGCGTCAGGTGGAAAGAGAGGACCCCGTGCCGCCGCTCGAGCCACTCGTGGAGAATGGGCCGAACGGCGGCCACCAGCTCTCGACTCGTCACCGATATTTCGAGACGGGCTGCCCACCTCCGCAGGAGAGTCTCGCGCCCCTCCTCTCGCCAACGCCGAATCTCCCGCGGATGGGGACAGCCACCACCCGCAATCTCTTCCTTCATTCGCCAGTACACCGCGGCGAGTACCTCTGCGTCGAGGTCCCACGGCGGTGTACCGGCGAGCACGCACGCACCGACGCAAGACACGGTGCGGTACGCCCGGGCCACCCTGAGCGCCATGGCGCGTTGCGGTCGTCGCAGCGCAGCCTGATTCGGGTTGCTCAGGGCGCCTGCCCATATTGGCGCCCCGTAGAGCGCCATGGAGCGCACCACACCGGTGTACAGGCGTCGGCAGACTCCTCCAGGACCCCCAACGTTTGGGAGGATCCGCCCCAAGGCCCCGGCAGTGGCCAACAACTTTGGGGCCAACCGCCGGAAGTGCTCCTCGAACTTCCATCGGCCGTCGAGGACGAGACCGAGGTACTTCATCGTAGTCCCGACGGCGATGGAAGTCCCTCCCACAATAATCGAGGCCTCCGGCGGCGGCCTGTTCCGGGGCCCGTGGAAGAGGAGGGCCTCGGACTTTTCCAAGGCCACCTCGAGCCCCAGGGCGCGGATCCTCCCCACGACCTGGGCCACACCCGCAGTGGCGAGCAGCGATGCCTCTCTGTAGGTGCCGCCGCGGGCCAGCACGAGGGTGTCGTCGGCGTAACATATGACACCGACCCCCCGCAAAGTGGCCCCGCGCAGCACCCAGTCGTAGCCGATGTTCCACAAGGGCGGGCCGAGGACCGACCCCTGTGGAACACCGCACGACATTTGCCTCCTCCCCTCGCCGGCCCTCGTCGGGAACACGACGGCTCTGCCGGCGAAGTAGTCGGCGATGACCCTCTGGAGGTACTGCGGTACCCCATGGTACCGCAGTGCCGCCCTGACCGTCTCCCAGGGCAGCGTGTTGAACGCATTGCGGATGTCCAATGACACCGCAAGCATCACGCCGCCCTGGGAGACCGCCTCCTCGGCGAGGTCCCTCACCCGCGCAATAGCATCCAGGGTCGACCGACCCCGGCGGAAACCGAACTGCGCGTCGTCCAGATCCGGATCCATGCACTCGGCCAGGCGAGCAGCGAGCACTCGCTCGAAGAGCTTGCTCACCTCGCCGAGTAGCACGATCGGACGGTAGGACGACGGCAGTCCGGCCGGGCGCCCGACCTTCACCCCACCCCAACCTAACCTAACCTTTTTTTTTTTTTTTTTTTTTTTTTTTTTTTTTTTTTTTTTTTTTTGTCCAGTGAAATTCCTCACGAATACGCAGTGGTCTCGGGGGAGCCACTGCGTTATGTGGGGTTTGCACCCACTAAAACACTGGAGTGTTCCGACGCTCGCCCACGGGGCTGCGGGACCCACGAGGCTTGCTACCGCGTGCCCCGCTGGCGTTGCTCTGGCGAGCCCTTCTCTCCGGGGCGGGGCTGAATCTCAAACCAAGAGATTCAGCCCCGCCCCGTTCCACCTCCCTTTATCTCCTCCTCGCACCGAACACGGGTGCACGGGACCTTTGTGCGGACGGCGGACCCCGATCCGTCGCCCGCGGTCCCCGGCGTTACGGCGGCATTTGGCCCGCAAAGACCCGACGCCGCCTTCCACGCCTGCGGCGGCGCATCGGGGCCGAGTCGACGTCGTCTTCCCGGTCCCGCTCCGCCGCCTCCTTCTGCGACATTACAGTGTCGCAGAAGGTCGCTGCCGCCTGCCATGACTCGTCGCTGTCGACCATCTCCCGGAGGAGGGCCGGCAGCGACAGGTCATCTCCGACTGTCGCGGACAGGGCGGCGCGAGGGACCGCCCATGCGGGGCACTCCTCGCGCGTGTGTTGCGCCGTGTCCGCGACTCCCGCCTCGCAATGGTGACACACCTCAGAGGGCTCTCTTCCCACCTGGTGCAGGAATCTACCAAAGCAACCGTGCCCGGTGATCACCTGCGTCAGGTGGAAAGAGAGGACCCCGTGCCGCCGCTCGAGCCACTCGTGGAGAATGGGCCGAACGGCGGCCACCAGCTCTCGACTCGTCACCGATATTTCGAGACGGGCTGCCCACTTCCGCAGGAGAGTCTCGCGCCCCTCCTCTCGCCAACGCCGAATCTCCCGCGGATGGGGACAGCCACCACCCGCAATCTCTTCCTTCGTTCGCCAGTACACCGCGGCGAGTACCTCTGCGTCGAGGTCCCACGGCGGCGTACCGGCGAGCACGCACGCACCGACGCAAGACACGGTGCGGTACGCCCGGGCCACCCTGAGCGCCATGGCGCGCTGCGGTCGTCGCAGCGCAGCCTGATTCGGGTTGCTCAGGGCGCCTGCCCATATTGGCGCCCCGTAGAGCGCCATGGAGCGCACCACACCGGTGTACAGGCGTCGGCAGACTCCTCCAGGCCCCCCAACGTTTGGGAGGATCCGCCCCAAGGCCCCGGCAGTGGCCAACAGCTTTGGGGCCAACCGCCGGAAGTGCTCCTCGAACTTCCATCGGCCGTCGAGGATGAGACCGAGGTACTTCATCGTAGTCCCGACGGCGATGGAAGTCCCTCCCACGATAATGGAGGCCTCCGGCGGCGGCCTGTTCCGGGGCCCGTGAAAGAGGAGGGCCTCGGACTTTTCCAAGGCCACCTCGAGCCCCAGGGCGCGGATCCTCCCCACGACCTGGGCCACACCCGCCGTGGCGAGCAGCGATGCCTCTCTGTAGGTGCCGCCGCGGGCCAGCACGAGGGTGTCGTCGGCGTAACAGATCACACCGACCCCCCGCAAAGTGGCCCCGCGCAGCACCCAGTCGTAGCCGATGTTCCACAGGGGCGGGCCGAGGACCGACCCCTGTGGAACACCGCACGTCATTTCCCTCCTCCCCTCGCCGGCCCTCGTCGGGTACACGACGGCTCTGCCGGCGAAGTAGTCGGCGATGACCCTCTGGAGGTACTGCGGTACCCCATGGTACCGCAGTGCCGCCCTGACCGTCTCCCAGGGCAGCGTGTTGAACGCATTGCGGATGTCCAATGACACCGCAAGCATCACGCCGCCCTGGGAGACCGCCTCCTCGGCGAGGTCCCTCACCCGCGCAATAGCATCCAGGGTCGACCGACCCCGGCGGAAACCGAACTGCGCGTCGTCCAGGCCCGGATCCATGCACTCGGCCAGGCGAGCAGCGAGCACTCGCTCGAAGAGCTTGCTCACCTCGTCGAGTAGCACGATCGGACGGTAGGACGACGGCAGTCCGGCCGGGCGCCCGACCTTCGGCAGAAGGACGAGCTTGCCCGTCTTCCACGGCCGCGGGAATCGACCCTGCGCCACGCATGCGGTGAAGAGGCACCTCACCCTCTCGCCCATCTCCTCCAGCGCGATCGCCAAGGCCGTCCCCGGAACGCCGTCCGGGCCTGGGGCGGTCCTCTTCATCCTGAGTTTCAGGACGGCCGCCCCGAACTCGGCCTCCGATACCGGCGGTGCGGGGACGTCAGCCTCGGCAGATCGCGCATTCTCGTGTCGGGCCATCGCCGGGGGCACCCACTCTTCTCGCTGCGGGAAGAGGGTCCCCACCACTTCGTCGAGGAGAGTTTCATCGACACTGGCCGTGACAGGGGGGGCCCAGGGCCGCAACTTCTTACGTACGGCCTTGTACGGCCTGCCCCAAGGGTCGCCGTCGAGGGTCCGCAGCCAGTCCGCCCATGCCGCCTCCTTGGCCCGGGCAATTGCCACCGCAAAGCCTTCGCGCAGAGCCCTGTAGGCGGCATAGGAGGTTGTCTCCTCCTGGGTGTCCCGGACCCGCCTCCGCCTACACCGGGTGTATCGGCGGCGAGCCCTACCGCAATCCACTCGCATGCGGCGGAGCTCGTCGCTCCACCAATACACCCGAAGCCGCGGTGGGAGGGGCTTCGCCCTGGGCATCGCCGCGTCGCATATGCGACCCAGCGAGGCCCCAAGGCGGGCCGCCTCCTCGTCCACGTCCTGCTCGACGTCGGGTCCGGACACCCAGTCCTCGACTATAGCGGCCTCTCTGGCGACCTCCCTGTCGAGCCGTCCTAACACCCAGCGCGGACCGCCCCCAATAACCGGGGTCGGGCCCGAGCCTTGCGGGCCGGTGGGGAACGCGGAGACATCAAATCGGATGTACCGGTGGTCAGACAGTGTCTCCGCGTCCACCACCACCCTCCAGTCCCGGACACGGCGCGCCAGGGCGGTCGATGCCAACGTTATGTCGACTATCGACCCGCCCTGTTGCCGCACGCACGTGTCCTCCGACCCCGTATTGAGGACGGCCAGACCCATGGCGATCGCCCACTCCTCCAGGCACTCACCCCGCGCATCCGTCACCGGGGATCCCCACGCCATAGATTTGGCGTTGAAATCCCCAGCGACTAGCACGGGGCTAGGGGCGGCCCGCCCAACCAGAGATCCCACCTCTACGAGCATTTGCTCAAAGTCGGCGAGACCCCGGTTGGGCGAGATGTACACCCCTATGTACGAGACACCGCCCACGGCTGCCAGCACGTGGCCCCTACCCCTCGACACGTGGTCAATGGGCGGGGCGCCAGCGGCAGCGGGGGCGGTGATGGCCACCAATCCCTCCCGGTCCCCGACCCAGTCATCCCGAGTGGGGACGTAGTAGGGCTCGGCGACCACTGCAACTTGAATGCCCCACTCTGCCAGGGACTGGGACAATAGATCCTGGGCCCTGGCAGAGTGGTTAATATTCGCCTGTAAAATCTTTACTCCGGGCATCAAGGCGCGGTCTTAGCTGGCCCCTCCGTTGTTGTTGTTGTTGTTGGGCGATGGGCGCCCGACTTGGCCTTGGCCTGCCCCCCATCGCCCGCGCAGCCCACTCCGCCCAGAGGGTGCCGGGCCGGTTTGCCCGCTGCAGCGCAAGTGGCGCAGTTGGGCTCGGCTCGGCACTCGCGCGCCCGGTGGCCCGACTTGCCGCAGCGGAAGCACAAGCCGCTGCGGTCCACCTCTGATGGGCACTTGCTGGCGACGTGGCCCAGGTTGAGGCACCTGAAGCACCTTAGGGGCCTCGCCGCCAGCAGGGCCACTCTCGCCGTCGTCCAGCCCACATGCAGGCGGCCGGCGCCGGCCACGGTTTTGGCAGCGGCCACCGGGCAGCTGAGCCACATCGTGGCCCGGTCGCCGATGACTCCGGGCCTCACTTCGTCGACGTGACATTGACCTTGCACTGCGAATGCCGCCACCACCTCTGCGGCGGTGACGGAGTCGTCCAGCCCCGAGACAATTACCTCCACCCTCTTTGTGGGGCGGGAGACCCGGACTACGTCTGCGCTGAGGACCTCCCTTAGCTTGGTAGCCAGGGAGTCGGCCTTCTCAGCGCCCCCATCCCCGAAAATTTCGAGGATGCGGGCGCCGGTGACCGTGGTCCTGCAGCGCATCTCTCCAATACCAAGACTCGTTTTATCTATCCGAGTCCGGGCCTCCCGCAAGACGGTGGCGTAGCTTGCGCCGCGCTCCGCCGCGCCCGGCTGCAGCGTCAATGTCACTGCAGCCGTTTTCGGCTCACGCAGCTTCGCCACCGCCGCCGCCTTGCCGCTCTGGGTGCTTTGGGTGCTCTTCTTTTGGGAGCTTTTTGCACCCCGAGCAGCGACGACACTCCACTGCTCCGTTAACGGGGGCGGTGGAGGGGCGTCCCGCACTTCGGGGCTGGGGTCCCTAGCAGGGGCCGGGGCCGTCTTTTTCCCCTTGCCTTTGCCTTTGCCCTTTTCGATGCCCTTGCCCTTGAGCTTTTGGGGCTGGGCTGTGGGCGCAGGCAGAGGCGCCGGGGGTGTTGGGTCCACGTGTGGGGCTGTCCGCGCCTTGTCAGCCGCCAGCGGCGGCCGCAGTCCCGGCTCCGGGAGGAGGCGACACTCGAGCCCTTCGAGTCGTGCATTCAGCATATTGCTGAACTGCACGACCGTGGCCCGAGTAATCTCCTCCATCATTTTCCGGACTGCGTCGGGCTCTACCGCCGCCGGCCGGCTATTGGCCTCCGCTAACTGTGCCGTGAGGCGCTGATTTTCTGCTTCCAGCTGCCTCACCTCCTCCGACACTGTGCGGGCCCTTATTCCCACCGCGGCCTCCTTTATTATGGAGGCCGCATCCTTGAGTGTTTTTTGGCTCGTCCCCTTTAAATGTTTTGACGTGACAGCCACCTTTTCCACAATTTTCGCAGCCTCTAGCAGCAGCATGTTCAGTGCTGCCAGAGACTGCGCCGTGTCCTCCTCGGGTGTTGGCGGGTTGAGGCCGCTGCGGCAGGCTTGTCTCGACTGCCGCAGGGTTTCGCCCATGCCCGCGATTTCTTCTTCGGCCTCTAGCCGGAGCTCCTCTTGTTTTTGTTTGTTGTACGCGGCCTTGGCCGCGGCTAGGCCCACGTACTCGCCCGTGGTGGGCGGTCGGCCTCTTCCTCGTTTAGATTTATGTGCCGCTCCTTTGGGCGGCGACATATTTTCCACTTCCTCTTGTTCCCCTATCGGTCTTTTCAGCCAACGGCGAACGCCTTCCTCACTCCCGGAGTCTACCGTCATCAGACTCGCCTGACTGGCATCTGAGTCGGACTCCGATAGACGCGTAAGGGAGACGCGGAGTTCTCTCCTCGGTGTCGTCTCCGTCGCTTGTTCCATCTCCCGCTCACTTTCTCTAATCTCCACCTCCTTTTCTTCCTCCTTTGTATGGTTTTTGTAAAGGTTATCCATAATAAATCCCACGAGTAGAGACGATATAAAAACCCCTGCCGGGTGACGCTCATTCCGACGAACAGGGGCACGCTATATACTGTGGAGGTCGCCAGGTATCCACAGGTTTTTACGACTTTGCTGTCGGGTTTAATAACCGGCATCAACATCCACGCGCGATGCGCGCGCGGTTGCTGATGCCGGCTGCTACAGGGTTTTCCTTCCCGCGGGCCGGCCAATTAAGGCAAGCCCTCCGGTCCACAGCACATCCCGTACCCCATGACACCAACGATGGGGGTCTTTGGGAGTATGCCGTGGGCTCCGGGATTCAAGGGGAGCTGGTGTAGACTCCCCTGTTGGTGGTCGCCTGTTTTCAGGTAACCACCCTCCCTCCTCACGTCGTTCCTAGCCTAACCTACCCAACCTAGCCTACCCAACCCAACCTATCCAACCTAGCCTACCCAAACTAACCTACCCAACCTAGCCTACCCCGTATAAACTATCCCCGCCCCGCCCCACCCCTATGTCGCATCTGGTGTGTCCTCTGCTAATCAGAGGAACACCCAGAGCGACATCCCCCCCCTGTCAGATTATTCGCCACCGCCAACAAGAACCCACGAAAACATGGGAAGTTATTGACGGTGCCCAGAGTGCACCAGCCCAGCGGGTTGCTCTTCCCCCCGGACGTATCCGAAAGAGACCAACAACCAACCAGGCCAACGTGGAGGTTACCTGACCCGCACCCCAACCTAACCTTTTTTTTTTTTTTTTTTTTTTTTTTTTTTGGTTTCGCTGGGAAAAAATGCATTACGCATACCCGCCCATCGGGGGATGGGGGGCTATGTGGGACTCCCCGGGCAAGCCCGGTATACCCACTAAAATAACCCAGCGGCACTCCCGCATCGTCTGAGTGGAGGGGGACTGGGAAACCGGCACAGCCTTTACTTCCAGTCCCCCACCGACGACCGCCCGCCTTTACGGCAGGCCCTTCACGCCCCTCCCTTAGTGGAGGGGCCCGGGAACGACCGTGTGTGAGTGCTCGACCGTTCCCGCCCAACGAGGGTGGTGACTAGTGCAATGCGGGCGAAAGGCGCCCCCGCGCCCGTCGCCCGCTAGTCACCACCAGGAGGTGGGAGGAGGCGATCGTATAACCGTCTCCTCCCACCCCCTCTCCGCCTGCGGAGCGGCGGCGCGAGAGGATCGTCCTCCCGCGCACGCTCCGCCGCCTCCTTTTGCGACATCACGTCCTCGCAAAAGGAGGCAACCGCCGCCCAGGCCTCCTCACTCCCCAGCATGGAGTTGACCACGCTGGGAAGCGAGAGATCCTGCCCAACAACTTGGTTCAAGGCACGGCGCAGCTCAGCCCAGGCTGGGCACACCTCGAGGGTGTGCTGCGCCGTGTCTTCCGCCGCGCCGCAGTCGTGGCACGCCGGGGTTTCCTCCCTCCGGATCCGGTGCAGGTGCGTTCCGAAACAACCATGTCCGGACAACACCTGCACCAAACGGAATGAGAGGAAACCGTGGGGCCGCTCGAGCCAGTCCTGCAAGACTGGACCGAGCGCGTCCAACGTCCGGCGGCCAAAGGTGGCGGTGGCGAGGTCCTCCGTCCAATGATGGACGATTGCGTCCCTCGCCTCCCGCCGCACGGCCTCCCGCTCCTCACCGGCGGGGCGCTCCCCGAGCGCCTTCCGCCGCGCCGTCCACTCGTACACTCTGGCGAGCACCCATGCCTCCAACTCCCAGGGAGGGGTGCCAGCCAGAGCGCACGCCGCCGAGAAACCCACTGAGCGGTAGGACCTCGCCACCCGCTGTGCAATGGCCCTTTGTGGCCTGCGGATGGCGGTCGCATTCTCCCTCCTGTGGAGGGAGTCCGCCCAGATGGGTGCTCCATAAAGAGCCATGCTCTTCAAGATGCCGGCATAGAGGCGCCGGCATCTGTCCTTGGGCCCTCCCAGGTTTGGGAGGAGCCATGAGAGGGCGTCCGCGGCTTTCAGCAGGCGCGTCGACAGCCCGCTGAAGTGCGGGCCGAAGCGCCACCTGCTGTCTAGCACGAGGCCCAGATACTTCATCTGGGCCCCGACCCCTATCCGGACGCCCTCCACGACGATGTGGGCGTCTGGAGGGCGGCGCTGCCGAGGCCCGTGAAAGAACACGGCCTCGGTCTTGTTCAGCGCCACCCTCAATCCTAGCCGGCGGATCCTCCCTGCGACCAAGGATCCGCCAGCCGAGGCCAAACAGGCCGCCTCCCCAAAGTTCCCCCCCCGGGCAACGAGGAGAGTGTCATCCGCGTAACAGATGACACTCGTGCCCGGGAGGAGGGCTCCCCGCAGGAGCCAGTCGAATCCGATGTTCCACAAGGGGGGCCCTAGCACCGACCCCTGTGGAACACCGGACTCCGCGCCATAGCGCCTGATCCTGGCCGTCTTGTCCACGAGGAGGACCTCTCGGTCCTCCAGGTAGCTGGCCAGGATCGCCCGCAGATATTGGGGCACTCCGTGGTATCGGAGTGCCTCCAATATCGTAGAGTGGGGGACGGAGTTGAAGGCGTTGGCTATGTCAAACGACACCGCCAACACTCCGCCCCCCGACTCCACCGCCTCCTGCACTTGGCCCCTGAGTAGGGCCAACGCGTCGACCGTCGAACGCCCCCGTCGAAAACCGAACTGGGCGTCCGACAGGTCTGGCCCCACCTCCCGCAACAGGCTATTTAGCCGGGTGGCGATGATCCCCTCGAACAATTTACCGACCTCATCGAGCAGAACGATGGGCCGGTATGCCGAGGGGGAATCCACCGGGCGTCCCTCTTTCCGGAGGAGGCATAACTGCCCCTCCTTCCAGAGCCTCGGGAACCTCCCAGCCGTCAGGCACGCGCTGAAGAGGTCCCGAAACCTCTCCTCCATGAGGGACGCTGCGATGGCCACCACCCGTGCGGGGACGCCATCCGGTCCAGGGGCCGTCTTCTTCGCGCGGAGGCACAGAACCCCCGCGCGAAGTTCCTCCGCCGATACCGGAGGGACCTCCTCCTCCGGCGAAGCCACCACCCCCTGTGGGGGGTTCATCGTTGGTGGGGTGAAGTCGGCCCTGCGCGGAAACAGGGACCGGACCACCCCATCCAGCAACGCCGGCTCCAGGGTCTCCGTTAGTGGGGGACCATTGGGGCGCAGTTGATTCCGCGCCGCCTTATATGGCCTCCCAAACGGATCCCTGTCGAGGCCCTCCAGCATCTCAGCCCTCGCCGAGTCCTTGGCGGCGCACATCGCCGACTTGAGGACCGTCTTTGCCTCTAGGTAAGAGGCGTAGAGGCGGTCCTCCCCGGCCTGAGATCGGGTAGTGCGCCGCCGACTCCGCGTGTAGGCCCTCCTGGCCTCCACGCACGTGGCCCGCAGCCCCGCCAGCTCCTCCGACCACCAATACACGGCGCGACGGGGAGGCGGACGGCGTGACCGAGGCATGCTGGCGTTGCACACCTCGGTCAGGGACCCTCTGAGCTGGACTGCTGCGGCGTCCACGTCCAGGACAGGCTCGACAGGGGGCGAGAGCCAGTCCTGGAGAAAGGCTGCCTCCTTGGCTGCCTCCCGGTCCAGACGGGTGAGAGCCCACCGCGGGAAGGGAGATTGGCCTGAGCGGGCCGTCCCTCCCCGGGGGCCGGTGGAGATGTCGAACCGCACATATCGGTGGTCCGACAAAGTCTCCACCGTCTCCACCCGCCAGTTCACAACGCGGGCGGCCAGGGCGGGGGTGGCAAACGAGACGTCTACCACCGACCCTCCCCGTTGCCGCACACACGTGTGGACCGTCCCTCTGTTGAGGAGGGACACACCGCACGAGGCCGCCCAGAATTCGGCGGCGCGTCCCCGGACGTTGCAGGAGGCAGCCGGGTTGCCCCAAGCCTCCGACTTGGCGTTGAGGTCGCCCATCACGGCGACCTGACGTGGTGCCGCCCTCCCGGCGACTGCCGTAAGGATTTCGAGAAAATCCTCGAAATCCCTTAGAGGGCGGTTTGGGGAGAAATAGACCCCCACCAGGGCCATATCACCCCCCCACGCGGCGGCCACGTATCCCGGTCCCCTCTCTAAAAGCGAGAGGGGAGGGGAGTCCGTGGAGGGCCGCGCCACCAACGCCACCAAGCCGTCCCGGTCGCCCAGCCAGGTACTGGGGACCGAGTAAGGCTCAGCGACCACCGCCACGTCCACCAACCACTCGGCCATGATCTGCATCAGCAGATCCTGGGCCGCCCTGCAGTGGTTGGTGTTCGCCTGGAGGATGCGATGTTCGGCTCTATCCATCGGACATCGCACCCCCCTCCTCCACAGCCAGGCCAGCAGCAGCCGAAAGCCCAATTTCGGGCACAGCGGCAGAAGCGGCAGGCTTGCTCGGCGCCTGCAACTTTCCCTTCTTAGGGGGAGGATTACACATCCTCCCCTTCATAATATGGCCTGCGGGGCGGCCACTGGCGGCACAAACCGAGCAGTGCGGCGCAGCGGCCTCGCACTCGGCGGACTTGTGGCCCTCCTTGCCGCAGCGGTAGCAGCTCTCTGTCCGGTCCACCGTGGACGGACAGAGGGCCCGGGTGTGTCCGATGCCGCAGCACCTGTAGCACCGCAGGGGCTGTGCCACAAGTGCGCGGACTGCACCCGAGCTGAAGCCGACACTAAGCCGTCCTTTATCAAGGACGGCTTTGGCAGCGGCGACTGGGCACTCCATGCGAATGGTGCCCATGCCGCCGCGGCCGGACCTGATGTCCCGGCTTCGCACCGCTGCGACGCCACAGCCCCCCAATGCTGCGACCGCCGCCACCACCTCCTCCTTGGTGACGGTGTCATCGAGGTCGGACACCTCGATGGCAACCGTCTTCACGGGCCTGGCCACCTTGGCCGCGTCCGCGATGACCTCTTGCAACTTTGTTGCAAAGAGGTCCGCGTTGGCGCTGCCCTCTGCCCCCGGGAACTCGAAAATTCGAGCCCCGGCTTGGGTCCGCCGGCAAGAAACCTTGCCGATCCCCAGTTGGGTGGGATCGGCATTGGCACGCGCCCGCAATAATATGGACGCGTACGTCTCTCCACGCGCCGCAGCCTCCGCGGTGAGCGTCACCACGACGGCTGCGGTCTTAGGGGGAACGAGGTTCCTCCTGGTGCCGGCGGTTTTGGCTGTGGGAGCAGCGCTGGCGGCCTTTGGGGGTGGCCCTGTCCCTTTTCCCTTCCCCCTCCCTTTGCCAGCCGTCTGCGACTGGCTGGGAGGGGTGGCGGTGGCGGGGACGGCAGGGACGACCGCTGTCGCACCCTTGCCCTTGCCCTTCCCCTTCCCCTTGCCAGTCGACTGCGACTGGCTGGGAGGGGTGGCGGTGGCGGGGACTACAGGGACGGCCGCTGTTGCCCCTTTGCCCCTGCCCTTCCCCTTGCCGACGACTTTCGTCCAACCGGCAGGGTTGGCAGGGGTGGCGGCAGGCAGAAGTGAGTCCTCCTCCCTCTGTGAAGTCGGCTCCGGCTCTCCCCTCCGCTTGTCCGCGGCAAGCGGCAGCCGGTAGCTCTTTTCTGGTAGGAGCCTGTCCTCTATCCCTGCCAGGCAGGCTCGGACGAAGTCCCTCTCCTCCAACATGACCTTGCGGATTGCGTCCTCAAGGTCGAAGGAGGAGGCGGGGCCCTCTGCCGCAGGTCTCGGCTCAGCCTGGGTTGGCCGGGCCGTGGCCTCAGCCAGCTTCTGGTGTAGCTGGCTGACCTCTGTTTGCAGGCGATCGACCCTCGCCTGCAGTTGCCGCGTCTCGTCGGTCGCTTGCCTTTGCACCAGCTCCGCAACGATACTGCGCATGCTCACGGCCCGGCATTTGAGGGACTTTTGAAAAGTCCCTTTTAAATGTGAGGACTTAGAGGCGACCTCCACAATCCCCTCCTCGTCCTCCAAAGCCATTTGCTCCAGTTCGGCCAAGGAGTGGTCCGCGTACAGGACGCGCGACGCGCCGTAGCCGGACTTAGCACGAGCAACGCGCGCCCGTGCCTCCTTGGCCGCAACATGCTCTTCCAGCTCCTGCTGGATCTGCTCCCGCCGAGCCAGGTCCAACTGCCGCTTGGCGTCCGCCAAACCCACGTCGTGGGTATCCGCCTCCGTTACTGGCTTTTTGGCCTTGGCCTTCTTCTTCGGCTCCTTTGCTGAACCCGAGGCTGAAGACCCATCCGACCCTTCCTTGAGGAAGGCCCGCTTCCGCGATTGCGAACGAGAACCTTCCTCAACCTCTATCGAACTGGCGATCGATATAACGGACTCGCTATCGGAGTCCGTCTCGTCCGCCCGCCCCTCGTAGAAGGCTCTGCCTTCTTCCGACGCCGACGCCGAAGCGTCGCGGTGGCCCTGAGAAGGGCCTTTTGGGTGGCCCTGAGAAGGGCCTTTGGGTTGGCCCTGAGAAGGGCCTTTGGTTTGGCCCTGAGAAGGGCCTTTTGGGTGGCCCTTAGAAGGGCCTACCCCAACCTAACCTAACCTAACCTAACCTAACCTAACCTAACCTTTTTTTTTTTTTTTTTTTTTTTTTTTTTTTTTTTTTTTTTTTTTTTTTTTTTTTTTTTTTTTTTTTTTTTTTTTTTTTTTTTTTTTTTTTGTTTGTCCAGGGAAATTCCTAACGAATACGCAGTGGTCTCGGGGGAACCACTGCGTTATGTGGGGTTTGCACCCACTAAAACCCTGGAGTGTTCCGTCTCTCGCCCACGGGGCTGCGGGACCCACGAGGCTTGCAACCGCGTGCCCCGCTAGCGTTGCTCCGTAGAGCCCTTCTCTCCGGGGCGGGGCTGAATCTCAAACCAAGAGATTCAGCCCCGCCCCGTTCCACCTCCCTTTATCTCCTCCTCGCACCGAACACGGGTGCACGGGACCTTTGTGCGGACGGCGGACCCCGATCCGTCGCCCGCGGTCCCCGGCGTTACGGCGGCATCTGGCCCGCGAAGACCCGACGCCGCCTTCCACGCCTGCGGCGGCGCATCGGGGCCGAGTCGACGTCGTCTTCCCGGTCCCGCTCCGCCGCCTCCTTCTGCGACATTACAGTGTCGCAGAAGGTCGCTGCCGCCTGCCATGACTCGTCGCTGTCGACCATCTCCCTTAGGAGGGCCGGCAGCGACAGGTCGTTCCCGACTGTCGCGGACAGGGCGGCGCGAGGGACCGCCCAAGCGGGGCACTCCTCGCGCGTGTGTTGCGCCGTGTCCGCGACTCCCGCCTCACAGTGGTGACACATCTCAGAGGGCTCTCTTCCCACCCGGTGCAGGAATCTACCAAAGCAACCGTGCCCGGTGATCACCTGCGTCAGGTGGAAAGAGAGGACCCCGTGCCGCCGCTCGAGCCACTCGTGGAGAATGGGCCGAACGGCGGCCACCAGCTCTCGACTCGTCACCGCTATTTCGAGACGGGCTGCCCACCTCCGCAGGAGAGTCTCACGTCCCTCCTCTCGCCAACGCCGAATCTCCCGCGGATGGGGACAGCCACCACCCGCAATCTCTTCCTTCATTCGCCAGTACACCGCGGCGAGTACCTCGGCGTCGAGGTCCCACGGCGGTGTACCGGCGAGCACGCACGCACCGACGCAAGACACGGTGCGGTACGCCCGGGCCACCCTGAGCGCCATGGCGCGCTGCGGTCGTCGCAGCGCAGCCTGATTCGGGTTGCTCAGGGCGCCTGCCCATATTGGCGCCCCGTAGAGCGCCATGGAGCGCACCACACCGGTGTACAGGCGTCGGCAGACTCCTCCAGGACCCCCAACGTTTGGGAGGATCCGCCCCAAGGCCCCGGCAGTGGCCAACAACTTTGGGGCCAACCGCCGGAAGTGCTCCTCGAACTTCCATCGGCCGTCGAGGACGAGACCGAGGTACTTCATCGTAGTCCCGACGGCGATGGAAGTCCCTCCCACGATAATCGAGGCCTCCGGCGGCGGCCTGTTCCGGGGCCCGTGGAAGAGGAGGGCCTCGGACTTTTCCAAGGCCACCTCGAGCCCCAGGGCGCGGATCCTCCCCACAACCTAACCTAACCTAACCTAACCTAACCTAACCTAACCTAACCTAACCTAACCTTTTTTTTTTTTTTTTTTTTTTTTTTTTTTTTTTTTTTTTTTTTTTTTTTTTTTTTTTTTTTTTTTTTTTTTTTTTTTTTTGGTTTCGCTGGGAAAAAATGCATTACGCATACCCACCCATTGGGGGAATGGGGGGCTATGTGGGACTCCCCGGGCAAGCCCGGTATACCCACTAAAATAACCCAGCGGCACTCCCTCACGCATCGTCTGAGTGGAGGAGGACTGGGAAACCGGCACAGCCTTCACGTCCAGTCCTCCGCCGACGACTGCCCACCTTTATGGCGGGCCCTTCTCGCCCTCCCTTAGTGGAGGGGCCCGGGAATGCCCGACGAGGGTGGTGATTGTGCAATGCAGACGAGAGGCGCCCCCACGCCTGTCGCCCGCTAATCACCACCAAGAGGTGGGAGGAGGCGATCGAACAACCGCCCACCCCCACCCCTTCTCCGCCGCCTCCTTCCGCGACATGGCGTCGTCGCAAAAGGAGGCAACCGCCGCCCAGGCCCTCCCGCTCCCCAGCATGGAATTCACCACACCGGGAAGCGAGAGGACCTGTCAGGGCACGGCGCAACTACGCCCCCGCTGGGCACACCTAGACGGTGTGCTGCGCCGTGCCCTCCACCGCGCTGGACCCTTATGTGGACGTAGGACACCCCGGTCCTCCGCCCACGGTCCCCTACGTTGCGGCATCTGGCCCGGGAAAGGCCAGACGCCGCCCTCCGCGTCTGCGGCATCTGGCCCGCGAAGGCCAGACACCGCCCACCGCGTCTGCGGCGGCGCGTCAAGACCGACGCTCCGCCGCCTCCTCCTTCCACCGACTTGTCCCCGCCGACCATCCCACGCCAAAGGAGGGTCGGCGACGACAAGTCATCACCGCCCGCCGCACATCCGCGGCACACCTTCGAGGGCTCCCTTCTCGCCCCCGGGCGACGGTCGCCCCCACCCGCAGGAGAGAGAGAGCCGGGCGCAGAGCCAGGTGCAGAGCGGGCTAAGCCAGTTGCAGAGCAGGCAGAGCCGGATGCAGAGCCGGGCAGAGCAGGGTGCAGAGCTGGTCAAAGCAGGGTGCAGAGCTGGTCAGTGCACTCGGGTAACCAACCGCAGGAGAGCCGAGTGCAGAGCCAGGTGCAGAGCGGGCTGAGCCAGGTGCAGAGCGG
Source organism: Anorthoa munda (assembly GCA_945859665.1). Lineage (NCBI taxonomy): Eukaryota > Metazoa > Arthropoda > Insecta > Lepidoptera > Noctuidae > Anorthoa > Anorthoa munda. Next base: position 97,115 of record OX243918.1, read on the forward strand.
GCAGAGCCGGATGCAGAGCCGGGCAGTGCAGGGTGCAGAGCTGGGCAGAGCAGGGTGCAGAGCTGGTCAGTGCACCCGGGCAACCCCCCCCGCAGGGGAAGGCGGCCCGCCCAGAGGCCCGGAAGCGAGCCCCACCTCCCACCTACCTAACCTAACCTACCCCTACCTACCTACCCAGACTAGCCCAACCCCATGTCGCATCTGGCGTGTCCTCTGCTAATCAGAGGAACACCCAGAACGACATCCCCCCCTGTCAGGTTATTCGCCACCGCCAACAAGAACCCACGAATGGGAAGTTATTGACGGTGCCCAGAGTGCACCAGCCCAGCGGGTTGCTCTTCCCCCCGGACGTATCCGAAAGAGACCAGCAACCAACTAGGCCAACGTGGAGGTTACCTGACCCGCACCCCAACCTAACCTAACCTAACCTAACCTAACCTAACCTAACCTAACCTAACCTAACCTAACCTAACCTAACCTAACCTAACCCAGTTCCCCCGCAGCCCTCGTGGTGGTCGGATCGTTTTTTGAGCCGCTCCGCACTTAAAAATTCTTTTAACCGGTATTTTTTCGCGATACCTATTAGTGTTATACACCAAACGACGCGTATCAGTGCCGCGCAGGTGACAGTGAAGTTTTCGCGAACCGGAAAACTCCGGAAAAAGTGCTGTGAGTGAAAAACCAGAAAAACTGGGACTTGTGAAGTTTTTGGAGTACTATAACTCTGGAAAACGATCGTCGAGGCCTACTTTTTATTACACCAAACTACGAGGCCAAACGAGACGCAGCGAACGACACCACGCAGGCAATTTTCCTACTACGTGTTGCCAAGAAAATTGAGGAAAACCGGGAACATAACCCCAAAATTTGACCACGTGGTCCTCAAACCACTTGTTACAAGAAGCCAATTTTTTGGTAGCTAAGAAAGGGCGCAGAGACGAGCGGAACGACGCTACAAGCAGATTTTTATCCCCACCAGAAGTGGTGTAAATAAATAAAGAACACCCAAACTTTGGACTCCTGTACTGAAGAATCTTCAGTGAGTACCCCTTGTTTTTCAAGCGGATCCTGTTGCGCGCTCAATAGAAGACTAGACCTAGCTTAAGCCTGTATTTTTAAGGACTTTATTTTAGTAAATAATTTGAAATTTGTAACTTTTTCAGTTTTTTGCAAAATTTTTCACTAAAAATCTTAAAAATTTATAAATTTATTTTCTTATCGTAAAGAACTTCATTTAACGCTAATTTAGGCATTTTTTTCAAAATTTTAGCTTTTTTAATTATAAAGTTATTGAATTTTTTGTGTTTTTTCCCCATTAAATTAAAACAAATTGTTTTAAAATTATTTTGAAGGCAGGATTGGCTTTTTATGACCCATTGCAGCTTGTTTAAGTCCAAATTTGCCCCCAATAGCTCTAGGAACGAGAAAAATAGACTTTTTCGGCCATCTTGGTTTTTTAGGTTGGCCAACTTAAACTCAATTATCTCTGGAGCCATTGGGCGCAGAAGACCCGGATTTTCGCCTTTCGCAGCGGCATACACGCGGGGAACATCTCTATATATTTTCAGGCGTTTTCAGGACTTGAAGTTTTTCAGCCCTGAAACGGTATTTGGCGGACAGCGGAAGTCGAGCCAAGCACCGCATTTCAAACCGCGTTTCTCTGTGGCAAACGGTTGCGGAGTTATAGCCTCCCAAAGTTCGAGTTTGACAGCTATCCCCACTCTTTGGGAAACTTTGGCCCGGCATAGCTCCGGATCTGGGGGTCGCAGAGAGTTGCCGTTTTCGCAGTAGTGTTTGGGGAGACAACTTCTGTCTGACCCATCTGGTTTCAGGCGTTTTGGCGCTGAAAAATTTCAGGTGCCTGAAAACCAAATTGCGCGTAGGAGCGGGACGAGCCAAGCCAGATAAGTCCAAGTTCGGGCGTTCTGCGACTGTCTGGGGGGAAGTTATACCGGGTTGAAGATTGACTTTGACAGTTCTCGAGCTGTCAAACCATTTTTCAGACTCGGATAACTCTCGACCCGTGGGTCGTAGAAGGTTCGGATTTTCTCTGGGGACGTCGGCCGGCCCTTCCTCACCCGACTAGCGCCTTTTCAGGAGATTTCAGGAGCCAAGAAATTTCAGGCCTGAAACCCGCATCGCGGGATAGGTCTCACCGAGACGATTCAGGAAAGTCCAAGCACGATAGCATTCGGTCTAACGGCTCCGGAGAAAACCACTTGTGACCGGATCCTGGGTGTCATCTCCGATCGGCAACCAGAATTTTGGGTCGGGTTATCTCTGGAACCCTTTGGGATAGGGCAGCCGTGTTTGGGGTCGTTGTAAAGGGCTCGAGGAGACCTATTCAACGGAAGGTAGAGATCGACTCTATCGTAGAGTCGAAAAAATTTTCGACTCTACATTCGAAATTTTTTGACGCCTATTGGCTCCTGAAAGCTCGTTGACACCGGATACTTATCTGGAACCTATTTTTAAGTTATCTTGACAGAGCTAGACTCTTGAATTTAGTTTATGTTCGCTACTTGACTTGTTCTTTTGAACTGTAAAGCTGACCGTGTATTTCTTTATATAGAAAACACTGGTAAATTACTGTAGATCTTTACGATCCTAAGCGCACTCTTATTTCCTTTATACACTTTTACGTTTTATTTACACTTTTACACTTTTATATTTTATTTTAATTGTTGACGCATACCTCCAACATAATGATGGGAATTAGGACCCCCGCAAAAAAGGCGGACGACGAGAACTCTCCGCAAAAACCCAGAACCTCACCCCCAAGTGTTCGGCGTAGCGTCGGAGAATGGGAAGCTACAAAGCACACAAGTACAAATCTACCACCACCTTTGACTACCAAGACGATGCAGGCCGGCCCTGCAAAAGTAGGACCAAAAGAGTTGCAGGAAGCCAAAACCCTTCCAATGCGCTCAAAACTGATAGAACTACATACGACGCCGCCAAAGTTACAGTACGCGGATCGGTCGACAGAAGCCAGGGCATGCTTGAACAAAGCTAAACTACATCTTAGCGGTTCAAGGAATACAAAGACCGAAATAAAAGCTGGCATAATCGAAGCGCTGGAACGGCTGTATCAGCTTGTGAAGGAAGCTGAAGGGGTGGCCAAAACTAAAAAGGCAGCAATGAAAGTGAACCTGGAGCCAGAAACTGCCGCTACCGACGCCACTTTTTCGATTAACACCGAACAAAACTTGTTAGCGGCGCGCATCGAGGAACACTCCAAGTTACTACAAGAGAGTAACAAAAGGATGGAGGACCTGAAAGCCGCAATGGAACGAGGTATAACCCCAACATATGCGAGTGTAACTGCGACCCACGGCGGAAACCAAACGCGAAGTACGCTACACTCCATCGTGGTCACCTCAAAGGATGAAGCGGAAACCGGGGACGAAGTTCTGGAAAAGATACGGCAGGCAGCGGACCCAAAGGAGGGCTGGGTTAAAGTAGAAAGGGTGAGAAAAGCAAGGGACGGCAAAATTATAATGGGTTTTCAGACTCTGGAGGAAAGGAACAAACTTAAAAGCAAATTGGAAGAAAAAAGACAGGACCTCTGTGTCGAGGAAATGAAAAACAAGGATCCTTTATTGATCCTCAAGGGCGTCTTCTCGGTCAATCCGGACGAAGTGGTTCTCAGAGCATTGAGAAACCAGAACAAGGGTGTTTTTCGTGACCTCGACAAAGAGGAGGACAGGATGGTAGTTAAGTACAGGAGAAAAACTAGAAATCCGCACACCGCTCACATTGTGGTCAGCGTCTCGCCAGTTATCTGGAGAAGGGCCATAGAACTCGGACGCCTGCACATAGACTTCCAGCGCGTCTGGGTGGAAGACCAATCCCCGCTGGTTCAGTGTACGCGGTGTCTGGGCTATGGGCATGGCAGACGATTCTGCAAAGCACCGGCCGACTTGTGTAGCCATTGCGGCGGCCCGCATCTCAGGTCGGAATGCGTCGACTGCCTCGCGGGTATACCACCCAAATGCCAGAACTGCGCAAAAGCCAAGCTCGACGGCGCTGACCACAACGCCTTTAGCCCGGACTGCCCGACTCGCCATAAGTGGGACGAAATCGCTAGAGCCACTGTAGCGTATTGCTAAGGGCACCCACGGAAACCCAAACCTCTACAGGTTGATGCAAGCAAACCTCCAACGTAAAAAGCTCGCAACAGATGAGCTCCTGATCGAAGCCGTAAAGCGTGGGGTCGCCATTGCTCTCCTCCAGGAACCATACGTCGGAGGGTCTAAGGTAATGAGGAATTATAGGGGCGTTCGTATCTTCCAGAGCACTGATACCGGAGATGGGACTGTTAAGGCCGCAATAGCGGTCTTCGATCAAGACCTTATTGTCACGCAGTACCCAAAACTCACCACGAATAACATCACCGTGGTGGGGATCCGGACCAGTGCCTGGAGGATCACGCTGGTTTCCTTTTACTTTGAGCCGGATAAGCCAGTGGGACCGTACCTAGACCACCTCAAACACGTCGAGGAGGAAGTGGGTTCCAGAATGTGGATCATCGGGGGAGACGCGAACGCGAAAAGCACCTGGTGGGGAAGCTTGTCGATCGACAACAGGGGTGAAGAAGTGTCTGGGGTTCTCGACGAGCTGAGTCTTAACATACTCAACAGAGGGGAAATTCCGACCTTCGATACGATCAGAGGGGGGAAAAGATACAGCAGCCACGTGGACATCACAGCATGCTCAACCGACATCCTGGACCTGGTGGACGACTGGAGAGTAGACGAGGGCCTCACGAGCTCGGACCACAACGGCATTGTTTTCAACATTAAATTAAAAAGGTCAAAAGGCATCATAGTAAATAGAACCACCAGAATTTACAATACAAAAAAAGCAAATTGGCCTGAGTTTCGTGAGAAACTCAACCAATTAATGCAAGCGAACAATATTAATAATTTAGAACTAGATAAAGTAGATACAGTCGATAAAATTAATATAGTTATTAACAAATATATGCAGGCAATAAGAGACGCATGTACCTCATCAATGCCTATGAGGAAAAGTAACGAAGTACTTACCTTGCCGTGGTGGTCTGAGAAACTCGAGAAGATGAAGCAGGGAGTCGCCACCAGGAGACGTAGAATCAGGTGTGCCAGACCAGCCCGAAGATCGAAGGTCGTTGAAGACTACCTGAAACATAAAGTTGAGTATGAGACGGAAGCAGCCAAGGACATCGTCGAGAGTTGGAAGAACTTCTGCGCAAAACAAGACAGAGAGGGGGTTTGGGAAGGGATTTACCGGGTGATAGGGAGGACCAAGGGAAGGGGTGAGGATCAGCCGCTTGTGAATGACGGGCGGGTGCTGGACACGAAGGGGTCAGTCGAACTGTTGGCGAATACGTTTTACCCGGAAGATCATACGGACAGTGACAGCACATATCACCAGCTAATCAGGGAGAAGGCCGACGCCGTGAATGCTGGAGGACACGATAACTCGTGCGATCCTCCATTCACGATGGCTGAACTGATGACAGCATGTGGATCTTTCAACGCCAAAAAGGCCCCGGGGGCAGACGGTTTCACCGCCGATATCTGTTGCCGGGCCATTGGAGGTGCCCCTGAAGTGGCTCTTGCCATTATGAACGGTTGCATGAAATGTCACCACTTTCCTGAAGTCTGGAAGGAGGCGATAGTGGTAGTACTAAAGAAACCAGGAAAAGATGACTACAGTACCCCAAAAGCTTATAGACCAATCGGCCTTCTGCCGATACTGGGGAAAATATTTGAGAAGATGTTGGTGGCCCGCCTCAAGTACCATTTGATCCCAAGGATGAGTACTCGCCAGTACGGATTCATGCCCCAGAGGAGCACAGAGGACTCCCTTTATGTGCTAATGCAGCACATACGTAGCAAGCTCGAGCTCAAAAAGATAGTGGTGCTGATATCTTTGGACATCGAAGGAGCTTTTGACAGCGCCTGGTGGCCAGCTATAAGAGTCCGTCTGGCTGAGGAAAAGTGTCCAATCGGCTTGAGGAGGGTCATCGACAGCTATCTCCAAAATAGAAGGGTAATAGTAAGGTACGCGGGTGAAGAGCACGGCAAAGCCACCAGTAAGGGCTGCGTTCAGGGTTCCATAGGGGGACCGATATTCTGGAACCTTTTGCTGGACCCGCTTCTGAAGAGCTTGGAGGCTGGGGGTGTCTATTGCCAAGCATTTGCGGACGATGTCGTGCTGGTTTTCGACGGGGACACATCGGAGGAGATCCAGGGACGTGCCAATGCCGCTCTTGAGCATGTTCGTGCGTGGGGCGTACAAAATAAACTTAGATTTGCACCGCAAAAAACCAACGCAATGGTTGTCACTCGCAAACTTAAATACGACACCCCACGCCTGAGCATGGGCGGGGTCGGCATTGCCATGTCCAAAGAGATTAAAATCCTGGGTGTCACAGTCGACGAAAAGCTGACCTTTAACACGCATGTCGCAAACGTATGCAGAAAGGCTATAGGCATCCACAAGCAGTTAACCAGGGCAGCAAAAACCAGCTGGGGACTTCACCCTGAAGTCATACGGATAATATATGTGGCCACCGTGGAGCCGGTTATCCTGTACGCCGCCAGCGTATGGGCCCCAGCCGTTGGAAAGCTGGGCGTCATGAAGCAGTTGGCAGCAGTTCAGCGCGGCATTGCACAAAAGCTGTGTAAGGCATACCGGACAGTCTCCCTTAACTCTGCGCTGGTGCTGGCTGGAATATTGCCCCTGGACCTCCGCGTCCGCGAGGCAGCATCATTATATGAGGCCAGGAGGGGGGTGCCTCAGCCAGCACTTGGTGACAGGAAGGTTGAGCAGGTAGTCTCAGCAATGGAGGCTCCACACCCCGCGGAGCGCGCTGAGCTGGAGCTCGTAAGCCTGGTAGACCAAGTGCAACTAGATGCCCAGAACGAACTTGAGGTTCGTATCTTTACGGACGGGAGCAAGATTGGGGGCAGGGTTGGGGCCGCGCTCTCCATTTGGAGGGGTGAGGCCGAGACCAAGGCTCTCAAACTTGCTCTCCCACACTACTCCACCGATTACCAGGCTGAGCTTCTGGCAATATGCGTCGCAACTAGGGAGATCCTTAAGCACCGTGCGCAATCGTTTGGAATCTTCAGCGACTCCATGGCAGCCCTCCAAACCGTACAAAACCACGACCGACACCACCCACTGGCAGTAGAGGCAAGGGCCAATATCAGGTCCATATCTGCCCAAAACAAAGTAATTACCTTGTTCTGGATTAAAGCCCACGCGGGATTGGCTGGGAATGAGAGGGCGGACGAATTAGCCAAAAGAGCCGCTGAAGGTTCCAAACGAAAGCCTGACTATGATTTGTGCCCGGTTTCGTACGTCAAACGACACATTCGTGCGCAAACGCTGGACGAGTGGAACCGCAGGTATAGCTCCGGAGAAACTGCTTCAGTGACCAAATTGTTTTTCCCGGACGCAGTGGCGGCGTACGGGATAATCAGGAAATGCAGCATCAGCAATATAGTCACGCAAGTCATGACGGGGCACGGTGGGTTCTCGGCATACTTGAACCGTTTCAAGTGCAAACAGAGCCCATCGTGCATCTGTGACCCTGATGTTGACGAAACGGTGCCACATATATTGTTCAGCTGTCCCGTATTTGATCGGGAAAGGCTGGAGGCCGAGCACGTGCTCAACACTAAACTAGATGCTGAAACATTGTGGCAAATAATAGCTGGCAAAAATAGAGAAATTTTGTTAGATTATTGTGTAAAGATATGTGAAAGAGTAATAAAGAGAAATAAGAGTGCGTAAGCAAAAATGTTTACATAATATTATGTACAATATTAGGGTTAAGCATTGAACATTTTGAAATAAAATATGTACGTGTTGTATAAATAAACAAAAATAATTATGTGAGTTGCCATCATGCAATATTACTGTTAATAAAAAATAGAAATAAGCTAGAATAAGACACCTGTGTATCCCCTACAAAAATAAGGAAAATGTTAAATAAATATAAAAGATAAATATGTAACTAGAAATAAGAATAGGCGAGACGGTCGTAGAAGTTGTAAACCCACTATGAAGTAGAATTTTAGAAATAAGCAAGAATAAAACACCTGTGTAGAATTAAGATATAGAATAGAATGTATTAGAGTAAGATACCTGTAAAATAAAAAGAATATGTTGTTGTGTTTTTTCCCTAAATAAATAAAATAAAGAAATATTAGCAGATTAGACTGTAGTATAAGGGCGTCCTACCCTTAAGAAAGAAAGATGAATGAATGCTAGAAAGATAAAGTATGCTGAATGAAAGTGCGAGAGGAATAAATGCGAGAACTGGTATGAATGATTTGCTTAGTATAGACTCCGACTATGTTGGGGGTAGAAGAAAAAAAAAAAAGAAAAAAAAAAACCTAACCTAACCTAACCTAACCTTTTTTTTTTTTTTTTTTTGTTTGTCCAGTGAAATTCCTCACGAATACGCAGTGGTCTCGGGGGAGCCACTGCGTTATGTGGGGTTTGCACCCACTAAAACACTGGAGTGTTCCGACGCTCGCCCACGGGGCTGCGGGACCCACGAGGCTTGCTACCGCGTGCCCCGCTGGCGTTGCTCTGGCGAGCCCTTCTCTCCGGGGCGGGGCTGAATCTCAAACCAAGAGATTCAGCCCCGCCCCGTTCCACCTCCCTTTATCTCCTCCTCGCACCGAACACGGGTGCACGGGACCTTTGTGCGGACGGCGGACCCCGATCCGTCGCCCGCGGTCCCCGGCGTTACGGCGGCATCTGGCCCGCGAAGACCCGACGCCGCCTTCCACGCCTGCGGCGGCGCATCGGGGCCGAGTCGACATCGTCTTCCCGGTCCCGCTCCGCCGCCTCCTTCTGCGACATTACTGTGTCGCAGAAGGTCGCTGCCGCCTGCCATGACTCGTCGCTGTCGACCATCTCCCTTAGGAGGGCCGGCAGCGACAAGTCATTCCCGACTGTCGCGGACAGGGCGGCGCGAGGGACCGCCCAAGCGGGGCACTCCTCGCGCGTGTGTTGCGCCGTGTCCGCGACTCCCGCCTCACAATGGTGACACACCTCAGAGGGCTCTCTTCCCACCCGGTGCAGGAATCTACCAAAGCAACCGTGCCCGGTGATCACCTGCGTCAGGTGGAAAGAGAGGACCCCGTGCCGCCGCTCGAGCCACTCGTGGAGAATGGGCCGAACGGCGGCCACCAGCTCTCGACTCGTCACCGCTATTTCGAGACGGGCTGCCCACCTCCGCAGGAGAGTCTCACGTCCCTCCTCTCGCCAACGCCGAATCTCCCGCGGATGGGGACAGCCACCACCCGCAATCTCTTCCTTCATTCGCCAGTACACCGCGGCGAGTACCTCGGCGTCGAGGTCCCACGGCGGTGTACCGGCGAGCACGCACGCACCGACGCAAGACACGGTGCGGTACGCCCGGGCCACCCTGAGCGCCATGGCGCGCTGCGGTCGTCGCAGCGCAGCCTGATTCGGGTTGCTCAGGGCGCCTGCCCATATTGGCGCCCCGTAGAGCGCCATGGAGCGCACCACACCGGTGTACAGGCGTCGGCAGACTCCTCCAGGACCCCCAACGTTTGGGAGGATCCGCCCCAAGGCCCCGGCAGTGGCCAACAACTTTGGGGCCAACCGCCGGAAGTGCTCCTCGAACTTCCATCGGCCGTCGAGGACGAGACCGAGGTACTTCATCGTAGTCCCGACGGCGATGGAAGTCCCTCCCACAATAATCGAGGCCTCCGGCGGCGGCCTGTTCCGGGGCCCGTGGAAGAGGAGGGCCTCGGACTTTTCCAAGGCCACCTCGAGCCCCAGGGCGCGGATCCTCCCCACGACCTGGGCCACACCCGCAGTAGCGAGCAGCGATGCCTCTCTGTAGGTGCCGCCGCGGGCCAGCACGAGGGTGTCGTCGGCGTAACAGATGACACCGACCCCCCGCAAAGTGGCCCCGCGCAGCACCCAGTCGTAGCCGATGTTCCACAGGGGCGGGCCGAGGACCGACCCCTGTGGAACACCGCACGACATTTCCCTCCTCCCTTCGCCGGCCCTCGTCGGGAACACGACGGCTCTGCCGGCGAAGTAGTCGGCGATGACCCTCTGGAGGTACTGCGGTACCCCATGGTACCGCAGTGCCGCCCTGACCGTCTCCCAGGGCAGCGTGTTGAACGCATTGCGGATGTCCAATGACACCGCAAGCATCACGCCGCCCTGGGAGACCGCCTCCTCGGCGAGGTCCCTCACCCGCGCGACGGCATCCAGGGTCGACCGACCCCGGCGGAAACCGAACTGCGCGTCGTCCAGATCCGGATCCATGCACTCGGCCAGGCGAGCAGCGAGCACTCGCTCGAAGAGCTTGCTCACCTCGCCGAGTAGCACGATCGGACGGTAGGACGACGGCAGTCCGGCCGGGCGCCCGACCTTCGGCAGAAGGACGAGCTTGCCCGTCTTCCATTGCCGCGGGAATCGACCCTGCACCACGCATGCGGTGAAGAGGGACCTCACCCTCTCGCCCATCTCCTCCAGCGCGATCGCCAAGGCCGTCCCCGGAACGCCGTCCGGGCCTGGGGCGGTCCTCTTCATCCTGAGTTTCAGGACGGCCGCCCCGAACTCGGCCTCCGATACCGGCGGTGCGGGGACGTCAGCCTCGGCAGATCGCGCATTCTCTTGTCGGGCCATCGCCGGGGGCACCCACTCTTCTCGCTGCGGGAAGAGGGTCCCCACCACCTCGCCGAGGAGAGTGTCATCGACACTGGCCGTGACAGGGGGGGCCCAGGGCCGCAACTTCTTGCGGACGGCCTTGTACGGCCTGCCCCACGGGTCGCCGTCGAGGGTCCGCAGCCAGTCCGCCCATGCCGCCTCCTTGGCCCGGGCAATTGCCACCGCAAAGCCTTCGCGCAGAGCCCTGTAGGCGGCATAGGAGGCTGTCTCCTCCTGGATGTCCCGGACCCGCCTCCGCCTACACCGGGTGTATCGGCGGCGAGCCCTACCGCAGTCCACTCGCATGCGGCGGAGCTCGTCGCTCCACCAATACACCCGCAGCCGCGGTGGGAGGGGCCTCGCCCTGGGCATCGCCGCGTCGCATATGCGACCCAGCGAGGCCCCAAGGCGCCCCGCCTCCTCGTCCACGTCCTGTACGACGTCGGGTCCGGACACCCAGTCCTCGACAATAGCGGCCTCTCTGGCGACCTCCCTGTCGAGCCGTCCTAACACCCAGCGCGGACCGCCCCCAATAACCGGGGTCGGGCCCGAGCCTTGCGGGCCGGTGGGGAACGCGGAGACATCAAATCGGATGTACCGGTGGTCAGACAGTGTCTCCGCGTCCACCACCACCCTCCAGTCCCGGACACGGCGCGCCAGGGCGGTCGATGCCAACGTTATGTCGACTATCGACCCGCCCTGTTGCCGCACGCACGTGTCCTCCGACCCCGTATTGAGGACGGCCAGACCCATGGCGATCGCCCACTCTTCCAAACACTCACCCCGCGCATCCGTCACCGGGGATCCCCACGCCATAGATTTGGCGTTGAAATCCCCAGCGACTAGCACGGGGCTAGGGGCGGCCCGCCCAACCAGAGATCCCACCTCCACGAGCATTTGCTCAAAGTCGGCGAGACCCCGGTTGGGCGAGAAGTACACCCCTATGTACGAGATACCGCCCACGGCTGCCAGCACGTGGCCCCTACCCCTCGACACGTGGTCAATGGGCGGGGCGCCAGCGGCAGCGGGGGCGGTGATGGCCACCAATCCCTCCCGGTCCCCGACCCAGTCATCCCGAGTGGGGACGTAGTAGGGCTCGGCGACCACTGCAACTTGAATGCCCCACTCTGCCAGGGACTGGGACAATAGATCCTGGGCCCTGGCAGAGTGGTTAATATTCGCCTGTAGTATCTTTACTCCGGACATCAGGGCGCGGTCTCAGCTGGCCCCTCCGTTGTTGTTGTTGTTGGGCGATGGGCGCCCGACTTGGCCTTGGCCTGCCCCCCATCGCCCACGCAGCCCACTCCGCCCAGAGGGTGCCGGGCCGGTTTGCCCGCTGCAGCGCAAGTGGCACAGTTGGGCTCGGCTCGGCACTCACGCGCCCGGTGGCCCGCCTTTCCGCAGCGGAAGCACAAGCCGCTGCGGTCCACCTCTGATGGGCACTTGCTGGCGACGTGGCCCAGGTTGAGGCACCTGAAGCACCTTAGGGGCCTCGCCGCCAGCAGGGCCACTCTTGCCGTCGTCCAGCCCACATGCAGGCGGCCGGCGCCGGCCACGGTTTTGGCAGCGGCCACCGGGCAGCTGAGCCACATCGTGGCCCGGTCGCCGATGACTCCGGGCCTCAATTCGTCGACGTGACATTGACCTTGCACTGCGAATGCCGCCACCACCTCTGCGGCGGTGACGGAGTCGTCCAGCCCCGAGACAATTACCTCCACCCTCTTTGTGGGGCGGGAGACCCGGACTACGTCTGCGCTGAGGACCTCCCTTAGCTTGGTAGCCAGGGAGTCGGCCTTCTCAGCGCCCCCATCCCCGAAAATTTCGAGGATGCGGGCGCCGGTGACCGTGGTCCTGCAGCGCATCTCTCCAATACCTAGACTCGTTTTATCTATCCGAGTCCGGGCCTCCCGCAAGACGGTGGCGTAGCTTGCGCCGCGCTCCGCCGCGCCCGGCTGCAGCGTCAATGTCACTGCAGCCGTTTTCGGCTCACGCAGCTTCGCCACCGCCGCCGCCTTGCCACTCTGGGTGCTTTGGGTGCTCTTCTTTTGGGAGCTTTTTGCACCCCGAGCAGCGACGACACTCCACTGCTCCGTCAACGGGGGCGGTGGAGGGGCGTCCCGCACTTCGGGGCTAGGGGCCAGGGCCGTCTTTTTCCCCTTGCCTTTGCCCTTGTCGGTGACCTTGCCCTTGCCCTTGGACTTTTGGGGCTGGGCTGTGGGCGCAGGCAGAGGCGCCGGGGGTGTTGGGTCCACTTGAGAGGCTATCGCTGCCGCGGCCTCATCCTCCACCTTCTTCCGCGCTTTGTCAGCCGCCAGCGGCGGCCGCAGTCCCGGCTCCGGGAGGAGGCGACACTCGAGCCCTTCGAGTCGTGCATTCAGCATATTGCTGAACTGCACGACCGTGGCCCGAGTAATCTCCTCCATCATTTTCCGGACTGCGTCGGGCTCTACCGCCGCCGGCCGGCTATTGGCCTCCGCTAACTGTGCCGTGAGGCGCTGATTTTCAGCTTCTAGCTGCCTCACCTCCTCCGACATTGTGCGGGCCCTTATTCCCACCGCGGCCTCCTTGATTATGGAGGCCGCATCCTTTAACGTTTTTACGCTCGTCCCCTTCAATTTCCTGGACGTTGTGGCCACCTTTTCAATGATTTTTGCAGCCTCTAGCAGCAATTGGTTCAGTGCTGCTAGAGACTGCGCCGTGTCCTCCTCGGGTGTTGGCGGGTTGAGGCCGCTGCAGCAGGCTTGCCTCGACTGCCGCAGGGTTTCGCCCATGCCCGCGATTTCTTCTTCGGCCTCTAGCCGGAGCTCCTCCTCTTTTTGTTTATTGTACGCGGCCTTGGCCGCGGCTAGGCCCACGTACTCGCCCGTTGTGGGCGGTCGGCCTCTGCCGCGTTTGGATTTATGTGCCGCTCCTTTGGGCGGCGACATATTCTCCTCTGGCTCTTGGTCAGCTATCGGCCTTTTAAGCCAACGGCGAACGCTCTCCTCACTCCCAGAGTCGACCGTCATCAGACTCGCCTGACTGGCGTCTGAGTCGGACTCCGAGAGACGCGTAAGGGAGACGCGGAGTTCTCTCCTCGGTGCTTCTTCGGTCGCTTGTACCTTCTCCCTCTCACTTCCACTCACTTCCACCTCCTTTTCTTCCTCTTTGTTTTGGTTTGTTTTAAAAGGTTCCATAATTAATCCCACGAGTAGAGACGAAGTATTAACCCCTGCCGGGTGACGCTCATTCCGATGAACAGGGTACGCTATATACTGTGGAGGTCGCCAGGTATCCACAGGTTTTTACGACTTTGCTGTCGGGTTTAATAACCGGCATCAACATCCACGCGCGATGCGCGCGTGGTTGCTGATGCCGGCTGCTACAGGGTTTTCCTTCCCGCGGGCCGGCCAATTAAGGCAAGCCCTCCGGTCCACAGCACATCCCGTACCCCATGACACCAACGATGGGGGTCTTTGGGAGTATGCCGTGGGCTCCGGGATTCAAGGGGAGCTGGTGTAGACTCCCCTGTTGGTGGTCGCCTGTTTTCAGGTAACCACCCTACCTCCTCACGTCGTTCCTAGCCTAACCTACCCAACCTAGCCTACCCAACCCAACCTATCCAACCTAGCCTGCCCAAACTAACCTACCCAACCTAGCCTACCCCGTATAAACTATCCCCGCCCCGCCCCACCCCTATGTCGCATCTGGTGTGTCCTCTGCTAATCAGAGGAACACCCAGAGCGACATCCCCCCCTGTCAGATTATTCGCCACCGCCAACAAGAACCCACGAAAACATGGGAAGTTATTGACGGTGCCCAGAGTGCACCAGCCCAGCGGGTTGCTCTTCCCCCCGGACGTATCCGAAAGGGACCAGCAACCAACCAGGCCAACGTGGAGGTTACCTGACCCGCACCCCAACCTAACCTAACCTTTTTTTTTTTTTTTTTTTTTTTGTTTATCCAGTGAAATTCCTCACGAATACGCAGTGGTCTCGGGGGAGCCACTGCGTTATGTGGGGTTTGCACCCACTAAAACACTGGAGTGTTCCGACGCTCGCCCACGGGGCTGCGGGACCCACGAGGCTTGCTACCGCGTGCCCCGCTGGCGTCGCTCCGCAACGGAGCCCTTCTCTCTCCGGGGCGGGGCTGAATCCCTTAGTTTGAGATTCAGCCCCGCCCCGTTCCACCTCCATTTATCTCCTCCTCGCACCGAACACGGGTGCACGGGACCTTTGTGCGGACGGCGGACCCCGATCCGTCGCCCGCGGTCCCCGGCGTTACGGCGGCATCTGGCCCGCGAAGACCCGACGCCGCCTTCCACGCCTGCGGCGGCGCATCGGGGCCGAGTCGACGTCGTCTTCCCGGTCCCGCTCCGCCGCCTCCTTCTGCGACATTACTGTGTCGCAGAAGGTCGCTGCCGCCTGCCATGACTCGTCGCTGTCGACCATCTCCCGGAGGAGGGCCGGCAGCGACAGGTCATCTCCGACTGTCGCGGACAGGGCGGCGCGAGGGACCGCCCAAGCGGGGCACTCCTCGCGCGTGTGTTGCGCCGTGTCCGCGACTCCCGCCTCGCAATGGTGACACACCTCAGAGGGCTCTCTTCCCACCCGGTGCAGGAATCTACCAAAGCAACCGTGCCCGGTGATCACCTGCGTCAGGTGGAAAGAGAGGACCCCGTGCCGCCGCTCGAGCCACTCGTGGAGAATGGGCCGAACGGCGGCCACCAGCTCTCGACTCGTCACTGATATTTCGAGACGGGCTGCCCACCTCCGCAGGAGAGTCTCACGTCCCTCCTCTCGCCAACGCCGAATCTCCCGCGGATGGGGACAGCCACCACCCGCAATCTCTTCTTTTATTCGCCAGTACACCGCAGCGAGTACCTCGGCATCGAGGTCCCACGGCGGCGTACCGGCGAGGACACACGCACCGACGCAAGACACGGTGCGGTACGCTCGGGCCACCCTGAGCGCCATGGCGCGCTGCGGTCGTCGCAGCGCAGCCTGATTCGGGTTGCTCAGGGCGCCTGCCCATATTGGCGCCCCGTAGAGCGCCATGGAGCGCACCACACCGGTGTACAGGCGTCGGCAAACTCCTCCAGGCCCCCCGACGTTTGGGAGGATCCGCCCCAAGGCCCCGGCAGTGGCCATCAACTTTGGGGCCAACCGCCGGAAGTGCTCCTCGAACTTCCATCGGCCGTCGAGGATGAGACCGAGGTACTTCATCGTAGTCCCGACGGCGATGGAAGTCCCTCCCACAATAATCGAGGCCTCCGGCGGCGGCCTGTTCCGGGGCCCGTGGAAGAGGAGGGCCTCGGACTTTTCCAAGGCCACCTCGAGCCCCAGGGCGCGGATCCTCCCCACGACCTGGGCCACACCCGCAGTGGCGAGCAGCGATGCCTCTCTATAGGTGCCGCCGCGGGCCAGCACGAGGGTGTCGTCGGCGTAACAAATGACACCGACCCCCCGCAAAGTGGCCCCGCGCAGCACCCAGTCGTAGCCGATGTTCCACAGGGGCGGGCCGAGGACCGACCCCTGTGGAACACCGCACGACATTTCCCTCCTCCCCTCGCCGGCCCTCGTCGGGAACACGACGGCTCTGCCGGCGAAGTAGTCGGCGATGACCCTCTGGAGGTACTGCGGTACCCCATGGTACCGCAGTGCCGCCCTGACCGTCTCCCAGGGCAGCGTGTTGAACGCATTGCGGATGTCCAATGACACCGCAAGCATCACGCCGCCCTGGGAGACCGCCTCCTCGGCGAGGTCCCTCACCCGCGCGACGGCATCCAGGGTCGACCGACCCCGGCGGAAACCGAACTGCGCGTCGTCCAGGCCCGGATCCATGCACTCGGCCAGGCGAGCAGCGAGCACTCGCTCGAAGAGCTTGCTCACCTCGTCGAGCAGCACGATCGGACGGTAGGACGACGGCAGTCCGGCCGGGCGCCCGACCTTCGGCAGAAGGACGAGCTTGCCCGTCTTCCACGGCCGCGGGAATCGACCTTGCGCCACGCATGCGGTGAAGAGGGACCTCACCCTCTCGCCCATCTCCTCCAGCGCGATCGCCAAGGCCGTCCCCGGAACGCCGTCCGGGCCTGGGGCGGTCCTCTTCATCCTGAGTTTCAGGACGGCCGCCCCGAACTCGGCCTCCGATACCGGCGTTGCGGGGACGTCGTCCTCGGCAGATCGCGCATTCTCGTGTCGGGCCATCGCCGGGGGCACCCACTCTTCTCGCTGTGGGAAGAGGGTCCCCACCACCTCGCCGAGGAGAGTGTCATCGACACTGGCCGTGACAGGGGGGGCCCAGGGCCGTAACTTCTTGCGGACGGCCTTGTACGGCCTGCCCCAAGGGTCGCCGTCGAGGGTCCGCAGCCAGTCCGCCCATGCCGCCTCCTTGGCCCGGGCAATTGCCACCGCAAAGCCTTCGCGCAGAGCCCTGTAGGCGGCATAGGAGGTTGTCTCCTCCTGGGTGTCCCGGACCCGCCTCCGCCTACACCGGGTGTATCGGCGGCGAGCCCTACCGCAATCCACTCGCATGCGGCGGAGCTCGTCGCTCCACCAATACACCCGAAGCCGCGGTGGGAGGGGCTTCGCCCTGGGCATCGCCGCGTCGCATATGCGACCCAGCGAGGCCCCAAGGCGGGCCGCCTCCTCGTCCACGTCCTGCTCGACGTCGGGTCCGGACACCCAGTCCTCGACTATAGCGGCCTCTCTGGCGACCTCCCTGTCGAGCCGTCCTAACACCCAGCGCGGACCGCCCCCAATAACCGGGGTCGGGCCCGAGCCTTGCGGGCCGGTGGGGAACGCGGAGACATCAAATCGGATGTACCGGTGGTCAGACAGTGTCTCCGCGTCCACCACCACCCTCCAGTCCCGGACACGGCGCGCCAGGGCGGTCGATGCCAACGTTATGTCGACTATCGACCCGCCCTGTTGCCGCACGCACGTGTCCTCCGACCCCGTATTGAGGACGGCCAGACCCATGGCGATCGCCCACTCCTCCAGGCACTCACCCCGCGCATCCGTCACCGGGGATCCCCACGCCATAGATTTGGCGTTGAAATCCCCAGCGACTAGCACGGGGCTAGGGGCGGCCCGCCCAACCAGAGATCCCACCTCTACGAGCATTTGCTCAAAGTCGGCGAGACCCCGGTTGGGCGAGATGTACACCCCTATGTACGAGACACCGCCCACGGCTGCCAGCACGTGGCCCCTACCCCTCGACACGTGGTCAATGGGCGGGGCGCCAGCGGCAGCGGGGGCGGTGATGGCCACCAATCCCTCCCGGTCCCCGACCCAGTCATCCCGAGTGGGGACGTAGTAGGGCTCGGCGACCACTGCAACTTGAATGCCCCACTCTGCCAGGGACCGGGACAATAGATCCTGGGCCCTGGCAGAGTGGTTAATATTCGCCTGTAAAATCTTTACTCCGGGCATCAAGGCGCGGTCTTAGCTGGCCCCTCCGTTGTTGTTGTTGTTGTTGGGCGATGGGCGCCCGACTTGGCCTTTCTCTAATCTCCACCTCCTTTTCTTCCTCCTTTGTATGGTTTTTGTAAAGGTTATCCATAATAAATCCCACGAGTAGAGACGATATAAAAACCCCTGCCGGGTGACGCTCATTCCGACGAACAGGGGCACGCTATATACTGTGGAGGTCGCCAGGTATCCACAGGTTTTTACGACTTTGCTGTCGGGTTTAATAACCGGCATCAACATCCACGCGCGATGCGCGCGTGGTTGCTGATGCCGGCTGCTACAGGGTTTTCCTTCCCGCGGGCCGGCCAATTAAGGCAAGCCCTCCGGTCCACAGCACATCCCGTACCCCATGACACCAACGATGGGGGTCTTTGGGAGTATGCCGTGGGCTCCGGGATTCAAGGGGAGCTGGTGTAGACTCCCCTGTTGGTGGTCGCCTGTTTTCAGGTAACCATCCTCCCTCCTCACGTCGTTCCTAGCCTAACCTACCCAACCTAGCCTACCCAACCCAACCTATCCAACCTAGCCTGCCCAAACTAACCTACCCAACCTAGCCTACCCCGTATAAACTATCCCCGCCCCGCCCCACCCCTATGTCGCATCAGGTGTGTCCTCTGCTAATCAGAGGAACACCCAGAGCGACATCCCCCCCCTGTCAGATTATTCGCCACCGCCAACAAGAACCCACGAAAACATGGGAAGTTATTGACGGTGCCCAGAGTGCACCAGCCCAGCGGGTTGCTCTTCCCCCCGGACGTATCCGAAAGAGACCAACAACCAACCAGGCCAACGTGGAGGTTACCTGACCCGCACCCCAACCTAACCTAACCTTTTTTTTTTTTTTTTTTTTGGTTTCGCTGGGAAAAAATGCTTTACGCATACCCGCCCATCGGGGGATGGGGGGCTATGTGGGACTCCCCGGGCAAGCCCGGTATACCCACTAAAATAACCCAGCGGCACTCCCGCATCGTCTGAGTGGAGGGGGACTGGGAAACCGGCACAGCCTTTACTTCCAGTCCCCCGCCGACGACCGCCCGCCTTTACGGCAGGCCCTTCACGCCCCTCCCTTAGTGGAGGGGCCCGGGAACGACCGTGTGTGAGTGCTCGACCGTTCCCGCCCAACGAGGGTGGTGACTAGTGCAATGCGGGCGAAAGGCGCCCCCGCGCCCGTCGCCCGCTAGTCACCACCAGGAGGTGGGAGGAGGCGATCGTATAACCGTCTCCTCCCACCCCCTCTCCGCCTGCGGAGCGGCGGCGCGAGAGGATCGTCCTCCCGCGCACGCTCCGCCGCCTCCTTTTGCGACATCACAACCTCGCAAAAGGAGGCAACCGCCACCCAGGCCTCCTCACTCCCCAGCATGGAGTTGACCACGCTGGGAAGCGAGAGGTCCTGCCCAACAACATGTATCAAGGCACGGCGCAGCTCAGCCCAAGCTGGGCACACCTCGAGGGTGTGCTGCGCCGTGTCTTCCGCCGCGCCGCAGTCGTGGCACGCCGGGGTTTCCTCCCTCCGGATCCGGTGCAGGTGCGTTCCGAAACAACCATGTCCGGACAACACCTGCACCAAACGGAATGAGAGGAAACCGTGGGGCCGCTCGAGCCAGTCCTGCAAGACTGAACCGAGCGCGTCCAACGTCCGGCGGCCAAAGGTGGCGGTGGCGAGGTCCTCCGTCCAATGATGGACGATTGCGTCCCTCGCCTCCCGCCGCACGGCCTCCCGCTCCTCACCGGCGGGGCGCTCCCCGAGCGCCTTCCGCCGCGCCGTCCACTCGTATACTCTGGCTAGCACCCATGCCTCCAACTCCCAGGGAGGGGTGCCAGCCAGAGCGCACGCCGCCGAGAAACCCACTGAGCGGTAGGACCTCGCCACCCGCTGTGCAATGGCCCTTTGTGGCCTGCGGATGGCGGTCGCATTCTCCCTCCTGTGGAGGGAGTCCGCCCAGATGGGTGCTCCATAAAGAGCCATGCTCTTCAAGATGCCGGCATCGGCATAGAGGCGCCGGCATCGGTCCTTAGGCCCTCCCAGGTTTGGGAGGAGCCATGAGAGGGCGTCCGCGGCTTTCAGCAGGCGCGTCGACAGCCCGCTGAAGTGCGGGCCGAAGCGCCACCTGCTGTCTAGCACGAGGCCCAGATATTTCATCTGGGCCCCGACCTCTATCCGGACGCCCTCCACGACGATGTGGGCGTCTGGAGGGCGGCGCTGCCGAGGCCCGTGAAAGAACACGGCCTCGGTCTTGTTCAGCGCCACCCTCAATCCTAGCCGGCGGATCCTCCCTGCGACCAAGGATCCGCCAGCCGAGGCCAAACAGGCCGCCTCCCCAAAATTCCTCCCCCGGGCAACGAGGAGAGTGTCATCCGCGTAGCAGATGACACTCGTGCCCGGGAGGAGGGCTCCACGCAGGAGCCAGTCGAACCCGATGTTCCACAAGGGAGGCCCTAGCACCGACCCCTGTGGAACACCGGACTCCGCGCCGTAACGCCTGATCCTGGCCGTCTTGTCCACGAGGAGGACCTCACGGTCCTCCAGGTAGCTGGCCAGGATCGCCCGCAGATATTGGGGCACTCCGTGGTACCGGAGTGCCTCCAATATCGTAGAGTGGGGCACGGAGTTGAAGGCGTTGGCTATGTCAAACGACACCGCCAACACTCCGCCCCCCGACTCCACCGCCTCCTGCACTTGGCCCCTGAGTAGGGCCAACGCGTCGACCGTCGAACGCCCCTGTCGAAAACCGAACTGGGCGTCCGACAGGTCTGGCCCTACCTCCCGCAACAGGCTATTTAGCCGGGTGGCGATGATCCCCTCGAACATCTTACCGACCTCATCGAGCAGAACGATGGGCCGGTATGCCGAGGGGGAATCCACCGGGCGTCCCTCTTTCCGGAGGAGGCACAACTGCCCCTCCTTCCAGAGCTTCGGGAACCTCCCAGCCGTCAGGCACGCGCTGAAGAGGTCCCGAAACCTTTCCTCCATGAGGGACGCTGCGATGGCCACCACCCGTGCGGGGACGCCATCCGGTCCAGGGGCCGTCTTCTTCGCGCGGAGGCACAGAACCCCCGCGCGAAGTTCCTCCGCCGATACCGGAGGGACCTCCTCCTCCGGCGAAGCCACCACCCCCTGTGGGGGGTTCATCGTTGGTGGGGTGAAGTCGGCCCTGCGCGGAAACAGGGACCGGACCACCCCATCCAGCAACGCCGGCTCCAGGGTCTCCGTTATTGGGGGACCATAGGGGCGCAGTTGGTTTCGCGCCGCCTTATATGGCCTCCCAAACGGATCCCTGTCGAGGCCCTCCAGCATCTCGGCCCTCGCCGAGTCCTTGGCGGCGCACATCGCCGACTTGAGGACCGTCTTTGCCTCTAGGTAAGAGGCGTAGAGGCGGTCCTCCCCGGCCTGAGATCGGGTAGTGCGCCGCCGACTCCGCGTGTAGGCCCTCCTGGCCTCCACGCACGTGGCCCGCAGCCCCGCCAGCTCCTCCGACCACCAGTACACGGTGCGACGGGGAGGCGGACGGCGTGACCGAGGCATGCTGGCGTTGCACACCTCGGTCAGGGACCCTCTCAGCTGGACCGCTGCGGCGTCCACGTCCAGGACAGGCTCGACAGGGGGCGAGAGCCAGTCCTGGAGAAAGGCCGCCTCCTTGGCTGCCTCCCGGTCCAGGCGGGTGAGAGCCCACCGCGGGAAGGGAGATTGGCCTGAGCGGGCCGTCCCTCCCCGGGGGCCGGTGGAGATGTCGAACCGCACATATCGGTGGTCCGACAAAGTCTCCACCGTCTCCACCCGCCAGTTCACAACGCGGGCGGCCAGGGCGGGGGTGGCAAACGAGACGTCTACCACCGACCCTCCCCGTTGCCGCACACACGTGTGGACCGTCCCTCTGTTGAGGAGGGACACACCGCACGAGGCCGCCCAGAATTCGGCGGCGCGTCCCCGGACGTTGCAGGAGGCAGCCGGGTTGCCCCAAGCCTCCGACTTGGCGTTGAGGTCGCCCATCACGGCGACCTGACGTGGTGCCGCCCTCCCGGCGACTGCCGTAAGGATTTCGAGAAAATCCTCGAAATCCCTTAGAGGGCGGTTTGGGGAGAAATAGACCCCCACCAGGGCCATATCTCCCCCCCACGCGGCGGCCACGTATCCCGGTCCCCTCTCTAAAAGCGAGAGGGGAGGGGAGTCCGTGGAGGGCCGCGCCACCAACGCCACCAAGCCGTCCCGGTCGCCCAGCCAGGTACTGGGGACCGAGTAAGGCTCGGCGACCACCGCCACGTCCACCAACCACTCGGCCATGATCTGCATCAGCAGATCCTGGGCCGCCCTGCAGTGGTTGGTGTTCGCCTGGAGGATGCGATGTTCGGCTCTATCCATCGGACATCGCACCCCCCTCCTCCTCAGCCAGGCCGGCTGGGCTGTGCCGCAAGTGCCCGGACCGCACCCGAGCTAAAGCCAACGTTAAGCCGTCCTTTGTCAAGGACGGCTTTGGCAGCGGCGACAGGGCACTCCAGGCGAATGGTGCCCATGCCGCCGCGACCGGACCTGATGCCTCGGCCTTGTACCGCTGCGACATCGCAGCCCCCAATGGCTGCGACCGCCGCCGCCACCTCCTCCTTGGTGACTGTGTCATCCAAGTCGGAGATCTCTAGGGCCGCCGTTTTTACCGGTCTAGCCACCTTGGCCGCGTCCGCGATGACCTCTTGCAGCTTTGCTGCGAAGAGGTCTGCGTTTTTGGCGCCCTCCGCCCCCGGGAACTCGAATAAACGAGCCCCGGCTTGTGTCCGCCGGCAGGAGACCTTGCCGATCCCCAGTTTTGTGGGATCGGCATTAGCACGCGCCCGCAACAATATGGACGCGTACGTCTCCCCCCGCTCCGCAGCCTCCGCGGTGAGCGTCACCACGACGGCTGCGGTCTTGGGAGGAACTAGGTTCCTCCTGGTGCCGGCGGTTCTGGCTGTGGGAGCAGCGCTGGCGGCCTTGGGCGACGACCCTTTCCCCTTTCCTCTCCCTTTGCCGGCCGTCTGCGACTGGCTGGGAGGGGTGGCGGTGGCGGGGACGGCAGGGACGACCGCTGTCGCACCCTTGCCCTTGCCCTTTCCCTTCCCCTTGCCAGTCAACTGTGACTGGCTGGGAGGGGTGGCGGTGGCGGGGACGTTAGGGACGGCCGCTGATGCCCCTTTGCCCTTGCCCTTCCCCTTCCCTTTGCCGACGACCTTGGTCCAACCAGCAGGGTTGGCAAGGGTGGCGGCAGGCAGAAGAGGGTCCTCCTCCCTGTGTGAGGTCGGCTCCGGCTCTCCCTTCCGCTTGTCCGCGGCAAGCGGCAGCCGGTAGCTTTTCTCCGGCAGGAGGCGGTCCTCTATGCCTGCCAGGCAGGCTCGGACGAAGTCCCTCTCCTCCATCACAACCTTGCGAAGGATATCCTCCAGGTTGGTGGAGGAGGTGGAGACCTCTGCCACAGGTCTCGACTCAGCCTGGGCTGGCCGGGCCGTAGCCTCAGCCAGCTTTTGGTGCAGCTGGCTGACCTCCGACTGCAGGCGATCGACCCTCGCCTGCAATTGCCGCGTCTCGTCGGTCACTTTTCTCTGCACCAGCTCCGCAGTGATGCTTCGCATGCTGGCGGCCCTGCATTTAAGGGACTTTTGGAAAGTCCCTTTCAGGTGGGAGGACTTGGAGGCGACCACCATTATCTCCTCCTCGTCCTCCGCCGCCATCTGCTCCAGCTCGGCTAGGGAGTGGTCCGAGTAAAAGACGCGGGACGCGCCGTACCCGGACTTTGCGCGAGCAACGCGCGTCCGTTCCTCCCTGGCCGCAACCTGCTCCTCCAACTCCTGCTGGAGCTGTGTCCGCCGAGCCAGGCTCAGCTGGCGTTGGGCGTCAACGAGACCCACGTCGTGGGTGTCCGCCTCCGTCACCGGCTTTTTGGCCTTTGACCTTTTCTTCGGCTCCTTCGCCGAACCCGACCCCGAGGAGCCATCGGACCCTTCCTTGAGGAAGGCCCGCTTCCGCGATCGCGATCGTGATCGAGAATCCTCGATCACCATCGAGACCGCGTCCGACACAACGGACTCGTTGTCGGAGTCCGACTCGTCCGCGTAGAAGGCTCTGCCCTCTTCCGACGCTGAAGCGTCGCGGTGGCCCTGAGAAGGGCCTTTTGGGTGGCCCTGAGAAGGGCCTTTTGGGTGGCCCTGAGAAGGGCCTTTGGGTTGGCCCTGAGAAGGGCCTTTTTTTGTGAAATGCCCGAGGGCATCCCGCGCAGGTTTGGGCATGATATCCGCAAGATCGTAGACGACAAGGCAATAGATTAAAATTCGCTACGAAGGCACAACGCACTTTGGCCGTACCCAGTCTGCCACTCCGTTACGGTGGTCAGAACTGGGCCGTTTCCGGGGAACACGACGAGGACGTATGCGCTGTGGGGGGTTCCCCAACCTAACCTAACCTTTTTTTTTTTTTTTTTTTTTTTTTTTTTTTGGTTTCGCTGGGAAAAAATGCGTTACGCATACCCGCCCATCGGGGGATGGGGGGCTATGTGGGACTCCCCGGGCAAGCCCGGTATACCCACTAAAATAACCCAGCGGCACTCCCGCATCGTCTGAGTGGAGGGGGACTGGGAAACCGGCACAGCCTTTACTTCCAGTCCCCCGCCGACGACCGCCCGCCTTTACGGCAGGCCCCTCACGCCCCTCCCTCAGTGGAGGGGCCCGGGAACGACCGTGAATGAGTGCTCGACCGTTCCCGCCCGACGAGGGTGGTGACTCGTGCAATGCGGGCGAAAGGCGCCCCCGCGCCCGTCGCCCGCTAGTCACCACCAGGAGGTGGGAGGAGGCGATCGTATAACCGTCTCCTCCCACCCCCTCTCCGCCTGCGGAGCGGCGGCGCGAGAGGATCGTCCTCCCGCGCACGCTCCGCCGCCTCCTTTTGCGACATCACGTCCTCGCAAAAGGAGGCAACCGCCGCCCAGGCCTCCTCACTCCCCAGCATGGAGTCTACCACGCCGGGAAGTGAGAGGTCCTGCCCGACAACATCTGTCAGGGCACGGCGCAGCTCAGCCCAGGCTGGGCACACCTCGAGGGTGTGCTGCGCCGTGTCCTCCACCGCGCCGCAGTCGTGGCACGCCGGGGTTTCCTCCCTCCGGATCCGGTGCAGGTGCGTTCCGAAACAACCATGTCCGGACAACACCTGCACTAGACGGAACGAGAGGAAACCATGTGGCCGCTCGAGCCAGCCCTGCAGGACTGGACCGAGCGCGTCCAGCGTCCGGCGGCCAAAGGCGGCGGAGGCGAGGTCCTCCGTCCAATGGAGGACGATGGCGGCCCTCGCCTCCCGCCGCACGGCCTCCCGCTCTTCCGCGGCGGGGCGCTCCCCTAGGGCTTTCCGCCGCGCCGTCCACTCGTACACTCTGGCGAGCACCCAAGCCTCCAACTCCCAGGGAGGGGTGCCCGCCAGAGCGCACGCCGCCGCGAAGCCCACCGAGCGGTAGGCCCTCGCCACCCGCTGTGCTATGGCCCTTTGGGGCCTACGAATGGCGGTCGCATTCTCCCTCCTCTGGAGGGAGTCCGCCCATATGGGGGCCCCGTAAAGGGCCATACTCTTCAGGATGCCGGCATATAGGCGCCGGCATCTCTCCTTCGGCCCCCCCAGGTTGGGGAGGAGCCACGACAAGGCATCGGCGGCCTTCAGCAGGCGCGTCGACAGCCCGCTGAAGTGCGGGCCGAAGCGCCACCTGCTGTCCAGCGTCGAGCGCCCGAGCGGGCCGTTCCCCCCCGTGGGCCCTGGATGGAGGCGATGTCGAACCGCACGTAACGGTGGTCCGACATGGTCTCCACCATCTCCACCCGCCAGTTCACGACGCGGGCGGCTAGCACGGGGGTGGCGAACGAAACGTCAACCACCGATCCACCCCGCTGCCGCACACACGTGTGAACATCCCCCCTGTTTAGGAGGGACACACCGCACGAAGCCGCCCAAAATTCGGCGGCGCGTCCCCGGACGTTACAAGAGGCGGCCGGGTTGCCCCAGGCCGCTGACTTGGCGTTAAGGTCGCCCAACACGGCGACCTGGCGTGGCGCCGCCCTCCCGACGACTGCCGTCAGGACCTCGAGGAATTCCTCGAAGTCCCTTAGAGGGCGGTTTGGGGAGAAATAGACCCCGACCAGGGCCATCTCTCCCCACGCGGCGGCCACGTATCCCGGTCCCCTCTCTAAAAGCGAGAGGGGAGGGGAGTCCGTGGCGGGCCGCGACACCAACGCCACCAAGCCGTCCCGATCACCCAGCCAACGGCCAGGTATCGAGTACGGCTCGGCGACCACCGCCAGGTCCACCAACCACTCGGCCATGGTCTGCATCAGCAGATCCTGGGCCGCTCTGCAGTGGTTGGTGTTCGCCTGGAGGATGCGATGTTCGACTCTATGCATTAGTCGGACATCGCACCCCCCTCCTCAGCCAGGCCAGCGGCCGTCGCAGCTCCAGACTCTGGAACGGCGGCGGCAGTAGCGGCAGGCCGGATCGGCGCCTGCGCTTTGCCCCTCTTGGGGGGAGGACTACAGTTCCTCCCCTTGGTGACGTGGCCCGCCGGGCGGCCACTGGCGGCACACACCGCGCAGTGCGGCGTGGCGGCCTTGCAGGAGGCGGCCTTATGGCCCTCCTTGCCGCAGCGGTAACAACTGTCCGTCCTGTCGACGCTGGACGGACAGAGGGCCCGGGTGTGTCCGATGCCGAAGCACCTGTAGCACCGCAGTGGCTGAGCCACGAGGGCCCGGACTACACCCGAGCTGAAACCGACGGCAAGCCGTCCCTTGGCTAGGACGGCTTTGGCAGCGGCGACTGGGCACTCCAGGCGGATGGTGCCCATGCCGCCGCGGCCGGGCCTGATGCCCCGGCCCTGCACCGCTGCGACGCTGCAACCCCCCGCTTCTGCTATCGCCGCCACCACCTCCTCTTTGGTGACCGAGTCGTCGAGGTCGGTCACCTCTAAGGCCGCTGACTTGGTTGGCCTAGCCACCTTCGCCGCGTCCGCAATTACCTCTTGCAATTTTTCCGCGAAGAGGTCCGCGTTCTTGCCGCCCTCCGCCCCCGGGAACTCGAATATACGAGCCCCGGCTTGCGTTCGGCGGCATGATACTTTGCCGATCCCAAGTTTAGTGGGATCGGCATTGGCACGCGCTCGCGACATCACGGACGCGTATGTTTCGCCCCGCTCCGCAGCCTCCGCGGTGAGTGTCACCACGACGGCTGCGGTCTTGGGGACAACTAAGTTCTTGGCACCGGCTGGGGGGGAGCTTTTCCCCTTCCCTTTCCCCTTTCCCTTGCCAGCCGACTGCGGCTGGCTGGCAGGCGGGGCGGTGGCGGGAACGGCGGGGACGGCCGCTGCCGTCTTCTTGCCCTTCCCCTTCCCCTTGACGACCTTCGTCCAGCCCTGCTGGTTGGTCGGGGTGGTGGAGGGGAGAAGGGCGTCCTCCTTTTGGGAGGTCGGCTCCGGCTCGCTCCGCCTCTTGTCCGCCGCGAGCGGCGGTCGGAGGCTCTGCTCCGGTAGGAGCCGGTCCTCAATGCCTGCGATGCAGGCTCGGACAAAGTCCCTCTCCTCCCTCACAACCGTGCGGATGATATCCTCAAGGTTGTGATGGAGGACAGGGGCTTCTGCCGCAGGCTTGGCTTGGGTTGGCCGGGCCGTGGCTTCAGCCAGCTTCTGATGCAGCTGGCTTACCTCCGACTGCAGGCGATCAATTTTCGCCTGCATCTGACGCGTCTCTTCGGTCGCCTGGCGCTGCACCAGCGCCCCGACGATGCCGCGCATGCTCACGGCCCGGCATTTGAGGGCCTTCTGGAAGGTCCCCTTGAGGTGGGAGGACTTCGTGGCGACCTCCACGATCCCCTCCTCATCCTCTTGAGCCATCCGCTCAAGCTCCGCCAACGTGTGGTCCTCGTACACGACGCGGGACGCGCCGTAACCAGACTTGGCCCGGGCGACGCGCGCCTGCTGCTCCTTGGCAGCAACGTGCTCCTCCAGGTCTTGTTGGAGCTGCGTCCGCCGGGCCAAGCTCAACTCGCGTTGGGCGTCCGCAAGACCCACGTCGTGGGTGTCCGCTACAACGACCGGCTTTTTGGCCTTCGCCTTCTTTTTCCGCTCCTTCGCCGAGCCCGACGAGCCGTCCGACCCTTCCTTCAGGAAGGCACGTTTCCGCGATCGAGTCTCGACCTCCATCGAGCTCGCGTCCGACTCAAACACAATGGACTCAGTGTCTGAGTCCGCCGTGTCAAAGAAGCTAGCCGCAGACGGCGCGCGGCTAGCCTCTGACGCCGAAGCGTCGGGTTGGCCCTGAAAAGGGCCTTTGGGTTGGCCCTGAGAAGGGCCTTTGGGTTGGCCCTGAGAAGGGCCTTTTGGTTGGCCCTGAGAAGGGCCTTTTGGTTGGCCCTGAAAAGGGCCTTTGGGTTGGCCCTGAGAAGGGCCTTTTGGTTGGCCCTGAGAAGGGCCTTTTTTCACAAAATGCCCGAGGGCATCCCGCGCAGGGGTAGGCATAGCCTCAACACAAGATCGTCACTAACCGCAGATAAAATTAAAATTGCAACAATCGCACAGCTCACTTTGGCCGTACCCAGTCTGCCACTCCGTTACGGTGGTCAGAACTGGGCCGTTTCCAGGGGATACGACGTGGACGTAAGAGCTGTGAGGGGATCCCCCAACCTAACCTTTTTTTTTTTTTTTTTTTTTTTTTTTTTTTTTTTTTTTTTTTTTTTTTTTTTTTTTTTTTTTGTTTATCCAGGGAAATTCCTCACGAATACGCAGTGGTCTCGGGGGAACCACTGCGTTATGTGGGGTTTGCACCCACTAAAACCCTGGAGTGTTCCGTCTCTCGCCCACGGGGCTGCGGGACCCACGAGGCTTGCAACCGCGTGCCCCGCTGGCGTCGCTCCGCAACGGAGCCCTTCTCTCTCCGGGGCGGGGCTGAATCCCCTGGTTTGAGATTCAGCCCCGCCCCGTTCCACCTCCATCTTCTCCTCCTCGCACCGAACACTGGTGCACGGGACCTTTGTGCGGACGGCGGACCCCGATCCGTCGCCCGCGGTCCCCGGCGTTACGGCGGCATCTGGCCCGCAAAGACCCGACGCCGCGTTCCGCGTCTGCGGCGGCGCATCGGGGCCGAGTCGACATCGTCTTCCCGGTCCCGCTCCGCCGCCTCCTTCTGCGACATTACAGTGTCGCAGAAGGTCGCTGCCGCCTGCCATGACTCGTCGCTGTCGACCATCTCCCGGAGGAGGGCCGGCAGCGACAGGTCATCTCCGACTGTCGCGGACAGGGCGGCGCGAGGGACCGCCCAAGCGGGGCACTCCTCGCGCGTGTGTTGCGCCGTGTCCGCGACTCCCGCCTCGCAATGGTGACACACCTCAGAGGGCTCTCTTCCCACCTGGTGCAGGAATCTACCGAAGCAACCGTGCCCGGTGATCACCTGCGTCAGGTGGAAAGAGAGGACCCCGTGCCGCCGCTCGAGCCACTCGTGGAGAATGGGCCGAACGGCGGCCACCAGCTCTCGACTCGTCACCGATATTTCGAGACGGGCTGCCCACCTCCGCAGGAGAGTCTCGCGTCCCTCCTCTCGCCAACGCCGAATCTCCCGCGGATGGGGACAGCCACCACCCGCCGTCTCTTCTTTTATTCGCCAGTACACCGCGGCGAGTACCTCGGCATCGAGGTCCCACGGCGGTGTACCGGCGAGGACACACGCACCGACGCAAGACACGGTGCGGTACGCTCGGGCCACCCTGAGCGCCATGGCGCGCTGCGGTCGTCGCAGCGCAGCCTGATTCGGGTTGCTCAGGGCGCCTGCCCATATTGGCGCCCCGTAGAGCGCCATGGAGCGCACCACACCGGTGTACAGGCGTCGGCAAACTCCTCCAGGCCCCCCGACGTTTGGGAGGATCCGCCCCAAGGCCCCGGCAGTGGCCATCAACTTTGGGGCCAACCGCCGGAAGTGCTCCTCGAACTTCCATCGGCCGTCGAGGATGAGACCGAGGTACTTCATCGTAGTCCCGACGGCGATGGAAGTCCCTCCCACAATAATCGAGGCCTCCGGCGGCGGCCTGTTCCGGGGCCCGTGGAAGAGGAGGGCCTCGGACTTTTCCAAGGCCACCTCGAGCCCCAGGGCGCGGATCCTCCCCACGACCTGGGCCACACCCGCAGTGGCGAGCAGCGATGCCTCTCTATAGGTGCCGCCGCGGGCCAGCACGAGGGTGTCGTCGGCGTAACAAATGACACCGACCCCCCGCAAAGTGGCCCCGCGCAGCACCCAGTCGTAGCCGATGTTCCACAGGGGCGGGCCGAGGACCGACCCCTGTGGAACACCGCACGACATTTCCCTCCTCCCCTCGCCGGCCCTCGTCGGGAACACGACGGCTCTGCCGGCGAAGTAGTCGGCGATGACCCTCTGGAGGTACTGCGGTACCCCATGGTACCGCAGTGCCGCCCTGACCGTCTCCCAGGGCAGCGTGTTGAACGCATTGCGGATGTCCAATGACACCGCAAGCATCACGCCGCCCTGGGAGACCGCCTCCTCGGCGAGGTCCCTCACCCGCGCGACGGCATCCAGGGTCGACCGACCCCGGCGGAAACCGAACTGCGCGTCGTCCAGATCCGGATCCATGCACTCGGCCAGGCGAGCAGCGAGCACTCGCTCGAAGAGCTTGCTCACCTCGCCGAGTAGCACGATCGGACGGTAGGACGACGGCAGTCCGGCCGGGCGCCCGACCTTCGGCAGAAGGACGAGCTTGCCCGTCTTCCATTGCCGCGGGAATCGACCCTGCACCACGCACGCGGTGAAGAGGGACCTCACCCTCTCGCCCATCTCCTCCATATGCGACCCAGCGAGGCCCCAAGGCGGGCCGCCTCCTCGTCCACGTCCTGCTCGACGTCGGGTCCGGACACCCAGTCCTCGACTATAGCGGCCTCTCTGGCGACCTCCCTGTCGAGCCGTCCTAACACCCAGCGCGGACCGCCCCCAATAACCGGGGTCGGGCCCGAGCCTTGCGGGCCGGTGGGGAACGCGGAGACATCAAATCGGATGTACCGGTGGTCAGACAGTGTCTCCGCGTCCACCACCACCCTCCAGTCCCGGACACGGCGCGCCAGGGCGGTCGATGCCAACGTTATGTCGACTATCGACCCGCCCTGTTGCCGCACGCACGTGTCCTCCGACCCCGTATTGAGGACGGCCAGACCCATGGCGATCGCCCACTCCTCCAGGCACTCACCCCGCGCATCCGTCACCGGGGATCCCCACGCCATAGATTTGGCGTTGAAATCCCCAGCGACTAGCACGGGGCTAGGGGCGGCCCGCCCAACCAGAGATCCCACCTCTACGAGCATTTGCTCAAAGTCGGCGAGACCCCGGTTGGGCGAGATGTACACCCCTATGTACGAGACACCGCCCACGGCTGCCAGCACGTGGCCCCTACCCCTCGACACGTGGTCAATGGGCGGGGCGCCAGCGGCAGCGGGGGCGGTGATGGCCACCAATCCCTCCCGGTCCCCGACCCAGTCATCCCGAGTGGGGACGTAGTAGGGCTCGGCGACCACTGCAACTTGAATGCCCCACTCTGCCAGGGACTGGGACAATAGATCCTGGGCCCTGGCAGAGTGGTTAATATTCGCCTGTAAAATCTTTACTCCGGGCATCAAGGCGCGGTCTTAGCTGGCCCCTCCGTTGTTGTTGTTGTTGTTGGGCGATGGGCGCCCGACTTGGCCTTGGCCTGCCCCCCATCGCCCGCGCAGCCCACTCCGCCCAGAGGGTGCCGGGCCGGTTTGCCCGCTGCAGCGCAAGTGGCGCAGTTGGGCTCGGCTCGGCACTCGCGCGCCCGGTGGCCCGACTTGCCGCAGCGGAAGCACAAGCCGCTGCGGTCCACCTCTGATGGGCACTTGCTGGCGACGTGGCCCAGGTTGAGGCACCTGAAGCACCTTAGGGGCCTCGCCGCCAGCAGGGCCACTCTCGCCGTTGTCCAGCCCACGTGCAGGCGGCCGGCGCCGGCCACGGTTTTGGCAGCGGCCACCGGGCAGCTGAGCCACATCGTGGCCCGGTCGCCGATGACTCCGGGCCTCACTTCGTCGATGTGACAATTGCCTTGCGCTGCGAATGCCGCCACCACCTCTGCGGCGGTGACGGAGTCGTCTAACCCTGTAACGATCATTTCCACCCTCTTTGTGGGGCGGGAGACCCGGACTACGTCTGCGCTGAGGACCTCCCTTAGCTTGGTAGCCAGGGAGTCGGCCTTCTCAGCGCCCCCATCCCCGAAAATTTCGAGGATGCGGGCGCCGGTGACCGTGGTCCTGCAGCGCATCTCTCCAATACCTAGACTCGTTTTATCTATCCGAGTCCGGGCCTCCCGCAAGACGGTGGCGTAGCTTGCGCCGCGCTCCGCCGCGCCCGGCTGCAGCGTCAATGTCACTGCAGCCGTTTTCGGCTCACGCAGCTTCGCCACCGCCGCCGCCTTGCCGCTCTGGGTGCTTTGGGTGCTCTTCTTTTGGGAGCTTTTGCACCCCGAGCAGCGACGACACTCCACTGCTCCGTCAACGGGGGTGGTGGAGGGGCGTCCCGCACTTCGGGGCTAGGGGCCGGGGCCGTCTTTTTCCCCTTGCCTTTGCCTTTGCTCTTGTCGGTGCCCTTGCCCTTGCCCTTGGGCTTTTGGGGCTGGGCTGTGGGCGCAGGCAGAGGCGCCGGGGGTGTTGGGTCCACTTGTGAGGTTATCGCTGCCGCGGCCTCATCCTCTACCTTCTTCCGTGCCTTGTCAGCCGCCAGCGGCGGCCGCATTCCCGGCTCCGGGAGGAGGCGACACTCGAGCCCTTCGAGTCGTGCATTCAGCATATTGCTGAACTGCACGACCGTGGCCCGAGTAATCTCCTCCATCATTTTCCGGACTGCGTCGGGCTCTACCGCCGCCGGCCGGCTATTGGCCTCCGCTAACTGTGCCGTGAGGCGCTGATTTTCGGCTTCCAGCTGCCTCACCTCCTCCGACACTGTGCGGGCCCTTATTCCCACCGCGGCCTCCTTGATTATGGAGGCCGCATCCTTGAGTGTCTTTTGGCTCGTCCCCTTTAAATGTTTTGACGTGACGGCCACCTTTTCCACTATTTTCGCAGCCTCTAGCAGCAGCAAGTTCAGTGCTGCTAGAGACTGCGCCGTGTCCTCCTCGGGTGTTGGCGGGTTGAGGCCGCTGCAGCAGGCTTGCCTCGACTGCCGCAGGGTTTCGCCCATGCCCGCGATTTCTTCTTCGGCCTCTAGCCGGAGCTCCTCCTCTTTTTGTTTATTGTACGCGGCCTTGGCCGCGGCTAGGCCCACGTACTCGCCCGTGGTGGGCGGTCGGCCTCTGCCGCGTTTGGATTTATGTGCCGCTCCTTTGGGCGGCGACATATTCTCCTCTGGCTCTTGGTCAGCTATCGGCCTTTTAAGCCAACGGCGAACGCTCTCCTCACTCCCAGAGTCGACCGTCATCAGACTCGCCTGACTGGCATCTGAGTCGGACTCCGATAGACGCGTAAGGGAGACGCGGAGTTCTCTCCTCGGTTGTTCCGTCGCTTGTTCTTTCTCCCTCTCACTTCCTCTAATCTCCACCTCCTTTTCTTCCTCCTTTGTATGGTTTTTGTTAAGGTTATCCATAATAAATCCCACGAGTAGAGACGATATAAAAACCCCTGCCGGGTGACGCTCATTCCGACGAACAGGGGCACGCTATATACTGTGGAGGTCGCCAGGTATCCACAGGTTTTTACGACTTTGCTGTCGGGTTTAATAACCGGCATCAACATCCGCCACGATAGGGCATCGGCGGCCTTCAGCAGGCGCGTCGACAGCCCGCTGAAGTGCGGGCCGAAGCGCCACCTGCTGTCCAGCGTAAGGCCCAGATACTTCATCTGGGCCTTCACCTCGATCCTGACGCCCTCCACGACAATGTGGGCGTCAGGCGGGCAGCGCTGCCGAGGCCCGTGGAAGTACACGGCCTCGGTCTTGTGCAGCGCCACCTTCAATCCCAGCCGGCGGATCCTCCCGGCGACCAAGGATCCGCCAGCCGAGGCCAGACAGGCCGCCGCCCTAAAGTCCCTCCCCCGGGCAACGAGCAGAGTGTCATCCGCGTAGCAGATGACGCTCGTGCCCTGGAGGAGGGTTCCCCGCAGGAGCCAGTCGAAACCGATGTTCCACAGGGGGGGGCCTAGAAC
Source organism: Anorthoa munda (assembly GCA_945859665.1). Taxonomy (NCBI): domain Eukaryota; kingdom Metazoa; phylum Arthropoda; class Insecta; order Lepidoptera; family Noctuidae; genus Anorthoa; species Anorthoa munda. The sequence goes on from OX243918.1 coordinate 131,448, forward strand.
CGACCCCTGCGGAACACCGGACTCCGCGCCGTACCTCCTGACCGTCGCCGTCTTGTCCACGAGGAGGACCTCTCGGTCCTCCAGGTAGCTGGCCAGGAGGTTCCGCAGGTATTGGGGCACTCCGTGGTAACGGAGCGCCTCCAATATCGTCGCGTGGGGCACGGAGTTGAAGGCGTTGGCGATGTCGAACGACACCGCCAACAGCCCCTCCCCCGACTCGACCGCCTCCTGCACCTGGGCCTTCAGCAGGGCCAAGGCGTCGACCGTCGAACGCCCTTGTCGAAAGCCGAACTGGGCGTCCGACAGGTCTGGCCCCACCCCCCGCAGCAGGCCATTCAGCCGGTCGGCGACTATCCCCTCGAACATCTTACCGACCTCATCGAGCAGAACGATGGGCCGGTAAGCCGAGGGGGAGTCCACCGGGCGTCCCTCTTTACGGAGGAGGCACAGCTGCCCCTCCCGCCACAGTTTCGGGAACCGCCCAGCCGCCAGGCACGCGCTGAACAGTTCCCGAAACCTGTCCTGCATCTGAGAGGCAGCTATTGCCACCACTCGTGCGGGGACGCCGTCCGGCCCAGGGGCCGTCTTCTTCGCGCGGAGGCGGAGAATCCCCTCCCGGATTTCATCCGCAGTCACCGGGGGGATCTCCTCCTCCGGCGGGGCCGCCTGCCGCGGGGGGTCCATCACTGGTGGGGTGAAGTCGGTCCTGCGCGGAAACAAGGACCGTACCACCCCATCCAGTAACGCCGGCTCGAGGGTCTCCGATAGCGGGGGACCATAGGGCCGCAGCTGGTTCCGCGCTACCTTGTACGGCCTCCCGTATGGATCCCGGTCGAGACCCTCGAGCATCTCGGCCCTCGCCGAGTCCTTCGCAGCGCACATTGCCGTTTTGAGGACCGTCCTCGCCTCTCCGTAAGAAGCGTAGAGGCGGTCCTCGTCGGCCTGGCTTCGTGCGCTGCGCCGCCGGCTCCGCGTGTATGCCCTCCTGGCCGCCACGCAGGCGGCCCGGAGCCCCGCCAGCTCCTCCGTCCACCAATAGACGGCCCGACGGGGGGGCGGCCGGCGAGACCGAGGCATGCTGGAGTTGCACACCTCGGTCAAGGACTCCCGGAGCTGGACCGCTGCGGCGTCAACGTCCGGGGCCTCCACAGGGGGCGAGAGCCAGTCCTGGAGGAACGCCGCCTCCTGGGCTGCCTCCCGGTCCAGGCGGGTGAGAGCCCAGCGCGGGAAGGGAGATTGGCCCGAGCGGGCCGTTCCCCCCCGCGGGCCCTGGGTGGAGGCGATGTCGAACCGCACGTAACGATGGTCCGACATGGTCTCCACCATCTCCACCCGCCAGTTCACGACGCGGGCGGCTAGCACGGGGGTGGCGAACGAAACGTCAACCACCGATCCACCCCGCTGCCGCACACACGTGTGAACATCCCCCCTGTTTAGGAGGGACACACCGCACGAAGCCGCCCAAAATTCGGCGGCGCGTCCCCGGACGTTACAAGAGGCGGCCGGGTTGCCCCAGGCCGCTGACTTGGCGTTAAGGTCGCCCAACACGGCGACCTGGCGTGGCGCCGCCCTCCCGACGACTGCCGTCAGGACCTCGAGGAATTCCTCGAAGTCCCTTAGAGGGCGGTTTGGGGAGAAATAGACCCCGACCAGGGCCATTTCTCCCCACGCGGCGGCCACGTATCCCGGTCCCCTCTCTAAAAGCGAGAGGGGAGGGGAGTCCGTGGCGGGCCGCGACACCAACGCCACCAAGCCGTCCCGATCACCCAGCCAACGGCCAGGTATCGAGTACGGCTCGGCGACCACCGCCAGGTCCACCAACCACTCGGCCATGGTCTGCATCAGCAGATCCTGGGCCGCTCTGCAGTGGTTGGTGTTCGCCTGGAGGATGCGATGTTCGACTCTATGCATTAGTCGGACATCGCACCCCCCTCCTCAGCCAGGCCAGCGGCCGTCGCAGCTCCAGACTCTGGAACGGCGGCGGCAGCAGCGGCAGGCCGGATCGGCGCCTGCGCTTTGCCCCTCTTGGGGGGAGGACTACAGTTCCTCCCCTTGGTGACGTGGCCCGCCGGGCGGCCACTGGCGGCACACACCGCGCAGTGCGGCGTGGCGGCCTTGCAGGAGGCGGCCTTATGGCCCTCCTTGCCGCAGCGGTAACAGCTGTCCGTCCTGTCGACGCTGGACGGACAGAGAGCCCGGGTGTGTCCGATGCCGAAGCACCTGTAGCACCGCAGTGGCTGAGCCACGAGGGCCCGGACTACACCCGAGCTGAAACCGACGGCAAGCCGTCCCTTGGCTAGGACGGCTTTGGCAGCGGCGACTGGGCACTCCAGGCGGATGGTGCCCATGCCGCCGCGGCCGGGCCTGATGCCCCGGCCCTGCACCGCTGCGACGCTGCAACCCCCTGTCTCTGCGATTGCAGCTACCACCTCCTCTTTGGTGACCGAATCGTCAAGATTGGTCACCTCTAAGGCCGCCGATTTGATTGGCCTGGCCACCTTCGCCGCGTCCGCAATGACCTCTTGCAGCTTTGCCGCGAAGAGGTCTGCGTTCTTACCGCCGTCCGCCCCCGGGAACTCGAATAAACGAGCCCCGGCTTGCGTCCGACGGCATGAGACTTTGCCGATCCCCAAAATGGTGGGATCGGCATTGGTACGCGCCCGCATCATGACGGACGCGTAAGTCTCGCCCCTCTCCGCAGCCTCCGCGGTGAGTGTCACCACGACGGCTGCGGTCTTGGGAACCACCAAGTTCTTCTTGGCTGGGGGGGAGCTTTTCCCCTTCCCTTTCCCCTTTCCCTTGCCAGCCGACTGCGGCTGGCTGGCAGGTGGGGCAGTGGCGGGGACGGCGGGGACGGCCGCTGCCGTCTTTTTGCCCTTCCCCTTCCCCTTGACGACCTTCGTCCAGCCCTGCTGGTTGGTCGGGGTGGTGGAAGGGAGAAGGGCGTCCTCCTTTTGGGAGGTCTGCTCCGGCTCGCTCCGCCTCTTGTCCGCCGCGAGCGGCGGTCGGAGGCTTTGCTCCGGTAGGAGCCGGTCCTCAATGCCTGCGATGCAGGCTCGGACAAAGTCCCTCTCCTCCCTCACAACCGTGCGGATGATATCCTCAAGGTTGTGATGGAGGACGGGGGCTTCTGCCGCAGGCTTGGCTTGGCTTGGCCGGGCCGTGGCTTCAGCCAGCTTCTGATGAAGCTGGCTTACCTCAGACTGCAGGCGATCAATTTTCGCCTGCATCTGGGGCGATGGGCGCCCGACTTGGCCTTGGCCTGCCCCCCATCGCCCACGCAGCCCACTCCGCCCAGAGGGTGCCGGGCCGGTTTGCCCGCTGCAGCGCAAGTGGCGCAGTTGGGCTCGGCTCGGCACTCGCGCGCCCGGTGGCCCGACTTGCCGCAGCGGAAGCACAAGCCGCTGCGGTCCACCTCTGATGGGCACTTGCTGGCGACGTGGCCCAGGTTGAGGCACCTGAAGCACCTTAGGGGCCTCGCCGCCAGCAGGGCCACTCTTGCCGTCGTCCAGCCCACATGCAGGCGGCCGGCGCCGGCCACGGTTTTGGCAGCGGCCACCGGGCAGCTGAGCCACATCGTGGCCCGGTCGCCGATGACTCCGGGCCTCACTTCGTCGACGTGACATTGACCTTGCACTGCGAATGCCGCCACCACCTCTGCGGCGGTGACGGAGTCGTCCAGCCCCGAGACAATTACCTCCACCCTCTTTGTGGGGCGGGAGACCCGGACTACGTCTGCGCTGAGGACCTCCCTTAGCTTGGTAGCCAGGGAGTCGGCCTTCTCAGCGCCCCCATCCCCGAAAATTTCGAGGATGCGGGCGCCGGTGACCGTGGTCCTGCAGCGCATCTCTCCAATACCTAGACTCGTTTTATCTATCCGAGTCCGGGCCTCCCGCAAGACGGTGGCGTAGCTTGCGCCGCGCTCCGCCGCGCCCGGCTGCAGCGTCAATGTCACTGCAGCCGTTTTCGGCTCACGCAGCTTCGCCACCGCCGCCGCCTTGCCACTCTGGGTGCTTTGGGTGCTCTTCTTTTGGGAGCTTTTTGCACCCCGAGCAGCGACGACACTCCACTGCTCCGTCAACGGGGGCGGTGGAGGGGCGTCCCGCACTTCGGGGCTAGGGGCCGGGGCCGTCTTTTTCCCCTTGCCTTTGCCCTTGTCGGTGACCTTGCCCTTGCCCTTGGACTTTTGGGGCTGGGCTGTGGGCGCAGGCAGAGGCGCCGGGGGTGTTGGGTCCACTTGAGAGGCTATCGCTGCCGCGGCCTCATCCTCCACCTTCTTCCGCGCCTTGTCAGCCGCCAGCGGCGGCCGCAGTCCCGGCTCCGGGAGGAGGCGACACTCGAGCCCTTCGAGTCGTGCATTCAGCATATTGCTGAACTGCACGACCGTGGCCCGAGTAATCTCCTCCATCATAGTCCGGACTGCGTCGGGCTCTACCGCCGCCGGCCGGCTATTGGCCTCCGCTAGCTGTGCCGTGAGGCGCTGATTTTCTGCTTCCAGCTGCCTCACCTCCTCCGACACTGTGCGGGCCCTTATTCCCACCGCGGCCTCCTTTATTATGGAGGCCGCATCCTTTAAAGTTTTTACGCTCGTCCCCTTTAGTTTCCGGGACGTAGTGGCCACCTTTTCAATTATTTTTGCAGCCTCTAGCAGCAATTCGTTCAGTGCTGCTAGAGACTGCGCCGTGTCCTCCTCGGGTGTTGGCGGGTTGAGGCCGCTGCGGCAGGCTTGTCTCGACTGCCGCAGGGTTTCGCCCATGCCCGCGATTTCTTCTTCGGCCTCTAGCCGGAGCTCCTCCTCTTTTTGTTTATTGTACGCGGCCTTGGCCGCGGCTAGGCCCACGTACTCGCCCGTGGTGGGCGGTCGGCCTCTGCCGCGTTTTGATTTGTGTGCCGCTCCTTTGGGCGGCGACATATTTTCCTCTGGCTCTTGGTCACCTATCGGCCTTTTAAGCCAACGGCGAACGCACTCCTCACTCCCAGAGTCGACCGTCATCAGACTCGCCTGACTGGCGTCTGAGTCGGACTCCGAGAGACGCGTAAGGGAGACGCGTAGTTCTTTCATTGGTGTCTCCGTCGTCTGTTGCTGAGTCACCTCCTCCTTTTCTTCCTCTTTGTTTTGGTTTTTGTTCAAGTTATCCATAATAAATCCCACGAGTAGAGACGATGTGATAACCCCTGCCGGGTGACGCTCATTCCGATGAACAGGGGCACGCTATATACTGTGGAGGTCGCCAGGTATCCACAGGTTTTTACGACTTTGCTGTCGGGTTTAATAACCGGCATCAACATCCACGCGCGATGCGCGCGTGGTTGCTGATGCCGGCTGCTACAGGGTTTTCCTTCCCGCGGGCCGGCCAATTAAGGCAAGCCCTCCGGTCCACAGCACATCCCGTACCCCATGACACCAACGATGGGGGTCTTTGGGAGTATGCCGTGGGCTCCGGGATTCAAGGGGAGCTGGTGTAGACTCCCCTGTTGGTGGTCGCCTGTTTTCAGGTAACCACCCTCCCTCCTCACGTCGTTCCTAACCTAACCTACCCAACCTAGCCTACCCAACCCAACCTATCCAACCTAGCCTGCCCAAACTAGCCTACCCAACCTAGCCTACCCCGTATAAACTATCCCCGCCCCGCCCCACCCCTATGTCGCATCTGGTGTGTCCTCTGCTAATCAGAGGAACACCCAGAGCGACATCCCCCCCTGTCAGATTATTCGCCACCGCCAACAAGAACCCACGAAAACATGGGAAGTTATTGACGGTGCCCAGAGTGCACCAGCCCAGCGGGTTGCTCTTCCCCCCGGACGTATCCGAAAGAGACCAGCAACCAACCAGGCCAACGTGGAGGTTACCTGACCCGCACCCCAACCTAACCTAACCTTTTTATTTTTTTTTTTTTTTGTTTATCCAGTGAAATTCCTCACGAATACGCAGTGGTCTCGGGGGAGCCACTGCGTTATGTGGGGTTTGCACCCACTAAAACACTGGAGTGTTCCGACGCTCGCCCACGGGGCTGCGGGACCCACGAGGCTTGCTACCGCGTGCCCCGCTGGCGTTGCTCCTCAGAGCCCTTCTCTCCGGGGCGGGGCTGAATCTCTTGGTTTGAGATTCAGCCCCGCCCCGTTCCACCTCCGTCTGTCTCCTCCTCGCACCGAACACAAGGTGCACGGGACCTTTGTGCGGACGGCGGACCCCGATCCGTCGCCCGCGGTCCCCGGCGTTACGGCGGCATTTGGCCCGCGAAGACCCGACGCCGCCTTCCACGCCTGCGGCGGCGCATCGGGGCCGAGTCGACGTCGTCTTCCCGGTCCCGCTCCGCCGCCTCCTTCTGCGACATTACTGTGTCGCAGAAGGTCGCTGCCGCCTGCCATGACTCGTCGCTGTCGACCATCTCCCGAAGGAGGGCCGGCAGCGACAGGTCATCTCCGACTGTCGCGGACAGGGCGGCGCGAGGGACCGCCCAAGCGGGGCACTCCTCGCGCGTGTGTTGCGCCGTGTCCGCGACTCCCGCCTCGCAATGGTGACACACCTCAGAGGGCTCTCTTCCCACCTGGTGCAGGAATCTACCAAAGCAACCGTGCCCGGTGATCACCTGCGTCAGGTGGAAAGAGAGGACCCCGTGCCGCCGCTCGAGCCACTCGTGGAGAATGGGCCGAACGGCGGCCACCAGCTCTCGACTCGTCACCGATATTTCGAGACGGGCTGCCCACCTCCGCAGGAGAGTCTCACGTCCCTCCTCTCGCCAACGCCGAATCTCCCGCGGATGGGGACAGCCACCACCCGCAATCTCTTCCTTCATTCGCCAGTACACCGCGGCGAGTACCTCGGCGTCGAGGTCCCACGGCGGTGTACCGGCGAGCACGCACGCACCGACGCAAGACACGGTGCGGTACGCCCGGGCCACCCTGAGCGCCATGGCGCGCTGCGGTCGTCGCAGCGCAGCCTGATTCGGGTTGCTCAGGGCGCCTGCCCATATTGGCGCCCCGTAGAGCGCCATGGAGCGCACCACACCGGTGTACAGGCGTCGGCAGACTCCTCCAGGCCCCCCAACGTTTGGGAGGATCCGCCCCAAGGCCCCGGCAGTGGCCAACAACTTTGGGGCCAACCGCCGGAAGTGCTCCTCGAACTTCCATCGGCCGTCGAGGATGAGACCGAGGTACTTCATCGTAGTCCCGACGGCGATGGAAGTCCCTCCCACAATAATCGAGGCCTCCGGCGGCGGCCTGTTCCGGGGCCCATGAAAGAGGAGGGCCTCGGACTTTTCCAAGGCCACCTCGAGCCCCAGGGCGCGGATCCTCCCCACGACCTGGGCCACACCCGCCGTGGCGAGCAGCGATGCCTCTCTGTAGGTGCCGCCGCGGGCCAGCACGAGGGTGTCGTCGGCGTAGCAGATGACACCGACCCCCCGCAGAGTGGCCCCGCGCAGCACCCAGTCGTAGCCGATGTTCCACAGGGGCGGGCCGAGGACCGACCCCTGTGGAACACCGCACGACATTTCCCTCCTCCCCTCGCCGGCCCTCGTCGGGAACACGACGGCTCTGCCGGCGAAGTAGTCGGCGATGACCCTCTGGAGGTACTGCGGTACCCCATGGTACCGCAGTGCCGCCCTGACCGTCTCCCAGGGCAGCGTGTTGAACGCATTGCGGATGTCCAATGACACCGCAAGCATCACGCCGCCCTGGGAGACCGCCTCCTCGGCGAGGTCCCTCACCCGCGCGACGGCATCCAGGGTCGACCGACCCCGGCGGAAACCGAACTGCGCGTCGTCCAGATCCGGATCCATGCACTCGGCCAGGCGAGCAGCGAGCACTCGCTCGAAGAGCTTGCTCACCTCGTCGAGCAGCACGATCGGACGGTAGGACGACGGCAGTCCGGCCGGGCGCCCGACCTTCGGCAGAAGGACGAGCTTGCCCGTCTTCCACGGCCGCGGGAATCGACCTTGCGCCACGCATGCGGTGAAGAGGGACCTCACCCTCTCGCCCATCTCCTCCAGCGCGATCGCCAAGGCCGTCCCCGGAACGCCGTCCGGGCCTGGGGCGGTCCTCTTCATCCTGAGTTTTAGGACGGCCGCCCCGAACTCGGCCTCCGATACCGGCGTTGCGGGGACGTCGTCCTCGGCAGATCGCGCATTCTCGTGTCGGGCCATCGCCGGGGGCACCCACTCTTCTCGCTGCGGGAAGAGGGTCCCCACCACCTCGCCGAGGAGAGTGTCATCGACACTGGCCGTGACAGGGGGGGCCCAGGGCCGCAACTTCTTGCGGACGGCCTTGTACGGCCTGCCCCAAGGGTCGCCGTCGAGGGTCCGCAGCCAGTCCGCCCATGCCGCCTCCTTGGCCCGGGCAATCGCCACCGCAAAGCCTTCGCGCAGAGCCCTGTAGGCGGCATAGGAGGTTGTCTCCTCCTGGGTGTCCCGGACCCGCCTCCGCCTACACCGGGTGTATCGGCGGCGAGCCCTACCGCAATCCACTCGCATGCGGCGGAGCTCGTCGCTCCACCAATACACCCGAAGCCGCGGTGGGAGGGGCTTCGCCCTGGGCATCGCCGCGTCGCATATGCGACCCAGCGAGGCCCCAAGGCGCCCCGCCTCCTCGTCCACGTCCTGTACGACGTCGGGTCCGGACACCCAGTCCTCGACAATAGCGGCCTCTCTGGAACCTAACCTAACCTAACCTTTTTTTTTTTTTTTTTTTTTTTTTTTTTTTTTTTTGTTTATCCAGGGAAATTCCTCACGAATACGCAGTGGTCTCGGGGGAACCACTGCGTTATGTGGGGTTTGCACCCACTAAAACCCTGGAGTGTTCCGTCTCTCGCCCACGGGGCTGCGGGACCCACGAGGCTTGCAACCGCGTGCCCCGCTAGCGTTGCTCCGTAGAGCCCTTCTCTCCGGGGCGGGGCTGAATCCCCTAGTTTGAGATTCAGCCCCGCCCCGTTCCACCTCCATTTATCTCCTCCTCGCACCGAACACGGGTGCACGGAACCTTTGTGCGGACGGCGGACCCCGATCCGTCGCCCGCGGTCCCCGGCGTTACGGCGGCATCTGGCCCGCGAAGACCCGACGCCGCCTTCCACGCCTGCGGCGGCGCATCAGGGCCGAGTCGACGTCGTCTTCCCGGTCCCGCTCCGCCGCCTCCTTCTGCGACATTACAGTGTCGCAGAAGGTCGCTGCCGCCTGCCATGACTCGTCGCTGTCGACCATCTCCCGAAGGAGGGCCGGCAGCGACAGGTCATCTCCGACTGTCGCGGACAGGGCGGCGCGAGGGACCGCCCAAGCGGGGCACTCCTCGCGCGTGTGTTGCGCCGTGTCCGCGACTCCCGCCTCGCAATGGTGACACACCTCAGAGGGCTCTCTTCCCACCCGGTGCAGGAATCTACCAAAGCAACCGTGCCCGGTGATCACCTGCGTCAGGTGGAAAGAGAGGACCCCGTGCCGCCGCTCGAGCCACTCGTGGAGAATGGGCCGAACGGCGGCCACCAGCTCCCGACTCGTCACCGACATTTCCAGACGGGCTGCCCACCTCCGCAGGAGAGTCTCGCGTCCCTCCTCTCGCCAACGCCGAATCTCCCGCGGATGGGGACAGCCACCACCCGCAATCTCTTCTTTTATTCGCCAGTACACCGCAGCGAGTACCTCGGCGTCGAGGTCCCACGGCGGTGTACCGGCGAGCACGCACGCACCGACGCAAGACACGGTGCGGTACGCCCGGGCCACCCTGAGCGCTGCGGTCGTCGCAGCGCAGCCTGATTCGGGTTGCTCAGGGCGCCTGCCCATATTGGCGCCCCGTAGAGCGCCATGGAGCGCACCACACCGGTGTACAGGCGTCGGCAGACTCCTCCAGGCCCCCCGACGTTTGGGAGGATCCGCCCCAAGGCCCCGGCAGTGGCCAACAACTTTGGGGCCAACCGCCGGAAGTGCTCCTCGAACTTCCATCGGCCGTCGAGGACGGGAGACCGCCTCCTCGGCGAGGTCCCTCACCCGCGCGACGGCATCCAGGGTCGACCGACCCCGGCGGAAACCGAACTGCGCGTCGTCCAGGCCCGGATCCATGCACTCGGCCAGGCGAGCAGCGAGCACTCGCTCGAAGAGCTTGCTCACCTCGTCGAGTAGCACGATCGGACGGTAGGACGACGGCAGTCCGGCCGGGCGCCCGACCTTCGGCAGAAGGACGAGTTTGCCCGTCTTCCATGGCCGCGGGAATCGACCCTGCGCCACGCATGCGGTGAAGAGGGACCTCACCCTCTCTCCCATCTCCTCCAGCGCGATCGCCAAGGCCGTCCCAGGAACACCGTCCGGGCCTGGGGCGGTCCTCTTCATCCTGAGTTTCAGGACGGCCGCCCCGAACTCGGCCTCCGATACCGGCGGTGCGGGGACGTCAGCCTCGGCAGATCGCGCATTCTCGTGTCGGGCCATCGCCGGGGGCACCCACTCTTCTCGTTGCGGGAAGAGGGTCCCCACCACCTCGCCGAGGAGAGTGTCATCGACACTGGCCGTGACAGGGGGGGCCCAGGGCCGCAACTTCTTGCGGACGGCCTTGTACGGCCTGCCCCAAGGGTCGCCGTCGAGGGTCCGCAGCCAGTCCGCCCATGCCGCCTCCTTGGCCCGGGCAATTGCCACCGCAAAGCCTTCGCGCAGAGCCCTGTAGGCGGCATAGGAGGTTGTCTCCTCCTGGGTGTCCCGGACCCGCCTCCGCCTACACCGGGTGTATCGGCGGCGAGCCCTACCGCAATCCACTCGCATGCGGCGGAGCTCGTCGCTCCACCAATACACCCGAAGCCGCGGTGGGAGGGGCCTCGCCCTGGGCATCGCCGCGTCGCATATGCGACCCAGCGAGGCCCCAAGGCGCCCCGCCTCCTCGTCCACGTCCTGTACGACGTCGGGTCCGGACACCCAGTCCTCGACAATAGCGGCCTCTCTGGCGACCTCCCTGTTGAGCCGTCCTAGCACCCATCGCGGACCGCCCCCAATAACCGGGGTCGGGCCCGAGCCCTGCGGGCCGGTGGGGAGCGCGGAGACATCAAATCGGATGTACCGGTGGTCAGACAGTGTCTCCGCGTCCACCACCACCCTCCAGTCCCGGACACGGCGCGCCAGGGCGGTCGATGCCAACGTTATGTCGACTATCGACCCGCCCTGTTGCCGCACGCACGTGTCCTCCGACCCCGTATTGAGGACGGCCAGACCCATGGCGATCGCCCACTCTTCCAAACACTCACCCCGCGCATCCGTCACCGGGGATCCCCACGCCATAGATTTGGCGTTGAAATCCCCAGCGACTAGCACGGGGCTAGGGGCGGCCCGCCCAACCAGAGATCCCACCTCCACGAGCATTTGCTCAAAGTCGGCGAGACCCCGGTTGGGCGAGATGTACACCCCTATGTACGAGACACCGCCCACGGCTGCCAGCACGTGGCCCCTACCCCTCGACACGTGGTCAATGGGCGGGGCGCCAGCGGCAGCGGGGGCGGTGATGGCCACCAATCCCTCCCGGTCCCCGACCCAGTCATCCCGAGTGGGGACGTAGTAGGGCTCGGCGACCACTGCAACTTGAATGCCCCACTCTGCCAGGGACTGGGACAATAGATCCTGGGCCCTGGCAGAGTGGTTAATATTCGCCTGTAGTATCTTTACTCCGGACATCAGGGCGCGGTCTCAGCTGGCCCCTCCGTTGTTGTTGTTGTTGTTGGGCGATGGGCGCCCGACTTGGCCTTGGCCTGCCCCCCATCGCCCACGCAGCCCACTCCGCCCAGAGGGTGCCGGGCCGGTTTGCCCGCTGCAGCGCAAGTGGCACAGTTGGGCTCGGCTCGGCACTCACGCGCCCGGTGGCCCGCCTTTCCGCAGCGGAAGCACAAGCCGCTGCGGTCCACCTCTGATTGGCACTTGCTGGCGACGTGGCCCAGGTTGAGGCACCTGAAGCACCTTAGGGGCCTCGCCGCCAGCAGAGCCACTCTCGCCGTCGTCCAGCCCACATGCAGGCGGCCGGCGCCGGCCACGGTTTTGGCAGCGGCCACCGGGCAGCTGAGCCACATCGTGGCCCGTTCGCCGATGACTCCGGGCCTCACTTCGTCGATGTGACAATCGGCTTGCGCTGCGAATGCCGCCACCACCTCTGCGGCGGTGACGGAGTCGTCCAGCCCCGAGACAATTACCTCCACCCTCTTTGTGGGGCGGGAGACCCGGACTACGTCTGCGCTGAGGACCTCCCTTAGCTTGGTAGCCAGGGAGTCGGCCTTCTCAGCGCCCCCATCCCCGAAAATTTCGAGGATGCGGGCGCCGGTGACCGTGGTCCTGCAGCGCATCTCTCCAATACCAAGACTCGTTTTATCTATCCGAGTCCGGGCCTCCCGCAAGACGGTGGCGTAGCTTGCGCCGCGCTCCGCCGCGCCCGGCTGCAGCGTCAATGTCACTGCAGCCGTTTTCGGCTCACGCAGCTTCGCCACCGCCGCCGCCTTGCCGCTCTGGGTGCTTTGGGTGCTCTTCTTTTGGGAGCTTTTTGCACCCCGAGCAGCGACGACACTCCACTGCTCCGTTAACGGGGGCGGTGGAGGGGCGTCCCGCACTTCGGGGCTGGGGTCCCTAGCAGGGGCCGGGGCCGTCTTTTTCCCCTTGCCTTTGCCTTTGCCCTTTTCGATGCCCTTGCCCTTGAGCTTTTGGGGCTGGGCTGTGGGCGCAGGCAGAGGCGCCGGGGGTGTTGGGTCCACGTGTGGGGCTGTCCGCGCCTTGTCAGCCGCCAGCGGCGGCCGCAGTCCCGGCTCCGGGAGGAGGCGACACTCGAGCCCTTCGAGTCGTGCATTCAGCATATTGCTGAACTGCACGACCGTGGCCCGAGTAATCTCCTCCATCATTTTCCGGACTGCGTCGGGCTCTACCGCCGCCGGCCGGCTATTGGCCTCCGCTAACTGTGCCGTGAGGCGCTGATTTTCGGCTTCCAGCTGCCTCACCTCCTCCGACACTGTGCGGGCCCTTATTCCCACCGCGGCCTCCTTGATTATGGAGGCCGCATCCTTGAGTGTCTTTTGGCTCGTCCCCTTTAAATGTTTTGACGTGACGGCCACCTTTTCCACTATTTTCGCAGCCTCTAGCAGCAGCAAGTTCAGTGCTGCTAGAGACTGCGCCGTGTCCTCCTCGGGTGTTGGCGGGTTGAGGCCGCTGCAGCAGGCTTGCCTCGACTGCCGCAGGGTTTCGCCCATGCCCGCGATTTCTTCTTCGGCCTCTAGCCGGAGCTCCTCCTCTTTTTGTTTATTGTACGCGGCCTTGGCCGCGGCTAGGCCCACGTACTCGCCCGTGGTGGGCGGTCGGCCTCTGCCGCGTTTGGATTTATGTGCCGCTCCTTTGGGCGGCGACATATTCTCCTCTGGCTCTTGGTCAGCTATCGGCCTTTTAAGCCAACGGCGAACGCTCTCCTCACTCCCAGAGTCGATCGTCATCAGACTCGCCTGACTGGCATCTGAGTCGGACTCCGATAGACGCGTAAGGGAGACGCGGAGTTCTCTCCTCGGTTGTTCCGTCGCTTGTTCTTTCTCCCTCTCACTTCCTCTAATCTCCACCTCCTTTTCTTCCTCCTTTGTATGGTTTTTGTAAAGGTTATCCATAATAAATCCCACGAGTAGAGACGATATAAAAACCCCTGCCGGGTGACGCTCATTCCGACGAACAGGGGCACGCTATATACTGTGGAGGTCGCCAGGTATCCACAGGTTTTTACGACTTTGCTGTCGGGTTTAATAACCGGCATCAACATCCTTTGTTGCTGATGCCGGCTGCTACAGGGTTTTCCTTCCCGCGGGCCGGCCAATTAAGGCAAGCCCTCCGGTCCACAGCACATCCCGTACCCCATGACACCAACGATGGGGGTCTTTGGGAGTGTGCCGTGGGCTCCGGGATTCAAGGGGAGCTGGTGTAGACTCCCCTGTTGGTGGTCGCCTGTTTTCAGGTAACCACCCTCCCTCCTCACGTCGTTCCTAGCCTAACCTACCCAACCTAGCCTACCCAACCCAACCTATCCAACCTAGCCTGCCCAAACTAACCTACCCAACCTAGCCTACCCCGTATAAACTATCCCCGCCCCGCCCCACCCCTATGTCGCATCTGGTGTGTCCTCTGCTAATCAGAGGAACACCCAGAGCGACATCCCCCCCCTGTCAGATTATTCGCCACCGCCAACAAGAACCCACGAAAACATGGGAAGTTATTGACGGTGCCCAGAGTGCACCAGCCCAGCGGGTTGCTCTTCCCCCCGGACGTATCCGAAAGAGACCAGCAACCAACCAGGCCAACGTGGAGGTTACCTGACCCGCACCCCAACCTTTTTTTTTTTTTTTTTTTTTTTTTTTTTTTTTTTTTTTTTTTGTTTATCCAGGGAAATTCCTCACGAATACGCAGTGGTCTCGGGGGAACCACTGCGTTATGTGGGGTTTGCACCCACTAAAACCCTGGAGTGTTCCGTCTCTCGCCCACGGGGCTGCGGGACCCACGAGGCTTGCTACCGCGTGCCCCGCTAGCGTTGCTCCGTAGAGCCCTTCTCTCCGGGGCGGGGCTGAATCCCCTAGTTTGAGATTCAGCCCCGCCCCGTTCCACCTCCATTCATCTCCTCCTCGCACCGAACACGGGTGCACGGGACCTTTGTGCGGACGGCGGACCCCGATCCGTCGCCCGCGGTCCCCGGCGTTACGGCGGCATCTGGCCCGCAAAGACCCGACGCCGCCTTCCACGCCTGCGGCGGCGCATCGGGGCCGAGTCGACGTCGTCTTCCCGGTCCCGCTCCGCCGCCTCCTTCTGCGACATTACAGTGTCGCAGAAGGTCGCTGCCGCCTGCCATGACTCGTCGCTGTCGACCATCTCCCTTAGGAGGGCCGGCAGCGACAGGTCGTTCCCGACTGTCGCGGACAGGGCGGCGCGAGGGACCGCCCAAGCGGGGCACTCCTCGCGCGTGTGTTGCGCCGTGTCCGCGACTCCCGCCTCACAGTGGTGACACATCTCAGAGGGCTCTCTTCCCACCCGGTGCAGGAATCTACCAAAGCAACCGTGCCCGGTGATCACCTGCGTCAGGTGGAAAGAGAGGACCCCGTGCCGCCGCTCGAGCCACTCGTGGAGAATGGGCCGAACGGCGGCCACCAGCTCCCGACTCGTCACCGATATTTCGAGACGGGCTGCCCACCTCCGCAGGAGAGTCTCGCGTCCCTCCTCTCGCCAACGCTGAATCTCCCGCGGATGGGGACAGCCACCACCCGCCGTCTCTTCTTTTATTCGCCAGTACACCGCGGCGAGTACCTCGGCGTCGAGGTCCCACGGCGGTGTACCGGCGAGCACGCACGCACCGACGCAAGACACGGTGCGGTACGCCCGGGCCACCCTGAGCGCCATGGCGCGCTGCGGTCGTCGCAGCGCAGCCTGATTCGGGTTGCTCAGGGCGCCTGCCCATATTGGCGCCCCGTAGAGCGCCATGGAGCGCACCACACCGGTGTACAGGCGTCGGCAAACTCCTCCAGGCCCCCCAACGTTTGGGAGGATCCGCCCCAAGGCCCCGGCAGTGGCCAACAACTTTGGGGCCAGCCGCCGGAAGTGCTCCTCGAACTTCCATCGGCCGTCGAGGACGAGACCGAGGTACTTCATCGTAGTCCCGACGGCGATGGAAGTCCCTCCCACAATAATCGAGGCCTCCGGCGGCGGCCTGTTCCGGGGCCCGTGGAAGAGGAGGGCCTCGGACTTTTCCAAGGCCACCTCGAGCCCCAGGGCGCGGATCCTCCCCACGACCTGGGCCACACCCGCAGTGGCGAGCAGCGATGCCTCTCTGTAGGTGCCGCCGCGGGCCAGCACGAGGGTGTCGTCGGCGTAACAGATGACACCGACCCCCCGCAAAGTGGCCCCGCGCAGCACCCAGTCGTAGCCGATGTTCCACAGGGGCGGGCCGAGGACCGACCCCTGTGGAACACCGCACGACATTTCCCTCCTCCCTTCGCCGGCCCTCGTCGGGAACACGACGGCTCTGCCGGCGAAGTAGTCGGCGATGACCCTCTGGAGGTACTGCGGTACCCCATGGTACCGCAGTGCCGCCCTGACCGTCTCCCAGGGCAGCGTGTTGAACGCATTGCGGATGTCCAATGACACCGCAAGCATCACGCCGCCCTGGGAGACCGCCTCCTCGGCGAGGTCCCTCACCCGCGCAATAGCATCCAGGGTCGACCGACCCCGGCGGAAACCGAACTGCGCGTCGTCCAGATCCGGATCCATGCACTCGGCCAGGCGAGCAGCGAGCACTCGCTCGAAGAGCTTGCTCACCTCGTCGAGTAGCACGATCGGACGGTAGGACGACGGCAGTCCGGCCGGGCGCCCGACCTTCGGCAGAAGGACGAGTTTGCCCGTCTTCCATGGCCGCGGGAATCGACCCTGCGCCACGCATGCGGTGAAGAGGGACCTCACCCTCTCGCCCATCTCCTCCAGCGCGATCGCCAAGGCCGTCCCCGGAACGCCGTCCGGGCCTGGGGCGGTCCTCTTCATCCTGAGTTTCAGGACGGCCGCCCCGAACTCGGCCTCCGATACCGGCGGTGCGGGGACGTCAGCCTCGGCAGATCGCGCATTCTCGTGTCGGGCCATCGCCGGGGGCACCCACTCTTCTCGCTGCGGGAAGAGGGTCCCTACCACCTCGCCGAGTAGAGTGTCATCGACACTGGCCGTGACAGGGGGGGCCCAGGGCCGCAACTTCTTACGTACGGCCTTGTACGGCCTGCCCCAAGGGTCGCCGTCGAGGGTCCGCAGCCAGTCCGCCCATGCCGCCTCCTTGGCCCGGGCAATTGCCACCGCAAAGCCTTCGCGCAGAGCCCTGTAGGCGGCATAGGAGGTTGTCTCCTCCTGGGTGTCCCGGATCCGCCTCCGCCTACACCGGGTGTATCGGCGGCGAGCCCTACCGCAATCCACTCGCATGCGGCGGAGCTCGTCGCTCCACCAATACACCCGAAGCCGCGGTGGGAGGGGCTTCGCCCTGGGCATCGCCGCGTCGCATATGCGACCCAGCGAGGCCCCAAGGCGGGCCGCCTCCTCGTCCACGTCCTGCTCGACGTCGGGTCCGGACACCCAGTCCTCGACTATAGCGGCCTCTCTGGCGACCTCCCTGTCGAGCCGTCCTAACACCCAGCGCGGACCGCCCCCAATAACCGGGGTCGGGCCCGAGCCTTGCGGGCCGGTGGGGAACGCGGAGACATCAAATCGGATGTACCGGTGGTCAGACAGTGTCTCCGCGTCCACCACCACCCTCCAGTCCCGGACACGGCGCGCCAGGGCGGTCGGTGCCAACGTTATGTCGACTATCGACCCGCCCTGTTGCCGCACGCACGTGTCCTCCGACCCCGTATTGAGGACGGCCAGACCCATGGCGATCGCCCACTCTTCCAAACACTCACCCCGCGCATCCGTCACCGGGGATCCCCACGCCATAGATTTGGCGTTGAAATCCCCAGCGACTAGCACGGGGCTAGGGGCGGCCCGCCCAACCAGAGATCCCACCTCCACGAGCATTTGCTCAAAGTCGGCGAGACCCCGGTTGGGCGAGATGTACACCCCTATGTACGAGACACCGCCCACGGCTGCCAGCACGTGGCCCCTACCCCTCGACACGTGGTCAATGGGCGGGGCGCCAGCGGCAGCGGGGGCGGTGATGGCCACCAATCCCTCCCGGTCCCCGACCCAGTCATCCCGAGTGGGGACGTAGTAGGGCTCGGCGACCACTGCAACTTGAATGCCCCACTCTGCCAGGGACTGGGACAATAGATCCTGGGCCCTGGCAGAGTGGTTAATATTCGCCTGTAGTATCTTTACTCCGGACATCAGGGCGCGGTCTCAGCTGGCCCCTCCGTTGTTGTTGTTGTTGTTGGGCGATGGGCGCCCGACTTGGCCTTGGCCTGCCCCCCATCGCCCACGCAGCCCACTCCGCCCAGAGGGTGCCGGGCCGGTTTGCCCGCTGCAGCGCAAGTGGCACAGTTGGGCTCGGCTCGGCACTCACGCGCCCGGTGGCCCGCGATTTCTTCTTCGGCCTCTAGCCGGAGCTCCTCTTGTTTTTGTTTGTTGTACGCGGCCTTGGCCGCGGCTAGGCCCACGTACTCGCCCGTGGTGGGCGGTCGGCCTCTTCCTCGTTTAGATTTATGTGCCGCTCCTTTGGGCGGCGACATATTTTCCACTTCCTCTTGTTCCCCTATCGGTCTTTTCAGCCAACGGCGAACGCCTTCCTCACTCCCGGAGTCTACCGTCATCAGACTCGCCTGACTGGCATCTGAGTCGGACTCCGATAGACGCGTAAGGGAGACGCGGAGTTCTCTCCTCGGTGTCGTCTCCGTCGCTTGTTCCATCTCCCGCTCACTTTCTCTAATCTCCACCTCCTTTTCTTCCTCCTTTGTATGGTTTTTGTAAAGGTTATCCATAATAAATCCCACGAGTAGAGACGATATAAAAACCCCTGCCGGGTGACGCTCATTCCGACGAACAGGGGCACGCTATATACTGTGGAGGTCGCCAGGTATCCACAGGTTTTTACGACTTTGCTGTCGGGTTTAATAACCGGCATCAACATCCACGCGCGATGCGCGCGCGGTTGCTGATGCCGGCTGCTACAGGGTTTTCCTTCCCGCGGGCCGGCCAATTAAGGCAAGCCCTCCGGTCCACAGCACATCCCGTACCCCATGACACCAACGATGGGGGTCTTTGGGAGTATGCCGTGGGCTCCGGGATTCAAGGGGAGCTGGTGTAGACTCCCCTGTTGGTGGTCGCCTGTTTTCAGGTAACCACCCTCCCTCCTCACGTCGTTCCTAGCCTAACCTACCCAACCTAGCCTACCCAACCCAACCTATCCAACCTAGCCTACCCAAACTAACCTACCCAACCTAGCCTACCCCGTATAAACTATCCCCGCCCCGCCCCACCCCTATGTCGCATCTGGTGTGTCCTCTGCTAATCAGAGGAACACCCAGAGCGACATCCCCCCCCTGTCAGATTATTCGCCACCGCCAACAAGAACCCACGAAAACATGGGAAGTTATTGACGGTGCCCAGAGTGCACCAGCCCAGCGGGTTGCTCTTCCCCCCGGACGTATCCGAAAGAGACCAACAACCAACCAGGCCAACGTGGAGGTTACCTGACCCGCACCCCACCCGCACCCCAACCTAACCTTTTTTTTTTTTTTTTTTTTTTTTTTTTTTTTTTTTTTTTGGTTTCGCTGGGAAAAAATGCATTACGCATACCCACCCATTGGGGGAATGGGGGGGCTATGTGGGACTCCCCGGGCAAGCCCGGTATACCCACTAAAATAACCCAGCGGCACTCCCGCATCGTCTGAGTGGAGGAGGACTGGGAAACCGGCACAGCCTTTACGTCCAGTCCTCCGCCGACGACTGCCCACCTTTATGGCGGGCCCTTCACGCCCCTTCCTTAGTGGAGGGGCACGGGAACGCCCAACGAGGGTGGTGATTGTGCAATGCAGACGAGAGGCGCCCCCACGCCTGTCGCCCGCTAATCACCACCAAGAGGTGGGAGGAGGCGATCGTACAACCGCCCACCCCCACCCCTTCTCCGCCGCCTCCTTTCGCGACATGGCGTCGTCGCAAAAGGAGGCAACTGCCGCCCAGGCCCACCCGCTCCCCAGCATGGATACTACCACACCGGGAAGCGAGAGGACTTGTCAGGGCACGGCGCAACTACGCCCCCGCTGGGCACACCTAGACGGTGTGCTGCGCCGTGCCCTCCACCGCGTTGGACCCTTATGTGGACGTCGGACACACCGGTCCTCCGCCCACGGTCCCCTACGTTGCGGCATCTGGCCCGCGAAAGGCCAGACGTCGCCCTCCGCGTCTGCGGCATCCGGCCCGCGAAGGCCAGACGCCGCCCACCGCGTCTGCGGCGGCGCGTCGAGACCGACGCTCCGCCGCCTCCTCCTTCCACCGACTTGTCCCCGCCGACCATCCCACGCCAAAGGAGGGTCGGCGACGACAAGTCATCACCGCCCGCCGCACATCCGCGGCACACCATCGAGGGCTCCCTTCCCGCCCCCGGGCGGCGGTCGCCCCCACCCGCAGGAGAGAGAGCCGGGCACAGAGCCAGGTGCAGAGCGGGCTAAGCCAGTTGCAGAGCGGGCAGAGCCGGATGCAGAGCCGGGCAGAGCAGGGTGCAGAGCTGGTCAAAGCAGGGTGCAGAGCTGGTCAGTGCACTCGGGTAACCAACCGCAGGAGAGCCGAGTGCAGAGCCAGGTGCAGAGCGGGCTGAGCCAGGTGCAGAGCGGGCAGAGCCGGATGCAGAGCCGGGCAGTGCAGGGTGCAGAGCTGGGCAGAGCAGGGTGCAGAGCTGGTCAGTGCACCCGGGCAACCCCCCCCGCAGGGGAAGGCGGCCCGCCCAGAGGCCCGGAAGTGAGCCCCACCTCCCACCTACCTAACCTAACCTACCCCTACCTACCTACCCAGACTAGCCCGACCCCATGTCGCATCTGGTGTGTCCTCTGCTAATCAGAGGAACACCCAGAACGACATCCCCCCCTGTCAGGTTATTCGCCACCGCCAACAAGAACCCACGAATGGGAAGTTATTGACGGTGCCCAGAGTGCACCAGCCCAGCGGGTTGCTCTTCCCCCCGGACGTATCCGAAAGAGACCAGCAACCAACCAGGCCAACGTGGAGGTTACCTGACCCGCACCCCACCCCAACCTAACCTTTTTTTTTTTTTTTTTTTTTTTTTTTTTTTTTGGTTTCGCTGGGAAAAAATGCATTACGCATACCCGCCCATCGGGGGATGGGGGGCTATGTGGGACTCCCCGGGCAAGCCCGGTATACCCACTAAAATAACCCAGCGGCACTCCCGCATCGTCTGAGTGGAGGGGGGACTGGGAAACCGGCACAGCCTTTACTTCCAGTCCCCCGCCGACGACCGCCCGCCTTTACGGCAGGCCCTTCACGCCCCTCCCTTAGTGGAGGGGCCCGGGAACGGCCGTGAATGAGTGCTCGACCGTTCCCGCCCGACGAGGGTGGTGACTCGTGCAATGCGGGCGAAAGGCGCCCCCGCGCCCGTCGCCCGCTAGTCACCACCAGGAGGTGGGAGGAGGCGATCGTATAACCGTCTCCTCCCACCCCCTCTCCGCCTGCGGAGCGGCGGCGCGAGAGGATCGTCCTCCCGCGCACGCTCCGCCGCCTCCTTTTGCGACATCACGTCCTCGCAAAAGGAGGCAACCGCCGCCCAGGCCTCCTCACTCCCCAGCATGGAGTCTACCACGCCAGGAAGTGAGAGGTCCTGCCCGACAACACCTGTCAGGGCACGGCGCAGCTCAGCCCAGGCTGGGCACACCTCGAGGGTGTGCTGCGCCGTGTCCTCTTCCGCGCCACAGTCGTGGCACGCCGGGGTTTCCTCCCTCCGGATCCGGTGCAGGTGCGTTCCGAAACAACCATGTCCGGACAACACCTGCACTAGACGGAACGAGAGGAAACCATGTGGCCGCTCGAGCCAGCCCTGCAGGACTGGACCGAGCGCGTCCAGCGTCCGGCGGCCAAAGGCGGCGGAGGCGAGGTCCTCCGTCCAATGGAGGACGATGGCGGCCCTCGCCTCCCGCCGCACGGCCTCCCGCTCTTCCGCGGCGGGGCGCTCCCCTAGGGCTTTCCGCCGCGCCGTCCACTCGTACACTCTGGCGAGCACCCAAGCCTCCAACTCCCAGGGAGGGGTGCCCGCCAGAGCGCACGCCGCCGCGAAGCCCACCGAGCGGTAGGCCCTCGCCACCCGCAGTGCAATGGCCCTTTGGGGCCTGCGGATGGCGGTCGCATTCTCCCTCCTCTGGAGGGAGTCCGCCCATATAGGGGCCCCGTAAAGGGCCATACTTTTCAGGATGCCGGCATATAGGCGCCGGCATCTCTCCTTCGGCCCCCCCAGGTTGGGGAGCAGCCACGATAGGGCATCGGCGGCCTTCAGCAGGCGCGTCGACAGCCCGCTGAAGTGCGGGCCGAAGCGCCACCTGCTGTCCAGCGTAAGGCCCAGATACTTCATCTGGGCCTTCACCTCGATCCTGACGCCCTCCACGACAATGTGGGCGTCAGGCGGGCAGCGCTGCCGAGGCCCGTGGAAGTACACGGCCTCGGTCTTGTGCAGCGCCACCTTCAATCCCAGCCGGCGGATCCTCCCGGCGACCAAGGATCCGCCAGCCGAGGCCAGACAGGCCGCCGCCCTAAAGTCCCTCCCCCGGGCGACGAGCAGAGTGTCATCCGCGTAGCAGATGACGCTCGTGCCCTGGAGGAGGGTTCCCCGCAGGAGCCAGTCGAAACCGATGTTCCACAGGGGGGGGCCTAGAACCGACCCCTGTGGAACACCGGACTCCGCGCCGTACCTCCTGACCGTCGCCGTCTTGTCCACGAGGAGGACCTCTCGGTCCTCCAAGTAGCTGGCCAGGAGGTCCCGCAGGTATTGGGGCACTCCGTGGTACCGGAGCGCCTCCAATATCGTCGCGTGGGGCACGGAGTTGAAGGCGTTGGCGATGTCGAACGACACCGCCAACAGCCCCTCCCCCGACTCGACCGCCTCCTGCACCTGGGCCTTCAGCAGGGCCAAGGCGTCGACCGTCGAACGCCCTTGTCGAAAGCCGAACTGGGCGTCCGACAGGTCCGGTCCCACCCCCCGCAGCAGGCCATTCAGCCGGTCGGCGACTATCCCCTCGAACATCTTACCGACCTCATCGAGCAGAACGATGGGCCGGTAAGCCGAGGGGGAGTCCACCGGGCGTCCCTCTTTACGGAGGAGGCACAGCTGCCCCTCCCGCCACAGTTTCGGGAACCGCCCAGCCGCAAGGCACGCGCTGAACAGTTCCCGAAACCTGTCCTGCATCTGAGAGGCAGCTATTGCCACCACTCGTGCGGGGACGCCGTCCGGCCCAGGGGCCGTCTTCTTCGCGCGGAGGCGGAGAATCCCCTCCCGGATTTCATCCGCAGTCACCGGGGGGATCTCCTCCTCCGGCGGGGCCGCCTGCCGCGGGGGGTCCATCACTGGTGGGGTGAAGTCGGTCCTGCGCGGAAACAAGGACCGTACCACCCCATCCAGTAACGCCGGCTCGAGGGTCTCCGATAGCGGGGGACCATAGGGCCGCAGCTGGTTCCGCGCTACCTTGTACGGCCTCCCGTATGGATCCCGGTCGAGACCCTCGAGCATCTCGGCCCTCGCCGAGTCCTTCGCAGCGCACATTGCCGTTTTGAGGACCGTCCTCGCCTCTCCGTAATAAGCGTAGAGGCGGTCCTCGTCGGCCTGGCTTCGTGCGCTGCGCCGCCGGCTCCGCGTGTAGGCCCTCCTGGCCGCCACGCAGGCGGCCCGGAGCCCCGCCAGCTCCTCCGTCCACCAATAGACGGCCCGACGGGGGGGCGGCCGGCGAGACCGAGGCATGCTGGAGTTGCACACCTCGGTCAAGGACTCCCGGAGCTGGACCGCTGCGGCGTCAACGTCCGGGGCCTCCACAGGGGGCGAGAGCCAGTCCTGGAGGAACGCCGCCTCCTGGGCTGCCTCCCGGTCCAGGCGGGTGAGAGCCCAGCGCGGGAAGGGAGATTGGCCCGAGCGGGCCGTTCCCCCCCGCGGGCCCTGGGTGGAGGCGATGTCGAACCGCACGTAACGGTGGTCCGACATGGTCTCCACCATCTCCACCCGCCAGTTCACGACGCGGGCGGCTAACACGGGGGTGGCGAACGAAACGTCAACCACCGATCCACCCCGCTGCCGCACACACGTGTGAACATCCCCCCTGTTTAGGAGGGACACACCGCACGAAGCCGCCCAAAATTCGGCGGCGCGTCCCCGGACGTTACAAGAGGCGGCCGGGTTGCCCCAGGCCGCTGACTTGGCGTTAAGGTCGCCCAACACGGCGACCTGGCGTGGCGCCGCCCTCCCGACGACTGCCGTCAGGACCTCGAGGAATTCCTCGAAGTCCCTTAGAGGGCGGTTTGGGGAGAAATAGACCCCGACCAGGGCCATTTCTCCCCACGCGGCGGCCACGTATCCCGGTCCCCTCTCTAAAAGCGAGAGGGGAGGGGAGTCCGTGGCGGGCCGCGACACCAACGCCACCAAGCCGTCCCGATCACCCAGCCAACGGCCAGGTATCGAGTACGGCTCGGCGACCACCGCCAGGTCCACCAACCACTCGGCCATGGTCTGCATCAGCAGATCCTGGGCCGCTCTGCAGTGGTTGGTGTTCGCCTGGAGGATGCGATGTTCGACTCTATGCATTAGTCGGACATCGCACCCCCCTCCTCAGCCAGGCCAGCAGCCGTCGTGGTCCCAGTTTCTGGGACGGCGGCGGCAGTAGCGGCAGGCCGGATCGACGCCTGCGCTTTGCCCCTCTTGGGGGGAGGACTACAGTTCCTCCCCTTGGTGACGTGGCCCGCCGGGCGGCCACTGGCGGCACACACCGCGCAGTGCGGCGTGGCGGCCTTGCAGGAGGTGCACTTGGCCCCTGAGTAGGGCCAACGCGTCGACCGTCGAACGCCCCCGTCGGAAACCGAACTGGGCGTCCGACAGGTCTGGCCCCACCTCCCGCAACAGGCTATTTAGCCGGGTGGCGATAATCCCCTCGAACAATTTACCGACCTCATCGAGCAGAACGATGGGCCGGTATGCCGAGGGGGAATCCACCGGGCGTCCCTCTTTCCGGAGGAGGCATAACTGCCCCTCCTTCCAGAGCTTCGGGAACCTCCCAGCCGTCAGGCACGCGCTGAAGAGGTCCCGAAACCTCTCCTCCATGAGGGACGCTGCGATGGCTACCACCCGTGCGGGGACGCCATCCGGTCCAGGGGCCGTCTTCTTCGCGCGGAGGCACAGAACCCCCGCGCGAAGTTCCTCCGCCGATACCGGAGGGACCTCCTCCTCCGGCGAAGCCACCACCCCCTGTGGGGGGTTCATCGTTGGTGGGGTGAAGTCGGCCCTGCGCGGAAACAGGGACCGGACCACCCCATCCAGCAACGCCGGCTCCAGGGTCTCCGTTAGTGGGGGACCATAGGGGCGCAGTTGGTTTCGCGCCGCCTTATATGGCCTCCCAAACGGATCCCTGTCGAGGCCCTCCAGCATCTCGGCCCTCGCCGAGTCCTTGGCGGCGCACATCGCCGACTTGAGGACCGTCTTTGCCTCTAGGTACGAGGCGTAGAGGCGGTCCTCCCCGGCCTGAGATCGGGTAGTGCGCCGCCGACTCCGCGTGTAGGCCCTCCTGGCCTCCACGCACGTGGCCCGCAGCCCCGCCAGCTCCTCCGACCACCAATACACCGCGCGACGGGGAGGCGGACGGCGTGACCGAGGCATGCTGGAGTTGCACACCTCGGTCAGGGACCCTCTGAGCTGGACTGCTGCGGCGTCCACGTCCAGGACAGGCTCGACAGGGGGCGAGAGCCAGTCCTGGAGAAAGGCTGCCTCCTTGGCTGCCTCCCGGTCCAGACGGGTGAGAGCCCACCGCGGGAAGGGAGATTGGCCTGAGCGGGCCGTCCCTCCCCGGGGGCCGGTGGAGATGTCGAACCGCACATATCGGTGGTCCGACAAAGTCTCCACCGTCTCCACCCGCCAGTTCACAACGCGGGCGGCCAGGGCGGGGGTGGCAAACGAGACGTCTACCACCGACCCTCCCCGTTGCCGCACACACGTGTGGACCGTCCCTCTGTTGAGGAGGGACACACCGCACGAGGCCGCCCAGAATTCGGCGGCGCGTCCCCGGACGTTGCAGGAGGCAGCCGGGTTGCCCCAAGCCTCCGACTTGGCGTTGAGGTCGCCCATCACGGCGACCTGACGTGGTGCCGCCCTCCCGGCGACTGCCGTAAGGATTTCGAGAAAATCCTCGAAATCCCTTAGAGGGCGGTTTGGGGAGAAATAGACCCCCACCAGGGCCATATCACCCCCCCACGCGGCGGCCACGTATCCCGGTCCCCTCTCTAAAAGCGAGAGGGGAGGGGAGTCCGTGGAGGGCCGCGCCACCAACGCCACCAAGCCGTCCCGGTCGCCCAGCCAGGTACTGGGGACCGAGTAAGGCTCAGCGACCACCGCCACGTCCACCAACCACTCGGCCATGATCTGCATCAGCAGATCCTGGGCCGCCCTGCAGTGGTTGGTGTTCGCCTGGAGGATGCGATGTTCGGCTCTATCCATCGGACATCGCACCCCCCTCCTCCACAGCCAGGCCAGCAGCAGCCGAAAGCCCAATTTCGGGCACAGCGGCAGAAGCGGCAGGCTTGCTCGGCGCCTGCAACTTTCCCTTCTTAGGGGGAGGATTACACATCCTCCCCTTCATAATATGGCCTGCGGGGCGGCCACTGGCGGCACAAACCGAGCAGTGCGGCGCAGCGGCCTCGCACTCGGCGGACTTGTGGCCCTCCTTGCCGCAGCGGTAGCAGCTCTCTGTCCGGTCCACCGTGGACGGACAGAGGGCCCGGGTGTGTCCGATGCCGCAGCACCTGTAGCACCGCAGGGGCTGTGCCACAAGTGCGCGGACTGCACCCGAGCTGAAGCCGACACTAAGCCGTCCTTTATCAAGGACGGCTTTGGCAGCGGCGACTGGGCACTCCATGCGAATGGTGCCCATGCCGCCGCGGCCGGACCTGATGTCCCGGCTTCGCACCGCTGCGACGCCACAGCCCCCCAATGCTGCGACCGCCGCCACCACCTCCTCCTTGGTGACGGTGTCATCGAGGTCGGACACCTCGATGGCAACCGTCTTCACGGGCCTGGCCACCTTGGCCGCGTCCGCGATGACCTCTTGCAACTTTGTTGCAAAGAGGTCCGCGTTGGCGCTGCCCTCTGCCCCCGGGAACTCGAAAATTCGAGCCCCGGCTTGGGTCCGCCGGCAAGAAACCTTGCCGATCCCCAGTTGGGTGGGATCGGCATTGGCACGCGCCCGCAATAATATGGACGCGTACGTCTCTCCACGCGCCGCAGCCTCCGCGGTGAGCGTCACCACGACGGCTGCGGTCTTAGGGGGAACGAGGTTCCTCCTGGTGCCGGCGGTTTTGGCTGTGGGAGCAGCGCTGGCGGCCTTTGGGGGTGGCCCTGTCCCTTTTCCCTTCCCCCTCCCCTTGCCAGCCGTCTGCGACTGGCTGGGAAGGGTGGCGGCGGCGGGGACGGCAGGGACGACCGCTGTCGCACCCTTGCCCTTGCCCTTCCCCTTCCCCTTGCCAGTCGACTGCGACTGGCTGGGAGGGGTGGCGGTGGCGGGGACTACAGGGACGGCCGCTGTTGCCCCTTTGCCCTTGCCCTTCCCCTTGCCGACGACTTTCGTCCAACCGGCAGGGTTGGCAGGGGTGGCGGCAGGCAGAAGTGAGTCCTCCTCCCTCTGTGAAGTCGGCTCCGGCTCTCCCCTCCGCTTGTCCGCGGCAAGCGGCAGCCGGTAGCTCTTTTCTGGTAGGAGCCTGTCCTCTATCCCTGCCAGGCAGGCTCGGACGAAGTCCCTCTCCTCCAACATGACCTTGCGGATTGCGTCCTCAAGGTCGAAGGAGGAGGCGGGGCCCTCTGCCGCAGGTCTCGGCTCAGCCTGGGTTGGCCGGGCCGTGGCCTCAGCCAGCTTCTGGTGTAGCTGGCTGACCTCTGTTTGCAGGCGATCGACCCTCGCCTGCAGTTGCCGCGTCTCGTCGGTCGCTTGCCTTTGCACCAGCTCCGCAACGATACTGCGCATGCTCACGGCCCGGCATTTGAGGGACTTTTGAAAAGTCCCTTTTAAATGTGAGGACTTAGAGGCGACCTCCACAATCCCCTCCTCGTCCTCCAAAGCCATTTGCTCCAGTTCGGCCAAGGAGTGGTCCGCGTACAGGACGCGCGACGCGCCGTAGCCGGACTTAGCACGAGCAACGCGCGCCCGTGCCTCCTTGGCCGCAACATGCTCTTCCAGCTCCTGCTGGATCTGCTCCCGCCGAGCCAGGTCCAACTGCCGCTTGGCGTCCGCCAAACCCACGTCGTGGGTATCCGCCTCCGTTACTGGCTTTTTGGCCTTGGCCTTCTTCTTCGGCTCCTTTGCTGAACCCGAAGCTGAAGACCCATCCGACCCTTCTTTGAGGAAGGCCCGCTTCCGCGATTGCGAACGAGAACCTTCCTCAACCTCTATCGAACTGGCGATCGATATAACGGACTCGCTATCGGAGTCCGTCTCGTCCGCCCGTCCCTCGTAGAAGGCTCTGCCTTCTTCCGACGCCGACGCCGAAGCGTCGCGGTGGCCCTGAGAAGGGCCTTTTGGGTGGCCCTGAGAAGGGCCTTTGGGTTGGCCCTGAGAAGGGCCTTTGGTTTGGCCCTGAGAAGGGCCTTTTGGGTGGCCCTTAGAAGGGCCTTTTTTAACAAAATGCCCGAGGGCGTCCCGCGCAGGGGTAGGCATAGCTCTAATCAATATCGTCACTTTCCGCAAGAACAGGATAAAATTGCAACGATCGCACAGCGCACTTTAGCCGTACCCAGTCTGCCACTCCGTTACGGTGGTCAGAACTGGGACGTTACCAGGGAACACGATCGAGGACGTATGCGCTGTGGGGGGTTCCCCAACCTAACCTAACCTTTTTTTTTTTTTTTTTTTTTTTTTTTTTTTTTTTTTTTTTTTTTTTGGTTTCGCTGGGAAAAAATGCATTACGCATACCCGCCCATCGGGGGATGGGGGGCTATGTGGGACTCCCCGGGCAAGCCCGGTATACCCACTAAAATAACCCAGCGGCACTCCCGCATCGTCTGAGTGGAGGGGGACTGGGAAACCGGCACAGCCTTTACTTCCAGTCCCCCGCCGACGACCGCCCGCCTTTACGGCAGGCTCTTCACGCCCCTCCCTTAGAGGAGGGGCCCGGGAACGATCGTGTGTGAGTGCTCGACCGTTCCCGCCCAACGAGGGTGGTGACTAGTGCAATGCGGGCGAAAGGCGCCCCCGCGCCCGACGCCCGCTAGTCACCACCAGGAGGTGGGAGGAGGCGATCGCATAACCGTCTCCTCCCACCCCCTCTCCGCCTGCGGAGCGGCGGCGCGAGAGGATCGTCCTCCCGCGCACGCTCCGCCGCCTCCTTTTGCGACATCACGTCCTCGCAAAAGGAGGCAACCGCCGCCCAGGCCTCCTCACTCCCCAGCATGGAGTCTACCACGCCAGGAAGCGAGAGGTCCTGCCCGACAACACCTGTCAGGGCACGGCGCAGCTCAGCCCAGGCTGGGCACACCTCGAGGGTGTGCTGCGCCGTGTCCTCTTCCGCGCCACAGTCGTGGCACGCCGGGGTTTCCTCCCTCCGGATCCGGTGCAGGTGCGTTCCGAAACAACCATGTCCGGACAACACCTGCACTAGACGGAACGAGAGGAAACCATGTGGCCGCTCGAGCCAGCCCTGCAGGACTGGACCGAGCGCGTCCAGCGTCCGGCGGCCAAAGGCGGCGGAGGCGAGGTCCTCCGTCCAATGGAGGACGATGGCGGCCCTCGCCTCCCGCCGCACGGCCTCCCGCTCTTCCGCGGCGGGGCGCTCCCCAAGGGCTTTCCGCCGCGCCGTCCACTCGTACACTCTGGCGAGCACCCAAGCCTCCAACTCCCAGGGAGGGGTGCCCGCCAGAGCGCACGCCGCCGCGAAGCCCACCGAGCGATAGGCCCTCGCCACCCGCTGTGCAATGGCCCTTTGGGGCCTGCGGATGGCGGTCGCATTCTCCCTCCTCTGGAGGGAGTCCGCCCATATAGGGGCCCCGTAAAGGGCCATGCTTTTCAGGATGCCGGCATATATGCGCCGGCATCGCTCCTTCGGCCCCCCCAGGTTGGGGAGCAGCCACGATAGGGCATCGGCGGCCTTCAGCAGGCGCGTCGACAGCCCGCTGAAGTGCGGGCCGAAGCGCCACCTGCTGTCCAGCGTAAGGCCCAGATACTTCATCTTGGCCTTCACCTCGATCCTGACGCCCTCCACGACAATGTGGGCGTCAGGCGGGCAGCGCTGCCGAGGCCCGTGGAAGTACACGGCCTCGGTCTTGTGCAGCGCCACCTTCAATCCCAGCCGGCGGATCCTCCCGGCGACCAAGGATCCGCCCGCCGAGGCCAGACAGGCCGCCGCCCTAAAGTCCCTCCCCCGGGCAACGAGCAGAGTGTCATCCGCGTAGCAGATGACGCTCGTGCCCTCGAGGAGGGTTCCCCGCAGGAGCCAGTCGAAACCGATGTTCCACAGGGGGGGGCCTAGAACCGACCCCTGTGGAACACCGGACTCCGCGCCGTACCTCCTGACCGTCGCCGTCTTGTCCACGAGGAGGACCTCTCGGTCCTCCAAGTAGCTGGCCAGGAGGTTCCGCAGGTATTGGGGCACTCCGTGGTACCGGAGCGCCTCCAATATCGTCGCGTGAGGCACGGAGTTGAAGGCGTTGGCGATGTCGAACGACACCGCCAACAGCCCCTCCCCCGACTCGACCGCCTCCTGCACCTGGGCCTTCAGAAGGGCCAAAGCGTCGACCGTCGAACGCCCCTGTCGAAAGCCGAACTGGGCGTCCGACAGGTCTGGCCCCACCCCCCGCAGCAGGCCATTCAGCCGGTCGGCGACTATCCCCTCGAACATCTTACCGACCTCATCGAGCAGAACGATGGGTCGGTAAGCCGAGGGGGAGTCCACCGGGCGTCCCTCTTTACGGAGGAGGCACAGCTGCCCCTCCCGCCACAGTTTCGGGAACCGCCCAGCCGCAAGGCACGCGCTGAACAGTTCCCGAAACCTGTCCTGCATCTGAGAGGCAGCTATTGCCACCACTCGTGCGGGGACGCCGTCCGGCCCAGGGGCCGTCTTCTTCGCGCGGAGGCGGAGAATCCCCTCCCGGATTTCATCCGCAGTCACCGGGGGGATCTCCTCCTCCGGCGGGGCCGCCTGCCGCGGGGGCTCCATCACTGGTGGGGTGAAGTCGGTCCTGCGCGGAAACAAGGACCGTACCACCCCATCCAGTAACGCCGGCTCGAGGGTCTCCGACAGCGGGGGACCATAGGATGCGATGTTCGACTCTATGCATTAGTCGGACATCGCACCCCCCTCCTCAGCCAGGCCAGCGACCGTCGTGGTCCCAGTTTCTGGGACGGCGGCGGCAGTAGCGGTAGGCCGGATCGACGCCTGCGCTTTGCCCCTCTTGGGGGGAGGACTGCAGTTCCTCCCCTTGGTGACGTGGCCCGCCGGGCGGCCACTGGCGGCACACACCGCGCAGTGCGGCGTGGCGGCCTTGCAGGAGGCGGCCTTATGGCCCTCCTTGCCGCAGCGGTAACAGCTGTCCGTCCTGTCGACGCTGGACGGACAGAGAGCCCGGGTGTGTCCGATGCCGAAGCACCTGTAGCACCGCAGTGGCTGAGCCACGAGGGCCCGGACTACACCCGAGCTGAAACCGACGGCAAGCCGTCCCTTGGCTAGGACGGCTTTGGCAGCGGCGACTGGGCACTCCAGGCGGATGGTGCCCATGCCGCCGCGGCCGGGCCTGATGCCCCGGCCCTGCACCGCTGCGACGCTGCAACCCCCTGTCTCTGCGATTGCAGCTACCACCTCCTCTTTGGTGACCGAATCGTCAAGATTGGTCACCTCTAAGGCCGCCGATTTGATTGGCCTGGCCACCTTCGCCGCGTCCGCAATGACCTCTTGCAGCTTAGCCGCGAAGAGGTCTGCGTTCTTACCGCCGTCCGCCCCCGGGAACTCGAATAAACGAGCCCCGGCTTGCGTCCGACGGCATGAGACTTTGCCGATCCCCAAAATGGTGGGATCGGCATTGGTACGCGCCCGCATCATAACGGACGCGTAAGTCTCACCCCGCTCCGCAGCCTCCGCGGTGAGTGTCACCACGACGGCTGCGGTTTTGGGAACCACCAAGTTCTTCTTGGCACCGGCTGGGGGGGAGCTTTTCCCCTTCCCTTTCCCCTTTCCCTTGCCAGCCGACTGCGGCTGGCTGGCAGGCGGGGCGGTGGCGGGGACGGCGGGGACGGCCGCTGCCGTCTTTTTGCCCTTCCCCTTCCCCTTGACGACCTTCGTCCAGCCCTGCTGGTTGGTCGGGGTGGTGGAAGGGAGAAGAGCGTCCTCCTTTTGGGAGGTCGGCTCCGGCTCGCTCCGCCTCTTGTCCGCCGCGAGCGGCGGTCGGAGGCTTTGCTCCGGTAGGAGCCGGTCCTCAATGCCTGCGATGCAGGCTCGGACAAAGTCCCTCTCCTCCCTCACAACCGTGCGGATGATATCCTCAAGGTTGTGATGGAGGACGGGGGCTTCTGCCGCAGGCTTGGCTTGAGTTGGCCGGGCCGTGGCTTCAGCCAGCTTCTGATGCAGCTGGCTTACCTCCGACTGCAGGCGATCAATTTTCGCCTGCATCTGGCGCGTCTCTTCGGTCGCCTGGCGCTGCACCAGCGCCCCGACGATGCCGCGCATGCTCACGGCCCGGCATTTGAGGGCCTTCTGGAAGGTCCCCTTGAGGTGGGAGGACTTCGTGGCGACCTCCACGATCCCCTCCTCATCCTCTTGAGCCATCCGCTCAAGCTCCGCCAACGTGTGGTCCTCGTACACGACGCGGGACGCGCCGTAACCAGACTTGGCCCGGGCGACGCGCGCCTGCTGCTCCTTGGCAGCAACGTGCTCCTCCAGGTCTTGTTGGAGCTGCGTCCGCCGGGCCAAGCTCAACTCGCGTTGGGCGTCCGCAAGACCCACGTCGTGGGTGTCCGCTACAACGACCGGCTTTTTGGCCTTCGCCTTCTTTTTCCGCTCCTTCGCCGAGCCCGACGAGCCGTCCGACCCTTCCTTCAGGAAGGCACGTTTCCGCGATCGAGTCTCGACCTCCATCGAGCTCGCGTCCGACTCAAACACAATGGACTCAGTGTCTGAGTCCGCCGTGTCAAAGAAGCTAGCCGCAGACGGCGCGCGGCTAGCCTCTGACGCCGAAGCGTCGGGTTGGCCCTGAAAAGGGCCTTTGGGTTGGCCCTGAGAAGGGCCTTTGGGTTGGCCCTGAGAAGGGCCTTTTGGTTGGCCCTGAGAAGGGCCTTTTGGTTGGCCCTGAAAAGGGCCTTTGGGTTGGCCCTGAGAAGGGCCTTTTGGTTGGCCCTGAGAAGGGCCTTTTTTCACAAAATGCCCGAGGGCATCCCGCGCAGGGGTAGGCATAGCCTCAACACAAGATCGTCACTAACCGCAGATAAAATTAAAATTGCAACAATCGCATTGCTCACTTTGGCCGTACCCAGTCTGCCACTCCGTTACGGTGGTCAGAACTGGGCCGTTTCCAGGGGATACGACGTGGACGTAAGAGCTGTGAGGGGATCCCCCAACCTAACCTTTTTTTTTTTTTTTTTTTTTTGGTTTCGCTGGGAAAAAATGCATTACGCATACCCGCCCATCGGGGGATGGGGGGGCTATGTGGGACTCCCCGAGCAAGCCCGGTATACCCACTAAAATAACCCAGCGGCACTCCCGCATCCGTCAGTGGAGGGGGACTGGGAAACCGGCACAGCCTTTACTTCCAGTCCCCCGCCGACGACCGCCCGCCTTTACGGCAGGCCCTTCACGCCCCTCCCTTAGTGGAGGGGCCCGGGAACGCCCGACGAGGGTGGTGATTGTGCAATGCAGACGAGAGGCGCCCCCACGCCTGTCGCCCGCTAATCACCACCAAGAGGTGGGAGGAGGCGATCGTACAACCGCCCACCCCCACCCCTTCTCCGCCACCTCCTTCCGCGACATGGCGTCGTCGCAAAAGGAGGCAACCACCGCCCAGGCCCTCCCGCTCCCCAGCATGGAATTTACCACACCGGGAAGCGAGAGGACCTGTCAGGGCACGGCGCAACTACGCCCCCGCTGGGCACACCTAGACGGTGTGCTGCGCCGTGCCCTCCACCGCGCTGGACCCTTATGTGGACGTAGGACACTCCGGTCCTCCGCCCACGGTCCCCTACGTTGCGGCATCTGACCCGTGAAAGGCCAGACGCCGCCCTCCGCGTCTGCGGCATCCGGCCCGCGAAGGCCAGACGCCGCCCACCGCGTCTGCGGCGGCGCGTCGAGACCGACGCTCCGCCGCCTCCTCCTTCCACCGACTTGTCCCCGCCGACCATCCCACGCCAAAGGAGGGTCGGCGACGACAAGTCATCACCGCCCGCCGCACATCCGCGGCACACCTTCGAGGGCTCCCTTCCCGCCCCCGGGCGGCGGCCGCCCCCACCCGCAGGAGAGAGAGCCGGGCGCAGAGCCAGGTGCAGAGCGGGCTAAGCCAGTTGCAGAGCGGGCAGAGCCGGATGCAGAGCCGGGCAGAGCAGGGTGCAGAGCTGGTCAAAGCAGGGTGCAGAGCTGGTCAGTGCACTCGGGTAACCAACCGCAGGAGAGCCGAGTGCAGAGCCAGGTGCAGAGCGGGCTGAGCCAGGTGCAGAGCGGGCAGAGCCGGATGCAGAGCCGGGCAGTGCAGGGTGCAGAGCTGGGCAGAGCAGGGTGCAGAGCTGGTCAGTGCACCCGGGCAACCCCCCCCGCAGGGGAAGGCGGCCCGCCCAGAGGCCCGGAAGCGAGCCCCACCTCCCACCTACCTAACCTAACCTACCCCTACCTACCTACCCAGACTAGCCCAACCCCATGTCACATCTGGTGTGTCCCCTGCTAATCAGAGGAACACCCAGAACGACATCCCCCCCCTGTCAGGTTATTCGCCACCGCCAACAAGAACCCACGAATGGGAAGTTATTGACGGTGCCCAGAGTGCACCAGCCCAGCGGGTTGCTCTTCCCCCCGGACGTATCCGAAAGAGACCAGCAACCAACCAGGCCAACGTGGAGGTTACCTGACCCGCACCCCCCCCAACCTAACCTAACCTTTTTTTTTTTTTTTTTTTTTTTTTTTTTTTTTTTTTGGTTTCACGGCCGTTGAAAGCCGTGGCCGCAGGCTGGGCACACCTCGAGGGTGTGCTGCGCCGTGTCCTCTACCGCGCCACAGTCGTGGCACGCCGGGGTTTCCTCCCTCCGGATCCGGTGCAGGTGCGTTCCGAAACAACCATGTCCGGACAACACCTGCACTAGACGGAACGAGAGGAAACCATGTGGCCGCTCGAGCCAGCCCTGCAGGACTGGACCGAGCGCGTCCAGCGTCCGGCGGCCAAAAGCGGCGGAGGCGAGGTCCTCCGTCCAATGGAGGACGATGGCGGCCCTCGCCTCCCGCCGCACGGCCTCCCGCTCTTCCGCGGCGGGGCGCTCGCCTAGCGCTTTTCGCCGCGCCGTCCACTCGTACACTCTGGCGAGCACCCAAGCCTCCAACTCCCAGGGAGGGGTGCCCGCCAGAGCGCACGCCGCCGCGAAGCCCACCGAGCGGTAGGCCCTCGCCACCCGCTGTGCTATGGCCCTTTGGGGCCTACGAATGGCGGTCGCATTCTCCCTCCTCTGGAGGGAGTCCGCCCATATGGGGGCCCCGTAAAGGGCCATACTCTTCAGGATGCCGGCATATAGGCGCCGGCATCTCTCACACCTAGACGGTGTGCTGCGCCGTGCCCTCCACCGCGCTGGACCCTTATGTGGACGTAGGACACTCCGGTCCTCCGCCCACGGTCCCCTACGTTGCGGCATCTGACCCGTGAAAGGCCAGACGCCGCCCTCCGCGTCTGCGGCATCCGGCCCGCGAAGGCCAGACGCCGCCCACCGCGTCTGCGGCGGCGCGTCGAGACCGACGCTCCGCCGCCTCCTCCTTCCACCGACTTGTCCCCGCCGACCATCCCACGCCAAAGGAGGGTCGGCGACGACAAGTCATCACCGCCCGCCGCACATCCGCGGCACACCTTCGAGGGCTCCCTTCCCGCCCCCGGGCGGCGGCCGCCCCCACCCGCAGGAGAGAGAGCCGGGCGCAGAGCCAGGTGCAGAGCGGGCTAAGCCAGTTGCAGAGCGGGCAGAGCCGGATGCAGAGCCGGGCAGAGCAGGGTGCAGAGCTGGTCAAAGCAGGGTGCAGAGCTGGTCAGTGCACTCGGGTAACCAACCGCAGGAGAGCCGAGTGCAGAGCCAGGTGCAGAGCGGGCTGAGCCAGGTGCAGAGCGGGCAGAGCCGGATGCAGAGCCGGGCAGTGCAGGGTGCAGAGCTGGGCAGAGCAGGGTGCAGAGCTGGTCAGTGCACCCGGGCAACCCCCCCCGCAGGGGAAGGCGGCCCGCCCAGAGGCCCGGAAGCGAGCCCCACCTCCCACCTACCTAACCTAACCTACCCCTACCTACCTACCCAGACTAGCCCAACCCCATGTCACATCTGGTGTGTCCCCTGCTAATCAGAGGAACACCCAGAACGACATCCCCCCCCTGTCAGGTTATTCGCCACCGCCAACAAGAACCCACGAATGGGAAGTTATTGACGGTGCCCAGAGTGCACCAGCCCAGCGGGTTGCTCTTCCCCCCGGACGTATCCGAAAGAGACCAGCAACCAACCAGGCCAACGTGGAGGTTACCTGACCCGCACCCCCCCCAACCTAACCTAACCTTTTTTTTTTTTTTTTTTTTTTTTTTTTTTTTTTTTTGGTTTCACGGCCGTTGAAAGCCGTGGCCGCAGGCTGGGCACACCTCGAGGGTGTGCTGCGCCGTGTCCTCTACCGCGCCACAGTCGTGGCACGCCGGGGTTTCCTCCCTCCGGATCCGGTGCAGGTGCGTTCCGAAACAACCATGTCCGGACAACACCTGCACTAGACGGAACGAGAGGAAACCATGTGGCCGCTCGAGCCAGCCCTGCAGGACTGGACCGAGCGCGTCCAGCGTCCGGCGGCCAAAAGCGGCGGAGGCGAGGTCCTCCGTCCAATGGAGGACGATGGCGGCCCTCGCCTCCCGCCGCACGGCCTCCCGCTCTTCCGCGGCGGGGCGCTCGCCTAGCGCTTTTCGCCGCGCCGTCCACTCGTACACTCTGGCGAGCACCCAAGCCTCCAACTCCCAGGGAGGGGTGCCCGCCAGAGCGCACGCCGCCGCGAAGCCCACCGAGCGGTAGGCCCTCGCCACCCGCTGTGCTATGGCCCTTTGGGGCCTACGAATGGCGGTCGCATTCTCCCTCCTCTGGAGGGAGTCCGCCCATATGGGGGCCCCGTAAAGGGCCATACTCTTCAGGATGCCGGCATATAGGCGCCGGCATCTCTCCTTCGGCCCCCCCAGGTTGGGGAGGAGCCAAGATAGGGCATCGGCGGCCTTCAGCAGGCGCGTCGACAGCCCGCTGAAGTGCGGGCCGAAGCGCCACCTGCTGTCCAGCGTAAGGCCCAGATACTTCATCTGGGCCTTCACCTCGATCCTGACGCCCTCCACGACAATGTGGGCGTCAGGCGGGCAGCGCTGCCGAGGCCCGTGGAAGTACACGGCCTCGGTCTTGTGCAGCGCCACCTTCAATCCCAGCCGGCGGATCCTCCCGGCGACCAAGGATCCGCCGATCCACCGCGCAGTGCGGCGTGGCGGCCTTGCAGGAGGCGGCCTTATGGCCCTCCTTGCCGCAGCGGTAACAGCTGTCCGTCCTGTCGACGCTGGACGGACAGAGAGCCCGGGTGTGTCCGATGCCGAAGCACCTGTAACACCTCAGTGGCTGAGCCACGAGGACCCGGACTACACCCGAGCTAAAGCCTACGGCAAGCCGTCCCTTGGCTAGGACGGCTTTGGCAGCGGCGACTGGGCACTCCAGGCGGATTGTGCCCATGCCGCCGCGGCCGGGCCTGATGCCCCGGCCCTGCACCGCTGCGACGCTGCAACCCCCCGCTTCTGCTATCGCCGCCACCACCTCCTCTTTGGTGACCGAGTCGTCGAGGTCGGTCACCTCTAAGGCCGCCGACTTGGTTGGCCTAGCCACCTTCGCCGCGTCCGCAATTACCTCTTGCAATTTTTCCGCGAAGAGGTCCGCGTTCTTGCCGCCCTCCGCCCCCGGGAACTCGAATATACGAGCCCCGGCTTGCGTTCGGCGGCATGATACTTTGCCGATCCCAAGTTTAGTGGGATCGGCATTGGCACGCGCTCGCGACATCACGGACGCGTACGTTTCGCCCCGCTCCGCAGCCTCCGCGGTGAGTGTCACCACGACGGCTGCGGTCTTGGGGACAACTAAGTTCTTGGCACCGGCTGGGGGGGAGCTTTTCCCCTTCCCTTTCCCCTTTCCCTTGCCAGCCGACTGCGGCTGGCTGGCAGGCGGGGTGGTGGCGGGGACGGCAGGGACGGCCGGTGCCGTCTTTTTGCCCTTCCCCTTCCCCTTGACGACCTTCGTCCAGCCCTGCTGGTTGGTCGGGGTAGTGGAAGGGAGAAGGGCGTCCTCCTTTTGGGAGGTCGGCTCCGGCTCGCTCCGCCTCTTGTCCGCCGCGAGCGGCGGTCGGAGGCTTTGCTCCGGTAGGAGCCGGTCCTCAATGCCTGCGATACAGGCTCGGACAAAGTCCCTCTCCTCCCTCACAACCGTGCGGATGATATCCTCAAGGTTGTGATGGAGGACAGGGGCTTCTGCCGCAGGCTTGGCTTGGGTTGGCCGGGCCGTGGCTTCAGCCAGCTTCTGATGCAGCTGGCTTACCTCCGACTGCAGGCGATCAATTTTCGCCTGCATCTGACGCGTCTCTTCGGTCGCCTGGCGCTGCACCAGCGCCCCGACGATGCCGCGCATGCTCACGGCCCGGCATTTGAGGGCCTTTTGGAAGGTCCCCTTGAGGTGGGAGGACTTCGTGGCGACCTCCACGATCCCCTCCTCATCCTCTTGAGCCATCCGCTCCAGCTCCGCCAAGGTTTGATCCTCGTACACGACGCGGGACGCGCCGTAACCAGACTTGGCCCGGGCGACGCGCGCCTGCTGCTCCTTAGCAGCAACGTGCTCCTCAAGCTCCTGTTGGAGCTGCGTCCGCCGGGCCACGTCCAACTGGCGTTGGGCGTCTGCAAGACCCACGTCGTGGGTGTCCGCTGCAACTACCGGCTTTTTGGCCTTCGCCTTCTTTTTCCGCTCCTTCGCGGAGCCCGACGAGCCGTCCGACCCTTCCTTCAGGAAGGCACGCTTCCGCGATCGAGTCTCGACCTCCATCGAGCTCGCGTCCGACTCAAACACAATGGACTCAGTGTCTGAGTCCGCCGTGTCAAAGAAGCTAGCCGCAGACGGCGCGCGGCTAGCCTCTGACGCCGAAGCGTCGGGTTGGCCCTGAAAAGGGCCTTTGGGTTGGCCCTGAGAAGGGCCTTTTGGTTGGCCCTGAGAAGGGCCTTTTGGTTGGCCCTGAAAAGGGCCTTTGGGTTGGCCCTGAGAAGGGCCTTTTGGTTGGCCCTGAGAAGGGCCTTTTTTGGTGAAATGCCCGAGGGCATCCCGCGCAGGGGTAGGCATAGCCTCAACGCAAAATCGTCACCGCAAGTACAAGTTAAAATCGCAACAATCGCACAGCTCACTTTGGCCGTACCCAGTCTGCCACTCCGTTACGGTGGTCAGAACTGGGCCGTTTCCAGGGGATACGACGTGGACGTAAGAGCTGTGAGGGGATCCCCCAACCTAACCTTTTTTTTTTTTTTTTTTTGGTTTCGCTGGGAAAAAATGCATTACGCATACCCACCCATTGGGGGAATGGGGGGGCTATGTGGGACTCCCCGGGCAAGCCCGGTATACCCACTAAAATAACCCAGCGGCACTCCCGCATCGTCTGAGTGGAGGAGGACTGGGAAACCGGCACAGCCTTTACGTCCAGTCCTCCGCCGACGACTGCCCACCTTTATGGCGGGCCCTTCACGCCCCTTCCTTAGTGGAGGGGCACGGGAACGCCCAACGAGGGTGGTGATTGTGCAATGCAGACGAGAGGCGCCCCCACGCCTGTCGCCCGCTAATCACCACCAAGAGGTGGGAGGAGGCGATCGTACAACCGCCCACCCCCACCCCTTCTCCGCCGCCTCCTTTCGCGACATGGCGTCGTCGCAAAAGGAGGCAACTGCCGCCCAGGCCCACCCGCTCCCCAGCATGGATACTACCACACCGGGAAGCGAGAGGACTTGTCAGGGCACGGCGCAACTACGCCCCCGCTGGGCACACCTAGACGGTGTGCTGCGCCGTGCCCTCCACCGCGTTGGACCCTTATGTGGACGTCGGACACACCGGTCCTCCGCCCACGGTCCCCTACGTTGCGGCATCTGGCCCGCGAAAGGCCAGACGTCGCCCTCCGCGTCTGCGGCATCCGGCCCGCGAAGGCCAGACGCCGCCCACCGCGTCTGCGGCGGCGCGTCGAGACCGACGCTCCGCCGCCTCCTCCTTCCACCGACTTGTCCCCGCCGACCATCCCACGCCAAAGGAGGGTCGGCGACGACAAGTCATCACCGCCCGCCGCACATCCGCGGCACACCATCGAGGGCTCCCTTCCCGCCCCCGGGCGGCGGTCACCCCCACCCGCAGGAGAGAGAGCCGGGCACAGAGCCAGGTGCAGAGCGGGCTAAGCCAGTTGCAGAGCGGGCAGAGCCGGATGCAGAGCCGGGCAGAGCAGGGTGCAGAGCTGGTCAAAGCAGGGTGCAGAGCTGGTCAGTGCACTCGGGTAACCAACCGCAGGAGAGCCGAGTGCAGAGCCAGGTGCAGAGCGGGCTGAGCCAGGTGCAGAGCGGGCAGAGCCGGATGCAGAGCCGGGCAGTGCAGGGTGCAGAGCTGGGCAGAGCAGGGTGCAGAGCTGGTCAGTGCACCCGGGCAACCCCCCCCGCAGGGGAAGGCGGCCCGCCCAGAGGCCCGGAAGTGAGCCCCACCTCCCACCTACCTAACCTAACCTACCCCTACCTACCTACCCAGACTAGCCCGACCCCATGTCGCATCTGGTGTGTCCTCTGCTAATCAGAGGAACACCCAGAACGACATCCCCCCCTGTCAGGTTATTCGCCACCGCCAACAAGAACCCACGAATGGGAAGTTATTGACGGTGCCCAGAGTGCACCAGCCCAGCGGGTTGCTCTTCCCCCCGGACGTATCCGAAAGAGACCAGCAACCAACCAGGCCAACGTGGAGGTTACCTGACCCGCACCCCACCTGACCCGCACCCCCCCCCAACCTAACCTTTTTTTTTTTTTTTTTTTTTTTTTGGTTTCGCTGGGAAAAAATGCATTACGCATACCCGCCCATCGGGGGATGGGGGGCTATGTGGGACTCCCCGGGCAAGCCCGGTATACCCACTAAAATAACCCAGCGGCACTCCCGCATCGTCTGAGTGGTGGGGGACTGGGAAACTGGCACAGCCTTTACTTCCAGTCCCCCGCCGACGACCGCCCGCCTTTACGGCAGGCCCTACACGCCCCTCCCTTAGTGGAGGGGCCCGGGAACGACCGTGTGTGAGTGCTCGACCGTTCCCGCCCGACGAGGGTGGTGACTGGTGCAATGCGGGCGAAAGGCGCCCCCGCGCCCGTCGCCCGCTAGTCACCACCAGGAGGTGGGAGGAG
The DNA here is from genome assembly GCA_945859665.1 of Anorthoa munda. Classification (NCBI taxonomy): domain Eukaryota; kingdom Metazoa; phylum Arthropoda; class Insecta; order Lepidoptera; family Noctuidae; genus Anorthoa; species Anorthoa munda. The sequence goes on from OX243918.1 coordinate 172,704, forward strand.
GCGATCGTATAACCGTCTCCTCCCACCCCCTCTCCGCCTGCGGAGCGGCGGCGCGAGAGGATCGTCCTCCCGCGCACGCTCCGCCGCCTCCTTTTGCGACATCACGTCCTCGCAAAAGGAGGCAACCGCCGCCCAGGCCTCCTCACTCCCCAGCATGGAGTCTACCACGCTGGGAAGTGAGAGGTCCTGCCCGACAACTCCTGTCAGGGCACGGCGCAGCTCAGCCCAGGCTGGGCACACCTCGAGGGTGTGCTGCGCCGTGTCCTCTACCGCGCCGCAGTCGTGGCACGCCGGGGTTTCCTCCCTCCGGATCCGGTGCAGGTGCGTTCCTTGTGTGTGTGCCCTTTGGGGCCTGCGGATGGCGGTCGCATTCTCCCTCCTCTGGAGGGAGTCCGCCCATATAGGGGCCCCGTAAAGGGCCATACTTTTCAAGATGCCGGCATATAGGCGCCGGCATCGCTCCTTCGGCCCCCCCAGGTTGGGGAGCAGCCACGATAGGGCATCGGCGGCCTTCAGCAGGCGCGTCGACAGCCCGCTGAAGTGCGGGCCGAAGCGCCACCTGCTGTCCAGCGTAAGGCCCAGATACTTCATCTGGGCCTTCACCTCGATCCTGACGCCCTCCACGACAATGTGGGCGTCAGGTGGGCAGCGCTGCCGAGGCCCGTGGAAGTACACGGCCTCGGTCTTGTGCAGCGCCACCTTCAATCCCAGCCGGCGGATCCTCCCGGCGACCAAGGATCCGCCAGCCGAGGCCAGACAGGCCGCCGCCCTAAAGTCCCTCCCCCGGGCAACGAGCAGAGTGTCATCCGCGTAGCAGATGACGCTCGTGCCCTGGAGGAGGGTTCCCCGCAGGAGCCAGTCGAAACCGATGTTCCACAGGGGGGGGCCTAGAACCGACCCCTGTGGAACACCGGACTCCGCGCCGTACCTCCTGACCGTCGCCGTCTTGTCCACGAGGAGGACCTCTCGGTCCTCCAAGTAGCTGGCCAGGAGGTTCCGCAGGTATTGGGGCACTCCGTGGTAGCGGAGCGCCTCCAATATCGTCGCGTGGGGCACGGAGTTGAAGGCGTTGGCGATGTCGAACGACACCGCCAACAGCCCCTCCCCCGACTCGACCGCCTCCTGCACCTGGGCCTTCAGCAGGGCCAAGGCGTCGACCGTCGAACGCCCTTGTCGAAAGCCGAACTGGGCGTCCGACAGGTCCGGTCCCACCCCCCGCAGCAGGCCATTCAGCCGGTCGGCGACTATCCCCTCGAACATCTTACCGACCTCATCGAGCAGAACGATGGGTCGGTAAGCCGAGGGGGAGTCCACCGGGCGTCCCTCTTTACGGAGGAGGCACAGCTGCCCCTCCCGCCACAGTTTCGGGAACCTCCCAGCCGCAAAGCACGCGCTGAAGAGTTCCCGAAACCTGTCCTGCATCTGAGAGGCAGCTATTGCCACCACTCGTGCGGGGACGCCGTCCGGCCCAGGAGCCGTTTTCTTCGCGCGGAGGCGGAGAATCCCCTCCCGGATTTCATCCGCAGTCACCGGGGGGATCTCCTCCTCCGGCGGGGCCGCCTGCCGCGGGGGGTCCATCACTGGTGGGGTGAAGTCGGTCCTGCGCGGAAACAAGGACCGTACCACCCCATCCAGTAACGCCGGCTCGAGGGTCTCCGACAGCGGGGGACCATAGGGCCGCAGCTGGTTCCGCGCTACCTTGTACGGCCTCCCGTATGGATCCCGGTCGAGACCCTCGAGCATCTCGGCCCTCGCCGAGTCCTTCGCAGCGCACATTGCCGTTTTGAGGACCGTCCTCGCCTCTCCGTAATAAGCGTAGAGGCGGTCCTCGTCGGCCTGGCTTCGTGCGCTGCGCCGCCGGCTCCGCGTGTAGGCCCTCCTGGCCGCCACGCAGGCGGCCCGGAGCCCCGCCAGCTCCTCCGTCCACCAATAGACGGCCCGACGGGGGGGCGGCCGGCGAGACCGAGGCATGCTGGAGTTGCATACCTCGGTCAAGGACTCCCGGAGCTGGACCGCTGCGGCGTCAACGTCCGGGGCCTCCACAGGGGGCGAGAGCCAGTCCTGGAGGAACGCCGCCTCCTGGGCTGCCTCCCGGTCCAGGCGGGTGAGAGCCCACCGCGGGAAGGGAGATTGGCCCGAGCGGGCCGTTTCCCCCCGCGGGCCCTGGGTGGAGGCGATGTCGAACCGCACGTAACGGTGGTCCGACATGGTCTCCACCATCTCCACCCGCCAGTTCACGACGCGGGCGGCTAGCACGGGGGTGGCAAACGAAACGTCAACCACCGATCCACCCCGCTGCCGCACACACGTGTGAACATCCCCCCTGTTTAGGAGGGACACACCGCACGAAGCCGCCCAAAATTCGGCGGCGCGTCCCCGGACGTTACAAGAGGCGGCCGGGTTGCCCCAGGCCGCTGACTTGGCGTTAAGGTCGCCCAACACGGCGACCTGGCGTGGCGCCGCCCTCCCGACGACTGCCGTCAGGACCTCGAGGAATTCCTCGAAGTCCCTTAGAGGGCGGTTTGGGGAGAAATAGACCCCGACCAGGGCCATTTCTCCCCACGTGGCGGCCACGTATCCCGGTCCCCTCTCTAAAAGCGAGAGGGGAGGGGAGTCCGTGGCGGGCCGCGACACCAACGCCACCAAGCCGTCCCGATCACCCAGCCAACGGCCAGGTATCGAGTACGGCTCGGCGACCACCGCCAGGTCCACCAACCACTCGGCCATGGTCTGCATCAGCAGATCCTGGGCCGCTCTGCAGTGGTTGGTGTTCGCCTGGAGGATGCGATGTTCGACTCTATGCATTAGTCGGACATCGCACCCCCCTCCTCAGCCAGGCCAGCGGCCGTCGTAGTCCCAGTTTCTGGGACGGCGGCGGCAGCAGCGGCAGGCCGGATCGACGCCTGCGCTTTGCCCCTCTTGGGGGGAGGACTGCAATTCCTCCCCTTGGTGACGTGGCCCGCCGGGCGGCCACTGGCGGCACACACCGCGCAGTGCGGCGTGGCGGCCTTGCAGGAGGCGGCCTTATGGCCCTCCTTGCCGCAGCGGTAGCAACTGTCCGTCCTGTCAATGCTGGACGGACAGAGAGCCCGGGTGTGTCCGATGCCGAAGCACCTATAACACCTAAGTGGCTGAGCCACAAGTGCCCGGACTACACCCGAGCTAAAACCGATGGCAAGCCGTCCCTTGGCTAGGACGGCTTTGGCAGCGGCGACTGGGCACTCCAGGCGGATGGTGCCCATACCGCCGCGGCCGGGCCTGATGCCCCGGCCCTGCACCGCTGCGACGCCGCAACCCCCTATCTCCGCGATCGCCGCCACCACCTCCTCTTTGGTGACCGAGTCATCCAAATCGGTCACCTCCAAGGCCGCCGACTTGACTGGCCTGGCCACCTTAGCCGCGTCCGCAATGACCTCTTGCAGCTTTGCTGCGAAGAGGTCTGCGTTCTTGCCGCCCTCCGCCCCCGGGAACTCGAATATCCGAGCCCCGGCTTGCGTTCGGCGGCAAGATACCTTGCCGATCCCAAGTTTAGTGGGATCGGCATTGGTACGCGCCCGCGACATCACGGACGCGTAGGTTTCTCCCCGCTCCGCAGCCTCCGCGGTGAGAGTCACCACGACGGCTGCGGTCTTGGGAACAACCAAGTTCTTGGCACGGCTTTCACGGGTTTCGGCTGGGGGGGAGCTTTTCCCCTTCCCTTTCCCCTTTCCCTTGCCAGCCGACTGCGGCTGGCTGGCAGGCGGGGTGGTGGCGGGGACGGCAGGGACGGCCGCTGCCGTCTTTTTGCCCTTCCCCTTCCCCTTGACGACCTTCGTCCAGCCCTGCTGGTTGGTCGGGGTGGTGGAAGGGAGAAGGGCGTCCTCCTTTTGGGAGGTCGGCTCCGGCTCGCTCCGCCTCTTGTCCGCCGCGAGCGGCGGTCGGAGGCTTTGCTCCGGTAGTAGCCGGTCCTCAATGCCTGCGATGCAGGCTCGGACAAAGTCCCTCTCCTCCCTCACAACCGTGCGGATGATATCCTCAAGGTTGTGATGGAGGACGGGGGCTTCTGCCACAGGCTTGGCTTGGGATGGCCGGGCCGTGGCTTCAGCCAGCTTCTGATGAAGCTGGCTTACTTCAGACTGCAGGCGATCAATTTTCGCCTGCATCTGGCGCGTCTCGTCGGTTGCCTGGCGCTGCACCAGCGCCCCGACGATGCCGCGCATGCTCACGGCCCGGCATTTGAGGGCCTTCTGAAAGGTCCCCTTGAGGTGCGAGGATTTGGTGGCAACCTCCACAATCCCCTCCTCGTCCTCCTGCGCCATCCTCTCCAGCTCAGCCAAAGAGTGGTCGTCGTACACGACGCGGGACGCGCCGTAGCCGGACTTGGCCCGGGCGACGCGCGCCTGCTGCTCCTTAAGAGCAACGTGCTCCTCCAGCTCTTGTTGGAGCTGCGTCCGCCGGGCCAAGCTCAACTCGCGTTGGGCGTCCGCAAGACCCACGTCGTGGGTGTCCGCTGCAACGACCGGCTTTTTGGCCTTCGCCTTCCGCTTTCGCTCCTTTGCCGAACCTGAGGACCCGTCGGACCCTTCTTTCAGGAAGGCCCGCTTTCGAGAACGAGTCTCGACCTCCATAGAGCTCGCATCGGACTCAAACACAATGGACTCAGTGTCCGAGTCCGCCGTGTCAAAGAAGCTAGCCGCAGACGGCGCGCGGCTAGCCTCTGACGCCGAAGCGTCGGGTTGGCCCTGAAAAGGGCCTTTGGGTTGGCCCTGAGAAGGGCCTTTGGGTTGGCCCTGAGAAGGGCCTTTTGGTTGGCCCTGAGAAGGGCCTTTTGGTTGGCCCTGAAAAGGGCCTTTGGGTTGGCCCTGAGAAGGGCCTTTTGGTTGGCCCTGAGAAGGGCCTTTTTTCACAAAATGCCCGAGGGCATCCCGCGCAGGGGTAGGCATAGCCTCAACACAAGATCGTCACAAACCGCAGATAAAATTAAAATAGCAACAATCGCACAGCTCACTTTGGCCGTACCCAGTCTGCCACTCCGTTACGGTGGTCAGAACTGGGCCGTTTCCAGGGGATACGACGTGGACGTAAGAGCTGTGAGGGGATCCCCCCCCCCAACCTAACCTAACCTTTTTTTTTTTTTTTTTTTTTTTTTGGTTTCGCTGGGAAAAAATGCATTACGCATACCCACCCATTGGGGGAATGGGGGGCTATGTGGGACTCCCCGGGCAAGCCCGGTATACCCACTAAAATGCCAGGTGCAGAGCGGGCAGAGCCGGATGCAGAGCCGGGCAGTGCAGGGTGCAGAGCTGGGCAGAGCAGGGTGCAGAGCTGGTCAGTGCACCCGGGCAACCCCCCCCGCAGGGGAAGGCGGCCCGCCCAGAGGCCCGGAAGTGAGCCCCACCTCCCACCTACCTAACCTAACCTACCCCTACCTACCTACCCAGACTAGCCCGACCCCATGTCGCATCTGGTGTGTCCTCTGCTAATCAGAGGAACACCCAGAACGACATCCCCCCCTGTCAGGTTATTCGCCACCGCCAACAAGAACCCACGAATGGGAAGTTATTGACGGTGCCCAGAGTGCACCAGCCCAGCGGGTTGCTCTTCCCCCCGGACGTATCCGAAAGAGACCAGCAACCAACCAGGCCAACGTGGAGGTTACCTGACCCGCACCCCACCTGACCCGCACCCCCCCCCAACCTAACCTTTTTTTTTTTTTTTTTTTTTTTTTGGTTTCGCTGGGAAAAAATGCATTACGCATACCCGCCCATCGGGGGATGGGGGGCTATGTGGGACTCCCCGGGCAAGCCCGGTATACCCACTAAAATAACCCAGCGGCACTCCCGCATCGTCTGAGTGGTGGGGGACTGGGAAACTGGCACAGCCTTTAATTCCAGTCCCCCGCCGACGACCGCCCGCCTTTACGGCAGGCCCTACACGCCCCTCCCTTAGTGGAGGGGCCCGGGAACGACCGTGTGTGAGTGCTCGACCGTTCCCGCCCGACGAGGGTGGTGACTGGTGCAATGCGGGCGAAAGGCGCCCCCGCGCCCGTCGCCCGCTAGTCACCACCAGGAGGTGGGAGGAGGCGATCGTATAACCGTCTCCTCCCACCCCCTCTCCGCCTGCGGAGCGGCGGCGCGAGAGGATCGTCCTCCCGCGCACGCTCCGCCGCCTCCTTTTGCGACATCACGTCCTCGCAAAAGGAGGCAACCGCCGCCCAGGCCTCCTCACTCCCCAGCATGGAGTCTACCACGCTGGGAAGTGAGAGGTCCTGCCCGACAACTCCTGTCAGGGCACGGCGCAGCTCAGCCCAGGCTGGGCACACCTCGAGGGTGTGCTGCGCCGTGTCCTCTACCGCGCCGCAGTCGTGGCACGCCGGGGTTTCCTCCCTCCGGATCCGGTGCAGGTGCGTTCCGAAACAACCATGTCCGGACAACACCTGCACTAGACGGAACGAGAGGAAACCATGTGGCCGCTCGAGCCAGCCCTGCAGGACTGGACCGAGCGCGTCCAGCGTCCGGCGGCCAAAGGCGGCGGAGGCGAGGTCCTCCGTCCAATGGAGGACGATGGCGGCCCTCGCCTCCCGCCGCACGGCCTCCCGCTCTTCCGCGGCGGGGCGCTCCCCTAGGGCTTTCCGCCGCGCCGTCCACTCGTACACTCTGGCGAGCACCCAAGCCTCCAACTCCCAGGGAGGGGTGCCCGCCAGAGCGCACGCCGCCGCGAAGCCCACCGAGCGGTAGGCCCTCGCCACCCGCAGTGCAATGGCCCTTTGGGGCCTGCGGATGGCGGTCGCATTCTCCCTCCTCTGGAGGGAGTCCGCCCATATAGGGGCCCCGTAAAGGGCCATACTTTTCAAGATGCCGGCATATAGGCGCCGGCATCGCTCCTTCGGCCCCCCCAGGTTGGGGAGCAGCCACGATAGGGCATCGGCGGCCTTCAGCAGGCGCGTCGACAGCCCGCTGAAGTGCGGGCCGAAGCGCCACCTGCTGTCCAGCGTAAGGCCCAGATACTTCATCTGGGCCTTCACCTCGATCCTGACGCCCTCCACGACAATGTGGGCGTCAGGTGGGCAGCGCTGCCGAGGCCCGTGGAAGTACACGGCCTCGGTCTTGTGCAGCGCCACCTTCAATCCCAGCCGGCGGATCCTCCCGGCGACCAAGGATCCGCCAGCCGAGGCCAGACAGGCCGCCGCCCTAAAGTCCCTCCCCCGGGCAACGAGCAGAGTGTCATCCGCGTAGCAGATGACGCTCGTGCCCTGGAGGAGGGTTCCCCGCAGGAGCCAGTCGAAACCGATGTTCCACAGGGGGGGGCCTAGAACCGACCCCTGTGGAACACCGGACTCCGCGCCGTACCTCCTGACCGTCGCCGTCTTGTCCACGAGGAGGACCTCTCGGTCCTCCAAGTAGCTGGCCAGGAGGTTCCGCAGGTATTGGGGCACTCCGTGGTAGCGGAGCGCCTCCAATATCGTCGCGTGGGGCACGGAGTTGAAGGCGTTGGCGATGTCGAACGACACCGCCAACAGCCCCTCCCCCGACTCGACCGCCTCCTGCACCTGGGCCTTCAGCAGGGCCAAGGCGTCGACCGTCGAACGCCCTTGTCGAAAGCCGAACTGGGCGTCCGACAGGTCCGGTCCCACCCCCCGCAGCAGGCCATTCAGCCGGTCGGCGACTATCCCCTCGAACATCTTACCGACCTCATCGAGCAGAACGATGGGTCGGTAAGCCGAGGGGGAGTCCACCGGGCGTCCCTCTTTACGGAGGAGGCACAGCTGCCCCTCCCGCCACAGTTTCGGGAACCTCCCAGCCGCAAAGCACGCGCTGAAGAGTTCCCGAAACCTGTCCTGCATCTGAGAGGCAGCTATTGCCACCACTCGTGCGGGGACGCCGTCCGGCCCAGGAGCCGTTTTCTTCGCGCGGAGGCGGAGAATCCCCTCCCGGATTTCATCCGCAGTCACCGGGGGGATCTCCTCCTCCGGCGGGGCCGCCTGCCGCGGGGGGTCCATCACTGGTGGGGTGAAGTCGGTCCTGCGCGGAAACAAGGACCGTACCACCCCATCCAGTAACGCCGGCTCGAGGGTCTCCGACAGCGGGGGACCATAGGGCCGCAGCTGGTTCCGCGCTACCTTGTACGGCCTCCCGTATGGATCCCGGTCGAGACCCTCGAGCATCTCGGCCCTCGCCGAGTCCTTCGCAGCGCACATTGCCGTTTTGAGGACCGTCCTCGCCTCTCCGTAATAAGCGTAGAGGCGGTCCTCGTCGGCCTGGCTTCGTGCGCTGCGCCGCCGGCTCCGCGTGTAGGCCCTCCTGGCCGCCACGCAGGCGGCCCGGAGCCCCGCCAGCTCCTCCGTCCACCAATAGACGGCCCGACGGGGGGGCGGCCGGCGAGACCGAGGCATGCTGGAGTTGCATACCTCGGTCAAGGACTCCCGGAGCTGGACCGCTGCGGCGTCAACGTCCGGGGCCTCCACAGGGGGCGAGAGCCAGTCCTGGAGGAACGCCGCCTCCTGGGCTGCCTCCCGGTCCAGGCGGGTGAGAGCCCACCGCGGGAAGGGAGATTGGCCCGAGCGGGCCGTTTCCCCCCGCGGGCCCTGGGTGGAGGCGATGTCGAACCGCACGTAACGGTGGTCCGACATGGTCTCCACCATCTCCACCCGCCAGTTCACGACGCGGGCGGCTAGCACGGGGGTGGCAAACGAAACGTCAACCACCGATCCACCCCGCTGCCGCACACACGTGTGAACATCCCCCCTGTTTAGGAGGGACACACCGCACGAAGCCGCCCAAAATTCGGCGGCGCGTCCCCGGACGTTACAAGAGGCGGCCGGGTTGCCCCAGGCCGCTGACTTGGCGTTAAGGTCGCCCAACACGGCGACCTGGCGTGGCGCCGCCCTCCCGACGACTGCCGTCAGGACCTCGAGGAATTCCTCGAAGTCCCTTAGAGGGCGGTTTGGGGAGAAATAGACCCCGACCAGGGCCATTTCTCCCCACGTGGCGGCCACGTATCCCGGTCCCCTCTCTAAAAGCGAGAGGGGAGGGGAGTCCGTGGCGGGCCGCGACACCAACGCCACCAAGCCGTCCCGATCACCCAGCCAACGGCCAGGTATCGAGTACGGCTCGGCGACCACCGCCAGGTCCACCAACCACTCGGCCATGGTCTGCATCAGCAGATCCTGGGCCGCTCTGCAGTGGTTGGTGTTCGCCTGGAGGATGCGATGTTCGACTCTATGCATTAGTCGGACATCGCACCCCCCTCCTCAGCCAGGCCAGCGGCCGTCGTAGTCCCAGTTTCTGGGACGGCGGCGGCAGCAGCGGCAGGCCGGATCGACGCCTGCGCTTTGCCCCTCTTGGGGGGAGGACTGCAATTCCTCCCCTTGGTGACGTGGCCCGCCGGGCGGCCACTGGCGGCACACACCGCGCAGTGCGGCGTGGCGGCCTTGCAGGAGGCGGCCTTATGGCCCTCCTTGCCGCAGCGGTAGCAACTGTCCGTCCTGTCAATGCTGGACGGACAGAGAGCCCGGGTGTGTCCGATGCCGAAGCACCTATAACACCTAAGTGGCTGAGCCACAAGTGCCCGGACTACACCCGAGCTAAAACCGATGGCAAGCCGTCCCTTGGCTAGGACGGCTTTGGCAGCGGCGACTGGGCACTCCAGGCGGATGGTGCCCATACCGCCGCGGCCGGGCCTGATGCCCCGGCCCTGCACCGCTGCGACGCCGCAACCCCCTATCTCCGCGATCGCCGCCACCACCTCCTCTTTGGTGACCGAGTCATCCAAATCGGTCACCTCCAAGGCCGCCGACTTGACTGGCCTGGCCACCTTAGCCGCGTCCGCAATGACCTCTTGCAGCTTTGCTGCGAAGAGGTCTGCGTTCTTGCCGCCCTCCGCCCCCGGGAACTCGAATATCCGAGCCCCGGCTTGCGTTCGGCGGCAAGATACCTTGCCGATCCCAAGTTTAGTGGGATCGGCATTGGTACGCGCCCGCGACATCACGGACGCGTAGGTTTCTCCCCGCTCCGCAGCCTCCGCGGTGAGAGTCACCACGACGGCTGCGGTCTTGGGAACAACCAAGTTCTTGGCACGGCTTTCACGGGTTTCGGCTGGGGGGGAGCTTTTCCCCTTCCCTTTCCCCTTTCCCTTGCCAGCCGACTGCGGCTGGCTGGCAGGCGGGGTGGTGGCGGGGACGGCAGGGACGGCCGCTGCCGTCTTTTTGCCCTTCCCCTTCCCCTTGACGACCTTCGTCCAGCCCTGCTGGTTGGTCGGGGTGGTGGAAGGGAGAAGGGCGTCCTCCTTTTGGGAGGTCGGCTCCGGCTCGCTCCGCCTCTTGTCCGCCGCGAGCGGCGGTCGGAGGCTTTGCTCCGGTAGTAGCCGGTCCTCAATGCCTGCGATGCAGGCTCGGACAAAGTCCCTCTCCTCCCTCACAACCGTGCGGATGATATCCTCAAGGTTGTGATGGAGGACGGGGGCTTCTGCCACAGGCTTGGCTTGGGATGGCCGGGCCGTGGCTTCAGCCAGCTTCTGATGAAGCTGGCTTACTTCAGACTGCAGGCGATCAATTTTCGCCTGCATCTGGCGCGTCTCGTCGGTTGCCTGGCGCTGCACCAGCGCCCCGACGATGCCGCGCATGCTCACGGCCCGGCATTTGAGGGCCTTCTGAAAGGTCCCCTTGAGGTGCGAGGATTTGGTGGCAACCTCCACAATCCCCTCCTCGTCCTCCTGCGCCATCCTCTCCAGCTCAGCCAAAGAGTGGTCGTCGTACACGACGCGGGACGCGCCGTAGCCGGACTTGGCCCGGGCGACGCGCGCCTGCTGCTCCTTAAGAGCAACGTGCTCCTCCAGCTCTTGTTGGAGCTGCGTCCGCCGGGCCAAGCTCAACTCGCGTTGGGCGTCCGCAAGACCCACGTCGTGGGTGTCCGCTGCAACGACCGGCTTTTTGGCCTTCGCCTTCCGCTTTCGCTCCTTTGCCGAACCTGAGGACCCGTCGGACCCTTCTTTCAGGAAGGCCCGCTTTCGAGAACGAGTCTCGACCTCCATAGAGCTCGCATCGGACTCAAACACAATGGACTCAGTGTCCGAGTCCGCCGTGTCAAAGAAGCTAGCCGCAGACGGCGCGCGGCTAGCCTCTGACGCCGAAGCGTCGGGTTGGCCCTGAAAAGGGCCTTTGGGTTGGCCCTGAGAAGGGCCTTTGGGTTGGCCCTGAGAAGGGCCTTTTGGTTGGCCCTGAGAAGGGCCTTTTGGTTGGCCCTGAAAAGGGCCTTTGGGTTGGCCCTGAGAAGGGCCTTTTGGTTGGCCCTGAGAAGGGCCTTTTTTCACAAAATGCCCGAGGGCATCCCGCGCAGGGGTAGGCATAGCCTCAACACAAGATCGTCACAAACCGCAGATAAAATTAAAATAGCAACAATCGCACAGCTCACTTTGGCCGTACCCAGTCTGCCACTCCGTTACGGTGGTCAGAACTGGGCCGTTTCCAGGGGATACGACGTGGACGTAAGAGCTGTGAGGGGATCCCCCCCCCCAACCTAACCTAACCTTTTTTTTTTTTTTTTTTTTTTTTTGGTTTCGCTGGGAAAAAATGCATTACGCATACCCACCCATTGGGGGAATGGGGGGCTATGTGGGACTCCCCGGGCAAGCCCGGTATACCCACTAAAATGCCAGGTGCAGAGCGGGCAGAGCCGGATGCAGAGCCGGGCAGTGCAGGGTGCAGAGCTGGGCAGAGCAGGGTGCAGAGCTGGTCAGTGCACCCGGGCAACCCCCCCCGCAGGGGAAGGCGGCCCGCCCAGAGGCCCGGAAGTGAGCCCCACCTCCCACCTACCTAACCTAACCTACCCCTACCTACCTACCCAGACTAGCCCGACCCCATGTCGCATCTGGTGTGTCCTCTGCTAATCAGAGGAACACCCAGAACGACATCCCCCCCTGTCAGGTTATTCGCCACCGCCAACAAGAACCCACGAATGGGAAGTTATTGACGGTGCCCAGAGTGCACCAGCCCAGCGGGTTGCTCTTCCCCCCGGACGTATCCGAAAGAGACCAGCAACCAACCAGGCCAACGTGGAGGTTACCTGACCCGCACCCCACCTGACCCGCACCCCCCCCCAACCTAACCTTTTTTTTTTTTTTTTTTTTTTTTTGGTTTCGCTGGGAAAAAATGCATTACGCATACCCGCCCATCGGGGGATGGGGGGCTATGTGGGACTCCCCGGGCAAGCCCGGTATACCCACTAAAATAACCCAGCGGCACTCCCGCATCGTCTGAGTGGTGGGGGACTGGGAAACTGGCACAGCCTTTAATTCCAGTCCCCCGCCGACGACCGCCCGCCTTTACGGCAGGCCCTACACGCCCCTCCCTTAGTGGAGGGGCCCGGGAACGACCGTGTGTGAGTGCTCGACCGTTCCCGCCCGACGAGGGTGGTGACTGGTGCAATGCGGGCGAAAGGCGCCCCCGCGCCCGTCGCCCGCTAGTCACCACCAGGAGGTGGGAGGAGGCGATCGTATAACCGTCTCCTCCCACCCCCTCTCCGCCTGCGGAGCGGCGGCGCGAGAGGATCGTCCTCCCGCGCACGCTCCGCCGCCTCCTTTTGCGACATCACGTCCTCGCAAAAGGAGGCAACCGCCGCCCAGGCCTCCTCACTCCCCAGCATGGAGTCTACCACGCTGGGAAGTGAGAGGTCCTGCCCGACAACTCCTGTCAGGGCACGGCGCAGCTCAGCCCAGGCTGGGCACACCTCGAGGGTGTGCTGCGCCGTGTCCTCTACCGCGCCGCAGTCGTGGCACGCCGGGGTTTCCTCCCTCCGGATCCGGTGCAGGTGCGTTCCGAAACAACCATGTCCGGACAACACCTGCACTAGACGGAACGAGAGGAAACCATGTGGCCGCTCGAGCCAGCCCTGCAGGACTGGACCGAGCGCGTCCAGCGTCCGGCGGCCAAAGGCGGCGGAGGCGAGGTCCTCCGTCCAATGGAGGACGATGGCGGCCCTCGCCTCCCGCCGCACGGCCTCCCGCTCTTCCGCGGCGGGGCGCTCCCCTAGGGCTTTCCGCCGCGCCGTCCACTCGTACACTCTGGCGAGCACCCAAGCCTCCAACTCCCAGGGAGGGGTGCCCGCCAGAGCGCACGCCGCCGCGAAGCCCACCGAGCGGTAGGCCCTCGCCACCCGCAGTGCAATGGCCCTTTGGGGCCTGCGGATGGCGGTCGCATTCTCCCTCCTCTGGAGGGAGTCCGCCCATATAGGGGCCCCGTAAAGGGCCATACTTTTCAAGATGCCGGCATATAGGCGCCGGCATCGCTCCTTCGGCCCCCCCAGGTTGGGGAGCAGCCACGATAGGGCATCGGCGGCCTTCAGCAGGCGCGTCGACAGCCCGCTGAAGTGCGGGCCGAAGCGCCACCTGCTGTCCAGCGTAAGGCCCAGATACTTCATCTGGGCCTTCACCTCGATCCTGACGCCCTCCACGACAATGTGGGCGTCAGGTGGGCAGCGCTGCCGAGGCCCGTGGAAGTACACGGCCTCGGTCTTGTGCAGCGCCACCTTCAATCCCAGCCGGCGGATCCTCCCGGCGACCAAGGATCCGCCAGCCGAGGCCAGACAGGCCGCCGCCCTAAAGTCCCTCCCCCGGGCAACGAGCAGAGTGTCATCCGCGTAGCAGATGACGCTCGTGCCCTGGAGGAGGGTTCCCCGCAGGAGCCAGTCGAAACCGATGTTCCACAGGGGGGGGCCTAGAACCGACCCCTGTGGAACACCGGACTCCGCGCCGTACCTCCTGACCGTCGCCGTCTTGTCCACGAGGAGGACCTCTCGGTCCTCCAAGTAGCTGGCCAGGAGGTTCCGCAGGTATTGGGGCACTCCGTGGTAGCGGAGCGCCTCCAATATCGTCGCGTGGGGCACGGAGTTGAAGGCGTTGGCGATGTCGAACGACACCGCCAACAGCCCCTCCCCCGACTCGACCGCCTCCTGCACCTGGGCCTTCAGCAGGGCCAAGGCGTCGACCGTCGAACGCCCTTGTCGAAAGCCGAACTGGGCGTCCGACAGGTCCGGTCCCACCCCCCGCAGCAGGCCATTCAGCCGGTCGGCGACTATCCCCTCGAACATCTTACCGACCTCATCGAGCAGAACGATGGGTCGGTAAGCCGAGGGGGAGTCCACCGGGCGTCCCTCTTTACGGAGGAGGCACAGCTGCCCCTCCCGCCACAGTTTCGGGAACCTCCCAGCCGCAAAGCACGCGCTGAAGAGTTCCCGAAACCTGTCCTGCATCTGAGAGGCAGCTATTGCCACCACTCGTGCGGGGACGCCGTCCGGCCCAGGAGCCGTTTTCTTCGCGCGGAGGCGGAGAATCCCCTCCCGGATTTCATCCGCAGTCACCGGGGGGATCTCCTCCTCCGGCGGGGCCGCCTGCCGCGGGGGGTCCATCACTGGTGGGGTGAAGTCGGTCCTGCGCGGAAACAAGGACCGTACCACCCCATCCAGTAACGCCGGCTCGAGGGTCTCCGACAGCGGGGGACCATAGGGCCGCAGCTGGTTCCGCGCTACCTTGTACGGCCTCCCGTATGGATCCCGGTCGAGACCCTCGAGCATCTCGGCCCTCGCCGAGTCCTTCGCAGCGCACATTGCCGTTTTGAGGACCGTCCTCGCCTCTCCGTAATAAGCGTAGAGGCGGTCCTCGTCGGCCTGGCTTCGTGCGCTGCGCCGCCGGCTCCGCGTGTAGGCCCTCCTGGCCGCCACGCAGGCGGCCCGGAGCCCCGCCAGCTCCTCCGTCCACCAATAGACGGCCCGACGGGGGGGCGGCCGGCGAGACCGAGGCATGCTGGAGTTGCATACCTCGGTCAAGGACTCCCGGAGCTGGACCGCTGCGGCGTCAACGTCCGGGGCCTCCACAGGGGGCGAGAGCCAGTCCTGGAGGAACGCCGCCTCCTGGGCTGCCTCCCGGTCCAGGCGGGTGAGAGCCCACCGCGGGAAGGGAGATTGGCCCGAGCGGGCCGTTTCCCCCCGCGGGCCCTGGGTGGAGGCGATGTCGAACCGCACGTAACGGTGGTCCGACATGGTCTCCACCATCTCCACCCGCCAGTTCACGACGCGGGCGGCTAGCACGGGGGTGGCAAACGAAACGTCAACCACCGATCCACCCCGCTGCCGCACACACGTGTGAACATCCCCCCTGTTTAGGAGGGACACACCGCACGAAGCCGCCCAAAATTCGGCGGCGCGTCCCCGGACGTTACAAGAGGCGGCCGGGTTGCCCCAGGCCGCTGACTTGGCGTTAAGGTCGCCCAACACGGCGACCTGGCGTGGCGCCGCCCTCCCGACGACTGCCGTCAGGACCTCGAGGAATTCCTCGAAGTCCCTTAGAGGGCGGTTTGGGGAGAAATAGACCCCGACCAGGGCCATTTCTCCCCACGTGGCGGCCACGTATCCCGGTCCCCTCTCTAAAAGCGAGAGGGGAGGGGAGTCCGTGGCGGGCCGCGACACCAACGCCACCAAGCCGTCCCGATCACCCAGCCAACGGCCAGGTATCGAGTACGGCTCGGCGACCACCGCCAGGTCCACCAACCACTCGGCCATGGTCTGCATCAGCAGATCCTGGGCCGCTCTGCAGTGGTTGGTGTTCGCCTGGAGGATGCGATGTTCGACTCTATGCATTAGTCGGACATCGCACCCCCCTCCTCAGCCAGGCCAGCGGCCGTCGTAGTCCCAGTTTCTGGGACGGCGGCGGCAGCAGCGGCAGGCCGGATCGACGCCTGCGCTTTGCCCCTCTTGGGGGGAGGACTGCAATTCCTCCCCTTGGTGACGTGGCCCGCCGGGCGGCCACTGGCGGCACACACCGCGCAGTGCGGCGTGGCGGCCTTGCAGGAGGCGGCCTTATGGCCCTCCTTGCCGCAGCGGTAGCAACTGTCCGTCCTGTCAATGCTGGACGGACAGAGAGCCCGGGTGTGTCCGATGCCGAAGCACCTATAACACCTAAGTGGCTGAGCCACAAGTGCCCGGACTACACCCGAGCTAAAACCGATGGCAAGCCGTCCCTTGGCTAGGACGGCTTTGGCAGCGGCGACTGGGCACTCCAGGCGGATGGTGCCCATACCGCCGCGGCCGGGCCTGATGCCCCGGCCCTGCACCGCTGCGACGCCGCAACCCCCTATCTCCGCGATCGCCGCCACCACCTCCTCTTTGGTGACCGAGTCATCCAAATCGGTCACCTCCAAGGCCGCCGACTTGACTGGCCTGGCCACCTTAGCCGCGTCCGCAATGACCTCTTGCAGCTTTGCTGCGAAGAGGTCTGCGTTCTTGCCGCCCTCCGCCCCCGGGAACTCGAATATCCGAGCCCCGGCTTGCGTTCGGCGGCAAGATACCTTGCCGATCCCAAGTTTAGTGGGATCGGCATTGGTACGCGCCCGCGACATCACGGACGCGTAGGTTTCTCCCCGCTCCGCAGCCTCCGCGGTGAGAGTCACCACGACGGCTGCGGTCTTGGGAACAACCAAGTTCTTGGCACGGCTTTCACGGGTTTCGGCTGGGGGGGAGCTTTTCCCCTTCCCTTTCCCCTTTCCCTTGCCAGCCGACTGCGGCTGGCTGGCAGGCGGGGTGGTGGCGGGGACGGCAGGGACGGCCGCTGCCGTCTTTTTGCCCTTCCCCTTCCCCTTGACGACCTTCGTCCAGCCCTGCTGGTTGGTCGGGGTGGTGGAAGGGAGAAGGGCGTCCTCCTTTTGGGAGGTCGGCTCCGGCTCGCTCCGCCTCTTGTCCGCCGCGAGCGGCGGTCGGAGGCTTTGCTCCGGTAGTAGCCGGTCCTCAATGCCTGCGATGCAGGCTCGGACAAAGTCCCTCTCCTCCCTCACAACCGTGCGGATGATATCCTCAAGGTTGTGATGGAGGACGGGGGCTTCTGCCACAGGCTTGGCTTGGGATGGCCGGGCCGTGGCTTCAGCCAGCTTCTGATGAAGCTGGCTTACTTCAGACTGCAGGCGATCAATTTTCGCCTGCATCTGGCGCGTCTCGTCGGTTGCCTGGCGCTGCACCAGCGCCCCGACGATGCCGCGCATGCTCACGGCCCGGCATTTGAGGGCCTTCTGAAAGGTCCCCTTGAGGTGCGAGGATTTGGTGGCAACCTCCACAATCCCCTCCTCGTCCTCCTGCGCCATCCTCTCCAGCTCAGCCAAAGAGTGGTCGTCGTACACGACGCGGGACGCGCCGTAGCCGGACTTGGCCCGGGCGACGCGCGCCTGCTGCTCCTTAAGAGCAACGTGCTCCTCCAGCTCTTGTTGGAGCTGCGTCCGCCGGGCCAAGCTCAACTCGCGTTGGGCGTCCGCAAGACCCACGTCGTGGGTGTCCGCTGCAACGACCGGCTTTTTGGCCTTCGCCTTCCGCTTTCGCTCCTTTGCCGAACCTGAGGACCCGTCGGACCCTTCTTTCAGGAAGGCCCGCTTTCGAGAACGAGTCTCGACCTCCATAGAGCTCGCATCGGACTCAAACACAATGGACTCAGTGTCCGAGTCCGCCGTGTCAAAGAAGCTAGCCGCAGACGGCGCGCGGCTAGCCTCTGACGCCGAAGCGTCGGGTTGGCCCTGAAAAGGGCCTTTGGGTTGGCCCTGAGAAGGGCCTTTGGGTTGGCCCTGAGAAGGGCCTTTTGGTTGGCCCTGAGAAGGGCCTTTTGGTTGGCCCTGAAAAGGGCCTTTGGGTTGGCCCTGAGAAGGGCCTTTTGGTTGGCCCTGAGAAGGGCCTTTTTTCACAAAATGCCCGAGGGCATCCCGCGCAGGGGTAGGCATAGCCTCAACACAAGATCGTCACAAACCGCAGATAAAATTAAAATAGCAACAATCGCACAGCTCACTTTGGCCGTACCCAGTCTGCCACTCCGTTACGGTGGTCAGAACTGGGCCGTTTCCAGGGGATACGACGTGGACGTAAGAGCTGTGAGGGGATCCCCCCCCCCAACCTAACCTAACCTTTTTTTTTTTTTTTTTTTTTTTTGGTTTCGCTGGGAAAAAATGCATTACGCATACCCACCCATTGGGGGAATGGGGGGCTATGTGGGACTCCCCGGGCAAGCCCGGTATACCCACTAAAATAACCCAGCGGCACTCCCGCATCGTCTGAGTGGAGGAGGACTGGGAAACCGGCACAGCCTTTACGTCCAGTCCTCCGCCGACGACTGCCCACCTTTATGGCGGGCCCTTCTCGCCCCTCCCTTAGTGGAGGGGCCCGGGAACGCCCGACGAGGGTGGTGATTGTGCAATGCAGACGAGAGGCGCCCCCACGCCTGTCGCCCGCTAATCACCACCAAGAGGTGGGAGGAGGCGATCGTACAACCGCCCACCCCCACCCCTTCTCCGCCACCTCCTTCCGCGACATGGCGTCGTCGCAAAAGGAGGCAACCACCGCCCAGGCCCTCCCGCTCCCCAGCATGGAATTTACCACACCGGGAAGCGAGAGGACCTGTCAGGGCACGGCGCAACTACGCCCCCGCTGGGCACACCTAGACGGTGTGCTGCGCCGTGCCCTTCACCGCGCTGGACCCTTATGTGGACGTAGGACACTCCGGTCCTCCGCCCACGGTCCCCTACGTTGCGGCATCTGGCCCGTGAAAGGCCAGACGCCGCCCTCCGCGTCTGCGGCATCCGGCCCGCGAAGGCCAGACGCCGCCCACCGCGTCTGCGGCGGCGCGTCGAGACCGACGCTCCGCCGCCTCCTCCTTCCACCGACTTATCCCCGCCGACCATCCCACGCCAAAGGAGGGTCGGCGACGACAAGTCATCACCGCCCGCCTAGGTTAACCTAACCTAACCTAACCACGTTTCCGCGAGCTCCGTAGCGAAAAAAAAAAAAAAAAAAATCAAGCTCCGCAGCGAAAAAACAGTGAAAAAATCAAGTCTGCGGACTTCCGTGTGCTAAAAACCCGTGCTATACGTCAAAAGTTGCGCGCTGACGAGCCCTATCGAATGGTGTTTTTAAAATTAAAATCGGTCCAAAATTGAAGGAAATATAACATAAAATAAGCGGAAAAAACGGCAAAAAAACGTAAACAAAAGTGGAAAGTGGCGTGCGGCGCGAGATTAGTCGCGACGACATATAGATTTTAAATTACCCAGTGAAGTGACACCTCAGTGCCTACATCCTTGTGAAATTTCGGATTTTTTGACCCCTCCTAAGAGGGCCATTTACCCCCTTTTACGGAGCGCGGGCGCAGCAAAAACCGATAAAAGGTAAACATTGCGGGAGAAAATTCGCGAAACGCGATTAGTCGCGGTGACCTATTGTTTTTATTAGCTCAAAAGTAGTGCTAGCTCATGGACTATAACCTACAAAAAAGCTGGATTTTTTAAGTGACGGTAAATAACTTTCGCGGCACGTTTTCCGAAATCGGGAGTGAAATTGACAAAATCTCGTCGAAAAGCTCAAACTTTTTCTGAGTTGAGGGAAATTCCACCCGAAATAGTGATTAATAGTGATAAACTAAGTGCTCTCGACAATCTTAGACCACTGGAAACAATTTTCCGTGAAGTCCTAGGCCTTCAATAGCGGCTAAAGTCGCCGCGGAAAATTCCACGCGCAGAAGAACTTGCGGGAACCAGTCCAGGAACGCGATCTTCAAGATCTGTGGACCTGAACAGGTACTTGGGTCAGTCAGCAACCACCCAGGAAATTTTCGCGGAGATCCTAGGACTCTAAGTGCCGAAACCAAGTATTTGCCGTCGTATTTTTATTTTTTCCACTCTAAGATATTTTTTAACATTCCCAGCATTATATTAATCATCCAATTTAAATTAGATTCAGTTAGAGTAGCTAATTGCCTATAACATAAAAAATCTGTGCCTAATTTCATTTCATTTTCCATATAAAAACTAAATTTTTCCAAATTCACATTTTGTTCGCACGCTTCACGTTAACATTGTAATTCTGTTGTTTACGCATCGGAAACCTAAATCTGGTCGTAACTTTGTCTAGGATAGACCTAGGCAGAAGGTGAAGCCGGATTTAGAGTTTTTGGAGCCTAAGCTAATAATTTGCAATTTTAGAATTTTAAAAAACCTTTAAATAAAAAAGTCAAATTTCAAAGTGCCATCGGGAGTGTTGAAAAATACTGCGTAGTACTGTTACGGATTAATTTTACTGTGTTCATTTAAGATATTCTAGAATTTTATTTGCGGTTTTGTGTACTGTGTGTTCATGTGCATGAACCTAGAATAATCCTGTGTTTATATTTTATTAACAAATTTTATTTTAATAATTCATAGTTAATTTAAGCAAAACTGACCCGTACATGTAGGGACATAAGGTTTCGATTTCTTTCCCTCTTGTGTTAGTTTAAATCTTATTAATTTCTCTTTTATTAAATAATCATTTTATTACACCGTACGCGTAGGGATAAAAGGTCAATATTCTTTTCTCTGGTGTTTTAATTTTAAAACATATTGACTTTTTAATAAATCTAGGTTTATTTACGAAGTAGTGACACGTACTTGTAGGCACATAAGGCCAAATTTATTCCTTTTCACGGGTTTACTTAAAACCGATTAATTAACAATAATTTTTATTTTTTATTACGCAAAATTGACCCGTATTAATAGGGGCATAGGGTCGATTTTAATATTATTATTCCTTATCTCGTGTTATTTTAAATCCTTTTTACTACTCTAAAATTCTAATTTAATTTACCCAGTAGGGACCAGTATAACTAGGGACATAAGGTCGATTTTATTTTATTTTATTAATAAATTTTTAATTTTATCATAATTCTAAAATAATTAATTTTAATAATGTTCTAGTGTAGTATCAAAAATACAACATAGCCGGGCAGATAGCCCAAAATTTTACCTTAATTTAAAAATTTTCTTATTTTTTTTTTGAACCCTCATTAATTCTGAAGTCGGTTAAAATCATTAAAATTGAGATAACTCGAAAACGGAGCTAGTTAGCCCGATTTTGAGGTCGACCTACGTACACTAGTGTAACTAGTGTACGTGCCGAGACCCCAGATCACCTCCTCCAGATTCCACCAAATTAAATTTAATTTGATCAATTATTTTATTTTTATTTTATTTCAACTATATTCTTACTATCTTTCGCCATAATAAATTAATAATTATACACAATAGTTTAGCAAGCTAGGGAGAACCAAGCCACAAATCCCCCAGAGCAACAAGCAAAAATTTTAAATTTTTTCAAAATCTCTGAGCCGCCATTAATTCTGAACCGTCCTTCAAAACTTACTTACTAAAAACGCAAATATCTCGGAAACGGAGCGAGATAGCCCGATTTTGAGGTCGACCTACGTACACTAGTATAACTAGTGTACGTGCCGAGACCCCAGATCACCTCCTCCAGATCCCCCCGAATTAAATTTTATTATCTTTTGTTTATTTTTATTATCAAAATTTTTAAATTTTACATCTTATTATAATTAAATACTAGGTATTAAGTTAGGTATTAGTAAGCTGTATTAGTAGGGACGTATACATCATACTAAATACTTTTTTTTTTTTTTTTTTTTTTCTCTCGGCTATTGCCTGTATTATAAGACCAGTAGAAGTTATTACGCCCACCCAAAATGATTAGAACGCCCAAAAAACCGGAGACAGCAGAGCTCCAGACACCTCCTCAGACCTCTGCTGATCGGACAATTACCCTCACCCCTACTCCGCTTAATATTATCATCCCACCTACAACCATAGTACCTACAGCCATAATAGAAACGCCCAAGCAAAGGGATAAAGTAGGTGAGGCAAAGCTCTGTTTAATTAAAATTAAATCACAATTAAGGCAATCTAGAAATACTAAGACCGAGATTAAGAATGAGATTACCTTAGCGGCAGAAAGCCTGTATCAGCTAGTAAAGGAGGCAAGCCAGGCCAACAACAAAGCGGAGCCTAATAAAAAGAAAAACCCGATCCCATCGCTGCAAGAGGAAGAAGAACCCGAATCTGAGAAAACAAAACTAGAAAAACAGCTAATAGAAAAACTTTCAGAACACAGTAGCCAAATAGAGAGGAACAGATTGGAGATGGAACGCCTTAGGGAAACCATAGAACAAAAACATATAGAAATAGAAGCAAAGGCAACCTACGCGAGCGTGGCGGCCGCTTCCCCGAGGAGGCAACTCCCGGAGCATGCGGCTATACACTCGGTGGTTATAACCTCAACCGACGAGGAGCAAACAAGCGACCAAGTTATGGAAAAGATTAGGAAGGCAGTTAATGCAAAGGAGGAAGGCTTCCAGATAGATAGGGTACGGAAGGCAAGAGGCAGAAAAGTGATCTTGGGGTGCAAGACAAAAACAGAAGTCGATAGAGTTAGAGAGAGACTAAGTAGAGAAGGTGCGGACTTGAGAGTGGAAGAAATTAAAAATAAGGACCCATTAATAATCATAAGAAATGTTAATAGATTCAATACAGATGATGACATAGGTAAAGCGCTGAGACTGCAAAACAAGCACCTATTAAAGGACGTACCGGAGGAAGATTACAGAGCTACAATAAGATACAAGAAGAGTGCGCGGAACCCTCACCAGCAGCATGTGGTACTGAGCGTGTCCCCCCAAGTCTGGAGTATCCTAACGGCGGCAAGCTGCACACACATTGATATGCAGAGACTGAGGGCGGAGGATCAGTCACCGCTGGTCCAGTGCTCGAAGTGTCTGGGGTACGGACACACGAAGAAAACGTGTCATGAGGAGGAGGATAGATGCGCTCATTGCGGAGGGTCGCACTTCCGAACTGAATGTGCGGCCTACCACGCAAATGAAGCGCCGGCGTGTATAAACTGCCAGAAGGCTAACATTGTAAATAATAAGCACAACGCCTTCAGTTCGGACTGCCCGGTCCGGACAAAGTGGGAGACGTTAGCAAGATCCACGGTAGCCTACCAGTGCTGAGGTGGATACGGGCAGAAACCGGAATAGCACACAAGAACCAAGTAACCACCAGTATCGCGCGATACAAGCCAACCTGCAGAGGTGCAAACAAGCAACAGACGAGCTGATCGTAGAAGCAGCTAAAAGGAAGGTTGCGTTTGCACTTCTGCAGGAACCGTACACCGGCTCTGGCAAGAGAATGAAGTCCTACCAGGGCACCCGAACGATTCAATCGGAAGGAAATACGGACAAAATCAGCAAGTCCGCAATTGTGGTGTTCGATGACAATATTGATATAACCCAGTGCCCCAGGTTGACCACCGAAAACATTGTAGTGGCACGACTAAGAACTGAGGCCTGGAACGTTGTTGTCATCTCGGTGTACTTGGAGGGCGATGCACAAATAGAAGAAGATATCGAACACATACAAAAAGTAATAAAAGAAGTTGGAAATAAGAGCGTGATACTGGGTGGGGATGTAAATGCGTGGAATATATGGTGGGGGAGTAGGGACAATAATAGGAGAGGGGAAGAGTTGGCAGGAGCATTGGACGAGATGGAGCTGCACATTCTTAACCAGGGGTTCAAACCCACTTATGATTGTCACAGAGGAGGAAGGCATTTCACAAGCTGTGTGGACATCACGGTATGCACGTCGGATATGCTTGGCAAAATCGCGAACTGGAGACTGGACGGTAACCTCACAGTGTCAGACCACAAGGCAATCCTGTTCGAAGTCAATATGAAAAAGTCAAAAGGTATAGACATTAAGAGAACAACTAGGATTTACAACACCAAAAAAGCAAAATGGACAGATTTCAGAACAGACATTACACAAAATTGGGAAAAAAATAAACATAAATTTGGAAGAAATAACAAAAATAACCACAGAGGAAGAATTAAATAATAAAGTAGAAGAATACACTAAAGTCATAGAAGAAGCATGCAAACGAAATATACCTGAGGCCGGACCTAAGAAGAGAGCAGGATTGTCTTGGTGGACAGAAGAACTGACACTGAAGAAAAAAGAGGTAAAAACTTTCAAGAAACGTATCCCAAACGCCGCTCAGGTGCGTAGAGAGAGTGTTGTCCAGGCATATCTGAACGTGAAAGAAGAGTACCGGCAGCTTGTGGAAAAAGCTAGAACAACAAGCTGGAAACAGTTTTGTGAGAAACAAGACAGGGAAAGCATGTGGGATGGGATCTATAGGGTGATAGGCCGCACGACTATTAGGCAGGAGGACACCCCCCTGACTCAAAATGGAAAGGTCTTGGAAGGTGAAGAGTCAGCCAGGGCTCTAGCGGAGGCATTTTATCCGGAGGACGATGCGCGGTCGGACAGTGTGGCCCATAAGGCAGTTAGGAGTAGAGCAGAGAAATTGATTGAGGACAAAGGTGATGAGCTATCTGACCCCCCATTCACAGTAGAAGAGCTAATGAGCGCTACCGATAGCTTCAACCCAAAAAAGGCGCCAGGACTGGATGGGTTCACAGCAGACATCTGCAGGGCGGCCATAGTGTGCAAGCCGGATATATTTCTGGCATTGATCAACAAATGCCTAGATCTTGCGCTCTTCCCTACGGTGTGGAAAGAGGCGGTTATAGTCATTCTGAGAAAACCAGGGAAGGATGACTACACAAATCCCAAATCCTACCGGCCGATTGGGCTATTGCCGGTACTAGGGAAAATTTATGAAAAGATGCTAGTGAAGCGTGTCAGGTGGCATACCATCCGGCAGATGAGTCCCAGGCAGTACGGGTTCACACCGCAACGCAGTGCCGAAGACTCCCTCTATGACTTGATTAAACACATACGATCTAAATTAAAAGAGCATAAAATCACATTAGTCATATCGCTCGACATAGAGGGAGCTTTCGACAGTGCTTGGTGGCCCGCTGTGAGGTGTAGACTGGCAGAAACCGGTTGCCCAAAAAATATACGTAAAGTACTGGACAGCTACCTTACAAACCGAAAGGTCAGGGTGAGATACGCTGGAGCAGAAGCTCGTAAAGCGACTGAAAAAGGATGTGTCCAAGGTTCCATCGGGGGACCCACATTTTGGAATGTGTTACTAGACCCGCTACTGCACAGCCTGGAAAACAGTGGTAATTACTGTCAGGCATTCGCGGACGATGTGGTACTGGTTTTCTCCGGCGAAACGGCACTCGAGATCCAGAGACAGGCGAATGCCGCCCTAAAACATGTTCAGGAGTGGGGTGAAGATAATAAGCTGAAGTTTGCGCCTCATAAAACAAAGGCCATGATCATCACAAAAAAGCTAAAGCACGACACACAACTTCTGAGCATGGGGGGGGTGGACATAGCCATGTCAAAGGAGATAAAGATACTGGGGCTTACGATAGACGATAAGCTTACATTTAACACGCATGTAGCAAATGTCTGCCGCAAGGCATTGAACATCTATAGACAGCTAGCGAAGGCAGCCAAAGTGGAGTGGGGGATTTCGCCGGAGATAATTAGAACTATATACGTGGCAGTTATAGAACCGATAATAATGTATGCAGCAAGTGCCTGGTATCCAGCTGCTGAGAAATTAGGGATTCAAAAATTTCTAAATGAGGTTCAGCGCGGATTCGTGCAAAAAATGGTCAAGTCGTATAGGACCACATCGCTCAATGCGGCTTTGTTGCTCTCGGGGATGCTTCCGCTGGATCTTAGGATCAAAGAAGCGGCCTCTCTATACGAAGTCAAAAAAGGACACTCAGTAAGAGTAGTCGGTGATAGGAGGGTGGAACGGCCGACACCATATGTGGACATACCACACCCAGCGACCCAAAAGGCCATAGAGTTCAAATTGGTGGCGGACGATGCAGAGCTGGCCCAGCAAGAGGAAGCCAGATTTAAATTATATACCGATGGCAGCAAAATTAATAATAAAGTTGGTGCGGCTGTATCCTTATGGGATGGAGCCGCAGAGATTGAAACAAAGAAACTCAAGCTGGACCAGTTCTGCACCGTTTATCAGGCGGAGTTACTGGCGCTGGTGAGGGCTACCGAGATTGCGACCGAACGGTCTGGTGGTAGCTTCAATATCTACAGCGACTCTAGGTCGGCTCTTGAGGCAATTACACGCGGTGTTTCCCTTCACCCCCTCGTAGTAGCAGTGAGAGAGAATATCGCAAAAGTTCTCGAACAGGACAAGATATTAAGACTCTTCTGGATAAAAGCACACGTGGGGTTGGAGGGGAACGAAAGAGCAGACGCGTTGGCAAAAGAGGCAGCTGTAGGTTTGAAGACAAAGCCGGACTATGATGGATGCCCGGTATCCTTCATCAAGCGTCAGATACGTAACGACACGCTAGAGGTGTGGCACAATAGGTACGCAGAAGGAACCACCGCGTCTACTACCAAAATGTTCTTTCCCGATGCGCTGAGCGCCTATAGGCTATTAAAAAAGATAACGCTAAATCCGCTGCTAGTGCAGGTGTTAACGGGACACGGCGGATTCTCCGAGTACTTGAACCGATTCAAGCGCAAGGACAGTCCGGCGTGTCCCTGTGACACTGGTAACGAAAGCGTGGAGCATATACTTGTAGAATGCCCAATGTACGCAAACTTAAGATATAACCTAGAGGCAGAGATAAATCAAAACCTTAAGAAAGAAAATTTAGCAGAAATCATTGCTAGTAAAAATCATAGGGAAAAATTTTTAGACTTTTGTCAAACTGTAGCAATTAAGGTGATTGAGAGAAATAAAAATTAATGTACAATTGTGTAATTGGGTATATTTTGTTATATTGTTTTATTGATTTGTTGTATTATTTTAATTGTACTTTGTAGATTCTGTTTTATTATTGATTGTATTTGTCAGATTGTTTTATTATTTTACTTGTACTTGTAGATATTGTTTTATTATTTTGTTTGTATTTTGAAAATTTTGTTTTATTATATTATTTGTACTTTGTCGATTATGTCTTATTATTCTAATTGTATTTTGTAAATTTTTGTCTTATTATCTTGTTTTTATTGCTTTTGCTCTGTGTAAAAATTTTTCTGTTGTAATATAGTTAGTTATAAGAAAGTGTAATTTAATTGTAAGATACATATGATTAAAGGTATAATAGCAACGTAAGTGATTGTTTTAAGGACAAGGGCACAATAAAGTGCGAAATTATTTTATGTATAAAAAGTAGATTTGAAAGTATTAATAATAGTAGAAACAAAAAATTGTAACCGCACAGACGGATTTATATAGAAATTAGTTTTAAAATAGGCACTGGTCTCTCCTTAATTGGAAGACATACCAGTGGGAGTTTTGTGATCTCATTAATAAAAAAAAAAAAAAAAAAAAAAAAAAAAAAAAAAAAAAAAAAACCTAACCTAACCTAACCTTTTTTTTTTTTTTTTGTTTATCCAGTGAAATTCCTCACGAATACGCAGTGGTCTCGGGGGAGCCACTGCGTTATGTGGGGTTTGCACCCACTAAAACACTGGAGTGTTCCGACGCTCGCCCACGGGGCTGCGGGACCCACGAGGCTTGCTACCGCGTGCCCCGCTGGCGTCGCTCCGCAACGGAGCCCTTCTCTCTCCGGGGCGGGGCTGAATCCCCTGGTTTGAGATTTAGCCCCGCCCCGTTCCACCTCTATCTTCTCCTCCTCGCACCGAACACTGGTGCACGGGACCTTTGTGCGGACGGCGGACCCCGATCCGTCGCCCGCGGTCCCCGGCGTTACGGCGGCATCTGGCCCGCAAAGACCCGACGCCGCCTTCCACGCCTGCGGCGGCGCATCGGGGCCGAGTCGACATCGTCTTCCCGGTCCCGCTCCGCCGCCTCCTTCTGCGACATTACAGTGTCGCAAAAGGTCTCTGCCGCCTGCCATGACTCGTCGCTGTCGACCATCTCCCGAAGGAGGGCCGGCAGCGACAGGTCATCTCCGACTGTCGCGGACAGGGCGGCGCGAGGGACCGCCCAAGCGGGGCACTCCTCGCGCGTGTGTTGCGCCGTGTCCGCGACTCCCGCCTCGCAATGGTGACACACCTCAGAGGGCTCTCTTCCCACCTGGTGCAGGAATCTACCAAAGCAACCGTGCCCGGTGATCACCTGCGTCAGGCGGAAAGAGAGGACCCCGTGCCGCCGCTCGAGCCACTCGTGGAGAATGGGCCGAACGGCGGCCACCAGCTCTCGACTCGTCACCGATATTTCGAGACGGGCTGCCCACCTCCGCAGGAGAGTCTCACGTCCCTCCTCTCGCCAACGCCGAATCTCCCGCGGATGGGGACAGCCACCACCCGCAATCTCTTCTTTTATTCGCCAGTACACCGCAGCGAGTACCTCGGCATCGAGGTCCCACGGCGGTGTACCGGCGAGGACACACGCACCGACGCAAGACACGGTGCGGTACGCTCGGGCCACCCTGAGCGCCATGGCGCGCTGCGGTCGTCGCAGCGCAGCCTGATTCGGGTTGCTCAGGGCGCCTGCCCATATTGGCGCCCCGTAGAGCGCCATGGAGCGCACCACACCGGTGTACAGGCGTCGGCAGACTCCTCCAGGACCCCCAACGTTTGGGAGGATCCGCCCCAAGGCCCCGGCAGTGGCCAACAACTTTGGGGCCAACCGCCGGAAGTGCTCCTCGAACTTCCATCGGCCGTCGAGGACGAGACCGAGGTACTTCATCGTAGTCCCGACGGCGATGGAAGTCCCTCCCACAATAATCGAGGCCTCCGGCGGCGGCCTGTTCCGGGGCCCGTGGAAGAGGAGGGCCACATAAGCACACAGAAGGGTCTTTTGGCATATTCAGTGACTCACGGTCGTCACTGGAAACGGTCGCAAACCACCGATCCTCTCATCCCCTCGCAGTTGAAGCCAGGGAGAACTTGCGAAAATGCAAAATCCAAAACAAGCATGTTGCTATGTTTTGGATTAAGGCGCACGCAGGAATGGAAGGGAATGAGAGAGCCGACCATCTGGCTAAAGAAGCTGCGCTAAATATAAAGAAGAAACCGGATTATGACCAGTGTCCGGTTTCATTCGTCAAGCGCTTAATCCGGAAGGATTCGCTTGTCGAATGGAACCGGAGGTACAGGATGGGTGACACAGCCTCAACAACAAAACTTTTCTTCCCGGGCGCAGTGGACGCTTATAATATCGTCAGAAAAATCAGACCGACCGGGCTAATTACCCAAGTAATGACTGGGCATGGTGGGTTTTCGGAATACCTGAACAGGTTCAGGTGCAAGGTAAGCCCATCATGCACTTGTGACCCCGACGTTGACGAAACAGCGATCCACATAATCACTGACTGCCCGGTATATGGCCAAGAAAGGTTCGAAATCGAACAGAAGTTAGGGATAAATATTAGACCAGAGAATCTCAATAGGCTCATATCTGACAAAAAGTATAGCACTGTATTTATAGAATACTGTTTCAATGTTGCCGGAAAAA
This sequence comes from Anorthoa munda, assembly GCA_945859665.1. NCBI lineage: Eukaryota > Metazoa > Arthropoda > Insecta > Lepidoptera > Noctuidae > Anorthoa > Anorthoa munda. Next base: position 201,914 of record OX243918.1, read on the forward strand.
CAGTTAAACGAAATAAATAATTAGCATCAATGCTCGAAATTATATATACATATATATAATGGGAAGCGTCTCCTTTTGCGACATCACGACCTCGCAAAAGGAGGCAACCGCCGCCCAGGCCTCCTCACTCCCCAGCATGGAGTTGACCACGCCGGGGAGCGAGAGGTCCTGCCCGATCTCATTTGTTAGGGCACGGCGCAGCTCAGCCCAGGCTGGGCACACCTCGAGGGTGTGCTGCGCCGTGTCTTCTGCCGCGCCGCAGTCGTGGCACGCCGGGGTTTCCTCCCTCCGGATCCGGTGCAGGTGCGTTCCGAAACAACCATGTCCGGACAACACCTGCACCAAACGGAATGAGAGGAAACCGTGGGGCCGCTCGAGCCAGTCCTGCAAGACTGGACCGAGCGCGTCCAACGTCCGGCGTCCAAAGGCGGCGGTGGCGAGGTCCTCCGTCCAATGGAGGACGATGGCGTCCCTCGCCTCCCGCCGCACGGCCTCCCGCTCTTCCGCGGCGGGGCGCTCACCCAGCGCCTTCCGCCGCGCCGTCCACTCGTACACTCTGGCGAGCACCCATGCCTCCAACTCCCAGGGAGGGGTGCCCGCCAGAGCGCACGCCGCCGAGTAGCCCACTGAGCGGTAGGCTCTCGCCACCCGCTGTGCAATGGCCCTTTGTGGCCTGCGGATGGCGGTTGCATTCTCCCTCCTTTGGAGGGAGTCCGCCCAGATGGGTGCCCCGTAGAGCGCCATACTCTTCAAGATGCCGGCATAGAGGCGCCGGCATCTGTCCTTGGGCCCTCCCAGGTTTGGGAGGAGCCATGAGAGGGCGTCCGCGGCTTTCAGCAGGCGCGTCGACAGCCCGCTGAAGTGCGGGCCGAAGCGCCACCTGCTGTCTAGCACGAGGCCCAGATACTTCATCTGGGCCCCGACCTCTATCCGGACGCCCTCCACGACAATGTGGGCGTCTGGAGGGCGGCGCTGCCGAGGCCCGTGGAAGAACACGGCCTCAGTTTTGTTCAGCGCCACCCTCAATCCTAGCCGGCGGATCCTCCCTGCGACCAAGGATCCGCCAGCCGAGGCCAAACAGGCCGCCTCCCCAAAATTCCTCCCCCGGGCAACGAGGAGAGTGTCATCCGCGTAGCAGATGACACTCGTGCCCGGGAGGAGGGCTCCACGCAGGAGCCAGTCGAATCCGATGTTCCACAAGGGAGGCCCTAGCACCGACCCCTGTGGAACACCGGACTCCGCGCCGTAACGCCTGATCCTGGCCGTCGTGTCCACGAGGAGGACCTCACGGTCCTCCAGGTAGCTGGCCAGGATCGCCCGCAGATATTGGGGCACTCCGTGGTACCGGAGTGCCTCCAATATCGTAGAGTGGGGCACGGAGTTGAAGGCGTTGGCTATGTCAAACGACACCGCCAACACTCCGCCCCCCGACTCCACCGCCTCCTGCACTTGGCCCCTGAGTAGGGCCAACGCGTCGACCGTCGAACGCCCCCGTCGAAAACCAAACTGGGCGTCCGACAGGTCTGGCCCTACCTCCCGCAACAGGCTATTTAGCCGGGTGGCGATGATCCCCTCGAACAATTTACCGACCTCATCGAGCAGAACGATGGGTCGGTATGCCGAGGGGGAGTCCACCGGGCGTCCCTCCTTCCGGAGGAGGCATAACTGCCCCTCCTTCCAGAGTTTCGGGAACCTCCCAGCCGTCAGGCACGCGCTGAAGAGGTCCCGAAACCTCTCCTCCATGAGGGACGCTGCGATGGCCACCACCCGTGCGGGGACGCCATCCGGTCCAGGGGCCGTCTTCTTCGCGCGGAGGCACAGAACCCCCGCGCGAAGTTCTTCCGCCGATACCGGAGGGACCTCCTCCTCCGGCGAAGCCACCACCCCCTGTGGGGGGTTCATCGTTGGTGGGGTGAAGTCGGCCCTGCGCGGAAACAGGGACCGGACCACCCCATCCAGCAACGCCGGCTCCAGGGTCTCCGTTAGTGGGGGACCATAGGGGCGCAGTTGGTTTCGCGCCGCCTTATATGGCCTCCCAAACGGATCCCTGTCGAGGCCCTCCAGCATCTCGGCCCTCGCCGAGTCCTTGGCGGCGCACATCGCCGACTTGAGGACCGTCTTTGCCTCTAGGTAAGAGGCGTAGAGGCGGTCCTCCCCGGCCTGAGATCGGGTAGTGCGCCGCCGACTCCGCGTGTAGGCCCTCCTGGCCTCCACGCACGTGGCCCGCAGCCCCGCCAGCTCCTCCGACCACCAATACACGGCGCGACGGGGAGGCGGACGGCGTGACCGAGGCATGCTGGCGTTGCACACCTCGGTCAGGGACCCTCGGAGCTGGATCGCTGCGGCGTCCACGTCCAGGACAGGCTCGACAGGTGGCGAGAGCCAGTCCTGGAGAAAGGCCGCCTCCTTGGCCGCCTCCCGGTCCAGACGGGTGAGAGCCCACCGCGGGAAGGGAGATTGGCCTGAGCGGGCCGTCCCTCCCCGGGGGCCGGTGGAGATGTCGAACCGCACATATCGGTGGTCCGACAAAGTCTCCACCGTCTCCACCCGCCAGTTCACGACGCGGGCGGCCAGGGCGGGGGTGGCAAACGAGACGTCTACCACCGATCCTCCCCGTTGCCGCACACACGTGTGGACCGCCCCTCTGTTGAGGAGGGACACACCGCACGAGGCCGCCCAAAATTCGGCGGCGCGTCCCCGGACGTTGCAGGAGGCAGCCGGGTTGCCCCAAGCCTCCGACTTGGCGTTGAGGTCGCCTATCACGGCGACCTGGCGTGGTGCCGCCCTCCCGGCGACTGCCGTAAGGATTTCGAGATAATCCTCGAAATCCCTTAGAGGGCGGTTTGGGGAGAAATAGACCCCCACCAGGGCCATATGTCCCCCCCACGCGGCGGCCACGTATCCCGGTCCCCTCTCTAAAAGCGAGAGGGGAGGGGAGTCCGTGGAGGGCCGCGCCACCAACGCCACCAAGCCGTCCCGGTCGCCCAGCCAGGTACTGGGGACCGAGTAAGGCTCGGCGACCACCGCCACGTCCACCAACCACTCGGCCATGATCTGCATCAGCAGATCCTGGGCCGCCCCGCAGTGGTTGGTGTTCGCCTGGAGGATGCGATGTTCGGCTCTATCCATCGGACATCGCACCCCCCTCCTCCTCAGCCAGGCCGGCAGCAGCCGAAAGCCCTAACTCGGGCACAGCGGCGGAAGCAACAGGCTTACTCGGCGCCTGCGCTTTTCCCTTCTTAGGGGGAGGATTGCACATCCTCCCCTTCATAATGTGGCCTGCGGGTCGGCCACTGGCGGCACAAACAGCGCAGTGAGGCGCGGCGGCCTCGCACTCCGCGGACTTGTGGCCCTCCTTGCCGCAGCGGTAGCAGCTCTCTGTCCGGTCCACCGTGGACGGACAGAGGGCCCGGGTGTGCCCGACTCCGAAGCACCTGTAGCACCCGAGCTAAAGCCAACGTTAAGCCGTCCTTTGTCAAGGACGGCTTTGGCAGCGGCGACAGGGCACTCCAGGCGAATGGTGCCCATGCCGCCGCGACCGGGCCTGATGCCCCGGCCTTGTACCGCTGCGACATCGCAGCCCCCAATGGCTGCGACCGCCGCCGCCACCTCCTCCTTGGTGACTGTGTCATCCAAGTCGGAGATCTCTAGGGCCGCCGTTTTTACCGGCCTGGCCACCTTGGCCGCGTCCGCGATGACCTCTTGCAGCTTTGCTGCGAAGAGGTCTGCGTTTTTTGCGCCCTCCGCCCCCGGGAACTCGAATAAACGAGCCCCAGCTTGTGTCCGCCGGCAGGAGACCTTGCCGATCCCCAGTTTTGTGGGATCGGCATTAGTACGCGCCCGCAACAATATGGACGCGTACGTCTCCCCCCGCTCCGCAGCCTCCGCGGTGAGCGTCACCACGACGGCTGCGGTCTTGGGAGGAACTAGGTTCCTCCTGGTGCCGGCGGTTCTGGCTGTGGGAGCAGCGCTGGCGGCCTTGGGGGACGACCCTTTCCCCTTTCCCCTCCCTTTGCCGGCCGTCTGCGACTGGCTGGGAGGGGTGGCGGTGGCGGGGATGGCAGGGACGACCGCTGTCGCACCCTTGCCCTTGCCCTTGCCCTTCCCCTTCCCCTTGCCAGTCAACTGTGACTGGCTGGGAGGGGTGGCGGTGGCGGGGACGTTAGGGACGGCCGCTGATGCCCCTTTGCCCTTGCCCTTCCCCTTCCCTTTGCCGACGACCCTGGTCCAACCAGCAGGGTTGGCAGGGGTGACGGCAGGCAGAAGAGGGTCCTCCTCCCTGTGTGAGGTCGGCTCCGGCTCTCCCTTCCGCTTGTCCGCGGCAAGCGGCAGCCGGTAGCTTTTCTCCGGCAGGAGGCGGTCCTCTATGCCTGCCAGGCAGGCTCGGACAAAGTCCCTCTCCTCCATCACAACCTTGCGGAGGATATCCTCCAGGTTGGTGGAGGAGGTGGGGACCTCTGCCACAGGTCTCGACTCAGCCTGGGCTGGCCGGGCCGTAGCCTCAGCCAGCTTTCGGTGCAGCTGGCTGACCTCCGACTGCAGGCGATCGACCCTCGCCTGCAGTTGCCGCGTCTCGTCGGTCACCTTTCTCTGCACCAGCTCCGCAGTGATGCTTCGCATGCTGGCGGCCCTGCATTTAAGGGACTTTTGGAAAGTCCCTTTCAGGTGGGAGGACTTGGAGGCGACCACCATTATCTCCTCCTCGTCCTCCGCCGCCATTTGCTCCAGCTCGGCCAGGGAGTGGTCCGAGTAAAAGACGCGGGACGCGCCGTACCCGGACTTTGCACGAGCAACGCGCGTCCGTTCCTCCCTGGCCGCAACCTGCTCCTCCAACTCCTGCTGGAGCTGTGTCCGCCGAGCCAGGCTCAGCTGGCGTTGGGCGTCAACGAGACCCACGTCGTGGGTGTCCGCCTCCGTCACCGGCTTTTTGGCCTTTGACTTTTTCTTCGGCTCCTTCGCCGAACCCGACCCCGAGGAGCCATCGGACCCTTCCTTGAGGAAGGCCCGCTTCCGCGATCGCGATCGTGATCGAGAATCCTCGATCACCATCGAGACCGCGTCCGACACAACGGACTCGTTGTCGGAGTCCGACTCGTCCGCGTAGAAGGCTCTGCCCTCTTCCGACGCTGAAGCGTCGCGGTGGCCCTGAGAAGGGCCTTTTGGGTGGCCCTGAGAAGGGCCTTTTGGGTGGCCCTGAGAAGGGCCTTTTGGGTGGCCCTGAGAAGGGCCTTTGGGTTGGCCCTGAGAAGGGCCTTTTTTTGTGAAATGCCCGAGGGCATCCCGCGCAGGTTTGGGCATGATATCCGCAAGATCGTAGACGACAAGGCAATAGATTAAAATTCGCTACGAAGGCACAACGCACTTTGGCCGTACCCAGTCTGCCACTCCGTTACGGTGGTCAGAACTGGGCCGTTTCCGGGGAACACGACGAGGACGTATGCGCTGTGGGGGGTTCCCCAACCTAACCTTTTTTTTTTTTTTTTTTTTTTTTGTTTCGCTGGGAAAAAATGCATTACGCATACCCGCCCATCGGGGGATGGGGGGCTATGTGGGACTCCCCGGGCAAGCCCGGTATACCCACTAAAATAACCCAGCGGCACTCCCGCATCGTCTGAGTGGAGGAGGACTGGGAAACCGGCACAGCCTTTACTTCCAGTCCTCCGCCGACGACCGCCCGCCTTTACAGCGGGGCCTTCACGCCCCTCCCTTAGTGGAGGGGCCCGGGAACGACCGCAAGTGCTCGGCCGTTCCCGCCCGACGAGGGTGGTGATTGGTGCAATGCGGACGAAGGCGCCCCCGCACCATTCGTCCGCTAATCACCACCAGGAGGAGGGAGGAGACGATTATACAACCGCCTTCTCCCACCCCTTCTCCGCCTGCGGAGCGGCGGCGCGAGAGGATCGTCCTCCCGCGCACGCTCCGCCGCCTCCTTTTGCGACATCACGACCTCGCAAAAGGAGGCAACCGCCGCCCAGGCCTCCTCACTCCCCAGCATGGAGTTGACCACGCCGGGGAGCGAGAGGTCCTGCCCGATCTCATTTGTTAGGGCACGGCGCAGCTCAGCCCAGGCTGGGCACACCTCGAGGGTGTGCTGCGCCGTGTCTTCTGCCGCGCCGCAGTCGTGGCACGCCGGGGTTTCCTCCCTCCGGATCCGGTGCAGGTGCGTTCCGAAACAACCATGTCCGGACAACACCTGCACCAAACGGAATGAGAGGAAACCGTGGGGCCGCTCGAGCCAGTCCTGCAAGACTGGACCGAGCGCGTCCAACGTCCGGCGTCCAAAGGCGGCGGTGGCGAGGTCCTCCGTCCAATGGAGGACGATGGCGTCCCTCGCCTCCCGCCGCACGGCCTCCCGCTCTTCCGCGGCGGGGCGCTCACCCAGCGCCTTCCGCCGCGCCGTCCACTCGTACACTCTGGCGAGCACCCATGCCTCCAACTCCCAGGGAGGGGTGCCCGCCAGAGCGCACGCCGCCGAGTAGCCCACTGAGCGGTAGGCTCTCGCCACCCGCTGTGCAATGGCCCTTTGAGGCCTGCGGATGGCGGTTGCATTCTCCCTCCTTTGGAGGGAGTCCGCCCAGATGGGTGCCCCGTAGAGCGCCATACTCTTCAAGATGCCGGCATAGAGGCGCCGGCATCTGTCCTTGGGCCCTCCCAGGTTTGGGAGGAGCCATGAGAGGGCGTCCGCGGCTTTCAGCAGGCGCGTCGACAGCCCGCTGAAGTGCGGGCCGAAGCGCCACCTGCTGTCTAGCACGAGGCCCAGATACTTCATCTGGGCCCCGACCTCTATCCGGACGCCCTCCACGACAATGTGGGCGTCTGGAGGGCGGCGCTGCCGAGGCCCGTGGAAGAACACGGCCTCAGTTTTGTTCAGCGCCACCCTCAATCCTAGCCGGCGGATCCTCCCTGCGACCAAGGATCCGCCAGCCGAGGCCAAACAGGCCGCCTCCCCAAAATTCCTCCCCCGGGCAACGAGGAGAGTGTCATCCGCGTAGCAGATGACACTCGTGCCCGGGAGGAGGGCTCCACGCAGGAGCCAGTCAAATCCGATGTTCCACAAGGGAGGCCCTAGCACCGACCCCTGTGGAACACCGGACTCCGCGCCGTAACGCCTGATCCTGGCCGTCGTGTCCACGAGGAGGACCTCACGGTCCTCCAGGTAGCTGGCCAGGATCGCCCGCAGATATTGGGGCACTCCGTGGTACCGGAGTGCCTCCAATATCGTAGAGTGGGGCACGGAGTTGAAGGCGTTGGCTATGTCAAACGACACCGCCAACACTCCGCCCCCCGACTCCACCGCCTCCTGCACTTGGCCCCTGAGTAGGGCCAACGCGTCGACCGTCGAACGCCCCCGTCGAAAACCAAACTGGGCGTCCGACAGGTCTGGCCCTACCTCCCGCAACAGGCTATTTAGCCGGGTGGCGATGATCCCCTCGAACAATTTACCGACCTCATCGAGCAGAACGATGGGTCGGTATGCCGAGGGGGAGTCCACCGGGCGTCCCTCCTTCCGGAGGAGGCATAACTGCCCCTCCTTCCAGAGTTTCGGGAACCTCCCAGCCGTCAGGCACGCGCTGAAGAGGTCCCGAAACCTCTCCTCCATGAGGGACGCTGCGATGGCCACCACCCGTGCGGGGACGCCATCCGGTCCAGGGGCCGTCTTCTTCGCGCGGAGGCACAGAACCCCCGCGCGAAGTTCTTCCGCCGATACCGGAGGGACCTCCTCCTCCGGCGAAGCCACCACCCCCTGTGGGGGGTTCATCGTTGGTGGGGTGAAGTCGGCCCTGCGCGGAAACAGGGACCGGACCACCCCATCCAGCAACGCCGGCTCCAGGGTCTCCGTTAGTGGGGGACCATAGGGGCGCAGTTGGTTTCGCGCCGCCTTATATGGCCTCCCAAACGGATCCCTGTCGAGGCCCTCCAGCATCTCGGCCCTCGCCGAGTCCTTGGCGGCGCACATCGCCGACTTGAGGACCGTCTTTGCCTCTAGGTAAGAGGCGTAGAGGCGGTCCTCCCCGGCCTGAGATCGGGTAGTGCGCCGCCGACTCCGCGTGTAGGCCCTCCTGGCCTCCACGCACGTGGCCCGCAGCCCCGCCAGCTCCTCCGACCACCAATACACGGCGCGACGGGGAGGCGGACGGCGTGACCGAGGCATGCTGGCGTTGCACACCTCGGTCAGGGACCCTCGGAGCTGGATCGCTGCGGCGTCCACGTCCAGGACAGGCTCGACAGGTGGCGAGAGCCAGTCCTGGAGAAAGGCCGCCTCCTTGGCCGCCTCCCGGTCCAGACGGGTGAGAGCCCACCGCGGGAAGGGAGATTGGCCTGAGCGGGCCGTCCCTCCCCGGGGGCCGGTGGAGATGTCGAACCGCACATATCGGTGGTCCGACAAAGTCTCCACCGTCTCCACCCGCCAGTTCACGACGCGGGCGGCCAGGGCGGGGGTGGCAAACGAGACGTCTACCACCGATCCTCCCCGTTGCCGCACACACGTGTGGACCGCCCCTCTGTTGAGGAGGGACACACCGCACGAGGCCGCCCAAAATTCGGCGGCGCGTCCCCGGACGTTGCAGGAGGCAGCCGGGTTGCCCCAAGCCTCCGACTTGGCGTTGAGGTCGCCTATCACGGCGACCTGGCGTGGTGCCGCCCTCCCGGCGACTGCCGTAAGGATTTCGAGATAATCCTCGAAATCCCTTAGAGGGCGGTTTGGGGAGAAATAGACCCCCACCAGGGCCATATGTCCCCCCCACGCGGCGGCCACGTATCCCGGTCCCCTCTCTAAAAGCGAGAGGGAGGGGAGTCCGTGGAGGGCCGCGCCACCAACGCCACCAAGCCGTCCCGGTCGCCCAGCCAGGTACTGGGGACCGAGTAAGGCTCGGCGACCACCGCCACGTCCACCAACCACTCGGCCATGATCTGCATCAGCAGATCCTGGGCCGCCCCGCAGTGGTTGGTGTTCGCCTGGAGGATGCGATGTTCGGCTCTATCCATCGGACATCGCACCCCCCTCCTCCTCAGCCAGGCCGGCAGCAGCCGAAAGCCCTAACTCGGGCACAGCGGCGGAAGCAACAGGCTTACTCGGCGCCTGCGCTTTTCCCTTCTTAGGGGGAGGATTGCACATCCTCCCCTTCATAATGTGGCCTGCGGGTCGGCCACTGGCGGCACAAACAGCGCAGTGAGGCGCGGCGGCCTCGCACTCCGCGGACTTGTGGCCCTCCTTGCCGCAGCGGTAGCAGCTCTCTGTCCGGTCCACCGTGGACGGACAGAGGGCCCGGGTGTGCCCGACTCCGAAGCACCTGTAGCACCGCAAGGGCTGTGCCGCAAGTGCCCGGACCGCACCCGAGCTAAAGCCAACGTTAAGCCGTCCTTTGTCAAGGACGGCTTTGGCAGCGGCGACAGGGCACTCCAGGCGAATGGTGCCCATGCCGCCGCGACCGGGCCTGATGCCCCGGCCTTGTACCGCTGCGACATCGCAGCCCCCAATGGCTGCGACCGCCGCCGCCACCTCCTCCTTGGTGACTGTGTCATCCAAGTCGGAGATCTCTAGGGCCGCCGTTTTTACCGGCCTGGCCACCTTGGCCGCGTCCGCGATGACCTCTTGCAGCTTTGCTGCGAAGAGGTCTGCGTTTTTTGCGCCCTCCGCCCCCGGGAACTCGAATAAACGAGCCCCAGCTTGTGTCCGCCGGCAGGAGACCTTGCCGATCCCCAGTTTTGTGGGATCGGCATTAGTACGCGCCCGCAACAATATGGACGCGTACGTCTCCCCCCGCTCCGCAGCCTCCGCGGTGAGCGTCACCACGACGGCTGCGGTCTTGGGAGGAACTAGGTTCCTCCTGGTGCCGGCGGTTCTGGCTGTGGGAGCAGCGCTGGCGGCCTTGGGGGACGACCCTTTCCCCTTTCCCCTCCCTTTGCCGGCCGTCTGCGACTGGCTGGGAGGGGTGGCGGTGGCGGGGATGGCAGGGACGACCGCTGTCGCACCCTTGCCCTTGCCCTTGCCCTTCCCCTTCCCCTTGCCAGTCAACTGTGACTGGCTGGGAGGGGTGGCGGTGGCGGGGACGTTAGGGACGGCCGCTGATGCCCCTTTGCCCTTGCCCTTCCCCTTCCCTTTGCCGACGACCCTGGTCCAACCAGCAGGGTTGGCAGGGGTGACGGCAGGCAGAAGAGGGTCCTCCTCCCTGTGTGAGGTCGGCTCCGGCTCTCCCTTCCGCTTGTCCGCGGCAAGCGGCAGCCGGTAGCTTTTCTCCGGCAGGAGGCGGTCCTCTATGCCTGCCAGGCAGGCTCGGACAAAGTCCCTCTCCTCCATCACAACCTTGCGGAGGATATCCTCCAGGTTGGTGGAGGAGGTGGGGACCTCTGCCACAGGTCTCGACTCAGCCTGGGCTGGCCGGGCCGTAGCCTCAGCCAGCTTTCGGTGCAGCTGGCTGACCTCCGACTGCAGGCGATCGACCCTCGCCTGCAGTTGCCGCGTCTCGTCGGTCACCTTTCTCTGCACCAGCTCCGCAGTGATGCTTCGCATGCTGGCGGCCCTGCATTTAAGGGACTTTTGGAAAGTCCCTTTCAGGTGGGAGGACTTGGAGGCGACCACCATTATCTCCTCCTCGTCCTCCGCCGCCATTTGCTCCAGCTCGGCCAGGGAGTGGTCCGAGTAAAAGACGCGGGACGCGCCGTACCCGGACTTTGCACGAGCAACGCGCGTCCGTTCCTCCCTGGCCGCAACCTGCTCCTCCAACTCCTGCTGGAGCTGTGTCCGCCGAGCCAGGCTCAGCTGGCGTTGGGCGTCAACGAGACCCACGTCGTGGGTGTCCGCCTCCGTCACCGGCTTTTTGGCCTTTGACTTTTTCTTCGGCTCCTTCGCCGAACCCGACCCCGAGGAGCCATCGGACCCTTCCTTGAGGAAGGCCCGCTTCCGCGATCGCGATCGTGATCGAGAATCCTCGATCACCATCGAGACCGCGTCCGACACAACGGACTCGTTGTCGGAGTCCGACTCGTCCGCGTAGAAGGCTCTGCCCTCTTCCGACGCTGAAGCGTCGCGGTGGCCCTGAGAAGGGCCTTTTGGGTGGCCCTGAGAAGGGCCTTTTGGGTGGCCCTGAGAAGGGCCTTTTGGGTGGCCCTGAGAAGGGCCTTTGGGTTGGCCCTGAGAAGGGCCTTTTTTTGTGAAATGCCCGAGGGCATCCCGCGCAGGTTTGGGCATGATATCCGCAAGATCGTAGACGACAAGGCAATAGATTAAAATTCGCTACGAAGGCACAACGCACTTTGGCCGTACCCAGTCTGCCACTCCGTTACGGTGGTCAGAACTGGGCCGTTTCCGGGGAACACGACGAGGACGTATGCGCTGTGGGGGGTTCCCCAACCTAACCTTTTTTTTTTTTTTTTTTTTTTTTTTTTTTTTTTTTTTTTTTTTTTTTTGTTTCGCTGGGAAAAAATGCATTACGCATACCCGCCCATCGGGGGATGGGGGGCTATGTGGGACTCCCCGGGCAAGCCCGGTATACCCACTAAAATAACCCAGCGGCACTCCCGCATCGTCTGAGTGGAGGAGGACTGGGAAACCGGCACAGCCTTTACTTCCAGTCCTCCGCCGACGACCGCCCGCCTTTACAGCGGGGCCTTCACGCCCCTCCCTTAGTGGAGGGGCCCGGGAACGACCGCAAGTGCTCGGCCGTTCCCGCCCGACGAGGGTGGTGATTGGTGCAATGCGGACGAAGGCGCCCCCGCACCATTCGTCCGCTAATCACCACCAGGAGGAGGGAGGAGACGATTATACAACCGCCTTCTCCCACCCCTTCTCCGCCTGCGGAGCGGCGGCGCGAGAGGATCGTCCTCCCGCGCACGCTCCGCCGCCTCCTTTTGCGACATCACGACCTCGCAAAAGGAGGCAACCGCCGCCCAGGCCTCCTCACTCCCCAGCATGGAGTTGACCACGCCGGGGAGCGAGAGGTCCTGCCCGATCTCATTTGTTAGGGCACGGCGCAGCTCAGCCCAGGCTGGGCACACCTCGAGGGTGTGCTGCGCCGTGTCTTCTGCCGCGCCGCAGTCGTGGCACGCCGGGGTTTCCTCCCTCCGGATCCGGTGCAGGTGCGTTCCGAAACAACCATGTCCGGACAACACCTGCACCAAACGGAATGAGAGGAAACCGTGGGGCCGCTCGAGCCAGTCCTGCAAGACTGGACCGAGCGCGTCCAACGTCCGGCGTCCAAAGGCGGCGGTGGCGAGGTCCTCCGTCCAATGGAGGACGATGGCGTCCCTCGCCTCCCGCCGCACGGCCTCCCGCTCTTCCGCGGCGGGGCGCTCACCCAGCGCCTTCCGCCGCGCCGTCCACTCGTACACTCTGGCGAGCACCCATGCCTCCAACTCCCAGGGAGGGGTGCCCGCCAGAGCGCACGCCGCCGAGTAGCCCACTGAGCGGTAGGCTCTCGCCACCCGCTGTGCAATGGCCCTTTGAGGCCTGCGGATGGCGGTCCCCAACCTAACCTAACCTAACCTTTTTTTTTTTTTTTTTTTTTTTTTTTTTTTTTTTTTTTTTTTTTTTGCGTGGAGAAATGCTCATGCATACTACGCTACCACGGGGAGATAGCGCAGTTATGTGGGACTCTAACCCACTAAAACTCCACGGTGTCCTACTTTGCCGCTTATGGCGGGAACACGGGAACGCGGAAGCATACATCCGCGAACCCGCCGCGGCTGTCCGTCACCGGACCCTCCTTTGGGGAGTAACCCCCCTCACCGGCGTACGAGAACACGTTGTACGCCGTGACCACCCCAGGAACCAAACCGGCACATGGGCGCCAGACGACCCCGTGTGTGGCACCCTTGGTTCCCCTGTGACGGGTCAGGACAGTGGCCCCGCCACCTACCATTTTTCGGCCGCAGGAGATAGGGAGAGCGGCCAACGCTATACCGACACTCCTCCTCCCCTGCGGCCCCACCGCGTCCGCCATCAGACGGTGGCGACCCCGTGCAGGCCGCGGAGGGTAGGGCGAGCGGCGCACCGTAATACCGGCACTCCTCTCCCGCCACGGCCTCCAACCCTCAGCCGCGATGCCTACCATACCACATCGCGGCCCACCTCAGTTGCGATGCCGCCCATACGGCACCGCAACCTACTTATTGGCCGCTACGTCGTCGGCTTGTCGGCAAAAGCCCTGACGAGCGGCCCCTCCTCGGGTTCCTCTTCGCTTCACCGTGGTTGTCCAAGCCACGGCTACTGAGCCCCCCCGCCTCGACAATGCGGGAACCCATCGGGGGGGAACCTAACCTTTTTTTTTTTTTTTTTTTTTTGGTTTCGCTGGGAAAAAATGCATTACGCATACCCGCCCATCGGGGGATGGGGGGGCTATGTGGGACTCCCCGGGCAAGCCCGGTATACCCACTAAAATAACCCAGCGGCACTCCCGCATCGTCTGAGTGGAGGGGGACTGGGAAACCGGCACAGCCTTTACTTCCAGTCCCCCACCGACGACCGCCCGCCTTTACGGCAGGCCCTTCACGCCCCTCCCTTAGTGGAGGGGCCCGGGAACGACCGTGTGTGAGTGCTCGACCGTTCCCGCCCGACGAGGGTGGTGACTAGTGCAATGCGGGCGAAAGGCGCCCCCGCGCCCGTCGCCCGCTAGTCACCACCAGGAGGTGGGAGGAGGCGATCGTATAACCGTCTCCTCCCACCCCCTCTCCGCCTGCGGAGCGGCGGCGCGAGAGGATCGTCCTCCCGCGCACGCTCCGCCGCCTCCTTTTGCGACATCACGTCCTCGCAAAAGGAGGCAACCGCCGCCCAGGCCTCCTCACTCCCCAGCATGGAGTTGACCACGCTGGGAAGCGAGAGATCCTGCCCAACAACTTGGTTCAAGGCACGGCGCAGCTCAGCCCAGGCTGGGCACACCTCGAGGGTGTGCTGCGCCGTGTCTTCCGCCGCGCCGCAGTCGTGGCACGCCGGGGTTTCCTCCCTCCGGATCCGGTGCAGGTGCGTTCCGAAACAACCATGTCCGGACAACACCTGCACCAAACGGAAAGAGAGGAAACCGTGGGGCCGCTCGAGCCAGTCCTGCAAGACTGGACCGAGCGCGTCCAACGTCCGGCGGCCAAAGGTGGCGGTGGCGAGGTCCTCCGTCCAATGATGGACGATTGCGTCCCTCGCCTCCCGCCGCACGGCCTCCCGCTCCTCACCGGCGGGGCGCTCCCCGAGCGCCTTCCGCCGCGCCGTCCATTCGTACACTCTGGCGAGCACCCATGCCTCCAACTCCCAGGGAGGGGTGCCAGCCAGAGCGCACGCCGCCGAGAAACCCACTGAGCGGTAGGACCTCGCCACCCGCTGTGCAATGGCCCTTTGTGGCCTGCGGATGGCGGTCGCATTCTCCCTCCTGTGGAGGGAGTCCGCCCAGATGGGTGCTCCATAAAGAGCCATGCTCTTCAAGATGCCGGCATAGAGGCGCCGGCATCTGTCCTTGGGCCCTCCCAGGTTTGGGAGGAGCCATGAGAGGGCGTCCGCGGCTTTCAGCAGGCGCGTCGACAGCCCGCTGAAGTGCGGGCCGAAGCGCCACCTGCTGTCTAGCACGAGGCCCAGATACTTCATCTGGGCCCCGACCTCTATCCGGACGCCCTCCACGACGATGTGGGCGTCTGGAGGGCGGCGCTGCCGAGGCCCGTGAAAGAACACGGCCTCGGTCTTGTTCAGCGCCACCCTCAATCCTAGCTGGCGGATCCTCCCTGCGACCAAGGATCCGCCAGCCGAGGCCAAACAGGCCGCCTCCCCAAAGTTCCCCCCCCGGGCAACGAGGAGAGTATCATCCGCGTAACAGATGACACTCGTGCCCGGGAGGAGGGCTCCCCGCAGGAGCCAGTCGAATCCGATGTTCCACAAGGGGGGCCCTAGCACCGACCCCTGTGGAACACCGGACTCAGCGCCATAGCGCCTGATCCTGGCCGTCTTGTCCACGAGGAGGACCTCTCGGTCCTCTAGGTAGCTGGCCAGGATCGCCCGCAGATATTGGGGCACTCCGTGGTACCGGAGTGCCTCCAATATGGTCGAGTGGGGGACGGAGTTGAAGGCGTTGGCTATGTCAAACGACACCGCCAACACTCCGCCCCCCGACTCCACCGCCTCCTGCACTTGGCCCCTGAGTAGGGCCAACGCGTCGACCGTCGAACGCCCCCGTCGGAAACCGAACTGGGCGTCCGACAGGTCTGGCCCCACCTCCCGCAACAGGCTATTTAGCCGGGTGGCGATAATCCCCTCGAACAATTTACCGACCTCATCGAGCAGAACGATGGGCCGGTATGCCGAGGGGGAATCCACCGGGCGTCCCTCTTTCCGGAGGAGGCATAACTGCCCCTCCTTCCAGAGCTTCGGGAACCTCCCAGCCGTCAGGCACGCGCTGAAGAGGTCCCGAAACCTCTCCTCCATGAGGGACGCTGCGATGGCTACCACCCGTGCGGGGACGCCATCCGGTCCAGGGGCCGTCTTCTTCGCGCGGAGGCACAGAACCCCCGCGCGAAGTTCCTCCGCCGATACCGGAGGGACCTCCTCCTCCGGCGAAGCCACCACCCCCTGTGGGGGGTTCATCGTTGGTGGGGTGAAGTCGGCCCTGCGCGGAAACAGGGACCGGACCACCCCATCCAGCAACGCCGGCTCCAGGGTCTCCGTTAGTGGGGGACCATAGGGGCGCAGTTGGTTTCGCGCCGCCTTATATGGCCTCCCAAACGGATCCCTGTCGAGGCCCTCCAGCATCTCGGCCCTCGCCGAGTCCTTGGCGGCGCACATCGCCGACTTGAGGACCGTCTTTGCCTCTAGGTATGAGGCGTAGAGGCGGTCCTCCCCGGCCTGAGATCGGGTAGTGCGCCGCCGACTCCGCGTGTAGGCCCTCCTGGCCTCCACGCACGTGGCCCGCAGCCCCGCCAGCTCCTCCGACCACCAATACACCGCGCGACGGGGAGGCGGACGGCGTGACCGAGGCATGCTGGCGTTGCACACCTCGGTCAGGGACCCTCTGAGCTGGACCGCTGCGGCGTCCACGTCCAGGACAGGCTCGACAGGGGGCGAGAGCCAGTCCTGGAGAAAGGCTGCCTCCTTGGCTGCCTCCCGGTCCAGACGGGTGAGAGCCCACCGCGGGAAGGGAGATTGGCCTGAGCGGGCCGTCCCTCCCCGGGGGCCGGTGGAGATGTCGAACCGCACATATCGGTGGTCCGACAAAGTCTCCACCGTCTCCACCCGCCAGTTCACAACGCGGGCGGCCAGGGCGGGGGTGGCAAACGAGACGTCTACCACCGACCCTCCCCGTTGCCGCACACACGTGTGGACCGTCCCTCTGTTGAGGAGGGACACACCGCACGAGGCCGCCCAGAATTCGGCGGCGCGTCCCCGGACGTTGCAGGAGGCAGCCGGGTTGCCCCAAGCCTCCGACTTGGCGTTGAGGTCGCCCATCACGGCGACCTGACGTGGTGCCGCCCTCCCGGCGACTGCCGTAAGGATTTCGAGAAAATCCTCGAAATCCCTTAGAGGGCGGTTTGGGGAGAAATAGACCCCCACCAGGGCCATATCTCCCCCCCACGCGGCGGCCACGTATCCCGGTCCCCTCTCTAAAAGCGAGAGGGGAGGGGAGTCCGTGGAGGGCCGCGCCACCAACGCCACCAAGCCGTCCCGGTCGCCCAGGGGGGGAACCTAACCTAACCTAACCTAACCTAACCGAGTCTCTCGCGTTCCCTCGCCCGTGCCAGTTCAGTTTAAAGCCACTCCGCGCTCAAAAATCGGGAAAATAGGAAAGTTACATCCGTTTCCAGTGAGTGATACCTTAAAGTGTTCGGGCAAGTGAGTGCTGTGTACGCGCACAAAAAGAAATCTTCGGACTCCACTTTTGGGATTTTTCCTGGGTAAAAGAAGAAAAATTCAGTAAGTATTTTTCGTAAACCCTCAAACGCTGTTGAATTCTGAGTGGTGACCTATAGATTTTTTGGAGTGCTGGGGCGCGCCCTCGTTGCCCGCACCTTTTGAGGTGTCCTCCGGATTTTTCCGGTGCGACGTGGAGGGTCTGCTGGCCAAATAAGAAAATCCACCTTTCATCAAAGACTTTACCTGGGGGCGAGAGTCAAAAACTGGTTTTGCCTACCTGTGGGCCATCGACCAATACTGAAGGTTCAGTGAACAAAACTTTTAAATAGTGTTTAGTGAACGTTTGACAGTGCAGTTCCGGTACATAACCTCTAAGCAAAACTTTCGCTAGTGAATAACTCAAAACCCAAAGCGAAGACATAGTGTTATTATCACGGGATATTCACCCCCACTGTGGCCCTCAGCACTATACTGAATCTCAGATTTTTAAGGCACAGACTCGCGCGGATAATAATTAATCAGTGAGACCACGTTTTCCATACTTAACCTAAAAGAAAAAACGTGGTCGAAAAATCCTGAAGGTGGAAGACATCGAGGATCGTTATCCGCGTGTTGGCCTGTGCCGAGCTGACTATAGAGCTGACTATAGAACAGCTCCACAAAATTCTCAGCAGGAAACATCGAGGGAACTCCTCAACCCCTGGCCTGACGTCACCCGAGTTCGGACTTGTGTTGGGCACCCCCTCCCCACTTCCCCAAATACCTATCCCCCCCAACTTTGATTTTTTGGTTTTACCCCCTTCGGGATTACTCGGCCAAAAATAGTGGTAGACCACCCAGGTCAGGTCCTTAGTGACTGGCTTGAGGAGCCCTATCTTTTGGCCCCAACAGATTTCCCCCCAAAAAAATTCCCCCCCCCCCCCCCTCCTTCACCCCCTCTGAACTTTGGATTTTCCACCCCCCCCCGACCCTCCTCAAAAAATTTCCCCCCCTCGGGTTATCACAGCCAAATATAGTGGCAGACCACCCGAGCTTGGGTCCATTGTGACCGGCTTGAGGAGCCCTATCTTTTGGCTCCATCAGAAAACCCCCCCCACCCCTTATTTTATTACCGCACCCCCCTCGTCCTATCTCGGCCCAGGTCAGGGCTAGAACATCGAGATTGGATTCAACTGAACCAGCTCGAGGAGCCCGATCGACCGGCCCCAGCAGAAATCTTCTCATCTGCACCGGCTGAGCCAGGACCAACAAAAACTTCCCCAACGGGCAGCATTCAGTAAGAAACCAATATCTTAACTTACTGAAGGGTCACCAGGACACAAAAACAGCCTTAACACCAGACATCAGACGACCACAGTTCCTGAGAACCACCAGACCCTGGTCCTAATCACTTTAAATAGGTTAAGGACATACAGCAGCACTATTGTGTGGCTGTATAAATAGGTTAAGATAGAATAAGCACTATTTTGCTTATTTAAGTAATTTTATTGTAAAAAAAAAAAAAAAAAAAAAAATTTTTTAACTGTTTGACTTATGGTAGTACTTTTGTGCTACCATATCATTAGAATAAGATAATATTAGCAATTTATTGCAAATTTAATTTATTATATATTTCAAAGTAATTGTAAATTTTACCTAGGACATATAGCAGTACTATTGTACTGCTATACTTTTAGAATAGGACAAAGTTTTTAAAACTGTTGATCAGTAACCTATTTGATAAGGAGAAAGTCAACAGTGACAGACAAAGTGGGGCATCCTATACAATACCCCCTTTACAATTACAATTTAAATTTGACCCAAATTCGCTATTGACATACACTTATAAGGCCCTTTACAACCTTGTAAGTGTCATCTATAGGCGCCACCTTACCCAACCCCGAAATCAAAATGATGAGCAGGACACCAGCCCAAAACAAGGAGAGAGAGAAGGCCATTCCCAAAAAATTGTTGGCAAATCCCCCCCCCTTAAACTCTACGTTTACGAGGACCTCACCAATCGCACCGGAAAAAACATCACCGGTAGCGACCTCGACAGTCAGGAAAAGTATCGGGGAATGGGAAGCGGCAAAGCTGGAGACCATTAAAAAGCCCCTGATAAAGTCCCTCACCCCCCCTGAGAAACTAAAAATCGCCCCCTCTACCTCCACCACTACCACCACCGCCGCTGCGTCACCCACCCTGGCTGAGCCAGCAAAGCCGAAAGACAGAGTGACCGAAGCCAGGATCTGCCTAGCAAAAATCAAGACCCAGCTAGGCCTCTCGAGGAACATTAAAACCGAGATAAAGGCGGAAATCACTCTGGCGGCGGAAAAGCTGTACAGCTTGGCAAAAGAGGCAGAGTCCACTACAAAAACAAAAAAGACGGAACTGCCTCTGAAATCGCCAAAACTTCCAAAGGCAAACCAGGAAGGGATAGCGGACCGGGAAAGGGAAAAGGAGAGAGAGGCTTTTAGGAAAATGCTCGATGACCATGCAAACCTGATAAAAACAAATACAGAAAGCATGGTCAAACTACAAGAAAAACTAGAAAAAGTCGAAAAACAGACCTACGCGGGTGTGGTGTCGTCCGTTGGGAGACAGCCTCCGGAGCGGACCGCACTACATTCGCTGGTGGTTACGACGACTAACGAGCGGGAGACAAGTGAGGATGTAATGAACAGGATAAGAGAGGCCGTAAACGCGAAGGAGGGCGGAGTGGAGATAGAAAAAGTAAGGAAAGCCAAGGATAGGAAGGTAATAATGGGCTTTAGGAACCAGGTAGAAAGGGAAAAGGTAAAGGCTAGGCTGACAAAGTCAGAAAACCTGAGAGCCGAAGACCTTAAGAATAAAGACCCATTAGTTGTGCTCAAAGACGTGATGCAGTACCACAGCGACGAGGACATCCTTGGTGCGCTCAGAAAACAAAATAGGGATCTATTCAAAGGACTCGGCCAAGCCGAAAGACTGGAGATCGCCTACAGAAAGCGCACGAGGAACCCGCACCAAAGTCACATCATAGTGCGGGTGTCCCCCACAATTTGGCGACGAATGACGGGGGCTGAGTCGGTACACATCGAGTTCCAGAGGATTCGAGTGGCCGACCAGTCTCCGTTAGTCCAGTGCTCGCTTTGTCTGGGATACGGACACGGCAGACGATTCTGCCAGGAAACCCAGGCAAGGTGTAGCCATTGTGGGGGCGCCCACATGAAGGCAGACTGCCCAGATCGGCTTGAGGGAGCGGGCCCGTCATGCTGCAACTGCACGCGGGCAAAACTGGATAAAGTGGAGCACAACGCCTTCAGCCAAGACTGCCCCATAAGAAGAAAATGGGATGCAATGGCCAGAAGCACGACGGCGTATTGCTAAGGTGGTCACCGGCGGAATATCTGACTCAGACACAAGGCCATACGTAGTAGCCCAAGCAAACTTGCAAAGAAAGGCACTGGCAACTAATGAATTAATGCTTGAGGCGAACAAAAGGAATATGGCCTTTGCACTGCTCCAGGAGCCGTACATCGGAGGCATAGGTAGAATGAAGGACTACCACGGCGCTAGAATTTACCAGAGCAACAGAACGGAAGACGGTCCCGTCAAGACAGCAATCGCTGTCTTTGACGGTGACATAGACGTCATCCAGTGCCCGGACTTCACCACACCTAACATCACGGTGGTGAAGATGAGGACGATTGCCTGGGAGATCGTGGTGGTCTCATTCTACTTCGAACCAAAGCCAGAACCGATAGGGCCATACTTGGAGCAGCTAAAAAGGATTGAGCGGAACTTCGGCCGGCGGATCATCATGGGCGGCGACGTTAACGCGCAAAACTCTTGGTGGGGCAGCCAAAAAACCAATGTTAGAGGGAATGAGGTGGCTGGTGCTCTCGAAGAAATGGATCTGCAGATACTCAACGTCGGCGGTACTCCAACGTTCCACACAGTGCGTGGAACCAACCTCTACTCAAGTATAGTAGACATCACGGTCTGTACGGCGGATCTGCTCGGCTTGGTGGACGACTGGAAGGTAGTAGAAGGCTTGACGAGCTCAGACCATAACACCATCACCTTCAAGTTGGCCTTGGAGAAGGCAAGGGGTATACAAATTAGTAGAACAACACGTAGATTCAATAGTAAAAAAGCAGACTGGATTCAATTTCGTGAGAAATTGAACCAGTTGCATATAGTACAAAACATTAACCCTTTAGAGATAGATAAAATTAAAAATACAGTAGATTTAGAAAACAAAATTCAGGAATACCAAAACTCAATTATTGAAGTAGCCAACAAAAGTATACCCCTAATAAAGCCAAGTAACAGGGTCAACTTACCATGGTGGACGGAGGAGCTCGCCACGCTGAAGAGGGCAGTCGCCACCAGGAGGCGCAGAATCCGTGTCGCAGCACCGGTCAGGAGAGAGGCCGTCGTGGCTGAGTACCTGCAGATAAAACAAGAATATGAAAATAAAGCCAGAAACGCTCAAACAGAAAGCTGGAAAGCTTTCTGTGAGAAACAAGACGGGGAAGGGCTGTGGGACGGCATATACCGGGTAATAGGCCGAACCAAGAAACGGCACGAGGACTTGCCCCTGATCGTGAACGGAAAGGTACTGGACAACCTCCACTCTGCCGAATTGCTGGCCGAAACATTCTACCCCGGAGATAAAAGGGATGATGATAGAGAGGAGCACAAGCGAGTTAG
The DNA here is from genome assembly GCA_945859665.1 of Anorthoa munda. Taxonomy (NCBI): domain Eukaryota; kingdom Metazoa; phylum Arthropoda; class Insecta; order Lepidoptera; family Noctuidae; genus Anorthoa; species Anorthoa munda. The sequence goes on from OX243918.1 coordinate 223,407, forward strand.
AGAAATGGCTGAAAAAGTGAACGTCATGGGTCATGATGATAAACATGACCCACCGTTCACCATCGAGGAGCTGAACTCCTCCTTGCGCACTTTCAACCCTAAAAAGGCCCCCGGGGCGGATGGGCTCACGGCCGATATCTGCCAGCATTCGATCGACTATGATCCGGGAACTTTCCTGGCACTGGCTAACAAGTGCTTGGAGCTGGGCTACTTTCCCGGGACCTGGAAGCTAATAATATGTGCTCCCCCTACTCTGTAAACTAAAATACGATAGATATATATATTAGTGCAAAATAACATGTGCCCCCTTTACTCTGTAAGATCTAATAAATAATAAGATAAAAAACTGTTAAATAGAATAAGACTATGTATAATAAACTGTAAAATAGATATAAACTAAGATTAAGTGTAAATAATGTATACAAAAAGTAACTAAATAAAAACCCTTCACCCTGTTTTATTTTTAAACACCGAATTAAAATAAATAAAGTAAATTAAAGATAGTCAGATAGAATATGATAGCTGGGAATCCCACCCATAATAGACGCAAATGAGGATGAATGAAAGAAAGATTTAGATTTAGTTATCCCAAATGCCGTCATTATCCCAAATGGATAATGCAGCTCCGACCTTCCCCTCAATCTTGCTGCCGTTGGTGAAGATTCGCACCGCCTGCACATTGTTACTGTCTAGTAACTCTTGGTCTGCCAGGCACATGAACTCGAGGGGCATTTGTGTAGCTGGATGAGGGGCTTCTGCAAACCTTACCGCACTCTCGATCTCCCTGTCCCTGTCCCTTAATAAATAAAATATGCCCTTAGAATAGACTAAAGTGGGCGTCCTACCCACAGAATGCAAGATGATGAATGTAAGAAAGAAATAGTATGAAGAATGAATGTACGAGAGGCATAAAAGATTGAACGGAATGAAAGAGGTTAAGCACTTAAGGCACCAATAACGTTGGTGGGGATTAGAGTTAAAAAGAAAATAATAAAAAAAAAACCTAACCTAACCATATTTTTTTTTTTGTTTCGCTTTGAAAAAATGCATTACGCATACCCACCCATTGGGGGAAAATTTAAGGCCAAAGAGCATAAAAAAAAAAAATTAAAAAAAAGTTTGTAGTGTAAGTATAGTTTTATCTGTAACTAGGTTAGGTAGTTTATAGTTCGTTACCCCCGGCCATTGGCGCCCTATCGAGAAGTTGAGGTGATCGGGCGCCGAGAGGCGGGGGGCTGGTCTTTGCTTGATTTGTTAAGTGAAATATCTTCTTGTCTTAGTCTTCGTAAAGCTCTTTAATATTAAATATAAAAGTAAAAAGAGCGCGGGCCACTGGTAGTTTCATTTGGTTAAAAAAAAAAACCTAACCTTCCTAACGCTCGATTTATTGTGGGCAAAAGAAGAAGTGAATTCCTACTACAGGGCAAGGAAAAGAAAAGGAGAGTTTTATCGAAATTATGAAGAACAGACACAATGTCCTGACAAATTCTATGAATACACCAGAATGAGTGTAGTATCTTTTGACTATATTCTTGAAGCTATCAAGGGCGATTTGTTAATTACTCTTCTATTTTTATGGTTCACTTCTTTGCTGTTCCATATCGGTGCCCTCTCAAAAATTGCTGAAATAATTTGGTCTAGCACGTCTGAGGACATTTCGACACGTTATAAAAATAAATTGCACAACACTGCTATGCAGACGCGCGGGCGGTCAACGCTTGACTTTCGTGCACAGCTCGTTGCCCGCGCCCGCGCCGCTCCCGTGCCGCTGTTTTCGAGGGCTGGTCCATTTGATTGTATGCATTAGATCTTGCCGCGCCCGCGCCGCCACCGCACAGAGCGGCCGGGGTCGGTCAAAAACCAATTTTGAAAAGTTGAAGATAGGTAAAAAAAAAATATGGCTAATACTATTTGAATAGTTGCTTCATCAAAATGCGCAAATATGAAGGTAGGTTTATGACAAAATGTAAGGTTAACAACAGTTCAAACATTCCACATTCGGTTGACTAGAACACATTCAGTAAATTTTGCAGTTCTCTGTTGCTTTTTAATTTCAAAACGACAAAAGTCACTAAAGTTCTGAAACATAAATTCTGTAGCTCAAGGTATCTATTTTAATATAATATTATAATTTTTTACATAAAGTATTTACTTAATATAATAATAGTGGTGAACTTAATAAACTCAAATTTAACAAATAAAATTTGTTGCGGACGTAGCGTGATCGCCTTCCCCGAGAAGGGAGGTCGTAAATCTCCCGGATGGCGCGCTGGACGCCCGAAGAACATTGACTCTCAGATTGGATCTGGTAACCTCTTTGGAATGTTGCCTCAGGACTTCTAATCAAGCAGGTGCAGGGATGATAATTGTTTAATTAAATAAAACACTTCAATTATTTAAAACTTGGTACGAATTTAGGGCTCTCAACAAGTAACTACTAATTAAGTTCAAGTGACTTGTTTCTAGTGGCTATGGCCGATGACTACAATTCTATCTTTGGACCGAGGGTGTTTTATACCCTCGGTCGTTACTACTATCGAGAGCCCCGCGATTTTGTGCCGAAAATAATTTTATTTGCCAAAAAAATCCCTTACCCGACAGTGGGTTTTGGGTCTGTACTATCCCTTCCATGGTGCTATCAACGCCTGGATTTCTGTGTACTGTAGCACAGTAGCACCCCCTATCTCAGTATCTAATCCATACATCTATATCCAGGCATTGATAGCGTCCCTAGGCTATATCTATAGAAAAAAGGGGCAAGTTCCCTTATTTTCATGTCGGAAAGTTGTATAACAACATTCCTAGCCCAGAGAGTACTATAGGTTGGGGTGACCTGCTGACAAATTCAGCAAGTCGTCTATGGGCGGCTTAAAAAAGCTTATTTTCGGACGTTTATCGTGGGATATCATCCCTGAAATACACGCTCCTTAACGTTTTTGACAATTTATTCTATTAGTTCAATTTCTACTCAGACCATCCAAGCTATCACCACCGAATATGGGTGGCCTGGTGGCTGAAGGAGAGCACTTTACAGTTCTAGTGCCTTCATAAGTATATATATACATTTTGTACATAATGTACCCAAAAAAGTGTTAGTTCGACAGCTAGTCACTCCCTTTGTGTCTAGCTATCTCCTAAACTACTTAACTGATTCTATATTTTTATGGGACGACACGATGGCGCGTCTATCGGGCCATCGGGAAGTCCCCGAAAATTCCTTATTTTTGGAAGTCTCAGGGGTGTATAGTCCCTGGGAATGCCAAAAAACGGGCCAAAAATCACAAGTCCAGATTACCATGTCTGGATTTGTGCCTAAACTATATGAGCGATTTTCGCTCCAAAGGGATGGCCTGATAGCTAGTCCAACGGGCCATCCGAAAGTACTTCTATAATAAGTACATCTATTTCCTTCAGGGAGTTATTCGACCTGAAGGGTCTACAAATTTCAACAATTTTGTTTGTTTACATTTTTCCGCGCTGAGTATGTCGGAAACTATCCGGGCGATCTTTCTCGTCTAAAGACCGTCTGGAAGCCCCTTCGACGAGCTTTCCAATGGTAGTACTTTTAACAGTACACCTACATATTTTCTAGGTACTTAGGGCACCTAAAAGAATAGTCCCGTCGAAACTCCCATAAACAGCGCGTTTTACACTATATACCGACATGATATCTCAGGTAAATAGGCTTTATATAAAGCAGTACACTAATTCTGAACTGTATATAGGTTTCCCGTCTTGATCTAGGTCCCCCATATACCCTAAAATGACCTAAATGTCCTAAATTCACTTCCTGAGACATCACGTCAATATTCACATATTAATGGTGGAAACTATACATTTTCCACATTATATCATTCCTATGTACTAAAATTATGTCTAATACATAATATAACCCCTCAAAACATGATTTTAAGCTACCAGAATTTTTGTACGCAAAACGCCAACATATAAAACTACCCGCCGCCATCTGGCGCACCATTCGGAACTAGGCGGGCGCAGCGAACGCACGCATTCACATGAAATTGATTTTACGTTTTAAGTATGAAAACTATAATATTTATATAATTCAATGCTTCTATTCTATTAATCTGGTATTACTAAAACCCAATATGCATAAATAAACGTTAAGGACGTTATATTACTACCTTAAAAATGCGATTCAAAATACCATTACAAACCGAGCTTATAAATAGGACCGACGTGTTTACAACATTTTCATTCCTACTTGGAATGAACTGGCAGACTTGATATTTCAAGATCCTTCAAAAAGTTGGGTTTATATGAGTGAATACTTTAAAGAATATAGACACACACACTTTATATTGAAAACTAATTGTCTCCCTGACCAACATAATTCTATGAGAATAAGAGTTTCAGATTTTTTTTACAATATAAAAAGAAGATATTTATATACTGCGCGCTAAAAGGACTTACTGTATAGTAAATATACTCTGAGTGGCTGCAACAAACTGAAACATTCCCATTTTACACTTTGCCTGCTGGACCTGGTTGTCCGTGATCTAGTTTTGATTCAGCCAGTGAAAGATTGAAACGTAGAAAAGTCACGCTCGAGAAATGGGAACAGCAGATTAGTAGCGTATGAAATAGATTTTGTACCACCGGAAAAACGTATTCGTTTTTATAGTGTTAGCGAGATAAAATCGAGTCTACACAGCACTACTCAATCGAAGACGCGTGCCCGTCACTACGATCTGTCACTGGAGACTGGATGTACTTTTCGCGCGGTTTTTCGATGCCAAAATATTGATTTTCTCAATTGTAATTAATTAAATGTGTTTTTAAAACTATTTGTGTTTAATAAAGTTCAGAAGTGTGATAAATATAAACCCACAAACTATATTTTGTACTATTTGACAGTAATTTCAGTGTGCATGTGCATGAGACGTTACCTACTGTTGTGTTGTTTATAAGTTAATAATTATTTTGCTTGTATTTTGCACAAATGGATGCTTTTCAGTGAAAATAGTGCATTAATTGTATACGTATGTACTTATGGTTTTCTTTCACATTTATTGCAAAACTAAAGTGTAAAAAACTTTTACTTGAAACAAGTTCTGAAAAGTTTGTGCAGTGACTGGTTTTGTTAGTAAATGATTTTAGGCCCTGGAATAACTATACAAGGTCAAATAGATGTTGACCCAGAGTTGGAAGGATGCATGTGCATGAAATAACACATTTTGAAATTTGCAATGACTGTTCCTGCTTTTTGGTGAGCTGTATCATTTTGATTTATTTGTCTGGATTTAATTGACATTAAAGTGCAGTGAAATTAGTTTATGCAAAACTAAAGACATTGTGTATGCAACATAAAGTTAATTCAGAGCTATAAAGTTTTCCAGACTCACATAATTTTTTGAACAATTTACATTGACAAAACTTAATTTTAATTATTTTGGTTACTTAGAGTAATTTTTATGGCTTTCTTATAACTGTATGTTATTGAACTATATGTGCTGTTTATAGAACAATTGTGTGTGTGTAAATTTAAGTACTTTTGCTTGTGCTATAATGGGTCGGTCAAAAAATAAGAAACGGTCACATAGCACTTCAAGTTCATCTTCCTCATCTGATAGAGGAAAGAAGAAGTACAAAAGAGAACTGAAGGATAAAGATAGGCGTATTGATGCTCTGGAGAGTTTGATTAAAGAGTTACGAAAGACAAGTAATTATCATAGTGAATCAACACCGTCACCACCAGTTTCTATGTCTTCAATAGCATGCGTGCCACAGACTAATTCTAGTGAAGTGACGTCAAAGCCAGTTGTGCGTTATGTAGGGCGTAATGACTTTATACCTGAGTTTAATACACAAACTACATCAGTTTCTGTAGAACATTGGATTCGCAATTTAGAAAGTACGGCTAAAATGCATGGATGGGATGAGCGTACCTTGATTTGTAATTGTACTGCAAAGTTGAGTGGTTATGCTAAAGGGTGGTATGAGCAAAAAGCATCTTATGAGATTAGTTGGACGGAGTGGAAGGAAAAATTAATTAAAGCTTTTCCGTTTACTAAAAATAAATGGGTGCTAATTAAACAGGCTTCTTTTTAATATCATTATTCGCCCCCAAAAATGTATGTTGCCATCTAAATTACTAAGTCAGCCACAATTAACGAGCATCTAAATAATACTATGTTAGCCACTAGTTATCTTCTATGTAAACCACTCTAAATACAACTCAGCATGATGGTTATTTTTTAGCATCAAAATTTTTAACATGCATTCTAACAGTAAATTTCTAAAATACTATTAAATGACATCAAAAAAAATATATTTATTTAGCTTCTAATTTTTTAACTCAGTACGTTTAAAATGTAACTTACGTGTAAAATTTTTAACATGCATTCTAACAGTAAATTTCTAAAATACTATTAAATGACATCAAAAAATATATTTATTTAGCTTCTAATTTTTTAACTCAGTACGTTTAAAATGTAACTCATCCCATATTAATTGATCGTAAAAAAATTGCAAAAACATTTCATCAAATAGTATATTGGCCACTAATATTACCAGAAGCTATTGAGGAGAGACAAAATAAAAGACTATATTTTTTGGTTTTAATATAGAATAGGTGCAAGTTGGATTAGTATTTATGCGACAGAGTCGACGGAGCCCCGCTGCGCGGGGCTCCTATTTCTGTATGCAGGGTTTAAAGTAACCTAACACGAAGGAGATGACGGGAGCTGAGTTCGCTCGCTTTGCTCGCTCACTTCAGCTCCCGTCATCTCCTTCGAACCTAACCTGTCCGTGTCGGGGTGCCCTAAGCTCCCGAGCTCGCTACGCTCGCTCTTGGACAACTCAACTCGTCGTCACATGAATCGAATGGCGCTCTCTGATTGGTGCAAATGGCCGGTCGCTGTCGTCTCGCGTACTCGCGCCAAATCATGCAGTGGCTATTTTCACGATAAAAGAATAAGATTGAAAGAGTATTGTTTTACATGCTAAGTTATAATAAATTATGCTTTCTTTCTTTCTTCGATAGAAGCTTGAATTATATTTTTTTGAGGATATTGCGTTGAAGCTGTAAAACGTAAAATGGTGACAAGATATAAAATCCGTGGCCGAGTTAGTAAATTACGTGGCAATGTATAAATAAGAAGGACAAGTCACAATAATTGATGATCTTTACTTGACGCTTTCTGTAGAATATTTAGTTGGCGTTGCAAAAAAGACGAATTAGTTTATTAGAGGCTATGTCATTTTCCCGTTGCTTAGTTATAAAATTAGAAGTTTAATCACGTGTCCAATAAATAATTTTGTGGCTAGACTTATTATTTCCCAAAATAAATTATCACATATTAGGGAGTTAGTGAATCGAGTCAGGTTGCCTAGCGAAGAACCTATTGAATTTTATTATAGTAAATTGGGCATAGGCATGTCACGTCACTTGAGCGATGAAGTGATCACAGAAGCTATTATTGGTACACTTGGTAACAAACTGTTAGAAGTTGGTGCGAAGTCAGCCGGGTGCCGCGACACCGCTTCTCTTCTTCAATACCTGGTCAGTATTAACAACTTGGATGCTAGTGTAGAACAGGACCAAGCTGTGACGTCATAGAAAAGTGTCAGCTCTAACAAAAATATAAAATGTTATACATGTGGCAAATTAGGGCATAAGGCAAATATATGTCGTAAGAGCAAGGAACACAGACAGACAACGAAAAATAATGAGAATAAGAAATGTTCCTTTTGTAACAAATTAGGTCATGTGGAATCAACCTGTTATAAAAAGAACAATCTTAGTAAACATTGCTCATTTTTTTATATTGATGGACACTCATTAGGAGAGTGCCGAAAAAAATCAAAGACGGGTCCTCAGAATAGATTAGTTCGAAAGATTCAAACTGTGTGCTGTGACTCTTCTGACAAAAAGTACTTTAAAGAGGTACTTGTGAATGGGGTTTTGGCAAATGCTTTTCTGGATTTTGGCAGCTCCTGCAATGCAATGACACAAAGTTTTTATGAGAAACAAGACCTGGAGTCAGTGGCGTCTTTAGCCCATGTAGCGCCCGTGTGCAATCATTACCCTAGCGCCCTCTAGTAAGCGCGCGTTCAAAATGGAATGGGTACAAATAACATCACATTACCACAAACTGTCAAATTACCCCAATACGAGTAGATAATAAACTCTACTGTTTGTATATTAAATTGAAAATCGATTGAAGAAATTTAACAGTTTTGGATGTCATAACCTCCATCTTGTTTTCATCCTTATTTACTGGCCGCACCCAGTATTTCCTTTTCCGTCTTGATCGACCACAAAATCATGAATTTGTCTTCCGATGAAGAACTATCGTCAAAAAACATTGTGACCGTCCAACAGCGCGGGATTCGTGAGCAAGTGCATGCTCGAACGTAAACGAGGTAGGAAGGAGTGACAAGAATAACAAAATACAACTTTGTGGTTATTTCAAACCTCTGACCCCGGTGAAAGTCGCAACAGTTGTGGCAGCTAATAACAAATCTTACTTAAAAGCCGATTTACTTCATATTTACATGTTTACTCAAATATAATATTTAATCCATTGCTTCAAGGCTTACTTTGCAAAATTATGTATAGTGGTAGAACACAAAGTGCGGCACGCGCCACGCGTACACACGTTTTTGAGAATTGCCGCGAGCGTGACGTTCGTCCATGGCAATTTGAAATTTATTTTTATTTCTTAACAGCTGAATTCGGGATTCGCAATATAATTGTGGGCGTGTTTTCAAACAAATCAAAACAGGTGTCTTTGGTAGCGATGCGACACTCACACCTATATAATCTGCAATTATTATCTGTTTTTAGGTTTATTTCATGTTGAAACAAAAGTTACTATTGTAAAAGCCGCTCGTGGCGTGCCTTGCTTTGCTGTAATTCGACATATTTTTAAGAATAGCTCCAGATGCCATACAAAATGTATGCAAACCGGAGGTCTTTTTACGTGGGTCATTGAAAGTGCCGTGGCCGGAGGGCGCTTGCGGCGAGTGGCGCTTGGCGCCCCCTGGGGCGCGGCGCCCGTGTGCCTCGCACACCCTGCACTACAGGTAAAGCCGCCCCTGCCTGGAGTTAAAACCTAATAATGATGTAGTAATAAAAGGATATGGTGATGCATTCATTACACCTGTAGGTACAGTTACTGCTACTCTTGTGGTTGATGGTGCAAAGCAGGAAAATTTGTTTTACATTGTTCCTGATCATGTTCAGTATGTGGATGTTTTGATAGGACAGACATTCACAGAGTCTCCAAATTTAGTGGTTGTGAAGACTGCCACTGATTTGAATATTTATGAGGATGAGATGGCTTTTCAAGTGACTGAGTTATGTGATAGTTTTGATAAGGTTTGCTTATATCCTCAAACTGACACAAACCTAATTCCTGGTGTGCATAAGGTTTTGGTACGACTGGATCCTGTTGTTGATGGTTTTATGAATGTCAAGAAGAGTGAGCAGAGAAAACCATTGAACGAAAAGGATGTTCTTGTTGACAATACTGAGTCATCTGATGGGTATGCTGTCATTAAGCTGGTGAATAGAACAAATTCAATCTTAAAACTTAAGGAAGCAGATTGTGTAGCAAGAGCGGAATTATTAAAACCAGATTTAGGGATGGTAGATAATGTAAAGGTGGGTGCACATTTGAATGATGATGAGAAAGTTGAATTGAATGATCTTTTAGCTAAATATGAGCATTGTTTTTCTGGAAATGGAATGGAACTAGGGAACTGTAGTGTAGAAATGAGCATCAGTTGACGGAGAATAAGGTGATAAACTTCAAGCCTTACCAAATGTCTTCCCATGAGAGGGACATAGTGAGAAATATTGTTGGTGAACTGCTAGATTCTGGAATCATCGAGAAGTCTACATCCCCTTTTGCTAGCCCAGTTCTACTGTTGAATAATCCCAGTTGAATAATTCCATTGAGTACAAAGCCCAAATTGCGGCAAAAAAACTGGGCATCTTAAACAGAGTGAAGCGATACTTTACGTCTGGACAGCTTTTAACTCTTTACAAGGCGCAAGTCCGATCCTGCATGGAGTATTGCAGCCACCTCTGGGATGGCTCAGCTAAATATCAGCTTGCTGCGCTTGACTCGGTGGAACGCAGAGCTAAGAGACTGATTGGCGACGTCAAACTGGTGGATGCCAAGCTTCACAGCTTGGCTCATCGCCGTAAGGTTGCCTGCTTGTCGGTCTTCTACAGACTATACTTTGGCGAGTGTGCTCTGGAACTCCACGACCTCATCCCACCGGCCCCCTTCTACCATAATAGTCTTAGTATGTCCCTATATTGTATGTCGTTTTGTGACAAATAAACACTTTGTATGTGTGTGTAGTAATAGTCTTAGTATGTTCCTATATTGTATGTCGTTTTGTGACAAATAAACACTTTTTCTTTCTTTCTTTTCTTTCTTTACCATCGGACATCTAGACGCACTGCAAGTTACCATCCTCACTTAGTTGCTATTCCGCCAATTCGCACCAAGCGCTTCCAAACATCCTTCATAATGCGCACAGCAAAAGAGTGGAACTCACTACCAGCGTCTGTGTTTCCAAACGCATACAACCCGAATCTCTTCAAAGATAGAGTAAACAGGCTTCTTCTGGGTAAGCTCACTCCATCGTCGACTTTGTCTCCGTCATCTCTGACCTAGGCTAGAGTCAAGAGCAAACCCATAAAAAATAAAAAAAATAAAAAAATTAAAAGGATGGCGGACGCTCACTGAAAGCGTTGAGTATCTAGGTCATGTTATCTCAGATGGTGAAATCAGACCCTCAATTCATAAAATTACAGCTGTATCAAGTTCTAAAGTACCTTCAAATGTTCATGAATTACGCCAGTTCCTCGGTCTTGCGAGTTATTTCCGCAAATTTATCCAAGGCTTTGCGTCTATTGCGCGACCACTTACCTCTCTCACGAAAAAGACTGCAGAATGGCAGTTGGGATCGGAACAAGAACAGGCTATGCAAACCCTTAAGCAAATACTTCATCAGATCCAGTTCTGGTCATTTACGATCCAGAAAGAGAAACACAGGTTCACACAGATGCATCAAAACTCGCACTTGGCGGCGTTCTCCTTCAAAAGCAGCCTAGTGGAGATACCAAGGTTGTTACTTATGCGAGCAGACAGACAACCGTCTCCGAAGCGAAATACCACAGCTTTGAACTAGAGGCTCTCGCAGTGGTATTTGCCATTCAAAGATTTAAGGTGTAGGTATCTGTCCGGAATCAAGTTCCGAGTTGTAACGGATTGTTCAGCGTTACGTATGGCCTGGCTGAAAAAGGATTTATCTCCGCGCATTGCTCGTTGGTGGCTCGACCTTCAAGAGTAAAACTTAGAAGTGGATCACCGCCCAGGGAGATCCATGGCACACGTTGCGTGCTCTCAGTCGTAATCCTATATTAGTACAGCATATTGTGGAGAAGGATTTGATTGATGCGTTACAGGAAGGAGATGAAGAAATTCGGGGATTAATTGAAAATTTAAAATGGAACAAGAGGCTAATAAGAAAAAGAATAATGGACTTTCAAAGGACTATAAGGTTGTTGATGGCAAGTTATGTCGTCTGGTAGATAACAGCTATAAGCCTGTTTTACCTAAAAGTGCAAGATTCCATATACTGAAGTTGTACCATGACGAAAACGGTCATTTAGGAACAGAAAAGTGTTTGGAAGCTATACAAGCTAAATATTGGTTTCCAAAAATGCGAAAGTATGTCGGGAAGTAGGTTGCAAGTTGTATTGGATGCCAATTTACGAAGAAGCCTACTGGGAAACAACCTGGAAAAAAATGAATCCGTACCGTTCCACACATTGCATGTAGATCACCTGGGGCCATTTTGCAAAAGTAGTGGGAAGACTTATATCATATTGATGGGTTCACGAAATTCGTCTGGTTGGAAGCTGTCGCTAGTGCTAACGCTAAAGGAGCTATCACAGCATTGACTAAACTAAGTCAAGTTTTTGGTCACCCAGATCGAATTATCAGTGACAGAGGTACCGCTTTTACTGGTAAGGAGTTTGAGAGTTATTGCGCAGATCACGGAATTAAGCACGTATTAAATGCTGTCGCCTCTCCGCGGGCGAACGGGCAGGTGGAACGCCTTAACCGCACAATTCTCAGTTCGTTGTCAGCTCATATGGGTGAGGAGCAAAAAGGTTGGGATGCCTATCTGCCAAAGGTACAACTAGGCATCAATTCTTCAGTCAGTTACGGAACTGGTAAGTCACCCTTAGAGTTGTTGTGTGGCCTTAGACCTAGACTAGCCAATGATTTGCAAGGTGCAGTTTACAGTGACGATATTGCGGCACTCAGAAATGAAGCTGCACAGAAAATCGAGACTAACGCTTCTAAAATGAAAGTACGCTTTGACTAAAGTCGTAGAGAGGGTGCTCCTATATCAGTCGGGCAGTTAGTCATGGTTGAGCGTAAAATTTTACGACCTGGATTATCCAGTGGGAAATTAGTTCCCAGATATGCGGGACCGTATAAGGTAACTGCCGTGTTGCCAAACGATCGCTTTGAGGTAACGTCGTCCACGAAGGGAAAGCGAGCTTACAAAAACATTGTTGCCCGTGACAAAATTAAAGTGTGGTGTCACAGAGATGAAAGTTCATCATCTGGTGAAGGTTAATTACATGAATACACAGGTTTACCAGATCTAACATAGAATACACAGGTTTACAGGTTTACTTTATCTTAAACTGCTTTCGGAGCCTTATACCACTTTTACTGTTAATCCTAAAGAACTTTAACGCTTGCCTTCGGGGCCTACACAGCTTGCGGTGCTTGCTTTCGGAGTCTTAATGCACCCTGACTTATTGATGTGTGACTTGTTGATGCGCCTTGCCTCCGGGGCCTCAGCGTTTACTAGTGCTTGCTTATGGAGCCTCACAGCACTCAACCATAAAATAACACTTGCCTACGGGGCCTACTCAGCGTGCAGTGCTTGCTTCCGGGGCCTTTAAAGCACCTTGACGTATAGCGGCTGATGCGCTTTGCCTAAAGGAATTGTAACGCTTGCCTTCGGGGCCTACACAGCGTGCGGTGCTAGCTTTTGGAGCCTTAACGCACCATGACATGTTGCGGTTGATTCGCATTTGTTCAGTGCTTGCTTACGGAGCCTCACAGCACTTAACCATATACAAGTTTGATGCGCTTTGCCTACGGGGCCTCAGCGTTTGTTCAGTGCTTGCTTACGGAGCCTCACAGCACTTAACCATATACAAGTTTGATGCGCTTTGCCTACGGGGCCTCAGCGTTTGACCAGTGCTTGCTTACGGAGCCTCGCCGCACTTAATCATATACAAGTTGACGTTTGCCTTCGGGGTCTACGGCGTTGGTTTAGTGCTTGCCTTCGGGGCCTCTACAGTGCTAGTCAGTGGTTGCCTTTGGGGCCTTGCCACTATCAGATTATTCTCTTCTTTGGAAGAGAATGACATCATCCTTGAAAATCACAGTGACGAGGCGCAGAGTACGAATACGGTTGCGACAAGACGCCGCTCAAGCAATGGGACTACCTTCTGCTCTTCTTCGGAGGACCGAAGAGTTGCAGGATGGCCGAGTTGTTAGCGAGATAAAATCGAGTCTACACAGCACTACTCAATCGAAGACGCGTGCCCGTCACTACGATCTGTCACTGGAGACTGGATGTACTTTTCGCGCGGTTTTTCGATGCCAAAATATTGATTTTCTCAATTGTAATTAATTAAATGTGTTTTTAAAACTATTTGTGTTTAATAATAGTAATATTATAAGTCTTATCAGATAAAATCGGAAAGTACAAGATTTAGAAGATATTATGCTTGCCAAGCTGTAAAGAATCCGATTGAAACTATAATTCTTTATTAAAATACATACCTACATGTGAAAAACACCAACTATGTATATTACAGTACTACTGTTAATAAAAAAGTGAATAAAACTAATAATAACCTTTTAACAGTTTTTATAATCTATGTAATAATTATAGAACGCTATTTCTATAAAATTACTCAATAGTGGGTAATATTGACTATTCATAAACTAAAATAATGACAATTAAATAAATTAAGGCGTTATTATTCATTCTGCATCATTAATTTGTTAAAAATAATTTAGACCGCTTTCAAGTATGGGGCGGCCGCTCTGTGCGCCGCCGCCGCTCCACTGCCCGCAAGATTCGAGGCAGCGGCCTTAGTGTCGTTTTCCACATTATATCATATAATATAACTAGCTTCTCCCAGTGGCTTCGCCCGCGTCAAAGTCGAAAATTATCCCGAGGGAATATTTTCCTGGGATAAAAAGTATCCTATGTGCTATTCCTGACTATAATGTATCTCTGTGCCAAATTTCATCCAGTTCCGTCCAGCCGTTTGAGCGTAAAGCAGTAACAAACATAGAAACATACACACTCAAAATTTTTCACCTTTATAATATTAGTGTGAAGTTTGATACTGATGTATAATGTAAATTTTCCCATAAATTTTAACTTTTTGAGATGTCTCATGTATAATAATATTTGACATCTGCCACTGTCAACACTGGTGTGAACTGGTGTTAAAAAAGTACTCTGTGGTGTCAGTGTCAACTGTTAATAGTGTCAATCAATAACAAAAAGTTGTTTTTAAATCAAGAATTGAAGTCTGCACGGAATTTTAAATATGTTCTTCTTTCTAGTATTTATTTCGTGGGTCGTAGTTGTCAGCTCAATTAGCAGAACAAACCTGTAATCTGAGGTTTGATGAATGGAGCAAAAAACTAATTAATAAACTTGTGTTTGAGAAAAGAAAGCGAAAGTGGTTTGGGAGAATGTCCGTATGGCAGAGCGAGGAGCAGCGCTGCGCGGTGGTGCTGCGCGAAGTGTTCGGCTGGCTGGGCGGGCGCGAGTTGGCGTGCGCGGGTGCTGCGTGCCGCGCTTGGCGCTGCGCCGCCGCCGAGCCCGCGCACTGGCGCCGCCTGCTGCGCGCCGGTCCGCACGCCGCGCACTCTTCACACGGTACCACGCCACCACGCGCGTACCACCTAATATTGCTGTGTTGTGTGCATAACCCGGTCTAACTGCATGCGCTGAAGTCACACTGAGAAGAGCAGGTGAGTTGAATTGTTCCCAAATATAAGTTTGCATGTTGCTCTAATACAAATTTAAGGGGAACCACTTTAATTAGTTTTTAATATGTTGTTTACCTTTGGTAATAAAGACAACTTTGTGTGAGTCAGGAATGACATAACAAGCGTGAGGTTATGTAACTCTGGAGCTGTAATGGATATCTACAGCTGTGTGTCCCGTTGCTATGCAATGTAAAATCAATCTTGTAAATTAAATCTCAACATATTATCTTTAAATTGCATATAATTTGTGCTGTCTTCTATTAAAGGCGTCTTATTGTATTATATTGTAAACTAGCTGTTCCCCGTGGCTTCACTCCCGTGGGCCACCCCACAGGACCCGTTTTGGGATTAAAAAATAGCCTATGTTACTCAGGAATAACGTAGCTTTCCATTGGTTTCGGAGCCTATTCGGTACAAACAAACAAACAAAAAAATCTTTCCTCTTTATAATATTAAGTATAGATTAATTCAAGCAGTAAGAAGCCAAACATTGGTATTATTTATAATTATTGATAGTTTTCTGCCTGATTTGATCCAATTTTCACAATTGACTGCATCATCATCATTTCAGCCAGAAGATGTCCACTTCTGAACATAAGCCTCCTCCAGCAGTTTCCTTGCACTATATATTTTATAATATTTCTTCATTGCTTCATTTGAGTATGGCCGGACCCATTTAGTTAAACCTTTTTTAGGTTTCCGTACCAGATGGGTCCAAACGGAGCCCTATTGCTGTCACTCACATGTCTGTCTGTCTTTCTGTCCGTCGGCTGTCACACAGGTTTTTAGAGCCAATCGGTTGGAGCTACAATTTTCAAATTTTGACAATTATGCATCTTGTTGACCCAAAGCCATATAAATTGTTAAAATATATTTTAAAATGTTTTAACGGGGAGATTTCATACAGAAAAAGGGCATGTGAAAAAGAAAATATTCCCCTTTTTGAGCTCGTTGAATAGATAGAAATACTGTATTTTTCTTTCTTAAATTTTTTTTTTTTTCGAGTCTTCTGTGCACTCTGGGTGACTATGCCAGCCTCATAGGAACAATCTAAAATAGTGTAACCAATACTATGCGCATGCTGCACAGCGATTCCGCCAGTAGCCGGTACACTACCAGTATCTACTCACAACACTTTTGTCTCATACCTTTCATTCCCTCTCTCATTTCTCATTCCTTTCTTTCCCTCTCTCATCTCTCATTCCTTTCTTTCACACTTTCTTTTATTTCACTCGTCTCTGTCTGTCTGTCTGTCTGTCTGTCTGTCTGTCTGTCTGTCTGTCTGTCTGTCTGTCTGTCTGTCTGTCTGTCTGTCTGTCTGTCTGTCTGTCTGTCTGTCTGTCTGTCTGTCTGTCTGTCTGTCTGTCTGTCTGTCTGTCTGTCTGTCTGTCTGTCTGTCTGTCTGTCTGTCTGTCTGTCTGTCTGTCTGTCTGTCTGTCTGTCTGTCTGTCTGTCTGTCTGTCTGTCTGTCTGTCTGTCTGTCTGTCTGTCTGTCTGTCTGTCTGTCTGTCTGTCTGTCTGTCTGTCTGTCTGTCTGTCTGTCTGTCTGTCTGTCTGTCTGTCTGTCTGTCTGTCTGTCTGTCTGTCTGTCTGTCTGTCTGTCTGTCTGTCTGTCTGTCTGTCTGTCTGTCTGTCTGTCTGTCTGTCTGTCTGTCTGTCTGTCTGTCTGTCTGTCTGTCTGTCTGTCTGTCTGTCTGTCTGTCTGTCTGTCTGTCTGTCTGTCTGTCTGTCTGTCTGTCTGTCTGTCTGTCTGTCTGTCTGTCTGTCTGTCTGTCTGTCTGTCTGTCTGTCTGTCTGTCTGTCTGTCTGTCTGTCTGTCTGTCTGTCTGTCTGTCTGTCTGTCTGTCTGTCTGTCTGTCTGTCTGTCTGTCTGTCTGTCTGTCTGTCTGTCTGTCTGTCTGTCTGTCTGTCTGTCTGTCTGTCTGTCTGTCTGTCTGTCTGTCTGTCTGTCTGTCTGTCTGTCTGTCTGTCTGTCTGTCTGTCTGTCTGTCTGTCTGTCTGTCTGTCTGTCTGTCTGTCTGTCTGTCTGTCTGTCTGTCTGTCTGTCTGTCTGTCTGTCTGTCTGTCTGTCTGTCTGTCTGTCTGTCTGTCTGTCTGTCTGTCTGTCTGTCTGTCTGTCTGTCTGTCTGTCTGTCTGTCTGTCTGTCTGTCTGTCTGTCTGTCTGTCTGTCTGTCTGTCTGTCTGTCTGTCTGTCTGTCTGTCTGTCTGTCTGTCTGTCTGTCTGTCTGTCTGTCTGTCTGTCTGTCTGTCTGTCTGTCTGTCTGTCTGTCTGTCTGTCTGTCTGTCTGTCTGTCTGTCTGTCTGTCTGTCTGTCTGTCTGTCTGTCTGTCTGTCTGTCTGTCTGTCTGTCTGTCTGTCTGTCTGTCTGTCTGTCTGTCTGTCTGTCTGTCTGTCTGTCTGTCTGTCTGTCTGTCTGTCTGTCTGTCTGTCTGTCTGTCTGTCTGTCTGTCTGTCTGTCTGTCTGTCTGTCTGTCTGTCTGTCTGTCTGTCTGTCTGTCTGTCTGTCTGTCTGTCTGTCTGTCTGTCTGTCTGTCTGTCTGTCTGTCTGTCTGTCTGTCTGTCTGTCTGTCTGTCTGTCTGTCTGTCTGTCTGTCTGTCTGTCTGTCTGTCTGTCTGTCTGTCTGTCTGTCTGTCTGTCTGTCTGTCTGTCTGTCTGTCTGTCTGTCTGTCTGTCTGTCTGTCTGTCTGTCTGTCTGTCTGTCTGTCTGTCTGTCTGTCTGTCTGTCTGTCTGTCTGTCTGTCTGTCTGTCTGTCTGTCTGTCTGTTACCTTTTCACGCTTAAACCGCTCAACCGATTAAGATGAAATTTGGTAGGCAGATAGTTTGAGACCTTGGAACGGACATAGGCTACTTTATTTTGCAAAAAATGCGAAGGGGGGGGCATTGGGAGGGGGGTTAATTTTGAATGAAACTTCTTATGATGGCTTAAGCTGCTGAACCGATTAAGATGAAATTTGGTGTGAAGATAGTTTGAGACCCTGGGCAGGACTTAGGCTACTTCTTTTTTTCATAAAACACAAATGGGAATAAATAGGGGGGTGGGTTAGATTTGTGTGAAACTTCTTATTATGGCTTAAACCACTGAACCGATTTAAATGAAATTTGGTATGCAGATAGTATGAGACCCTGGGATGGACATAGCCTACTTTTTTGTATAAAACAAGGTGCGGGAGAAATGGGGTGGAGTAGTTATAAAATATGAAAATAATATGAAACTTCTTTTATGGCGTCCTTCTTATTCGGCTGTAGGCATGATATAATTGTTTGCGAAAGATTTGAGTGTCAATTTGAAAATGTCAACTTAATGTACTGACATTAAGTTGACATTTTCCGTGTGTGTCCGTGAAAGTGGTAATATAAGCAAAACTTTAAAATATTCTACTGCTTAATTTTATTAGGGAGATATTTTTTTGCTGTGGATATGCCTCGCAAGCGTAAATCTAATCTGAGCCGTAGCTCTAGCAGAGCTCGAACAGCAAGAGTAGCTAGAAGCCAAGAAACAGAGGAGCAGACTCAATCCGTCAAATTTTAGATGATGAGCGTCACGCAACCCAAAGAGCTGCTGAGACTTTCGATCAGATTCAGGCTCGCCAACTCGCAGATGCTGAGCGTCACGCAACCCAAAGAGCTGCTGAGACTTTCGATCAGATTCAGGTTCGCCAACACGCAGATGCTGAGCGTCACGCAACCCAAAGAGCTGCTGAGACTTTAGACCAGATACAGGTTCGCCAACACGCAGATGCTAAGCGTCACGCAGCTCAAATAGCTGCTGAGAGTTCCAACCAGACTCGGGCTCGCCAACTCGCAGATGTTGAGCGTCACGAGACTCAAAGATCTGCTGAGACTTTAGACCAGACTCAGGCTCGCTAACTCGCAGATGCTGAGCGTCACGCAACTAAAAGGGCTGCTGCGACTTTCAACCAGACTCAAGCTCACCAACTGGCAGATGCTGAGCGTCACGCAACTTAAAGGGCTGGTGAGACTTTTGAGCAAACACAGGCCTGTCGGATTTTAGATGCCGAACGTCACGCGTCATCGATAGCTGCTGAGACGCCTGAACAATCCCAAATACGGCGTATTTTACGAGCTCAACGGCAGTCTGAAAGGAGACGTTTGCAAGAAATACATGGGAGTAGTTCCACAACGCTGCGTCTGATTATGACCCATTGATTGATTACACTAACCATCGATTAGTTCTCATAGGGAACATGGATAAAAAATTTAGATATTGTGAAGCATTCAAGTGGAATAATGAGACACCGGGTATGTGTTGCTCTGGTGGTAAAGTTTCAGTTCCAACGCTTGGTGAGCCAGAAGAACCACTCAAGCCTTTGCTTTTGTATGACAGTGATAAATCTCGCCGTTTTTTAAACAGAATAAGAAAATATAATACATGCTTCCAAGCAAGCTTGAAACAAGTGGCAGCAGAGTGACTCACCCTACCCTAAACTCTACCCTATAGAGTTGCCTAACTCTTTAGAATTATCAGGGGTACCGTCCCATACGTGCACGATGCACTTAGTAATTATAGGAAAACGAAAGCTGATTCAAAAAAAAAATATTACAAAGAGCTAAAACACTTAGTGATTAGTTCTTTGTACAACGAAAAAGTTGCGTACTTTAAGCACAACATTAATAATAAAATAAAAGACCCTAAATTATTATGGAAAAATTTAAAATCCACCTTATCGCCCTATAAGCCCAGACAAGACCTTCCGTCGCACTTTTTAGATCCTGAACTAATTAACAACAATTTTTTAACTGTCCCCGGTAACCCCGTGGCAAGTACATCACTTATAAACTATTATGAAAACCATAGACATGGTGAAGAAACTTTTGCAATCACTCCAGTGGAAGAGAACGACATCTCTCGCGTTGTCTCCAACCTTAAAAGTAACGCTGAAGGTTACGACAACATTACCCTGGATATGATTAACATGACCCTGCCACATACGTTAACTATTATAACGGACATAGTAAACTGCTCCATACTGACGTCTAAGTTCCCCGACCTATGGAAAACTGCCTCCGTTAGGCCCTTGCCAAAAAATTCTAACCCTTCCACTATAAAAGATCTACGCCCTATAAGTATATTGCCATGTCTATCCAAAGTATTGGAAAAAGTCGTTAGCCGCCAGTTGACACTATTTTTGGAACAAAATAACATCCTTCCTGATTTACAATCTGGTTTCAGAAAGCAGCGTAGTACATCTACTGCTTTACTGGATGTTACTGATAATATATTATCTGCCCAAGATAGGGGAATGTGCTCATTACTGGTTTTACTCGATTTTTCTCGTGCATTTGACGCAATAAATATCCCGCTATTACTATCCAAGCTAAGTTATTATGGTTTCGATGCCGGTGCTGTGCAATGGTTCCGCAGCTATCTATCTAATAGGGAGCAACTTGTCGACTTGCGTTTGGGAGACGGAACTACCCTTAGATCGACCCGCATTACTGTAGAGAGAGGTGTCCCACAGGGCTCGATATTGGGCCCGATTCTTTTTATTTTGTACTGTGCGGATATTGTAAAGTGCCTCCAGAGATACAAGTACCATATATACGCTGACGATGTTCAACTATATATATCTTTTAGACCTGACGAGTACATTAGTGCCATTAAGGACCCTAACGATGATCTTCAAAGAATCGCCGCCTGGTCAGAGGAGAACTGCCTTTCGTTAAATCCAACTAAAACGAATTATACTTCGGGTCTCAACCGAAGACGATTACAAATTTACTTGCAGCAGTACATGATAAGGTGCTGTCTTTGCCACACTTTTAGATACTCATAGCTAATAAAAAAAAATAAGAACCAAAACCATGACGCAGTGTCCTGTCTCGCTCCCACCGCCCGCACGCGGCGTTTTCGGTCCCGCTCTTTATTCATTACGTGTTTTCGTGTTGTCGGAGTCACACTGTTTCAAATTTTTTCTGTGTTTTTTAGTTTGTTTATTATAGAAACATCGAAGTTAAAATGGAAAAACAAAAGCGTTCGCGATGTAAGGATAGTGATGATTATTATCATAATATGCGAAAAAAGGTTAAAAAAACTCGAGCGTAAACTGCAAACATACCGACGAAGTAGTTCATCATCTTCGGATCGTTCTTATTTTGAAAGTTCATCTGGTTACAAAGACGCAAATAATGTTGAATGTCTGGACGATCAAGGTATGTACCTAAAGGGATACCTGATTACTAATCATTATTACAATATTTTTTCCTAAAATATTTTTTTTCGGTATACCCACATTTAATAACTTAAGAGAAAAGTATAATTTATTGTAATGTTATACGGTAAATAATATACCTAAACTCATGTCCACGTATATCGTGTTGAAGATAAGATCTTTTTCAAGACGTAAATCGTTTTGATGTTGCGAAACAATTTAATCAGTATTTCCTCCACGAAAATCGTGTAGAGGACAGTGCAATTCTCCACGTAAATCGTGTCGAAGATTTCAAGCTACGTTTTGGTTTGACAACATGGTCAGTGACGACCAAGTGTGAGAATTGTTATTCCTTTCTCCACGTATATCGTGTTGAGGTAACAAAAAATTATCCAACCTCCATGTAAATCATGTTGAGATCCTAATTGTCTTGCTCCGCGTAAATCGCGTTGAGTATCCAAGACATTAAAATACTATAACGATGCTCATTTACTGGTCGCCACGGAACCAGAAAATACCAATGAGGTTTTATGAACCTGAAATTTTAATGATGCTAGGTGAAGATCCAACTACCCAAAAGGAACACGGGGAGGATTTACATAAGGATATTGCTGCTAGATGGGCACATGTTTTAAGTAATGGGTTACCTAAAGAAATAAAATTGGAATTGATGAAACAATACTTACTGGCAGAAAACTGTAGTAGTATGAATACACCGAAACTTAACCTAGAAATTAAGGCGGCTTTGTCAACCCTTAATATTAAAAAAGATCTGTTTAGCCAATACAAGCAGAATCAATTATCAAGTTGCTTAACAGCTATCAGTATAGTCCATAATTAAGATACGCTATCACACGCACAGGAAATTATAAAACCATTAAGTGACTGTCTTTACAGAGATTCACAGTCAAGGCGATATGCCTTCATTAACAATTTGAATAAAGATACTTGAGATATACAAAGATCGATCAATACTTATTCGGTTCCAACCTTTCTGAACACCTCAAATCGGCCAAAGCAATTTCCAAATCTGATCTGGAAATGAAGAGTACTCAGCGCGCTCCGTATAAGCCTCCGACAACACAATACCCAAGGGGGGCTTTAAACGCGAGGGGGGTTCCACGAGCAGCAGCCGGCCAGCCGCGTCTGAACCCCGCGTCACGGAGGCCAGCAACAGCGCCGCGGGATCGCCGCGCAGACTCGTACCGCCAGAACCGGACCAGCTTGGCGCGCCAGCGGAACAGGAAGCGCTGACATTAACCAAGGTAGCAATCGCAGGTAGATTGCAATATTTTTATCATAACTGGCGTCGCATAACCAGTAATCCAATAATTTTATCTTGGGTACGAGGCTATAGTATACCGTTTGAACAAGAACCTGTACAAACTATTCCTCCCCAAAATTTCCGTAAATCGATGTCGGGATGCAATATTATTGATAATTGTATCACAGGATTATTAAAATCAAAGTTTTTAACAACCTGTAAGCCCTGCGAGGGACAATTTATATCACCCATATTCACAATACCTAAAGCTAACGGCGAAATTATTAAATAAATTTATTCAACTTAAATACTTTAAAATGGAAGATTACAGAACAGCATTATGGTTATTAGATAAAAATAATTTTATGGCAACTTTAGATTTAAAGGACGCCTATTTTTTAATCCCTATAAATACTATTGATAGGAAGAAATTAAGTTTTGAATGGTAATCACAACTATACCAATTTAACGTTTTACCCTTTGGTCTACGTACTGCCCCGTTTGTGTTTACCAAACTGTTACTACCTGTTCTACAGTATCTACGTGTCGAGGTTTGATGTCAATTAATTACTAAGCCGACTTCCTATGTATTGAAAAATCATATGATGAATGTGCCTACAATATTAAAAAGACACATAATGTTTTACAATCTTTAGATTCTGTAATAAACTTCAATGAAAGTCAAATAACGCGAAAGACAGAATGTAAATTTTTAGGATTTATTTTCAATACCGTAAATTTGACTATTTCCTTTCCTGAAGAGAAGAAACTTCGTATCTTAAACAAAACTATAGAATTCCCTAATTTAAACATATGTTCAATCAGGTATTTTGCTGAATTTATAGGCCTACTGACTTCTGCATGCCTTGCAGTCAGTTATGGATGGATTTATACAAAGTTATTTAAAGGGAAAAATTTCTAGCTCTGAGTAACTCATATGACTATAACATTGTCAAATTCATTGAAACAGGACTTCCGTTGGTGGGAAAATAATATTAAATATTCAATATGTCCTATTCGTAATAATGATTATAATCTCGAATAAACAGCGATGCATCATCCACTGGTTGGGGTATAGCTTGCGGTAACGAAAGTTCACACGGGTTCAACGGGAACTGCACTGAATCAGAACTTAGTATGCATATTAATAGTTTAGAATTGAAAGCTGCCTTTTATGGTTTAAGAATATTCGCTTCTGTGCTAAGAAATTGCAATATTCTGCTGAGAATCGATAATACAACGGGGATCAGCTACATATATCGAATGGGAGGTATACAACATCCACATTTAAATGAAATAGCCCGCAATTTTTGGCAGTGGCGTGAACTTAGGAAAATTCGTATATTTGCTTCATATGTTTTTTAGAATTGAAGATTTACTTCGGATAATATTATTGCTGATAGAGAATCACGGAAAGTTAATGTGGACACCGAATGGGAGCTAGCTGAGTATGCATTCTTGGGAATCATAAATAAACTGGGTGTACCCAACTTTGATCTTTTTGCTAACACACAAAATTACAAATGACCAAGATGGAAGCTTGATCCCCATTCTGAAATAGTAGATGCCTTCACTTTCAACTAGAAAAACCTTTCCTTCTATGGCTTGCCCCCGTTCAGCATTATAACCAAAGTTTTGCAAAAAATAATTAAAGATAAGGAAGAGGGTATACTAATTGTACCCTACTGGCGTTCACAACCTTGGTACCCACTATGGACCAAATTAATAATATCAGATAAAATGATTTTTTGGACCCGATCAAGAATTGTTGTATTCTCCTTTCAGTACACACCATCCACTACATGCAGACCTTATCATAGTGGCAGCGAGATTATCAGGCAATCGATGATAGCTCGAGGTGTTCCGGAGACATCTTTGGGTATCGTAATGGCTTCATTTACACCAAAAACCTTTAATCAATATAACTACCCTGAAATCTTGGCTAATTTATTGTCAAGACATTTATACACTTCAATTATGACATTTTTAAAGCCAGTAGTACTCAAGTGATTTCCTTTTTAACAGTAAAATTTAACGAAGGGGTTAGTTATAATACGATAAATACACATAGATCTGCCCTCTCAATTATTTTAGGTACAGAAATCACGCTAAATAGATGTATCGATAGGTTCCTGAAGGGTGTATACAGGTTACGACCTCCCAATCCTAAGTACACAGCTACTTGGGACACTAATAAAGTATTGAGCTATGTGTCTAGTTGGTATTGTTATACGAATATAACACTTGAATGTTTATCAAGAAAAACAATTGCTTAATTATCAATAGCTTCTGCGCAAAGAATGCAGACACTAAGTTAAATCAAATTAAAAAATATCAGTATTGAAGATGATATGATTATAATTAAAAATATCCGACTTAATTAAAACCTGGGACCTTCCAACCCTTTATCAGATTACCCTTTATTCGCTAAAATTTATCTTTATGTCCAGTTACCGTTGTTCAAGCTTACATTGATAAGACTTAATCCTTACGTATCAATCACAATCAATTAGACGACCACTTGTTCATTAGCTTTCGAAAACCTCATAAAAACTATGTTCGCAGACACTAGCTCACTGGGTCAAAAAGGTTTTAGAGGACAGTGGCATTGATATATCCATATTTGGAGCCCACAGTATTCGCCACGCCTCCACGTCAGCCGCGCATAGTCTGGGTGTAAATCTGGAAGTAGTACGGAAGGCCGCAGGTTAGAGTAATACTTCTAATGTTTTCTTAAAGTACTATAACAGAGATATCATTAACTGGTTAACAACGATTTCGCTACTGCTATATTTAATAATCTTTAATTATATTTAGACAAGAAATTATCTTAAAATCACACCTCGGTTTCCCTGAAGGGCTTGGCAGAGGTGTTCTCACATTAACGTACATTGATAGTTTAGATTTTATGTTTAAGTCTTATGTTAGAGGGCACAAGCCTATTACCACTCAACTGAAGATAAATTCAGACTTCAGAATCAGAATATTAATAATAATGTACACCTATCGAATTGACTAATTTAATTAAGATCAGGATAGATGTAACTGGATGTAGCTAACACTAAAAGTCTGATTAATAAGTAGAATATTTAGATATTTAATTATTGTTATATATATATATATATATATATATATAACCTGAATGATTAGTAAAAAGAATCATATTACTACAATGTTTGCTTTCCCTTTTTTGTCATGATACTTACTCTAAACATCTGCAAGTAAATTTGTAATCGTCTTCGGTTGAGACCCGAAGTATAATTAAGAATCAAACGAACTTACCTTGTGAAGTTTGATTCCAATTATGCGAGGGTCTCAACCGAAGACGATTACAATCCCACCCATCCCTACAAGAACCCTTACAGACAAAAAGGAAAATTCAAATATATTAGGTTATCAGCTAGAAGCTGATATTTCTCTAAAATTAATGAATAAAGAGCGGGACCGAAAACGCCGCGTGCGGGCGGTGGGAGCGAGACAGGACACTGCGTCATGGTTTTGGTTCTTATTTTTTTTTATTAGCTATGAGTATCTAAAAGTGTGGCAAAGACAGCACCTTATCATGTACTGCTGCAAGTAAATTTGTAATCGTCTTCGGTTGAGACCCTCGCATAATTGGAATCAAACTTCACAAGGTAAGTTCGTTTGATTCTTAAATATATGGTATTTGGCACAAGACAGCAGTTGGCTCGATTACCTCTGGCATTTGACCTGAAAATTATGGGTGAACCAATTGAGCGAGTGTATGAAGCGCGGAATCTAGGTGTCATTATGGATAAAGACCTCCGTTTTGAAAAACACGTAGCAGACTCTGTTAGAAACTGTTTTTATCGCCTAAAGGTGTTATACAATATGAGACCTTACTTATCCGAAAGACTACGGGAACAGCTCGTGGAAACCCTGGTTCTGTCCAGGTTGAACTATGCTGACACGGTTTACGGCCCGCGCCTATTGGCTCGTACAGACCGCCTCATCCAAAGGGTACAAAACGCTTGTGCTCGGTTTTGTTATAATATTCCTTACAGAAGTCATGTAACACCTTTTCTGAACAGGCACTTTATACTGAAGATGAAGTCCAGACGCAAACTACACTTAGCTTGCCTTCTGTTCGGTGTGGTAAAATATCAAAAGCCGGATTACCTTTATGACAAGCTAAGTTGGATCACGAGTAGACGGGAATGCGGTAGAAGGCAATGCTCACAACAACTCTCAACTCAGTCTCAGGGTACAGCTGCTTTTAGAGGCAGCTTTCGTTATGCGGCTTCCAAAATATGGAATAACTTGCCACCACCGATTAGAGTAATTAACACAATACACGTTTTTAGACGACGCTTACGGCAGTATCTCGTAGAAGCACAAAGAAACCTAGATATGGTCGCACTAAATGTCTCAATTATATGATATTTTTATCTACCCACATAATCAAAAATTTTTATTCTTGCAATGTTATTTACTCTTTTTCACACTATTTATGTACATATTCCCATATTCCTCACAATTTTAATATAATATAATAATAATATAATATAATCTTTATTTATATAAAACAGATTGTAGTACATGTAACACATTTTTATTTTTTTATTTTTACTGTACACCAATTTATTTTACTTATGTATACATAAACACGTCACCTTGCAGTATAAAGCTGATATACATCCGTCACCTCACACATCAGGTCCAGTTGAAAACCAGCGTCAGACACTAGTTGTCTGACATTTTTGCTGAACTGGGCCTATTTGGCGCAGCCGTGAGGCACACTTTCCTGCAAACTCCTTGCGTCAGATTTTATACTTTTTTGTTTATTTTTTATTTTTATCTGATGTTAATATTTATTTTGAATGTATTACTTATATTGTGTGTCTTTTAGTCTGTGCTAAATAAATGTATTTTCTTTCTTTCTTTCTTTACGTTGAGGCTGAATGTTGGTGTCCCAGTCCTGTTAATGAGAAATCTGGTCGCATTCGCGATTACCTATAAATAAAGCTCAAGGGCAAACACTGAAAGTTGCAGGAGTGCATTTAGAAAAAAACTGTTTTTCCCATGGGCAACTGTATGTAGCGTGTTCACGAGTATCAAGTCCACATAATCAATATGTTTTAGCAAAAGATGGTAAAACTAAAAATATTGTTTACACGACTGTGTTAAAGTAAGTTATTAAAAATTACAATTCTGTGCTCAGAACCCATTTCCACACTTTTGACGACCTAAACAATATTTATAAGAATCAAAAATCAAATTAGTACCTACTGCATTTTATGTAACGCAAAATACACTATTTTTGTACTACTACTCTGTGTTTCCTTTTCTACGTTTTACGCGAGCGAAGCCGCGGGTAAAAGCTAGTAAGAAAATAAAACCTGTTCAGTGGACCATAACCAGCCCGTAACCTGAGGGCCATAACCAATGTCTCCCTAGAGAGGCTGGCACACTTGAACCAGGGCTACTGAGCCTGGTGCATCTTGCATGGTGTAGTTCATTATGTTCAGTAAAACACGAATTAGGTAATTCACTGGTTTATTTTGTGGATAGCATAAGCCCTAGGTAGTCTTACACTAAAGTGATATATTTATTTCACATGTGAGGTACTTGTACAAATATTATATATTGTTAATAAGATTTCTAAGTACCTACATTTTAGTTACACAACATACCTTTCCACCAAGTATGCATGAACATGGTAAAAACATAATTGAAATATAAACAAAACATAAACATAAAACATAACTAAGTGAACATGAACAAAACCAATCTTAATACAACATTACACCAAATAGTTGCTGTGGCTAGGCCTGGCATATGGTGACTTTACTTAAGAAGAAACTTTGTTCTTCAGTTCTTGGTAAGTGGTCTCTCTCTGCCCCTAAAGGTATCCCCAGCATCTCGGCCCATTCCTCCGAGCTAGGAATTTGGATAATTTGTTAATTTTTTTGAGTTGGCTCTTCCACCTGTTCCTGTATAGGGATAAAATTTCCATTATGGGCCGTTGATTTGGAAGTAA
Source organism: Anorthoa munda (assembly GCA_945859665.1). Lineage (NCBI taxonomy): Eukaryota > Metazoa > Arthropoda > Insecta > Lepidoptera > Noctuidae > Anorthoa > Anorthoa munda. Next base: position 251,941 of record OX243918.1, read on the forward strand.
ATTTTTTTTTTTTAGGTAGTCTTAGATTAAATAGAAAGCTTTTTAAAAATTTTCAAGACTCTGAGATTTTATGTTTCTTTGTATGTTTTTCGTGAGGTAAAATAATGAGAATTAGTCCAAGAGCGAGCGAAGCGAGCTCGGGAGCTTAGGGCACCCCGACACGGATAGGTTATCTTCTTCATGTTAGGTTACTTTAGATCCTGCAGACAGAAATAGGGACTCCGTCGACTTTGTTGCTTCAATAGTGATTTAAACTTTAACCATGGGGTTCTGTGGGGTGGGATGGTACAGTGAGGTAGCCTCTCTACCCCCTTCCACTCCCCCCTCCGCGCGCCTTAAATCGTTGGACATTTATGGAATTTTTTAATCTAACCTGAAAACTTTAACCATGGATATCTCCATAACAAATGGGGTTCTGAGTAGTGGGGACTGTACTGGGGGGTAGCCACCCAGTATTTCCTTTTCCGTCTTGATCGACCACAAAATCATTAATTCGTCTTCCGATGAAGAACTATCGTCAAACACATGGTTACAATAGTGGTACCGCTTAGACCGTCCAACAGCGCGGAATTCGTGAGCAACTGCACGCTCGAACGGAAACTGACCTCTTGAACGCTAGACCGCGTGATCGCTCTCTGTCTGATAGAACCCTAATTACGGCCTCATGTCAAACGTACAGAGTTCAGGAAACATTTGACAGATTTGGGAAGCTTAATGCAAGGCCCACTGTACACGAGTAAAAATTATTTTTAGTATTTGTAGTGTAAGAGTGACAAGAATAACAAAATACAACTTTGAGGTTATTTCAAAGCTCTGACCCCGGTGAAAGTCGCAACAGTTGTGGCAGCTAATAACAAATCTTACATAATAGGTATATTTTATTCAAAAGTAAAGGCGATTTACTTCATATTTACATGTTTACTCCCAATATAATATTTAACCCATTGCGTCAATGCTTACTTTGCAAAATCACGTAAAGCGGTAGAACACAAAGTGCGGCACGCAACACGCGTACACTCGCTTTTGTGAATAGCCGCGCGCGTGACGTTCGTCCATGGCAATTTGAACTTTATTTTTAATTTTTGACAGCAGAATTTGGGATTCGCAATATAATTGTCGGTTTTCAAACGAATCAAAACAGGTGTCTTTGGTAGTGATGCAACAGTCGCAACTACACCAATATAATCTGTCATTATCTGTTTTTAGGTTTATTTCATGTTGAAATAAAAGTTACTATTGTAAAAGCCGCTCGTGGCGCGCCTTGCTTTGCTGTAATTCGACATATATAAGAATAGCTCCAGATGCTATACAAAATGTATGCCAACCGGAGCTCTTTTTACCCGACTGCCGAAAGAGGGTAATGTGTTTATTAGTCTATGTATGTATGTTTGTTCCTATGTGGCGTTCCAGAGACCAAACGCGTTGACCGATTTTGATGATTCATTCGTCAATCGGTTCGTCTTAACCTTGCAAGTGTCATAGGCTACATTAAAATTGGTAAATAGAAAAAAACGGCTTTTGGGCACCATATTGTGGATGGCCAATTTTATTTTTTCTTCCAAATCCGTCGTGTGGGGTATCAAAATAAAGGATTTCTAGAGGTGATTTCAAAAATTTATAACACTTATATATTTAAATGTACCTAATTCGAAAAAAATGTTAACTAAAAAGTTATAAATAAAAAAGTTAATTCATCATCATCATCATCATCATCAGCCTATCAATGTTCCCACTGCTGGGACACAGGCCTCCTATCTGTGAGAGGGAATGGGCCGTAATCCACCACGCGGGCCCAGTGCGGGTTGGTGGATGTCACATGTCTTCGAATTTTTGGTTCTAGGATATGCCGGTTTCCTCACGATGTTTTCCTTCACCGTTTTTGAGAGCAGTGGTGATGAAATAATTTACACAAAGTAAAGCGCCTGCCTGGGCTCGAACCCACGACCTACAACTTGTAAGTCGCGGTCGATACCATTGGGCCACCACTGCTCTAAAAAGTTAATTCAAAAAATCAAAATACCCGACTGCTTAAAAAGCGAACTAAAAAGACGTAAACAAGAAGAAAATCATGCTGTACACATCTGGTTTTGGTCAGCCAGCTCGCGAATATGTATCCTCCGACTGCACAGCATGATTTTCTTCTTGTTTACGTCTTATTAGTTCGCTTTTTAAGCAGTCGGGTTTTTTGATTTTTTTAATTAACTTTTTTTACGTGGGTCATTGAAACTGCCGTGGCCGGAGGGCGCTCGCGGCGATTGTTTCTTGGCGCCCCCTAGGGCGCTGCGCCCACGCACACCCTGCACTATAGGTAAAGCCGCCCCAGTCCTTACTTGTTATAGTGCCTGGTAACCAACGTGGTCCTCTTTCATAATTTCTGTACAAAACACATTAACCAATGTCCGCGTTGACATTGGTCAATGTGCGTTTCCTTTGTGCGTTATTGGTAATTTGTTGCTCGACTCTCATGTGCTTTTATTGACTGGATGAATACTGTCCATATAGTCCGTCTGTTCATTAACAGTTCTGTTGATGACTGTTTGTCTGGATGTTACTGTTGACTTGATAGGGTTTGCTGGCGGGAGTACTTGAGCGGCGTTATAGGCACAAAAGAAAGCCTTGTTGGATTGATAATTTCTCGTTGTTTATTTTCTTAGAATGTACACTGGTGACGCTGCTGATTCGGAATGCTTGACCGCAGATGTGTGCCCTCTATAAAAAACAGACGCATCCCCACACTTAGACGGGCAAGCGTGGTCTCTACTGACCTAACCAACCACAACACTGCAATTCGCGCGCGCATCTGACTTTAAGACCGTTGGCCAATCAGGGCGCTCTTGCATTTTAGCGCGAAGCCCGCGCGTCGTGTTATGGGTAACTTTCTCTGGCTCTTTTCTGCGGTAAAACATCCCTTACAATGTTGAACTTATGACTAATACATGTTGAAACACTTATTCTGTCTAAATACAATACATTTCAACGATAAACCTTAATTTAAACACTAAAAATGCCGTAATACTGAAAACTCTGGCGGCGTCTTAAGTAACTAGAAGTCAAAATCCGCGTATTTTAGGAGATCTCGTTTCGGCAACGCGATTGGCCGTCTTTTGCTACCTGAAACCGAGTGTACGTCGGGAGGCGGGTCGCATACCAATCTTATGGTTAAACTATTATTAATTCTATGCCTTGCTAAATACAGCAATTAATTATTCCTAGTCTAAACTTAGATGTCTACTTGATAATTATACAATTTAAAGATAAGAACCTACACTTAAATGACACCTACGCTTAAATCTACTCTTTATTTTATACAACTTATGTATCTACGCTTAAATATATGATTGACCTCTTATGATGATCGTGACTCGTCGCTAACATTCTCCCCCACGGTGCGTTGCACTGCATCTTCTTGAAGCAACGAGGTGGCGGGTACCAGCACGACGATCCGTCGCGTTGGTCGTCGAAGCACTCCTCCCGTCGTCCGCACGTCCAGCACTCGAACTCTTCCATCTGGCCCAGGGTACGTCTTGATAACTTCCCCGCGAGGCCATGAATTTCGTGGTAGGGTAGCGTCCACTATCAAAACGATGTCTCCTTCTTTCGGGTCGTTGGTCTCTTTGCCTTTTACTTTCCTTGGCATTAGGAGAGGTAGGTATTCTTTGACCCACCTTCTCCAGAGGTGGTCTGCCAGTCGTTGGGTGGTTCTCCAGTTCGCCTTCCCGATGAGCTCCTTGTCGTCAAACTCTCCCGGCGCCATCGCTCCGCACGATCGCCCCAATAGGAAGTGGTTTGACGTCAAACTTTCTTCGTCTTCAGAATCCATACTGACTGAAGTGAGCGGTCTAGAGTTGACTATATGCTCAACTTCGGTCATGAGTGTATGAAGCACTTCTTCGGGTGGACTCCTTTCGTTGAGAACCATTATCAACGCTGTCTTGACTGTGCGAACAAGTCTCTCCCAGGCGCCTCTCATGTTCGGACAACCTGGGGGAATGAACTTCCAGCTGATGCCCCTCTCTTGAGCGGCTTCTTCTAGTTCCTTCTTGGCTCCGACAAAATTGGTTCCGTTGTCGCTGTATATCGTTCTCGGTGTTCCTCTTCTAGCCGCCATCCGTCGAAGCGCCATGATCATTGAGTTGGTACTTAGTAAAGGTGCCAACTCCATATGCACAGCTCTTGTGGTAAGGCATGTAAATAGTGCCCCCCAGCGCTTCTCAACTCTCCTTCCGATGGTTACTTGCATCGGACCGAAATAATCTACGGCCGTGCAAGAGAACGGGAACTGATGGTGTTGAAGCCTCTCGCTCGGTAGATCTCCTGTCGGGGGTATCTCCGGCATATTTTTCCTAGTCTTGCACCATTGACAGCGGTGCGTGACTTCCTTCAGAGCTGCTCTTAAGCCCAAGATCCAATACTTCTGTCGAATCTCATTAATTACTGTTGCGGTGTTGCCGTGATAAAACTTGTTATGATAGAATCTTATTAGGAGGCGGGTGATTGTCTGCTTCCCAATAAGAATTACGGGGTTCATTTTTCTTATTCCTTCATCGCGGAACTTCAATGTTCTGCTCCTTAATTTGACGATCCCGTCGTCTATCATTCTATCATTCAGGCTCTTCCCTTCGTACTTGGCTGCTGCGCCGAAGACTATTCTGGGCTTCTTCTTAAATGGATGAACGACGGCAAAGTGGGGCAAGTAGAAAAGCCTCCCTTCGCTCGCTTTCGCCGGGGTCAACTCTGCGTAACCTTTTCCAGTTAGATTCTCCATCTGGGTCTTGTAAGAATCTTGCATCCCTTTGTCTTGGTCTAACTTCTTCTCGAGATTGAATAGGCGTCGGAGGGCGTGCTTATAATTATTAGGCAGGCTCTCGTTTTCCCTTCTCCATAGAAGTCCGGTCTCGAATTGACCGCTTGCCAGTCTCTTTGTAGTCTTCTCGAGGATTTCTACGGCTCTTCTATCGCTGTCGTTTGACGGTGAACGATTTTGAATCCCGAGAGACTCTAATTGGAAATGTTCACGGACAATTTCCTCTACAGTTTCTTCGCTTGCAGTAGCTCTGCCATAGTGTGTGAAATTCACTAAGGCGTTAGCTCCTGATTCGCATCCGTGCAGCACCCACCCTAGGTTGGTAAGGGAGGCTACAGGTTCGAATGGCTTGCCTTTTCTCAATCTTCTCGTTACAATGAGCCCCCAGTTGTCTTGACCTATTAACAGCTTGGGCCTCTCTGTGACGTAAAGTATTTGATTTTCGATCGTCCTTATGTGCTGACAGTTCCTTACTGTTACCTTATTTATTGTCTGTTCAGACAGCTTCAGGTCGTCGATGGTTCTTGCCATGATAGTTCGCTTGTCACTTCTATGAGCCCCCTTAATTCTCAGCTCAATCTTTTGCGAACTATCTTTTCTAATTAGTTTCCCACCGACAGTTTCGATCGTTAATCTTTCAAGATTCCCTTTAGCTCCAATCTTTTCGGCAATCGATGCGTCTAAGAGCGTTATTGTTGATCCTTCGTCCAACAACGCGAGCACACGAACATGACCCTTCGGTCCATAGAGGTCCACAGGGATGATTTTCAAGTATGCTTTCTCTTCACCTTTAGCGTTGTTAATCGAGGCAACCGTTTCTTCTGACGCACCGCCTTCTTTGTTGACTTGCTTCCCTATCGATACAGGTGGCTTGTCGGAGTGTAGGATAGTGTGATGCCATCTCCCACACTGCTTGCAGACTGGAGCTTTACAATTGAGCCTTGAATGTTTAAATCGTAGGCATTTGAAACAAATCCTCGCTTCCTTGATTATGTTCCATTTTTCGTCAATGTTAGCGTCTATAAACCTTTTGCATTCGATTGCGAAATGCTCTTCTTTACAGGTAGGACACGACTTCTTATAACTTTCATTCGACACTTCTTGGACTGTATGTACGGGTTTTCTATACACTTTCTTCTGCTCCGAAAACACTTCAGGTGGAGCAAAGTCCCCGCACATATCGGCCTCTATCTCCAAGAACGCTTCAATTAATAGCAATTCTTGGAGTTCTTCGTCTCTTCTGGTTCTATGGTAAGCGAACCATCTGAATTTCATGGAGGTTGGCATCTTGTCGACTACGGCCTTCAAGGTTTCGGGTGAGCTGAGGTATTGCGGTTTCTTCAATGCCTTAATCGTCTCGACTGCATTTTTCACTTTGCTAGCGAAAACGCATATGTCACTTGGGTTTTCACCCACCTTTGACAAGTTCTTCATTTTGTCGAGTTCCGCTAATGCTAATGCCCCAGGTCTTCCGAATCTTGATTCCAAGCACTTGATGACTTCGCGAGGCTCCTCGGCTGTGAACAGCAAACTCTGTACTGCTTCTTTAGCTGCCCCTTGTATTGCTCTTCTGAGACGCGCTAGGTTTTGCGCATTGCTATAAGAAGCAGCACTGTCCTCGTACGACCTTTTGAAAGCTAACCATTCGTCACATGAACCGTTGAAGTAAGGGAGCTCAACATGCCGCGGTGTGTTAATGTCGCGTGAGTTTTCTGACAGCTTCATTATCACTTGGGCCAACTCTTGTATGTCGCTCTTTTTTTCTTCTATTTCAGCCGACCTCTGATCCTTAGTAGGTCCGGCTCCGGTTTCAATGAACCAATTCTCAACCTCTTGAGTTCGTTCGTACAGCTCGGCACTATCCTCTTCGTCTGACTCAGCCGCTGCGAGTTCTAATTCAGCTTGAGCCACTCTTGTTCGCGCCTCCGCCAATTCCATTTCTCTTAATGCCACCGCTAGCTTCGCTTGCGCCTCAGCTTTCCTTCTATGTGACGAGCGGACAGATAGTGTATCTGTGTCGCGGGTCGGCTTCTTAGCGTGAGGCGGTCGCTGCAGGCTCCCTTCTATTGACGTCGGTGAACTTCTTTCTACTCGACGCAATTTCACAGCAACACTTCTTTCCGGGCTCTGCTGCGTAGGGTGGCTCTCTTCTTGGCGTGCGTGACTTGACACTTCTATTCGTTCAATGGTACGAGTTGTGTAGGGTGCGGTGGAGGTAGCTTTCCCCGATGATTCCTTCACAGCAGCATCCTCTGCTAGGCGAGCGTTCGCGTCGGGCGGCGGCGACATTTTATGTGTAGATCGACTCGCCTCCGACGCGCTTATAGTTGACTCACTTGCATTTTCCCTTGGCGTGTGCATGCTGCAATCCGACGACGATGTGCTTTCTTCCGTAGTTTTTGAACGTCCTGCTCCGGCTCTTGTTGAAGGCATCTTCTTTCTTGAACCCGATCCGGCTTCTCGAAGGACCACTGTTGATGACTGTTTGTCTGGATGTTACTGTTGACTTGATAGGGTTCGCTGGCGGGAGTACTTGAGCGGCGTTATAGGCACAAAAAAAAGCCTTGTTGGATTGATAATTTCTCGTTGTTTATTTTCTTAGAATGTACACTGGTGACGCTGCTGATTCGGAATGCTTGACCGCAGATGTGTGCCCTCTATAAAAAACAGACGCATCCCCACACTTAGGCGGGCAAGCGTGGTCTCTACTGACCTAACCAACCACAACACTGCAATTCGCGCGCGTGTTAGAATCATAATGGAACTCCATATAAAAGTATCGATATATGTCAAGATGGTTATTTACTGTGTATCAGAGTTCCTATGTATGTGTGTATAAGGGAATGGTTTCATGAATAAAAGCACAGAAAGACAAGACTAGGTATTTATTTCAATTGGGCTTGTCAATTAATTCATATTGAGGCTCAGATAGCTTACCGCCCGTTCGCTAGACCTAGTTCTCGTGGAGAAGAAGGGCAAGAAACTCCTCGGCAGCAACTATGGTTGTAAAAGTATTCATAGACATCTTTTACCACCATATAAATATCGTTAATCACAATAAAGATCTAATTCTATTATGGCCATTATTAATCTTGTCACATTTCACAATGTTACATAATCAAAACAACAAGGATAAGGCAAAGAACATGACTAGCCCTTAAATTAATTCAACATAATTATGAATAAAGGCCACAATATGAAAATAGAGTTTCAACACAACCATTAGCAATAATCAAGTTATAATATCAAATAACTTACGTGAAGCTTGTGTACTCCATCTTTCACAGAATATAACAATTCAGGAAAACCATATCAATATCACAATATAACAACTGGTCTGTACTGGCTTGTAGTTCACAACGAAGTGTCTTGCTTACGAATTTCACACTATTTATAGTAACGAGTTGACCTGTTAAATGTCCCCACCATTTTCTACATTTCTATAGATAATCTCACAATTAGGTTAATAATCAATTCTTGAGTAATGAAACCTTTTTAAAACGTATCAAGACAATTAAGGAATTTAATATCGCCTATTTAGTAATTCTTAATTCGAAAGAATATTGATACTAACTGTGTGTTTACAATTTGTGTTTTAAAAAACTCTTTTAAAAAACGCTTAAAAAGTTTTTGCTTTGGCTGGGTTTGAACTTGCGCCAGCGCGGCCGCGGGTTGCGGTGCGGTGTGTTTGCGCACTCGGCCAAGCGGTCACCTGTGCTACGGGTCGAAATAAGCATTCGCTATCAGCTTACTGCTACTGCTACCTGCCTTAACGCCTCAGTGCTTTGCCTATATACATATAAATACCTTTTTATTTTTTATTCATCCATCTTCGGGGTGTGCATATCTGTTTTTTTGTCAGCTATGCCGCGCTCACCTAAGAGCAGGTCTAAGACGGCCCAGCCCATACTTGAAACGCAATCGGAACCTGATCTTACTGCTGGTACGTCTACTTCCACCACGACGGCCGATAATAATTTTGGTAACATCACAACTAGGCCAGGCAAGCGATTTCGGGGTGAAGAGAGCTATGACGAGCCGGATAAATTTGAGGAACTCAAAAACATGTTGCTCTCTTGGAAAGCCGACCAAGACATCGTCCTTAATAAATTAGTGACGGAGGTGGCTGAATTAAAACAGCAGAATAGTTCTATCCAGAAATCTAACTTAGAGATTGAGAAATCAATTGTGTTCATCAATGCAAGTTATGAGGATATGAGATCCCGACTCGAAATCCTCGAACGAGAGCGCGTGGAGTATGAAAGGCGTCTGTCTGGTCTGGAAAATAGAAATGGTGAGCAGACAGTTGCAATACTGGAATCTAAGATTGATGCTATGGAGCAGCAAGCACGCCAGTGTAACATTGAAATTTGTAACTTGCCTGACAAACGCAATGAAAATTTGCTAACTATGCTACAAACTATTGGAACGGCTGTCAGTTTTCCTGTATCTCAGAGTGATATTATATCTATAAACAGGGTCCCCCACGCGCTGCAAGGAGATAATAAACCAAAGAACGTGATAGTTAAATTGAAATCACGGATTCTTCGCGACAACTTACTTAGCGCCTACCGGAAAAGGAAGAGTCTCAAATCCGACGAACTGGGCATTCTAGGCGCTACTGTACCAGTGTACATTAATGAACATCTTACTTTAAAAAATAAGGCCTTATTTCGGAAATGTAAAGAAGTCGCTAGAAAACATGGTTTTAAATACGTTTGGATTAAAAATGCCACGATCCTTGTACGCGAGAGAGATGGGAGCGCGGCCTTTGTTGTGCGCACCGAGGATGATATCAAAAAGATTTTTGCTAATGGGAAGACAAATGCTTAATAATGTACCTGATTGGCAATTCATGCGTACATTTCTTGCACCTATTTTGATCTATGTATACATTGTGTGTCTATTGGTGAATGTTTACTTTATCCATGTCTGCATGCTATTAGATTCATATACTATGATTTTGTTTGTGTTTTGTTATCTACTGTTTCAGTTATTTTTTATGAGAAGCAATTCTATTTATAATGTGTGCCGTTTAATGTCTAAAATATATTGTCATACAGTCATGCTGCTCAGGGCATCATCTATAACAAAAAATAAATCTAACATGTATTACATAATCCAGTCCCACTTAAATTTAGATGTCAAATTGTATACCGTAATGATTTCTATTGCTGTGTTAATTTGTTTAGGCGTTAACAGTTTTTATCTATGGCTACTAATAACATTGTAATATATTACCAGAATTGTAGAGGAATTCGTACTAAGTTACATACGCTTTATATGAGCATCATGTCGTGTTCATATGATGTTATCATACTAACTGAAACCTGGCTCATTCCTAGTATTCACGATAGCGAGTTTATTGACGATCGTTACACTGTCTACAGATGTGATCGTGATCGATCAGCGACGAATAAACGTGAGGGTGGGGGTGTCTTAATAGCCATACTGCGTGGGCTACGATCCACCACGAAGGTGACACAATTTGCGCATGCTTGTGTCGAACAGCTTGTGGTTCAATTACCTGCATCTCAGCCCCACAAACACCACATCATCAGCGTTGCATACATACCACCTCGTATAAGTGATGTAATATACAAGCAATACTTTGATATGCTACAATTGACGGCCAACGATTCTACTGCCGAGTCATTCTTCTTTGTTGGGGATTTCAACTTGCCCGATATAAAGTGGTTGGATCAGGGCAATTATGCGGTGGCAGATACCTCAACCTCAAGTGGCCAGTTGTTATCAAATTTCTTGTCAGTAATTAATGGTTCCCAATACAATAAGATTAGGAATAATCTTGGACGAATACTTGATTTGTTTATCTCGAACGCTGACTGTCAGACTGTCTCTTGTACGTCACTACTTCAGGCTGATACACATCATCCTCCTTTTTCCGCATTTGCAGACCTCAACATGCAATTTACTCCTATGAAATGCCATTCTGTACCTAGGTATAACTATCACAAAGCGAAATATACTGACATTAATGCGGATCTTAGTTCTATAAATTGGGAAAACAATCTCGCCCATCTGTCCGCTGAACAGGCTGTCAGCACTTTTTACGATGTTCTATACGGAATAATAAGACAACACACTCCACTAACTCGAATTAAAAATGCACAATTTCCTGTCTGGTTTACACCTTCTTTAATACGTATCTTTAAAAATAAAGAACGTGCCTGGATTAAGTGGAAAAAGTACCATAACTTGTACGACTATAATCACTTTTCGGGTTACCGTAAATTATTTCAGCATGAATCTGTTATTTGTTTCAGAAATTATATTAACACAGTCGAAGACAGTATACCTAAAAATATAAAGTATTTTTGGACATATGTATCTAACAGAAAGGGCAAGGCTAACTATCCAGGTAATATGTACCTTAAAAATGCTTCGTCTGATAGCCCTAATGATATATGTAATTTATTTTCTACTTTCTTTGCTTCTGTATATGAAACTTCCACTTTCGATCCTGATAATTGGGAACCCTCAAATAAATACCAGGATAGCTCAACATGTATATCTGATATTTTCCTCACAAAAGAAGTTGTACTGGGTGCAGTCAAATTATTGGACCCATCTAAGGGCGCTGGCCCCGATGGTATACCACCAACCTTCTTTATTAAAACGGCCGATAACATCAGTACTGTGTTGCACTTAATTTTTAATAAATGCTTACGTGAAGGTGTCTTTCCTACCGTGTGGAAGCAAGCATTTATAACGCCTGTTTATAAAAGTGGAGATAAAAATAATGTAGAAAACTACCGCCCCATATCGATTCTTTCCACCTTGTCGAAGCTTTTCGAGAGGCTGGTGCACGGCGCTCTATACCCCCAAATTCATGGCCTTATTATACCGGAACAACATGGGTTCGTCAAACGGCGGTCTACTACGACCAATCTTATGATTTTTACAAACTTTCTTTTTGAAAATATGGACAAGAGGGTCCAGGTAGACGCTGTGTACACTGATTTTCGCAAAGCTTTTGACAAGGTGGATCACACAATTCTTTTGGAAAAGCTCGCCTTCAACGGAATCCGAGGCAACTTACTTCGTTGGTTTGCATCATACATTTATAACAGGACACAAAGGGTCGTTATTAATGGGTTTGAATCTGAGATTGTGGCTGTTAAGTCCGGTGTTCCTCAAGGGTCCATTTTGGGACCCTTGCTTTTCATTTTGTTTATAAATGATATAAAACATTGTTTTGTTAATGCGAATTTCTTACTGTACGCGGATGATATGAAAGTTTATAAAGATTGCCAAAATATTGATGACTGCCTACTGCTTCAAGAAGATCTTCACAGACTTAATACCTACTGTATAGACAACAAACTCTTTCTTAGTCTTCCAAAATGCCACAGTATATCATTTACTAAAAACAAAAATAAACTAAATTTTAAGTATACTTTGAATAGCCAACAATTAAATATATTAGAATCCGTTCGCGACCTTGGTGTAACTATTGATTCACGTCTGCATTTTGACTTGCATATTGAAAACATAATAAATAAAGCCTTTCAAATGTATGGTTTTGTCATGAGAGCCTGTAAAGACTTTGTGCGACCCTCTACCTTTTTGGTATTATACAAAACTTTAATAAGGTCTCAATTAGAATACGCCATTCCTATCTGGAAACCGTTTTACCTTAAGTATAACATTAAATTAGAAATAGTGCAGAAAAAGTTTCTACGCACAATGAACTATAGATGTTATCATTCGAGGATTCCATACACACAGTTGTTACAGCGATATAATATTTTAAGTTTAGAGTCTCGGCGCTTACTTTTGGTTGCCATGATGCTGCATGGTTTGTGTAACAATAGATTCGATTGTATTGAAATCACAAATAAGTTACGCTATACAGTGCCCCGAAATGTTATTAGAAGGGCGGCTCACGTGCCCCGGTTGTTCCATGTGGATTCATGTAGGACCAACGCCGGGGCACGGGTGCCTCTTCGTCAGCTTGTGGAAACCTATAACGCACACTTCATGGACATAGATATCTTCTCCCTTTCTAGTAAAACATTTAAATGTCTGGCTATAAATATTTTATCTCCATAATTCACAATCTAGGATAAATTAACGCGATGAACGATACTCTTCCGTTTCCTATTTGTTCATTTATTAATCCGTGGACAATGGTGTGGGTTATATGTTTGCCAATTTATGATGTACTCATTGTTTTATATAAACTTTAACATGTAACTGTTTTTTTGTCCCTAATGAATAAATAAATAAATAACTGACAGTCTTGTATTAATTGTCTCAAAAGACTTATAATACTAAACTAGCAATATAAAATCCAGGATACATCACAATGATCATTATAAATTACGTAATATTTTATAGGAATATCATCACTATGGCTTATATGTAAGTTTAGAGTTATTTCCTGTACACACAACAATATTTACTCAGGTGGGTACTCTAACAATTGTAGGTATTTGACAACTCGATAATAATTTAGGCAGGTACTTCGACATTTGTCGGTAGATGCTTAATAAATATGACAGTTTGTATTTTGTAGCAATTCCATTGTGCTTAAACGTGTAAATTCATGATTTAATGACGTCACACGTACTTCCAATACTAACACGCGCATCTGACTTTAAGACCGTTGCACATAGATAGGTTTTTAGGTTTTATGCGGCCAAAATTATTTTAATTGCTATAACTATTCTAAATGACATAAATGATAATAAAAAACCACTTTCTGTTGAAATTTTAAATATTTATTCAAGAAAATATCATATTTATGAAAAAAAAGTCAAAAACTTAACGTCACAGACATAAAAAAGTATATTTCATAAATGTACATTTTAAACGTTAGTGAGTAATGAATTGACGTATCCCCTCCGACAGTCGACACATACTCCATGCCAATTCGTTACTCCAGATCCTCATCATCCGAGGATTCTGGTGAAGCGGAGTCTGGTTTGGTGGGTAAAAGCATATCTAAAGTCTCCGGAGAAAAGGATTTAGATATTTTTTTTCTCCTTCTTTGTTTTATACTAATACTGCTAATGAGCGGATCAGAGCTCAATAATAGTCGATTATAGATGTCGCGGTTACACTGTTCGCGGGAAAATTTTCTTGCGTAATTTTCTCTATACATGCGAAAGTGCTTATTTCTGGCCTCTTGAGCCTCCTCCGACAATTGGCCTATTGGGAGAAGTGAATTCTCTATTATGGCAGCACCATGTATGAGCACTTTGTGCAAAGTAGGGGTCATCGGGTGCCACCCATAATGCTGCACGTATAATTTGGCGGTATCTAGTGCATACTCATCATATTTCTTGACGTCAATAATGTATCCACTTGAAATCGTTTCTAAAATGACTTTCAGTCTGTAAATTAAATCGAAGTTCACTCCAGTTATGTCGGATGCCAATTGGGGATTCTCGAAAAATCTACGGCTGGTGTTTCCATCATTTGTATTCCCATAGTTGGACTTAGGCATGTCAATGAGTAACCCGGTTTCAATTTTAAATCTGTCTTGGATTTTTTGTTTAGCGGCCAATTCCAAATCTTTTTCTTCCGTCGTTTTTTTCTGTCTGTATTTTTGAACTACTAGTTTATAGCCTAAGTGCAAAATACTCTCAAAAATTCTGATTCTGGCATGCAGCACAGATATTCCAAAGTCTAAAGTTTCAGGACTTACATCATATTTTTTGCTTAGATTGTTAAAATCTTTTGAAGTGGCTTTACAAATAAAGCATCGACTGGTAGACTTAGTGTCGGTTGCAGCATTGCAAATCATAGTCATCTTGAAAATGTGCTTATAGGTAAATTTATTTCCATTTATTTCGATTTCGGTAGGAACCAAATTTTTTACCGATTCTTCAACGTAACTGATTTCTTCTTTGGTCTCATCATTGCATTCTTTCAGAAATCTGAATCTTATAGGCCGGCAATACCGGGGAGATGATGGAGAAGGATTCTCCCAAATAACTTTTTTGTTATCCTTGACACAAAGTATTTGTAACGGGACAAATGAGCTCAAAAATATATTGGCGTCCGAATCAGCAGGATTTTCAAACTTTTGTTTATATCTAGCTTGCTGAGAGCCATCACATCCCCATTTATTTATAATAATTAAAGTCTGTCTCTCTTCTTCACTAATAGATAAAAGTACTTCCTCTAAGTACATTGAAAGGCGCATAAGAGTTATGTCAATAAGACTTTGCAAAGTACTCTCTGCATACAGACTCGTCACTTTTATGTGTTGTTCAGGTGGATAGCATTCTTTTTTGGCCTCTAATACTCTGTCGTAGCAAGGATAGAGCGACTTATTTGTCTTACGTATGATTTCATATTGCTGTCGTGTAAGGTCGGCCTCTATAAACATCGCCAATGCTTCTTGAGGTGTTAATATATTGTGTTTGTCGGGTTCACTCGATGACTTGTAAGCATTTCTTATTTTTTTCGCCCTTGTTGGCGATTTAGTGATTTCTTTAAGGATTTCTGATGCATTTCGAAGTCCCTTAGCTCTCAAAGTTGACTGAGCAGCATGAATGATAACAGAATCGCCTACGGCCGAGCGAACCACTTCAGTTTTGCGACGCTTGCTTCTCTCACTTGACTCTTCAAATGATTTTGAAGGGCGGCCTGGGCGATTTTGGGCTTGGAATGGGATTTCAAACGTCCCATTTAACCATGAGTGGTTAGATTTTAAGAAATCCTCTTCTTTTCTTTGTGCTTTAGACCATTTTTTCTTTATGGCAGTCTTGAAGTAAGCAATATTTCGCTTTAGTTTTTTTATATTTTCCTCTGTGTCACCGTAAGATGAAAACAGGTAATTTTCTAAATAGGCCAATTTTTCATCCATTGTTAATAAATATTGGCTTTTCATTTTATCGTAGAGAAATTGACGGGTGACTAATTTTGTTCCGGATGAGCCAGGAGAACCTACGACGAAAAAGAAAAAAATATATTTTTTGGAACATTTTTCAACATAACTTTTTTTACCCTACCTGCACCTACCTGCAACTGATTTTTATCAGAATTATAAGAAAAGAGTATTAAGTATTATTATAAATAATAATTTTGAGGCGAGAGGAAGCGATAATATAACTAAATTACTTTTAAACTGAAAAATCAAGAATATTTTTTCAAGAAAACGTACTAAGTTTTGAAGGTTTAAAATAAAGGTTTTTTAATTATACTAGGTTGACAATTGCTATAATAAATAATAGTATTTACCTGAAGCACTCGAATCCATATTGTTTACTTTGAAAACTGTCTTTAAATCAAAAATATTGACGACGAAAAACAAGTCACTTTAAAAGCGTAAAGAGCGAAAGCGCGTGCGTAGCGGGAGACTAACAAGTTCCGACTACCTGCATACGTACCCCGCGCGGGTATTGAAGCCGAGAAGACCGGTTTATTATCGTCTGTTCTATTGTTAACGTAGAAAGATATTACATTTTGTATTTGTAACTAGTTTAAAATCTTCAATTTTGGCCGCATAATTATGCAAAATCTATGTTAGTGCGTTGGCCAATCAGGGCGCTCTTGCATTTTAGCGCGAAGCCCGCGCGTCGTGTTATGGGTAACTTTCTCTGGCTCTTTTCTGCGGTAAAACATCCCTTACAATGTTGAACTTATGACTAATACATGTTGAAACACTTATTCTATCTAAATACAATACATTTCAACGATAAACCTTAATTTAAACACTAAAAATGCCGTAATACTGAAAACTCTGGCGGCGTCTTAAGTAACTAGAAGTCAAAATCCGCGTATTTTAGGAGATCTCGTTTCGGCAACGCGATTGGCCGACTTTTGCTACCTGAAACCGAGTGTACGTCGGGAGGCGGGTCGCATACCAATCTTATGGTTAAACTATTATTAATTCTATGCCTTGCTAAATACAGCAATTAATTATTCCTAGTCTAAACTTAGATGTCTACTTGATAATTATACAATTTAAAGATAAGAACCTACACTTAAATGACACCTACGCTTAAATCTACTCTTTATTTTATACAACTTATGTATCTACGCTTAAATATATGATTGACCTCTTATGATGATCGTGACTCGTCGCTAACAAGTTCTGAAGGGCTCTTGCCTGTTCCTGAACATGGCGTTACACGCAATCCTAGTAACATGTTAGATACCTTCACGTCCCATGACACAACATCCTCCATTTTACGTAACTTGTCCTTAACCGTCTGGACCATTCGTTCAGCCAATCCATTTGTAGCAGGATGGTATGATGCTGTAGTGATATGCTAAATTTTATTTAAGTCTAGAAATTGTTTCATTTCCGCTGACACAAATGCTGTTCCATTATATGAAACCAATGGCTCACATAATCCGTGTGTAGCAAATAGCATTCTTAGATGCCGAACCACAGTTTCTGTAGTCATGCTATTCACTACAAATACTTCAGGCCATCGTGAATATGAGTCCACAATTATCAAAAAGATTTTATTTTGGTAAGGTCAGCAAAATCAATATTTATGCGAGACCATGGTCTTGTAGGTAATACGCAGTCGCAACTTGTCTTGGGAGGCATGTGCCTATTTTCGAGACACTTGATGCAATTGTTAACCAATGCCTCAATGTCGTTGTTTAATGTCGGCCACTACACATAGCTTCTGGCCAAAGCTTTTGTTTGAACTATACCATTGTGTGATTTATGTAAAGCACGTAATATATCTTTTCGTAGCAGTGGTGGTACCACCACGCGACAACCCAGCAGGATACAACCTTCATGTAAAGAAAGTTGAGTTCGATGTAACCAATAACTGTGTAAAGCTTCCTCTGTGACTAGCTGGCCAACCAGATAACACGTAATGCTTGACTCGTGATAAAGTCTTATCTGTTTTTGTGAGCAGCTCGATCTGATTAGCATCTACTGGAAAATCTTCAGGAGCCTCCGCCATCAATGAAATATCACAAAGTTGCTGTTCAGGTTCCTCTGGCACCGGTTGTGGCCAGCGACTGAGACCTTCTGCAGTTCCTATTTGTTTACCAGGCTTATACATTATATCATAACTGTGTGAAGTCAAAACAATGGCGGTTCTAGTTAATCGGGGCGATATAATATTAGGTATTGGCTTCTTAGGATCAAAAATACTGACCAGTCGCTTGTGATCCGTTACTATTGTAAAAGTTCTTCCCATGAGATAGTTATGAAATTTTTAAATTCCGAACATGATTGCTGTAGCTTCTTTATCAAGCTGAGAGTATTTACGCTCGTGTGAATTTAATGTCCTAGAACTCATAGCGATTGCTTATTCTTGCCCATCCGGAATCACATGAGACAATACTGCGCCTGCGCCATACTCAGCTATCGCACGTGAGTACTAAGGGTTTATTTAGATCATAATGAACTAAAGTAATGTCTGACGATAGTAAGCGTTTCGCTGCGTCGAAGCTTTCTCGTTCACGTTCGTTCCACTGCCACTCGCAAGACTTATCAAGCAACCTATGGAGCGGTTCGAGGACGGTAGCTATGTAAGGTACAATTTTGTACGAACCAATCCTAACCTATTTAAGAAACAATCAGACGTTTCTATTCGTAATCGACGGGATTATAATACATTGTGCGTACCAAGATCGACCACGGCATTGATGCGTAAAAGTATTTTTTGTTTAGCACCAATCATCTATATATATAAAAGAAAGTCGTGTTAGTTACACTATTTATAACTCAAGAACGGCTGAAGGACATAGGATACTTGTTATCGTTTAGGGTAGGGTAGGGTAAGTAGGGTAGGGTAGGTAGGGTAGGGTAGGTATGTAGGTAGGGTAGAGTAAGTAGGGTAGGGTAGGGTAGGTAGGGTAGGGTAGGTAGGGTAGGGTAGGTAGGGTAGGGTAGGTAGGGTAGGGTAGGTAGGGTAGGGTAGGTAGGGTAGGGTAGGGTAGGTAGGGTAGGGTAGGTATGTAGGTAGGGTAGGGTAGGTAGGGTAGGGTAGGGTAGGTAGGGCAGGGTAGGGTAGGTAGGGTAGGGTAGGTAGGGTAGGGTAGGTATGTAGGTAGGGTAGGGTAGGTAGGGTAGGGTAGGTAGGGTAGGGTAGTCAGGGTAGGGTATGTAGGGTAGGGTAGGTAGTGTAGGGTTGTTAGGGTAGGGTAGATGAATGTTTGATGTTTTTATGGCAAAACAAAGTTTGCCGGTCCTGCTGACCCGGCAAAATAATAAAATAGTTATAATAAAATACCAAAACCTATTACACAAATGACTACTGCTCTGTTTAAAATACATTTAAAAAAATATCTCATAGCCAAATGCTACTAATGTACATACAGGTGTTAAATATAGGTTACAGAAACAATTATGGACCCTGTCGGGCACAGCAACATTCTAGATACAGTCAGTGTCTAGGAGAGAGGAATAGCGCTTAATATTTTTGCATAATAACATTTCAGTTGTGTTTCCTGTTTTTATTTGGTATAATGTACCTACTAATAAGTCTATATTTTTAACCGACTTACCAAAAAAGGAGGAGTTTCTATGTTCGACATTATGTATGTTTTTTGTTTTTTTTTTATTATTATTTTTCACCGATATCTCCGTCAATTATGAACCGATTTTGAAAATTATTTTTATTTGAAAGGGTATATGCCGAAATTGCTCCCATTTTAATTTGGTGAAGATCTGATGAACTTCGGAGATATATAACAGAACTCTTCAATAAATAACGGCAAATCTCTCGGGATTGCTGCAATCGCATGTCTGCTTATTGTTTATACCATTTCATAACATAACATCACGCCAGTACGCTCGAAAGGGGTATGCAGATCTCTCATTTCACCGGTTATATTCAAGCTTCATGTTATTCGGGTAATCTATTCTGGCGTTATAGGTACTTACTTAACTACTACCCTATTAGGTAGGTACAACTAAGAAGTGAAAAATAAAAAACATTTTTATAAAAATATACTACCGACTTCCAAATAAGAAAACTAGAAAGTGAAAAATAACTTTATGTTTGGAAGTCGGTGTCCATAACATAAAAAATTGGTACCTACTAAAGACAAGACGTAGTATTTTTTTATAAAAAAGTGTTTTTCATATTTTTATGTCATGCCATGTCATGTACTATTATTATCTATTTATTAATTAATTCACCTTAATTGATTTAAAATTAGTATATTTGAAATGCATAGTTTATTTAATAAAATTATTATATATCCTTATTATATTTTGAGTCAAATGAGTGATCTTTATTTTTTACTAGCTGCAAACTTTGTTTTGTCATAAAAACACCAAACATTCATCTACCCTACCTACCCTACCTTACCTACCCTACCTATCTTACACTACCTACCCTACCTACCCTACCTACCCTAGCCTACCCTACCCTACCTACCCTACCTACCCTACCCTACCTATGTAGGTAAGGTAGCAATTTTTCTTTTTTTTTTTTTTCTTAAGAACCTTCTTCTAACAATAACAAACACAACAAAAAAAGAATAAACGAAATCGGTCCAGCCGTTCACGCGTGATGTCGTGACCAAGGGAAATAGGGATTCATTTTTTCCCGACTGCCGAAGGAGGGTAATGTGTTTTTTTTTTTTTTTTTTTTTATTATTGATAGGTTTGCGCTTGACCACTATCTCACCTGATGGTAAGTGATGATGTGGTCGACGATGTAGCACGCTTACCTAGAAGAAACCTATTCACTCTTGACTTAAAGACTCCCAGGTTGTAGCTATCAGGAAATACAGACTCCGGCAGGGAATTCCACTCCTTAGCTGTACGCATAATGAAAGTATTCCCAAAACGTTTGGTGCGTATGGGTGGGATGTCCACCATGTACCGATGACGCATCGCCGTACGTCTTGTAGTCCGATGATGGAACGGGCTAGGAGGAATTAGTTCATGCAATTCCATCGCACACTCCCCGAAATGTAACCGATAAAAAACCGATAGACTGGCAACTTGGCGCCGATGTTCAAGGCTCTGAAGCCTAGACTCGACCAGTATCTCATTGCCGATGAGCCTCTTGGCCCGTTTTTCGATCGACTCCAGCGCATCCAGCTGGTACTTCGCAGATCCGTCCCAGAGATGAGAGCAGTACACCATGCATGACCGAACTTGCGCTTGGTACAAGTTGAGCAACTGTTCTGGCGTGAAGTACCGTCTCACCTTTGCAAGAATCCCCAACTTTTTGGCAGCCAGTTGAGCTTTTGCCTCAATGAATGGACCAAAATTGAGGGTCGATGTCAATGTAACGCCAAGAAGTTCAAGATGGTCCGTTATCGGCACGGTCACATCACGGAAAGAAGGAGCCGGGTGGAATTGGCTCCTTTTAGCGGAAAAAAGACACGCTTGGGTCTTAGTAGCATTGAACCTGACCAGATTGGCATCACCCCACTCGGAGACTGCCTTCAAGGACAGATTCAAGCGCCCAACCATGGCCTCCCGGAGAGACTGGATCTGAGGCCCAGTAGCACGCGCATCGGATACGTATCTCTCAGCAACAGTGCTGTCGTCTGTATACCCAAAGGTGCCGGGTTTTAACAGATCATTTATGTGCAACAAGAACAATGTTGCTGAGAGTACCGATCCCTGAGGGACCCCGGCATTGATATCCAGTTGGTCAGATGAGCGGCCATCAATAACCACTCGTATAGACCGGTCCCTCAGGAAGTCCGCGATCCAATCGCACAGTCCACTGGGCAGACCGAATGAAGGAAGCTTACCAATAAGGCTCTCGTGCCAGACCCTGTCGAAAGCCTTCGAGATATCGAGGGAGACGGCAAGCGCTTCCCCGTGCTTCTCGATGGCCTCACTCCAGATGTGAATGGCATACGCTAGAAGATCCCCAGTTGCCCGATTTTGGCGGAAGCCATATTGGCGGTCACTGAGGATGTCGTTAGCTTCTAGGTATGCCAGGAGCTTGGAGTTGAGCACCCGTTCCATACTCTTACAGAGAATGGACGTAACTGAAATGGGTCTGTAGTTGGCCGGGTCAGCCCGACTGCCCTTCTTGGGCACAGGCTGAACGTTAGCTTGCTTCCATGCATTCGGCACTTTTCCAGTCTCATATGAAAGGCGAAACAGGCGTGTCAGGATCGGAGACAGTTCAGGCGCACAAGTTCTCAGAACAATTGCCGGTATCCCATCGGGGCCACTAGCTTTGTTCACGTCAAGGTTGCGCAGCACCCTACGGACGTCCCCTTGATGGATGCGAATGTCCGACATACTCGTCTCGCATCCGTCAAGGGAAGGAGGGGGCTGCGCGTTACCAGAATCCAGGCGTGAAGATTCCGCAAAAAGAGAGGCAAATAAGTTTGCTTTCTCCTCAGCGGAGTGGGCCAGTGTTCCGTCGGGTTTCAGCAGTGGTGGTAGTGAGGGACGGCAGAAATTCGATTCAACCGACTTAGCCAGGGACCAGAACGCTTTACTACCAGCTGGGAAGGAAGCAAGTTTGGTCCCAATACGGCTTATGTGGTCAAACCGAGCCCTTCGCAATACCCTCTTGCAGGACTTGGCAGCCCTATTAAAGGCTCTCTTCCGCTGGCTCACGTCGCTAGCCTTGCGCGTCCGAGCGTCGACCCATGCGAGGTACGCCTCATGTTTAAGCGTGTTGGCGCGATTGCACTCGGCGCCAAACCATGGCCGGTCAACGCTAGACATTGCTACGTCAGAGAATGGAATGTAGTACTCCATTCCCTGACGCAACACATCGGTTACGGCGTCCGCACACGACGAGGGATCAGCTGAAGAAAAGCAAGTGGGCCGCCAAGGATAAGAAGCGAAAAACGAACGCATCCCATCCCAATCTGCTGACCTGTACCGCCAAACCCGCCGAGTGCCTCTTGGGCTGGGATCGGGCGGGGAGTAAACGGATACAGACTTCACCAGACAATGGTCGGAGCTACCCAAAGGTGAAGATACCGACACAGAGTAGCGGTCTGGATCTGTTGTCAGCAGAAGGTCCAAGCAATTGGCAGTGTGCGAATCAACATCCGGCACCCTCGTTGCTCCCTGGACCAGCTGGGCGAGATTTAACGCAAGCGCAAGCTTTCGCGTCTCTCGCCCAGCATGATCAGTGTACTGGTATGGGAAGAGCCACTCCTGGTGGTAGGCATTGAAATCCCCCAGTATCACTAATTGGGCAGAAGGGTACCGCTGCTGTGCCGCATCAGCCGCCTCACACAGATGCTCCGTAAGCCTGGTTGTCTCCTGATCTCCACTGTGCGATCGGTAGACACAGGCGTAAATAATTTTGTCTAGGCCTGTGTCCACCAGTGCCCAGAGCACGGAAAACCTTGAGTCCTCAAGGTTTCGGAGACGCCGATAACAGATGTCGTCTCGGGTGTACATGCAAACACCCGCGCGTGGTTTAAAATTGTGCTCCAGGGTAAACCCTGGGTATGATAAGTACGACACGTCTGTCGGACATCCGATCTGCGTCTCCGAAAGGAAAAGAAGAGCTGGTCTATCAGTCTCCAGGTGGTGATGGACTGCTTCGAGATTTGAGTGCAGCCCTCTTATATTGCTGAGGTGCACTTTGTGTGACAGGGAGTGCTGCCGCTGTACAGCTTTTCTTCTGTGTTTCTTCATTTCATTAGTCAGAGTGAAAAGGGGAGGAGAAGGCAGTGAGATGAGGTTCCACGCTGGCAACCCACAGACACGCACTGACAGGACGCCATCAATAGGGGACTGGTCTGGAGACTGCGGGGACGCCCGAGCCCCCCCGGGAATGTCCATCGGGCCCTGTCTTCTGGTCGCCAACCAGCACGATGGTGCATTCCGGGATTTTTCGACAGTTGGCGGGGCAGCCTTTCGTGTGTGGCTGGCACACTACTTGGGCCCCCAACTACCTGCGGTCGGCCAGCGGCGCACCGTGCCTCGGATCCCGCTACCCTCCGCGACCAGTCTCCCGATACGCCCATAACAGCGCGCGTCAGACCGGTCCGCCTGCAGTGGAACAGCTATCTCAACCCAACTCCTCTAGTTGGCTACACCGAGCATCGTACCGGAACACGGCTAGGCCGCTTGGCGGTACGTCTTTGCCCGGTGGGTGTTCGCAAGCCTTCGGCCGTAACCTACCACCAGTTAATGTCACCTGATTAGCACCACCCGGGGGCCACGTGTAGGGAATCGTATGGGGTGCTCTCCTACGGACGAGGGTGACTCAGCCCCCATATGTTTATCAGTCTATGTATGTAAGTATGTATGTATGTATGTTTGTTCCTATGTGGCGTTCTAGAGACCAAACGCGTGGGCCGATTTTGATGGTTCTTACGTCAATGATTCGTCTTAACCCTGCGAGTGTCACTGGCTACATCAAAATTGGAAAATAGAAATATGGCGGTTTTTGTGCGCCATTTTGTGGGGGCCCAAATTTTTTTTTCTTCCAAACCTTTCGTGTGGGGTATCAAAATAAAGGATTTTAAGAGGGGATTTCAAAAATATATAACACTTATATGTTTAAATGTACCTTATTCGAAAAAAAAATGAACTAAAAAGTTATAAATAAAAAAAGTTAATTAAAAAAATAAAAAAACCCGACTGCTTGAAAAGCGGACTAAAAAGACGTAAACAAGGAGAAAATCATGCTGTGCTGTCGGAGGATACATCTTCGCGAGCTGGCTGACCAAAACCAGACGTATCCTCCGACTGCACAGCATGATTTTCTCCTTGTTTACGTCTTTTAAGTCCGCTTTTCAAGCAGTCGGGTTTTTTGATTTATTTAATTAACTTTTTTATATATAATATATAGATTGAATTTATCCGTCAAATATTCGTCAATTGTGTAATAGCTTTTATTAATGAAGAATTGTTTTAATTTATTTATAAATATATTGTTTTTATTTACTTGTTTTATATTTTCCGGTAATTTATTATATATTTTTATCGACATTGTACGGTGTGTACGGACTAAAAGAGTGCAATTTAAGGCGGGAGGAGGGTAGATCTAGTCTGTTTCTGTGGCGCAACGAATAATTTGTTTGCATGTCTTCCCGTGTGTTGTAAGTATCTGGGTATTTGCGGACTAGTTTACATAATTCTAAAATATAAATACCAGTCAAGGTAAGGATTTAGTATTTCTGGAAATAAGGCTTGCAACTGTCTGTTTGTTCGATGTTAGTTATTATTCTTATCAGCTTTTTTTGTAGGATAAATAGGGAGGAAGCGTCTGTGCTATTTCCCCATAAGATAACGCCATAGCTAAACCAAGCGTGGGCATACGCGTAGTATATCACTAATGCGGTTTGCAGGCTGGTAGATTTTTTAATTTCACGGAGGGCATATGAAAACTTTGATATTTTCGATTTAACTTTCTGTATGTGGGTTTTCCAATTTATATAAGTGTCTATTGTTAAACCTAAGAGATGCTTCTATTATATGTTCATTGTACGTACCTATAGTTTAAATAAATTGGATTTTTTTTCCGGGGGTGAAAGGTAATTAATTTTGTTTTGGTGAAATTAATTT
Organism: Anorthoa munda; assembly: GCA_945859665.1. Lineage (NCBI taxonomy): Eukaryota > Metazoa > Arthropoda > Insecta > Lepidoptera > Noctuidae > Anorthoa > Anorthoa munda. Next base: position 277,164 of record OX243918.1, read on the forward strand.
CAAGATTATGTTCGCTCATCCAATCTATTATTTGATTAAGAATGGTGGTAAGTTTTTCGTTAATATTATCATTTATTTGGCATGAGGTGAGGATAGAAATATCATCAGCAAACAATACACATGGCCCGTCTATGATTTTGGGAAGGTCGTTAATGTAAATAAGCAATAACAGGCCGCCTGCTACACTTCCCTGGGGAATAAATGCATATATTGGTCTAACATCTGACCTAATACGCTGTGTTTCTTTTTTTACCTTATCATGATATTCAACCTCTACGAATTGCTCTCTGCCCCTTAAATATGATGCAAACCAGTCATGGGCTTTCCCGCGTATTCCTATTCCGTATAGCTTGTTTAATAGAATTTTAAATCGGACCTTGTCATACGCTTTGGTCATATCAAGCATTATTCCGACTGCGTATTGCTTGTTATTTAATATATTTAGAGCTTCTTGGATATACTTGTAAACTGCTAATGTTGTTGACCTATTTTTGCGAAATCCGTATTGGCAATCATTAAATATGCTATTTTTTTCACAAAATGTATATACTCGATCGCACATTGCTTTTTCAAAAACTTTTGATGCTGTGGGCAGAAGGGCGATTGGTCTATAGTTGTTTAGGTCTGTTTTGGCATCTTTTTTATGAATTGGCTTTATTAAGGCTTTTTTCAGTTGGTTTGGGAATATGCCTTCTTCGAACGATTGATTTATTACCATATAAAATGGAAAGGTAAGTTCATCAGCACACTGTCTGAAACGACTTGGTGGGAGTTCATCTACGCCGTAGCTATTTTTATTTTTTAGGTTTTTCAAAATTTTATTTACTTCGTCTCCATCGACTGGGCTAAGAAACATGGTGTTTTCAGTGGGGTTAATCACAGAGGGTTCTCTTGATTTGAAGCTGGCTGTCTGGGTGCTATTTTCTCCAATGGACAGCGCCAAGAGTTGCTTAACTTGCTCTTATTTTCAATATAGTAGGATGAAGTTATATTCATGCATCGGTAGTGGTACAGTAAATTGCAAGTACTGCAGCTGAGCAATTCTCCTCGAGCTATTTGATGTTTACAACTCGCGCAATTCATTTTTGAAGGTGTAGGGTAGAAGAGTTAGGCAAAGAAATATTGAGTGTCACGATGAATGTGTCGCTTTGGTGACTCACCTCAGTGGGCGATGCGCGGGTTGTTGTAGGTCAGGAACACAGTTCGTTAAGTTAAAATTTTAAAATGTTTACACTTATATCTCTTTTAGCTCGTTTGATGATCTTCACTTTAGTATATAACACGAAACTTATTCGTAGCTTTGAACCGCCTTTTTTATTTAAATTTGTTAGCAACTCGTAACACGTCTTTACTGCTCGATAGCGCTCTCTCACTCCTTGCACACACTATTGTTTATTCTAAACCAAAATTATGATGTTTTGTACGCCTTTACTTGCAAAAAATGCAGATATCCCTGTTATTTTAAGACCATGCACATATTATTTGATTGTCTACTCATGTTTTATTACAATTTTATTTTTTTTATTATTATTTCCTTTATTCATGAAATATCTTATTATCTACATTTTTTTATATTTTTATAAAATAAATTAAACAACAAAAACATTTAAAAATATAAAAAATATAGGCCCACCGGTATCGGGAACAGGGTCCAAGCTACCGGCGGTCAGGGCTCCAGAGAGAGGAACCTCCTAACAATACGAGCCCTGTCCAGCAGTACTGCTTTCTGGATCAGGCCCTTGACCCAGCCGCCTAACGAGAGCCTCCTAAGGTGTTGGTCGAGGCTCGTGACTATTAAGCCATTGGCTGACACGACTATCGGTACAATGATCGCTGTATCCACATCCCACATGTCGACAACCTCGCGAGCCAAGACAAGATACTTGATTTGCTTATCTTTCTCGGCTTTCACGAGGTTCCCGTCATGCGGGACGGTAATGTCAACAATCATTGCACGCCTCTCGATTCGGTCCACCACCACAATATCAGGCTTATTGGCTACAATAGTCCTATCAGTGATGATGGACCGATCCTAGTACAATGTGATATTGCCATTCTCGAGAACTGGGTCGGGCACATACCTGTAGTACGGTATGTGCCCGACTCCGCTGCCACAAGAGTGTATTTCAGAGCAAGTTGCTGATGGATAATCCTGGCTACAAGGTTGTGCCTATGCAAGTACTCTTCGTTAGCTAGACGAGAACAACCAGAGATAATGTGACGGATCGATTCACCCGGGCGGTGACATGCCCGACAGATGTCAACCGTGCCATCCTTCACAATAAATCTCCGGTAGTTATTCGTCATGATAACTTCGTCCATAATTGCACAGACAAAACCTTCGGTTTTCCAAAGAGGTCTCCGAAACGTAGCCAGGCTACGGACGCTGACTGGTCTACATCGGACCCATGTAGGGCCCGGAAAAGCGTCCGTGAAGCTCTTTACTCTGCCATACCTCCTTGCGGTCGTTAGTGTCAAGCACTACAGGCTTGCGCCAGTTCTCATTCGCCAAGGAGAGCGGGGTGAGTCCCTTGTCCACTGCTACTACATCTCGATGCATACCCGCGTCGGTGTTTAGAAAATATTCCCTGAGATTGCATATCTCGCGGTTGTGAAGGCTTTTGGCATTTAAAAAGCCTCGGCCACCACACTTCCGCGGGATATACAATCTCATGACCGACGATCGTGGGTGATGCATTCGATATGCAGTCAGCAGTGTACGGACCCGCCTATCCAGGGCGTCAAGTTCCGTTTGAGTCCATTTGAGTATGCCGAAAGAGTACATCAATACCGGCATGACCCAACCGTTGAAGGCGCGCACCTTGTTTCCGCCCGAAAGAAGGCTATTGAATACCTTCTTCAGGGGGCCAAAGAAGCGTTCCTTCAACGATTGCTTCATGCCAGTAGTGCTGATACCTAACGCTGCCGACATACCCAAATACTTGTAGGTTTCGTTTGGAGAGAGGGATCTCAGGTTTATGGAATCCGCGAGTTGAATTCCTACAGATTCCACAATCTCCCCTCGCTTTACATGCATGACCGCACATTTGTCCACACCAAACTCCATCCTGATGACGCTACTAAAAGTTTCAGTTACCTTTAGTAGCTCCATCAGTTGAAGATTACTGGGGGCAAAGAGCTTCAGGTCATCCATGTAAAGGAGATGAGATATAACCTGACCACCTCGCTTCAACCGATAGCCTAGCCCTGAATTCTCCAGCAGCATGCTTAGAGGATTCAGGGCTAGACAAAACCAAAGTGTACTCAAACTATCGCCCTGGAATATTCCTCGCTCAATCCTTACAGGTTCGCTATTCCTCTGGATATTTCGATATCCTGGATAGCGAAGGACTGTGCTCCATTGCCCCATACACGACATCAAGAAGGTGCGTAGAGTTATATCTATTTTATATAATTCTAGCACCCTCATGAGCCATGTATGAGGCACCGAGTCATAGGCCTTCTTATAATCTATCCAACATGTCGACAGATCCTTTCGGGAACGCCGAACCTGTTGGCTAATGGCCATATCAATAAGGAGTAGCTCCTTAGTACCGCGGGACCCGTTCCTACATCCATTCTGAGAGGCCGACATGATGGAGTTATTGTCGACGTGTTTATTAATTTTAACTCTCAAAATGGATGTAAGAACCTTATAGACCGTCGGTAAACATGTAATAGGTCTATAATTTTTGGGTTCCGCAGTGCTACCAGCCTTGTGGAGCAGGTGGGTAATTCCTGTTGTAAGGAACTTGGGTAGCGAACCAGACTCTAAGGCTGCCTGGTACTGAGATGCCAAACGAGCGTGCGACCTCTGTAGCCATTTTACCCAGAAGTTGTGCAGCCCGTCCGGTCCTGGAGATTTCCAGTTCGGCAACGGACGGACTGCACGGGCTACATCTTGGGGGCTGATCGTGATAGCCCCCATTTCTTCTATTGGATCGCACGCTTGTTCAACCTCCCGAGTCCATTCACCTTCAGTGTGACTGACAGGCACCGACCAGATGCTGCGCCAGAATGAACACATAGCGTCATCATCTGGCAGGCGCGTATTAGTCACACCTTGGTCGGGTCGCTCCCAAGCCCGATAAACCCACCTTTCATTACTTTGGAATGTACGATTCTGGGTGTATCGCTCCACTCTCCGCTTGTACCTACGAATACGGTTTGCCCATGCAAACACTCCTCTTGTGGCACAGTCGGCAGGGTTTTCGTTTGTCTTTACGTAACCCCAGTTTATCGCAGGCACGACGTTTAATATTTTTCTGGTTCTGTTCGTTATGTACTTTTCGTACTTAGTTTGGCTTCCCTGAAGCCATGCTAGAACTACTTTAGAATCAGTCCAGCTTGTAATCCTGAGCTCGTTCTCTTCCAGGATCTTAGTTATCCTTTCTAGGAGTTTCGCTAGCAAAACTGCGGCGCATAATTCCAATCTCGGTATTGTTATTTTCTTTTTGAGCGGTGCCACCTTAGTTTTTGCTGCGAGTAATGTAGTTTCGTAAGCGCCGGTGGGTGACGTAGTTCGGCTGTAGATAACGCATGCGTAGGCTTTCTCGTCGCGTCACAGAAGGCTTGGTAACTCGATCGGCCGATTGTTTTCGTTTTTTATCCATCTTGGTAAACTTATGTTATTTATGTTTGGCAGATCGGTTTTAATTTTTATCCATTCCTTTTCTATGGAATCTGGTACCTTTTCGTCCCAGCCAATGTTTTGATAGTTGTCACTCCACAATTTTTGAAAAAGCAGTTTTGCTTGGATGGTCATTGGTGCCAACCAACCAAGCGGATCGTAAATCTTGCTTATTTCTGACAATAACTTGCGTTTAGTGTATGGTGCATTTTTGTTGTTGTTTAGCGCTTCGCTAATAAAATGGAATGTGTCGCTTGCGTCATTCCATGCGAGTCCAAGTGTTTTGCTGAACTCTTGTTGCTTGAAGTTGAATTCGTTATTATTGCTTTTCTCCTTCGTCTGTAGTTCTTTGAGAATAGATGGTTCGTTCGTAGACCATTTCCGTAACACAAAACCACCTTTCTTCAGAAGTTCGCTTAGCTCTTTTTGAAGTAGCTTTGTTTTTTCTATGGTATGGTGACCCGTGACGGTGTCATCCATATAAAATTCATTCAGTAGCGCCTTTTGGGCTAGAGGGAAAGCGTTGCCTTCATCTTTGGCCAGCTGTTTGGAGAGTGCGCATCGCTATGAATGGAGCGACTTTGGTCCTGTAAGTTAGGGTACACAGCTGCATCTCTCGAAGTGGTTCTCTCATGGAGTCTCTCCAAATAATTTTTTGAAGACATTGTTGATCTTGATGATTAAGGATTTGACGGTACATTTTCTCAATGTCCGCCGTTAGAACATATTTATAGCTCCGCCATTTTATGATCAGAGATAAAATGTCCTTTTGAAGGTTTGGCCCTTTATCCATCAAATCGTTTAGGCTGTACCCGGAGTTTCGAAAAAAAAACACAGCTCGTAATTTGGTGGTTGTTGAGCTCTCCCTTAACACGCCGGGGTGCGGTAGAAACGCTTGTACTCGACTTTCGGATTCTGTCACTGGTTTCATGTGACCTAATTCGATGTATTCTCGGATGAACTCTCTGTATAGTTTAGCGAAGTGATCTTGTCTCCTCATTTTCTTTTCTAAATGAAGAAATTGTGCTGTGGCTTGAGGTTTTGAGTTTCCAATGTTTTGCTCGTAGTTAGCGTTCATCGGCATCTTCACCACATAACGCCCGTCGCTTAATCTCTTTGTTGTTTCTGTGTAATATTTTTCACAGTATTCGGTTTCCGATGTTGGTTCAGTTTCTGAAGGAATGTCTTCTACCTCCCAAAATTGTGTTAGGTTGTCTAGCTCTGTTAGAGTAACTAGACAGTTAAACTGCTTTGTTGCACCGCACAGTATCCAGCCCAGCTTTGTTTGTTGCGCTACTGGCGAGTCATTATTGTGCTTGATTATTTCTCCTAAGATCACATCGGAGTAAACATCAGCTCCAAGCAGTAAATCGATGGGCCCAGAGATGTTGTAGGCTGGATCGGCCAACTTGATATTATGGAGATGCGTCCAGCTCTCTGCGTTGATTGTTGAGTAAGGCAGATTATTGACGAGTTTACTCATTACTAAAGCTTCGGTTTGGAATGTATAATCCGAGCGGATAGATTTACATTCCAATTTTATCATCCCTTTACTTCTGCCCATTATAGTCCCAACACCAGTGACAGCAGCGTTCATTTTGTTTCGGGGTAAGTTCAACCGCTGAGCAGCATTTTCTGTAATCAAGGTTACTTGAGAGCCTTGATCCAGTAACGCCCGAAGCCAGATGTAATCCTTCTTTATTTTTGACCCTTAGTTGAAGAGTCTTTAAGAGGATCTCTTGTTCACCATTAATATGGTTAGATGTCTTCTCAGCCACCGTTGGTGTGGTCGGCTTTGACCGTTGCCCTTTCAGATTATCATCATGAAGAAGGGAGTTATGCTTGAAGTTACACGTGCGGCATTTTTTTGTTGACTTGCATTTATTTCCGCCGTGGCTATACAAGCAATTTTTGCATAAGTTCAAGTTACTTGTTGTTTGGTTTCGCGTTGCGACATCCATGTTCAAGAATGTTGGACATTGCCACAGCACGTGTTCGTTTTTGCAAAGTGGACATTTTTTCAGCGATGCATGGAAGGTTTTTGTCCACTTTTCTGAGTCTTTAATGTTTGATGATTTGTTATTATTATAAATTTTATGCTGGTTATTATTCGTTGAATAACCTTGTTTTCCTCCGTTCCTTTTAGTACGGGATGTTTCCAACGTCATGAACTGCAATTCTAGGAACTCCATAAACTCTTCTATTTCTGGAAGCTCTCTTGAATGCTTCATGGTTTTGATGTAGTCACCGTGAGTGACGTCATCCAGTTTGGAAGATAGTAGGTACACGAGAAGGGGACCCTATACTGGAACATTAATGTCTATGTTCTCTAGGCCATTTAAACACTCTTTCGTCGTGTCGTACAGCTTCTTCAAGTTGGTAGAGTTTGGTTTTTCGTTAGATGGTTGATTGAGAAGTGTTTCTATGTATGAAGTGAAGAGTAGTCGCTTGTTATCGTAGCGATGTTGGATAATATCCAGGCACGAATCATAATTATCCGCACTCACAGGAAGGTGCTTGATTATCCCTTCCGCTTCACCCTTCAATTTTGACTTTAGGAACTGCATTTTCTGCGTTTTGTTCAGCGTTGGATTGTTGTGAATTATCTCAAAGAATAAATCTCTGAAAGAGACCCAATTGTTGTAAGTTCCGTTGAACGCCGGCAATTCCATACGTGGTGTTGTTTTTTCGTAATGGGATGTCTCGAAGATTTTTCTGTTCAAATCTTCCTTTAGCTCGTCCATAGACTTTCTCCCAGTGGTCATATTTGGCTTCGTAGTCTTTATCGTTGCCTTGCAGTAGGTAACTCAGTTCCCAGTGAATCTTTTCTATTGCTTCCCATTTTGATCGTAAAATATTTAGTTGATCTTACAGTTGCCACTTCTCGTACATGTTGCTCATATTGACCTTGGAGACCGCTCGCTTCAATGCGTTGAAGTTACACATTTGATTACGTAACAGTGTCGATAGATATTTGTCCGTTTCATCTTCTATTTGTTGGTGTACTCCAGTTTTATCAAACTGCGAAGTTCCGGGAGTTTCTGATGATTTTGATTGTAGCACCCCCAAAGCTCCAGGTTCGTTTATCAACTTGTTTCGTAGTTGATTCATTGATTGCATTGTTTCTTCAAACATGCTTTTTGTTATGATGTAAATGTCCTTTTTGAAGTAGTCATGGTCTCTTTGGACAGTCTCATACTTCTTTAAGACATCGTGATTGGCTCGAAATTCATCCCATAAGGATTGTAAAGATTCGATGCGCTTGTTAAGGTATACTATGGTTTTTCGACTCACAGCATCCTTTTTATAATTAGCCTGGAGAGTTTTGATATTCTCGTAGCTATTTTGCTGCTTAGTAATAAGTTCAGCAAATTCGTTGTAGTCTTCTGTGGACATGGTTTTGCCTTGTGGCTGCTAGTGGTTGGTGCGTGAATAGTGTAGACTCACAGGTTTCGAAGTAATCGCAGTGGACTTTATCCCCGCAGATTATTTCTTGTTTGTAGCAGTAGATGCAATCTCCGCTGAAGAAACCGCCGTGGACGTTATCCTCGCCGATCCTTGCTTGATATATAGTTTGTAGCAGTAGACGTGATCTCTGCTGGTTCGTTAGTGGCAGACACTTAGTGTAGCTCACCCTCCTCTACGTTGTGTGCAACGTCTCAATGCTACTGGTGAGACCCGCTTGTGGGAGGCCTTGCTATGCCTTGCTTGGCCTTACTTGTACTTATTTTAAACAAATATTCACAAATCGCACGCTTACTGCACGGTAAAGATTATACTGCTTATAAAACCATCACACCTTCGTTCGTCACTGCGGCGCGTTCGCGACTGGTAGTAGTATATCGAGTGGCAACTGAGCTCGAGTCACGTAGGCATGCCTCGCGTTCCGACCATTTGTATGAAGATAGAATACTGTAGATATCTTTACCGTGCTTGAGTTACTTTGTCTTTGTTTTAAAAAGCTAAGAAATTACACACTTTTGCACTTTTTTATTACACTCTTTTGTTTTGTTTATTATTGGAGATTGTTTATTAATTAGGTTATAGCACTATTATAACAATGACACCGATATTAATCATAGTTTAATCCGTGTTTGTGTTAGACGTATATCTTATGTTTATTTTTTCACATGATATTAAAGATCACTGTTTTTTAAGTCATTGCACTTGATTTCCAGTAATTTTCATTATTGTTAATTTGATTTTTCTTTGTTTATTGAAAGTTTGCTTTTTATAATCGATATAAATGTTTATTTATCGAGATAACACTTTCACTTATTGATAGTAACTATTTAAACAAATTTAGAGAAAACAAGTCAATAAAAAGTCACTTTTACTATTTTTTGTTAATTTAGGCACGGAGCAGATTCGATCGCAAGTCTCGCGCTCCAACTTCATTCGTAGATCAATAATAGAAACAATAACTGCTGACTGGTACCGTACATGGCACCGCGCACGGCATTGTCAAGGCAACATGCGCGGCACCGGCGCGCCGTGCCGTTTCACGGTGACGGCGCCGCGCCGTGGTGAAGTGCCTGGTGCGCCGTGCGCCGCGCGGAGCGCCCGCTCGGCAAGTCGGCAGTTGATGTTTCTGTTATTGTTTCAAAAATATTAGGCCAAACATAACATTTGAAGATTGAATTGGCCATCGACACGCTAAGACGAAAAGCCCCTCGGTTATAGGTATTTCACGCGTGGCGTGGCGCCAGGAATACGTGTGGAGTCGCGCGGGCTGGCGCCTGGCCGCCGTGCACCGCGCGCCCGACACGCTGCTGCACGCCGCGCTGGCGCCGGGCGACGACGGCGACCTTCTGGCGCTGGCCGGTGCCGACGCCAGCGTGGCAGTGTGGCGGCGCGGTGCCGCATGGTGCGAGTCGGGCCGCCTGAGCCTGCGCGCGCGCGGCTGGAGCGCTGTGGCACGCACGCACTGGGCCAGCCGCGCGCGGCTACTGCTGGCCGGGCCGCTCGCGCTTGCCAGCGACTGGGAACTGCTCGTGCTGCGGGTTGAAGGTCTGACGGGAACATGAGTCTCGGTTTCCTGCTTCATTCGGGTTCGTGAATGTTTCCGTTGCATCACAGAAGACGGGCGTTGCGGGTCCGTGGCGAGCCGGGTGCGATGCAGCGCGGGCGCTGCGGGCTGCTGGGCCGACGCGGCTGGTGACACGTTCCTTTCGTTCGAGCTTCGCCGCCTCGGTGCCGGCCTGTATTGCACAACCGTATGGCTCAATGCCGCCACGCAGGTAACTTTCATATTTCTTACCGGTGTAAATCGTCGCCGAAGTCGGTCGAATGAAAATAGTTCTAAATTGCAAATCATGAATTTCTCGCCTGCAGGAAACGGAGTCTGAATACACAGGAGTGACATCGCCACTGTTGAGGATCTATAACGAGGACGGCGCCCACTTGACGTGAGGAGGCGCCGACAGCCGCAGAGTGCGCGCTGTCTGACACGTCCTCACCGCTCTCTCCTCCCGCAGGCACGCGCTGGTGGCCGAGCAGCCGTGCGGCGGCCGCCTGCTGGTGGCGGGCGCGGGCTGCGCGCTGAGTGCGTGGCGTGTGTCCGCGCCGCGGCCGCCCGCGCTGCTGGCGCTCGCCGGCGGCGGGCTGGCGGAGCGCGTGCGGCTGCAGCGCCTGCGCCGCGCCGCGCCCGAGCCGGACGCGCCGGAGCCCGACGAGGCGGCCGTGCGCGCGGGCTGCACGGCGCCGGCGCATGCGTGTCGCCTGGCCGCGCCGCTGGTCGGCCTCGTCCTGCACGAGCGGTGAGTCCCAGTGCGGTGCGCGTGCTGGCGCAGTGCTCGTGCTCGTTACGCATCTTGTCGTTTCGCAGCGGACGGTGCATGTGGGCCGTGTGCAGCGACGGCAGCGCGGCGTGCGTGTCGCTGAGCGCGCTGCAGGTGCTGGCGCGAGTGGAGCGCGCGGGCGGCGGCGCGCCGGGCGCCGGAGTGCACTACGTGCAGCCCGCCGCCGCCGCCGCGCTCGTGGCGTGGTGAGTGTGTGTGTGTCTGCGGGGGTTCTGTGAGCCGTGTGTGACGTGTGACGTGTGACGTGCCGGTGCGTGTGTGCAGGCCGGAGGGCGGCTACTCGGCGCGCGTGCGCTGGCTGGCGGCGGCGACGTGCGCGCGCGGGCGCGAGGCGCTGTCGCACGGCGGCGCGGCGGTGTGCTGCGTGCTGCGCGCGGCGCCGCCCGAGCTGCTGGTGCTGGCGGGCGCCGAGCTGTACGTGAGTGTCGCGCGGGTGGGGCAGGTGTGTGTGTGTGAGTGACTGTGTGAGTGAGTGCTGACTGACGCGCACGTGTTGCAGGAGTGGCACCACCGCGCAACCCCGCAGTGGGACCCTCGTGACAGCGCTGACGACGCGGATGACTAGACGCTGCCACCCATATCGGTCACGACGATAAAGAGCATTTATTTGATTACTTGTTTTAAATTAACTATCACCCTTTTTGTAGTGACAGTAAAATAAAGTCAAATAGAAATAATTTACTTAACTACTAAGTAGTGAATAAGCTATGTTCTAAGTTCATATGTTACTCGTGTACTTAAATACCGATTATTACTAATAAATGTGTCAGTTATCAACTAGCAGTCAGAGCGTTTGATTCTCCTTACATGGCGCCCCTGCCATGTTTGGAGATGGGGTGTCGGGTCGCAATGCAGGCGCACTGTGTGTGGTACAGACTTTAGTTCTAAGTGTACGTTGCGTTATTGAACTTTGTTCAAGAACTATCATAAAGTTTTACAATGTGCAATTCTAACGTTCCATAACGAGAAGAAGTGATAATAAACCAAAATAGCATTGGAGCATCGAATGTGGATAGAACCGACCTGCTACAATTTCATCTTTCTTCAATAAGCATTGTGATGATGATAATTTTGGGTTTGTTGCTAGCAGCGTATTTCCTGTACAAATGCTATAAGAACTGTCATCGTACGTGGATTAATGACCAAATACTTCGTCAAACTTTGAGAAATTCGTTTACTCGTCGTGGTCGTAGAGAACGAGAGGAACTGGAGAAGAAAATAGATGTTCGGCGTATGGTACGCGATTTTCGGCGTTCAATACCAGGTGTACGTCGTGTTCAAGCCGTCCTGGGCCCAAGCCCAGCTAAGCCTATAGAAGATTTCGAGCTTAACCCGAATATGTGATATCGTAAAGATAACGTAAAAGTGATGTAAAGTAAAATGTCAAGAGTGCGTAAAAGTGAACTGAAACCGATGGAAATGCGCTGAACTAGGGTAACCCAATATATATAACCTTTTATTAGTTGTTAAGTATTCTAGTTATTATGTTTTCTTTAAAAAATACAAATTATGGCTCATGAGCTCAATGATATATATATAAAAAATTAGAAAAATTATAGAAAATTTATTTAAATTGAGTTTTGAAAGGAGGACGCCAGAGCGTTTGAAAGAAAAGCTGAATGAGGCAACTATTGTGTATAATAGTTATTCTGTTTTACTTCCAAGCATTAGAAAACAAATATATGATAAGATATTTCGTGGTGAAAGTTTGTCATTAATTAAATCACATTGTGATAAAATTGCAGAGTCATATTCTCAAATACAAGAGTTTTTGTAATAAGTTGCATATACGTGAATCTAATAAGAGTAGTTGTGAACTATTTGGCTCAACTTTGAATCTCGAATCCAAAATGGAGTTTAATTTAAAAGTAGCCCTGAGTTTGTTACCAGTTGTGAACAATGAGGAATCAACGACGCGTCAATTAATTGATGGTATCGATTACTATAACTACTTTAAAAACCGAAAAGTGTAAATTAAGTTAAGTTAATTTTGTCTTAGAGTCGTCTCTCTCAACAAGCAAAATTAAGACTTGAATCTGATTATTCATCCATTGATGCATTACTAACCGATATGCGTATGATTCTTTTGCCTTAAAAGAGTACTGTCGCCTTGCAAAGTAAACTTCAAACTTTGCGACAAGATCAAAGGTCGATTAATGATTATGGTAAGGAGTTGACTGAGCTATTTATGGATTTATCTATAGCGCAAGCCGAAGGCAAATCGGAAAATCTCAAGAATTTACAGCCTTTAAACGAAACACAAGCCATCAAACGTTTTGCCAACGGATGACGCAATAGGCGACTCAGTACGATAATAGCTGCACATAAATTTAAAACCTTAAAGGACGCGGTGCAAGCAGCTATATATGAAGAGACCATTGCAATGCCGTCTCAGTCTGAAAATATTTTAACTTTTAATAGGAACCGTAGTTTTCAAGGTAAGCATAATCGAGGTTTTTCTGGAGCCACCCGCCAGTTTCAAGGTGCCTCCACTTGTAACAATTGCAGCAGGAATTTTGACGGGATTGTGAACTCACTACTTAAAAACTTATCGCAAAAATCCTAAAAGTAAAAGTCCTACTTGCCAAATTGTTTAATGGCTGTTTTCAACTGGGCTACTTTCCTTCATGTTGGAAACTAGCTAAGGTTATTCCTATTAAGAAATCTGGCAAAGACGAAACAATTCCCTCAAACTATCGGCCAATAAGCCTTCTTCCTAGCTTAGCCAAACTTTTCTAATCTTGAATCGCCTCTCCAAATTCACTGAGCATTTCCTGATACCTGAACAATTTGGTTTCCGCAAATCCCACTCCACAGTCCAGCAGCTGGCCAGAGTAACTGAGCACGTTGTTGACAACCTCAACCAAAACAAATCCACAGGCTTGGTGCTGTTGGACATTGAAAAAGCTTTCGATACAGTTTGGCATGAAGGTTTACTCCATAAGTTAATAACCAACCACGTCCCTCTATGCCTCATAAAGCTACTCCAGTCGTATTTAACAGAACGGAACCTTCGCTGTTGCCATTGGTGATCAGACTTCCAGTCAGAGGCGAGTTACAGCTGGTGTGCCACAAGGATCAATATTGGGACCGTACCTCTTTATTTTGTACCTTAATGATATTCCAAAGCAAAGGCTAACACATCTCGCTGTTGACACTGCAACATATACCTCATCTGACGACCTGGACCTGGTAATTACTCGATTACAACTTTCGCTTGATCTTCTCCTAGATTACTTCACTAAATGGGAGCTTAAGGTAAACGCCACAAAAACGGAAATAATCATGTTCACAAGAAAGCGATTACTCCCCACCCGCTATGTTAATGTTGAAGGGAATTATATCCCGTGGAAAAGATCCGTTAAGTATTTGGGGACAATATTAGATGATAAAGTGAGTTGGTTAAAAAATCTGGAAGAACTTCGTTTAAAAGGGGTTAAGTCCCTCAATAGCTTAAAACCAATCCTTAATCGTAAATCTAAACTAAGTCCACAAACAAAATTACGTATTTACTCCACACTGGTACGACCTTGCATGACCTATGCATCCCCTGTCTGGAGTAGTATCAGCGATAGTAACTACAAAAAACTCCAGGTTGTGCAGAACAAAGCACTTAAAACAGCATTTAACACATCCCCCTACACAAATCTAACAAAGACATCATCACATCAAGTTTCCACAAATTAAAGAATTCATTTTGAAAATTTCCCGAAAATTCTTCCTTTTTACTAATTCATCATATCATCATCATATCAGCCGAAAGACGTCCACTGCTGGACATAGGCCTCCCCCAAGCGTCGCCACATTGACCGGTCCCGTGCGTCCCGCAACCAGCGGATCCCCGCAACCTTCACCAGGTCATCGGTCCACCTGGTGGGAGGCCTTCCAACGCAACGTCTTCCGGTTCGCGGTCGCCACTCCAGAACCTTTCTGCCCCATCGGCCATCCGTTCTGCGTGCAATGTGCCCTGCCCACTGCCACTTAAGTTTGGCAATCCTTCGGGCTATGTCAGTAACCCTGGTTCTCTTACGGATCTCTACATTTTTGATTCGATCACGCAAGGAAACTCCGAGCATAGCCCTCTCCATTGCCCTTTGAGTGACTGTAAGCTTCCTGATGAGGCCCATTGTAAGCGACCACGTCTCAGAGCCATATGTCATCACTGGCAACACACACTGGTCATAGACTTTCGTCTTGAGACACTGTGGTAAGTTGGACGAGAAGACACCGCGCAACTTCCCGAACGCTGCCCAGCCGAGTCGGATTCGACGGTTGACCTCTTTCTCGAAGTTGGCCCTACCCAACTGGATCGTTTGTCCCAGGTAGACATAGTCGTCCACAACTTCGAGTGTAGAGTCTCCAACCTTGATAGGAGTGGGTGTAACATGGGCATTCAACATCACCTTGGTTTTGTCCATATTCATTTTCAGACCCACTCTTTCGGAAGCTCTACTGAGGTCATCGAGCATTGTACTGAGGCTCTCCATGGTCTCAGCCATGACCACTATGTCGTCGGCAAACCGAAGGTGAGTGATGTACTCACCATTAACGTTGATGCCTAGGCCCCTCCAGTCCAGAACCTTGAATACATCCTCCAACGCAGCAGTGAACAGTTTCGGAGAAATGACGTCTCCCTGTCTCACGCCACGCTGTAGAAGAATTGGTTTCGAGGTCTGATCCTGAAGACGGACTGACATGGTGGCGTTTTTGTACAAACACTTCAACACCTCAATGTACCGGTAGTCGATCTGGCACCGTTGGAGAGACTGCAGTACAGCCCAAGTCTCGATCGAATCGAAGGCTTTACTAATTCACATCATCGTAATTCTCTAGTCTCACACATTGGTAAGAGTAGATTTACCAGATTGCCTTATGCCAGAACTTACAAAAAGTACAAACTGCCCCATCATCATTTCCTAGTGGCTTGACGCTAGCTCACTTACCATCTTACCAGCGTAATTAATTGCTGTTACTGTGCTTAAGTGTAAATTAATTTGTATTGATAATATTTAACTTAATAAATATCAGTTATTAGACCTTAAAATGAATATTATTAGGTATTCGCTTTCTTTGTATAAAATAAATAAAAAATAAACAAAAAATTGGGGGGTGAGTGTGAAACTTTAATAAAAAAGGTGGGTCTGCAAACCCTACATAATTTATTTAGTTTGAGCTATTGTTAGGTACCTACTAATCAGGAACTGTCAACATATAAATTATTAATGTTATATGTTAAAAGAGGCGATTTAGCCTACTTAACATTATTTGATGTAGGTATGCTAGTTTACAATTAGAATAAGATCTTTTTTTGTTAACTTTTTATACCTTTATGTCAATAAAGACCTTTAAAAATCAATCAATCAATCAATTGCAGCAGGCCTACCGTCCATCGTGGCGCATCACAACTGAAATAAAAAAGTTTATTCAAAAAATCAAAAAACCCGACTGCTTAAAAAGCGAACTAAAAAGACGTAAACAAGAAGAAAATCATGCTGTGCAGTCGGAGTATACATATTCGCGAGCTGGCTGACCAAAACCAGATGTAACCTCCGACTGCACAGCATGATTTTCTTCTTGTTTACGTCTTTTTAGTTCGCTTTTTAAGCAGTCGGGTTTTTTGATTTTTTGAATAAACTTTTTTATTTATAACTTTTTAGTTAACATTTTTTTCGAATTAGGTACATTTAAATATATAAGTGTTATATATTTTTGAAATCACCTCTTAAAACCCTTTATTTTGATACCCCACACGATGGGTTTGGAAGAAAAAAGAAAATTTCCCCCCCACAATATGGCGCCCAGATGCCGCCATTTTTCTATTTTCCAATTTTAATGTAGCCTATGACACTCGCAAGGTTAAGACGCGTCGATTGACGTATGAATCATCATAATCGGCCAACGCGTTAGGTCTCTGGAACGCCACATAGGAACAAACATACATACATACATACATACATACATAGACTGATAAACACATTACCCTCCTTCGACAGTCGGGTAAAAACTAAAACTAAAGTCGCAACTTTCTACCGAGGCCGTGGTGGTTCGATCCAGAACTATAGTCGAGGTCAGCCTAAACAGAATCGAGGTACCTACGTACTATAATTCTAATAAATGGTAAGAGAGAGGGCGCTACTGAGCAACTGTCAACATCGGCTCTATGTTTTTCTTGCGAAATTAAATGGGTTATTGGACGACTCGCCCGAATTTAACTCGCCCGAATCGGGCGAATTGTCCACTATTAAAAATATTCATTTTTCTGTGTCGATTCGCCCGAAGTTATTTTATCGGTGGGCGAATCGACCACTCCAATATTATTTAGTGGACGACTCGCCCGAATTTTATTTTAGAGAACAAACAATATAAAAGTACAGTCGTGCTCACCCGTATCGGTACCTGTTTATCATATCTAACGTTCAAATCTCAACGTACTCTCGTACTCTTTTTACCGCTCATGATTCTTTTGATTCATTGGCGACAAAACACTAAGAGGGAGACAGCAATATTCGCTACAAAAAATAAATAAAGATAAAGTTCTATACGCTATCAGGTCATTTCGGTACCGGTAAAGACTAACTTAAGTACCAGGAGATTATAATCATGAGGAAGCTAGGCTGGAATCATGAGCGGTAAAAAGAGTACCGGGCAATTTTCTATTCTGAAGCCCTAGTATTCCGTTAGTCTCTACCGCTAATGATTCTAGCTCTGCAAATACTTCTTTATGATTCTGGCCTCCTGGTAGTTTGAATTTCTTTTTTTAGTTTCTAGTACAATATCTATTAACTTCGATTAATTCTTCATATTATTACCGATACGGGTGAGCACGACTGTACTTTTATATTGTTTGTTCTCTAAAATAAAATTCGGGCGAGTCGTCCACTAAATAATATTGGAGTGGTCGATTCGCCCACCGATATAGTTCGGGCGAATCGACACAGAAAAATGCATAATTTTAATAGTGGACAATTCGCCCGAGTCGGGCGAGTTAAATTCGGGCGAGTCGTCCAATAACCCAATTAAATATAAAAAACGCAAAGTTACAATGAAACTACTATAAAAAAAACCGGCCAAGTGCGTGTCGGACTCGCGCACGAAGGGTTCCGTACCATTATCGCAAAACACTGCAAAAAAATCACGTTTGTTGTATGGGAGCCCCCCTTAATTTATTTTATTTTATTATAATTATTATTTTTTGAAGTAAATATACAACTAAACATTCTGTGAATATTTCAAGCGTCTACCTGTTGCCGTTATTAATATCGAGCAAAAACCGGCAAAAATATCACGTTTGTTGTATGGTTGTACCCTTAAATATTTATTTTATACTGTTTTTAGTATTTGTTGTTATAGCGGCAACAGAAATACATCATCTGTGAAAATTTCAACTGTCTAGCTATCACGGTTCATGAGATACAGCCTGGTGACAGACGGACAGACAGACAGACAGACGGATCGCGAAGTCTTAGTAATAGGGTCCCGTTTTTACCCTTTGGGTACGGAACCCTAAAAAAGATCTTTAGTGTGCATTTTAAAAGAAAAATGTTAAAAACCGGCCAAGTGCGAGTTGGACTCGCACACGAAGGGTTCCGTACCATTGTCGCAAAACACTGCATAAAATAACCCCCCTTAATTTATTTTATTTTAATTTATTAATTATTATTTTTTGAAGTAAATATTACACTAAACATTCTGTGAATATTTCAGGCGTCTACCTGTTGCCGTTATTAATATCGAGCAAAAAAGGAAAAAATATCACGTTTGTTGTATGGGAGCCCCCCTTTAATATTTACTTTATACTGTTTTTAGTATTTGTTGTTATAGCGGCAACAGAAATACATCATCTGTAAAAATTTCAACTGTCTAGCTATCACGGTTCATGAGATACAGCCTGGTGACAGACGGACAGACAGACGGATCGCGAAGTCTTAGTAATAGGGTCCCGTTTTTACCCTTTGGGTACGGAACCCTAAAAAAGATCTTTAGTGTGCATTTTAAAAGAAAAATGTTAAAAACCGGCCAAGTGCGAGTTGGACTCGCACACGAAGGGTTCCGTAACATTGTCGCAAAACACTGCATAAAATAACCCCCCTTAATTTATTTTATTTTAATTTATTAATTATTATTTTTTGAAGTAAATATTACACTAAACATTCTGTGAATATTTCAGGCGTCTACCTGTTGCCGTTATTAATATCGAGCAAAAAAGGAAAAAATATCACGTTTGTTGTATGGGAGCCCCCCTTTAATATTTACTTTATACTGTTTTTAGTATTTGTTGTTATAGCGGCAACAGAAATACATCATCTGTAAAAATTTCAACTGTCTAGCTATCACGGTTCATGAGATACAGCATGGAGACAGACGGACAGACAGACAGACGGATCGCGAAGTCTTAGTAATAGGGTCCCGTTTTTACCTTTTGGTAACCCTAAAAAAGCAACATTAATCTACTAAACGGTGCAAAAAACAGTGCTCGCAAAAATCTACCTACCCAGTGACTTTCTTGAATAACCAGTGAAAATAAGGAAGTTTGGGCAACTTTTGCGCATCGTAAAAACTACTTGTGGCTGTGAAAAAATAAATCATTGACTAGAAAAACTCTGTACAGTGATTTAGTCAAAATTCTACAAATACTCCGAAGTCATCGTACACTATCGCCTAAGGGCGTCGCCAGCCGATGGCCAAGGGGGGGGGGGGGGGGGGGGGCAAGTTGATATGAAGAATTAGTGATTAAACGAACTTACCTGTAAGCGAAGTTCTATCATAATTATACGAAGCGCTTCGTCCGAAGAGATTAGTACTAATTATTTTCACATATGTAGTATCACACAAGTGACACCACTCAGACACTGTAGTTGAGTTTTTTTTTTTTTTTTTATATATTTGCGGGTACTTCTGTTTTTCCTACGTTATAAATGTAGGTGGTCTGGAATCTCTCGTCATTTAGTTTAAAGTTAAGAGGAAAATGAGTTGCTTAATATTTTCTGAAGAAGTGTAAGGGTACAGCGGAAGCATGGGAGGGCGGGAGTACTAATCTCTTCGGACGAAGCGCTTCGTATAATTATGATAGAACTTCGCTTACAGGTAAGTTCGTTTAATCACTAATTATACTAACGCTTCGTCCTCGAGATTAGTACTAATTATTTTCACATATGTAGACTTTGAGAGTTACTTCTGGAAATATTAACAACGCATTGTTACAACTTCAGGATCATTTATTACATATTTCGAAAACAATGTTTTTCAAATAACAAAAAAGAATCAGTATTTACTTATAAAGATATCAATGTAAATAATCATATAAAATACATAGATCTAAATTTTATGCCTGAACATAAATAAAATTATTCCAAGTTGCAACAGCGAGAAAGTCATACTTAAATTATAAATATATCTATGAGATATATCACCAATCAGATAAATTTAATAGGATCCTAATTTTGTGCATGAGTACAAATTATTTTTAAACAATAAGTTGCAACAGCGACAATTATGAAAAAATAAGGTTATTTTCTATTTAATTATCGACCTTGCTAGGGAACTTTCATCATGATCAGTGATGGTGCGATTATAAAATCTAGCAAACGTTTCAGAGTTGCCGCTCCAGCTGGCAGTCCTCCGAATTTCATCCATACTAACCCCAAGGGCATGCGCACGCGACGTAGCCGCGTGACATGTGCTATGTGCTGAAAACATAGACACGTCTAACCCACTATCGTTTAGTGTGCACTTAATCCATCGGCTAAGTGTTTGCGTACTTACAGAGTTATGTGGCTTTTTAGGGTTTATAAAAAGTATGCCAGATTTACGTAGATCTTTGGTTTTATTTATGTAAAACACTAATGTGTTAGCGGGGCAAATTTCTACACTTTCATTAAAGAAGGGCAAAGTTAAAAGGGGTTGTTTAGACCCCACTTGAGAAGTTTTTATTAGGTCAGGAATTTTTATAACAATATTAGTTGGCATTCTATCTATATTTTCTATTTTTTTTTTGGAAAGTGTTTGGACCCTATGAGCCGTGGTAAGGGCCAGTAACGTTACACATTTCTTTGAAATTTCAAATAATGAAAGTTGGTCATTGGGATATTTAGTTCTTAAGAAATTGAGCACACAATTAGTATCCCATGTTACATTATATTTTGGCCTAGGCGGCCGTAGACGAAAAACACCTTTAAAAAAGCGAAGAATTCGATCATTTTTAGAAATATTTGAACCCAAAATCAGTGCTAAGCTGATCGATAAGAATTGAAGGTACCATATTGACTACCAGTATTAAAAAATGTTGTCAGGAAATGTATTACTGTTGGAACTGAGGCCTCGTAAGTGTTAACACCCGATTCTTTGCAAAAGGTCCACCATTTTATAAGACAAACTTCATATTGTTTTATTGAGCTATCTGATAAAGAAGCCATCATGATATCTATCGACGAAGGTGGCAGGCATCTTCGTGAAAACGCCTACCGGATAATACACCGGTAACCAGGTTAGTCGCACCTGACATTTGCTAGAATGAAATATCAAAGTGTTTTCTTTAGGGGAAAATATAATTGGGTCTGATATTAACAGATACCTATATAGAGGGTACCACCGTTGCGTCGGCCATAAAGGAGCAACAAAAAGTCCCTGAGCCTTATCGTTAATAATTTTCCTAAGACTTTTTAAAATTATCGAGAAGGGGGGAAATGCATAGAAAAGAGATAGGGCCCCAGTCGATTGTGAATGAATTTATGGCATAGGCATCTAGATCTTTGTGCCAGGAAATATATTTTGCACATTCTTTGTTGATACGACTGGCAAACAAATCTTTATCGGGTTGCCCAAACCTACACTTAAGAGTGTTGAAGGCCCCCTCTGACAATTCCCATTATATGTCTGGGTGATTACGACGCGACTCAGCGTCTGCGACGTTATTATCACAAAATCGTATATACGAAGCACAGATGTACAGTTTGCGATCTTCGCACCATTTCCAAATATCCCTTGACAAACCACTTAAGTGAGGGAATTGAACTCCACCCATACGGCTAATGTATGCTAAAGCGGTCGAATTGTCAATACGAAGTAGTACTTGACAGTCGTACAAGTCCTTAGTAAAAATTTATAGGGCAATGAATGCAGCTAATAGCTCTAAATACTTAATATGTTTGTCTCGTTTGCTATTCGACCATTGACCACTTGCATTTTCACCATCACAGGAGGCGCCCCATCCCGTTGTTGAGGCGTCAGAAAATATTTCGATGCTATAGTGGTCATCTCTAAAAGGGTGCTTTGAACTGTCAATCATCTTTAACCACCAATTAAAATCAGGCATTAACGAATCAGGAAGAATCATTTGTTTATTGTAATCTTCATCAACCCTGAGATTCATGAATTTGCATCGTTCAAATTGTTTAGTGTGTACCCAGCCGTATTCAACAGCTGGACAGGCTGACACTAAAATGCCTACTAATTATTATGCGAAGGTTCAAATTTTGCAACTTTTCTTGTTGATAACTTTACGAATTTCGTTTACAATGCGCGTTTTTTTTTTTTTTTTTTATCTTAAACGCGGGTAAACTAATTTCTAAGTAGACTGAATTTATAAATGCTTCTAAGAATTTACATATAGTAGAAGGATACAGATTGCTTTTATCATAGTTAATAATAAAACCTAAAGAACAAAGCAGTTTCTTTGTTATTGCGACATTTGTTTTGCAATTTTCGCATGTATTCACTATTAACAACCAATCGCCTAAGTAAAGGGTAGATATAAAACCCGCTGACCGCAATAGTTTCACAACAGGTTTCATTATTTTTGTAAACAAGTATGGCGCTGTATTCAAATCGAATGGCAAAGCATTGAATTCGTATAATTGGTTATTAAACGAGAATCTAAGATATTTACGTAAATTTTCGAGTATTTTGATAGAAAAATAAGCTTCTTTTAAGTCTAAGGTCGCCATATAGCAGTCCTTAGTAACAAGTTTTACAGCGGTTCTTAGGTCTTCTAATTTAAAATGTTGTGTATTAATAAACTTATTAAATTTTTGAGGTTCAATATGAACCTCATTTTTCCATTTGGTTAGAGGAGGAGGAGTAAGAAACACGCTAGAAACGAATTGACCTGAGCATGGGTCACATTTCGATATGGCACCTATGTCTAATAGGCTATTAATAGATTCGGAAAAATTAGTAAATTCTGAAGTAGAATAGCTTTGCTCAGCAGGTACACTACCATTTGGATTACCTGAGAGGAAAAGGTAAGTTTGTAATCGTCAATCCACGAAAGTATCGATTGATCGCTCGTTATAAGTGACCATTGTTTATGAAAGTATGACAAGCGGCCCGCATACTGATCTAGTAGCGGCGCTGTGGCGGCAACGTCTTCGATGAGCTGGCGAGCGGCGGCGGCGGGCACGGCGCTGCACGGCTCCCTGCGGCCTGCGCGCTGGGGCCTAGGACCTCTTCGGTTTATATGCCTCTGAAGCATTGAGTTGCTGGGTCGTTTCGGTGGGTTTTTGTTGACATTATCGGGCTTCACCTGATTTCGTCACAGCCTTGGCTGATTTTATTGTTTCCGATAGATTTTCACCGAAGAGGTCAATATTAGTGTTGTTTAACTTCCTTCAAAAGAGGAACATGTTTAACGCAGATAAAATAAAATTTCTGCGGGTGACTGAATCGTAGTGTTGGATGGCGCATAAGGTACGCGCAGCGTCCATAAGTTTGGGGAGTAAATCGTTTTTTTTTTTTTTTTTTTTTTAAAACGAATTGACTGGTAATTACCTTCCCCAAGCACGAGATAACACTCGCCATCTGGTTTTGTTTGACGACTATGGCCTTATCGCGCTTTGCTGCGACTTCTGGTATCGCTGCTTATAACTCCGCGTTTAACAACGGGGCAGCGATACGAAGTACTTATCGATTGTTGTCTTCCTGCAGTCTTTATCAAGACTCTCGGAGGCGATGTACTACGAGCGTTCGCTTAACTCCTTATGCAAATCTGGTCCGTACTTAACGGATGACGACGGGTTCCTAGAATGACCATCGTGTCCTGGTCCAGGTCCTCGTCGATGATGTCACCTGGTGCTTCTTGCGAGGTACCAGGTTTGTAAAGCGCAGGTTCGCTTTGTATGACCGGATCTAGTGGTATGATACGTTCGGCCGACAAAACAGGAATGGTTGGGTCAACAGGAACCATGGTTACATCCGGATCGGTTTGACTGACCTCAGGGGAGTCTTGTATCCAGTCTTCAGGCTCAATACCAGTGTATTCTTAAAAGAAACACAGTAGGTAGAAGCGTAAAATTGAATAATCGATTTACTGCATGTAGAAAGGAAAAAATATGTAGATAAATATCTACTAGTATAATTTACCGTTAGGTAAAAAAGATTAGATTGCTTACGTAAAATATTCTAAATCTTAAGTTTGTCGAACGATCATAGGATGTTCAATAAGTGGGACGCTAGGCACCTATCTATAGTATTATAGGGTATTTGGTAATTAGTCCTTGCGTCGGGACAGCCCACAGGCAGCCCGGAGTGCAAGGCTTGTTTAAACGTAAATACGTTTGGCCATAACCACGCGAAATAACACTATATTATTGAGTATTGGTAGTAAAGTTAGTGCGTCGGAAAACCCATAGGTAGCCCGGAGTGCAAAACTTATTTTTTAACGTAAATACGTTATTTAAATACTTAATGTGAATTCGTGTACACAATCACTAGATAACACACCTTCTTGTTCGTGCAGAGTTTGCGCGATCGGAGAAGGCGGGTATAAATGCCGTAACCTGCGTTCATATTTTTGTAATTTCTTCGTTAGATGCTTGTAATCTACATTACTCTTTCTTTTCGACATTATATTTACTGCACAGTATAATGTTGGAAGTGTTGAGCGGTTGAACACTAAAATGTGAATGACGAGAGATTCCAGACCACCTACATTTATAACGTAGGAAAAACAGAAGTACCCGCAAATATATAAAAAAAAAAAAAAAAAAACTCTCAACTACAGTGTCTGAGTGGTGTCACTTGTGTGATACTACATATGTGAAAATAATTAGTACTAATCTCGAGGACGAAGCGTTAGTATAATGAGAAAAGTATGAATTGTAGGTAAAGTCGAGAGCACATGAAACTTTTCACTTGTAGTACGAACCTTACAACTACAGCGATTGTTATAATAACGGTACAGAGTCCAACGTGTAAAGCTTCACGAGTTCTTGACTATACAATAAATAAAACTTCTAAATAAGTTTGAATTTGAATATAACTTGTATTTTTTTTTGTAATTTTGTACTAGATTTTAATATTATAGTGGTCAACAAAGATTCTTTTTTTGATTAGGTTAATTAAAACATAATCATCGGGGGTTTTTTGAAAATTTGTCGACCACTTTATTATGAAAATCATGTAAATTTCCATGAATAAGCATTTCTGCACACATTCATCATGGGACATAGGATTTTGGTTGCTTTACATTTGGCAACTTTTTTAGAATCTCTAGGGGGGGGCAGCTGCCCCTCCCTGCCCCCCCTTGGCGAAGCCCTTGCTATCGCCATCTATTGGCGGGTAGCGGTAATAAAGTGAGTTTAGTGTTAAACAATTGATAAACAGTCGTGCAAAGTGACAATAAACTACTAAATATAACCATATAGTGAAGACAAGGTTCTAAGTTAACGAATAATATACAAAAAACCAAAAACTTGAAGTGTAAACAAACAACAATCGATGATCTTTCAAGTCTATTCTCGCAAATCGAAGTGATAAGTGAGTGAATAATTCCAGAGTGTTAGTCTACTGTTAATTAGATACTTACGATACTTATATTTTATAACAACACCTTGTAAACGACATGAATGCAATAAATAAATAAATAAATAAATAAATAAATTTGCAATTTTGATCGAAACTCATTAACTTAAAATAAAACAGCTACCGTCAGTGAGTGATACCGCCGAGTGTTTGCCCGGTACGCGTAAGCGCCGTGATATACGCATCACTTACGACGTTCTTCTTGCGGGCTCGCTAGTGCAACACAGCGACGGCGTTTTGTTTGTTATTATACTGTGAACTATACATAACTTAACCTGCCCGCAATGTCGTCTAAAAAAGACAGAACTCCGGAGCGTAACGTCTCAGCTTCAAGACGAAACAAGAGGCCTGCCTTAAATTCTCCTCCAGAGCCAGCTCCTGCGGTTACCGGTGAGGAGGTGCACTCAATTGTGCAGGAAGTTATTAAATTTAGAATTTGCTACTATGATCAAGCAAATAAACACTACGATTTTGAACATTGTCAATAGCGAGTTGGCCCCGATTCGTGCGGATCTTGAAGAATTTAGAGTGTCTTTGGATTTCCACACGAGTCGATTTGATGAGTTTCGGCCAGAGCACGCCGAGTTTAAGAGAGTACTACCAAGGAAATAAAAGACGATAATATTAAACTGCAGAACACAGTGGCGGGTCTTGGTCAGCGTCTAAATTATTTGGAGCAGCAGACACGGGCCAACAACTTGGAGCTGCAGTGTTTGCCTAAAAATAAACAGGAAAACCTGTACACCATTGTCAAGCAGTTGGGCTCAGTGGTCGGTTGTGGGGTTCAAGATAGAGATATTTCACACTGTACAAGAATAGCTAAACTTAACAAGAGTAATATTCGCCCTCGTTCTATTGTGGTACAGCTTGCCTCACCGAGAATCCGCGATAAGTTGTTGGCCTCTGTAATCAATTATAATAAAAATAAAAGCCACGAAAAACAAAATACCGTAGATTTTGGTATAGCTGGCAATAGATCGCCTGTGTTTGTCGCCGAGCATCTATCCCCTGCATACAAAGCTCTTCACGCTGCAACAAGACTTAAGGCAAAGGAAAAGGGATATAAATACGTGTGGGTGAGGAACGGCAGGATATTTGTCAGAAAGACGGACGGCGACGAGCATGTTCTTATTGGAAGCTTGGACATTTTAAATAAGTTAAAATAATGTGTACCTACTTGATAATAACAAACGATTTACCTATTATTGAGTGCATTTGTAAATTTAATAATTAAAATTCAATCATTTGCAAATATATTATCAGAACAGTCGAGGGTTAAGAACTAAGACTCATTCCGTGTATCGTAATATTGCCTGTAATAATTATGACATAATAATTCTGTCTGAGACTTGGTTGAATAGCTCTGTGCTGAGCGGCGAGCGGTTCGACGATAGATACGTGGTATATAGAAGAGATAGAGAAACTTCACATTTTCAGAGTGGTAAAGAAGGGGGTGGTGTTTTAATAGCCATTAATAAACAAATCAAGTCTAAACGTATTAAGAATTGGGAAAGTGGTTGTGAAGACTTATGGGTACCTAAGCATTGACTTGCCGATATCATGTACTGTTCGCCGAATGGTTCTCTGCGCAGTATACCTACCTCCTCCTATACGCCGTTCTTCTCTGGAGCACTATTTGGATCAATGTAATGCTGTTTTTGAGCAGTGTTCGGATTCAAGTGTTTTTATTGTGGGTGACTTCAATTTGAGCAGCATTGATTGGACTTTGGTAGGAAAATCGGATAATAAACTAAATTTGCCTAGTATTAGCGAATTATTGATTGATTTTACTCATGCTAACAGACTTAGTCAGTTTAATTTAGTAGCAAACGACGCTGGTCGCATTTTGGATTTGGTTTTGTCAACCCATTCCTTGTGTAGCGTGAGCAAAAGTATTAGTCATATAAGTAATGTTGATAAACAGCATCCACCTCTTGACATAGTTGTTTCCTTGAGTAGGGATGCCAGTCTGCCATACAACAGTGACAAGGTTAGACTTAATTTTCGTACCGCGAATTATGAAACAGTTCGTAATTTTTTAAAACAAGTAGATTGGGTTAAATTATTTGAGGGTAGTGATAGTGTGAAGTGAGATGTTGGATATTTTTTATGAGACGCTTAATGACGCTATACAACAGTTTATTCCCTCACGGATCCCAAAGAAACGTAAATATCCTCAGTGGTTTGACCATAAACTTATTAAAATGTTAAATTATAAAAATAATATTAGAAGGCAATACAATAAATATAAAAACCCAATGGATTTGATTGAATTAAAATTAATTAGTAAGCGTTGCGATGGATTGGCCACTTCTTGTTACAAGGCTTATATGGAAGGTCTTGAAAATGAGCTAAAAAACAACCCTAAATTATTTTGGACGCACGTAAAAAATAAACGAGGAGGATCTAGTACCTACCCTATGACCAAGAAAGATGGATCAATGTCCACATCTGATGGTACAATAATATGTGAGATGTTTGCTACCAACTTCGCGTCTGTTTATAGCCCCGAGCAAGAATTGAGCAAGGAAGTTGATAGTAAAACATTATTATTATTTTTTGAAAATAGTAGTTTACCTATGTTTAACTAGTCCAACAATTAGCAGTGAGACTTTGCTTAAAAAACTTAAGAGTTTGGATAATAATAAAGGGACTGGTCCTGATGGCATACCGCCGATTTTTATTACGTCTTGTGCGGAGGAGTTAGTGTGCCCTCTTATTCTTATATATAGCAAATCCTTATCTTCTGGCGTTTTCCCTCTAAAATGGAAAATGGCTAAGGTGGTGCCTATACATAAATCAGATAGTAACGATGACATAACTAACTATAGGCCTATCTCAATCCTTTCAACGTTTGCTAAAGTGTTTGAGTCACTGCTCTGCCCGTATTTCCAAAACCATCTAAAATTATTCATTAGCGATCATCAGCACGGTTTTGTTGGATCACGATCCACAAGCTCTAATCTGGTACCTTTCACGGAACTTTTGATTGAAGCTGTTGACTCTGGTCACCAAGCTGACGTCATTTAAACCGACTTCAGCCTTTAAGGCCTTTGATAAAGTTTCCCACAAAATCTTATCTTGTAAGTTGCGTGCTTATGGTATCACTGGTGGCTTGCTTGAATGGGTGATTTCATACTTGAAAGGTAGATCTTTTTTTGTTGTAGTAAATGGTTATCAATCTAACGTATATAATATCTCATCTGGGTCCAATATTGTTCAACTATTTTATTAACGACATCCCCAGCTGTCTACGGCACTCTAAAATTTTTATGTAGGTATGCCGCGACTTAAAGCTTCTTAGAATTGTTGAAACTAACAAAGATGCCTCACTCTTACAGATGGACCTTAATAGTATTATTCAATGGTGTAAAAATAATGAAATGTATTTGAATTCGAAGAAATGTTACCACGTTAAATATACAAGAAAGCATAATCCAATAAAGACAGTGTATTACATAAATGAGGACAAACTTAGTGAAGTGGATACTATTCGTGACCTTGGAGTTCTGTTTGATCAAAAGCTAACCTTTGCACCACACTTGGATCACATTTCTAAAAAAGCATCTAGGATGATGGGTTTTGTCATAAGACAATGTAATGGTTTTCGTCAAATTTATCAGAGTTTAGTGCGTAGCATATTAGAGTATTGCAGTGTGGTGTGGCGGCCACATTACGCTACGAATAGTTTGCGTCTAGAACGAGTTCAAAAACGCTTCGTTTGGCATCTGGCTTTTTATCAGAGTTTAGTACGTAGCATATTAGAGTATTGCAGTGTGGTGTGGCGGCCACACTACGCTACGAATAGTTTGCGTCTAGAACGAGTTCAAAAACGCTTCGTTTGGCATCTGGCTTTTTCTGTGGGAATAACTAAAAAAGTGCGTTCTTACAAAAAGAGATTGAAATTCTTCAACATGCACTCCTTGGAAGAACGAAGATGTTTGAACGACGCAATGTTTGCTAGCAAAATCTTGAAGGGAAATATCGACTCACCGTCGCTGCTCACACTCATTAACTTTCGTGCTCCATCGAGGATTCCGCGTAAACCTATTGCTCCGCTTAGTCCTCCAACGAGAAGAACGGTGTTGGGATCTAACTCTCCATGTGCTAGGTTTTGTAGGGTTGTTCTGAATAGTTGCAGTGATATCGTTGATTTTCACTTTGATTCTCTCAACAAGCAAAAAATAAAATTTCTGAACTGTTTAACTGACTTGTTGTAAATGTTTTTGAGGAAATTATGATTTTAGTGTTTCGCATAATGTAACTATTATAATGTTATAATTCTAAGTTTGCTTGTGGAATATGTAGCTTACAGACTTCTTTTTTTTTTGTTCATGTGGTGTTTACCTATAAGTAATTGTTGCACTGTGTAGAGTTTGTACGCTTGTTTTATTTTTGTTTGTAGATAAGTGTAAGCAGTTGTTGGTAGACCTAATAAATAAAATAAAATAAAATAAATCCAGGAACTTAAATTGTGCCAGTGCTAATCTATGAAATTGCCGGAGAACAAATAAATAGAAGTATCGCGAAATTCACCTCTTTTTTGGAAAAACAAAATCTCACATCGAATGAGTCTGCAATTTTGTTTGTCATACGAAAGAAACCGTAAAATAGCGCCATCTATCAGAAAAGACGCACACTACGTTCAACTACGTTCAACTTACAATCTATGAAACGGATCAATATTAAAGCTAGCGACAAATTAATACTATCCAGTTCTACTAGAGGGCGCAACGAGCACCAAAACAAAGCAGACACTGGAGGAAATAATGAAAGCCTTACAAAATATTCAAAAAGAACTGAACGTACAAAAATAGAAATTCAGAAAAGTGCCGAAAAGGTGACAGAACAAGTAACACTTAACATAACTTATAAATTAGAAGAGAAATTTACCATATTGGAAGAAAAACATCAAACCCTGAAAGAAAAAGTTGAACAACAACAAAAAAGAATTCAATTTAAGGAAAAACAAGCAAGACAAAGAAATATAATCTTCTTGAGTAACGAAATATGGTACCGGTGCACTTCTTGTGGGCTATGGGCTCATGCCGACTGTACTGGATGGGACTCTGCGTACAATTATGTGTGCGATATGTGTTGATCACCATTGTCCACATGCTGATCACCATTGCCAACCGATGTTGACAATCGTGATCAAACTTATTTTTTTTTTATTTTTTTATTGAACCAAAGTTTATAAACCAAAGTGATTAAAGTTGATCTCAATTGATAGTTAAGAAAGTAAAGTTTATAATAAGAACACAGCAATAAATAGTTGATACATAGATTTGCTTTTTTTTTCATTCTCGCTTAAGTGATCCCCATTACCTACATTTCCCCTATTGTTCGTTCGTACGCAGCCACTTGGAGTATGCATCGCAAGTCTGGAACCCTCAATATGGGATCCATAAGTCACGCATTGAGGGTATCCAGAAAAAGTTTCTGAGATATCTAGATTATAAGGCGCACCAAGTATCTATAGATTACAGTCACCGTTGTAAGAGGTACCATTTTCTGCCATTGGATCGTAGGCGGCTCATTAATGATGTGTGTTTTTTGATTAACATAGCGAATGGCTCGATTGACTGTCCTGAACTACTAACAAAGTTAGCATTTCGCACTAACACTAGTGGATTACGTAAAAGGCCGCTTCTGGATGTGCCTTCTGCCACGACTAATTATAGGCGTAAT
Source organism: Anorthoa munda (assembly GCA_945859665.1). Lineage (NCBI taxonomy): Eukaryota > Metazoa > Arthropoda > Insecta > Lepidoptera > Noctuidae > Anorthoa > Anorthoa munda. The sequence goes on from OX243918.1 coordinate 308,082, forward strand.
GCTTTTCTTATAAGAAGCGCTCGAAGTTTTAATGATGTGTCTTCTGAGCACGATGTTGACTTATTTTGCTCTAAGATAAGCACAGCAAGGACGCTTTTAGCCAAATCATTTTTTTGTGAATAATGCACCGGCTAGTGGTTCTTTAACTAATATTTAGTAACATAAGTAAATGAATAGGAATAACATACTTATTTATGTACACATTGGACTGTAACTGTTCGGTTTTATGTTTAATCGATATGCTATATATCTGTGGAGGCTTGTTATTAGCAACTTGATAATATGTTGTGGTTACCTATTATTATTTGTAATTAGACTGTAAGCCTTCTTAAAACTAATAAAATAAAATAAAATAAAATAAAATAGCAACCAACGCTCCCCTCCCTCAGCGATGCAAAATTCAATCAATTACAACTAAGCAACGAAAACCATCTTCCAATCCGGCTGGTCACCGTGGAAGATCAAGTCCTCAGAAAGCCGGGCAAGGATAGCTATACCACCCCTAAGGCATACAGACCAATCGGTCTACTGCCTGTTATGGGGAAGATCCTGGAGAGGATGGTCGTAGCGCGTCTAAAATATCAGTTTGTACCGCGGTTTAGTACTCGTCAGTTTGGCTTCATGCCCCAGAGGAGCACCGAGGATGCCCTCTATACGCTAGTGGAGCACGTACAGGACAAGTTGAGGCTGAAGAAGCTAATTGTCCTGGTGTCATTGGATATAGAGGGCGCCTTCGATAGCGCCTGGTGGCCAGCCATAAGGGTCAGACTGCCTGAGGAAAAGTGCCCGGTCAACGTCAGGAGGCTGATAGACAGCTATCTCGACGGTAGGAAGGTCAAGGTTCGGTATGCCGGGGAGGAATGCACGCGAGAGACTAGCAAGGGCTGTGTCCAGGGGTCGATCGGTGGTCCAATCCTGTGGAACCTCGTTCTCGACCCACTACTGCAGGACCTTGAGCAGCGTGGAATTTTCGTGCAGGCGTTCGCGGATGATATAGTCTTGGTCGTGGATGGGGACACGGCGACTGAAGTCTCAAGATCTGCCAATGCAGCCCTCGCCCATGTTCAGGGTTGGGGCGTCCGAAATAAGCTGAGGTTTGCACCGCACAAAACCTGTGCGATGACCATAACCAATAAGCTTAAGTACGACACTCCAATACTGAACATGGCCGGGGTCGACATCGGTATGGTCAAGAAAATGAAGTTGCTGGGTCTAACCATAGACGAAAAGCTCACTTTTAATGAGCATGCCGCGAACGTCTGCAAGAGGGCAGCTAACGTATATAAGCGACTGTCCCGAGCCGCAAAGGTGAGCTGGGGTTTAAACACGGAAGTCATACACACAATTTACACAGCAACGATTGAGCCCATAGTAACGTACGCAGCCGCAGCCTGGGCACCCGCTACAAAAAAGTTGGGTATACGGAAGAAGCTAGGCTCTGTTCAACGAGGATTTGCTCAGAAGCTCTGCAAATCTTACCGTACTGTCTCTCTGAACTCGGCGCTGGCGCTGTCTGGGATACTACCTCTAGACCTGCGCATACAAGAGGCAGCCGCCCTGTATGAAGCGAGGAGAGGGTCATCCCGGTTTGTGCCAGGAGACAGGGAGATCGAGAGTCCGGTAAGATTTGCAGAAGCCCCTCATCCAGCTACACAATTGCCCCTGGAGTTCATGTGCCTGGAAGATCAAGAGTTACTAGACAGTAACAATGTGCAGGCGGTGCGAATCTTCACCGACGGCAGCAAGATTGAGGGGAAGGTCGGAGCCGCATTATCCATTTGGGATAATGATGGCGAAATCCGGAACCTCAAACTTAGCCTTGCCGCGTACTGCACAGTCTACCAGGCGGAACTCCTGGCCATTTGCAAGGCGACAGAAGTGATCCTCGCGCGGCAAGAGGCGGGCTATGGCTTGTACAGCGACTCAATGTCCGCATTGCAGACGCTTGCAAACCATGGCTCGCTCCATCCCCTGGCAGTTCGCGCGCGCGCAAACCTGGCTCACGCCCTGTGCCAGAGCAAAGCTGTGACTTTGTTCTGGATCAAGGCCCACGCGGGCCTGCCGGGGAATGAGCGAGCGGACGAGTTGGCTAAGGAAGCAGCATTGTCGTTACGGAGGAAGCCGGACTACGACCAGTGTCCGGTTTCATTTATCAAGCGACAGATCCGTTTGGAATCGCTTGATGAATGGAATCGAAGATATGTGTCGGGCGAGACCGCTTCCGTGACGAAAATGTTTCTTCCGGATGCAATAGCGGCTTTCCGTATTGTACAACAGGTGCGGCCTGAAGGCGTCCTCACGCAAGTTTTGACGGGGCACGGCGGGTTCTCTGAATACTTGAATCGCTTCAAGTGTAAGGAGAGCCCATCGTGCGTCTGCGATCCAGGCGTGGCAGAGACTGTCCAGCACATACTTGTAGAGTGCCCGCTTTTTATCAGGGAACGCTACCAAATTGAATGTGAGCTGGACAGGAAAATAACGAAGGAGAGCCTGCATGGGCTCATGGACAAAAAACACAGGGAAAAGTTTTTGGAATATTGCACTAGAGTAGCCACTGCGGTTATACATCGGAATAAAACCTGAGCGCACCGTGCTTCATTAATATTTCTGTGTGATATTTAAATGCAAGCACGGAATGCAGCAAGGACATGTATAGCCGGCAGTATTTCATGCTAGTACCTAAGTTTCTAAATTGTGTAAGACTGATTGTTATGATAAACTGCACTTTTGTGTTTTTATATCCTTAGCAATAATGTACGCTTGTGATAGAAAGCACCTTTTGTATTTCCTGTGATAAACTGCACTTTTGCACAATTTGTGATACCTTGTATTCTATATTTTTGTTAATCAGCACTATTTGCACGATTGTATTTCTGAGGTATACAGAACTCTTGTATATTTTTTTTGTATTTTAAGTTTACTGTGGTAAATAAATAAAACATGCCCGTAGTTATTGAAATGAACCCACACAGTATACAAGAGGATGAATGCAAGATGAACCTTGGTATGAAGGATAAAAGTGCGAGAGGAATGAAAGAGGAATGGTACGGATGTGTTTGCAATTAATAGGCGCCAATTTTGTTGGTGGGGATTAGAGTTAAGAAAAAAAAAAAAAAAAAAAAAAAAAAAACCCTACCTACCCTACCCTACCCTGCCCTACCTACCCTACCCTACCTACCCTACCCTACCTACCCTACTCTACCTACCCTACCCTACCCACCCTACCCTACCTACCCTACCCTACATACCCCACCTAAGTACTTTTTTTTTTCATATGAACCTTCTCCTATCAATAACAAACACAACAAAAAAAGAATTAACGAAATCGGTCCAGCCGTTCACGCGTGATGCCGTGACCAAGGGAAATAGGGATTGATTTTTATATAAATATTAAAAATCAATATCTAATCTATATCTATTATATAGGGTATATTAGGTAGGGTAGGTAGGGTAGGGTAGGTAGGGTAGGGTAGGTAGGGTAGGGTAGGTAGGGTAGGGTAGGTAGGGTAGGGTAGGTAGGGTAGGGTAGGTAGGGTAGGGTAGGTAGGGTAGGGTAGGTAGGGTAGGGTAGGTAGGGTAGGGTAGGTAGGGTAGGGTAGGGTAGGTAGGGTAGGGTAGGTAGGGTAGGGTAGGGTAGGTAGGGTAGGTAGGGTAGGGTAGGTAGGGTAGGGTAGGTAGGGTAGGTAGGGTAGGTAGGGTAGGTAGGGTAGGTAGGGTAGGTAGGGTAGGTAGGGTAGGTAGGGTAGGTAGGGTAGGTAGGGTAGGTAGGGTAGGTAGGGTAGGTAGGGTAGGTAGGGTAGGTAGGGTAGGTAGGGTAGGTAGGGTAGGTAGGGTAGGTAGGGTAGGTAGGGTAGGTAGGGTAGGTAGGGTAGGTAGGGTAGGTAGGGTAGGTAGGGTAGGTAGGGTAGGTAGGGTAGGTAGGGTAGGTAGGGTAGGTAGGGTAGGTAGGGTAGGTAGGGTAGGTAGGGTAGGTAGGGTAGGTAGGGTAGGTAGGGTAGGTAGGGTAGGTAGGGTAGGTAGGGTAGGTAGGGTAGGTAGGGTAGGTAGGGTAGGTAGGGTAGGTAGGGTAGGTAGGGTAGGTAGGGTAGGTAGGGTAGGTAGGGTAGGTAGGGTAGGTAGGGTAGGTAGGGTAGGTAGGGTAGGTAGGGTAGGTAGGGTAGGTAGGGTAGGTAGGGTAGGTAGGGTAGGTAGGGTAGGTAGGGTAGGTAGGGTAGGTAGGGTAGGTAGGGTAGGTAGGGTAGGTAGGGTAGGTAGGGTAGGTAGGGTAGGTAGGGTAGGTAGGGTAGGTAGGGTAGGTAGGGTAGGTAGGGTAGGTAGGGTAGGTAGGGTAGGTAGGGTAGGTAGGGTAGGTAGGGTAGGTAGGGTAGGTAGGGTAGGTAGGGTAGGTAGGGTAGGTAGGGTAGGTAGGGTAGGTAGGGTAGGTAGGGTAGGTAGGGTAGGTAGGGTAGGTAGGGTAGGTAGGGTAGGTAGGGTAGGTAGGGTAGGTAGGGTAGGTAGGGTAGGTAGGGTAGGTAGGGTAGGTAGGGTAGGTAGGGTAGGTAGGGTAGGTAGGGTAGGTAGGGTAGGTAGGGTAGGTAGGGTAGGTAGGGTAGGTAGGGTAGGTAGGGTAGGTAGGGTAGGTAGGGTAGGTAGGGTAGGTAGGGTAGGTAGGGTAGGTAGGGTAGGTAGGGTAGGTAGGGTAGGTAGGGTAGGTAGGGTAGGTAGGGTAGGTAGGGTAGGTAGGGTAGGTAGGGTAGGTAGGGTAGGTAGGGTAGGTAGGGTAGGTAGGGTAGGTAGGGTAGGTAGGGTAGGTAGGGTAGGTAGGGTAGGTAGGGTAGGTAGGGTAGGTAGGGTAGGTAGGGTAGGTAGGGTAGGTAGGGTAGGTAGGGTAGGTAGGGTAGGTAGGGTAGGTAGGGTAGGTAGGGTAGGTAGGGTAGGTAGGGTAGGTAGGGTAGGTAGGGTAGGTAGGGTAGGTAGGGTAGGTAGGGTAGGTAGGGTAGGTAGGGTAGGTAGGGTAGGTAGGGTAGGTAGGGTAGGTAGGGTAGGTAGGGTAGGTAGGGTAGGTAGGGTAGGTAGGGTAGGTAGGGTAGGTAGGGTAGGTAGGGTAGGTAGGGTAGGTAGGGTAGGTAGGGTAGGTAGGGTAGGTAGGGTAGGTAGGGTAGGTAGGGTAGGTAGGGTAGGTAGGGTAGGTAGGGTAGGTAGGGTAGGTAGGGTAGGTAGGGTAGGTAGGGTAGGTAGGGTAGGTAGGGTAGGTAGGGTAGGTAGGGTAGGTAGGGTAGGTAGGGTAGGTAGGGTAGGTAGGGTAGGTAGGGTAGGTAGGGTAGGTAGGGTAGGTAGGGTAGGTAGGGTAGGTAGGGTAGGTAGGGTAGGTAGGGTAGGTAGGGTAGGTAGGGTAGGTAGGGTAGGTAGGGTAGGTAGGGTAGGTAGGGTAGGTAGGGTAGGTAGGGTAGGTAGGGTAGGTAGGGTAGGTAGGGTAGGTAGGGTAGGTAGGGTAGGTAGGGTAGGTAGGGTAGGTAGGGTAGGTAGGGTAGGTAGGGTAGGTAGGGTAGGTAGGGTAGGTAGGGTAGGTAGGGTAGGTAGGGTAGGTAGGGTAGGTAGGGTAGGTAGGGTAGGTAGGGTAGGTAGGGTAGGTAGGGTAGGTAGGGTAGGTAGGGTAGGTAGGGTAGGTAGGGTAGGTAGGGTAGGTAGGGTAGGTAGGGTAGGTAGGGTAGGTAGGGTAGGTAGGGTAGGTAGGGTAGGTAGGGTAGGTAGGGTAGGTAGGGTAGGTAGGGTAGGTAGGGTAGGTAGGGTAGGTAGGGTAGGTAGGGTAGGTAGGGTAGGTAGGGTAGGTAGGGTAGGTAGGGTAGGTAGGGTAGGTAGGGTAGGTAGGGTAGGTAGGGTAGGTAGGGTAGGTAGGGTAGGTAGGGTAGGTAGGGTAGGTAGGGTAGGTAGGGTAGGTAGGGTAGGTAGGGTAGGTAGGGTAGGTAGGGTAGGTAGGGTAGGTAGGGTAGGTAGGGTAGGTAGGGTAGGTAGGGTAGGTAGGGTAGGTAGGGTAGGTAGGGTAGGTAGGGTAGGTAGGGTAGGTAGGGTAGGTAGGGTAGGTAGGGTAGGTAGGGTAGGTAGGGTAGGTAGGGTAGGTAGGGTAGGTAGGGTAGGTAGGGTAGGTAGGGTAGGTAGGGTAGGTAGGGTAGGTAGGGTAGGTAGGGTAGGTAGGGTAGGTAGGGTAGGTAGGGTAGGTAGGGTAGGTAGGGTAGGTAGGGTAGGTAGGGTAGGTAGGGTAGGTAGGGTAGGTAGGGTAGGTAGGGTAGGTAGGGTAGGTAGGGTAGGTAGGGTAGGTAGGGTAGGTAGGGTAGGTAGGGTAGGTAGGGTAGGTAGGGTAGGTAGGGTAGGTAGGGTAGGTAGGGTAGGTAGGGTAGGTAGGGTAGGTAGGGTAGGTAGGGTAGGTAGGGTAGGTAGGGTAGGTAGGGTAGGTAGGGTAGGTAGGGTAGGTAGGGTAGGTAGGGTAGGTAGGGTAGGTAGGGTAGGTAGGGTAGGTAGGGTAGGTAGGGTAGGTAGGGTAGGTAGGGTAGGTAGGGTAGGTAGGGTAGGTAGGGTAGGTAGGGTAGGTAGGGTAGGTAGGGTAGGTAGGGTAGGTAGGGTAGGTAGGGTAGGTAGGGTAGGTAGGGTAGGTAGGGTAGGTAGGGTAGGTAGGGTAGGTAGGGTAGGTAGGGTAGGTAGGGTAGGTAGGGTAGGTAGGGTAGGTAGGGTAGGTAGGGTAGGTAGGGTAGGTAGGGTAGGTAGGGTAGGTAGGGTAGGTAGGGTAGGTAGGGTAGGTAGGGTAGGTAGGGTAGGTAGGGTAGGTAGGGTAGGTAGGGTAGGTAGGGTAGGTAGGGTAGGTAGGGTAGGTAGGGTAGGTAGGGTAGGTAGGGTAGGTAGGGTAGGTAGGGTAGGTAGGGTAGGTAGGGTAGGTAGGGTAGGTAGGGTAGGTAGGGTAGGTAGGGTAGGTAGGGTAGGTAGGGTAGGTAGGGTAGGTAGGGTAGGTAGGGTAGGTAGGGTAGGTAGGGTAGGTAGGGTAGGTAGGGTAGGTAGGGTAGGTAGGGTAGGTAGGGTAGGTAGGGTAGGTAGGGTAGGTAGGGTAGGTAGGGTAGGTAGGGTAGGTAGGGTAGGTAGGGTAGGTAGGGTAGGTAGGGTAGGTAGGGTAGGTAGGGTAGGTAGGGTAGGTAGGGTAGGTAGGGTAGGTAGGGTAGGTAGGGTAGGTAGGGTAGGTAGGGTAGGTAGGGTAGGTAGGGTAGGTAGGGTAGGTAGGGTAGGTAGGGTAGGTAGGGTAGGTAGGGTAGGTAGGGTAGGTAGGGTAGGGTAGGGTAGGTAGTGTAGGTTAGGTAGGGTAGGGTAGGTAGTGTAGGGTAGGTAGGGTAGGGTAGGTAGGGTAGGGTAGGTAGTGTAGGGTAGGTAGGGTAGGGTAGGTAGGGTAGGGTAGGTAGGGTAGGGTAGGTAGGGTAGGGTAGGTAGGGTAGGGTAGGTAGGGTAGGGTAGGTAGGGTAGGGTAGGGTAGGTAGGGTAGGGTAGGTAGGGTAGGTAGGGTAGGGTAGGTAGGGTAGTGTAGGTAGGGTAGGGTAGGTAGGGTAGGGTAGGGTAGATGGGGTAGGGTTGGTAGGGTAGGGTAGGTAGTGTAGGCTAGGTAGGGTAGGGTAGGTAGTGTAGGGTAGGTAGGGTAGATGAATGTTTGGTGTTTTTATGGCAAAACAAAGTTTGCCGGGTCAGCTAGTAATAAATAAAACTCGCAAGAACTGGATTGAAAGTTTCATGGGCATTAATGATAGAGTAGCATTCTTGAACTTAAACATACAAGGACTGCCCATGTCAATTATACAAATATACGCACCGACTGAAACAGCGTGCGAAGAGGAGATTAACATCTTTCTTATTCTTTATTGTACACAAAAACATACATTTATCAAATATAGTAGGACAGCTTATGTACAAAGGCGAGCTTAACCCATAATTGGGTTCTCTTAAAGCAAACCTCAGTGTCAAAGAGATTTTTAATTACATGAGGACAGCATACTCAAGTGCACAATATAACTTAACATTTAAATTCTTACTAACTATATAAACTAAACAAATACGTGTACAGCACACAATGCATAAACATAATACATACTATCTAATATAACTAAAATCCTAACTTAATAAATACATACATAATAATCTATGCATCATGTCGACAGGAAATGTTCCTTTGTTCTTTTCTTGAAAATTCCCAACGAAGGGCTGTCCCGTATGGTGTGAGGGAGATTATTCCAGAGGCGGACAGCACGAACAGTAAATGATCCACCGTAACGACTTGATGAGTGGGGAGGAAAACGAAGGAGAAGAGACGATGAGGAACGGCAAGGTTTTCCTCTTGGAACGAGATACTCAAAGCGTTCCCGAAGATATGAAGGAGAGGTAGGGTTGTGAAGAACAGAAAAGAGTAATGAAAGAATGTGTGTATCTCGACGCTGCCGAATGGGCAGCCACTTCAACCGCCTCCGAAATTCTGACACATGGTCATACTTTCGTAGGCCAAAAATGAAGCGGATGCACAAATTCTGCAATCGTTCGAGTTTATTAAGAAGTTCCTCAGTTGCATCAAGGAAGCAGACATCAGCATAGTCAAGAAGAGGAAGAAGAAGAGACTGAGCAAGAGTTACTTTAGTTGAGAAAGGCAGGAACTTCTGGAGACGCTTTAGAGATCGAAACGAGCAAAAAACCCTCCTGCTTACTTCCGCAATGTGAACGTCCCAAGTTAAGTTGCAGTCTAAGAAAACACCCAAGTTTTTTACTTTTTTTGAATAGGCTATAGCGACAGAATCGTACAAAACTGGAGGGAGATGCTGGTTACTCAGTAAATTGACGAAATGTCTGCCACCAATAATGAGAGCTTGTGATTTGGTTGGGTTCACCAAAAGTCCAAAACTTTTAGCCCACTGATAGATATTTTTAAGATCATTATTGATGGCATCGACAGCATCAGTGAGCTCTTCTATTTTGAAGTGGCGATAAAGCTGCAGGTCGTCGGCATATAGATGAAAGTGAGAAGTTAAGACCTTAGTGATAGCGTTTATAAAAACAGAGAAAAGAAGAGGAGAAAGGACGCCACCCTGAGGAACACCCGCAGCGAGATCGCTCCAGTCAGAAGAAGCCTCCTCTGAGCGAACGGATTGCGAGCGACCCCGAAGATAAGAATTAAACCACTCGATCACAGCAGGAGATATATTAAGGGAGGATAGGATACCTAAGAGGATGTCAAAATCAACTGAATTAAAAGCACTGCTAAAGTCCAGTAAAATCAATACTGTAAGGAGCCTGTTTTCCATGGCCAGTCGAATGTCGTCAGTTATTTTGACTAGGGCCGATACAGTACTGTGGCCAGGGCGGAATCCAGATTGATAAGGACTGAGCAGGCCGTTAGAAGAGAGATAATGAGACAGCTGATTATTAACAACACTCTCAAGGACTTTAGATAGGATTGGAAGAATAGAAATTGGACGGTACTGGGAAACTGACGAGGGTTTAGGGACTTTGGGTAGAGGCAGAACATGTGCTTTCTTCCATGCCGAAGGAAAGCAGCCAGAAAAGAGGGAGTAATTGATAATGTGGAGGATGACAGGAGAGAGTTCATTAAGGATAGGAAGAAGCATCTGGAGTTGCAGACCATCATCACCCACCGCCTTCGTGGATATAGATGTGACGGCCCGCTTTATATCCCCTTCTGTGACTGGGTGAAAAGAGAATGAATTACACATTGGCAGAGGAAGCTTAGAGAGATTGTCAAGAGTGGAAGCTTTAACGTTGTCGTCAAGAGTAACAGGTGATTTTGAGAAATGTAGATTAATTGCATTAAGGTCTATATCAAGCGTGCTGTCATCAACAGCTTTTCCGATACCAAGAGATTTAAGAAATTGCCATACTTGTGCTGTGTTGAAGTTTTGAACAGAGTTGTGGATGTGGCGCCTTTTAGCATCCCTACACATACGACCGCACCGATTGCGCATCTTCTTGTATAGAGACCAGTTCTCATCAGTAGGATCCTTTTTGTACCGCCTTTTAACCTTATCCCTTTTCGACATCGCGTCTTTAATGCTGTCAGACAACCAGGGGGCTGGAAGGTGCTTCACTCTAACCTTTTTGAGTGGGGCATGCTTATCAAAGAGTTTTAACACTATCTTGTTAAATTCAGCAACCTTACTGTCCAAGTCATTGCTATCATAAACAGAAGACCAATCAATATTGCCCGTATCTTCTCCCAAGCGATCCAGGTCAATGTTCTTGAAACTACGAAGGAAGAGAAATTTAGATTCCCGTTTAGGAGGGCGAATTTTATAAGAGAGAAAGATAAGATCATGGTAAGAGAAAGAGGCAGCAAGTTGCCCGTGAGTGGCTACTTTGATTGGGTCAGAAACCAGGATAAGGTCTAGAAGTGAGGGGTTACAGTGAGGAGCATGATGAGTGGCGTCAAGCTGAAGGATATGCATGTTGACAGAAGAGACCAGAGACCGGAGTTTACGGCTGCGTACATCATCCTTGATCAGGCAGGTGTTGAAGTCTCCGAGTATTATCGTGTGGTCATATAACGATGAAAAATATTCTAATTTTGATTCGAGTGAAAGGAAATAATCTATATGACATGAAGGACTATAGTAAACACCTAACAGCAAATTTGTGTGATTAAAAGTTACTTCAATAAAAAGGTGTTCTGCAAATTTAGAATAATTACTCGGAGACTGATCAACGACTTTGTAAGTAATATCTCCACGGAGATAGATGGCGACTCCTCCACATCCCTTGCCTATTCTGTCGTTACGCACCAGCTTGTAGCCGGGCAATGAATATTGCGTCGAAGGAAGTGTAGGTTTGAGAAAAGTCTCTGAGACGAGAACAGCATGAATAAGATCGGAGTCGAATGAGGATAATAAATCGGAGTGATGAGCAGGAACGCTTTGAGCATTTATATGAACTATATTGAGAAACTTGCTGTAGCAAGAAAAAGCAGAAGACAGTTGATCGCGTAGGTGTACAGAATCATCACTGAACGCACTAGCATAGCTCACATCAGATGAACAAGAAGATGAGCAAGAAACAAAACTATTGCCAACATGATCTAACATGACACATATAATGCCTATAAAAGTAATATAATTATATACCTATATACAAAAACAATAAAATTATTACACTAAAATAACAAAATAACAGTCCTCGATGCACTCTTAAACACATTTAAATAAATACCAAAAGACTATTACCCAAAACATAAAAAAAAAAAAACAATTATTGATGTAAGTTTCCGAACGAAACTAATAAAACTATGGCACATTATTATGTCAAAGATAAGTGTCAAAGTCACACACAAACAGTCACAAAAGTCATAACAAACACTGTTTAGAAAAATGTTCAGTGACCGACAGGCTGTAAAATAAGATAAAAAACTAAAAATGACGAATATGACCAATAGGTGCAATTATTTAGCTTGCCTGCGTGATGCTTTGTCCGAGGATACATTGGTAGATGCAGCCGCCGGGAACCGCGTAATCAACTGCTGTAGTTCAGCTGCCGACTCAATTTTCCAACGCGACTTGTCTGGGAGAAGGATCACAATCTTGCCCTCGGAGGTCCAACACTGCTTCACACTAAAGTGATTTCGAGCCCTTAAGAAAACGTCATGTCTTGGCTTAGTAAGGAACTCCGAGAAAACCAAACCGGACCCCTTCAATAAAGTCTTGCTGCGCCATATCTCACTACGCTGGTTATAATTTGCAAACCTGATAAGCAGAGGGCGTGGCTTGCCTGAGTTCACTCCCAGGCGATGGCAGGATATGATGTCCGAAGGGGAGATATTCGGTATTTTCATCCTGTCCACCACCGTTGAGATAGCCCGAGAGACATGGTCTTCATCCTTCTGCTCAGGAAGGCCATGGAGCAGCAAGACCTGCCTGCGAGACGCCATCTCGTGACGATCCAGCCCCACAATCAGCAACTCCATCTGTGTCTTCAGTGCGCTCATTGTTTTCCAAATGAGGCACTTGAACTCCACAAATTCTCGGGATAGGCTGGCTATTGTTTTATGGGTGGCCTCATTACTGCTGACGCTTTTCAAATCCTTTTCGTAGGTGTCCATCCGTGCAGTAAAAGTGGCAGCAAGATCCTCCATAGTGCCTGTTAGCTTGGCGTATAGGTCCATTTCGAATATCTATTCTTGTGCAGGTCAGGTGAAGGTGAGAGGAAATTTTATAAGTGCAGTGAGTGCAGCCGAGGATACTGAAGGCTTTTAGTGCATTTGCACGTTCAAAAATATAAATAAACTATTTTTAATTTAATATTAAATGTGAGCTCCAAAAAAAAGTTGTGTTCTACTAAGCTACCCTCACAAAAAAAAAATCTTCTAGCTAAGCTTATAAGAACTATATAATAATGTGTGATTTTAACGCGAAAATATGAACAGCCAAGAAAAGATGAACGTCTAATAATGAAACCAAACGGGTATGGTGAAAGAAACCAGAGAAGTCAGAGGCTAATTGATTTTGCCCTCGAACACAAACTTGCCATCTTAAATACTTTCTTCCATAAAAAACTCAACCAAAAATGGACCTGGCGATCACTGAATGGTAAATACAAAAATGAAATAGATTACTGTCAAATCAACCAAATATCTTCCAAAACAAAGAAGTTTTAAATCTGAACTACCCGTCGGACCACAGAGCAATCAGAGCAACACTATCCATCTCAAAGCAGAAGAAAAAACGCACAGCGTACAAAAGCAATCGATATTCATCACTGAAAACTGAACAATGTGTTGTAAACAAAACATTTCATCTCACTTACAGGATATAAACAAATGCCAAGAAAAAACATCATTACAGGCTAATTATAACACACTAACCAAGGCTATAACCCAGAGCTTACATGACGCTCGAATACCTAACGAATTATCAAAAGGTAACCCTGGCTCTTGGTAACACTGGCACTTATCAAGAGAAGACATGAGTTACAGCATGCTAAGACAAAAATTCAAGCCAAAAAAAATAAACTATCAGCTCTATACAAACTAATAAGTAAATACATTAAACATGATTACAAAAGCTACAGATCAAAGACTATCGAAAAACATTTGGAAAAAGCAGGAAGCTCAAAAATTAAAAAAATCTAAATACCCGACTGCTTACCCGACATATTCGCGAGCTGGCTAACCAAAACCAGATGTATCCTCCGACTGCACAGCATGATTTTCTTCTTGTTTACGTCTTTTTAGTTCGCTTTTTAAGCAGTCGGGGAAACAATGTTATATGTAAGACCTCAATGTACCATATAATGAGAAATAAATATTTACTTACTTACTTACTTAACTTGAATAACTTTAAATCTTAGAGCTTATAGAAGGCCCTCCTATCAGTATCCAACTGTTTCAAGAATGTAGGGTCAGACAATTTATCATTAGATCTAACTTACAGCGCTATCACTGACAAGAACCCCATACCCAAAACCATAGATTTAGAATTTTTTTATGCCCAAAACACACATACAGTAATCACAATAAATTCACTCAATTTACAAGGTACGTACTTGTGAATTAAAAGTTACCAAGTGGCTATCAGCTTATGACTATGCACGGAATGAAGCTCTCCTGATACTTATTATAAAGTCCTCGTAATGACTCACCCAGGCGTATCACATGTCTTTCACCCATTCATACAAACACATTTATACTAGATGCACACTACACTCTACGCAAACCTATTAATAGGAAAGATACGGATGTCTTACATGTCAACGAAAGTCTAATTGTTCTCTCTAAATGGTTCGCAGCTAACAATCTTTTACTGAATGCGAAAAAAACAAAATGTCTGAAGTTCTCCTTACTAAATGTACCACAGCGTGACCTAAATTTAAATCTTGACGGCAAAAATCTTGAAGTTATAAAGGAAACTGTATTCTTAGGGATTACTATCGATTCAAAATTACAGTGGGGCGCGCACATTAGAACTCTTTCGGGTCGGTTAAGTTCAGCTGCATATGCAGTAAGGAAAATAAGGCAGTTAACCGATGTAGCCACAGCTAGGTTAGTATACTATGCTTATTTCCACAGTATTATGTCTTATGGCATTCTGCTGTGGGGATCAGCAGCAGACGTTGACTCAATTTTCATCTTACAAAAGAGGGCAATCCGCGCAATCTATAAAATGAGTCCACGAGAGTCCCTCAGAGAAAAATTTAAAGAGATCGATATACTGACTCTACCTTCTCTTTATATATTGGAATGTATTTTGTATGTCCGCAAAAATCGAGGGCTTTTCAAAACTAGAAGCGAAATTTAAATACACGCAGTAAGCATGAAATTGTAATACCCAAATTCAGATTAACGAAAACTAGCAAGTCTTTTCTTATAAACAGTATACGCTTTTATAACAATTTCCAAAGCCAGTTATAGAATTGACCGATGGAAAGTTCAAAAACTACATCACACGTGTCCTTATTAAAAAAGCATATTATAAAATCAAGGACTACGTTGAAGATAAAAATTTTAGCTCCTTCTGCGCATGTAGCTTCCCTGGTAACTCATAAACGGCACAAATATGTGGATGTCTCTAACTATTCTCAATCTCATTTTTACTTTTTAGCCTTCTTTTAATTAGACTTTTTACAATGATTTCAATAATCTTTATAGCCCTTTGCTATGAATAGTTACAGCACTGATAACAACATTTGTGCCACATGATAAATTTAGTCTTGTTATATATTTTTATTTATTTTTTCCTTTGTATAGATTCTTTTACTGATTGTTTTGTGAATGTGTGAACATTGTAGGCCTACTAGATTTCTAGACGCTTGTTAACATTTGTTAACTCTCTCGTTTATACATTTTTTTTTTAGTTTCTTACGACTTATTGTCGGGCCTACGTTGTCCCCCCATATCTAAGCACTAATACTGTAACATGGAAATATTGTAAAAACAAACCAATTTTTTTAAAAGAGTAACCCTGGAGTTTCTTGCCGGTTCTTCTCCACAGGAAACGACCAACCCGAACCGTGCACCTTTTATCGACGTTTTATAAGTGCCCATGTAGGCCTATGTGAAATAAAAATCATTTGTTTTGATTGATTTGATTTGATTTGATTTGAATAATATTTTAAACGTTGTTAAGTCTTGTAACCAAACTATTTGTCCCACCCCTAAGTGCACTTAAACTATGACATTAAAGACAAGAAAATTAGATCACGACACAGGGTATCCTAGTGTGGGGTCTAGGGCTACTTAAATGCAATAATAAACAATAAACAATATTTATTTGTTCAAGACTTAAACCTATTTACAATGATTGTACCTTAAATTAGAATCATTAAGTTAGTGGCAAGATACAAAATATGTGCAACTGGGCTTAAACTAGGAGGATTCCTGTGCTATAAGCACCAGTTACTTCCGTCACCACCGTGTTCGAACTGCCATTACAAATGTGGTGCGGTGCTAAAGTAAGTTCCAAAATTACACTAATTTATTTTATTACTATTATGCGTAAGAGTGTGCATGTGAGTATGAAGATATGTGTGTGTGTGGTGTGTTTGTGTGTGTGTGGGTGTATATGTGTTTGCGTGCACGGGCTTGACTGGTTTTATTTTCATTATTTTATTTGTTTTATTTTATACATTATATACGTTTTAGTAAATTTTCAGTGTTTACATAATTTTGAGAAAGAAGGAAGTTATCTATGGTAAGTTTTAGTTTTTTTATCGGTAAGTTATGTAACTGGGTATTTTTACTTATTTTATTATATAGGTATGGACCCATGTAGCACGGTTGTCTCCTGAAGAAGTCTGTTTTATACGGTTTCAGGTCAAAGACTATATCCTTCCTACGTTTGTTTTTCATTCTTTCCGGGTCGTACG
Organism: Anorthoa munda; assembly: GCA_945859665.1. Classification (NCBI taxonomy): domain Eukaryota; kingdom Metazoa; phylum Arthropoda; class Insecta; order Lepidoptera; family Noctuidae; genus Anorthoa; species Anorthoa munda. The sequence goes on from OX243918.1 coordinate 323,940, forward strand.
TTGAGCCTTTATGGCTTATAAGCAGAACCCTCCTGATATAAAGTTGTCGAACCGTTAAAACCATACAATCCTTATATAGCTGCTCCGTTGGATACTGAAAGTTCTTTTTGTGTATTACTTTGAGAACTGCTCTCTGGGCTCTTTCTAGGTTTAATATATGAGTTTTGTGTGTACTTCCCCAGATAGAGATACAGTATTCCAGTACTGACTGGCACAGGGATAGATAGATTGTTTTCAACAGGCTCGAGTCGCACACCCTACGTAACTTTTTAAAAACTGTTATTAATTTTCTCACTCTGGAGCTTAGTGTTTTTACGTGGTGGTGGAAGTTTAACTGGTCGTCCACTTGTATTTCGAGATATTTTATACTGCTTGTTTTTTCAATAGGAAAACATCTGCATTCAGTGATACTGTTTTGATTACAGGTATGTGCTCGGACGTCAACCAATTCATAAGCAGATCATGGTACCTAAATATTTTCTTGAGCATGTTATAATTTTAATTTTATTTGTTGTGCTTTTTATGTTTTCAGGAATGTGTTAATACATTTTCTTATCTTACTTTACTTAATAAGTGTGACATGCAACGGATTCCACATTATTCAATAATAACCCTCGTTTGGCAGTCGGGTAAAAACCATAACTCATTGCAAAAATTGAAACAAACCATAACTCATTGTATTGCAGTGGCCTGTATGGAAGGCATTGAATCGGCTAGAAAACCCAAGTAGGCCGCTGCAAATATAATTTGGCCAAATGGGGGATTATTGATTCGTCCAACACCTGGTGTGAGTGTGGTGCCCCTGTACAGACTATGTCCCACTTGTTGGAGTGTCCTGGCTGTCCATTCACTTGCACCCTGGAAGACCTGTACGGTGCTTCTGACGCTGCAATAAGCGTGGCCGCCTACTGGGCTCAGAAAATCTGATTGAATGTGCCATCGATTCGAAAAGAAGAAGAATTGCAAAAATATCAACTACAGCATCAACATGAACGTGTCATGGCACTTTTTGCCAAATGTTTACTAATTCTGTTGCACATACATTCTGTAACTTACTTAACGTATCTACCTACTAAACTATTGTTTTGTTTTAGCTGCCTAAATGTAATGAACGCTATAAAAATAAGTTAAGTTACTTTTTATCCGGTACTAAACTCAACTTAAGTACTTTGAATTGTTTAACAGTCATACACTCACACCTTGTCCCCATGGGGATAGGCAGCAATCACAGATCGCCACTTCCTACAATCTCTTACATACTCCCCAAATAAAATTAAGTTTCTCAAATAACTGAGCCATTGTAAATATTAAGAGAAAAGAAAGAACCATATTTAAACAATAATAACATTGAGTTCCTAGTAAGCTGTTTTATTTTATGGAGTAATTAAGGCTGTTTTCATTCATTTTATTTCCACAAATTGTCACACATAAGGTCCTTGCCTTGTATGATGTAAATAATTAAGAATGTTAGTTTACATTAATAAATAAAACAGAATACGGGGAGTATTCTATGATGATGGAATCTATCAATGGACAGGGTCTATCAATGATGATGGAATCTATCAATGGACAGGGTCTTTGTTTGTTTAGCCGCTTCGGTCATTCTGTGCTGTACAAAGTTTTAGTCCACTTCAATAATATTGTCTCTGGCTAGTTATGATCATAATGATGTAGGACAGCATCCTGCCAATCATCAGCAGCTTAGACGAGATCACAACCTATTCTTAGTTTCATCTGACGTTTCAATAGAGTTCCGTGCGTCTTCACAAAATTAAAATATTATTTTGCAATAATCTTCGTTTCCATTGGCACTTGCGACCGCCATGATTTTTATAATCAGATCGTTCACGTAAAAATATTTCAGTTATCTTCTTCGCCTATGTCTGGCAAGTACATACAGCTGTGCATGCTGCTGTGCTTACTCTTGGAAATTATCATAGGAAAATCTTTTGCCTTGCCCTCGGCGGTGGCGATGATGTACGAAATTCTTCGGATCGCTTTCATAGCATGGGCAGAAGGCGATAGTGAACTATCGCCTTCTTTTATTTATTTATATAAGTATGAATATCTTAACGTAAACACGGTGCACCATGGTACTGCAGTAGGTGAAAATCTGGGCAGAACGCTACAAAACACGCTTGGAGAAACATCCAAACCCCTTGGCGAATGCTCTTGCAAAACCGGATCACAAAAGGCGGTTGAAAAGGTTGGTTTTTGGAGGCATGCGGAATAGGATGTAAAGTCCCGCAAAACCTCCATAGAAAAGGGAGGATCCTCCGACCAGACGGGTGTTGTGTCTGGTCCGGGCAACTGCCCGACGGTTGATGTCAGACTGTTGTATGTGTTCAAATCGCGCCGAAAACTTTGCTTGCGCGATGCAGGATTTGTGTGACTTCATGTCATTAGTTTTTAAGTGGCGGCATCGGTGCCGCTACATCACTCCCCTCCGGAGACCTGAGGTCGATAGCAGGTGATGCGTGTGTTAGAATCATAAAGGAACTCCATATAATTTTACTTATTGTCAATAAGCATGAATTTAGTTTATATTTGTGTACCTACCTGCTTTTCTTTTTATTTATTTTTTTGTTACTTGTACCCTGCATTAAATGTTAATTTGACGTCCCATAATACTCTGTTACACGTAATTATTTGTTCTGTGTAGTAAATTGCGTTTTGTTTTTCCCATGTACTTTGTTATTGTTTCGTTTCGTTCATATCTTGCTTTTAGTGCTACCCTGTTTGTGTTTCTATGTAACTTCTGTTTTGTTTTTCCCATGTACTTTGTTATTGTTTCGTTTCGTTCTTGGCTTGCTTTGAATGTTATTCTGTGTGTTTGTAAGTATGTTGCTTTATATCATTTTTGTTTCATACGGATTCTGCTGGTGGGTGGTGCAAAGATAGTGGTGTTGCACCTTAAGGCTAATCTTTAGCTATAGTTTATTTTTATATATTTTATATTATTTTAATCGTATTTTATGATATCTGATGACGATTCCTTTACCTCTGCTAATGATTCCTTCTGCTCAACCGCTAATGCAAGTTTTAGTTCCCTGACTGACAGCCCTGTTGACATTCTGCGTCGGAACTTCAACCAACAAAAATGTCACTTGTTTAATGTCTGCCACATCAACGCTCAGAGTGTGGCAAGCCACTACAGTGATCTGTTCGACACCTTTTCCGACGCCAATGTACACGCCGTTCTGATTTCTGAGAGTTGGCTCAAACCGCATCTTCTCTCTACCACCTACCCTCTTCCCGGTTTCATTCTTATCCGCAACGATAGAATTGGAAGGGGAGGGGGTGGTGTTGCTATCTATCTTCGCAGCGATTTCCCTTTTAAAGTCATTGCCGCATCTTCTTCAAACTATATTGCTTCCGCTGAGTATCTTTTTTTGGAGGTTTATGTCAAAGGTGTCAAGACCTTACTTGGTGTTGTCTACTGTCCGCCCGCCGTTGACTACTTCTCCAACTTCGAATTAGCACTGGAATCTGTAGGGTCAGAGTATGCACATTGTATAATCATGGGCGATTTCAACACTGACCTGTCCCGCCCAACCCCTCGTTCCCGTAAACTCCTTCATATTATTGAGTCCGTCAGCCTTCATGTCCTTGCTCTGCAACCTACTCACTTCAATGTCTTGGGTGATGACACTTGGCTAGACTTGATGCTTACGTCCACTCCTTCCCTTGTTTCCTCTCATGGTCAGTGTCCTGCACCTGGCTTTTCCAATCACGACCTTATATTCCTCTCCTACACCCTAAAACCACCTAAACCTCCTCCTAAAGTTCTGCATATGCGTTGTTTTGCCCGCATGGATGCTGAGAAACTGCGTCAGGATGCGTCGGAACTGGATTGGGAAAGCCTTGCTGCGGCTGCGACTGTTGATGAAAAGCTGGGATTTTTTAATCGGACGGTTCTTGCGCTCTATGAGAAACACGCTCCTGTCAAGCGGGTTAAAATTAAGCGCCCACCTGCACCCTGGATGACGACAGTGGTTCGTATGGCGATGAGGCGCAGGGATCGGGCTTTTCAAAAATTTTGAAGGGATCGCTGTGTTGAAAACAGGAACCTTTTCAAAGCTGCAAGAAATCGGTGTAACCAGGTGATACGCAATGCTAAACGCCGCCATATTCTCGAAAACATATCTTCTTGTTCTCCAGCCGATATCTGGAAATTCCTTGGAACTCTCGGTATCGGTAGGTCACGTCATGTGGATTTCCCCAAGACAATCGGTCTGGATGATATCAATCGTCACTTCACAACAACCTCTCTTTTGGATTCCCAAATTATATCTCAGACGGTTCATTTCATTACTAGCCTACCTGCTCCTATTATAGAACAGTTCCACTTTTCTCCAGTCACCTTGGATGAAATCAGGAAGATCATCCTGTCCATAAAATCCAAGGCTGTGGGCTATGATGACATCAGTCGTTACATGGTCTCCTTGATCCTCGACTTTCTTCTCCCACCGATTACCCATATCATCAACTTTTCACTCGATTCCGGTCAATTTCCATCCCTATGGCGTATGGCCTATGTATGTCCACTTCCTAAAATTTCAAATCCTTCCCTACCTAATCATTTTCGACCAATTTCCATTCTCCCTTTCCTATCCAAAGTGCTCGAGGCCTGCGTCCACAAGCAGTTTTCAGGGTTTGTTCATCGGAATAACCTTGTTAGCTCATTCCAGTCTGGATTCAGACCGGGGCACAGTACTACCTCTGCTCTACTAAAAGTGACTGGCGACATTAGAGAAGCGATGGAGGATACCAAAGTTACTGTTTTGGTGTTAATTGATTTCTCCAATGCCTTTAATGCCGTCAATCACGATATTCTCCTTTCTATCCTTTCCCATCTTATGGTTTCTTCCGAGGCCCTGGAATGGTTCTCTTCCTATCTTCGGGGACGACAGCAGTCGGTTCGCGTTGATGAGAGTTCGTCGAGTTGGTGTGACTTGGCTGCTGGTGTTCCGCAAGGCGGTATTCTTTCTCCATTGTTATTCTCCATTTTCATAAATTTTGTAACTCATTGTCTTCGGTGTTCGTATCATCTTTATGCCGATGACCTTCAACTTTATGCAGCTGCGCGGGTAGAGAGTTTGTCGGGCGCTATAGGCAATGTGAACCGGGACTTGGAGGCTGTCAGGGACTGGTCTGATAGATTTGGGGTGTCTGTTAACCCCTCAAAATGTCAGGCCATTGTGATTGGGAGCTCGCGCATGGTGGGTCGACTGGAGATTAGCTCTCTTCCTCCTATAATTTTTAATGGTACTGTAATCCCCATCAGCCCTAGTGTAAAGGATCTCGGTCTGCATATTGACTCGACGCTTAGCTGGCAAAATCAGGTTTCTAGTGTCAGTCAAAAAGTCAACGGGACCTTGCGTTGCCTGTATCGTCTGAGAAACTTTTTGCCTGCAAAAACGAAGACTATGCTTGTGCAGACCTTAATCTTTCCTTTAATCGACTATGGTGACGTGTGCTACTTTGACCTGAACGCGGTATTCCTGGATAAGCTGGATAGACTCCTAAACAACTGCATCCGGTTCATATTCAACCTCCGGAAATATGATCATGTGTCGAGCTGCAGATCTGAGCTCAAATGGATGCCAGTTCGGCAGAGGAGAAATTTCCGGGCCTTGACCACGCTTTTCTCTCTTCTAAATTCTCCCAGTCCTCCTTCTTATCTCATACCTTACTTTCAATATCTGTGTACTTCACACGCTAGGAATCTGCGTTCATCTAACAATCTTCTCTTGCTTTGTCCGTCTCATACTTCTGATTTTATTCATTCTTCCTTTCACATTCAGTCCATTCTACTCTGGAATGCGCTTCCTCTCGATATCAGGAAGGCCACCAGTCATTATGCATTTAAGCGGAAGTTGCGGCATTATTTTCTACATCATTAGCAGAGTCGTCTTAATAAAACGCCTTTCTATTACTTGATTTATATGTATATATATATATATTTATAGGTATTTATTATAGTAAATATATAAGTATGTTTATTTTAGCTATATATATATCTACTATTGTACCCATTTTACTGTATCTTTTTTTTATGCACCTGCCATGTTGTCTCTCCACCACCCTTGGTTGACTGGTAGAGAATGCCTCAGGCATTAAGTCCGCCTATGTACCTTTATGTTGCTTGAAGTTTTAATAAATAAATAAATAAATAAATATAAAAGTATCGATAGCAAGCTTAGTATGTCAAGATGGTTGTTGGTTATTTACTATGTATCAGAGTTCCTATTATATGTGGTGTATAAGGGAAAGGTTTTATGAATAAAAGCACAAAAGACAAGACTAGGTATTTATTTCAATTAGGCTTGTCAATTAATTCATATTCAGGCTCAGAGAGATTACCGCCCGATCGCTAAACCTAGTTCTCGTGTAGAAGAAGGGCAAGAAACTCCACGGAAGCAACTATGGTTGTAAAAGTATTCATAGACACATTTTACAACCATATAAATATCGTATATTACAGATCTAATTCTATTATGGCCATTATATGATGAATCTTTGTAACATTTCACAATATTACATAATCAAAACAACAAGGATAAGGCAAGGAACATGACTAGTCCTTAAATCAATTTAACATCATTATGAATAAAGGCCACAATATGAAAATAGAGTTTCAACATAACCATTAAGTTATAATATCAAATAACTTACGTGAAGCTTGTGTAGTCCACCACAAAAAGTCTCTTAACTTACGAATTACACACTATTTATAGAACAAGTCGACTTGTCTCAATACGTCAAATGTCCCCACTATTTTCTACATTGCTATAAATAATCTCACAATTAAGTCAATAATCACACACAAAGAGAGGACTGGTTACACACCTACCGTTACTTTTCAATTTGTATTTTTTGTTATTTCTATATCTTTATTATATTTTTATTAAATTTTTTTCATGTCTATATTACGTTGGATATATTTATATAAGAAGGGATCTTTAAAATTCTATGTACAATTTAACAAATTACTATAATCTCCAATTCGAGGGGATCGGCGTTGAAGGCTGAAATACAGGCTATGCCTAGTTTGGCCTCAAATGCTAATATTTTGTGTTATTTACATTATGTCTAAGCACTTCATTTGTTTAATATGTACAATTATTTTTTGTGAATAAATATATTATTATTTCCTTTATTTTTCTTCATTCTTATATATTACATTTTTAAATATTAAAAAAGAAAACTTAAAAACATTTAAAAATATAAAAATAGAGGCCAACCGGTATCGGGAACAGGGTCCAAGCTACCGGTGGTTAGGGCTCCAGAGACAGGAACCTCCTCACAATGCGAGCCGTATCGAGGAGTACTGCCTTCTGTATCAGACCCTTGATCCAACCGCCCAATGACAGCCTCGACAGATGGTCGTCGAGGCTCTTGGCCATCAGGCCGTTGGCCGTAACGACAATCGGCACAATGATCGCCGAGTCCACATTCCACATGTCGACAACCTCGTGTGCTAAGTCAAGATACTTGATTTGTTTCTCTTTCTCAGCTTTCACGAGGTTCTCGTCATGCGGGATGGTGACATCGATTATCATTGTGCGGCGCGCTAATCGGTCTATCACCACTATATCCGGCTTATTGGCAACAATAGTCCTATCAGTGATGATAGACCGATCCCAGTACAACGTGACATGGTCATTTTCGAGAACTGGGTCGGGCACATACTTGTAATACGGTACCTCAGAATCCACCAGATTGTATTTCAAAGCAAGCTGCTGGTGAATAATCCTAGCCACTTGGTTATGTCTGTGTAAGTACTCGCCGTTAGCCAGACGAGAACAACCAGAGATAATATGTCTGATGGATTCACCAGGACAGTGGCATGCCCGACACACGTCAACCGTCCCGTCCTTCATTATATATCTCCGGTAGTTATTCGTCAGGATGACTTCGTCCATAATTGCACAGACAAAACCTTCAGTTTCCCCGAAAAGGTCGCCGAAACGTAGCCAGGATACGGACGCTGAATAATCTACATCGGGCCCATGGAGAGCCCGATAGAAGCGCCCGTGTAGCTCCTTGCCTTGCCATACCTCTTTGCGTTCATCAGTCGATAGTATTACAGGCTTGCGCCAGTTCTCTTTAGCCATGGATAACGGGGTGAGTCCTTTGTCCACTGCGACCACATCCCGGTGCATACCCACTTCAGCTTTTAAAAAGTATTCTCTGAGGCTGCACACCTCGCGGTTGTGAAGAGTCTTGGCGTTTAAAAAGCCTCGACCCCCACACTTCCGCGGGATGTACAGTCTCATAACCGATGATCGTGGGTGATGCATCCGGTTTGCGGTCAGCAGTGTCCGGACCCTCCTATCGAGGGCGTCGAGCTCGGTCTGAGTCCATTTGAGTATGCCAAAAGAGTACATCAAAACCGGCATGACCCAACTGTTGAAGGCGCGCACCTTATTTCCGCCCGACAAAAGGCTATTTAATACCTTTTTCAGGCGGCCAAAGAAACGCTCCTTCAGCAGTTGCTTCATGTCAGAACTGTTGATGCCCAACGCTTCCGACATACCCAAATACTTGTAAGTTTCGGTCGAGGAGAGGTGTCTAAGGTGTATGGAATCAGAGAGTTCAATTCCCTCGGATTCCATAATCTCCCCTTGTTTAACATGCATGACTGCACATTTGTCCACACCAAATTCCATCCTGATGGAGTTACTGAAGGTTTCAGTTACCTTCAGTAGCTCCGTCAGTTGGAATTTATTGGGGGTAAAGAGTTTCAGATCATCCATGTAAAGAAGGTGAGATATGACCTGACCACCTCTTCTCAACCGATAGCCTAGACCTGAATCCTCCAACAGTGTACTTAGAGGATTCAGGGCTAAGCAGAACCAAAGTGGACTCAAACTGTCGCCCTGAAATATCCCCCGCTTAATCCTTATAGGATCATCATCCCCCTGAATCGGTCGACATCCCGGATATCGAAGGACAGTCTTCCATTGCCCCATACATGACTCAAGGAAGGTGCGCAGAGTTGCGTCTATTTTGTACAACTCCAGCACCCTCATGAGCCATGTATGTGGCACAGAGTCGTATGCCTTCTTGTAGTCTATCCAGCATGTCGACAGATCCTTACGGGAACGACGAACCTGCTGACTTATGGCCATGTCAATGAGGAGTAGCTCCTTAGTTCCACGGGACCCATTCCTACATCCATTCTGAGAGGTAGACATTATTATGTTACTTTCAATGTGCACATTAATTTTTCCTCTCAGGATGGATGTAAGAAGTTTATAAACCGTCGACAAACATGTTATTGGTCTATAATTCTTAGGTTCCGCGGGACTACCTGTCTTATGGAGCAGGTGGGTAACACCAGTTGTTAAAAGCTGCGGCAACGACCCAGACTCTAAGCATGACTGAAATTGAGATGCCAGTAGTGCGTGTGAGCTGCTATACCATTTTAGCCAAAAGTTATGCAGTCCGTCCGGACCCGGAGACTTCCAGTTCGGTAGCGGACGAACTGCTTTGGCTACATCAGATGGACTGATGACTACTTTTTCCATTTCTGGTATAGCTTCACACACGCGCTCGACATCACGCATCCAGCCACCCTCAGTATGACAGACGGGCACCGACCAGATGCTTCGCCAGAATGTACTCGTGGCGACATCATCCGGGCGGCACGCGTCTGTCACATTATGTTCAGGTCGCTCCCAAGCTCTATATACCCACCTCTCATCGCTCTGGAACATGCGATTCTGCGAGTACCGGTCAACCCGTCGCTTATACCGCCGAATACGGTTTGCCCATGCACAAACTTTTTGTTTCAGGAAGTCGATGCGCTCCGTGACACGGGATATGTATTCTCGGGGACTAACTCCAGTCCCCGAAAACGCCCGCCTCACGAAGCGCATCACACGTGGTCGTGTATTGCCCTCCCTGAAACAGTATAGTTTGCCGATGAGTACCCTGGCCCCATCGATACGCCGTTCGATCCTGCATTGCCAGGCTGGCACGGCAGGCTTTGGTCGAATAGCCTCGTTTGGAAACTTAACGTTGGCTAAACGACATGCCGCAACAGCCCCGCAATACAAGATTGAGTGCGTATCAACGAGGTTCTCACTGCTCTCGAAGATGTTCTTAAGCAGCGAGTCCAAAGCACACACCAGCGCCCTATTCTTTTTGTGCATAGGCAACCGCGGTAATCGGGGCCTAAGTTTAGATGGAGTGGACCTATACTCGCGAAGCGCATCCTCCAGTGCGCTCCTCAATCTATCATTGCACTGGCTACTTACTGTAACAACCCTATCATCTGCCTCTTCATCAACACGATTGGACCGCGGCGGGACAACAATAGTGGCTGGCGGTGCAGCGGTCTGTATCGGAGATGAGACGATTTGGTTGCTCAGCACTTCTGAGCGCAGCCTATCAAGTACGGTGTCGTCCAACCTGTGATTATGTTGGATGACCCGCACCTGATCCGACAATCGTTGGGCCGAGACGTTCATGGTTGGTTCGAGTTCCTGGAACAGAGACAGCATCCTAGCACGGTACGCAGTGAGGTTAGTTCCCCCCTCTGTAGACCCGTAATATGCGCGCATGACGTTCTCATTCATATTTTGAGTCCATCTCATGCGCTGCACACAACCACCGGCAGCGGGGACCCGGCGCGGAGCCGGTTGGCCCCTAGGTCCCAAGCTCCTCGGCGGCCGGCCTCTCCCCTGCCGACGTACAGGTGTTGGCGACGTTGGCGGGGAAAAATACTCGTCGCTCGAGCTCGACGCGGCTGCAGCCACCGATGACACAGGAGATCCGAGGTCCGGCGGCGGCGGGGCGGAGCTGAGCGACGAGTCCGGAGGTGGAAGTCGTGCGCGACTAGCTGCTGCTCTCGTCAACATTATGATTTTTCCTTACACATTTCTTTTCATTGCACTTGACGTCGTCACTGACAGACGTCAACCGGTTTCTTGTATATTTTTATAAATTGGATTGATTTTATTTTTGATTTGTTTGAATGGATAAAAGGTGAATAGGTTATATTTTTTATTGGTTTCTTCTGTGTTGGATAGTTTGTCCGAATTTGATGATTATAGTAATTTTAAACTTAATTAAACAGTAAAGGAAATATTCTTATTATTATTATTATTATTATAATCAATTCTTGAGTAATGAAACGTTTTTAAAACGTATCAAGACAATTAAGGAATTTAATATCGCCTATTTAGTCGTTCTTAATCAATATTCGAAAGAATATTGATACTAACTGACAGTCTTTTATTAATTGTCTCAAAAGACTTATAATACTAAAATAGCAATGTAAAATCCAGGATACATCACAATGATCATTACAAATTCAGTAATATTTTATAGGAATATCATCACTATGGCTTATATGTAAGTTTAGAGTTATTTTCTGTACACAACAATATTTACTTAGATGGGCACTCTAACAATTGTAGGTATCTGACAACACAATAATAATTTAGGTAGGTACTTCGACATTTGTCAGTAGATGCTTAATAAATATGACAGTTTGTACTTTGTAGCAAACCCATTGTGCTTAAAAGTGTAAATTTATGATTTAATGACGTCACACGTACTTCCAATACTAACACGTGCCTGGCCAGTGGAAGGTTGGTTCTTCCGGAAGTCGCAGAGTTCGCGGTGAGTCGGAACTGTATGCGGGGTTGTGCCCCAGTGAGTCGGGGTGATGATGTCCCAGTGAGTCGGGACCGTGTTGCTAGCTCCATTGGGTCGGAGCGGTGATGATAGAAGCTGAGGGTGATGACCAGGAATGCGCGTCCGCTGCATGCTGGTGGTCAGGATACCCCCGTAGATGCCGTGGGTACTGGTTGGCTGTGTGACTCGCTGCTCGAAAGCTTGAGGAAGTGATGATGACGTCACGATGAAGTAGCTCTGCACGAAGGCTGCGCTGATGTTCATGTTCGAGGGTCACCAGTTTGGGGGCATGCGGAACAGGGTGTAAAGTCCCGCAAAACCTCCATAGAAAAGGGAGGATCCTCCGACCAGACGGGTGTTGTGTCTGGTCCGGGCAACTGCCCGACGGTTGATGTCAGACTGTTGTATGTGTTCAAATCGTGCCGAAAACTTTGCTTGCGCGATGCAGGATTTGTATGACGTCATGTCATTAGTTAGTAAGTGGCGGCATCGGTGCCGCTACATCACACATTCATCATGAATATAAAGAGGAAAATCTCGCTGGAGAAACCACTCTGCACCACAATGTTGCAACAATTCTGCTCATAGTCGTAGGACTGATTGCAGAAGAAAAGAGAAAGAAAAAAAAAAATTAGTAAGAATTAATACCGTACTACAATACGAATGCAACCAACTTTTGTTTCTACTGGCTATCTAATTAAATTTGAGGACACAAAAGCTGCTATTACGACTTAACTATGATAGTGTGGTATATTCTCTCGTAGTTTTTTATGTAGGTAGTAATGACGTTTTACTACTAGGTCATTTTGAGAAAAGGACGATATGCTCATAATTATGTCGTTTTACGAAAAGGACATTTTTATAAAGAGTCTAAGAAAAAAACCGGCCAAGGGCGAGTTTTTTTTTTTTTTTTTTTTTTTTTTGATTTGCTTACGCTTCACCACTATCTCACCTGATGGTAAGCGATGATATGGTCGACGATGAAGCACGCTTGCCTAGAAGAAACCTTTTCACTCTTGACTTGAAGACTCCCAGGTTGTAGCTATCAGGAAATACAGACTCCGGCAGGGAATTCCACTTCTTTGCTGTATGGGTGGGATGTCCACCATGTACCGATGACGCATCGCCGTACGTCTTGTAGTGCGATGATGGAACGGGCTAGCACGCACACTCCCCGAAATGTAACCGATAAAAAACCAAAAGGCTGGCAACTCTGCGCCGATGTTCGAGGTTCTGAAGCCTAGATTCGACCAGTACTTTATTGCCGATAAGCCTCTTGGCCCGTCTTTCGATCAACTCAATTGCATCCAGCTGGTACTTGGCAGATCCGTCCCAGAGATGAGAGCACTACTCCATGCATGATCGAACTTGCGCTTGATACAAGTTGAGCAACTGTTCTGGCGTAAAGTACCGTCTCACCTTCGCGAGGATCCCCAATTTTTTGGCAGCCAGCTGAGCTTTTGCCTCAATGAATGGACCAAAATTGAGCGTCGATGTCAACGTAATGCCAAGAACCTCAAGATGGTCAGTTATCGGCACGGTCACACCTCGAAAAGAAGGAGCCGGGTGGAATTGGCTCCTTTTAGCGGAAAAAAGACACGCCTGGGTCTTAGCACCATTGAACCTGACCAGATTGGCATCACCTCATTCGGAGACTGCTTTCAAGGACAGATTCAAGCGCCCAACCATGGCCTCCCGGAGACACTGGATCTGAGGTCCAGTAGCGCGCGCGTCGGATACGTATCTCTCAGCAACAGTGCTGTCGTCCGCGTACCAAAAGGTGCCGGGTTTTAGCAGATCATTTATGTGAAGCAAGAATAACGTTGCTGAGAGTACCGACCCCTGAGGGACCCCGGCATTAATACCCAGTTGGTCAGACGAGCGGCCATTAATAACCACTCGAATGGATCGGTCCCTTAGGAAGTCTGCAATCCAATCGCACAGACCACTGGGCAGTCCGAATGAAGGAAGCTTACAAATAAGGCTTTCATGCCAGACCCTATCAAAAGCCTTCGAGATGTCGAGGGAGACGGCAAGCGCTTCCCCGTGCTTCTCGATGGCCTCACTCCAAATGTGTATGGCATACGCTAGAAGATCCCCAGTTGACCGATTTTGGCGGAAGCCATATTGACGGTCACTGAGGATGTCGTTAGCTTCTAGGTATGCCAGGAGCTTGGAATTGAGCACTCGTTCCATAGTCTTGCAGAGGATGGACGTTATTGATATGGATCTGTAGTTGGCCGGGTCAGCCCGACTGCCCTTCTTGGGCACAGGCTGAACGTTAGCTTGCTTCCAAGCATTCGGCACTTTTCCCGTCTCATACGAAAGGCGAAACAAGCGTGTCAGGATCGGAGACAGATCAGGCGCACAGGTTCTGAGTACAACTGCCGGAATCCCGTCGGGGCCACTAACTTTGTTCACGTCAAGGTTGCGCAGCACCCTACAAACATCCTTTTGGTGGATGCAAATGTCCGACATACTCGTCTCACATCCATCAAGAGAAGGAGGGGGCCGCGCGTCACCAGAATCCAGACGTGAAGATTCCGCAAAAAGAGAGGCAAATAAGTTTGCTTTCTCCTCAGCGGAGTGGGCCAGTGACCCGTCGGGTTTCAGCAGTGGTGGAAGTGAGGGACGGCAGAAGTTTGATTCCACGGACTTAGCCAAGAACCAAAACGCTTTACTACCCGCTGGGTAAGAAGCAAGTTTGGTCCCAATACGGCTTATGTGGTCAAACCGAGATCTTCGAATCACCTTCTTGCAGGACTTGGCAGCCCTATTGTAGGCTCTCTTCCACTGACCCACGTCGCTTGCTGCCCGCGTCCGAGCGTCGACCCATGCCAGGTATGCCTCATGTTTAAGCGCGTTGGCGCGCTTGCACTCGGCGCCAAACCATGGCCGGTCAACGCTAGATATTGTGACGTCAGAGAACGGAATGAAGTACTCCATCCCCCGACGCAATACATCCGACACGGCGTCTGCGCATGGCGAAGGATCAGAGAAGCAAGTAGGCTGCCAAGGATAAGATGCGAAAAAAGAACGCATCCCATCCGAATCCGCTGACTTGTACCGCCAAATCCTCCGAGCGCCTCTTGCGCTGGGATTGGGTGGGGAGTGGACGGATACGGACTTCACCAGACAATGGTCGGATCTACCTAAAGGTGAAGATACCGAGACCGAGTAGCGGTCTGGATCTGTTGTCAGCAGAAGGTCCAAGCAATTGGCTGTGTGCGAATCAACATCCGGCACCCTCGTTGCCCCCTGGACCAGCTGGGTGAGGTTTAACGCAAGCGCAAGCTTTCTCGTCTCTCGCCCAGCATGATCAGTGTTCTGGTACGGGAAAAGCCACTCCTGGTGGTGGGCGTTGAAGTCCCCCAGTAACACTAATTGGGCGGAAGGGTACCGCTGCTGTGCTGTATCAGCCGCCTCATTACTTAGAAAGAATGTAAATGCGTGCCCTTCGGAGTTTAAGTTTCAACATACAAACCCCCAGGCTATTTTAAAAGTTTTTAAAGATCTTAAAATTAAATCAACAGAAGATCTTTGGGGACTATCTGTAAAAGTATGTACATCAATCATTGAAACTATTGCGCCCTATTTAGCTTTCATATTTAACACTAGTGTCGATCAAGGAGTTTTTCCGGACCTTATGAAACACAGTAAAGTAGTTCCATTGTTTAAATCCGGGGATAGCAAAGAAGCGAATAATTATAGGCCAGTGTCAATTCTGCCGGTTCTTAGTAAAGTCTTCGAAAAGTTAATGCTCAACCAATTGTTGCGTCATTTTAACAAACATTCCATCTTGCATGATCAACAGTACGGTTTCACCAAAGGGCGTTGCACAACTGACGCTGGTGTGACCCTAATAAAGAACATCTTTAACGCCTGGGAGTAAGCACAAGACGCCATTGGAATCTTTTGCGACCTCTCGAAAGCGTTCGATTGCGTTAACCATGAGACACTATTGTTGAAACTCGAGCACTATGGGGTTAGACAAACGGCCCTTGAATTACTTAAATCTTATTTGAAAGCCAGACAATTTAAAGTTCAGGTAAACGGCGTAAACTTTCTAGGGTCTGAAATGACAATGGGCGTTCCTCAAGGCTCTATATTGGGTCCATTCCTCTTTTTAGTTTACATAAACGATTTGCCCCAATTATTACAAAATCAACCGAAGATCGTGTTATTTGCTGATGACACATCTTTGATATTTAAAATAGATCGGCGGTCACAAAATCTTGATGATGTGAATAAGTCTATTCATCAGGTCCAAACTTGGTTCACTGCAAACAATTTGGTACTAAATGAAAAAAAAAACAAATGTATTAGATTCACATTGCCGAATGTCAATAGTAGCGAATGCAACATCATATTGAATGGCGAAAAGCTGGACTATGTAAATCAAACAGTTTTCCTGGGAATCACTCTGGACGATAAATTGCAATGGGGGCCTCACATAACATCTTTTGCGGGTCGCCTGAGCTCGGCCGCGTATGCTGTCAGAAAGATAAGACAGTTGACGGATGTGGAGACCGCACGTTTGGTCTATTTTAGTTACTTTCACAGCATTATGTCATACGGTATTTTACTGTGGGGTCGGGCGGCTGACATTGAATCAATATTTATATTGCAAAAGAGAGCTGTGAGAGCCATTTATAAGTTAAGTCATCGAGAATCTCTTAGGGAGCTATTTAAAAAGATTAATATTATGACAGTTTCTTGCCAATTCATTTATGAAAATATTATGTATGTAAGGAAAAATTTAAATCTCTTTAGTAAAATTAGTGATAGACACAATTGTAATACTAGAAATAAAGATAAGCTAGATCAGCCATCTTATAGATTAGCGAAAGTACACACATCTTTTATGGGGTATTGTGTTAAATTCTATAACAAAATACCTTGTGAGATATTAAAACTTAATGAAAGAAAATTTAAAACAATAATTAAAAGCACACTTTGTAAACAAGCATATTACAAATTAGATGATTATATTCAAGATAAGAATGCTTGGAAACATGCTGGTCCTGCTCCGTAGGGCAATCTTTAGTGTAGAAACTATCAAAATGGTTAATTTGTGTACGGTATAATAATATTCATAATTATTATAGTAACGCTTTATTTTTATTTATTTTCTTCTCTATTTGTTTAAAAAATTGACTCGCAAACTGTTCCGTTGTTGTTGAATTAGGTAATTTACCTATGTTTGCAATATTTGTAAGTATGTGAGAACCATGTCCCTATTTATCAAGTGAAGGGATTTACCTGTTAGTGCTTGTAATACTTTATACCTATATTTAGTATAGTAGTGCTGGGTGCATCGTTCTCACGTATAAGAATTTATTAATGTATGTACTATTTATGTTAATATTGTAAAAAGCCTTTATTTTTTTAAAAGAGTAAGTATGGAGTTTCTTGTACATTCTTTTCCATATCAACCTACATTTCCGAATGCACGGTAGAATCAATATTTTATAACATGTTAATTTTTTTAACGTTCAAAAGTGCCGCATATTGGCCTAGTTGAAATAAATACATTTGATTTGATTTGATTTGATTATGATACCCTGTGAGCCTGGTTGTCTCCTGATCGCCGCTGTGCGAGCGGTAGACACAGGCATAGACAATTTTATCAGGGCCTGTGTCCAGCATAACCCACAGCACAGAGAACCTAGAATCCTCAAGGTTTCGGAGACGCCGATAACAGATGTCGTCTCGGGCATACATGCATACACCCGCGCGTTGCTTAAAATTGTGCTCCAGGGTATACTCTGGGTATGTTAGGTACGATACTTCTGACGGACATCTGATCTGCGTATCCGAAAGGAAAAAGAGAGCCGGCTTATCAGTCTCTAGGTGATGATGGACTGCTATGAGGTTGGAGTGCAGACCTCGGATGTTAGTGAGGTGCACTTTGAGTGGGAGGGGGTGCAGCCGCTGTTCAACTTTGCACTTTTTTCTCTTTTTCATAATAATGCGAGTGAAGTAAAGTGAGGAGAAGGAAGTGAGATGCGGTTCCACGCTGCTAACCTTCAGACACGCACTGAAGGGACGCCATCATTGGGGGACTAGTCTGGAGACTGCGGGGACGCCCGAGCCCCCCCGGGAATGTCCATCGGGCCCTCCCTTCTGGTCGCCAATCAGCACGATGGCGCGTTCCGGGATTTTTCGTCAGTTGGCGGGGCAGCCTTTCGTGTGGGGCTGGCACACTACTTGGGCCCCCAACTACCTGCGGTCGGCCAGCGGTGCACCGTGCCTCGGATCCCGCTACCCTCCGCGACCAGTCGCCCGATACGTCCATAACAGCGCGCGTCAGGCTTGTCTGTCTGCAATGGAACCGCCTTCTCGACCCATCTCCTGAAGTGGCTACACCGAGCATCGCACCGGAACACGGCTGGGCCTCTTGGCGGTACATCTTTGCCCGGTGGGTGGTCGCAAGCCTTCGACCGAAGCCTACCACCAGTTATTGTCACCTGATTGGCACCACCCGGGGACCACGTGTAGGGTATCATAAAGGGTACTTTCCTACGGACGTGGGCGACTCGGCCCCCAATATCGCCGGATTCGCGCACGAAGGGTTCCGTACCTTTATCGCAAAAAACGGCAATTAAACTCACGTTTCTTGTATAGGAGCCCCATTTAAATATTTATTTTATTCTGTTTTTAGTATTTGTTGTCATAGCGGCACCAGAAATCATCTGCTGTGAAAATTTCATCTGCCTAGCTATCACGGTTACAGAGAGATAGAGCCTGGTGACAGACAGACAGACAGACCGTGAAGTCTTAGTAATAGGGTCCCGTTTTTACCCTTTGGGTACGGAACCCTAAAAAACAAAGAAACAGTAATAATTTTCTCCTGCGAACTAAAGTGTTAATTATGCTCATTCTCCTTTTTTTATCGTTGGTACCTACATGTTGTTTTGTAGTTATAGGTATCTACTTCGGTCATGTGGTATGTATTTACCAGATAAATAATTTAAGTAATTCAGAAAGCCCATTACGCATACAAAAAAGGTCGTGACCGACTGGTCGAGGTACGTAACGAGTGGGCCGCGCCACCACAAGCACTCTCGCCACACACACGACATGGCTCTGCACGTATCGCTGGGCCGAGCCTCGCGCGCCGGTCTCAGCGTGGCGCGCACGCTGGGCTCGCTGGCGCAGGGCGGAGGCGTGTGCGGAGCGCGCGACGAGCAGCCCGCGTGCGCAGTATGCGGGCCCGCGCCGCCGCCGCCGTGCCGCGCGCACTCGCCGCCGGGCCGGCGCGGCACGCGCGTGGTATGCTGCGCGCCGGCGCAAGGCTCGCCGCCGCCGTGCCAGCCCGCGCCGCCGTCGTGCCCGCTCACTTGCCGGGACGCCGTCCACGAGGTAGGTACCGCCCCTGCCTTTTGATCTCCAATCGGTTTCTACTTTGCCTGCTTAGAAACCTACGGCGTGGCCAACTCGAAGAGCTAGCATTCACAAACCGTTCTCTACTTCATCACCATCAAGTGTGTATTGTACTCTATTTCATGTATTTGGTGTTCTTTATTAAGGTTCCGTTCCTAAAAGAAAAAAAAATCCGGATACTGAATGGGTAATTCACTCGAACATTTCAAAGGTACAAAAAAATATAGAAAACAATACAAAAATCCGGCCAAGTGCGAGTTGGACTCGCGCACGAAGGGTTCCGTATCATTATCGCCAAATTTGGCAAAAATATCACGTTTGTTGTATGGAAGCCCCACTTAAATATTTATTTCATACTGTTTTTAGTATTTGTTGTTATAGCGGCAACAGAAATACATCATTTGTGAAAATTTCAACTGTCAAGCTATCACGGTTCATGAGATACAGCCTGGTGACAGACAGACAGACGGACCGCGGAGTCTTAGTAATAGGGTCCCGTTTTTACGCTTTGGGTACAGAACCCTAAAAACGGCAAAAAAATCACGTTTGTATGTACAAGTATGTGATGACACTCGTGCCCGGGAGGAGGGCTCGCCGCAGGAGCCAGTCGAATCCGATGTTCCACAAGGGAGGCCCTAGCACCGACCCCTGTGGAACACCGGACTCCGCGCCGTAACGCCTGATCCTGGCCGTCTTGTCCACGAGGAGGACCTCACGGTCCTCCAGGTAGCTGGCCAGGATCGCCCGCAGATATTGGGGCACTCCGTGGTACCGGAGTGCCTCCAATATCGTAGAGTGGGGCACGGAGTTGAAGGCGTTGGCTATGTCAAACGACACCGCCAACACTCCGCCCCCCGACTCCACCACTTCCTGCACTTGGCCCCTGAGTAGGGAAACGCGTCGACCGTCGAACGCCCCTGTCGAAAACCGAACTGGGCGTCCGACAGGTCTGGCCCTACCTCCCGCAACAGGCTGTTTAGCCGGGTGGCGATGATCCCCTCGAACAATTTACCGACCTCATCGAGCAGAACGATGGGTCGGTATGCCGAGGGGTGTAACATTAATTGTTACATGTCTTGGTTTTAATTAATAATGTGGAAAACAAATGTAAAATTAATCAATTATTTACATTTATCTACATTATTTAAAAATTAAGAAAGTGACTATTTACAATACTTGATTAAATATAAAATATAAAGAAACTAATAATGAACGCACCAAATCAGAATTCTGCATAGCTACAAATTATCACCACATTGGTATTGAAATAAGCGACATATTAGGCACCCAGTGACTGTCCTTGGTTCTCGGCGCAGGCGCATCGTTCATGTTGTTCATTCACGACAGAATGCTTCCACATCGGGGAGACCGATTCTTGGGGTCAAGGCGAACGCACGTGAATATTTATCGCGACCTCTGATACGGACAAACCCGTAAAAAGATAAAAACGGTCGTCATCGCGAGACTTATTCCTTTAACGGCGTCACTACCGTTCCCTCGACCATTTTATTTATATAATTATTGTGTGTGATTTGGAAAACCCCATTTGGGGTTCAAGGATCACCCTTATTCCGCTCGCTTCCCCGCGGTGGACAGTAGCGAGTCAGCCCACCTACTGCTGCACCTGCATCCTGAGCGACCTGGCGATCGACGCGCGAGCACTCATCTCCAGCAGTGGGCAGTGACGTCAGGGGAGTGCTGGACCAGTGGGAGAAGTTATAATCGCTGTATAGGCTCTAACCTACTAAATCAACCCACCTACCGAGCTAGACTTTTTTATTAAATATAAATGTTCCGAATTTTCTACCTACCTGTTTTTTTTATTTACTCTCCTCCTAGGAACCTATGCCTAGGATAGGTGGAAAAGGTAGTTATTCAGATCGGGACACTGGCGCCCTTACTCGTGGTAGATATACAGCAGATTACTTTCTTTTCTCCCTGGTTTTGGGTTGTGTATGTTGGTGGTTGTCTGTGTAAAACGTCTTATTTTTTTATATTTTTGGTTTTGCGGTTACTAATGTGTACGAAATCATATCATCTGATTGCATAATTTAATACTTACCATACTTTGTTAAAAATATTTTCTTCTACCTACATGTTTAAATCTTGGGCACCTAAAACGACGCTTTTGTATAATTGTTTCTAGATTATAATTTTTTTCGTTCCACAGTATTTCTTACATGATAAATATTGTAATTTGTGGTTTTGTGGAGTACACATTAGTAGCATTTTTCATTTTTTTTGTGATTTTGCTTGTTTTTTTTTACTTTATGTTTTAATTATTTTATTCCATTTCATTACAAAAGAAAACCAGACGTTCAGTAATTTAACTTTGTAACAGAACGGAGAACGTGTTGTTTTTTTTATTCTCATTTTTATTTTTTTTCTTCATATTGTTAGTGTAGTGCTTCTTTTGCTTTGTTATAAATTATCATCATGCTTCCTATTAAGTTTCTGTCTTTGCAAAAGTCAGAGTTGGAGTATGAAGTCCGTATTAGAGGCGCGACTCCTGCACCTTCTGTTGAAGAGTTACGTAAACAAATCTTAAAATTGTCTCCTGATTTGCCCTCGGAATTCATACTAGAGTCTCCACTCGATGTAAGACAGGACCTTAAGGGTTGTTTAGAAACTCTAATGAAAATTCAATCAAATCTTGATGCCGGTGAACCCAGTGTTGCTTCACTATTGAGAACACAGAATATGCTGAATCATTTACATAATCGTGTCGAGAGAATGACGCGTGGTGACGACATTAAAAAGGAATATGACGACATTCTTAGCAATTATAAAATATTTTCGCAGAAGCTTTCTTCCCTTTTAGCCATAAAGCCTTCTGCTGGTACTTCTTTTAATGTCACTAGTGCTAGTTCTGTCAAAGAATCAACAACAACTGCGCCGGAACCTCAGAACGTAATTTCTGTGTCGTGCGAACGTACCGCATCTGATTTAAGTAGGTTAAAATTTACTGGTAAAACTTGCGTTCGCTCTTTTATACAGCGTGTTGATGAATTTATTCTGGCTAGAAATATTCCTGAACATAAAGTTTTGAGTTTTGCGTCAGAAATTTTTCAAGACGATGCCCTCCACTGGTATCGTGCGGTAAAGGACAGAGTCAGTTCATGGTCTGATTTGGCGCGTTTATTAAAAGAGGATTTTAGTCAAGCCGACTACGATTATCGACTTATTTCGGAAATTCGTTCTCGGACTCAAGGTGAACGTGAGAACATAGTAATTTATCTAGCAGTTATGAATGGGATGTTCTCGCGTCTTTCCACACCACTGTCTGAAGTCGATCAATTAGAAATTCTTCTACATAATATTAGACCGTGCTATGCCAGTACGTTGGCAGCAGCTCCTTCGATTTCGACCATAGACACCTTGCGATCTTTATGTCGTAACTATGAGTCATTTCAGACTCGGCTTTCACAATTTCAAGAACCACCTAAGGTTACATCCGAGACGCTAGCTCCTGACCTTGCGTACAATAAGGACGACAATAAAACTGCGAATAGGTCTTATACAAGTTACAACAAATATAATAGTTCAAATAATAATTACAATAATAATAATAATCAGAATAGGAATAATAACATTAATAACAACAATAAATCATATGTTCATGCAATTGAGGTGGCTAAAAAGGAAACCTACTGTCCTAGGTGTCGTAATAACACCCATCACATTCGGCAATGCAAGGCTCCACGAGATATAGTATGTTTTAAGTGTGGTATGAAGGATGTGAAGACGCCTGATTGTCCTAACTGTCGAAAAATCGATAAAAATTCAAAAAACTAATAAAGCAGAATTGTAACAAATTTAGCCAACAAGACTGGAATACTTGGCTAGATTTTGTGAGAACATTCTCTTCTTCTTACAAAGTTGCTACAGTTCTGCTATCAAAACCATTAAATGATTCCAGGCCTTATGTTAATATTAAAATTAATAACACTGATGCTTGTGGGTTACTTGATTCTGGAGCTGCAGTTTCTATTCTTGGCAACAATTCACATTTGCAACTAACAGACTGCACGTTGCACCAGGATGATCACACTAAAATTGTAGCAGCTGGCGGTCAGCAATTAAATACCATAGGTTTCATAAATTTACCAATTACATTCGAGGGCCAATTTCACATTGTTAAGGCATATGTAATTCCTGAAGTCGAAACTTCTATTATACTAGGTGTTGATTTTTGGCGCGTTTTTCAAATTTGTCCAAAATATTTAGGAAGCATTACGATGTCCGATACTCCATTGGCTGAAATCAAGGTTAGTAGCGGTGAATCTATTATCAACTCCTACGATGATTTAATGCCATCACAGAAAGCGATAGCAGATAATATAATTGCGCAGTTTCGGTCTATTTCTGCTGAAGAAAAGGGACTTGGTAGAACAAGTTTGATTTGCCATCGCATCGATACCGGTGACGCTCAACCTATAAGACAGCGTTATTACAGGATGTCCCCCGAAAAGCAACGCATTTTAATTGAGCAGGTAGACGAAATGCTGTCACTTGATGTTGTCGAACCCTGCGAAAGCGCTTGGTCTTCTCCTGTGCTCATCGTCAACAAAAAGAACGGACAACCGAGGTTCTGTTTAGATAGCAGGAAGTTGAATGCAGTGACTAAGCGCGATGCATATAATTTACCTTATGTTTCCGAGATATTAGACAACCTTCGCGATGCAAAGTACCTGAGCAGTATCGATTTGTCCAAAGCTTTTTGGCAACTGCCTATAGCACCGGAAGACCGCGATAAAACTGCATTTTACGTTCCGGGCCGTGGCACCTTTCGTTTTAAGACCACCCCGTTTGGGTTGACGAATGCCCCCGCAACGCAACAACGTCTCGTAGATTTTTTATTCAGTGACATGGAGTCTAAGACCTTCGCTTATCTAGATGACGTCATCGTTATAAGCTCTAGCTTTGACGAGCATGTCTCTCGTTTATTGCGCGTTTTGGACAAATTGAAACAGGCAAATTTGACTGTGAACTTCGAAAAGTGTAAGTTCTTTCGAAGCGAACTTAAATATCTGGGATATGTGGTAGATTCTCGTGGTTTACGCACGGACCCAGATAAGGTGGAAGCCATCCTTAACTTTCCAACTCCTACCAATAGGAAGGAATTGAAGCGCTTTCTCGGTACTGCTACGTGGTACCGACGTTTCGTCCCTAACTTTAGCACAGTGGCTGGTCCACTCAATAAGCTCACTGCTAACGGAAAAAAGGCTCCTTGTTTTCAGTGGTCACTTGAAGCTGACGCGGCCTTTAACGCACTAAAAGAATGCCTGGTTTCCGCACCAGTTCTTTCCTGTCCGGACTATACCAAACCGTTCGAAGTGCACACTGACGCGAGCAGTTACGGTATTGGCGCTATGTTAACGCAGACTATTGACGGTAAAGAACACCCAATTGCCTATATGAGTAGATCTTTCACCAGTCCCGAGAAGAATTACAGCATAACCGAAAGGGAGACCCTTGCTGTCTTAGCTGCCCTCGAGCACTGGCGATGTTACCTCGAAAACGGCCAAACATTTACGGTTTACACTGACCACTCTGCGTTGAAATGGTTTCTCACTTTAGAAAATCCCACCGGACGATTGGCGCGATGGGGGGTTAGATTATCTTCATTTAATTTTGTTATGAAACACCGTCGTGGTGTTGACAATGTAATTCCTGATGCCCTGTCTAGAGCTTTTCCCGTGAATGCCATCAGCCTTGCTAACGCCAAAACGGATGATGTGTGGTATAAGAATATTTTCAACGGTTGTCTGACCACCCCTACAAATTTCCCTAACTTCACCATAAAAAATAATTCCTTATTTCGACTAACTAAAAATATCACCAACCAATTAACGTCTGAATTTGACTGGAAGGAAGTCGTACCGATCGAATTTCGTGAAAGCATTATAGCCGAAAATCACTCTGAGCCGACAGGTGGACATCTTGGCATTTTTAAAACTTATAGGCGCTTGTCAATAAACTACTATTGGCCAAACATGCACCAAGATGTCGTTAAATTTGTAGGTTCCTGCTCGGTTTGCTTATCTTATAAGGCGCAGAATCACACTACATTGGGGGAAATGGGTCGTCCGAAACAATGTTCGAGACCATTCCAGATGATCTCAATTGATTTTGTGGGTCCTCTTCCCGTCAGTCGAAAACAAAATTCTTATATATTAGTCGTTACGTGCTGTTTTTCCAAATATTGCCATATTTTTCCAGTACGTCGTGCTACTGCGGATATAGTTATTAAAATTTTAGAAGAATCAGTTTTTTTAATTCACGGGGTCCCTCAAACAATATTTTTGGACAATGGGGCACAATTCACAAGTTCTGCTACTGACGCACTATTTAAGAGATATAAAATCCCTAACGTGTTTTTTACGCCGAAATACACGCCACAAGTCAACACGGTAGAACGTTATAACAAAACTATTGTAACAAGTTTATCTACGTTTGTTGGAAACGATCATAGATCGTGGGATATTTTCATCCCCAAGGTTCAGTTTGCGATAAACAATACCGTCAATGAAGCCACCGGTTATACACCGTCATTTTTAGTCTACGGTAGGGAATTAGTTTTATGTGGATCGCACTATACCGACACAGACCTGGGCGATGAAGTATTGTTCCTTCCTCGCGATTTGTACGCTGAAAACTTAGGATGTCTTCGCTCGATATTCAATGATGTGCAAGCTTCATTGTGGCATGCACATGAAAAGAATACCGCACATTACAACCTGCGTAGAAAACCGGCTGAATTTAATGTTGGAGACATAGTTTATAAGCGCGCATTTGTTTTAAGTAACAAAGATAAATATTTCAGTAAAAAGCTAGCACCAAAATTTTTAAAATGTCGTATTATTGGAAAACGGTCTCCTCTTGTTTATGTTCTGGAAGATATGTCAGGCAAAAACATAGGCGTTTGGCATATCAAAGATTTATAAAACACTAGATATTAGATAACATGTTTTCTAAATAACTTTATGTAATATATTGGGTCAACTCACCCCTCTAAAATAACATCTTACGTCTAGCATTGGTCTTCTGTGCGATCTATCACAGATGACTTGTCTATGTAAGGACGCGACAACATATATTATTTTGTTGTAGCTATTTTGAAAGGTTGTTTGTTAGATATTATGAAAGGAATTTGGAAGAAATTGGTATGAATGTGTAGTGCTAGTGGTAATCTATAGACGAGTTTTATTTGATAACAAAACTCTTTTTGAGACGAGGGGGGTAATGTAACATTAATTGTTACATGTCTTGGTTTTAATTAATAATGTGGAAAACAAATGTAAAATTAATCAATTATTTACATTTATCTACATTATTTAAAAATTAAGAAAGTGACTATTTACAATACTTGATTAAATATAAAATATAAAGAAACTAATAATGAACGCACCAAATCAGAATTATGCATAGCTACAAATTATCACCACATTGGTATTGAAATAAGCGACATATTAGGCACCCAGTGACTGTCCTTGGTTCTCGGCGCAGGCGCATCGTTCATGTTGTTCATTCACGACAGAATGCTTCCACATCGGGGAGACCGATTCTTGGGGTCAAGGCGAACGCACGTGAATATTTATCGCGACCTCTGATACGGACAAACCCGTAAAAAGATAAAAACGGTCGTCATCGCGAGACTTATTCCTTTAACGGCGTCACTACCGTTCCCTCGACCATTTTATTTATATAATTATTGTGTGTGATTTGGAAAACCCCATTTGGGGTTCAAGGATCACCCTTATTCCGCTCGCTTCCCCGCGGTGGACAGTAGCGAGTCAGCCCACCTACTGCTGCACCTGCATCCTGAGCGACCTGGCGATCGACGCGCGAGCACTCATCTCCAGCAGTGGGCAGTGACGTCAGGGGAGTGCTGGACCAGTGGGAGAAGTTATAATCGCTGTATAGGCTCTAACCTACTAAATCAACCCACCTACCGAGCTAGACTTTTTTATTAAATATAAATGTTCCGAATTTTCTACCTACCTGTTTTTTTTATTTACTCTCCTCCTAGGAACCTATGCCTAGGATAGGTGGAAAAGGTAGTTATTCAGATCGGGACAGGGGGAGTCCACCGGGCGTCCCTCCTTCCGGAGGAGGCATAACTGCCCCTCTTTCTAGAGTTTCGGGAACCTCCCAGCCGTCAGGCACGCGCTGAAGAGGTCCCGAAACCTTTCCTCCATGAGGGACGATGTCGTTGCGAAGAGGTCTGCGTTGGCACTGCCCTCTGCCCCCGGGATCTCGAAGATTCGAGCCCCGGCTTGGGTCCGCCGGCAAGAGACCTTGTCGATCCCCAGTTGGGTGGGATCGGCGTTGGCACGCGCCCGCAACAATATGGACGCGTACGTCTCTCCGCGCGCCGCAGCCACCGCGGTGAGCGTCACCACGACGGCTGCGGTCTTAGGAGGAACGAGGTTCCTCCTGGTGCCGGCGGTTCTGGCTATGGGAGCAGCGCTGGCGGCCTTGGGGGATGGCCCTTTCCCCTTTCCCTTCCCTTTCCCTTTCCCTTTCCCTTTCCCTTCCCTTTCCCTTCCCTTTCCCTTCCCTTTCCCTTCCCTTTCCCTTCCCTTTCCCTTCCCTTTCCCTTCCCTTTCCCTTCCCTTTCCCTTCCCTTTCCCTTCCCTTTCCCTTCCCTTTCCCTTCCCTTTCCCTTCCCTTTCCTTTCCCTTCCCTTTCCCTTGCCTTTCCCTTCCCTTTCCCTTCCCTTTCCCTTCCCTTTCCCTTCCCTTTCCCTTCCCTTTCCCTTCCCTTTCCCTTCCCTTTCCCTTCCCTTTCCCTTCCCTTTCCCTTTCCCTTCCCTTTCCCTTACCTTTCCCTTCCCTTTCCCTTCCCTTTCCCTTCCCTTTCCCTTCCCTTACCCTTCCCTTTCCCTTCCCTTTCCCTTCCCTTTCCCTTCCCTTTCCCTTCCCTTTCCCTTCCCTTTCCCGGTCGTCTGCGACTGGCTAGGAGGGGTGGAGGTGGCGGGGATGGCAGGGACGACCGCTGTCGTCCCCTTGCCCTTGCCTTTTCCCTTCCTCTTACCAGTCGACTGCGACTGGCTGGGAAGGGTGGCGGTGGCGGGGACGTTAGGGACGACCGTCGCCCCTTTGCCCTTGCCCTTCCCCTTCCCCTTTCCCTTGCCGACAACCTTCGTCCAACCAGCTGGGTTGGCAGGGGTAGCAGCAGGTAGAAGAGGGTCCTCCTCCCTCTGTGAGGTCGGCTCCGGCCCTCCCTTCCGCTTGTCCGCGGCGAGCGGCAGCCAGTAGCTTCTCTCTGGCAGAAGCCGGTCCTCTATGCCTTCTAGGCAGGCTCTGACGAAGGCCCTCTTATCCATCATTACCTTGCGGAGGATGTCCTCAAGGTTGAAGGAGGCGGGGCCCTCTGCCGCAGGTCTTGGCTCGACTTGAGTTGGCAGAGCCGTAACTTCAGCCAGCTTCTTGTGCAGCTGGCTGACCTCTGACTGCAGGCGATCCACTTTCGCCTGCAGTTGCCTCGTTTCGTCAGAGGCCTTTCGCTGCACCAGCTCCTTCACGATACCGCGCATGCTCGCAGCCCTGCACTTTAGGGACTTTTGGAAAGTCCCCTTTAGGTGAGAGGACTTGGTGGCGACCACCACAATCTCCTCCCCGTCCTCCTCAGCCATCCGCTCCAGCTCGGCCAGTGAGTGGTCTGCGTACAGAACGTGGGACGTGCCGTACCCAGACTTGGCCCGGGCCAGTTGCGCCTTTTGCTCCTTGGCAGCAACCCGCTCCTCCAGCTCCTGCTGGAGCTGCGTCCGCCGAGCCAAGTCCAACTGGCGTTGGGCGTCTGCGAGACCCACGTCATGGGTGTCCGCCACTGTCGTCGGCTTCTTGGCCTTGACCTTCCTTTTAGGCTCCTTCGCCGAACCTGAGGCCGAGGAGCCATCGGAGCCCTCCTTGAGGAAGGCCCGCTTCCGCGACTGCGAACGAGAACCTTCCTCAACCTCCATCGAACTTGCGATCGATATAACGGACTCGTTGTCGGAGTCCGACTCGTCCGCCCTTCCTTCGTAGAAGGCTCTGCCTTCTTCCGACGCTGTCGCTGAAGCGTCGCGGTGGCCCTGAGAAGGGCCTTTTGGGTGGCCCCGAGAAGGGCCTTTGGTTTGGCCCTGAGAAGGGCCTTTGGTTTGGCCTTGAGAAGGGCCTTTGGGTTTTTTCATAAAATGCCCGAGGGCGTCCCGCGCAGGGGTAGGCATAGTCTTAACTCAAAATCGTCACGTACCGCAAAACAATATCACAACGAAGTCACAGCGCACTTTAGCCGTACCCAGTCTGCCACTCCGTTACGGTGGTCAGAACTGGGACGTTTCCAGGGAACACGAACGAGGACGTATGCGCTGTGGGGGGTTCCCCGGACGCAACCACCTCGATGTAGACACGCCGAAACCCAGCCTCATTTAAGGCAGGTGGAACTTCGGGGCTTCGGGCGCTCGGAATGGGGACTCTGTCCGTCCACCGAGTGACCTCAGGCAAGACAGTGGCAAATCGAACACGTGCTGCCGTACACAGTGAGTGAGGCTCAAGGGAGACTCCTTTATAGTCTCCCCAAGGATGTGGTATTTTAAGAAGTGCTGATGGTGATCATCGGTTTGGTTTTAATGAGGTAGAAATACCACACTACCTGGTTTTTTTTTTAATGGACGAGGTTCTTTCACTCTTCTTTATTTTTTAACACCATGGTTAGTCTTTGTTTTATTGTAATGTTAGCACACATGGTCACAAGGTGGCCCTACGCAACAGTATAATTAGCTTTAGATTCGTTTTCAGACACATTTTCAGATGATCCCCTTTTGGTTTCAATAATAAATTTCATAATTGTATAAAAAAATACATAATATTTAAATTAAACCCGGTTTAGAATTTATTGGTGTCAATTACGAAATTAATAAACATGCAAACTAATTTCGAAACTATGAAATTTCGAAATGCATGGCCTAATCGGTGACACGTTATACTATCGTCCGTAAACCGAC
Source organism: Anorthoa munda (assembly GCA_945859665.1). NCBI lineage: Eukaryota > Metazoa > Arthropoda > Insecta > Lepidoptera > Noctuidae > Anorthoa > Anorthoa munda. The sequence goes on from OX243918.1 coordinate 353,968, forward strand.
TTTACAGACAACTAATTTTTATCTAGTTTTTTAAACACAAACAATATTTATCAAAACAGACTTAAAGTTAATAGTAAAATTAAAATAACCAACATAATAACAAATTTTGCGCACCGTTAATTAAATGGCGAGTAACTTCAGTCTTTTAAAATTTTGTTAAAATACTTTTTTTTTTTAACATAGGGGTCTTTTATAATAATAAAATTAAAATAACCATTAAATTGTAGAATTGAAATAAATCCTATTTATGCCAAAATTCAATGCTCCCAGCCAGCGGGGTTATGGATTTGTGCCCCGCTGCGAAAATTGGATAAACATTATAAACAATATCGATACCGGAAATTTCAACTGTCGTAAAGGACAAGTAATCGCAAGTTTTCACTAGAAAAGCTAAGTGAAATAAAAGGTTTTTTTTATTTTTTTTATTATTATATATTATTTATTAATCATCATAATTAGTAAAAAAAGTGAACAATATTTTTATTTAAATCGCCAGTAATCGGTGCCGAAATTGAAAAACCACTCAACTTTTAAACTAATCTACTAACCTACTATTAGCAACCGTATTTATTTTGTCAATGATGTCTTATTGTAAGAAAATAATATACAATATAATTTATTATTTCCAAAATCAAGAATTGAAGCTTATAATTACTACACTTGTACCTATACTACACTTATAGTGAATGTGTTCAGAGCGAGCAATTGCTGGTTCTTGTGATAACTCATAGAACTACATATTTTACTCAGAATTTCACAAGATCTCTCAAGGAAACTGATTGCAATTGTGATTTACCAACAAATGTGGACTATTGTGATGCAATTTTTAATGAGTGACCTGGGTTTTCAAGACCGAAGGCTTCGCTAGCCATCGAAGAGCATCCGAAGAAAAACAATATTAGCCAGGGTCGGTGCCATTGGATATGTTTCGGATATTATGAAGGAGGACTGTGTTTTAATATGTGTTAACAAGGAATGTAATATCTGCCTATTTATTTTGTATAAAAATAAATAAATGAGACTTGTCATGTTGTTTTTATCATCTTTTATTGTTCTGATACCAAAATCGTATCATATAAAAGCCAAATTCTGTACACAATTTCGTCCTAGTAACCTCTTCTTGTCTTGTGGATCCTTTTAATAACTATTCTATATAGGTATGAAAGTCTGTATGTTTGGATATTTGGTAATCACACCTCAATGGTTGAACGTATATTTGGAAGTATATACTTTGGAAAACAATTACACAATGACCAGAATAAGAACTTAGGATATAATAACAAAAAATCAATATAATAAAATAGATATAATTATAAATAAACGGAATAACAAAGCCTTATTCTGAAATCAAAGATATAAAACTGAAGATACATGTTTATAATTTATTTTGTCGAAAATGAGTTATATATATTGTTGCATTTGAAATTTCTTGCTCTATCGATTGTTATACTTAAAATCCCGATACCTCGAAAAAAACGTCCCTCACATCACATATTCTCCGTAGGCCTACACCGTATTTTTACCCGACTGCCGAAGGAGGGTAATGTGTTTATCAGTCTATGTATGTAAGTATGTATGTATGTATGTATGTATGTATGTATGTATGTATGTATGTATGTTTGTTCCTATGTGGCGTTCCAGAGACCAAACGCGTTGACCGATTTTGATGATTCATACGTCAATCGATTCGTCTTAACCTTGCGAGTGTCATAGGCTACATTAAAATTGGAAAATAGAAAAATGGCGGCTTTTGGGCGCCATATTGTGGGGGGCCAATTTTATTTTTTCTTCCAAACCCATCGTGTGGGGTATCAAAATAAAGGGTTTTTAAAGGCGATTTCAAAAATATATAACACTTATATATTTCAATGTACCTAATTCGAAAAAAATGTTAACTAAAAAGTTATAAATAAAAAAATTAATTAAAAATATCAAAATACCCGACTGCTTAGAAAGCGAACTAAAAAGACGTAAACAAGAAGAAAATCATGCTGTGCAGTCGGAGGATACATCTGGTTTTGGTCAGCCAGCTCGCGAATATGTATCCTCCGACTGCACAGCATGATTTTCTTCTTGTTTACGTCTTTTTAGTTCGCTTTCTAAGCAGTCGGGTATTTTGATATTTTTAATTAATTTTTTCTAGAAACTAGCTGTATATGACATTTCAAATTAATATTTGTATAAAAACTAATGTAAGTCTCGTTACTCACAGTAATTGGTATTTACAATTAAACGAAATTGGGTACATTTTACAACAGGCCACATCAGTTATTCCATAATTCGAGATTTTTTAGTATGGTCTTATACATTAGTGTTCAATTTCAAAATCAAAATTTCTTTATTCAATTAAGGCCATTAAGCGGCACTTTTGAACGTCAAAAAAATCATAATTTAAAAGTAACAATAATTGATTCTACCGTCCATTCGGAAATGTAGCTTATTATGGACAAGAATGGATAAGAAACTCCACTCCACAACACACTTTTTATTTTAAAAGAGTAAGTCTTTTAAAATAAAAAGTGCTTTACAAGTTGCTTTACAGATTGGGCGCACGGTTGGCGCAGTGGTTGAGCAATTGACTGCTGCGCTGCGTGTCGCGGGTTCGATTCCCGCACGGAACAAAAATTTGTATGACCTACAGATAATTGTTCCGGCTCTGGGTGTTTGTGTATGTGAGTTTATATGTTTGTAAACGCACCCACGATACAGGAAGAAATTCCTAGTGTGGGGCAACGTTTTTTAAAAGACCAAAAAAAAAAAAGTATTTGATTACATCATTTCTTGTTGGAAAAATACATATATGTGAGAACGATGTAATAAGACGTGCAAGTAAAAGCAACGACATATAAGTACAGTAAATGGTAGATTTACAGTTGGTACATTACTATGTACAAACTGTAAATCTACCATTTACTCACATATGTGCTGTGCAATTATATAATACTAAAATAAATTGAGTTTATACAACACAAATATATTCATACAGTCTTCAGTAGGTCCAACAATACTTCAGAACTTTTCTGCTTATCACTTGTTTTTGTGCCCTAGTGGCTGTGGAGCAGGACTAGCGTTGAACCAAGCATTTTTATCAGCGATGTAATACCCCAACCTATAATATGCCTGCCTGCATAGTGTGCGTTTTATACAAGTTTTGAATTTCGCCTCATTTAGTTCTAGAATGTGGGAAGATATTTTATTGTTACATTTTATACAGTACCCCATAAAAGACGACGCTACTTTAGCGAGACTGAAACCTGGTTGAATTAATTGGTCCCTATTTCTAGTAACATAATTATGTCTATCGCTGTTTTTACTAAAAAGATGTATATTCTTTGTAACTTACATGATGTTTTCGTAAATATATTGACAAGCTACTGTCATGATGTTAATGTCCTTAAACAGATCCCTTAGAGAATCTTGCCGGCGAAGATTGTTTATCGCTCTAATGGCTCGTTTTTGCAGAATTAAAATTGACTCAATGTCTGCAGCCCTTCCGTAAGACATGATACTATGAAAGTAACTAAAATAGACTAGCCTTGCGGTATCTACATCAGTAAACAGACGTATTCTTCGAACAGCATAAGCTGCCCAACTTAGCCGCCCCGCAAGGGATATCAAATGAGGACCCCATTGCAACCTCGGGTCCAGCGTGATCCCCAGAAAACCGCTTTATCGACAAATTCTAGCTTCTCATTGTTTAATATAATGTCACAATCATAACTTTTGACATTCGGCAAGGCAAATTTTACACACTTAGTTTTTATAGCATTTAAAACTAAATTAAGTCTAAAAAAGCAGGCTAAAACAAAATACGTTCCAGACTATCAAGAAATTCAAACATTTGACGAAATGTATTTTCAAATTTTACACGTCGTCGCGGAGTTTAGCAATGCCGAGTCGAGCGAAAAAACCGGTTCTTCTAACACCAACGACACGCGGTCGGTTAAACCGCGCTTACCTAAACTCAGTATATATAACTATGACAGTAAGTTGGAGAACTGGCAAACATTTTACGATACATTCACGAGTCTTATCCATAATAACAACGATATAGGTAATATAGAAAAGTATTATTACCTACTTTCTGCCGTTAGTGGCCCCGCACTCACTTTAGTAAAAGGCATGCCAGTTACTGCCGACAATTATCCCATTGTATGGGCGTTATTAGTCAAAAAATATCAAAATAAACGAGCCCTAGCTACTAATTATTTGGATCGATTGTTTCAATTTAAGCCATTGTTAGTCGAATCTGCCTCCGGACTTAACTCGTTTTTACTAACCTATCAAGAATGTGTCAAAGCTTTGAAACTTATAGGTATCGAAGATCTTTCTGGGTTTATATTGTTCTACATGGGATTACGTAACCTTGACCCGATGACGAGGCGCGAATTTGAACAAACAGTCGAGCAAACGGATATACCTAACTTCGATCAACTGGTTTCTTTCGTCGAAAAGCAAGCGCGTGTTTTGGAAATGTCTGACCATAAGGTCAATCCCTCATCGAAACTACAGGTAAACCAAAAGGGTGCAGCATATGCTGCAGCAAAATCGACTTATACTAAAGCTGGTAATAATACCTATAGTTCGAACAACCAGTCAAAGCCGTGCTTGTCAGCTGTTAGTAACAATAGCAATGAAAGGTCAAACTTGTGTCTGTTCTGCAACAAGCCTCATTCCACCTATCGATGCTTCGAGTTTTTCGAGTTGACACCACAACAGCGACTTGACAAAGTCAAGCAATTGCAACTGTGCGAGAATTGTTTACGTCAGCATCCGTTGTCTGCGTGCACCTCAAAACTACGTTGTGTCGTGTGTAAACAACCACACCACAATAGCCTTCACATCGATTCAGGTACAAATAATAATTGTCATGTCAAAAATATTCAAAGCGAGCAGCCACAAATAGGTCAAGGTCAACCTCCCAATGTGGGATTAACTTGTTCTTCAAACTCAACCGTGCTGTTAGGTACTGCAATAGTACACGTAGCAGATCGTTGGGGTACATACCACGCCGTACGTGCCGTTATTGACAGTGCTGCTATGTCGGGATATATGACGAAAGAATGTGCGCAGCGCTTAGGGTTGCCACGTCAAAAGTGTCCGTTCGAACCCCTGGGGCTAGGAGGTGCACCGGTGCAAGATTTCGGTCTGGTTACATGTTCAATTAAACCGCGAAACTCATCTGGTCCTGTTCTTAAAACTGAAACGGTTATTGTGGATAACATCACAGGAAATTTACCCACCATGCCGTTATCAGATAAAATTGTAAACAACTTCAAAAACTTAGATCTCGCCGATCCTAATTTCTTCTCTGGTTCTCCAGTTTCTCTGCTTCTAGCCGCTGACATTTTTCCCTACATATACGATGGTAGAAATATACTACCGCGCCACCCGGGTTTGCCCGTCGCAATGCATTCAATCTTCGGATATGTCATTACCGGACAAACTACCCTAGGTGGTAAAGTAGATTCTAATGAGCCTTCACTCAGTTTATTTACGGCCAATAGCAGCATCGAGAAAATTATGAGCTCTTTTTGGGAAACTGAAAATGTACCTTGTGCCTTACCACAGAAACCGGAAGATTTATATGTTGAAAATTTATTTAAAAAAGAACACAGTCGAGATAGCACAGGGCGATATACTGTTGCTTACCCGTTCAAACCCAGTTTCGAATTAGGTGATTCAAAGCAACAAGCTTTACGCCGTTTTCATAATTTAGAGACAAAACTGCGTCGTCTTCCGGAACTTAAGGAAGAATATAGTAAATTTATGTCTGAATATGAAAGTCTCGGTCACATGACATATTTGGGTGAAGTAGACAGCGTCGATTCAGAATATATTATTCCGCATTTCTGTATTTTGCGTCCGACCAGCACATCGACCAAGCTCCGCGTCGTGTTTGACGCGTCGAGCACAACTTCAAATAATAATTCCTTGAATTCCGTTATGTATACCGGACCTAAATTACAGTCGGACATTAATGAGATTCTAATAAATTATAGACTTCACGAAATTTGTTTATCTGGAGACATATGTAAAATGTTCCGTATGACTCTTATTTCGGAAGCTCAACGTAAATACCAGCACATTTTATGGAGGGTTTCGGAAGATCAACCAATCCAAATATTTGAGTTAAACACGATTACGTACGGCGTCGCGAGTAGTCCTTACTTGGCTATTCGAGTTCTGCACCAGCTGGCTGATGATGACGCGAAGAAGTTTCCTTTAGCGAGCAAAGTTCTAAAGAGAGGTTTCTTCGTCGACGATTTGTTGTGGTCTGTGGCTACTTATGATGAAGCTGTACAGCTTCAAGACGAGCTCATCGGTTTGCTAGGTGGCGGTGGTTTTGTCCTACGTAAGTGGAAAAGTAACTGTCCTCATCTGTTAGAGCGAGTGCCCGCTGATCATCGCGAAACGCCTATTGCATTCGAGGATGATAAAGACCTATCTGTCAAAGTTCTGGGTCTTCAGTGGAGGCCCGCTGAAGATGCGTTTTCTTTCGCTACCAACCCACTACCAACTTCTCAGTCAACCACTAAGCGTAGTGTCTTGTCGCAGCTAGGTCGACAGTTCGATCCACTAGGATTTGTAGCACCCTGCATTTTTTACGCGAAATGCTTCATGCAGAAACTCTGGATCCAGAAACTTGGCTGGGACGATAGGCTGCCTGCAGAGTTAGAGAAAGAGTGGCTCACCTACGTGTCAGAGCTCCCGCTGCTATCAAATTTAAGCCACGAGCGTCAGGCAACTGTAAAGCAGCACAATAAATATCAGCTCATGGGTTTTTCTGATGCCTCAACTTTAGGTATAGCTGCCGTAGTTTATTTGCGAAGCTTTAACGATGACGGTGATATGAAAGTTAGTCTGATCATTGCTAAATCCAAGGTCGCGCCTTTGAAGACTGTATCTGTCCCGCGTCTCGAATTAATGGCCGCACACTTGTTGGCCAAAGTCATCAAATATATAAAGTCGATGTTGATCGAACAAATACCCATCCATGACGTTTTCTTGTTTACTGACTCTTCTGTGGTGTTGGGCTGGTTAAATACTCCCAGTTATAATTTGAAGGTCTTTGTAGCTACACGAGTATCAAAAATCTTGGATATCGTGTCTAGCGACAGCTGGTACCACGTTAGCGGTACATCAAATCCCGCAGACGTGTGTTCACGTGGTGCACTGCCATCTGCATTGCTAGCAATGCCAGAGTGGTTGAGTGGCCCGAGCTGGCTGTATGCACCGCGGGAGCATTGGCCGATTAAGTCGATTGATCAGTTCAAATATGAAAATGTACCAGAGCTTAAAAATTCTACCATGACTTTAACTCATTCATCTCTAACAAATAATCAAAATGACTCACAACACTTAGTATACCAACTTACGGAAAAATACTCCAGTTTCGTAAAACTTCAAAATGTTCTAGCACGATGTTATCAATTCATCGAAAACTGTAGAGCCAAGCGCAACACGGGAATTCTGTCTCTATCTAACCTACGTAAAGCTCACGATGAAATAATCAAAGCGGTTCAAAGAGAACATTTCTCAGCCAACATCGCGGCTCTTACAAAAGGAATTAACTACGATGATATATCATTAAGAAAACTAACTCCTTTTCTTGACCCCCTCGGTTTCCTCAGGGTGGGGGGTAGGTTATCAGAGTCAAGCCTTCCGTATCAAAAGAAGCACCCGTTGTTGCTGCCCAAAAAATCTAATTTTACAAGTATATTAATTGATCATTTTCACAAGATTTATCTACACGTCGGCCCTCGCTCCCTGCAGAGTTTGATAAGCCAAAAATATTGGATCATTTCAGCTAGAAGTATAATTCGATCTCGTTTTTCAAAGTGCATTCGATGCTTCAAAGTTAATCCTTCAACTTTGCAGCCCATCATGAGTAGTTTACCTAAATTTCGTACTCAAGATATACACGCCTTCTACACCGTAGGCACCGATATCGGGGGTCCCTTTTACACAAAAGAAAGTAATCGACGCAATGCAAAAATTTCAAAATCTTATTTACTTATTTTTGTCTGTTATTCTACTCATGCACTACATATCGAGATTCTTAGTTCATTGAAAACTGAATGTTTTATGGCAGCGTTCGATCGCTTTACAGCTCGGCGCGGGTTGTGTAGGACCTTAATTTCGGATAATGCCAAATATTACATATCAGCCGGTAAGCAGCTAGCTGAAATAAAACAATTTTATAAACAAAATTCAAACGAAATTTCAAATGAATTTCTTTCTCGGAATGTAGATTGGAAATATAATCCGCCAACGGGTAGCCACTTCGGTGGAATGTATGAAAGCGCTATAAAATCTGCCAAACAACACCTGAAGCGTGTTTTAGGTACCCGATCTCTTTCCTTTGAAGAGCTCAGCACCCTCTTCGCGCGGGTCGAGGCCGTGCTGAACTCTCGCCCACTGACCAGCATGTCGAGCGACCCTTCCGAGTTTGAGGCGCTCACACCAGGGCATTTTTTAGTAGGGCGTGAACTTCTTGCCGTCCCTGAATATGATTTGACGGATAATCCAGCTTATGGACTGACTCGATGGGAGTTTGTGCAACAGGCTTCACAAAGATTTTGGAAGCTGTGGCGCCACGAATATTTACATACCCTACAGCAAAGGCAAAAGTGGCTTACTAAGTGTCGCGACATCAAAATAGGCGAACTTGTCTTGCTTCATACTGACGCTCCTCCGCTTCAATGGCACCTTGGCCGCGTGACGGAGCTATTTCCTGGATCTGACGGCGTTGTTCGCGTTGTAAAAGTACGCACGCAAAACGGCGAATTGACGCGACCCGTCGTTAAACTCAGTCCTCTTCCTCTGGAAGTGGACTCTGCCTAAATATTCTAATCAAAGTATTAATTTGGCAATTATATTTATAGTTGTCAAGCTTACGCAAATTTAGTAACATAAGCTTTAGATTTGTAATAATAACACATTTTACCCACTCTACATGTACTCTACACATAATTAACACTTATTCTAAATATTTTCAATTAATTTATTCAAGATTTCATACAGTCCACTTTGTACAAAACTATACCATACCTGGTTTGCGAACTGGGTAATCTGGGTAAATTCCCGGTGGGGGGTTTATGTATGATATTGGGCCTTGGATACAAGCTCTCCACCAACGCGCGTTCAAATTTCGCGCCATTTACTAGACCGAACTATTATTATCGGTCACCAATCGCTGCGGTGCATCGAGGATGCCCTCTCGCGGCGGCGAGAGGAAGGGGTAGAACAATTTTTGACCGGTGCCTGCGCATTGGAATTATCAGAAAAACTATTGTGAAAAACGACAAAAAGACCTTGTGTGCTTGAATAGTGTCCCGGGACGTGCATCATCCAGAACCTGTCAACGTGAGTAGAGCTTCCCATCTTCTAAGGCCCAATAAAAACTATTTCTGTTCACGTTAGCAATAGCGCCTACAGTCAGTTTGATCTTGATTTCCTTAAAAGCTTTTATTACTGTTATTGGGTTTATATGTGAAAAGTTAAACACAGTCGGGCAGGCTAAAACGTTAGCGTTTAATAAACCAGAAGCGAGCGACGGCGAAGAATTTAAGATTTCAGTAGTTTTAATTGGGATGAGTGAGAATTCTTGAGCTACTTTTTTGTTATCTCTAATAAGTCCATGTGTAGTCTCAAGCGTGTAATCAGTATTTTTTTTTTGTTATTGTTCGTTTCATTGTTTATAATTTTCCAAACCGTCTTAATTTTATTTTCTGCGAATTTAACTTTATTGCTAATGTATAAAGCCTTAGCTAGTTTACACGTATTTTTAAATATTCTTGAGTAAGTAGCAACATACTTATTAAAAGTTTAAGTTTTAATATAAGGCTTAAGGCCATACAGCTCGTAAAGAACCCTACCTTTCCTGAGTCCTTTAGTCGCCCAGTCACTGAATAAAAACTTAGAGCATATAGTTTTAGTTCTTCTTAAAAGTATTATTGAACTCTGTTTGAACTACTGAGAAAGTTTTTTGGGTAAAAAATATTACCGTCGTTCAATGTGAGGTCCTGATAACTTAACTTACTGATCAAAGTGCTGTTAAGTTTATTTAATTTACCGGATGTTATTGGTCTGGATTGAATCTGCACTTGTTGTATTGGTATGTTGGACTCAAATGTTACCAGTAGCCCACTATGATCCGAAGGCAGACAATTCATAATGGCTTTGTCTAAGTAGTCGCAGCAACAAAAAACATTATCAATACATGTAGCAGTAGTCATAGTTGTTCGGGTTGGTTCCTCAAACACATGTGACAAATTAAATGAATTGAAGAGATTTAATAGTCTACTGCTATCTGAATTATTTTCTAAAATATTTATATTGATGTCTGTCATGGTAATTTTGGCATAGCTGCTACTTGTTGTTGCTCCACTAAAGTATAAATAATCAGAGCTTAAACTTATCAAAAGTGCTATTGAAAGTGTAAACCTGTTAGAAGGTGATAACTGACATAAACTTGAGACAATAATCTAGTGTTTTAGTGCATAGTTTTAGAAATATAGACCAAATTAACTTTGAAAATAATCCTGCCTACCGTCAGTTGCTGAATATCTGTGCGTTGTGAGTAAACGCATAAGCGCCCCGTATTACACGGCGCTTGCAACGTTCTTTTCGCGAACTCGCCGAAACGCCGCCGCACCGACTCTGTTATCCGGGGCCGGGGCCTTTATTGGTGTGCACTTTTTGTTGTAAACAACAAATTGCATATTATATAAAATATATATAACTAGCTGTTGCCCGCGGCTTCGCACGCGTAGACTACATGCTTCTCCTTATCATATTTTAACATTATGTAGACAAAAAGTAAAAAATAATGTAATGCGAAAGTGTTTCTTAGGACAGACTTATACTTACCTACTTTATCATCAATACGCTCTATCCTTGTCCCGTCCCTATCCCTTCACTATTTCTGTGTTTATCCATGACTAATAATAAGTAATCATACGCATAAGTAAGTAATTAAATTAAAGTATTTCCTTATAAACAACATTTTAAACCATTTTGCATGTCCACGTTAATATCACCAGACTATTTGATGAGCTAACACGTGAACACGCTACATAGAACTGTCCTTGGCAAAAGCAATTCTCCCTCAAATCTACACCAGCATACGTCAGAGTTTGTCCTTGAGCCTTATGAACACGTTCAGACTGGCACCTCATGAGTAGGTACTTGGTATCCTACGGCGCAAATCTTCATTTGGCGACCGGTGGTACATCACCGCCCCATGAACCAAAAGTTTTGCCCGGACGGGGTGCGCCACCGGTAGACACGGACAGGAATTATGCTTTCTCTCTCTTGTTTTGGATTATAATAATGCGAAAAAAGGGGGTAGATATTTCTGATCAGACGGCATCGTACTATACCAGCCTTTTATTTTATTTTATTTTTATTAAACCATTTTATTTCCTTAACATACATGTAGTTTCTTAACATTAGGTACACAAATTTACATACATTTTATTTTTATAGTTAAGGCCCCTGACGGGTATAGGCCTCCTCCAACAATTTCCAGGTTTTTCTTGTCTTTGCTAGTTTTGCCCAGTTTTCTCCAGCATTTCTTTTTATCTCATCTATCCAACGTTCTCTAGGGCGTCCTCTGGCTCTCTTGCCTCTTGGGCCTAGCCAATTTGTGACTAGTTCTGTCCACCTTCCATCTGTCAATCTTGCCACGTGACCTGCCCATTTCCACTTCAGTCGTTTCATATGCTGGAGAGCATCTATAACCTTGGTTTTTTTCCTTATCTTTTCTGACCTTTGCTTGTCCTTCAGCCTAATATTCAGGATACTCCTTTCCATAGCCCTCTGGGTCTTCTGTATTCTGTCCCTTGCATATTTGTTGTATATCCATGTTTGTGATCCGTATGACATGCAGGGTAGCAGACACCCATCCATGACTTTCTTTTTCAGTTTCAAGGGCAGTTTTGATTTCAATATTTCTTTTAAGCTCCAGAACTTACTCCATGTCATGTTTACTCTCCTCTCAATTTCATCTTTGTTTCTGGAGTTGCTGAATGAAATGCATTTCCCCAAGTATATATAGCTCTCCACATACTCCAAACTCTGCGAATTGTCAGCTAGTATAGGCGTTTGGATAGCGTTCGTCATTACTTTTGTCTTTGATGTGTTTAACTGTAATCCAATACTGTTGCTTGACCTGCATAGCTCCGACACCATCTCTTCTAATTGTTTAGCTGAATTTGAGAAGAGGACTATGTCATCAGCGAATCTTAGGTTATTCAGGTTTTTCCCTTTTATATTAATACCTTTGTGTTTCCAGTCTAGGTCTTTCATTATGTGTTGTAGAACTGATATAAAGATTGTAGGTGATAGCGGGTCTCCCTGTTTCACGCCTCTACATATTTTGATTATTGGCCCCAGGCTGTCGAGTTTCACACGACTTACACTTTTGCTGTAAATGTCTTTAAGGATGTTTATGTACGGTTTGGGGATATCTTGATGACATAGTGCTTGCCATATGCTGTCGTGGAATATGGAGTCGAAGGCCTTTGCATAGTCAATAAATGCTAGGTATAACGGTTGTTGACGTTCTTGATGCTTTTCAATTACTTGTTCCAAAGTATGAATGTGGTCGATTGTGCTGAAACCCTTTCGGAAACCTGCCTGTTCCATGGGTTGGTGCTTCTCTATGTCTGGCTCTATTCTCTTGTTTAAACAGGCCGCGAACAGTTTGTACATAGTAGGGAGTAAGCTTATAGGACGGTAATTACTCACATCCGACGCGTCCCCCTTCTTGTAAAGGAGTATTATTCTTGCCTCAGCCCATTTCACAGGTACTCTGTGTTCTTCGAGGATTTTATTAAACAGATTTGAGAGAGGACCAGCCAGTAAATACTTTCCCAGTTTGAGAGCTTCATTTGGGATGTTATCATGTCCGGGACTTTTTTCCTCTTTAAGCCTGTCTATTTGTCTTATTATTTCTGCTTCTTCGAAGGGTTCTACTGACAATGTCGTTGTTGTATTATCTCGATTGTATTGATGTGTTTGGATTTTATTGTTATTGTTTTTGTAGCTGTAGAGGTCTTTGTAGTAATCTGAAGCAATTCTCACGATGTCTGTCCTTGTTTGCGTATGTTTTTGAGTGTCTTTTGATTTTAGCTCTGGAATCCACTCTTTAACAGTATTAAGCTTTTTAAACGCCCTTTTTTGACTTCCAAATTTTAATAAGTTTGATTCTATTATCTTCATCCTGTAGTTATCGTAGTCGTTTTTCAATTTCTTGTTGGTAGTTTTGTATAAGTTCGAAAGTTCCTGTCTCTCTTCTCTATTTTTTGTTTTTTTATGTTGTAATTCAATTCGTTTTTTAATCATATCCTTTGTTTCTGCTGATATTATATATATTTTTTCTTGTTTAGTGCTTGTATTTTTTATGCTTTCGTTTATGGCTGACTCTATTCCACTATAGTATGATTCCATGTCGTCCTTTTCGCAACAAGATACTTTATGTAATTCGTTTTTTAATTGATTTATGAAATTTTTTATATTTTCTTCTCCCTGTAAAAGGTTTCGGTGGTTTCCGAATTTTGCTCTACTTAACTTTTGTTTTCCTAAGTTAAGTGTGCCTCGTACTAATTTATGGTCGCTCGGGAATGGGTCATTTTTTACTGTTTCTATGTTTGAAAACTTTTTTGGGTTATTACAGAGAATATAATCAATTTGGTTTTTAGTTTTTCCATTTGGACTAATCCAGGTCCAAAAACTTTTTTGTTGTTTCTTGAATAAAGTATTTATTACTGTAAGTTTATTTTCCAGTGCATACTGTAGTAGACGTTCGCCTCTCTGATTTCTACTGCCATAACAATAAGGTCCCATCACTATGTTTTCACCTTGCTTTCTTTGTCCAATTTTTGCGTTTAAGTCCCCCATAGTAATTATTATTCCATTGGCGTGGTTATGGGCAGTTTGCAATTGGGCGTAAAATGATTTTATTTCTTCTTCAGGTGCTTCATTAGTGGGAGCATATACTTGTATTAGTGATAATTTAGTGTTTGCAAATTGGAGGTTCAATAAACACACCCTTTCCGATATTCCAATGTAGTTCTGGATGTTAGACTTATATTTCTTTTTGATCAAGAATCCAACACCGTGTAAACCCTTTGTTTTGCCTGTATAGCAAAAAATATTTTCTTCTAGTTCCACAATGTGGCTTCCAAGTTTTCTTACTTCTGCTAATCCAATTATATCATATTTTATTTTGTTTAAGGAATGTTGAAACAATATCATTCATTGTGGTGATAAGAGCGATCTCACATTATATGTACATATATTTAGTTGTAGTTGTTGTGTTGGAGGGTTGTAGTCTTTATCTCCCGCGGGGACAAACCGTATTGGGAGATTGAGAGGGGCCTTTTGTGGTTGCTATTCTGAGTCATAATGCTCAGTTCTTGGTAATGATTCAGGCAAAGTTTTCTCACCAGCATACCAGCCTTAGAATATCCTAAAGTGGTGCCGCAAGCTGATCATTGAGATTGTCTGTGGCACAATGTAAGTAAATGCTTGGGTTATTCACCAAAAATTTGGAAAAGGAAAAAATAAATAAGTATTTTAGAATTTCGGGAACAAATTATAAAAGAGATGATTAACAAGCCCAGCACTGATAATCAACCCGATGACGCTGCAGCGGAGGGTGGGCTCCATGCACAAAGAAAGCCAAAATACAAGTTCAGAGATACCCGAAAGAGATTTAGACCTTATTACGACCATTTTACAACAATCGAATCTGCGGTGAAAAACCAATGGATGGCTTGGATTGTTTCAATATGATTCATACAAAATAATTTTCATTTAATACCATCCATGATGGCATTTCATTTTATGCTTATTTCGATTTTGATCCAATTTCGCTCATTCTTTTTTTGTTGTGTTTGTTATTGTTAGGAGAAGAATCTTATGAAAAAAAATAAAGAGAAAAAAAATTGGTACCTTACCTACACTGGTAGGGTAGGTATGTAGGTAGGGTAGGGTAGGATAGGTAGGGTAGGATAAGTAGGGTAGGGTAGGTAGGGTAGAATAGGTAGGGTAGGGTAGGTAAAATTCGAATATCCTAACTTCAAAACTGACCGACTTTCATACAAACTTTCATCCCCTATTTCACCCCCTTAGGGGTGGAATACACAAAAATCCTTTCTTAGTGGATGACTGCACAGTATAAAGTATCTATGTGCAAAATTTCAAGTCTCTATACGATTAATTTATACCCATAACTGCATCCCCCTTTTCACGCTCATGGGGGTGGAATCTTCAAAATCGCTGAGACACCCGTAAGTTATTTCTTAATCTTCAGCCTAAACCCAAAATATGAAGACCCTGACTTTAAAACTGACGGATTTTCATACAAACTTTCATCCCCTATTTTACGCCCTTAAGGGTGGAATTTCCAAAAATCCTTTCTTAGTGCTCACCTACACTACCAAAGGAACCTACGTGCCAAGTTTCATTATTGAAGCTTCAGCCGTTTGGCCTGTGCGTTGATGGTAAGTGAGTGAGTGAGTGAGTCAGTCAGTCACTTTCTTCTATACTTAATATTATAAAGAGGAAAGATTTTTTGTTTGTTTGTTTGTTTGTACCGAATAGGCTCCAAAACTACTGGACCGATTTGAAAAATTCTTTCACCAATAGAAAGCTACATTATTCCTGAGTGACATAGGCTATTTTTTCATCCCGAAAACGGGTCCTGTGGGGTGGCCCACGGGAGCGAAGCCGCGGGCAACAGCTAGTCTTTTATATATTTAGATAAATACAATTGATTTATTAAACAACAGGAATGATGACTCGCACTGTTCGTTCATTTCCAAAGCCGTTGGTCGATGAAAATACACCACACGTCCAGTCTGAGACGGACATGCAAAAAGCGCTATCGGATACTCCCGATAACTCTACTGTATCTCAACGACAGCAGAAGCGACCCCGTATAGATAGCCCTCCTTCTACCGAGCACGTTAATCGATCTTCCGATGAGTTGCTGGAGACAATACGCCGTGAGATAAAAACAGCTGTGTCAGCCGAAATTTCAGCATCCTTATAAGCTTGCTTTGCTACGGAATTGAGCGGATTTAAAGAAGCCCTAGTACTCATAAAAAAACTCGAAGGATCGGTTAAATTTATGAGCAACCAGTTCGACCAAATAAAAAGTGACCTCGACAGTTGCAGAGACACTAATATACAGATACGGAAGGATAACGAGTTACTCAAAAAGTCTGTGATGGATTTGTCTGCCAGAGTTAATTTGCTTGAACAAAACTCACGACAGCAAAATATAGAAGTCAACGGAGTGCCTGAGAATAAGTCTGAGAACTTGGTTAAAACTGCGATGCAACTTGGAAGGGCGGTCTCTAGCACCTTAAAAGAAGCAGATATTATTTCGGCTGTACGTGTCAGAAAACTGGATTCTCAAAACAGTAATCCTCGAACCGTGATTGTAAGGTTGAACAGTACTATAGCCCGTGACGAAATACTAACATCTGTAATGAATTTTAATAAAGAACATCCAGAAGACAAGTTAAATTCGAGTCTTTTAGGTTACGGTGGCCCAAAGAAGCCAATATTCGTGTCTGAGCATCTGTCTCCTCTTAACAAGGAAATCCACGCAGCAACCCGGAAAGCAGCACGCATGTTTGGGTGCGAGTTGGACGCATCCTTGTTCGCAAAGCGGATGGGGCTCCAGCCAGACAGGTACGCAGCCTCGAAGCAGTTGCGCTGCTCTAACTAAAAAACGTATGCCTGCACAAAACCGTGTACTAAAATTTCTCTATTCCCTATTTACTATCAAAATTTTAGAGGAATAAGAACCAAATTAAGCATAATTATACTAAACGCGTGTAAGAAAAACTATGACATAATTATAGGGACAGAAACGTGGCTGGACGACAGTATAAACGATGGGGAAATACTTGACTGTAGGTACAACATAATTATATCGCAGAGACAGAGCCTCAACGAAAGCAAGAAAGAATAAGGGCGGAGGTCTATTAATAGCTGTTCTGAAGTCTATCGAGTCTGTTCGCATGTCTCAATTCGAGACAGACTCAGAAAATTTATGGATAAGCCTGAAGGTTGCAAATGGGAAAAAAGGTCCAACGCCTGAACATTTGTGCTGTTTATCTTCCACCACCTGTACAGCAACAAACACTAGACTTGTTCCTTGATAAGGTTACCTCAGTTATCAAGACAACCGGAAACCGAACAATTATAGCTGGCGACTTCAACCTTGGATTTATTAAATGGAGCCTGGACCTATCCGGAACTCAAAGTACATCCACGTCACCAAGTAACTATAATACACCACTAGGTTACTCTTTTATTGACTGCTTGTCCCTTAATAACATTGAACAATTGAACCCCGTAAGAAATCAACTTGATAAAACCCTTGATCTGATATTATGTAATTTTCCCGGTGGAAAACGAATGCAAAACCCCCCTGTCGGTTGTAGACTCTCATCATCCACCTTTAGAGATTGTGAAATAAAATATATTTTTTTCACTAAAATGTAAAAGCACTGTAAAGTACAATTACCGCAAAGCCAAATATGCATTGATAAATGAGCGAATAAAACAAATCAACTGGAACGCATGTTTGGCTGAATGTGCGGATGTCAATGCCATGGTGGAAGTGCTATATAAACATCTTGATAGTATAATTGACGAGATCGTACCAAAAATAAGTAAATTACCAAGCAAGTACCCCCTTGGTTTTCGAAGGCTCTTGTAAAACTGTTAAACGAAAAGGAAAAGCTTAGGAAACGGTGTCAAAAATATAAAAATCCCCGCGACAACTATGAATATAGATTGTTAGGTGAAAGAGAGTTATTATGATCAAAACATGCTACAATGAGTACGTGGGTAAAATCGAGACGGGCATAACACAAAATCCCAAACTTTTTTGGTCTTTCGTAAAGGCAAAAAGATCCCAGTCTAATGATGTACCGTCAGAGATGAAACTTCACGATCAGTTGGCCACTTCTGGAGACGAGGTCTGCAACCTCTTTGCAACCCATTTTTCCTCAACTTTCATCTCATCGGAAGACGCAATACATACTTAAGCGCATGAAGACCACATGTGACTAATGTGACCATTAGGTATCCACAGAATAGCTTAGGTTTGGTCACGTTCTCTGAAAGGGATGTTGTTAGTCTTTAAAAAAACTAAACGTGTGCAAGAGTCCAGGCCCGGATGGTTTACCACCATTATTTGTCAAAAACTGTGAGAGTACTTTAGCCCTACCGTTAAAAATAATATTCAATCATTCCATCAAAACAGCAGAATTCCCTTCCAAATGGAAGGATGCCAATGTAGTGCCCATCTTCAAAAAAGGTGAAGCGAGCAACATTAGAAATTATCGGCCTATATCCATTTTATCAGGGTTTTCGAAGGTCTTTGAATCGATGATGTGTCCCTTCCTCACATCACATTTCAAAACAGAGCTAGCTGCCCAACAGCATGGATTCTGCACGCAAAGATCCACCATGACTTATTTAGCCCTTTATATCAATGATCTAACTAGACTTATTGATTCCCGCGCACAAGTTGACGCCATATATACACACTTTAGCAGCGCCTTTGACAAAATAGACCATCAGATCCTACTCCAAAAACTTTCAAACCTCGGCATATTTGGCCAACTTCTCCAATGGTTCAAATCATATCTGACTGAAAGGAAACATAGAGTCGTAGTAAAGTGGCATCAGTCTCCCTTTTATTATTCCACTTCGGGAGTTACACGAGGCTCTCATATGGGTCCAATATTGTTTCTGGTATTCGTTAATGACATCGTGAACTGCATCAAACACAGTGAATGCTTGCTCTTTGCTGACGATGTCAAGTTCTACAAACAAATAGACTCAGCCAGAGATATATCTTTATTGCAAGAAGATCTAAACTCAGTACACAACTGGTGTATACAAAACAAGATGTCTCTTAATGCTGAAAAGTGTCACCACATTACATTCACTAGGAAACGGAATACACTCCCATCTTCGTATTCTCTGAACGGTCTAACGCTGCTGAAGGTTAACACAATTCGCGATCTGGTAGTATACCTCGATAATAAGCTCAGTTTTGTTCCACACGTAAACAATATCGTCAAAAAAGCTACCAAAATGTTAGGATTCCTACAGCGTGTCTGCCAAGACTTTAAGTCCGTGCGCACCCTTAAACTTCTATACGTAACACTTGTCAGAAGTGTACTGGACTACACATCGCAGGTGTGGAATCCTACCTATAAGGTCCATATCGATCGAATTGAACGCATTCAAAGAGGATTCATCAGGTGCGATATAAGTTGAAAAACTGTCCTAACACAGCGACTTACCCTGAAAGGTTAAGTCACTTCAATCTAACTACTCTCGAAAACCGCAGAAAAAACTCGTACCAAATAATGCTGTTGAAAATTGTAAATGGTTTGGTCGATGTTTCCGGGCTTCTGGACGATATAAATATATTTGTTCCCCGTAGTAGTCAACCCAGGCCTGAATGTATAGTTGAGTTATTTGCACTTACTGCAGTTCGAACAAACCTCGGGCGATCAGCGCCATTGAACCACTTCATGAGGACCTATAATGAGAGTCACTCTCGCACCAATGTCATTGACATCTTCGCCAACACCTTGGCCCAGTTTCGTAGACATCTTTTTCAACAACTTCAGGAAATTAATTAATTGTTTTATTCCATTATTCCATCATTGCACAGTAATTAATACATAAATTGTGAGTAATCTGTTATCAATGTTTTGTGAAACATTCGTTGGTGTGCCGTAATAATAATAAATAAATAAATATTAAAGTCACCACAGATTATGACTAGTTTATTACCAGTTGCAAGTTTTGCCAAAACATCTTCCATCACTGACTCAAATAAACAGTAGTTTTTATAGGGGATAAATATAATGACCACCTAAAATTACTTTGTGACCATAACCTCTATTACCTAAAATTGTACTATGAAACCCAAATTTAGTAAATTGATCACCAAATTTAGTAAATTGATCACCAAATTTTAATAGCAAATTATTGCGCTATTTAATGTTGTAAAATAGGTTAGGTTAGGTTAGAACTGTGACCAACCGCGCGCGAGCCGAGCGAGCAAAGCGAGCGGTGCCGCGGCAGCGGCCGGCGAGCGCTACTTCCAAGTTGCTCCCAGAAATTTTATAATCTTTTTGGTCATAGGTTTAATTTTGGTGATCATTTACTACTTTTGGGTTAACAATGATTTATTTGGAGTCATTTTGCCTAAACAGGATAGCGAGATGTTAAAACTTTGGTTATAATTTTACAATAAGATGCGGGTTTAATTTTGGTGATCATTTACTATTTTTGTCTGTTATATGTTACTATATCTGGTGGTAAGTTAAACATAAGCCGTTTTTATAATTGGGGGATCTGTAAACGCACACTATAATATGCTTATCAAGCTCAACACGAATAGATCTATCAGTTCAACACTATGTTCAACTGATAGATCTACAATATCTTTACGAAGTTTTGATTTAATACCATTTTTAACCAATATAAGTGAACCTCCACGCAACATAATATTTTTTTTTTTTTTTTTTTTTTTTTTTTTTTTTACTATGTATAGGCCTGTGTTTGACCACAATCTCACCGTGGTCAGTGATGATGTGGCCGATGGTGGTAAGCACACAAAGCCTAGAAGGGAACTGGCTCTCAAGTGCTGCTGTCGGAACACACCGGAAGGTGTTTGGCGACAGATTTTCAACTTGAGGGTGGTTGCCAGCCAGGCGGGTACTACAAAGTACCCTACCACCGTGCTATGGTTTCCTCACGATGTTTTCCTTCACCGAAAGCTCAAGCTCATTGTAGGATTCGAACCCGCGACCTTCGTCTCGGTATCCGACGTCACTACCACTGAGCTATCATCGCCTTAAAACAACCAATATTTCTGTTAAAACAACTGCCTACAGTATAGTTTTCATAATTAATAAGCATTGTATAATCTTTCACCCAATGCTCAGTAAAACAAATAATTTCAAACATTGTCTTTTCTAAAAACAGTTCCATTTCCAATTGCTTTGCAGAAAAACCTTGAATATTTTGATGGAATAATTTCAAGGAATTCTGCTTAGCCCCTTTTTTAAAATTAACTATGTGAGAGCAAGAAGGTACCTTCTTGTTGGTGGATGTACTACTAACTATTTCGTTATTAGTACCCTCTCTTGTCCTACAAACTAGTTTATTTTATTTATTTATTTATTTGACTAGGTTCACCAACAATTGTTTACACTTAATTATAACAAAAAATACATGGTAATATTACAGTGCAACAATTACTTAGAGGCAAACACCACATTAACAATTATGAAAAATCTAAAAGCTAACTTACATAGTAATAAGCGCTAATTATTAATACAAGTGAGTGAGTACATAACATCGATAGCATTCATAAAATTGGCACACATTGGTAAAATGTATCAAAAATTGATTAAAAAAAAATAAAGATTGGTAAAAATTATACAATTAATAAAATTAGTAAAAATTGGTAAAAATAATACAATTAATAAAATTAGTAAAAATTGGTAAAAATAATACAATTAATTAAATTAGTAAAAATTGATAAAAAATTATACAATTAATAAAATTGGTAAATATTATTCAATTGATACAATCAATAAAATTGATTAAGTTAATAAAATATAAAAAATTGATACATTAACATTATAAATAGAATAGAAAAAAAAAAAAAACAATTTGATAAAAGTCTATAAAATTTAATATCCAATCTAAATTTAACTTGTGACAAATGTGGTAAAAATTAAAATAACAAGTTTAAGGGCTACTCGATAAACTCATGAGGATGGATTTCAGTCTAGCCAAAGAGTCAAAGTGAAGATCGACAACATCACTATAGCCATTTACTTCCTTACACATTCTTGCATAGGGCGAATTAGGTCCCAAAACGGTTCTCCTCGACGGCGGACAAAGAGGTGTAATGGCACTACACGGGATCCTAACAGGAGCCCGAAAATTGAAAAGCGCAAGCAGACTAGGACTGTCTATTCTGTTCTTAATGATTTTGTAGGCAAATATCGCGTCAATCAGTTGCCTACGGCTTTCCAGCGACCTCATGTTAAAATGCTGTAACCTTTTGTTATAAGAACGTATTTTTTTGGCGATACCGTTAGAAAATGCAAGATGCCAAGCGAACCGCTTCTGGACACGTTCGAGACGCAGCGAATGTGAGGCGTAGTGAGGACGCCAAACCACACTGTTATATTCAAGAATGCTACGAATAAGACTATTATAAAGCATTATTTTTGTCCTATTATGACGAAAGGACTTACAATTCCTTAGGACAAACCCTAACATTTTCGAAGCTCGTTTAATGATATTGTCTAGGTGTGGCGTAAAAGTTAACTTCTTATCAAAAAAAACACCAAGGTCCTTTATGGTTTCTACTTCCTTAATATTGTCACCAGAAATATAGTAACTACTGCGCAATGGGTTAATTTTTCTGGAAAATTTCACATGGTAGCATTTTTTTGCATTCAGATCCATTCTGTTATTATTACACCATTGAACGAGACGATTGAGATCACCTCGTAGGTGTAAAGGATCTTCCTCATTCCTAAATATCCTAAAAAATCTTTAAATCGTCAGCGAACATAAAAAAATCTGAATGTAGAAAACACTGGGGGAGATCATTTATGAAGTAAATGAACAAAATCGGCCCCAAGTGCGAACCCTGTGGAATACCGGAAGAAACACACTGAAGGCTCGATTCATAGCCGTTTACAACGACAAAGAAAAATATATCCTTTAAATACGAGCCCAGTCACTCTAATAAAGATCCAGAGATGCCATAGGAGCGCAACTTGGCTATTAAGTTTAAATTATCTATATGTCGGAGTTGGTTATTAATTAAAATTGCGGGTAGTCATCAATTTGATATAATTTGTTTTCTTATTACTAATTTAAGTGATTTTACTATCAATTATTGCCTAATAAATCAAATCATAATTTATTGAGTACTCTGTGTACGCACCAATTGATTTTGGCAACTTATTTCGATAATTGTAATCGATGGTAAAGTTCAAAACAATTGTTGACATGTTAATTTGATTATTCTTTGTGTTATCACTATTATTAGCTTACGACAATTATTCTTTTATTACTTGATGATTTTAGAATCGAAGTTTAATTTGATTTAGCACATTTTAGTGTTTTGTATCAAGTAAACACGTGACGTACTTCCGTATGTCATCGGACAGAGTTGTTGTGGAGGGATAGCAAGGTATAAGAGAGCTTGCAACGGTATGCAAGTCAGTCTACCTTCGGATTAGACTCGATAAAGAGCTCCCCTGCTCCCGACAAAACTGTCGGTTTATTTGGTACAGCACTGCTGTATATTCACATAGCTGTATTGGCTTGCTAATGGCGAACGATACACTTTGTACTTGGGTGGCTTAGGCTGCTGTACGAACTGTAACCTTAAGGGTTTGTTCGTTTAACTGTATTGTTACTATACCCTTTTAACCTACTTTATCTTGTTACCATTAGTATTGTTTTATTAGTGAAACTAGTAATGTAATTAACAACCATGTTATTGGTTGTACAGTTTTTGTTTATCCAACAAAAATGGGAAAGCCCAAATCCTGACCATATATACCCCTCGGCCCATCATGATCCTACATATATATATATGTCGCATCAAGGCTGGCCGATAGATGCAAACCATCGGGAAGTCAGGATGTATTCCCTTAAGTTAAGACATCGTGTGTGGGCAAGTCGGTGGGTACAATCGTAAAAATGAAATCACACAAATTATTCGATACACTGAGTATATTCAAATAGACACAAGTTACATTCTTGCTTACTAATATTACGGATCGACACTGATTCTACGACGTGTTAGCTCTACGGCTGTCAGTACTCAACTGCCTTCCTCCCCACCACGCAACCGCTTATAAAAAGCATGCCAATGCGTAGTTGTTCTTACTTTGCCGCCAGATGGCGTGCTTGCGATTTGTTTTGACGTCCGTACTATTGACTAAACCCGACATATATATAATCTAAATCTCGGAAATGGCTCAAATGATTATCATGAAATTTAGTATGCAGGGCCATTCGGGGGCGATAAATTGATCTAGCTTGGTTTCATTTTTAGAAAACGTCGTTTTATCTGTGTTTTCAGGCAATGAAAAACTGCTACAATATCATTAGAATACGAAGGCAAATTTCGCCACCATCTACAAGGTTGTAATTGCTGAGGTGAGAAATCAGGCGGTTCCGAAACCAGAAGACCCGGGTTCGAGACCCAGATGATAATTTTTTTCCTTTTTTTGTCAAGTTCCTTCTTTTGTGAGAAAATCTATAATTTTTGGCGATAAGTAATACTATTATTTTCTTATAAAAATAATAGTATTACTACTAAACCTATAATTGTATAAATATAAATTCTTTTGGTGACTGTTGTTTGCATGGACGAATTTTAATGCAGCAACCAAAATTTGCAAATTAATTAATACGTCTCTTATAAACCGTCACCCACATTCGGAAGAATTTCATAAAAAAATAAGAAACATAGACGCATCTTTTGCCTTCAATGCAGAAGATGACAGAACAATAAATAGCCATGGCATTTATTCTTGAATAAATGCCATGCCATGCCATTCTGTCGTTTGCATGTTCTGTCATCTTCACTACCCATACAACAACTCACAACTTTTGGACATAAAGTTCCACTGACACCAGATTCAGTCTCAAGTATTAAAGCTAACTCTTATAAAGTGACCCAATTTTTAATGGATGTGGCTCCAATGCTTCCAAAATATGCTTTGCAGAACATTAATCAACTTTTGCGATCCATTGGAAATTCGGATCTCTCTTTCGGTGGAAAAGTAATAGTACTAGGAGGAGATTTTTGCCAATGTCTGCCTGTAGAGCCGCGTGCGAATAAAACTGAGTTATTAGATCTTTCTATTAAGCGATGCTCCTTATGGTCCGTTTTTAAGACTTTTAAACTAGAAGTAAATATGCGCGTTGATATAGAGCAACGACAATTTGCTTATTTACTTAAATTAGGCAACGGCGAACTGACCCTAAATACTATGGAAGAAATTGAATTGCCACAGAATATCATTTCAGGCAACAATCTTATTGATGAAGTATTTGATAACTGCTTAGCCAATGAAAATTATGAGGGGATGAAAGATAGAGCAATACTCACGCCTCTTATATTTGCCAAACTTCCCGGAGAGTACAAAATCTATTATAGCCATGACTCAATGAAAGATCAACCTGACGGAGCAGTCGAATTTACAACAGAATGTCTCAATAGTGTTAACTTGTCAGACGTGCCACCACATGAACTAAAATTGAAAAAAAAGGGTTAATAAGGTTGCGTAGACGTATCAGAAAGATTATGCAATGGTGTAAGACACATTGTAACAAGTTTGTTCGATCACATAATAAAGGCAAAAATTGTTACTGGTGAACAATCCGGCAAAGAAAGGATATATACCAAGGATAATCCTTGACTCATCAAAAGGACAACTGATGGGATACACCATGCAGCGTCACCAGTTTCCCGTTAGATCTGCATTTGCCATAACTGTCCACAAATCCCAAGGACAAACATTCGAATTTGTTGGGGTTGACTTGAAGTCCAGTCCGCTCTTCACGCATGGCATGTTATATGTAGCATTTTCTAGTTAAGCGACCACCTATGTCAAAAGTCCATCTTACAAATGAAAATAGCCGACATACCCGCAATATAGTATGGAAGAAAGTATTAGGTTAAGACCCCATTTCTTAATTAAAACCGTTATGATAAAAATAAATAATCTTGAATCTTAAACTTACATAATTGTTTTATTTATTTTTTTAATTAGGTAAAAATTTTTTTACAAAGATACAAGTATATACAATGTATAAAATACTTAAGTAGTGTCAACTAAGCGTTTGGAAAGATCTTTAAACAAAGCGTGAGCACTCGGACCCCACGGAAATAATTTGATAATTGATTGATAAACTGTAAAAAAAACGATTTACCAAAAAAAATTAACCGAGTAAAGATCGGTCATCTAGGTACTAAATATTAATAGCAGAAGTGCTAACGTTATTAAAGTTATTGACCACGTAGTTCCCTGAGAAAGCGCAAATACCATGTCCCTTACATTAAACTTTAACTCAAATTATCATAATCATATTGGCTCTTACGTTAATTTGTCAGCATCGTAAATAAATTGGCATGTCCTTCATTACACAGGACTGCGTGATCCGTTCAATTCCTCAAAACTTATCTAAACGAATATTATTATGCGTCTCTATCACAAATGCAAAACGGTGCAACTCTTTTAAGCTAGATAGCAATGCGGATATTTTGTGTGTGATTTTGCTTGATGCACGTGCGTCGATAAAATTGTTAACGTGCGTCTAAAAGTATCATGGTTTGACAAAAAATCTTCATTCAAGTAATAAATCATCGTTTTCATGGATCTAACTGTAAGTAGTGACAGTTTTAGCTGCATTCCAAAAATGAGTGATGAAAAGTTATCTTCACTTCTAGCTCGCAGGCATAAATTGATAAACATTAGGAATCACATATACAAGTAATGAATGGAGTTCAGTCATTTAAAAATTGGTCTATTAAGATAGAATGATTCGAATCCTAATAAAAACATACCTTCCATTAGGTAAAATATTGGTAAGTATGATGTATAATTGTTAGTAGTATTATGTAGGTCATGTAAAAATTACAACTTACTAAGCAGTTAACGCAGGATGAACTAGTGTAAAAAGCGTTTTTTTATAATCGATCAAGGTTAAATGATGCTTGCCACGGTCGATCCGTGTATAGTTGATCACTCACCGTGCCTCGGAAAGCACGAATAAGACGTTGGTTCTAGTTGTATGTCTTAAATCTTCGACAGTCGTAGCCAATAAAATAATAAATTGTTTTTTGTTTGTAACGGACGTTCTGGCTTTTTTTTAATTTGTGATGGGTTTGCTCTTGACTCTAGTCTAGGTCAGAGGTGACTGAGACAGAGTCGACGATGGAGTGAGCTTACCCAGAAGAAGCCTGTTCACTCTAACTTTGAAGAGATTCGGGTTAAAGGCGTTCGGAAACACAGACGCAGGTAGTGAGTTCCATTCATTCGCTGTGCGCATTATGAAGGATGTTTGGAAGCGCTTGGTGCGAATTGGTGGAATGGCAACAAGGTAAGGATGGAAATGAACTTAATAACATTCAACTGCAAAAATGTTAAAAGGTCGGTGAACTGTGTACGTTCACTGTGCTGCAAATCAGCTGATATTGTTTTGTTACAAGTAACGTGGTTATATCCACATGATCTAGCCTTTCTTGATAGTGTTGATCAGGAATTCAGTTGCACGGGAAAGTCTTCAGTGGACACTTCAGCTGGCATGTGTAAAGGGAGACCCTACGGAGGGCTTGCCATACTATGGCGTAAAACTGCGTTTAACAACGTAAGTGTAGTTCAAAGTGTCAGTGACCGTATATGTGCAGTGAATGTGGTGGTAAACAACAGGTGCTTTTTGGTTATAAATATGTACATGCCGACGGACTGTCGCGAGAATCTGCCACTTTTTACAGAATGTCTTAGTGAAATGTATTCTATTATACAAAATAATAATGCCGAATCGGTTTATGTGTTGGGGGATTTCAACGCGCACCCGGGTGAGTCATTTTATAAAGAACTTATTAGTTTTTGTAGTGAACAGGAATTATCATGTGCGGACTTAGATTATTTAGGCATTTTATCGCAAACGTACACGTACATCGGTGATTCGCACGGGTGTAAGCGTTGGTTAGACCACTGTCTTGTTACACAGGCGGCGGGAAAAACAATTGTAAACATTGAGGTTATATATGATACGTTTTGGTCAGATCACTTTCCCTTGAAAATAGAATGTGATTTAAATGTTATCAGCGTGAAAACTTGTGTAATTAAATCACCGCTTAACGGGGTTCGATGGGGTGAAAGAAATCCTGATGAAATAAAAGAATACTCGTCTTTGTGTAACAAGAAGTTAAAAAGTTTAGATTTACCTGAGGATTTTGAACTATGTGCCGATAGTTTTTGTAATAATCCCGACCATAGGTTATTGTTGGATTCGATGTATAAAGACATCTCTAAAGGCGTTGTTAGAAAGAAAGGTATAAAAGGGTGGAACAAGCATGTCAAAGAACTTCACACTCAAGCAAGGTCTAAGTTTAAATTGTGGCTTTGGTATGGGGAACCCAGTAGTGGGCCTATCTATGAGGATATGATGTTAAGTCGTAAGATATTTAAATCAAAATTGAAATGGGTCATAAAGAACCAAGATAAAATAGAAATGGATGTATTGGCCTCGCTTCATTCCAAGAAATGTTTCTCATCTTTCTGGAAAGGCACTAAAAAGCTCAACATCTCTCCTAGCTTACCAGTAAGCGTGGAGGGTGAGTGTGACCATACTGGAATAGCTAATATGTTTAAGGAACAGTTTATTGTGAGCTCACCGCTTGAGTCGGTGGGGAGGGTGAACGATGCTGAGTCCTATCAATCAGGAAAACCCCTTAGATTTACGTGTTCAGAAATAAAAACAGTAATTAAAGGTATGAAGCGGGGAAAATCACCTGGTCACGATGGACTCAGCATCGAGCATCTTCAAAATGCGGGTGTGCACTTGCCGAGAGTATTGTCTATGTATTTTAATCTATGTGTGGGGCATTCTTACCTACCACAGGATATGCTGGATACGTTAGTTGTACCTATTGTAAAAAATCGTACAGGAGACATAGCAGACAAAGGGAATTATAGGCCAATCTCATTGGCAACTGTGATAGCCAAAGTGTTTGATAGTGTGCTTGACTCGCACCTCAGTAGATATACAAAAATACACGACACACAGTTTGGTTGTCGTGCGGGGCTGTCTACTGAGAGTGCAATACTTGCATTAAAGCACTGTTCGCGACGAAGCGACACATAGCTTATAGTTTATATACTCGCCTATATACCATTGAAATACTTAAGTTATTATAAGTAAGCAATGTATGTAATAGCATAGGTAAATAAAGAATTTATTTCTTTTCGATTAGGGGTCCCCAAAAAAGCGGGAGCGCAAGTAGCGCCGGGTGCGATACACTCACGCACCAATGCGTATTATTTACCTTACATACACTAAACTGTTAGGAAACACAATCTAGGTGTTCTAACTTGGATACCCTAAGGCTATGACTGAAAAACGATACATAACAACAGTACATAGCCAGGGATTATAGAGTTTCACCCTGTAACACTAGATACATACACATTTCTCTCAAGTAAGTGGTAAGATAAACTCGTTTTAAGCGATTCAGCGCTTCTAGGTAACCTAGATATCTGCCTAGGACATGTAAACAGATAGTACTCACATAGTTCTAGTACATAAAGGCCACTTGCTTGGGATAATGTGTCTGTATACACAAAACATAAGGGTTTTCGAGCGCTTGTCGGCGGGCCCGCCCGCCTTCAGGTACCTTCTGAACCTAAAGGGTTATAGATTTGCTTTCTGGAGCAATACCCTCGGGGGCTGGCAGGCAGGCGCCCGGATTCTTTCATAGGCCCCAGGTCCTCTGACCTTCGGGCATATCATGAAGTCTGTTGGTTTTCTGGGCCTGGCAAATATTTTCCTTTTCGGCCCTTCCCGGCACCCAAACCACCAGAAGGGTTTGTGGTATACCCTAGTTACACACACCATTCGATTCCTTGTTTCTTTACCTCCCTGATCACACTTCTGTAAGGAGCCCAGCTCTGGTGACCAGGGAGATAACCCCCGAAATATGTTGCCCGGCCCCGGGACATTCTCATTTTCAGACACTCCAGGGTGACTACTGCCTCGAGGGTTGAAGCCACGCCCACCAGAGTACTACCATAGGGTAGCCTGTCGTGGTGTTCGTAGTCGCAGCGGAAAAACGTCGAATTTATTAATTCCAGTTAAGCAGATAATTAGTTTATGACGTCGTGTAATTGTGTATAGTAAGTACAAATTTGTGTATCCAACCATTGGGGAGCTATTCAACAAAAACTGTTTCCGCTGGAACAACGTCATCCTAGCGGCACCTTTTTTTTATGAACGTAGATAAAAAAAAATACATTCAATAATTAGTTTGAAACGAGAGGTAAATGTGTATGCTTAAATGAAATTTGTGTGACATAAAACTGCGAAGATAATCAAGTTTCCGCTGCGCTGACGTTTGGCTATATGATGAAAATCATATAAAACGGCTTAGTGCAGAGTTGATTTTTTTTACGCACTTTGCTTTGAATTTGTGTGTAATGATTGTGAAAACAGAATTTGAAAAAATCTTACCGTTCAGAAGATATACACGTAAAAGTAAAATAAGGTTTTTAGGTCCAAGTACTTAAAATAGGAACACTAGAGCCTAATTTATAACGTTTATTTGTATCCTGTAAGGGTCTACAAAGTCCTGCCAAGGTTATGTATTCTTAGTAATTAATGAGCAGTCGCATAATTTACTACGACTGGACCACTATATTGTATGACAACCGATTTTAGGACTTTTTAATGGAAATGCAACGTAAACATATGGCGATAATTAGTGTATTAATGCAACTATTCACATGTAAAATTACTGCTCATTACACTAATTAATTAAAGAGATATAATAAAAATACCAGAACAACCTCAATTCATGGATAAACCGACCAAGTTTGAATGACTACAAAAAAGCGGCCGTGCAGTATATAGAGCTAACGTTCTAAAATTTCCAGTGTCGTACCATTATTGGATTGTACAGGTGAGCACACAATTCTTGAACAAGTAACAAATAATGTTCGTAATCAAAATAGTAGCTCACTTGTTTGTTTCTCAAAATTACGAAATTAATACAATAAGAATTACTTCTGTATTAGCAAATGCATTTATTTGTCAGAATATTACCAAAAGTTGTTACAGTAGGTAATTATTATGTCCTTAAAATTCTGCTGCTTCCATCGTAGAAATATTTTGATGTTAGTAAAATTTGATTAAATGAAATATTAATTATAATTAGAAAAAAATATTAACACACCAGTAGTTATTAGATAGATAAGGGAATAATCTAAAGAAGGTTGTTCTATCTCACGAACGGTGTATTGGTCTTAGTCGTGTGTGTAGTGCACATGCACATTGTTTCTGTGTGCGTAAGCTCGGGAGCGCTTAGCAGAGAGTTTGTATTATACTAGAGGTAACGTATTTAAGTTATAAAAGTTATCTCTTTGACGTTCAGGATGGTAGCGTTTGCCTATGTTTGTCTCTTTTTTTTTTATAGAATTTTTCTATAAGCAAGAACGAAAGAATTGTAGCCACAACTCATCAATCCACGTTTTTGACACTGTTTATTAGAAACATTGAAACAAGTAGCTCTGAAAAGAACTTTTGATCGCAGTACGTTTTGACACTGTTTACCAGAAATATTGAAGCAAGCAGTCCTCAAAAGAACCTTTGTATATTACGTTTTGACTATCACCAGTTCTGAAAAGAACTCATCTGAGAACCCGAAGGAACTCATTTGTAAAGAAACAGGACACGAACAACCGTCGCGCCGGACACGTCTGTCTTGCGCCACGATCGCCCGAAGAAAAGGCCGAATCGTTCGGAATAAGCCTACGTGGAGAAGAACGGACAAGAAACTCCAATTAACTAATTAGAATTAACTATGACACAGCTATTCGCGGGCTGGCTACATAAATTATGACTGGGACTTCGCGGCGGGGCCTCGGCGGCGAGGACGGACCAATCGGTATGTATGCTACGTTTGAATAGGTGTTCGTACTATTTACGAACCCATTGACCGTCCTTGTAGACAAGGCTGTCAAGTTCCCTAGTAATGCAGTCGTACCTCGAGAAGAGGGCACTGCATGAAGCGGGGGAGAGAGAGCCTGCATTCCGGATTTCTGCATCCAGAGCACGGGCCTGAGGGGTCATCCATATGGAATACGCATAAACATCATAATGGCGGGACCAACTCTTGTAATTGAAAGATTCTACCACGTATATTTAGCACCCATTTAGTACTATTTTGTACATATCCTGAAATTTTTGTACGTCACACGGCATAAGCGGCATTTCACGATAACACTGGTCCCGCCATTATGATGCGTCATAATGGCGAGACCATGCCTGTACTACAAAACTACAAATAATTACATAATTCTGATTAAACCAGTATCTAGTACCGGATTTAGTACCTCCAAAAATCAACAGTGGTTGACGGAAATCCTAGTCGTTTCTTTGGAAAATATTTTTTTAATTTTTTGACTCTTTATACGCCTGAATAAATAAACGATCAAAAGCACTTCAAGTAAAAAGTTGCAGCCACATTATTACAGGCGCTTCATTGCTTTTTTTGGTCTTAAACCATCTTGGCATTTTTATTGCCTTTCTAATTAAACTGGTTTGGGCTCATCGGTTGGATGGTTTCAAAGTCTATAAAGGACATAGATAGGTAGAAAAAATTAAATTATATTAAGATTTATATTGCAGACTGCAGACTTGCAGACATATTTAATAAGTAGGATGTACTTATTTTTAGTAATACCTTTATAAAATATGTTTAATAATAATTTACCTGCCTTGGCCTAACCGTTATCTAGTAACATAATGTTTCACAACTATATAATTTATAATAAAGCGTCTGTCTACACGAAATGTAGCTGCAACTTTTTACTTGAGGTATTTTTGCTCGTCAAATTAATCAGGCATAGAAAATGTCAAAAATGAAAAAAATATTTTGCAATGACGCTAATCGGATTTCCGTCAACCACTGTTGATTTTTGGAGGTACTAAATCCGGTACTAGATACTGGTTTAATCAGAATTATTTAATTATTTGTAGTTTTGTAGTACAGGCATGGTCTCGCCATTATGACGCATCATAATGGCGGGACCAGTGTTATCGTGAAATGCCACTTAAGCCGTGTGACGTACAAAAATTTCAGGATAGGTACAAAATAGTACTAAATGGGTGCTAAATATACGTGGTAGAATCTTTTAATTATAAGAGTTGGTCCCGCCATTATGATGTTTATGAATACGCGCTGATAATATTCTCAGCGACGCTCAAATATGGCTTGTGCCCGGAGGGGGCTACAGGGGGCGGGCACATGGCGGCGGTGGTGGTGGAAGCCACCTTCCGGCTTTGTGCGGGCATGGGGGCAGCTGGGGCCACTGGGTCGGGGACTGGATTTGGAGCTGCTATGGGGTGGGCCATCAGCGCTGGGATAGGCTGGGAGTAAGTCTGAGGAGCCACACTTTGGTGGTTCAACTTACCCCATGGTGAAGTCCTCTGAGGGGCTAGACGGGGGGGTGGTTGGGAAGAGGGAGCCATGCGCATTATGTGCGCATTGTAACGCTTGGCCATTTTAGGCGCGAGCTTGGGGGCTTTTGGGCAACCCCGGTAATTAGCCGGGTGCCCGACTTGGCCACAGAGCACGCAGCTGGGAGGCTCCGTGCACTGTGAGCGGTCTTTGGGACGGGGACAGTCCTTAGTGCCATGATCACCCATGCACTTAACGCACCTGGGTGTTGCATAGCAGTGGGCCTGAGAATGGCCATAAAGTTGACAGTTGTGACACTGTCCTACAAGATGGGGGCGGTAGGGTTTCTCGATCGAAATGCCCGACAGGGAGCACACGGTCTTTATATTGAAAATTGGGTTGTAACCCTCAGTAGGGCTACAGACAACTAATACGATATCATACTGTTGTCCGCCTCTTGCTTTATGCAAGCGGTGGACTTCAGTGACGGGGACATTTTGGTCTAGAAGGTCCTTACGGATTTCCTCCGTAGGGATCTCTTTTGGGATTCTCCTAATAACTACTCGGACAGGCTTTTCCTCTGGGAGGGAGTAAGTATGGAACGAGATGTTCCTTTCTTTGAGGTACCGGGTTAGATTCCGGAAATCAGTGGGAGAGGGGACTTGGATTCTGATGCCTTGTTGGCATGCAGTGGCTTTGGTGTAGTTGATTTTCCGCTCAACACAAGCGTTTGAAACATCGTTCCACTTGACTTTATCCTGAAGATAAACAGGTGGAGGGGGACGGAGCTTCTTATTGGTAACTATTACCATGGGACTGGGGCTGCGGTTAGACCGCTGAGAAGAAGCAATGTCAGGGGTGGGGGTGATTTGCCTTACGGGCGAGGCCGGTGGCAGAACTGACTGAGGAGAGGTTTTTGGTACCGCCTTTTTGGCCTTGGTAGCATTAATGGGACTACTCCTCTTTTTCCTCTTTCCTCCAGAGTAAACTACGGAGTCACCGTCGGAGGAGACGGTGTCGTAGTCGTCTGACCTATCGGGGATATTTGGGTCTAATGGGACGTCAGCAACTGAGTCAGCTTGGTCAGCCATAGCTTCCCATTCCTCGTCAGTGCTGAGGGTAGCTCCCTCTTCCATGGGGGAGTCATCATCGTCCGCCCAGATGTTATTGGGCTTGGACTTGGGCATGGCTTTATGAAGGGCGGCTATGCGCTCCTTATAGCTTCTAAAAGCTTTGATTTGAGAGGATATGGGAGAAGGATCTCTCCGTGAACGGGTTTTCTTAGGCTCGACGGCCGGTTGAGAAGAAGTTTTAGGAGAAGGAGGATCTCTCCATGAACGGACAGTAGCTTTAGGCTCGACGGCCGGAGCTGGGGGCCGGAGGTAGGGTCGGCTCACCAGTCCCAGAAGTGGGCCTGGCTGCCGGGGAGGGCGACCTGGGCGAGACCTGGGCTTCGCTCGGCACGGGTGCCTGGCTAGGTCCAGGGGCCCCGGTCGGGCCCGAAGCGGGCACATAAGTGGCTAAAGCCTGACTTACAGCATGGCTGTATTTTTTGGAGAGTTTTTCCTTCTCGAGAATCTCGTGAAGGAGTTCAGTTACTGCCGCGAGCGACATAATTGAGAAGTATAGATCCGGTAAAGCCGGGAGGGGTATCTTCCCCGGGTGGAGGGGCCCGGGGATGTGTGCAAACCTACCCTCCCAGTCGGGTTAGACTGGGAGGTGAGTATCTGGTGAGCCCTAAGCTTGTCTACCTGCCACCAATCTTATTGGGTGACAGGGCCCTAAGGTACCGGTAAACCCACCGAAGGTGGGCCACACACCACTGTGTACCAAAAGTCTGGTACGTTGGGGTAGAAACACCCGACCGTGCCAGGTGTAAGCTGTGGGACGAAGCGGGGGTTGACTAGGCTATCTACCAAGGCCAACTGATCCCGCTCCCGACTCCAATGACTGCCGTGTCCTTATGGGACTTGGCGGGTGCTTGGGGCACACCCTCACTGGCTTGTTAACACCGCTAGGTTTCCCGCCAGGGACCACAAGAAGTGGATTTGAGCTGCCACTACTAGTAACCAAAGTTACTAGTAGCGACACCTTTGGAGCGGCGTGCGAAGACGCGACGGCCGCAGTGACGTCACGCAGAGGGGCGCGACGAGACGGAGAGTGGGGGCGCCGAAGAGCGCGGTGGGGCGACGAGCAGCGAGACGTCCGCACGGAGCGACGGCTGGCGAGCTACTCGAATCTAAACTGTGTGGAAGTCGCGTCGCCCCCGTCAGGGGGCGAGGCGAGCGGTGCCGGAACTTGGTTCCTAGCCCGCGGGTGCAACACCGGGGCTTGCAACAGCGAACCCGTCGCTGGATGGCCATGATGGGCGTAGCATGTTGCGAGCGGAGTTTTCTAAAAACTCACGCTCGCTATGTTTGGCTTGTTGTATGTGACTGTAGGCGCGCCGCGGTGACGAGCGTTACTGAACGACTCGTCACTTTTTCACGGCACCCTGGCGGTCCACCCCCACCAGGTGAGACCCAGAGCGTACTCTGGGAAGCCCAGCGAAGGTAACCAGCGGCAGGAGTGCCGACTTGGACGAACCTACAGTTTAGAAAATGTAAGTGACTACTAGCGCCACCGTAAATGTATGTGGGAGCGGCAATGTTCTGAGTTACACCACTCATGAACCAATAGCGTGCGAGGTACTCGCGACGCTATTCGGTGCAAGTGTACTCGCGAGTGTGTAGTAATGAGTGTCTGTTTACAACGTGAAGCATGTCTATATTAACTTAGAACAAACTTCACGCTGTGGGTGCAATGTAGGGTGGGCAGTGTTACTGTTTGAGTAAGCAGCGTGTAGA
This sequence comes from Anorthoa munda, assembly GCA_945859665.1. Taxonomy (NCBI): domain Eukaryota; kingdom Metazoa; phylum Arthropoda; class Insecta; order Lepidoptera; family Noctuidae; genus Anorthoa; species Anorthoa munda. The sequence continues at coordinate 390,106 of OX243918.1, forward strand.
CTGTTGCTGCTTACTCAGGCGTCATATCCGGGAGGTGGATGGGGTTGCAGTGTCAGTAATGATGAGATCCCTAGGGAGGCGTTTCTTGTCGGGCGGGCGCGCGTGCCATGGCGCTATGTCCTGGATGTGCGGCCAGGCAGAAGCGTCGGCCCGCGCGAACATGCTTGTTGCTAGTCGTCCCACAAACTCGTCCAGGCTCTCTATACCGGAGTCCCGCTGGATGACATCGTTCCTCACGTAGCGAGGGGCGTCTAGGATGTGACGCAGCACCAGGCTCTGCTGGGCGCGTAATTTCTTCTTGTTCGTCTCGCTAGTGAGGACGAACCAAGCTGGGGCTGCATATATAAGAATAGAGCGGATGTAAGTTTTATAAATACCCAGCTTGGTGCGGGTAGGAAGCCGGGATGAGAGCACTGGGAAGAGCAGGTTTCGGGCGACCCTGCACTGTGCCACCACTCTGGTGACATGCAACCCCATCGTGAGCCGACGGTCGATGGTCACACCCAGGTACTTGGCCTGGGGCGTCCACTCGATGTCGGCTCCTTGTAGTGTCAGGCGTGGTGGGAGGGGCGCGAGTCCTGTAACAAGAGCCTGCGTCTTACCCACGTTAACCGACAGTCTCCATTTCTCTAGCCACTCGGGGATGAGGTCGAGGGCGCGCTGCATCTTTTTGGTGGCATGTTTTGCATTCATAGACGTTGTTACATAGGCCGCGTCGTCGGCGTACAGCGCTAGAGTTGCCTCTGGCGTTGTGGGAATGTCGTCGGTGTAACGTGTGTAACACGCAGGCGATAAGACGGCGCCCTGCGGCACGCCCGCCATAATCGGGCGGGGGGCCGACAGCTCGCCTTCCACCACCACTCTGAAGCTCCTGTTGGACAGAAAGGATTTTATGACTCTTACCACGCGACGGGGCGTGCTGGATTGTGACAGCTTGTAAATAAGGCCATCGTGCCAAACTCTGTCGAAAGCCTTTTCCATGTCCAGGAATACTGCACAAGCGTATTCCTTCCTGTTTATTGCAGCCGACAGCAGGTGCAGCATCCTGGACAGCTGGAGCGTCGTGCTATGTTCCGCGCGAAACCCGAACTGTTCTTCACGCGGAGCGATGTGAGGTTCAAGGTGTCGCAGCAGGAGTGATTCGAACACCTTGGAGATGGTGGGCAGGAGAGTGATCGGCCGATAGCTCTCAGGCTTCAGGACATTCTTTCCCGCCTTGGGCAGCATAATGACGCGCCCTTCTTTCCACGAGGCCGGGAAGGAGCCCGTGCGGAGAATCCCGGTGAACAGGCGCGCCACTGCCGCGACCATGCGGCTGGCGCAGCGCTGCGTTGGAGATGTGGTCGGCACCTGGGGCCTTCCGGGGCTTCGTTCTCAAGAAGGCGCGTCTGACTGCACCTGGCGAGAAGTAGATGGCATCTTCATCTGGAGCTATCGGCGTAGCGAAGTAATCTCCAATGTGTTTCTCGACTGCTGCGACATGTTCATGTTGTACAGTCGGGTTCGGTTGGAACTGACGCTCCAGGTGCTCGGCGAAGACCTCTGCTCGGTCTCCTGCGACATATTTTAGCGCCCCGTCAGTGTTTAGTAGCGGTCGTACCGGAGCTGGGGTGTTTTTCAGCTGGCGGCACAGCCTGTGGATGGCGGGCAAGTCGCCCACCGCGGAGTCGATACGTTCCTTCCAGCTCGCGGTTCTAATAGCACACAACTCGGCCTTTACTCGTTCTGTGAGTTTGTTTAGTGCTGTTTTAAGTGTGGGGCATCTCAATTGTTGCCACTGCTTGCGTATTCGCCTCTTTTCGGTAATAAGTCGTAGGATACGCGCCGGCAGGGGCGGCTGGAGCACTCTCCCCTGCGGCTGCGATATCGTAGCTGTTTCCAGAGCTTGTTTTACGCAAGCAGTGATCTCCTCGGCTAGTACGTCGACGTCGGTGGCGGTGTTTATAGGCCGAGTTGGCGTGGTAGAGTCAATCCTTTCTGCGAAGATTTCCCAGTTGATTAGGCGACGTGGCGCCTGAGGCTGTAGGCGGGTCGGCATGTCTGACAGTACGACGAGTACTGGGTGATGGTCGGATCCCATCTCGTCATCCAGCACCTGCTGCGTGACCTGGCAGTGTAGCCCCCGGTGTACGACGATGTCTATCACGTCGGGCATGTGTGCAGTGTTTTCTGGGTAATGTGTTGGAGTCTCAGGTCCAGACACCGTGTACCCGTGGGCTTCCGCGTCCGCGAAGAGTCGTCTTCCCTCATGGTTGGAGCAATAACTATTCCACGCTGGGTGCTTGCAGTTAAAGTCACCGGCGAGGATAGTCGGGTTTTTCGTGCCATTCAGAAGCGCTCTGAATTCCGACATGTTGAGTTTGGATGCTGGTGGCTTGTAGAAGGCGTAGATTCCTATGTCCTCGCCGGCTACATGCAGCTGAACACCCAGCGCGTATGCTGAGTGTATGTCTGGTGTGGGAAGCTCTTGGTGGACGACTCTTCTCTTTACTAGTATGGCCAGGCCACGGAAATTATATCCACATGCCGACCGCTCGTCCTTCCTATAAGCGAGATAACCTGGGAACTTGCACCTATCTCCAGGTCCCAGGAGAGTCTCGCTTATTAGCGCCACGTCTATGTTCTGTTCTTGCAGGAGATGGCGGAGGAGTACGACCTTTTGTTTTAGGCCGCGAGCGTTCCAGTGGATCATCCTTAACGACTTATCCATGGTAGAGAGTTAGTAGTTTCGCTAAGCCGTCAAGGATGACCCGCTCGACGTCCTGTCCCTGCCTGATGGCCTTGATAAGGTCCATCAACAGTTGGATAGCACAGGCAGTGAAGTCCTTGTTCCTGATATTAGGATTTTGTGTCGGCCCTCTATTGGTCGACTGTGCTTGGCTAGTGCCTCCTGATTGGTCGGCACTACTTTTAGTTTTGTGTTGTGCCGACAGATGGCGCTTGAGTGGCGCCTTGGTCTTATTATTTGTAGCGAGTGTTAGCTCGCTACGATTGTTCACTGCCTGTGTGAATGTTGTGGCAGGGACAACTTCCTGGGTCGTTTTTTGGGTCGATTCTTGAGTTTCTGGGGGGTGATACGGCTTCCTGCCCTTCTCCCCTCTCTTCTTCTTCCTCCGCCTTGAGGAGGAGGCATCAGTTCCACGTTGTGTGGGCCCATTTGCTGCCACCATCAGCGACGCACCTTGGGCCTCTTCCTGTGGCCTCTCTGTGGCTTGTACCTCTTTCTGAGGGCGGTGTGTTGATGAGGTGGTGATGGCGACAGTGCCCAGACGCCTGTGCTTTATCTCCTTCTGGAAGATGGGGCACTTTATATTACTTGCTGGATGTGCGCCCCCGCAATTTGCGCAAGTGGCTGGCTGATCTCTTGGTCTGGGACAGTCCTTAGCTGTGTGCCCCTCTCCACATCGTACACAGGCGAGTGGGCGGTGGCACTGGTGCGAACTGTGACGAAATTGTTGGCAGCGGTGGCACTGTGCGGGCCCACGTTTGCCACGCCATGCCTCAATCTTGACACCTCGCATCATCAAGAATACCGAGGTGTCATAAATAGCTCTCACATTTTCAGTCTTTTTAAGGACGGCGTGGAACACGCAGCCAGGCCGGCCCTGGCGTGCGTTAATTTGCCTCACATACTCTGGCTCATAGCCCAGAGTACGGAGCTCCTCCTCTATCTCCTGCGGGTCCGTGTCCGCCGGCAGCCCCCTGATGGCCACCTTAAATTTTTTGTCGGCCTGCAGAGAATACGCGAACCAACTTATGCTTTCCTCTTTTTCCAGGGCGGTCAGGTACCTCTGGACCACCCTGTACTCGTTTTCGCTCTCAGGTGAGAAGCGTACCCCCTGTCTGTAGGGTCGGGCGTTTGGTGGTTTGCCCAGCTTGGCAGCCAGGGCCCTAAAATGGGTCGCCCAGTTGGGCAATTTCTCGACCACAAGAGGTGGGTATCTAGGTCGCTTGTTTTTGTGTTGCTGACCCGCATTAACGTCTGTTGGGGCCGGAGTGGGGGCTGCATGGGGGTTGGGGGTGGGTGGTGGTGCCTCACTTACCCCTGTTGACCTTCTGGGTGATGCAGCAGAGGTGGTCGTCCTGGGTGAAGGCGTGCGTCGCACCGCCTCAGCGAAAGTAGGCGAGTTGGCGCTCTGTTGATTGCGCATCTGTGCGCGTTGTGCATCAATACAGTAGCGCTTCGCCTCCTCTGTGGTGTCTTCAGGGCTCCTACGTCGCCTTAGAGCCCTACCTCCCGCCTGAAAGTCAGAATCGACATCCATGTACGGTGTAGGTGAAATGGGAGTATAAACCTCTTCCGAGTCCTCGGTCTCTGCCCTACGCCCGTACGACGCGAGCGAGGTATTTGACCCACTTAGACTTGATTGGCCCGATCGCATTGCGGGGGAATCATACGCTGAGGTGCGAGGGGGTGCAGGCGAATCCTGATTGGCTAATGTCGCCGGCATCGTAAGTGGCGCCATCTGGGTTCGAAGTTCTCTATTCGAGCGCGGGTCGCGATTGGTCACGCGGGTCGCTTGTAATGTGCGACACGCTTGTAATGAGTGTGCACCGGCCGACGGCGCGCTCGAACGTAGAGAGTGACACGGCTGTAATGTGTGTGTCGCGGGCATCTGTACTTGGGAGCTTTGCGAACTTTGTGTTCTTGCGCTGGTTGTTGGTTTGGTGTTTGTAGTGCTATGTGCACGTACGGTGGTATCACTGCTATGTGTCGCACGCATAGCTGGGGTGCGCTGTGGCGCAGATGCGCGCTGCGCATCCGTGCGTGCATGCATTGGTGATGCGTGTTTGGTAATGTGTTGTGAACTAACATTAACATTACGCGGCTGCTGGACATTAGGTCTCGGTGGTGGTTGGGCGCTGCCTTGAGTCATCGGTGACTTTTGGCCTATGAGGGTAGTTGGAGGTGCCATTGAGAAACTAGAATCTGGCGTTTTTTCCAACGATTTCCTAGTTGCGGGTACCGGTGGATTGTTCGCGTTCGCGGAACGACGCTTCGCGGAATCACTGTACCTTATAGAATCTGCAGGTGGTGATGTTGGTGAGGCTGGAGACTCTGGGGCAAAGTGCTCACCCTGGCTCCTTCCCTCGCTGGTTGAGGCTGCTGGTTGGGCTCCTGTCGTCTGTGGCCTCAGGTTGGGTAGTGACGACGTCCTGTCCATGGGCTGGCATTGTCCTTGGTGGCTGGGGGCGCCGCGACCCGGAGGGCCGCGGGCACCTGGTGGTGACATCTTCTCTTCTTTATTTCTTCTGCTACCTTGTTTACGCTAAAACGCATAGCATGAAAAACTATAGGCTAGTTTTCCCGCGACCACGCACAACGGTATTGCGCAAGCAAAGACCGTTGGGAGGCTACGAAGTCCGCCCAAGTTGCCTCCGACAGTATAAGTTGAGAAACCTATACTATCGGCGACAAAGAGGGTAGACAAGTTGTGATCCGTGCAGAGATTTTTATGCGAGGACAAAAGTACGTGCGCATATGTCGGCTAACTAGGACGTTCCCAATCTAAATCTACGCGCCACCTATATTTATAACTTCAGTGCGAACGAACGCGCGCCAAATCGACCGCGTGCGTCGATTGTGGCGACACCAACGGAACAAACACCAATCTATGCTACAACACGATTGGTGACAAAGAATTAAGCAACCCTATTGGTTTAGATTTTATTTTTATAATTGTAAACTTGTTTCTGTATTTTCATTGGTTAGAGTATAAGTGTAAAATAGTATTTAAGAGTGTGCAACCAAAAATAAAGCCCTTATTATTTACCACAATCTGGAGTCATTTTTATTTCCATCACGCTGCCAACATCGCCAAAAAAATTAACAGTTTCTTTTTCGTCGTAAATACGTTCCCTCTAGTATAATACAAACTCTCTGGCGCTCAATATCGCTTACGCACACAGAAACAATGTGCATCTGCACACATGACTAAGACGATCCCGCAGTCACGCAGTGCGTCGGTCGTGGCTCGTGAGATAGAACAATTGTATCAGTTTCCCGAAAAGTTAGGTACCAGTAAAAATCCTAAGATTTACTTATTCATATAGGCTTTTACAGTGGGCCACATATTTGTTATTTATATTAATTAAAAAACTGATTCTTTATGTTAATGTTATTATTACCTACTTTGTTAATAATATATATATTTTTTCATTTTAATTAGTCATTAACCAATAAATACTTTTATGAGTATAATGTTAATACTTACAGTTGTTTTATTTTCTGCTAAACGATTGTGTACGCACTTGTACGAAACTATTACACACAATAACGATACTATACTCGAAATTTTAGAATGTTAACTCTATATACTGCACGGCCGCTTTTTTGTAGTCATTCAAACTTGGTCGGTTTATCCATGAATTGAGGTTGTTCTGGTATTTTTATTATATCTCTTTAATTAATTAGTGTAATGAGCTGTAATTTTACATGTGAATAGTTGCATTAATACACTAATTATCGCCATATGTTTACGTTGCATTTCCATTAAAAAGTCCTAAAATCGGTTGTCATACAATATAGTGGTCCAGTCGTAGTAAATTATGCGACTGCTCATTAATTACTAAGAACACATATATGATACTTGGCAGGATATTGTAGACCCTTAAAAGTACAAATAAACGTTATAAGTTAGGCTCTAGTGTTCCTATTTTAAGTACTTGGACCTAATAACCTTATTTTACTTTTACGTGTATATCTTCTGAACGGTAAGATTTTTTCATATTCTGTTTTCACAATCATTACACACAAATTCAAAGCAAAGTGCGTAAAAAAAATCAACTCTGCACTAAGCCGTTTTATATGATTTTCATCAAATAGCCAAGCGTCAGCGCAGCGGAAACTTGATTATCTTCGCAGTTTTATGTCACACAAAGTTCATTTAAGCATACACATTTACCTCTCGTTTCAAACTAATTATTGAATGTATTTTTTTTATCTACTTTCATAAAAAAAAGGTGCCGCTAGGATGACGTAGTTCCAGCGGAAACTGTTTTTGTTGAATAGCTCCCCAATGGTTGGATACACAAATTTGTACTTACTATACACAATTACACGACGTCATAAACTAATTATCTGCTTATCTGAAATTAATAAATTAGACGTTTTTCCGCTGCGACTACGGACACCCTGTCGTGATGGCTACCGATTGATACTTGGTGGGTGTGGATTCCACAGGTACCCTGAGTACAAACTAACTTTATGTTAGAAAATAACACCTTTCGCTACTCACACACACTTCCAGGCGGCTACACGCCTGAAGACTATAGATACAGCTATAGAAACACTAGATTCCTATAGCTTAGGGAAAGGGCTTCCAAACCCTTGCGTTGAAACTAGTGGAAAAATGTATATTTTAGCATGTAATAGCCCTAAGTTCGAAAAACCAGCAGAATTTCCCTTCATCACTCGTTCTTCCTGGCAGAACTCCTCGGAGGAGGTAGTCAGGGACCTGGTCTAGGGTCCATCGGATGGGCCATTTCAGGGCGCTTCCAACCATATGGGTCATGCCATGATCATTACACAGGGAAGGGAGGTTCTGTTGATTTATAGCATAAGTTTATAATAAAAAATTGTGTAAATAAAAAACTTGTGCGAGCGTGAAATCAGGGACCTCGTTACGGTAAAGTTTAGTAGTACGATAGTGCGCATGCGCGCTGAGCAATTCGGTAGCCAAATTTGTATTAGAAGAATCCACGCAACTTTATATCACGAAGACCTTGAAAAAACATCGCAAAACGCTAAGAAGAATAAAGTCTTTTATTTCCTGGACATCATATCTTCACCCATGAACATCTGGCAGACCTCAAGCAGCTCACAGAGGCGAGAATTCTTGAAGACGACTGAACTATAGGTGCAAGAGTGTCAACGCGCTGGTGCAGGAGCCTTACAACCTCCAGAATCCCTATCTACCGCCAGCGATCACGTCCACCCCGTACAAGCACACTGTCAAATATTATACGGACAGAAAAACACCAGTGTATGCTTGTTTCCTGGACCTTTCCAAGGCATTCGACCTGGTGTCATATAAGGTGTTATGGGGGAAGCTTCGGGAGGAGGGAGTTCCTGCTGCATTGGTGTCAATTTTATCTATCTGGTATGACAAACAGAGGAACTTTGTGAAATGGTCCAATGCATTGTCGGATCCGTACAAACTCGAATGTGGTGTTAGGCAGGGAGGTCTTACTTCCCCGAGATTGTTTAATATTTATGTTAACAACTTGCTTGTTGAGCTCAGCAGCACTCATGTTGGTTGTCATATTGACGGAGTTAGTTTAAATAACTTAAGTTACGCAGACGATATGGTGCTGCTGGGCCCCACAATCGGTGGGATTAGAAAATAACTCATCATTTGTGAAAGATACGCCGTGCAGCACGGGCTCAAGTATAATTCTGCAAAGAGTGAGCTGTTGGTGTTTAGAGGAAGAAATAAAAGTCCCTCCAATGTCCCACCCGTGGTACTCAGCGGCTCACCTTTGCGTAGAGTAGCTGTGAGGGGAAACATGTTGGCACGCAGGTTTACTGGTTGTTCAGTACCGGTTAAAATAACACTTTTTAAGGCGTATTGTCAAATATTCTACACCAGCGGTCTGTGGGCTAATCATACCCAAAAAGCAGACAGCGCACTGCGCATTCAATACAACAATGCCTTCAGGGCGCTGTTGAGACTTCCGCCTTACTGTAGTGCGTCAGGGATGTTCGCTGACGCGCACACGGTCGATTATTTCGCGATCATGCGCAAAAAAGTGGCATCAGTGTTGCGCAGAGTGAGGGGAAGCAGCAATAGCGTTCTGAAGGTCTTTTCAGACAGGGTAGACGGGCCTACAATGGATAGGTTTGTCAAGCTACATGTCAGAAATGGGACTTGATAAATCTTCCTCCAATTGGATGCTGTTTGTATGCAATATTCATGTGTGCTTAATTGTTACTACTAACATAGTTGTTTAAGTTTTACTAACATGCTATGGGCCTTCGACGCCTGAAAATAAACGATTTTTTTGTTTTTTTTTATTTATATGCCGATATGCGGCAGTTTGGAATTTTAAGAGTGCAAAGTTCGTTTATGTAGCAAAGAAATAGGGTAGGACCCAGTATGCTGCCCTGTGGCACGCCAAAGTCAACTGGTAGTTCATTACTGATATTTTCTTCGATTTTTACGCATTGGGTTCTATTTTTTAAATGGTCTGTTAGCAATGCCAACGGGACCCCTCTAATACCATGATTTTCAAAGTTTTTGCACAAGGTGGGGAACAGAGAGAGTGTCAAATGCCTTTGCAAGGTCAAGAAATATAGTTAAGCATTTTTTTTGTTGTCTAGTTTACTCACCAAGAAGTTAACAAGGTCAAGAACAGCACTGTCAGTCGAGCGGTTAGATCTAAATCCGTATTGCGTATCAGCGAAAAGATTACGTTCCTCTAGGTATTTGGTGAGCCTTTTGTTTATTATGCGTTTGTTAGTATTGGAAGTACGTGTGACGTCATTAAATCATGAATTTACACTTTTAAGCACAATGGGTTTGCTACAAAATACAAACTGTCATATTTATTAAGCATCTACCGACAAATGTCGAAGTACCTACCTGAATTATTATTGTGTTGTCAAATACCTACAGTTATTAGAGTACCCACCTGAGTAAATATTGTTGTGTGTACAGGAAATAACTCTAAACTTACATATAAGCCATAGTGATGATATTCCTATAAAATATTACGTAATTTATAATGATCATTGTGATGTATCCTGGATTTTATATTGCTATTTTAGTATTACAAGTCTTTTGAGACAATTAATACAAGACTGTCAGTTAGTATCAATATTCTTTCGAATCTTAATTGTCTTGATACGTTTTAAAAAGGTTTCATTACTTAAAAATTGATTATTGACCTAATTGTGAGATTATTTATAGAAATGTAGAAAATGGTGGGGACATTTGACAGGTCGACTCGTTACTATAAATAGTGTGTAATTCGTAAGTTGACACACTTCGTTGTGAACTACAAGCCAGGACAGACCAGTTGTTATATTGTGATAGTGATAGTGATATTGATATTGTTTTCCTGAATTGTTATATTCCGTGAAAGATGGACTACACAAGCTTCACGTAAGTTATTTAATATTATCACTTGATTATTGCTAATGGTTATGTTGAAACTCTATTTTCATGTTGTGGCCTTTATTCATAATCATGTTAAATTAATTTAAGGGCCATTCATGTTCTTTGCTTTGTCCTTGTTGTTTTGATTATGTAACATTGTAAAATGTTACAAGACTCATCATATAATGGCCATAATAGAATTAGATCTTTATTGTGATAAACGATATTTATATGGTTGTAAAAGATGTCTATGAATACTTTTACAACCATAGTTGCTTCCGTGGAGTTTCTTGCCCTTCTTCTCCACGAGAACTAGGTCTAGCGAAAGGGCAGTAAGCTCTCTGAGCCTCAATATGAATTAATTGACAAGCCTAATTGAAATTAATACCTAGTCTTGTCTTTTTGTGCTTTTCTTCATAAAACCTTTCCCTTATACACCACATACATAGGAACTCTGATACACAGTAAATAACCATCTTGACATATATCGTTACTTTCATATGGAGTTCCTTTATAAATCTAACACATTCAAATAGTTTTGATAATGTTGTTAATATTGTAATTGGCCTGTAATTATTGACACTGCCTCTGTCTCCCGCCTTATGTATTGGGTGTATCACGGCTTTTTTCAGCGCGGCAGGAAATGTTCCGGTCTCAAAGCAGCGGTTTATTAGATTGGTAAGTACTGGCGTGATGGTTTCATCTGTAGTTTTTAGAGCGTCAGCGCTTATTTGATCCCATCCCGGAGCGCAGTCACTTCTCAAGCTTTTGATCGTCCTTTCAACTTCTTCGTTGTTAGTGGGTAAAAGAACGAAGGAATTAAGTGTAGATTTAATTACTGGCTTGAACGTGGGAATATGTGAAGGTATACTATCTGCTAATTGTTTGCCTATGGTTGAGAAGTACTTATTTATTGTATTGATCGCATCTATTGGTTCTTTTTCGATGTGGTATTTAGTTTTGTTTACGGTTGTTAGATATTGATTTTATGGTAGACCATAGTTTTTTTGAATTATTTTTCGACATATTAAGTTGATCCTTTTGGTATTGCTTTTTGAGTTTTTTGAGCAAGTTATTGCAATGATTGCGGTATCTCAAATACGTTATCTTTAGTATGGTGTCATTTACATTTTTTTAAAAAATTTTATGCATTCTATCGCTTGTTCTAATGCATCGTAGCATACCAACGGATATCCAGGGCTTAATTGTTAATTTATTTCTAGGTGTTATTCTTATTGTTGTGCTGTTAATAATTAATTGTTTTATTATATTAATGAAATTATTCATAGCGTTATTTAAATTAGTTTTTTGATATATAGCGTCAAAAATGCAATTCTGGCAGTCTGATTTTAGTTTTTTATTGTCAATTTTATAGTTTAATTTCAATTTTATTGGTTTATCCTTGGTAGTGTCGTTTTCCATACAAAACTGTACGGGGTGGACGTGATCGCTGGCGGTAGATAGGGATTCTGGAAGTTGTAAGGCTCCTGCACCAGCGCGTTGACACCCTTGCACCTATAGTTCAGTTGTCTTCAAGAATTCTCGCCTCTGTGAGCTGCTTGAGGTCTGCCGGATGTTCATGGGTGAAGATATGATGTCCAGGAAATAAAAGACTATTCTTCTTAACGTTTTGCGATGTTTTTACAAGGTCTTCGTGACATAAAGTTGCGTGGATTCTTCTAATAAAAATTTGGCTACCGAATTGTTCAGTGCGCCTGCGCACTATCGTACTACCAAACTTTACCGTAACGAGGACCCTGATTTCACGCTCGCACAAGATTTTTATTTACAAATATTTTCATCATAAACTTATGCTATAAATTAACAGAACCTCCCTTCCCAGTGCATGGATCATAGCATGACTCATATGGTTGGATGTGCCCTGAAATGGCCTATCCGATGCACCTTCAACCAGGTCCCTGACTACCTTCTCCGAGGAGTTGAGAAGGGAAATTCTGCTGGTTTTTCGAACTTAGGGCTATTTTATGCTAAAATATACATTTTTCTGGTGGTTTCTTGGTCAGGGTTTTGGAGCCCTTTCCCTAAGCTATAGGAATCTAGTGTTTCTATAGCTATATCTATAGTCTTCAGGCGTGTATCCGCCTGAAAGGTGTTATTTTCTAACATAAAGTTAGTTTGTACTCAGGGTACATAAACTATAAGCTATGTGTCGCTTCGTCGCGAACATCTCTCCCGCCGTGCAGTGCAGTGACGACACGTAGCGACGTCGGCGCGGCGCTGCATCACGCCGGTGAGTGACGACCGTCGGCAGCGCTCGTAGCCACGACGCTCTGCGACACGTCGCTCAGCTCTCGCCGCTGGAACTCTGCTGCGCTCATTTTGGTAGTGGTATGAGCTTCTTTACCGGACGCTTTAGAGTGCCGCCAGTGGTGCGCAACTCAGCGGTCCGGACTTCGCCATCAGGGCCAGGATAGATGGCCTCGATGCGGCCTCGCGACCACGTGTTGCGAGGCAGTTGGCTGTCGGCAATGAGGACGGGGTTGCCCACCTGCAGGCCAGGCCCGCTGCTGTGGGGCTCCCGCCGGGTTTGGAGCTCCGGCAGGTACTCTCGCAACCAGCGGCGCCAGAACATGTCGGCCAGGATTTGTGACCGGCACCACATCTTCTTGCTGTTGACGTCTTGCTCGGTGAACACGCCGGGGGTTGGGAGTCTGGCCGAGCCACCAAGTAGGAAGTGGTTCGGCGTGATGGACTCGTCGTCTTCACCGTCAACTGATACATGAGTCAACGGTCGGCTATTTACTGTGTACTCTGCCTCACAAATCAGTGTGGACAACACCTCTTCGAGTGGGTGTTTTTCTGTAAGTACAGTATAAAGTGCGGTTTTCACGCAGCGAACGAGGCGCTCCCATGCGCCTCCCATGAAGGGCGCTGTTGGGGTGATGAAGCGCCATGTGATGCCTCGGCGACTGGCCTCCTCTCGGAAGGCCTCTCGGAGCTCTCGGTCGGCACCATGCATGTTGGTACCGTTGTCAGAGTGGATTTCTGTAGGACATCCTCTGCGGGCGACGAATCGGCGCAGCGCTATATATAGCGGAGTCTACGCTGAGGCTGGCGGCGATCTCGAGGTGGACAGGTCTAGTTGTGAGACACGTAAATAGAGCTATGTATCTCTTGTGATGCTGACGACCGACGGTGACGGATAGCGGGCCGAAATAGTCCAACCCGATGTATGTGAACGGCCTCTGATGATGAGCGAGGCGCGTCCTTGGATGGTCGCCGGTCGCAGGCACGGGTGCTTGTGCCTTACGAATACGACATCGAAGACATCTTGACAGTACTTTCTTGGTAGTTGGTCGCATCCTTACGACTCAATAGTGCTGCCGCACCTCATTGATAGTGAGCTCCGTCCCGCTGTGTAATAGGCTGCGATGTGTTCAGTTTATGTAGAGCTGTGTTATGTGATGGTCGCCATGTAATATAGGTGGGCGTCTCACATCTTCTGTAATCTCGTCAGTGGCGGCTATTCGGCTTCTAATACGTAGTAGGCCATCTACTACTTCTGTTTGTAGCGAATGTAGCGGGCTATTTTTGTACACTACTTTTTGTTCGTGCAATCTACCTATCTCTTGTGCGACTTGTACGAGTATTTTCTCAGCTTTTTGAAGAAAATTCGCTTCTATAATCTGTTTCCGGGCTTCTGGCTCTCTATGTAGAGTTGGTTTAGCTGCTGCAGCCGCTGTCTTCTTTTTCTTTCGCCAGTCTGGGTCCTCTTCTGTCTGTTTCTTTGTTCTCTTATAGAACGTTCTCTCTGTTTTTTGTTTACAGAGATATATGAAACATAGGACGCTTGCAGTCGCATGTAATAGCCGCTCCCATCACGAAAAATTTGCGGGATTAGGTATAGCTTCTATGAGCTTTACATTTGTTTTAGCTTTTTCTATGAAAGCTTTCTCTATGACAGTGAGAGTTCTTTCTTCTCCTGTCTCTTCAGCGATTAGAGGCTTCTCTGATGGCCATGAAGAAGGGTCTTTATACAGGAATCTGGGGTCACAGTACCACTCGTGCTGTGAGTCTAAGTTCTGTGGGACGTCACGAGTAGCTACGTCAGCGATGTTTAATTTTGTAGGAATCCATCGCCAATCCTCTACCTTGCTGCTCTCCTCTATGGCAGCTATTCGATGAGCTACGAAAGCTTTATATGTTCGTGCTCCTTTTCGTATCCATGTCAGTACGGTTTTGCTGTCTGACCAATAGGTGACCGACGACGGTTTGCAGTCGTGCTCACGTATAACAGCTGTAGCTACGCAGGTTCCCATCACCGCTGCTTGCAACTCGAGGCGAGGTATCGATTGTAGCTTCAATGGGGCTACTCTCGCCTTAGCCATGACTAGGCTGACACGCTGTGTGCCTTCTGCTGTCGTGGCTCGCCAATACACAGCTGCTGCGTACGCCATCTCGCTTGCATCGGTAAATACATGTATTTGTATTTCTGTGGCATCGCTATAACCAGGGTAACATCTTGGTATGCTGATCGCCTTGAGCTGTCGCAGGTGCTGTATCAAGTTCTTCCACTGGGTCGCCAGGTCTTTATCTAGTATCTGGTCCCAGTCGACGCCTCGCCTCCAAGCTTCTTGAAGTATTTGTTTAGCTCGAATCGTTATAGGTGAGGCGAGTCCGAGCGGGTCATATAATGACATGACGATCTTGAGCGCCTCTCTTTTTGTTGGGGCCTCTTTTTCTAAAATTCCCTGCGGCAGTCTTGCAAGCGTTAGTTTGAAACCTAGCGTGTCCTCACTAGGTCTCCAAATCAGGCCGAGAATCTTCTCTGTGCCTGCTGTGTCTCCGATATTCACAACCTCTGTGTAGGTTTGCGACGGATCTTTATTTCCTATTAGTTGCGAACTGTTTGATACCCATTTTCTTAGGTCAAACTTCGCCTGTAGGTGTATTTTCTTCACCATAGTCGCGACTTCTGTCGCCTCTTCGACTGTTCTATAGCTGTCCAGATAATCGTCCATATAATGGTTCTGTACTATAGCATTCACTGCTACTGGATGCTGCTACTGGATGCTGCTACTGGATGCTGCTATGTGCCTTTTTGCGTTCCAATTTTTCGCAAAAATGGCGGTGCACGGTGAGCTGGCCCCGCCGAATATGATGGACGTCATGCGGTACTCTTCTGGGGCTCCTTCCCTTCTATCGCCTCTCCATAGGTAGCGGAGTGAGTCTCTATCTTGACTCCGTACCTTGACTTGCATAAACATCTCAGCAATATCTCCCGAGATGGCTATGTTATGTCTACGAAATCTCATCATGACGCTGGGCAGCGACTGCAGCAAGTCCGGTCCAGTGAGCAGGAAGTCGTTGAGGGACTTTCCTCTCGATTTTGCAGCGGCATCATGAACTATACGAAGTTTTTCTGGCTTCATTGGGTTGAAGACATCGAAATGAGGCAGGTACCAGGTTCTTCCTGGAGTACTTGACTTAGGAGCTTTCTCAGCATATCCCTTTTCAATAAGGGAGTCCATCTGTTGTGTGTATTTAACACGAAGAGCGGGGTTTTTGTTTAGCTTCTTCTCGATAGAGACTAGCCTTTTGAGGGCTGTCTCATAACTATCGGGCATTTCTATGTTTTCATCTCGCCATAGCATGGCGGTTTCTATGTGCCCGTTTCCTAACTGTCTTGTGTGACGGTTCAGGATCTCTTCTGCCTTCTTCTCTGGGTCAGAAGCCGGTCGTCCTGGATTGATGACCAATGATTCGATAGCGAAGAATTCACGGAGCTGCTCGTTCAGATCCGCATCTTGCTTGTTATCAACAGTCTGATATCTGTTGACATAGTGCACCTGCCCCAGTATCCCAGTATTCTGGTGTGCGCGCCGTGTAATGTCCAACCCATCGTTGTTAACGACGCAATGGGTTGGTTTCTCGGACCTCTACGGATCTCGCTGGCCAGTAACAGGTGCCAGTTATCTTGGCCGACGAGGGTCTCTGGCACCCCAGTGGGGTAATTAGCTGCGACGTCAAATCTTGAAGGTGCTTGCATCGTGCTACATCTTCTTGACTGACTGCCTGTGGTGACAGGTTGAGCTTCGGAATGGTGCGCGCCTTGAAGGGCACCCTATTTTTCTGTTTACTAGTGAGAACGACTGTTATTCGTCTCGATGTGTCGATCATGGTGTCACCAATGGCACCGATCTTCAGTGGGTCTATAGGTCCCACTGCCTCCACTCGCTGGGCGATGGCTTCATCTATCAGCGAAACTGTAGATCCGTCGTCAAGGAGTGCATAAGTGTCTGCCTCTCCCGCCGGTCCAATGACTCGAGCCGGTATCATTTTCAGGAAAGCATGACTCGAAGTAGTTCGCGAACTAGCCACCGTTTCTTTAGGTTCCTTCTTCTCTTGGGCTTCTGGGACAGTGGGCTTCTTAGACCTATCTGTCTGAAACTTCTTATTATGATGAAGAAGTCGATGGTGCGTGGCTGTACATCCCTTTAGGCCACACTTCTTCTTGTTACATGTGTGACCTTCACGACGAAATCTCAGGCAGCGATAGCACAAGCTATGTTTCTTGGCTAGCTCCCATTTCTTGTCACTTGATGCGTCTCTTTCGCGGGCAGTCAGACGCGTAGTGACCTTCCTTGTCGCAGACTCGACATTTGTTTACCGGCTTGTCGGTAGCTGTGTGTGTCCGTTGCATGACACGTTTTCCCACCAGAGTGTCTGTTTCCTTGATGGCCTAAGGCGGGGCGAATGCACTGCAGAAGTGAGCTTGTTCTGTTATAAAGTCGCTGAAGAGTGACAAGTCTGGCAGCGACTGATATTTTTCAGTGTACGTTCTGTACCACTGTACACGTAGAGAGTTGGGCAGCTTCTCGGTTAACAATCGCATTAACTCAGCATTGATCAAGTAATGATCTTTCTTGAGTGCACGCAGAGTGACCACTCCGCTTCTGACCCGACTTGCAAAGGTACAGATGTCCTTGGGCGACTCGCTGCATCGTGGCAGCCCTTTAAGTCGATCTGTCTCGGCCTGGGCGATTGAATCAGCACGGCCATATTGTAGCTCCAATTCTCTCATGATTTCATCCGGTTTCACGTTCCCGATGAGTTCTGAGCTCACTGTCTCCAGTGCGCGACCACGCAAGCTTTGAGTCTTGCCGTGTTTTCTATGTCGCTGAAATAGGCACGAGTTGCCTCATATATGGCTCGAAAAGATAGCCATTCGGTATGAGCTCCACCAAAGTTCGGTAGAGTCATGACAGCCTTCGACGCCGAAGGGTTAGGCGTCCATGGCTCGGTTTTTCTGTCGGCTAGCGACGCTATAGCGGATGTCAGCTCCGTTAAGAAGGGACGGAGTGAGTCTTTCACTTCTATTTGCCTTGACGGCTCTGTGTTAGCCTTCACTTCTTTTGCTATAGGATGTTCTTACGTCCGGGAGTTCGCTATAACGTCGATGGTCGCAGGCGGGGGCCTATCTCGTTTGATTTGTCCCCTTCGTCGGCGTCATCCTCGCTCAATGGCTCAGGCTCTGGTGCTTCCTCCAGCCACGAACGCACGTTCTCATCATTCGAGTCTCTGTCATCCATGTATTCGGCTTCAGAAACTTTTTCTGCTGCCTTCTGAAATGCTAACTTTGCAAGTTCCAACTTAATCTTCAATAAGTCTTCATGTGCTCTCGAAATTTTCTTATGTGACCGGGTCGTCCTCGGTCGACGGCGGTCTGCTATGAATGTTACGGGCGTCCCCCCGGGTAGCCACGGCAGTGCCTCTATCAAAGGTCTTATCTTGAATCCCTTGTGTCCTATCAGAAGGCTTCAGTGTTTTATCTGAAGAGCCTTCCCTTCTTGGTGCCTTCCTGCACGTGCTGGGCTGATCTGTTTGTTCCTTATTTTCTATACTTTCTGTAAGTCTCTGTGTGAGCGGGTCGTCTCTTATATGTGACGTAGGTGCAGACTGTTCCGTCCCTTCAGTCGTCGTAGGCGAGCGTGGAGGCAGCTGATGACGCAAGCTTGTCGTTGGTTGCTCCATGCCTCAGCTTTCTTGTCCTGTGATCTAGTTATCGGCATGTTGACTTCTGTTCCAATACTTCAGCTCGAACGGGTTAAGTCCAACTCTAGACTTTAGTTCAAAACGTCGACTTGAAACGGTTAAGTCCAAAATCCAAACTTCAGCAGGAACAGGTTGACTATATTCAAGACGTCAGCTCGAAAGGGTTAAGTCCAATTCTAGACTTCAACAGGAACGGGTTAAGTCCGTCTCTAAACTTCAGCACGAACGGTTAAGTCTATTTTCAAGTGTTCAAACGGCTATGTCCAAGCTTCAAAGAATTTCTTGAAAACTGCTAAGTCCTAACTCCGGGTTAAGTTCGATCCCAGACGTCAGCTTGAAGAGGATTCGCTTCCTTTTTCAATATTCGAAAATTAAACTCCGGGTTAACTCTTAACTCCGGGTTAGTCCGATCCTCTAAACTCCAGGTTAGCTTCCAGACTATAGATTAGTCACCGACTATAATACTGCAGAAATCAGTCCGTTCGTGCCAATCGAAAAATCCAATCTTGATACGAGTTAAGTCCAGTATCCGAATTGCGAATCCCGTGGTCTGATTTGAGATTCAGGGAGTTAGTGTCACTGTTTTTAGGGTCAGGTTCCCTTTCAGACTAACTATTATTTTCGTTCTATGTTCATAGAACAAATCTTCACCTTCACACGTTCGAAACTTCTATGTGTTTTTTCAGGGATAGCGCTTCAGCGATAATCCTTCAGTTATAATTCTTCAGGACGAATTTTCGTTCTATCTCCGAAACGAGCTCTCAACACGCTATGAAAACTTCTGTTATAAGTTTTTTTTAGCGATAACTCTTAGCGCTATTTCCTCAGCAACTAGGTTACCAGAACAGTAATCTCCTAGTTTTTTCTCAGGTTCACAGCCCAGGGGCGGCAGCTGCAGGAACGGGTGGTCACGAAGAAACGTTGGTTTCACGTCTCTTGACGACGGTAATCCTCCAAAACGCAGGTTCACGCCACTGGATCGCTTCAGGGGCGTAGCGGGAATTTCCCAGGAATGCGGTTGTCTCCCAGAAGCGTGGGCACACACGTGGGGCTCAGTCCACGTGCGTGTTTCTTCGTGACACTTGATGTCACAGACACACGTGGGGTCCAATCCACGTGTGTCTCTTCGCGACGGTAGTCGTCTGCTATCCAAACGGGACGCGAATGGCAGGACGGAATCCTGTTGTCGACCGCCGTAATATCCTGTGGAACAGGGAACGGACAACCTCTTCCAAGGTTCGAGTAGGACTTTAGTCTTGTTTTTTCCCTGGAACGTGTTCACAGGAACGATACGCAACGTTTTTGACTAATCTTAAAGAAATTTGATCTTAACCTTGACACTTGTAAGGTTTACGAGTTGGACGTCAGGCTTCTTTATTCCCAGGAACTCTTCACAGGAACGTGACGTTTTCGTACCCCAGTCGGTACATTAAATATGGGAATGTATTTCTTACCCAGTTTGTTTATGGGGTATGGTTCCCAGGAAGTGGACATCAGGTTTCTTTCTTCCCAGGCACTAGGTTCTCAGAAAATGTTCCCAGGCATGGACATCAGATTTCTTTCTTCCCAGGCACTAGGTTCTCAGGAAATGTTCCCAGGCGTGGGCATCAGATTTCTTTCTTCCCAGGTACTAGGTTCTCGGGAACGGTACGTTACGTTTGACTATTATCTGAGGTGTTAAAGAAACAGGAATGTAACCTCAATTGATAACGTATACGAGACGTCAGACTTCTCTGTTCTCAGGAACAGGACATCAGGCTTCTTACTTCACCGGAACTAGGCTTTTCATTGGCCTATATGTTCACAGGAACGGCTTGGTTCTTGAAAATTCGGCCCGAACGGACCAGCAAATGTATGGGGTGGACGTGATCGCTGGCGGTAGATAGGGATTCTGGAGGTTGTAAGGCTCCTGCACCAGCGCGTTGACACCCTTGCACCTATAGTTCAGTTGTCTTCAAGAATTCTCGCCTCTGTGAGTTGCTTGAGGTCTGCCGGATGTTCATGGGTGAAGATATGATGTCCAGGAAATAAAAGACTATTCTTCTTAACGTTTTGCGATGTTTTTACAAGGTCTTCGTGACATAAAGTTGCGTGGATTCTTCTAATACAAATTTGGCTACCGAATTGTTTAGTGCGCCTTCGCACTATCGTACTACCAAACTTTACCGTAACGAGGACCCCGATTTCACGCTCGCACAAGATTTTTATTTAAAAATATTTTCATCATAAACTTATGCTATAAATTAACAGAACCTCCCTTCCCAGTGTATGGATCATAGCATGACCCATATGGTTGGATGTGCCCTGAAATGGCCTATCCGATGGACCTTCAACCAGGTCCCTGACTACCTTCTCCGAGGAGTTCTACCAGGAAGAATGAGTGATGAAGGGAAATTCTGCTGGTTTTTCGAACTTAGGGCTATTTTATACTAAAATATACATTTTTCTGGTGGTTTCTTGGTCAGGGTTTTGGAGCCCTTTCCCTAAGCTATAGGAATCTAGTGTTTTTATAGCTGTATCTATAGTCTTTAGGCGTGTAGCCGCCTGAAAGTGTGTGAGAAAAGTGAAAGGTGTTATTTTCTAACATAAAGTTAGTTTGTACTCAGGGTACCTGTGGAATCCACACCCACTAAGTATCAGTCGGTAGCCATCACGACAGGCTACCCTATGGTAGTACTCTGGTGGGCGTGGCTTCAACCCTCTAAGCAGTATTCACCCTGGAGTGTCCGAAAATGAGAGCGTCCCGGGGCCAGGCAATACATTCCGCGAGTTACCTCCCTGGTCACCAGAGCTGGGCTCCTTACAGAAGTGTGGTCAGGGTGGTAAAGAAACAAGGAATCGAATGGTGTATGTAACTAGGGTGTACCACAAACCCTTCTGGTGGATTGGGTGCCGGGAAGCGGCCGAAAGGGCAAATATTTGCCAGGCCCAGAAAAGCCAGCAGACTTCATGATGCGCCCGAAGGTCAGAGGACCTGGGGCCTATGAAGGAATCCGGGCGCCTGCCTGCCAGTTCCCGAAGGTATTGCTCCAGAAAGCAAATCTATAACCCTTCAGGTTCAGAAGGTACCTGAAGGCGGGCGGGCCCGCCGACAAGCGCTCGAAACCCTTATGTTTTGTGTATACAAACATATTATCCCAATCAAGTGGCCTTTATGTACTAGAACTATCTGTTTAAATGTCCTAGGCAGATATCTAGGTTACCTAGAAGCGCTGAATCGCTTATAACGAGTTTATCTTACCACTTACTTGAGAGAAATATGCATGTATCTAGTGTTCCAGGGTGAAACTCTATAATCCCTGGCTATGTACTGTTGTTATGTATCGTTTTTCAGTCATAGTCTTAGGGTATTTAGATACCCTAAGGCTATGACTTAGGAAACACAATCTAGGTGTTCTAACTTAGGTTAGAACACCTAGATTGTGTTTCCTAACAGTTTAGTGTGTGTAAGGTAAATAATACGAATTGGTGCGTGAGTATATCGCACCCTGCGCTACTTGCGCTCCCGCTTTTTTGGGGACCCCTAATCGAAAAGAAATAAATTCTTTATTTACCTATGCTATTACATACATTGCTTACTTATAATTACTTAAGTATTTCAATGGTAGGTATATAGGCGAGTATATAAACTATAAGCTATGTGTCGCTTCGTCGCGAACAAAAACAATACGGCTTCGTGGTCAGTAAAACTAGTGCCCAGAGAAAAGGTAAATGCTTTTAGTTTCGTTTTTATTATAACATGGTCCAGACACGCTATAACTCTGGTTGCAGCATTATTGGCAGGAAGTAATCCATGGAAGTTAATGGAATCTAAGTACGCGGTGGTAATGTGATTGGCGCTTAAGAGATCAATGTTTATATCGCCAACAATATTAACATTCTTAAATGATGAAATTTTTTCTAATATTGTGTGAAGTGAACACCGGCCTGCGCCTGCGCGCCCGCGCTGGCGAGCCGTATCGAGTAGCGACAACAACCCTGCGTCGATGACCATCGGGCACTGAAGCTTGGAGGCCGAGCCGCCTGTATTTACGTGTCGCACCGCGCACGTTTGCTACGTCATCCTCTGCCGGTATCCAACCTGGATCGCAACCATTGGTCGTATAGCTCCTCGGTACCACCACTATTCGTATGCTACCCTAATCTAATATATAAGCTATGATTTATGAAAATAAACGTCAATTGATTCCTGTACTCATTCGTCTTTCATTGCACAAGAAACCTCACACGATCAGCAACCTCTAAATTGGTGACCCCGACGTGATTTTAACAAATTATGGAGAACGCAAGTCAAGTGCCGCGAACGACGCTGTCTGAAGAAGATGTCGAGATGATCTCCGTCAAGTCTCGGATACCTCCATTCTGGCGAGACAAACCCAGATTATGGTTCGCGCAATTTGAAACCATGGTGGCGAACCAAAAACTCGGCGAAGAAGCAAAGTTTGGACTTGCTGTGGCACAACTCGACAAGGTAGACGTCGAACAAATTAGCGATATCATATTATCATCGTCCAGGACGGGTAGATTTGAAGCGCTAAAGTCCCGATTATTATCCGTCTACGAGGAGTCAGAAAATAAGCAGCTACAAAAATTGCTCAACGAGGTTGAACTAGGCGACCAGCGTCCTTCTCAGCTGCTGCGGCGTATGCGTGATTTGGCCCGTGACAAGATGCCCGATGAAACCCTCAGGATGTTGTGGATGAGCCACCTACCCTCATCGACGAGAGCTGTATTGGCGGTCAGCGAAGCATCGAAATTAGACTTGCTAGCGGCGATGGCAGATAAGATGAGTGAGCAGACTAAAGAGGTCAATTCCGTGTTTTCCTGCAGTCACGCTAGCACCGCGTCACGATCGTCGACACCATCGCCTAACGATCGAATTTTTAACATGATCGAGGCGCTTACGAGGGAGGTCGCTGCGTTGAAAATGGACAGATCGCGCAACTACTACCGTGGACCGCAGCGAGGCAGGTACCGGTCAAGATCTCGTTCCAAGTCCATGAATCGTGACACATCGATATGTTATTTCCATCGCAAGTTCGGCAAGGAAGCGTTTCGCTGTCAAAAGCCCTGTAACTTTGTGAGCAAGATGAGTACAAACCAGGAAAACTAGTCCCGACTTTGTCTACGACGGGAGCCGAAGTCAACGATATAACCCAACACCGTCTGTTCATAAAAGAGTTAGGTACTGGCCTGCAATTCCTCATCGACACCGGCGCGAACGTCTCGGTATTGCCTGTCAAGAGGGTACGCAAAGAAAAAATGACGCCGAGCGAATATCTCTACGCCGCCAACGGTTCACGAATACCCTCATATGGCGAACGCACTATGACGTTGAACATCGGATTACGTGACCGTATATGTGCAATTTCGTCGTCGCAGAAGTGACTAGACCGATATTGGGAGCCGATTTTTTACATAAAAACCAACTGACGGTAGACATACACGGACGAAGGTTAATCGACAAAAAAACAGGCCTGTCCGTTGTCGGCTACGTAACGTCTACTTCAGACTCCAGCATCAACACCGTAGATGACCAGCAGCCATACCACGATCTACTTGCAAAGTACCCCGACATCACTCGACCGAACTTGAAGCTCTGTGACAGCGAAGTGGAACACCACATACAAACTACCGGCCCGCCATTATATGCGAAATCACGACCGCTGCCACCGCACAAGTACAAGGCAGCCAAGGCAGAATTTGACGCCATGATTGAACAAGGCATTTGTCGACCGTCGAAGAGTCCTTGGGCCAGTCCAATACACCTTGTCCTCAAGAAGGACGGCAAATACAGAGTCTGTGGAGATTATCGTCGCCTCAATGCGGTAACCGTGCCAGACCGGTACCCCATTCCAAGACTGCATGATTTTACCTACAACTTGCTAGGAAAAAAATATTTCTCCATAATAGACATGAAAAAGGCCTATTATCAAGTGAGGACTCGCGAAGAAGACATACAGAAGACAGCCGTGATCACACCATTCGGGTTATTTGAATTCCCGAGGATGTGTTTCGGTTTGCGCAACGCTGGGCAAACATTCCAACGACACATCAACAACGTTCTACGGGGACTACCCGTTTTCCCATTTGTCGACGACATTTTATTGGCTTCTGAGACTAAAGAACAGCACAGAAAAGAGCTAGAGAATGTATTCAGAAGGCTTAACGACCATGGATTACAACTAAATGTAGCTAAGTGTACCTACATTTGGCCAACAAACACTCAACTTTCTGGGCTACACTATAAACACCGAAGGAATTAAGCCAACTGACGAAAAGATCGAAGCCATTAAATCATACCCTCGCCCAGAAACAATCCAACAATTACGTCGATTTCTGGGAATGATAAATTTTTATCGTGAGAATACCCCACACGCCGCCGAATATCAAAAAGAACTCAACGCTTACCTAAGAGATTCGAAAAAAAACGACAAGACGAAAATTGTGTGGAGCGAGACAGCGATTCAGGCGTTTGAAAAATGCAAAGAAGACATCACCAGCGCCGTATTGTTGTCATACCCATCGTCAACATTATCTTTCGTGCTTATGACCGACGCATCCGATACTTGCGCGGGGGCGGTACTTCAACAAAAAATCCAAGGCCGTTGGAGACCGCTCGGATTTTTTTCAAAAAAATTCAACGACGCACAAAGGAAATACAGCACGTATGACAGGGAACTAACGGCTATATACATGGCAGTACGTCACTTTCGCCGGACAATAGAAGGCCGTGACGTCACCATATTGACAGACCACAAACCTCTCACCACCGCACTGCGAGCGAACCACAAAGACGAAACTCCGAGGCGCACAAGATATTTGGAATACATCAGCCAGTTCGTCACAGATATCAAGCACGTATCAGGCAAGGATAACTGTGTCGCCGACGCCATGTCTCGGGTGGACACAATCTCATGCCCAACACCGATAAACTATGACGAGTTAGCGAAGTCACAAAAACAAGACGAGGAACTTAAACAACTCATGAAAAGCGACCGTTACATTTTCAAGCGAATAGCACTGCCCGGTACCGCTACCCAAGTCATATGCGAGATGTCAACAATAGGCCCACGCCCCTACTTACCGCTACAATACAGAAAGCAAGCTTATCAAGCGATACACGACCTTAATCACCCCGGCGTAAGAGCGACCAGAAGATTAACTACTACACGTTATTTCTGGTCGACCATGAAAAAAGATGTCACAACCTGGGCAAGAGCTTGCGACCAATGCCAGCGAGTGAAGGTTCATCGGCACACCAAGGCCCCAGTATCCAGTTTCATGCCAGTAGACCGCTTAAGTCATCTCCACATCGACTTAGTCGGTCCCTTACCAACGTCAAACAACTGTCGTTATATACTAACCATGATCGACAGAGCAACGAAGTGGCCAGGAGCTCAGCCAATCGAGGACATGACGGCAGAAAAAGTCGCAAATACGTTGTACGAAACATGGATTGCAAGATTCGGTTGCCCCGCGACCATAACAACAGACCAAGGCAGACAGTTCGAATCCGAACTATTTAACAAGCTGATGCATCGCATGGGAATCCAGCACGTACGAACTACAGCGTACCACCCCCAATCGAACGGTTTGGTAGAACGCTGGCATCGCACACTCAAAGCATCGCTCACCGCTAGATTAAATACAGCGAACTGGACGTACGAGTTACCCACTGTACTACTTGGACTTCGCGCCGCTTATAAGACAGACATCGGCGCCAGTACTGCAGAATTATTATACGGCAGAACGCTACGCCTGCCTGGTGAATTCTACGGAGAAGCAATAACAACATGCAACACGTCATCGCACTTTATGAGCCATCTTAGCGAAGCATTGAAAAAAGCACAGGTGCAGCGCGAAGCAAACAAAAGCACAGCTGTTTTCATTCACGGCGATCTATACAAAACAACACATGTTTACGTTCGCAACGACGCCGTGCGCAAACCATTAACACCTACCTACAACGGTCCGTATCGCGTCATAGATCGCACTGATAAGTACTTCACCGTTCAGTTGGAGAATAGAAGATCTAATATATCCATTGATCGGTTGAAGCCTGCATTCCAGTGCAAAGAGGAGCAAGCAGATGAAGCACCTGTCACCTACGTCACCAAATCCGGCAGGACCTCGGCTCAGGGCCGTCGCTGGGGGGACAAGCAAAAGCTGGATCTTGACAAGTAATTCTACCATCCGTTCGGAATAAGCCTACGTGGAGAAGAACGGACAAGAAACTCCATTTCATATCTAATAATTTAACTAATGCTCAGCTACGCGGGCTTGAAGCTTCGCACCGCGCACGTTTGCTACGTCATCCTCTGCCGGTATCCAACCTGGATTGCAACCATTGGTCGTATAGCTCCTCGGTACCACCACTATTCGTATGCTACCCTAATCTAATATATAAGCTATGATTTATGAAAATAAACGTCAATTGATTCCTGTACTCATTCGTCTTTCATTGCACAAGAAACCTCACACGATCAGCAACCTCTAAAGTGCATTGGTGTAATGGTAACATAGTAACTTGTGACAGCCAGCATTCAGAGACCACTATGATGTTAGACGAGAGTTTTAGTCTGTTAAGCAGAACATGTAACTCTTCATAATTGCAGTTCAGACTGCGAATATTTTGTTGCAGAACTTTTATATATTGTTCTGGATATTTTAAGTGTGAAATGCATTCCTCGGGTTCGCATGTAACAGGAACAGATACATCAAATCGGTCAATATCTCCTATTACATCATTAGTGATATTGAATGTTACGCGCATTAGGATGTAGTGAAGATAACATGGGTGCAAATTTTGCTTTTAAAATATATTTAGGATAATTATTAATATATGATAGTTGTGTTCTAGATGAGGCGAGGCAGTTAGTTACGCATTGGATCATTATCAGGCGCCAAAAATATTGCATATTCCGTGATATGATTAGAAAAACTATGCAAATACGATTGAGACTAATTATTTGACTAAGATGAAATAATTGCATTATTTTAACATGTACCTGTAGAAGTCGTGTATAAGTAAATAATGAAAAAATATAAATGTTGTAATAAGTCACAGTGTAGGTAAGTAGAGTAGTGTGGTTTATATGGGTGCAAGTTGTGTGAGTTTGTAAAGAAATGTAGTATTTGTGTATTGGTGAGTAAGTTGGATGTAAGTTACAAATTTTTATGAGGTAAATACTATAAAAAGTAATAGTAAAATATTCTGTAAAAGTTAGAGGAGGAAAAAGAAAGCTATGAAAACAAATAGTGACAATAGTCAAGAAGATGAAGTCATCAGCATCATCATTTCAGCCGATAGACATCCACTGCTGGACATAGGCCTCCCCCAGGCGTCGAAGGTGAAAGAAGAAAAGAAAGAAGATGACGGAAAAGTAGATGTAGTACCTAAGAAGAAAACAAAACCAGAAAACAGGCTTAACTATAAACTATATGGCATAGGCACGAATGTTTAAAATTATATTTTTATAATTTGTTTAACAGCATATACTAGTAGTTTATGAAACTGTTGCATAATACCGTTTAAAAACCGAGCCGTAGGCGAGGTTTTTAATAGTATTCACACGAATGTTTTAATACCTAGTTATGTGCAGTTTCATACACTACTTTATCTACACTCATACATTGGGATTGAACCTACTAAACACCTTTTTTGCATTTTCCATGCCATAAAGTTGTGATAGCATTTATCATATAATTTTCTCGACTTGCTGGTAATAAATTATGAGTAATTTCCTTCGCCGCATCAAAAATATTGGGCGAAGTCAAATTTTCTTCACATTCACTGATAGCAGGCATTTTTAAGCAAGAATTCAAAAAACTCATAAAATTCAATACAACAAAACCTGCAAAATATGAATGGCGCCAAAACCCAGCAAATCACCGCATTAACCACGCATGCGCTAAGGTTTAGCACGCACTGCAATTTTTATTCGTGCGAATTTTTTTCGCCTATTCTGCGACCTATAGAATTGTATGAAGCTGATCGCATTGCGGTAAAAAATCGTGCAGAAATAAATGCGCAAGAAATCCGTGTATTGCCACAGAATCCACCGCACCGCGGCGCGAATTTAATTCGCGCGAATATTTTGAGCTCTATGAACATGTAGAAAGAGACAAAATTCGCGCGAATAAAAATCGCAGTGCGTGCTAAGCCTGAAGCGGGCATTGTCATAGACAAGTAAAAATTGGAATCAAATCTTTTTAAATAGGTACTATAAAAATGGCATTACAAAAAATAATTGATGAAAACTCCTTAGTGATTAACTTCTTGGATTCATCCTGTATCGTAATAGAAAAAAAATTGTATTATAGCATTATTTTGTTAGAGAAAAAGTGTTATAATAAGATTCTATTTTTAAATTTCGGTATTGTGTTTATAAAGTATGTCAATATAAACTCGTTTTTAGGGTTCCGTACCCAAAGGGTAAAAACGGGACCCTATTACTGAGACTTCGCTGTCCGTCTGTCTGTCTGTCTGTCTGTCTGTCTGTCTGTCACCAGGCTGTATCTCATGAACCGTGATAGTTAGACAGTTGAAATTTTCACAGATGATGTATTCCTGTTGCCGCTATAACAACAAATACTAAAAACAGTATAAAATTAATATTTAAGGGGGGCTCCTATACAACAAACGTGATATTTTTGCCGTTTTTTGCTCGATATTAAGAACGGCAACAGGTAGACGCATGAAATATTCACAGAATATTTAGTTGTATATTCTCTTCAAAAAATAATAATTATTAAATTAAAATAAAATAAATTAAGGGGGGCTCCCATACAACAAACGTGATTTTTTTGCAGTGTTTTGCGATAATGGTACGGAACCCTTCGTGTGCGAGTCCGACTCGCACTTGGCCGGTTTTTTTTAGTTAGATGTTGAACATAATAAGCATTCATACCCAAACTACCAGGAGGCCAGAATCATGAAGATTTTTTTAAGTCAAAGTATTATAAGAATAATACAAAAAAACCGGCCAAGTGCGAGTCGGACTCGCGCACGAAGGGTTCCGTACCATTATCGCAAAAAACGGCAAAAAAATCACGTTTGTTGTATGGGAACCCCACTTAAATATTTATTTTATTTAGTTTTTAGTATTTGTTGTTATAGCGGCAACAGAAATACATCATCTGTGAAAATTTCAACTGTCTAACTATCACGGTTCATGAGATACAGCCTGGTGACAGACAGACAGACAGACAGACAGACAGACGGACCGAGAAGTCTCAGTAATAGGGTTCCGTTTTTACCCTTTGGGTACGGAACCCTAAAAACTACTAAAAATTGGGTCGCCGCTACCTAAAATTCACACTGGTTTCGCCCCCACGCGACCCAATATTTCAGAAATCGGAGGTTTGTTTAGAGCACAAGAGGCCCCAGACAAGTGCTATTCAATGTCAGGGATGGCGATGGTCGAAATGCCAAAATGGAAGGGATTGATCACGTGATATCACGGATAGCGCTTGACACCAAAGACCTTATACTTCCAAGAAGTATAAAGTGTTTGCTTGACACAGATACATTTTTGGCATTTTTCAATCGCTAATGCGACGCTGTCGGTGATTTAATGTTATTATCTTAACCCAATATACGGAACCCGATCACACTTAAAAATATATTATATTTCTCTATATCAGCGGAAACAGATACGTACCTATTATTAAGTTTATAATTCGAATATTACGATATGAGAGTAGATAAAATATATGATACAAAATTTACTTTGAAAAACTCTAAATGTTTATTTTCTTTAATGTCCCATTATTAACGTATATCAGCCGTATTCATTATTATTTAACGTAAGGGACATGCTATCTTGAAAACTATAGGCTTTATTATTTTTTTGCTATTTTAGCTTCAAAGAATGAAGAAATCTAAGAAACTTTGTCCTAGACACTTTTTATAGGTTTTATATAAAAAGTGTCTAGGTGTGTGGTGATAGTCAGTTTTGTAAGAATAATATATTATTTTTGCTCTCCTGGAAACCTTAGTTTTTTCCCTTACGTTATTTTATATTTCCAGTATCGGTTAGCCACAAGAATCATTTTTGGTTCCACATAAAACCTTTTTCAGCATTTCTTTATTTCCCTGTATTGTTGCGACTGAAGTATAATGAAAAATAGTGATGAACTGTTAAAAACATTTTGGTTTCCAGTTATTTTCACCATGCCTCAGATAATGTTGTATTAGATAGTCTCATTCCGAAATCGCCTAAAATCACCCCATTTTGATTTCTGAGGTATCCTAATTGGCGCCGCACGTTGACAACGGTTTGAGAAAACTTTGAGAATTTGAGAACGATCAAATGTGTTTTTCTCAGTTGTGAAACCCAATTGAAGGTCAATGAAGGTTTTTTGTATGACATAAAGTATACTTTGGCATGACTTGACTACGTATACTCAAACCTTGCTCAGCATCGTAGAAAACTTAAAGTGGCAGATGATCAAGAGTGACAGATGCTTAAATTGAGATCAGCACATACTTAGCTTAGAATACTCAAATCAGAAACCGGCCCTTAGTATCCTTTTATGATACAAAATTAAAATAACCACTAAATTATAGTATTGAAAAAATCCTAATAAGTAAGTGTACCTACGTATAATCCGCGGCACCTAACGTGAGCTCTGGCTACCATACTATCAGTTAGATGCATTGCGTTGCGTTGATAATTCGCATTACTCTTAGATGCGATGATAAGAGTGATCGCTTCAGTTAATCGGCAAAGCTTTATTATAACGGAGTACGCAGTGCACCTACATAAATATTGACATTATTAGGAACATGCAAACAATCATAAGTAATAAATAAAATTGTAATTTAATTATGTATATATACATACCATTATTATATTTGATACATTACATTGATATTTAAACTACCGACTACATATTTTAATGATGTTGTAGCCTGAAGACACATATTTGATTCAGAAAAATAGCCAAGTTTTGCCCGTCTTGCAGGAAGCATGGTTTAAGAGTAACTGGTAAGATGGTTTCTCTTTATAAATGTTGTGATAGTTAAGTATAAAATTATTATGGTTAGGTAAATACCTACATTTTTTTAAAGCAGTTACCTAAATGATCAAGTTATATAGGTGCAAGATGCTAAATTGGCCACATTCAACAAGAAACTCTGCTTGGACGTCATAATAATCTATTTATTTTTCTATCTATATTATTATCATCGTAAGTACGGCAATTCTTGTAGGCTAAGTAGTCAGATACGACGAGCTCCTAAAGAGGTGTCATATGTGCAAACACATCCTAGCTCCCAATCTTCTACTGAATGCGGAAAAAAACAAAATGTCTAAAGTTCTCTTTACCAAATATACATCAACGTGACCTAAATTTAAATCTTGACGGCAAACATTTTAAAGTTATAACGGTAACTGTATTCTTGGGGATTACAATCGATTCAAATGTTAAGTTCGGCTGCATATGCAATAAGGAAGATAAGGCAGTTAACCAATGTAGCCACAGCTAGGCTATTATACTATGCTTATTTCCACGGTATTATGTCATACGGCATTCTGCTGTGGGGATCAGCAGCGGACGTTGACTCAATTTTCATCTTACAAAAGAGGGCAATCCGCGCGATCTATAAAATGGGTCCTCGCGAGTCCCTCAGAGAAAAATTTAAAGTGATCGATATACTGACTCTTCCTTCACTTTATATTTTGAAATATATTTTGTATGTCCGCAAAAATCGAGGGCTTTGCAAAACTAGAAGCGACTTCTATAATTTAAATATTCGCAGTAAGCACGAAATTGTAATACCCAATATCTGATTAACGAAAACTAGCAAGTCTTTTCTTATAAACAGTATACGCTTCTATAACAAGTTGCCAAAGTCAGTTATAGAACTGACCGATAGAAAGTTCAAAAACTACATCAAACGTGTCCTTATTAAAAAAGCATATTATAAAATCAAGGACTACGTTGAAGATACAAATTTTGGCTTTAGCTCCTTCTGCGCATGCGGCTTCCCTGGTAACTCATAAACGGCACAAATATGTGGATGTCTCTAACTATTCTCAATATTACTTTTTCTATTTTTTTCTCTTCTTTCAATTAGAATTTTTACAATTGTTTTCAATCATCTTTATAACCCTTTGCTAAGAATAGTTACAGCACTGATAACAACATTTCCGAAGCCTTCTTTCCCATCTACTTATTATTCACTACCCGGCTTCATTTTGATCCGCAATGATAGGACTGGCAAAGGTGGAGGTGGTGTGGCCGTGTACCTGCGGGCTGACTTACCCTACAGGGTGGTTAGTTCATCTCCTTCGCTTTACTCTGAATCGGCTGAATACTTGTTTATTGAAGTATGTGTTCATCACACAAAAGTTTTACTTGCAGTGCTCTACAGCCCTAACCTTCACATTGATTACTTCAATTCTCTTGAATCCACTCTCAGCGATCTATGTCCCATGTATGAGCACATTATTTTAATGGGTGACTTCAATACTTGCTTGATTAAAAATGACTCTCGCTCCCTTAAACTCCTTTCACTCTTGTCTTCGTTCAATCTTCAAGTTTTGCCTCTCTCTGCTACTCACTATTTTCCAAATTGTACGCCTTCTTTACTTGATCTTATGATTGTTTCCTCTCCTAATAATGTTTCTTCCCATGGCCAGCTTACTGCTACTTTCTCTTACCACGATCTTGTTTATCTATCTTATCGAATCCGTGTTCCCAAGCATAAGCCCCAGTTCTTATATCTTCGTAACTACAAGGGCATAAACCTGGAGGCACTGCGGCGTGATGCCGGTGATCTCGATTGGTCACCTCTGGTAGAGACCGACGACATCGATGACAAGGTGGAGTGCCTTAATAAAACCATTCTTAACTTGTATGACCAGCATGCCCCTATACGACGAGTCAAAGTACGGCATAATCCTGCACCATGGATTACATCACAAATTAAAGAGCATATGGCCCGTAGGGACAAAGCCAAAAGCAGGTATAAGCGCAGACCTTCAGACCTGAATCTCGCTTATTACAAATCTCTACGTAATCGCTGCAGTCATCTGTGTCAGGATGCTAAGAGGCGCTACTTCCATGAACAACTCAATAACCGCAGTTCTTCCGATATATGGAGATTCCTTAAGTCTGTAGGCATAGGCAAATCGCCTACCAACCAGTGCAAAGATGTGAACCTTAATGATCTCAACAGTCATTTCTCTCGTCTTCCTTTTTCTCTTGATAAGTGTGTCAAGGCAGCAACTTTGGAGCATCTTTCCAGTTTGCCGTTGCCACAATGTCCTACCTTTAACCTTAGCGATGTTACCGAGGATGACGTTAAGAGGTCTGTTTCGGCAATAACTTCTTTAGCAGTCGGTAATGATAAGTTATGCTCCAGAATGATTACTCTTATCCTTCCATCATTGCTTCCTGTTCTAACTCACATCTTCAATCACTCGTTTACCTCTTCCTCTTTTCCGACGGTCTGGAAGCAGGCTCACATCATACCCTTACCTAAAACCAACAATCCTTATTTATTAACTCACTTTAGACCTATTTCTATTCTTCCATTTCTCTCTAAAGTCTTCGAACACTTAGTCCATAGACAAGTATCATATATTTCATATACATTATATTATATTTCTTGACGTCAAACTCTTTAATATCTCCCTTTCAATCCGGTTTTCGTTCGGGTCACAGCACTGTTTCTGCACTTTTAAAAGTGACTGACGATATCCGCTGGGCAATGGAGAATAAGTCCCTTACTGTACTTGTATTGCTCGACTTTAGCAGTGCCTTCAACTCAGTGGATTTCGACATTTTACTCGGTGTTCTGGAATCCATCAATTTCTCTTCTTCCGCCTTAGCATGGTTCAATTCTTATCTTCGGGGACGTTCTCAGTGTGTTCGCCTTGACGAGTCCTTCTCTGATTGGTGTAGCCTCACTGAGGGGGTTCCTCAGGGTAGCGTTCTCTCGCCTCTTCTTTTTTCAATCTTTATTAACGTTACCAGAGTAATCTTATCTAGTTTCCATCTTTACGCAGATGACTTGCAGTTGTATCGACATTTTACTGCAGACGACGCTGGTTCTGCTATTGCGGCCATGAATCGAGACTTGGCATGTATCAGCTCATGGGCTAAATCATTTGGGCTACAAATTAACCCAAGTAAATCACAGGCCATGGTCATAGGCAGCAAATTCGTTCGCAATGCGGCTAACGTTGCTTCTTTGATGCCTCTATATCTCGACGGTGTTCGCATAAACTTTACTGAAACCGCAAAGGATCTGGGGGTAATCATTGACTCTAATCTTTCGTGGCATGCTCAGGTCAACGAAGTTAGTCGTAAGGTACATTTTTCATTTCATTCGCTGAAGTGCCTTCAGAGTCCTTAAAGACTAAAATTTCTTTGGCGCAAACACTTATTCAGCCGATTATAGATTATGCCGATGCCTGTTACCTGGATGCTACAGAGGAGCTATTAAACAAGCTTGAGCGCCTGCAAAATTTATGCATTCGCTTTGTTTATGGTCTACGTAAGTATGATCATGTTTCTCACCTTCGCAAAGAACTCAAGTGGCTCCCAATCCGTCTTCGCAGAAACACTCGGATTTTATGTCTCCTCTTCAACATCTTACACAACCCGTCTTATCCTTCCTACCTGCGTGAGCGTTTTTCTTACGCCCGCCCTAGAGATACATTATGCAGGTCACATCTTAGATCCCTCCTTAAATCCCATCCTCATAAAACCAGTTATTATTCCTATTCCTTCTCTGTCCATGCTGTAAGATTGTGGAACTCACTTCCGCCTAGCATCAGAGATCTAGATACTATCTCGCTTTTTAAAAAACGATTAAAAGAGCATTATCTTTCCTCTCAAATCTGATCTTTATAAGCATATTTATATATATTTAGTATCTATATTTTAGTTATGAGTTATGTATTTATTTAAGTATATATCACTTACACTATATGTGTTTGTTTATATATATTTATATGTTTTTATATTTTAGGTTAGTCGTTCATTTTTCTTCTCTTCCTGTTCTCACACACTATTTGTCTACATTTCTTCTTCATTTCTCCTTTTCGCGGGTCTGCTGGTAGAAATTTCTCAAGAAATAAGCAGTACCTTTGTACTCCTTTGTCATGATGTGTTTTCTGTATGTATTTTCTGTGTGTACATTAATAATAAAATAAATAAATAAATAAACATTTGTGCTACATATTAAATTTGGTTTTGTTATACGTTTTTTTTTTTTTTATCTTTGTATAATTTTATTGTTTTGTGAATGTGTGAACATTGTAGGCCTTCTAGATTTCTAGATGCTTGATAACATTTTTTCTCGTTTTACTTTCTTTTTTTTTTAGTTTTTAACGTCTTATTGTCGGGCCTACGTTGTCCCCCCATGACTAAGGCGCAGCGCAGGCGCAGCTGGAGGCGCGGCGGAGAGCAATTGAAGACAACAATTTAATATAAACCTTAACTACCTTGACATACGGTCAATATAAGATCACTGTGTCGTGCACCGCTCGGCTCGTTCTTATTTATCTTTGCCATGACATTTTCAACTTTATAACATAAGAATTAGGGTCTAATTTAAATTGTTATCTTCTCAGTATCTTCGCCGCGCCACTCCAGGTGTGCCCTGGGCCTTAGTAATGCTGTAACATGGAAATATTGTAAAACCAAACCATATGTTTAAAAGAGTAACCGTGGAGTTTCTTGCCGGTTCTTTTCCACAGGAAACGACCAACCCGAACCGTGCGCCTTTTGTCGATGTTTTATAAGTGCCCATGTAGGACTATGTAAAATAAAAATACATGTTTTTGATTTTTTGACCACCCCGGAAGTGGCTCCACGTGTCACATCTCCCGATGTGTTTCAGGAGCTCGAAGTCGACCGCAGCGAGCTAGACAGCTTGGAGGAGTTGGCGTCGATGCCCACGGCAACTCCACTTCCACCTAACGAACTGCTTTTGACGAATGACGACGCCGCCCCCACCTCAAGAGTAAAAATGTGCAGATTTTCTCATGATGTGTTCCCTGATATTATTATTAAATTTTTAATCGAATGTGTTTGTTGTAGTGGCAACTATTTTGACCGGACCTTCTCAGGGCGAAACTGTATTCATACCACGAATTCTATTGATTCCTAATGATCATATTATCTTTGAATTCAAGAGACTGCAGTTTCCTTTGAAAGTCTGCTTCGCCACGACAATTATAGGGCTCAAGGACAAACAAAACTCTGAAGTATGCTGGTGTAGATTTGAGGGAGAATTGCTTTTCTCATGGATAGTTCTATGTAGCGTGTTCACGTGTTAGCTCATCTAATAGTCTGGTGAAATTGGCGCCGACATCCAAAATGGTTAAAAGTGTTGTTTATAAGGAAATAGTTTAATTTAATTACTTATGATTATGATTACTTATTATTAGTCATGGATATACACAGAAATAGTGAAGGGATAGGGACGGGACAAAGATAGAGCTTATTGATGATAAATAGGTAAGTATAAGTCTGTCCTAAGAAACACTTTCGCATTACATTATTTTTATCACATTTTTTTTTACTTTTTCTCTACTTACTTTTAAAATATGGTAAGGAGAAGCATGTATTCAACGCGTGCGAAGCCGCGGGTAAAAGCTAGTAATATTATAAAGAGGCCCGCCAGCCTCAATGAGCATAATTAAATAAGTAGTAGTAGTAACATAATTTCAAATTGATTTTATCTATAAAAATATATATACGCATCCAAATACTTATTTTTTCGAATTAAGAAATCGGGTATCTATCGATATCGATAATGTAATTCAAAATGCAATGTGTTATACTGCACAGATGTGACTGTGGTTGAGTAGTAGTAGATATCGACCTATAACATGAAATACGGCAAACGCCATCTATGATCAGGTAGCGGAATTTGCTTGGCGATCGAACCTAATTTGACTTTAGATTACAAAACAAAAAGTACATTTTATAAGTTGGTCGACTATTACTCGTAAACTTGTAAAGCCTACTTGTAAGGTACGAATGCAATTGAAAAATTACTTTAATAATGTTGTTAGCTGTGTAAAACAGATAGTAAATATATGCTTACGAACTATGTTTACTATTATTATTATAGCCTCTGTTGCCAACAATCTCGGTGCGAGTGTCGGCGTGTCAGCGTGACACGAAGGCCTCTTCCAGTATTTTCCACTCCTCTCTAATTCTAGCAGTTCGGTGCCATACCCGATATGCTTTTTATGTCATCAGACCAGCGCTTTCTTTGTCTTCCTCTTTTCCGCTTTGTTATGTATCTAGGGGTCCATTCTGTTATGTTCTTTGTCCACTTGCTCTTGTTTTCACGCATATGACCCACCCATCCCCATTTGAGATTTCTAGTTTTTGTAACAGCGTCTTCTATTTTTGTTTTGAGTGGTAAGTCTGTGGCCCTTTTCCTGTCTCTTTTTGTATACCCTAGCATGCTCCTTTCCATGGCTCTTTTGCATGTTGTCAACTTTTGGTCTTGCTTTTTTGTATTTGGCCATGTAGGGCATCCGTAAGTAAGTATAGGTAATATATTCAAGTCATGTGTTATATATTCTTCTCTTTATTGCAATGTTCTACTGTTTGCTTTTCATTACCTCTTTAAGAGTCCAGAACCTTTTGCATGAATTGGCAACCCGTCTCTCTATCTCCAACTCCATTTGGTCCTTGAAGGATATTAACTGGCCCAAGTAAATATAGGAATCTACATATGCTATTTTCTCCTCTTCTAGTTTTATGACTTCTTGGGATCTGTTCGTAATTATTTTTGTCCTAGTTTTGTCCATTGTTAGGCCCACCCTTTTGCTTTCTTGTGCCAGGTCCTGGAGCATGGTTTGAAGACTTTCTGGTTTATCTGCTATGAGTATGATGTCATCAGCGAATCTCAGGTGGTTTAGGGTTGTTCCATTAATGTTTATTCCCATATCATCCCAATCGAGCTTCCTGAAGACTTCTTCTAGTACCGAAGAGAAAAGTTTTGGTGAGAGTGGATCACCCTGTCTCACGCCTCTGTTTATTGGGAAGATTTTGCCCGCTTTTTCCAGCTTTATTCGTGCCGTGCTGTTTGTGTATTCATTTTTTATTATCCTTATGTATTATGAACCATGTAAAAATATACAAAAATAAAATCAGCAGTAAAAATTTTGTAAAATGCCATTGAAAAATTACTTAAATAACGTTGTCTGCTGTGTAAAACAGAGTAATTATATGCTTTTGAACCATGTAGAAATATACAAAAATAAAATTATAACATCCTTAATAATAATGATTTCTAAATTAATAATGTTTAAGCTCAAATAACGCATTGGAGTGGCCAGAGTCGTTGGCAGTACCGCTCCCTAATCCATACGGCGCATGTGCGCGGGGCTGTCTATTTTGTGTTAGCGCAGAAGTATTTTCGACGTTTAGTAATCTAAAGTCAAATTAGGTTTTATTTCCAAGCAAATTACTTATTTTATTTTGTCGATACCCATCTATAAAGTCAATATTCGAGCCAACTATATCACTAATTGAGTAGCGTAAAACTTTCCAGAACGAAATAGTGAATACCGCAGATTAGAAGTGAATACATACGAATTTTTTATTTATTTATTTAAACTTCATGCACAAAGGTACAATGGCGGACTTAATGCCTTAGGCATTCTCTACCAGTCAACCAAGGGTGGTGGAGAGATAACATGGCAGGTGTATTGTTTAAACCGTGGAATGCAAACAACAAAACAAAAAATAACAATAATATGTCACTTAAATACATATGTTACATATATATCTTATACATATTATAGTACATACCTATATACATATATCTATATATATATATACATACATAAACTCACGCCTTTTTCCCATGGGGGTAGGCAGAAACTACAGAACGCCACCTGCTACGATAAACATATATAATATATACATATATTAATAATGTAATGAAAAGAAGTTATAGAGATGACCCCTCTCTCCGCTGAAAGTAAATCCGTAGTATCCGCTTGAAAGCATACCGAAATATATAGAAATTGGTCGAAAATGATTAGGTAGAGAGGGATTTGCAATTTTTGGAAGTGGACGGACATAGGCCTTGCGCCACAGGG
The DNA here is from genome assembly GCA_945859665.1 of Anorthoa munda. Taxonomy (NCBI): domain Eukaryota; kingdom Metazoa; phylum Arthropoda; class Insecta; order Lepidoptera; family Noctuidae; genus Anorthoa; species Anorthoa munda. The sequence continues at coordinate 429,314 of OX243918.1, forward strand.
ATGGAAACTGACCGGAATCTAGGGAAAAGTTTATGGTGTGGGTAATCGGAGGAAGAAAAAAGTCGAGGATCAAGGTGACCATATAACGACTGATGTCATCATGGCCCACAGCTTTGGATTTAATAGATAGGATCATCTTTTTAATTTCATCTTCGGTAGTGGGATAAAAGTTGAATGGTCCTATGATAGGACCGGGTAGGCTAGAAATGGAATCGACCATCTGAGACAATATTTGGGCATCCAAGTGGCAAGCGGATGTGAAGTGACGGTTGATTTCATCCAGGCGTCTTGGGAAAATCCACTTTTTTAAATTCCGAAAGAGAAATAAACATGGAGGGTGCGCGCAAGGATCCAGGAACGAACCATACCATTCCCCGTAGTTCTAACGCGCGCTCGTATCGGCTCCTTTCGCAATTCGCACCCGCAGTGGTACTCAAATAGATAATATTTTTCTAACTCCAGTTGCGAAGTTGGATTTTATAACTCCTTCTTCAGTTACCAGTTAGTCCTTCTTTAGTTTAAGTCAAGAGTGAATAGGTTACTTCTAGGCAAGCGTGCTTCACCGTAGACCACATCATCGTTTACTATCAGGTGAGATAGTGGTCAAAAGCGAGCATATAGATTAAAAAATTCATCATCCTATGTGGACCTTTTTAGGGTTCCGTACCCAAAGGGTAAAAACGGGACCCTATTACTGAGACTTCGTTGTCCGTCTGTCTGTCTGTCTGTCTGTCTGTCACCAGGCTGTATCTCATGAACCGTGATAGTTAGACAGTTGAAATTTTCACAGATGATGTATTCCTGTTGCCGCTATAACAACAAATACTAAAAATAGTATAAAATTAATATTTAAGGGGGGCTCCCATACAACAAACGTGATATTTTTGCCGTTTTTTGCTCGATATTAATAACGGCAACAGGTAGACGCTTGAAATATTCACAGAATATTTAGTTGTATATTCTCTTCAAAAAATTATTATTATTAAATTAAAATAAAATAAATTAAGGGGGGCTCCCATACAACAAACGTGATTTTTTTGCAGTGTTTTGCGATAATGGTACGGAACCCTTCGTGTGCGAGTCCGACTCGCACTTGGCCGGTTTTTTATACGTTGTATGCCGCTGAAACCGTTTTAATGTTCATGTAACAATAACAAAATCCTCTTCTTTTCTTAGTCTGCATTATTATGCAAGTTCGGAACCCTATTACTGCGCGTGGCCTGACACGCACTTGGCCGGTTTTTACTTTAAGGTTACTGTATGTATTATTGTTTATATCTTGGTGTACAATAAAATATTTTAAGTATTAATTTCTTTCCAACACTTTCAGAAATGTGTATCTTCGAGCCATACGTGTCCAGCCCACATACCACAATCTAGCAGTCATAGCTGCGAACAAGACCCCGTCGCGCGGCGCCTGCAGATAGCGCGGGGTGTGCGCCAGGCGCACTTCGAGTGGGAGCTGGCGTGCCGCGCCGCCGCACCCCGCGCGCCGCCCCCCTGCCCCGCACCCTACGTGCTCACGGGAGAGCGCGAGTGCGCGCGCGCTACCGACGGCTGCACGTACGCCGTGGTTGCGCCCGCGCCCAACGCCCCCGCGCGTTGCCAGCCCGGCCGCGCGCCACCACCGCCGCGCTGCGTGCAGCTGGCGCCCGACGGCGCATGTCGCATCAGGGGCAACAAGTACCTGGATCCGTGCGCACACCAACCGCGCGTCATGATCGAGGTCGACCGCGGCATGAACCAGTACGGCTGCAGCACACCACCGCCTGTCCGCCCGCCTGGCAGTGGCGCAGCGCCAGGCGGGCCAACCTGCAAGTCGGGCTGGGGCTCGCCATCGACTTGCACTTATAGTGGCGGCGCGTCACCGCGCTGTCGCCCCCCTACCATTGTTGAGATACTTCGTGCCCGCTCTCTAGCTTGTCAAAACAACAGACGCACTCACACATCTGCGGCGCTCTTAAAAGCGGAAAAGTGTGTAACACCTGTATCTGGAGGTTTAGAAGGTATGCTGCGCTCGAAAGAACAGTTGAAGGAGGCAGGGCTCGGGCGCGTCGTGACGGATGCAGAGGGCGCGGCGAGAGAGCGTGCGGCGCCGGGTGGCCGGCTGGAACTGAACGTGCCGCCCGGCACGGAGCGCGTGGCCGTACATGTGTCACTGCTGGCTGCGGGCTCCACGTCAGACTCGTATCCAGCCGCTAGTGAATCAACCGCTTCCCTCTGTACTAATTTAGACGCGTCGGTAAGGCGATGTCCGTGGTTACCGATAGAGAAAAGCCAGAAAAAATTGACAGTTTCGGGAGACCTTGGTGCGCAGTCCGCAGGTGCACGGTGTTCAGGGCTGTGCTCGCCGTGCGGCCCACCTACTCCGCGACGCTGCAAGCCGGGCCCGGCACCACATGAATTAAAGAATGAAACTAAACAATGTTCCTCAACGTCGGCTTTTTTGGCTAACACTGTTATCTGAACCAGCCATAGTCGTGTGTGTGTATGATTTTAAATAAAAAATTACCTACATAATACTGCCCAGATTATTATATATTTTTAACTTATCTATTCACTACACTATCTACACTACTGGCATAAGAGAGATTCATATTTTTTATGGTTAACTGAACTTACCTGTAAGTGAAATTCAACCAAAATTAAACGAGATGCTGCATCCGAAGAGATTTAATACGCATTGGTAGTACGCCCGATGTACTGCATTGCTCACACTGTTCAAAGACTAAAAAAAAAAGATGTTAGTTTGATAATCTATGGCAGAGCCATAGTTTATGACATATGTCGATGGTTGTGTCATTCGTTTTAGAGTCCTTCATAAATGAGTTAAATATGCCATCAGCAAATGCCCTGTCTTGTTCGGCATCCAGAACAGGCTGGTTGTAAAATTTGCAAAATATATAGAATTACCCGTACATGTTTACAGTCGTTATATATTTAAAAATACAGTGTAGGCCCAATTTAGTTATGGGAAAGTTATCAAACTAATTTAACCAACAGTGACTCAAAAAACAGTGACTAAAATAAATGTGACCAATAGTGAATACGTCAAACTATAAAAGTGACAACTTACAGTAACAATAATCTGGTGACTATCATCAACACAATCGATCCACCACATAGTTTTAAAGTGTGTAAAGAGAAAATAAAACCAAAACGAAAAGTTTTTTTTTTATTATTTTTTTCTCAATATGGTCTACCTACGTCAAGTGAGAAAAATAATCCTGGCACTTAAATTATATCAACAGCCTTGTTCAATACAAATTAATGCCCCGCTGAGATATAGTGCTTAATTTCACCTTACAACACTAGCTACTTCGTGGCTCAGAGGCTGATGCCCGTTTTCACCGACATCCCCTGTACTACCACCTACGTAGGGGATCTTTAGCTTAAAAGCTCCCCCAAACTGGCCCCTAAATTTAATTTCTTTTCACCATCATTTCTTTTACCTAACTAGCGGACCCATATCTATGAGACCTTTTGTTTTCGATAATAGTGACTGCTTCGTCTTTGAACTTATCGATACTTTGAAACTAGACATTTTTTTATGAAATTCTCTGAAGTATTCACTTATATGGATTCTGTTATTAATTAATCATGTTTTTATACCAATAATAAATATTATTTTATTCATATTTTTAATTCATTTCATATTTTCTCGCTTACTTACTCTGTGTATCATCACGAAACCTCGCGTGTCATATGTGGTATTTGTATTTGACACTTCTCTTTTGTGACGTAAGTAGGTACTGCATTGATGTGAGATGAGATTCGGCCGTTTGTATAGGTTTTAATGTAAATTGATTTTGAATTTATTTTACGTATATTTATAATTATAGTTATTTTTTTTTTAGTTTTTGATTGGCTATATTAAATTTTTGTATGAATTTACATTATTTAATTTTATTATGAATTAAAATTTTGCTCTTAATTTATTTGTATTGATTATACGTCATTTTTTAGGGTTCCGTACCCAAAGGTAAAAACGGGACCCATTTACTGAGACTTCGCGGTCCGTCTGTCTGTCTGTCTGTCACCAGGCTGTATCTCATGAACCGTGATAACTACACAGTTGAAATTTTCAGAGATGATGTATTTCTGTTGCCGCTATAACAACAAATACTAAAAACTAATAAAATAAAATATATTTAAGTAGGGCCATACAACAAACGTGATTTTTAGGGTTTCGTACCCAAAGCGTAAAAACGGGACCCTATTACTAAGACTTCGCGATCCGTCTGTCTGTCTGTCTGTCTGTCTGTCCGTCTGTCACCAGGCTGTATCTCATGAACCGTGATAGCTAGACAGTTGTAATTTTCACAGATGATGTATTTTTGTTGCCGCTATAATAACAAATACTAAAAACAATATAAAATAAATAATTAAGGGGGGCTCCCATACAACAAACGTGATATTTTTGCCGTTTTTTGCTCGATATTAATAACGGCAACAGGTAGACGCTTGAAATATTCACAGAATGTTTAGTTGTATATTCTCTTCAAAAAATAATAATTATTAAATTAAAATAAAATAAATTAAGGGGGGCTCCCATACAACAAACGTGATTGTTTACAGTGTTTTGCGATAATGGTACGGAACCCTTCTTGTGCGGTTGCGGTTTTTAAATTTTATTGTGATTTTTGTAACTGATTTTATTTTATTTTGATTTTATTTTTAATGTAGGGTTTCATCATATCATCATCATATCAGCCGAAAGACGTCCACTGCTGGACATAGGCCTCCCCCAAGCGTCGCCACATTGACCGGTCCCGTGCGTCTCGCAACCAGCGGATCCCCGCAACCTTCACCAGGTCATCGGTCCACCTGGTGGGAGGCCTTCCAACGCAACGTCTTCCGGTTCGCGGTCCGCACTCCAGAACCTTTCTGCCCCATCGGCCATCCGTTCTGCGAGCAATGTGCCCTGCCCACTGCCACTTAAGTTTGGCAATCCTTCGGGCTATGTCGGTAACCCTAGTTCTCTTACGGATCTCTACATTTTTGATTCAATCACGCAAGGAAACTCCGAGCATAGCCCTCTCCATTGCCCTTTAAGTGACTGTAAGCTTTCTGATGAGGCCCATTGTAAGCGACCACGTCTCATAGCCATATGTCATCACTGGCAACACACACTGGTCATAGACTTTCGTCTTGAGACACTGTGGTAAGTTGGACGAGAAGACACCGCGCAACTTCCCGAACGCTGCCCAGCCGAGTCGGATTCGACGGTTGACCTCTTTCTCAAAGTTGGCCCTACCCAACTGGATCGTTTGTCCCAGGTAGACATAGTCGTCCACAACTTCGAGTGTAGAGTCTCCAACCTTGATAGGAGTGCGTGTAACATGGGCATTCAACATCATCTTGGTTTTGTCCATATTCATTTTCAGACCCACTCTTTCGGAAGCTCTACTGAGGTCATCGAGCACTGTACTGAGGCTTATGGTTAAGCTTATGTAGGGTTTAAGTTATCTGAATATACGATTTTATTAAAAATAAAAAATATAATAAATAAAATAAAAAATATCAGTTTTAAATATAACTGAAGAACCTGGGGATTTATATCGACAGCACCCTTTCCTGGACTAAACAACTGCAGGATGTCAGTCGTAAACTGTTTGCGTCTGCGGGCCCCCTGAGACGCCTTCGTAACTTTCTTCCTATCACCACTAAAATTGCGATAGCACAATCTCTTCTTCTCCCTATCCTGGACTATGCTGATGCCAGCTATCTCGATCTCACCCAAGACCAATTGGACAAGCTTGAGCGACTTCAAAATCTCTGTATCAGGTTCATATTTGGCTTGCGCAAGTATGACCATGTTTCTGAATTCCGAACCAAGCTCAAATGGCTTCCTATTCGCCTTCGCCGGAATGCCCACATACTTTCATTGCTATATAATGTTCTCTTTAATCCTTCTAGTCCTTTTTATCTTAAAGCACGCTTTCAGTTCCTCTGTGATACACATTCTCGGTCCTTGAGATCATCGGAAAACCTAAAATTAAGCATTCGTATGCATTCCACTTCCTTCTTCGACGAATGTTTCACGGTTCAAGCAGCTCGTTTGTGGAATGCATTACCGATTGAGGTAAGACGTGCGCAAACATTAACTACTTTTAAAAAAATGGTGAAGGAGCATTTCCTATCTCTGTAACTATTCTTCTCCTTTCTCTGTTCTATATTTAATATTTATTAGTATATTATTTTATTTGTATGTATGTATTTTATGTAATATCTAATTAATATTATTTAAGATAGTTTTGTACACTGACAGCCCTATGTCTATCTCCTCTCGTTCAGTCCATCCAAAGGTTGTCTGTAAGAGATTTCCCTGTGCGATAAGACCGCCCATTGTACACTTATCTCTATAATGTTTTGTTTCTGTAATTATTTAAGTGGACGTTGCCAGTCAGCACGTTGCAGGATTTGTAAAGCAGATCAGTGGGGTAGAGAAAAGGGTGGAAATTGGCTACTTTTGAAATTGCTCTCTGAGCCCTTTCAAGAGTGTTAGTAAATTGCTTTGTAGCCAATTAGCCACAGTATTGAAACCTTGTTGAGCGTATTCGTATAATTCTTTACTGGTTTTTGCGGTAAAGATTAACGCCGTGTCGTCGGCATAAGATATGAGTTTGCCTTGTTTAATATCTAAATCACACAGATCGTTAATGTAAATCAGGAATAGGGTTGGGCCCAGAATGCTTCCCTGAGGAACACCATAACCAGTATTTTTTTGCTCATCGCTAGTAATATTGTCTATTTTAACATATTGAGATCGTTCGTCTAAATAGTCAGCAAAAATTTTGAGCGGTTTTCCCCTAATTCCTAAAGCCTTTATTTTTTTTAGAAGCATAGGAACGGACACCGAATCAAAGGCTTTTGCTAGATCAAGGAAGACTCCCAGGGTCTGGTTTCCTTTGCCAAGTTCTTCTGCGATATAATCTGTCAGACTATTCACCGCATCAGCTGTGGATAATTTGGCTCTGAAGCCAAATTGCGCAGATAAGAGGGTAGATGGCGCTGCGTCTATCTTAACGTAAAAAAAATCGCTCTGTGTTAATTATATGTTTAAAAATACTATTACTGTACAGAAGTGAATATAAATAAGTGAACTGTTAAAACATTATGTAATAACTTAGTGACTGTGTTATCTCAGAGTTTTATAAACAAACCGTGAAGTTTAAGCCAAGACTCATATTTTCAAAAACCGTAACATAAACAATAACAACAAGACAATAAAAAGTGTCAATTCGTATTAAACCATATAATTTAATCCATAAGACATACTGTGTTCCTAATATTTAGTAAGAAGTATAATAAAAACAACGATAATAACAAAGACAAAGTGAAAAAAGTGATTAATACAGTCATTTTTAACTTCAACCGTCACGTCACGTCCGTCAAGTAAATTTGAACTATAAACCACCGCAAAAAATAATTTTGATCTTTGGCGCAACTAGTCCAAAAATTTGACAGTTAAACGTATTGCACAGTTGGCCGAGTGGATAAGACAGCCACTTACTTTTGTCAATTAACTTGCGTCGCCAAGTGGTCGCGAGTTCAAACCTCACTCCGAGCAATATTCACTTTTCATAAATTCTAATAGTGCAACTCATAATGAAATACTGACATAAGTAAATTTAGTACCGCTATTATACGCAAGAGGGCAGTAACTAAAACAATATAAAAGTGTAAAACCATACAAAGTAAATAACATTAAACAAACAAAAAAATATTGCAAGATGGAGAACGATCATTCTGATAATATTACATACAGGAAACCACAGCGTTCAAGCTCGCTTTGCGATATAGCTAGTACAGAACAGTCACTCTTTGATGCTACTATGCTAAGCTTACCAAATTCTTCAATCGCTGAATCTCAAGAGAACAAGGAATTACTGGAAAAAATCTGTCTTTTGGAAAATCAAATACTTCATTAAAACAGGAAGTACATAGATTCAAGCAAGTAATTGATATTTACAAAAAGGTTGGAACTGCTGACAATACTATTCGTACACCAAAATCAGTAAAAAAGAAGTGTTCTTCAATGATGTCTAACATCGTCAAAAGCCCTGAATTATTATTTGAAAGCAAGCAAAATCAATCTAAGGAAAATCAGAACAACGCAAAACAGCAAGTACCTCAAATCTTGAGGAACCTGAACTCTGAAGGAGGCTGTAGCAATAATAAATTATTAACACATAGCAATGTCACCAAACATAAAATGTGCATTCTAAGTAGCAATAAAAAGAACGATGTATTGTCTATAGCTGAGAAAACTTTTGATAGCTGTTTCAACCTGTGCCATTATCTGACACCATACGGATGCACCAAACAACTACTTAAGGGTCTTGATACAAAATTATTAAAATTCACTTTAGATGATTTTTGTATAATATTCCTTGGTGAAGAAGACTTTAAGACGACCAATAACTACTATGACATTATATTCCATTTAAGAAACGTATTGCAAGCCATGCAGCATACTAACGTAATAATCTGTTTGCCTACATTTAAGTGCCCTTTTCTTACTACTCTTTTTAATTGCTGAGTAGAGACTTTTAATAACCTACTGTATCTGGATATTTTGACACATGGTCACGCTTTCCTGTTAGACAGCAATCTAAATCTTGAATACGACTACAGCATGTTTGATAGGTACACAGGATCTATTAAAAATCGTGGTCTATCGAGAATATTCAAGGACTTATTAGATTTAATAACTAGTATAACAGAACAATCTTACATAACACAAATTGATATAAGTGAGTCGAAAAAACCCGCCAAACAAAATGAACAAATTTTTCTCGACTAAGCACCTCTACATATTACACCAAAATATTGCTGGATTATTGGGAAAAACAGAAAATCTTACTATTTGCCTACATGAGCTAATTGATAAGCATATATGGGTCGATATTTTATGCATTACTGAGCATTTTATGATGGAGGGCTATGAAAAACATCTCAACATAATGGATTATAGTTTACCAGCCAGTTTCAGTCGCAAGACAAGCAAACGAGGCGGAGCGTGTATATTAGTAAGGAAAGGACATCAATGGAGGGAACTGTTGCAAATAGCAAAATTATCTACAAATGGTGTTTTTGAATGTTGCGCCATTGAATTAACGACGGATAAGACAGTGATTGTTTGTGTATACAGAGTACCCAATGCAAGCAACTTTAATGAGTGTATTGAAAAGTTAGATATGATGTTACGTATGCTTGTAAAAAAGTCCTATAAAAATATAGTTTTGGCCGGGGATTTTAATATAGATCTATTAAAGCGAAATAGGCAATCAATTTAATTTGAGACATTGTTACTTAATTACAACCTAAAACTTGCTCTATATGAACCAACTCGTCTTGGGAGTCAGTCATGCATTGACAACTTTGCGCATAATTTTAGCAAGTCCTTTAAGGCTTCTGTACTAGAATTAGCTCTCTCTGACCATACGGCTCAACTCCTTAAATGCCCTATTAAGACTGTCTGTTCTATTAAACAATGGCGTATACTAAGACGCGACTATAATAATGACAATTTAAATAAATTTAAATCGTATTTGAGTAGTTTAACATTTTCAGATGTATATAAATCGAATAATCCTAATATAGCTTTCAATGCATTCACGGAAATGTTTTTGTTTCTATATAACCAATGCTTTCCTAAAAGAGCAACATATGTGAAAGCATCCAAGAAGCAAAAGTGGGTATCACGCGGTATTAAAAAATGTAGTACAAAGAAACGCCATTTATTATGGCAGTATCGATTGAAACCTACGCAACGAAACAAAACTCTTTTTAAGAATTATTGTAATACGTTAAAAAAGGTCATTTATTTGACAAAAAAAGCAAAAAATACGTATAAAATACAAACGTCTAGTAATAAATCTAAAACGACATGGCAAATTATTAATGAAAATAAATTAAATACTCCTAAGAATAACATTAATAAAATTCGTATCAACGATACAATTATCTCAGACCCTAAACAAATTGCAAACATGTTTAATGATTTTTTTGTAGATAAAATAAAACCAATTACTTCAGGGGCAACTGTCACTAACCATATCCTAAATAGAAAGGATTCGATGTTTATGGCTCCCAGCTTGCCTACGGACATATTTAGAATCATTTTAGCCCTCAGAAACACGAAGAGTGTAGGTTATGATGGTGTTAGTACAGAAATTATTAAAGCTGTCGCTGACATAGTATGTGGCCCACTGTGTCATATAATGAACTTGTGTATTTGTGAGGGAATGTTTCCTAATGCTTTGAAAAAATCTATAGTAAAGTCATTAGATAAGAAGCAAGAGAAAGACCTGATGCAATATTACAGACCAGTATCATTAATATCCATTTTCTCTAAAATATTTGAAAAATATATTTCTCGAGAACTAAGCACATATATGGATAAACATGATATACTTTGTAATGAGCAACACGGTTTTAGAAAAAACAAAACAATCAATATGGCGGTTTACGACTTTCTACACAAAATCATGATAAATATGGATAAGAATACACCCATCTGTGCCATTTACTGCGACATGACGCAGGCATTTGATTATGTTCAGCATAATATTCTATTAAAAAAACTCGAAGCGTATGGCTTAAGAGGAAATGTTCAAAAGCTCTTACAATCTTATTTACAAGACAGGAAGCAAATAACAGAAATCACGACGATTAATACGAGCACTAAACGTGAAGTAATTTTTTCATCTGGAGAGCGTAATGTCAACTATGGCGTACCGCAAGGAAGCGTATTAGGTCCACCGCTTTTTATCCTTTACATTAACGATTTTCCTAAATGTATAGAACACAGTATGACACTTTTTGCAGATGACAGCACGATAACCATTCCTTGTGATAATCAGCAAATGTATGAATCTGATATAAATAATACATTAAACAAAGCGATTCGATGGTTAGAAAATAATAACCTCAACATCAACTTAACTAAAACAGTAATAATGCATTTTAGCCAACGGCAGATAAAATTTCCAATTTTTATGATTAAATATAATAATAATTTAATTGACGCTGTAAATTCCACTAAGTTTTTAGGATTAACGATGGATCGAAATTTAAATTGGAAGGCTCACATAGAGGTTATTAGCAAAAAACTAAGTAACAGTGCATTTGCACTATATAAACTATCGCGAATACTAACGAATACTAAAGACTGATGCCCTATTAACCGCTTATTACGGCATAGCTGAGCCCATTATCAGATATGGCATTATTTTTTGGGGACTCTCTACGGATAGAGATATTGCATTTCAAACCCAAAAAAAATGTCTTTGATCCTTATTTAAATTAAAAATGACTGACAGCTGCAAGCCGTTTTTCGTAAGCCACAACATCATGACTTTACCTTCAATTAATATTTTTGAAATCGCGATATTTGTTAAAACAAATCCTAATCTATTTCCCTGCATGGCAGACCTGTTTCCTAGAAATAGACGTGATAACAGTCAACTCTGTCAACATAGTTCTCGTACTGCACATATGCGCAAGAGTGTTTTTTGTATGGCTCCCATTATTTACAATCATCTACCCAGTAGCTGGAAAGAGCTAAGCGTAGAAGCATTTAAAAGGAAAATGAAATATTTTTTGGCTAGTAAAGCATATTATTTAAGGGGGGTAAGGGAAGAACGGTGACCAACATCTAAACCGATCCAAATGTCAACCTCTCGTGCACGCGCCGGATGGCGGCGGCAACCAATTGGATGCCGTGGTGCCCCCTGCCAGATAACGAACGAGGCACTGGCGACCGAGCAATGGCGGGATAACCATACACCTAACAGGGTAACCTGTTAGAAGAGGCTACAGAGAGCCTTGGAATTTAAATCTTTCCTAAAATATCTGGATGGTGCATAACGAGCATCAACGCCGAACCTTGGGCGGCGGTAAATAACCCGACTCAGCCTGCCTAACAAGCAGTGTCTTGTTAGGGGTAGGAAGTAACCTCCACAACCCGCAACTCCAAGGTTTCATGTTGGAGTCGGGGGCATTGGCTTCACCGCCCGTGTCACGAGGTAGAAAGCCTCTCTAAAACATTCACCCTTAATCCTAAGGTGGGAACGCGCCGAGAGGATGAATGGCTAGTAGGTTTCAAGTCGCGAGCGCCGACCTCGACGGACCCGGCTAACGTCGTTGTATTGAGCCTTCTTGAGGGAATAGGCGTCACCCTTCAAGTGACTATTTATATTGTTCTTACTCGTGGGAACAATATGAATGATAATAATGAAAATAATAAAACACCAAACAATCCAAACAATATGATCCAACAAACATTTCACAAAAGCATGTTCATCAGACATCGGAGTAACAGCCTAACATTAGTCGCAGATAGCAAACCTACCGACAAGCAAATTCAAATAAACGACATAGATTCTGAAAATAAAAATGAGAATTCTTTAACTCCTTGGCAAAATGATAAAGTGCCTCCTAAAAGGCAAAAGAGAAAGGAGACAAGCCCAATACATGGTGACAACATGAAGAAATCTAAAAATTCAACCACTTTTGCAGTGCCTACGCACAACCAATTCGACATCCTAAACAGAGATGAAATAGAAGAACCAGCTACTGAGTACATACCGAAACCTGAGCCCATCTTTGTGACAGGAGTCATGGACATCACATCTCTAAAAGCTACGCTAAATAAAATTGTTGATGATAATCTGTATAAAATGACAACATTAAGATCCGGCCATATCATTAAGTTAATGCCGAATGACATACAGACCTACAAAGCAATAAGAGAACAGTTCATAACAAACAATATAGCGAACTACACTTACAAACTGAAATGCGAGAGAGCATATAGGGTGGTACTACGAGGACTTCATGCTACAGAAAATACATCTCTAATCAAACAAGAACTGAAAGAACAAGGACACGAGGTCAGGCAGATAGTAAACGTTCTACACAGGTCTACCAAAGAAGCATTACCCGTGTTCTTTGTGGACCTAGAACCAAACAATAATAATAAGGACATATTTAAACTAAGATTTTTAAGCCAAATGAAAGTGTCTTTCGAAGCCCCCTATAAAAAAAAAGAAATCATGCAATGCAAGAGATGCCAAAGATTTGGTCACACTAAAAATCAGTGCTTTAGACCATTTAGATGTGTAAAATGCGGCAATGAACATCCTACTTCAACGTGCACCAAAACACCAGACTCAGACGCAACATGCGCAAACTGCCAGGAAAAACACCCTGCGAGCTACAAAGGCTGTGCAAAATATAAACAATACAAGGAAAGAATACTAAAAACCAAACCAACCAATAAAGATGCCGCCCCCATTCGGAACGCAAAAGTGATTAAAACAACAGAACGAACGGACAAACAGAACATAAGACACACTAAATCCGTGGAAGCAAAAAGGAGCTACGCGGATGTAACAAAAGATAGACCGCTGAACGAAGGATTAACTGACTCTGAAAACTTTCCAGACCGACTAGAACTAATGTTTGCTAAATTTCAACAAATCATGATCAGCATGATGGACAAAATGATGGACCGTATGATCCAGCTAGTCTCAAGCCTTTTCACAAAATGAACCACACACTCCGAATTGTCACGTGGAATGCCAATGGCTTGACGGAACGACGTCAAGAGTTACAAACATTTCTCCAAACAGAAAAAGTTGACATAGCATTAATCTCCGAGACGAGATTCACTTCAAAATCTCACTTTACCATGACTAATTATACAGTGTACACGCCAAATCACCCGTCAGGGAATAGCCACGGAGGAACAGCAGTAGTTATAAGAAATAACATAAAAAACTATGAACTAGAGAAATACCAGACAGATAAAAGCTACAAAGATACAAGCAACGTCAATAAAAGTGTACAACGGTAAAGTTGAGACAACCATGTCTGCAGTTTATTGTCCACCCAGACACACGATTACCAAAAGAGACTTTAACTCGTACTTCTCTATTCTCGGCTCCAGATTTATATGTGGCGGGGATTGGAATTCTAAACACACACACTGGGGTTCACGCTTAATTACACACCGAGGAAGGCAACTATAAAGTTTATAAGGCTTAGTACAAGATCTAAATCTTGAGTGTTTGACCTCACGAGAACCAACATACTGGCCAACGGATAGAAGTAAAATTCCTGACTTACTGGATTTCTTTGTCACCAAAAATATAAGCCGAAACTACATGACCACTGAAACATGCACGGATCTTTCATCTGATCACACACCAGTCATACTAAATGTCAACTCAAGGGTAGTACTGGTGCAACCTGTGGAAAGGCTATATAACAAAGTGACAAACTGGGCAATGTATCAAGAAATCGTCTCAATAGAAACGAAGCTCATAAATCCATTACAAACGGTAGATGATATAGAGGAGGCTATAGAGAACCTCAATAAGACCATACATAAAGCAGCTACAACCTCCACAAGGGTGCGAAGGAAAATTTCTCTTATTTTGAACGAATATCCGAAGCCTATAAGGGAAAAGCTAGTCGAACGTCGTAATCTGAGGAAAGTATGGCACAGAACAAGATATCCTGCAGACAAAGCCGCATTCAACCAAGCCTCTAAAGAACTGAATAAGCTGATAAAAACTTTCAACAACGATCACCTACAAGCGTTCCTTTCTGACTTGACTCCAAGCCTAGACACAAACTACTCACTATAGAAAGCAACACATAGATTGAAACGTTCCAATAATCAGATCCCTCCTATCAGAAAAAGTAACGGAAACTGGGCCAGATCAGACATGGAGAAGGCTAAAGCATTCGCGGAACACCTTAGTAAAGTATTTCAACCATTTCCAGAGGTGAGGCCTGAGCAAGGCATTGAAATTGAAAGCTACCTAGAAAGTCCACTACAACTGTGCCTGCCACTAAAATATGTAAGTCCTACAGAAGTAGCCGGCGAAATAAAAAATCTAAAGGACGGAAAATCACCGGGATATGACCTTATTGACAGCACTCTTCTGAAAAATCTTCCAAAGAAAGGAATCGTTGCAATAGTCAGGATATTCAATGCCTGCTTACGGTTAAACCACTTCCCAGATGGAAAGGAAGATAGCGCAGGTGATAATTTTACCCAAACCCGGTAAGCCACCAAACGAAGTAGCCTCATACAGACCTATTAGCCTTCTGCCAATAATAGGCAAATTCTTTGAAAAGATGCTACTGAGGAGGATGAAGGCTCACCTAAATGAAGTTATACCAAAACACCAATTTGGCTTTAGGGAGAACCACGGAACGGTCGAACAGGTTCACCGTATCGTCGACGTCATAAGCAGATCGCTTGAAGAAAAGAAGTTTTGTTCCGCAGTCTTTTTAGACATTAGCCAGGCTTTTGATAAGGTTTGGCATGAGGGCCTATTATATAAAATCAAAAAGATGCTCCCACACTCTTTTTACCACATACTGCTGTCATATCTCAATGGGCGATGCTTCGAAGTTAAGTTCCACGACGAACTCTCAGATCTGTTCGAGATTGAGTCGGGCGTGCCCCAGGGCAGCATATTGGGACCAGTCCTATACACCATATTTACTGCTGATCTACCAACAACTGACAGCACTACTATTGCAACGTATGCGGACGACACCGCTTTACTATCCACAAATACGAACCCAAGTACGGCATCCGAACACCTACAACATCACCTAGACAAAATAGAGAAATTACTTAAGATCTGGAGGATGCACGCAAACCAAAGCAAGTCAACCCATGTTACATTTACGCTCCGGAGAGACTCTTGTCCTCCGGTGCAAATTAACAACAGCGAAATTCCGCAGGATGATCATGCAAAATACTTGGGTATGCACTTGGACCGAAGGCTGACATGGTAAAAACATATATGGGCCAAGCGGAAGCAACTTGACTTAAAATTGCGCAGCATGTACTGGCTAATAGGACGTCACTCGCAAATGAGCAATCACAGCAAGTTGACTGTGTATAAGGCCATCTTGAAACCAATTTGGACCTATGATATCCAGCTCTGGGGCACAGCCAGTAATAGCAATATTGAGATACTGGAACGATTCCAAACCAAAACACTCAGATCAATCTTCAACATACCAAGGTACATCAGTAACAAAATCATATATCTTGACCTGAAACTACCAACTGTTAAACAGGAGATCATGAAATACAGTATTAACTATCAGAGGAGACTTAAACAGCATAGAAATGAGCTTGCCCTTGGACTATCAGGAGACAAAAGTTTGCAATATAGGAGATTGAAGAGACATAGTGTTCCAAACTTACTGGATAGATTCGTCACGATGGAATGAGACACGTAACTGTGAAGTGACTCACCAAGCTAAAGAACCCAGACAGATACAATGTATCGGACAGAGAAGTGGCCTATTGTTACTTTCAACAGATTGCCACGAGGCAGAAAGAGAGAAAAAAAAATAAAAATTAAAGCATATTATGATGTTAACGAATTTTTAATGGAATCATTTTAAATTGACATGCTTTTTTACAAATTAATTTGATCTAAATGTATGTAATGTAATAATGTTTTTGATAATGACTCTTTATTTATTTTGTTATTGAATATTTTGGACTTTAAATGTTGACATTATATTTATATTGTATCTTTTTTAATTTTTAAATGATTGAATATTTGACAATTTTGTATGTAACTAACCTATCTATTTCCATATGAACTAATTATGAATTAATTATTATTACCAATCAATCAAATTTAATTTATGTCAGCATTGTCAATGTTGCTGAATGTTGTTATTATTTAATTGCAAGTTTGTATTAATATTTGCACACCATGACAATATGGTAAACATGTTAGCACAACCCCATGTTTTTATATCACCTTGCATGCTTTTTTGTTTCTTATAATTGTATGTACACACATGTTTTAGCAAATAAAGTAATCTGAATCTGATAATAGATTATTTTTTTCTAGGTAATTAACTAGTCTACTATTTACAATTTTCTCTAGTATTTTAGATATTGAAGGGAGTAAAGATATCGGTCTATAATTATTTACTAAGTTTTTGTTTCCGGATTTAAAGATAGGGATTACAACTGCTTTTTTCAGACATCTAGGGAAAATACCTTCAGATAAACAAATACGAAATATATGCGTTAAGGGAGGTATTGGGATATGCTTAAAGGTTTTAAGGATCTTTTTGCTTATATTATCCCATCCAACTGCACAGTCTTCTTTTAGTCCAGATATGATTCGGGTTATTTCATCTTCGTCAGTATCCAGCAAGCCAAAAGATTTTAAAGGACATCTTTTATTTTAGGAAGATGGTGGAACACAGTAATGTTTTGGAATCTGTTCGGCAAGAGTTTTCCCAACATTTACAAAAAAGTTATTAACGTGGTTGGCTGACAAGAGAGGTGATGGGTTAGAAAGCAGCAAGCTCGAATTTGATTCACGCTGTTTTGTCCTATAGGTGACGTTCTTAATATGTTTCCAAAGTTGCTTACTATTGTTTCCTGCTCTATTTAATTCATTTTTATCGTAATTATTTTTTAAGTTCTTTAGGAGGTTGTTGCAAAAATTTCTGTATCTCTTATAGGTTATTTTAATGATTAGATTATCAGGGTTTCTCCTAGATCTCTGATGATGTTTATCCCTGTGTCTTATAAACCGAATTAGGCCAGGAGTCATCCAAGGCTTGATGTTACGAAGTTTTTTGTTTACTATAGTAGTCGTATTACGTAATATTGCTAATTGAACATATTAAGTACGATAAAGCAAAATTAGCGTCAGCAGTATTGTAAACTGGGTTAAAATCAAGATTGCATAAATGACATTCGAGTTTGTATGTTTAATTGCCTTTTCGTCTGGGAAAGATTTAGCTTAGGCAGCGTTAAGTTTAGGGTTAGAAGAACAGCGTGATGGTCTGTAATAGTTGAGTTAGTAACAAGCGTAACATATTGAAAGTTGGATTTGATCATCATATGATCCAGACAAGAACCGCTCTGATGAGTAGGCAATGTATGTGCGGGGAGAAAACCATGGTATGAGCAGATATTAAGGTAATCTTGAGTACCAGGGTCGCAGTTTTCAGAGTTAATGTTTATATTTATATGACCTGTTAATAAAAAAATAAAAATAAAATAAAATAAGCCTTTATTGCTGGTTACTTACACTATTTATATTAATACTTATTTTACAATGAGATTATAACCCATTTACACTCAGTATTATTTATATATTTTTCTCAGCACCTGGTTATTTTTTCCTCGTCCAGTCCAGAGTCAAGGCTCTCCACTTGACTCTGTCCCTCGCTACCCGTATCCATTCTGGACCTGCTACTTTCTTGAGATCGTCTTCCCATCGCTTTAGCTGTCTTCCCCTACTTCTTTTATTTCCTCTCGGATACCATTCTGTAATTATTCTTGTCCACTTTTCTTTATTTTCTCTTATCATATGTCCGGTCCTACGCCGTTTTAATATTTTCCATGCAACATGAACTTTTTTAAATTTTGTTTTTCCTTTTATCTTGTCCAACTGTACTCGGTCCCTCCTTCTTACACCCATTACGCTTCTCTCTATTCCATTCTGGCATACCTGTATTTTATTTTGTTGTTGTTCTGTTATGGCCCATGTTTGGCATCCGTATGTTAGGCATGGCAAAATGCAGATATTAAAGACTTTGCTTTTCTCTGACATGGGCATCTCTTTATTCTTCATTATTTCGCTTAGTGACCAAAATTTTTTCCAGGTATTAGCTATTCTTCTTTCAATTGCCTTCTGCATTGTCTCAGTTGGTGATACTAATTGACCCAGGTAAATGTACTCACTTACGTATTCCAATTTTACGTTATTTACTTTGATAATGTCTAGTTGTGAAGAATTACTCATTATTTTAGTTTTCGTTATGTTCATTGAGAGACCTGCATTTGCGCTTTCGTCTGATAATTGCTGCAGCATTTTTTCTAAGATCTTAGGACATTCTGAGAATAGTATTAAATCGTCGGCAAACCTCAAATGACTTTATTTCTCCCCATTTATGTTAAGTCCGAAATCATCCCATTCTAATTTCGTAAATATCAACTCCAAAACAGCTGAAAATATCTTAGTCGAGATAGGGTCACCTTGCCGGACTCCTGTTTCTATTGGAAATTCTTCACCAGTAGTTTCCAGTTTTATCTGAGCTGTACTTTGCCCGTAAATGATTTTTAATATACGTATGTACTTTTTATGGATCCCTTGCCGCTCTAATGCTTGCCATATGTAGCTATGTTCTAGAGAGTCGAACGCCTTGTTGAAGTCTACGAAACCCAAATAATAAATTTTATTGTATTCGTTGTATTTCTCCAACAACTGACGTAAAACGTGTATATGGTCTATGGTGGAGAATTTACTCCTGAATCCTGTTTGCTCTTTCGGCTGAACTTCGTCTAGGGTGTTAGTTAGTCTAAACAAAATAACTTTGGAAAAGATTTTATATATATTAGACATTAGGCTTATCGGCCTGTAGTTGCCAATATCTCCTTTGTCTCCTTTCTTTCTCTTTCTTATGTAACAAAACTATTTTTGATTTGGTCCAATCTTCGGGTATGTTTTCTGTTTCTATTATTTCGTTAAACAAATTTGTTAATTCGGGGACAATCATTGGCATTGAAATTTTTAGGAGATCGTTTGTGATTTGATCGGAGCCTGGTGCTTTTTCTAGCTTCTGTGAATCAATTGCTTTTTCTATCTCTTCTTTTAAAATAGGTGGTATGGGCTCAAATGCCCGTGTGTCCTCGATTTGCGTCATAGTGAGGTTTAGTTTATGGCTTTTGTATAGATCCTTATAGTATTTCGTAGCAATGTTTAATATTTCACTTCTTCTGCTAGTACACTTTCCCAGTTTGTCTTTCACATTTGGCATCCAATCTTTCTTTGACTCCAATTCTCTAAAAGCTTTCTTTACTCCTCCTGTTTTCTTAATATGATATTTCAAAGTGGTTGTCCTTGATTCCTTTCTGTCCTTCCGTATTTTTTCGTTAATTTTCTTGCTTATATCTGATATCTGTTTTCGTTTCTCCTTATTTTTCAGCCCTTGTAGGAGCTCTTTCCTTTCATTGAGTAATTGTATTGTGTCCTCAGATAGTATTTATTGTTTCTTTGTATATACTTTTTTTGCTTCCGTTTTGAGAGTGTTTAAGAGGGATTCATATTTTTCCTGTGTTGTTTTGTTATTTTCTTTTTCTTTTATGACGCATTATGCTTTTTTAAGATTGTTCAGTAGCTCGTCGATATTATTAATGTTCAGACTAGGTACCAATTTATTCTGGAACTTCCGACTTTTCTTTATAGGTTGTCCACGTAGCGTTGCCCGAATCATTTTATTGTCAGAGTTAAAGTTTAATTTGTGTATGATTGATGAATTTTTAAAAGCTTTTAAATTATTGGTCAAAATATAATCTATTTCATTTTTATATACACCATATGGAGAAGTCCACGTCCATTTCTTATTCTTTTTCTTTTTGTAGAAGCTATTTAATATACTTAGTTTGTTTTCGAGACCAAAATTAACCATTCTTGCTCCATTTTTGCTCCTGTTGCCATAGCCGTGTCTTCCCACAGTGTATTCTTCGCCTCTATTGCATTCTCCAATTTGTCCATTAAAGTCGCACATTATAATTATATTTTTATGTGCAGTATCAATAGCGCATTGTAAGTTTTTAAAAGACCTCTATTTTGGCTATATCTTCTTTATTATCGGATTCAGTTGGTAAGTATACTTGGATTATAGACCAGGATTCATCTCTGCCTTTTTGTAGGGGAAGTTTAATGCTAATAATTGCAACTCTTTATGAAATTCCTTTAATTCCTTCTATTCGGTGAATATATTTCCTTTTTATCAAAAAGCCCACCCCGTATTGTCCTGGTGTCTCTCCTTTACAATGTAATATATACTTTCCGTGATCTTCTATTCCTTCTCCTAATCTTCTCATTTCACTTACTCCTATGATGTCCCATTTTATTTCTTCAATTGCCGTTTCTAGTTCGATGAGTTTCTCTGGGGTTCTCAATGATCGTGCATTAATCGTAGCTACGTGTATGTCGCAATATTTATCCATTTTCCTTTGTTTTTTTATCCTTGGAGGGTCTTGGTCATTTTCTCCCTCGGTGACCAGCCGGCTTGGGGGAGGTTGGTGGGTGTTGTTTTTATAATTCGTGTTTAATATTATTTCCTTGTTTGATTTCCAGTTGCCGATGTTTATTAGTTTTTTGTTTCAGAGATTGAGTTTGACCTGGATCTAGATATGTAGTCCAGGATGTATGTTGTGTTTAATTTCTTGTGTGTCTTTGACTGATTGGGAGAATTATTAGGTGATTCTGCTTGGTTTCTCTTTCTTTTTATTTTGTTATCTTCTTGTGGGTCTTTTATTATGAGTTTGTCCTTCTTAATATACGAAATCTTCCCTTTTTCTCTTTCTTTTATTAGTTGAGGTACCAACTGTTTCCTTTTCTCCAGTACTTCTTTTGAGAAATCTTCCTTGATGACAATCTTTGACCCAGTTTTCTTTTTGTTTCTAAGTATCAAATTTCTTCTCCACTACGAAGTGAAACTAACTAAGAAGAGCGTTTCCATTTGGCTGTCCATATTTTGGGATGGGTTCACAACTTGGTACCTGTTCGAGAATGATATCTCACTGTTCACTGGTCACTTATGTTGGCAGCGCTGTACCTTTCGTTGATTTTTTTTGACAGCTATCTCCATTACACACTCCTTTAGGTCCGTTACGCAGTCTCTTTCTTCGGTCATTATGTTTAGTGAGTTATGGGTCCTAAGGGCATTTTGTTTAAGTGACAGGTATGGAACAGCCAGTTGCGAGACTCCATGTCCAACCTTTCGGCATAAATTGGTTATTTTTAGCTTCTGATCTGAGTTAAGCTTTCCTTCAGAAGCAATAGCACATACCTCACCCAAGTGTTGTTCAATGGTACCCATCCAGTTCTTTATCTCCGCAGTTGAGACTACCTCAATTTCTTCCTTGGCTTGAAGACGTCGCGGTTGTTGGGGCTGGGTCGGTGCAGGTGTTGAAGGTGGGCTGCGCCGCATCAACCCACTCCGATTAAAGGGGCTGCCTTCCATCTTTCAGATAATAATAATATATAATCCAGTCAGTCCATTATTCCACTTGTTAGCACTTCCAAAGAGTGTCTGAATGACACATCAATATACTAAAACTAGGTCACTATTTATGCTAGAACGTTAATTTATATTATTTTTAATACATTGATGAGCACGACTGTATGCGACGAATGCGATGCAAAGAAGTTTTCAATCACTATGTTCTATGTTCTATGTTAGGGGGTTTGGTTTCCGCACTTAGTCCCTCAAATGGACCTTTGTACGTGGGCCTTGGCGGCCGTTGGGTGGATCATTCCAACCAGCCCACCTCCCTTCAGAAGTCAATTAGAGCTCCTTGTTTCTTCAGAACATCCGTGTAAGACCTGGGTGACCCGAGGGTTTGTGCTCTTATCTGGGTGACACCTGTGCATTCAAAAAGAACGTGCTGTTATACGAGAGTTCGGAAACGTCTTTTTAAAAAGAAACTAAATTTTAGCTGGAAACAGAGTTTAATTAATTAAATGAACTTGGTACAGGAATTAGTATACAAAGGAAATAGAAAGATTTCGCGACTTCCGACCCGTACCGAATCTCAGACCGAACTGAAGTGCCACCCAATAATGGATGACGTTTCTAACTTACTAAATGCTGACGAGGCAAGTCTGGGTGCCGGTCAGCCATACTATATACAATAGCAAGGTATAACAGCCCCCCCCAAAAGACTGAAATTCGGGGATAAAAGCCGAAATTCAGGAAGTTAAACGATTTCTCTTAATCTAGGCAATGGAATCGAAGTGTCTTCAGGTTCATTATTTATATTACTGTTATCGATATCGTCATCGGTATGGGTCGTCGGTTTAACACAACAGATGTAGAACTTAGATCTATATTTAATAGTAATCTTATATAACTTAAATACTATAAAAGACATGACTATTATTAAAATAAACACAGTTAATACAGAATAATGTGTCCCGTATTTTACTAGAATAGGTTCTTCGTTAATAACTTCATTTAGATCTGCAAATATCTTTTCTTTTTGTTTATTTAAAGTAAGATCGTCTAAGTTGATGTTTTGTAGTAAAATAGGGGATATATTGTTGTTTATACTAGTAGTCTTAGTATCTATTTTACAACACGAGTCTTTGATAATACTGAAGTCTAAACTAGGGATAGGAATGTCAATGTTGATTTCGTCCTTGGACGATATAAGTCTCGCACTTTTTGTGTAAACTGTACACTGATTTGGGATTCTTAAAATACCGGTGCCGGATATCATGATTTCGCGTAATTTGGAATTATTACAATCCATTGAAACTTTACTTGGACGAGATTGCACGAAAATCCACTGATTGTTCACAATTGATTTCCAAATGTCTAATTCGCCGACGATTGTTTTAGTTTCACATTGCGTGGGGATAGCACTAACTGTTTTAGTTAATAGTTCGCTTTCACACGTAGGATTTCCGCTAGTCAACAATACCGTAGGTATATCACACAGAAAGAACTCAGAGCTTATTGTCTTACATTTATCTAAATTATCTAGATTACAGAAGTTTAACTTATCTTTTGAAATAGCAATATACGAACTAGAGGGTAAAATTAGACTAAAGGTATTTGGATTATCTGACCCGTGAGGGGTAGGTAAAGCTAAGTTATGATATAAGTTGAATTCCTCATTAGTAACTAAAGGAATTTGTAAAACAAATACAAGTTTGTTTTTATAATAATAACACGCAACATCAGATATGCTTAATATTAAGTGGATATTATCTAGACTTAACTCTATAGGAATTCCAGTATCTCTAGATAGGTACCGGTCATTATCAACGAGTTCCTTGAATAATTGTGCCGGACTTATTATGTTTGGATGTAGAATGTTTTGACTACTCAACATGATAGCATTTGTTAAGTCTTCAAGCTGAAACGACAATTCTAGTAGAGAGCTTTCAAGGCTAGCAAGTATCGAATATACTTTTGTTTCAGATATTAGAATTCTAGAAGTTTCCGTGATATTATTCAATTGTAATATAAGCTGACTTAGAGTATTTTTAAGCGAATCTTCGTTATCTTTTAATTTATTAATCGTTAGTTTGTAAGATTCCAGAGAAGAAGTAGTAATTAGGATGTTTTCTTTCATAAGTTCCGCGAGCTTTTTCTCGTGGTTTTGAATGGATTCAATCGCGGAATCGTATTTTGATGCATCATCTTCGTCTAAAGTGCCGAAAACATGTTTGAAAACGGTGCCTACTCCGCCGAACCATGCTGAACGTTTACTACGTTTTGATATTAAATGTGAAATAGAATCAAACTCGCGTTTGATATCGTTGTATCGAACTGTGAGTGGGGATAGTATATTTTCACATTGAAGGTTGCTTGATTTTTGACATGTTTTCCTAACTATGCCCAGGATATCATTGAGGTTTGTAAGATGAGGATTTATAAGGGAAATATTTACATGGTTAATAATATTTAACTTTCCTTTAACTGCTTTAAGTTTACCTAGGCTATCGAAGTATATGCCGGAACTAGAAGGAAGTGGCTTGATAAGGTCTTGATGCGCATTTACCGAGGCGCTGAAAATAGAATGAATAGAATCAGTTAGACTACGCTAATTTATTATAATTACTAGGTAGTACTTACGTGCTTACGTGCTGCCGTAATGATTAATTATCTCTAATCTATTTCTAACAATAATACGGAGTCTCCTGCTACCGCGGGTTTCATTTGGTCGAAATGATGTGCCACATGACGCCTGTTGATAAGAAGCGTAGCTGTGTTATTATCGTGGACTTTGATGATTTTGTATGGTCCTTTCCAGATAGGCGATAATGCCTTTTTAAGCCTCAAGTGGGCTTTGAGGTAGACGTAATCACCGACCTTGTAATGTGGTGGTGGTTTAGTATGAGAATCGTAATGGGATTTAGAAGATTCCTTGGATTTTAGTATGTTTTCCAGAGCTTTTTCCCTGGTGTATTTAAATTTATGTTGTAACATTTTAATATAATCTGAATATGTTGTACTAGGTTCTTTATCATAGATAGAGTTAGGAATAAAGGGTTTGTGACCGAATATTAACTCGTAAGGAGTATACTTTGTAGTTGAATGTTCTGTTGTGTTATAAGTCAGCATAGCTGTATACACATAAGTGGGCCAATTATCTTGGTTTTCGTTTACGAAGGACTTTAAGTATTCCTTGAGAGTTGAATGACTGCGTTCTAATGCTCCCTGCGTCTGAGGATGATAACGTGATGACCATAACTGTTTGATTTTGAGAAATTGGCAAGTAGTTTTAAAAAGGTTGGACGTAAAGTTAGTACCTTGATCAGATAGAATAGACTTAGGAATTCCAAATAGGGATATAAAGTGGATAAGACAATCGCTAGATTCTTCAGCGGTTGTACTACGTATAGGATAAGCAATAGAATATTTAGTTAGATCATCTTGTAAGGTAAGAATATATTTTAGTCTGGCGGAACCAGATTCGGGTAAGGGACCAACTATATCTAGTGCTACTCTCTGAAACGGAGCTGTGGATGTAGTAGTGATCTCCATTGGAGCTTTATTTAGTTTTCTCAGTGCTTTATTTTCCTGACATAATTTACATTTCTTGACATAGTCTTCTATATCACTTCGCATGCCCTTCCAATAGAATTGTTCCCGGATTCTGTTGTACATACGTGTCGACCCTAAGTGCCCAGCTGTAGGAATGTCATGGTTCTCACGCATGATTTTAGGTCTCTCGCTCAGAGTAGGGTATATTGTTTTATTTAGGTAAACGTGGATTTTAATTTTTGTATTGTTAAAAATATAAGTTAGGATGTTGTAGATTTTAGTGTAGGAGTGCTGGTCAAATGGGCTTTTGAAATCAGAGATAGCAATGTCTGTTGTTTGTTCAGACTTCAGGATTTCGTTTCTTACTTCTTTCAGAGTGTCGTAGATAGCGGGATAAGATGATTCGTCAAAGTGGTGAACCTTTGTGAAGATGAGGTAAACAGTCTTGTCATCATATTTAGTTTTTAGAAAATGATATAGTTCTTTTTCAGAATTAAGGATTTCGTCTTGGTTGCCAGAATTTAGGAGAATTTCGCAGATATAGGGATTTGACTCGTCTAAATCTATAGATGTAGGAATCAATATTATTTTACAGGCTGTCTTTAAGAGGTTTTCGTTGTGTTCTTTTAGAATTGTATTGCATATAATCTCTTTGTTTGAAATTGATTTTAGAAATTGAGAATAATTATCGTCATTTAAATTTGACTGCCCGTTCGGCGAAGGGATTTGTAATGTGTCAAAATCGAGGTTGAGGTCAGCACTGTGAGGGCTAATTTCAAGGTTCGGCCCTAGATCTATAAGATCTGGATATAGCATTGGTTCAGTTTGTGGTATAGGATTTTGTAATGTATTAGAGTCGTTGTTTGTTTCTTGATTTAATAATTCATCATTCTCGAAGGAGAACGGAATGGGAGATGGTAGAATAATAAGAGGGTCCTCCAAGAGGTCATCGAATTCAGTGTCAGGATCTAATAGAAGAGGATCAGAGATTGGTGAAGGTTTACCTTGAATAGGGTTAACTGGAAATCGAGATAATGCATCAGCGTTAGTATTTATTTTCCCTTTCTTGTATATAATATCGTAGTCAAATTCCTCTAGTTTGAGTCGCCAGCGTACTAGCCTAGAACCTGGATCCTTACAGTTAAATAACCATTGCAAGGGTTTGTGATCTGTGACTATGGAAAATCGATTACCGTAAAGATAGGGGCGAAAGGCCTTAGTTCCAAAGATAATGGCTAAGCATTCTTTTTCAGTAACACTATAGTTACATTCAGCCTTATTTAATGTTCGAGACGCATAAGCAATTGGACGGTCTTTACCTATCGAACCTTGCGATAATATAGCAGAAACAGCGAAATTAGAAGCGTCGCAGGTAAGTATGAAGGGTTTGGAAAAATCAGGATATGCTAGCACTGGTGACGTTACTAGTTTATTTTGTAGATTTTCGAAAGAAAGTTGCTGCTCATTGTTCCAATTGAATGGTGTATCCTTTTTTAGAAGGAATGTTAATGGTTTTGCGAGTTTGGAAAAGTCAGGTATAAAGCGTCTGTAGTAAGATACGAGTCCGAGAAAAGATTTTACATCCTTTGGGCATTTTGGTATTGGGAAATCAGTGATACATTTGACTTTTCTAGGATTCGGTTGTACACCGTCCTTGTTGATGAGATGACCAAGATAAGCGACTTCTTTGCATAGGAACTCGCATTTATCTGGTTGGAGCTTCAAGTTATAATTCCTGAGCCTATTAAAAACAGCGGATAGATTTTGAATGTGACTTGGTAAGTCAGGGGAGTATACTACAATATCATCTAAATAAACAAAGCAACGTGAACCTTGAAGCCCACATAAGCATGTGTTCATTAGTTTTTGAAAAGTTGAAGGGGCATTTTTTAGCCCAAATGGCATTCTTGTAAATTGAAAATGCCCTTGGGGTATGGAAAAGGCGGTTTTAGGAGCGTCTTGCTCGGATATTGGTATTTGATGAAACCCTGAGGCCAAATCTAAAGTTGTAAAATATTGGCTCTTCCCTAATTGGTCTAGAATTTCTGTTATTTGTGGAATAGGATATGTTTCTCCAATGGTAACGTCATTGAGTTTCCTGTAGTCAATAACGACTCTCCACTTTCGTTGTCCCGAAGCATCAAGCTTTTTGGGCACAACCCAAATAGGACCATGGTGAATTTGAAGGTATTATTATGTTTTGTTCTAGCATTTTGTTAATTTGATTTTCGACTTCCTTTTTATGGCATTCAGGGAATCTATAAGATTTAGTTTGGATAGGGATATCTGTATTTATTTTAATATTATGTTCAGCAGCTGTAGTATATGTGAGCAGATCATCTGGGTGATGGAAGATATCAGAAAAGTCTGTGCAGATTTGTAATAGGGCATTTGATTCCTCTTTATTTAGGTGAGAAATCCTAAGATGTTTGAGAACTTTGTTAGTTCTTGAAGAGGAATTAGTAAGAGGCAATGATCCATGAGGGTTCAAATAAGCTTCAGAGTCTAGGGGTTCTAGTGTTAAATTAAGGTTAGATCGGAGTATGACGGACTCTTCAGAGATGTTGACAACCGTAATGTTTATACGATTATTTTCTTTCACGTTAACGATGCAATTGGCAACTAGTAATGATGCAGAGATGTGTTGGTCTATTAGCATACCTTCTTTTATATTTGGATTACTTACTGTACATTCGATTACAGCTTCCGTGCGAGGAGGAATATTATATAATGGTTCAGCGAATTTAAATTTTATGTAGGCGTCATCTATCTGTAAGGCTTCCCGACAATAGTCGATTTGACAACTTAGGTTTTTCAGGAGGTCATTGCCTATGATGCCATCGAAGTTTAGGCTAATATTTTCGACAACATGAAATTCGTGAATGTAAGGTTTATCGTTTTTTTTGAATATTTGCATTTTGAAGCTGCCTAGAGTTGAAGTTGTTTCATTTCCAGGGTCAATTCCTTTAAGGGTTATTATATCCTCGCTTAACGTTGGGACTTTGGACATAGAATCTAATTTCAGTAAGCTTATGCAGGAACCTGTATCGATTAAGAAGGATAAAGGTCTATCAGCAACAGAAGTTTGTATTATTACGTGAGGTAAGTATCTTTTTTCTGTGTTTTTATTTATTTTATAAATTTTTGTATTTGTTTATAGTTTCAGGTTTGGCAAGTTGTCCGAAGGTGAAATAGAAGGATGTGTAATGAGAATAGAATCGGTGAATTTTGCTTTTGGTTTTGTTAATTTAGAAGGGTTAGTAAATGGTTTGGCAGAAACAGTGGAAACAGAGGGTTTAGTACATGATTCAGGGGATACAGAGGATTTAGTACATGATTCAGGGGATACAGAGGATTTGGTACGTGATTCAGAGGATTCAGAGGATACAGAGGATTTAGTACTTGATTCAAGGGATACAGAGGATTTAGTACATGATTCAGGGGATACAGAGGATTTAGTACACGATTCAGAGGATACAGAGGATTTAGTACGTGATGCAGGGGATACAGAGGACTTAGTACGTGATTCAGAGGATACAGAGGATTTAGTACGTGATGCAGAGGATACAGAGGATTTAGTACGTGATTCAGAGGATACAGAGGATTTAGTACCTGATTCAGAGGATACAGAGGATTTGGTACATGATTCAGAGGATTCAGAGAGAATAGAGGCATCGGCTTTGATATAGTAGGGCGAATTTCCCGCGCGACACCGGACGGGAAATTTTACTCGTTTAAATCATTTTGGTTGATTTCGTCGGCATATGCCTCCTTATCATGATTTATGTTAAAAATCCTGTGGGTTGGCTTAGAATTTGGAGCTTGTGTAGTGTTAGGTTGGCGTCCGTCCGAATTAGTAGCGTTAGATTGATTCCTACTATTGTTGTACTGTCTTTTGCGACAGTTTTCAATAGTGTGACCTATGTTTTTGCAATAGCGGCATACCATATCGCTGCTATTTACTGATTTTGAATGATCTGGCTGATTTCGCGGAGTTATAGCACGTGACGATTGGAAGTCACGGCGAAGGTTTGTATTTTTGAATTTATCGTTATTGGATGTTGATCTCTTATAGATACTAGAAATTATTTTTTCTTCTTCGACTGCCCAGCTTATAGCGGAATTTAATGAATCTGGGTTGCGACATCTAACGACTTGTGATACCCGTGGCAGGAGTCCTATTATGAAAGTGTGAAGTGCAAGATCTTGTATAGCGGCTACACGTCCTGCTAGTTCCGTTTTCTTTTTCGTCGGAATGGAAATGTTTATTTCCGTAAGTAGTTTCGCTAAGCATGTTTCTATATTCAAGGCAAATTGCATAACTGTTTCACCAGGATTCTGCTTACAATCCTGAAGTTCAGTGAGTAGGTGAGCATAATGTTTCCTTTCCCCAAACTGTTGTTTAAGGAACTCGATGAATTGTTCAAAGGATTCGAACTCTTTGACACTGCATGTTGTTTCAGCTTTATCTATTAGTTGACTTAGGATGAATTTGAATAAAATAGGTTTCTGGGATTTTGTAGCGGTACTAAAAGCGCTCTGGCAATTAGCGATAAAAGAATTTAGTTTCTCCCTGGAGCCATCGAATGGCTTAATGAATTTAAATAGAATACCGAGTTCTATTTTTTCTTCGATTTCTACCTTTGTACTCTTAGAGGTACTGGAACTTTCCTCCTTTGCTTCAGATTTGGAAGTCATGATTTTAATTTGACAAAACAAAATATAAATTTATTAATTACAAGAAATCGTCTCCCCTTAAGCTACTTAGTACAATTGGCTCGGTGTTATGCACGCGTAATCGAAACGCGTAGTCTAAACAAAATATGCAGTAGTCGGACAGTATGGCCGTTATCAGTTACAATGTATTATAAACAATGTACAATAGGATTAAGTGTCTAAAAATAAACTATATAGATAGAAATAGTAGCTCTGAGTTAATTCTGGTATTCGTCCTAGGATATAGTAATAACTGAAGTAGTAAGATCACTCACAGGAACGCCGTCATTATGAGGATACTCAGGATCATTGTGACCGCTTCTCCGGCGGTGAACGGCAGATCAGCAGGTGTTGTAGACCACCAGAACAGCAGATGTAGTAGACCAGCAGAACAGCAGATGTAGTAGACCAGCAGAACAGCAGATGTAGTAGACCAGCACGACAGCAGATGTAGTAGACCAGCAGTACAGCAGATGTAGTAGACCAGCAGAACAGCAGATGTAGTAGACCTCTGTGCCAACAGAGGGTGGAGTCCAGTCTCGGTTGCAGGGTGCAACACACAAGACAGGGTGACGGTCAGACACTTACACGACACAGTATAGGGTTAGTAAGTTTTGCTCAGCGCAACTTTTAAACACTTAAAACGTTTAGGTCTATCACTTGGATTCACTGGCACTTTCCGGTAAAGTATTGTTTCCAGAGACGTATTTGGGTAGGGGATTTTCGTATCCCACCGCTGCCACCAAATGTTATACGAGAGTTCGGAAACGTCTTTTTAAAAAGAAACTAAATTTTAGCTGGAAACAGAGTTTAATTAATTAAATGAACTTGGTACAGGAATTAGTATACAAAGGAAATAGAAAGATTTCGCGACTTCCGACCCGTACCGAATCTCAGACCGAACTGAAGTGCCACCCAATAATGGATGACGTTTCTAACTTACTAAATGCTGACGAGGCAAGTCTGGGTGCCGGTCAGCCATACTATATACAATAGCAAGGTATAACAGTGCGCAACGGTTTCCTCAGCCTCCATACATGCCCTGCACAGAGAACTGACCGTTATGCCTATTGTGTGGAAGTGTTTGTTAAGTGAGCAGTGTCCCGTGATGGTCCCCGTCACCAGGCGGAGGCCATTCCTGTCCAGGCGTAAAAGACGCCTGGTAAGTAGGGCATGCATTCCGAAATTTCGAAATTTCATAGTTTCGAAATTTCGGACCATATTTGCTTGTTTATTAATTTCGAAATTGACACCCCTAATTTCGAAATTTCGAAACTGGATTTAATTTAAATATTATGTTATTTTTCATACAATTATGAAAATTTATTATTGAAACCAAAAGAGGATCATCTGAAAATGAGTCTGAATACGAATCTAAAGCCAATTAGACCGTTGCGTTTGGGCCACCTTGTGACCATGGTGTAAAATAAATAAAGAAGAGTGAAAGAAGCTCGGCCATTAAAAAAAACAAGCTTTATAATAATGGTGGCCCGTGAGGGTATTACTTTGACAAGGTCTACAATCGGCTGGGAATGCCCATATTTCTTTGCTATCGCGGGGAAACCTTCGACTGAACTCGCGCCTGAACTTTCGGGGAAAAACCAGGCAGTGTGGTATTTTTACCTCATAAAAACCAAACTGGTGATCACCATCAGCACTTCTTAAAATACTACATTCTTGGGGAGACTATAAAGAAGCCTCCCTTGAGCCTCGCTGTGCACGGCAGCACGTGATTACTGTACCACTGTATTTCCTGAGATCACTCGGTGGACGGACAGGGACTCTGTCACACTCCGAGCGCCCGAAACCCTGGCGTTCCATCTGCCTTAAATAATACAAGCGGGGTTTCGGCGTGTCTACATCGAGGTGGTTGCCTCCACGATGCCTTTTTCTCCGAATGGAATTGGTCTTCTCGAGATTCCACTCGGTGGCTATTTCCCTCTAATCATCCACGTGCCGCTAGCATATTCCTCATTAATACTGGCAGAGACAGGTCTCGCCCGATCCTGGTGACTAAGACTCACCGTTCAAAGGCCCAAGAAGGTACTCCTCGAGCGTGTGCTGTGCAGAATCCAAGTTGCCGCTACAATCTTGGCAATTTACCGTGGCCTCTTACCCAATCCTATTCAGGTACTCACTGAAGCAACCGTGCCCGATCAGTACCTGGATGTGCCGGTAGAAGATGCGCTCCACTCTTTTTACCCAGCCACGTGCTATTCAAATAACCATTTTCGCTGCAAGCTGTTGATTTTAGTCCGACGCTGGACAACTGACAGTCTGTTTCTGCCTCCGAGATTGGGCAGCAGTCTTTGCAAAGCACCCACTGGCCTACCAATGCGAGGAAAAGGCACTCGAAATGTTCTTCGAAGCCCCACCGTACATGATAAAACCAAGATAGTGGACTTGCACATCTCCTATTGTCACTAAGCTGCTGAGCTGGGTAGCTCTCTGATCTTCGGCAGTGCCTTCATTCTATGAGGCGCTATCTGTAACTATCTTTAACCCCAGCTCGTGAATCAACGCTGACCAAACGTCTCTTGCTACTCCGAGCTCGAAAAGCTGGATGGTATTGTCGAAGGTGACAGTATTTGCAGTGGAGTATTTGTAGTAGAAGTCTTCAGAAAAAGAATATTCACTTTGTTTGAATATAAATTGCACTTAGGCACCTCAGACTACAAATTTTGCATTTTGAGTTTAGTTTAAGTATTATTCTGATTTTCCATTATATTTGGCTCCTCAGTTTCGAAATTTCGAAATTTCGAAACTGAGGAGTCCAATTTCGTAAGCTAATTTCGAAATTGAAAATGTACGAAACTGCATGCCCTACTGGTAAGCCTACTGTCCAAGGATGGCAGAGCTTCTTTGGATTGCCTACAGCCCGGTGTCGAGGCCCACCAGTTCTCCGCCTGTGTCTGGTGAATTCCTGTAGCCACCTGCGTATTTGGTTGAAGGGGATGGGTACAACAGGTTCGGGTCCATAGACCGTCGAGCTGGATTCGCGCCTCGCAAGCTCGTCAGCCGCGTCGTTGCCCAGCGATCCGCTGTGTCCCTTTATCCATTGTAGTGTCACCGTGTTACGGCTAGATACGGTTATTTGTTCTAGCGCGTTGTGACATTCTAGTATTAGTTTTGATGTAATTTATTTTTTCCGTAAGGATTGGAGGACTGATGCGCTGTCGGAGAGAATCCGTATGTGGGTGTCCGTAAACCTCCTGGCTTCTAGGGCATGGACCGCTTGTATGATGCCAACACACTCCGCCTGGTAGACGGTGAACCCTCCTAGCGGTCTGGATATATATTGAAATCGTATGAGAAGACTCCGACTCCGGTACCTGAGTCAGTTTTCGATCCGTCGGTGTATATTCTCATCTCTTTCGGGCCAGAGTAGTCACATCTTTCCTCTGTGAGTGTTATGTTGTAGTGTCTGTGAAAGTGATGTGATTTCGGGGCTTTGTCACATGGTGATGCTAACATCGGTTTACGCTTGATCGCATCATCTCTTATGCGTGTGTGCTTAATTCTGGAGTCTTTATTTAGGGAACCTGATAGGTGGAGTCTAAAGGTGGCTAGGGCTGCTTCCTCCCTCACAATTAGGTGTAGAGGTGGGAGTGCCAGCATTGCCTGTAGGGCGGCAGTTGGTGTGGTTCTCATACTACTAGTGATTGCAACACAGGCGAACCGCTGTAGTTTTTCGAGATCTCTTTGGGCTGTGCTGAGGTCTGTCCTGGGCCACCAGACCAGGGAGCCATATGTAATGATTGGTCGGATAACTGTAGTGTATAGCCAGTAGGTGACCATGGGGCTAATCCCCCAATTCCTGCCTAGCAGTCGTTTGCACTGCCACAGGGATATGCTGGCTTTTGTGGTGATATGGTTCATGTGTTTTGCCCAATTCAACTGTTTGTCCAAATAAATGCCCAGGTACTTGGTTTCAGTCGAAAGGCTTAGGGTTGTTCCGAAGAAACGCGGTAATTGCAGTGTCATCGGTTTTCTCTTTTTAGTTAAGAGAATTAGTTCAGTTTTTGTGGGGTTCACTGAGAGTTGGTGCTCGTTGCACCATTCCTCTACTATTTTCAGGGCTTGACGCATGAGATTGCATAGGGTGTTTTCATGGGTCCCGTTTATTATTATTGTTATGTCATCCGGTGAAATAACCTTTGTCGTTGAGTGTTTTGATGAGGCTGTCAGCTACCAGGTTCCACAGAAGTGGCGAAAGGACGCCCCCCTGTGGACAGCCCTTCGCGACGATGGCCCTTGTATTGTCGTTAACCGTGACTTGGACCGCTCTCAGTTTTAGCATATTGGTGATCCAGCCCCCTAGGATCGGGTCTATGCCGTGTTTGTCGAGGGCCGTGTGTAGTATATGTCATAATTCACTGTTGCACTGCTACATTTATAGTAATTACCGTAACATATTGACGTACGAATTGGGGTCATTTGCTACAATATAAAAGACAGTGTAATGTGTTTACTTGTCACTTTTACTATGGAGACTACCTAAATATAAACATATTCAACACTCCACGTTGAGTTTCTCTTCTCTTCGAGAGCTCCTCGTCAACATATTACATGGCGACCCTGCCACGTCGATACGGAATGGCGTTAAGAAACCACATCCAGAAGAATCAATACTTGTTCTATCATCAAAGAAGAGTTCCTGTAACCTTATAGAAGAGTTCCTGTAACCCTATAGAAGAGTTCCTGTAACCCTATAGAAGACTTTCTGTAAACTTATAGAAGATGCATTGCCAGTTCCTGAAAGAAGACGGAGACGAGTCCAGGGTATAGCCCGGCCAGAACGAGCGGTGTCCAGGGAAATCCCGGCCCATTGAATCCAGGGTATAGCCCGGTCCAGTCATCGAACAACGAGTCGCACGGCAACGACGCAGAGCGCCTCGTGACTTCGTCATCGAGTTACCCGGTCAACGTACGCAGCTCCGCACCGTCAGCAGAAATGAACAGCAGTCAATTGACCCACTTTCCTAGCTAAGTACATTTTTTTAAAGTCTAATAGGACTTCACTTAAACAGTATATTATTAATTAGTATGACTGATAATCTAGTAACATGTCGAGATCAATTACATCAAATTAGGGAATATTTGGTAAAAATAGGACCAGAACGTAGGCAAAAAGAGATAGCTTATAAGAAATTGGAAGAAGCTAAAGCGATATACAGTCAAGCGCAAAATATTTTGTCTCAGATTGAACAGTCAAAATTTAGTAGCAAAGACATTGATTTGATCAATAACTTAGTGGAACAAATTAAGACCGTTTATCAGAAAATACAAAGTTTACTAACAAGCGTAGATTCAGTGTCTCAAACACTTGACGAACCAGATACCAAGATGTCTCAGTTTGATTTAAAGACTGCGATAGCCTTGTTACCTGTAATGACAGGACAAGAGCAAGTTACGAAACAGCTCATTGATGCCATTTCACTATACAGTAGCATGATAGACAACACTTCTCAGAAACTTTTATTGAATTTTATTCTCAAAACTAGATTAACTCCTAGTGCTAAACTTCGCATGAAGTTATCTTATGATAGCGTAAAAGTATTAGTTGATGATATGCGAAAGCATTTGTTGCCTAAAAGGTCGGCTGAAGCTATTCAATCTCAATTATATCATTCTTCTCAAGGACGTCGGTCTATAGAGTCTTTTGGTAATGAGATAGAGGAACTTTTTGTTAACCTGACGATTTCTCAGTCAGACGATGATCCGACCAAATACGAAATATTACGTCCTATAAATGAAAAAACTGCCATCAAACGTTTTGCGGATGGTTTGTCTGATGCGAGGTTGAGCACAATTATTGCTGCCAGGCAATTCTCATCACTTCCAGAAGCGATTAGGAGCGCTTTAGACGAAGATTCTTCATCACCAAGGCATAACGAAGTTTTAAATTTTAGACGTTCAGACGCGTACAGACCGAATAATACATCTATCGGTTACAAAAACTCGAACAGTCGTAATAATAAAAATTATCAGTTCGACAAATCAAATAATAATTATTCACGAACTCGTACGTTTGTAAATACAGGTCAAAGAGGTAAACGAACTCAGGCAACTGGTGCATGGAATGCGAGACGTACTCCTTACGTACAACACACCGAGCACACTCAGCAAAATGACACTGACTGTGTAGACAATAGTGTCGACACGGAGACCAATAATATCCATGACACTAATATTACGGATAATCAGTTTTTTCGTTCCTAAATTAGAATGCTCTATTTTGAATTATAATAATACTAGCATAATTGAATGCACAGTAGATTCTACTTATGCCTTAGATCTTTTAGTGGATAGTGGAGCTAGCCTATGCGTTTTAAAGCACGAGTGGTTAAGATCTAAGACCCAATTAATTAATAATATAGTTCCGGAGAAGGTAACAATAAAGGGTGTAAGTGGAAATCTAACCTCTCTAGGATATATTTATTTAGATTTATATTTTAACAAACTGATATTCAAGGAAAAATTTTACGTTTTTCAAACCTTATCTTGTGCAGCTAACGCCATTTTAGGGCACAATTTCTTTATAAAATATAATGCTGTCATAAGTTATAAAAAAAAATCCTTAACGTTAGAAAATAATGGAGATCATATTAGTATACCTATTTTAAGGACTAATTATAATAAATATTTGTTTACAATACCGCCGCGATGCGAGGTTATCCGGTACATACCTACCACCATACGTGGGGATTGTATTACATTAGCACAAGAAATACGCGATGGTGTTTTCATTGCTGGACTGATTTCGAAATCTAAAAATGGGGAAATCCCAATTCGAATTCTAAATACAACTAATAGCAAGGTGGAACTAGACTTGTCAGGGTTAGAAATAAATTCCACAAACAGCTTCGAAGTGTTGAACTTTGAGAATACGATATCTAACTCTGATAGAGTAAAAGCTCTATTTGGCCTACTTAAATTGAACACATACTTAAATACAGAAGAGCAAATAAGCATTGAAAAGATTAGTGCAAAATACTCAGATGTCTTCCAATTACCAGGCGATAAATTAAGTACGACCAACTTATTAGAACATAGTATAACACTGAAAAATGACGTGAGCCCTGCGTATAGCAAGCCTTACAGGATCCCGTACGCTTTGCGTAATGAGGTACAAAAACAAATACAAGAAATGCTCGATAATGATATTATAGAAGAAACTACGTCAGAGTGGTCAAGTCCCGTTCTTCTTGTGCCTAAAAAATCAGATAAATCAGGCGAGAAGAAATGGAGGCTAGTAATTGACTATCGTCAGTTAAACAATCGAATTGTAGATGACAAATTCCCTTTGCCAAATATCACAGAAATTCTAGATTCACTTTCCGGTAATATATATTTTTCTAAACTTGATTTATCTCAAAGTTATTACCAAATAAATCTTACAGAAAACTCTAGAAAATACACGGCTTTTAATCTTGACCGCATGTATCAATTATCTTTAGACAAAGACTCACGGAAGTATACAGCATTCACTACTGATAAGATGTACCAAATGAAACGGTGCCCGATGGGACTAAAAACGAGTCCAAGTGTATTCTCCAGACTTATGACTATTGCGATGGCGGGATTGAACTACGATAAATGTTTTATTTATTTAGATGACTGTATCGTTCTGGGTAAATCCTTAATTAACCACAACAAAAATCTCACTTGTATTTTAGAACGTCTTAGAAAAGTTAATTTAAAATTAAATCCTCTTAAGTGCGAATTTTTACGCAGAGAAATTATTTATCTAGGCCATAAAATTACTCCAGAAGGTATTTATCCCGATCCATCTAAAGCTATCGTGTTAGAAAATTATCCAAGACCTACAAATGTCGACGAAGTAAAAAGATTCGTTGCCTTTGCAAATTATTACAGGCGTTTTATTAATAAATTTGCTGACATTGCATATCCTCTCAATCAATTAAGCAAGAAAAACGCATCTTTTGAATGGTCCCATGAATGCGAATCAGCATTTAATACTTTAAAACG
The DNA here is from genome assembly GCA_945859665.1 of Anorthoa munda. Taxonomy (NCBI): domain Eukaryota; kingdom Metazoa; phylum Arthropoda; class Insecta; order Lepidoptera; family Noctuidae; genus Anorthoa; species Anorthoa munda. Next base: position 467,615 of record OX243918.1, read on the forward strand.
TGCACTCTGCAATCCTCCAGTGTTAGGCTATCCAGATTTAACAGATAAAAATAAATTTATTTTAAACACAGATGCTTCAAAAATAGGTCTGGGCGCCGTATTGTCTAACAGTAACGGACAAGTAGTAGGTTACGCGAGTCGCAATTTGAAACCCGCCGAAACACGATACCCAGTTATAGAGTTAGAATTGCTAGCTATTGTGTGGGCGATTAGGCATTTTAAACCTTATTTATACGGTAAACAATTCAAAGTTGTGACAGATCATAGACCATTAGTGTATTTATTCGGAATTACGGATCCCTCAAGTAGACTAACAAAATTTAGATTATTTTTGGAAGAATACGATTTTACTGTCGAATATCTTCCAGGTCGACACAATGGACCCGCAGATGCCTTAAGTCGTCTTCCTTTGAATATAACAGATTTAAAAAGAATTAACAAAAATGTAATATCAGTTATGACAAGGGCCCAATCTCGTAAACAAGCAAGCGGCTCCGATACTGCCGATTTGACATCTGAAATCCCTTTAACTTCTGGAACCTCTAGCCCAAAAGTTGTAGAAATTCTTAAAAAACCTATTAATAGTATAGAACTAATTCTAACTTCAAGAAAAGTAGTAAAGAACAGTTCAAATAGACCACACCTACTTAGCGACAGTGGTCACTTTGAGTTCAATGAAAACGAGTCAACAATATACCTACGATCCCGATCGTTTCCTACCGTAAGTGTGTTAGCGAGGGACTTGGAGTCATTTTGTAAAAGACTTAATACTAACGAAATTGTTGTGATCAAGAATAAAGAAAATTCACACATAATAAACGAGTTCTTAAGATGCATGAAAAGTTTGCAATCTGATTTACCAAGAATATTAGTAATTAAAGATCTAATAAGAATAAGTAACAAAGACGAAAAGACAGTTATCTTAAATGATTTCCACCTGTTACCTACTAGCGGACATGCAGGAGTAAACAGGATGTTGAATAATATTAAAAAATATTACTTCTGGCCAGGCATAAGTAATGATGTGATTGAATATGTGCATAAATGCAAAGAGTGTCAAATTAAAAAACACTCAAATAAACAAACAAAACAACCAATGTCTGTAACTACGACCCCTAATACAGGATTTGAGAGAGTTAGCTTAGATATAGTAGGACCACTAGATGTAGACAATTATAACTACAAATACATTTTAACCCTACAATGTCATTTGACAAAATTTGTAGAGGCTTACCCTCTAACTAATAAGGACTCTGAATCCATAAGTAGAACATTTGTAAATAAATTTATTTTAAGATATGGCATCCCCAAAGAGATCATAACGGATCAGGGAACAGAATTTTTGTCAAGTGTTATGTCAGATGTATGTAGCTTATTAGGAATAACCAAATTACATTCTACTGCATACCACCACCAGACTATAGGTGGATTAGAAAACACTCATAAGAGTTTAGGTGCATATCTTAGAATTCAATGTAGCCAAAATAAAACAGATTGGAGTAGCTGGTTAAGTTATTGGTGTTTTTCTTTTAATACCACTGTTCACTCGGAGACAAAATATACACCGCATGAGCTTGTATTTGGTAAATTATGTAACTTGCCTAGTAACCTCAACTATACTTTAGACAGAGTAGATCCACTCTATAATTTTGACAGTTACCCCTTGGAATTAAAATATAGGCTACAGCGCGCATTATTAGATGCTAGGAATAATCTGATAATCAGTAAACTTAAGAGAAAATCATTATATGATAAGAAGTTAAATTCGATAACTTATAAGCCAGGTGATTTTGTACTTTTGAAAAATCAAACTGGACATAAATTAGACAACATTTATTTAGGACCATACAGAGTTCTTAAGGATTTATCACCTAATGTTGAAATATTGAAAAATAATAAATCCTATATTGTCCACAAAGATAATACTAAATTGTTTTGTGAACCATGACCTTTGTCAATGTGTTATTTACTTTATTAATTAATTATTATTATATAACTTCATTAATTAAAACAAAAGAAATTGTATATTTACTAATATGCCAATGTTATTTTTACCTAGTCTAAGTTTAACATATAAAAATGTAAGACTCAAGTGCGTACGTCATACATTTTTTTTTTTTTTTTTAATCCGGTGGTGTAAAGGGTGTCTTTTCGGGGGAGATGTAGTATATGTCATAATTCACTGTTGCACTGCTACATTTATAGTAATTACCGTAACATATTGACGTACGAATTGGGGTCATTTGCTACAATATAAAAGACAGTGTAATGTGTTTACTTGTCACTTTTACTATGGAGACTACCTAAATATAAACATATTCAACACTCCACGTTGAGTTTCTCTTCTCTTCGAGAGCTCCTCGTCAACATATTACACGTGTTTATGCTGTTGAACATGGACTTATCGATGGCGTCCTCAATGTCAATGAAGGCAGCCAATGCTGAGCATTTGTGGTCCACTGCGCATTCAATTTTAGAAACCACGTTGTGCAACGCGGATTCTGTTGATTTGCCTGTGGAGTACGCATGCTGTTGTTTGTGCAGTGGTTTCTCTCGGAGAGGCCCATCACGGATGTGCCTATCGCAGAGTCTTTCGAGGGTTTTCAGCAAGAAGGATGTGAGGCTTATAGGTCTATATGCCTTGGGTTGTGTGTAATCAGTTTTGCCAGGTTTGGGTATGAAGATAACTTTCACCTCGCGCCATCCGAGAGGTATGTATCTTAGTGCTATGCAGGCCCGATAGATCTCCAACAGCCATGGCGTGAGATAATCTACCCCCCACTGTAGCAGGGCTGGGAAGATGCCGTCCAGCCCAGGCGACTTGTATGGCTGAAAGGTGTTGATAGCCCATTTTCTTCTGCTACGCGGATGACACTCTGCTCGTTGCCCGGGGGAGGGACTTTAGGGCGGCGGCCTGTCTGGCCTCGGCTGGCGGATCCTTGGTCGCCGGGAGGATCCGCCGGCTGGGATTGAAGGTGGCGCTGCACAAGACCGAGGCCGTGTACTTCCACGGGCCTCGGCAGCGCTGCCCGCCTGACGCCCACATTGTCGTGGAGGGCGTCAGGATCGAGGTGAAGGCCCAGATGAAGTATCTGGGCCTTACGCTGGACAGCAGGTGGCGCTTCGGCCCGCACTTCAGCGGGCTGTCGACGCGCCTGCTGAAGGCCGCCGATGCCCTATCGTGGCTGCTCCCCAATCTGGGGGGGCCGAAGGAGCGATGCCGGCGCCTATATGCCGGCATCTTGAAAAGCATGGCCCTTTACGGGGCCCCTATATGGGCGGACTCCCTCCAGAGGAGGGAGAATGCGACCGCCATCCGCAGGCCCCAAAGGGCCATTGCACAGCGGGTGGCGAGGGCCTACCGCTCGGTGGGCTTCGCGGCGGCGTGCGCTCTGGCGGGCACCCCTCCCTGGGAGTTGGAGGCTTGGGTGCTCGCCAGAGTGTACGAGTGGACGGCGCGGCGGAAAGCCCTAGGGGAGCGCCCCGCCGCGGAAGAGCGGGAGGCCGTGCGGCGGGAGGCGAGGGCCGCCATCGTCCTCCATTGGACGGAGGACCTCGCCTCCGCCACCTTTGGCCGCCGGACGCTGGACGCGCTCGGTCCAGTCCTGCAGGGCTGGCTCGAGCGGCCACATGGTTTCCTCTCGTTCCGTCTAGTGCAGGTGTTGTCCGGACATGGTTGTTTCGGAACGCACCTGCACCGGATTCGGAGGGAGGAAACCCCGGCGTGCCACGACTGCGGCGCGGTAGAGGACACGGCGCAGCACACCCTCGAGGTGTGCCCAGCCTGGGCTGAGCTGCGCCGTGCCCTGACAGGAGTTGTCGGGCAGGACCTCTCACTTCCCGGCGTGGTAGACTCCATGTTGGGGAGTGAGGAGGCCTGGGCGGCGGTTGCCTCCTTTTGCGAGGACGTGATGTCGCAAAAGGAGGCGGCGGAGCGTGCGCGGGAGGACGATCCTCTCGCGCCGCCGCTCCGCAGGCGGAGAGGGGGTGGGAGGAGACGGTTATACGATCGCCTCCTCCCACCTCCTGGTGGTGACTAGCGGGCGACGGGCGCGGGGGCGCCTTTCGCCCGCATTGGTCGTTCCCGGGCCCCTCCACTAAGGGAGGGGCGTGAAGGGCCTGCCGTAAAGGCGGGCGGTCGTCGGCGGGGGACTGGAAGTAAAGGCTGTGCCGGTTTCCCAGTCCCCCTCCACTCAGACGATGCGGGAGTGCCGCTGGGTTATTTTAGTGGGTATACCGGGCTTGCCCGGGGAGTCCCACATAGCCCCCCATCCCCCGATGGGCGGGTATGCGTAATGCATTTTTTCACAGCAAAAACAAAAAAAAAAAAAAAAAAAAAAAAAGGTTAGGTTAAAACGGGGTGCGGGTCAGGTAACCTCCACGTTGGCCTGGTTGGTTGCTGGTCTCTTTCGGATACGTCCGGGGGGAAGAGCAACCCGCTGGGCTGGTGCACTCTGGGCACCGTCAATAACTTCCCATTCGTGGGTTCTTGTTGGCGGTGGCGAATAACCTGAAAGGGGGGGATGTCGTTCTGGGTGTTCCTCTGATTAGCAGAGGACACACCAGATGCGACATGGGGTTGGGCTAGTCTGGGTAGGTAGGTAGGGGTAGGTTAGGTTAGGTAGGTGAGAGGTGGGGCTCGCTTCCGGGCCTCTAGGCGGGCCGCCTTCCCCTGCGGGGGGGGTTGCCCGGGTGCACTGACCAGCTCTGCACCCTGCTCTGCCCAGCTCTGCACCCTGCACTGCCCGGCTCTGCATCCGGCTCTGCCCGCTCTGCACCTGGCTCAGCCCGCTCTGCACCTGGCTCTGCACTCGGCTCTCCTGCGGTTGGTTACCCGAGTGCACTGACCAGCTCTGCACCCTGCTTTGACCAGCTCTGCACCCTGCTCTGCCCGGCTCTGCATCCGGCTCTGCCCGCTCTGCAACTGGCTAAGCCCGCTCTGCACCTGGCTCTGCGCCCGGCTCTCTCTCCTGCGGGTGGGGGCGGCCGCCGCCTGGGGGCGGGAAGGGAGCCCTCGAAGGTGTGCCGCGGATGTGCGGCGGGCGGTGATGACTTGTCGTCGCCGACCCTCCTTTGGCGTGGGATGGTCGGCGGGGACAAGTCGGTGGAAGGAGGAGGCGGCGGAGCGTCGGTCTCGACGCGCCGCCGCAGACGCGGTGGGCGGCGTCTGGCCTTCGCGGGCCGGATGCCGCAGACTCGGAGGGCGACGTCTGGCCTTTCGCGGGCCAGATGCCGCAACGTAGGGGACCGTGGGCGGAGGACCGGGGTGTCCGACGTCCACATAAGGGTCCAACGCGGTGGAGGGCACGGCGCAGCACACCGTCTAGGTGTGCCCAGCGGGGGCGTAGTTGCGCCGTGCCCTGACAGGTCCTCTCGCTTCCCGGTGTGGTAGTTTCCATGCTGGGGAGCGGGAGGGCCTGGGCGGCAGTTGCCTCCTTTTGCGACGACGCCATGTCGTGGAAGGAGGCGGCGGAGAAGGGGTGGGGGTGGGCGGTTGTACGATCGCCTCCTCCCACCTCTTGGTGGTGATTAGCGGGCGACAGACGTGGGGGCGCCTCTCGTCTGCATTGCACAATCACCACCCTCGTCGGGCGTTCCCGTGCCCCTCCACTAAGGGAGGGGCGTGAAGGGCCCGCCATAAAGGTGGGCAGTCGTCGGCGGAGGACTGGACGTAAAGGCTGTGCCGGTTTCCCAGTCCTCCTCCACTCAGACGATGCGGGAGTGCCGCTGGGTTATTTTAGTGGGTATACCGGGCTTGCCCGGGGAGTCCCACATAGCCCCCCATTCCCCCAATGGGTGGGTATGCGTAATGCATTTTTTCACAGCGAAACCAAAAAAAAAAAAAAAAAAAGGTTAGGTTAAAACGGGCTGGTTTCCGCAACTCCACGACTAAGCGCGTATTTTGCGTACGGGTGGGACTTAACCTTCCACTACCTACCTCACTCGATCCATTCCAACTCCTCGAGGAAGGCCAGCAGCGCCTTCGTGTTGCTGACTACCTCCTGTACGGTACCTGGTTTACCGAGGTATTTGGCCCTGTAACCGGCGATTACTGGGCAGCTTAGAAGCAGGTGCGCTGCTGTCTCGTCTTCCTCCATGCATGCTCTGCACAGTGGACTGTCCGTGATCCCTAAGACAAAGAGGTGCTTATTAAAAGTCCCGTGGCCAGTCGTTACAGCTGTAACTGCTCGTAACTGCTGTTTCGTCAGGCGTAGGGCCTTCTGCGTGAAACGTCTATCCAAAGCGGGAAGTGCTTCTTTGGACTGCCTGCACTCATTGTGGTCAATCCACAATCTGTGGTGTTGCTCCTTGGTTCGTTTCCTTACCAGACTGTGGAGGTAGCCAAATGGTATTGGCACGATTGGTTCCGGACCCACCACAGCCATACTGGAGCCTCTACGGGCTAGCTCATCCGCTGCATCGTTGCCTCGGGAATCGCTATGCCCTTTGATCCATTGAATGGTTAGTTTATTGTTTGACCCAACCTGGTTTAGGCGTTGGTGATACTCGTATATCAGTCCAGAGCAGACCGTGTGGCTGCCCAACGCCTGCAGGACGGCCATGCTGTCAGAGAGAATGCGTATTGGGAAATCTTTTACCTTCCTGTCTAGAATGGCCGATGCAGCCAGAGTGATGCCCACACACTCTGCCTGGAACACCGTGTTGTGTGCCCCAAGTGGCGCGGCTATGTGTATGTTGAGGTCCTCTGAGAACACCCCCGCACCTGAGCCAGTACCTGTCTTGGAACCATCGGTGAAGATCCTCAACTCGTCTGGGCGTAACCCCTCACAGTGGTGGTCCTCATGGAGTTGGATCTTTAATTTCTTGTCAAAAACTATTAATCAATCACTATTATAATAATAATAATTATAATAAAGCCCGTTTTATTTCCAATCTTCAATTGTTATTACATGCTTTTTTAATATAAATTACAAATATAACCTGTAGTGATTAGTTTTAAATATAAGTGTATGTATGTATAAATTTGTATTCTTTTTCTCCTACTCGCTATCATTGCTTTCTTCAGTACCATTGATCGGAACCCCTTCTCGGGTAAAGGCCTCCTCCAGCTTCTTCCAGACCTCTCTATCCATAGCTTTCTCTCTCCATTCACTTCCTGCTATCCTTTCTATATCTTCTATCCACCGAGGCCGCCCTCTTTTCCTTTTTCCTTTCGGTCCCTTCCATATAGTTGACTCCAGTGTCCATCTTTTGTCTGTGTATCTTGCTATATGTCCTGCCCATTGCCACTTTTGTTTTAGGGCATATTGTAAGGCGTCTATAACTTTCGTTTTTCGTCTTATTTTTTCGCTTTTTACCTTTTGTATTCTTCTTAATTTCAGTACACTTCTCTCCATTGCTTTCTGGCACACTACTATTTTAGTTTTTATTTTAGTGTTGTATGTCCACGTTTGGCATCCATATGTAAGAGTAGGCAAGATGCAGGTGACCAAGACAGTTTTCTTTAGATGGAGAGGATATTTCCCTTTTAAGATTTCCTTCAGGGACCAGAATTTTTTCCAGCTCATGTTAATACGCCGCTCTACCTATAGTTCTTCACTTTTGTCTTCGAATGACAGTTGTTTGCCTAGATATATATAATTATTCACATATTCAAGCGGCTTTCCATTGAGGTTTATAGCGTTTATGTGACTGTTTGTCATTATTTTAGTTTTATTCTCGTTCATTTTGAGGCCCACTTTTTCACTTTCTTCATTTAAAGTACTTACCATTTTTTCAAATTTTTTACTTGTATCAGCGAATAAGACAATATCGTCCGCGAATCTGAGGTGTGTAAGATGATCTTGATTAACTCTAATCCCTTCTGACTGCCAGTTAAGATTGTCAAAAATGTGTTGTAGTACCATTATGAACAGTTTGGGTGAAAGGGGGTCTCCTTGTCTCACTCCTCTGCAAATCTAGTCTCTAATCAGTTTTTTCTGAAATATTTGGAAAGATAATTTATGAATCTATCTATAAATTTGTTACAAAACATAAGATGCGAAGAGCAAAAAGGCTTTCGAAAAAATAAAAATATCAATATGGCAATATTTGAGCTTATTAAGGTGATTATGACTAATGTGGATATTAAAAACCCTGTTTGTGCTATATTTACAGACATGACGAAAACATTTGACTATGTAAAATATGACACGCCCCTAAAAAAGCTAAACGATTATGGTATAAGAGGCAACGTATTAAACCTAATTAAATCATACCTCACTGATCGAAATCAATACACAGAGATATCAAGAGTATGTACCAAAACTAAACGTGAATTCAAATATCGATCTACATGTAGAACAACCAAATTTGGGGTGCCGCAAGGTAGTGTACTTGGGCCATTGTTATTTTTACTTTATATCAACGACCTGCCTCGCCAAATTCGTCATCCATTGCGGATGACAGCACAGCCATAATTGCAAGCGTAGACAAAACTGAATACGAAAAAGACATAAACACCACACTTAAAGCAATAATTGATTGGCTCAATAAAAATAACCTAGTCATAAATCAACATAAAACCAAAGTGATGCATTATTATCAGCGGCTACAGCCAGATGAAATAATTACTAAATATAAAGATCAAATCATAGATACAACCTCAGTGGCAAAATTCCTAGGAGTACATATCGAAAGTCAATTGACGTGGAAACCCCATGCTGAATACGTTTGCCAAAAACTAAGTAAATCTGCCTATCTACTTTACATTCTTGCCAAAAAAGTTAATTTAAAAACACTAGTGATAGTGAAACATTGTTAAGATACGGAGTCATATTTTGGGGTAATTGTAAAGGGAAAGAATATTCAGGGCCCAAAAACGTTGCCTTAGATCGATGACCGGTCTTAAGTCAACAGAAAGCTGTGTACCAGAATTTAAATCACTAAAAATTCTCATATTACCATCCTTATATATTCTTGAAATTCGTTAAAACTAATAAACAGTTATTTACCTCATGGATTGATATAAGAAAACGCACAGGACCCTTAAGGTCTACATATAAAAATCAACTTTATACAGGTGGTCACAAAAGAGCCCTCACATCATCACATCACACCATCAGCCTATTAATGTTCCCACTGATGGGACACAGGCCTCCTCTCTGTGAGAGGGAATGGGCCGTAATCCACCACGCGTGCCCAGTGCGGGTTGGTGGATGTCACATGTCTTCGAATTTTTGGTTCTAAGACATGCCGGTTTCCTCACGATGTTTTCCTTCACCGGTTTGAGAGCAGTGGTGATGAAATAATTTACACAAAGTAAAGCGCCTGCCTGGGCTCGAACCCACGACCTACAACTTGTAAGTCGCGGCCGATACCACTGGGCCACCACTGCTCTCAAACAAAATAGCCCTATTAAGAAAAAATATTTTATCCATGGGTCTCTTATTTATAATAAGCTACCCAAAACTCTATTAGAATCACTCACCAATGTATTTAAAAACCGGCCAAGTGCGAGTCGGACTCGCGCACGAAGGGCTCCGTACCATTATCGCAAAAAACGGCAAAAAATCACGTTTGTTGTATGGGAGCCCTACTTAATTATTTATTTTATTCTGTTTTTAGTATTTGTTGTTATAGCGGCAACAGAAATACATCATCTGTGAAAATTTCAACTGTGTAGCTATCACGGTTCATGAGATACAGCCTGGTGACAGACAGACAGACGGACCGCGAAGTCTCAGTAATAGGGTCCCGTTTTTACCCTTTGGGTACGGAACCCTAAAAACAGTTAACAAAAATGTTATGTTACTACACTGTAGCGGCACCGACACCGCCACTTACAAAGTAATGACATGACGTCACACAAATCCTACATCGCGCAAGCAAAGTTTGCGGCGCGATTTGAACGTATACAACAGTCCGACGATAACCGTTGGGCAGTTGCCCGGACCAGACACAACACCCGTCTGGTCGGAGGATCCTCCCTTTTCTATGGAGGTTTGTGGGACTTTACACCCTGTACCACATACCCCCAAACTGGTGACCCTCGAACATGAACATCAGCGCAGCCTTCGTGCAGAGCTACTTCATCGTGACGTCATCATCACTTCCTCAAGCTTTCGAGCAGCGAGTCACACAGCCAGCCAGTACCCACGGCATCTACGGGGGTATTCTGACCACCAGCATGCAGCGGACGCGCATACCTGGTCATCACCCTCAGCTTCTTTCATCACCGCTCCGACCCACTGGAGCCAGCAGCACTGTCCCGACTCACTGGGACACATCATCACCGCTCTGAACTACTGGAGCCAGCAACACTATCCCGACTCACTGGGACATCATCACCCCGACTCACTGGGGCACAACCGCATACAGTTCCGACTCACCGCGAACTCTGCGACTTCCGGTTCCGACTCACGGGAACCAACCTTCCACTGGCCAGGCACGCATCACAAGATGTACGGACGACTCAACCTGCTATCGACCTCCGGTCTCCGGAGGGGAGTGATGTAGCGGCACCAACGCCGCCACTTACGAACAAATGACATGACGTCACACAAATCCTGCATCTCGCAAGCAAAGTTTTCGGCGCGATTTGAACACATACAATAGTCCGACGATAACCGTCGGGCAGTTGCCCGGACCAGACACAACAACCGTCTGGTCGGAGGATCCTCCCTTTTCTATGGAGGTTTGTAGGACTTTACACCCTGTTCCACATACCCCCAAAACACTATTACTGATTTTGTAAATGATAAAACTTTTGCCCGAGCATTGTAATTATTTTGTTGACATTTATTATTATCAAATTTATTCCGATTTTATGGTAGATTCTTTTATTTTGACATTTGTATTACTATTTTTGACATTTGAACAATTTTAAATAGACTTAATTATATTAATTTTATTTGACATTTGATTTATATTTTAGCACTTAGTTAATTCTATATTAAATTGGCATACATACTTGTAAAGATTTTAACAGACATCTGATTATTATTTTGACATTACTAATATTATTCTTCTCAATCTTATATCTTACATTTATTGTGGTGAAATTTCATTGTTATGATTGCTTATTATTATATTAATGTCTATAATGTTTATTAATGTTTATTCAAATAATGTTTCGCTAATAATAACCTAAATCATTTTTCATTTCCAGTTTCAAGTCATTTTATATATTCTATGTTTGGACTGGTTATTGCTTTGAAGTGTTGATCTATACTTAATATTATAAAGAGGAAAGATTTTTTTGATTGTTTGTTTGTTTGTTTGTTTGTACCGAATAGGCTCCGAAACTACTGGACCGATTTGAAAAATTCTTTCACCAATAGAAAGCTACATTATTCCTGAGTAACATAGGCTATTTTTTTATCCCGAAAACGGGTCCTGTGGGGTGGTCCACGGGAGCGAAGCCGCGGGCAAAAGCTAGTAATTTATAAAAATATTGAAGTTTCTGTAAAATAAATTAAAAAAGAATGAAAATTTGCCTGCCGTAAGGCAAAATGTACTTTACTAAAAGAACATCTAATCTGTACACCTACATTTAGCAAATAAACGATTTCATTTTCATTTTCATAGACAAAGATTTCACCATGATATCTATTACTTCAGTTGGAATTTTTTGTCTTTCGTACGGTTCCCTGACAATATTGCACACGCCAGGGTACGTTTTCTCCACATGGGATGAGGTTCCCTGGAAGGAGATAATAAATTATGCTCACTTGGTTCAAAAAACATTATTTCAGAAACAACGAGTTTATTAAACAAAGGAAACCATGGCTGACTAGGCCAATATGGAACAAAAACTACACCAGTTGCTTTGTCATTGATAATTTTCTTTAGACATTTTATGATAAGAGCAAATGGTGGAAAAGCATAGAAAAATAGTTGTTCCATGGTATTAAAGACGTCTATATCATAGGCGTCTGGGTGTTGTTTCATTTCACTACTTGACCAAGAGCCTCTAGTAATCTTGCCTTTACAAGCAGCACCCCAGCCTGTAAGTGAAGAATCAGTAAATATTTCCAGTTAGAAGGAATCGTCACGAATTTTATTGATGTTTTTATGTGATATTTGACTCCACCAAGAGAGGATTTATAGACATTTTTGCATCATAATTGTCATCTGACTTCAGAAGAGCTAAATATTTCTCCCGTTCTAGTTGTTTGTATATACCCAACCATATGCTATAGCTGGACATGCAGCTGTCAATGTACCAATCAGTTTTGCAAAGTCGCGGATTACGACTTTATCTTTGTGGCGATATTTATTGATTAGGTCCTCTATTTTCTTTATTTTGTCTTCAGGTAATTGCAGACACATAGATTGTTAGTTGATGAGGAAGCCCAAGAATTTGCAGATCTGATTTGGTATAAGATAACTTTTTTCTAGGTTGATTACTAAACTTAATTTATCAAATGTTAGTATTACTGATTTTACGGTATTAAGGCAGGAATCATAAGTATCTCCTATACAGATAGTGTCATCCAAGTATGATACTACTGTATGACCATGGCGTCTCAAATAAGACAGGACTGGTTTGAGTAATTTTGTAAACACCAGAGGTGCCTGACTAAGACCATATGGTAAGCAATTGAATTCATATAATATATTATTGAAACGGAATCTTAAATATTTCCCGTGTGAAATATGTATTGGCATTAAAAAATAGGATTCTTTTAGGTCTATTGTTGCCATGAAAGCATTATGTGTTATTAATTTCGATATGGTGCGTATGTCATCCATTTTAAAATGTTGAATGGGTAAGAACTTGTTAAAAGCTTTAAATTTTAGGATAAACCTATAACCGCCTGTACTCTAAGGTGTTAAGAAAACCGGTGAAATAAACTGTTGAGGTAGATCAGAAGTTCAGAACATTTGGAAATTGCTTCTAAGTCGATAAGTTTTGAAATTGACAATTCCATTTCTCCTGGCGGAGATGGTGGGTTCAGTATTTTGAACTACTTTGCCAATAAACGGTATTTTATAACCATTGACATAATACGACAGGATCGTCTGTTAGCGACTTCCAGTATTTAATAAAATGTATTATTCTACCTGAATGAAGTACCTTTAACGTCGGTTCATCTTGTCGAACTTCCTGTTGGCTCCCGTCTGTCGGCTGCGTTGAGTTGAGTAGTTGGTCCTCCTCGCCGTTGTTGTCGGTGGCTGTTGGCGTTGAATCGTAGCCTGCGCAGCAGTCATGTTGTTGTTTATTCGTCGAGGAGGACCTCGCACATTTCCCGCCTGAGGAACGGTTCGTCTGGTGCCAGTTGTAGGTGGAGTCGGTTTCTTTATTTGTAGCCCTGTTCTTTCAATATCCTTTGAGGTTTTGATATTCTCTCCAAGTCTAGTACCAAATAAAAATTCATCTCTCTTAATCCCTTTGGTTATATTCCAAAGGCTTTTGTCTAATAGAGGTATCACAAGTTCAGACCAATGTGAAGTTTTCCGGAACAAGCATTTTCGTTTTCAGCGAATCTTTGTACTCCTTGTCCAAACCATCGAGAAGTATCTTGCCCCAACGTTCAGCGACTTCTTGTTGTACATTTTGTCCAAGTGCAAGATCCATTTTTCTTGCTTCCCCAAGGATTTCGAGGATCTCAGAGGGATCGTCACTGGCGGAAGTTTCATTAACGGCGCAGCCGTCGCTTGGAATTTGACTATGTGACGTTTGTGGTGCTTCATGTTCGATATTAACGACAGATATTTGCACTGGAGTTCCGTCCGTTCCGTTTGTAGGGTTAACCATAAGTCCATATCTTTTGCTCCATTCGCTATGCGGGCCAGATCACGATTTATCATTACGATAGCCTCAGACAGATGTTCGAGAGGAGCTCGCGAATAAATTTGTAGATCATCCGCATAAAGATGGTAGGAAGAAGTTAGTTCACTGGAGATTGAGTTTATAAAAACTGCGAAAAGTAAAGGGGATAAAACGCCACCCTGTGGTACCCCTGCTGAAGTACTACACCAGGAAGACAAACTCTCCAATACATATACGTTGCCGGTGACCGAAAAAGTAACTACGAAACTAGTCAATTACCGATGGAGATATATTAAGAGAATGAATTCATAATGCCAAGCAACACATCGAAATCGACAGCATTAAAAGCATTACTAAAGTCTAGCAATGCCAATACCGTCAGATTACTGTTTTCCATGGCTGACCTTATATCATCCGTAATGTTGAGAAGGGCTGTGGTAGTGCTGTGACCAGGACGGAAGCCGGACTGGATGGGATTGAGGAGATTATTTTTAATAGGAAAGTGCTAATTTGGTCGTGGATTAATCATTCTAGGACTTTGGACAGGAATGGTAGGACGGATATTGGACGTTATTCAGAAAAGGATGTGGGATTGGACTTTTTGGGTATTGGAATAATTTGAGCATCTTTCCATAAACATGGAAAGACACCACACAAAATAAAACCATGAAAACATTTTTTTTTGTTCCTCCTTTAGATGTTAAGTGGGGATGTTTTTTTCCGTCTATCCCATAAAGTGGCGTATCTTTGGATAGGCCATTCAAAAATATTACGGGTCTGTTACAACCATATTTCGATTCAGAGATCCGTTTGCGTAAAGTTAAGCTTTAAATTTCAAATATTTGTTAGAGTCAAGTGTCGCCCCGCCTACCAGGGAAATGGTTGCTTTTGGTTATGTGTCAAAATTCACGGCAGTAGTAAAGTAAAGTATAAAGAAATTAAAAGGAAAACTATCGCAGCTAAGTAGGCTTATAAAGTTTACGAGTAATAGTTGACCAACTTATAAAACGTTCTTGGAACAGTAAACATTTTGTAAAATTGCCATTTAAAAATAACTTAAACAACGTTGTTAGTTTTGTAAAACAGATAGTAAATATATGCTTATAAACCATTTAAAATATACAAAAATAAAATCATAACAAATCCTTAATAAAATGATTTCTAAATTAATAATGTTTAAGCCCGAATAAAGCATTGGAGTGGGCGGGGTCCTTTGTAGTACCGGTCGTACGGCGGACATTGGTTGTTTGTTCCTATCATTGGTAATTTGATTTTACATTTTGGTAGTTGAATAGGTTATTTGAAAATACTCATATGAAAATATTTGTTTTCGGTTTGTAAAGATTTTAACGAAGACTTTGTTTTTTTGGGACAATCCCACCGCACTATTCCCAAACCACTGCAACTCCTGAAAGCCAGAATCAACAGTGGCGGCCACCAGAAAAGCGCCGAGGCAATGAAGCTCGACGAAGTCCCGGAGACTGAATTTAACTGTCTTGGATCCCGCAACGAAATTAATCAGAAAAGAATAACGGAGGAGTACGAAAAAAATATAAATTTCCACTTCCCTCCATATCAAGCAGGGGACAGAACAAACAAGGCCAATAGGCACAAACGGTCATTTACAACTGGGATAAGCCCAACCCATAGCAACACGGATAAAAATAAGAATTAATATTAATGGGTCCTAACATTGTGAGCTGTTATATTTGATTCCAATAAACGGTATGGCAAACACGCTTGAACGCACGGATATTTGTTCTAGTTGCCACAAGGTCCGTATAGTAAACAACTCCTGATGCAGCCTCTATATTATTCAACATAATATTACGTTCATTCTGCCAAAGAATACACTCCCATAAGATATGATGTGCAGATTGTACATATTCGCAGTCAGATGTAGAACACTAACATAAAGGCGAGGCAACGAGCTTGAAGGAAAACAATTTACTTTTAAAGTTACCGTGTCCTGTAAAAAATTGGGCAACACAGTGATCCACCTCCAGCCACGTCCTGGCCAGCCGCACGCGAACGGATGGAAAGAATTGGTGGAGGTGTCGGCCCTTGATGGAATTATCCCACCTACATTGCCATTCGGATAAAAGTTCCTACCAGAGGTCAATAGGTGGTTTAAATAATCTAGAGATTTTCTCACGGTCACTCCGCATTAAAAAGTTCGCGTCTGTGGTCTCTCGTGCGGAATAGTACATTGCAGCACGTCGCTGCACTTCAAGGTCGACCGGAAGTACGTCAGCAAGTACCGGTAAGGCCTCAGTACTAACCGTCCTGTACGCTTTGCATAAGAATATCAAAGCTAAACGCTGACTCTGAAGTAATTTACGTCGTACCGCCCCTATGGTGGCCCTATCAGCCCAAACAGGCGCCCCATAGCACGTACAACCCAAGTAAGTAGCCCCAAAATAGTTTTTAAAGTAAAAAAAGACAGACGTAGATTTAGATATTCTCGTTAAGGCATAGAATTTTTTTTTGCTTTTTCACCGACTGTTTGAATATGATCTATAAATGCAAAATTCCTCTCTAACACGAGACCAAGATAGCACACGGACTGCTTCCTTTTTACGGGAACGTTATTAAATTTAATAGTATGACACGATTTAAGATTACCCTTCAAAATGAGGTGATTAGTTTTGTGCGGAGCAAAGGTCAGACGGTTTCGATCGCCCCACTGAGATATTAATCGTAAGAGAGTGTCAGCCAAGTTCTCGAGTCAAGCTCGAGTACTTGATTGCATGAGAAGAAGACCGTCGTCCGTGTAACCGGTTAATGAACAGCCGCTTGGAAGGTGAATCGCGAGGAACTCATCAGAGCCTAAATTCCATAAAGGCGGACCAAAAACCGAACCTTTAGGACATCCCATGGTGAGAGACTTCGACATGGAATGATGGCCGAGTTTGAGTTTCGCGGGACCATTTAAAAAGTATGAGTAAACTAGATTATATATATTTCCATAGCAGCTCCGAGTTTTCATTTTAAGTAATAGCATTGGCCACCATGCGTTATCAAAAGCCCCAGAAATATCTAGAAAAATCCCAATTACGTACTTATGTTCAGATGTTATGTCCGCGGTTACGGTAGATTTTCCAGTAGTGAAACCGAATTGATTGTTATGAAGTTTTGGTCCGACCGGTAGCAAAAGTGGAACGATAAGGCGCTCCAGGAGTTTTCCCAAAGATGGAAGTAATGTTATGGGCCGGTACGACTTAAGGTCGTCTGGGGGATTGTCGCCACTTTTCAGGATGATTCGTATAAATCCGCGTCGCCATATACGAGGAAATACGCCCTCCGCAATACAACGGTTGTAAACGGTTAAAATCGCATCACCGGGTGTTTTACACGCTTTTATAATCATCCGATTAGATATTTTATCTTCACCTGATGACTTGTTGAGTGGTAACCTCTTGACAACGTTTATAAATTCGTCAGTGGATGGAAGGTCTGACGCTGGTGATTCAGGTGGTACAGCTGCCCACGCTCTGATCTGTTGATGTTAGTCGTTGTCATTAGCAAGTTAGTCATCAGGTCAAGAGTATTCAGCAAAACTTCAGTTGTTTCCTCAATACTGGTGGTGTGTTTATACATTAAAGTAAATACTTTAATGTTCTGAACAAATGCGAGGTAGACTGATCAATTGGCTTTAACTCATGATATAAAGGAGACCACGGACCTTCTTTATCTAATTTTTCTACTATTTTACTCAATAAGGCTAAATTATCGGATATAATTCTATTTGCTGATGATACTTCGCTAATTTTTAAAATAGATAGGAAAGATACGGATGTCTTACATGTCAACGAAAGTCTAATTGTTCTCTCTAAATGGTTCGCATCTAACAATATTTTACTGAATGCGAAAAAAACAAAATGTCTGAAGTTTTCCTTACCAAATGTACCACAACGTGACCTACATTTAAATCTTGACGGCAAAAATCTTGAAGTTATAAAGGAAACTGTATTCTTATGTATTACTATCGATTCAAAATTGCAGTGGGGCGCGCACATTAGAACTCTTTCGGGTCGGTTAAGTTCAGCTGCATATGCAGTAAGTAGGTTAGTATACTATGCTTATTTCCACAGTATTATGTCTTATGGCATTCTACTGTGGGGATCAGCAGCAGACGTTGACTCAATTTTCATCTTACAAAAGAAGGCAATCCGCTCAATCTATAAAATGAGTCCACGAGAGTCCCTCAGAGAAAAATTTAAAGAGATCGATATACTGACTCTACCTTCTCTTTATATATTGGAATGTATTTTGTATGTCCGCAAAAATCGAGGGCTTTTCAAAACTAGAAGCGATTTCCATAATTTAAATACACGCAGTAAGCATGAAATTGTAATACCCAAATTAGATTAACGAAAACTAGCAAGTCTTTTCTTATAAACAGTATACGCTTTTATAACAAGTTGCCAAAGCCAGTTATAGAATTGACCGATGGAAAGTTCAAAAACTACATCAAACGTGTCCTTATTAAAAAAGCATATTACAAAATCAAGGACTACGTTGAAGATAAAAATTTTAGCTCCTTCTGCGCATGCGTCTTCCCTGGTAACTCATAAACGGCATAAACTCAAATATATGGATGTCTCTAACTATTCTCAATCTCATTTTTACTTTTTTTCTTTCTTTTAATTAGACTTTTTACAATGATTTCAATAATCTTTATAGCCCTTTGCTATGAATAGTTACAGCACTGATAACAACATTTGTGCCACATGTTAAATTTAGTCTTGTTATATATTTTTATTTATTTTTTCCTTTGTATAGATTCTTTTACTGATTGTTTTGTAAATGTGTGAACATTGTAGGCCTTCTAGATTTCTAGACGCTTGTTAACATTTGTTAACTCTCTCGTTTATACAATTTTTTGTCGAAGTGTGTCAACTTACGAATTACACACTATTTATAGTAACGAGTCGACCTGTCAAATGTCCCCACTATTTTCTACATTTCTATAAATAATCTCACAATTCATAATCATAATCATAATATTTATTTCACAAAAAACAACACAACAGATTACAACAATCTTACAGGCTATTACTAAAGGTTAAAACTTTACAAAGGAGCATCTGTAGCCGAACTAAGACGGATCCTGTATCTCGGCATACAGCGCCGTACCCTCGAGAATAGACAATAATGTGTAGCCCAAAATACATGCAAAAAGATACATCCAATCATGTTTACAATATATTCATAAAGATAAAACTAAAATTGTTCGCGCCGTTTCGTTGGCGCTTCTTTATTTTAGGTATAGTTTTATTCTACCCGCTTTTTACTTTATATTTTTAATTTTTCGCTGCTTGGTTTTGTACTGAGGTAGAATATGACCGACACCGCCGCCGCGTGGTCGCGTCTGTGCCGCTTTTTTGTTTATCCACAATTTTGGATTAAAACCGCCCCTTGAGGTTGTTTCGTGCCGTACACAACCCTCATATCGTCCTCATCGTCAAGAAGACCGAGAAGAGCGCACCAAGGTCGCAGCAGCACTGGCACCTAGATCGAGGCCCCGAGCTGTACTGCCCACCGTGGTGCTAAGGTTGGTCAATTTTCTATCCTTAGTTGCGAAATCAGCAGCCTTTCTCAATCTTGTGTTCTTTCCCCCTTTCTTAATTAAATAAAACCTATGGAGATACAACCACTAGCCAGCTAGTACCCACCCGCGCCATCATTTTTTTTTGGCCTTCGAGCCGCACCTTACATTATTTCTCGGCCTTTAACCGAGTATCACATTTTTATATCCCGCTATTTGTGTTTCCGCTTAGTTTTAAAACTATTTTTTCTTACCGCTTAGTTACGAAAGTAATTTACCTGCTGTAATTACCTACCCGCTATAATTTATCATTTATCGTGTTCCATTTCTTAACGGACAAATTGCATTACTTTTAGTAAGTACCTAAACGTATTTATATTGCATTTTGTCAAAAGTCTTTAAGCTAATTAACGACGGTACGTATATAAGAACGTGTTATCACCGGCCGTTCCGTTCCGAGCGTTCCTTTGTTCTCGAAGTCTATGTTGCAGTCAGTAACGCTATTTCGGGTATTTTATAACTTGAATATTTTTTAACAAAATCTCATCATGCCTGCGAGTTCTACGGAAGGAGATAAGCTTAATTTAACCATTAAAAGGATCGTAGGGAAACGCGATGAAGTTTATGCTAGGCTTCAGAGAATTTATGACTCAAGATATGAAATGATTTCGGACCCTAGTAAGGTGGAGAATTTTCTATGTAGTATGGTCTCCATTGATACTATGCGCGACGAATTCATAAAAATTGTCGATGAATTTAATACGTTGAATTTGATGTTGGATCCAGATTTCATACCTAACTATCAAAGTTTGTCTACATTTGAGGACTTATACTGTCGTTGCAAATATGAAGCCAACAAAATAGTTGCTGGCCGGGATATACCCAAAGTTGAAAAATCGTCTTCCAGTAACAGTTATAAAAAATCTAATTTGAATCTGCCCAAATTAGAGTTAGTAAATTTTTCCGGTTTACCCGCAAATTGGTCGACTTTTTATGAAACATTTAGGACTACTATACACGAGAATACTGATCTTACTAATAACGAACGTATTCAATATTTGATGGGACAGTTATCGGGCCGGGCACCTTCTACTGTGTCAGGAATTACACCGAACGCTGACAATTATACTTTGATATGGACCACGCTGGTCAACAAATATGAAGACAAACGTTATTTAGCCACCGCGTATTTGGATCAAATGTTTGAATTCAAATCTTTTTCCGTTGCTAACACTAAGAATTTAGACTCGTTTTTAGAACATTTTGCGTCTGCCGTGTCGAGTTTAAAAACGTTAAAACTTAGCAACTTGTCCGATTTTATTCTTCTTTATTTCGCTTTAAAGAAAATTGACCCGGAGACCGCTCGCGCTTTTGAAATGTTTAAGCGAGAGACTGCTTTGCCTAGCTACGAGGACTTGATCACTTTTCTGCGTGAACAATCGAAAATATTAGACCGCACTTCGGCAAACGCTACGACGAAACGCGTCGGTACCGACATGAACAAAAATGTTTCTAAGTCTACCCACTCCTTTGTAGGTACTAGCGCGTCGGTGCAGATAAAGGATAAAAATAAATCTTGTCCGTTTTGCGAGTTGGAAAATCATTTCAACTTGTTTAAATGTTTTAAATATCAAAAATTACCGCTGGATGATAAATTTAATTTTATTAAAACTCGAAATGGATGCACGAACTGCCTCAGTTTGTCCCATAATAACGTAGCTTGTAAGTCGGAAGTACGTTGCCGCTATTGCAATTGTAGGCACCACTCGCTGTTATGTAGAAAACAACAGCTGACTCCTCCTGCGCACGGCGTAGCGCCCGCGCATAATAATGTTATTCCGCCGGCGCCGACATCTACCGCCCCGCAGGTACATGTTGCCTTATCAGCACTATCGACGCCTCCTCCGCTACAAAATAACATTTCGTTGTGCAATTTTAATAACCGCCGAGATAATAATATTACCTGTCTTTTAGGCACGGTTCAAGTTTTAATACCTGACTCTGCGGGTATGTTGCACAATGTTCGCGCGCTTATTGATCCCGGATCGCAAAACAATTTTATTACAACGACATGCTTAGCAAAACTTAACGTAAATTTTAATCGAATAACGCGTGCTGTTGTAAAGGGGATCGGTTCATCGCCTAATCCGATTAAGGGTTCCGTCAGCGTAAATTTGTTTTCGAACGATAAAAATATTTTACTCACGCTGGACTCTTACGTCATTGATAAAATTACGGATAATTTGCCTTCTGCTCGTATCGAGCCCGCTTCGCTCGGTTATTTAAACCACGTTCAGTTAGCTGACAGTAGTTTCCATTCACCTGGGGAAATTGACATCCTCATCGGTGCACCGCAGTTTGCCGAAATTTTACTCTCGGGACGCGTAAATGGTCCGCCCGGGTTACCTACCGGTATACAAACGATTTTTGGTTACATAATCGTAGGAAATTGTCCTATTAGTAATCCTTCTACTGAGTTCGTTTCTTTGTGCTCGTTTGTACAGAATGAACCTCCGTTATCAAATATGCTAGAAAGGTTCTGGCAGCTCGAAGAAGTAGCGCCCGAGCGCCCGCTGAACGCCGCATCTAGGGAGTGCGAGAAGCTGTTTGTCTCAAGCGTGTCACGTGATGACACAGGACGTTATAGTGTAGCGTTACCCTTTGCGCGCGACCCCTCTGAGCTCGGTGACTCATACAAGACTGCTATGCGTCGTTATACGTACTTGGAGCGTAAGTTAACCGCTTCCCCAGAGTTGCGTTTGGAATATGACGCTATTATTAAGGAATATCTATCGAAGGGTTATATCTCGTTACTTGATGATGCTGGTTCGCTACCTACGGGTTTTTATATACCACATCATGCCGTTGTTAGGCAAGATAAAGTAACTACAAAGGTGCGAATGGTTATGGACGCCGGCGCCAAAACTGATTCAGGTAAATCACTCAATGATTTGTTATATCAGGGTGAGAATTTACAAAACGATTTGTTTTTAATTTTACTCGATTTCCCTCGCTTATATCCCGTGGCTTTTACCAGTGACATACATCAGATGTTTTTACAGGTTTTAGTTAACGAGCATCACAGAATGTTTCAAAAATTTTTATACCGCTTTGATAGTACTTTACCGCTTGATACCTATCAATTTAACCGCGTTTGCTTTGGATTGCGCTGTAGTCCTTTCCTCGCCATGCGAGTTTTAAGACAACTTTGTGATGACGTACGCGCATCTTACCCGCGCGCCGCAGATGTTGTTGTGCATAATTGTTACATGGACGATATTTGTTACTCCGTTCCCACCGTCCAGGACTCGTTACGGCTCAGAGATGAGCTGTTAGGATTGTTTACGGCCGGGGGCTTTAGCCTTATGAAATGGTCCAGTAACTCAGCAGAGTTACTCGAATCATTGCCTGATACCCACCGCTATTCTTCAAAAGTAAATTTCGATGAGCCTAATCAAAGTCTAAAGGTTCTTGGCCTTGAATGGTCTCCTACCACAGATGTTTTTTCCTTTTCTGTCGCTCTTGACAACCGTCCATGTACCAAACGCAACATCTTATCGGTTATTGCTCGCCAGTTTGATGTTTTAGGTTTAATCGCGCCAACTATTCTTTACGCGAAATTAATCTTACAGAAGCTCTTTGTTCTCAAGCTGGATTGGGACGACAAGCCGCCCCAGAATGTAATGGTTCTCTGGGAGAATTATCTTCGCGAACTGCCCGCATTACGGGACTTAAAGATAAACCGTCATCTTGAGGTGTTTAGGAATGACCTCGTCACTATTATCGCATTTTCCGACGCGAGTGAACGAGCGTACGGAGCCGCCGTATATGTCAAAGTTCAGCAAGATCCCCACTCCCCAGCGGTTGTCAACCTGGTGTGCGCGAAATCCAAAGTCGCTCCTCTCAAAACCATATCGGTTGCCAGACTTGAGCTCTGTGGCATTTTACTTATGTCTAAACTAGTGCAACGAGTTATGAACACTTATAAACCGCGTCATAATATTGAAAATATATTTTGTTTCACCGACTCAATGGTCGCATTACATTGGATTCATTCTGATCCTCAAACTTTGAAAACATTCGTCGCTACGCGTGTTACAAAAATTTTAGATTGCCTTCCCGCGGAACATTTCTTTCACGTTCCCGGTACCGACAACCCTAGCGACTGCTTATCGCGAGGTTTGTCTCCGAAGCAATTGTTGTCGCACCCGATGTGGTTCAGTGGACCATCATGGCTTCAACAGAGCGTCGACACGTGGCCTGTTACCTCTGTCGACACTAGTGCCATCGATGTACGGTTGCCGGAAACCAAAGTGGTTTCATTACCGGTTGTAGCAGATGTAGGTGTAGACCCGCATCCACTTTTTGCATTGTCGCATCGCGTATCTAAGTGGACGGTGCTACTTCATTCCGTTATCTACGTTTACAAGTTTTTAGGTAAACTGCCGCGATCTAAATCTATTACCGCATCGGATGCGATTTTTGCTGAAAAGATCTTAATTGCCGCTTTACAAGAATTTTACTTTTCTGACGAAATTGCACGTTTAAGAGCAAACAAAAATTGTCGCACAGCGTTAAGACGCCTCTCCCCCTTTATTGATAGTGAGGGCTTATTGAGAGTCGGAGGTCGACTCCGTAACGCTGATTTGACCGATGAACAGCGGCATCCTTTGCTGCTTCCGCATAAAGACCGCATCACCGATTTGATCGTGTCGCACTATCATCGCCGCAACTGTCATACTGGTCCGGTGGCTCTTATGTCAATTTTGCGGCAAAGTTATTGGATACTGTCTTGTCGTAATGTCGTACGTCGTATCGTGCATAAATGCAATTTCTGTTTCCGCGCTAAACCCAAGGCCGTGCACCCCTTCATGGGGGATTTGCCCGCGTGCCGCGTAACTGAAGCTAAAGCCTTTAGACGCACGGCTGTTGATTACGCGGGTCCTATTAGTATTATCCCGCAACGTAAACGTGGCGTTCGTTCTATTAAGGCATATCTATGCATTTTCGTATGCTTAGTCACTCGCGCTGTTCATGTCGAGTTGACTACCGATCTTAGTACGAGTACATTTCTCTCAGCGTTTAAACGTTTTCTAGCCAGACGGGGTGCTGTGCAAACTATGTACTCTGACGCAGGAACCGTCTTCGTCGGTGCGAAGAACGCTCTTTCGGACATCTACGCTTTAGTCAATTCTGATGAGTATAAAACTGCGTTCTCTACCGAGTTGGCCGAACATAAAATAACGTGGAAAATCAATCCGCCGCGCACTCCACATTTCGGTGGACATTACGAGATATTTGTTAAGTGCTTCAAAACTCATTTATATAGGGTTATAGGTTCTCAATTGTTGACCTACGAAGAGATGTTAACTGTTTTAACACAAATTGAATGCGTTTTGAATTCGCGTCCGCTCACGCCCCTTAGCGAAGATCCGTCTGAGCTAAGCGCATTGACTCCATCGCACTTCCTGATGTCTACGCCGCTAAAGAGTTTACCCGCTTGCGAAGCTACCGGTGATGACACTAGTTTAAAGAAACGATACGCTTTATTAGATCAATTGGTGCAATCATTCGCAAAACGATGGAAACGTGAATATCTTCACCTTTTGCAATCCAGAGGGAAATGGAACACTCATTCAGATCCTATAAAGATAGGTAGCGTCGTGGTTGTAGTTACTGATAACGTTGGACCTCTATCTTGGCCATTAGGTATAATTCTTGAAACCTATCCCGGCAAAGACGGGATCAGTAGAGTCGCTCTTGTTAAGACGGCGACAGGGATCTATAAGAGACCTGCCGTCCGCCTTTGCCCTCTACCTTCGCAATAGCGCCTCTCCCGCTCCCCGGCTTATAGTTTAGTGTATTTTTAAAACCGATGGTTTTAAGGCCGGGGGCATGTTCGCGCCGTTTCGTTGGCGCTTCTTTATTTTAGGTATAGTTTTATTCTACCCGCTTTTTACTTTATATTTTTAATTTTTCGCTGCTTGGTTTTGTACTGAGGTAGAATATGACCGACACCGCCGCCGCGTGGTCGCGTCTGTGCCGCTTTTTTGTTTATCCACAATTTTGGATTAAAACCGCCCCTTGAGGTTGTTTCGTGCCGTACACAACCCTCATATTGTCCTCATCGTCAAGAAGACCGAGAAGAGCGCACCAAGGTCGCAGCAGCACTGGCACCTAGATCGAGGCCCCGAGCTGGACTGCCCACCGTGGTACTAAGGTTGGTCAATTTTCTATCCTTAGTTGCGAAATCAGCAGCCTTTCTCAATCTTGTGTTCTTTCCCCCTTTCTTAATTAAATAAAACCTATGGAGATACAACCACTAGCCAGCTAGTACCCACCCGCGCCATCAAAAATTAAAGGTTAAGAATTATAAATAAATTACTAAAAATTATAGATTAAATGTCATCAAATCCAAAAATATCATCATCTTCATATTTATATAATATTCATAAAATTACAAACTAAGAGCAAAATAAGTATACAAATAAATCATTTTAATAGGTACCTATATATATATGTCAAAAAAATAAAGTGAAATAAAAAAGATTAAAAATATCAATTAAAAACTATAAATTAATTGCCCATCAAAAATCCAAAAAATTAGATAATAAAATTTATATTTTCATTAAATTACTAAAATTATAATCAATGTGTGTGTGTGTGCCTGTGTTTATATTTGTGTATATGTAGAGTAGTGAAAGTGTGGGGTGTTGGGTAGTATGGATACGTAGTACCGAAAAACCAAAAAATGTATACAATATTATTATATATAACATCACTATTATATCATCAACCATGTCCCATTCCTGTAGCCATTCAAACAATCTTATTTTCATTGTCATGTCTGCACGAGAAACAGGTTCTCTGTTTCTTCGTAAGAAAGTGCAAGTAGGTAATTATGAACCCTTTTTTTACACAGAGATTTGTTTAGCGGATATATACTCACTTCTTTGTTGATTTTATTGTAAAGGAAAGGGGCCACAAATGTATAAAACCTTCTCACAAAAGACGTTTTAGGCTCAAATGATCGTGTGCATACATCATGGTTTCGACGTTTACTGGCCATGGACGGGTCATAAATGAGTTCACTGTGCTTCTTTAAAACAACTCTTTCTATGAACAGTTGCCTTACAGTAGAAACTTGGCAAAGCTGATATAACGTTCTTGTTGGGAACAAAATTGGCTTGAAATTGCTCACTTTCAATATCACACGCTGGGCAACCTCTAGACCCTTGATGGTGGTCTTAGCAGCACCACCCCAAGACAATATGCAGTATCCAATTACAGACTGACATAGAGCAAGATAAATCCTTTTTAGTAGCGAAGCTTCTATAACATGCCTTAGATTTTTAAAAACATATATAAGCTTACGCACCCTGGCAGACATTAACTTAATGTGTTCCCTAAAGCCGAAACCACTATCCAACACAATGCCCAAGTATTTCATATTATCAACACATTCCAATGGTTTACAACTGCAGTTTGTTCTGAGGGCACATTTGTGTGGGACAATGCAATGCTCGCTGAGAACTCCAGTAATTCGGCGGATAGAGAAAGCTATATATTTGGTTTTGTCAAGGTTAAGGGTCAGAATATTGTTTTGCAACCACTCCTGAACCATATCGAAACTGACTTGGGCAGCATCAAAGACCTCATTCCAATTATCGGCGGAGAAGAGGAGAGCAGTATCATCCGCATAAGAGATTATTTCGCCTTTTGGTAAACATAGGTTAGTAAGATCATTGATATACACAAGAAATAAGGTGGGTCCCAGGATGCTGCCCTGCGGGACTCCGTACAATACGGGAAGCTCTCCACTGCAGTGGCCGCCCACCCTAACACATTGATATCGTCCAGTAAGGTAGCTCTCAAAGAGCTTTAGTTGCCTCCCCCTTATGCCAAGTTTTTCTAATTTGTGTATT
This sequence comes from Anorthoa munda, assembly GCA_945859665.1. NCBI lineage: Eukaryota > Metazoa > Arthropoda > Insecta > Lepidoptera > Noctuidae > Anorthoa > Anorthoa munda. The sequence goes on from OX243918.1 coordinate 494,808, forward strand.
AAAATAGGGACAGAAACAGTGTCAAAGGCCTTTGCGAGATCGAGAAAGATCGAAAGACACTTTTTACCTTTATCTAATTTAGTTGCGATATAGCCAGTTAATTTATGTACTGCATCATCAGTTGATTTTCCTACACGAAAACCAAATTGATTTTCAGAGTAAAGTTTATGTTGTTCAAGATAACTGACTAATCTGGTGTTAATAATTCTTTCAAGAATCTTGGACAAAGAGGGTAAGATTGAGATTGGCCTATAATTACCAAAACAATCTCTATCTCCTCCCTTATCTATTGGACATACTACGGACTTTTTCAATGCCAAAGGGAAGGTGCCAGTTTCGAGACACAGATTGAAAATTAATGTCAATGGAGGGACATAAGTTCCATACAAAAGAGAACAGGATGGTGATCAGTCAAGGTAGTTTGTGGTATAAGAGTCGTGCACAAGTTTTGTGTTTTAAGTAGAACGTGATCAATACAAGTACCGCTTGGTGCACGAGTAATTTCAGTGTGTGCCGGTAATAGCCCATGAGAAGTAGCTAATGTGAGATATTTTTCGCCAGGCAGTTCGATTTTACCATCATTAATCGCAATATTAATGTCTCCAATAATAATTATGTTATTGCAATGAGATAACCTCGATAGAGTACTGTTAAGAGAAGCTAGAAAGTTATCTAAATTTTTATAAGATGGGGAACGGTATACCGAAACAATTGCTGCAACCTCATTTTGAAGCACTAAACAGTTTCCTTCCAAGAAGTCAGGCTCCTCAACACTAAAGTTTAGATGATCTTTACAGTAAACTACGACACCATCATTCTGTTTTTGGTTTCCTCTTGTTGCATAGGATCGATAGCGCTGAATTATGGGTACGGAATTATCTTTCTTTAACCAGCACTCTGTGAGTACTAGTACGTCGCATTCTACTTTTAGTCTTTGTAACATAGTTTCTAATCCCAGAAAATTGCAATGAATACTACGAATGTTTTGTGTCAGAACCGTGAGCCTGTTATTATCCGGTAAGAGTAATTTATGACAATTATCTAAGTCACATGTCAGAGCCTTTGAGACCACTAATCTGTCAATATTTTTAGTTATATCGATTAAGTTATTGAATTTTTTATATTTATAAAAAGGTCAAAGAATTTTGTTCGCATTTTGCGTTTAACAAGTACTGAGTAATGGCACAGTGAAAGTGATTTATTATTCGGTACGGATGAATTATATATGACGGAAATGATGTTTAGTGTGTATGTTTGTTGGTGTATGCTAAGGCAATTCAAATTGTTTGCATTATAGGAATGGTATAAAATCAAAGTTATTGTGATAATAATGGTAGACATAAAAAAGAAAAACAACATATTAAATATAAAATTAGCATGCAGATTTAACAGACAGGTGTTTATTTTACGTAGGATGTGATAGCAGACTAGTCATACACCGCTCTTCAGTTTTTCCAGGTCAGACTCTGAGTTAATACGAATTTGTTGATCGTTTACTTCTTTACGGAGATAAACAATACCGTGAGAAGTCCAGCAAAATTTATATCCAACAACCGTTGACTTTTATACGTCAGAGTTTCTGAAACATAAACCGGTTGCGCTGCAGATTGAAGACCTAAATGGGTAGTGTTCAGCTTTTCTTTCTTATCCCTGGACCTATTGAACTTCTTAACTCCTGCGATGATTTTGTCCTTCAGAATGACAGTATTAAGGTCAATTATGACTGAGCTGGACTTGTCCTTAGCGTTAGTTCTGTGTATGTCTCTAATATCTGAGAGTTGTAATTTGACATCAAGCGTCTTCCCCATATTTACAACCAGGTTGCAGAGATGATCTTTATTTTCCTCATTTAGTTTGGGGACATTGCGAATCTCTAAGCCCGACAGGCGGGACTTTCGTTCTAAGTACTCAATTTTCTCCTCCAAATGAGAAATATATTTTTTATCTTCTTTCCGCTCCGTCTCAAGATGGGTGATGCGAGTCAAAAACATGTCAGTCATCGTATTTGCTTGATATGATTTCCACACTCCTCTTGAGTTCCGTATTTTGCTCCAAAATATTGTTGACTTTTGTCAATAAGTCCTCAAAACGACTTTCTTGCAATTTTGAAAAATCGGTAAAATCGTTCCTCGTTATAGTGCTGCCTAACTTCACATCAACACCAATAAACTTACGCTTTTTGCTTCGTTCCGTCGTGTTTGCTATCACTAATGGATCAGGCGTCGGGACACACTGATGCGATGTTGGCTCAACAGCCGTGAGACGTTTTTGTACGGAGTCCACGTTCGCTGATTCAACAACGGATGACGTCTGTAGCGGAGAAGTGGGGTCGTCCGGTTAGTAGACATCTTTACCGTCGCATTTGCCAAATACTAAGATGTCCGAAACGATATGGAGCAGTGCAAGCAAAACAATTATTACGGGGGTCAAGCTTTTCTGGGCGCCAACGACAAATTCGAAGAAATTTGCTTTCCGTCCAACCCAGCAAGAAGGTGCGTGTCGCAACTTTCACACATACGGGTTGTAATACTCCTTAAACATCTGTCAAAAAATCCTTGACGCCGCATAAAAAGTTAAAAAAACAAGATTCACAAAAAGAACTCGTCCGCGACCAGGATCGAACTTGTTACACTTTGCTCGGCAGCCGACTCCGATTAGTACTAGACCAACCTGACGACAGCAAAGTGATTAAAATTTTGTTTCTGTTCAGGCTGTGAGTCGCTGCAAGTTCAAAACTTGAGGTAACCTTTCGACACTGTCAAAATTACGGTACCAAACAACAAAACACTTGCACCCACAATTTCAAATTGTTATTTTTGCTTCTCTGGCTTTAGTTTTGGTTAATTAGCACTAATTGTCCGTATAATTTAAATTGTCGCCTTCACAGTTTTAAACACCATTCATTATCCACATTATACAATATATTTCACGTTATTAGACGCAGATATTACACAACTTTTTTAATTTTAAGCTCAGAGACGATACGAATACGTCTGACTTGCACGAACGCTCGGCGGGGGGGGGGAATTAGGTCAATAATCAATTCTTGAGTAATGTAACCTTTTTAAAACGTATTAAGACAATTAAGGAATTTAATATCGCCTATTTAGTAATTCTTAATCAATATTCGAATTTCAGGGAGTGTGCGATGGAATTGCATGAACTAATTCCTCCTAGCCCGTTCCATCATCGGACTACAAGACGTACGGCGATGCGTCATCGGTACATGGTGGACATCCCAACCATACGCACCAAACGTTTTGGGAATACATTTCATTATGCGTACAGCTAAGGAGTGGAATTCCCTGCCGGATTCTGTTTCCCGATAGCTACAATCTAGGGGTCTTTAAGTCAAGAGTGAATAGGTTACTTCTAGGCAAGCGTGCTCCATCGTCGACCACATCATCGCTTACCATCAGGTGAGATGGTGGTCAAGCGCCTATATCAGAATAAAATAAAAAATAAAAAAAAAGAATTTGCGCGGTAATGTTTTTCTAAAAATCATCAGAGGAGTCCGTTTATGATGTGGGTCTCTGTGGTCTGTATGAGATAAGATAAGATAAGATAAGATCATTTATTTGTCCAAAACATGAGTATACACACATGGCATGCAAGATGTATCATTAAATTTATCATTGTCATGTTTTGCCTCAGCGGCGTACAAGTATAACAAGTAAACATAAAAAGGTTAAGGTTAAAGGCTATACACCTAATTGGTCAAGTAAACATCAAATATTTACAAACATATCCATTATAAAAAATAAAATATACTACAGCATAGTGTCATCAACTCATCAAAGAAATGTATATAAAATTAGTCAATTAAATTTCAAAGTAATTAGAAATAAGATCAGGATATTTCACTCAAGTCAGATTAATTTAGCATTCAAAAATTCGTCAGTGGTGTAATAGACTTTATACTCACAACATAATGTTCCAAATATGAATTCAAAAAATATTGTATAAAGACGTACTTTATATTCATGGATAGGTAAAATAAATAAAAAAATTGTTCGCTTTTCAAGCAGTCGGATTTTTTGATTTTTTTAATTAAATTTTTTTATTTCTAACTTTTTAGTTATTTTTTTTTCGAATTATGTACATTTAAACATATAAGTGTTATATATTTTTGAAATTATCTCTTAAAATCCTTTATTTTGATACCCCACACGATAGGGATGGAAGAAAAAATAAATTTGGGCCCCCACAATATGGCGCCCAGAAACCGCCATTTTCCTATTTTCCAATTTTCATGTAGCCAATAACACTCGCGGGGTTAAGACAAATCGATTGACGTAAGAACCATCAAAATCGGCCCACGCGATTGGTCTCTAGAACGTCACATAGGAACAAACATACATACATACCTACATACATACATAGACTGATAAGATAAGATAAGATTAGATATATTTATTTCTAAGTATATGGTACATTAGGTCTTAATATTAAACAGTTTCACATACACTACCGTTGCCGGTGTAGAAATATTAAAATTAACTTATAAAATCAAAGTGTCCAAGCTCCAAAGCGGCCACAACAATATAATTGTAGTAAGTAATTTCTCATCGAAACGCGAGAAGAGGCTATATTCCCCCATTGCGCGTGTTCGAAGCAATTATTGCAATCGACCACGTTTTGCTGACCCAGCGATACAATGCGGTCGCACAAAAAGCGCCGCGAGCTCAGTGCATTACGGACAGCAAGCGGGTGCTGTCATTTTCATCATTTTCCCATTTTAGCGATAGCTTAGCCTAAAAGTTACCTTGTTAGCTCTCAACAATAAACCTTTAAAAGTTCTTTGAGTGTTTAACTTAGTAGCGTAGCGAACCCCATCAGGTACCACTTAGGTCGCGCCCCTACATTTTGGTCCTTCGAGCCTATAGCAAGGACTTCGCGGTCGGACTTTAGTTTTTCGGGACTGACGGATCGTGAAGTGAACTTGAACTGAACTAGTGATACCTTGTATTGCAGTGTTTCTTAGCTTAGCAGTGACTGTGGTGGTAGCCTTAGCAGCGAACCTTTAGGAGTGACTTTAGCGGTAGTGCACAATATATTCTCTCAGCGGTATCAGCAGCAGCGGTGCTCGGGGAGTACCGTTCCAGCAGCAGTGAGTTCACAGCTCACACTAGCGACACCAGCGGATCACTGACGTGGGGAGCAACCCTCGTTAGTTTAGCAGCGGCAAAGGATTCTTCCAAGTAAGATCGTTCAATTTTCTTACACAAGCAGCGAGATGGAAAGTCTTTATTTTCTTCAAACCGAGATTGCGGAGGGCATTAGAAAACTCCTCGTCAATTTTAAAAACGATAGCGTAGAGCGTAAGACGTTAGATTACTGTAAGCGTAAACTCGAGTTACTTGAGAAGTACTGGCAGGATTTCCAAGTGAATCATGAAAAGATTCTTACTTTTGAACAGACCAATCATAAATATTTTACTAAATCTGAATTTGAGAGTACGAACCAGCTTTATTTAACAGCTAAAGGACTTATTAGTCAATTTAAAGAAGAGTTGATGCAACAAGATCAGAAATCACCGTATCTTCAACCACCACCGCGAGAGGCGGCCGGAACTTCAGCAAGTCAGCCGGGACCTCCAGCAACAGCAGCAGTAACCCCGACCTTCGAGTCAAGAGGGTCCAACAGCAAACTTGACGATATGCTTCATAAGCAGTCGGTCAATTTTAAAGCGTTTCTTAGAGCAGTCGACAATATTGATGTTGAAACTATTGTTGACAAGTGGGAGTTCGAAGACGCCCTTCGAAACCTGCACAGTCGGTGGACTACCATAGATAGCCTTCATTGGGAAATCATTGGAGAATCGGGAGAGGATGTAGCAGGCGATTATGAGTATATATTCACCAAGCACGAGCGAACTTTTAACAGCTTGAGGAAAGCTATTAACTCCAAGATGTGGTCATCATCTTATCGCGAGAAATCCACTCCTCAAATGGATATTCCTGTATTTACAGGCCATTACCAGCAATGGATGCCTTTTAAGGATCTATTCAGCGAAGCAATCCACAAGAACAACGCATTGTCAAACGCTCAGAAAATGCAATACTTGAAAGGCAAGTTAAAAGGCGAAGCCGAGCGTTTGATTCAGCATCTTCCAATCAGCGCCGATAACTATAACGTTTGTTGGGAGCTTCTAAATCATCGATTTGATAACAAGAGGATTATCTTTACAGCGCACGCCAATATGGTCCTGAATATTCCCAACATACAGCAACAATCGTTTTCAGTCTTTAAAAAAATGCATGACACCACGTTAGAGAGTCTTCACGCCATCAAAAACCTAGGTGTGGATATTAGCACATGGGGCCCTCTAGTTGCGCATATCATGTCGCAAAAGCTGGATAATGAATCTTATTCCGAGTATATAGACTCTTTACAGAACTCTAGAGAGCTACCAGTCCTACAAGAGTACTTGGATTTCTTAGAAAATAAATTCACTAGTCTAGAAACATCTCGTCGACGACAAGACACCATGCATAAATCGCAGCAATCTCAGCAAAAAGCGAGTTCTTCACAGCCATTTCTAAACAACCGAAAATTTAACACTTATCATAAATCAAACGATAATAATCCGAAGAACTCAAAAGCAATGCACGTGCAGGAAATGAAATGCCCTCATTGTTTTGCTGAGCATAAATTATACAATTGCGAAAAGTTTCATAAAATGCCGCAGGAAATGAAACTTAAAACCGTCAAACAATTAAATGTTGTATTAATTGCATTTTTAATTACAATGGAAATAAATGCCACTCCAAAAAACGATGCCTCACGTGTTCTGGCAGGCATCACACCATATTGCATGATTGTTTTGCTGATGGCAAGCAAAACAATACGAATGATGAAAATCTTAAGCCAGAAGAACATTCAAAGCAAAGCAGCGGCAATGGTGCTCACGCATCTCAGCAAAGCCTCACCGAGATTCTTTTAGCTACAGCGTTAGTGAGGGTGATAGCAGCAGATAGCACGCAGCTTGTCTTGAGGGCTCTCATTGATCAGGGATCACAGGTATCGTTGATTACAGAGAAGGCAGCTCAGCAGTTAGGTTTAAAACGACAGCAATTTAATGGAGCAGTTTCCGGAATAGCAGAAAAGGAATCTAACTGTACGGGCAAGCTAAGCATTACATGCCAGTCTATGTATACTAGCTTTAAATTCCACATGGATGTTTTGATTATGAAAAGTCTAATCAAAAACTTACCAAATCGATCATTTGAAAAGCCTTCGTGGTCGCATTTGGAACATATTAATTTAGCGGATCCAGAGTATAATACAAGTCGTCCAGTGGACTTGTTACTCGGGGCAGACGCCTATGCTATTATCATGCTAGATGGTTTGATAAGAGGTGGAGATTCGTCTTCGCCCTTAGCACAGCAAACACAGCTAGGATGGTTACTGTGTGGATCCATAAAGCCACAGTTCCATTGTAACGTCATCGTAAATAATACAGCAGATATTCATCAATTTTGGGAAATTGAAGATATAAACGAGCAAAATGAAATGTCAGCGGAAGATCAGCAATGCGTCGAGTATTACCTATCAACGACAAAACGTCTGGAAAGCGGTCGTTATGAAGTTAGGTTGCCGATGGAGCAGCAAGCGAGCGAAAAGCTAGGATCGTCAAAGGAAATGGCACTAGCGCAATTAAAGAATCTAGAGAAAAAGCTTAGCAGGCAAGAATCTTTAGCTCAGCAGTATAAGCAATTCTTAAGCGAATATGAAGAGTTGGGACATATGAAATTAGCGACTCTCAGCAGCGACGGAATAGAGTGTTTTTTACCTCATCATGGGGTTCAGCGAGCGGAATCCTCCACTACGAAGCTACGTGTCGTATTTAATGCATCCGCAAAGACCTCTTCGGGACTAAGTCTCAATGATGTCATGCATCGTGGACCTAACCTGCAGCAAGATCTGCAGGCACTGTTACTTAAGTGGAGACAATATCGATACGTATTCACTGGCGATATCGAAAAAATGTATCGGCAGATACAAGTTAGCGAAGCGGATCAAAAGCTCCAACAAATATTTTGGAGAGCACAAACTAAACAGCCAATTAGAGCATACCAGTTAACGACGGTTACTTATGGCACGAAATCAGCTCCTTTTTTGGCAATGATGACCCTTCGAAAATTAGCAGCGGACGAGAAGAATAACTTTCCTACAGCAGCAAGAATAATACTAGAAGATTTTTATATGGATGATCTGGTATCTGGGGCTCACACTATCGACGAAGGGAGAAGCAGCATATTAGAACTTAATGCGTGCCTAAGCAGCGGCGGATTTTTGCTGAGAAAGTGGTCAGCAAACGAGAAAAAGCTATTAGAAGAGATAAATTCATCGCAGCAAAATTTACAAGCACCATCATTCATTTTCAAAACTGAAAACACAGCAAAAACTTTGGGTTTGAGATGGGACCCAGTAACAGATGAATTCACTTTCCAATATACTTCATCAGCGAATACTACAAAGCTTACAAAAAGATTGCTTCTGTCGGAAATATCCAGGTTATTTGATCCTTTAGGTTGGCTAGCGCCGCTGACTACAAAATTCAAATTGTTGTTTCAAAAAGTCTGGCTAGATAAAATTCAATGGAGCGATGAAGTTTCAGCCGAGATCAACAATGAGTGGGTAAAGTTAACTGAAGATATGGGATGTATTAGCAGATTTAAAATCCCACGATGGTTGCAAAGCAAACGAGATGACACTATCCAACTCCACGGATTTTGTGATGCATCACTTAAAGCGTACGCGTGTGTCGTATATGCCAGAATCGCATCAAAAACTGAAGCATCGGTGGTACTAGTTGCAGCTAAAACAAGATTAGTACCTAAAAGCAAGACAGTATCGCTTCCTAGATTGGAACTATGTGCAGCGGAACTTTTATCCAGACTATTTACAAAAGTAGCAACTAGCATGACTGCCATAGATTACGAAATCTATGCCTGGAGCGACTCTAAGGTCACCCTTAGCTGGATACAGGGCTATCCAGAACGTTGGAAGCCTTTTGTAGCGAATAGAGTGAAGAAAATTATTAGCGTAGCATCGCCAAATGTTTGGCATTACGTATCGACTAAAGAAAATCCAGCCGATTCAGCGAGCAGAGGACTATCCGTTACACAACTAATGGAGCATACGTTGTGGTGGCGAGGCCCAGCTTGGTTATCGACACCTTACTTTAAGCCAAAGCAAGACCAAGCAGAGTATACGCCGGAAGAAGAGGTCCGGAAGCAAGTTATAACCGTCCAAAATAGCAATCCTGGCAAAAGCGTAATTGAAGATTTATTAGAACGTCACAGCTCATTCGCAAAATTAAATCGCATAGTAGCATGGCTATTACGTGCACTTGCACGGACAAGTAAACAAAGGCCGTCATATCTCACATTACAAGAGCTAAGACAAGCAAAATTAATTATAATTAAATGCATACAGCGCAGTGAATTTGGCTCGGATATCGAGAGTTTGATGAAAAATAAACTTAATTCCGATAGCAAATTATTAAATCTGCAACCATTTATAGATAAAAGCGGCATATTAAGAGTCGGGGGACGACTTAAAAATGCCAACATTAACTCTGATATGAAACATCCAATAATAATCCCCTATAGCGGCAGATTAACGGAGCTACTTATCCAGCAAGCACATGAGCACTCCTTCCATGGCGGAGCTCGACTTACCTTGTCTTTATTGAGACAGCAATATTGGATAATCCAAGGGAACAGAGCAACCAAAAAGCAACTTCGTAAATGCGTGACCTGCAAAAAACAAGAACCCAGAAAGCTACATCAAATAATGGGAGACCTGCCTGATTGTCGATCTAACCCAGCGCCTCCATTCCATCATACAGGAGTAGATTATACGGGGTGTATTCGAGTAAAAGCAAACAAAGGGAGAGGCATTAAAACGACTAAAGGATATATCGCCTTGTTTATTTGCATGGTTACAAAGGCGGTCCACATAGAGCTAGTCTCAGACCTAAGCAGTGCGTCATTCATAGCCGCGTTACGTCGTATGGCGGCTCGACGAGGGTCTCCAAAACATATATATTCGGACAACGGAACTAATTTCGTAGGTGCCAACAAGATCCTTCAGGAGGAACAGCAGCAGATCGAGCGTATCTTTAACGACACTTTTTACCGAGAGATAGCAGAGATGAAGATAGAATGGCATTGGAACTGCCCTTCATGGCCGAGTGCTGGAGGGATCTGGGAGCGATCAATTCGGAGTCTAAAGCAACATATGAAAAGAGTAATAGGGGACCAAGCTTTAACATTTGAAGAATACAGCACTATCTTGTCTCAAATCGAAGCAAGCCTTAACTCAAGACCGTTGTGCCCTATATCTGAGGATATCGACGACATCGATTTCCTCACGCCAGCGCATTTTCTAACCACTCGTGCCGGTCTCACTGTAATGGAAACGGCACAAGATGCGAGAACAAGATGGTATTTAGTAAATAAAACGTTCCAAGATATTTGGAAACGGTGGAAAGCGGAGTATCTTAGCCAGTTATCGATTCGCAGCAAGTGGTTAAAAGCACAAAAGAATATAGAGATAGGCGATATGGTAACCATTCATGACGACAACCTATCCCCTGGAAAATGGCCCGTAGGTCGGGTTGTAGAGGTACATCCAGGAAAAGATGGATCTGTCCGAGTGGTGACTTTAAAAACGAAAAATGGTTTTATAAAGCGTCCGATTATCAAGCTTTCTATCCTACCCATAGCAGAAGCAAGTAAGCAAAAGCCAGAAAAAAGCGAAGTAAAAAAGCAGCATCAGCAAGGAAATGAGGCCAAAGCGGAAGAGAAAACGAGCAAACAGTTTAGCAGTTGTTCTAAAACCTATAGCATAGTATTATCATTGCTATTTTTTATGAGCCATTTACGATCCACTGAAGCAACTTACAAAGTAACTACATTTGATAGCAATCAAACGTTGTATTTTGACCCTTTGGGACAAATGCATCTTATTCGTGATCAGTGGAAAATTATAACTTATTATAACTTAACTCCTTACTGGCAAGGAGACAAAGCGGTCAAACAATTTTCTCAATATCTCGAGCAAACATGCGGGAAAATTCAAGAGCAGAGCCATTGTAAAATTATCGTTCTACAAATACAACACGAGTACGATGAACTACAATATTATAATCAGCTGTTGCTCAATCAGCACTTTGGAGCGCGTCCGCGAACTCGACGCGGGCTTATCAACGCTGTCGGATCCATAGCTAACTCATTGTTCGGAGTATTGGATCAAGAATTCGCAGAAAAATACAAGCGTGACATTGACCTAATACATAAGAATGCATTCCACCTTAGTCAGCTGTACAGAAATCAGACATCGGTCATAGAAGCGGAGTATAATATCTTAAAGAGAACAGAAGAGACTATTGAAAAGCAGCATAAGATAATTAATAAGCATTTAAATTATTTAGACAGCGTCACCAATACATTGCAGCAAGAGATCGACGTAATGTCTATTCAGCAAGATTTCTCTTTAGCAGCGTTAGCGACCATAAATATGATTCAGAATTTAAGGCGGATTCAGGATACTTTTCTTGATACTATGACTGAGATCTATCATGGTCAGATCAATCTACATCTCTTGACTCCACAACAGCTCCGTGGGGAGTTACAGATTGTATCTAGTCAAATTTCTAAAGAGCTAGCATTACCCGTAGATAACATACAGTTCAACTTGTATGAGATCTACAAATTATTAAAAGTTAAAACGAGGATGACAAAGGAATATCTCCTATTTGAAATTACATTACCGTTAATTAGCAGGGATACGTTCCAGCTATACAATTTGATACCAGTGCCGGTTCAAATTAATAAAAGTATTATCAGCATCAAGCCAGCATCCGAATACGTCGCCATCAATTTGAGAAGAGATTCATACTTAACAGCCAGCGTGAACGATATTCAAGGTTGCGAATATCAAGCGGAAACCTACCTTTGTCGTCTGCGAGGGCCTGTCCAGAGTTTAGGTGCAGATGAACAATTCTGCGAGAAAAAAGAGCTATCTACTTGCCGAATCATCAAATCTAGGTGTGAAAACAAATGGGTTCCATTGCATGACCTTTCTACCTATTTGTATTTCTGTTGTGACTCATATTCTTTGAGAGTCATATGCGACGACGACCTACAAGCGAGCGAAGTCAGCAAGGCTGGACTTATTCAACTAACTAAGCAATGCATTGTGAAGGGTCATGATGTAACACTTTATTCTCATAAGCAATTAGAGAATACGCTTTATCTTAAACCAAATATACTCGAGACTAAATTAACTCCCATAAATCGTTTAATTAGTAATCTAACGCCACCAATCCAAAATTTCCAAGACCACAATGTCATCGAAGATTCCACACCAATAAACGATTCCTTAAAGCATCTCGGTGAACAAATTAAAACGATGAAGGAATCAGCCCAAACGACAGAGGTTTTATCGACACATGACATACATCAGTATGCGTTGTCATATGGCCTATTACTAGCAGCTGTCGCAGCGGTCCTGTGGTTCCTGAGGAGGAGGTGTCAGCGGGCCGGTGGTCCGACAACCCAAGAGCAGAACGCGAGCGTACCAGCGAGTGTGAGTGTGTGCATAACTCAATCTGAGCAAGATCAAAGCTCTAGTGCAAGTGCGCGAAACCAATCCCTGCCCGAGCAAGGGCCATGTGTCAGTGAAGTCGCGCGCGTAGCTTATTTTTCTAAACGGTGCTCTAGTTTGCGTACAAAGAGGCGAGACACGTCGACGTCTCCCCTAGCTAAAAGGCAATCGGTTTTCTCGATTGACGACTCAACCGTTTGAGCAAATATGTCTAGCTATAAGACCATGTTATGATTGTATCTTCACCTTGTCAATCATCTCTCATCTACTATTGTCTTAACAACCTAGCGTTTAAGCTCACACTCACGTAACTCTTTAATTTTGTATAAGCTTATCTCATCAACTCATCTCTTCCCCTCGGGAGCATGTTCGAAGCAATTATTGCAATCGTACACGTTTTGCTGACCCAGCGATACAATGCGGTCGCACAAAAAGCGCCGCGAGCTCAGTGCATTACGGACAGCAAGCGGGTGCTGTCATTTTCATCATTTTCCCATTTTAGCGATAGCTTAGCCTAAAAGTTACCTTGTTAGCTCTCAACAATAAACCTTTAAAAGTTCTTTGAGTGTTTAACTTAGTAGCGTAGCGAACCCCATCAGGTACCACTTAGGTCGCGCCCCTACAGCGCGTCAATAAGCAGACACAATAGAAACAACATTAGATTACGCATACTTGGTGTGCGCGCGACGTTTAAGGCGTACAATATTATAAATTAGTTCAGATATTTTTTATACAATGTTATGATAATTATGAATGAAATGTCAAAATTGAATAATTATACAATGTCAAATGCTTAAAAAATAAAACAATTCAAGTTAACAAGTGTAAATTAATAAAATGTAATGTCAAAATTTATAATTTAAAAATTCATTAACTGAATAGAAACAATTGTCTAAAAGCCAGGCAAATATTGTTTTCCTAAATTTATTCGTGGGCAACACTCTGATGCGTGAGGGTAAATTATTAAATATTTTGATTGCCATGCAATTGGAATTCCTGCTATACAATTGTAGTCTCTGGCTAGGTGCAAGTAATTTATTTGGACTTCTGCTTTTCACTCTTTTAGAAATGTTCTCATACAATGGGAACATGTGCGAATATCTTTTAATAAACATACAAATCTCAAAAATATAAAGGCAAGGAAGTGGAAGAATTTTCAGTGCTTTAAATAATGGCTTACAATGATCTAAATAATCTACTCCATACACAGCTCTGACACATTTTTTTTGTGCAATGAATGCACTGTTCACATCTACTGAATTTCCCCATACCACGAGGCCGTAACGCAGCACTGATGCAACATAACCATGATATGCACTTAGAGCTGTTTCTTTACTGGCTATTCGTCTCAGTTTTCGAAGAGCAAACACAAATTTGTCGAGACGAGTGCAGACTTTTTTTACGTGATCTTTCCAATTTAATTTTTCATCTATAACTATTCCCAAGAATACGGTTGAAGGTACAGGTTCCAAAATCGAATCATTGTAGTGTATTTGAGGTGGTTTTACCAAAAGAATTGTATGTTTTAAATTGTACTAACTTTGTTTTTTCAATATTTACACGCAAATTATTAGATTTCAGCCATTTTAATGCTTTTAGTATTTCATTCTTAGTGTCAGTTTCTAGGTCATTCCTGTTAGAAGATTTTATTGTGAGAGTAGTGTCATCAGCAAATAGTGTACAATTATGTTTTAGGTTCTTGCAAAGGTTATTTATGTATATTATAAATAATAAATAATGGAGGCCCTAATACGCTTCCCTGAAGAACACCACAATTATTTATTTTTAATTCTGAACTATATGTTTTGTTTGTATTATTGTAAATTTTTGATACTACTGTCCTTTGCTGGCGACTCGATAAATAACTTTTTAGCCAGTCATGCGCCTTGCCTCTTATGCCGTATTTCTCCATTTTGCAAAGTAGGCGATCATGGGGGACAAAATCAAATGCTTTGCTCATATCTAAAATCACTGACAATACAGGCATTTTGTTATTGAGGGCTTCAGATATCAGTTTGACCAATGTAAAACAAGCAAGAGAAGTTGAACTATTCTTCCTAAAACCAAATTGGTTCTCAGTAAGGATGCTGTTTTTGTTTAAAAAGTTAATTATTTTCTCGTACATTGCCTTTTCAAAAATCTTTGATAGGATAGGGATCAATGTATTTGGTCTATAATTGGACATATCCGTGCGGTTACCTTTTTTGGTCTGGTTTGACAATAGATTGTTTTAATCTAGTAGGAAATGTGCCTGTCTCAAATGACAGATTTATTAAATAACTTAAAGGTTCTACTATGCTTTTGCTACTTAGTATTATTATTTTTGTGGTTATTTCATCATATCCAGTAGCGTTAGTATCATTTAAAGAGTTGATAATTTTTACAATGTCTTGTTCATTTACTGGAGTCAAAAAAATACTGCCAGTGTTAGTGGTAATATCAATGTTACTTACGTTATTACTATTGCTAAGATTAATTTTATTGGTAATTTCTATAAAATAGTTATTAAATTGATTGCATATGTCATAAGGATCATTAATTATATTACCATTTATTATTAATTCTTTGATATCATTTTTATAATTATCATTATTATTTATATTATTTTTTATAATAGACCATGTCGCTTTGCATTTATTTTTAGAATTATATAAATATTTTGTGTTATTTATTAATTGTGAATGTGATATACATGTTTTTAAAATTCTAGAATAGTTCAGGTATCTTCTTTTATGATATTTTTTGCTTAAGGCATCGTGTTGGTAAATATAATATAAAGTTCTCTTTTTTATGCACGATATTTTTATATCTTTACTTATCCATTTATTTTTATTGGTTTATTATATTTTTTTATTGTTATTTCTGGAAAGCATAGTTTGTAAAAGAGAATATATAGGTCATGAAAAATGTTAAATGCAATGTTGCAATCTGTTTCCTTATATATTTCATTAAAACTTAAAGCCGATATACAATCAAGAAACTTTTTAATATTGTTTTTATTGTAATCTCTTTTGACTTCATAAAATAAATTTGGGATCTTCGTCTTATTATTAGATATCGGAAGAAAGAATGTTAATGACTGCCCAGTATCATGATCTGAGAGGGCTAGGTTATGTATACTGCTTTTTGTGTCTAGTATCGAGATATTACTGGCTATTTGATCTATGCAGCTCTTTTTCCTAGTGGGCATTTTAATATGTGTCAATAAATTGTAATTATGCAAAATAGATAGTAATTCTCTTGTTTGTGTAGTGTCTTTTAGGATATCAATATTCCAGTATGAGCATATTACGATACGATTCCTATTTTTATGAGTTAATTTGTGTAACAAAGCCTCCATTATTTTTTAAATATACCGGCATCTGAATCCGGGATTCTATAAACACATACTAGTATCAAGTTTTGACTCGGAACTTCTATACCGCAGCATTCGAAAGAATAATCGCTAGACATTTCATTTGTTATTTGTAAAGGGCTAAAAACGAAATCCTCCTTCACCAATATACACGTGCCACCCCGTTTTTTATTGGATCTTGAGTAATTTGCAGCTAACTTGTAGTTTGTTAGTTTAAGATTACATTCATGACCGGATTGTATAAAGGTTTCGCTAAGAAAAATAAAGTCTATCACGCCCATCTCTTTCGTTAACACAGATATTGTTACTTCAAAAAAATCTAATTTATTGAGTATTCCAGCTATATTTTGATGCAACAATGTAAGTTGTTGTTAATAACAGCTTACATTGTTGCATCAATAGCATCAATCATAACAGGCATTGTTTTTAAAGGGAGGCACGTAAAAGCTTATTCTGTACATGAGCTTTACTCGTAAGTTATATTTGTGAATTCTCATGGTCATAATCCAATGGATATTTTTTTATGTCAACAAGTATGCGATTGAAAATACTTCTAAATATACACTTTATACCTAGTTTATTAAGTTTGCCTGTTTTATATGAGAATATTTCCAAGGAGAGGTCACGATTCGTATCAAAGAAATATGCATAATTATAATTTTGTATGTCCATATAAAGTAAATTATTAAACAATTTCACTCGATAATTATGAATTAGGGCACCCCTTACGTATGACAATTCATACAATCACATTTGTATGAGTTGTTTGTTCCAAGGATTCTCTAATTAGTATAACAAGTTCGATGTAGTCTTCATTATCTTTAAAGTCCCTTTCACCAATCATTACTAAACAATAGTCGTCCATGTTAAAATCTTGAACCTTGTTCGTAATATTTGTGAGCATTTCTTTCACTTTACAAATAGGTGACACATAATGGCAATACTCAAACTGTTCGCAAAAGGTATCTTCTATAATTTTCACCGGCCGATAGTTGTTGCAGTTACTAAGGACACATAGTTTCCTTTTTCTTTGCTTTTCTTTTATTACATAATTTCTTCACTGGTTCTCCCATTGTATGATTTCTGCTTCGTTACGTACTGTGCCATCAGTTGTGCTTAGATCGTACTGCTTTAAGTTACAGTTGAGATGGCGAACCATTCTCGCTCGTACTGCATGCAGCGCCATCTGTTATGGTTTCCTTATATTTTTTTGTTTCTAGACCTATGTCTATGAGACTCATATCAAGGTTCTTTTTGGTAATATTAAAATTTTGTCTCATGCATTTATTTTTCTTTAAAGTTGAGTGTTTTTTTGTACTAATAGGTTGGGCGGTACATAGGTTTTTTAGTTTAGCCATGACATTTTGTTGTCCAGTTGTTTCTTCAGGGTGGCGTTTTCCATGACTAAGTTGTCAATTTCATCATGAGCAGCATTTAATTGTATTCTCAACTGTTCAATATCTCCATTTAGTCTTTCACACTCTTCGCAGTTTAAGCTGGCAGTTTGTGGTAAACTTTTCGAAAGATACTCAGAATTAGCGGAGTCAAAAGAGGAAGTCGGAGAGCTGATTACTGTTTTATTTCTTCGCATAGTTATATTTTGAAAATCCATCTTGGAATGTCAGTTTCTACTGTTGTTTTTTTTTTATTTTTGTTTCGGTATTATGTGGGTAAATGTTTGAAACGAATGGGTTGCTTTGTCCTGCTTGTCTGATACAAGTCCAACTAATGTGTAAACATTTCAAAAAGTGAAACCATTTGCGGGAATCGAAGCCGATAAACATATTACCCTCCTTCGGCAGTCGGGTATAAAAAAAACCATTACAATGCAACATTTTCCTTCGATTTTTAACAACTGCATCATAAAATAACTTTTTAATTTTTATAGCACACTTTTACTTTTTAATTTATTGGCGCTTTTGGGCTCATTGAAGTACTGTCATTGTCTAAGGAGGCGCGCGCTGCGCTGTCTTGCGCAATGAGAATCTAAATTGCCCGCCATACCAGATATTTTTCTGTTTCCACTTTTGATTTATTGCAACTGTATGAGTAAAGATAAAGTAGTGTATGCAATAGCATATAATTAGGTATTAAAACACTCGCGTAACATTATTATCAAATTCGGCTTCGCCTCATTTGATAAACCTACGCTCGTGTTTTAATAACCCCTATTATATGACCATTGCATAAACTATTATTCTCTAACAAAAGGCGTTTTAAACTACTTCTTAATTTTTCTGTTGTATATTCCCTCCAATTTTGTTTTTTAACTTTGGGTTCTGAGTATGCGCACCACATCATCATGGGTGATTTTAATACAAACCTCCTTTCCCAAAACTCCCCTCGATCCCGTAGACTTCTCCATATTATCGAGTCGCTAGTCTGCCACTCCAGGCTACCCATCATAATAAATATGGCGATGACACCTGGCTTGACCTTATACTCACCTCGAATCCTTCCCTTGTCTCCTCCCATGGTCAGCATGACGCTCCTGGCTTCTCCCATCACGACATGACTTTTCTTTCCTATATCCTCAAACCTCCTAAACCTATACCCAAGGTTCTGTACAAGCGTTGTTTTGCTAGGATGTACGTTGAAAAACTTAAGGAGGATGCATCTGTGATCGATTGGGAGATCATGATGGAGGCGACTTCGGTTGACGATAAGGTGGCGATCTTTAATGATGTTGTAGTCAACCTTTACAACATACATGTCCCCGTCAAAAAAGTAAAACTGAAACGTCCTCCTGCACCTTGGATGACAAGAGGTATAAAGATGGCCATGCGACGCAGGGACCGCGCGTTCCGAAAATATAAAAGAGAACGTACTGACGAGAACTGGGTGCTATTTAAGACTTCAAGGTAAACAGATGATACGCAACGCTAAACGTCGCCACATTCTAGAAAGTATTTCTTCTTGTTCTTCTGCCGATATTTGGAAGTTCCTTGGAACACTAGGTATCGGCAAACCGCGACATTTAGACCTTCCAAATTCTATTGACTTAGACGATCTCAACCGTCATTTCTTCACTGTGCCTACCATGAATCGTCTAACCAAGCAGCAAACTCTGTCTCTAATCTCTCGTCTAACGCGTCCTCACATTAACCCTTTTGGTTTCATTCCAGTTGAACCGGGAGAGATCAAAAAGATCATACTCTCCATCAAATCCAAAGCGGTGGGATGTGATAATATCACTCGTGGTATGATAATCACTGTCCTGGATCACCTTTTACCTCCTATCACGCACATTGTAAATTTCTCATTGTTTTCCGGAGCATTCCCCTCCCAGTGGCGTAAAGCCTATGTTCGTCCACTACCCAAAGTTTCCAACCCCTCTCTTCCAACCCACTTCCGTCCAATTTCTATACTTCCCTTCCTATCCAAAGTGCTTGAGGCCTGTGTCCACAAACAACTTTCAAAGTTTGTGCACAGTAATTCGCTCATTAGCCCTCTACAATCTGGATTCAGGCCCGGGCACAGCACTGTGTCCACCCTCCTTAAAGTGACTGGCGATATAAGGGCAGGATTGGAAGACACCAAAGTTACTGTACTAGTGTTGGTCGATTTCTCGAACGCCTTCAATACCGTCAGTCACGACATCCTGTTAGGCATTCTGTCCTTTTTAATGGTTTCTCCTAAAGCACTGGAATGGTTCACCTCTTACCTTCAGGAACGTCAGCAGTCGGTTCAGGTTGGGGATTCTTCATCTCGCTGGTGTGACTTGGAAACTGGCGTTCCTCAAGGCGGCATTCTTTCTCCTCTTCTATTTTCTATTTTTATAAATCTTATTACTTCCGAACTTCAGTGTGCGTATCATCTGTATGCAGATGACCTGCAGTTGTACCATCAAGGAAATGTCGACGAAATTCCTGACGTTATCAGCAAATTAAACAGGGGTTTATCGGCTATAAAAACCTGGTCCGATAGATTTGGTGTTGCAGTAAACCCCAATAAATGTCAGGCGATCATCATTGGGAGTCATCGAAACATTGCTAAAGTGGATGGTGATACATTTGTTTTTATACCACCTGTTTTATTTGACAGTAAGATTATTCCATTCAGCACTGATGTAAAGGATCTGGGCTTGCACATCGATAATACTCTTACCTGGCGTACTCAAGTCTCTAGTGTGAGTCAGAAGGTCACTGGAACGCTGCGAGCTCTGTATCGTTTGAAAAATTTATTACCAATCAACACAAAGGCAATGCTTGTGCAGACCTTAATTTTTCCTATCATCGATTATGGTGATTCTTTCTTCGTTCAGTCTATTTCTCTGTGGAATGCGCTCCCCCAGGAAATCAGGACGGCAACCAGCCGGTTGACCTTCAAAGTTAAAGTTCGCGAGCATATTCGTAAGAAGTTGGCAGTAGTATCGTCACAGCGCTAATGTTTTTCAATTATTTATCTATTACTACTAATGTTTAAGTATTATATATTTATATATTTAGTTAATTATTTTGAGTATATATGGTATAATTATGTACGACGAAAGTCTATACACTTGGTTCAAGTGCACGATGATTGTTCTGTACACTTGAGATGATGGAAACCCGGGGATAATGAAAT
This sequence comes from Anorthoa munda, assembly GCA_945859665.1. Taxonomy (NCBI): domain Eukaryota; kingdom Metazoa; phylum Arthropoda; class Insecta; order Lepidoptera; family Noctuidae; genus Anorthoa; species Anorthoa munda. Next base: position 515,350 of record OX243918.1, read on the forward strand.
GAACCGCCCGTGTTGAGTGTGGTAAAATCACTAATTTATTTTACTAAACAAGTAGACGATCGCGCGTATGCAAACGCTGATGTAGCTTAACCTACTTAATATTACGAAATGTGCGGGTTCACCGTACATACTGCCAACTCTGAAGGAGAAGACTAGGGAATACGTTAAACCTAGATGAAACTTAGTGTGTCTAGATACAATAAAAATGATGACTTAGGATAGATGATATAATTTTTTGTTGAAAGCTGATACAAGGTGATTTCAACAATATCTAATCTAAGTACAATGTATAACTAACACTAATTGTCTGATTATGTTCCTATTAATATTCCACCATAGGACAGGTCCCTTTATTTACACTTTTACTAGTTTCATTAAACTCACTGATCACTGGCACTGGCACGGTTTCACGCACGCACTCAGTAGATCTCGATCCTGTGGGGCCAGCTTGCGCCTCCGCCCCCGGGGCTGGCTCGCCCTCCGGTACACGTACCTCCAACATCAAACGCTGCTGCGGCGCAGGTGCGGTGCGGCCCTTACTTCTTATAATTAAGTATACGCATATGCCGCCTAAGATGAGAACCAAGGCCAAGGTAACGTACACGACGGAATAATGATGGATGTCGTGGACGTTTAGTTGTGTAGAAGATTGTTCCTTTATATTGGTTATTTGGTCTCTCAGCTAATTCCAAATATGGGTGTGGTTTTCCGGTACGTCGAAATCGTTGGGCAAGGTTGTGTTTATTAGAGAGTTCAGGATGGAAACCTCTGGGACTTCGATTTTTGATCGCATGTTCAAATAGCGTAAGTAATTGTTGTGGGTGTGAATACTGTACGAATCGGATTTCAGTGTGCATCCATAACCTAGGTCAATGATACCACTTCCCCGTATAACTGTCGTTGTTGTATCAGCAATACAGGAAATACGGAGTTCGCATGACTCACAACAGGTGTAAAACCAGGCATTCAAGTTGTGTAACTTAATCCAATAATTGTGGCACGTGGATACTTCTTGTTTACATGCGCTCAAATTACTTACAGTCTGGATATCGCATAGCGACTGTTTTATTCCTAAATTGTAAACAGGTTTATCAATGGAGCACAGTAGGCGATTGTTACTTATTATATGGAAGTATGCTTGCAGGTCACTATCTGACAAGAGAAGAGCGAGGTCCTTTTGTATGTTGTAGGCAATATACGGAGAGCTTGGGACAGTGCGAACGTGATTCGACCCCCTTTTCTGGGGGATAGGTATTATTCTATCTAACTCGAAGATGTCGTTGCTCACAAGCGGAATTTTTATCTCTATAATAAGATAGCCTTCATAAAGCGTTGCGGACGCCTTCATAATCTTGTACAGCTCAGATAGGTTTGATGACTCGATTGGGGTCATTAGATTTCCCTGCAGTTGTCCGGAAATAATATTGATCTGACGAGCCAGCTGTTCGGGAGTCAAAAGGTACGGGTCGATGCGACCGTGGCTGATGTCTGTCACGGTGTCGATAAGTGTGTGTTGGATTCGCATTAGGTTTGACAATATGATACTCGCAGCTAGGGCGGATGATGTTACATAAATGCCGTTTCTATTGTCCAGACGCACCTCATTGATTTGGTCAGTGACGTTTTGTAGATATTGTTTTATAAATTTGAACTGTTTGTTCATAGTCTCCTCGCTGCGTCGCAGAATGTTGTATTCCGATTCCAAAACCAAGGTTTGATTCTTCAGTAACCTTTGAAGATGATTCTCATTATAAGTTATTCTTTCTATGCCCTGCTTATACTGTTGAGCGAAGTTTTCATCTAATACTCCGAACAATGTGTTTGCCAGGTACCCTACTCCGTTGATTAACCCACGTTTTTGCCTTCTTGCGTTTGGGTTTTCTAGGAGTTTTTGATAATGCTCAAGTTCCTTTACTTCGTGCTCTAATTGTAGGATGACGCTGTCGTATTGCGAACCCATACAATCGGCGGTTTGCTTCAAGTGCTTGACATATTTTTAATGTTCGATACTCCGTGATAGAACGTGGACATGTTATAAAACACGATGAGTTTCCAATCGTCCTTGATAACTTGGAGGTTAGACATCTTGTCGAAGTAAAGTCCTTGGTTTGCGGTAAGTTGCGTAACGTTGTACGTCACTTTCTGTTGTAGACTAGGAGATGCAAATAAAAGCATTAGTAAAACACTGATAAAGAAGGCTTGCAATGTTTTTTGCTTTCGTGGTCGCGGACACCGCTTTTTGTCTTCAACTTGATCTGATGACTGAGTGGAAGATTCATCCACACATTGGTTCATGGGTTTAGATGGGGATACCTCCTCATTTACAGGCAAGTATACAAGCTTGTTGACTGGACGCTGTATGGTGTTATTGCTTGTCTTGACAGTAACTACTCTGACATACCCGTCCTTTCCAGGATGAAGTAGGTGTACTCGACCCATTGCCCATTTACCCGGAGGTACGTTCTCTTCACGAATGAGGACGAAGTCTTCGATTTTAAGATTATGGCGTGTCTTTTGCCACTTGGTTCTGGTTTGTAGCTGTTGCAGATACTCCGATGACCACCGTTGCCAGATATTCTTTGTCATAGCTTGGACAAGTTGCCATCGCGCTTTAAGCGTTGATGATTCCGGTTCAGTTTGAGGCCGTGATAAAATCGGTGCCCCAGTCAGGAAGTGTCCCGGAGTAAGGCAGTCGTCGTCTGAATTTTCCGTGAGTTGACACAGTGGTCTGGAATTCAGACACGCCTCTATTTGGAAAAGTAACGTCGAAAACTCTTCGAACGTAAGGCGTTGATCGCCTATGACCCTTTTCAAATGGTATTTCAGGCTCTTTACAGCCGCCTCCCAAACTCCACCAGCGTTAGGCCAAGCTGGCGCATTAAAGTGCCACTGGATGTTCATTTCACTGATTTTGTTAAAGAAGTCCGGGTTGATATTCTGCATAATCTCCTTAAACTCCTTCTTCATGAGTCGATTGGCGCCTACAAAGTTTGTACCATTGTCACTATACATGTGACCTGGTGATCCACGTCGGGAGCAGAATCGACGAAATGCTGCTAGGAAGGCGGCCGTACTCAGGTCTGAAACCAGTTCCAAGTGGACCGCTTTGGTTGACAAGCAGACGAACACTGCTACGTATCCCTTCGTCGTTTTGATCCCGCGCCCTTTGTTGACCTTCAGTTCTACGTGACCCGTGAAATCGACACCAGTATGACTGAATGGCCTTGACGGAGTAACTCTGGCTCGTGGTAAGTCTCCCATAATTTGCTGTTGAACTTCGATGTTAAATCGGCGACACTTAACACACAGTCTTAACTGCCGTTTTACCGTCCTGATTCCGCTGATGATCCAGTATCTATCCCTTATGTAAGAAAGTGTTAGACGGGGACCACCGTGCAAAGTTGTTATATGTGCCTGGCTAATGACAAGATCAGTAAGTCGACTGTGGCTTGGTAGGATGATGGGATGCTTCGCCAATGTACTTAGGCTGGCGTGTTTTAAACGTCCACCAACTCTTAATAAACCATTTTCATCTAGCCAAGGGTTTAGACTGCAAATCTTGCTTTTCGAGCTCACGTGTTGTTTACACTTAATATGTTGTAATTCTTGCTGCAATTCCTGTGATTGCACTTCTTTAATAATCAAATTGTAAGCGTTGATTATTTCTGATGACTCCAGAAAACCATGTGTTGCAATCTGTTTGTTGCGAATTCGCTTGATGAAACGTGAAACCCAGCCAATAACCCGCACAATTTGTGTCAACGAACTGTAACTTTGCAGTAATTCAGTAATGAATGAAACATTATTTGCCACTAAGGCTGTGTTCACACAAACAGCTTTTGTTTCTATTGTTGGGGACTGGTATGCGATCTTAACTGCATTTTTCCTCTCGCAACCTTTTAGCCATTCAGGCCCTTCCCACCACAAAGATTGGTTTAACAATTGATAAGACGTTATGCCTCGTGTAGCACAATCAGCTGCGTTTTCTTCCGAGCTGACATGACTCCAGAATTCTGCCGGAACTATATTGGTTATCTGCTTAACTCGGTTAGCTACAAATGACTTCCATCTGGATGTATCTCCGTGTAGCCAGCCCAAAACTATCATAGAATCTGTCCACGCATGAAGAGTCATACATATATTTGGTAGGGACTCAAGGACCTTCTTTACAAGTTGAGATAGAAGTAGCGCGCCGCAGAGTTCTAGTCTAGGGAGCGATGTTTTCTTTGCGACCGGTGCCAGCTTTGTTTTTGCAGCAACAATTGTCGATGTGTACTCGCCCTTATCGTTCTTGGTGACGAGGTAAATAACGCAAGCGTAAGCTTTGTCCGATGCATCACAAAATGCATGTAATCGACAGGTTTTTTCTCTGTTACCTAAGAATATTGGTATGCGAAATTTGTCGATGCTGTTGATGTTATCTTTTAATTTAAGCCAATATTCTTGCATGTCCTTTGGTAGTTCTTCATCCCAATTGGTTTTAATGGACCACGTTTGTTGAAACAGTAGCTTCGCTCTGATTGTAAGCGGTGATAACCAACCAAGAGGATCGAAGAGCTTTGATACTTCGGATAATAATTTCCGCTTTGTAATTACTGCATTACCCTTAGGGATTACATGACTTTGGAACATGAATGTATCGGACGATGGATTCCATTTTAAGCCTAGAGTCTTTCTGGATTCGAGACACTTAAATTCGTAGGGACTGTTCAATTGGTCGGTTGTTAAATGCTGCAGGAGTTCTGGAGCGTTACTTGACCATTTTCGCAGGTTCATACCAGCACCGTGGAGCATTTTGATTAGTTGTAGTTGTAGCTCTTTTGCTTGATCGGCGGTATTCTGCCCACTCAGCAAATCATCCATGTAAAAGGAGTTCTGTACAGCTGCTGCTGCTAGTGGATATTTTTCGGCGTCATCTGCCGCTAGTTGTTTTAAAGTCCGCATAGCCAGAAATGGAGCTGATTTGGTCCCGTACGTTACAGTGGTTAATTGATATAGATTCAATTGATCATCCATTGAATCTCTCCAAATGATCGTTTGCAGAGGCTGATCTTGCCCTCTAACGAGTATCTGACGAAACATTTTTTCAATATCCGCAGTGATTACATATTGGTATTGTCTCCAATTTATGATAAGTGCTAATAGGTCTTGTTGTAAGTGGGGTCCACTGTACATTAAGTCGTTCAGACTGTTACCCGATTTAGTCTTGGATGAGGCATTAAAAACTACTCTCAACTTTGTTGTTGTGGAATCAAGTTTCCATACACCATGATGTGGTAAGTAGTACGCCTGATCGGTTGTACTTTTGACCTGCCGCATGTGACCTAATTCTTGGTATTCGTTCATAAATTGTTTGTATTGACTTGAAAATGATGTATTTTTTGACATTTTTAACTCTAATTGTTTAAATTGCGCCATCGCCTTAAACTTTGAAGATCCGAGTTGCTGCTCAAAGCCTGGCATCATGGGTATCCCAACTTCATACATGCCATTATCTAAGCGTCTCGTGGTGGTTTTGTAGAAATCTTCACAAAATTGATCTCCAATAGTCACGTTTGATGATGATAAATCGTGAATATCCTCCAACTCACAGAATTTGGCTATTTCTTCAATGTTATTTATGGCGACATGACAGTTGAACCTTTTAATATTTCCTGATAAGATCCAACCCATTTTGGTTTGTTGAGCTATTGGGGCTTGCGCTGGGCCCTTGATAAGACCGCTTAATATAATTTCTGAATATACACTGGCATCCAGAAGAAGATCAATTGGTCTTGATACGTTGTAGTCCGGGTCTGCTAACTGAAGATGTTGCAAATGAGACCAGTGCTGTTTGCGGAATGATGAGTTCGGTAGGCTGCTTATGACCTTTGATACAACTAACGCCTGAGTCTTCAGGGTATAATCTCCGTAGATGGACTTGCAGTCTAGTGTCACAATTCCTTTGCTTTGTTTGGAGACTGGACCTACCCCTGAAATGGAGGCATGATATTGTCGACGTTGCAAGCCTAACATTTGCGTCGCATTTTCTGAAATCAATGAAATTTGAGACCCCTGATCTAGAAGTGCTCGTAATGTGACATATGTACCATTTTCAGATAATACAGTTAACGACAAAGTGGTTAGCAGTATTTCTTCATTATCAGCTGCGACGTATTATTATTTATTTTATTCTGAACAAAAATACATTTGTGTCGAATACAGGATTAATACAATAATAATAATCAATAAAAGTTACAATTAATTACAAGTTATTAATACACGGAACAATAATAATAATCAATAAAATTTACAAATAATATGGATAAAAAGTCAAAAATAAAATAAGAATTCAACTCAATCAAAAAAAAAATCAAGAAAAATAATAATAACATGTCAAGAATGAGACTTAAGCGATAAACAAGTTACACTGTGGCATTATTTTTGTCCCTAAAAAACTCTTCTATACTATAGTAGCACTTCGTCAATAGGAATGAGTTTAATTTGAATTTAAATATTCTTGGATTATTAATCATTTTTAATTCTAATGGCAATTTATTGAAAATTTGTACAGACTGTACTTTAGAGCTATGTTTGACAACATTTAATTTTGGCTGCAGAAAATTAGGCAAATCTTTCCTGCGCGTTTCCACCCTAGTTACCCTTTCTTCCTTTGTCTCGTATTTCTCTAGGTTTTTTAGAAAACTACTTAGTAGGACCAAAATATAAAGACAAGGTACAGGTAAAATCTTTAATTTCACAAAATGCTCTCTACAAGTTTCAGTTTGCTCTATGCGAAGAATAGTTCTGAGGGCCCTTTTTTGCATAACAAAGGCTGCATTTATATTGTATTTATAACTGTTCCCCCATAGTTTAATACTGTACCTCAGCTTGGACTCAACTAAGGCAAAATAAACATTTCGTAACTGAGCAATGGTTAGTTCGTCCCTTAAACTTCTTAAGGCATAGCATGCACTGCTCAGAGTATTTGTGATTGCTTCCAGTTCTTGTTTCCAGCATAAGAGCTCATCAATTTGTATTCCTAAAAATTTTAAATTTTGCACAATTTCCACTTTATTCCCCAATGAAGCTATTTCAATACTATCATTATTCCTCACAGTTGATTTGAATAGCATACATTTAGTTTTCTCCACATTGAGTTTTAAATTGTTAGTGGAAAACCAATGTTCAAAAGCAGACAGTGCATGATTCACTTTGTTTTCTAAGTCCCTTATAGAGATATCGTTCATAACAGCACTTGTGTCATCAGCAAAAATAACCATTTTGATGTCTGGTACTATCTTATACATATATTTAGCTAAGTCGTTAAGAAATATTATAAAAAATATTGGACCCAAGACTGAGCCCTGTGGAACTCCCTTTTGTACTCTAACAAGCTTAGATTTGTTAATTTTTTCATGTCCGCTTTCAACTGACTTAATTTCGACATACTGTGATCTATTCTGTAAATAAGAACTGAAAAGCTTTAAGACGTTATCTCTTATCCCATAGTGTTCTAGTTTGTCTAAAAGGATTTTATGTTCAACAGTATCGAAGGCAGAGCTAAGATCTAAGAATAGTCCTGCCACTTTTTCTTTATTATTCAGTTTGCTAACCACATCATCCACTAGTGAGTCTATTGCATCAATGGTTCCTATGCTTCTTTGATACCCGAACTGTTGATAGCTAATGATATTGTGTTTAATCAAATGTTTGACAAGCCAATCTTTCATTACCTTTTCAAATATTTTAGAGAATACCGGTAATAGGGAAATGGGTCTATAGTTTTTCGCATCTAATTTGGAGCCTTTTTTGAATATGGGCAAAACACGAGCAATTTTATATTGCTCAGGGAAAACACATTGCTCAATACATTTGTTTAAAAAGTCAGCTATTGGCTCAGCTAATATGTCAATGTTATCCTTGATGATACTTATGGGTATTTCGTCTTGACCGTGAGAATTTTTATTGCACATATTATTAACCATTTTGAAGATTTCTACCGGGGTTACTTGATCAAACAACATGTCATCGTCTACTCTAGCCATATTGTCGGTCAAATATTTGTTAGCTAAGCTATGATCAGAAGACTTTAATGTAATTTTGTTGTCAAATTGGTCAGATAAAATGTTGGCTACGTCTACAGGGCTGTCATATATCTTATTATCTTGTTTAAGTATTACAATATCAGTGCTTTGTTTTTTATTAGAATTACGTCTACTATTCACTATTTTCCACATGGCTTTACTAGATTGAGGTGCCTGATCAATCTTTTTCCTAGTGTCGAGCTTTTTTGCACATCTTACTACCCTTCTAAATATCCTTAAGTAGTTTTCGCGATATTTTAAAATTGATTTATCACATCTCTTTTTATCAATAAGGCACAAAATGCGCTTGACTTTGCTGGATACTTTAACTCCTTTGCTAAACCAATAACTTTTACCAGACTTATTGAGATCAATTAAAATTTCCTTTTTTTTAAAAGAATTATCATGTACTTCATTAAATTTTTTTATAAATGTATTTATGCCGAGATTCCAATCTATCTCTGCCAACTTTTTCCTAAATTCTACCTTATTTTTTTTATTATATATTCTTTTTTTAATATACTTAAAATTACTTCGTTTTTTTTCTTCTGTTACTTTTTTTACATTTATTGTGCAAAAAAGACCGGCATGTCCATCTGATAATCCGTTGTGGTCAATATGGATATCGTTAATATTAGTATCTATTAGATTTGTCAATATATTGTCAATACATGACTCTGTGCCATTACGTACGAATGTTGTAGTGTCAAACAAACATCTAAAATTGTAGCATGTGAGCAATGATAAAAATGATCTCCGGTATTTGTCATCTTTCATCATATTAATATTGAAGTCGCCACAAATCAAACACTGTTTATTGAAGAAATGCTTCAACAGTTGTTCCAGCCTTTCAAGAAAACTATCAAAATTATTATTCACAGGAGTTCTATAGCAACAGACAATATTAATATTAAATTCTAAATCTTTTAGTCCACATACTTCAAAATAATCTTGTTTATAGAGCTTTTTACAAATTTCTATGTCCTCTATTTGTCTGTCATCGCTTATTAGCACCAAAGTACCACCTCTTTTTTTGTTTACTCTTGTGTTGTAGGAACCAAGTTTATAACTAGTCATCTGTAATTGTGATATTTGGATTTCATTTAAAAAGTGTTCACTTATACAAATACAATTTACTTTTGATTTTAAGTCATTCAAGTAAATTTCAAGGTCATCCTTCTTGTTGTTAAGTCCACATAAATTTTGATGATAGATATTATATAATACAGAGTTTTTGTTTGTGTTGATGTTCGTTAAGCGAGGTAAGATAAAATCATTTCGACGACTACAATTAAAGTCATTTAAACCACAGTCCTTCATACTGTTACTTACGAAAAAAGTCACAAGTTTGTTGCGTTGCACTCAATTCATTCGGATCAGTTAAAGTCACCGTGTTATTTGTAGTAGATAGTTGGTCTTCACTTCTGCCATTTGGGTTTGTCAAATTGTCTTGACAGCTGAATATTTCGTAGTCATAAATTATGTTGGACCTTATTTGTTCGAAGATGTTTTTCCATCCGTGTTTGTTTATCTTTCCAGTATTGATGGAAAACATTTCAAGCGATAGGGTGCGATTACTATCGAAGAAATATGCATGTCTGTTGTTTTTAATGTCCCAGTAGAGGAGATTGTTGAAGAGTTCGACTTTGTAATTATGTATTAATGCACCACATATGTACGTTGGGGCACACACTACGAGATTGGTGTGGGTATTCTTTTTCAGATACTTTCTTAAGTTATCAAGAATTCCTATGTAATCGTTATTCTTCAAATCGTTTTCTCCCATAAAAATTAAGCAATAGTCGTTAATAGAGAAGGTTTTTAATTTGTGTTCAATAGTGCTCAATACGTCTTCTGTGATGGCGTTTGGCAGCAAATAATGACAATACTCAAAATTGTCTGAGAAGACCTCTTCAATCAACGGCAGAGTTCCTTTTGTGCAACCGCTGCTTATTATAGCCAGTTTGTTCCTTTGTTTTGGAAGTACGCCTGATGGTTTTTCAATAGCAACATCACTCCAGTGAGTTATTAAAGTCCGTTTTTTATTCTGTGTCAATGTATTGTCATGAGTCTGCTCGGAAGTTTGAGTTTCTTTATTAAGCATGTCAACTTTATTTTCTGCGTTACAATAATTGTCTTCTAGGCGAGTACCCTGACTAAGATTGGATGGATTATGTGTAGACGGGCTTGGACTCTTATCGAAGTAAGTGGATATAGGTAAAACTTGAGGTTTTAGGGGCATTGAATGGGTGTGTATACTAGACTTTCCAACGTGATTCTGGGGTGTAGAATGAGTAGACCTACTGTTCATTCTAGTGAGATTTCGTTTGCGTGAGGTCACTGGTGTCGTATTTGTCATGTCGGATGAGAGATTTTTTTTGTACGTTCCGATAATTTTCTGACCTTCACCTATATCCAGTTTTAGCCGGAAATTTTCACTGTTCAAGTCCTCAATCTCCTGATGTGCTGATTGAAGTTCCATAGTTAATCTTCTAATGGTTTCGTTCAGGTTGGTGATTGTGTCGTCGTCATGTATGGACGTACTTGGCAGACTCGTCATTGTGGTATCGAGCAATGTGGAGTTATTCATAAACAAATTATCGAGTGAATTTGCACGTTTTGGCTTTCTTGTAGTAATGTAATCTACTTCCATTTCAAAGAATTTGTAGTGTTTTATATAATTAGATTATAAGTTTAAAAGTGTTTGCAAAATAATAAACAAACAAATACACCAAAAAGACAGAACTTTCACATCTACAAAAAGAGCGACCGCTTCGCGGGGTTTGAACTTAGACTCCCGAGGAGCCGAGTCGAGTTGATTTCCGCAAGGCTAATCGTACATTAATTGCATTGACAAAATTGTTGATCCGTTCCTCTCAGAATTCGCAACGAGTCGCCGATGTAATTGTGGGTTGGGTTGGTACCGTTATCACACAGTCCAAAGTTCACTTCAAACGTTCACTTTTAAACAAAATATGAGTTCGTTATTTTTTATAAATGTTGATTTAGTATAGTTCCACTGGGTGTATCACTACAATTTTTTCACAGATTGTCAATTATATGTAGCACTTTAGAATTGTGAATAGTTTATAGCAGAAAAAGTATTTTAGACAACTTTATGAAATTAAAATCGTTGAGAGAACTGACAGTAGGTCTGCAGTCGATAACGAGCGGCCGGATCAAGCGGAGCGGACGTGGTTGACGTTATGCTGTACCGGTGACGACTGCACGGTAGCGCACGTCGTTGCTGCGGCTTGTTGATGTGGTACACACGCATCATGCAGAAAAGTGTTGTGTTCACTGTTACACTTTTTGCAACGTTTTGTGCTGTTGCACTCACTGTCAGGATGATAATAAAGGCAATTTTTGCAATATTGACTCTTTGTTACCAAGATCAATTTATCACCTGGAGTCATTTTCGTAAATTTCCGGCAACGAAATAAAGGGTGACGTATATTACAAATCGGACAATCTGGTTCTTGAGTAGCGACGACTTGATAATGTTTCTTGTAGTAGTTCCCCTGATTTGTAGGTTTGTCACGCAGTTGACCAGACTCCCGTTTAAAGGCAGGCTTCGTTGTTTCTCTCTCTCTTCGGTGTAAGGGTTCCAGGGCTGTGAACTTGTTTTCGAGGAACGTCATAAATTCCGTCAAGGATGGGAGCTCCCTGGATGATGTACGCGCCTCTTTGTAGTCACAGTAAGTCTCCTGGTCCAGTTTCTTACTGAGAAGATGAACTAACAACGGATCCCATGTGTTTGTGTTCACACCAAGGTTGTGAATAGCGTGGATGCACTCCGTGGTGGTATCATATAATCGCTTTAACTCATAAGCTGTTTGTTTTGAGATAGAAGGCTGATTTAAAAATATCTCTATTTGATTTGTAAAGAGAACTTGAGCATTATTATATCGGTGATTAAGGATTTCCCAAGCTGTGTCGTAATTTTCAGATGAAATGTGAAGATGCTGAATAAGGCGTTCGGCCTCTCCCTTGATCTTTCCTTTCAAGTGTTGCATCTTCTGAGCCTTGGTTATTGTGTTGTTGTACTGAATAGCTTCTGTAAACAGGTCACAAAATGTTGGGCACTGTGTGTATTTCCCCGTAAAGGTGGGAATCTCGAGCTTCGGTGTTGCCTGTTGTATATGAACCATGGATGATATTTTCTTATTTAGCGAACGCTTCATATCTTTGTAGCTACGCTCGTACATGCTAAATTCATTTTCGTACGAAATATCTCCACCTTGAAGTATGTGGTCGATTCGCAGATGTAACGTATCGATAGTGTTCCACTTGGCTTGTATAGCCCTAAGCTCGTCTTCAAGTTCCCATTTCTCAACTATTTCGTCTACGTTGATGCTCCTCACCGACCTGTTGAAAGCCCTAAAATTGGTTCTTTGTTGAGCCAACAGTTCAATGGCTTCAGGGTTTGACTGCATACCCTTTTCATCCGAACCAAAGGCAGTAAGTAAGCTTCGAGTAGACTGGTAGAGGCTCTTACCCTGTTGATAAAAGTTAGATGCGAAGTATTCAGTTTCCCTATCCGGAAACTCAGAGAGTTTCAAGTGATTTTGTTCGAACTCTCCCCAGAGATTATCCAACGACTCTATTCTTTTTTGGATGTATTCCGGAGATTTTCTCGACAACGGATCCTTACTGAAGTTGACTTTAATCCTATTGAGACCTTCTAATATTTCCGATTGACGGGCGCTTAAAACGGCCATTATTATTTAATATAAGGAACAATCTTACTTGGACACTGACGAATTGCGATACCAACTGTGGGCTGCCAACGCCGTGTGCAGTACTGATGTAGATTCAGCTCCACCGATGTCTTCTTGGAACGATTCACTGATGGTTCACTGAATGGACTGAGTTGAACTATTTACGGAACTGTCGCGAAATACTCAACGAATATAATCAAGTGTGTGGCTGCGATTTCAACACACCTTGATCTATACACCCGATTGATTGATAAACGCGTGATCACAGTTACTCGAAGGACCAAAAAAATGTACGACGAAGGTCTATACACTTGGTTCAAGTGCACGATGATAGTTCTGTACACTTGAGATGATGAAAACCCGGGGATAATGAAATGAACCGCCCGAGTTGAGTGTGGTAAAATCACTAATTTATTTTACTAAACAAGTAGACGATCGCGCGTATGCAAACGCTGATGTAGCTTAACCTACTTAATATTACGAAATGTGCGGGTTCACCGTACAAATTATATTGTATGTATAGTTTATATGTATATTTAAATAATCCTGATACGCAATATTGCACCATCACCCAAAGGTGTCGACCTTTGGGTGATGATGATGATGGTGAGGTTTTGGTAGAAAATGCCTAAGGCATTAAGTCCGCCTCTGTACTTGTGTGTGCATGAAGTATTAAATAAATAAAATAAATAAAATTATATTTTGGTAACCTATTATAAATAATTGGCGCCATACAGAATATACTTTTCCGCAATAGTGCTGTCCTAGATCTAGGAACGCAAAGTTTGCTATTGTCACGTCTATCTTGAATTACTTTATCTGACAATAGGGGAAATAAGTGTAGGTTCGATCTCACAAACATAATGGTCTCTAAAATGTACAAGGATGGTAAGGTTAAGATTTTATATTTTTTGAAATATGGTTTGCAACTTTCAGTAACATGAAGTCCAAACATAGTTCTAAGGCACCTCTTTTGGGTTTTAAAAACGACATGTTTATTTGTTGACCCAAAAAATGATTCCGTATCTTAACTTAGAGGACACTAAGCCATGATAAGCAGTTATTAGTGCATCAACATTCAACATCGGGGCTAATTTATACAGAGCATATGTGGAATTACTAATTGCTTTTCGCTTCCGTATGCGCTTTCCAATCTAATTTACTGTCAATAGTTACTCCAAGAAATAGTGTCAACTTTATCTATGTTATTATTACAGTAGTGTACATTAACATTTGGAATGGTTAATCTTTGGGAAAAAATGCATGATATTCCTTTTTCCAAGATTTATCTTAAGATTGTTGTTTTCCAACCATTTTATCATTGAACCTATAGAATATAAAGTATAAAAATAGTGGGCCTACGACAGTGCCTTGCGGTACGCCAAATTTGACTACACACTCTCTTGATTTATGAATTACTTCATGTTTATTGGCTCCGATCACTGCCGAAATTTCTGTAAATTGTCTTCTATTGCTCAAATAAGATTTAATAAGACTGGAGACATTACCATTAATACCATATGCTTCTAATTTCTCAATTAGTATGTCGTGACGGACATGGTCGAAAGCCTGTGTCATGTCACAGAATATTGTACATACAAGTATATTCGTATCTACTTTTGGCATGACATTATGTAAAAAATCATATAGTGCTAAGTTTATGGTTTTACCATTTCTGAACCCTTTCTGTTCATGAGTGAGTTTATTTTCTTTTTCGATATAGGTATATAACTGTTTATATAAATACTTTTAAAATATTTTTGATATGATACTTATAAGAGATATGGGTCTATAAAATTGCATTAGCTCATTATTTTCCTTTTTAAATAATGGTTTTACAATAGATATTTTGAGTGCCTCAAGAAAAACACCAGTCTCTATGCAAAGATTAATTATATGGCTTAGATGCGTTGATATTTCTCCCGCTACTACTTTTATAACTTTTGTTGATATACCATCGTATCCTACACTATTTGTATTTTTTAACGTTTTTTATAATTTTAAACACCTCGATTGGCAGACATGGGGCCAGAAAAAAAGAATCTTTTCTTTTATCTATCAATGCTGTAGCTTTTTCCCCAGATCCTGCTATAGGATTGAGTTTGTCAACGAAGTTATTATTGAAGGCACCTGCAATGCCTTTTGGGTCAGTAATAATATCATTGTTCACACGAATTTTGTCAATGCAATTTTTCGGAATGTTGAATTTTGAGTTATTTATTATTTTCCAAGTAGCTTTAGATTTATCATCTGAAATATTTATCGTGTAGTTATTTTGAGCCCTTTGAGTGAGTTTTACAATTCTTTTAAATAGTTTAGAATAATTAGTAAGTTTTGCTTTATTAATCTGATTTGGTTTGAATCTGTATTGCCATAAGAGTTGTCTTTTCTTTATACCACGTGACACCTATTTCGGTTTTCTCATAGTATTAATTCTAACATTCATTTCGGGAAAGCACAATTTACAAAATAATGAAAATATGTCAAGAAAAGACGCTACATTAGGATCATTGCTTTTGTAAATGTCAGAAAATGATAAATTATTTAAGCAGTTTTTAAATTTTGTCATGTTTTCATTGCAGTAGTCACGTCTTTTTTTCTGCCAGTATTTAATGTTACATTTTTTTTTGTACTGGGAATATCATAAATTATGTATGGTCCAAAAAATTATACTGATCGTACATACCTACACCGCGCCCCGCAATACCCAAATTGTATTTGATTTATTAAACTAGCATAGCACATAAGTGTTTCAACTTTTGTGTGGTGGCAGAGTTTATTATTTCGAATATGTAGGCGCAAATTTATAAACATAAATTCAATATTTCGCAAATCACAATGTAAAAATACAATAACCTGTGCAGCATTATACTTAGTTGTTAGAACTTTTGTTGTAACGTATAACTAATCCCTCTATGCATAATGGAAATGATTTTAAAACTTAAATCTTTTATTGAAAGAGTTACGAGCCAGTTTTCCATTGTTCCACAGTACGTATCTGTTAGCATTTTCACTAATATAAAGTTTAGATAGTACTAATAAAGAAACAGTAAATTATATAAATTTAAATTTTATATTATTGTTATAACACGAAATAATAGGAAATACCTACTTTATACCTATTGCATAACTCTAAACTGTTAGCATTTTTGTACAAAGCGTTGAATTCACATAAGGTATCCACCCAGCGAAAATAAAAAACTTTTGAATTATCAAAGGGCATATTCTTCTGGCTACTGGACTACATGTCGGGTTTAGTCAATAGTACGGACGTTAAAACAAATCGCAAGCACGCCATCTGGCGGCAAAGCAAGAACAACTACGCGTTTGCGCGCTTTTACTAACCACTTCTATGGTGGGGACAGCAGAATATAGCAGTTGAGAACTGACAGCCTTAGAGCTAACACGTCGTAGAATCAGTGTCGATCCGTAATATTAGTAAGCAAGTATGTAACTTGTCTATTTGAATATACTCAGTGTATCGAATAATTTGTGTGATTTCATTTTCACGATTGTACCCACCGACGTGCCACATACGATGTCCGAAACTAAGGGAATACATCCTGCCTTCCCGATGGTTGCATCTATCGGCCAGCCTTTGATGCGACATCAGAATTGGGATTCAATCGTGCTAATGAGATCACATGTAAAAACAATGCTATGTGAAAGTGGCGGTTACATTCTTGCAAAAAAAATATTGCGGTGTCAGTTGCGACTACCCTCGGAAAGTGGAATAATGAAAAAAAACAGTCTGAAATGGAGCAGTAAGGAGGTTAGCAACAAGTAAGTAGCTGGACAGGTCAAGGAGGAGCTTGTAGGCGTGTGGATAGATTCATACACACGGATCTTTATGCCAATCTGGTGAGTCGTTTTCATTTTGTTATGACTCTTATTGGATAAATAAAACTCACAAGAATTGTCTAATGGTTATTATAATGATCATAATAAACTTACATAAATTGCCCGGGTAGATGTCAATCCTCTTTTTGCACAAGTCAACCGTCCGTATTCGGTGCTGTCCCCCGCCAAAAGAGACCGAGCCCGCTCCCGCGTGCCCAGTCTACCCGTGAATTTTTTTAAATAGCTGTTGCCAGCGTAAAAAATAAAATGTACAAATAATCGACTAAAATGTTTTAAGATTGATAAGTATTTAAAAAAACCTAACACTCGACCATCCTGACGTAGTGCATGTCCTCATGCACGCAAGTGACTTAGTTCTATCACCTTACACTCGGCCCACAAAAATGACAGCATCGAATCCGGCTCACAAATATTACTTAAATAAAAAAAAACAATTACAATTTGTGCAAATAAAATAAAATCATACTCATGGCTTCCTTTCCACAAACAGGGAACAAATATATAAAACAAATCCATATTAGTGGCTTCTATACAACAAGCAGGTCAAAGTCAAAGTCAAATATATTTATTTCAACTAGGCCAATAAGCGGCACTTTTGAACGTCAAACATTAAATCTAAATTAAAAATGTGCAAGTAATAAAAATTGACTCTACCGTGCATTCGGAAAGTAGCTTGTTATGGAAAAGAACGCACAAGAAACTCCATACACTCTTTTTAAAACGAAGGGAACGGATATATAAATAAATCCATACTTGTGGCTTCTATACCACAAGCAGGGAACAGACATATAAATAAATCCATACTTGTGGTTTCTATACCACAAGCAGGGAACAGATATATAAATAAATCCATACTTGTGGCTCCTATACCACAAGCAGGGAACGGATATATAAATAAATCCATACTTGTGGCTTCTATACCACAAGCAGGGAACGGATATATAAATAAATCCATACTTGTGGCTTCTATACCAAAAGCAGGGAATGGATATATAAATAAATCCATACTTGTGGCTTCCTTCCCACAAGCAGGGAACGAACATATAAATAAATCCATACTTGTGGTTTCTTTCCCGGCTCAGCTCACTCTCCATAGCGCGAATGCGCTCGCGATAATGTTCCAGCTCACTCTCCAGTTTTCGGACACTGTCACGTCCCTGCCTTTGTTTCGGAGTGCGCACGCGACTGCGGCTACGGTAGCCTCCGCCTTCGCGACGTGTGCGGCTGCGGCTTCGTCTGTTTGAGTCTGCACAACGACCCGCTTCTCTATGGTTGGGCGTCCTCAGGCACCGCCCCGGACAAGGTTCGATAGCTCGTTGCATCTTTACTCTGAAACTTGAAAACATTTGGTGTGTAACTTCTCTATAAAACATGCCTAATACTTATATATAATGACGCCTTGATCAAAAATAGACTGACTTTGATGGCATGAGCCACACTATTTATATGTATCAAACTCGACAAACAATCTATATATCAAACAAACAATCTATTTTTTATCTCTTCTAACTCTGCTTCTAACTCTTCTACCTCAACATCAAACGTCAAACTCTTCCAATTCTATTTCCAAATCTTCTAACTCAACATCAAACTCTTCCAACTCTGTTTCCAACTCATCAAACTCAACATCAAACATCAAAGTCTGTTTCCAACTCATCAAACTCAACACCAATCTGAATAAGAATTCAAATACGAATCCGAATCCAAATCCAAACGCAATAATCCATTCCAATCAGACCATTCAAAAGGTACCTACTTTTTTTATTTATTTAAACACCCCGTATTAACTAAATATTAAAATAGTTCCAACAGTATCCAAGAGATGGCAGGATTATAAAGTTTATGTTAATTGAAATTTTAAACTAATAACTTAATAATAAGCTTCTGTAACCGACATAAGGTTCTGAACATCCTTCTATAACTATAAAACGTTGAACGATAGTTAATTCCAAATTCGAAACATTAAAAAAACTCAAAAAAACAAAAGAACTCTAATTTATGATCAAAATTAATCTTTCTAAGGTGTTCCTAAAATGTAGCATTACCTACATTCTTCAAAACGAATACCTAATCGAAGTGTGGGGATCAGCCGCTAAATCTAATCTAAACCCACTACAAAGAACACTAAACAAAATGATTAAAGTATTATTTCACTAGAACCTACCACTACGTAAAAATTATACGAAGAAACGAATCTACTAAATCTCACACACAACACACATTTTTACAAATATTACACCTACATTCTCATAAAAAATCACCATGAATTCCGTACAATTGAACATTCAATTGCATACGTAACGTCGCCATCGCCCCAGTGGCAAATATTGTATTATTATTTAAATTAATTAACTTTGTATCTCATTATAAGTGAACTGTTATTTATAAATTCTTATGGGAAATAAATATCTTTAAACCTAAATGAGGAAATCTAATCGCTCAATATCTTTGCCCCACACTAGGTTCCGTGCGGGAATCGAACCCGCGACACGCAGCGCAGCAGCCGATCGCTCAACCACTACGCTATATAATATTATACACGAATGTGTTTGCTTATCTGTCACGCTTACTATGGCAGTTGGTGTAGCTTACAACTGCGAAGCGTAAAGCCCGGCCATAGAAAGAATTAAACTAATCGCCGTTTTTAATTTTATGGAGGTACCTACTTAAATAAGTATTTTATAACATGAACCTAAGAGTAAAGATGAGTACATGTCATCACCATACCCGCACAGGTTTTTACCTCCCACAAATTTAATTTACTCGATAGTCAAATTTTGCACCTTCAAATACCTTATAGAAGCTTATGAGTACGTAACCATACTTTACTTGTGGCAAAAATATTAAATTTAGATACGATTTCAAAGATACAATACGACCAAGACATATCTTGCGCCGTTAGAGGGTAGCCCCGATCAAGCACACGATAAATCCAGTCGTAGTGCACATCATTTCGCGCGATGGTACTGCCAATGAGTAGCCTCAGCCAAGCACCCACACAAAACGTTACTCACTTGTGTATTTTACCGCACATCTTCAGAGAGTTGCCCTGACTTAATGTGCGGCACCCACATCAGTACCGAGTAATCATATTTATCGGCTGAGCTTGGCCAGACTAAACATATTCTGTGATATTGGAGGGTAGCCCCAATAAAGCACAGAATCTATCCGCCTAGAATGTGCAATTGTTAGGTTAGTAAGTAGTTATAGTTATAGATGTGCGACCTGCGAGTCGCGGGTTGACGCGTGAGTGTGTCAGTGGAATAAACAGCTTGATACCGAACGGCCGTGTCTTTTATTTAACAGTGGCGACGAGTTAAGTACCTAAACGCGACAAGATGTCAGGGTTCATCGGTTCAGTTCCAACATTTGAGCTCGGCCAGGACTGGATCATCTTTAAAGAAAGGCTCAATCAGTGGTTGACGGCAAATACGCTGTTGATTAAAACGGAGGGGCTGGAAGATGACCAAAAAAAGGCGGTACTACTGAATTCCCTCAACAGCGAGGCGTATAAATTGGTACGCGAGTTGATTGCGCCAAAACTGATCGAAACCGTAAAGTACAGTGAATTAATCACGGAAATCGACAAACACTTCGTGCCGAAGAAATCAGTTTTGGCAGAACGATTTAAATTCCATTCGGCGACGCAGGGCGCAGGCGAGGAATTGGCGCAGTGGGCGGCACGTGTTCGACAACTGGCGGTGGACTGCAAGTTCGGAACAGCCATGGACGAAATGTTGCGGGACCGTTTCACCATTGGTATGCTACCGGGACCGGAACGGGACAAGTTGTTCATGGACGAAAAAGCATCTACAACAATGGCCAAGGCGTTAGAAATTGCAGTGGCCGTAAATAGTGCAAAACGAGCAGCGCGACAGTCGTCAGGGGCAGCAATATCAGCAGCAACCAGCACGGAGGTATACAAGATAACAGCAGGGGCAGAGCCGTCAAAATCGTCGTGCAGTGTGTGCGGCTATAACAATCATACAACGGACAAGTGCCGGTTCTCATCGTATAAGTGTAAAAAATGCGGAGTGAAAGGACATTTAAAACGAATGTGTAGCTGTAAAACTGGAAAAGTGAACTGTCTACAAACGTCGAATGACGAAAATGATGACGACGGTAAGCATACTCTCGTTTGCAATTTACGTAGTTTCCGCGGCGAGCCAATGACGCTGTCTGTCGACGTAAACGGCCAACTGTTATCATTTGAAGTAGATAGTGGGTCCTGTGCTACTGCCATCCCATTGAATACTTATGAAGAATATTTTAATAACGTGCTGTTAGAAAAACCTAAGTCAGTGTTAAAAGCGTATACGGGTGAGAAATTAGACGTGGTAGGGGTTATGATGGTTCCGATTACATATGCGTGGGAACGTAAAATTATAGAAATATACGTAATAAAAGGAGCCGGCCCACCTTTATTAGGTAGGAATTTTTTATCGTCGTTTAACTTACAGTTATCTAAAGTGAATCATTGTGTTAAGCTAACAGAACTTGACTACTATAATATAAACAAGTATCCTACACTGTTTTCTGACACTTTAGGTAAATTTAACAAATATACAATAAAACTTACTTTAAAAACAGGAAGTAAACCGAGTTTTTATCGCGCTACACGGCACCATTTTCGTTAAAGAGTAGGGTAGAAAAAGAATTAAATAGATTAGTGGAAACTGGTGTGTTAGTTCCAGTTGAGCATTCTGAATTTGCGAGCCCTATAGTACCGGTACTAAAAAAAAACTTTTTAGTTGACATTTTTTTCGAATTAGGTACATTTAAATATATAAGTGATATATATTTTTGAAATCACCTCTTGAAACCCTTTATTTCGATACCCCACACGATGGCTTTGGAAGAAAAAATAGAATTGGCCCCCCACAATATGGCGCCCAAAAGCCGCCATTTTCCTATTTTCCATATATTAATGTTATAGGCTATTTTAATGTAGCCTATGACACTCGCTAGGTTAAGACGAATCGATTCGCGTTAGGTCTCTGGAACGCCACATAGGAACAAACATACATACATACATACATACTTACATACATACATGCATAGACTGATAAACACATTACCCTCCTTCGGCAGTCGGGTAAAAAAGACGGTGACATACGGTTATGTGCTGATTTTTCAGTCTCATTAAATAAATGTTTACACATTGATAAATGCTGTCAAAAAAATATCTGCCACCAGACGTGTAAAATTTCGCTCCTATAAAAAAAATGTTTAAAAGTGCAAATAGTAACGCAAATAGTGATTGATATATCTAGTTCTGAAGCCAAAACCGTCCACTACAAATCTGTGCAATAACACATACGATAAAATACAAAAAGGTGACAAATAAGAACAAAAAAGGGGACAAAAATTGTGAGTACATAATTCATTTACCCTCATTCCGAATCATAATCAAACTCTTTGTCACCCGTCATCCATATCGTAAACAGAGCAAGCGCCTGCCGCTTTTAACATAGGTAAAAGTTGCACTTCCTCCAATTTATTATCACCGTACGACCAGGCCGCAAAGGGTCAGAAAACGAAATGCCGCGAAAACAACGATCACCTCCTCAGACTCCAGACTGCGATTTATCCCATGAACAGCCCGAACCAAACAAGACAACTCCATCTAGTCCAAAGAAGCTAGAACTTTGTAACGTGTCCAGCAGATCAAAGCGTCCACGTGTTGAAGGTTCGCCAGTGCAAGGCAAGTGATATTAGCAACAAGCAGGAGATAGTTGAAATTCTGAACGAATGGCGGAAAGATCAAGATTCGAAACTAACGAAAATCGCCGCGGACATGTCTAAACTTAGGCAACAGAACGAGGAGATTAAGAAAGCTTACCAGGAGATTGAAAAATCAATGAATTTCTTAAGCGCAAAGTATGATGATGTGAAGTTAAAGCTAGACTTAGTGGACAAGGAAAGGAAAGAGCAAAAGGAATACATCATGGCTCTTGAAAAGAAAGTCCAAGACTACGAGCAAAGTTCGCGTTCATCGTGTATTGAGATTAGAAATGTGCCGGTTTTGGATAGAGAGGAAAGGGCTAGTATCACAGACACTGTTGCAAAAATTGGCAAGACCGTTGGCATAAACATCCAGTCATCCAACATGCTGCGGTGCTGTTATACATGGCTAACATAGATCACGTTATTGCGGAACTTGATTCTTTTCAAATTTCTAAATCATACTGCCGGATCAATGTTCTAAAATGGTCAGGAATACTAGGAATAGCTTAAACATTCTTCACATTAATATTTAAAGCCTTAATAAAAACTTTGGCGCGCTACAAGCTTTCTTAGCAGTAATAAATCTGACATGTGACGTCATAATACTGTCGGAATGTCTAAATGGGGAATAACCGATATAGTTCTGAGCCAGCCTCAGAACTATATCGGTTATTCCCCATTTAGACGGCTATTCTTCTTTCCAGTCGTCAAATCTCCACAATCAAAATGATGGTGTCGTCATCTACGCTAAGGACGGCTTAAACTGCTCAGTTGCTGATCCCAGTCTTGAGGAAGCAAGTGGTTTGCTTTGCACTATAGATAAATCTTTGGCTATACTGGCCGTGTATAGGTCGCCGTCATTTGCGACGACGGACAAATTTATTGGTAGTCTGGACAGAGTCTTATCACAGGTATCCTCGTTTAATAAAATAGCGTTCAATATCAATATTGACATAAAGCAAAACAATATGGATCGTTCTTCTAACCCATACCTTACCCTCACATCATCCCATGGTCTACTTCCAGCTCACCTGCAACCCACAAGACTCGATAACTGCTTAGACCACGTAATCCTGAAGTCTAACCAAATACTACGACCTTAATTGTAGAAAATACTATCACGGACCACTCTGCTGTTTTACTATCTATACCAATGAAACCTCAGAAATGTCAAGCAAATCGTACAAAAACTGTCATTGATAACTCGACCATTGCGAGGGTCATCGAAACAACAGACTTTACTGCAGTATTGAACACCTTTAACGCAAACGAGGCTGCTAATGGGTTCGTTGAAATTATTTCAAAAATAGTGAGAGACCACACGTCTGTCGTAAATATCCCCCGTAAACGAAGAAACATAAAGCCATGGATAACGCCTGGTCTTATGCGCTGTATTAAAAATCGCGACAAAATGCACTGCAATTTAAAAAAGTCCCCAAATAATGTTACTTTACAAGTTACATATAACCGATACCGTAATTTTTGTAATGCCCTGTTGCGGAAATTGAAAATGGCGTACGAGAAAAATGAATTTTCTAAATCAAAAAATAATCCGAAGGCAACCTGGAATGTTATTAAAAACCTAACCTATACCCATACACCCAAAATACCATGTACCGAACTTCTCAAAATTTGTGACAAGCCAGAAGACTCACTTAATTTCATAAACCATTATTTTGCCGAAGTTGGTACCAAGTTAGCGGAAAAAATACTGTCAGAACAAACACAAACCACTGAGGCTCCACATCTTGTCGACTCTCAGTGTAATTCTTTCGTCCTGCAAGAGGTGGACAAGGCTGAGATTGAGAAAGTCATCATGTCTCTCCGCAGCGACACCGCTGTAGGCTGGGATAGCATATCTACTCAGATGATTAAAATTTCAAGAAAATTTCTAGTTCCCGTAATAACCCATATTTGTAACCTGTCGATTACCACCGGTGCTTTTCCCGATACCTTCAAAAAAGCGCTTATCCACCCAATTTACAAGTCAGGTGACAGAGACTGTCAATAATTATAGACCTATTTCTGTGCTCTCGGAGATGTCTAAGATGCTGGAGAGAATAATAAACCGTATGTTAATAACATATCTAGACGCCAATAACATCATAGCACCCAATCAATTCGGTTTCGTGTCGGGTAAGTCCACAGAGGATGCTGTGACGGGATTGAGTGATCTTCTGTCCCGCAATTTGGATCAGGGTAAGAAATGCCTTGGAATCTTTTTGCACCTATCAAAGGCGTTTGACACAGTCTCTGTCTCTAAACTTCTACTTAAGCTGGAAAATATTGGAGCACCCTTGAGTCTATTTAAAAGTTATCTCACGGAGAGAACACAAAGTGTGATTATAAATAATTACATAAGTAATGAACACCCTCTAGGTGATTACGGAGTTCCACAAGGAAGTATCTTGAGACCAACACTCTTCCTAATCTACATTAACCAGTTATGCAGACTGAAACTTACAAATTGTCATATCCTTACTTACGCGGATGACACAGCACTCATTGTGCATGGCTCAGATTGGAATGAAACGAGAGGTCACGCTGAGAAATGTATTAACATGGTGTCAAATTGGCTTTCCACCAATCTTTTGACACTAAACCTTGAGAAAACTAAATTTATACCATTTTCTATAAGTAATAAAAGTCGGCCTCTAAATGACTTTAACATTCAATTTCACAACTGCCAGTTGAAGCCAGATTGTACTTGTCCATGCTTAGCCAAAGTTTCCTATATTAAATACCTTGGAGTGGTAATAGACGAGCATTTAAATTGGCACAAACACATTACGTCACTAACATCTAGGATCCGCAAAGTTATCTATATTTTTAAACAGCTTAGAAACTTAGCAGACACTGACACGCTCAAGACTGTCTACTACTCTTTGTGTCAGTCACTACTGACATATTGTGTGACTGCTTGGGGAGGGGCAACTAAAACATCGTTTTTACCGCTGGAGAGAGCCCAAAGAGCTGTTCTGAAGGTTATGCTACGCAAACCGTTTAGGTACCCGACTGAACAACTATATCGGGACTGCAAATTGCTCACCGTCAGACAGCTATTTGTTTATCACTCAACGCTCCGCAAACATGCCTCCGTTTCACCACGTAATGCACTCCATACTCGACGAAGGGCTGCAAGAATGTGCCAAGTCGAACATTTCAGAACCGCATTTGCTGCCTACCAGAATTCCATCTTAAGTTCCCGAATTTACAATAGAATGCATGGAATATTATTAATAAATAATTTAAATAAATTCGAATTAAAAAAAAAATTACTAAAGTGGCTTTTAAATTTAAATTATGGTGATACTGAGGACCTCATTAAATTAAATCATTAAATCAAACTACATAAAATAAAATGAAACATTCAATGAAATTGTATTATGAAATTTAATTAAATTAAATTGTATAAACTAGTTATTGAAATGTTAAATTTATTGAAATTAAATGAAGTTACAATGAAGTTAAATTTTGTTAATTACTATTAATGTGATATTATAATTACAATATTTGATTTATCAAATAATAATATTAAACTTATACCTACTTAACTTTTATTTGTCAATTTTCACAATTATTAAATTTAATTATTATTTATACAAAACACACTTAGGACAAACCTCACACCAACACACATCAACACTTCACACAATTAACTAAAACCTAACTACTACTTCAAAAATTAAAGCAACAATAATAATGTGTTAACATCAGAGCTAGTGCTCAATTTAAAGTTCTCGAGGATCGCGCATGGCGTACGGACGCGTTTAAACCGAATAGCTAAGTCAAAGTTGAACATACTTATAAAGTTGTTATAGAGGACATTTAAAGATATACTATAAAGTGAGTGAGCACTACGTTCGCGAAACAACAGTGGTAAGGCTGATCGAGCCGCACACGCGGCCACGTGTCGCCATCATAAATTACTGCGCAGCCCTGTCCACGTTGCTAACGATTGATGCCAACAGCTTAAATTACCATGGAGCACCGCACAACACCTAAAAGTGGACAACACTATGCGTCTGATCCAAATATAACGACTATGACCGATAAGCAAAAACCGTCTGGTACCTGGGTTAACCCAAGACATCATAAGAAACGTATTGCAGTGGATTCGGATAGTGATTCGTCAGGAGCACAGGAAATCAGAAGACCTAAAACTGCTTGCTGCTCCACCAATACCTTGAACGAAACAATAAATGCTTTTCGTGAGGAAATGAAAGCTATGCATTGTCTCCTTACTACTATGAAAGAAGAGCAAAATTCACGGTTCGTGCGTATCCAGACGGACATTTCGGAAATAAAAACCGAAATGGCCGAAATGAAGAAAAATTATAAAGATACCGAAAAAACAGTTAACGACCTGAAATTGAATTATGAAGATTTAAATAAATCTCAAAAACATTTCTCAGAAAATATGAAAAAACAGGATAACAAAATAAAAGATATGTTTCAAAATAAAGTGTATTTGGAAAAATGCAACAAGGCGTTAGAGGAGCGTATCATGATATTGGAGCAAAAAGAACTGAGTAGGAACATTGAACTAGTACATGTACAGAAACAGGATGGAGAAAATGTAACGGAAATTGTAGCAAGAATTGCGAAGAAATTAAATCTAAAGATGGAAGATATTGAAAATGCATGGAGGGTTCCTACCCGCGGTGTCGTCGATGGAAAAAACCCGCGACCAATAATCGTCACACTACGCACAAAGGCAGCCCGGTCAGACTGGTTGAAAACACGCAAAGAGACAAAAATCACAAATCACACGATATAACAAAACAATGATAATTCACAAATATATGTTAACGAACATCTAACACGTCAAATGCGCAACCTGTTCTGGGCTGTTAAGACTAGCTTAAAAGAATCCTACAAATATATATGGATTCAAAATTCTAAAGTCATGATTAAAAAAGATGATAATGATAAAAAAGTACACCACATACGCTTTGAAAGCGATATTGAGAATTACCTGCCAAAAAACAAAGAGTAGTCCCATATTAACTTCAAATTTACCCTATACAACAACAGATTAATAAATAAATAATACATATAATAACAGTACATACATAGATTTAAGCGAAAATATCTAGAATGGACTTAGAATCAGATATACAAGATATAGTATATACAAAATACACACAGTTATATGAATGGTACGAGCACGTAAACAAACGACCTACCTCACTTCAAGTTATACATATAAATGTATGCTCACTGAGAAAACATTTTAATGAGCTAATTGTTTTAACAAAGGAATGCTTGCACGGACTGGATTTTATCTGCTTATCGGAAATAAATATTAAGGAAGAAGAAACAAAAATATACGAGATTAGTGGTTTCAATATGCATGTTTTAACAAGAGAAGACAGAAGAGGTGGAGGAATACTAATTTACGTAAACGAAAGAGTGCAGTTTAATCCAGTAAAATCGAGAATCACAGCGACACACGAGTTTGTACACGGACGGCTAACCATTAATAAATACACTTCCGACATTATAGTTATCTATCGACCGCCAAGCACAAATAAAATAAACATTGTAGCAGAAATTAAAAATTACATCCAAAGTATACCAAAACGAAACAACATAATTATGGTCGGCGACTGTAACATCAACATACTGCCAAGTAATATGGATTCAACTGCTGACAGGTATCTGAACGCACTGTCGGAGAGGGGATTGCAATGCGGCCTACGAGACATAACTCGGGACGTAGTCACGAGCGATCGCAATGTGACGTCCTGCCTCGATCATGTATTTGTACGGACTGAGAAGGCATGCGCTCTAGAAACGTACGTGGTAACGACTAAGATCGCGGATCACTACCTAACGGGATTATCAGCTGATCTGAACGTAAACAAATGCACTCAAACGAATAGAATGGCCATACAAAACAAACTAGTAAGTAACAAACTTCACAACGTTGATTGGCAGCAATTATTAAACACAGATGATCCTATTCAATTATACGATAACATGTACACGATTTTTAGCGATATTTATGAGTCTTCGAAGCAACCATCATCAGTTAAAAAACGCGATAGTCAACCTTGGGTTAATAATACTTTACAAAACATGATAATACGCAAGGATAACTTATTTAGGCGGTGGAAAATGTATCCAAACAATAACAATCTTAGATTACAATACACAAAATACAGAAATAAAACACATAAACTCATAAGGTTGGCTAAAGATCATCATAGGCGTGAGGAAATCAAAAAATGTAAGGGGGACATGCGGAAGATATGGGGACATATTAATAACTGGCTGGGTAGAAGTAAAGTAGGCGTAGATAGCGTAATAGAGAGATATTTACATAAGAAAGAATGTTTGACAACCATTTGTAATAATTTTTGTAACACATTCACAACGGAAATTGACAATATCAAGCATAAATGCACCAATACGTTCTTAAATAGACATGATTATGTTAAGCCATGTAATGTTAGTATTAGGTTCAATAAAGCGACGCCCACGCATATAGCCAGAATAATAGACTCTCTGGACTGCAACAAGTCACCGGGATCAGATGGCATAAGGGTAAAAGATTTAAAAGAAATCAAGAACTCCATTAGTCCTGTTATAGCATATTTTATTAATCTATGTGTAAAAGAAAGCAGATACCCGAGTAAGTTAAAAGAGTCAATTATTAGACCAATTTACAAACAAGGATCACATCTGGAATATACAAATTACCGACCTATAGCTATTTTAAATACAATTAATAAGATTATGGAAAAGTTTATAGTTAATCAAATCACAGCTTACTTAGACAAAAATAATATTATTACCGATATTCAACATGGTTTTAGACCAAATAGAAGTACGGCAACGGCGTTAGCAAGATTTACGGACGATGTAAATAATTACTTAAATGATAAAAAGATAGTGGTAGCAGTATTTATAGACTTCAAAAAAGCCTTTGATACTCTGGATCACGACGGCTTGTTGCAGGCCATGGATGAGTGCGGGATAAGTGGACCAATCAATAGATGGTTTGGCCAGTACTTAGAGCAAAGAACGATCAAAGTTCGGGTCGCTAATGCGGAAAGTATTGAGGGTGTTGTCAAATATGGTGTTCCTACCGGATCTGTATATGGGCCTGTTGGTTATATTATTCATGTTAATAGTATGTGTAATGTTATAAAAAAATGTAAAGCTTACATGTACGCTGACGATACATGTCTCCTATTCGGTGGTAACGACCAAACATCCATACAAGAAGCAATACAAGACGATTTGGATAATATCATTAAATGGGCGCACAATAACGGCATAATAATTAATGTAAGCAAAACTAAGTGCATGCCAATACATTCTCCATATTCAAGTCACAAAAACATTAACTTGAGTATTAAAGGTCATAGTTATGAATGTCTTCACAATGGAAAATCAAGCTGTCAATGTATCAACTTGGAGCAGGTAAAAACATACAGGTACTTGGGATTGACCATTGATACTAAATTTGCATGGAACGTACACATAGACAATGTCTGTAATAAAGTTCGGTCAGTTCTGGGTAAATTGTATACCCTGAAGCCTGTCGTCAAGAGAGGACTTTTGTATGCACTGTATTATGCACTTGCCGATTCGATTATAAGTTATGGGTTGTGTGGATATGGACTTACTTTTAAAACACATTTAAACAAAATTAAAATACTGCAAACACGACTTCTAAAAATGTTAGTAAGTAAAAGAACTAAACAAAGCTTGAACAAGGAATATGAAAAATTATTTAAGAAGTGCAATATATTACCGGTTGACATGAAAGTAAAAATGACAATGATTCTTGAACAATATAATAATAAAAAACATAAAAAAGAAAAAGTACATAACTACCCAACCCGACTTGCAAAGAAAAATAAGCTACAGGTGCCAAAAGTAAATAATTATTATGGTAAGCGTACGAGACGATGGATTACACCTACATTAATTAATGAATTACCTGAGGGAATGATCGATTGTGTAAAAAGTAAAAACTACCTTAAAAATGTTCTAAGGAAACATTACAATGTCAATGTGTCCATAGTTGCTGCGGTCCTCGGCGGCCTCGGTCAGCCAATGTCACTTGTAAGTACCTACTAACTTTGTTAAACAAATACGGAATAGGTATTATGGGGTGGTATCGTGACGTTCGTTGGCTGATGCCGCTGAGTGTAGTAGCTGTGCTTGTGGAATCTATGGTTGTGTGGGTAACTACTCTGTATACACATATGGAGTGTGTGCCAGCAGAGCCATGGTTTTAGTCATAGTTTTATCTCTAGTTTTACCAAACAAAGATTAGTCATCCACGAGAACTTATTGCCGACAAATTGCTTTGCAGTTTGGCAGGTGAATATGTGTTAATAAAAGTGTAACATATTGGATTAAATAAATAAATAAAAAAAAAAAAATATATATAAAAACTTTTTAAAATGTATAAATCCATTTAGAGAAAACTGTTCTTCAAGATACAGGATTTTCCTAGTTTGAAGGACAGGGATCTTATTATGTGAAATAGCCATGTCCATTTTTGTAATGTAAACACTGATGTAACCTAGGCTTATCCTTTTGCAAATAAATAATTATTTCATTTCATTTTTTTTTCATTTCAAATGCCACCCACTTCCAAAAACAGAAGAACTTTTTTCAAATTTACATGGGGGCATACAGTTTTCGCAGTTAGATTTAAGTAGTGCGTATTTACAACTCATGTTAGATGACGATTCCCAAATTCTCACAACAATAAATACACACAAAGGTTTATTTAAGTTCACGCGATTAGTATTTGGACTAGCTAACGCACCGGCTATATTCCAAAAAACAATGGAAAATTTGTTGAACGGGATTGAGGGAGTTCTATGTCTGTTGGATGACGTACTCATTACTGGAGATACAAAAGCGGTTCACACGGAACGGTTACAGCAAGTTTTCAATCGTTTACTGGAAGCGGGATTGGTGCTAAATAAAAATAAGTGTAAGTTGTTTCAAGATTCAGTAACGTATTTAGGATTTGTTATTGATAAAATGGGAATTCACACATCACCAGACAAAGTTACAGCAATGACTAACACCAAAGCCCCAAGTAATGTGCAAGAATTAAAATCGTTTTTAGGGTTTGTAAATTATTACAGAATATTCATACCGAATGCTTCGTCTATACTTAGTCCGTTAAACGAACTGCTCAAAAAAGAAGTCGATTGGTCTTGGTCAGACATACATAAGGCGGTTTTTAATAAAATTAAGAAGGAACTAACATCGGCTCGAACGTTGGCACACTTCGATCCTTCATACAAGTTGGTTTTGACAGTGGATGCGTCCATAACAGGGTTAGGCGCAGTTTTAGCCCAAATAGAAGCGAACGGGTTAGAACGTCCTATAGCTTATGCGTCGCGGTCCCTCAGTACCGCAGAGAAAAATTATAGCCAAATTCAAAGGGAGGCAACAGCCATAGTTTTTGGCATTCGTCGGTTCCATCAATATTTATACGGTGTCTCAAATCCGTTTATATTACGCACGGATCACAAGCCGCTGATGTTTATATTTCATCCCGACAAAGGCATACCAGAGGTGTCCGCTAACCGGTTACAACGTTACGCCTTATTTTTAACTAGCTATAATAATGAAATACAATACGTACCAAGCGCTAGTAACTGTGCTGATTACTTTAGTCGAGCGGTCACCACGTGCAGCAGTGCCAGCAGTGTTCGGCCGAATTCCGAGAACGGTGATGACGAGTCAAATTCAATAGTAGGTGTCGTCAAGGATGACTCATTTGTTTACACGTTAGAAGACAAGGCGTCTTACATTAATTTCGTCACAGATGGTCATTTACCTATATCTTTAAATGAAGTACGGTTAGAGACTAGCAAAGATATTATTTTACAGAAAGTTTTACGGTATGTTCAGCACGGATGGCCAAAAACGAAGTTAAATGACAATGACTTACAGTCATTCTATAAAAGTCGTTTTGAGTTAGCAAGGGAACGTGATTGTCTAATTAGAGGACATAAATTAATTATACCGAAGTCGTTGCGTAACAAAATATTAGACGAATTACATAGACCACATTTAGGTGTAATAAAAACTAAGTTTGAGGCGAGGTCTAGATTCTGGTGGCCTAACATAGATAAGGATATAGAAAACAAGATAGGCAACTGTAGTGTATGTTTAAGTTTACGGCCCACTCCCCCACGGGCTCCTTTGACGCCATAGCCTTTTCCAGAGCGCCCCTGGCACCACGTTCATTTAGTTTTTTTTGGTCCGTGGCAAGGTGAAATGTACCTTATCATCATCGACGCGTTCACTAAGTGGGTGGAATGTTTTTCCCTTCGTAGTAATTATTCAACCACCTCAGTAATAGCGAAATTACAAGAGACAATGGCTAGATTTGGTGTAATGCATACGATAGTTACTGATAATGGAACCTCGTTCACAAGTAATTCTTTTAAGGATTTTTGTCGCCTTAATGGAATAAATCATGTTACTTCGCCAACCTATTCGCCATCCAGTAATGGGCAAGCAGAAGTTTACGTTAAAATAGTTAAAAAGTTTTTAAATGGGTTAGTAGCACAGGGCACGCCTAAGAACAAGTTCAAGGCACACCTATCAGAATTTTTATTCAGATATAGGAACTCGAAACATACGACGACAGACAGCTCACCAGCTGAACTCATGCTCGGACGTAAATTGCGTTATAGGTTTGATATATTAGACACCTCGGGTGCAGTGCCCGCACTTGAGGCGTCACCGTCGTCATCATTATCGTCACAAGAATTCTACAAACAAAAGTGCGCGATAAACAAACCATACAAGCCAAATATTATAAAGGTAATAGAAACATAGACTTTATGATAAAAGATATAGTGCTCATAAAAGGAACTAACAATAACAAATGGATACAAGGCGTAGTTAAGAATAAAATTGGCAGAAGTTTATTCGAGATTTTTATACCGGAAACAAACACTACAATAAAAAAACACAAAAATCAAATTTATAAAATAAAACCGCCCGAAATGCTTCAAAATTTTGACAGCGCTCAATCCTCAGAACAAATGCACCCATATACAGCGGAGGAAGAGGAGGTGTGGAACGAGGCAAGCTCAGAGCTCCAAGAAGGAAGCAATCTGCAAGTATCTCAGCAAACCGCTGAGCAAGTACCTGTGCCAGCAGCTGAGAGGCCTGATCTACAAATAGATACAGAAGTACGTCCAAATTTAAGGGATATTGCTCGAGTAGATTACAGGAAATTCTTCTTATTATGTAATAGTCTAGGTTTAGAATATAGGATGGAGGGATGTTAGGTTAGTAAGTAGTTATAGTTATAGATGTGCGACCTGCGAGTCGCGGGTTGACGCGTGAGTGTGTCAGTGGAATAAACAGCTTGATACCGAACGGCCGTGTCTTTTATTTAACAGCAATGATGTGCGTTATAGTACTACCGGAGAGTAGCTCCGGCCACGTACCCACACAGAATTACACACTATCTGCACAAAACTACACACTACCAGGGTGTACCCTGATCCAATGTGCAATGTCATGCGGCCAACATAACAATCTCAAACAAATTATCTCTATTCGTCCTCATATTTAATCATTATAAAACAATTATTGAAATGCACAATACTAATGAAAGTAATTAGTTGACAAAATACCGGAATTCAAATGACTCACATTTAAAGCTCTCTAGCTCCTCAAGTACCCATAATCCAAGAAATATTCCTCCTGAAGAGATCCATCTAACGACACATATTATATCGCTACTGGGATGCGACAAAATTGCCTATTGCCCTTTGCAATGACTGTACTATTAAGACTCATCATGCTTCTATGGAGCAAAATATTAGAAGAAAAAGTTGTGCCGAAATCAGTAATCATTCTGTTGTACAAAAGGTAGTCCAGTGGATATTGGGCATTATCAATAAAGAAGCCATATCAGCAAAATCTCAGCAAAAATGCAGTTACGACTAAATAATCACTACATGTCATCCACTCACAGAGAGGAGGCCTGTGTCCCAGCAGTGGGAACATTAATAGGCTGATGATGTGATGTGTGATGTGTGTCATCCACTAAGTAAATGACATCCCACTCAAGTTTGTAGAGAAGTATACCCATCTAGGTAAACAGACCTCTCTCAGCAAAGCCAGAAATATGAAACAAGTTTATAGAAAATTAGAGTAGTAGAGTCGGTAAAAGATTAACGACCACTTAGCTATGAATATCCAGGCTGCTGCTGTAGTAGCTTCTTGTTGTGATGTCCTGGACTGCTGCGCCTTGGGCTGCGACGTCCTGGACTGATATGCCTTGGGCTCCGACGTCCTGAACTGCGTCACCTTGGGCTGTGGCGTCCTGGACTACGTCACCTTGGGCCGTGACGTCCTGGACTGGTGCGCATTGGGCTGGCGCCTCACGAGGCATGATGTACATAAAACAAATAGAAATGGTTTAAGAATGACTAAAGTACACAGAAGAAATTTGAAAATGTATGCAGGGTATTTTGAAAATATCTCTCTACCGGTGCGTCTGAGCTCAAAAATAACCAAATTTTCACAACCCTTTAATAA
The DNA here is from genome assembly GCA_945859665.1 of Anorthoa munda. Taxonomy (NCBI): domain Eukaryota; kingdom Metazoa; phylum Arthropoda; class Insecta; order Lepidoptera; family Noctuidae; genus Anorthoa; species Anorthoa munda. Next base: position 550,280 of record OX243918.1, read on the forward strand.
ACCCCGCTTAAGGAACAAGACCCTTATACACAATTTTTTTTTTTTTTTTTTTTTACCCTCCTATTTTTAGAATACATTAAATATAGTTTTAATAAGACATTTAAAACTGTAATTTAATAAAATCGTTATCATAAGCACTTTATTTCGTAATAGGCGCGTACTATCCCACTTCTGAGTTATTGGATAAATAAAACTCACAAGAATTGTCTAATGGTTATTATAATGATCATAGAGTCTGGCCAACGAAAGTGTGATCTGAAAAACGCGGCAAATTCAAAAAATCCTAATGTGGTATCACCAACTAGTTTAGTTTTGATACTTGTATTATTTGTATTTATTATATTATTTTTTTTGATTTATTGGCTCCGTTTGGTGAAGTGTGACGGAGCCGTGACTGTCATGGATGCGAGTTAAATCAAATCAAATCAATCATTTATTTGTCTGAATATGGTACATTATGGTCTTAAGATTACTAAATGGTATCATCACATTCTGCCAAGTGTGGCGTGCAAATATAGGTACATACATTATAGGATATAGATTATTAGGCTATTATTAAACATTATTAATTGCGTAATTACGAAAAAAAAAATACACAATACAATTCAACACATTAAACTTAAAGTAACATCGCAAACACACACAATTCGTTTAGGATTTCGAGGTATCATTTAACGCCAGAGTATCGACGAGTAAGATGTCAAATTATAACATCTAGCAATTAAATTAAAAATGTCAAAGTATAAAATATTAAAATTCAATTAAGATGTCAAAGTATCATTAAATTAATTGTTACAATTCAATTAGGATGTCCAAGTATAAAAGATTAAAATTAATTTAATTCAATCAGGATGTCCAGGTATAAAAGATTAAGATTAAATTAACGATGGCAAAGTATAAGAGGTTAAAATTCAATTAGCATGTCAATGTATCATTCAAATAGTCATTTATATTATAATAGCATTTATTACATAGCAGGTCGTTAAGTTTCTTTTTAAATCCATTTAAATGTAAGTCTTTTATTGATTTTGGAATTTTATTATAGACTTGCGGGGCCATACAGAATATGCTTTTCCACATTAGGGCTGTTTTGGCTCTTCGTCCGCGTAAAATATCATTCCGCCTGTTACGTTTAACAGTGTCTGATAGATGGGGAAACAAGTGTGCATTTAACTTAACAAATAAGGCAGTTTCATAAATATACAGAGCCGGCAGTGTCAGAATCTTGTATTTTTTGAAATATGGAACACAACTGTCAGTCATTTGAAGTCCAAACATGGCTCTGATAGATCGCTTTTGCGCTTTAAAAGCAGTTTCTCTATTTGTGGAATTACCCCAGAAAATAATACCATATCTTAATACAGATGCCACAAGACCATGATATGCTGTGAGTAGTGCATCAGTGTTTACAGTTGGGGCAAGTTTATACAGGGCATAGGATGAACTACTAATTTTCTTACATAGCGCCTCAATGTGATCCTTCCAATTGAGCTGCCTATCAATAATCAAACCTAGAAATTTTGCACTGTCTACGTCGTGAATTTTGCTATTTTGGTATTGTACTTCAATTTTAGCGCTGGGTTTTCTATGGCCAAAGTGCATTATTTGGGTTTTTCCAAGGTTTATTCTTAAATTATTATTATTAAGCCAAGAGATTAATGAATTGACCGCGTTATTGACATCAAGTTCATACGATTCAGGTTTATTACAAGGTATTGTTACCGTACTATCGTCAGCAAAGAGTGTTATTGGGAAGTCTATGGCTTTGGGCAGGTCATTAATATAAATCAAGAACAGTAAGGGACCCAATACACTGCCCTGTGGTACTCCAAAATATACCGTGCGTTCTTTGGACAGGTATGTTACTTCTTCTTTAGTCTTAAAATTTAACTCTGATATAGCAGTAAACTGTTTTCTATTAGAAAGGTAAGTGCATAATAAGTCCAGAATGTTACCTCTTATACCATAGGAGTCAAGTTTGTTTCTTAGAATAGTGTGGTCAACACAGTCAAAAGCTTGCGTCATGTCACAATACACAGCACAAACAGGTGTTTTATTATCAATATTAGTCATAATTTTATTTAAAAAGTCATAAATAGCCATATTAATTGTCATATTCTTCCGGAAACCTTTTTGCTCGTTACAGAGAATCATATGTTTTTCTGAGTATGCGTATAGCTCGTTATAAATATATTTCTCATAAATTTTGGAAAAAATTGGCAAAAGTGCAATAGGTCTATAGTTTTGCATTAGCTGCTTATTACCTTTTTTAAATATAGGTTTAACTATGGAGACCTTAAGACGGTCAGGAAAAACACCCTGGCTGATACACAGGTTAAGAATATGACTCAAGTGTTTAGAAATTAAATCGGCTACATATTTTATGATCTTAGTTGAAATTTCATCATTGCCTACGCTATTAGTATTTTTGAGACCTTTTATAATGTTAAATAGTTGTATTGGTTGACATGGAGCCATGAACATTGATTTTTGTTTATTTAATATATAAGCACTCGATCTTTTACCTGATCTTGGTATTGGTATGATTTTTTCTACGAAGTAGTCGTTAAACTTGTCAGCAATTAATTGAGGATTATTGATTGTTTCATTTTCAATTTGAATTGTATTTATTGAGTCATTAGGTAAACTTAACTAAGGGTTTTTTATTATATTCCACGTCATTTTGCTTTTATTTTCAGAAGTTTTAATATTGTAGTCATTTTGAGATCGTTTAGTTAGTTTAATTATTTTTTTTAATAACTTTGAATAATTTGAATATTTTATTTTATTTATTTAAGTAGGTTTTAGTCTAGAAATCCATAATAATTTCCTTTTTTTAAAGCTACATATTTTAAGTCCTCGCGATATCCATTTTGGTTTTTTGCTTGTTGGTATTTTAATACGTCTACGGGGAAAGCATAGGTCATAAAATAATTTAAATTGTTCAATAAATGAGTTAAATGCATCATTTGGATCGTCATTTTGATAGATTTCAGAGAACGTTAGTTTCTCAAGGCAGGTTCTAAATTTTTTCATATTCTCTGGGCCTAAATCCCGTTGCGATTTATACCAATATTTCAAAACACAGTTAATAGGTACGGGGCACTTCAGTAATTGCGCAGTGTGATCCGATAGGGTGAATTCTAACACTTCCGTTCTGCACTTTTTCTCGAAATTATGGGCAAAATTATCAATACAGGTTTGGCTTTGCAACCTGGTTGGTTTTTCTATTGCTAATTTAATGTTAAAACTTTCTAAGAGACATCTTAGTTCGAATTTTTTTTTTTTTTTTTTCAATACTTCTATATTTATATCCCCTGCTACAATAATATTCCTATAATTTCTTCTTGCCAGTAATGTTAATAATTGCTCTAGTTTGCTAAAAAATACATTCAAATTCCCTGTCTTTGGTACTCTATAAATACATATTATTACAATTTTATAACTTGTCAGTTCAATTGCACAACATTCTACTACATTAGACAATGAAAGTTCTGAAACCTCTGGTAATTCCCTCCATAAATGACCAGACCGGACCAGAATACAAGATCCGCCTCGTTTGCTATTTTGTCTGCTGTAACATGCAGCCAACTTATAATTAGGCATACAAGGCGGTCTTCATGACCTGACATCATAAAATGCTCCGTTACGCATAGTACATCAACGGACAGGTCTTTTTCTGACAATTTATTAAGGCATATTCAGAGGGTGTCTACTTTGTTAAGCAGTCCTGCTATATTTTGGTGTAGAACACACAGATACTTATTCACGAAAAAAATCACTACGAACAGTATTATCTTCTAAAGACTGATTATTAGTGAATGAGTTATTACTACATATTTTTCCTTCCAAATTCTTGGTCTCTATTTTATTTTCTTGGTTTGTAAAGTCAGTTTGTATAGATTTATCGACATATATTTTTTTACTTTGTATAATTATTGAATTTTGATATGCATTTAATTTGTATTTATAGTCCAATTGCAAAATTTCCCTTAGTAAAGATCTAGCTAGGTTAAGTATAAAGTGTGTTCTCCGAGGCCGATATCTGGAGTAGTCCATATCCATAAAAATAACATTATCATACTTTCCACAGATAAACCTTAACATGTAATTAAGTTTTGTTTCATTAAGATATCTATTTGATGGAACTTCACATATAATTACATTTGTGTTCCTGATGGATGATAGCCATGTATGCAAGCACATTTCCGTGTCATATGGGTTGCGTTCATGGCGCCCTCCAACAACAACAACATAGTCATTCATGTTTAATTCAGCCATTTCATTTTTTGAAGAATTAATGAGGTTTCTCAATGTAGTGCCAGATTTAATAAACGAGAATACCGTATAATCTGATCCCAATAGCTGAATAAGTGATTGACGTAGTCCATTCCCTTGTTCATTACATAATATCATAACTCTTTTTTTTATTTTATCATGTTTACAATTGCGTGAGGAAGTATTTCTACTGCTTGGAGGGTCTTGAGTCAGTTTATCAATTATAGGTGTGTGCAATATATTTATACTTTCCTCATTTTCACAACTGTCCTCCTTGGAGAAATTTAGGATAGTTTTGTTTAAGACACTATCCTGTAGGTTTTTAGTCATACGTGTGGCATCTATTAATGAAAGCCGCTTATCGACCCCAGGAGGCTTATTTTTATCAGTCACCGAATTGTTTAGTAGGTCAGCTTTTGGGCTAATTAAGTTCAATGCTTGTATTGTGTATTCTCTGGAAGAAGTCCTAGGTAAACCCGTTTTCATCAATAGTGTCCGTACTCTCCGCTGATATTGGGGCGAATAGAACTGCCTCGGTAGGTTTTCTTTGTTTGTACTTTCATGTATTCCTATCGATTTTAGTAATTTTATCTTTTTTCCGCAGTCTATTAGATTATTTTTTAGTGTGTTATTTTCAAAGTTTAGGTTATCAATTTCTGAGTTGGCAGTTTGCAGCTCCAGTCTTAATTCTTTTATCTCCTCCTTCAATACAGTAATATCATCACTATTTCCTATTACGTTAGGTAGACTTTGGTATGAAACCTCCATATCGAATTCGCTGTCGCTAGACGTCATATTTTTGTTGTGAATGTTTTGTCTTCTTTGAGTAACGTTTTCATAAACATCCATTATGAGCGTGTGTAATGGTTATGTTGATCGATTGTATTTAATATTCTTGTAGTTTTTATGATAAACTTCTCGGTAAGATTTCTAACATTCACAAAAAGACAAGCAGTGTGCAAGATCCGAACCCGAGTCATGCGTCGTAAGAGGTAGACGTTGTTTTATACAGGCCACTGACACAGTTACAGTAAGCGCCGAAATACGTGTTATCCTGCTAGTACGGAATAACAACAAAATATGATAGTTCGTTAGGATGACTGTGTTTGAATATTTTTATCCAGCAACTGTCACTTTGATTTGAAAGATTGTTTTTGTTATTTATCGATTCTTTGCACAGTATCTTCCCGAATGATAGCTAAATAAGCTATCATAGATTGTTACAGAAACACTATACTATTATTATAAACACAGATTTTTGTTCCTATATGGAAGATATTAAAATGTTGATATTATTTAGTTTATAGTGGATATTATGTTCAGATAACACTTTCACACGCTGGTTGCACTGATTTCTTCACTTTAGTCGTAAATTAGTCACTAAATAGTTCAATATTATATTTTTAAGACAATTTAATACGGGAGCACAATGTTTGCGTGATGACTACCGTCACTCTCCCAAAAAAAAGAGTGTGTAGATTTATTTATCTCCCTCTCCCTCTTAAAAAAGAGTGTGTAGATTTATTTATTAGTATGTACATAATATTAACCCACTTAACATTTAATTTATTAATTACTTAATCATCATACTCAAAATCATAGTCCAAAAATTCAACCTCTAAGTATTCATCTGTATCTGAATCATCATCTACACTTATATAAATTGTTCTTCTGTTATGTGATCTCTTTGTTTATATTTATTTGCCACATTTATTACATGGTCCGTCAATTTTTCCAGTCTTCTGCAGTTATTCGGCCAAATGAGGAACATTGAAACATAAACATAAGAAAAGGTATCATCATATCGTAAATATAAACAATCAGCCAACATGGATCAAGATTACTAAGTCATACTAACAATCGCAATCACAGACAATACACAGATTAATAATGTTGCCATACCCCAACTTGGAAAATACCCCAGATCACGCTTTCGTTGGCCAGACTCTAATAAACTTACATAAATTGCCCGAAGGGTAGATGTCAATCCTCTTTTTGCACAAGTCAACCGTCCGTATTCGGTGCTGTCCCCCGCCAAAAGAGACCGAGCCCGCTCCCGCGTGCCCAGTCTACCCGTTATTTTTTTAAATAGTGTTGCCAGTGTAAGAAATAAAATGTACAAATAATCGACTAAAATGTTTTAAGATTGATAAGTATTTAAAAAAACCTAACACTCTGTTCAAGTGTTCATTATTCAAAATTCATGTTTTGTTTACGGTATGGCCCATGTCTGGTCGTAATCTCATGTTAGTTATCGCTGGTCAAGTTTTAGCGTTGCTGAAGAGTTATTGGTTAAAATTTCGATTATGAGCCGTTGATTTTTGGCGCGGAGAGGGTGGAAGGGGGACGGGGGAAGGTTTGGCTACCCCCCAGTACCATCCCCACTACTCGGAGCCCCATGGTTATGGAGATATCCATGGTTAAAGTTTTCAGGTTAGAGTAAAAATTTCCATAAATGTCCATCGATTTAAGGAGCGCGGAGGGGAGGAAGGCAAGGGGGGTACAGGGGCTACCTCACTGTACCATTCCCACCCCACGAAACACCATGGTTATGGAGATATCCATGGTTAAAGTTTAAGATTACTATTTAAGCAATAAAGTCGACGGAGCCCCGCTGTGCGGGGCTCCTATTTCTGTGTGCAGGGTCTAAAGTAACCTAACATGAAGGCGGTGACGAGAACTGAGTTCGCTCGCTTTGCTTGCTCACTTCAGCTTCCGTCATCTCCTTTGAACCTAACCTATCCGTGTCGGGGTGCCTTAAGCTCACGAGCTAGCTTCGCTCGCTCTTGGACTAATTCTCATTTTTTTTACCTCACGAAAAACATACAAAACAACATAAAATTTCCGAGTCTTGAAAAGCTTTCTATTTATGAGTAATACCTACAAAAAAAAAATTGAACTTCCAAATCAACGGCCCATAATGGAAATTTTACCCGTGACGTACCTACCTTACACTTCAGTCTGAAAAATATGATCATTCCAAATGAAATATTTTGATTAGTTTTGTAGTGTGTATAAGTTTGAGAAGAAGCGTAGTATTCTTCTTTTATGGTCGGAGGGCCAAACGATCTAACAGGTGGTAAACCCTGTTAGATGGTTTGGCCTAACCCAGGCCTCGTTAATTGCGACTTAAAATGCTATGGCATTCATTGGATTCTCTAAAGTCCATATATCTGCTACCTGGACATTTGGGACCAGGTAATGTGTGTTTAATGTTTTGGACAGGCACTCTGCACTCACATTCGGTGCCCACAATAACCCATTTTACTGTGCCAGTTTAGTTTACTAAACCGCTGCACCGGTTAATTTCCATCAAAGCTGTGTATGGTTAAGATAACTGTGTGAACATATACTCTCGTAATGATTTCACGTTTCAGATACCATATTGCGTCGCAGTGGAGCCTCTGCTGCAGGCTAGCGGTTCAAATGCTGAATGCGAAGGTTGACGTGTCAACATCTGAGAGGATGAGACCGACGGCAGGCTAGCAGTTCGCAGGTGTTAGCCGAACGCTATGACAACAGCTGTGAAGTCGGGCGCTTGCAAGTTTGGAATGCAATACTCGGTGAGTCGCTTCCATGTTATTTCGATAGTGAGTTCGAATGTTTTCTAGTGAAGAGATGCTAGTTCTAGTTTTAAGTGTTCATGTTTGATCACTGAATTGGTAGTGTATCTAGCACTATCACTAGGTAATTAAGACACACTTGTAAGCAAGTAGTTAATAAGTTTCCTATTGGCGGTATAGTTTAATCATTTGGTTCAGTACGAACTTTAGGATGAGATATCCCATAAGAAGGAAATGAGATTTCCAAAATGACTGCAGAACTAGTGATTTTCAGTGTCAAAGCGAGTTAGTAATGTCGTAGGGCCATCGCAATTGTATCGAGTTAGGTACTGGTCATTTGCGTTCATTCAGAACAGATCTTATGTTGTGTAAAGATTTACAACCACCGTCTTCCCATCTGAATTCACTTGCTTACTTTCAAAGAACTATTATGATAGCAGTGATCTCGCGATCGTTTTCCTTACATGAAAACTGAGTTAGTGACCGATCTTAAATGGTTACTGTTGATAATTTGATTTTAAAGATATTGTTCAGAGTTAATTCGTGAAGCCCCTTCACATGAGCTATTAAGAAGCAAATATTATCAGGTTTGATTGTTTCCTCATATTAACAGTCGGTATGTTCCAAGATCTTTGGGTAAAAAGCGCGAATCTTGTGAGAAGGATCCCCGATCACAAAGTTCCTTGAGAATTAGACGTCATAGTTGATGACAGTGGTAGTGAGACCAAATCTGATTAAGAATGGCTTGTACACTCATACTCGAAACTTTAGACCGCACCTCATGAGTAACATGTGGCGATGGGTCTACAAGAAATCGTTAGTGCGATTTCTGTCTGTGTTGGTGCACAGGGCGCTTCATGTGTTGTATCATATGGGGTGGCAGATATGTAAAGAATCGTTGGTAGATACGATTCTAGCTTGTGTTGGTGCACAGAGCCCCTCATAATGTGTTGTATCATATGTGGCGGCAGATATGTAAAGAATCGTTGGTAGATACGATTCTGGCTTGTGTTGGTGAACAAGTCACGATTAAAGTTTCATGAGTTGAGTATGCATTGCCTTTAAAGTATGGTAAAGAGTAACAGGATTGTTACAATTACTTTGTTTAATTGAACTTGATGATCGTCGAACCTTTTTCTAATGAAGTGGTGTGTGGGAAACTCTGATAAGCAAACTGAATAGGCACTGTATTAAATCCGCGATAGGTGATTAGGACAGGACGTGATTAGGATAGGACAGGACTTTGATAATAATGAGCAAGCTTATGGTGTCGAGTAATTCAGTCTATCGAACGTATTATGTTTGACCGTACCAGTGGATTCTGGCGGAGGTCGGGGTCTGGAGACCGTTGTGAGAGCAATACAATTGCTGGCCGGCTAGAGAACCGTTGGAGGTTTTACTCGAGAGTTTCTGTAAGCTTGGCAGTTTTTGCTGCAGAATAAGTTGTAAAGTTTGTTTGGAGCGACTAGTGGTACATGGCCCAGGGTAATGACTCTGTCAAAGAGTTAGGTCAGGACTCTAGTTTAGTTAGGACTAGCCGAGCGTTGTGTGTTGGCCTGTATGGCAACTGCAGGTCTTTATGGCAACGGAAGGCCTGTGTGGCACCTGTAAGTCTGTGTGACACTATGTCTGGTGTGAAAATTCATAACTCGTTCCTTGAAAAAGTGAACACAAAAAGTGAGATTATGTTTGATTTATCCAAAATGTTTCCTCACTCACCTAGAGTATGGGTCAGGATTGGACGAGTGAATATTGTTTGGAAATTTTGTGTTTCAGAAAAAACACTCCTTGTATGATGGGAGACTGGCGGATCGGAGTAGACTTAAGAAGACGTGTGGCGCAACACGATATGAGATGTCATGGAGCAAGGACAAGAAGATGGAAGCCTGCGGGTGATAGATTTGGGGATCTGTCACCTGAGAGAGGCCCGAGAAAGCGAAGTGCTGTGTTCCACGCTCGCCTCTCAAGAGAAATTACGGCTTAGAGAACACGATGTGGTTTTAGTCAGTAGGAGTCTGACAGACCTCTCAGCTTTCCCCGAGGGCTGACATCCATGAGGATTTCCACATGATTTGAGGATTTCCACATGATTCGACACACTGTTAAAACCTGACAATGACGAACAGACGAGGATGCCTGCCTCGCAGGATGGCCGTGTTGGATTTAGTCAATAGTACGGACGTCAAAACAAATCGCAAGCACGCCATTTGGCGGCAAAGCAAGAACAATTACGCGTTTTCGCGATTTTTTTAACCACTTCTATGGTGGGGACAGCAGAATATAGCAGTTAAGTACTGACAGCTTTAGAGCTAAGTAGAATCAGTGTCAATCCGTAATATTAGTAAGCAAGGATGTAACTTGTGTATATTTGAATATACTCAGTGTATCGAATAATTTGTGTGATTTCATTTTTACGATTGTACCCACCGACCTGCCCACATGCGATGTCTTAAACTAAAGGAATACATCCTGACTTCCTGATGGTTTGCATCTATCGGCCACCTTTGATGCAACATACATAAAGATATGTAGCCTTTATAAGACCGATGTCCTCGTCCCTTTCACTTTTAAAGGGCTTTCTAACATTTAAAGGGCCTGCGTAATCCACGCCACTGTGTAAGAACGCTCTGGACGGAGTTCCGCGAACTGATGGTAGAGATGCCATCATTTGAGTATTCACAGTCGTACTATTTTTTACGCAAGAAACGCATCGACGTACATGATGTTTCACTAAATTTTTAACGCCAATGATCCAGTATTTTATTTATTAGGTCTACCAACAATTGTTTACACTAATTAACAAACAAAATAAAACATGCGTATAAACTTTACACAGTGCAACAATTACTTATAGGTACACACCACATGTATGAACAAAAAACAATAATGAGTAATTATGTAAGCTACATATTCTACAAGTAAACTTAGTAATATATAATAGTTACATATGTGAAATATTAAAAGACTAATTCCTCAAAAAGTTACGTACACACAGTCCAAAAACATTTACAACAAATCTGTTAAACAGTTCAGAAATTTAAATTTTTGTTTATTGAGAGAATCAAAGTGAAAATCAACCACATTACTACAACTATTCAAAACTCTACAAAACCTAGCACATGGAGAGTTAGATCCCAACACCGTTCTTCTCATTGGAGGACTAAGTAGAGTAATAGGTTTACGCGGAATCCTCGATGGAGCACTCATTAATGTGTGCTTGCAGCGGCGGTGAGTCGATATTTTCCTTCAAGATTTTGCTAGCAAACATTGCGTCGATCAAACATCTTCGTTCTTCCAAGGAAAGCAAGTTGAAAAATTTCAATCATTCATCATTTCATCTTTTTGTAAGAACGCACTTTTTTAGTTATTCCCACAGAAAAATTCAGATGCCAAACGAAGCGTTTTTGAACTCGCTCTAGACGTAAACTATTTGTAGCGTAGTGTGGCCGCCCCACCACACTGCAATACTCTAATATGCTACGTACTAAACTCTGATAAAGTAAGATTTTAGTTTTAATTTGACGTAAACCTTTACATTGTCTTATGACAAAACCCTTCATCCTGGATGCTTTTTTAGAAATTTGTCTAATTGTGGTGCAAAGGTTAGCTTTTGATCAAACAGAACTCCAAGGTCACGTAAAGTGTCCACTTCATTAACTTTGTCCTTATTTATGCAATACACTGTACGACCGTATGTAAGGTAAGATAAGATGAGATAAGATATTTATTTTGCAAATATGGGTACAAAAAAAACATGGTGACATAAACAATACAATTAGGAACAGCCATATTTAACCAGAAGGCATGCAAAAGTTCAAAAAAATACAGTAGAGATGCTAAGTACATAATAATAAGGATAAACAATGTCAATATAAAAATTAATTAACTATAATTACAATTTAATTATGAAGTACTTCAATAGTTATTTATATAATACACAATTCTTCTGTAGTCAACTTATTTCGTATTTGAGTTAAATAAAAAATTAAATTAAATAAAAATTAAATGTCACATTTTCAAATTTATAATCATTATAAAAAGTACTCAAGAAATGCTTTTCTCCATTAAAAATTCCGTCACACTATAATAAGCTTTGTCTACTAAAAAAATTCGAAGTTTTTTTTTAAATAACGCCAATTTTAATTCTTTCCAACTCCTCGGTAATTTATTATAAACGACTGGCGCCATGTAGCAGACACTTTTGCGCATTAAAGTAGTTCTCGCACTAGGGAGACATAGCCTACTATTATCACGCCTATTTCGTGGAAATACGTCATCTATGCGGTTAAAACGGTCAGGGTTCAGCTTTACAAACACTGCCAATTCTAAAATATATAAGCATGGTAAAGTTAATATTTTATTCTGTTTAAAATATGGCACGCAGCTATCAGTAGTTTGCAGTTTTAAAAATGACCGTATGCATCTTTTTTGTGCTTTGAATGCAGTTTCTCTTTCAGTGGAGTTGCCCCAAAAAATAACGCCGTATCTTAGGTGGCATTCGACTAAACCATGGTATGCAGTCAGAAGTACGTCTAGATTTACAATAGACGACAAAGTATGTAAAGCGTAAGCGGAAGTGCTTAGTTTTTTGCATAGTGACTCTATGTGTTGTTTCCAACTTAGTTTTTTGTCTATTTCTAGCCCTAGAAATTTAGTACTTATTACATTGTTAACTGTATCATTATTATACTGCACATGCAGATTGGTCTTATCTGGCATGCGTTGGTTAAAATGCATTATCTTTGTTTTGGTTATATTTATTCTTAAGTTATTTTCGTCTTACCATTCTATAATCGATTTCAAAGTAAAATTAATGTCATTTTCGTATGTATCTACACTTTTCGAAGGTATTGTCACGGTACTGTCATCTGCAAATAGGGTTAATGGTTGTTCAATGCATTCCGGTAAGTCATTTATATATAATATAAATAGTGGAGGACCCAACACACTCCCCTGCGGTACCCCGTAACTAACTATTCGCTCGTCTGATCTAAATATCTCATATTGTTTATTAACTATATTAATTCTATTAATTTCAGTTATTTGTCGTCTATTATGTAAATAAGACTGAAATAGATCCAGAACATTACCCCTTATACCATAAGCTTCGAGTTTATTCAGAAGTGTAGGATGGTGGACATAATCAAAAGCCTGCGTCATGTCACAGAAAATGGCGCAGACAGGGTTTCGTTTATCCACATTATTAATAACATTCTGCATAAAATCAAAAATCGCCATATTTATTATTCTGCTGGGTCTAAATCCTTTTTGTTGTTCACACAAAATATTGTTCTTTTCTAAGTATTTATATAGCTCTCTATAAATAAACTTCTCAAAAATTTTAGAAATAATCGGAATCAGTGAGATTGGCCTATAACTCTCCATTAACTCTCTTAAATATTGGTTTTATAATAGATTTTTTTAAAGCATCTGGATATATGCCAGCACTTATACAAAGATTAAGTATGTAACTTAAATGTACACATATCTCACTAGCTACGGATTTAAAAATCCTTGTACAGAGGCCATCGTAACCTACACTGTTTGTGTTTTTCAGTGACATTATTATTTTATATATATCATCTGGCACGCTTGGTGCCATGAACATTGACTCCCTTCTCGTGTCTATTTTCCTACTTGCTTTAGATTGGCTGCCGTTCATTAATTTGGGCTGTATTTTATCAACAAAGTAGTTATTAAACGCATTAGAAATATTCTTTGGATTTGTTATAATGTTATTACAAAATTTTATTTTATCAATACGCTGGCTGGGAATATTGTGTTTTTTGTGGTTTATTATTTGCCAGGTAGTTTTTGCCATGTTTTTTGCTCTCGTTATTCTATAATTATTTTGTGCCTTCTATGTCAGGTTTATAATTTTTTTATACAATTTACAATAGTTTTTAAACTTGGTTTTATTGACCTGACTAGGATTTAATCTCAGTTGCCACAGAAGGTGTCTTTTCTTTCTGCTGCATAATTTAACACCTTTGGACAACCACTTAGGTTTTTTTATAATATTAACTTTGTCTCGGATAAGCGGAAAACACAAGTCATAAAACAACTTAAAAGTGTCGATAAATGCATTATAGGCTATATTGGGATCATTTATCTCGTATATCTCCGAAAAAGAAATATTATTCATACAGGCTTTGAACTTAGCTATGTTCTCTACATTATAGTCTCTTCTGGTCGTGTACCAATAGTTAATAGAACACGTTTTTTTTACGGGGCATTGAAGCAACTGCGCTGTGTGATCTGATAGAGCGAACTCTATTACTTCGCCTTTACATGATTTATTATAATTGTGCGCAAAATTGTCTATACATGTCTGGCTAGCCATGCGTGTTGGCTGTTTAAATTCCAGTTTTAAATTAAAACTTAATAGTTGACATTCAAGCGTAGCAGAAATCCTACTTGTCTTTAGTACATCAATGTTAAAATCGCCAGCAATTACAATATTCTTACAGCTAATCTTTGATATCTCCTGTAGAAGTGTCTCAAGCTTATTCATAAATTCATCCAAATTATCTACATTTGGTACTCTATAAATACAAACGACAATTATCTTATAGCTAATAAGCTCTATGGCACAGCACTCAAATACACCTGGAGATGATAGTTTCGCTATTTTAGGCAGTTCTTTCCATTTGTGCCCGTTTTTAATAAGAATACAAGATCCACCCCTTTTTTTCATCTTTCTGCAATAATACGCTGCTAAACAATAATTAGCTACATACAACTGATTCTCATAACCTTCCATTATGAAGTGCTTGGTAATGCATACTACATCAACAGACATTTGCTTATCAACAAGTTGATCCAGACATACAGAAAGATCATTTGATTTATTTATTAATCCTGCTATATTTTGATGCAGTATATTAACATACTTATTCGAGAAAAAACAACTCATTTGGTTCAGAGACGTTAGTGGTGGCACTTGTTTTAGAGTTAGGGTGAGGTGAATAATACGAGTTTACTTTACTTGAACAGCTAATGTCTAAGTTCATAAATTGGCTTAAATTTTCAAAGATGTTGCTCATGCCATAGTTATTAAGAGACCCATTTCTCATCGAAAACATATTATAGTCATATGATAAACCTAAGTTTGAATCGAATAAGTAAGCGTATTCATGAGTACATATATCCAGATAAAGCATACTACTAAATGTTTCAATTCTGCAGTTAAACATGACAGAATGTTTAAATTTAAAGGTAGGTAGACAAAGTATGATATTTGTGTGTAATATCTTTGCTAATGTTGCCCGGATATTAATAACTAGGTCATAGTAGTTATTTGTGCGCCGAAAATCCTCTTCACCTATGAAAATCAGACAGTAGTCATCCAACGTATAGTTTTTAACTTTTATATCGATGTTAGCAATAAGCTTCGCCAGTCCACAGTTTGGTGTTAAGTAGTGGCATATTTGACATTTTGGGAACGTTCTTTCGGCGATTGTTAGGATGTTATTAGTTTTATTACTATTTATAATGCACAGTTTATGCTTTTCTGGTTTTATTATTGGGTGAATAGGTTCACTCTTCGGAGTAGTATCTAATGTTACAACCTGCTCAGGACATAATTTCAACGGTGAGTGCAAGAGCTCAAATCTCTGTTTCTCTCCATCCAATAATACTTTTTGTTTGTGCGGGTCATTAGAAGTCCGGCGAGGTGTTAATTTTTTTTTTTTACTTTTTTTTGGTGTACTCAGTTCGCTCATTAGCTGTTTCGTCGCTTTGTTAACGATTTCATGTTTATTTGTCATGTCGTATTTCAACTTCCGTATTTCGACGTTGTCTTCGGCTGATATGTTAGGTAAGCTGTTGGTGCTGCCATCTATTGTTGAATTACTAGATTCGGCCTCTGTTATTGTTTCTGACACTGTGCGAGTGCGGTTCCTTCGAAAGGTTATATTCTCAAAGAAGCTCATATTCATTAGTAGGTAACCACTAAACCCACTTTATTCGGATTATTGGATACCCGCTCAAACAGACGATGATATGCAGGTAATCCTTCGTTTACGTCAATAGAACTTCAGTTAAATAATTTTTTCGGTTTATATTATTTATTCTAATGTTAAGTCGACAAACATTCCAAAAAGACAAGTCTATACTGAGCGGGATTCGAACTCATGCCATATGACGACGTGTCCAAGTAGGTATGTCGCTTAACCAAATAAGCCACAATGACAATTATTTCTGGTGTTGAAATTTTTGTTCATTAGGCTCGTCCAAACAAAAATGTTCGTTATAAAGCCGGTAGGTTTTTAAACGATTTGGATTTTCCTTTTGCTATTTTAAGTTTTTTCGTTGCTTTTTTTCTTATATCTAAGTATGTCACATTCAAAACGCATGAAGCAACAGTGTTTGTTGTCACTGACTGTTTATTTTCACCCACGAAACTGGTTTTGTCACAATATTTTCTCCACTTTAAAAAGTTACATTTAGTTAGTTAACAGTAAATATTTAGGAAAGATAACACCTTCACACACGTATTGCACTATTTTATCCACTTTTATGATATAATTGTTTACTATACATTTATTAAATAATTTTAAAGAAATTTAAATACGGGAGCACTATGTTTACATGTCAGCTAAGTTAGCATGAGTTGTGGTCCCCCATGTAAAGTTTTAATATGAGTATCTCTGATGATTAATTGTGTGACATGGGATCGATGGGGTAATACGATTGGATGTTTCCTTTTCTCACCTAGTTGAGCCTTTTGAAGCCCTCCCGCAACTCTAATTATATATTTCTCGTCTATATACGGGTTAAGTGTTCTTATTTTACTTTCTTTTGTCTTAAATTCACGTTTCTGTCTTAATTCTGTTAGCTCTACCTCAAAGTCTTGCCTTTGACATTGCCGAATACAACAATTCAAAGCCTCATTATTCTCCCATTTACGTAAGTATTTAGTCCGATCAGTATCTGTTTTATAATAAAAAAATCGTCTAAAAAATGCCACAACACATAACAAATTACGAGTGTGAAGAATATCTGTCCCATATTAAATTGTTGCCAGATGAACAATGTGTTACTTTTGACCTTTCTAAATCGACTTCTAATTCCTTTGGCCTCCGGTAATTTATATCTGTGTCTTGTAATATCTCTGGACCACGTAGCCACAGAATATTATCTATAAGTTATAAGGTCGTATTCCTCTGGACGCGCAATCGGCAGAGTTCTGATTCGAAGGTATGTGTACCCATTGAGATGCATCTAACATTGTAAGAATTTCAGAAACCCTATTCGCTACAAAGGTTTTCCTATGACTTGGATGTTTATTCAACCACGCGAGTACGACCGTCGAATCTGTCCATGCCCGCAAGTTAGTTTTTTTTTTATATTTTTTTTTTCTATAGGCTTGCGCTTGACCACTATCTCACCTGATGGTAAGTTAAGTTTTGGGAATATTTAAAACTTCTGCCATCTCAACTAGCAAACGTGTCACTAATACTGCGCCACACAACTCTAGACGTGGTATGCTTATTTGTTTTATAGGTGCAACTCGTGTTTTAGCCGCAACTAGTGAAACGTGAACGTTACAAGTGACATCAACTCTACGTATATAGACTGCTGCCGAGTATGCCACTTTGGAGGCATCGGAAAAGCCATGTAAGTCTACTGTGATATCACTTGCCCTTGTTCCTACCCATCAAGGAATTTTGAACTCCGTAAGTTGTGACAGCTCACTACAGTATGTATTCCATTCATCGAGTAATTGTTTTATGTATGTGGTATTTCTTTATCCCAGCTTATTATCGCTAACCACAGCTTTTAGATAAATACTTTTGATGTAGTCAACGCCGGTGCTAACCAACCTAATGGATCAAACAACCGTGATATATTAGAAATAACTATTCTTTTTGTTTCCGGTCCTGTGGTCTTTGTAAGCTTCACTGAGTATTGGAATATATCATCTCTACGGTTCCAGGTGAGCCCTAAAACCTTCATTATAGTCTAGTTTCATTTCAAAATTTTGTTCTAAATCTTGTTCCTTTACTGTCTTGTTCTTTATTTTCTAAATTAATTGCCTTTATTATCCTTTCTTCGTTACTGGTCCATTTTTGCAATTTAAATCCACCTTTTCCTAGTAACATGTTAATGTCTTTAAATAATTTAATGCCTTCTTCTACCGTTTCGCAGCCGCTCATAAGGTCATCCATATAAAAATCTTCAAGAACCTTTTTTGCATCTTCTGGAAATTGATCATCAAGTGCTACCTGCTGTAGTGCTTTGACCGCTAAGTATGGGGCTGAAGCCGTTCCAAATGTTAAAGTGACGAGCTGGTATTCCTGCACCGTATCTTCAGGATTATCTCTCCACAATATTAGCTGAAACACCGCATCATCATCATGGACTCGTACTTGGCCATATATTTTTATAATGTCGGCTACTAAGCAAGTAGGATGGACTCTCCATCGTATTATTAAATCAGTATCAGTCGTAACTCAAGTTGTAGTTGTCGACCAATCAGTAATGTGTCGTTTAAGGACACTCCATTTACACCCTTACATGACGCGTCAAAGACTACTCTCACCTTTGTGGTGGACTTGTCTTCTCGTATGACCGCATCATGGGGCGTTGGAGGTTTTACTCGAGGGTTTCTGTAAGTTTGACAGTTTTTGCTGCAGAATAAGTTTCAAAGTTTGTTTGGAGCGACTATAGGTGCATGGCCCAGGGTAATGATTTAGGTATAGAGTTCTAAAATTCCCCTATTTTCACGAACCCAATAATCTAGTTTGGTCAGGAGTAGCCGAGCGTTGTGTGGCAACTGTGAGCCTGAGTGACAACTGTTTGCCTCGCAACAACGCGTGTGGAGAGATCACCATGTTATGCTGATGACGTTCGAATCTTCTAGCCCTCATTACGAAAATTTAAATAATTTTGGTTTTCTTATTTTGATTACTTTGCGTCAATCGTGTTGTAATCGCCACCTGTCGGCAAATCAAGAACAACTATACTTTGGCGCGCTTTCTCTAACCACTTGCGTGGTGGGGACAGCAGAATATAGCAGTTGAGTACTGACAGCCTTAGAGCTAACACGTGTTAGAATCAGTGGCAATCCGTAATATTAGTAAGCAAGAATGTAACTTATGTCTATTTGAATATACTCAGTGTATCGAGTAATTTGTGCGATTTCATTTTCACGATTATACACACCTACCTGCCCAGACAGAACCAGATGGTTTGCATCTATCGGCCAGCCTTGATGCGACATATACATAATTTAACATAAGTGATGCAATTTAAGTATGTATAATATGTGTAAATAAATAATGTACAATGAAATAATAGAATAATATGTGTATAGTGAGCTACAATGTGTGTGTATGGGTTGTAACGAAAAAGAAAAAAAAAACTATTATTTTATTGCACATATTATTTTATTTTTATTGCACTTTGAAATGTCTAATTTGACCGGACTATACGTTCAAGCCTCAAGCCGGTTTTTGTATTTCAAACTTAATTCCTACCGAAGACAAAATCTTCATTTTGGTTGAAATGCGATCTCTCGAGGTGCGGTGGCGGTCAGGGGTGCGCGGGAATGCGAGGTTCTGCACGGCGCCCTAGAGTGCGGCGAGCTCCTTCTTGGTGACCTGCATGTACTCGAAGGTGGCGTCCGCCAGATCCTTGTCGCCGACGGTGGCGTCCACCTCGGATGAGACGCGCACGGGACTGCCCTCCTCTGCCTGGCGCAGTTTCAGCTTGATCTCCCGCATGCGCGCCTCCAGGATGCGTTCGCGCTTGCTCTCGCGTTCCAACATCTGCACACCGAACAGCACACTGTCACTATCGAGCATGCCCTGCCGCCTGCCACGTGACTCGCTACGAAACTCACCACTGTCAGCAGAACTTTGTCATTTTTCTCAGAAGCAGACAGATTCGGTGACAGCTCCTGCATGTAAATGTTTCCTTTGGCGCTTCCGCACGTCACCAATGTGCCCTGCACGAAAACAGGATGTTATTCTACGCATGAAGACTGTTCAACTTGATTTTATTAAGGTTTCCATCTTAAATTGCAAGCCAAAGTTTTTATTTTTGGTATTTCATTGCAAAAAAAGCCATGTAAATTCTTAATCCATCCACACTTCCTACTAATATTATAGATGCGAAAGTTTGGGTGGATATTTGTTAGACTCCGTATCAAAACGCCCTATTCACAAAACGACATATGAGACCTACAAACAAAAGAATGGGAACGGTACAGTCATATCCTACTAAAAAAAAAAAAAAAAAAATGAAAGTGATCATTGCCAGTTTAAGTTATAAACCGGTAAAAAAAAAATGAAAGTGATCATTGCCAGTTTAAGTTATAAATCGGTTCAATTGTAGAAATTCTTGTGGGTGTTCTCCGCATTGGAGCGAGCGGAGATGTCTATCAGACTCATATCTTTGATCTAGGTATTGGATTGCTTGCGCAATTCATTACACTTGCCCGACCAGGTCAATACCCGTATGACCTAATGCGGACCCCGTCACCCTCTGTGGCCGTAAACGGTCGAAGTTCCTCTTGGAAGGTAAGCGCGGAACACGGCACGGTCATTTGTGGCGCGAAACTCCTCAAATTTGTCATCCGCAGGTTGCATCTTGTGGCAGCCGGCCATCATGTCCATTTTCGGTGCCCGGTGCGTCTGCCATGGATGGGGTGGGAGATTGTATCCCCTTGTTCCCTTTCTGCCGCCTCCTTTGCGACCATTAATTCCTCGCAGAAGGGGGCGATTGCGTCCAACGTGCTGTCTCTTCCGGCCATAGACTGGATCACGACCGGAAGCGAGTCGTTTAACGACCGACAGCACCGACTGCCGCGATGTGGTCATGGAGCTACACAACTTAGGCTGGAAACTTTTCTTGTCGGCGTCGCCTCCACCCTCGACTGTGAGCCCGCTTTACTGTTTTCTGTTCCATCGAGCCCTTCATCTGACCTGAAGTCTTTGTAACACCATCGTCAGACGGTTGATTCGCAATAAAATGCAATATTAATTTAATTCTTCTTTTTGTTTAAATTTTATTTTTTAAATAAATTTTTCAAAGAACCTTGACGAAAAATTAATGGTATTTTTTTAGGATGACTGTACTTTGTCAGTAGGTAGGTCATTCTGATAATAGGACATTTTGAGAATAGGACAATCATCTCCTCATAGGACGTTTTGCGAATAGGACCTTTTGATAAGGAGTCATTTGTTACTTACTCAATCATGCCAGAACGGCTGACATGGATATGGGTGAAATTTGTCACTAGACGGATAATAGTCTGGAATATCACATAGGCTACTTTCTATCCTCGTAAAATGTACAGTTCCCGTAGGACAACTTCCGACTTTTACGCGGGTGAAGCCGCTGACAGAAGCTAGTAATATTATACATGCGAAAGTAACACTGTCAGCTGATCGATTCTGTAAAAAAAATCACCGTGAAAGCTTTAGTGAAGTGAGCTGTCAGCAGGCTGTCAGTGACACTTTTTTTTTTTTGGTTGTTAAATCATCCAATGACTTCTCCCGCTCTGTGCGGTGAATCGGGAGGGCGTGTCAGACTTTTACTGACTAAAACCCACCCGTGTTCCTTCAGTTGCTTGTGTCAGGGCCGCGGTAACTCTCTTTCAAATTTATCCGCGACCCAAGGCTGTCAGTGATACTAGGGATTGTATATTTCATAGATTTAGAATTTTTTTGCTACGCCAAAAGATACACGAAGCGTGCGAGCGAGAAATTCTAATCAAGTAAAAACCGCCCAAGAGAAAAAGAGAAAGTAAGTAAAGTCCGGTCATGTAATTTTTTTCGCGACGAAGAGTCCATAGCGTCCCATCTATTTTACGCCGCGGTGTATTTCTTGCATTTAAATAATAATCTTAAGATTTAAATTGATAATATTAAAAACGCAGCTATGGTAGCTTGTTCTGTGAGTAAATGTGACGATACAAGACAAAATAACCCCAATAGATATACGTTACATAGGTAAATACAATTCAAAAATGTTGTCCTTGGTTTGTTTCGAACCAAATTTTGACAATTTTCTGCTAGTAATCGGCTCAATTTTTTTTTACAATAGCAAGCAGCAATAGCATATTGATTTAGATTGTTTTATATAAGTATATTACGTGTTTCGTTTTTATTTTTTTCAATATGTTTCTTTCCATGGCTCTTTGTGTTGTATTTTTTTGTTTGGCAACCATACAGTAGACTAGGTAGGAGACAGGTATCCATTACGACTTTCTTTAGAGTCATACTGTATTTTCCCTTTAGGATTTCTTTTAGTGACCAAAAATTAAATAAAAAACACATAATAAGACAGAGAACAAAAATCACAGATGCGCTAACACATGCTTTAAGATTGAAGCGGAGATGAGCTGGACACACCTCACGCAACCCAGATAATGGTGGACAAAAATAACTACACAATGGAAGGATCCAATAATAAAAGATAAAAGGAAAGTTGGAAGACCTAATAAACGGTGGGCTGATGATTTAATACAAAGTGCAGGGAAAGACTGGATAAGCAAGAGCAAAGATAGAGAGCTATGGAAAGAGCTGGAGGAGGCCTTTACTCAAAACGAGATTCATATCGTTTAAAATACATAACTAACTTTACTAACGAAAATTAATATAAGTTACTAATATTACTAATGTCCTGATGTCTACGCCGCTAAAGAGTTTACACGCTTGCGATGCTACCGGTGATGACACTAGTTTAAAGAAACGATACGCTTTATTAGATCAATTGGTGCAATCATTCGCAAAACGATGGAAACGTGAATATCTTCACCTTTTGCAATCCAGAGGGAAATGGAACACTCATTCAGATTCTATAAAGATAGGTAACATCGTGGTTGTAGTTACTGATAACGTTGGACCTCTATCTTGGCCATTAGGTATAATTCTTGAAACATATCCCGGCAAAGACGGGATCAGTAGAGTCGCTCTTGTTAAGACGGCGACAGGGATCTATAAGAGACCTGCCGTCCGCCTCTGCCCTCTACCTTCGCAATAGCGCCTCTCCCGCTCCCCGGCTTATAGTTTAGTGTATTTTTAAAACCGATGGTTTTAAGGCTGGGGGCATGTTCGCGCCGTTTCATTGGCGCTACTTTATTTTAGGTATAGTTTTATTCTACCAGCTTTTTACTTTATATTTTTAATTTTTCGCTGCTTGGTTTTGTACTGAGGTAGAATATGACAGACACTTTTCAGCCGCTTTTTTTGTTTATCCACAATATTGGATTAAAACCGCCCTTTGAAGTTGTTTAGTGCCGTACACAACCCTCATATCGTCCTCATCGTCAAGAAGACCGAGAAGAGCGCATCAAGGTCGCAGCAGCGCTGGTACCTGGATCGAGGCCCCGAGCTGGACTGCCCACCGTGGTGCTAAGGTTGGTCAATTTTCTATCCTTAGTTGCGAAATCAGCAGCCTTTCTCAATCTTGTGTTCTTTCCCCCTTTCTTAATTAAATAAAACCTATGGAGATACAACCACTAGCCAGCTAGTACCCACAAGCGCCATCACATCATCATGTAAATAAGATATGAAATAAAGAAGGCTTTATTATTATTCGTTTATTTAAGGTTTTTTCTTATTATTTTACATTTTTAAATATTTTTACAAAACATATACAAATAAGAAAGCATTTAAAATAAAAAAAATAGAGGCCCACCGGTATCGGGAACAGGGTCCAAGCTAACGGCGGTCAGGGCTCCAGAGAGAGGAACTTCCTAACAATACGAGCCGTGTCCAGCAGTACTGCTTTCTGGATCAGGCCCTTGACCCAGCCGCCAAACGAGAGCCTCCTAAGATGTTGGTCGAGGCTCGTGGCTATTAAGCCATTGGTTGACACGAATATCGGTACAATGATCGCTGTGTCCACATCCCACATGTCGACAACCTCGCGAGTCAAGTCAAGATACTTGATTTGCTTATCTTTCTCGGCTTTCACGAGTTTTCCGTCATGCGGGACGGTAATGTCAACAATCATTGCACGCCTCTCGATTCGGTCCACCACCACTAAATCAGACTTATTAGCGATAATAGTCCTGTCAGTGATGATGGACCGATCCCAGTACAATGTGATATTGCCATTCTCGAGAACTGGGTCGGGCACATACCTATAGTACGGCACCTCCGATGCCACAAGAGTGTATTTCAGAGCAAGTTGCTGATGGATAATCCTGGGTACAAGGTTGTGCCTATGCAGTACTCTTCGTTAGCTAAAAGAGAACAACCTGAGATAACGTGGCGGATTGTGACATGCCCGACAGATGTCAACCGTGCCATCCTTCACAATAAATCTCCGGTAGTTATTCGTCATGATAACTTCGTCCATAATTGCACAGACAAAACCTTCGGTTTCCCCAAAGAGGTCTCCGAAACGTAGCCAGGCTACGGACGCTGACTGGTCTACATCGGACCCATGTAGGGCCCGGAAAAAGCGTCCGTGAAGCTCCTTACTCTGCCATACCTCCTTGCGGTCGTTAGTGTCAAGCACTACAGGCATGCGCCAGTTCTCATTCGCCAAGGAGAGCGGGGTGAGTCCCTTGTCCGCTGCTACTACATCTCGATGCATACCCACGTCGGTGTTTAGGAAGTATTCCCTGAGATTGTATATCTCGCGATTGTGGAGGCTTTGGCATTTAAAAAACCACGGCCACCACACTTCCGCGAGATATTCAATCTCATGACCAACGATCGTAGTCGATGCATGCGATATGCAGTCAGCAGTGTACGGACCCGCCTATCCAGGGCGTCAAGTTCCGTTTGAGTCCATTTGAGTGTGCCGAAAGAGTACATCAATACCGGCATGACCCAACCGTTGAAGGCGCGCACCTTGTTTCCGCCCGAAAGGAGGCTATTGAATATCTTCTTCAGGCGGCCAAAGAAGCGTTCCTTCAACGATTGCTTCATGTCAGTAGTGCTGATTCCTATCGCTTCCGACATACCCAAATACTTATAGGTTTCGTTTGGAGAGAGGGATCTCAGGTTTATGGAATCCGCGAGTTGAATTCCTACGGATTCCACAATCGCCCCTCGCTTTACATACATGACCGCACATTGGTCCACACCAAACTCCATCCTGATGGCGCTACTAAAAGTTTCAGTTACCTTTAATAGCTCCATCAGTTGAAGATTACTGGGGGCAAAGAGCTTCAGGTCATCCATGTAAAGGAGATGAGATATAACCTGACCACCTCTCTTCAACCGATAGCCTAGCCCTGAATTCTCCAGCAGCATGCTTAGAGGATTCAGGGCTAGGCAAAACCAAAGTGGACTCAAACTATCGCCCTGGAATATTCCTTGCTCGATCCTTAAAGGTTCGCTATTCCTCTGGATATTTCAACATCCTGGATAGCAAAGGACTGCTCCATTGCCGCATACACGACCTCAAGAAGGTGCGTAGAGTTATATCTATTTTATATTATTCTAGCACCCTCATGAGCTATGTATGAGGCACCAAGTCATAGGCCTTCTTATAATCTATCCAACATGTCGACAGATCCTTTCGGGAACGCCGAACCTGTTGGCTAATGGCCATATCTATAAGGAGTAGCTCCTTAGTACCGCGGGACCCGTTCCTACATCAATTCTGAGAGGCCGACATGATGGAGTTATTGTCGACGTGTTTATTAATTTTAACTCTTAAAATGGATGTAAGAACCTTATAGACCGTTAGTAAACATGTAATGGGTCTATAATTTTTGGGTTCCGCAGTGCTACGCCTTGTGGAGCAGATGGGTAATTCCTGTTGTAAGGAATTTGGGTAGCGAACCAGACTCTAAGGCTGCCTGGTACTGAAATGCCAAACGAGCGTGCGACCTTTGTAGCCATTTTATCCCGAAGTTGTTCAGCCCGTCCGGTCCTGGAGATTTCCAGTTCGGCATCGGACGGACTGCACGGGCTACATCTTGAGGGCTGATCGTGATAGCCCCCATTTCTTCTATTGGATCGCACGCTCGTTTGACCTCCCGAGTCCATTCACCTTCGGTGTGACTGACAGGCACCGACCAAATGCTGCGCTAGAATGATCACATAGCGTCATCATTCGGCAGGCGCGTATCAGTCACACCTTGGTCGGGTCGCTCCCAAGCCCGATAAACCCATCTTTCATTACTTTGTTTGCCGATGTGTGCTCTGGCCCCACCATTACGACGTTCTATCCTGCACTGCCAAGCCGGTACGGCTGGTTTCAGTCGTGTAGCTCTGTCATCTGCAAATTTGATGTGGGCTACACGATATGCCGCCACAGCCACGCAGTACATGATCGAATGTGTATCGGTGAGGTCTTCGCAGTCATCAAAATAGTTGGACAACTGCGAATTCACAACAGGCACCAGTGCCCTATTTTTGTTATGCATGGGCAAACGAGGTAATCGTGGCCTAAGTTCGGGTGGCATGTAGCGATATTCCCGATTAGCACACTCCAAAGGGCTCTGTGAACCTAGCACCCGACCTTGAAAACAATTATCTTTTTTTGGTAGAATTGAAAGGTATCGGTAAGTAGTAGATAGTAGTGAAAATTATTTCGTTAGTAGTGGCGCCAAAAAAAAAATATGGACAGCAAAAATGTTCGCCCCCGACATTGCAAAACCTAAGTTTTTCCGGTTGCATCTGGTAGGTAAGCGTAAGTAGTGGATTGTAGTGTATTTTTTTTCGTTTGTAGTAAAATAAAAAAAATTGAAAAAAATATTTTTATTTTCGACTTTTTTCCATATCGACAAATTCATTTTGAACGCTTACACGATAACTATAAACACTGAAAATGACTAAAAAACGTTGGTAGAGGTATGTACAAATTTTAAGTTTAATTATTTTCGTTTGAAGTAAACTGAAAAAAATTAAAAAAGTATTTTAGGTATCGAGTATTTTTTCATAAAGATGAATTTAGTTTGAAAGCCTATACGGTTACAAAAAACGCTGAAAATTACTAAAAAACATTGGTAGAGGTATGTAGAGGTTTGTAGTTTAATTATTTTCGTTTGTAGTAAGCAGAAAAAAATTTAAAAAACATTTTAGGTATCGAGTATTTTTTCATAAAGATGAATTTAGTTTGAAAGCCTATACGGTTACTAAAAACGCTGAAAATGACTAAAAAACATTGGTAGAGGTATGTAGAGGTTTGTAGTTTAATTATTTTTGTTTGTAGTAAGCTGAAAAAAATATATAAGTATATTTTATGCATCGAGTATTTTTTCATAAAGATGAATTTAGTTTGAAAGCCTATACGGTTACTACAAACGCTGAAAATTACTAAATAACGTTGGCAGAGGTACGTAGAGGTTTGTAGTTTAATTATTTTCGTTTGTAGTAAGCTGAAAAAAATTAAAAAAATATTTAAGGTATCGAGTATTTTTTCATAAAGATGAATTTAGTTTTAAAGCCTATACTGTTACTACAAACGCTGAAAATGACTGAATAACGTTGGCAGAGGTATGTAGAGGTTTGTAGTTTAATTATTTTCGTTTGTAGTAAGCTGAAAAAAATTTTAAAAAATATTTTAGGTATCGAGTATTTTTTCATAAAGATGAATTTAGTTTGAAAGCCTATACAGTTACTACAAACGCTGAAAATGACTGAATAACGTTGGCAGAGGTATGTAGAGATTTGTAGTTTAATTATTTTCGTTTGCAGTAAGCTGAAAAAAAATTAAAAAAATATTTTAGGTATCGAGTATTTTTTCATAAAGATGAATTTAGTTTGAAAGCCTATACGGTTACTAAAAACGCTGAAAATGACTGAATAACGTTGGCAGAGGTATGTAGAGGTTTGTTGTTTAATTATTTTCGTTTGTAGTAAGCTGAAAAAAATTAAAAAAATATTTAAGGTATCGAGTATTTTTTCATAAAGATGAATTTAGTTTGAAAGCCTATACTGTTACTACAAACGCTGAAAATGACTGAATAACGTTGGCAGAAGTATCTAGAGGTTTGTAGTTTAATTATTTCTGTTTGTAGTAAGCTGAAAAAAATTTAAAAAATATTTTAGGTATCGACTATTTTTTCATAAAGATGAATTTAGTTTGAAAGCCTATACGGTTACTACAAACGCTGAAAATGACTATAAAACGTTGGTAGAGTTATGCAGAGCTCACCCGCTCACACACTCGGAATCCATCGTCCGATTTCGGAGCAGCTCGGGGTGTCAGGTTTATTGTCGTTACGAAATTTCTTGATTCGGTCGCCGCGCTCAATTGGTCGCTGCGCTCAAAGCCCGCGGTTAAAGCTATGCAGTAGCTTAAAAAGTTAATTCAAAAGATCAACATTATTTTCATCGAATATGGTATATTTAAGCATGTTAGTAATATATGTTTTTGAAGTCATCTCTTAAAAAGGTTACGAAGGAAAATAAACAGTGGTCCCCCACAATATGACGTCCCAAAGCCGTTTTGCTATTTTCAAAATATTTTTCTATTTTTGAAATATAATGTAGCTAGTGACACTCGCAAGGTTAAGACGAATCGATTGACGTAAGATTCATTGAAATCGGCCAACGCGTTTGGTCTTTAGAACGCCACATAGGAACAAACATATATATATACATACATACATAGACTGATAAACATATTACCTTCCTTAGGCAGTCGGGTAAAAATTATAAAGTCATAATATTATGTCTCTAAATTATTTTTAAAACGATAAATTAAATTTGAAGGCCTATACGTATACTCCAAACGCTGAAAATGACGAAGTCGAATTGTAGAGGTTAGAAATGGGTTATAGTATAGTTTTTTCGTTAGTAGCTAATTGTAAAAAAATATGGAATCAGTATTTTTAGTCTTGATTATCTTTTTTCTAAATTTGTACGTAGAATAGTAAGTGGGTTCGACGTTGTTTTAGCAGTGCCCGTTTGGTAATCGCTATTACTCTTTGCGACGAACACAGATCATTATGCTCTTCCCATGAACCAGAGGCTCGTTTAATACAAGCGTAGTAATGACCTGCAACAAAAATTATCGCTCAAACCATTCTATACTGACGATCGCAATAGTTAAGATATTCAGGGATTTCTTTAAGAGTGAATTGTTTCCTGCAATTCGCTAGACCACGCCGTGCAGCCAGCAATCCAATTTCGGCAGCCTCAAGATTGAGGAAAATGTGGCTTCCTCCAGCGAACGTCTTAGCAACGTTGGTTCCTTTTCAGAACCCACACTCGCTTTGAGTTTTTGACTTGTAAAATTCTGCGGACTGACTGACAGCTTCCTGTAGGCCTTCCATGGCTTTTTCGAATATTGGATCTGGATTGAGATCGAGGACTGGGATGCTGCTTGTTTTTGTATGTGAACAATCACTGCAATAAATTTTAATTTCAAGCGACGGTGAGTTTGGTAGAATGTGTGACTCTATCAAAGTTGCGACGTTGATCTCGCAATCCAACACTCCATTCTTTATATCCGCTGTGTGTTTCAAAATTTCACAACGATCATTATATCATTTTACACACACACCAGACTTCGACAAAGTCTCTACAAACTCATAAACAGCAATGTTTGACCCTGTGATGTTTTCGCAGTACAGAGCAAAATCGTGATATGCAGCTAGCATACTCTGCACAGTTGAGTCGAATGCACACGTATTCCGCACAGCAATAGTTCGTTTACCGATTTTCACAGGGCCCAAACTGTTACCATTTACGAGTAACGGCAAAGTCAAACGGAATTTTGGCCGCTGGCGTATTATTTCTATATCAGGACAGGGTGACAGATACTTTCCCCTTTTTTTGGGTCGACCTTCCGTTTTTAGTTGGATCGGTTCCGTTTTCGTTGTAAGACCACGCCAATCTTCATTCTCATTTAGAAAAGCCATTATAGACTGTTCCGGTTCCGTCAAAGTATCGTCCAATGAGTTAAAAAGAGACGCACCGTCTAACTTGTCTTCTAGATCGTGCTCACTCTTACCATCCATCGCGTTTGTAGTAACTGTATAGGCTTTAAAACTAAATTCATCTTTATGAAAAAATACTCGATACCTTAAATATTTTTTTTATTTTTTTCAGCTTACTACAAACGAAAACAATTGAACTACAAACCTCTACGTACCTCTGCCAACGTTATTCAGTCATTTTCAGCTTTGTAGTAACTGTATAGGCTTTCAAACTAAATTCATCTTTATGAAAAAATACTCGATACCTAAAATATTTTTTTAATTTTTTTTCAGCTTACTAC
The DNA here is from genome assembly GCA_945859665.1 of Anorthoa munda. Classification (NCBI taxonomy): domain Eukaryota; kingdom Metazoa; phylum Arthropoda; class Insecta; order Lepidoptera; family Noctuidae; genus Anorthoa; species Anorthoa munda. The sequence continues at coordinate 580,267 of OX243918.1, forward strand.
AAACGAAAATAATTAAACTACAAATCTCTACATACCTCTGCCAACGTTATTCAGTCATTTTCAGCGTTTGTAGTAACTGTATAGGCTTTCAAACTAAATTCATCTTTATGAAAAAATACTCGATACCTAAAATATTTTTTAATATTTTTTTCAGCTTACTACAAACAAAAATAATTAAACTACAAACCTCTACATACCTCTGCCAACGTTATTCAGTCATTTTCAGCGTTTGTAGTGACAGTATAGGCTTTAAAACTAAATTCATCTTTATGAAAAAATACTCGATACCTAAAATATTTTTTTAATTTTTTTCAGCTTACTACAAACGAAAATAATTGAACTACAAACCTCTACATACCTCTGCCAACGTTATTCAGTCATTTTCAGCGTTTGTAGTAACTGTATAGGCTTTCAAACTAAATTCATCTTTATGAAAAAATACTCGATACCTAAAATATATTTTTAATTTTTTTCAGCTTACTACAAACGAAAATAATTAAACTACAAACCTCTACATACCTTTGCCAACGTTATTCAGTCATTTTCAGCGTTTGTAGTAACTGTATAGGCTTTCAAACTAAATTCATATTTTATGAAAAAATACTCGATACCTAAAATATTTTTTAATTTTTTTTCAGCTTACTACAAACGAAAATAATTAAACTACAAACCTCTACATACCTCTGCCAACGTTATTCAGTCTTTTTGAGCGTTTGTAGTAACCGTATAGGCTTTCAAACTAAATTCATCTTAATGAAAAAATACTCGATACCTAAAATATTTTTTTAATTTTTTTTCAGCTTACTACAAACGAAAATAATTAAACTACAAATCTCGACATACCTCTGCCAACGTTATTCAGTCATTTTCAGCGTTTGTAGTAACTGTATAGGCTTTCAAACTAAATTCATCTTTATGAAAAAATACTCGATACCTTAAATATTTTTTTTATTTTTTTCAGCTTACTACAAACGAAAATAATTAAACAACAAACCTCTACATACCTCTGCCAACGTTATTCAGTCATTTTCAGCGTTTGTAGTAACTGTATAGGCTTTCAAACTAAATTCATCTTTATGAAAAAATACTCGATACCTAAAATATTTTTTTAATTTTTTTCAGCTTACTACAAACGAAAATAATTAAACTACAAACCTCTACATACCTCTGCCAACGTTATTCAGTCATTTTTAGCGTTTGTAGTAACTGTATAGGCTTTCAAACTAAATTCATCTTTATGAAAAAATACTCGATACCTAAAATATTTTTTTAATTTTTTTCAGCTTACTACAAACGAAAATAATTAAACTACAAACCTCTACATACCTCTGCCAACGTTATTCAGTCATTTTCAGCGGTTGTAGTAACTGTATAGGCTTTCAAACTAAATTCATATTTATGAAAAAATACTCGATACCTAAAATATTTTTTTAATTTTTTTCAGCTTACCACAAACGAAAATAATTAAACTACAAACCTCTACATACCTCTGCCAACGTTATTCAGTCATTTTCAGCGTTTGTAGTAACTGTATAGGCTTTCAAACTAAATTCATCTTTATGAAAAAATACTCGATACCTAAAATATTTTTTTAATTTTTTTCAGCTTACTACAAACGAAAATAATTAAACTACAAACCTCTACATACCTCTGCCAACGTTATTCAGTCATTCTCAGCGTTTGTAGTAACTGTATAGGCTTTCAAACTAAATTCATATTTATGAAAAAATACTCGATACCTAAAATATTTTTTTAATTTTTTTCAGCTTACCACAAACGAAAATAATTAAACTACAAACCTCTACATACCTCTGCCAACGTTATTCAGTTATTTTCAGCATTTGTAGTAACCGTATAGGCTTTCAAACTAATTTCATCTTTATGAAAAAATACTCGATACCTAAAATATCTTTTTATTTTTTTTCAGCTTACTACAAACGAAAATAATTAAACTACAAACCTCTACATACCTCTGCCAACGTTATTCAGTCATTTTCAGCGTTTGTAGTAACAGTATAGGCTTTAAAACTAAATTCATCTTTATGAAAAAATACTCGATACCTTAAATATTTTTTTTATTTTTTTAGCTTACTACAAACGAAAATAATTAAACTACAAACCTCTACATACCTCTGCCAACGTTATTCAGTCATTTTCAGCGTTTGTAGTAACAGTATAGGCTTTAAAACTAAATTCATCTTTATGAAAAAATACTCGATACCTAAAATATTTTTTTAATTTTTTTCAGCTTACTACAAACGAAAATAATTAAACAACAAACCTCTACATACCTCTGCCAACGTTATTCAGTCATTTTCAGCGTTTGTAGTAACTGTATAGGCTTTCAAACTAAATTCATCTTTATGAAAAAATACTCGATACCTAAAATATTTTTTTAATTTTTTTCAGCTTACTACAAACGAAAATAATTAAACTACAAACCTCTACATACCTCTGCCAACGTTATTCAGTCATTTTCAGCGTTTGTAGTAACTGTATAGGCTTTCAAACTAAATTCATATTTATGAAAAAATACTCGATACCTAAAATATTTTTTTAATTTTTTTCAGCTTACCACAAACGAAAATAATTAAACTACAAACCTCTACATACCTCTGCCAACGTTATTCAGTCATTTTCAGCGTTTGTAGTAACCGTATAGGCTTTCAAACTAAATTCATCTTTATGAAAAAATACTCGATACCTAAAATATTTTTTTAATTTTTTTCAGCTTACTACAAACGAAAATAATTAAACTACAAACCTCTACATACCTCTGCCAACGTTATTCAGTAATTTTCAACGTTTGTAGTAACTGTATAGGCTTTCAAACTAAATTCATCTTTATGAAAAAATACTCGATACCTAAAATATTTTTTTTATTTTTTTCAGCTTACTACAAACGAAAATAATTAAACTACAAACCTCTACATACCTCTGCCAACGTTATTCAGTCATTTTCAGCGTTTGTAGTAACTGTATAGGCTTTCAAACTAAATTCATCTTTATGAAAAAATAGTTGATACCTAAAATATTTTTTTAATTTTTTTCAGCTTACTACAAACGAAAATAATTAAACTACAAACCTCTACATACCTCTACCAACGTCTTTTAGTAATTTTCAGCGTTTGTAGTAACCGTATAGGCTTTCAAACTAAATTCATCTTTATGAAAAAATACTCGATGCATAAAATATATTTTTATATTTTTTTCAGCTTACTACAAACAAAAATAATTAAACTATAAACCTCTACATACCTCTACCAATGTTTTTTAGTCATTTTCAGCGTTTTTAGTAACCGTATAGGCTTTCAAACTAAATTCATCTTTATGAAAAAATACTCGATACCTAAAATGTTTTTTTAATTTTTTTCTGCTTACTACAAACGAAAATAATTAAACTACAAACCTCTACATACCTCTACCAACGTCTTTTACTAATTTTCAGCGTTTGTAGTAACCGTATAGGCTTTCAAACTAAATTCATCTTTATGAAAAAATACTCGATGCATAAAATATATTTTTATATTTTTTTCAGCTTACTACAAACAAAAATAATTAAACTACAAACCTCTACATACCTCTACCAATGTTTTTTAGTCATTTTCAGCGTTTTTAGTAACCGTATAGGCTTTCAAACTAAATTCATCTTTATGAAAAAATACTCGATACCTAAAATGTTTTTTTAATTTTTTTCTGCTTACTACAAACGAAAATAATTAAACTACAAACCTCTACATACCTCTCCCAATGTTTTTAGTCATTTTCAGCGTTTTTTGTAACCGTATAGGCTTTCAAACTAAATTCATCTTTATGAAAAAATACTCGATACCTAAAATACTTTTTTAATTTTTTTCAGCTTACTTCAAACGAAAATATTTAAACTAAAAATTTGTACATACCTCTAACAACGTTTTTTAGTCATTTTCAGTGTTTATAGTTATCGTGTAAGCGTTCAAAATGAATTTGTCGATATGGAAAAAAGTCGAAAATAAAAATTTTTTTTTCAATTTTTTTTATTTTACTACAAACGAAAAAAAATACACTACAATCCACTACTTACGCTTACCTACCAGATGCAACCGGAAAAACTTAGGTTTTGCAATGTCGGGGGCGAACATTTTTTTTGCTGTCCATATTTTTTTTTTGGCGCCACTACTAACGAAATAATTTTCACTACTATCTACTACTTACCGATACCTTTCAATTCTACCAAAAAAAGATAATTTTTTTCAAGGTCGGGTGCTAGTTTCACAGAGCCACTCCAAAGCACTCCTCAATTCCTCATTGCACTGGGTACTTACGTTTGTAACCCTGTCACTACCCTGCTCGTCAGCGTGGTTGGACTGTGGTGGGACCACAGCCTGCGACGATGGGGCAGTGACACGGTTACCCATTTCCGTTCAGAGTCGATCAAGTACAAAGTATAAAGATTTTTTTTATGTATCTTACTCTACTAACTTCTTTTTCACAGTATATCATTAGGTACTAAACTAATACTCTGTGATGAAACAAAATGTTTGTAGTATTAACCACTAAACAGTGCCTGATAAACCGAACTACCCGCGGCAAAAGTCGCTGGCAACTGCTAATTATTGATAAAATTATTATGACGAACACAGCGTCTCATTTTTCACCCAAAACTAGTGCATTCACCCAAAAATAGTCCTTCATAACGGGCAATATTGTGATTGTGAGTTAAGGGCGCGGCGAAGCATAAATTGACCATATAAACGTAATATCTAAATCATTTGTAAGTTGAGCATATTTCCACCACATTATGCTAATATTTGGATTCAGACAGTATATATCTAGTAGTGTAAAGTCCCACAAACCTCCATAGAAAAAGGAGGATCCTCCGACCAGACGGGTGTTGTGTCTGGTCCGGACAACGGCCCAACGGTTATTTTCGGACTGTTGTATGTGTTCAAATCGCGCCGATGACTTTGCTTGCGCGATGCAGGATTTGTGTAACGTCATGCCATTAGTTTGTAAGTGGCGGCGTCGGTGCCGCTACATCACTCCCCTGCGGAGACCGAAAGTCGTTAGCAGGTTGAGTCGTCCGTACATCTTGTGATGCGTGCCTGGCCAGTGGAAGGTTGGTTCCCGTGAGTCGGAACCGGAATCGCAGAGTTCGCGGTGAGTCGGAACTGTATGCGGTTGTGCCCCAGTGAGTCGGGGTGATGATGTCCCAGTGAGTCGGGACAGTGTTGCTGGCTCCATTGGGTCGGAGCGGTGATGATAGAAGCTGAGGGTGATGACCAGGAATGCGCGTCCGCTGCATGCTGGTGGTCAGGATACCCCCGTAGATGCCGTAGGTACTGGCTGGCTGTGTGACTCGCTGCTCGAAAGCTTGAGGAAGTGACGATGACGTCACGATGAAGTAGCTCTGCACGAAGGCTGCGCTGGTGTTCATGTTTGAGGGTCACCAGTTTGGGGGTAGGTGGAACAGGGTGTAAAGTCCCATAAACCTCCATAGAAAAGGGAGGATCCTCCGATCAGACGGGTGTTGTGTCTGGTCCGGGCAACTGCCGAACGGTTATTTACGGAATGTTGTATGTGTTCAAATCGCGCCGAAAACTTTGCTTGCGCGATGCAGGATTTGTGTGACGTCATGCCATTAGTTTGTAAGTGGCGGCGTCGGTGCCGCTACAGCGTAAATGAAATGTTTTCTTACTGTTTTTTCTATAATATAAAAAAACAATATGTATAATATTGTCGGTGCAGGAACATAGCTCATATTATCAAATTACAAATAATCGAAAAAAATATTAAAAACATTAATGCGTATTGATTTATTTTCTAAATTGTACTTATACTCGTAGTAATATTTCTGACACTATTGATCTAATCTATGAACTTGGATTTAAATTTACCTTGTGATTTGACTTTCGGTTTTGGGTAATCTACTTTCTTACGAACTGCGTTGTTTACGGACTTTGTAATTATTTACGATTTGGGTTGGTTGCCGACATGGACTCTGAAGGTTGGGATGTTTCTCACAGTACATACTCTACCTATTTCCCAATGCCATAAAACAATTAGTTACATTAATAGGTACCTTAGCACCTATATTTTGTATAAATTAGTATTTATTTACCTATCTACCAACTTACGATGCTTTGTTTTTATCGTTTGATTATTCATGTCATGAATGAGACAAAGCGGGCGTAGGTAATTGTCTCAAGGACACCGGTAAGACTTACCTACACTGCATCTTTACTTACCTACTGTGACGTTAGTTCGGCTTACCCCGGGGTAGGATAATCATACGATCGGATTTGCCTGCACAAGCTCGGCTTTGTGCCCTCGGTTCAGTTTGGAACATTTTTGTAAAATTCCTATTACAAAAAAATAAAATTAATAATCCAAAGTCGTTCATCGTCATCATCAGCCGAAAGACGTCCACTGCTGGACATAGGCCTCCCCCAAGCGTCGCCACATTGACCGATCCCGTGCGTCCCGCAACCAGCAGATCCGCGCAACCTTCACCAGGTCATCGGTGCATCTGGTGGGAAGCCTTCCAACGCAACGTCTTCCGGTTCGCGGTCGCCACTCCAGAACCTTTCTGCCCCATCGGCCATCCGTTCTGCGAGCAATTTACCCTGCCCACTGCCACTTAAGTTTGGCAATTCTTCGGGCTATGTCGGTAACGCTGGTTCTCTTGCGGATCTCTACATTTCTGATTCGATCACGCAAGGAAACTCCGAGCATACATTGCCCTCTCCATTGCCCTTTGAGTGACTGTAAGCTTTCTGATGAGGCCCATTGTAAACGACAACGTCTCAGGGCCATATGTCATCACTGGCAACACACACTGGTCACAGACTTTCGTCTTGAGACACTGTGGTAAGTTGGACGATAAGATACCGCGTAACTTCTCGAACGCTGTCCAGCCGAATCGGATTCGACGGTTGACCTCTTTCTCGAAGTTAAGTCATAAGTCAAAAGTAATTTATTTCATAGCAATAATACAATGTGTCATAATATGTAATATGTAAAAATTTGAAAACACCACTAATTACATTACAATTGAAAAATTAAATAAAAAATTAAATAACAATAACTTCAATAACAATTATTCGTAATAATTTAACAGTAAAATTAAAATGTCAGAGATAAAGATTAAATAATAAAATAGATTCAGTCAATTAAGAAAATGCATTAAGTAGTGATTTGTACGGTCTCATCACTGTACACGTAAAACAACTGGAAGTGCCTTCAACGACTAACTACAACAACTGGAAGTGTCTCCGTCAACTAGGAGAGCTTCAAACAACTGGAAGTGTCTCCGTCAACTAGGAGAGCTTCAAACAACTGGAAGTGTCTTCGACAACTAGGAGAGCTTCAAACAACTGGAAGTGTCTTCGACAACTAGGAGACGTCTGACCACTGTCTGGTGAAATCCGTGTCGACTTGCTCGCCTCCAGATGAGAGTCCTAGAGGCACGAGGCGAGTATGGCGAGTCAGCAGACTGGGACGAGATGCGGCACTTTTTTGCGTCTTATCCTTGGCGGCATGTGTGCTTCCCCTCGGGTGACCCCTCGAGCTGTGCTGACGCGGTTGCGGATGTGATTCGGCAGGGAATGGAGTATTTCATTCCATTCACCGACATTCCGCTCGGTCACAAATCCCGACCTTGGTATAATGCAGAATGCGCCCACGCTGAGGCCCGAAAAGAGTCTGCCTACAAAGCCTGGGTCGGGGCCCGCGACCGCAAAGTTAGAGCGCGTAGGGTTCGCGCGAGGAAGAGAGCATTTAATTCTGCCGCCAACTTCTGCAAGCGGGTTCTGCGTCGGGCACGTTTTGACCATATTGGGCGTATTGGGGCCAAGCTGGCATCGCACCCCACGGGTAGTAAACAGTTTTGGTCCCTGTCTAAAGCGGTTGAAACGAATTTCTGTCGGGCCACTTTACCTCCAATGCTGAAACCTGATGGGTCGCTGGCTCACTCTGCTAGTGAGAAAGCAAATTTATTTGCATCTCTCTTTGCTAGCAATTCACGTCTGGACGCTGGCTCCAAGCAACCACCTACTGTACCTCATTGTGACTCTTCGATGCCGAAGATCGCTGTGCACACTAAAGAGGTCCGGAGAGTATTATGGAGTCTAGACGTGAACAAGGCCAGCGGGCCTGACGGCATTCCAGCGAGAGTGCTGAGACAGTGTGTGCCTGAACTGTCTCCTGTGTTGACACGCTTGTTCCGCCTCTCTCTTGTAAAAAGAACGGTGCCAAAATCCTGGCAGCTTGCAAATGTGCAACCAGTGCCCAAAAAAAGGCAACCGTGCAGACCCTGCCCATTACCGTCCAATCGCCATTACGTCCATTTTGTCCAAAGTTATGGAAAGGGTACAGAACAGTAAGTTGCTGACCTACCTTGAAGACAATAATCTTCTCAGTGACCGTCAATATGGCTTTCGCCGGGGACGGTCAACTGGCGATCTTCTTGTGTATGTCACGCACTGCTGGGGCGAAGCCATCGAGAGGCACGGCGAAGCACTTGCTGTATCGCTTGATATCTCGAAGGCTTTCGACAGGGTCTGGCACGCGAGTCTACTCAGTAAGCTTCCTGCTTATGGCATCCCCACTGGTTTTTGTAGCTGGATATCAGACTTCCTCAGTGAACGGTCGATCCGAGTAGTCATTGACGGCTGCTCCTCTGACCTTATGGCTATTGATGCCGGAGTTCCTCAGGGGTCTGTTCTCTCTGCAACTCTTTTCCTGCTGCACATCAATGACCTACTTCAGCCTGGTATTGCTGGGTACGCAGATGACAGTACTGTTTCAGAGAGATACCTGTCCAGCGCAAAAGCCAGCGTGGATGTAGTTCGTTCCTTGAGAGAGGCTATGGTGGAGCGGACAGATTTGACCTTAAGCCTTGTCTCCCAGTGAGGTGATGACAATCTGGTCCCTTTAACGCCACCAAAACACAGGCGTGTCTTTATACCGCTAAAAGGAGTCTTTTCGGTCATACTCCTACTTTCCGGGGTACGTCTGTTCCTGTGACTGATCGGCTCGAGCTCCTAGGCATGGAGTTGACATCCAGTCTCAACTTTGGCGCCTCCATTAAGTACAAAGCCCAAATTGCGCCAAAAAAACTGGGCATCCTAAATAGAGTGAAGCGATACTTTACGCCTGGACAGCTTTTAACTCTATACAAAGCGCAAGTCCGATCCTGCATGGAATATTGCAGCCACCTTTGGGATGGCTCAGCTAAGTATCAGCTTGCCGCGCTTGACTCGGTGGAACGCAGAGCCAAGAGGCTCATTGGCGACTTTGAACTGGCGGATGCCAAGCTTCACAGCTTGGCTCATCGCCGCAAGGTTGCCTGCTTGTCAGTCTTCTACAGACTGTACTTCGGTGAGTGTGCTCAAGAACTCCACGACCTCATCCCACCAGCCCCCTTCTATCATCGGACATCTAGACGCACTGCAAGTTACCATCCTTACCTTGTTGCCATTCCACCAATTCGCACCAAGCGCTTCCAAACATCCTTCATAATGCGCACAGCGAATGAATGGAACTCACTACCTGCGTCTGTGTTTCCGAACGCCTTCAACCCGAATCTCTTCAAAGTTAGAGTAAACAGGCTTCTTTTGGGTAAGCTCACTCCATCGTCGACTCTGTCTCAGTCACCTCTGACCTAGACTAGAGTCAAGAGCAAACCCATCACAAATAAAAAATAAAAAAATGATCTTCACGCAACTGGAAGTGTCTTCAACGACTAACTTCAAACAACTGGAAGTGTCTCCGTCAACTAGAAGAGCTTCAAACAACTGGAAGTGTCTTCGACAACTAGGAGAGCTTCAAACAACTGGAAGTGTCTTCAACGACTAACTTCAAACAACTGGCAGTGTCTCCGTCAACTAGGAGAGCTTCAAACAACTGGAAGGGTCTTGAACGACTAACTACAACAACTGGAAGTGTCTTCGACAACTAGGAGAACTCCAAACAACTAGAAGCGTCTCCGACAACTAGGAGAGCTTCAAACTACTGGAAGTGACTCCGACAACTAGGAGAGCTTCAAACTACTGGAAGTGACTCCGACAACTAGGAGAGCTTCAAACAACTGGAAGTGTCTTCGACCACTAGAGGAGCTTCCAACCACTAAAACTAACTAGAACTACTAGAGGAGTCTTCAACTACAAGGAGAATCTTCAAAACCTGTTCAGAAAACTATTTTGTGAACTACAAAGAAGCTATCGTCTACAATCGAGATGAATAAGCTAGCGCTACAATTAACATGTTTTGATAACATCAAAACATTATGCACCAACTACAACAAGGACAGCAAAAGCAGAAAAACAAAGGAGTATTTGAACAAGCGGCTGTCCTCGTTAGAAGCTCAATGGATGGATTTCAATGCACGACATACACTACTTTTGCAAGAAATCGAAGATAAAAACATACACTACTTTACAGAAGATGTCTACGGTAAAACCAAGAACATGTTCGAAACAACGAAAGCAGACATTTTGAAAATGTTGACGAACTACCGAAGACAATGTCAAGTTCGACCTGACAGACTTGTCGGAAGAACCTGATGAGAAAACGAAGACGTTGCTGACTAAACAGGAATGCAAATTCAAGGCTATCGATAGGGATATGGCTAAATTTGATGTAGAAGCCATAGCTGAAAAATGGGAACTTGACGATCATTTTTCAATCTTGAAGCCAAAGTGGAACGCTCAATTCGGGTTTCGGCCCGGTTTATCTACAGAGAGTGCTATCCTTAGCCTGAAGCAGACTGTGCAGTACTATACAGCAAGAAAGACACCAGTATTTGCGTGTTACCTAGATTTGTCAAAAGCATTTTATCTTGTTTCATATAATGTGCTTTGGGGCAAACTGCAGCATGAGACAGATGTGCCACGGGAAGTAATAAATTTGTTTAAATTTTGGTACGCTAATCAACAGAACCGTTTCAGATGGGTAAACTCATTTTCAGCTGAGTACAGGCTTGAGTGTGGGGTGGGGCAGGGGGGGCTGTCCTCGCCCGCGTTGTTTAATCTGTACATGAATAATCTGATCGATGAGCTTAGCAGTACTGGAATCGGCTGTCATATTGATGGTGTATTAATAATATAAGTTATGCAGACGATATGGTTCTGCTGAGCCCATCGATCAGGGCATTAAGGAAACTGATTAATGTGTGTGAATCGTACGCTGAGACCCATGGGCTCAAATATAATGCAGCAAAGAGCGAACTCATGACATTTAAAGCAGCCAGTAAGTGTTACAGCACAATTCCACCTGTTACGCTGTGCGGCAGACCTCTAAAAAGAGTTGCAAATTTTAAGTATCTGGGTCATTGGGTCTCAGACGACTTAAAAGATAATGGTGATGTAGAACGGGAGCGCAGGGCTCTCAGGGCATCGAACGGAGCTGTTCGATGTGGAATGTTGGCCCGCAGGTTTGCACGTTGTACGGCTCAGGTTAAGGTGACGCTTTTCAAAGCCTACTGCCAATCCTTTTACACGTGCAGCCTGTGGGTGAACTTCACGCAGAGGGCATATGGTGGCCTGCGCACACAATATAACACCATCTTCCGGATGTTGATGGGGCTGCCGCGTTTTTGTAGCGCGTCCGGCATGTTTGCCGAAGCGGAGGTTGATAGTTTTGCGGCCATCATGCGCAAGAGAGGCGCATTTCTGCTACGCCGCACAGAGCGGCCGCCCCATACTTAAAAGCGGTCAAAATTATTTTTAACAAATTAATGATGCAGAATGAATAAAAATGCCTTTAATAATCTTGAATCTCACATAACGAATCCCAATCTATTAATTGTAAGTTATAATATAAATAAGCCAAGTCAGCTTTTTTTAAATTCCAACTTTGATAATAATCACTACCAGTATTTAAAGGACAGTCATGTGGTGGTGTCATTACCGGCGCCCCCCTTCGCTGATCACCGGTGCTTACGCTAACGAACAGCGGTGGGTGCTGCACGTCTATACCAACTAATGGCTCGTCGGCCATACATACTTTTAAGTTATCCGGTAATAATGTTGTCAATACTAAATCCAAGGTACAATTATTAATATTGAGTATTTCATTTGCCTGTCGAAATCCGCAAAAGGCGTTGACATATTCAAAATAACTATTGGTCTCTAACGTTGCTGAATGCAAATTAAAGTCTCCTATCACTAAAACATTCTCGTATTTTACACATACGTCCTCTAATATATTAAACAAATGCATAAATTCATTAGCATTACATTTTGGTGGAATACATACAACACAACACAGAAGCAAACTATTATTACTCAGGCGTACCGTTGCACATACTAGCTCAAATAAGGCCGCGTCTACATTAATGATAGGAAGGCGCGTTAGTTGATACCGCGATGTAGCTGCTAACAATTATACTCCTCCTTGCTTACGCCCGTCCGCTCGATCACATCTTAGTACATTAAATCCGGCCGGAATTAGTTCACCATCGTGTATAGATGTATTAAGTCCCGTTTCAGTTATAGCCGCGATATCATAATTTGAGGCCAATAAATTATTGCAAAAAGTCTTTGTCTTAGTTCTTAGGCCCCGTACATTTTGATAAAATAATTGGATGCAATTATTTGTGGTTTTTAGACTTTTCCGAGGGCTTACGGTAGTTCCGAAACCACACCCATTCACTGAATTGTGTATTCAAAGGCCAACTGTTAGCGTTGTTCAGTGTACCAAACTTAGACTCGAGCACACCCACCATGAATGACGAGTAGTCTCTTTTAGTTTTTGGAATAATTTTCTCCACCTTAATATCTTTTGAGTCACAAACTTTAATTACATGTTCCATTAATGCGTCCTCCGATGTATCAATATGAAGAGACCACACATTCAAAAACTTCTTTTTCTCAATCGCTTGAAATGCCGAAATTTGTGTGTTGCCGCCTTTACCGACCACCTTGAGATCAGTCTTAGGCTTTTTCTTCTTGTTTGCAACCACTTTCCATTCTTCAACATTTGTTACCACCTCCGTCTCCTTGTCATCTCGCTGCCGCTCATGCAGCGTAGACGCCTCCATATTTTTGGTTCGCCCCTCCGCTCGCCCCGCGCGTTCTGATACATTGTCCACCGTCAACATCGCTACCTCCGACACTATATTCATCTCTTTCGGACGCCCGCCTGTGGTATTCTCTGGCTCGCTCTTAGCAGTTTGTGCTGTGAGAATAAAGGTCTCAACTTTTGCGCATAGTTCTTCAATTACCTTCTTTTGTTCAAAAATGGTCGTTGAACATTTTTGAATTAGGCAATGTTGTTCCTCATTTTTTTTGGTTTGAGCTTCAATTATTGATGACTGAGCTGTAACTTTCGTTGTCAACGATATTAACTTTTTTGATAAATCGGCTAATACCGATTCCACGTTAAATTTGGACATTTTTACCAATAATTTGAAATTTATAACACAGAGACACTGTACTCGTAAAGCACGTTCCGTTCAATCGAAAATGGCCCTATGTGCGACTTCCAGACTAAAGGCATCAAAATAGTCTTAGCAGCACCGCCCCAGCATGAGATACAGTATGAGATAATAGATGAGCATAGTGCAAAATAGACAGTACGAATAATTTTGAGGTTTGCAACATGTCGAAGGGTTCTAAATATATAAATTAGTTTTCTAACTCTACCCGTAAGTAGGTTAATATGCGTCTTAAAGTTTAAATTTTGATCTATTATTATACCTAGATATTTTGTATGATTAACGTTTACTAAGATGGACAATTACATGATGTATTTGTAAGGCAAGTGTGTGCTTTTAATGTTAAGGCTGTATATGGTTGGGAAGCCGCGCTAATTGAGTAAGTCAGAAAATTAGTTTTGCTGGTATTTAGGGTAATGGTGTGTGCAGTCAGCCAGAAGGCTGTGTTAAGGCCGTGTTGTGCTACTTGTTCCAGCTCAGACCAAGTGACTGCGGTGAAAGTTATAGCGGTATCATCCGCAAATGCAACAACCCTGCCATTAGGAATGTTGAGGTTGCACAGATAATTTATAAAGATAATGAAGAGGGTGGGACCCAATATGCTGCCTTGGGGCACCCCGTAGCAGATGGGAAGCTCTTTACTAACTGCAATTATCAACTCTGACAGTTTGTGTGCGATTACTTAGGTAACTATGAAAAAGATCAAGAACTGCCCCCATGACGCCCACACCCTCAAGATTGAGTAGAAGAGTAGAGATGGGAACCGTATCAAACGCCTTTGCGAGATCTAAGAAGACTTTAAGAGCTTTTTTATTCTGGTTAAGATGTAGAACAACATTATTGGTCACATCTTGTACAGCATCACAAGTCGATTTATTTCTGCGAAACCCATGCTGTTGTGGAGATAATAGATTGTATCTTATATCTATGTTCAAGGTATTTAATTAGTCTTTAGTCTCAGAGACCTCACGTCCCGTAGTAGTAGTACGTCCCGTAGTAGTGTCCGTTGTAGTAGTAAGTTTCCTCACTGGAAGTCCCACGATGTCACTCCCAATCTCAAGCCACTCTGACGAAAGGTACGTCAACTTACGTCAACGTTGGCAGCTAACGGAACACATGCTGCACCAATTTTGGAAGAGCTGGTCAAGTGACTATCTAACTCAACTTCAGACCAGGGGAAAATGGAACAAACCAAAAAAGAACATCCAGGAAGGCGATATAGTCCTGATCAAGGACAACAACTTGCCACCAGGAAAATGAACCATGGGGCGCGTACTCGAACTGCATCCCGGTTCTGATGGTTATGTTCGAGTGACCACGGTGAAAACCCAAACTGGAGTAATTAAACGACCCAGTCGATAGTGAAACTATCGCCTCTACCCATTGACACAACGGGCAACGAAAGCGACGTAGACTGCAAGACGGAGCTACAAAATCATGATGGAACAAAAAAGCCTATCAAAACAATGCAATCAAAAAAAAAAAAAAAAGAAAAGAAAGATGATGCAAGAAAATGTCTTACAAACATTTTAATGTGTGTATTCACAATGTTGATACTTGTTAATGGATCATATGGTTCGCAACAAAGGTCAGGCACTCAAACTACCAGCCTTGAACCTGAGCGACCGATTTATTATGACACCACAGGCAAAATTGACCTTATACACGATGAATGGACTTTGCTTACGTACTACAACCTAACTACTTACTGGCAAGGCGTTCAACATATTGAGAAATATGTCTCTACTAACTATTGCTGTCGTCACGTTGCTGTTGTCACATTATGTCATAAATACCATTACAATTTTAAAATAATAATCCATATAAATATAATTCTAATCAAATAAAAATTCAATGTTAAAGATAAAATTATAAAAAGTTCAATAATATGTCACAAATTTTAAATAATTATCCATGTTATATAAATTTGAGTCAATTAAAATATTCAAAGTCAAAGGTAAAATTATAAAATGTCACAATATGTCACAAATACCATAACAAATTCAAATCGATAATGCGTATTAAATCAATTATAGAAAAACAAAATTTTAAAAAGAAACAACAATATGTCAAAACAAAATAGCAGTTTAAAGTAATGATAGTAATAATTATAATGGTTGTCATTTGTCATCCGGGAACTTATCGACACTGTAGTAGCCCTTCCTCAATAAATATGTTTTGAGTTTGTTTTAAAATAAGTAAGCGCTATTTATCCGTTTAAATTCTAAGGGTAACTTGTTGAATAGAAAGACTGATTGGTATCTGGGACTGTGAAGAACCACGTTTAATTTTGGTTGTATTGTGTTAGGCAGGTCTTTCCGTCGAGTTTTATATCTAGCTCGTCTTTGCTCATAGGTTTCGAAATTATGCAAATTCTTATGAAAATTGGTAAGCAATACTATAATATAGAGACATGGCACCGTCAAAATTTTAAGTCTGTTAAAATGGTCCCTGCACGATTCTGTCTGTTTTAGGCGGAGCATAGTCCTTTAGGCTCGTTTCTGAATGAAAAACGCTGAGTGGACGTTGTACGTGTAACTATTGCCCAAAACTCAATGCTGTATCTGAGTTTAGACTCAACCAGAGCAAAGTACACCATCTCAAGCTGGGCCAAAGTTAGTTCGTCCCTCAGGCTTCTAACTACATAGCATGCGGAGCTAATAGCTTTGTTACAGACAATGTCTCAACCTTCCAGCTTAGCAATGAATCAATGTACACACCCAAGAATTTGACGTGTTCTACTACTTCGACTCTGTTACCACAAGACAAAACTTCAAGGCCAGCATTTTTCCGAACGTTCGACTTGAATAACACACACTTAGTTTTATTAACATATAGTTTTACATTATTTGTGCCAAACCAGTGTTCAAAAGCTTTAAACATGTTATTAATTTTTAATTCTAAATTATTAATGTTATCTGCAGACACAATTTCATTAGTGTCATCTGCAAAAATAATAAGACTCGTGTCCGTTATGCACTTTTTTATATACTCAATTAGATAATTCAGAAATATAATGAAAAAAATTGGGACTGATCCCTGAGGGACGCCACGAGATACTGTCATTAGATACGAGTTAAATATCTTCTCTTCTCCATCCACTACCGACTTTATCACTATTAATTGACGTCTGTTGTGTAGATACGATCAAAATAGCTTTAGGACATTCTCCCGTATACCGTAATGTTCCAGTTTGGCCAACAAAATGTCATGGTCCACCGTGTCGAAGGCAGAACTAAGGTCCAGAAAAATACCCGTTACCTTATGCCTGTTGTTCAGATTGCAGACGACCTCATCGATCAATGCCTCAACAGCATCGGCAGTTCCCAAAGATTCTTGATAGCCAAATTGTTGCGCATTTAAGACTCTATGCATTCGAACGTGTTTCATAAGCCTATCCTTCATATTTTTTTCAAAGATTTTTGATAATATGGGCAATAGGGAAATCGGCCTGTAGTTGCCAGGAACTGTTTTTGAGCCTTTCTTAAAAATTTGAAGTATTCGTGCAATTTTAAACTGATCAGGGAACAGGCCATCCTCAATACAATCATTATAAAATGATGCTAGTGAAGTTGCTAGTATGTCAATATTGTCTTTAATAACAGTTAGGGAAATTTCGTCATTACCAGCAGAAGATTTATTGACCATATTTTTTACTATGTTGAAAATTTCTAGGGGTATGGCTGCCTCGTAACTCATGTTAGAGTCTACTCTGCTGACACTTTCAATCAGATATGTGATTGACAATGTTTGATCAGACGCATTTAGGCGGACACTGTTATTGAACCTTTTTGAAAATATGTTAGTCACGTTTAAGCATTGTTAATAATAGTGTTGTCAATCTTAAGAAAAATTTGGTCATTTTCAAGGTTTTTAACCGTATTGCGTTGTCGATTAACTATTTTCCAAGTCAACCTACTAGAATTTGTTGCCCTTTCTATTTGTTTTCTTACGCTATTTATTTTTGCACAACTAACCACTTTCCTATATGTTCTAATATACTTGTTTCTATATTCAACAACCGAACTGTCACCTTGCGTCTTATCAACTGTGTTTAGAAAACGTTTTACTTTGCTAGCTATTCTTATTCCATTTGTGATCCATTTGGAACATTTAGTTCTATTAACTTTTACTCTTACTTTGTGCTTTTTAAAGATTGAAGAGTGAATATCCTTGCATTTTAATTAACCAGCGACCCTATAAATATATTTACTTTTTTGTGACGTGTTTCGAGGGTTTCACAAAATAAACATACATCACGAAAAGAAATCACGTTACGTTGGCTTATGTAACGTGATTTCTTTTCGGGAACAATAAAGCTCCAAATACTGGAATATATGTTTATTTTGTGAAACCCTCGAAACACGTCACAAAAAAGTAAATATTTATAGGGTCGCTGGTTGCAGTTGGCTGGTCAAACCTTTAACTCGGTTATTATCAGTATTGAGGGTGGTACTCTTAATTTGTGCTTTTTAAAGATTGAAGAGTGAATATCCTTGAATTTACCAATAAAAGTGTTGATAGCAGTGCTCCAGTCAGTCTCTAATAACTGTTTCCTAAAACTGTGTATATTGGCATCATAACATTTTCTTCTACAAAGACGAATATAATTTGTCTGCTTCTTATATTCGACTCTTTCTAGGCATACTGTGCAGAATAAACCCGCGTGTCCGCCTGATAATCCGTTATGATCTACATCTGTGCAGTTTATGCAATTTTCAGGCAAATTAGTTAGAATATTATCAAGATTCTGATTTGTTTCTTTTGAATGTGGGCGAATTAATAAGATACTTTAAATTGTAGCACGTTAATAACGATTATGACTACCTGGAAAACCCTAAATAGGCTGCGAAGCCAAGTGGGCCGCTGTAGGTACAATCCTGGTCAGATGGGGTACTCCGATCAGCCACAATGTGACTGTGGAACCACACCGCAAACGATGCCTCTTCTGTTGTCCTGCTCTCTGTGCACAAACACCTGCACCATGTGGGACCTGTGCGAGGCCAACGCTAGGGCTGTCAACGTGGCTGAGTTCAGGTCGAAGCACAACATTTAAATTTAAATCTAAAAATGGAATCATAGACACGATGAAGAAGAAGAAGAATAACGTTAAAAAATAATTATGTGTCAAGTCATCTTTTAACACATTAATATTGAAGTCACCACAAATTATACATAGTTTATTGAGGAAATGCTGTAACAGTTTTTCAAGCCTATCCATGAAGTTGTCAGAATTACTGTTTGTAGGAGTCCTATAACAACAAACAACACACAAATTAGTTCCAATGTCTTTGATTTCGCAAACTTCGAATCAATCTGTGTTGTATAATTGTTTACACACTTGAAGTTCCTCTACGTTTCTGTCGTTAAGTGTTAATATCATTGAACCTCCCCTATTCTTTTTGAGTCTGGTATTGTAAGAGCCCATTTTGTAATTAATAAGGTTAAATTGTTTTGCTAGAGTTTCATTAAAAAAATGTTCAGTTATTCACCCAGAAATATCTCAAGATCATCTTTTTTTTACTAATTCCACATAGGTTTTGGTGCAATATACTGAGATTTGAATACAGTTTGGCGCCTTCATTCACGAAAAAAATTTAGAGAACTATTGTAGTGCAGTTCCTGATTCATCACATCATGTTTTAAATTATAAAATATATTCATCATGCCGAAATAATAATTTTTTTCAAACAGTATAGCATATTCATGAGTATAAATGTAAAGATATAAGTTATTAAAAGTTTCAATACGTGAGTCCCCTTGAATGACCCTTCTACCATAATGTATATGCGTGTGTGTGTGTGTATATTATGGTAGAAGGGTCATTTTTAGGGTACCGTACCCAAAGGGTAAAAACGGGACCCTATTACTAAGACTTCGCGGTCCGTCTGTCTGTCTGTCTGTCACCAGGCTGTATCTCATGAACCGTGATAGCTAGACAGTTAAAATTTTCACAGATGATGTACTTCCATTGCCGCTATAACAACAAATACTAAAAAAGAAGTTAATGTAAAAATAAAAAACCCGACTGCTTAAGAAGCGAATTAAAAAGCTGTAAACAAGAAAAAATCATGCTGTGCAGTCGGAGGATACATATTCACGAACTGGCTGACCACCTGATCCTCCGACTGCACAGCATGATTTTTTCTTGTTTACAGTTTTTTAGTTCGCTTCTTAAGCAGTCGGGTTTTTGATTTTTAAATTAACTTTTTTTATTTACAACTTATTAGTTATATTTTTTTTTTCATATTACTTTTAAACATATAAGTGGTATGTATTTTTGTAATCAGCTCTTAAAACCCTTCATTTTGATACCCCACTCGATGGGTTTGGAAGAAAAAATATATTGGGACCCGGACCCGCACAATATGGCGCCCAAAATCCGCCATGTTTTTTTTTTTTAACTTTACCTATCTAAAAACACTTGGGCGGTCAAGACTTATCTATCGATGTCTTAATTATAAAAATCCGTCAAGTAGTTTGGAAGATACGACCCAAGTAACACAAAAGTGCTGTATAGTAGCTGAATCACTGTCCACAATAGAATCCTAAGCTGAACAAGCCTTCTGAATAAGAGCATTATAGGCGCTGTTTCAGCTGATATAACTCTGGTTTGGGCACAAATTAAACAGCTGTTAGCTGAATAACTGTAACTATTTGCATTATATCAGCATTATTTGAGCATTATTAAAGGTAATAGTCATCCCAAGAGCTGAATATTGACTGATTATTAGAGTATTTGTTACCTTTTATATAGCACAATGGCCGATTAATAGAGTTATGGTTACCTATTTTTCAGCACAAGGTACACACCAGAAAATTTATAATGCTTCTTTGGAATTGAAAATTCACAAGTGGCAAAATTGTGAATAGTTTTCACCCTACTCCTTATTATTTTGATATGTTGTTTCTGTTAAACATTTTGTGGTGAAATAGACAAATATTGTTTTCCGTAACAAAAACTTTGCTTTTTCCTCCTGTGCGTGAAATTCGAAGGGGAAAGAGAGTTTATTGTCAAATAGTATATGAATATAGGTGAAAATTTTCACGCGCTCATAAAATATCACTGTTTACTTGAAAGTTATAGGATAAAATAAGTTGATGATATATTATAAAAAATATTTTTTTTATTTTGCATTTGTAATTTGACAATAAGCTGTTTGCGTATAAAATCATTAGATTTTCTATTGAAATCCAGTTGTTATTTTCGTTATTTAACAAAGAAAAAATGTTAATATATTATTTTATTTTTTATCTTTGTAAATAAAATATATTATTTTACATAGGTTAGAACCTAAAAAATGGCAGACAATCAATGTGCACTGTATTAAACACAATTAAGCGGTATGTGCTTTTTAAGTATCCACTTTTGGATCATAAATCAGCAACGAGCTGATACGAGTAGTTCTTGTGTGAATCAAGTCAGCCACAGATTCCTGTAAAGCTTGATATTGGGTAACATGTACGCAAATATTGTTGGTAATCATCAGTGAACCACTAAAGTCTCAGCAGAAATTCTAGGGATCCATGGATTTATTTTACAAAATTATACGTCTGTTGTGTCAATCCTTTTATGTTATTTGGTTACCTACATCATCTCAAGAAACACTCCTCCGATTTTCGTAAATTTTTTTTGCAAACTGGTGTGCTGAAAAGATAAGTCTACAAGATCTTATTTAACTGCATTAGTAGATTAATTGCCGACGCTAGTACACGTATTCAGCTCTAACCGGGATCATAGGTAACGTGTGAGCTAATTTATAGCAGTTTGCTGTAATTTAGCATCATATAAGTTCACTCATAGCGATCATGTGGGCTATATAAGTGCTATTATAAGATTGCGTGTAACAAGCTGATTAACACTACTAAAGTTCAACTATGTGCAGCAAGACGCATTATATCATTGTTAATTGAAGTCACAGACTAACTGATTGCATTATAGTAGCTCACATGTTCTTTCTTAAAATGCAAGCGGGCTAAGGGTACACTTATGGCCTTCAATTCAGAATATTGCTGAGTTAAAGTCCATAAAAATGCTTTATTGCAGCTTACAGTACTAATACTGAACTGCATACCTATATTAACGCTTGCAGCATTACAGTATTGTCTCCGTGACACATAAAAGCATTATTATACAGACGAAAGCGTAATTTTCAGCTATTGCAGTTCGAGTGTACTGTAATAAGTCTTCATAAATGCTAAAGTTACCGATGTTACCCTTTGTGACATCCTATAATGCAGTTTTGTGCTACTTGGGGAGGTAATAAAGAATATTACATACATACAAACATACAAGATACGCGCGAAAATCATAACCCTTTCCTTGCAGCCGGGTAAAAACAGAATAAAATTAATATTTAAGTGGGGCTCCCATACAACAAACGTGTTTTTTTTACTGTTTTTTGCGATAATGTTAAGGAACCCTTCGTGTGCGAGTCCGACTCGCACTTGGCCGGTTTTTGTAAGTCGGTAGGCATATTATAACGTTAGTATGTTGAACAGTCACTAATGTCTCTCTAATGTAAATAGTTAGATCAAGATAATTCTTTGTTTGTCCAAAATCTTCGTCTCCGATGAAAATTATGCAGTAGTCGTTACTTGAGTAGTCAGCTAATTTCACAGTGATGTTGCTCAACAGATTTTTGATTCCTCTGTTAGGCAGAAGGTAGTGACATAATTGAGTGTCAACAAATGTGTTTTCGGCTAATTATAGAACATTATTCGTGTTGTTGGTACTTATGATGCATAATTTCGATTTACTTTGCACTGGTTTGTCCTTAAGAGATATTGTGTATGCAGTCTTGTTTGCCGATTTTACTCGCTGTGTTTGGATATCTGTACTTTTATTTGTTGTTTTCGGTGTGTCGGTAGTATCATTCACTGTATGTGCAGGTGGGGATGAAGAATCTAAGTACTAGAAAGCTATAATTTGGCATGTTTAAACTTATTAATAATTCCGACAAATTGGTAACATAAAATCATGAAAAATATTTTTTTTTCGAGTACCTTCCAAATTCAAATTCTTTATTTGTAAACATAGGTTACAGATACACAGGTGTGTGAGATGTTATAATTTTGTAAGTTCTCTATGCTTTGCCATAGGCGTACAAATATTTCATCATACTATATACAAATTACAGAAAGATTTAGAATCGGATATATCAATTAATTAATTTTCAATAAAAACTAAAATGACAAAACAAGTACCAAATTAATAAAACATTTCAGAAATGTCAAAAAATAAAAATAGGATAATGTCAATTAATCAAATTAATACAATAATCTCAAAATAAATATTAAATCAATTAAATATTTTTAGAATGTCAACAATAAAATCCAAGAAATACAAAAATAAAAGTCAAAAAAACAATTTTAAAGAAAACTTTGGATAATGTCAATGAATTAATAAACAAGTACAAAATTAATAAAACATAATTATTCAGAATGTCAGCAGTAAAAACTTATAGTGTGATAAATGCAGGCATGTCAAAAAAAAAAAAAGATTTGATGACCTAATGCTTATTATCTGAAGGAGGGATTATAGTACTGTCATCCAAATAGTCCTTTAATGAGTAGTAACATTTATCGATTAAAATTTTCTTAAGTACACTTTTGAATTTGTCCAGATTTAATGATTTTAATGTCTCAGGCAGCTTGTTAAATATTTTTGTGGCCATACAGAAAGTACTTTTATTTAGTAGTGCTGTTCTGCCATGTGTTATTTCGAGCTCTAACTTATTTTTGTCGCGTAACTTTCTATAATAACTTTTGGAAGCTATTTTGTATTGCAAGATGTGTGTTTTGACATATACATTAGTTTCATAGATGTACAATGATGGTAGGGTAAGAATGTTTAGGCTTTTAAAAAACGGTTGACAACTGTCCGTGCTATTTAGGCCACATATAGATCTGATACATTTTTTCTGAGCTCTAAATACAGGTTCTCTATCGACTGAGTTACCCCAATACATAATGCCATATCTAAGTGTTGATGCAACATAACCGTGATATGCCATCAGTACCGATTCTAGGCTGACAGTCTTTGACAGTTTGTAAAGAACATATGCGAATTTACTTAATCTTTTACAGATTTCGTCTGTCTGAGGTCTCCAGGTCAAATCGTTGTCTATTAAGATACCAAGGAATTTGGTGACGGTAGTTGACTCTATTTGAGTCCCTAAATAATTAATGTCAAGTATTTTACTCGGAACTCTCTGGTGAAAATGCATAATTTTTGTCTTTTATAAATTTATAATAAGATTATTTTTGTCAAACCATGATATAATTGTATTTAATGTCATATTTATTTCATTTTCATAAGTCATAGGATCGTCGCATTTAACTACTACTGTGCTGTCGTCAGCAAATAGTACCATAGGATGGTTTATGTGTCCGGGAAGGTCATTAATGTACAACAAGAAGAGGGGAGGCCCCAGCACGCTGCCCTGAGGTACGCCGTATTTTTCTGTCCTACATTTGGATCGATATTTCTTTTCGTAACCATCATTTGTACAAATTTGTGTGATTTCTACATATTGTTTTCTATTTACCAAATAGGATTCCAATAGTTTAAGTATATTCCCCCTGATACCGTATTTTTCAAGTTTGCCTAACAAAATTGCGTAATCTACATAATCGAAAGCTTTGGTTAGATCCATATATATGGCACAAACTGGATTTCTCCTGTCCACATTTGTTAGAACAGGAAGAAGAAGATCATGTATGGCCATATTAATTGTATTATGTTTACGAAATCCCTTTTGTTCCTTGACTAATATATTTGCCTTCTCAAGGTATTTATACAGGGATTTATAGATAACTTTCTCGATAATTTTTGAGAAGACAGATATCAAAGCAATAGGTCCATAGTTTGGCATATCATGCCTATCCTGTTTTTTGTGCAATGGTATAATTAATGAAGTTTTTAGTCCTTCGGGAAAGATTTCATTAGATATACTCATGTTAATAATGTGACAGAGATGTGGAGTTATATATTGAGCCGCTTCTTTTACAACTTTAGTGCAAATGCCGTCATAACCAACACTATTTGTATTTCTGAGTGAGTTAATATGGTAAACTATGTCTTGCGGTATAGTTGGTTCCATAAATAAAGAGCTAGAGGTGTTTGAGAGTATAGGCATAGGTATTGCCTTATTTTTAGGTTCAATAACTTGGTCAACATAAAAATTGTTAAACGACTCAGCTATTTCTAATGGGTTTGTTATTTGTTTTGTGCCTGTTCGTATTTCTGTTATCGGCTCTTTAGGAAAGAAGATTTTAGGATTGTTAATGACTGTCCATGCTGCTTTCGATTTATTTTGGGAGGTTTTAATATAATAGTTATTTTGTGATTTTTGTGTCAATGACATAATTTTTTTAATCTAGCAGAGTATATTTTGAATGTATTTTTATTTTTTGTTGTAGGGTTAGTTCTTTATTGCCACAGCAGCTGCCGTTTCTTTTTACTACATTTCCTTATCCCGTTAGAGATCCATTTTGCTTTTTTGGTAATCGATATTGTTCTTATTTCATAGGGAAAACAGAGATTGTAAAAAAATAGAAATAGGTCTAGAAAATGGTTGTAAGCCTCGCACAGTGTTTTATAGACCCAAAAAGTTCAAATAATATTTTTATGGGTGATAAACCTTAATAAAAGCAATCTATTTGTACCAGACAGAGGTTCTACTTCGAGCTAGAAAAAAATTAATAAAATAAATAGTGATTTCGGTAAAACATTATTTTTCGTGTGTTCTATTATCGTTTTTGATTACATAAATACGGGATAATTTTCTCCTTGTAATGCTTAATAAACCTGCAATACGAATAAAGCTCAATTATGTACAGTATATTTTTTACGATTATTTTTTGGTCTTTTGGGCTTCAAGTTTACGAAAACATTACGATTTTAAAAAAAATCAACGACCTAAAATTGGCACATGGGAGTTCTACTCGTGCATTTGTATAAACTATTAAGTAGAAATACCCAATAAAAAGCCGATGTCACTTTTTTTGGGTCTATAAAACACTGTGCCTCGTTAACGCTACTTGTGCTATAAATGTCTGAGAAAGTGAGACATTTTATGCTGTTTTTAAATTTTTCTATATTTTCTTGACAATAATTTCGTCTCTTTACTCGCCAGCGCTTTAAAGCACATGTTTTCTTAACTGGATATTTCAAAAGCTGTGCCGTATGATCCGACAAACCAAATTCTATAATCTCTCCTTTACAGCCCCTTACATTATGTGCAATATTGTCTAAACATGTCCCACTGCTTAGCCTAGTGGGTTGAGAAAATTGCAATTTTAAGTTATAGCTTAACAGTGCATACTCAAAATTCAATGTATTTATATTTCTTTTCAAAATGTTGATATTAAAGTCTCCACATAAAATAACTTTTTTACTAAGTTTTAAACATACCAAATATAAAATGTTGTTCAAGTTATCGTGAAATTTATCTAAATTAGATTGGGGCACCCTATATATGCATACAATAATAATGTTGTGTTCAGTCAACTCCAACGCGCAGCATTCAATTACATTATTTAGAGAATAATTACTTATATTTAGCACTTTATATTTATGGCCAATCCTAGTTAAAATGCATGCGCCACCTCTTCTACATCGTCTAGAAAAACTCGTTGCTAGGTTGTAGTTTGGTATATTTGAAGTGACGCCTTTTATGCCGCCGGACCAAATGAACATATCTTAAAAGGTCGAAATTGAGTATAGCATTGATTCGTCAATATTTGAAAGAAACAAAAAACGGTTGGAATGACTCATGAGATAAGATTTTTTTCACTGTCAAACACTGGTCACTTTGTTTTTGTTTTATCATAAAGTTTTTACACTATTATATTCACTTTTTTGCTGTTTGTGTACATTGGAAACTGCTTGTATATCGATTAACATCGATTTTTGTTGTTGTCATGTTGTTATCGTTTTTTTGAATTTTGATCTTATCTTCACTGTTGGTGTATAGTACTCGTAGATAACACTTTCACTAATTCATTAGTCACTGTTTTATCGTTCGACTTATTTTTATTTACATCTACACACTAGTAATAATTTTAGTAATGTTTTTTACACAGAGCGTTTTTTCTCGCGTTAAACTAGATGCAGCGCCATCTAGCGACCGCCAGCTTCCATAGACGTAAAGTGGGGATGTATTTTTTTTTTTCTCATCTGTCCCATGGTTTGGGGTATCGTTGGATAGGCCATTCAAAAATTTTATGGGTTTGTTAAAACCATTTTTCGATTCAGAGATTCGTTAGCGTAAAATTAAGCTTTAAGTTGCAAATTTATGTTAGAGTCAAGTGTCCCCACCCTCTGCCAGCGAAATGGTTGCTCTTGGCTATGTGAAAAAATTTACGGCAGTAGTAAATATAACGAAATTAAAAGGAAAATTATCACGGATAACAAGGCTTTACAAGTTTACGAGTAATGGTCGACTAACTTATAAAATGTACTTGGAACAGTAAAAATTTTGTACAAATGCCATTGAAAAATTACTTAAATAAAGTTGATAGCTGTGTAAAACAGAGTAAATATAATGCTTACGAACCATGTAAAAATATACAAAAATGAAATCATAACAGACTTTACAAGTTTACGAGTAATAGTCGACCAACTTATAAAATGTACTTGGCACAGTAAAATATTTGTACAAATGCCATTGCAAAATTACTTAAATAACGTTGTTAGCTGTGTAAAACAGATAGTAAATATATGCTTATGAAACATGTAAAAATATACAAAAATAAAATCATAACATCCTTAATAATAATGATTTCTAAATTAATAATGTTTTAGCTCGAATAACGCATTGAAGTGGCCGGAGTCGTTGGTAGTACCAGTCCGTAGTCCATACGGCGCATGCGCACGGTGGAGTCTATTTTGTGTTAGTGCAGAAGTTTTTTCGACGTTTTGTAATTAAAACGTAAAAGTAAAGTCAAATTAGATTTGATTTCCAAGCAAATTACTTATTTTCTTTTGTCGATATCCTTCTATAAAGTCAATATTCGACCTGACTTCATCACTAATTGAGTAGCGTAAAACTTTCCAGAATGAAATAGTGAATTCCGCAGATTAGAGGTTTATCCTTTAGGTTTAACCTCTAATCTGCGGTATAAGAGGAGATTAGAGGTAAATACATACGATTTCATTTTCCGACAAAGGAATAAACAAGGAGCGTGCACGCAAGGATCCAGAAACGAACTATACCATTCCCCGTGGCTTTAACGCGCGCTCGTATCGGCTGCTTTCGCAATTCGCACCCGCGGTGGTACAAAAATAGATAATATTTTTCTAACTTCAGTTACGAAGTTGGATTTTATAACTCCTTCTTTAGTTACCAGTTAGTCCTTATTTAGTTTAAGTCAAGAGTGAATAGATTACTTCTAGGCAAGCGTGCTTCACCGTAGACCACATCATCGCTTACCATAAGGCGAGATAGTGGTCAAACGCGAGAAAATAGATTAAAAAAAAAACATCATCCTATGTGGGCCCGTTTTTAAACTTAGTGACTCGCTGAAACCGTTCTAATGTTCATGTAACAACAACAAAACCCTCTTTTTTGTCCGCAATATTATGCAACTTCGGAACCCTATTACTACGCGTGGCCCGACACGCACTTGGCAGGTTTTTATTTATTTGCAAGTTGTTTCTGGATGTCTATTGTATGGGAATAAATATAATGACCACCAAAAAAAACTTTGTGACGATAACCCCTAACCACCAAATCTAGTAATATACTGACAAAAATAGTAAATGATCACCAAATTTAGTAAATTGATCACCAAATTTTAATAGCAAATTATTGCGCTATTTAATGTTGTAAAATAGGTTAGGTTAGGTTAGAACTGTGACCAACCGCGCGCGAGCCGAGCGAGCAAAGCGAGCGGTGCCGCGGCAGCGGCCGGCGAGCGCTACTTCCAAGTTGCTCCCAGAAATTTTATAATCTTTTTGGTCATTGGTTTAATTTTGGTGATCATTTACTACTTTTGGTGATCATTTACTACTTTTGGTGATCATTTACTACTTTTGGGTTAACAATGATTTATTTGGAGTCATTTTGCCTAAACAGGATAGCGAGATGTTAAAACTTTGGTTATAATTTTACAATAAGATGCGGGTTTAATTTTGGTGATCATTTACTATTTTTGTCTGTTATATGTTACTATATCTGGTGGTAAGTTAAACATAAGCCCTATTGTATTAGCTGTAAGTTTTCCTAAGATTGATAAAATAAAATAAAATTGCGTAGGTACATAAACTAAAATACTACTATTACTTACGTTTTATTACGGTAGCTTGATTACGGTTGATTATCATCTGATGCATGGTACCTACTGCAGATGACCTATTTATATATATACCTACAAGCCAAATCTTATAAATCAGCGTGTTTAGTGTGGATCATCGACACTATATTTTCTGATTGCCATTATTGTATTTTTTGTATTTCGTTTAGTCGATAATATGTGGTCACCCTACATGATTTTATCCCGTTTAGGTTTATATTTTTTAAACAGATGAATGATGTTCTGTGTTCTGATGAAGTAAGAACATAACAAAATAAATGTTTCTTTAAATCCGTGTTTTTATTTTTAATATTCTTAGCTCAGAGCTCTGTTATTTATCTGTACTTATGCATAAATAGACATAAATTATTGGAATATTTGTCTTTTACTAATACTTTGCCTAAGTAACGCTTGTATTATTTTACTTGCATTAATTATTTATTATAACAATACATATTTGAGGTTTATTACAAGAAATACCTACATAAATAAGACAAAAGAACGCCACCGGCGCCGTTCGCGTCGACCAGATTGCCCCCAAGAGTTAAGACGCTTTGCCTGCGTAAACGATGTACTTATTTATTCAAGAACTCCAATATTATAAACATTTAACATTGCTTTAAAAATGTACTAATTTTAGGTACAAAGGTACGCATGAGCGATAGGTACAAAGCCAAGCGATAGATAGCTAGCTATTCTAAACTTGAGAGATATTGTAAAGAAATTTCGTAAAAAAACTTTTAACAAAAAATCAAACCAACCTCCAAAACAAAACACTTCAAAGCGAAAAATTACTTTCTTTTCCGAATTCGGTGTGGAATAACGAAAAACAATGGGTACAAAAGACACCGACTTCGGAAAAGAAAGACGCTTCCCCATAGGAGTCAACAAAAAAAGCAAATAATGAACATACCTAAATAATAACATTCAAAGTGCTTTCGAAATAAAACAATGTATCCTAGTCGTGTTTGGACTTATTGGAATCGCCATGAGATGTATTTTGGCTATAAATGATTTTCATGTTAATTAGAGGTACCTCCAAAACTAAAAAGAGGAAAATATAAAAGTTATAAAAAATCAAACCTACTTCCAAAACAAAACACTTCAAACTAAAAAAATACTTTCTTTTCCGAAGTCGGTGTCGAATAAACAATGGGTACAAAAAGTTAATTAAAAAAATCAAAAAACCCGACTGCTTAAAAAGCAAACTAAAAAGACGTAAACAAGAAAAAAATCATGCTGTGCAGTCGGAGGATACTTATTCGCGAGCTGTCGGACCAAAACCAGATGTATCCTCCGACTGCACAAAATACGCTCAGCTCCTTGCGCGCGCAACAACGCGTTTAGGATGATATTGCGGCTTCCACATTTCTGCAGCACATATGGTATGCTCTTTGAGGCTCTGGTTCGTAGTATTTTGTGGAAAATTGTTGGCTCATTTTTGCGCAGAGTGCCTTCCAGCGGCAATGGCATTCTGGCGGTTACTGGGATAAATTTGACTTCCCGATTCTACACACGCGCTCCGCGCTCCTAGACGACGGGTCGAGAGAGCTCGGGTCCATGTGCTGATGGTGATCACCGGTATGGTTTTAGTAGTGTAAAAATCCCACGCACCCTGGTATTTTAAAGATTTCCCTACAATAAACAAAAAAAGGTACTGACAGCTTCATGCGCGCGCACGGACACAAGCGGGTCTTCGCACACCTGCACGGTGAGCACGGGTTGGTGTTGGCGGCGCAGCAGGTCCCACACGCACAGCCGCCCGTCGTGCTGCGCCAGCAGCAGCAGCGACAACCTGCGGGCACGGGAGGGTCAGTGGTGAGCGGAGGGGAGACAAAAGGCACCTCGCAGGGCTCCAGGTGCCGACGCAAATGCGGTAGCACGCGGTGGGGAGATAGGAGGCGGGACACGAGCACCTCACAGGGCTCCAGGTACCATCGCAGATGCGGTGGCGCGCGGGCGGTGTCCATATGATGGCGGACTCGCGGCAGTCCTCGCTCCACACGCGCGCAGTCCAGTCGCCCACCGTCAAGAAATTCTTCAGGAAACCAGGGTTGCGCTCCACGCGCCACACGGTGCCCAGATGTGCGGCGTACTGCAAGTGCAAATGTAATTATGTAGACCATGACTGTAAGGACTCAATATTCATAGTAGGTTAAAATATAAGGAGATTATAACTTATTATGAGTATTGAGTAGACTTGTGCATAAGATATACACCATTGGAAAGAGACGTAAATAGGCGACTTATTGGACCTGGACCTTGGACAATGAATGAAACCGGCCAAGTGCAAGTCTGACTCGCGCACTGTAGGTTCCGTATAAACGGCTACTCACCAAATTAAATAGGTAACCGCACATTGCTCTAACAAAGGGACAAAGTTAACTTTGCCATTCAAAAACTGTTGTTCCCATACATCAAATATACATATTTTTTACATTTCCAAGAATATTTTATAAATTAGTCGACTATTACTCGTAAACTTGTAAAGCCTAGTTCGTTTTGGTCCCTCAAATTTCTATGAAAATCATTTATAGCCAAAGTACATCTCATGACGATGCCAATAAGCCCAAACTCAACTAGGATGCATTATTTTATTTTGGAGTTCCCGTGCCTGACTTCCGGCTTCATCATCAGATCAGTTCGATGGTACCATTTTTATTAGTACCATTCATAAATATTTGCTTCATCATAGTCGGTTAACTATTCGAGATATTTTATACCCGTGACATACTTATCTTTAAGGAGTCCCAGTGGCCATCTGTGGTCTTCTTCATCAGTTCTACTTCATAAAATGATACTTTCTGAGTGAAAATGATTGCATTGTTGATGAAAATACCAAATAGCTATTTATGTATGCCTATAATATTTGAGGAGTTCCCTTGATTTCCATGGGATCCCATCATCAGATTCTGACTTGGACCACTTCGGGAGTATACCCTTACAAACACAAAAAGAATTTTCAGAATCGATCCACAATTAACGGATAAGTCGGTGAACATATATAAAAAAAATACATAATATATACAGTCAAAAATTGAACCTCCATTTTGGGCAGTCGGTTAAAGTATTAGATTTAAAGCTTAATTTTACGCAAACAGATCCTTGAATCTAAAAATGGTAATGGTAAATAGCGTATCCAACGATACACACCATGGGATAGACGAGAAAAAGAAACATTCCCACTTTACGTGTACAGGAGATTAAAAAAAAAAGCAAACCTCGTTTTATTTTACCACTTTGTCAGCGTGATTAATTTGTACTTATATCCATCCAGATTATATAGCTTTCTAGTACTAGGAGTCTCTGAGCTAAACTGCGGGAAGACGGACAGACAGACAAACATGGCACTACTATAAGGGTTCCTTGTTGACTACGGAACCCTAAAAACGGGCATTAGTTTAAATACAAGTTGAGTAACAAAACCTTCGCTGGTAACTTATCCAGTGCCGTTTTTCCCTTCCTGTTGCCGTTGATAACGAATCCATTTTCTGTGCCGACCAAGAAGCGCGATGGCATAGTCGACTCAAACTCCAGCGCGCTGATGCCGTGCGACTTGGCCATGCTCTGCACGTCGAAGCTGAACTTGACGATGTCGATGATCATCTCCTCGGTGGGCGCGTCGAAGCGGCGCATGTCCCACCACTTGCACACGCCGTCGGGCCCGCCCGAGAAGAACTCCTGGCCCGTCTTTGAGTTGATGAAGCGCACGTTGCGCACCAAGTCACGGTGCGCCACGTGCGGTGGCGACAGCAGGCACGGCTCGTCAGCCGCAAGCCGCGTGTCCCAGGCCGCCACGCTGCCGCTCATGAGCCCGCCCGCCAGCACGCACGCGTCCTTGGGGTTGTACTGCAGGTCCAGCAGCGGGCACGGCGGCAGCAGCGTGCGCTCGGGGTGGTTCGCGTTCTCCACGTCCCACACGTAGGCCCCCAACGGCGCGCGTGTGTCACGGTTATGGTCCACGTCCACGTAGGTGGCGGCGAAGCGCGCGCCGGCCTCGGGCAGCCAGCACAGTGAGGATACGGGCCGCGCCGCGCCCGGCACGCTATACACGTTCACCGTGCGGCAGCTGTTATACTCCACCTCGGGCATGGTCAACAGCTCTGTGTAGTACGTCTGGTACATTTCGATAGCGTTATTTTGTAATACGAGGCGTTCCACTCCCTGCAAAACGTCAAGCAATAATAAGCTGTATACCGAGTAGCTGCAGATGGGGGTGTGTGTTTGGTTGATTACAAGTGACCAGTACGGTGCACAGTGGTGCGCCAGTGCTCCCGGCCGACTGCTCGGAACTCAGCATGAAAATGAACCCAGCGATTAGAGAGATCAACGATTTGTTTGCTAGGCCGAGTGCCCACTTCCGCTCCTTTAAAAGAGTATTGGTTGCACCCAGGGCAGGTCTACTTGAAATCTATTTTCCTGTACAACCACCTTTACTAACTTTCCACTCCTAATAAATTCTTCATTCTTAAATTATGTGTGGTCCGGATCGGTTTCAAAATTCGCTTAAATTATTTTTTTCTACAATCCATTTTCTGCAGTCACTGCATGAAAACTAAACTTACGAGTACTCGTCGATCACACGAATCGAGTAGATGGGTGAGACAGTGCTCTCGACCGAGCGCTCAGTCTAGCGAGAGAGCGAGACAGTCACTCGAACCGGTTCTGAATACTAGGCCAAGTGCCCACCCCCACGCTTCCCCGTACTAACTCGTTTGCCCACTCGGCACCTGTATAAACACGCACTCGCCATTCGGCAAACTCGCGTCACTTCAAACCAATTTTTTTTTTATTCTGCGTCATTTCACAACCATTTCTTAATATTTTTGTGATCCATTGGTGTGGCGTGTAAATAGCCAACACCTTTTCTGTACTTGCGTACTAAGTTAATTTTTGGAAATGCCTATAAAAATGGCTACCCCCCTATGTGAACTTATAGGTAGGATCCAACAAGAAACTTCAGCATTTCCATAGTGCAGTATTAAATGCGCTCACTCACCTTGTCATCGAACCAGTGTCACTTCCAATACTCCTCAAGAGAAGACCACGAGGATGAGTAGGACTCAGGAGTTGCGTGAAATCGCCGGCGAACAGTCCAAATGACGAGTAGCAGAGAAAGTTCACAACCACCAGCAATGTCCACTAAATTAAACACACAAGGCACGGCCGCGCTATCAATATGAGCAACAGAACAGTTTATAATGTCTCTTGTAGTTAGGATTTTTCACACCAAGTTCACGTCCATTCAAATCGAACAAGACTCCGATTTTTGCTGACACCAAAACAGCGCGAATATGCTGCATACGCGACCAATCACATCGCAGTTAAATCTATCAACTCGCGACTGCTAACGCCATCTCTGAGCTCGATGGTTACAACTCTTGGACGAATCCATTGGCAGTGAGCGTTGCACAGTACTGGTTTTCTTGTTGGATACGTATTTATAGATGTAAATCAATAAACACCATCTGATATAAATATGAATATTATGTAAATTTCTATTTCATTTTTAAAGAAGCCATGGTGCTTCTCCATGCACCCCGCCTTGGAAAGTCGCAAGACTTTTCAACACGAGCAGAACAGTCACACAGTTAAACAATGTTGAGTAGATAAATCTGTTCTATACATTATCTTAAAAATATTTACATAGGTACATTTAATATGATCCTACTTCAGTCACTGAACTATAAGAAAACATGGACTCTTACTTTATTTTAACAATTACTTTACAATCTAAAACATCTCAAATCATCGTATTGTTGGTTTACTTAACATTATAATAATTGTCTGTAGATAATCTATGGTTAAAGATTTAAAGAGCTTTATAGTTGGGTTATTGATTGGGTAACGGATATAGTTTGACGACGGGACATTTAAAGGAGCTATGCCTAGTCTTGACAGTTGCCACCCGAAGAATAGCATCAAGCCCAGGGAAGATTTCAGTAATAACTCCCAGAGGCCACGATAATGGAGGAGCATCATCTTGTCCAATCAATACGATGGTGCCCAGTTGAAAGGGACAATCATTGTTTTGCCACTTTTGTCTGAGTTGCAAGGCGTGCCAATACTTAGTGAGCCATCTCTTCCAATAGAAGGCCACTATATTATCCAGTAAGTGTTTACGCTTTACGAGATAAATGCGCGAGTCAGATAAATCTGTAACTGGTAAATATGTCATTGCCAAATATGGGCTGTATTTCAGCCCGAGCGGAACAAGGTTGAACTGAAATGTTTGAATCGCCTCAGTCTCGTTAAATCGAAATATTATCCTCAAATATTTACTATGGTCCTCAGGAACACCAACCTGTAAATACATCTGCTGCACATCTTCCGTCATTGCGATAGGAAATAGTCTAAATTCCATTAACAACAGGAATAAATCAGCTTGCAAATTGGGTCCAGCATGCAGTACATCATTAAGGGACAAACCAGTATGCGTCTTTGCACTAGCGTCTAGCACAATACGAGGGTGGGGCTTATCCTTTCGAACAACCGCGTGGTGAGGAATGTAATATCCATCACTACTGATATTCGAATCGGAAACTTCAGAAAGATAACCTTTATCAATATACTCATTTATAACAGTATTATAGTTGTCTCGCAGTCCAGGTACTTTCGCAAACTTCTTCTCCAATAAAACAAATCGACGATGAGCAGCATTTCGGGAGTTACCTAAATTATCGGGAGCTGAGCAAAACGGTAAAGCGACCGAATAACGGCATTCATTGTCACGTGACACAGATGCAGTGAACGAATTTTCACATTCTGTTTCTTCTGGACTCAAAAAACCCTTCGACGGAATCTCCTCTAACTCCCAAAATTTCTGTAATGAAGAGTCCAACTCATTTAAAGCGAATGCAGAAAACGAAGACTCACCTCGAGAAGATGGGACTGTAGCACTACTGGGAAAGTCACCCATCAGCACGTATCCGAAAGAAGTCAACAAAGCAGGTGGCGCTTTAGACCCGGAATTTATTTTATGACCGAGATAAATATGTGGGAACAATTGCGCTCCAAGAACAATCTCTACATTGCCAGGAATATTCCATGTTAGGTCAGCCATGGATAAGTTACATAAGTATGCCATGTCACATTTTTCGATCATATGTGAGGGCAACTGGTCGGTTATGCAGTCAACTACTAATGCATGTAATTTATATTTATCATGTGGGCTAACCCTAGACTCAATCTCGAAATCCACATATCCGTGTATAGGTCGAGAAGACAGACCAATTCCTCTGATTACA
The DNA here is from genome assembly GCA_945859665.1 of Anorthoa munda. Lineage (NCBI taxonomy): Eukaryota > Metazoa > Arthropoda > Insecta > Lepidoptera > Noctuidae > Anorthoa > Anorthoa munda. The sequence continues at coordinate 616,231 of OX243918.1, forward strand.
GAATTATTCAAAGGAACAACGGGTACGTTGAGTTTCTTGCAACATTCCAACGTTATCAGGTGATTTTGTGAACCATTATCAATCAAGCAGCGAACTATCTTTTTATTATTATTACTATTATTTACTTTTGCGTAGACCTGTGCAGTAGCTAAAAGTATGGTACTAGCATCAGCCTTAGAATTTGCATTTAAACATAAGGAAGGTTCCTGTGACATTAACGAATCTGAGCTACTGAATTCGCTTCGCTGTGGCACGTTTGTAGCGGACGCGCAGTCGCACGAGCCGAGCGCGGGCGGGACCGCGGAAGTAGCCGAAACATGAGCGGGCGCACAGGCGACGCATGTCGCAGAGATACTAGAATCAGTAGACATTACTTGAGACGTTTGAATATGCGTCTTGGTCGATTTCATACTCGACTTTTGATTATTATTATAATTTTTATCGAAATGTAAATATGTATGATGCCACTTATTCTTACATTTTTCGCAATTAGCGGGAGCTGTACAGGCCGACACAGTGTGAGAAACACTTAGGCAATTTACGCAGCCTTGCTTTGCTTTAATATAATCAAACCGTACCTTAGGCGATTCCATCCCCTTAAAAGATAAACATTCGGAAAGTTGCAAGTGATCGGCCTTATTGCACAGAACACAAGAGCGAGTTTCATTCGTAGATAACTCATTGCTCGTAACGAAAGCATTTGCGCGCACGGCGACCGATGACGTTTGTTTATTCGTATTGAACTTAGCGCGCGGATTCGACAAAGAACTCGAATTATTCGCATGCGATCTTTCTAATATTTTAACTTGAATCTGAACAAATGTTATCAAATCTTTATAAGACGAAATTTCCTTATCCTTAATCGACAGTTCAAATGCCTGCGTAATCTGAGCGTCCATCTTTTTTAGTGCACAATGCATCAATATAAAATCGGACAAATCGGGCATGTTTAATTGTTTCAATGCCGAAATAGACGCAGAATATTTCTCTATAAAAGAGTCGAGACTATCTGCCGTGTTCTGACAATGTTTTAAGTCAAAAATGTTATTTAAGTAATGCGTACCTAATGCACGTTTGTCCTGATATTTTTTAACCAAACTATCCCATATGACGTGGTACGTGTCACCCGTAGGTACTATACCCGCGAGGACCTTCTGCGCATTATGTGTGAGCTTACCAACTAAATATTGCACACGTTGCGATTCCGACAGCTGATCGTTATCGTGAATGTTTGACTTGAATGATTAATAGAATATGGGCCAGCCCTCGATTCTACCGTCAAAACTAGGCAGCTCGATCAGCGGTAATTTTATTGCGCTTGAAGCTTTTGAGCATTTCGTGGCTGAATTGGTGGATGTAGTAGTACTTAATATCTTATTTCTCACACGTTTTACTCTACTGTACAAATCATCGAAACTGACCAAGTCATTGTAACTCGGTTTCGCGTCTGCGTCGATAGTTAAATTTATCTCGTTAATTTCGTCAATTAAGAGTTCGAATTTCACACGATACTCATCTATCATTTCTGATTCCGCCATAAAATTCTCATTCGATCTGGACTCAAAGTTCGAAATATTCTTAGACAAACCGTAAACATTATTCAGCCTGTTAAAGATAGCTTCCTTTTTACACATCAATATTTTCAACTTAGATTCAGATACTGACGTACTTTGAAAACTCTGGTTTAACGCCATTTTAACAAATAATTGTCACAGACCTACCGAATAAGAGGCAAATATCTATTACAAAATATCGAGTAGGTAAATACCTACTTGTATTAATGCAACACCACGATCACAAATACACAAATGATGCACTTATAAAATCTTATTACTACTACACATAGGCCATTATTATACCTAGGTACGCTACAAAGCACAAGTGTATCTGCGATCGTACGCAGATAGTTAAAAGTACTTATCTTTATAATTATGAGTTACACAAACAACCCAATCGAGTAGGTAAGTAATTAGAGAACAGCCACAAACAAACCCGCAAGAATATAGGTACGTACGACACGTACTAAATAGGTGACTATATAAAGGTACAAGGTAGAAGATTTACTAAATAATATGTACTACCTACTTGCACGTATAAGAAATAAACAGTTAGAATTATTCTATGTAACGCAGATAGGCACTAAGAATTACGTACCGATTACAATTATTAATTTATTACGTAATACTTTTAGGTACAAAGTAGAAAATGTACTAAATAATATGTACTACCTACTCGCACGTGAAGACATAAACAGTAAGAATTATAAGTAACGTAGATAGGCACTAACAATTATGTACCGACTACAATTATTAATTTATTACGTATTACGTTTAGGTACAAAGTAGAAAATGTACTAAATAATATGTACTAGCTACTCGCACGTGAAGACATAAACAGAAAGAATTAGGTATAAGTAACGTAGATAGGCACTAACAATTATGTACCGACCACAATTTAACATAAACTGTTGAGTAACTACTAAAATTATGCATTACACAACATTGTTTAACTGGAACAATCCGTCTCGTTAGGACCATAATATGGTGTGGCGTGTAAATAGCCAACACCTTTTCTGTACTTGCGTACTAAGTTAATTTTTGGAAATGCCTATAAAAATGGCTACCCCCCTATGTGAACTTATAGGTAGGATCCAACAAGAAACTTCAGCATTTCCATAGTGCAGTATTAAATGCGCTCACTCACCTTGTCATCGAACCAGTGTCACTTCCAATACTCCTCAAGAGAAGACCACGAGGATGAGTAGGACTCAGGAGTTGCGTGAAATCGCCGGCGAACAGTCCAAATGACGAGTAGCAGAGAAAGTTCACAACCACCAGCAATGTCCACTAAATTAAACACACAAGGCACGGCCGCGCTATCAATATGAGCAACAGAACAGTTTATAATGTCTCTTGTAGTTAGGATTTTTCACACCAAGTTCACGTCCATTCAAATCGAACAAGACTTGACTCGTCTCCGATTTTTGCTGACACCAAAACAGCGCGAATATGCTGCATACGCGACCAATCACATCGCAGTTAAATCTATCAACTCGCGACTGCTAACGCCATCTCTGAGCTCGATGGTTACAACTCTTGGACGAATCCATTGGCAGTGAGCGTTGCACAGTACTGGTTTTCTTGTTCGATACGTATTTATAGATGTAAATCAATAAACACCATCTGATATAAATATGAATATTATGTAAATTTCTATTTCATTTTTAAAGAAGCCATGGTGCTTCTCCATCCATTGTCTCGCTAGTCTGCTGTTCAGTTTTGACTGCAGCGTCGAAACTGAAGAGACTGACTGACTCGGTGCTAAGTTAACAAGTACGTGTTAACACTACTCGTCCAACCAACTCTCTCGACCTAGTATCGCTTTGCTGTCTCACCCATCTACTAGGCACGTGTGTCTTTCTGCACGGCTGCACTCTTCACATGTGACATGAGTGCGAACACTGACCGGCGCTGCTCCCATGACGCAGTGGATGTAGCCGTCATCCTTTTCGATCTTGCGGCGGTACCTCTGCGTGGCCTCGGGGTCATTGACGTTCACCCCATCGGGCCAGCCGCCCTCCGCGTGGTCGGCGCCGCTGTTGGTGAACTCGGCCCTGCAACAAGCATGGCGTCCATGATGCGCAGAGTGTGTGCGAGCCCCAACAGCATTCTGAAGGTTATCTGTGATAAGCCGTGTTGCGCCATCATGACGCACTAGGTACATATATATGTCGATTATAGTCAATAGTACGGACTTCGTGCGTAAATGGTGTTGGATTGGTCACACGCTCCGGAGGGATTCCGATCACATTCCTAAACAGGCCTTGGATTGGAATCCTCAAGGAAAAAGGAAGCGAGGCCGTCCCCGTCAAACATGGCGACGCACCGTATTGGCTGAAGCGACGAGTATCGGAATGACGTGGAGCGAGGTGAAGCGCGAAGCTCAAGACCGGTCTCGATGGAGGACTACTGTGGAAGCCCTCTGCCCCAGCTAGGGGCCATAGGATCTTAAGTCAGACGGACTTCTAGTAACTTCTTCTAGTTTTAAAGTTTATTTGGAGCGACTAGTGGTACCATGTACATGTTCTGTAAGCATGGCAGTTTTTGCCGCAGCAGTAGTTTTAAAGTTTGTTTGGAGCGACTAGTGGTACATGGCCCGGGGTAATGATTTAGTTAAAGAGTAGAGTTCTAAAATTTCCCTATTTTCACGAACACAATAATCTAGTTTGGTCAGGAGTAAGACGAGCGTTGTGTGGCAACTGTGAGCCTGAGTGGCAAATGTGAGCCTTAGTGGCAACTGTGAGCCTGAGTGGCAACTGTTGGCCTGTGTGGCAACTGTAGGCCTGTATGGCACCTGTAGGCCTGTATAGCCCTCATTACGAAAATTTAAATAATTTTGGTTTTCTAATTTTGATTACTTTGCTTCGATCGTGTTGTAATCGCCACCTGTCGGCAAATCAAGAACAACCACGCTTTGGCGCGCTTTCTCTAACCACTTGCGTGGTGGGAACAGCAAAATATGACAGTTGAGTACTGACAGCCTTAGAGCTAACACGTTGTAGAATCAGTGTCGATCCGTAATATTAGTAAGCAAGATTGTAACCGTAAGTTGTGACTATTTGAATAAACCCAGTGTATCGAATAACTTGTGTGATTTCATTTTCACGATTCTACCCACCAACCTGCCCACACGCGATGTCTTTACCTAAGGGAATATATTTATTATTTATTTATTTATTTTTAAGGAAAGCTTACAGACTAATGTAACAATAAAAAAAAATCGTAGGTAAGGAAAATGGCTAATTACAAGCTTCCACATGTACATCGCGTTACAAATAGTATCGATACACAGAATAAAATAATAACAATAGGTAGACAAAGATTAAAAAGGAAAGATAGAAATAACAAGATTCGTGCAACATTTAAATAATATAAATATGATTTTTTTCATTAAATTAACAAAAACTATTTTGCACTCACTTCCGACTGCCGTTAAAATATTCTTTGCTCAGGACTTTTCTAATTTTGTGTGCGCCGGTGCAGAAGAGATCGATTTCCAAGTGTGTTGGCAACCTATTGAAAGCTACAACGCTACGTATACAAAAAGCGTTACGCCTGTAGTTTGTAGATGCGCACGGTGCCTCAAGCAGAGGCCGTGTTCGTAGGCTGCCTTGGTTAGTACGAAGAAGTATTTTGCTGAGTAGTTCGGGACAATCCACCGAGCCGTTTGCTATGTTTGCCAAAAAACATATGTCATTAATGTTACGTCCTATATAGGTATGTGTGTGCTATGGTATATCCTGACTTCCCGATGGTTTACATCTATCGGCCAGTCTTGATGCAACATATATATTTTAAAACAATGGGTTGTGGCTATAACTAATTTAGCGAACTTTCTGTTATGGCGACTTCGGTGAACATCACTAATTTAGATAACTTTCCCGCGCTTTCTTTTCGGTGGTTATTTTTTGCCTAGGGTATGCCTACACGTGCGGAGTGATTCTATTCTGTCGCAGGCATAGACAATGATGACAGAAATTCATTCAAATATCCGGCAACACCGATATTCACTTCTTGAAGATTTTTCAAAGTCGCGGCGTTCAGTACGCGTCCCGGACTGTACTAAGCGTGCACGCTGCCCAATTTTGGTGCCAATTTTTTTCCCAAATTTATATTGTGAGTGAGTGTGTGGCTAGGAAATACCATGGAACGGTAAGTGATGAACAGTTTTTACCAGCGGCATTGTGTGTTTGGCCTAAATTCCATCAGAAAAAAGTATTTCAACGAAAATAGCCCTCCATTGTTTCGCTGCGCCGGCCGTTGACCGTTTTTTTCTCGGCATGGTTTGTTTTGTGATTTTGCAAATTTCTTATCAAACTGCAATTGTTTTCATTCCTACACTAATTAGTAACGCCTCTGAAACCGCCAATTAAAGTGATAACGCCGGTACTTTGATTTAAGTAGAAAACAAAAACATCCGACCCCAAAGTACCTGATTTATCGTGACGTCACAAACCGTTTTTCTGTGACGTTGAAACACTGGATGTGGCATATGGATTTTAGTACCTGTTATATTTTTAGGAGACTGTTTTTTTGTTGTGGGTCGTTTTTTTTTGCTTTCGTACTACTTTTGGAATTGAGGTTTTTTTTTTATTATTATGTCCTTTATTGTATTTTTTTCTTATTTACTACATTTTTAAATATTTTTATTAAATAAATTACAAAAAAAAACATTTAAAAATATAAAAAATAGGTAATAATAATTATAATAATAATAATGTGTATGTATTAATTATAATAATAATTTATTATTATTATTTTTTTTTTTTTTTAGGCCCTCTTTCATCTGCATTTGTCTGGCATGTTTTTAGGTGACTGGTTTTTCCTATTGGTTTGTCTGGTTCTGTGCGCATTTTGATTCTGCTTTTTTTTTTTGCATGCCTTCGCCAGAGCGCGGGAGGGGGCGCGGGCGCGCGTCGCCTGATGCGCCACCACCAGCTTCACCGCCATCTTCACCTGAGCGCGGGCGCGGGCGCGCCTCGCCTGATACGCCACCACCAGCTTCACCGCCATCTTCGCCTGAGCGCGAGCGGGGGCGCGGGCGCGCGTCGCCTGATGCGCCACCACCAGCTTCCCCGCATTCTTCGCCGCCATCCGCCGATGTCTCATTGTTCAGTTTTAATTTAGTCATTTCGAGTCATGAGTGCAAGTACGCACAGTTCGAGTTCAGGTGCGCACAGTACTGCGTGTCGCATCCATTTTACCGTAGATCTTTGTATGTGTTTTTTCGTAAAATTAATCATCTTGCTGATTGTTTTTTGTAATGTTTTTCTTAGGCAACATGCCTTTGATTTGTGTATTTTCATTAGTAAATATCATCATCATGTACACTGTGAAATAATATTTCAAAGAAATACAATAGTAGTTGCTCTGTGTCCAAATTACGAAAGGGTCTTTTTTAGCGGTCATTTTCAAGTGTTTGCATTGTGACTCATTGTTCGTAAACTAAACAATTCTAACACCTAAGCCTTTGTCTGCGATAAGACTATGTACCAAACTATGTAATAGGATACTATTCCAAGCCATGCGACTCGCAGAATTCCCGGCACTGTATTGTAAACATACCCATTTTTTTTGTCGGCGGCCGGGTCAAGTACCTGAGGTGTAATTTTGTAAAGCTTTTGTTTTGAAAAATATGTATGGGGAGGTGTGATCTAATGATTGACTTTTGTAAAATAGGGTGTACTTTTGTAAATAAAATAAAAACTTATTGAAATAATGGTTTTATTTTTTCATTTCTAACTACATTTGTACACAAAACTGGGAAAAATTCCCTTCCGCTGACTATACACATTTTTAACAAATACAAAACAATTCCAAATATGAAAATCCATTTAAAATCTGATAGCTTAGTTTATTGACATTACAACAACATAAGTTTCATGTATAGCTCGCATACAAAACTTTCGAGATAACGGCGTTTTAGTGGCGCGCGGTGATAGCGCGCGAAATCGCCCGACCGCTCCGTCGCTTTCACCATTTTCGGGCATTTTTCGGCCTCAACTTCCCATTGGAAAGAACCGCGCGGTAAAAAGGTTGACTGGTAGAGAATGCCTTGTGGCATTAAGCCCGCCTATGTACCACTATTGAACATGAAGTTTAAATAACTAAATAAAAAGCCGCGACCAATATGTGTTTTGCCACAGAATCCACATTTATAGGCTAAGCACGTAATGCGATTTGTAACCGGGGGATTTTTTTCTGTTTCTACCTAGTTCTCAGTGATCCTTACGTGCTTATGCACGTATGGACAATCTATATATATAAAAATGAATCCCTATTTCCCTAGGCCACGGCATCACGCGTGAACGGCTGGGTCGATTTTTGGGGGCTGAGTCACCCTCGTCCGTAGGAGAGCACCCCATACGAGCCCCACGTGCCCCCGGCCCCCGGGTGGTGCTAATCAGGTGACATAAACTGGTGGTAGGTTACGGCCGAAGGCTTGCAACAACCCATTGGGCAAAGACGTACCGCCAAGCGGCCTAGCCGTGTTCCGGTACGATGCTCAGTGTAGCCAACTAGGGGAGTTGGGTTGGGTTGGGAGATAGCTGTTCCACTGCAGGCGGACCGGTCTGACGCGCGCTGTTATGGGCGTATCGGGAGACTGGTCGCGGAGGGTAGCGGGATCCAAGGCACGGTGCGCCGCTGGCCGACAGATAGTTGGGGGCCCAAGTAGTGTGCCAGCCACACACGAAAGGCTGCCTCGTCAACTGTCGAAAAATCCCGGAATGCACCATCGTGCTGGTTGGTGACCAGAAGACAGGGCCCGATGGATATTCCCGGGCTCGGGCGTCCCCGCAGTCTCCAGACCAGTCCCCCATTGATGGCGTCCTATCAGTGCGTGTCTATGGGTTGCCAGCGACGAACCTCGTCTCACTGCCTTCTCCTCCCCTTTTTCACTCAACTATGCCAAGGAAAAGTAAAAGGTAAGCTGTACAGCGGCAGCACTCCCTGTCACACAAAGTGCACCTCAGCAACATAAGAGGGCTGCACTCAAATCTCGAAGCAGTCCATCACCACCTGGAGACTGATAGACCAGCTCTTCTTTTCCTTTCTGAGACGCAGATCGGATGTCCGTCAGACGTGTCGTACTTATCATACCTAGAGTTTACCCCGGAGCACAATTTTAAACCAGGCGTGGGTGTATGCATGTACGCCCGAGACGACATCTGTTATCGGCGTCTCCGAAACCTTGAGGACTCAAGGTTTTCCGTGCTCTGGGCACTGGTGGACACAGGCCTGGATAAAATTATCTACGCCTGTGTCTACCGATCGCACAGTGGAGATTAGGAGACAACCAGGCTTACGGAGCATCTGTGTGAGGCGGCTGATGCGGCACAGCAGCGGTACCCTTTTGCCCAGTTAGTGATACTGGGGGATTTCAATACCCACCACCAGGAGTGGCTCTTCCCATACCAGTGCACTGATCATGCTGGGTGAGAGACGCGAAAGCTTGCGCTTGCGTTAAATCTCGCCCAGCTGGTCCAGGGTGCAACGAGGGTGTCGGATGTTGATTCGCACACTGCCAATTGCTTGGACCTTTTGCTGACAACAGATCTAGACCGCTACTCTGTGTCGGTATCTTCACCTTTGGGTAGTTCCAACCATTGTCTGGTGAAGTCTGTATCCGTCTACTCCCCGCCCGATCCCAGCCCAAGAGGCACTCGGCGGGTTTGGCGGTACAGGTCAGCAGATTGGGATGAGATGCGTTCGTTTTTCGCTTCTTATCCTTGGCGGCCCACCTGCTTTTCTTCAGCTGATACCTCGTCTTGTGCGGAAGCCGTGACCGTGGTGTTGCGTCGGGGAACGGAGTACTACATTCCATTCTCTGACGTAGCAATGTCTAGCGTTGACCGGCCATGGTTTGGCGCCGAGTGCAATCGCACCAACACGCTTAAACATCAGGCGTACCTGGCATGGGTCGACGCTCGGACGCGCAAGGCTAGCGACGTGGGCCAGCGGAAGGGAGCCTTTAATAGGGCTGCCAAGTCCTGCAAGACGGTATTGCGAAGGGTTCGGTTTGACCACATAAGCCGTATTGGGACCAAACTTGCTTCCTACCCAGCCGGTAGTAAAGCGTTCTGGTCCCTGCCTAAGTCGGTTGAATCGAATTTCTGCCGTCCCTCACTACCACCACTGCTGAAACCCGACGGAACACTGGCCCACTCCGCTGAGTAGAAGGCAAATTTATTTGCCTCTCTTTTTGCGGAATCGTCACGTCTGAATCCTGGTGACGCGCGCCCCCCTCCTTCTCCTGATGGATGCGAGACGAGTATGTCGGACATTCGTATCCATCAAAAGGTATGGTGCTGCGCAACCTTGACGTGAACAAAGCTAGTGGCCCGGATTGGATACCGGCAATTGTTGTGAGAACTTGTGCGCCTGAACTGTCTCCGATCCTGACACGCCTGTTTTGCCTTTCATATGAGACTGGAAAAGTGCCGAATGCATGGAAGCAAGCTAGCGTTCAGCCTGTGCCCAAGAAGGGCAGTCGGGCTGACCCGGCCAACTACAGACCCATATCTGTAAACTCCATACTCTGTAAGAGTATGGAACGTGTACTCAATTCTAAGCTCCTGGCATACCTAGAAGCAAACGATATCCTAAGTGCCCGCCAATACGGCTTCCGCCTAAATCGGTCTACTGGGGATCTTCAAACGTATGCCATTCACATCTGGATTGAGGCCATTGAGAGGCACGGGAAAGCGCTTGCCGTCTCCCTCGACATCTCGAAGTCTTTTGATAGGGTCTGGCATGAAAGCCTTATTAGTAAGCTTCCTTCATTCGGTTTGCCCGGTGGTCTGTGTGATTGGATTGCTGACTTCCTGAGAGATCGGTCCATTCGAGTGGTTATCGATGGCTGCTCGTCGGACCACTTGGATATTAATGTCAGGGTCCCTCAGGGGTCAGTACTTTCAGCAACTTTATTCTTGCGGCACATTAACGATCTGCTAAAACCTTTGGGTATGCAGGCGACAGCACTGTTACTGAGAGATACTTGTCCAACGCTCGTGCTACCGGGCCTCTGTCCGTACCGGGTCTCTCCGGGAGGCCATGGTGGAGCGCTTGAACCTGTCCTTGCAGGCAGTCTCCGAATGGGGCGATGCCAATCTGGTCAGGTTTAATGTTGCTAAAACCCAGGCGTATCTTTTTTTAGCTAAAAAGAGCCAATTTCACCCGGCTCCAACTTTCCGAGATGTGACCGTGCCAATAACTGACCATCTTGAGCTTCTTGGCGTTACGTTGACATCGACTCTCAATTTTGGCCCATACATTGAGGCAAAGGCTCAGCTAGCTGCCAAAAAGCTGGAGATCCTTGCAAAGGTGAGAAGGTACTTGATTAGAAAGAAACTCAGCTTAAAAAGGACCTTGATTAGAAAGAAACAGAATATCGCAATGCCGACAATTTGTTGGCATTAGAAAATACATTATCAGGGAGATTGTCGTGCGTTCTGTAGTACGTGTGTGTGTGCGTCTGCACGCAAGTACTGTTAACGTTTATTTAGTTCGCCTTTTGCGGCGTAAATTGGTAAAATACCATTTGGTTATCTTTTTCTCTCATCAAAGAAATTAACTCGGTAGTTTGTTTATTTAACTTGCGGAGAAACGTACACGCCCCTTTTTCTAATAGAGGGCAGCACTTCCTTGTAAACAAAGCACTTATCTTTTTTGCTTGAAATTTGTTTGAGCGCACTAGCACAGTACCTACACTTTTTTTATTAAAACACTGTCATGAAGTGTTCGACCATTTCATGAAATGGTCGTTTAATGATGTGGTCAGCAGTCAGCTCATCGACATAATCTGTTTCATTTCGATAGTTTAACAACTTTCATTGCATAATTTACGTTGTTGAGAAGACAAATTTTTCGAACTTATGAAGCAATAGAATGATTCAGAATTGTTTTGATTGATCGTATGTTAAACAACTAGGGTGCTGGCCAGATTATTGAATACTCAACGTTGGACGATATGGACAGTTGTAAACGCAGACTAATTCATAATGTTGCCAAATATTAGTGATCATATCGTAAAATAAAATAGTTAGATTATCTGCCGGTAGAGGAGTTGATATCGGGGCAAATGGGTTAGGTTACGGTTTTTTGTGAATACAGAAACGGAAACCTGCCAAACTCAGTACAAATTATGGAAGATGACAAGATGGCGAAACCTTTGTGAAATTAGTCATAATATGTTTATTATTACAGGACTTGTGGCCAAATATTCAAACGTTACTTGATGTTCAGATGCCGTTGAAGCCCTATTTACACGAAGTTTATTGCTACAAGCCAAAATCTTGCATCGTATAAATAGGGCTTAAGTCTCGTGGTGCTACAGTCACTTTGACTTAAAGTGATAGAGACAGCAAGAGACTTAAGTTACAATTGAGTAGCGTTTTAATATTTGGGCATTACATGCTAAAACTTGACAAAACTAAATAAAAAAGTACTATATAATTTCTGATCGACTTCATCATGTCAACCAGGAAGCAAATATTCAATGATGTCTCTGTGATCAATTCGGCGAAAACCGGACGCGATCACCGCATGGTAAGAGGCACATTAAACATTAATATCATGCTTGAAAGGTCTCGACTGATCAAGTCTACGCTCCGTCCAGCACAGATCCAGATCCAAAACCCCGACACCTTTCAGCTCGAACTCCACCATCGTTTCAAGTGCCTAGGGAGCTCCGTGGACGAATACAGCGATGGGTTTGTGGAAGCTCCATGCGGTCGGGTCTAAGTTTTTCGAGACCTGCCGTACAGATAGGAACAAAAAGCTCTCTGAACCTACTCTTAAGCTCATGATAGAGAGGCGTGAGATGATCCTGCAGTCTTCAGACGTTGCGTTGAATACCGGCAGCTCAATAGACGGATCTCAAAGTCCTTGAAAAACGACCCCAACCGCTTTAATGCCGAAAGTATAAAAGACGCGATTGAGCGGCATAAGGGCTCCAAGGTCTTTGCAAGAAATCTGTCTATTGGGCAAAGCCAGCTCACGAAACTGAAGGCCGATGATTGCAGGATCGTATCCGCCAAACCGGCAGGCTTATTACGTATCTTTTGCAAGAGCAACACGATAGCGGTCGAACGCTTTATGTCATGAAAGTCGGCATTACCTACAGTGTAGGTATGGTAGGTCGTACACAATCAATAGCTAATCGCTTGCTGTTTGTCAAAAGCATTTATTTAAAAAAAAAACGCTTACAAATCTAAAACTTCTTTATTGAAGAGCAATTAATGCGCAAAAATCGCTATCGTTTTGCTCTTGCAAAAGATACGTATAAAGCCTGCGGAGCTTCTGAGGGAGATCAAGAGATTCTATGGGCAGTTGTACACGTCAACCAGTAAACCCGTTGCGAATCCCTAGAGCTACATTGACCCGATACTATACCGAAGACATTCCAGACGTCAGCCTATATAAGATAAGGATGGCTCTGAAACCGCTTAAGAACAACAAGGCACCGGGTGATGACAGAATTACGGCCGAACTCCTGAAAGCGAGTGTAAAACCAGTACTTAAGGCCGTTCAGAAGCTGTTTGATTCCGTCATACTTGACGGGAAAACGCCACAGGTATGGTGCAGGGGTGTGGTGGTACTCTTCTTCAAGAAGGTGACAATACCTTACTAAAGAACTATAGGCCCATCTTACTTCTTAGTCATGTCTACAAGCTGTTTTCAAGAGACATCACAAATCGTCTAGCGGGCAAGTTTGACGATTTCCAGCCTCCCGAACAAGCTGGATCCCGTAAAGGCTTCAGCACCGTAGACCACATACATACGCTGCGGCAGGTAATACAGAAGACTGAAGAGTACAAACTGCCTCTCTGTTTAGTGTTTGTGGACTACGTGAAAGCCTTCGATTCGATCGAGACTTGGGCTGTACTGCAGTCTCTCTAACGGTGCCAAATTGAGTACCGGTACATCGAAGTGTTAAAGTGTTTTAATATAAACGCCACCATGTCAGTTCGACTTCAGGATCAGGCCTCGAAACCCATCCTTCTGCAGCGAGGTGTGAGACAGGGAGACGTTTTATCTCCGAAACTATTCACCCTTACACTGGAGGATGTCTTCAAGTTTCTGGACTGGAAAGGGCTAGGCATCAACGTCAATGGCGAGTACATCACTCACCTTTGGTTTTCCGGCGATTTAGTGGTCATGGCTGAGACCATGGAGTACAATGCTCGATGACCTCAGTAGAGCTTCCAAAAGAGTGGGTCTTAGGATGAACATGGACGAAACCAAGGTGATGTTGAAAGCCCATGTTACACCCAGTCCTATCAAGATCGGAAAATTAATTATGATCACGAATATTTAGCTACATCATGAAGTAGTCGTGCGTCTAACCACATCATGAGCGTTCGATGTTCTATTTCATGAAATGGTCGAACACCTTCATAAAATAACCAATTCAAAGATATAGCCAAGACAGATGCACAATTGTTACCCACGCTCTGTGTTCTGTTTGACTACCTTCACGCGCCTGAAAGCATAAATTAAGACAAAAAAAACATTACACTAATAAATGTTAGCCACAGCCTCAGACCAAATTAAAAGACCAAGACACAGCTCTGCGAACGATACAGTGAAGAATGCCAAAACTACGCGCGCGATTTGTTCAACTAAACTCAGTTTAAGCAAATACAGCGTTCTGATTGGTAGTTTCTCAGCAGTACCAACCAGTATACAGTAGTATACTAAAAATATACTAAGTGTCTTAAACATATGACTTAACAAATATACTACCCACTACATTTTCTACAGATTACTACTTACACAAGTAAGACAAACTGATTAGCGAACGTTATTGTAGTCAGGTTATGTAGAAACATAAGAAACTACTGTTGATCCTTAAACATTTTGATTATGTTAGTTCTAAATATATATCTGCTTACAAATAATATGACAATCGCACAAAATAGCTTATTGTAAGTATAGACTAAACGGCCTAGCGGTGAGCGCACACCAGCATTAGATTTGCACGAGTTAGTAGCAAATAGTTGCCTGGTGCGCAAACTGTTGTATAAAATGAGTTTAGTTGAACTAATTGCGATTAGTTTCATTGGTGAAATCGGCTTTTTGAGGTATTTGTTTCCCTTTTTAGGTAAAATATTCATAAACATTATGTTTTAATTTCGTCCCATTTCTAAGTAAAATAATTTGTTTTATCTATAATTTACCAAGCCAACAAAACTATCCAACACGACCAACACACGCCTCGCTAGCATACTGAGAGACACGTCGCCGTGCCAGCCAGAGCCGTGATTGGTCGGCGTTCGCAGGTGCGCGGGCAGTCTCGATTCTTTGACACACACACAGGCGATGCGCGCCCTTTGACAGTTTGACTAATGCCGACGGACGGCACGTGTAAGATAGAGGTAATTTTTATATCGGTAACCGGTATTAATAAAGGTTGTTTTCAATATTTAACAAAATCGCCAAGTGCGTGTCGGGCCACGTGCATAATAATTATTGCGGACTAAAAAGAGGGTTTCGTTGTTGTTACATGAACATTAGAATGGTTTCAGCGGCTCACAAAGTCTAAAAACGGGCCCACATAGGATGATGTTTTTTTTTAATCGATATTCTCTCGTTTGACCACTATCTCGCCTGATGGTAAGCGATGATGTGTTCTACGGTGAAGCACGCTTGCCTAGATGTGATCTATTCACTCTTGACTTAAACTAAATAAGGACTAAACTAAACTATAAACTCAATTTCCTTAGTATTGTATAACTGCACAGCACGTGTGTGAGTACTATGTACCCAACTGTAAATCTACCCTTTACTGTACCTATACGTCGTTCGTTGACTTGTGTGTGCCCTGGCCGTTGAGTATGTCATGCTCTCTCAAATGTCTCTCTGATGGTGGAGCGTGTGTTGGATCATCCGGTTCCCTTCATGATGGTTGAGCTGGTTGGTGCCAATTTGTGCGTCATTTTCGTGAACGGACGCCGTCAGTTGGGATTGGTCATAACTTCACTGCTTCGGATGTTAATGTTTTTCTAGTATCTATTATATAACTGCACAGTACATGTGTGAGTACTTCTAATACTTTATGTATGTAGGTGGTATAGTGGGTAGTGCTATTCTGGGTGCATTGTCCTCACATGTATGAATTTAATAATGTATGTACCTATGTTCATAAATATTGTAAAAAACTTTTTTTTTTTAAAAGACTACGTATGAAGTTTCTTGTACATTCTTCTCCATAACAAGCTACTTTCCGAATGCACGGTAGAATCATTTTGATGTAACTTTCGAAAGTGCCGCTTGGTAGCCTAGTTGAAATAAAATATCTTTGTCATTGTCATTGTCATTGTCTTTGTCTTTGTCTTAGTTTTACGCTACTCAATTAGTGATGAAGTCGGGTCGAATATTGGCTTTATAGAAGGATATCGACAAAAGAAAAAAAGTTATTTGCTTGGAAATCGAATCTAATTTGACTTTACTTTTACGTTTTAATTACAAAACGTTGAATATACTTCTGCACTAACACAAAATAGACTCCTCCGCGCGCATGCGCCGAATGTACTACGGACTGGTACTGCCAACGACTCCGGCCAATCCAATGCGTTATTCGAGCTTAAACATTATTAATTTAGAAATCATTATTATTAAGGATGTTATGATTTTATTTTTGTATATTTATACATGGTTCATAAGCATATATTTACTATCTGTTTAACACAGCTAACAGGGGCTGGTTTGTGTTAGCAAACTTACGCTTTGAGCTGTCAGCGACAAGCCCTGTGGGCTTGGCTTTGTTGATGCAGTCCTACTTTCAGAGCCGGCATGGTGGCGTGGACTTGAGGGAGAGCGCAACGGTCGTGTAGATCCTCAAGGCAAGTGCGGTGATTTTCTTTCTCGTGGTTGCCACCCTGTTTTTGGTCTAATTCCCTCTGAAATAGACGTAACTGAAAACACCGGGCGACGCAACGCAGGGGTGGCGAAGTCATGCCCCTGGGTGTCCACCATTGAGCAAGATGATTGACAATTGATGGATAGTAATGACCTCCCGCGTGTTTGTGCCGTGCGCGGGGACCCGTACGGAAGGATGATGGGATCCTGGTGGCTGAGCCGATGAGCGTAAGTAGTTTAACGTCTCGGAGGCAACACTCCACTTTGGCCCGGATTTCTTCTCACACGGGAGGCCGAAGCCTAGCTAGCTACAGTCAATCGGCTGCGGGGTCCGGTCAGACGGCCCCCAGGCGAGTTCACTCCCATTGGGGTCTTGCAGACGGCGGCGCTCGCTCGCATCGCTAGTGGTAGCGGTGTGAGTTGGTGCCGTGCAGTCTCGTGAGCAACTAATGGGGGGGCTATATCCCTCGACTAATCCCTGGTGCTACCTTAGCATCGCCACTTGAGCACTCCATGGCGGGGGGGGGATAGTCGAGGGATGAAAATTCTTATCGGGATTTTTTAATGGATCAAATAAATAAAAAATACCACAAGGTGAAAGGACCGGCGAAAGCTGGGACTGCGCTCCAAAAGGCGGGACCGGCGAAAGCTGGGACTGCACACCAGAAGGTGGGACCGGCGCAAGCCGGGACTGCACTTTCCTTAGCAGGAACGCCCAGAGGCGAGACTGCAGTGGGATCGTCTCGAGGTGGGGCTGTGGCGGGACTGTCAAATGACGGTACTGCTGCGGCACTGTCGAGGGTCGGCACTGCTGTGGGACCACCGAAGGGCGGAACTGCAAACCAGCCCACCGGGCATAAAGGTGCTGCCAAAGCTGGCGCGACACGGGACCCTTGCGTTAGAGGTCGAATGACCTCGGACCTTGGGGCCCCGGACGCGACCTGCAAAGACAGCACCTCATCGTCTCCAGGTGGCCGGAATGAATCAGGCTGGCCTCCGGTTGGACGATCTGGGGCGCAGAGGAAAAAGCGCCAAAAGCTGAGACAGCAGGCGGCTTTACAGGGGACTCCTACGGAGGGCCCATCAAAAAGACCGCGTGCTGCTCTCAGCGGTGACAGTGGGGACATGGCGGCCAAGAGAATGAAGACCCAAGGGCAATCATCCTCAACCGGATCCTTTAGGGATGCGGTGGCGGCTGTGAAACTCGCTGTCATCACAGTCAAGTACCCGGAGGAGTACTTGAAGGCGGAGGACTTGGTGCCGATCCAGGAGCTCATAATTGAGAAACTGGAAGTGGCGCCAGATCATCTGCCTGTTCTCACGGTTGCTTCCGGAGTTGTCGCGAGTGCAGTTCATGTATCCTTTTTTTTTTTTTTTTTGTTTCCGGTGTGGAAAATCCTCATTGGATGTCCTCCGCCCTGGGGGGGGCGGAGGGGTCTGTCAGACTCCTACTGACTAAAAACCACCCCGGTGTTCCATCTCACACCTACGCCGGGGGTCGCGGGAACAACGATACTTCCGCAACCCCCGGCTAGTGCCGGCCTCGATCTCGGGTTTGGGGGGAGTGAGGTGTTTGACTCCCCCGCAACGTCTAAGAGGGGCGCGCGTGGAACACTACGCGCCACCACCTCGGGTCCAGATGTGTGGAGGGCAACGGATGTCCCCGAGTCCGTCGCCCCTGGACCCATTTAGGGGGGCCGGAAGAGGGCGCTGTCCGCCCTCCGCCGACGCCCGGCGCGTCTGCTGCGGATTGGGTGATTGGATGAAATCTCCCTCTCCCTCTCCGCAGCCTCCTAAGACGACTGTTTCGCAGAAGGATACCACCGCGTCCCAGGAATCCTCGCTGCCGACCATAGACTCTACTACGGCCGGCAGCGACAGGTCACTGCCTACTTCAGAGATGAGGGCACGGCGTGGCTTCTCCCAAGCGGCACATTCTGCCAGCGTATGCCGCGCCGTGTCCTCCCGGCAGTCGACGCAGTGGTGATACCGGGCGTCCGGCTCCCTGTTTATGCGACACAGGTACTTCCCGAAGCAACCATGCCCCGAGAGCACCTGCGTCACCCGAAACGACAGGGAGCCGTGCCTCCTCCCGAGCCAGCGCTCGAGCACTGGCCGGACCGCCTCGATGGTAATGAGGCCGGCGGTAGGGCGTGAAAGCCTGTCCCGCCATTCCGCCACCAGGACCTCACGAAGCTGAGACTGACGCAACTCTATATGTCGCTGCATCAGCCCTTCGCCCCGCGCCCGCGCTTCCTCGCGCCACCGATATAGTGACGCGAGTACTTTCGCCTCCAGGTCCCAGGGCCGGGATCCAGCCAGTGCACAAGCCGCCTCGTAGGAGATCGTGCGATACCCCCTGATGACTCTGACGGCCATCGCTCTCTGCGGCCTTCGCAGAACAGCGATGCTGCCGGCCGTCAGGTCAGCCGCCCAGATCGGGGCCCCTTACAGGGCCCTCGATCGCACGATCCCCACGTAGAGCCGCCTACAGGCAGCGCTCGGGCCCCCCAGATTGGGAAGCAGCGTTGGCGCCTAAGTTATTGGGCGCGACTGGGGCAGCGCCCCAGTCGCGCCCAATAACTTAGGCGCCAGCCGCCGGAAGTGGGGGCCGAAATCCCACCGGCTGTCGAGCACCAATCCCAGGTACTTCATGGTTGACTCGACAGCAATTCGGGCCCCCCCGACGACGATGTGGGCATCGGGCGGTGGCGCCCGCCGGGGGCCATGAAAGACCATGGCCTCCGACTTGTTGAGGGCCACCTCCAGGCCAAGGCGCCGTATGCGGCTCACCACCTGTGAGACCGCAGCCGTCGCCAGCAACGCTGCCTCCCTGTACGAACTCCCCCGGGCGGTGACCAGCGTATCGTCCGCGTAACACGTCAGGTCTACGCCCGGTTGGAGTTCGCCCCTCAGCACCCAGTCGTACCCGATGTTCCACAGGGGTGGGCCCAGGACCGAGCCCTGTGGAACACCGCACGACATGCGGTGCTGGTTTTCGACGCCATCACGTCCCACGTAGGTGACACACCTCTCCGCCAAATAAGCCCCGACGATGCGGCGGAGGTAGGGAGGCACTCGATGATACCGCAGTGCCTCCCGAACATAACTCCAGGGCTGGGTGTTGAAGGCGTTGGAAATGTCCAAGGACACCGCCAACATCACCCCACCCCGGGACACCACTTCCTCCGCCAGGACTCTCACCTGCGATATCGCGTGGATGGTGGAGCGCCCATGCCGAAAGGCGAACTGGCTTTCGTCCAAGTCCGGCCCCTCTCTGTACAAGTGGCTGACGAGGCGGGCAGCGATTATCCGCTCGAACAGCTTACCCACCTCGTCTAGCAGCACTATGGGCCGGTACGCGGATGGTGAGTCCGCAGGGCGCCCCGCCTTCCTGAGCAGGACCAGACGACCAGATTTCCATAGAGTGGGAAACTGGCCCCGCTCAAGGCACGCTGTGAAGAGTCCTCTCAGCCAGGGCTCTAGCTCCTTCAGAGCGAGGGCTAGCACGTGGCCGTGGATACCGTCGGGCCCCGGAGCCACGTTCTTGGCCCGGAGCCGCATCACGGCCGCCCCCATCTCTTCCTGTGTCACCTCTGGGACGCTGATGGCGTCCTCCTCTGTAGACTCTGCGGCCGTGGGCAAAGCCATCGGCGGCGGGATATGCTCCGCTCTCGCCGGGAAGAGGGCTGCGACTACCTCCTCCAGCAGCTCGGGTTGGAGACTCTCCGTAAGTGGAGGCGCGGCGGCTCGAAGTTTCCCTCGAACCACTCGATAAGGGCGCCCCCAAGGATCCCCGTCTAGAGTCTCCAACATCTCCTCCCTGGCCCGCTTCTTTGCCTCGCCGATGGCCAGCCGCAGAGTCTTCGTCGCCGCGCGGTACACCTCATACCGCGCGGCTTCTTCATCAGGGACCCGACGACGACTCCTTCGGTATCGGGTGTACTGGCGTCTGGCCGCTACGCACGCGACACGCAACTGTGCGATCTCGGCGGACCACCAGTACACCAGGCGCCTCGCTGACTGTGCGTGGACCCGGGGCATGGACGCGTCGCTGATTTGCGTCATCGCCCCGCGGAACCACAGCGCCTCCTGTTCGACGTCGACAGGTCCGGTTGTTGCCGACTCCCGGATCCAGGCCTGGACAATGGTGGCCTCCTCGAGAAGTTCCCTGTCGATGCGCTTGCGCGCCCAGCGTGGACCATCCGTTCGCGGGGCTGGCGTACCGCGGCCGCCGGCGGTCTGGGTGAGAGACGTCGAAACGGATATACCGGTGATCCAATAACGTCTCCACCTCCACGGCGACATGCCAATCGCGGACACGGCTTGCGACAGCAGGGCTAGCGAACGAGACGTCCACTACTGACCCGCCCCCGCTGTCGCACGCACGTGTAAACTGAGCGCCATTATGCGCAATCCATTCCCTCCACTCCATTCCTAGGCCGGGAGTCGGCCGAAGAGCAGCCAAGTTGACGGGGGGGTAAAGAGCCCCCGGCAACCTTGGCCCTCCTTCTCCTCTTCTGCTGCTGCGCGGGTGCGCCACAGGCCTTTCCGCCCGCTCTGTGCCCAACAGGCCTCCCTGCAGCTGTACAGAGGCTGCAGTTTGGTGCCGCGGAGCACTGGGCCGCCTTGTGGCCGGGCTGACCGCAGCGATAGCACTGCTCGCTGCGGTCTATTTCGGCGGTGCATCGTGCCCTGACATGCCCAATGTCCAGGCAACGATAGCACCGCAATGCCCTGGGTTGCAGTAGCTTCACCCTTGCTGAAACCCAACCCACCAACAGTCGCCCACCTTCAGCGACCTTGTTCGCTGCCGCCACCGGGCACCGCACCCAGATTATGCCAAGCCCGGTAGCGTCAGTGCGGATCTCACCCGTCCGCACATCCTCGGACGGACATCCGCCGGCTCGCGCAATGGCCGCCACGACCTCAACTGGGGTCGTCGAGTCGTTCAGACCGTCGACACGCAGCTCTGCCGTCTTCATCGGCCTGCACACCCAGGCCTCAGGGTTGAGGACCTCCCGCAGCTTGGCGGCCAAAATGTCCGCCTTTTCGGCGCTAGAGGCACCCGTCACCTCGAGCAGCCGCGCCCCCGTAATCGCCGGCTTCATTTTGAAGCCGGACGGTGTTCCAAGGTCGGGGAACGCGACTTTGGCCCTCGCCTCTGTCAGGACCGCCTTGTAAGTGACGCCCCTTTCCACGGCTCCGGGCTGCAGCGTTATCACTACAGCCGCGGAGCGTGGGGCTCTGACCTTAGGCGGTCCCGCGGCCTTATTTGTTACCGGTGCGGGTGCTCCAGCGGTTGCCGGCGGCGCCGTCCTCTTCTTTCGACGGCGGCCACTCTTGACCACCGTCGTCCAGTTTTCCGTAAAGGGGCCAGGTGGCGTCGGCGGGGTCGCAGCCGCCGACTGGGAAGTGGGCGCGGACCTAACCTCAGCGGGCTTTCCGGCTTTTTGCCCGGCTCTTGTTGGTGTAACTGCGGCTGCCGGGCCTGGTTTTGCGGGCGCCTCCTTTTTCCGCTTATCCGCAGCGAGCGGTGGGTGGAGGTTTTCGGCCGGCAGTCTCGCCTCTATGGCCTCTAACCGAGCACCCACCATTTGACCACACTTCATCATGCAGATGCGTGCGATCTTTTCGACCTCTGCATCCGCAAGTGCAGCGGCCGACGATGGGGCCGGAGATTGAACCGACGAAGGTGCCAGCGATGGGGCCGTGACGGACGAACCGGCAGCTGCCTTCTGAGCAGCAAACTGCCGCTTGAGGTCCTCCAACTCGGAACGGAGACGGCTGTTCTCCTCCCACAACTTCGCCGTCTCCTCCGTGTTTGTGCGGCTACTGAGGACCTCAACTGCCTCCTGGATGCTGTCCACTGCGTCCTTCAAGGCACGCGTGAACGTGCCCTTTAGGTTGCCCGATTTAGTGGCAACCTTCAGGATGACATTCAGACCGTCTCTCACTTGGTGACTGAGCGCCACCGCTGATGCATCCGCCGTCCGAGCCGTACGCCGCTCTCGGGCCTGTCGGGCCAACTCATTGACCTCGTCTACCGCGACAGCCCGTTGCTGCGCCCGCTTTGCGGCATTCACCTCCGCCTTGTTTGCCCCTAGCAGAGAGGTAGTGGAGCCACCGCTCTGGTCCGCACTCATGTGCCCGGGATCGCTATGCACGCACTCTGCAGGGGCAGGCGTGTCGGGCCGAGGCAAGAAGCGACCCCTTACGTCGCGCTCCGGCACCCGAGCGGTGGCCCCCACCGCGCGACCCCGCCCTCTCCGTCCCGTTGATACTTTCGGGACCGACAGGTTCTCCTCACTTGAGGAGAGACCCAGCGACCCCGAGTCCTTACTGCGCGGACGCTTCCTCCAAACTTTGGAGGTGCCACGCGAGTCCTGGTCAGACAAGTTGCCTCCAGGATCTAAGCCTCCTCGGCTCTTGTTGCCGCCGACGACGGCAAGAGGTACGTCCACATGGGGACTTGAGCCTCCTCGGCTCTTGTTGCCGTCGGCGACGGCAAGCGGTGCATCCACGTCGCGAACACGTTGCTCCAGGTGAACCTGGAGCTCCTTTTCTCGCTCGTGGCGCAGGTCGGCGGTGGTCTGCCGGCCCGCGAGATTATTGGTGCCCCCCTCAGATACGATGGGGCTGCCCTCTAGGAGATCCCTAGAGGGGCGGGATTCGCCCTTGCGTTGCGCAAGGGTACCCGCCTGGGGATTTTTTTCCGTTAGTCTCTGTACCATTTTATTTCCCTTTTTAAGGGTAAGGTCCCTTTCCCAGCGCTAGGGACCGGATACAAACCCTCCGGCCATTCATCCCCTCGGCACGCGAGACCTTGGGATTGGGTTCCATCTCTACTCTACGCCCACTCGACCTACCCTCTGTCAGCAGAGGGGGGAGTAGGCGTTAGATGGCCACCGCAGCGACGGACTTGCCGTCCCGCCTCTAGTCCGGTTCCCTTCACAGAGCATCATGGATGATGATCTGTGTTTGGAACCGTGACCTTTCCTCGTGTGTTGAAATCAGCCACCCGCCCCAACTGTCCACCCAACGCGGGTGGGCAGTTGGCGCCGACGTTGCCCAGGGTGCGCCGCGTGGAAGCTTTCAACTTGCACCCCAGTTCATGTATCCTGCGACAACTCTGAAGCAGCTAACTAGTTTCGGGGTGCCATCCACAATGTGGAAATTGGCTCCCTGAAACTCAAGGTCGTCGACGCCAAGGACCTTCCAAAGCCAGTCAAAATGGCATGGAAGAGTAGGAACTTGGCGTTGAAAGACTCTGCCCGGGCCATTCGACTGCTCCAGCGGCTTAACCCTGCCTTGAGGACGGACGACTGGAAGGTCGTGAATACTCTCACTGAGCAGACCGTCGTATCGTCCTTATGGACGGGGTGTCCGCTGGGGTCATCAAGGCCGCGGGCTACTCTCTTCCAGGAGGAATTGAACGTTATTCGTTCAAGCTCCTGGAAGAGGACAAGAGAGAGTAATATGTATTAGAGGTGCAAGGAAACGACCGTCTGACTCAATAGTTAGTTTATTACTGGTTTACCCACTATAGAACGCTACATATATTACATCCCTCCAACATTAATTTGGAAACCTGTAACAATGGACAATAATATGTATAATATATGCACAATAACAAAACATTTAACAAGCGATCTTATAATTAACTTAGAAATATTGCTTATAATTAACAGGTTTACGCGATCTCTGGGTGCGTCCAATCGAAGGAACTTTCGCAGAACTAGCGCTAGGTTCAACATTGGGACTAACGACAACCTCAGCTGGTTCCAAATCCAAATCATTGCTGACACTTTCGCATGCCTCTGCCCACTCCTCATTGTCATCATCTCTCTGTGGCATTAACCCATTATCATCTGTTGCCAACACCAACATTTCCTCACTATTTGTCAAGACCGGCACCCAAGCCCACGTCAGTGGCCAAAACAGAAGACGGTGAATTAGATACCGGCGTTGGCGTCGCGGGTGGTGCTTGGCTCTGACTGAGAGGAGAGTGCGGATTCTGCAGCGGTGGCGCTGGTGAAACGCTCGGTCCGAGTAACAATGAGCTACCTATTCCGTCCGTTTTCCTAGCGTCACTATTATTCATACCATCTTTACTTATTAACTTTCTCATTTGATCGATATGTGTGTAACAGTAACAATCATAATCTTTAAAATAAATTTCAAACATTCTTGATCCTATTATTTTTTTTACAATTGCTGCGCTCCAAATGCTTTTTCTTGCTATAAACCACTTCGCCCAAACAGTGTCACCTATTTTAAAACATCGATTACGTGGTAATGACGCTGCTTCGTTTTTTTTTATCTAGGTCATTTTTTTTTTGGTAGTACAAGGTCCAACCTGCACCTCAAATTACGGCCTAACATCAACATAGCCGGTGTCGAACTGGTAGCACAATGAACTGTATTCCTATATTGAAATAGAAAACCTTGCAATTGATCTACAGTCGGTGTCGAACTGGTAGCACAATGAACTGTATTCCTATATTGAAATAGAAAACCTTGCAATTGATCTACAGTACTCTTTTGGCACAATTGTTTATCTGAAAGTATACATTTTATCATTTTTTTACAAGTTTTTACGGAGAAAACAATTCTTTTAACTTTAAAATAAGCGCACTGGTTGAAGTACTACGATCCATATAGATGCATTCCAGCCATTTTGAGTACGCATCTACTACAATTAGGTAAACAGCCTGACCTATAGATATGTAGTCAATATGAATGCGGTGCCATGGCGTTGCCGGGCGCGGCCAGGGCGCGGGGGAGGCCGCGGGCGGCGCGCAGCGCACAGCGGAGCACGCGCCGCACGCGCCCACCCATCATTCTATGTCACGGTCAATCCCGGGCCACCACATCCTACTACGAGCCGCACTCTTTGTTTTCACTACCCCGAAATGCCCGGAATGCAACTCCTTTAGCATTTTTTCTCTAAACACAGCCGGACTTACTATTCTGTGTCCGCGAAACAAACAACCATTGATCACTTCTAAATCCCCCTTGCATTGAAAATATGGTAGAATTTTATTGCATTTAATTTTTCTAGGCCAGCCACAGTTCATGTACTTAATTACTGTCCTCACTAATTTATCAGAAACGATTGCATTTTTTAAATCATTAAATAAAACCGGTTCTACACTCTCCTCCATAAACAGAAAATACTTAGAACTAGCATCGGGTTTATCTTCGCTGGCTGACATTGATAACGGTGCGCGGGAGAAATAATCTGCCACATCGTTACTTTTACCATCTATATATTTAGGTATATAGTTATAAGCGGATAAAATTATGGCATATCTTTGCAGACGTAACGCGGCGGTTACCGAAACCCCCTTGTTTTTGTCGAAAATCGATAACAACGGCCTATGGTCTGTTTTTAGTATAAACGGTTCCTTACGGCCGTACACGTATTGGTGGAAATGCTTTACACCAAATATAATAGCAGTCGCTTCCTTTTGGATTTGACTGTAGTTCTTCTCGCTAGTTGATAAGGAACGCGAGGCGAAATCTATCGGTCGCTCGCGGCCGTCTGCGTCTCGGTGCGCGAGAACAGCGCCGAGGCCGGCGGGCCCAGCGTCTACAGTCAACATCAGCGGCGCCTCTGGGTCAAAGTGCGCTAGTACGCGATCACTACTCAACTCCCTTTTTACGCTCTCGAACGCAGTCTGCTGGCGCTCTCCCAACTGCCATTCTGCACCCTTACGAAGTAGTTCGTGTAATGGGTTTAATAAAGCCGATGCGTTTGGTATAAAATTTCTGTAATAATTAACTACCCCCAGAAAACGCTTAACGCCTAATACGTCAGTAGGCGCCGGCGCGTCTAAGATAGCTTCAACTTTTGAAGGACATGTTCTTAAACCGTTTCTATCAAATTCAAATTCAAATTCAATTTATTGCATCCATAATGTACATACAGGTGTTAAATATAGGTTACAGAAACAATTATGGACCCTGTCGGGCACAGCAACATTCTAGATACAGTCTAGTGTCTAGGAGAGAGGAATAGCGCTTAATATTTTTGCATAATAACATTTCAGTTGTATTTCCTATGTTTTTATTTGGTATAATGTACCTACTAATATGTCTATGTTTTTCTATTTTTATGTCATGTTGTGTACTATTATCGTCTATTATTACCTAATTATTAATTTATTCACCTAAATTGAATTAAAATTAGTATATTTTAAATGCATAATTTATATTAAATAAAATTATTAAATAAAATTATTATTAATGCTTATTATGTCTATTTATTAATGTCGTTTTACATAACGAGTTATCTTTATTTTTAATTGAATTGAATTTATCCGTCAAATGTTTTTAAAATTTGTTTTTATTTGGTTTAATGTACCTTCTTCTTCTCTTCTTCTTCTTCTTCGTATCGATGGTACATTTGATCAAACTTTTTGAGCCCAGTAGGTGGCCACGTTTATTGCAGCGTCAGAGGCATTATACAGGTCATTCATGGTGCAGGTGAATGGACAGTCGGGACACTCCAGCAAGTGGGGCATAGTCTGTACAGGAGCACCGCAATCGCACCCAGCGTGCAATGGACCAATAATCCCCCATTTTGCCATATTATATTTGCAGCGGCCTACCTGGGTGCGCAACCGATTCAATGCCTTCCACACGGGCCACTGCAGTTCATGCCCGAGGGGTAGATGCTCCTTGGGCTTAATGAAGTCATGAGGTGGTGGGTACTTCTCTAGCCACAGTTTGCTCCTCTCCCTAGACGGCCTGTCCTGGATTGACCGTGTGGTTCGCAGGAAGCTCTTTCGACTTTTTAGTCTACCCCGAGTTGTTAAGTGGTCGTAGAGGGGATGTCGGGAATCGGATTCCTGCTTCTTCTTTTCCATCGCGCATGCGACATCCCTTCGTACAGCAGGAGGTGCAATACCCGCTAGTGGGTAGAGCTTATTTAGTGGAGTTGGTTTTAAGCAGCCCGATATTATCCGACACGTCTCATTTAGGGCGGTGTCTACTTGCTTTGCGTGGGAGGATCGGTGCCACACTGGGCACGCAAACTCGCCAGCAGAGAAACAAATAGACATGCCGGTTGTGCGCAGAACATCGGGTGTTGCCCCCCAGTTGGTGGAAATAAGACGATGGAGCAAGTTATTCCGGGTCCCCACCTTCTGCTTTGTTTTATAGCAATGCGATTTATACGTTAAAGCCCTGTCTAGCGTCACACCCAGATATGTAGGGTTCGGGCAATGTTCGACCTTAGTTCCCCGCCACGTGATGTTGAGTGTCCGGTTTGCGTGCATGTTGCGAAGGTGGAATGCGCACGACTGTGTCTTCGATGGGTTTGGTCGCAGAGCATTGCGATCATAGTAGACTCCCAGTAAGTCAAGTGCCATTGTCAGTGTCAGTTCCACATCCTCGAAAGTCGCTGCCTGTGTCGCCAGAGCCAAGTCATCCGCGTACAAGAACCGCACTGTGTGTTGGGTGGTGGGCTGGTCATTCATTAATGTACCTACTAATATATCTATATTTTCATATTTTTATGTCATGCCATGTCATGTACTATTATTATCTATTTATTAATTAATTCACCTTAATTGATTTAAAATTAGTATACTTGAAATGCATAGTTTATTTAATTATATGTCCTTATTATATTTTGAGTCAAATGAGTGATCTTTATTTTTTATTGAATTTATCCGTCAAATATTCTTCAATTGTGTAATAGCTTTTATTAATTAAGAATTGTTTTAATTTATTTATAAATATATTGTTTTTATTTACTTGTTTTATATTTTCCGGTAATTTATTATATATTTTTATCGACATTGCGTACGGACTAGAAGAGTGCAATTTAAGGCGAGAGGAGGGTAGATCTAGTCTGTTTCTGTGGCGCAACGAATAATTTGTTTGCATGTCTTCCCGTGTGTTGTAAGTATCTGGGTATTTGCGGACTAGTTTACATAATTCTAAAATGTAAATACCAGTCAAGGTAAGGATTTTGTATTTCTGGAAATAAGGCTTGCAACTGTCTGTTTGTTCGATGTTAGTTATTATTCTTATCAGCTTTTTTTGTAGGATAAATAGGGAGGGAGCGTCCGTGCTATTTCCCCATAAGATAACGCCATAGCTAAACCAAGCGTGGGCATACGCGTAGTATATCACTAATGCGGTTTGCAGGCTGGTAGATTTTTTAATTTCACGGAGGGCATATGAAAACTTTGATATTTTCGATTTAACTTTCTGTATGTGGGTTTTCCAATTTATATGAGTGTCTATTGTTAAACCTAAGAGAGTGAAATCATTAACTGCTTCTATTTTATGTTCATTGTACGTATAGTTTAAATAAATTGGGTTTTTTTGCCGGGGGTGAAAGGTAATTAATTTTGTTTTGGTGAAGTTAATTTCAAGATTATGTTCGCTCATCCAATCTATTATTTGATTAAGAATGGTGGTAAATTTTTCGTTAATATTATCATTTATTTGGCATGAGGTGAGGATAGAAATATCATCAGCAAACAATACACATGGCCCGTCTATGATTTTGGGAAGGTCGTTAATGTAAATAAGGAATAACAGGCCGCCTGCTACACTTCCCTGGGGAATAGATGCATGTATTGGTCTAACATCTGACCTAATACGCTGTGTTTCTTTTTTTACCTTATCATGATATTCAACCTCTACGAATTGCTCTCTGCCCCTTAAATATGATGCAAACCAGTCATGGGCTTTCCCGCGTATTCCTATTCCGTATAGCTTGTTTAATAGAATTTTAAATTGGACCTTGTCATACGCTTTGGTCATATCAAGCAGTATTCCGACTGCGTATTGCTTGTTATTTAATATATTTAGAGCTTCTTGGATATACTTGTAAACTGCTAATGTTGTTGACCTATTTTTGCGAAATCCGTTTTGGCAATCATTAAATATGCTATATTTTTCACAAAATGTATATACACGATCGCACATTGCTTTTTCAAAAACTTTTGATGTTGTGGGCAGAAGGGCGATCGGTCTATAGTTGTTTGGGTCTGTTTTGGCATCTTTTTTATGAATTGGCTTTATTAAGGCTTTTTTCAGTTGGTTTGGGAATATGCCTTCTTCGAACGATTGATTTATTAACATATAAAATGGAAAGGTAAGTTCATCAGCACACTGTCTGAAAAGGCTTGGTGGGAGTTCATCTACGCCGTAGCTATTTTTATTTTTTAGGTTTTTCAAAATTTTATTTACTTCGTCTCCATCGACTGGGCTAAGAAACATGGTATTTTCGGTGGGGTTAATCACAGAGGGTTCTCTTGATTTGAAGCTGGCTGTCTGGGTGCTATTTTCTCCAATGGATGCGATGAAGTTATTAAATATGTTAGCTACTTGTTTAGGTTCACATATTAGGTTTGTCGTTTGTAAAGTTATATTTTGTTTATCGTTTTTAGTTTTTTTATTTGTTCGTTCTTTTACAATATTCCACATGGTTTTAACTTTATTTGTTGATTTATTCATTTTATTTATGTAGTATAATTTTTTTGCCGTTGTTATAGTATTTTTTAGGATCTTTTCATATTTTTTATAGTATCTCGTAAGAACTGGATTATTTATTTTTAGGGATAGTAATTTTAATAGTCTTTTATTTTTACAAGATTGTTTTATACCAACGGTTAGCCAATAATTATTATGTTTTGTTTTCAATTTAAGTCTACGTGTAGGGATACATTCATCTAAGATGAATGCCAGTATGTTATGAAAAGATTGATAGTTCTCATCTATATATTTATTTGGCAGTATGATATTGTTCCAGTTTTGGTTGTTTAGTTTGGATTTAAATTTTTGTATATTACCGATACTATCGATGACGTAGCCTAAATACGTTACGCTTTTGTTAAAAAAACAACACTTATCCTTCTGCAGCCGTAAACCAGCATCCTGTAATCTTTCTAAAACTTGTCGTAATCTAGACATATGTATTTCTTTGCTGGGCCCCGTAATACAGATGTCATCCAACCAAACGCTAATCCCTTCAATACCTGCCAACAAAGTCTCCATAGCCCTCTGAAAAATCGCGGGCGCACAGGCCAGACCATAGACCAACCGTGTATAAGAAAACAGGCCTTTGTGCGTATTAATTGTACACATTGCTCAAATCAATTTTTGAATAATGCTCCCCTCCCCCTATACTAGAAAAGACCTCTTCTATACGGGGCAAGGGATACTTATCAATCTTTAAATCTTTGTTCAGCGTTAAATCACCAGCAGTTTTTAATTTACCGTTTTCCTTCAATACTGGAACAATTGGCGTTGCGTAATCTGCATAACTGACCGGTATAAGTATACCTAAACTGACGAGCCTATCTAGTTCTTTGCTAACTCTGTCCTTGAGCGCGAAAGGCACTTCTTTTAACTTTAAGTCTATTTCGAACTTATTGAAACAACCCAATTCGTCTCGCCATAGGCTTTGGAAATCTATTAAGGATCGTTGCACTTCATCAGGGTTTTTATAAATACTTATATTATAATTATCAGTAGTCAAATACATTTTGAATTTAGTCATGAAATTACGACCTAGAAGTGGGGGGCCACCATTTTCTAAAACATAAATTTTAACTTTCTGGCATGATTTTAAATATGTAACCGTTGCAATAAAATAACCCACAGGCGTGATTTTGTGACCATTATATAAACACATTTTTAAATCGCTCTTTAACAGTTTACTACTAGAAAAATGCTGTAAATATAGGCTTTTCGATATAACTGAACTGCCTGAACCTGTGTCTAACTCCATACACATTCCTATATCGTTTAACACCACTGATATTTTATAGGATTATTGTCAACATACCTCAAATTAAAAAGTTGACATTCCCTGCAACCCTCTTGAAATGTATCTATTTCCTCCGTACCAATATTATGCACATTTAACATTTTAACCGTACACAACTTTTTCAAATGCCCTTTTTGTCCACATACTAAGCACTTGTAGTTCTTAAATCTACACTTTGCCGCAACGTGGTTCTTCATACCACACACTGTACAACGCGCTTGGTTGCCACCGTTGCCATCCACCACGGCGGCCGTGCCGGCGGAGCCCGCTTGACGTGACGCAGCCCTTGCGGCGCCAGCTCCAACCCGCACGTAAAACACCAGTTCCTCCTTCACTGCAACCTCGCCTGCGCTGATGGTGTCGCCTGCGCCTGCGCCAACCACGCGCGCCTGTCTTGCGCATGACGCCTTCTGCACGGCCTCTAATGCACTTGCGAATGTTAGGGTCTTGGAGTCACATTCAAAAAGTTTGTCACGCTCATGTCCTGTTTTAAAGCCCAGCACGAACCGGTCTCCTCTCAGTACGGTTTCCAGTTCTGTGCCAAAATCACAGTATACGGCCAGCCCTCGCAGCCGTGCTGCACACTCCTCGATGCTTTCACCGTCGGATCTTGACGCTTCATAAAATTTTGCCCTATCAGCAAATGTCGACCTTTTTGGCGTGAAATGTTTGTTGAGTACTAGAACTAGCTCGTTGTAGGTAACGTCTTTGAGTTTCTTCGGATGAACCAGGTTCCGAAGCAGACGGTACGAATCGTCTGACAGATGCGTCAACAAAACCGCACTTTGATTTGCATCTTTTATGTCGTTCAACTTGATAAATTGCGTCAATTTACCATAAAACAGTTCCCACTCTTGTGTTTTATAGTCAAAAACGTCTAAATTGCCGAGAAAACTTGGCATTTTTTTATTTTATTTAACTCGCGGGTACTTTTTTTTCGTCGCCAGATAATATGTATTAGAGGTGCAAGGAAACGACCGTCTTACTCAATAGCTAGTTTATTACTGGTTTACCCACTATCGAACGCTACATATATTACAGAGAGGCACTGCGGAAGCAGGAGTGGAGCCCTCCGATGATGGTCCGCTGCAATGTGAGGAGGACATCGACGAGGCCTCTGCTGACGACGTAGCGCAGGGGGCACAGATCCAGACCGGGGCGTCAGAGGCGGACCTCGAGGATGACATCCTTGAGGGCCTCGATACCTTGGCGATTGAGTCGCCTACTGCTCTCGAGGAGGGTGCGATGGAGAGGGAGCCTCAAAACTAAGGCACTCCAACAATAAAACAAACCCATCAAGTTATTCAAGATGGAGGGACTAAGGTGTGTACAAATCAATTTGCATCATTGCAGAGCCGCTACTGCCCTTATTATGCCATATGACATTGCCTTGATACAGGAACCTTATCTGTATAAGGGGACTATAAAAGGCTTAGGTGGGACAGGAGGCATGGTGCTCTATGACTGTCCAACTAATGACGCGAGGACTTGCATCTATATCAGGGGTGGTATAGAGGCAATGCCCTTACGTACTTTCTGTTACAGGGATCTCACAACAGCTCTGATCCAAGTGGGGGCGTGAACAGAGAAAAGGAGAATTATCCTTGCCTCTGCCTACCTCCCATTTGAACAAAAGGAACCAGTAACACCTCAAATCAGAAGACTGGTTGACTACGGCAACCAAGAAAATCTCGACATGATACTTGGCTGCGATGCGAATGCTCACCACGTCGTTTGGGGCAGCTCAGATGTCAACAAACGAGGGGAAGATTTGTTGGACTTTGTGGTAAGCTCTTCTTTACAAATTGACCTCTGCGAGAACTGAAGTTATTGACCTGACACTGGCTTCAAACAGAGCCAGCGCTCATATTGAAATCTCTTTGTCTGACCATAATTATATATGCTTTAGGTTTAGGACGGCGGAAGAAGCCGAAACTAGACGAAGGAGAAACCCAAGGCATACAAATTGGGACTCATACAGGAGGGACCTCAAAGTAAATCTAGGGAGCCCTAAAGGTAAGCTTAATTCCATACTGGATATAGAATTCGAAGCGGACAGAATCAAGGCGAGGGTAGATGGCGCTAGTGCCAATGTTAACTTCGGCTCCGTAATTAAAATTGTTTTTAAATTATCTAAATCGTTTTCAAGTGTGAATAAGTAGTGCAATAGCATCAGTGTATTCCAATAAACAAGTGACAGTGTTAGCAAACAATCCTGTCAGTGAATACTAGTGATATAACTGAAACTATAAAATAGTGTAAACTTTGTGTACACAAATGTAAAACACAATAATCTTTGTATAAATAAGGATTTAAAACAAACAGTACTAAAACCTAGTGACTAATGACAGTGCATATTTGATCGTTTTACATTAAAAACACTTAAAAAGCAACAAAAACACATTTTTCAAATCTCGGTCACTGTTACAATAACAAGAAAAAACAACGGTCACATTAAAATTCAAAAATATCGAAAATAAAAACAGTAAACAGTAAACTATTTAGAAAAGTAAAACTATTTTCGTCAAGGAATTAATTGACCGTTTGGCTAAGCTGTCTAAAGGTGGGTCTCTTTTTGAGAGTCGCGGTGCACGCTCGAGGCCCGAGTTCAAACCCAGCCCAAGCAAAAGTATCTATTATTTCTTGATCTTTATCAGCAAAAAAAAATGGAATTCTTAGAAAACATTACGTTTCGGATGAGAAAACGTGCTACATCACTTTCAAACGACACAATAAACGAAAGTACGTATAATAATTCGGCGAAATCACCGCTAGATGGCACATCTAGTAGCCTACCTCCTAATATATCCGATGATGAAAGGGAAGAAGAAATCTTGCAGCTTAAAAATGAACTACAAAAAGTTAATCTACAACTAAGCGCAGCTCACGCAGAAATTAATAACTTATCATTAGAAAACATGAAGTTAAAACAAGAAATAAAACATTTAGATACAAAGCACAAGATAATGAAACAAGTTACAAGTAAATTAACATCTGAGACAACCGTTACCCCAAAGAAAAAAGCAAAAAAAATACTGGCAAAATACACTCAACTAGGCTGGGTTCTTCATGGTTGTCATAGTTCAGTCACAGCCAAGTTAAACTTCTGCGGAAAACTCGAGCGCAAAGATGAAGAACTTTCTATTGAAGAGCTGATCAAGAGTAATTTAAAACAAGAGTTATTATGCATCGAGCCGCGAAGACCAAGAGAAGATCCCGAGCAACGAGCCCTTCAAATCCTAGAAGATACAAGCAAGCTTCTGCCACAGAGAAGATTCAAAACCGGTCTACCATGGAAGGAGAAGAACTATTAGATTCCGAACAACTACAAAGAAGCCGAACGACGCTTGCGTTCCTTAAAAAAGAGACTGGAAAGATACGAAAACCTCAAATCAAAATATGAAAGAAGAATAGAGAACCTGTTCCAGTCGCGGTACGCAGAAACAGCTGCCATACCAGCTCTAGAGGGAAGAACGTGGTTCCTGCCACACTTTTCAGTTACCAATCCAGCGAAGCCTCATAAACAACCTTGGTGGCCTATGAAGAAGACAGTAGCCGCGCAAACTAGGAAAGATATGCCTCTCAACGCTCGTCGCTACCTCGAACTGCCCACTTCACATATATTCAAAGCAGAACAACTGTGGGTTCGAGCCAGTCAGATGAAGAGCTTCAGAGCTGAAATACAACGAATCAAGAATGGAGACACATCCAATCCCATATTGGACGAAAAAGAAGAGAACGCCAAGTTGTACATAGCTCACGTCCACGAGAGACTTCATCATGGCGGGTTGGAAATGGTCGTAAACGAGCTGAGACAACGGCTGCGGATCTCTAAGATACGTCCAGCAGTAAGATGTATTGTGAAGAGCTGTCTACCGTGCCGAATTAGAAAAGCGAAGCCTGCAAGTCCATTTACAGGAGATTTGCCACCAGCGCGCCTCGCACATCACGCACGTCCCTTTACCTTCAAGGGGTTTGACTACTTCGGCCCAATAGAAGTGACAGTTGCGCGCCATCATGAGAAAAGATATGGGGCGCTCTTCACCTGCATGACTTCAAGAGCGATTGACATCGAAGTCACACACTCGTCGAGTGCTGATTCTGCTATATCAGCCCTAAGAAGATTTATGGCCAGAAGAGGCTGTCCGAAGAAATTGTGGAGCGACAACGCTACGTGCTTCAAAGCAGCAGACAAGGAGCTCGACAAAGCAGCACTAGAAGCCTTGGAACACGAAGCTACGTGTTGCCACATCAAGTGAAAGTATATTCCTCCATCAGCACCATTCATGGGAGGAACCTGAGCAAGAATGGTCCGGTCCGTTAAAGAAGCACTGAAGATTACCCTGAATGAAAAATATCCAAGCGACGAAACGCTGGTGACGCATCTAATAGAAGTAGAAAACACAGTAAATTCGCGTCTACTCACCCATGTCTCGGTGGACCCAGCAGAACCCGAGGCTCTGGCGCCTAACCATATCCTCTCCCATTGGGCCGAATCCTCATGTACCAGTGCCATGTCACTTTGAAGAGAAAGACCTGACAGCCCACCGGCAATGGAAGAGAGCACAGATCCTGACTGATATCTTCTAGAGGAGATGGGTGAAAGAGTATTTACCCTTATTCCAATACTGGCGGGATCCTACAAACACTGGAACTCAGCCAAAGGTCGGTGACCTCGCCATCATCTGTGACAACAACCTCCCCCGCAATACCTGGCCACTCTGTCTGTCTGTCTGTCTGTCTGTCTGTCTGTCTGTCTGTCTGTCTGTCTGTCTGTCTGTCTGTCTGTCTGTCTGTCTGTCTGTCTGTCTGTCTGTCTGTCTGTCTGTCTGTCTGTCTGTCTGTCTGTCTGTCTGTCTGTCTGTCTGTCTGTCTGTCTGTCTGTCTGTCTGTCTGTCTGTCTGTCTGTCTGTCTGTCTGTCTGTCTGTCTGTCTGTCTGTCTGTCTGTCTGTCTGTCTGTCTGTCTGTCTGTCTGTCTGTCTGTCTGTCTGTCTGTCTGTCTGTCTGTCTGTCTGTCTGTCTGTCTGTCTGTCTGTCTGTCTGTCTGTCTGTCTGTCTGTCTGTCTGTCTGTCTGTCTGTCTGTCTGTCTGTCTGTCTGTCTGTCTGTCTGTCTGTCTGTCTGTCTGTCTGTCTGTCTGTCTGTCTGTCTGTCTGTCTGTCTGTCTGTCTGTCTGTCTGTCTGTCTGTCTGTCTGTCTGTCTGTCTGTCTGTCTGTCTGTCTGTCTGTCTGTCTGTCTGTCTGTCTGTCTGTCTGTCTGTCTGTCTGTCTGTCTGTCTGTCTGTCTGTCTGTCTGTCTGTCTGTCTGTCTGTCTGTCTGTCTGTCTGTCTGTCTGTCTGTCTGTCTGTCTGTCTGTCTGTCTGTCTGTCTGTCTGTCTGTCTGTCTGTCTGTCTGTCTGTCTGTCTGTCTGTCTGTCTGTCTGTCTGTCTGTCTGTCTGTCTGTCTGTCTGTCTGTCTGTCTGTCTGTCTGTCTGTCTGTCTGTCTGTCTGTCTGTCTGTCTGTCTGTCTGTCTGTCTGTCTGTCTGTCTGTCTGTCTGTCTGTCTGTCTGTCTGTCTGTCTGTCTGTCTGTCTGTCTGTCTGTCTGTCTGTCTGTCTGTCTGTCTGTCTGTCTGTCTGTCTGTCTGTCTGTCTGTCTGTCTGTCTGTCTGTCTGTCTGTCTGTCTGTCTGTCTGTCTGTCTGTCTGTCTGTCTGTCTGTCTGTCTGTCTGTCTGTCTGTCTGTCTGTCTGTCTGTCTGTCTGTCTGTCTGTCTGTCTGTCTGTCTGTCTGTCTGTCTGTCTGTCTGTCTGTCTGTCTGTCTGTCTGTCTGTCTGTCTGTCTGTCTGTCTGTCTGTCTGTCTGTCTGTCTGTCTGTCTGTCTGTCTGTCTGTCTGTCTGTCTGTCTGTCTGTCTGTCTGTCTGTCTGTCTGTCTGTCTGTCTGT
Source organism: Anorthoa munda (assembly GCA_945859665.1). NCBI lineage: Eukaryota > Metazoa > Arthropoda > Insecta > Lepidoptera > Noctuidae > Anorthoa > Anorthoa munda. The sequence continues at coordinate 653,374 of OX243918.1, forward strand.
CTGTCTGTCTGTCTGTCTGTCTGTCTGTCTGTCTGTCTGTCTGTCTGTCTGTCTGTCTGTCTGTCTGTCTGTCTGTCTGTCTGTCTGTCTGTCTGTCTGTCTGTCTGTCTGTCTGTCTGTCTGTCTGTCTGTCTGTCTGTCTGTCTGTCTGTCTGTCTGTCTGTCTGTCTGTCTGTCTGTCTGTCTGTCTGTCTGTCTGTCTGTCTGTCTGTCTGTCTGTCTGTCTGTCTGTCTGTCTGTCTGTCTGTCTGTCTGTCTGTCTGTCTGTCTGTCTGTCTGTCTGTCTGTCTGTCTGTCTGTCTGTCTGTCTGTCTGTCTGTCTGTCTGTCTGTCTGTCTGTCTGTCTGTCTGTCTGTCTGTCTGTCTGTCTGTCTGTCTGTCTGTCTGTCTGTCTGTCTGTCTGTCTGTCTGTCTGTCTGTCTGTCTGTCTGTCTGTCTGTCTGTCTGTCTGTCTGTCTGTCTGTCTGTCTGTCTGTCTGTCTGTCTGTCTGTCTGTCTGTCTGTCTGTCTGTCTGTCTGTCTGTCTGTCTGTCTGTCTGCTCTACCGATTTAGATGAAATTTGGTAAAAAGATAGTTTGAGACCTTGGAACGGACATAGGCTACATTTTTTTGCAAAAAATGCGAAGTGGGAGAAATGGGAGGGAGGTTAATTTTGAATGAAACTTCTTATTATGGCTTAAGCCGCTGAACCGATTAAGCTGAAATTTGGTGTGAAGATAGTTTGATACCCTGGGCAGGACTTAGGATACTTCTTTTTTGCATAAAACACAAAGGGGAAGAAATAGGAAGGTGGGTTAGATTTGTATCACATCATCAGCCTATTACTGTTCCCACTGCTGGGACACAGGCCTCCTCTCAGTGAGAGGGAGATTTTTTTTTTTTTTGTCTGTTATAGGCTTGCGCTTGACCACTATCTCACCTGATGGTAAGCGATGATGTGGTCCACGATGGAGCACGCTTGCCTAGAAGTAACCTATTCACTCTTGATTTAAAGACCCCTAGATTGTAGCTATCGGGAAACACAGACTCCGGCAGGGAATTCCACTCCTTAGCTGTACGCACAATAAAAGTATTCTCAAAACGCTTAGTGCGTATGGGTGGGATGTCCACCATGTACCGATGGCGCATCGCCGTACATCTGGTAGTCCGATGATGAAACGGGCTGGGTGGGATTAGATCATGCAATTCCTTCGCACACTCCCCGAAATGTAACCGATAAAAAACCGACAAGCTGTCAACTCGGCGACGATGTTCAAGGCTCTGGAGCTTTGACTTAACCAGTGCCTCATCGCCGATGAGCCTCTTGGCCCGCTTTTCGATCGACTCTAGTGCATCTAGCTGGTATTTGGCAGATCCGTCCCAGAGATGAGAACAGTACTCCATGCATGATCGAACTTGCGCTTGATACAAGCTGAGCAGCTGTTCTGGCGTGAAGTACCTTCTCACCTTCGCAAGGATCCCCAACTTTTTGGCAGCCAGCTGAGCCTTTGCCTCAATGTATGGGCCAAAATTGAGAGTCGATGTCAACGTAACGCCAAGAAGCTCAAGATGGTCAGTTATTGGCACGGTCACATCGCGGAAAGTTGGAGCCGGGTGAAATTGGCTCTTTTTAGCGGAAAAAAGACACGCCTGGGTTTTAGCAGCATTAAACTTGACCAGATTGGCATCGCCCCATTCGGAGACTGCCTGCAAGGACAGGTTCAAGCGCTCCACCATGGCCTCCCGGAGAGACCCGGTACGGACAGAGGCCCGGTAGCACGAGCGTTGGACAAGTATCTCTCAGTAACAGTGCTGTCGCCTGCATACCCAAAGGTTTTAGCAGATCGTTAATGTGCCGCAAGAATAAAGTTGCTGAAAGTACTGACCCCTGAGGGACCCTGGCATTAATATCCAAGTGGTCCGACGAGCAGCCATCGATAACCACTCGAATGGACCGATCTCTCAGGAAGTCAGCAATCCAATCACACAGACCACCGGGCAAACCGAATGAAGGAAGCTTACTAATAAGGCTTTCATGCCAGACCCTATCAAAAGCCTTCGAGATGTCGAGGGAGACGGCAAGCGCTTTCCCGTGCCTCTCAATGGCCTCAATCCAGATGTGAATGGCATACGTTTGAAGATCCTCAGTAGACCGATTTAGGCGGAAGCCGTATTGGCGGGCACTTAGGATATCGTTTGCTTCTAGGTATGCCAGGAGCTTAGAATTGAGTACACGTTCCATACTCTTACAGAGTATGGAGTTTACAGATATGGGTCTGTAGTTGGCCGGGTCAGCCCGACTGCCCTTCTTGGGCACAGGCTGAACGCTAGCTTGCTTCCATGCATTCGGCACTTTTCCAGTCTCATATGAAAGGCAAAACAGGCGTGTCAGGATCGGAGACAGTTCAGGCGCACAAGTTCTCAGAACAATTGCCGGTATCCAATCCGGGCCACTAGCTTTGTTCACGTCAAGGTTGCGCAGCACCATACCTTTTGATGGATACGAATGTCCGACATACTCGTCTCGCATCCATCAGGAGAAGGAGGGGGGCGCGCGTCACCAGGATTCAGACGTGACGATTCCGCAAAAAGAGAGGCAAATAAATTTGCCTTCTACTCAGCGGAGTGGGCCAGTGTTCCGTCGGGTTTCAGCAGTGGTGGTAGTGAGGGACGGCAGAAATTCGATTCAACCGACTTAGGCAGGGACCAGAACGCTTTACTACCGGCTGGGTAGGAAGCAAGTTTGGTCCCAATACGGCTTATGTGGTCAAACCGAACCCTTCGCAATACCGTCTTGCAGGACTTGGCAGCCCTATTAAAGGCTCCCTTCCGCTGGCCCACGTCGCCTTGCGCGTCCGAGCGTCGACCCATGCCAGGTACGCCTGATGTTTAAGCGTGTTGGTGCGATTGCACTCGGCGCCAAACCATGGCCGGTCTTCGCTAGACATTGGTACGTCAGAGAACGGAATGTAGTACTCCATTCCCTGACGCAACACATCCGTCACGGCGTCCGCGCACGACGATGGATCAGTCGAAGAAAAGCAAGTAGGCTGCCAAGGATAGCATGCGAAGAAAGATCGCATACCATCCCAATCTGCTGACTTGTACCGCCAAACCCGCCGGGTGCCTCTTGGGCTGGGATCGGGCGGGGAATAGACGGACACAGACTTCACCAGACAGTGGTCGGAACTTCCCAATGGTGAAGCTATTGACACGGAGTATCTGTCTGGATCTGTTGTCAGCAGAAGGTCCAAGCAATTGGCTGTGTGTGAATCAACATCCGGTACCCTCGTTGCCCCCTGGACCAGCTGGGTGAGGTTTAGCGCTAGCGAAAGCTTACGCATCTCCCGTCCAGCATGATCAGTGTACTGGTATGGGAAGAGCCACTCCTGGTGGTGGGCATTAAAGTCCCCCAGTAACACTAATTGGGCGGAAGGGTACCGCTGCTGTGCCGTATCAGCCGCCTCACTGATGTGCTCTGTGAGCCTGGTTGTCTCCTGATCTCCGCTGTGCGAACGGTAGACACAGGCGTAGATAATTTATCCAGACCTGTGTCCACTAAAGCCCACAGCGTTGAGAATCTGGAGTCCTCAAGGTTACGGAGACGCCGATAGCAAGTATCGTCACGGGCGTACATACACACACCCGCGCGCGGTTTAAAATTGTGCTCCAAGGTAAACCTCGGGTAAGATAAGTATGACGCGTCCGACGGACTCGCTATCTGCGTCTCCGTAAGGAAAAACAGCGCTGGTTTCTCAGCCTCCAGGTGATAGTGGACTGCAGAGAGATTTGAGTGCAGACCTCGAATGTTGGTAAGGTGCACTTTGTGGGGGAGGGGGTGCAGCCGCTGTTTTAGTCTGATATTCATTTTCTTTGACATGATTATAGTAGAGTGAATGGAGGTGAGGAGAAGGAAGTGAGACGAGGTTCTACGCTGCTAACCTACAGACACGCACTGAAAAGACGACATCATTGGGGCACTAGTCCGGAGACTGCGGGGACGCCCGAGCCCCCCCGGAATTCCATCGGGCCCTCCCCATCTGGTCGCCAACCAGCACGATGGTGCATTCCGGGATTTTTCGACAGTTGGCGGGGCAGCCTTTCATGTGTGGCTGGCACACTACTTGGGCCCCCAACTACCTGCGGTCGGCCAGCGGCGCACCGTGCCTCGGATCCCGCTACCCTCCGCGACTAGTCTCCCGATACGTCTATAACAGCGCGCGTCAGGCTGGTCTGCCAGCAGTATAACAGCTGTCTCGACCCAACTCCTCTAGTTGGCTACACCGAGCATCGTAACCGGAACACGGCTAGGCCGCTTGGCGGTACGTCTTTGCCCGGTGGGTGGTCGCAAGCCTTCGGCCGAAACCTACCACCAGTTATTATCACCTGATTTGCACCACCCGGGGACCACGTGTAGGGAATTAAGGGGTACACTCCCACGGACGTGGGTGACTCGGCCCCAAAAGATTTGTATGAAACTTCTTATTATGGCTTAAATCACTGAACCAATTTAGATGAAATTTGGTATGCAGATAGAATGAGACCCTGGGATGGACATAGGCTCCTTTTTTTTATAAAACAAGGTGCGGGAGAAATGGCCACCCCATTTCTCCCGCACGTAGTAGTTATAAAATATGAAATGAATATGAAACTTCTTTTTATGGCGTCCTTCTTATTCGGCTGTAGGCATGATATAATTGTTTATGAAAGATTTGAGTGTCAATTTGAAAAAGTCAACTTAATGTCAGTGTTCGTGAAAGTGGTAATTTAAGCAAAACTTAATAATATTCTACTGCTTATTTTTATTAGGGGGATATTTTTATGCTGTAGATATGCCTCGCAAGCGTAAATCTTATCTGAGCCGTAGCTCTAGCAGAGCTCGAACAGCAAGAGTAGCTAGAAGCCAAGAATCAAAGGAGCAGATTCAGGTTCGCTAACACGCAGATGCTAAGCGTCACGCAGCTCAAAGAGCTGCTGAGAGTTCCGACCAGACTCAGGTTCGCTAACTCGCACATGCTGAGCGTCATTTATTTATTTATTTATTTATTATTATGGCACTCCAACGAATTGTTCACAATGACATAGACAGTAAATTAATCACAATTGACTACATACTATAGCGAACTTTTCACTTAAAGGTGTGCACAGCACTAGCAGTTTATGTTTACTTTATATAATTTAAAATAAAAATGTCAAAACAAGAATAAAAAAAATTGATAGTAAAAATAAAACAAAAATTACAAAAAATCATGTCAAATAGAAAAAAAAATTAAAACAAGAATCAATAATAAAACAAAAATTACGAAAAATCTATAAATAATCGCTAATAATAATAATATAAAAAACATAGAATTAATCAATAATAATTAGAAACAAAAGGATACGATTCAAAACACAAGTGGTGATAGAATAAAACAAAACAAAAAAAAAATATTAATTTTTATCAACCTTGAGTTGTTTTAAGAGATGTCTTTGAAATTGAGCCAAGGTGTTGGAGAAGATGTCAATACTATTGATGTGAGAGTGGCTCCCATTATACGTTCTCATCAAACGGTTCAATGGCGCTGAAAGCCCGAGGTTGGTTCGAGCTGTAGGTGGCACAAACAAATCGACCTTACGGTCAGGCCTGGGTTGACTACTACGAGGGACACGTATATTTTTGCCATCCAGAAGTTTAGGAACATCGACCAAACCGTTTTGAACAACATTAATTGGTCCATGTTTTTTCTTCTGTCTTCTAGGGTAGTCAGATTAAAATGACTTAGCCTTTCAGGATAGGTAGCTGTGTTAGGACAGCTGCTCGACTTATACCGCAGGTATCTGGTAAAGCCTCTTTGGACACGTTCAATTCGCTCGATATGGACCCTATAGGTAGGATTCCACACTTGCGATGCGTAATCCAGCACACTTCTGACAAGGGTGACGTATAGAAGTTTAAGGGTGCGTACTGACTTAAAGTCTTGGCAAACACGCTTCAGAAATCCTAACATTTTGGTTGCCTTTTTGACGATGCTATCTACGTGTGGAACAAAAGTGAGTTGACTGTCGAGGCATACTCCCAAATCGCGAGTTGAATTTACCTTCTGCAGCGTTAGACCGTTCAGCGAATAAGAGGATGGCAGTGGGTTCCGCTTTTTAGTGAAGGTCATGTGGTGACACTTTTCAGCATTAAGAGACATCCTGTTCTGCTTACACCAGTTGTGTACTGAGTTTAGATCCTCTTGCAGTAAATATATATCTCTGGTTGATTTTATCTGTTTGTAGAACTTTAGGTCGTCTGCAAAGAGTGAACACTCACTGTGTTTGATGCAGTTCACGATATCGTTGACAAACACCAGAAACAGTATCGGACCAGTATGAGAGCCTTGTGGAACTCCAGAAGTTGAATAATAAAAGGGAGACTGATGCCCTTTTACTACGACTTTCTGTTTTCTTTCAGTCAGATAAGATTTGAACCACTGGAGAAGCCTGCCGAATATGCCGAGGTTCGAAAGCTTCTGGAGTAGGATCAGGTGGTCTACCTTGTCGAAGGCGCTGCTAAAATCTGTATAAATGGCGTCTACTTGTGTCCGAGAGTCAATAAGTTTGCTGAGATCATCGACATAGAGGGTTAAGTTAGTTGTGGTGGATCTTCGCGAGCAGAATCCATGCTGTTGAGAAGCTAGTTCTGTTTTGAAATGCGATGTAAGAAAGGGACACATCATGGATTCAAAGACTTTAGAAAACACAGATAAAATGGATATTGGCCGATAGTTTTTAATGTTATTCGCTTCTCCTTTTTTGAAAATGGGCACCACATTAGCATCCTTCCATTTAGAAGGGAATTCTGCAGTTTTGATTGAGTGATTCATTATAATTTTTAGCGGCAGGGCTAAACTACTCGCACAGTTTTTAACAAATAATGGTGGTAAACCATCAGGTCCTGGACCTTTGCATACATTTAGTTTTTTAAGAATTTTAACAACATCCCTCTCAGAGAACGTGATCATACCTAAGCTATTCTGGGGATACTTGTGACCTTCCTGCAGTGAATCTTGCATCGCATCGTCCGATGAGATAAAAGTTGAGGAAAAATGGGCCGCAAAGAGCTTGCAGACCTCATCTCCGGAAGTGGCTATCTGATTCTCAAGTTTCATCTCAGACGGTATATCATTAGACTGGGATCTCTTTGCCTTTAAGAATGACCAAAAAAGTTTGGGATTTTGTTTTATGCCTGTCTCGATCTTCCCTACGTAGTCCTTATAGCTAGTTTTAATCATTATATTAGCTCTTTCACCTAACAATTTATATTCGTAGTTATCGCGCGGGTTTTTATATTTTTTAAACCGTTTTCTAAGTTTTTCCTTCTCGTTTAAGAGTTTTACAAGAGCCTTCGGGAACCAAGGGGGGTATATACTTGGAAAATATTTTTTTTTGGTACTAACTCGTTAATTGTACTATAAAGATGTTTATAAAACACTTCCACCATTGCATTGACATCCGCACACTCAGCTAAACATGCATCCCAATTGATTTGTTTCATTCGCTCATTCAACAGTGCATAGTTTGCCTTGCAGTAATTGTACTTTACAGTGCGTTTACATTTCAGTGAAGTAAAATTAATATCTTCGATAACAATCTCTAGTGGTGGGTGATGAGAGTCTACAACCGACAGGGGGGTTTTACATTCATGAACAAAACCTCCAGGAAAGTTACACAATATTAGATCAAGGGTTTTGTCAAGTTGATTTCTTACAGGGTTCAATTGTTCAATATTATTAAGGGACAAGCAGTCAATAAATGAGTAACCTAGTGAGTTACTATAATTGCTTGGTGATGTGGATGTACTATTAGTTCCGGATTCGTCCAGGTTCCATTCGATAAATCCAAGGTTGAAGTCACCAGCTATTAATGTGTGGTTTCCGGTTGTCTCGATGACTGATGTAACCTTTTCAAGGAACAAGTCGAGTGTCTGCTGCTGTACAGGTGGTGGTAGATAAACAGCACCAATGTTCAGGCGTTGGACTTTCTTCCCATTTGGAACATTCAGGCTCACCCATAAGTTCTCTGAGTCTGTCTCAAATTGGGACATGCGAACAGTTTTGATAGACTTAAGAACGGCGATCAATACACCTCCACCCCTGCTCTTCCTAGTTTTCGTCGATGCTCTATCTCTGCGGTATATGTTATATCTACAGTCTAGTATTTCCCCATCGTTGATACTGTCGTCTAGCCAAGTTTCTGTCCCTATAATTATGTCATAATTTTTGTTACAGGCGTTTAACATAATTTTGCTTGCCTTGGTTCTCATTCCTCTAAAATTTTGATAGTAAATAGTGAATGCGAAAGTTTTATTACACGGTTTTGTGCAGACATAATTTTTGAGTTACAGCAGCGCAACTGCTTCGAGGCTGCGTACTTGTTTGGCTGGTGTCCCATCTGCTTTCCGAACAAGGATACGTCCATCTCGCACCCAAACATACTTGAAGCCTTTGTCACGTGCTGCTTTTCGGGTTGCTGCGTGGATTTCCTTGTTAAGGGGAGACAGATGCTCAGATACAAAAACTGGCTTCTTTGGCCCACCATAGCCTAAAAGGCTCGAGTTTAACTTATCTTCTGGATGTTCTTTGTTATAACTCATCACAGATGTCAATATTTCATCACGGGCAATTGAACTATTCAACTTTACGATAACGGCTCGAGGACTATTGTTTTGGGGATCCAGTTTTCTGACCCGTACAGCTGACACAATATCTGCTTCTTTTAATGTGCTTGAGACCGCCCTTCCAAGTTGCATCACAGTTTTAACTAAGTTCTCAGATTTGTTCTCCGGCACTCCGTTGACTTCTATATTTTGCTGGCGTGAGTTTTGTTCGAGCATATTAACTCGGGTAGACAAATCAATCACAGACTTTTTGAGTTGTTCGTTATCTTTCTGTATCTGTACGTTAGTGTCTCTACAACTGTCGAGATCACTTTTTAATTGGTCAAACTGGTTGCTCATAAATTGAACCGATGTTTCGAGTTTTTTTATGAGCACTAGGGCTTCTTTTAGTTCGCTCAGTTCTGTAGCAAAACATTTTTTTAGAGATGCTGAGATTTCTGCTGATACAACTGTTTTTATTTCACGGCGAATGGTCTCCAGTAACTCGTCGGAAGAAGGATTTATGCGCTCGGTTGAAGGTGGGCTGTCTATACGGGGTCGCTTCTGCTGACGATGAGGCACAGTAGAAATATCGGAAGTTTCTATTAGCTCTGGCTGGACGTGCGGTATATTTTCGTCATTCGCCGGCTTTGGAGGTGTGCGAACAGTGTTAGAAATCATTTTTTTGTTACAAATAGTCACTGTGATACGGCACTTTTAATGTGTTTTATTATAATTATAAGAAGATAAACTTTAGAATTCACAAAAAGCGTCGAACGACTTTGCTGGGGCTCGAACTTGCGCTCAATCGCCCTGTTATGAGGTGTCGACTGTTTCACCACCGAACCAAATCGACTTAATGAAGTACGGTGAAATTGAGCTTAGTACTCGTTTTAAACTGTTTCAAGATTTAAACGATACAAGACGACGGTTATAAATGAGTCATTTGGCTAGTTTTTTTTCCACCGTTCAACTATATTGTCACTACGTCTTTGTTTAATAAGTGATGGTTTTACACTTTTTAATGCACTTGTTTATGAAAGATTTGAGTGTCAATTTGAAAAAGTCAACTTAATGTCAGTGTTCGTGAAAGTGGTAATTTAAGCAAAACTTAATAATATTCTACTGCTTATTTTTATTAGGGGGATATTTTTATGCTGTAGATATGCCTCGCAAGCGTAAATCTTATCTGAGCCGTAGCTCTAGCAGAGCTCGAACAGCAAGAGTAGCTAGAAGCCAAGAATCAAAGGAGCAGATTCAGGTTCGCTAACACGCAGATGCTAAGCGTCACGCAGCTCAAAGAGCTGCTGAGAGTTCCGACCAGACTCAGGTTCGCTAACTCGCACATGCTGAGCGTCATGCAACTGAAAGGGCTGCTGCGACTTTCAACCAGACTCAGGCTCGCCAGCTGACTGATGCTGAGCGTCACGCAACTCAAAGGGCTGGTGAGACCTTTGAGCAAACACAGGCCGGCGGATTTTAGATGCCGAACGTCACGCGTCATCGATAGCTGTTGAGACGCCTGAACAATTCCAAATATGGCGTATTTTACGAGCTCAACGGTATGGCAGTCTGAAACTCCTTACGTTTGCAAGAAATACATGGGAGTCGTTCCACAACGCTGCGTCTGATTATGACCCATTGATTAATTACACTAACCATCGATTAGTTCTCATAGGGAACATGGATAAAAAATTTAAATATTGTGAAGCACTCAAGTGGAATGATGAGACACCAGGTATGTGTTGCTCTGGTGGAAAAGTTTCAGTTCCAAACTCTACCCTGTAGAGTTTCTTAACTCTTTAGAATTATCAGGGGTACCGTCCCATACGTTGAGACTGAAAGTTGGTGTCCCAGTCCTGTTTATGAGAAATCTGGACGCACCAAAATTATAATGGCACCCGACTACAAATAACACACCTGGGACACAATAAGTAAGGGCAACAATTATGACAGGAATAGCAAAGGGAGAAGATGTAATTGCGGGAGATGATTTCACGTTTTCCGATAATCCCAACCGATATGCCATTCCAATTTAAAAGGTTGCAATTTCCCCTTAAAGCTACATTCGCGATTACCATAAATAAAGCTCAAGGGCAAACACTGAAAGTTGCAGGAGTGCATTTAGAAAAAAACTGTTTTTTCCATAGGCAATTGTATGTACCGTGTTCACGAATATCAAGTCCACATAATCAATATGCTTTAGCAAAAGATAGTAAAACAAAAAAAAAAATATTGTTTAAATGACTGTGTTAAACATTGATGTATTAAAAAGGGAAGATACGGTACTGGACACAGCGCTTGGTCCTACTAGACTAAGTGCATGCCCGTAGCGGGCACTCAGTCGCGCACGGCACAGGGTTGATCTCACAGCTCAATAATTTCAGTGTTTTTGTGTTTTTTTTTGCAATAAATACGCATCAAAATGACTTCTTGTGTAGCTAAACACTGTTTAAATAATACGAGGAAAAAAAATAAGTCACACGGGATCACTTACCACTCGTAAGTACAGTCAAAAATGTTAATTTGTTGAAAATTACAATAATATTTAATGTTTGCTTCGCCATCTTTGTGAGAGCGAGATAGATATTACAAACATGCGTGAGAGACACGATACGTGTCATTTCATTCATAATAGTAAACATTCGGTTAACATTCGGCAGCTAACGCGATTTCGCTCGCACTACAGCGCCGTCTCCTATTTTTACCCGACTGCCGAAGGAGGGTAATGTGTTTATCAGTCTATGTATGTATGTATGTATGTATGTAAGTATGTATGTATGTATGTATGTATGTATGTATGTATGTATGTATGTATGTATGTATGTATGTATGTTTGTTCCTATGTGGCGTTCTAGAGACCAAACGCGTTGGCCGAATTTGATGATTCTTACGTCAATCGATTCGTCTTAATCCTGCGAGTGTCACTGGCTACATTAAAATTGGAAAAAACAAAAATGGCGGATTTTGGGCGCCATTTTGTGGGGAAAACAATATTTTTTTTCGTCCAAACCCATCGTGTGGGGTATCAAAATAAAGGATTTTAAGAGGCAATTTCAAAAATATATAACACTTATATGTTTAAATGTACCTAATTCTAAAAAAAGAATAACTAAAAAGTTGTAAATAAAAAAGTTAATTAAAAAATCAAAAAACCCGACTGCTTAAAAAGCAAACTAAAAAGACGTAAACAAGAAGAAAATCATGCTGTGCAGTCGGAGGATACATCAGGTTTTGGTCCGCCAGCTCGCGAATTTGTATCCTCCGACTGCACAGCATGATTTTCTTCTTGTTTACGTCTTTTTAGTTTGCTTTTTAAGCAGTCGGGTTTTTTGATTTTTTAATTAACTTTTTTGTCTTTGTCTATCGGTAACTGTAGGTTTGGGACTGGTGATGACACTGAATACATATGTGTGAGTTTCGGTGCATGTAGCCGTGCGCCAAGCCCAGGTTTTCTGATCGCGATGTTAGCGCGTAACGTATCTTCCCTTTTTAATACATCAATGGTGTTAAAGTAAGTTATTAAAAATTACAACTCTGTGATCACAACCCATTTCCACACTTTTGACGACCTAAACAATATTTATAAGAATCAAAAATCAAATTAGTACCTACTGCATTTTATGTAACGCAAAATACACTATTTTTGTACTACTACTCTGTGTTTCCTTTTCTACGTTTTCCGAGAGCGAAGCCGCGGGTAAAAACTAGTATATATATACGTTATTTCGAATAAAAAACTTTATAACAAAAACGCAAACCGACTTCCAAAACAAAATACTACAAAGCGAAAAATAACATTTTGTTCCGAAGTCGGTGACTTTTATACCCATTGGTTTCCGTTATTCGACACCGACTTCGGAAAATAAAGTTATTTTTCGCTTTGTAGAATTATATTTTGGAAGGTGGTATGATTTTTTGTTTAAAAGTTTCTTATTTTTGTCTTTTTTGTTTTGGTAGGTACCTCCAATTAATATGAAAATCATTTATAGCCAAAGTACATCTCATGACGATTCCAATAAGTTAAAATACGAATTTTTTATTTCGTAGTTTTAGAGGCCATTGTGGTCTTCTTCATCAGTTCCATTTCACCAAATGATACTTTCTGAGTGCAAATCATTGCATTATTGATGAAAATATCAAAATCGCTTTATGTATGCATATAATATTTGAGGAATGCCCTCGATTTCTCTAGGATCCCATGATCAGATCCTGGTTTCCTTATGATGGTACCATCTATAGGATATCTACTTTCCAACAAAAAAGACAACAAATAAATAAATATACGGTCGAATTGAGAAACCTCCTCCTTTTTGGAAATTCGGTTAAAAATAAAAAAACTCGACTGCTCATGAAGAGAACTAATAAATTGCAGTTTTAAAAACTAAAAAACACGCTTTAATGGTAAATTGAACTAAAAAGTCGCTAATTCTGAAGATCCTGGTAATGATAATGGGACAAACTATTGCATTGTCATCCTGTTATTTAAACTATTGCATGGTCCTTGATAAGTGTGCAAAGTTTCAAATCAATCCGACGTTTTGAAGGGGGTGAAAAACAATTATACATACATACCAAGCTAATAAAAGCGTGCTAAAAAGACATAAACAAGAAGAAAATCATGCTGTGCAGTCCGCACCGCATTGCGGTGGATTCTATGGCTGATCACAGATTTATTGCGGTATTATTGCCGCGCGATTTGCTTACCGCAATTGCTTGCAGGTTTATACGGTTACCTATCATAAGGTCGAAAAACATTTGACCGAAGTTACACTTAGCCAAAATAACATTTGTCCGAAATATTTATTTTTAAACGCATATCAAAATACTAAGTGAGAGGGAAACAGTGGGCGAATAAAAATGTTTAAAAGAGAGAAATGAAAAAAATAATGTCTATTTCTGTCTGCAGGGTCTAAAGTAACCTAACACGAAGGAGATGACGGGAACTGAGTTCGCTCGCTCACTTCAGCTCCCGTCATCCCCTCCGAACCTAACCTAGCCGTGTAGGGGTGCCCTAAATTCCCGAGCTCGCTTCGCTCGCCCTTGGACAAATTCTTTGAAATAATTAATTAATAGAATAGAATAGAAAACTCTAAAAAAAAATGATAATAAAAATGTCTAATACATGACAGCTATTAATAAATCATTTGCATGAAAATTCGAAATAAATACGTAAACACAGACAAGACTGTGTGAAGTCGAGTTTGCAGCGATTCGTTTCTGTCACCGTATTTTGTAGCACAACATATTGACTTATTATGACACTTATTTCAATTTTAAATTGAAAATGCTAGAGTCTGGCAAACGTAAGTAGAGACTGAAAAAGCGCGGAAAATTTAAAAACTATCAGCATAGCAACCCCAAAACTAGTTTGAAATATCTGGAATAACCTAATTTGATACTTTAGAAATATTTATTTTATTTCATCTGAATAAAAATACAATAGGTAATTGAGGTAGGTAATATTATAGATATTATGTATCAATCTCAATAAAAAAACAACAGTATTCTGTAATAATTTTGGTTTATTCAACTTATTAGCGTCATAATAACTTATAAAATCTAACACCACACGTAAAAAATCTTGGTTATTTTTAATTCGACCTCTTTCTCCTAATGTTTTTCTTGATATTTAGACATCATGCGAAACGACATCTCCCATCCACTTTGAACTGTTTTATTCATTTTTCACTTAAATAAATGCTAATATCAAGACCACAACAAATCACCAAAAATTGATGTTGACATTAGTATAGCATTGCCATATAAAAAGTTTGCAAATAATTCGAGTGTCTACTTTCATTTTCCAGACTCTACCAAGTTACTGGCTATACATTTGTGACTAAATAATATTCCCTAAAATGTTGTTTCGGTATGGTAAAAATATGGCAAATGAAAAAAGTTATTTTGTAAATCGGCGAAATGTAGTTCGGTAAAATAATACCTGTGGCAATTGATACTTCGATGATCTGAAATTATGTCAAATAATGCATATAGCAAATAAGACGTCGGTCAATAGTTTTCGGTAAAATGAAATTCGACCAAAAAAGATTCGGAAAAGTGATCGGTTCCCGGTTTATACAATCACATATGTCGCAGAATTTGCTATATCCACGCGGCTAGTAAAAACAGTATGTGCTAGTCGTTATGTTTCAGTACGTGGATTCTAAATCACGAGAAAAATAGTCGCGCGGCTAAAAACCGCAGTGCGTGCTTACCGGATGGTGTTGACCTCGCACTGCGAGTAGTTGGGCGTGTGCTGCGTGATGTTGTCCACGGGGTTGCGCAGGATGTAGCGGCGCTGCTCCACGGGATCGGACGCGATGCTGTCGCACATGTTCACGCGCGTCATGCTGAACATCGGCTGACGACCGAACGCGTTGCGCATCTTAGTGTATGGATGTACTAACGACATTTTAGGCACTCAGGTAATATTTATTATCGTAACAAGTACTTTACATTTAAAACGTAAAATAATTTGAACTTTAACGATGATTTTTATGACTGATTAGACTCTACCAGACACTACAGCGATTATTTTTCTCTGTTTAATAAATATTTTTCTGGATACAGTGATATTTTGTTGACACTTGAGTGACATTTAAGCTATATAGACCATGATATAGAATGGACCATAGATATTTCATTTATACCATAATCTAGCTGTAGCCCACAACTTCGTATGCATTAAACGGAAAATTACAAAATATGGTTTTAATTTTTATGAAATAAAAGTACCTAGCTTAAGTTACACTTCTGCTCATGTGCGCGGGGGGAGTGTGGGCAAAAACTACTCATGACGTCGGCGGTCTGGCGCCAAAGGATTTCTTTTTTTTTTGGAATTTTGTGGAATAGACCAGGGAGTGTGGGATTTTAACCTCACTAAAACCACCCCGGTGGTTCACATGCTGGTGAACTTAGCAGATCATTTTCCAGCAGAGCATAAAAAAATGCGAGTTCTAGTCGCATGCAGCATAGTTCTAGAGTTCTTGATACTTTTTGGAAATAGTTCTGCCCTTTTTCCCAGAAAAAAAGTCACATGAAAATATGATCTGCTAACTTCCGGTAGCAGATCATTTTTTCCAAAACTAAAATTTAATAAATGATTTAGGTGCACAAAGGTGACTTCTATAGTTCCTGATACCTCTTAGAAATAGATCTGCAGAAAAACACACAAAAAAAAATCAACAAACATATTAAACTCATACCAGAAATAAACCAATATGTTTTTCAAAACTGGCGTTACTTACATAAAACGACAACAGCCCTTTCTTCTTTTGACCAAAATAATAAGTTAAGAACTCGTAGTAATAACAACTGCATCATAAAGCTATCACTTCAACTTAAGGATCAGCAGAGCATGGTTGAAGATCGAGATTAATAAAAATCGAGACATTTTTCACCGTCCGTAATAAAAACAAATAAAAAAATGTATCAGAGGTACTGAGGGCCGGGAGCTCCTCGGTTTCTACTTTATCTGTATATGCACTTTATAAAACTATGCTACAGAAAGCCAGAACTCTCAAGTATCAGCAGAGCATGGTTGAAAGTTTAGGTTGGCTATGATTAAGATTTTTTTCAGTGTTCGTTATAAAAATCCTAAATAAATATATTAGAGGTAGTGGGGGTCGGGCACTCCTCGATTTTTATTACAAATATATATATTTTTTTCCCTTTTCTAGGGTTCATCAATGGGATGGACCCTAATTTTATTACAATCTAGCCTTATAAATAGACTAATAAGTAATTTAATTATAACCTAAATATTACATTGTCTTTACTAAGAATATGTCCAATAGCACTTATTGTCTCTATTAAGTTGAATACACTTCATTATTGTGTTTGTTTAGTACTTTACAAAAGTTACACTATTCACATTCACTAATACTAAACACTAACTCGAACGGTTTTGTTCTTTTTAGTCTTCTCACTATGTTTGTGTGGTCTAGAAGCTGGATTGCTTCGACGTTCACATGCTGATGAAGTCTCTTTTCGTGAGCTTCTGCAATTTTCTGGATCACTTTATCGATGAACTCAACTTTTAGGTCCCGATGGAGGTCATCATTTCGTATGTACCAAGGTGCATTTACAATTGCCCTTAGCACTTTGTTCTGGAATCGTTGTATAATTAATATATTGCTCTGTTTGGTGCAGCCCCATAGCTAAATACCATAAGTCCAAACTGGCATCAGGACTTGTTTGTATAGCAATAATTTATTTTGCACAGACAGCATGGAGTTTCTTCCAAGCAGCCAATACATTATTTTATATCGGAGGTCGAGTGCTTCTTTTTTCTTCTTGACATGGGCTTTCCAGCGTAACTTTGCGTCAAGGGTGATACCGAGATATTTGGCTATATTCTCATATGGGACTTGTTTATCATTAATATAAACTGGAGAATACTGATGTTTTTTATTGGTAAAATCTATGTGAACAGATTTGGATTCATTAAGTTTAATCCTCCATTTTTTGGTCCAGTCATAAACTTGATTAACAGTAATTTGAACCTTTTCTACTGCTTCTCCGTGGCTGTTTTCTACAGCCATAATAGCTGTATCATCAGCAAAGGTCCCAATCGGTTTTGCTCTAATTTAGGAATATCACAAGTGTATAGTAGGTACAGGACCGGACCTAAAACACTTCCTTGCGGTATGCCAGCTTTTATTTGTTTCAGTTCTGAGTAGGCATCTTCTTGTCTTATTCTAAAGACTCTATTTAGAACGTAGGACTCTAATATATCTGCAAATTGCTTCGGTAACAGGCTCTTCAATTTATATATAAGGCCTTCATGCCATACTTTGTCAAACGCTTGCGCCACGTCTAGAAATACAGTAGAACATACTTTCTTGTCTTCAAGGGCGTTTTCTATTACGTTTGTGATCCTATGTACTTGATCAATAGTGGAGTGTTTTTCTCGAAAACCAAACTGGTGCTCTGGTATTATGTTCTTGCTATCTATTATAGGTTTAAGCCGTCTGAGGAACAGTTTTTCAAATAGCTTGGACATTATTGGTAGCAAGGAAATAGGCCTATATGATGATGTTTCGTGAGCCGGTTTACCTGGCTTAGCTATCATTATTACTTCAGCCACCTTCCATAAGTCTGGTACATATTTAAGCCTTAGTGCGGCATTGATAAGGGTCGTTAATTTAACCAGACCCTTTCTCGGTAGGTTATGAAGTACTTCTCCTGTTATTAAATCGTACCCTGGTGATTTTCTTGTACTTATATTGTGTTTTATTTCTCGTGCGACTTCTCTCGGTGTTACTAATTTTATGGTAACTTCATTTTCCGATGTCACCATATCAAGCAACGTGTAATCTTCAATGATTTCCCCATCGTTTGGTTGGAAGATATTTTCTAGGTGCTCTGCAAACCTCTTCGCTTTTTGCTCGTTGGTTACTGCCCATTGCCCGTTTTCACATTTGATAGGTGGGATTTGGGTAATCGGTCTTTTTAAGTGCTTAGTAACCTTCCAAAGAGAGTAGTCTGTCCTTTGGTCGTTACTTTTTTTGTAAGACAATTCAATTTTCGTTTGTCTTCAGGGCACCTAGATTGATGCCACGTTTTTCTCTGTTTTCTTTTCTCCATAATGAGATGCTTGATTCTGAGCAGGTAAGTATTTCCTTTCGTCCTCTTGTTGAAGTCAGGTGTATTTTCCCACGCTGCTTGCTGGATATGCATTATGAACTTTTCTACGTCAACGTTTAGATGTTCGGGTGTTTTTAGTGAAACTTTAAGGTCTATCTGATCATTCAATCTGGACTTGAAGCTCTCCCAATCTGTACACTTATTAACAAGAGTGGGCCTGTTTTCTTTATACAAAATGGTTTCGCTAATTTCTAGATAGATTGCAGAGTGATCTGAGTTCATGTCATAGCTTTGTTTCGATTTTATATAACTATTTGATAAATCCTTGGTTATAAAAAAATCTATTAAGTCCGGAATTTTATTTTGATCTGTTGGCCAATAGGTGGGCTTGCCAGTTGATATGACATCACATTTCAGTTCTTTTATGGCATTTAGTAATTCTTTGCCTGAAGTAGTTGTTAGTCTGGAGCCCCAATGAGTTTTTCCATTGAAGTCACCTCCTAAGATAAATAGAGTTCTAAAGTGAGTTAGAAAGTTCATATAGTGGTCCTTTTTTTATTATATACCGTGGTGGACAGTAGATTGCAGATACTGTTACAGGATATTTTTTGGTTTGTAGACAAATCGCCACTGCTTGGATGTCCTTCTCTTCGTGTTTAAATTCTTCAAAGTGCTGTAGGTTTTCTTTCACTATAATGGCACTACCACCTCTTGCAGAATTGTCTGGGTGAAGTGCATGGTATACTTTATAATACCCTTTAAACTTAATGTGAGATTGCTTTGTGAAGTGAGTTTCTGATATCAGGCACACATCAATCTTTTCTATGTCTAATACTACTTGTAACTCGTTCTGATGTTTTTGTAACCCATTTGAGTTCCACGCCATAATTTTTAGTGTAGTATTCATTTTTGTGGCTTAGAAGTAGCAGCTTTATTGCTATTTTAAATTTTTTTCAATCTCTCGTCGAATAATGACATTAACTTTAAGATTTCATCTAACTTTTTGTCACTGTTCATATCAACCAAAGGCGCCTTGGCTATGCCTCTTGTAGCTACTTGGGCATAAGAAACGTTTTTAGTTGTAGTCCTTTGCCTTCGTTTGTACTGGGTGGGGACTTCGACTCTTCCAGTAGGTGTATTTTGTTGAGGGGCAGTATTATTGCCTTTCAATTTTTTGTTTCTAATCTGCTGGATTTCTTTGGCTACGATACATCCCTTGTAGTTAGCTGGATGTGGCGCTCCACAGTGAATGCACTTTGGCTTCTTTTCTTTTGATTTTCTGCAATCCTTCGTGAGATGTTTACCTGTGCACTTTACGCACCTCGGTTCTTTGGAGCAGTACTTTTGCGTATGGCCGTAAACCTGGCATCGTTTGCACTGAGGTACTAGTTTTGTGGATTTTATCGGTTGTATTTCCACATTAAATCCCAATACAGTTTTGATATTATAAATTTTGCTAGTTTCTTCATCGTTTGAGAATGTTAGCATGAACATATTGAGTTGGGGGATGGTGTTGCTCGCGTCCGTAGGATTTACCACCTTTTCCTAGGCCCACCCTACACGTATCCCCCGGGTGGTGCAAAACGAGCAACAACGCCGAGCCATGGGCGGCGGTTAAATAACCCATTAATTGGTGTCCACTGGCCATGAAGATCTAAATACCTTCTAGAAGAGTGGCCATAGTGCCTTGGGAAAGTGCTATGAGATTATTTCCCAACCCCCCTTTTATGAAAATGTCGATTAAAGAGAGCAAGTTTTTGTCATGCGATCCGGCTAACACCCGGCGCCCTCCGGTATCCGGGCCGTTGGGTGAGAAATTGGTTACCGAAGACTCCATGGAAGTAGGCGACCAGGTTTCCATGGCAGTGAATGTTACTGGCAGCAAGAAATATGTTCAGCAAGCTTTCCACCCTAGCTTGTTCTTAACTCGACCTAGATGCAACTCCTTAGGTAGCACATCAAGTAAGGAAATGCAAGAGCCGACGAACACAAAACAGCTTGAGGTCAATAACGTAGTTTCGTCACCAAGAGACCAACAATCACAACCATCAGCTTGTGATACTAGTACATCTCGTCCACCCGAATGGCAAAGAGTTCCTTCTAACAGAAGCAATAAGCGCAAGAAACTCTCGCAATCACCCTCGCCAGAGGTGATCAAAACCTCAAATAAATACAGTGTTCTACAAATAGATCTCACCGAAGAAGAAAGCGCACCAAAACAAAAACGTCCCAATAAACCTCCACCAATTATACTGTACGGCGTTGAAGATATCAACAAGCTGACAGAACTCCTACACACTGTTGCAAATAAGGGAGAGTTCATCTTCAAAATCGTCAACAGAAATCAGTTGAGAATTTCTAGCCTCGACATTGAGGCTTACAAGAAAATAATGACCCTAGTCCGTGAAAAAGGCCTCATTGGACACACTTTCAACAGGAAGGATCAACGATGCTACCGATTCGTTATCAAGAATCTGCACCACTCAACCCCTCACAGTGCCATAATAGAGGAAATTGAACAGACCGAAAACAAAGTCCTTGGCGAAATAATTAATGTAAAGTATGAGCCTGAAAAGAAGCCAACATCAACATTTTTTACCCGACTGCCGAAGGAGGGTAATGTGTTTATCAGTCTATGTATGTATGTATGTATGTATGTATGTATGTTTGTTCCTATGTGGCGTTCCAGAGACCGAACGCGTTGGCCGATTTTGATGATTCATACGTCAATCGATTCGTCTTAACCTTGCGAGTGTCATAGGCTACATGAAAATTGGAAAATAGAAAAATGACGGCTTTTGGGCGCCATATTGTGGGGGACCAATTTTATTTTTTCTTCCAAACCCATCGTGTGGGGTATCAAAATAAAGGGTTTTAAGAGGTGATTTCAAAAATATATAACACTTATATATTTAAATGTACCTAATTCGAAAAAAATGTTAACTAAAAAGTTATAAATAAAAAAGTTAATTAAAAAAATCAAAATACCCGACTGCTTAAAAAGCGAACTATAAAGACGTAAACAAGAAGAAAATCATGCTGTGCAGTCGGAGGATACATCTGGTTTTGGTCAGCCAGCTCGCGAATATGTAGCCTCCGACTGCACAGCATGATTTTCTTCTTGTTTACGTCTTTTTAGTTCGCTTTTTAAGCAGTCGGGTATTTTGATTTTTTTAATTAACTTTTTGTAAATTTAGTCCCTAGCCCCAATAATAGCGCAGTTAGAACAATAAAAGCCATATACCATCAAACAGTTTCAATAGAAGAGCCTAAAAGAAAAACGTCTATTCCACAGTGCCAACGATGTCAGCAATATGGACACTCAAAAAATTACTGCATGATGCCCTATCGCTGTGTGAAATGCGCACAAGCCCACAAAACATCGGAGTGCCCAAAAAAAGATCGGAACACACCGGCAAAGTGCGTTTTATGTGAAGGCTCACATCCTGCGAATTACAAAGGATGCACTGTGTACAGGGAGATCCTAAATAGAAGAACAGGCCATAAGCCTACAGCCAAAACCATACCCTGTGCAGAACCCAAAATTTTAACCGCAATCGAACAAAATAGACCACAAGTCGAGAATAAACAGCCAAAGCATCAGCTTAGTGACAAAAATAGAATGACATATGCAGAAGCAACTAAAAATGAATCCAAATTAGAAACATTGCTCACACAACAAGCTGAAAAGCTAAACAAACTACTAGACCAGATGTCGACTATGATGAATTTACTCACAACAATCATCAGTAAACTTGTCCGATGAAATGGCTACACTTAGAGTTGGGACCTGGAACATAAATGGATTGGTCAAACATCAAAAAGACGTAGAAATACTCCTTACACTACATGACATTGATGCACTTCTAGTTTCTGAAGCACACTTGACAACTAATCATTTATGTACCTTCAAAAACTATAGTATATATTCCACATTTCACCCCGATGGAACTGCACATGCAGGGACAGCAGTCATTATTAAAAATCACATTAAACATGACGTTCTAGAGGAATATAAAACTGACCAAATACAGGCTATTACAGTAATGGTTCAGGATAAGCAGAGCTCACTAACCCTATACGCCATATATTGTCCTCCTAAGCACATCCTAAAGGAAGATGATGGCTTTACAGACTTCTTCAGAACACTTGGTCAAAGATTTATATGTGGTGGAGACTGGAACGCCAAAAACGTTTACTGGGGTTCTCGAATAACACTACCCAGAGGAAGAGAACTGAAAAAAAGCATTGACAAAAATAAACTACACGTCCTGAGTACGGGTGAACCCTCATACTGGCCAACAGATTCCAATAAACTCCCTGACCTGTTGGACTTCTTTGTGTGCAAGGGACTTTCTAACTTGTACCTCAGTGCTGAAAGTTGCCTGGATAGCAGTTCAGATCACACCCCACTGATAGCCACTATAAGCACAACAATAATAGTAAGACAGTTCAAAGAAAAACTCTAACTCGAAAACCGATTGGCATGGATTCAGACAATACATCGAAACCCACATAAATTTAAAAGTACCATTAAAAACAAACGATGATATTGATAAAGCTGCTACAAACATCACAAACCTCATTCAGACAGCTGCATGGAAATGCACACCAACAGCTACCAGGCCAGAATCCAAGAATATTTCCAAGGAAATCAGGCGTAGAGTTTTGGAAAAAAGAAGGCTCAGGAGAGTTTGGCATACCAGTCGTCATGCTTCTGACAGACGAGATTTTAACAGAGCGTTATTTTGATGCGTAAGCACTTTTATACTGTGGTACGCGCGCGATCGCATGTAACACAACTGCTCTCAGCAAAAATCGAACGCGAATGACAACTATATATACATTTAATAAAAATATGTTACAGAAAGCCAGAACTCTAACTCAAGTATCAGCAGAGCATGGTTGAAGATTTAGGTTGGCTATGATTAAGAATTTTTTCAGTGTTCGTAATAAAAATCAAAAAAAAAATATTGAGGTAGTGAGAGCCGGAAGCTCCTCGTTTTTTACTACAACTATATATACATTTTATAAAAATATGCTACAGAAAGCCAGATCTCTCACTCAAGTATCAGCAGAGCATGGTTGAAGATTGAGATAATTAAAATTTAAGAATTTTATCAGTGTTTTTATAAAAAAATATACAAAAAAAATCCAGAGGTACAGAGTGCCAGTTACTCTAAGTTTTCTAATACATCTCTATCAAGACTAGACGCACAAATTTCATAATGAACCCCACAGTCATAACAAAATGAAAACGACTCACCAGATTGGCATAAAGGTCCGTGTGTATGGATCTTTCCACACATCCATAAGCTCCTCCTTGACCTGTCCAGCTCCTTGGTTGTTGCTAGCCGC
Organism: Anorthoa munda; assembly: GCA_945859665.1. Lineage (NCBI taxonomy): Eukaryota > Metazoa > Arthropoda > Insecta > Lepidoptera > Noctuidae > Anorthoa > Anorthoa munda. Next base: position 676,926 of record OX243918.1, read on the forward strand.
CTCGCTGCTCCGTTTCGGACTGATTTTTTTAATTATTCCAGTTTCCGAGGGTAGTCGCATCTGACACCGCGATTTTTTTGCAAGAATGTAACCGCCATTTTCACTACCTTTGTTTTTACGTGTGACCTCATTAGCACGACCGAATCCCAATTCTGATGTCGCATCAAGGCTGGCCGATTGACGCAAACCATGGGGAAGTCAGGATGTATTCCCTTAGGTTAAGACATCGTGTGTGGGCAGGTAGGTGGGTACAATCGTGAAAATGAAACCACACAAATTATTCGATACACTGAGTATATTCAAATAGACACAAGTTACATTCTTGCTTACTAATATTACGGATCGACACTGATTCTACAACGTGTTAGCTCTAAGGCTGTCAGAACTCATGTGCCTTCTTCGGAAGAAGGCACATGAGTTACGTTTCTTGAAAATGACGTAACGACCCACGCCTACTTCTTCCCCACCACGCAACCGCTTATAAAAAGCATGCCAATGCGTAGTTGTTCTTGCTTTGCCGCAAGATGGCGTGCTTGCGATTTGTTTTGACGTCCGTACTATTGACTAAACCCGACATATATATAGTTGTAGTACAAAGTGAGGAGTTCTCGGCCCTCACTACCTCTAAATTTATATTTTTATTTTTATAATGAACACTGAAAAAATTCTTAATCATAGCCAACCTAAACCTTCAACCTGCTCTGCTGATACTTGAGTGAGAGTTCTGGCTTTCTGTAGCATATTTTTATAAAATGTATATATAGTTGTAGTAAAAATCGAGGAGTGCCGGGCCCTCACTACCTCTAATATATTTAGTTAGGATTTTTATAATGAACACTGAAAAAATTCTTAATCTATCAAAAATATTATATATCTTAATATATATAAATCTCGTGTCACAATGTTTGTCCTCAATGGACTCCTAAACCACTTAACCGATTATAATAAAATTCGCACACCATGTGCAGTTCGATCCAACTTGAGAGATAGGGTAGGGTAGGGTAGGGTAGGGTAGGGTAGGTAGGGTAGGTAGGGTAGGGTAGGTAGGGTAGGGTAGGTAGGGTAGGGTAGGGTAGGTAGGGTAGGGTAGGTAGGGTAGGGTAGGTAGGGTAGGTAGGGTAGGGTAGGGTACGGTAGGTAGGGTAGGGTAGGGTAGGGTAGGTAGGGTAGGGTAGGGTAGGTAGTTAGGGTAGGGTAGGTAGGGTAGGGTAGGGTAGGGTAGGGTAGGTAGGGTAGGGTAGGTAGTTAGGGTAGGTAGGGTAGATGAATGTTTGGTGTTTTTATGACAAAACAAAGTTTGCCGGGTCAGCTAGTATTATTTATAAAATATTATAAATAAAATATTATATAATCAAAAACTCAAGTATCAGCAGAGCATGGTTGAAGGTTTAGGTTGGCTAGGTAGGGTAGGGTAGGTAGGGTAGGTAGGGTAGGGTAGGGTACGGTAGGTAGGGTAGGGTAGGGTAGGGTAGGTAGGGTAGGGTAGGGTAGGTAGTTAGGGTAGGGTAGGTAGGGTAGGGTAGGGTAGGGTAGGGTAGGTAGGGTAGGGTAGGTAGTTAGGGTAGGTAGGGTAGATGAATGTTTGGTGTTTTTATGACAAAACAAAGTTTGCCGGGTCAGCTAGTATTATTTATAAAATATTATAAATAAAATATTATATAATCAAAAACTCAAGTATCAGCAGAGCATGGTTGAAGGTTTAGGTTGGCTATCAACCTAAACCTTCAACCATGCTCTGCTGATACTTGAGTGAGAGTTCTGGCTTACTGTAGCATAGTTTTATAAAGTGCATATACAAATAAAGTAGAAACCGAGGAGTTCCCGGCCCTCAGTACCTCTGACACATTTTTTTATTTTTTTTTATTACGGACGGTGAAAAAAGTCTCGATTTTTCTTAATCTCGATCTTCAACCATGCTCTGCTGATCCTTAAGTTGAAGTGATAGCTTTATGATGCAGTTGTTATTACTTCGAGTTCTTAACTTATTATTTTGGCCAAAACAAGAAAGGGCTGTTGTCGTTTCATATAAGTAACGCCAGTTTTGAAAAACATATTGGTTTATTTCTGGTATGAGTATAATATGCATGTTAATTTTTTTTTGTGTGTTTTTCAGCAGATCTATTTCTAAGAGGTATCAGGAACTATAGAAGTCACCTTTGTGCACCTAAATCACTTTTTGTGCCCTGGCCGTTGAGTGTGTCATGCTCTCTCAAATGTCTCTCTGATGGTGGCGCGTGTGTTGGATCATCCGGTTCCCTTCATGATGGTTGAGCTGGGTGGTGCCTATTCATGCGTCATGTTCGTGAACGGACGCCGTCAGTTGGGATTGGTCATAACTTGACTGCTTCGGATGTTAATTTTTTTCTAGTATCTATTATATAACTGCGCAGTACATGTGTGAGTACTTCTAATACTTTGTCTGTAGGTGGTATAGTGGGTAGTGCTATTCTGGGTGCATTGTCCTCACATTTATGAATTTAATAATGTATGTTCCTAAATATTGTAAAAAAAACAATTTTTTTTAAAAGAGTAAGTATGGAGTTTCTTGTGCATTCTTCTCCATAACAAGCTACTTTCCGAATGCACGGTAGAATCATTTTAAGGTAACGTTCAAAAGTGCCACTTGGTGGCCTAGTTGAAATAAAATATCTTTGTCTTTTGTCCAACTGGATCGTTTGTCCCAGGTAGACATAGTCATCCACAACTTCGAGTGTCTCCGATCTTGATAGAAGTGGGTGTTACATGGTCATTTACCAAGATCTTGGTTTTGTCCATGTTCATTTTAAGACCCACTCTTTCGGAAGCTCTACTGAGGTCATCTAGCATTGTACTGAGGCTCTCCATGGTCTCAGCCTCTTGGCTGACCAGTGTGGTCTTCCACTATGTCGTCAGCAAACCGAAGGTGAGTGATGTACTCGCCATTATTATTGATGCCTAGGCCCGTTCAGTCCAGAACCTTGAATACATCCTCCAGCGCAGCAGTGAACAGTTTCGGAGAAATGACGTCTCCCTGTCTCACGCCACGCTGGAGAAGGATTCGTTTTGAAGTCTGATCCTGAAGAAGGACTGACATGGTGGCGTTTTTGTACAAACACTTCAACACCTCAATGTAGCGGTACTCGATCTGGCACCGTTGGAGTGAATGCAGTACAGCCCAAGTCTCGATCGAATCGAAGGCTTTCTCGTAGTCCACAAACACTAAACAGAGAGGCAGGTTATACTCTTCGGTCTTCTGTATAACCTGCTGCAGCGTATGTATGTGGTCTACGGTGCTAAAGCCTTTTCGGAATTCGGCTTGTTCGGGAGGCTGGAAATGCTGCTCGCACATGTTGTAAACAAAAGATAAGGACCGGTTCCTTTCTTAGAATTTTGCTTACACTTGATATTGTTTATAATGCTGATGAATACCAAATAGGCCTTTTAAATTGTGCCCATTGTGGTTTGAATGTATGATTTCTTCATCTTATCTATCTATCTATATATATAAAGGCAAAAGTGATTGAATGATGTATCAACGCACAGGCCAAACACTTAGGGCTAGAAACTTAAAATTTCGCACACTTATTCCTCTTATGACGTACGCATCCACTAAGGACGCATTTCTCAAAATTCAAACCCCAAAGGTGTGAAATAGGGGATACAAGTTTGTATGAAACTTTCTATTCCTAGGACATATTTGCATGAACTTTCGTACGAATTGAGTACAGCAAAAATAATGAGTTACGTATTTCACCGTTTTTCAAAATTCAACTCCTAAGAGGGTTAAACAGGGGATGAAAGTTTTAAATAAACGCACAGGCTAAACCCTTAGGGCTAGAAACTTAAAATTTCGCACTCGCATTCCTCTTATGACGTTGGCATCCACTAAGGAAGGCTTATTTTGACGTAAGAAAAACTCTCTTTGTGTGCAAAACGGCGGAAACTTGCTGAACCTTAGAAGGCCGAATGACCAAAGTCACTGGATATTTTTGGAGAATTTTATATCACCATAGTGACATATGTCTGTCTCTGAGAGCGCCTCTGAGATGAGCGCAAATAATGACACCAAAAGGACAGAAAAACTGATGGAAGAGCAATCGGTAGAGAAGCGGGCAAAGTCAGACGCGGAAGAGACAGGGTATACACACATTAAAGACAGCTCCAAGTTTTAATTTATTTTCAATTGCATTTTTTTATGTTTTTAATTATATTTTACTAGCTGCTTCGCGCGGCTTCGCTCCCGTGGGCCACCCCACAGGACCCGTTTTCGGGATTAAAAAATAGCCTATGTTACTCAGGAATAACGTAGCTTTCTAATGGTGAAAGAATTTTTTAAATCGGTCCAGTAGTTTCGGAGCCTATTCGGTACAAACAAACAAACAAACAAACAAACAAAAAAATCTTTCCTCTTTATAATATTAGTATAGATTAATATCTACCACCCTAAGCTCACTATATATTATTTTCAAGTCTCTCTGATATCTTATACTTACTTCAATCTAATAACCTACTTCATCTCAATCACTGACTCAAAGCTGGCAACAAGTCTGGAGGATCTGGAGCAACTGTTCCAGTCACGGATGGCAGATTATGAGAATAAACTCAGGATTGTGTCCACTGAAACTCGGCCTACACTGGAGTTATCAGCGCTATCACGTGAGTTCGCTGATTTTAAATCATTTGTATGGCAGGCACTCTCCAAATTTAAAAGCCAGATTGAGATGTTGTCTGTAGGATTCGACAGGCATGAAACACTGATGAGAAGAAAGGTACTCTTGTTTCATGGTATCACGGAGCATCCTGGTGAAAAGCTACATGAAGTGGTTCACAGGGTATTATCCAACCAAATGAGCTTGCCTGAGATTGGGAAGGATAAGATCCATGTCTGCCACAGACTGGGTTCTACACGGGGCAAAGCTCGGCCTATATTAGTCAGGATGTACACCACAGAGCACTGACATTTAATCTGGGAGAGCAAGAAGTTCCTGAAAGGCATCGGAATCACAATCTCCGAATTCCTGACGCACACTAGGGACCGCACCTTCATGGACGCGCGTAAGCATTTTGGCATGCAGAGCTGCTGGTCGGTGGAAGGGCGGATAGTGATCATCACACCTATACCAAGCGCCACAAGATTGAGACTCCGGGTGAACTTCGGGCTCTTGTGTCGAGGTTCCCCAATGCATCTGGCGGCCCTCGAAACGCTACGCTGACTGTGGAACATTCTTCTCCAAAGAGTGTGAGCACCTCTGAGACTACTGCTACACCCTCAAGGGACCAAAGGAAGGCGCGTCGGCGTAATTAATGTTGTTTATGTTTTGTCAGTTCGTCGGGCTACCTTCTTAATTGTGTCGAACACTTTAACTTGTTTCTGTGCCGGTACTTTAAATATTTAGTATTTTCCGCATCACCTTCATTCCACTATAATGATAATATGATGTCGGTATAATGTTCTTTTTTCCATTTGAATAATCTCTGTTATTATTTTTTTCTGTTTACGACAAGTCATCCAACCAACTGGACTGAACTGTCATTGTCAATTTGATAGTAAGACTACTGTCAGATTGACAATGACAGCCGTGTATCGTTCCGTTTCGTTCATTTGTATTGTCAGTTTTCGTGCATATTTGAATTTTGTGTTTCGTGTTACGCTGTGATGTTGCTATTATTTTGTGTTTATTTTCTTACTTGATATTTGGTGGATGACTTATCCAACTCACGAGTGAGTTAGGGTGGTTGTTTTGAAAGCAATCAGCCTATAGATACGTTTAGTTTTAATTAGTTTTATAGTTGCATTATTGTCTACGTATTATATTTATTTTAGTGTATTTATATATGGAAAATCCTGTCAACTTAAATGACAGTTTTTTCTCGTGTTCTTCTTCGACCTGTAGTTTTGTTAGTGCTGGAGGTGAGTCTTCGCTTCATACTTTGCATGACAACATCTCCACTATATTTTCAAACTATCCTAAAAATTTCCACATAGCGCATATTAATGCTCAGAGTGTTCCTGGTCATCATTCCGATCTTCTGGCGTCCTTTAGCAGTGCTCATCTTGATGCACTCTTAGTGTCTGAAACTTTTCTTAAGCCCTCTGTGGTGTTTGTCTGTGGTTGTCCGATTTAAAAATAATAACTATCAAAATGTCATATCTTGTGTCAGGAAAATTACTTGGAAAATAAGTGAATAAAAACCAATATTCTCTTGGTTTTGGCTTTTGATTCGTATCAATTTTATTCACTTAATAATTCAGTGGGAGTAAAAAAAAATGGAATTACTTACACGGCTTTTACGCCCAGACAAATTCCCGGGGACTGACCCGGGGTCTCCAGATGCCGAAATCAAGTACCGTTACTGGAAAGAGACGTTCAATAACTTCCTCACGGCGGAGACAGAACTATCGAAAATTTCGGATGGTGTCAAACTGAAGGTACTCCTCAATAACGTCTCTCCAAATGTATACTCCCACATACGGGATACTAACTCTTACTCGATAGCTATAAGCCTATTAGATGGCCTTTATATTAAATCTAAGAATGACGTGCATGCAAGATATATGTTGACAACAACCAAACAGAGACCAGACGAGACTGTTGCCGATTATATGCGAACACTTCAGCAGCTCGCATACAATTGCACATTCGAAGCAGTATCGGCTGGAAAATATAGAGAAGAATATCTCCGTATTCTTTTCTTATAAACAGTATACGCTTTTATAATAAGTTGCCAAAGCCAGTTATAGAATTGACCGATGGAAAGTTCAAAAACTACATCAAACGTGTCCTTATTAAAAAAGCATATTACAAAATCAAGGACTACGTTGAAGATAAAAATTTTAGCTCCTTCTGCGCATGCGGCTTCCCTGGTAACTCATAAACGGCACAAATATGTGGATGTCTCTAACTATTCTCAATCTCATTATTACTTTTTTTCTTTCTTTTAATTAGACTTTTTACAATGATTTCAATAATCTTTATAGCCCTTTGCTATGAATAGGTACAGCACTGATAACAACATTTGTGCCACATGTTAAATTTAGTCTTGTTATATATTTTTATTTATTTTTTCCTTTGTATAGATTCTTTTACTGATTGTTTTGTGAATGTGTGAACATTGTAGGCCTTTTAGATTTCTAGACGCTTGTTAACATTTGTTAACTCTCTCGTTTATTCAATTATTTTTTTTAGTTTCTTACGTCTTATTGTCGGGCCTACGTTGTCCCCCCATATCTAAGCACTAATACTGTAACGTGGAAATATTGTAAAAACAAACCAATTTTTTTAAAAGAGTAACCGTGGAGTTTCTTGCCGGTTCTTCTCCACAGGAAACGACTAACCCGAACCGTGCACCTTTTGTCGACGTTTTATAAGTGCCCATGTAGGCCTATGTGAAATAAAAAACATTTGATTTGATTTGATTTGATTCCGTGACGCTTTTATTAGTGGAATACATTCTCAGAAAATACGGCAACGTCTCCTTGAGAATCAAAAGATAACTTTAGAAGAGGCACGCAATCAAGCATTGTCGCTGGAAATGGCAGAGAAGAACTCGAAGGATTTCGACAGCAAACTTTCGCCGTTGGATTTCAATCAGATTCAGATTTCGGAACCTCAACTCGAAAATCCTAATAATCTTGTAGCAGCCTCATCACGCAGACGCTGTTTTTTTTGTGGTGGCAGTGTGCACCAAAGGATTAAATGCCCAGCTTTCCACGCTACGTGTCAAAATTGCGAAAAAAAAGGTCATTTTGCTAAAGTTTATAGAAGTCCAACGACCAAGTCAACGAACAATGCTTTGTTTGATTCGGGACCAGAGAAGCACATGGGAGCAATCTCAGCAGCATCCCCCAAAAGTTTACGTAAAACCACGGTTACTATTCTGATAAATAACTACAAAGCTGATGCTTTGATTGATAGTGGAAGCTCGACTAGTTTCATTGCCAGAAATTTTGCTCAGATGTTGAACCTAAAACGTTTCCCTTGGCATGAAACTGTGACATTGGCTTGCCGGAAAAATACGTCATCAGTAAATGGATATTGCTACGCAAATCTAAGCATAAACGAGCACACATATACACGAAAACCTCTCTATATACTGGATGACCTTTGCGCTGATGTTATTGTAGGTCATGATATTCTAAGGGATCATTCGAAAGTAGAAATTTATTTTGGAGGCCCTAACAAACCTCTTAAGGTATGTAATGTAATGGAAGCAACGGTTCCTGCGGTATCACTCTTTACAAACTTGTCTAGCAACTTGCGACCAGTTGCTATTAAATCAAGAAAACACTCTGAAACTGACAGTCAGTTAATACAAGAAGAGATAATAAAACTTATGAAGGATAAAGTCATTGAGCCCAGTAACTCACCTTGGCGAGCACAAGTTCTTATTACTGGAGGCACAACGCATCGAAAACGTCTTGTTATTGACTATTCATTGACAATCAACAGATTTACTGAACTGGATGCGTACCCTTTGCCGAACATTGAATCGATTGTTTCAAAGGTAGCAGAAAACAACGTCTTCAGCCAAATTGACCTTAGAAGTGCCTATCATCAAGTGCCTATTTTGGAGAGTGAGAAGAAATATACGGCGTTTGAAGCGTGTGGTAATATTTATCAATTTACTCGCATCCCATTTGGTGTAACCAATGGAGTTGCTGCTTTCCAAAGGACTCTACACTACGTCATATCTAAAGAGAAACTGACAGGTACTTACGCATATCTTGATGACGTAACAGTTTGTGGCAAAACAGAGGAAGAACATGATCAGAACCTAAAACGATTCAAAGAAGCTGTGACTAAGTATAACCTTACATTGAATGAAGACAAGTGTGTATACAGACAAAAATCTATCAGCCTACTAGGATACATGATAGGGAACAGCTCCATTCAACCAGATGAAGAACGCCTTAGTCCTCTAATGAATCTACCTGTCCCAACTGACTCACAATCCCTTAAAAGGGCTCTAGGTATGTTCGCTCACTATGCTAAACGGATCAGAAACATTTCTGAAAAAGTCCACCCTCTCACAAAAGTATTTGAATTCCCATTAAAGGAAGATGCAATCAAAGCTTTTCAAGAGATGAAAATGGATATCAAGAAATCCGCCCTAACTGTCATCGATCAAAACGAGACATTTACTGTAGAAACAGATGCCTCGGAACACTCCATAGCGGCTTCCTTCTCCCAAAATGACCGACCTGTTGCCTTCTTCTCCCGCTCTCTTAACGAATCGGAACGTCGTCAATCCTCGATTGAAAAGGAGGCATGTGCTGCGGTGGAAACATTGAGAAAATGGCGACATTATCTTATTGGAAGACGTTTTCTCCTTATAACCGACCAACGATCTGTGTCATTTATGTTTAATCAATGCCACAATAGTAAGATTAAAAACGAAAAGATTGAAAGATGGCGTCTTGAACTATCAAATTTCAAATATGATATAATTTACCGTCCAGGTAAAGAAAACGTTACTGCTGATACTCTGTCACGCGTCTGCTCAACCATGAACAGCAATACAAGACTGATTGAATTACATGATAATCATGGGTCACCCTGGAATCATGCGTATGGCGCACTGGGTACGATCGAAAAACTTAACATACACTGTAGATGATATTAAGAAGATGACGTCACAATGTCGTATTTGTGCAGAAATCAAACCCCGATTCTTGAAAATTTAAGGTAACCTCATCAAAGCAGTTACACCATTTGAGAGACTTAACATTGATTTTAAAGGTCCCCTACCTACTAACACTCGGAATCGGTACATTTTGACCATTATAGACGAGTATTCAACGTTCCCATTTGCTTACCCATGCAAAGATGTGTCCGCCAGCAGTGTTGTAAAATGCCTTAGAGACTTGTTCTGCACTTATGGCGCCCCGCAATACATACATTCTGACCGGGGAATATCCTTCATGGCTGAAGAAGTTGGCGTTGCTTGTAGTCGAACTACACCGTATAATCCACAAGGGAACGGTCAAGTGGAACGTCTTAATGGTACGCTATGGAAGACCATCAAGCTTATACTCAGATCCAAGGAACTAGAAACATCTTGTTGGGAGCAAGTTCTGCCTGCTGCTCTGCATTCAATACGTTCCTTATTGTGTACGTCTACTAACGCTACACCCCATGAGAGATTTTTCAATTATCCTCGTCGGACGGTGAATGGGGAATCTATGCCAACATGGCTTTTGGAGCCTGGTCCCATACTAATGAAAAATAATCTAAGACGTTCTAAATACGACTCAGAGGTGGAAAAAGTGGAACTATTGGAAGCTAATCCATCTTATTCTTATGTAAGGTTAGCTGACGGTCGTGAAGCCACCGTTTCAAACAGACAACTCGCTCCTCTCCCACCGCTACTACAGCACAGTGAACCACGTCCTCAACAAGAAGATCAAGATCTATTTGAAGATGCTGAAGGTGAAGAAGAAGTCCAGTCAACCCAGCAAACTCTTCGTGAATCCCAACCACCTGAGAATGGTTATAACGAAGCGCTGCCCTCGCTTCCCACTCTTCGAAAATCTACGAGAGACAGACGACCCCCAGCTAAAATGTCTGACTACACAACATAATCTAACGGGGGGTGAATGTGGTGTTTGTCTGTGGTTGTCCGATTTAAAAATAATAACTATCAAAATGTCATATCTTGTGTCAGGAAAATTACTTGGAAAATAAGTGAATAAAAACCAATATTCTCTTGGTTTTGGCTTTTGATTCGTATCACCCTCTCTCCTTTCTACGCACTATGCACTTCCTGGCTTTGTTCTGGTCAGAAATGACAGGACTGGCACGGGTGGTGGTGGTGTCGCCATTTATATACGTGCTGATATACCACACAAAATTGTTAGTGCGTCCCCATCTCAGTACTCTGTGTCGGCTGAATTCTTGTTCCTTGAGGTTACTTTAAATCATGCCAAAATATTACTTGCGGTATTCTACTCACCTAACCTTCACATCAACTATTTCGACTCATTGGAATCGTCCCTAAATATTTTTTGCCTATTGTACGAGCACGTTGTCTTGATGGGTGATTTTAATACGTGTCTAATTAAAAATGATTCTCGTTCAATAAAACTGCGTTCCCTCTTATTATTAATAATATAGTGGTATGAGAAGGAAAAAAAAATCATAAAAAAAAGTCCGTCGTTATTTACGACGGATTTTTACGCAATTTCAAAGAGTGCCTGGTAGAAAAAGACACGTAACGAGACGTTCGATGCCGCCTGGAGAAGGTTCGGATATTATCATTAACTTAGATAAAGTACCTATAGATTAAGCCCTGGCGTGGCCGCACATGAGACAGCAATAGTTAGTTCTGGTATTACAACAAGAACAAGAACACTACAACCCACCATCGCACTGACACTTATTATCTATAAATAACCCAAATTACTTGTCTCAGTTAACACATAATAATAATATAATACCACGAAATCACAGAGAATCAAACAAAGTCGAGTTTGTTTGTCAAACCTGCTATTATATTAGAGTTTGACAAACAACAGAAACCGGCCATGGTGACAAAGACAAAAAATAATCTTTTGTCCTTATTATTAACATGAAGCTGCCAATTGGCTATCTCGCTCTATCAATCAAGCTCATTTTAAGGCTTAATCTATAGGTACTTTATCTAAGATCATCAACCACTGGCCGCCATACTTGTTTTGTCGCTATAAGAAGTGTAGCTTTTACATGTGGTCTGTATGTTTTGAACACATTTTGTTAGACTGATGATGAATGATAACCTCGTTCATTTTTTTATTTTTTTTTTTATTATAGATAGGCTCGCGCTTGACCACTATCTCACCTGATGGTAAGCGATGATGTGGTCGACGGTGTAACATGCTTGCCTAGAAGTAACCTATTCACTCTTGACTTAAAGACTCCGAGGTTGTAGCTATCTGGAAACACAGACTCCGGCAGGGAATTCCACTCCTTAGCTGTACGCATAATGAAAGTATTTCCAAAACGTTTAGTGCGTATGGGTGGGATGTCCACCATGTACCGATGGCGCATCGCCGTACGTCTTGTAGTCCGATGATGAAACGGGCTAGGCGGAATTAGATCATGCAATTCCATCGCACACTCTCCGAAATGCAACCGATAAAAAACCGACAAGCTGGCAACTCGACGACGATGTTCAAGGCTCTGGAGCTTTGACTCGACCAGTGCCTCATTGCCGATGAGCCTCTTGCCCCGTTTTTCGATCGACTCTAGAGCATCAAGCTGGTACTTGGCAGATCCATCCCAGAGATGAGAACAGTACTCCATGCAAGATCGAACTTGCGCTTGATACAACTTAAGCAGCTGTTGCGGCGTGAAGTACCGTCCCACCTTCGCAAGGATCCCCAACTTTTTGGCAGCCAGTTGAGCCTTTGCCTCAATGTATGGGCCAAAATTAAGTGTCGATGTCAACGTTACGCCAAGAAGCTCAAGATGGTCTGTTATCGGTACGGTTACACCTCGGAAAGATGGAGCCGGGTGAAATTGGCTCTTTTTCGCGGAGAAGAGACACGCCTGTGTTTTTGCGGCATTGAACTTGACCAGATTGGCATCGCCCCATTCGGAGACTGCCTGCAAGGACAGGTTCAAGCGCTTCACCATGGCCTCCCGGAGAGACTGGATCTGAGGCCCGGTAGCACGAGCATTGGACAAGTATCTCTCAGCAACAGTGCTGTCATCTGCATACCCAAAGGTGCCGGGTTTTAGCAGTTCATTTATGTGCAGCAAGAACAATGTCGCTGAGAGTACCGACCCCTGAGGGACCCCGGCATTAATATCCAATAGGTCCAAAGAGCAGCCATCGATTACTACTCGAATGGACCGACCCCTCAGGAAGTCTGCAATCCAGTCACACAGACCACCGGGCAGACCGAATGAAGGAAGCTTACCAATAAGGCTTTCGTGCCAGACCCTATCAAAAGCCTTCGAGATGTCGAGGGAGACGGCAAGCGCTTCCCCATGCCTCTCGATGGCCTCACTCCAGATGTGAATGGCATACGCTAGAAGATCCCCAGTGGACCGATTTCGGCGGAAGCCGTATTGGCGGTCGCTAAGGCTGTCGTTAGCTTCTAGGTATGCCAGGAGCTTATTATTAAGTACGCGTTCCATACTCTTACAGAGTATGGACGTTACAGAGATGGGTCTGTAGTTAGCCGGGTCAGCACGACTGCCCTTCTTGGGCACGGGCTGTACGTTGGCTTGCTTCCAAGCATTCGGCACTTTTCCAGTCTGATAAGAAAGGCGAAACAGGCGCGTCAAGATAGGAGACAATTCAGGCGCACAGGTTCTGAGAACAATTGCTGGTATACCATCGGGTCCGCTAGCCTTATTCACATCGAGGTTGCGCAGCACCCTACGTACGTCCTTTTGGTGGATGCGAATGTCCAACATACTTGTCTCGCATACATCAGGAGAAGGAGGGGGGCGCGCGTCACCAGGATTCAGACGCGAAGACTCCGCAAAAAGAGAGGCAAACAAGTTTGCTTTCTCCTCAGCGGAGTGGGCCAGCGACCCGTCGGGTTTCAGCAGTGGTGGTAGTGAGGGACGGCAGAAATTCGATTCAACCGATTTAGCCAGGGACCAGAACGCTTTACTACCTGCTGGGTAGGAAGCAAGTTTGATCCCTATCCGGCTAATGTGGTCGAACCGAGCCCTTCGCAACACCTTCTTGCAGGACTTGGCAGTCTTGTTGTAAGCTTTCTTCCTCTGACCAACGTCACTCGCCTTGCGCGTTCTAGCGTCGACCCAGGCATGGTACGCCTCATGTTTACGCGCATCGGCGCGAATACACTCGGCGCCAAACCAAGGTCGGTCTTGGCTAGACATTGTTACGTCAGAGAACGGGATGTAGTACTCCATTCCCTGACGCAACAAATCCGTCACAGCGTCCGCGCACGACGTAGGATCAGACGAAGAAAAGCAAAGCTGCCAAGGATAGCATGCGAAGAAAGATCGCATGCCATCCCAATCTGCTGACTTGTACCGCCATACCCGCCGGGTGCCTCTTGGGCTGGGATCGGGCGGGGAGTAGACGGATACAGACTTCACCAGACAGTGGTCGGAACTACTCAAAGGTGGAGATACCGACACCGAGTAACGGTCTGGATCTGTGGTCAGCAGAAGGTCCAAGCAATTAGCCGTATGCGATTCAACATCCGGCACCCTCGTTGCCTCCTGGACCAGCTGAGTAAGATTTAACGCTAGCGCAAGCTTTCGCGTCTCTCGCCCAGCATGGTCAGTGTACTGGTACGGGAAGAGCCACTCCTGATGGTGGGCATTAAAGTCCCCCAGTATCACCAATTGGGCGGTTGGGTACCGTTGCTGAGCCTCATCAGCCGCCTCACTAAGGTATTGTATAAGCCCGGTTGTCTCCATGTCTCCGCTGTGCGACCTATAGACACAAGCATAGATAATCTTATCTAGACCTGTGTCAACCAGGGCCCAGAGCACTGAGAATCGAGAGTCTTCAAGGTTTCGGAGACGCCGATAACAGATGTCGTCACGGGCGTACATGCATACACCCGCACGTGGCTTGAACCTGTGCTCCAGGGTAAACCCTGGGTAAGAAAGATACGCCACATCTGACGGACATCCGATCTGCGTCTCCGAAAGGAACAAAAGCGCTGGTTTATCAGTCTCCAGATGATGGTGGACTGCATCAAGGTTAGAGTGAAGACCTCGGATGTTACTGAGGTGAACCTTATGTGAGAGTGAGTGCTGCCGCTGTTCAGCTTTTCTCTTTTTGTTCCTTGGCATTATGATTGTGAGTGAAGGAAGGTGAGGAGAAGGAAGTGAGATGAGGTTCCACGCTGGAAACCTTCAGACACGCGCAGACAGGACGTCATCATTGGGGGACTAGTCTGGAGACTGCGGGGACGCCCGAGCCCCCCCGGGAATGTCCATCGGGCACTCTCATCTGGTCGCCAACCAGCACGATGGCGCATCCCGGGATTTTTCGACAGTTGGCGGGGCAGCCTTTCGTGTGTGGCTGGCACACTACTTGGGCCCCCAACTACCTGCGGTCGGCCAGCGGCGCACCGTGCCTCGGATCCCGCTACCCTCCGCGACTAGTCCCACGATTGGCCCATAACAACGCGAGTCAGGCTGGTCTGCCTGCAATGGAACAACTATCTCGACCCAACTCCTCTTGTGGCTACACCGAGCATCGTACCGGAACACGGCTAGGCCGCTTGGCGGTACGTCTTTGCTCGGTGGGTGGTCGCAAGCCTTCGGCCGAAACCTACCACCAGTTTGTGTCACCTGTTTAGCACCACCCGGGGACCACGTGTAGGGTAATAAAAGGGGTACTCACCTACGGACGCGGGTGACTCAGCCCCCATTTAACAATGTAGGTCTTTTTTCACTGTCCATGTTATTTAATTAATACTATATTATCTATCAATCTTCTATCTATCTATATGTATAAAATGGTCATTCACTCACTCATCACGAAATATCGAAAACCGCTTGACGGATAAAGATGAAATTTGGCAGGGAGGTTCCTCAAGTGACGTACGTGCGCACTATGAAAGCATTTTTGTAAATTCCTCTCCTAAAGGGGTAAAAGGGGGTTGAAAGTTTGTATGAAACTTCTACAGTTTGTAAGTAGGACACCTGAACTTTTAGGTATATACTCTTGATTGATAAAAAGAATTCATGTATTTTTTGGTTTTTGGAAATTCTACCCCTAAGGAGGTAAAATGGTGGAAATTCTTATATATTTGAAACTTGGCATAAATACTAACTTAAGTAAATAGTCAAGGTTTTCATTAGTAGTTTTTCAAAACTACTCCTAAAAGACGATTTACGGGGTGTTAAAGATTGTTTAAGACGAGGCTTTTTTATGATGTAGGTGAGCACTAAGAAGGGATTTATGGTAAGTAGGTGAAAAAAAATCATATATAGTATAAAATACGGATCAGGCGTACGAAGTCGCGGGTAAAGTGATATATATAGCACGTATTCGCGCTAATCTTAGAGAATTTGACGCGTCTCTTCGCTTCGATTCTGTCTCAGCTTGATTTGACCCTAAGTGCATGTATGTACTACCATCGAAAACACTTAATGTTTAGTTTAAGCAAAATTATTGAATTTGTAGGTCAAATTGAGGCAAATAAATAATTTTTCTTTATTTCTTTCATTGCTTTTTTTCACTTTTATTTGTCCACGTATTTCTCAGAATCTAGAAATCGAATTGCAATCTGGAGGCGCGGCAGTGCTCCTGCCAAGTCAAGCAAAAACAAACGCACAACACATCACTACCATCTTTTTCTTTATTATTTTCTTTACTTCGTTGTGGTTATGGATTAGGCACTAGTCCCACCGCCGACGAGGAAGTGATTAGATATCGACTATTTTCTCGCTTAAGAAACGTACAACACACTGCCGGCGAGAAAACTCTCACCACTATTTTTCACAGCGACAAGAGCTATCATTGGCGGTCAGAACTCACGCTGAGAGACCAACCAGCCACCGGCAATCAGCAACCGGCTGCCCCGAGTGAGTGGTGCTGGTAATCTCCCGCCCGAAATGAGATCCCATGTAATACGACACGGTTGGTTGTTATTAGTTGAGCGATCGGCTGCTGAGCTGCGTGTCGCGGGTTCGATTCCCGCACGGAACAAATATTTGTATGACTTACAGATAGTTGTTCTTGACCTGGGTGTTTTGTGTAGGTATATGAGTTTAAATTTTTATAAACGCACCCACGATACAGAAAGAAATGCCTAGTGTGGCCAATGAATTAATTTAATGAAATAACAATAATTCTTAAAATAAAAAAAATGCAAGTCTCGCACTTGGATTTTTTACATGTAATACATGTCAAACTGCGTTGCCAGACTTGCATTTTTTTACATGTTATGTTTTTGATGGGCTTCTTCTTTTTACTGGGTAGGGCAATGATATTCTAGTAAAAAAACTGCCCAAGCGCGAGTCGGACCCGCGCACGAAAGGTTCCATACCATTATCGCAAAAAACGGCAGAATAATAATTTAAAGTAATTTAAAACCTGTAAACCGGTAACCGGTATATACCTGTAATGATAGTTGTAAGGGAGATTTTAATAAATAAATAATAAATAATAATAATAATAAAATAATTTTATTTTTTATTTTAAATTTAAAATAATTATATTTTTATTTTAAATTTAAAATAATTTTATTTTTTATTTTAATTTTTCGGTTTTTTAATCCACTTCCAGTCTACATGGTATAATGTATAGCATGCAAACATGATGCAATTCACTGTAAACCATGGCATTAGCAAGCTGTACAATTGGATCTTTGTCTATAGCAATGCCGTGTCAAAAAAAATAAACTTAATAAAGGCTGAACGCAATACAGGTGTTATGAAATTATGGGTCTTGTTGAAAACCTTTTATCAACAAATTTACTTTATTTGTGTTCAATACAAAATTCAAAATATTCAGTATTTTTTTCAAATATTAGTTTATTTGTCAGGTTGCCAATCCTTTAAAAATATGCGAGCCGTTTCTCATAATAATTTGTTGCAAAATATTGTGTTTATGATTTATTTTAAATGTTATGAATATGTGCGTTGAAAAACGTATTTTGTAGTAAGTCTGTTGGCTCCATAACGAACTCGGAAATTTTTTTGCCACTTGTATCTAAATTTACGACTTCATCAGCTAGGCAATCAATCAGATACCAGATTAATCCGCAAAATGTATACCAACAGTGCTACAAAGATCTTATAAAATAAGAAAAATTATATGAGACTAGCGGACGTCTCGCGGTTTCACCCGCGTATATTCCGTTCCCGTGGGAATACGGGGATAAAAAGTAGCCTATGTCACCCGGGGATAGTGAAGCTTCCCAACGGTGAAAGAATTTTTGAAATCGGTCCAGTAGTTTTTATGTTTATTCGTTACATACAAAAACACAAATCTTTCCATTTAGGGTTCCGAAGTCAACAAGGAACCCTTATAGTTTCGCTCTGTCCGTCTGTCCGTCCGCAGCGTAGCTCAGAGAATCTAAGTACTAGAAAGCTATAATTTGACATGTATATACATATTAATAATTCCAACAAAGTGGTAGCATAAAATTATGAAAAATAATTTTTTTTCGGGTACCTTCCATAGACGTAAAGTGGGGATGTATTTTTATTTTCTCATCTATCCCATGATGTGGGGTATCGTTGGATAGGCCATTCAAAAATATTATGGGTTTGTTAAAACCATTTTTCGATTCAAAGATTCGTTTGCGTAAAATTAAGCTTTATGTTGCAAATTAATGTTAGAGTCAAGTGTCCCCCCCCCCTGCCAGCGAATTGGTTGCTTTTGGCTATGTGAAAAAATTCACGGCAGTAGTAAATATAACGAAATTAAAAGGAAAATTATCACGGATAACAAGGCTTTACAAGATTACGAGTATTAGTCGACCAACTTATAAAATGTACTTGGATAAGTAATTTTTTTTAACAAATGCCTTAGGAATTTTACCAAAATAAAGTTGATAGCTGTGTAAAACAGAATAAATATAATGCTTACGAACCATGTAAAAATATACAAAAATGAAATCATAACAGGCTTTACAAGTTTACGAGTAATGGTCGACCAACTTATAAAATATATTTGGCACAGTAAAATTTTTGTACAAATTCCATTGAAAAATTACTTAAATAACGTTGTTAGCTGTGTAAAACAGATAGTAAACATATGCTTATGAACCATGTCAAAATATACAAAAATAAAATCATAACATCCTTAATAATAATGATTTCTAAATGAATAATGTTTAAGCTCGAATAACGCATTGGAATGGCCGGAGTCGTTGGCAGTACCATAACGTAATTACTTATTTTCTTTTGTCGATATCCTTCTATAAAGTCAATATTCGACCCGACTTCATCACTACTTGAGTAGCGTAAAACTTTCCAGAATGAAATAGTGAATACCGCAGATTAGAGGATTCACCACTAATCTGCGGTATTAGAGGAGATTAGAGGTGAATACATACGATTTTTTTCAAATTCCGCAAGATAAATAAACAATGGAGCGTGCACGCAAGGATCCAGGAATGAACTATACCATTCCCCGTGGCTCTAACGCGCGCTCGTATCGGCTCCTTTCGCAATTCGCACCCGCGGTGGTACTCAAATAGATAATATTTTTCTAACTTCAGTTGCGAAGTTGGATTTTATAACTACTTATTCAGTTACCAGTTAGTCCTTATTTAGTTTAAGTCAAGAGTGAATAGATTACATCTAGGCAACACACATCATCGCTTACCATCAGGCGAGATAGTGGTCTAAATCGAGAATATAGATTAAAAAATCCTATGTGGGCCCGTTTTTAGTTTGTTAGCCACTGAAACCGTTCTAATGTTCATGTTCAACAACAACAAAACCCTCTTTTTAGGCCGCATTATTATGCAACTTCGGAACCCTATTACTGCGCGTGGCCCGACACGCACTTGGCCGGTTTTATAATATTTCTATAAAGTACAGATACTTATAGATAAGTAACTTAATGCTCAGACTTTGATATTAGGCTTTAATTTTAATATTGTTGCTAAATTCTTGTTGTTGTAGGTATATAGGTTTATTTATAAATTCAATGATTATTTCATTTAAATAAATTTCCTCTCGTGTCTTAATTTTGTTTTCTTAATAAAGCCTAAACCTCATTTGTTTATCTACTGTATAATTAACTGTAAACAACCTAGGTAACTACTCTGGATAAAACCAAGCTTTTATTTTAATGAATCAGAGAGGATACGCAAAAGTTGAGTAATCCTTGAGAAAAATACCCAGAATTGATGCGATTGACTGTTGGAACGAATTCAACAAACATTAGGAACTAACGTACCTAAATTGGAAAATATGTCAAATTAGTTTTGCGATAATATTCATTCCGGCAATTGGTTCATATAATTTTTTGGCCTCTTTTAATTCAATATTTTAAAGCTGGCTAACTTCGGTGGAAAAGTAATATAATCTTTAAAGTAGGTAGATGATGATGTATAATGATCCCAACATAGCTACCTAACTTGCTACTAACTTGCTAGCTAACTTTTTTTTTATGAACAAAACATCAAACTTACTAATCTTAAGCTAAAAAAACCTAAATATATTTATCACATTTTCTGCATAAAAACAAAACAATTTCGCATGCTGGGAAGAGTGGAAAAATATTCCATGTATTCTAACTGATTGGGATAGCCAGTTGGGATAGATGGAACAGGAGGGTGACCATAAGCTCTTGGTGTAAGGTTTTTTTGAGATCGCTTATGTGACAGGTGTATACAAGTCATATACATCTGTCCCTTACACACACTCAAAATAACCTTACTCTAAGAGCTTATGGTCACCCCACAGACCATTAAGGTTAAAATAAAGGTTAATAGGTTGTAATAAAAAGAAACACAAATAAATTAACTGTAGATATAATTTACAACTATCAAACGTTACTTTCACATTAGATTCGAGAAGATGTTTCTTTAATGATACTTTATTTTAAACCAACTTATTACCTGCAAACTTCAAAACTATAATATTCATGAATACTTGGTAACCTGAAATTTTAATAATAAAAAATAAAATATCATTTTGTCACTTATTTTGACTTGTGATAATTTTACATTAGCAGTGGCAAATTATGTCAATTTTAAAATTTAATAAAGTAAATAATTTTTCGAATAGTATGAGGTGTCAATATGTGAAACTTTGTGTCCGTGTTCTAAAGGAGTACTACAAGTTAAAAATAAAAATATCCAAATCAATGCGATGTAGGTATTATACAGTCGGGCGGGAACCATAAACATCATCTAGAAAATATATAGTTCAGTACGCACCTATTTGAAATCTGATTACGAAATTACCACCTATTTCGTATTACGAAATTGCGAAATAAAAATCCATCGTTTTTTTTTCAAAGTAACAGATCCACTGATGCTCTTTCTGTCAATGTGATTACCTCCCCAATCTGCATCAGAGTAGGTTTCAATAACATTCTTCTTGTTATTCTTGACATAGGTCAAACCACTTGTCTTTGTTTCTTTCAAATAACGTAGAACTCGTTTTGCTTGTGTCCACAGATTTAAAGTAGGCTTATCTAAGTATTGACTCAGAAATGTTGTACTAAAGGCAATATCAGGTCTTGATACCGTCGCTAAAAACATTAAACCTCCAATTAATTGTCTGTAAGGAACATCAACACACTTACTATCTGAATCTGCTTGAAAACCTTTCGTCATTGGACACTTCGTTCCATTCGCCTCAGACATATTAAATTTTTTCAACATTTTATCTATTTGATTTTCCTGTGTTATCTTTAGAATTTCTTCATTTCTATGTATTTCCATTCCAAGAAACTTTTCAACTTCACCAAAATCTTTTGCTTGAAATTCTTTCTTTAACTTTTCTTTTACGTAGGTTATCTCTTCTTTACATCCCGTTACCAAAATATCGTCTACGAAAACTATAATCCAACATTTATCATTATAATACATGCAAAAATCATTATTTGATCTTATAAGTCCTATTTTCAGAATAAAATCATTCAATCTATCGTTCCAACATTTTGGACTTTCTTTCAATCCATATAAGCTTCTATTTAGCTTTAGAACTTTATCTTTTTGCTCACACTTTACTCCTTTTGGTATCTTTAAGTATACATCTGATTCTAGTATTCCATTTAGAAATGCTGTCGGAATGTCCATTTGATGGATTTCAAAATCATTATGCACTGCATGTGACAAGAAAGTGCGGACAGTGCTCATTCTTGCGACAGGGGAATAATTAACCGTAAAACCATCATCTCTTTGTAGAAAACCCCTTGCAACCAGTCTCGCCTTCTTTAGGTTATTATCTTTCTTCACAAAAATCCATTTAGCATCAATTGCTTCTTTTCCATTTGGTAAATCAGTGATTGTCCATGTTTTCATATTTTCTAAAGCGTTCAATTCTTTAGCAATTGCTTCATTCCAGCCCATTTTTATAGCTTCATTGTAGCTTTTAGGAACATCTTCCATATATGTACTATAAGCATAGTGTGTCTCATATTCTTGTAGTCGTTTTGGTTTAACAATTCTTCTTCCACTTCTTGTATATTTTTCCTCTGGCAACTTTTCTTGTATTACCTCTTTCACTTGTTCAGTTGCATCATCAAATTTATCCTCTTCATCACTGTCTTCTTCATTTCCAGTCACAGTAGGACGTTGTGAAACTTTAATCTCACTTTTACCTTTTCTTTCTATTAGTCCTGATGTACTTGATTTGCTTTCTTTTTCATCTAATTCTCTGTATATTACTGACCTTACATTGTCTCTTTCGATGTCTCTTATTCCATCATATCTCACATTTGTTTCATCAAAATATACATCCCTCGAGATTTTAATTCCATTACTTTTTGGATCCCACAATCTATATCCATTTGGACTATATCCAATAAATCTCATTGCTTTTGCTCTTTCTTCAAATTTTGACTTTCTTGGCAATACAATCATCCATGCATTCGATCCAAATATTTTCATATTATCTATTTCATATTTACCATAATACAACTCTGCTGGTGTTTTAAATTTTATAGCTGCTGATGGACATCTATTTATTTGATACATTGCACATTTAACTGCCTCTCCCCATAATTCTTTCGGAAGGTTGGACTCCATCATTAATGCTCTTGCTTTATTATATACAGTCCTGTTCATTCTTTCTGATACTCCATTCATTTGTGGACTGAAAGGAATTGTGTACTCCACTTTAATCCCATTCTTTTTCGCAAATTCGTTTATTATTCTATTCTTAAATTCGCCACCATTATCGCATCTTACCCTTTTTACTTTATTTTGTTTCTGTCTTTCTAAATATCTCACATAATCTATTAAGTTTTGTGTTGCTTCATGTTTATACTTCAACAGATATATTACTCCAAAATGTGTATAATCATCTACAATTATCCGGTAATATCTTTCTTCATTTATGCTGGGTACATTCACTGGACCTGCAATGTCAGTATGTAAAAGTTCGCAAACTTTTTCTGATCTTGGCATAACTACTGGATAGAATGGTAATCTCGTTGATTTTGCTCTCATGCACACATCACATCTTTTCTCATCATTTGGTAAATTCAAAGTTCTCAACCCATTTCTATTCAAATGTCCTAGTCTTTGATGCCATAGACTTGTATCATTTGCCGTTGTATGACATTCATTCTCTGTTTTTATTTTCAGTTGCAGTTTATATAATTTTCCAAATTTTTCTCCATACACTCTCAAGTCATTTTGTATAATTTTTACAACATTTCCTTGAAATATTACAAGACTATTCTTCTCAACTAATTTACTTACTGAAAGTAAGTTTTGCGTTAAATTAGGCACAATTAGGGCTTCAATATCTATGCATCTGCCTTTTACTTCTGTTTCTAAAATTCCTCTCTCATTTGCTTCTAAATACTCGCCATTCGCGACTTTTATTTTTACTGGTTCCTTCAATGTTTGAATTTTTGTCATATAATTTTTGTATTTATCCTGTACCATGTTGTCTGAAGCTCCTGAGTCTATTATAAACTCAATTACGTTTGACTCAATGTACTCATTTGTCATATGTATTGTTTCATCATACGCCGTGAACATATGTTTTGTAATGTTTGCTTGTCCATCTCTACCTCTATCATTTCTTCTGCCTCTTCCAAAATTATTTCCTCTAAAGTATCTACCTCTTTGATTATTCCTGCATTGATATGCTTTGTGTCCTTTTTGCTTACATTTATAGCATACTATATTTTCCGTCGAAAAACTTGTCTCGGTACCTGTCTCGTGATTTCTATTTTCACTATAACTTTTCATTTTTAGTTCAGCATCTAATAGTCTAGCTTTCACAAAATCAATTGTGATTTCCTTTTCCGTTGACATTATTTCTAGTGATGTTATCACATTTTCATAACTATCTGGCAGTGTTAATAATAAGTGACACACTTTATCAGACTCAGACATACTTTCTCCAATTTCAATTTCATTTATTATGTTATCAAACCTTAAATAGTGGTCCTGAAGCTTTGTATCTTTTTGACATTTCAAATTTAACAATCTTCTCTTTAGTTGCTATTTATTAAAAACAGATTTTCGTTCAAAGATAGCTTCTAAACATTTCATCATGTCTAATGATGTTGTACACTTCTTTATATATGATATGTACTTATCTGATACACATTGTACGATTATTGACCTTGCTTTAATATCCATTTCCTTAGTCGGTTTCTCACTTTTTATCGCTTCTACAACACCTTTTTCCTCCAACAGTAAATTGATACGAAATTTCCATGTTTGAAAATTTACTTCCTCTTTCAGAAATGGCATCGCTTCATATTTTCTCATTTCCATTTTTATACTTTTGTTTTTCTCTGACAGCTCAAAATTTTCTTCTCATTTAAATATTTTCATTTAATTTACCATTTTTCTTCTTTAAATCAGCACAAATATGCGGCCCATAACCTTTTAAGTTATAGCTGATAGCATACTGCTAGAGAAACATTCTTTTAGGTTTACGATATTTATTTTTCATGAGCCATCATCTACAGAATTACTTTGACATCTTTTTATCTACTTATAATATTTTCTTTTCACCACACAGGCAAATACAAGTAGGTTACATACCTACTTAACACTCATGCCACTATAATATTATCATAAAAAAAACCTAAGACAAAATAGTATCAACGACAGTTCAGTATGCACCTATTTGAAATTTGAATGTCACATCTAGGCACTGCAAAAATCTTTGGGTCTGTGTTGGTGATGTTAAGTTTAATTTTGATTTGCTATTATCTTTGCAAGTATCGCATATGTCTGTGATATTACATTTTTGTGGAGCGCTAAATGAGAACATTTATTTCAGGTAAAAAAATCTCATCAAAATGCCTTTTTTCTGGGTCCAAAATTTTTAGGTTATATTTTTACGATTTTGAATTTAAATTTGTGGCGGTTTGGTGGGCGCTGCAGAGTCAATATGCAGGATTCGTAGGTTTATATTCGGGAACATTTATTTGATGTATACTGTGCATCTCTAAGACTTATGGAAAAAAAAAATGACGTACGGGGCGTATACGCCCTGTACGTCATTTTTTGTTTTCCATTTTTTAGCGAAACCCGAGAGGTACACTTTTTTATGTATGTTCACCGATATCTCCGTCAATTGTGGACCGATTTTGAAAATTCTTTTTTTGTTTGAATGATTATATTCCAAAATTGGTCCCATTTTAATTTGGTGAAGATCTGATAAAGAACTTCGGAGATATACAACAGAACTCTTCAATAAATAACGGCAAATCTCTCGGGATTGCTGCAAACGCATGTCTGTTTATTGTTTATACTATTTCATAACATAACATCACGCCAGTATGCTCGAAAGGGGTATGCAGATCTCTCATTTCACCGGTTATATTCATTTTTCATGTTATTCGGGTAATCTATTCTGTCGGTATAGGTACTTACTTAACTACTTCCCTATTAGGTAGGTACAACTAAAAAGTGAAAAATAAAAAGCTTTTTCACAAAAAAATACTACCGACTTCCAAATAAGAAAACTAGAAAGTGAAAAATAACTTTATTTTTGGAAGTCGGTGTCCATAACTTAAAAATTTGGTACCTACCAAAGACACCGACTTCCAAAAATAAAGTTATTTTTCACTTTCTAGTTTTCTTATTAACCGACTACCAAAAAAGGAGGAGGTTCTATGTTCGACATTATGTATGTTTTTTTTTTTTTTTTTTTTTTTTTTCATTGAAGGTACTAAATAGAACAATTTGAGAACAACATCCTCCCAAAGTTTCAAAAAAATCGGAGACTAGTGACGTACAGGGCGTGTGACGCGTTTAACCCATAGATTTAGAATTTTTTTGCTACGCCAAAAGATACACGAAGCGTGCGAGCGAGAAATCCTAATCAAGTACAAACCGCCCAAGAGAAAAAGAGAGAGTGAATAAAGTCCAGTCATGTCACTTTTTTCGCGAGTAGAGGTCCATAGTGGCCCATCTATTTTACGCCGCGGTGAATTTCTTGCATTTAAATAATAATCTTTAGATTTAAATTAATAATATTAATTATGCAACTATGGTGGCTTGTTCTGTGAGTGAATGTGACGTTACAAGACGAAATAACCCCAATAAATACACGTTTCATAGGTAAATACAATTTTGTCCTTGGATTGTTTCGAACCATATTTTGACAAATATCTGCTAGTAATCGGCTCAGAAAAAGATTCTTACAATAGTATATTGATTTCCATTGTATTATATAAGTATATTTAGTATATTTAAACAATATTTGCGAAAATATTATGTAAAAGAGTAAATTGTTTGTTTACGCTAGGGCTTGACAAAGCGGTGACGTCATGAGTATCGATAAAAACTTAATCGTTTTTAGTGACATCATGACA
Organism: Anorthoa munda; assembly: GCA_945859665.1. Classification (NCBI taxonomy): domain Eukaryota; kingdom Metazoa; phylum Arthropoda; class Insecta; order Lepidoptera; family Noctuidae; genus Anorthoa; species Anorthoa munda. The sequence goes on from OX243918.1 coordinate 703,314, forward strand.
TGAGTACAAACTTATTAAGTCAAGTTTTGTTAAAATAGATTTAAGGTACGATTGAGAAGATGTTTTTATCTAAACTGTACTTTAAGTTGCATGTTTATTTTTTTTTCAAAAATTATGTTTTGTTTCTTTGAGTAGGTTTAGGAATGACATTATATTGTTTGCATGTATTAGTTTTACAGTGTCTAGAATACATCAGTGTTTTGCTGCTCTGTTTTCGCATATTCCGAGCTAAACGCTATAAAAGCTGGGGTACCTCAAGGTAGTGTGCTAGGCCCAACTTTGTACTTGTTATACACATGTGACATCCCAGAACTGGAAAACAACACCATTGCGACCTATGCAGATGATACTGCAATTATGGCTACCGGATCAAGCCACAGAGAAGCAGTAGAAAAAGTTCAACTAGCTGTGAACAAAGTTTATGACTGGACACAAAAATGGAAGATCAAACTGAATGAGTCAAAATCAATTCTCATTGACTTCACAAATAAATACTTGGACTATCACCCAATCTACATAAATAGCATGCAAGTGCCTCATGCTAATACAGCCAAATACCTTGGCATAACTCTCGACGCCAAGTTGCGTTGGAAAGCCCATGACAAAAAGAAAAGACAGGAACTCGACATACGTTATAAAAGTATGTATTGGTTACTCGGAAGGAAATCCTGTCTATCAATACATAATAAAATAACCATATACAAGCATATACTGATGCCAATTTGGACGTTTGGTATCCAACTTTGGGGCTGTACTAAACAAAGCAACGTAAAATTAATCCAACAATTCCAAAATAAAGTGCTTAGGGATGATGTAAATGCACCCAATGACACATGAACATAGTGTTTTTATAAATTATATCAGACTCTAAGAAAGTGCTACGGACTTGTGTAAAAGTGCAAATGGACACTATTCTTAGTTTTAACATAATCCATAACGTAACATATTAAGTTAGAGTTAAATTGCTTATTTGTCTTTTAGGCAAGATCGTAATTAATTATTAAGAATTTTGTTCTTACTAACAAAGCATAAAAAAAAGTATTTCAAATACTTTTGGCTTCAAAACACATTTAGCGATTTTATTAATAGATGCGTTCTGCAGAAAATAAGCAAAATGGCGTACGTCAAATTGTCAAGTACCTTGTAAATTGTAATTTTCATTTCAAACGGTTATTTACACCTAACTTCTGTGTATTGATTAAGTTTATTAGTACGAATGTCACGATGGATGACCGACTGTATTTTTTAATTTGTATTTTAAATAAAAATATGTAAAATACTGTATTTTATATTTTAAATAATTACACGACTTAAAAATATTTTGTATTTCGTATTTTAAATACATGCGAGATATTATTTTGTAATTTGTATTTTAATTAAAACAAAGCATGGTTTTTTCCCAGCTCTTATTACAGTTCAATGTAACCAACAACCCTTTAATCGTATTTCTTATGGTGTTCACCAAGTATCGATATCGATACTGAACATGGACTTTTTGACAACACTTTTTTAACTAACACATGGACAATTCCCTAACACACAGATTTTATTTTTTTGGTTTCGCTTTTCATCTGACTCTGTTTATCTTGTACATACTGTACGGTGCAACCGCACATTCGTCAATTCAGCAGTTTACGCCACGCATTCATTTCAATTCATTATAATAAGTTAGTTCGCGTTGGGCTATCAAGACAGCCAGGCGTCCTCATAACAGCCAACAAGGGCCGCGTCACTCACTTCATTCTTCATACATTCTTTTTGGTCCTTCGACGGAACACGCTACATAGTCCATTTCGCGCGCGTGGACAGTGTAGCGGGCAGCTATCCAGTGACTCAAAGTGTGTGCAGTGTTGAGTGACTATAAAACTTTGGGACTAACAAGTGTCTCAGGGATCAACAAGGATCCGTAAACTATCAGGAGTTCAGTGCAGGACTTTGGGACTAACAAGTGTCTCAGGGATCAACAAGGATCCATAAACTATCAAGAGTTCAGTGCAGGACTTTGGGACTAACAAGTGTCTCAGGGATCAACAAGAATTCGTAAACTATCAGGAGTTCAGTGCAGGACTTTGGGACTAAAAAGTGTCTCAGGGATCACCTAGGATCCGTAAGGAGTTATCAAGAACATTCAAGTAAGATCTTTCCATTTATTTCTTACTTCAGTAAGACCTCATCATGGAGGCCATACATGCTTATCAAGACGAACTTCACACAGCCATCTTAAAGTTGGCCACAAATATCAAAAAAGACTCAGCGGATCGTAAGACTGCTGACTATTTCAAGAGACGTTTAGATAACTTAACTCAGTATTGGTCCGAATACCAATACAATCACGACCGTCTTCTTAAGGAAGAAAGCAAGGCTCATCCGTATTTTAGTGGTCGTGAATACGAACGAACAGAAGAGCTATACAACTCGACCAAGGCACTCATCAATCAACAATATCAAATTTTGTTGATAAATATGAAGGAACCTCAACAGGGAGGTTCCACTCAGGGCGTACGAGGTCCTGCAAGGTCTGAGCAAGAAGATCCGTTGGGACGTCAATCGCCGCCCGTCGAGGTATGCTCCAGAGGTTCATCTAGCAAGCTTGATGAACTGTTGAGAAAACAAGCAAGTAATTTCAGGGCGCTGCAGCGCACTGTAGCAGGGATAAATTTGGATTTTATGTCCGAAAAGTGGGAGTTGAAGGATGCCTTACGTACTCTACAGTCTCGATGGTCTATTATAGATTCCTTACATTGGGAATTAGACAGCGAATTGGAGGGCACGAATCAAGAATATGAGGTGTCTTATACCAAGCAAGAAACTATTAACAATGACTTAAAAAATGCAATTAACAGAAAACTGGGGTCCGTAGTTCACAAGGAGAATTGGACACCAAAAATTAACATCCCGTTCTTCAATGGCAATTATCAAAACTGGGTGTCTTTCAAGGACTTATTTGTTGAAGCTATCCACAGTAACATCTCCTTATCAAACGCCCACAAGATGCAGTTTCTTAAAAGCAAGGTGCGGGGAGAAGCTGAACGTTTGATACAGCATTTACAAATCAGTTCAGTCAACTACACTGTTTGCTGGGACATATTGAACAACAGGTACAACAACACATGGTTGATTATTACATCTCACATAGATCTCCTATTAAATCTTCCAGTAGTTCAACAAGCGAACGTCCCTCAGATCAAGCAAATTCACGATACTACACTAGAGTGTTTAAACTCAATAAGGAACCTAGGCGTTAATATAGATAGTTGGGATCCATTCATCGTCTGTATTTTATTGCTAAAATTAGATGCGGACACCCATGATCATTATTTGGAATCTCTGAAAAAACCCAGAGAACTGCCAAAATTGTCGGAGTTTCTAAGCTTCTTGGAGAGCAGATTCACCGCATTGGAATCTTCGCGCAAGAAAAACGAAAATTCCAAACCACCAATAAGCAAGCTAAATAAATCATCATCGTCAAATTTCAAGAATAAATATTCAGCAAGTAAGACTTCGGTAAATAATATCGAATTAACATGCCCGTTGTGTAACGAGTCACACGGAATATACTATTGCAGTAAGTTTTTAAATATGACACCAAGTGCAAAGCGACAAGCTATAACACGATTGCATTTGTGCAAAAATTGTCTTTATTCGCATGGGGATAACGAATGTACGTCAGAAAGACGCTGCCGCGAATGTCGTGGCAAACATAATACACTGTTACATGAAGCATTTAACAAGAAGCCTTCGTGTAACCCAATTACGGCAAATGACACACCAGCAGTTCTTGCAACTAGAACGCAAAATCAAGAGTCACAAGAAAATCACGTTTCGCAACAAGGCAACAACGTGATCGAAACATTATTAGCCACTGCAATGATCAAAGTTCAAGCAAGTGACGGATCATACCACAAAATGCGTGCGCTAATAGATCAAGGTTCTCAAGCCTCCCTTATCTCAGCCAGAGCGGCACAACAGCTAGCTTTATCAAGAAAGTATTGCAGAGCCGTCATCTGCGGGATAGGAGAGAAGGAGAGCAGTAGCAAGGGCGTTACGAACATAACATGTTGTTCAACTTTTGATGATTTCACATTTAAAACAGATGTGGTAATCATGGACACGCTGATTACTCAATTACCAAGATGTACATTTGCCAAGCCAACATGGGCACACCTAGCCGGCATGCCACTAGCCGATTCAGAAGTCAATGTCAGCCGTCCTATCGACATCCTATTGGGAGCCGATGTGTATTCCCAAATCATTTTAGAAGGCATTATCAGGGCTGATCTATCATTACCGGTCGCGCAACAGACAAGACTGGGATGGATCTTATGCGGCAATTTCAAGACTTTTCACTGTAACGTAGTCCTGAATCAAGTGGACGAAGTACAAAGATTTTGGGAGATTGAAGACGTCACAGAATCATCCAAACTATCCGCAGAAGATCTACAATGCATGGAGTTTTACAAGAGCACCACAACAAGACATAAAAATGGCATGTATAAAGTAAGATTGCCTTTTCAAGAAAACTTTGAGACACAGTTGGGAATGTCTAAAAATAAAGCTATGGCACAATTTCAACAGTTGGAAAGGAAATTTTCCAATAATGAAGAAGTATCAAAACAATACAAATTGTTTATTCAAGAATATAAAACTTTAGGACATATGATACCAGCGTCCGGTAAAATGCAACCGGATTATTACTTACCGCACCATTGTGTATTGCGAAATGAATCCACTACGACAGCATTTCGCGTAGTTTTCAACGCATATCGTTGGTATACAGAATATCTCACTCAGCTGACAGCAAGAAGCAAGTGGAGACATTCTCAACCAGACATTCAACTAAATGACATTGTTACAATTAACGATGCAAACTTACCTCCTGGGAAGTGGGCAGTTGGCCGCGTCGTCAAGCTGCATCCCGGTACCGATGGCCACATCAGGGTGGTCACATTGAAAACAAAGAATGGGCTTATCAAGAGGCCAATTCTCAAGCTGTCTATTCTCCCTGTAAATGATAGGATCGACAAACAAGAGTCACGTTCCAAGGAAGGGAAAGATGGCAAGCTATATCAAAACAAAAAAGTAAACTACAGCTTCTCATCGCTGGTACTGTTACTTTTGTCTTTCATGAGCATTTTGATCACATCTAGCTGTGATTACAAATCAGAACCTTTGAATAGCAATCGGAGCATTTATTTCGACAAGATCTCCAATATGCGTCTCGAACGAGACGAGTGGAAGTTGATTGTGTATTATGATATGGAGCCCTATTGGCAAGGATTAGATCTGCTTAAAAAATACGTCGATCATCTGGGCAACATATGTTCTAATTACAACAAAGATATCACAGTGTGACGCAATCCTTATGCAATTACGTCACGGTAGCAATGAACTTGACCATAACAATAGCATGCTGCTTGGTCAGCAGCACACGGGGAACGTGCGACATAAGCGCGGTCTTATCAATTCTATAGGAAGCTTAGCACGCAGTTTGGTGTTTTGGACGACGGGTTCTCATATCACGACATGCATCACTACACGGTGATATACTTAGGGGTGTTCGCCCTGTGCGCGGCAGGAGCCGTGCACGTGTGGCGGCGCCTTCGGCGCGTGCGCAGCGTGGCTCTGCCCGCTCGCTCGACTCATCAGCAGCTTCAGAGTGCTAGTGTAATCAGTGTTCCACGAATCAGTGTAAATAAGCAATCAGGACCTAGTGAAATGAAGCTCAATACAATTTCGGGTGTAATCAGTGCGCGTAAACAAAACAAGGCTACGTCGCCTATGTTCCGCGAATCTATTTTCAGTGAAAATGAATAAGACTTTTTAGAGACTCTAAACATACATAATAAGGACCAATTGGAATCACCTTGTCAATCATCTAGTATAAGGACCAATTGGCATCACCTTGTTACTCATCATTTCATGTTCATCTCACATTCATCTTCCCGCTCGGGAGCATGTACGGTGCAACCGCACATTCGTCAATTCAGCAGTTTACGCCACGCATTCATTTCAATTCATTATAATAAGTTAGTTCGCGTTGGGCTATCAAGACAGCCAGGCGTCCTCATAACAGCCAACAAGGGCCGCGTCACTCACTTCATTCTTCACACATCAGTTCATTAAGCTCATTTTATCCTTAAACCTTTCAGACAATACATCAGTGTTTAAATACTTCAATTCTTTTATTCCATGCAACCATTCATCTAAAAGTAATGTATGGCCTAACAAGAAACCATACACATACTATATCTATGGTTTAACCCGTATGGGGACAGCAGTTTTCCGACGGAAAAGTTAAAATTGTTCCTCAATCCAGTTTATATTTTTGTAAGAGCAATGCTCGCTGATTATTTTGTTGAATGTAGCTGCTTGACACCCTTTTCAGGGTTCCGTACCCAAAGGCTAAAAACGGGACCCTATTACTAAAACTCCACTGTACGTCTGTCTGTCACCAGGTTGTATCTCATTAAACGTGCTAGACAGCTAGACAGCGTGCTGCCGCTATAACAACAAACGCTAAAAAGAATAAAATAAATATATAAGTGGGGCCCCCATACAACGTTGACTTTTGCCCGTTATTTTGCGATAATGGTACGAAACCCTTCGTGCGCGAAAGGATCCGTGACTCCTCTGGGGAGGACCCCCATCACTGGCACACCTGATCACACTGTATGCCGTGACCACCCCAGACGACCTCGTGTATGGCACCCTTGGCCCCCATAAGACGGGTCGAGGTCAATGGCCCCGCCACCTATCATTTTTCGGCCGCAGGGTATAGGGAGGGCGGCCAACGCTATACAGACACTCTTCTTCCCCTGTGGCCCCACCGCGTCCGCCATCAGACGGTGGCGAGCCCGTCCAGGCCGCGCACCGCAATACCAGCACTCCTTTCCCGCCGCGGCCTCCAATCCTCAGCCGCGATATCGTATGGGACCTGGGATGCTCCACACATCGCGGCCCGCTTCAGTTGCGATGTCGCCTATAACCAAGCAGCACCGCAAACTACTAGTTAGCCGCTACGTCGTTGGCTTAGTCGGCAAAAGCCCTAAGGAGCGGCCCCTCCTCGGGTTCCTCTTCGCTTCACCGTGGGTGATCAAGCCACGGCTACTAAGCCCCCACCTTGACAATGCGGAAATTTACCGGGGGTGCTGCTTGGCATCCTAGGTGCGCGAGTCCAACTCGCACTTAGCGAATTTGAATAAAAAAACGGCATATTGAGTAGTTATTTATTTTCCAAACAACAAGTTTAAAAACTAGCAATATCAAACTAATACTTATCTTAAATTAAACATGCTAAAGTAAAATATATAATATTAGACATACAATATTTTATGAAATAAAATCGAACGTGTTATCGTCAATTACAAAGATACAGTTGTTTATAATATACAAATCCTTATAAAAACCAACTCGCACTTAGCGGATTTGATAAAAAACGGCATACTGAGTAGTTATTTATTTTCCAAACAACAAGTTTAAAAACTAGCAATATAAGACATAAAATATTTATAAAATAAAATCGAACGTGTTATCGTCAATTACAAAGATACACTTGTTTATAATATACAAATCCTCATAAAAACGAAAGCAACTAAAAGTATGAGAATGTCCGGCAGGCCTTGTCACGCGTCAGAAGTTGGTGAGCTCTTTCTTGACGGTCGCTACGAATTCTGCGGCGGTGGCGTCCAGGTCGGCGTCGCCCACCCCCTCCACTGACGCCAGTGAGGCGGCCGGGCTGCCCTCCTCCGCCTGCCGCAGCTTCAGCTTCAGCTCGCGCAAGCGCGCCTCAAGGATGCGCTCGCGCTTGTTCTCGCGCTCTAGCACCTGCGTGAGCAACACCTTGTCCTGCTTGTCGGATGCGGCCAGCCCGGGCGATAGCTCTAGCAGGTACACGGTGCCGCGCCGGCTACCCACCGTCAGCAGCGCGCCCTGCACAAGTCACCACACGTAAGGAAAAACAAATGCCACGGGATGTAGCTCAAAATGTGATAGGATTCTTAAAAAAAACATTGGTGTACGATCTCCCTCTTACGATTTTGCAACAGCAAGATTAAAAAACATCAAAACAAAACCGAAAATCGTATTTTCTTTGCCGTATGGTGACGGACGTAAAGAATTTCACCATCCCATATCTTCCCGTGGGTGTCGTAAGAAGCGACTAAGGGACACACCAGAGAATGGGCAGCAGCGTTCTCTGTGCACTTTAACAACAAACTTCGATTGCTAACCCGCCTTCCAAGCATGGCGATTATGGCAAATCCCCAAACCTAATGAATAGCACACATAAAAAACGGCCCCGAGTGCCCGGCAGCCCTACCCTCGGCTACGGTAGCGGTCGAGGCGATGACGTGGCAAGGGGTACTAAAAATCCCGGAGTGGACCCGGCTACACCAATACACACCGATGACTGGATCTGGCAATATATAAAACGCGAACACTCCGGACCGACGAGAAGATAGCCGAACTCGAGAAAGAATTGAGCAGGGTACGATGGAGTATTATAGGGTTATCTGAACTCCGAAGAGAGGGCCAGGACTAGATAATCCCCAAATCCGGTAACATGCTGTATTTCCGAGAGGGTGACCGGCACTCCCAGGGTGATGTCGGGTTTATCGTCCACAAGTCCCTTGTGAACAACGTGGTGAAGATCGGGAGTGTGTCGACAAGGGTGGCGTACCTTAAACTCAGAATATCCGCAATATCGCACACCCAACACTGCATTATGTCGAAAAATCTCAAAATCGACTTTCAACGAATAGCCAAAAATTTGCCGCATATACCACGAAGACAGGCGTATTTAAATCTACAAAATTTTTGGTGACGACGCGATGCCAATGTCATACCGTCAACACAAAACTATTTCCAGTTGCAACTTGTCCGCCTTAGGAACAGCGCGCAGATCCTTTAAGCAACAGTGAATTATTTTGTGATAATGCGGTGTTGTTGAATGTAGAACGAAAATAACTCTGAATTATTTAGTTTTCATTTAGTGTTGTTGACTACGTTTATACTACGTGTTTGATACTATTTAGAAATAGTACTCTGTTGTTGACAAAGATATGTATTTTGTTTTGTATTAATCCAAAATGGTTTATTATTGTTCGTAACCTACCCTACCTACCCTGCCTACCCTGCCTACCCTGCCTACCCTGCCTACCCTGCCTCAAGGGCGTCGCCAGCCGGTGGCCAAGGGGGGGGCAAGTTGATGTGGAGAATGAGAAAAGTATGAATTGTAGGTAAAGTCGAGAGCACTTGAAGCTTTTCACTTGTAGTACGAGCCTTACATCTACAGCGATTGTAATAATAACGGTACAGAGTCCAACGAGTAAAGCTTCACGAATTCCTGACTGTACAATAAATTAATTTTATAAATAAGTTATTACTGTTAGAAAAATAGAATAAAAATAATTTGGGTTTTTGAATTTAAATATACCTACAGTGTATTTTTAAGTTTTTTTTTTTTATTAGGTTAATTAAAACATAATCTTCAGGGGCTTTTTGAAAACTATTCAATCACTTTATTATGAAAATCTTGTAAGTTTCCATGAATAAGTTTCTGTGCACACTCATCATGGCCAGACCATTGCGGCGATTTTCACCCATAGTGCTTCTTAGCCAGGTTTTTAGTCTCCTGAAGCTGCTAAACGATCGCTCTACCGTAAGTCGAAGACCATTGCACTTTGGTTGCTTTACATTTGGCAACATTTTTATAATCTCTAGGGGGGGGCAGCTGTCCCTCCCCCCCTTGGCGACGCCCTTGCTTGGTAATATACGGTTACAAGGTAACTAATTGCATTATGTAATGGAGAATAACGGATTGAGGATAATACTTGTGTGTCATGTAAATGTGTGGCAAATTCAAATTACGAGCTCTCTGATTTGATCTCATTTGATTTGAACGGGACAGATAAAGTTAGTTTGAAGGTACTACCCGAAACAATTAGTTTAAAAGGAAAATATTTTAAAATATTAGGTGTTATTGAATTTTTCCCCCCGTTGAACCCGGCTGATCTTGGTCACTACAAGGGGCATGGTTTCATAAAAGGCCTCATGGTCTGTTATGATGATTTAATGCTTAGATTTTACAATAATAGAGAAGAACAACCTATTTATTTACACATTGTGACATACGGTTTGGCTGATCCTAATTTTGAAGAGTAAAGATAAAAAATATTAAAAATACATGACTGCGCTGCTAAAATCACGAACTGCAGTAGGAGGACTGTTCTATGGAACACTATTTAATATCGTAGAGGTCACCCGACTGCTATTTGTGTTTTTGGTAGCGCAGTCGTGTTTTTTTATTATTATTTATTTTTCTTTAATACATTTTAGTGACAAGTTTAATTTTAAAACAATATTTAGATAGGTAGGTACTCATCTGGACTTTAAATTTCATATCCATGTTGTTATAATCGACGACAAAATCTGATTTCATCTTTGAAAATAGAGCCATACAGTTAGCCGCTATTTTTGCCCAAAAATTATAGCACTAAAAACTAACATTATTAACTAGCGTTCATAACTAAAAATCAGCAACCAAACTTCGCTCACTCGCATCTTTGAACAAATTTATTGATAATTTAAACCGTTTATTTGAATATTTGTTACAAAAAGTTTGTAAGTAGGTAAATTGTATATTTTACAATATCAGACTATTTTTAGGTTACATTTATGTGAAGTAAATGCAGCAGAGTCATTAAAAATTTGGACCTCTCGGATTTGTGCCACCATACGAAGCCGCGGCGGACATTTGAACGATGTCATATTTCATCCATAATGGCATAAATGGGCCTTTTAAATAAAAAATAAATTTCGTTAATATCCCACACACATCTTGTTTTATTAAATTTTAACATCGACCCGTCCTTGTTGAAAGACACGTTTTCTTATATTTATACCGATCGTAACCGTTTGAATAGTTGTTACAAATAGTTTGTAATTAAATTGATGTTACGATATCAGAGAATAGTTTTCATAAATTTATACCGATTTATTATTTATTTATTATTATTTATTATATACTTTATTGTACACCGATTGTGTTTTATTCATCGAAATGAATTTGATTGATTTGCGGATTGCGACGTCACTGGTGCTACATATACTCCATAGAAATGATATGATTTTCCGTCCAAAAAAGTAACAAAATCATATGTACTCTACAAAACTTCCTCCTATGAAAAATTAAAAATCTATTTTCTCTTAAAGTATTGCATTTAGAAGAACGGACGATATGTGACATTTTAATTAAAAAATAGTAAATAAAACTTATTTTAATTTGACTTAATCTATGAGGTTGAATCTAGTCAATAAAGACGAAAATATTGGGCTCTCAGTTCAGACGTTATAGTAAAATTCGATTATTATTTACTTTTTAACAATTCACTTTTGTGTCTTTATTTCTTTTTAACTAATTTACAGAGGTATCTAAGCAAAATATATTAAAGTCCTATTAATATATATCTTCAGATAAATTGATGTTTTGCAGATTCCTCAGTAGAGACATTAAAGGATTGAGGGCCCTAGATATACCGCCAAAAATCTGTAATGTCATATTCTACAGATTTGGGAATTTCTTAAAATATTTAAGAAATTCTTAACTAAATTCCTAAATAAAAATGATTAACCCAGGGATAGTACTTTCTGAGATTTAGGCTATGCCAGTTTATGCACGCGTCTGGTTTGAGGGCCCAAGTAATTTAATCATAACCGTTTCAATTCACGTTTAAGAAATTCTTGGTCCATTGCTTTATGTTTTTACTATTTTTAACTAATTTCCCTTTAAGTCTCATTTCGTTTCGCAAGGATTTAAAAAATGGGCCTTCGGTCCAGATGCACATGGGATTTGGACGACGTTCAAAATCAAAATCATTTTTTTTTATTTTACATATGTAGGCCTACATGGGCACTTATAAAATTTCGACAAAAGGCGCACGGTTCGGGTTGGTCGTTTCCTATGGAGAAGAACCGGCAAGAAACTCCATGGTTACTCTTTTAAAAATGTGGTTTGTTTTTACAATATTTCCATGTTACAGCATTACTTAGATATGGGGGGACAACGTAGGCTAGACAATAAGACGTTAGAAACTAAAAATAAAAGTAAAACGAGATAAAAAGTTATCAAGCATCTACAAATCTAGAAGGCCTACAATGTTCACACATTCACTAAACAATCGGTAAAAGCATCTATAAAAAGGTAAAAAAAATATTTAAAAAAATGTATAACAAGACTACTCGTAAATTTAACATGTGGCACAAATGTAGTTATCAGTGCTGTAACTATTCTTAGCAAAGGGTTATAAAGATGATTGAAAACCATTGTAAAAAGTCCAATTAAAAGAAGAGAAAAATAAAGACAAAATGAGATTGAGAATAGTTAGAGACATCCACATATTTGTACCGTTTATGAGTTACCAGGGATAAAAATTTTGCTTGCAAGCCGCATGCGCAGAAGGAACAAAATTTTATATCTTCAACGTAGTCCTTGATTTTATAATATGCTTTTTTAATAAGGACACGTTTGATGAAGTTTTTGAACTTTCCATCGATCAGTTCTATAACTGACTTTGGCAACTTGTTGCGTAGCGTATACTGTTTATAAGAAAGGACTTGCTAGTTTTCGTTAATCTGATTTTGGGTATTACAATTTCGTGCTTACTGCGTGATTTAAATTTCGTATTTCGTATTTAAATTATAGAAGTCGCTTCTAGTTTTGAAAAGCCCTCGATTTTTGCGCACGTACAGAATACATTCCAAAATATAAAGTGAAGGTAGAGTCAGTATATCGATCTCTTTAAATTTTTCTCTGAGGGACTCGCGAGGACACATTTTATAGATCGCGCGGATTGCCCTCTTTTGTAAGACGAAAATTGAGTCTACGTCCGCTGTTGATCCCCACAGCAGAATGCTATAAGACATAATACTGTGGAAGTAAGCATAGTATACTAGCCTAGCTGTAGCTACATCGGTTAACTGCCTTATTTTCCTTACTGCAGCCGAACTTTACCTACCCGAAAGAGTTCTAATGTGCGCGCCCCACTGTAATTTTGAATTGATTGTGATCCCCAAGAATACAGATTCCGTTATAACTTCAAAATTTTTGCCGTTAAGATTTAAATTTAGGTCACGTTGAGGTACATTTGGTAAGGAGAACTTTAGACATTTAAATTTTTTCGCATTCAGTAAAAGATTGTTAGCTGCGAACCATTTTGAGAGAACAATTAGACTTTCGTTGACATGTAAGTCATCCGTATCTTTCCTATCTTTTTTAAAAATTAGCGAAGCATCATCTACTAATAAAATTATATCCGATAATTTGGCCATCATAAAAGGGAGATCATTAAAGTAAACAAGAAAAAGGTATGGGCCGAGAATTGAACCTTGGGGCACGCCTATCTTGACTAGAGACCCGGAGTACGTCGCCCCATTAACATTTACTTATTGCTGTCTGTTTGATAAATATGAAAGCACGCAAGATCAGCAGCTTGTCCTCGAATTCCGTAGTGTTGTAATTTACAGATCAGTGTATTGTGGTCGACGCAGTCAAACGCTTTTGAGTAATCACAGAAAATGCCAATTGCATCCTGGCACTTCTCCCAAGATTCCAAGATGTAGCTGATGAGTTTTACGCCCGCGTCCGTTGTCGACCTACCTTTCGTGAAACCAAACTGCTGACTCTCATCCTGCTGGATCCCATTTAAATTGAAGTGAGATTGAATTATATATTATTAATAAATGATAAATGATTTTATTTCTGTAAGTTGGTTTGTACAAACACTTTTACATGTCGATCATATTTTTTTAAACTAGATGAGGTCGACGTTTCCTATCTGACTACTCTGAGGAGACAGGCCGAAACAAACTCAGAGGTCACAGTCTCTTTTAAAGTCCAGACAAACTCTTGGTTAGATCATGTGAAGACCATGTAGACTGATGTCTGAAATGGTTTTTTGAGGAAAGTACCAGCCAAATTGAGTAGACCTGTCGAGTCAGTGCACGCATTTGTCAATTTAAGAGAATTTTAACAGAAATTTAACAGAATTTAAGGAGCTCAACGAATTGACGAACAATACCAAAGAAAGGACATTCGGGTAGGCCGCATAAACTACTCAAACTGCCAGACCATGACTAAAAACTAACTAAGATAAATTAAATTAAAAAAAAAATTGTCCAAATAGTCTTCATCATCATCTTCCTGCCCTTATTCCATGTTATTTGGGGTCTGCGCAACACGTTTGCTTCTTCCGTACCATCATGACTCCCGTCACGTTATCACTGACTCCCTTTTCTTGCCATAATTGAGCAAGGACTCGGCGAGGGCAAAATAAATAACACGCAGCATTTTCCTACTCAAAGGCTCCTTTAGGACATAAAACTTGCTCAAGACTGACCTAAGCTTTGTGCACACTGCGCCCATGTTGCAAATACTAAAAACAAATAGCAGCAAATACTAAAACAGAATAAAATAAATATTTAAGTGGGCCTCCCATACAACAAACGGATCTTCATTGGATGTCCTCCACCTTGGAGGGACAGGGAGGTCTGTCAAACTCATACTGACTTATAACCACCCCGATATTCCATTACAAACCTACGCCGGAGGTCGCGGGTACAACGTTACTTCCGAAACCCGCGGCCGGCACTCGATCTTGGGTTGGGGGAGGAGTGAGTTGTTCGTCGCCCCCCACGACGTCTAAGAGGGGCGCGCGTGGAACACTACGCGCCGCCACCTTTTTTTTTTTTTTGCGTGAAGAAATGCTCATGCATACTGCGCTACCACGGGGAGATAGCGCAGTTATGTGGGACTCTAACCCACTAAAACTCCACGGTGTCCTCCTGTGCCGCTTATGGCGGGAACACGGGTACGCGTTAGCACTCACCGCGAACCCGCCGCGGCTGTCCGTCACCGGACCCTCCTCTGGGGATTACCCCCCATCACCGGCGCACCAGAACACACTGTGCGCCGTGACCACCCCAGGGACCAAACCAGTACATGGGTGCCAGACGACCCCGTGTATGGCACCCTTGGTCCCCTTGTGACGGGTCAAGGTCAATGGCCCCGCCACCTACCATGTTTCGGCCGCAGGGGATAGGGAGAGCGGCCAATGCTATACCGACACTCCTCTTCCCCTGCGGCCCCACCGCGTCCGCCATCAGACGGTGGCGACCCCGTCCAGGCCGCGGAAGGTAGGGAGAGTGGCGCACCGCAATACCGGCACTCCTCTCCCGCCGCGGCCTCCAACCCTCAGCCGTGATATCGTATGGGTTTGGGAGACCCCATACGACATCACGGCCCGCCTCAGTTGCGATGTTGCCCAGGCAGCACCGCAACCTACATGTTGGCCGCTACGTCGTCGGCTTATCGGCAAAAGCCCTGACGAGCGGCCCCTCCGCGGGTTCCTCTTCGCTTCACCGTGGGTGACCAAGCCACGGTTACTGAGCCCCCCCGCCTCGACAATGCGGGAACCCACCGGGGGGGACGCGCCGCCACCTTGGGTCCTGATGTGTGGGGGTAACGGATGTCCCCGAGTCCGTCACCCCTGGACCCATTTAGGTGGGGCTGAAAGAGGGCGTTGTCCGCCCTACGCCGACTCCCGGCGTGTTTGCTGGGGATCGGGTGAGCGGATGAAATCTCCCTCTCCCTTTCCACAGCCTCTTTCTGCGAGACGACTGTTTCATTTTATTTTATTTTATTTGGGAAAACAAACAATCGTAAATTGTATAATAGTATAGATTCAGATACACACTATGCTATGAGTTAATGTACAATCCACTACGTTTCCACATGTTACTAACTTATATCACTACGTCACTATGTTACTATCTTATAGAAAGATACCAACGCGTCCCAGGGCTCCTCGCTGCTGACCATAAACTCAACTACGGCCGGCAGCGACAGGTCACTGCCTACTTCAGAGATGAGGGCACGACGCGGCTCTTCCTAATCGGCACACTCTGCCAGCGTATGCCAAGCCGTGTCCTCCCGGCAGTCGAAGCAGTGGTGACACCGGGCGTCAAGCAAGGAGGGGTCCTTGTATATGCGACATAGGTACTTCCTGAAGCAACCATGCCCCGAGAGCACCTGCATCACCCGAAACGACAAGAAGTCGTGCCTCCTCCCAAGCCAGTGCTCGAGCACAGGCCGGACCGTCTCGATGGAAACGAGGTGGTAGTGCGTGCAAGCCTGGCCCACCATTTCGCCACCAGGACCTCGCGGAGCTGAGATCGACGCAACTCCATATGTCGCTGTATCGGCCCTTCGCCCTGCGCCCGCGCTTGCTCGCGCCACCGATACAGTGATGCGAGTTCCTTCGCCTCCAGATCCCAGGGCGGGGATCCGGCCAGTACACAAACCGCCTCGTTAGAGATCGTGCGATACCCCCTGATGACTCTGACGGCCATCGCTCCCTGTGGCTTCCGCAAAACAACGATGCTGCCGGCCGTCAGGTCAGTCGCCCAGATGGGGCCCCATACAGGGTCATTGATCGCACGATCCCCACTTAGAGCCGCCTACAGGCGGCGCTCGGGCCCAGATTGGGAAGCAGCGTTGACAGTGCCGCGCCCAACAACTTGGGCACTAGCCGCCGGAAGTGGGGGCTGAAATCCCACCGGCTGTCGAGCACCAATCCTAGGTACTTTTAGAAACGTATGGCCGCACCTTTAAAACTTACCAAAACATCATAAGATCGCTGCAAATTCGTTTCTTGAAATATCTGGTTAATCGTAAGGTTAAATTTGAGTGTAAAGATAATTATGAAAGGCTGTTTGTTGCATATAGGGTATTTCCTGAACTTGAGAAAGTTAGATACTTGGTGGTTCTCGAGCAATTTTATAACTACCAATATAAGGTACCTACATGTGCAAAACACTTACAATACCTATATTAACTTTAAAACTTACGCGTTTCATAATTAAAAAAAACAATATATCACGGGAATTTAACGCGATGATTTAGATTATTTATTTACCTATTTCACCCGACGTTTCGGCCGTGTTGCAACGACCGTGGTCCCGGGTAGACTGGTGTCTCGGTGTACTGGCTCCATTGGGACAGAATCATCCCGTTAAATTCCCGTGACATATTGACTTACAATAACTGTTCGGGGTTGGGGTGAGATAAAGATAAACTAGGATTAAAGATTATAAAGATAGATATATTTCAGTTTACCATTGGTATTCATAAAAGCAGAACACGGCTTTATGAGCTGTACAGTGAAAGGACTTATGTAAACACTGCTGAATTTAATTTATATGTTAGAAATTATTCAAAATTATTTAAAAAAGTTTGTTGTTTGGCCAAGTCGCGTTATTTGAGTTCGAAGATTAAAAGTAGTAGTAATGTTATTAAAACGACTTGGAATATTATTAATAGTGAAACGGGAAGATCTGGTAACCGGAATATTGACTACAGCCTATCTATTAATGACAACATCATAAAATCAGACTCACAAGTCGCAGTGGCTTTTGAAAATTTCTTTTCAGATATTCCCATTTCAACTTTTTTGGGCGCACGGTTGGCGCAGTGGTTGAGCGATTGACTGCTGCGCTGCGTGTCGCGGGTTCGATTCCCGCACGGAACAAATATTTCTATGACCTACAGATAGTTGTTCCGTCTCTGGGTGTTTGTGTATGTGAGTTTATATGTTTGTAAACGCACCCACGATACAGGAAGAAATTCCTAGTGTGGGGCAATGTTTTTTTTTTTTTAAAAAAAAATAAAAAAAACTACTAAATCCCTAAACTCATCACCTTCTGTTGCTGAGTCTATACTAAAAGAAAATGTTAATGTTTGTGATTCGGAATTTCTTTTTGAACATATTACTTGTAGAGACATAATTAAAACCTTTCACACTTTAAATGTTAAAAAGACTGCAGATCTGTGGGGACATTCTGTAGAAGTTGCTAAGTCCATTATTGACATTGTCGCACCTAGTTTAGCTATTATCTTTAATAATTGTATCGACAGTGGGGAGTTTCCTGACCTAATGAAAAATAGTAAAATAATACCTTTGTTTAAATCAGGTAGTACTTCAGACCCTACAAATTATAGACCTATTTCAGTACTACCTACGTTTAGTAAAATATTTGAGAAATTAATTTTAGAGCAATTGCAAAGATTTTTTAATAAACATAAATTATTACATAGCAAACAGTTCGGTTTTACAAGGGGTCGTTCAACTACTGATGCCGGTGTTGAGCTTTTAGGACATATTTATAATGCATGGGAAGATAAGTGCGATGCCTTGGGAATATTTTGTGATTTGTCCAAGGCATTTGATTGTGTTCTTCATGAAACGCTAATCAGGAAACTCCGCCACTACGGGATCCGGAACAGCGCTCTGGCTCTTCTTACTTCATACTTGAGTAATAGGATTCAGAGAGTTGACGTTAATGGAAAAAGATCTCCCGGATCTATAGTAACAATGGGAGTCCCGCAGGGTTCAATTCTTGGCCCTTTCTTGTTTCTTATTTATATTAATGACTTGCCTTACCTCATAAAGGATAACCATGATATAGTGTTGTTTGCGGATGATACTTCACTTTTGTTTAAACTTAAACGTCAGCAGCTGGTTACTGACGATGTAAATAGCGCGATCTCAAAAGTATTTCACTGGTTCAATGTTAACAATTTACTTTTAAATGGAAAAAAAACCAAATGCATTAAGTTTACCCTACCTCACGTTAGGCAGGTGAAAACTGATGTGATGTTAAAGGGCGAAGAATTGAATCCTGAAAATAGCACAGTATTCTTAGGCCTAACTTTGGATGCTAAGCTTCAGTGGGGCCCACATATAGATAGATTGTCAAAGAAGCTAAGCTCCGCAGCATATGCTGTTAGAAAGATTCGTAATTTAACTGACATAGAGACAGCCCGTTTAGTATACTTTAGCTATTTTCATAGTGTAATGTCGTATGGTATTCTGTTGTGGGGAAATGCCGCCGACATCCAGACTATCTTTGTTTTGCAGAAAAGAGCTGTTCGATCAATTTATAAATTAAGCCCGAGACACTCTCTCAGAGAGAAATTTAAGGAGATTAATGTAATGACTGTGCCTTCTCAGTATATTTATGAAAATCTTTTATATGCCCATAAAAATATAAAATTGTTTAAAAAATACAGTGATATCCATAACATAAATACTAGGAACAAACACAAATTTGTAGTACCTACAACAAGGCTCAAGAAAATAGGTGGCTCGTTTAGATGTCAATGTGTACGCTTTTATAATAAGCTTCCAAGCGACGTACAAGGTTTAAGTGTTAATAAATTCAAATCTTTCATTAAACGTAAGTTGTGCCAGAAAGCGTTTTATAACATTAAAGATTACGTTGAGGACAAAAAGGCTTGGGATTGAGCTGCTCCAATTAATTTCGTTTTTTTATTTTTTTTTATTTTGCTTCGTGGATTTAGTTTTTAATTATATTTTAATTTTTTTAATTTTTCTTGCAATGACAAGAATATTTACTTTTTAAAGTATTATATTATTTTATTTTAATTATTGTGAATGTGAAGACTATGTGGATTATTCTTTTTTTTTAATTTTAATTTATCTTAGTTAGTTTTTAATCATGGTCTGGCAGTTTGAGTATTTATGCGGCCTACCCGAATGTCCTTTCTTTGGTATTGTTCGTCAATTCGTTGAGCTCCTTAAATTCTAAGTTGAGCTGCACGGTTATTGACAAATGCGTGCAATGACTGGACAGGTCCACTCAATCTGGCTGGTTCTTTTCTCAAAAGACCATTTCAGACATCAGTCTACATGGTCTTCACATGATCTAACCAAGTTTTTGTCTGGACTTTAAAAGAGACTGTGACCTCTGAGTTTGTTTCGGCCTTTCTTCTCAGAGTAGTCAGACAGGAAACGCCGACCTCATCTAGTTTTAAAAAATATGATCGACATGTGAAAGTGTTTGTACAAACCAACTTACAGAAAATAAATCATTTATCATAGTCACTTAAATGGGATAACGATTAAAACGAAAGCGGCAATGGACGTCAGATTCCAAGTAGGTCAGATTCCATGTACGTCATTTTCCAGCTAGGACATTTTCCAACTAGGTCAGATTTTGAGTTAGTAATGGTTTGGTACACTTACTCACATTATATTCATCGCACCACGTCTGCTAAACTTCTTTGGTGGCACAGACTCTATAGTCTAAAAATGACGACACTAAATGGACGTAGTTACTTTTATTGGGAATAAATAAATATTTTTAGAGATATTTATGTAAATATGGGTTTTGGATTTTTTATTTGACTGATTGACTGATTTTTGACTTTAGCTAAAAGCCATTTTCAATTTGTTATGCTAAGTTGTTGCGCCGATTAAGACGCAACGCAGATACGCGAATGGCTGGTTGCGAGAGATAGGAAGAGATAAGCAATTTTGGATCAAGTGAAGGTGACTCGCTTACAATAGGGTTAGGTAAAGCACTAATACCTGGGTTCGGACGTCCGAGAGTAGCTCCGCTGCCGCTATCGATGAGTGGTGTGAAGGAAAAGAGGCACACACAGGAGTTGCAGGCCAATATAAATGCTGCTGGTTGACGTCTGTCAGCCTGTCATGGTTGTCACTTCAAAAATACGCACGTGGGGTGTGGCGGTCTCGCTCACACCCGATACCAAGGCATTGAGCCGGAAAGGATAATGAGGGTGGGACACGATTCCAGCCAAACATCTCGCGTTTCTCTACCTACCCGCAAGCATGTCACAAACACAACCGACGTTAGGCGCAAACACTAAGCTTATATTGAATTTCGCAGTAACGATCCAACATGGCAAATTGTTATGTAATTAAGTAGCAAGAAAAATAATCCACTGCAAGTTAAAAGAATGGAAAAGAATTACTTTTTAAGCGTAAAGAAAATAGAAAAAATATATAGGAAACAGGTTTTTTTTACTAGTAAGGTGAAAGATAATTGAAAAAAAGTTAATAGTTAGAATTTTTTTTTTTAACATTATCTATTTTATTATATAAATACATAATTACATAACCATTTGCCATGTTGGATATTAATAATTGAAAATGGCTTTCAGTTAAAGCGATCCAACCCCATATTTACTTAAATATCTCTAACAATTATTATTTATCCCAGTAAAAGTAACTACGTCTATTTAATGTCATCATTTCTAGACTATAGAGTTCGTGCCACCAAAGAAGTCTAGCAGACGTGGTGCGATGAATATATTGTGAATATAAGTGTACCAAAAACTCAAAATCTGACCTAGTTGGAAAATGTCCTTGCTGGAAAATGACGTACATGGAATTTGACCTACTTGGAATCTGACGTCCATTGCCGCTTTCATTAAAACTAATGAGGTGAATGAGATGAGGTTGAGTACTGAATGTTTTACCTGAGTACTACATAAAATATTCAAGGCATAGAGCGTGGTGTCGCAATTATGCTGACATGTTCATTATTGTTCGGTGATTGTCCAGAACATGCTTCCGAGGGAGAAAAATATGAGATTAGTAAGTAGATATAGTTAAATGGGTAATGAAATGGCACTTTTGAACATTACTTAAAAATTGATTTTACCGTGCATTCGAAAAGTAGCTTGTTATGGAGAAAAAAGCACAAGAAAAAAAATAATAAAAAATATACAATATTTAGGTACATACATTATTAAATTCATACAAGTGAGGATAATGCACCCAGAATAGAACTACACACTATACCACCTACGGGCATAAAGTATTAAAAGTACTCACATATGTACTGTGCAGTTATATAATAGATACTAGATAAAACATTAACATCTGATGCAGTTAAGTAAAGACCAATCCCAACTGACGGCGTCCATTCACGAACATGACGCATGAATTGACACCAGCTCAACCATCATGAAGGGAACCGGATGATCCAACACACGCGCCACCATCAGAGATACATTTGAGAGAGCGTGACCCACTCAACTGCCAGGGCACACACAAGTCAACGAACGACACATAGGTACAGTAAATGGCAGATTTACAGTTGGGTTCATAGTACTCACACACGTGCTGTGCAGTTATATAATACTAAGGATATTGAGTTTATACAATACAAATATATTCATACAGTCTTCAGCAGTTCCAACAATACTTCAAAACAATAATATTCTGCATATCACTTGTTTTTGCGCCCTAGTGGTTGTGGAACAGGACTAACATTGAGCCAAGCATTTTTATCATTGTTGTAATGCCCCAACTTATAATATGCCAGCCTGCATAGTGTGCGTTTCATGCAGTTTTTAAACTTCGACTCATTCAGTTCAAGAATGTCGGGAGGAATTTTATTGTAACATTTTGTACAGTACCCCATGAAAGATGAGGCTACTTTCGCCAGTCTGAAACCTGGTTGAACTAATTGGTCCCTATTTCTAGTAACGTAATTATGTCTGTCGCCGTTTTTACTAAAAAGATATCAATTCTTTCTCACGTACATGATGTATTGATACAATTAAAAACGCGTTCAAAAGTCTCAATATAAAAAATACTAAAGACTTGTGAGGGATATCCGTTAGGGTTCTTGGAGATATTATTGACTCAATTGCTCCTGTCCTAACAGGCATATTCAATCAATAATTGGACTGCGGCATTTTTCCTGACTTAATGAAACACAGTAAAGTAGTACCAATTTTCAAATCAGGCTGTAAGAGTGATCCCTCTAATTATAGGCCTATATTCGTGCTTCCAGCATTGAGTAAAATCTATGAAAAAATCATGCTGGAACAGATGTTGTCTCACTTCAATTCAAATAAGATCCTGCATAGTCAACAATTTGGTTTCATGAAAGGTAGGTCGACAACGGACGCGGGAGTAAAACTCATCAGCCACATCTTGGAATCTTGGGCGAAGTCCCAGGATGCCATTGGCATTTTCTGTGATCTCTCAAAAGTGTTCGACTGCGTCGACCACAACACACTGATCTGTAAATTACACCACTACGGAATTCGAGAAAAATCTGCTGATCTTGTGCTTTCCTATTTATCAAACAGACAACAAAAAGTAAATGTTAATGGAGTGACGTCCTCCGGGTCTCTAGTCAAGATGGGCGTGCCCCATGGTTCAATTCTCGGCCCTTTCATTTTTCTTGTTTACATTAATAATCTCCCTTTTATGATGGCCAAATTATCGGATATAATTCTATTTGCTGATGATACTTCGCTAATTTTTAAAAAAGATAGGAAAGATACGGATGTCTTACATGTCAACGAAAGTCTAATTGTTCTCTTTAAATGGTTCGCAGCTAACAATCTTTTACTGAATGCGAAAATAACAAAATGTCTGAAGTTCTCTTTACCAAATGTACCACAACGTGACCTAAATTTAAATCTTGACGGCAAAAATCTTGAAGTTATAAAGGAAACTGTATTCTAAGGGATTACTATCGATTCAAAATTGCCGTGGGGCGCGCACATTAGAACTCTTTCGGGTCCGTTAAGTTCAGCTGCATATGCAGTAAGGAAAATAAGGCAGTTAACCGATGTAGCCACAGCTAGGTTAGTATACTGTGCTTATTTCCACAGTATTATGTCTTATGGCATTCTGCTGTGGGGATCAGCAGCAGACGTTGACTCAATCCGCGCAATCTATAAAATGAGTCCACGAGAGTCCCTCGGAGAAAAATATAAAGAGATCGATGTACTGACTCTACCTTCTCTTTATATATTGGAATGTATTTTGTATGTCCGCAAAACTCGAGGGCTTTTCAAAACTAGAAGCGATTTCCATAATTTAAATACACGCAGTAAGCATGAAGTTGTAATACCAAAATTCAGATTAACGAAAACTAGCAAGTCTTTTCTTATAAACAGTATACGCTTTAATAACAAGTTGCCAAAGTCAGCTATAGAATTGACCGATAGAAATTTCAAAAACTACATCAAACGGGGCCTTATTAAAAAAGAATATTATAAAATCAAAGACTACGTTGAAGATAAAAATTTTAGCTCCTTCTGCGCATACGGCTTCCCTGGTAACTCATAAAAGGCACAAATATGTGGATGTCTCTAACTATTCTCAATCTCATTTTTATTTTTTTTCCTTCTTTTAATTAGACTTTTTACAATGATTTCCATAATCTTTATAGCCCTTTGCTAAGAATAGTTACAGCACTGATAACAACATTTGTGCCACGTGTTAAATTTAGTCTTGTTATATATATATTTTTTTCCTTTGTATAGATTCTTTTACCGATTGTTTTGTGAATGTGTGAACATTGTCGGCCTTCTAGATTTCAAGACGCTTTTTAACATTTGTTAACTCTTTATCTCGTTTTGTTTTAGTTTCTTACGACTTATTGTCGGGCCTACGTTGTCCCCCCATATCTAAGCACTAATACTGTAACATGGAAATATTGTAAATAAAAAACAATTTTTTTAAAAGAGTAACCGTGGAGTTTCTTGCCGGTTCTTCTTCACAGGAAACGACCAACTCGAACCGTGCACCTTTTGTCGACGTTTTATATGTGAAATAAAAAACATTTGATTTGATTTGATTTCATAAATATATTGACAAGGAACCGTCATGAAATAGACTAGTCTCGTGGTATCTACATCGGTTATCCAACGAATCTTTCTAACAGCATAAGCTGCCGAACTTAGCCGCCCCGCAAGGTATACCAAATGAGGACCCCATTGCAACCTTGAGTCTAGCGTGATCCCCAGGAAAACCGTTTTATCGACGAATTCTAGCTTCTCCTTGTTTAATATAATACCACAATCAGTACTTATGACATTCGGCAAGGAACATTTTACGCACTTGGTTTTTTTACCATTTAAAACTAAATTATTGGCAGTGAACCAATCCTGAACCTGCCGTAACGCGTTATTTACGCCGTCAACCCGACAAGTACGTCTATTTATTTAAAAAAACTAAAGATGTGTCATCAACAAATAACACCATGTTTAGTTTGTTTTCCAATAAATGGGGTAAATCGTTTATGTATATTAAAAATAAGAAAGGACCTAAAATTGAGCCCCGGGGTACCCCCATTTTTACGATTAACCCCGACGAATTCACACCATTTATTTGAACTAATTGCTGTCTATCATTCAAATAAGATTTAACCAAACTTAACGCTGATTGACCTAGCCCGTAATGCTCAAGTTTTAGAAGTAATTTTTCATGATTAACGCAATCAAACGCCTTCGACAGGTCGCAGAAAATACCTTTGGCATCCTGCTACTTGTATAAAAACTGGAGGAACTTCTTAGGAATTTCGGGAATTAAAAACTCAGGATGTAGCACGCAGTGATCCACCTTATATATTTTACTACAACTGACATTACATGAATCCTAGGACCGTAGGATTAACGCCTGATAAAAAACTTATAGCTAAATGTCTTAATATCTACAAATTGCGCCGTGTTGACTGCTGCTTTAACATGCCCCCGGCCGTTGAAAGCTCGCCTTCCAACAGTTGTCTTCCAGTAACGGACAAATCTTGGAGAATGCCCGTCTGATAGTCCCATTTTGAGTCCTTATGTCGGCAACTCTGCTTATGCCGTCTGTGCCAGGATGAAGACCAACAACGCGGCCCATTTTCCACTTCAACGGTGGCTGGTTATCCTCCTTTATGACGATGAGGGAGTCCAGGTTCAGGTTGTCGTTGCTGGTACGCCACTTTACTCGCTGTTGAAGCTCGGAGACATATTCCTTGCTCCATCTTGACCACAAATGCTGCCAAAACTGCTCAATACGTTGATGGCGCGTCAAGTGGTGAGTGCAATAGTCCCGGATATCCTTTACAGGAAGAGACGTGAGAGGTCGTCCAATTAAAAAATTACCTGGAGTGAGAGGCAACAAGTCTTCTGGATTTGACGATAACGGTGTGAGCGGCCGAGAATTTAAAATGCCTTCAATTTGAACCAAAACGGAGTTAAGCTCCTCGTATGTTAGATGGCAATTGCCCAACACTCGTAAAAAATGAAATTTGGTCGATTTGACACCCGCCTCCCAAAGACCACCAAAATGTGGAGCGTAAGCAGGAATAAAATGGAATTTAATACCATCTTGAGCCGCACTATCAGTTATGGAGTCACAATTGCGTTTCAAGAAATCAGCTATCTCATTGTAGAATCCTACAAACGACGTTCCGTTATCGGAGTAGATGTTAAGAGGTTTTCCTCTTCGAGACATAAACCGACGTAACGCCTGTAAATAATTACTGCTCGTCAAGTCACCTACCAACTCTAAATGAATGGCCTTTGTAGTAAAGCACACGAAAATAACGATGTATACCTTAACCAATCTACATCCACGACCTTGACGACTAGACGAGGTTATAGGGCCTGCGTAGTCAACTCCTACGCTTTGAAAGGGAAAGCTTTTTTTTTTTGGGACAAACCCACCGCACTATTCCCAAACCACTGCAAGTCCTGAAAGCCAGAATCAACAGTGGCGACCACCAGAAAAGCGCCGAGGCAATGAAGTTCGACGAAGTCCCGGAGAATGAATTTAACTGTCTTGGATCCCGCAACGAAATTAATCAGAAAAGAATAACGGAGGAGTAGGAAAAAACATAAATTTCCACTTCCCTCCATATCAAGCAGGAGACAGAACAAACAAGGCCACTAGGCACAAAGGGTCGTTTACAACTGGGATAAGCCCAGTTGCCTAGCACCACGGATAAAAATAAGAATTAATAATTAATGGATCCTAACATTGTGAGCTGCTATGTTTGATTCCAATAATAGGTATGGCAAAAACGCTTGAACGCACGGAAATTTGTTCTAGTTTCCACAAGGTCCGTATAGTAAACAACTCCTGAGGTAGCCTCTACATTATTCAACATATTATTACGTTCATTCTGCCAAAGAATATACTCCCATAAGATATGATGTGCAGATTGTACATATTCGCAATCAGATGTAGAACACTGACATAAAGGCGAGGTAACGAGCTTGAAGGAAAACAATTTACTTTTAAAGTTACCATGCCCTGTGAGAAATTGGGCAACACAGTGATCCACCTCCAGCCACGTCCTGGCCAGCCGAACGCGAACGGATGGAAAGAACGTGCACGTCGCTGCACTTCAAGGTCGACCGGAAGCACGCCAGCAAGTACCGGTAAGGCCTCAGTACTAACCGTCCTGTACGCTTTGCATAAGAATATCAAAGCCAAACGCTGACTCTGAAGCAACTTACGTCGCACCGCCCCTATGGTGGCCCTATCAGCCCAAACTGGCGCCCCGTAACAAATACAACCCAAGTAAGTAGCCCCATAAATAGTTTTTAAAGTTAAAAAAGACAGACCCCACGTAGATTTAGATATTCTCGTTAAGTCATAGAATTTTTTTTTTGCTTTTTCACCGACTATTTTAATATGATCTATAAATGCAAAATTCCTCTCTAACACGAGACCAAGATAGCACCACCAAGATACCAACCGTAGGCAAGTGTCAGCCAAGTTCTCGAGTCCAGCTCGAGTACTTGATTGAATAAGCAGAAGAGCGTCGTCCGCGTAACTGGTTAATGAACAGCCGCTTGGAAGAGGAATCGCGAGGAAATCATCAAAGCCTAAATTCCATAAAGGCGGACCAATAACCGAACCCTGAGGACATCCCATGGTGAGAGACTTCGATATGGAATGATGGCCGAGTTAAGATTACCCATCTGAGGGACAACAGCCTGTGGTTTTAGACGCTGACATCGAACGCAATTACGATAATAGGCTCTGGCTAAATTTCGACCACCCAGTGGCCAATAAGTCTCTCTAATTGTACTTAGTAATAATTGAGGACCTGCGTGCATTAATCTGATATGCTCAAATCTAAATAAAAGTTTCACAAAGTGATGAGTGGACTGTAATAAAATTGGGTGTTTCTTTTCAAATGAATATTCGGAATTGTGTAATCTACCACCTATACGAATAATTTTATTTTCATCTAGAAACACATTTAAGCTTAATAATTGGTTTTTATGTGGTAACTTTTTATTATGTAATAGTAAGTTGTATTCAGGAAAAGATTCCCTTTGAGATTGAATAATTATGAAGTTTAACGAATTTTGTAATTCTTGAACATTTAAATAGGACGTATTTGCTGAACGCCTTTTACATGCATTAATAAAACGAAAAACGTAACAAATAGAACGCTGTAATCTAGTTAAATTGGATAAATTATTAAACTCGATTAATGATTTAAATAAATCTGCGTTAGTATGATCACGGGCAAAATTAATCAAAATGTTAGATTTAATGTCTCGTAAGATGCCTGGATTCATTACAGGATGTGGCCATGTAGCAGTGTCATACTTTAAGAAACATGGACCGAACCACCACAAATCCAGTGTTTGCATAGCGGTAGGTGCCGCCCCGCGGGTTATTAAATCAGCTGGATTGTCGTGTGTCGACACATGTCTCCATGTACCCAACATGGTTAATTCTAATACTTCGGCAACCCGATTGCGAACAAAAGTATTTAATTTAATAGGTAGCATTTTTAACCAACCCAGAACTATCATGGAGTCAGTCCAAAAAACTACACTAAATGGTTTAATGCGAAGGGAACTAGCAACCTTTTGATATAAACGTGCACCAAGCAATGCAGCACAGAGCTCAAGTCGCGGTATTGTTACTGGTTTAATAGGAGTTACACGACTTTTAGCTGTTAATAATCGCACGTCGACGTCACCCTGTTCATTGATAGTGCGTATATACAAACAAGCGCCTTAAACTCGCTCCGAAGCGTCAGTAAAAATATGAAATTCAACCTGTTTGTATGCGTCACAGACTACACGACGTGAAACACGTAACTTTTGAAGGTAAGGCAAGGCTTTAATTATGTTCACCCATATTGTTCCAACCTCAGGTGATAACTGGTCATCCCACTTTAACCCTTCCAGCCAAAGTTTCTGAAGCAACATCTTCATGCTCACGACACACGGTGCTAACAACCCTAAAGGATCAAATATTCGCGTGGTTACTGCTAACATGCCACGCTTAGTATTTTCTATGCATTCAGGAACATTTATAGGAAAACACAGATCGTCTGTGTTAGTTTGCCAACTAAGACCAAGTGTTTTATTGACAACATAACTTTCCTTGTGGAAATCAAAATTAGAATCACCAGATGGTTCTGAAA
This sequence comes from Anorthoa munda, assembly GCA_945859665.1. Taxonomy (NCBI): domain Eukaryota; kingdom Metazoa; phylum Arthropoda; class Insecta; order Lepidoptera; family Noctuidae; genus Anorthoa; species Anorthoa munda. The sequence continues at coordinate 732,387 of OX243918.1, forward strand.
TTAAACTGGTTTCGTTAGATTTCCACTTCCTTAAAGGCATGCAAGCAGAAGCAAGAGCATCAGTCACCCTATGACGCAACATTTGAGCCTCCTCAAACGAGTCTGTACCGGTCAAAAGGTCATCGACGTAAAAATCATGAAGGATAACTTTTGATCCTGACATTCAATACCGACCTGTTTGAGGCACCTAGTAGCGAGAAACGGTGCACTAGCCGTACCGTAAGTTACTGTATGCAATTGGTAGGTTTTAAGAGGACTAGAAGCATCATCACGCCAAACAATTTGCTGCAGGTGCCTGTCTGAAGGATGTACAGACACCTGCCTGTACATTTTCTCGACCTCAGCAGAGAGGACGTACTTATGCATTCTAAATCTAAGAAGGATTGCGGTCAGATCGTCCTGGACGGTAGGCCCCACCATCTGTATTGTATTTAAAGAAAGACCAGAGGTGGTGGGTGCACTAGCATTAAAAACTACCCTTAATTTGGTTGTACTACTACTCTCACGCAGTACTCCGTGATGAGGAATAAAATATGACCGCTGATCTTCACGAATAGTAAACTCGGACATATGGTCTAAAGAAATGTACTCAGTTATAAAATCTTTGTACATTTTATCGAGTGAGGGTTGGCTGAGATTTCTGCGCTCTAATGACAGAAAACATCGCTTTGCACGATGATATGATTTGCCTAAACTATTCGAAGATTCCTTCAACGGTATCTTAACGCTAAAGCGGCCATCTGCCAAGCGCGTTGTGTTTTTTATAAAATGTTCTTCACACATCTTCTCCTCAGTTGAATAAGTTGATGACTCATGACAAACTTCCTCGAGCTGCCAGAAACGCGACAATTGGTTTCGGATGTCATCTAACTCAATCGAACTGGAAGAACTTTCATAATAATCGTTAATATTTGTAAAATTACATTTAATTGATGAAAGATGAGATGAATTATTACTAAAGCCGCCGTTAATTGGGCCGCAAACTAGCCAACCAAGTCTAGTTTGATAAAGAGTTGGTTTCCCATCACCTAGTAAAATCTTATTTGATCCTAATAAACTCCAGAATACGTCTGCTCCTATAATAATATCAATAGAAGCCGGTGTGTGGAAATGCGGATCGGCTAAGTGAATGTTTGACGGTATATTAACATGTACCTGTCTAGCGGGGACGGTATCAGTTATAGTGGGCAAGACAAAACATATTAAATTATGAGTGTACGATTCATACAACGATTTAATGTGTAAACGACACATTTCTTCCACATGCGATATAGAATTATTTATGCCTTGTATAGTTTTGTCTGTGTTTAAATAAGGCAGATTTAACTTATTAAATAAATTCTCTGTCATTAAACACGACGAACTACCAGAATCAAGAAGCGCTCGAGCTATGTGTTCTTTATTATTTACATCGTAGCACCTCACTAACGCAGTTGACAATAGGATGTCGCCTGCGCTGCTCGTATGCGAATGCGCAGAGATATTAGCTAAGAGCGAAACGTGACTATTGTTTGTGCCAACAGTGGAGGATGACTCCACCCTAGTCTTATCAGTCGTGCCGTCAGTTGATTTGCTTGAAACAGGTTTTGATTTGAAGTCTGTGTTATGAATAAGCGTATGATGCTTGCGTTTACATATTTTACACCCTGGTTTCTTGCAATTATTGGGAAAGTGACCGTGACCCAAACAGTTATAACATACCTTATAGCTAGGTAGTAAAGACATTCTATCGTTGACGCTTAATGATAGAAACTGTGGACATGAATTAAGGTTGTGATCGCTTTTACATTTTGGACAACTATTTGATGAAGAACTACTAGTGTTTTGTGTTGTAACAAAGGATTTTATTTTAGTATTATGCTTTATATTAGTTGTAGAATGACGTGACTTTTCCAGTGTTTCTATTAAATCAGCCCGATTACGCAAAAAACCAATGAACTGATCAAAAGTGATTCGTTTAGATTTATCGATACGTCCTTTGTATTCCTCCCATTCTCGGAATGTTGTAGTATCAAGTTTTTGTCGAATTATATGAATAAGTAATGTGTCCCAATTACTAACATTTAACGCTCTGATATTTTTGTTTACATTGTCTATAATACCTTTTAATGCAGTTGAGGACTCTCTTGCGATCGGCTCGACGTTGAACAACGTCGTAACGTGATTTTCAATCAATAATCTTTCATTATCGAATCGCTCACAAAGAAGCTCCCATGCCACATTGTAGTTTTGAGCAGAAAACTCAATTGACTGGATCACGACAGCAGCAGATTCCGATAATGATGACCTTAAGGTAATGAAATTTATTAATCTCGTCTATATCGTCATTGCCATGAATGAGACTTGCGAAGGTATCACGAAATTCGAGCCAGTTATCATATGATCCTGTGAATTTAGGTAATTGGATTGTAGGCAACTTGACGTACTGACGCTTAACGTTAGTACTGCAATTCGAATTTATTTCGTCTTGCTCAGATGTTGAAACGTTACCTAACATGATTTTAGCTTGAGCTACCAACCCATAATATTGAGATTCAATTGTAGTTCTTTCGAGTGTCTCAGTGTCAACGTTATCACACAAGCATTCTAATTTCAATTGAACCTCGTTAAATTCATTAAAAAGATCATCTAATTTGGTGACTCGCAACTGCAACTCCATTACCTGCAAGGTGGTTATCTCGGAATCTTTTAGATTACTCAAATAGGTTCCAAATACTGTTAACCTTCCTTTGTAACTGCTTCGCTTCTTTTTAAGTTCTTTAATATCAGTCATTTCGAATGGCGAGTGTCGTAGACCTGTAATTATACAATAATAATGTTAATGAAACTGTAACAACAAATACCTATCGTAGAAACTAATGAGACTGTCAGCTAAAACTAGCCCAAGTATGTTAATTGTACAAGTTTAACTGTTAAGTTGTATCACTGCAAATATTAATAATAGCTACTGTAGGAAGGTATGTAAGGTTTACTATTTCTAAGAAATAATGTAACAAACAAATTAATTATCTACCTGTTAAAAGATTTACAAAGCAACAATTAATTTTAAAGGTTTAAATTAGAAAATAATAGTTGTATATTGAAAAATAAATAACTAACTAATGTAGGTTAACAAATAACACTAATGTACTGTATTTTAAGCACTCGTTAATTATATTATACAACTGTGATTTAACCTAATGCTCTGTATATAATTCCTTGTAAATAATGTATACACAAAAGTATAAAAACATGTAAATATATAACTTTGTGAATGTAATACAAAAATATTTTACTAACCTTAATAACAATACTTAATTCCTATATTTTATATTACCTGATTTAATATTAATGAGTGTTGGGTGAATTTAATTAATATTATAATGCTTAAAAGCTTCCTGTTTTATTTCACTTAAAGTCCGATACACTTTTCTTCCGAACACGTGTTCGTTACCTCGTCACTCCGGTACTCATTAAATATCCAATTTCCAGAATATCCAATTCCAGCTTATTCCACTTTGCTAGTATGAGATAATAATTCGGCTCGTATGGACCATGTATAAAAACTGGAGGAACTTCTTAGGAATTTCGGGAATTAAAAACTCAGGATGTAGCACGCAGTGATCCACCTTATATATTTTACTACAACTGACATTACATGAATCCTAGGACCGTAGGATTAACGCCTGATAAAAAACTTATAGCTAAATGTCTTAATATCTACAAATTGCGCCGTGTTGACTGCTGCTTTAACACTACTCTTCCTACGCATTAAAGATGTGTTTTAATAGGGTGACACCAGCGTCAGTTGTACAACGTCCTCTGGTGAAACCATACCGTTTATCATGCAAGATGTTATTCGTATTAAAATAAAAATGAATGAGCATTTGTAGTCCATACTAGAAATCCATCGAAGAATTCAAAAAGAAATTAAAAAGATTATTGCTATGTAAATGTTATTATAGTATTCAGAATTATTTGAGAGAGGATGTAAGGACATATTGTTGATGTGACTAGTGCACTTATTTTATTATTATCTCCTTTATTTATTTACATTCTTATTGAATACATTTTTAATATTTAATAAAAAGAAAACTTAAAATACATTTAATAATATAAAAAATAGAGTCCAACTGGTATCGGGAACAGGGACCAAGCTACCGGTGGTTAGGGATCCAGAGACAGGAACATCCTCACAATGCGAGCCGTATCAAGGAGTACTGCCTTCTGTATCAGGCCCTTAATCCAACCGCTTAATGACAGCCTCGGCAGGTGGTCATCGAGGCTCTTGGCCATCAGGCCGTTGGCCGTAACGACAATCGGCACAATGATCGCCAAGTCCACATTCCACATGGCGACAACCTCGTGTGCTAAGTCGAGATACTTGATTTGTTTATTTTTCTCAGCTTTCACGAGGTTCTCGTCATGCGGGACATCGATTATCATTGTACGGCGCGCTAATCGGTCTATCACCACTATATCCGGCTTATTGGCAACAATAGTGCTATCAGTGATAAAAGACCGATCCCAGTACAACGTGATATGGTAATTTTCGAGAACTGGGTCGGGCACATACTTGTAATACGGTACCTCAGAATCCACTAGATTGTATTTCAAAGCAAGTTACTGGTGAATAATCATGGCTACTTGGTTATGTCTGTGTAAGTGCTCACCGTTAGCTAGACGATAACAACCAGAGATAACATGTCTGATGGATTCACCAGGACGGTGGCATGCCCGACACACGTCAACCATCCCGTCCTTCATTATATGTCTCCGGTAGTTATTCGTCAGGATGAGTTCGTCCATAAATGCACAGACAAAACCTTCAGTTTCCCCGAAAAGGTCGCCAAACGTAGCCAGGAAACAGACGCTGAAAAATCTACATCGGGCCCATGGAGGGCCCGATAGAAGCGCCCGTGAAGCTCCTTGCCTTGCCATACCTCTTTGCGTTCATCAGTAGTAAGTACTACAGGTTTGCGCCAGTTCTCTTTAGCCATGGACAACGGGGGCGAGTCCCTTGTCCACTGCGACCACATCCCGGTGCATACCCACTTCAGCTTCTAAAAAGTATTCTCTGAGGTTGCACACCTCGCGGTTGTGAAGAGTCTTGGCATTTAAAAAGCCTCGACCCCCACATTTCCGCGGGATGTACAGCCTCATCACCGATGATCGTGGGTGATGCATCCGGTTTGCGGTCAGCAGTGTCCGGACCCTCCTATCAAGGGTATCGAGTTCAGTCTGAGTCCATTTAAGTATGCCGAAAGAGTACATCAAAACCGGCATGACCCAACTGTTGAAGGCGAGCACCTTATTTCCGCCCGGTAAAAGGCTATTTAATACCTGTTTCAGGCGGCCAAAGAAGCGCTCCTTCAGCAGTTGCTTCATGTCAGCACTGTTAATGCCTAACGCTTCTGACATACCCAAATACTTCTAAGTTTCGGTTGAGGAGAGGTGTCTGAGGTGTATGGAATCAGAGAGTTGGATCCCCTAGGATTCCATAATCTCCCCTCGCTTTAAATGCATGACTGCACATTTGTCCACACCAAATTCCATCCTGATGGCGTTACTGAAGGTTTCTGTTACCTTCAGTAACTTCATCAGTTGCAAGTTGTTGGGGGCAAAGAGCTTCAGATCATCCATGTAAAGGAGGTGAGATATGACCTGACCACCTCTTCTCAACCGATAACCTAGACCTGAATCCTCCAACAGTGTACTTAGAGGATTTATTTATTTTATTTATTTATTGATAGGAACACCAACTACACGTTTACAAAAAATCTTACATACTAATAGTTATACTTAAAACATCATTCTGTGCAAACATGTCACTTATAGGTGAACACAACATAAACAAATAAGATTTTAGGTTAATACATTAAATTAGTTGTAAGACTGATAAATTAATAAGAACAAACATATAACTTATTTAATTATGGATTATATACAAAAATAATAAAAAATTTGATTAAAATTTATAACAGCTATTAATTGAAAAAAAAAATTGATAAAATATATAAAAATTTAAAAACATTGCATAAAAAATTGATAATATTTAATAATAGGTTCAATTATAATTATAAATTAGGTAATTTTAGTACATTATTGACAACTTAACTAGATTATTTTGTTTTGTGAAATTAGTAGTGAGGAGGAGTTGACCATAAATCAGTTTCTAACAGTTTTAGTCTGAGCTTTGCTAAACTGTCGCAAAAAATGTCAATCCCGGTATCAGCGGCGATAACTTTATTAGCTATTGCCATAATTCGGTTCAAAGGAGCTGACCGACCAAGATTTGTGCGAGATGATTTGACAGCAAACGTTTCGAGTTTACGTACTGATCTGACTGGGAATTGGCGAGGCACACTAAGGAAAAGATTAGCAAGAAGTTGGGGTGAGGATATCTGATCTTTAGCTAAAACGCGACGCTGTTCGAGCGAATGCCAACCAAAATGTGTCAGTCGCTGTGGATAGTCAGCCCTGTATGGGCAGCTGTGATCCTTGTATCGAAGGTATCTGGTGAAATGTTTTTGAACTCGTTCGATGCGGTTGATGTGTACTCTGTACACTGGACTCTAAACTGGAGAAGCATATTCAAGGGTACTCCGCACGAAGGAATTAAAAAGAACCCTCAATGCGTGTGTCCCCCTGAAGTCGTGACCAACTCTCTTGATGAAACCAATCATTTTGCTAGCTTCCGACAAGATGTTATCGATGTAAGGAGTAAAAGATAGGTTACTACTAAGTAAGACCCCCAGATCTCTTATGACATCTACTTTCTGGAGTGCTATTCCATTAAGAGAATAACAGCTACTTTTAGTTTTTTGCGGGTAAATGTTATGTGCTGGCATTTACTGACGTTGAGCATCTTGTTTGCAATACACCATTCTTGGAGGGAATCTAAATCTGACTGTAGCAGCTCGACGTCTGATGTGGATTCAATAGTTCTATACATTTTCAGGTCGTCTGCGAAAAGCGAACACTGGCTGTGCTTGATATGGTTTACTATGTCGTTGATAAATACAATGAAGAGAATCGGTCCGGCGTGAGAACCTTGAGGCACACCGGAAGTAGCATGGTATTCCGGCGAATGGTAGCCATTTACCACTACTCTTAGTTTCCGGTCACATAAGTATGACCTAAACCATTCTACAAGGTTCCTATGCACCCCATGTCTCTTCAGTTTGGCAATCAGTGGTCAACTTTATCGAACGCGCTGCTGAAGTCAGTATACAAAGCATCAACTTGTAGACCCGCATCGACATGACTGGTGATGTCATTGAGGTATAATGATAGGTTACTGACAGTTGATTTTTTACAACAGAAACCGTGCTGTTCTGAGGCTAGTTGTATTTTGAGATGTGAAGTCAGGTAGGGAATGACTAGGTATTCAAAAATCTTGGAAAATTGTGATACCAAAGAAATAGGGCGATAGTTCTTAGCGTCAGATTTGTCTCCTTTTTTTATTTCGCGAGGGTTTTTGTATTTTTTGAAGCGTTTTCTTATTTTTTCCTTTTCGTTAAGCAATCTTACAAGTGTTTTAGAGTACCAAGGAGGAAAGTTGCACTTGAAATGAGCGATTTTGGGAACTGTTTCCTCAATGACTTTGAGTAGACATTCATAAAACGAAGACACCATAGAATCAACATCGAGATGTGTCAGAAATATATTGTTCCAGTTTACTTCCCCTAATTTTTCATTAACTAATTTGTAGTCCGCTTTCCTTTAGTTATAATTAATTATTTTTTAGGTTTTAGGGTGCTACAAATACCCAAGTCGAAATGAACCTCCAAGGGTGGATGATATATTTTAGAATTATGTAAACTAGTCCGCAAATACCCAGATACTTACAACACACGGGAAGACATGCAAACAAATTATTCGTTGCGCCATAGAAACAGACTAGATCTACCCTCCTCTCGCCTTAAATTGCACTCTTCTAGTCCGTACGCAATGTCGATAAAAATATATAATAAATTACCGGAAAATATAAAACAAGTAAATAAAAACAATATATTTATAAATAAATTAAAACAATTCTTAATTAATAAAAGCTATTACACAATTGAAGAATATTTGACGGATAAATTCAATAAAAAATAAAGATCACTCATTTGACTCAAAATATAATAAGGACATATAATTAAATAAACTATGCATTTCAAATATACTAATTTTAAATCAATTAAGGTGAATTAATTAATAAATAGATAATAATAGTACATGACATGGCATAACATAAAAATATGAAAATATAGATATATTAGTAGGTACATTAAACCAAATAAAAACAAATTTTAAAAACATTTGACGGATAAATTAAATTAAAAATAAAGAGAACTCGTTATGTAAAACGACATTAATAAATAGACATAATAAGCATTAATAATAATTTTATTTAATAATTTTATTTAATATAAATTATGCATTTAAAATATACTAATTTTAATTCAATTTAGGTGAATAAATTAATAAATAGGTAATAATAGACGATAATAAGTACATAACATGATATAAAAATAGAAAAACATAGACATATTAGTGGGTACATTATACCAAATAAAAACATAGGAAATACAACTGAAATGTTATTATGCAAAAATATTAAGCGCTATTCCTCTCTCCTAGACACTGACTGTATCTAGAATGTTGCTGTGCCCGACAGGGTCCATAATTGTTTCTGTAACCTATATTTAACACCTGTATGTACATTATGGATGCAATAAATTGAATTTGAATTTGAATTTGATGGTTGTCCACCTTTTTAGTATTTGTTGTTATAGCGGCAACAAAAATACATCATCTCTGAAAATTTCAACTGTCTAGCTATCACGTTTCATGAGATACAGCCTGGAGACAGACGGACAGACAGACAGACAGACAGACAGACGGATCGGGATACCCTTTGGGTACGGAACCCCAAAAAGAATAAAATAAATATTTAAGTCATTTTCATTCATTTTCAAAGATCTTTATTAAACACTAGCTGACCCGGCAAACTTTGTTTTGCCATAAAAACACCTAATATGCATCTACCCTACCTACCCTACCCTACCCTACCTACCCTACCCTACACTACCTACCCTACCCTACCTACCCTACCCTACCCTACCTACCCTACTTACCCTACCTACCCTACCCTACCTACCCTACCCTACCTACCCTACCCTACCTACCCTACCTACCCTACCCTACCTACCCTACCCTACCTACCCTACCCTACCTACCCTACCCTACCTACCCTACCCTACCTACCCTACCCTACCTACCCTACCCTACCTACCCTACCCTAATTTTCCATTTTTTTTTTTTTTTGTAAATCTAAACCATTCTCGAATCTCCACGAACACACACACACGCACACAAGAAATATATATATTAAGATAAGCTTAAACAAAAAATGCACTTACCTAAGACACATTTAAACAATAAACACAGAAAGCACTTTATGAGGCTACTTACGCCTTTCAAAGTATATAACAATATGAATTTAAAAACTGATAATATCTTTAGCTTTTTAACACAATACATGGTAACTTAATAACATTATTTGCAAATTATTTAGGAAAAAACATAATTTTGCTGCTTGCATGTAGGTATGACAAAATAAATAAAAAATTGTTCAAATAAAATATTAACTGATCGCACGGTATACTGTAGAAATAACAGCCGAACGACCAGTCAATGATCAGCGGACGGAGCCTCCCTGCCGCCCGCGCTCCGGTGGTACAGCGGTTGGAGCCGGGGCGGCAGCGGGCCTTTCGGGGGTCAAGCCGCTGGTCGCTCGCACCACAGTTGGTGGGAACAAAAAATAGTGATGCGGTAGGCGGTAAGTGCCGTATCTATCGACATAAATGGTAATTTGTCTAATGTTGATGAACATAGATTAGAGATCAAGGGATTAGAAGTGTTAATTTTATTCTTATTATAAAATCTTAGTGATATTTTAATTATGTGATTGTATAGGAAAGGAAGTTTGATTTGTTTATGTAGTTTTTTGAGATTTGTTTTAAATTTGGTTTTGAAGGATAGTTTTACTGCTTTATTCTGAATAACTTGCAATTGTTGATGGTTAGAGACATGTGCTGCTCCAAACTGGACAAGCGTATGTTATACACGGGCGGACAAGTGTAGTATAGATCCGTAGTTTAGTACTGCTACTTAATTTGCTCTTTCTATTAAGTATAGGGTTTAAAGCGCCAAGAGCTTGGCCCCCTTTACACGTAGGTCAGATATGTGTTTGGACCAATTAAGTCGACTATCCATATTGATCCCAAGATACCGTACACAAGTTTTCCAAGGTACAGTGTGATCTGCAACCTTTAAACCTCTCAGAGGGGGTTGCCTAGCACGAGAGAAGAATATGGCTTCCGTCTTATTCTCATTTATTTTAAGTTTCCACTTCTTGAAGTAGTCAAGAAGTAAGTCGATGGAATACTGTAGGCGATCTATGATCAGATCGATATCATCCGAAGAGGTATACGAGGCAGTATCGTCAGCAAAGCAAGCTAAATTTGTTCGGGGTTGAATGGGGATATCGTTTAAAAACAGGAGAAATAAAAAGGGACCGATAATCGAGCCTTGTGGAACGCCACCTGGAATTTTTTGGGGTGATGAAAAGGTTTCCCTGATGTAAACTAGGAATGTACGATTTGCAAGGTACGACTGTATGAGTTTGATGAGCGGCAAGGGCACCTTCAGAATGAGTAACTTGTGTAGCAGGCCTTCGTGCCACACGGTATCAAATGCCTTTTCGATATCTAACAGGAACATACCTGTAGATTTTCTGAGGTTTAAATGATGGGAAATGTGTTCAGCCACCCTGGCTAGCTGTTGAGTAGTTGAGTGAGCAGCACGAAATCCAAATTGTTCCTGGATCAAGGACTGCTCAGTGGCAGCTAATAGTCTAGCATAAATCAACGACTCGAAAAGTTTGCCAAAAGATGGTAACAGGCTTATGGGTCGGTAGTTTACGGGTAAGGTATTGTCTTTACCGGGTTTTTTGATTGGTATAATTTTAGCTTTTTTCCAGATGTTAGGGAAATAGCCTAGACCAAAACAACCATTGAAAATTTTAGTAACATAAACTATCGCTTTCTGTGGCAAATTCTTTAGTAGCAAGTTATGGATTTCGTCATGACTGGTAGATTTACGGGATTTAAGTTTTGTCAGCGCCTTACGAACCTCGAATGGCCTAATGGGTTTTATAGAATCGGAAGTGAGTTTATAGGTATTTATGACTGACATGGAGTTCAGTACCTCATACTAGAGTTCAGTGTCACTAGCCCAGTTTGTGGTCAGGCTCATATTTTCGCAGAACGCATTTGCTAAAGCGTTACATTGACTAGCCGTGCCAGTCGTAAGGGACCCATCAGGAAGTTTAAGAGGAGGTATGTCGGTAGACTTAGGCTTGAGAGATTTAGTCAGACGCCAAATATCTTGACTGGGATTATCAACTTTTGCCAGTTTAGCATTCCATACGTTATCGACATGATTCTGGATATTTGCATTTATGTTTGTTTGAAGGGCATTAATATTAATGCGATTGAGTCTTCTAAGGTAACCACTAGGCAGTTTCTGCTCATAACGACGTAAATAGTTTTTGTAGCGGATTAAACGTTTAATGTACCAAGGCATTTTTGAGGAAGTATCACTAAATACAGCAGTCGTAGACGGTATAGAGGAGTCTCTAGCATCAATTATAGTTTGTTGCAAATGAGTAATAGCAGTATCAATTTCTTTTTCAGAACTGAATGTCTTAGAACTAAGCATGATGTTTTTATTGAGGTGGGATCGATACTCATTCCAATTTGCGCAGTTAAATTTAAAGTATCGACTTTTAGCCTTACGACACAACGTACCTCCAATAGTGAAGAATAAGGGGTAGTGATTAGAAGACAAGGCTATTATAGTCTCAACCTCGCTAATGCAGTTAACATTCAACGACAGCACCAAGTTCGGGCTCGTTGGTCTGCGATTGGGGCAGTAGTTAACTTGAGTAGGTAAGTTAGGGGTGTGTATGACGTAATCGGAATCGAGCATATGGTTAAAGAGTGTTCTGCCTCGCGTGTTAGTATAGCTACTGAGCCAGTGTGAATGGTTGGCATTAAAGTCTCCCATGATGACAACATGGGAACCCAAGCCAAACAGTAGCTCTAGGTCACTACGAAGCATAGGTAGGTTAGGAGACTGATAAATTGATAAAATAACATGTTCAATTCCTGAAACTTTGACAGTTATTCCTATAGCCTCAATGTTTCTAGTTTTGGGGACAGTTAGAATAGAGTGTTCCAGATCCTTTCTTACAAGCAAAGCAACTCCTTGCCCACGGCCAGAGTGATGCTTATCTTGGCGGTGACAGGTAAAACCAGGTGTGTTTAAAATTAAGTTTGAAGTTAGTCTTGTTTCACAAATACCAATGACATCGACAAATAAAACACTTACCGCCAAATCGAGCAGTTCACTCAGTTTTAAACGTACTCCATCGGAGTTCCAGGATAATAGGCGGAGTTTAGAATCAAACATGTTTACCAAGATGGGTGAGTATAAGCATGACCTTTTCTAAATAGGACGTGCAAGCAGAAAATTTAGATTTTATGTTCCTTAAGGCTAGCAAGATTTCAAGCATATCTTTGGTAGTCTCATCATTGAGGTCAGTCTTAAAGTGATCATGCTGATTCAGATTTTTAGGTGGTGCCACGTTGCTCGTTCCTACAGTAGGCCACGTTGATGTTGGACAAAACATCAGGCTTGACGGTATCGGTGACGGCATCTTTTTCGGTTGCAGCATTAGAGGTACGGGCTTACGCTCTAAAGCCTTCTTCTTCTCAATGCTTTCAAGATACGCGAGTCGTATCCTGCATTTCTTGTAGTTAGCGGGGTGAGATTCATTGCAGTTACAGCAATGAGCAGGCTCTGCACGGTCAGTCTTCGGACAAGCAGCAGTTGCATGAGGAGCAGTACACTTTACGCAGCGAGGAGGCTTGTTGCAGTTGTTGGATATCTAAGTGGGGCTCCCATACAACAAACGTGATTTTTATGCCGTTTTTTGCGATAATGGTACGGGACCCTTCGTGCGCGAGTCCGACTCGCACTTGGCCGGTTTTTTTTACTATAACCTTATTTACATTTGATAAAATTAAATCAAGAATTCTGTCTTTAGAGTTCGAAATATTATTTAATTGAGACAAGTAATTAGAGGACATAAAATATATCAAAGAATAGCCTAGGCTGCTGTTGTAGTTGACAGGTTTAGTAACAATCGAGTTGGGGGTATGGTCTGCTTTCCATTCTATGAATCCCAAGTTGAAATCTCCGATAATTATCACATCGTCGCCCGTAGTCTCAATGACTCTCGATGCGTTAGCCAATAGCGAGTCGAGATGGTGTTGAGTGACAGGTGGGGGGAGATAAACGGCACAGATATTTATTCTTTTACCTTCTCTGATTTTGATGCTTACCCAGAGATCTTCAGCAGAAGTTTCCCATTGGCAAGCTCGGATGGAATTAATTGCCTTCGATACAGCCACTAAAACTCCTCCGCCCTCCTTGCCATTTCGCGCACTGGAGCTTCTGTCTCTCCGATAAATGTTGTTTTGGTTGTTTAAGATCTCACCATCATTAATGTTGGCATTGAGCCAGGTTTCTGTTGCTACAATAAGGTCATACTGGGTTACACCTGCTGCCGTGCATATATCTGAAAGTTTTGTTCTCATACCTCTAAAATTCTGGTAATAAATGTTGAATTTTAATAGTTATCTCAGGGTTTTTTGCTAGATGTTGTCCAATATTAGATCCTACAAAAGGGAGACAGCTTGAAGACTTTTTACTTGCTTGGGACGAGCACCGTCATCTTTGCGTACAAGTATGCGCCCGTCACGAACCCAGACGTATTTGTAACCCTTTTCTCGAGCTACTTTTCTAGTCTCGGCGTGGATTGCCTTATTCATCGGAGACAGATGCTCAGAAACAAAAACAGGCGACTTGGTGCCGCCGTAACCCAAAAGGCTAGCAGGCGCCGGTGCGGTGAGGAACACAGCGGGTGCAGGGCGGCTGTGACAATTGTGGCCGCCGCCGCCGGTAGATTGAAATTATTTGCAGTATTTATGTTTTGCCGTATTATTAACTAATCCGTGGTTTTTAAAGTGCTTTATTTCACTGATCACTAATTCACCCCGCTAACTTGATAATAACACCGTACAATAAGGCTAAATATACAGATTTTGTAGTTATACGAATTTATTATCACGGAACAGAAATAAAAAACGTCAGTCATTTAGCGCGTCGCGTTCCAGTTTTTAGGATTCAGGGCTAAGCAGAAGCAAAGTGGACTGTCGCTCTGAAATATCCCCCGCTTAATCCATATAGCATCATCATCGCCCTGAATCGGTTGACAACCTGGATATCGAAGGATGTACTCAGTGGGATACGCGGACGATATAGCAATTCTGATCTCAGGGAAATTTGAAGGCGTCTTATGCGACCTCATGAGAAGGGCCTTCGGAATGATCGAGAGTTGGTGCACAAAGCATGAACTATCGGTTAATCCCTCGAAGACAGAACTAATAATGTTCACTAACAAACGAACCCTTGGACCCCATAAGATTCCAAAACTTTTTAACACAGAACTAACACTTAGTGATGAAGTCAAGTACTTGGGGGTGATTCTTGATAGCAAACTGCTCTGGAACAAGCATCTTGACTATAAAATTAATAAGAGCACAATTGCACTCTACCAATGCAAAAAAATGTTAGGAAAAACTTGGGGGCTTTCTCCTAAGATCACTTTGTGGCTATACAAAGCGGTAATCAGGCCAATGTTGGCCTATGGCGCTCTGGTTTGGTGGACTAGGACGGAACTCTCGACCACCATTACCAGACTACAACGATTCCAACGACTGGCCTGTTCAGCTACTACTGGCTGCATGAGAACCACCCCAACAGCAGCCATGGAGATAGCCTTACAATTAACTCCCCTTGACCTGTACATACAGCAGGAGGTGGCGCTAGCCGCTATCAGGCTAATGCATCTGGGTTTACGGGGCAAAAATCCTACCAGTTCACACGCTAACATCCTGGACCGGGCGATGGTGTACCAGCCCCTAATCGCTGCCCCGTGTGACAGAATACCAAACCAACCTATGTTCAACAAAAACTATATCATAAAAACAATAGAGGAAGTAAGGGATCAGTCAGGAGCTAATGAAGTGCGTATCTACACAGATGGCTCAAAAACACAAAACGGTTCAGGTGCTGGCGTACACTCCCTTGACCTCAACATTAACTTTCACATACCGCTAGGCACACACAGTTCGATCTTCCAATGTGAATGTGTTGCCTTAACACAAGCCGCAACAACAGTAAAACGCTTAGGCGTCCAGAACTACGGCATTAGATTCCTATCCGACAGTCTGGCAGTGCTCAAAGCTTTAGATAACAAACAAACAAACAACAAACTAATATTTGAGTGCCACCTGGCCCTGGAGAGTATATCAACGCCTAATCGTATTACCCTCCAGTGGATCAAGGGGCATAGCGGATCCTTGGGCAATGATGCGGCAGACGAACTTGCGAAGAGAGGCTCCGATATGATAGTGCTAGGCCCGTACCCACTTCTTCCTCTGCCTTTCTCACAAATTCGTGCATGGATTCGCCAAAGATCGATCGAACTTCATAACAACAGATGGTCACGGGCTACAGACTGTAGACAGTCAAAACTGGCTATACCCAATGTTTACCCGCGTTTAACCAATAAACTTCTCAGCCTGAGCAGAAATAACCTAAGAATAATAATAGGAATAATAACGGGTCATAACCTCCTTAATAAACATCTTTTTAATATAGGCGCCACAGACAGCCCGCTTTGCAGGGGCTGCCTTGACGCCGAAGAAACAGCCGCCCACGTCATCCTGGAATGCGAGGCCGTGGCATCTGTTTGCGCAGAACGCCTGCAAAAACCATCATATCGATGTTGCAGCTGCGTGTGTTTTGGCTCGTACCTTTTATTTTTATTATATTTTAAACATCTACCGACAGTAATATGTTTCTTTCATTATACGAATTTTACTTAACAATGAAGGCGTATTTATTACATCTCCCGCTAAATAAACCTGATGAAATCCGAAACATGGTCCTTCGAGCCGGATTAGAAGATTTCACGTTGAAGAAACTTCAATCAGCTATTATTACAAGGATTTCAAGAGAATTGGTGGATTACTCATAATTACAAGCGAAGTTAGGTGTGCCATATCCATTTTGCTGTGTCATTGTGAAGATTTGGAATTTTCCGTGGTCTGGACAATCGAAATCATTATTAGTCTCACCCAGCACTCTATTATCAGGTTGTATTTAGTGTTAATTAGCCGTTAATAACCAGGTTAGTACAAAGTTATATACTTATTGTAAAACTTTGACTTGCAGAACCCTATAGTGATTACAAATTGTTATTTGATCAGACTTTAGATTGATAATCAAAGTTATTTGTACCTTTTAAAG
Source organism: Anorthoa munda (assembly GCA_945859665.1). Classification (NCBI taxonomy): domain Eukaryota; kingdom Metazoa; phylum Arthropoda; class Insecta; order Lepidoptera; family Noctuidae; genus Anorthoa; species Anorthoa munda. The sequence goes on from OX243918.1 coordinate 748,860, forward strand.
AGTAGTTATAAAATATCTGCATTATTTAGTGTCGCTTTATTAGGTAGATAACAGTTACTGAGTCATTTATTCATGTAATCATATTAAAAGTTAACATAGGTTCTTTTCTTTGAATTATAGTAGTTACTTGAGTCTTTGTAGCTACAATTTTTGTTTTGCTAAAACGTATAATCGTTAATTATTGTATTGTAGGTAATATTTGACAATAAAGTTAGCAGTCAATTTGGTTATTTTGTACCTATGTAGGTATTAGTACAGGAGGTATTGACCCAATTTTAAACGTTGTTAAAACTTGAATTGTATACATTCCAGGTTGACTACACCAGCTTACGCAATGCCAGAGGATAAGGAGCTCATTAGAAAAAGAGCGAGTTACAAGGGAAGGGTAACAGTATTCTTGAATTATTTGAATTCATTAAAACCTTCTATAAGCTCTTCTGAGATTAACGAGTTGCAATTGCGTTATAACAGGCTTGAGTCATTGTATAGCCAATACGACGAGGTGCAATTGGCACTGGAATGTAGTACTGATAATTTGGATGGTCAAATATTAGAACGTAGCGAGTTTGAGTCTCTTTATTATAAAACCCTATCTGAAGCTCAAAAGGTGCTCGATGATTATAGGAAAAGGGATCCAAGTGAGTGTGAGGTAAGTTCACATTCTAATAATCACAGGTTTGTTAAATTACCGACTATTCAATTACCAAAATTCAGCGGTTCTTACGTGAATTGGTTGGAATTTCACGATACGTTCGTCAGCCTTATTCACACTAACGACGACATGAACGACATAAATAAATTCCATTATTTGAGGTCATCACTAGAAGGTTCAGCTGCCGTGGTGATAAACTCCATTCAGTTTTCTGCCGCTAATTACTCAGTCGCGTGGCAGTTACTCTGTGATCGGTTTGATAACAAACATCTGTTGATTCAACACCATGTTACAGCATTATTTGATATTGAGACGATCAGTAAGGAATCGTCAGTGAATTTAAAAGCTTTAATCGATCAAATTAATAAAAACTTGCGTGCTTTAGAATCCCTTGGAGAACCTGTTAATCACTGGGATACTTTACTCATTCACTTTATAACAGATAAGTTAGACAATAAAACTTACCGTGAATGGGAAGAGTATAAGGGTCGCCTTGACAGGGACTTCAAGATTACATTGACCATGTTCCTCACATTCATTAAGACTCGTGCTGACTTAATCGAAACATTAGAAATTTCAAGTTCAAAATTGAATAAACATTCTAACACTTGCAAAAATTCTAAAGTTAGGACAATGGTAATACAGGATTCCAATAATAAAATAGACAAGTATAATCATGTGAGTTATAGTTCTTCTAAGCCTAAGAGTTGTGTTAAATGTAATGGTGAGCACAAATTGAGCAGTTGTCCTCAGTTTTTGGCGTTGAGTAATGAAGCCCGGTGGCAATTGTTACCGAAATTTAAGATTTGTTTTAATTGTTTGTCTTCGGGACATTACGCTAATAACTGTAAACAGGCAAGTTGCAAAATATGTCGGCGCAAGCACCATACTCTGGTGCATGTCGCAGATCATTCGAAGAAGTCAGACTTGGCTATTGCTTCTGCTAACAGTGATGATGCGACCAGTGCCCCAGCTCTGTCAGTTCCTAGAGCAAGCTTGTCCCTTTCTGCGAATGTTGAATGTGGTGACGTTTTATTATCTACGGCATTAATTAAGATAATAGGTAAAAACGGTCAGCAATACGTTACTCGTGCTGTGCTTGATAGTGGCAGCACATCATGCCTCATGACTGAAAAGCTTTACCACCAACTAGGTTTAACCGCCAATACTGTGAACAACTCCATATTAGGTATTAATTATTCATCTTCGCATATCAATAAAATGTGTCCGGTCTCATTAAAATCTTTAGACGATAACTTTTCCATTAAAATTAATTGTTTTGTTCTACCGTCAATAACTGATAATATTCCGAGTAGGCAGGTAGACTTATTAAAATTAAAAATACCATCTAATATTTGTCTGGCTGATCCTAACTTTTATTCACCGGCCCCGATAGATATGTTGCTCGGTGCTGACATCTTTTGGGATTTACTGGGATCCCAAAGAATTAAGTTAGGAGACGGACAACCCATTCTTTGCGAAACTAGACTGGGATGGCTCGTTTCAGGCCCAATTAAAATTAGTTATGCATCGATCCCGTCTAGAATAGTAAAATGCAATTTCACAAATATTGTTTCAGACGGTAACGATGAATTAAATAATAGTATAGATCATCAACTCACAAGGTTTTGGCAATTGGAAGAGGTTTGTACTACATCAGAGTATTCTCAAGAAGAAAAGCTATGCGAGGAACATTTTGTAAAGAATAATACACGTCTGGAGAACGGGCAATTTTGTGTTCGAATTCCACTGAAATGTTCCCCGGATCTATTGGGTGAATCTTATCCAAGGGCTAAACATTGTTTTTCTTCTTTAGAGCGTAGGTTTAAAAGTCAACCTCAACTGTCCAAGATGTATAAAGAGTTCATGGCAGAGTACGAAACTTTAGGTCATATGTCAAAATGTAAAAATTTTGAACATTCTGCTCATTACCTCCCACATCACGGAGTTATGCGTGACAGCAGTGTCACCACTAAATTAAGAGTGGTTTTTAATGCCAGCAGCGCCACTACTACAGGTACTTCTTTTAATAGCATACAGATGACCGGACCTGTAGTACAGGATGATCTTTTATCAATACTGTTGCGTTTTAGACAACATAAATATATTATTTCCGGTGATGTGGAGAAAATGTACCGGCAGATAGTGGTTCATCCCAATGACAGACATCTCCAACAAATCGTCTGGCGTGATGACCCGTTAATTCAGTTACAAACTTACCAGCTAAATACCGTGACTTACGGCACGGCCAGCGCTCCGTTCCTTGCAACAAGGTGCCTAAAGCAGTTAGGTTTAGAGTGCGTTGATAAAAGGGCTGCTGAGGTCATTATTCGCGATTTTTACGTCGACGATTTGCTAACGGGAGGAGATGATTTCAATGAAGTCAAAGATTTGCGTCATAAAGTGACTTCCACTCTTGCTTCAGCTAGTATGAACCTAAGAAAGTGGAAGTCAAATGACATGCGTTTGGTGATTGGTTCTGACTGTCCCCAATCTTCACTTGACTTGAATATTGGCGGATCAGAGTCTACCAAAACCTTAGGTCTAGGTTGGCAATCACAATCTGACCAACTTTATTTTTCCATCAGTGAACCAATTATTTGTAACAATACAAAACGCGACATGCTTTCGATTATATCACAAATTTTTGATCCTTTGGGGCTTTTGGCCCCATGTATTATAGTGATGAAGATGTTACTCCAAAAATTATGGTTACACAAACTGTCATGGGATGAACAGCTATCGCCGGACATTAGGAAGATTTGGTCCGAATTAGTCATAAATTTACCAAAGTTAAATAAAATTAATATTCCACGTCGTGTTTTAATTGATTCAATGGATCTTTTAGAGTTTCACGTATTCACTGATTCATCTGAACGAGCATACGGAGCATGCTTATACGTTCGCAGTGTCAACAATGAACGTCAAGTTTTAGTACGTTTATTGATAGCTAAGAGTCGTGTTGCCCCTCTAAAACCAACCACCATACCCAGACTTGAGCTTTGCGGTGCTCTGGTCGGCGTTAGAATTTATGAAAAGGTGATCGCCTCATTGCGGTTAAACTCTAGGCCGCGTACATTCTTTTGGACAGACTCCACTGTCATCCTAGGATGGCTTAAAATGTTGCCAAATAAGCTGCAGCCATTCGTTCGCAACAGAGTTGCAGACATTTTAGAGAAGACTGGCAACTGCGAGTGGAGACATGTCCCAACTGACCAGAACCCCGCTGATTATGTCTCCCGAGGTGTAGACATTAACTTATTACCTTCTTTAGAAGATTGGTGGTCTGGTCCAAGTTTTTTAAAGAATGACGAATCATGTTGGCCCTCTAGATTTACACAATCCACTGATGAAATTTTACCGGAAATTAAACCAAATGTCACTTTACATGGTGCAGTTAACGACAATATGTCTCATGAATTTATTAACTTCAACCGATTTTCTAACTTTTTAAGGCTTCAGCGCACGGTTGTCTATGTTCTACGTTTTATTGCTACATGTAATAAACTGCCTGTTCATGGTCCCTTTAGTAATGATGAACTACAAAAGTCGTTAAATTTGATTATTCGAATAAGTCAGGACGAGTCTTTTAGCGAATATAAGTTGTTACTTCATAATAAACAATTGCCAATGAAAAGTGCATTATTGAAATTTAACGTTTTCCTGGACGAGCATAAAATAATGCGTGTTAGAGATCGATTGCAAAACTCGGATCTACCGTATGATAAGAAGTGTCCAATTCTTTTACAATCTAGCCATCACTTCACCAAATTACTATTTGAGTACGAACATAAAAGGTTGTTTCACGCGGGACCCCAGTTGCTATTAGCTTCCATACGGGACACATACTGGCCCATAAGAGGTCGCAATTTAGCCAGGTCGTGCTACCGTAGGTGTGTACGTTGCTGTCGTCTCAAAGGTCAAACCGTCACACCCATCATGGGCAATTTACCACGACAGCGACTTCTAGCTGGAGGTTTCCCTTTTGAAAATATTGGCTTAGATTATGCAGGTCCAATACAATCTGCTGTCCGACAGGGTCGTGGCTGTAAATTGGTTAAAGTGTATATAGCAATTTTCGTATGTTGTACTACAAAATCTATACACCTTGAATTAGTCGGTGATTTAACGAGCAATACTTTTATCATGGCTCTAAAGAGATTCATCTCGCGTAGGGGTAAACCGGTTAATATATATTCGGATAATGGCACCTCGTTTGTTGGTGCATACAATGACCTGTCAAAATTTCTTAAGACTAATTGCGACTCGTTATCTGAGGAGATGGCTAAAGAAGGCATTAATTTTAACTTCATACCTGCATACTCTCCTCATTTTGCTGGCCTTGCGGAGGCTGGTGTCAAGTCAACGAAGCATCATTTAGTCAGGGTGTTGGGCCTTTGTAACCTCACTTACGAGGAGCTTTATACTACGCTGGTGCAAATAGAAGCTATTCTAAACTCCAGACCACTGACTCCACTTTCATCAAATCCTGAAGACTTGGCACCATTGACACCCGGACATTTTTTGATTGGACGTCCTTTGACATCTTTGCCGGCAGCTGATTACCATGACCAATCTACCAGTTCCTTGTATCGCTTTCAACGTATTGAACAGCTCCGACAACATTTTTGGAGCAGATGGAGTAAGGAATATGTATCGGAGCTCCAACTCAGGACGAAATGGCGCACGTGTAAGGGTTCTCTGAAGCTGAACTCCCTAGTTCTGCTAAAGGAAGACAACATGCCGCCGCTGAAGTGGAAAATGGGTCGGATTGTTGCTACCTATCCAGGGCAGGATGGCGTAATCAGAGTCGCAGACGTCAAGACTTCTACTGGTCTGCTCCGCAGGTCATTCAGCAAGATTTGTCCGTTACCCATCTACCCTGAGACTGACAATTGTGGTTGAAAGACAGGCTTTCAACGCCCGGGGGTATGTTTGCGCAGAACGCCTGCAAAAACCATCATATCGATGTTGCAGCTGCGTGTGTTTTGGCTCGTACCTTTTATTTTTATTATATTTTAAACATCTACCGACAGTAATATGTTTCTTTCATTATACGAATTTTACTTAACAATGAAGGCGTATTTATTACATCTCCCGCTAAATAAACCTGATGAAATCCGAAACAGCATCTCAACGTGAAGAAATCCTCGGAACAGTGAGGTCGCTCCGCGAAGCTTGTGAAGCTCCCAGGAAGCTTCTGTGCTTCTGGTCGGAGCTAGGCTGGCTTTGTTAGCAAGAACCCCCACGCACAACGGACCGAATGAGAGTCTAAGTGCGGAAAAGGGAGTCCCCATCATCATCATCATCATCGAAGGACCGTCTTCCATTGCCCCATACATGACTCAAGGAAGGCGCGTAGTGTTGCTTCTATTTTGTACAAGTCCAGCACCCTCATGAGCCATGTATGTGGCACAGATTCGTAGGCCTTCTTGTAGTCTATCCAGCATGTCAACAGATCCTTACGGGTTCGACGAACCTGCTGGCTTATGGCCATGTCAATGAGGAGTAGCTCTTTAGTGCCGCGGGACCCATTCCTACATCCATTCTGAGAGGTAGACATTATTAAGTTACTTTCAATGTGCACATGAATTTTTCCTCTCAGGATGAATGTAAGAAGTTTATAAACCGTTGACAAGCATGTAATTAGTCTATAATTCTTGGGATCCGCGGGACTACCTGTCTTATGAAGCAGGTGGATAACACCAGTTGTTTAAAGCTGCGGCAGCGACCTAGACACTAAGCATGACTGAAATTGAGAAGCCGGTAGCGCGTGTGAGCTGCTATACCATTTTAGCCAAAAGTTATGCAGTCCGTCCGGTTCCGGACACTTCCAGTTCGGTAGCGGACGAACTGCTTTGGCTACATCGGATGGGCTGAAGATTACATTCTCCATTTCTGGTATAGCTTCACACACGCGCTCGATATCACGCATCCAGTCACCTTCCGTATGACAGACGGGCACCGACCAGATGCTTCGCCAGAATGTACTCGTGGCGACATCATCCGGGCGGCATACGTCTGTAATTTTTTTCTTTTATTAATATTATTACTTTGATTTTACTTTTTACGCTGATTTAAAAACAAATATATCTTGACATTCTCATTTAATACCTGACATTTAAAATTTTAAATCTAGTGATATTACTATTTGTTTCATGATTGTTGTGTTTCATTGTTAATTGCCGTGGTGAAATTACCAAATAATGCACATGCGCAAATTTAATTATTATATTGACATTTTTATACATTTAATATATGAAATTTTAAATTTAATTCTTTTAGTGACATTATTGATAGCTTCATTTGTTATGTTTTTATTGTTATTAGCCACGCAGAGAAAATGACAAAACAAAATATATTGTGTTGTAAAATATAAATTATCGTTGCAAGTAAATGTGTGTTATCAAGCTTATGATTTGCATGCCTTAAGGTGTAATATGGTTGGACTGTGCTATATTTCTAACAACTTTTTGTAATTACCCATATTAGCAAATAAATGATTATGATTGATTTAGCATTATCTTCTCAAATACCTTGCTGAAAACCGGCAACACGAATACTGATCTATAATTACTTGTGTCTTTACTGTCCCCGGATTTAAAAAGTGGTTTAACCTTACTATATTTCATTAGATCCGGAAAGACTCCTTGATCCACACACAAATTGAAAATCAAAGCCAAGTACGGCGCTATAGTCTGAATAATGAAGGTTCAAGCTTTTATGGACATTCCCCACAGATCTTCAGTCGGTTTGATCTTGATTTGCTTAAAAGCTTTTATTACTGTTATGGGGTATATTTTTGAAAAGTTAAATAAATTCGGGCAGTATAACACAATAATATAATCAAAACAATAACCGATTTATAAATGGAACAAGAAACGAGAAAAATTAAGACGAAGCCGTCATGTTAACGTGAGCTGCCGCCGCAAGACAAGCACGCCTACCACCTCCAAACCTCGTCGCCCAGCTCCGCCTCGCCGCCGCCGCCGGAAACCAGCCCCACCGTGAGTGCTGTGTCACCGGCCGTGGCAGTTGCGTCAAGCTCGAGCGACGAGTACTTCTCTCCGCCGAAGACACCACCACCTGCGTGTCGACGGGGAGGACGCCGGCCGCCGGACCGCTCAGGACCTCGAGGCTTACCAGTCTCTGATAGGGTCCCAGCACCCGGCGGAAGTGTGCAGCGCATGAGATGGACACAATCCATTAATGAAAATGTCATGCGCGCATACTTTGGGGCTACAGAGGGAGGAAACAACCTGACCGCGTACCGTGTCCGGATGCTCTCTTTGTTTCAGGTGCTTGAGCCAGCCGTCAACGTTTCGGCCCAACGACTTTCGGATCAGTTGCGGGTTATCCAGCGTAATCGTATGTTGGATGATACTGTACTTGATCGCCTCCGAACGAAAATGGGTAACCGTGTCTCTACTCCATCGTCGCAGGCTGTGGTACCATCACAGTCCAACCACGCTGACGAGGAGAGTAGTGACAGGGTTACAAACGTAAGTACCCAGTGCAATGAGGAATTGAGGAGTGCTTTGGAGTGTGCTACTCGGGAATATCTCTAAATGGCACCCGAACTTAGGCCATGATTACCTCATTTGCCCAGGCATAACAAAAATAGGGCGCTGGTGGCTGTTCTGGATTCGCAGTTATCAAATTATTTTGATGACTGCGAAGAACTCACTGATACACATTCGATCATGTACTGCGCGGCTGTAGCGGCATGTCGTGTAGCCCACGTCAAATTTCCAAATGACAGAGCTACACGAACGAAACCAGCCGTACCAGCTTGGCAGTGCAGGATCGAACGTCGTATTGGTGGGGCCAGAGCAGTCATCGGCAAACTAATTTGTTTCAGGGAGGGCAATAATCGCCCAAGAGTGATGCGCTTTGTGAGACGGGCGTTTTCGGGGACTGATGTTAGCTCCCGAGACTATATATCCCGTGTCACAGAGCGCATCGACTTCCTGAAACAAAAAGAAGGCCTATGACTCGGTGCCCCACATATGGCTCATGAGGGTATTAGAATTGTATAACATAGATATAACTCTACGTACCTTCTTGATGTCGTGTATGGGGCAATGGAGCACAGTCCTTCGCTATCCAGGATGTCGAAATATCCAGATGAATAGCGAACCTGTAAGGATTGAGCGAGGAATATTCCAGGGCGATAGTTTGAGTCCACTTTGGTTTTGTCTAGCCCTGAATTCTCTAAGCATGCTGCTGGAGAATTCAGGGCTAGGCTATCGGTTGAAGCGAGGTGGTCAGGTTATATCTCATCTCCATTACATGGATGACCTGAAGCTCTTTGCCCCCAGTAATCTTCAACTGATGGAGCTACTAAAGGTTACTGAAACTATTAGTAGCGCCATCAGAATGGAGTTTGGTGTGGACAAATGTGCAGTCATGCATGTAAAGCGAGGGGAGATTGTGGAATCTATAGGTATTCAACTCGCGGATTCCATAAACCTGAGATCCCTCTCTCCAATCGAAACCTATAAGTATTTGGGTATGTCGGAAGCGTTAGGTATCAGCACTACCGGCATGAAGCAATCGTTGAGGAAACGCATCTTTGGCCGCCTGAAGAAGGTATTCAATAGCCTTCTTTCGGGTGGCAACAAGGTGCGCGCCTTCAACGGTTGGGTCATGCCGGTATTGATGTACTCTTTCAGCATACTCAGATGGACACAAACAGAACTTGACGCCCTGGATAGGCGGTTCCGTACACTGCTGACTGCATATTGAATGCATCACCCACGATCGTCGGTCATAAGATTGTATATACCGCGAAAGTGTGGTGGCCGAGGCTTTTTAAATGCCAAAAGCCATCTGAGATCTGCAATCTCAGGGAATATTTTCTAAACACCGACTCGGGTGTGCATCGAAATGTAGTAGCAGTGGACAAGGGACTCACCCCGCTCTCCTTGGCGAATGAGAACTGGCGCAACACTAACTACCGCAAGGAAGTACGGCAGAGTAAGGAGCTTCATGGACGCTTTTTCCGGGCCCTACATGAGTCCGATGTAGACCAGTCAGCGTCCATAGCCTGGCTTCGTTTCGGAGACCTCTTTGGGGAAACCGAAGGTTTTGTCTGTGCAATTATGGACGAAGTTATCATGACGAATAACTACCGGAGATTTATTGTGAAGGATGGCACTTGACTCTAACAAAAAATTTCAATTTAATGCTTAATTTTACGCAAACGAATCTCTGAATCGAAAAATGGTTTTAACAAACCCGTTATATTTTTGAAAGGCCTATCCAATGATACCCCACACCATGGGGCAGAAAAACAAAAAAAACATCCCCGCTTTACGTTTAAAGGAGGAAATGAAAAAAAAAATTATCATGATTTTATTGTACCACTTTGTCGGAATTACTAATATGTATATCCATGCCAAATTAAAGCTTTCTAGTACTTAGAGTCTCTAAGCTAAGCTGCGGACGGACATAAGGACAGAGCGAACCTATAAAGGTTCCTTGTTGACTTCGGAACCCTGAAAAACCCCCAAACTTGAACACCTACACCGCCGCAGGCGTAGGCGCTACGTGTTGCACACTAGCCGAATGCGCGCCAAGTGTTCAGTACTCACATTCTCGTGCGTGGTCACCTTGGCCAGCGGTTCATCGCACACGCGCAACGACAGCACGGGCTTGTGCTGGCACTTCAGCAGGTCCCACAGCGTTACCGTCCCATTCGTGTTCGTCAGCAGCATCAGCGAGAACCTGCAAAGAGCCCCATTAGTTTGCATCCTCGCTGTACCACCGCGCGAGCCGCTAAGCACGCACCTACCGGGTGGGGCTCCAGGCGCCGTCGGTTACACAGTACCGGTCCGGCGGCGTCCACAACACGGCCGACTCGCGGCAGTCCTCGCTCCACACGCGCGCCGTCCAGTCGCCTACCGTCAGGAAGTTTTTCAAGAAGCCAGGGTTGCGGCGCAGCGTCCACACCGGCCCCAGGTGCGCATCGAACTGAAAACCCAATCATGATTTATGTACATAATATTTCGTAATATAACAAATGTTTGTGAGAAATGAATGGTTTTTCTTTCGTGCGCCTTATTTGACGCGACTGGCCACGATTCGGCCGTGCTCGGGGGCCGCCGTAATATTCGACATAATGTTAATTGTTTGTCAATAAAAATAAATGAATCAATACACTTAAAAAATCTGTAGAAAAGTAGTTTTTGTACATTGAAAATATAAAAAAAAAATAGCCAGGTCCAGCATTTTTGATCTTTTTGTCTGTTTGTCTGTTTATTTGTAGACGCATCACGTAAAAACCTAACTTACCTACCTAGGTATGATAGTTAGCAAGTAAAGTAGGGCGAGTATCAATTTCAATACATCGAATCAACGATATACCTTCAAGGGCTATTTCAGGTGTGGCTAGAGTAAAAATGATAATTCGGGACCTAATGCACGAGACAAAAACAATACGTTTTATGAGGTTTTAGGTGTCTAATCATACTACTAATATTAATGATGACGTTGACGTGTATGCAATTTGGTTCGTAATTTTGCCGCCGCTACTGCCCGTCTGAATAGCCTAATAATAAACGCGGTGGCCCAAGGACGCCCAAGGACCCCGCTATGGATAGTTTGTTTTAACCGACTTACCAAAAAGGAGGAGGTTCTATGTTCGACTTTGTTTGTTTTTTTGTTTGTTTATGTTCACCGATTTCTCCGTCAATTGGTTTGTAGAACCATTGTTTTTTTTGTAAGAAATGTAAAGATCATATATAAGTTTTCATACAAAACTATTTTTAGTTTTTGTTTTTCATTGTAATTCAAACAACAATTTCAATTTGACAGTTTTCCGAACAAACCCGAGCATGTGTGACGTCACAATGTTCATTTTTACTCATTGTGGCACATAGCTTATACAGTGTTTTGACTTTTAACCGATTCAATCTTGTTATTATCGTCAATATATTGATGAATATCGAATATATTGATCATAAATATCGAACCTTAAAAGTTATCGTGCTTGCTTCGAATCATTATGTACAAACACTACAAAAAAAAGTTGATTAAAAAAATCAAAAAACCCGACTGCTTGAAAAGCGAACTAAAAAGACGTAAACAAGGAGAAAATCATGCTGTGCTGTCGGAGGATACATCTTCGCGAGCTGGCTGACCAAAACCAGACGTATCCTCCGACTGCACAGCATGATTTTCTCCTTGTTTACGTCTTTTTAGTTCGCTTTTCAAGCAGTCGGGTTTTTTGATATTTTTAATCAACTTTTTTTATTTATAACTTTTTAGTATTTTTTTTTCGAATTAGGTACATTTAAACATATAAGTGATATATATTTTTGAAATCACCTCTTGAAATCCTTTATTTTGATACCCCACACGATAGGTTTGAAAGAAAAAAAAATTTGGGACCCCACAATATGGCGCCCAAAAACCGCCATATTCCTATTTTCCAATTTTCATGTAGTCAGTGACACTCGCGGGGTTAAGACGAATCGATTGACGTAAGAACCATCAAAATCGGCCCACGCGTTTGGTCTCTAGAACGCCACATAGGAACAAACATACATACATACATACATACATACATACATACATACATACATAGACTGATAAACACATTATATGTGTGTCGCGCAATAGCCAAGTAGCTAGCAATCTGTACTAAATTTGAGAAATGTTCTATGTCTAACTAGATTCCAATTATAATGTGTTAATTATGTTGTTATCTTGTTTTAATTTAGTATTACATCCGTATTAATTTCTTACTTTGATCATTAAAGACTGAGAAAATTAAATTTTTTGATATTTTTAATCAACTTTTTTTATTTATAACTTTTTAGTATTTTTTTTTCGAATTAGGTACATTTAAACATATAAGTGATATATATTTTTGAAATCACCTCTTGAAATCCTTTATTTTGATACCCCACACGATAGGTTTGAAAGAAAAAAAAATTTGGGACCCCACAATATGGCGCCCAAAAACCGCCATATTCCTATTTTCCAATTTTCATGTAGTCAGTGACACTCGCGGGGTTAAGACGAATCGATTGACGTAAGAACCATCAAAATCGGCCCACGCGTTTGGTCTCTAGAACGCCACATAGGAACAAACATACATACATACATACATACTTACATACATACATACATACATACATAGACTGATAAACACATTATATGTGTGTCGCGCAATAGCCAAGTAGCTAGCAATCTGTACAAAATTTGAGAAATGTTCTATGTCTAACTAGATTCCAATTATAATGTGTTAATTATGTTGTTATCTTGTTTTAATTTAGTATTACATCCGTATTAATTTCTTACTTTGATCATTAAAGACTGAGAAAATTAAATTTTTGAGGGAACTTTCGAGCAAAGTTGACATTGTTGTATAATTACGTAACTTGAAAACATGATTTTTTGATTATGGAGATATATTTATTCTTAAATGACAGATATAGGCGTAAAACTAATATTTCTGTTTGAATTATGAAAATCGGTCGACGCATTTAAGAGATATTTACTGACGAATTAGTGTAGGGAAAATCTACCAAGTTAATATTTTCACATTAGTACATTAATACCTCAATGTATTTTCATGTTTCTGTTCTACAAACTTATTAGTGTTTGTAAATATGTAATATAGATATTAATGTTTAATATTATTAAGGGATATGTAAATAATGTGAATTAACGAAAATGTTATGTTTATGTGTCATCTAATGATCATATTTAGTGGTATCTAATGAATTTTTTTGATATCCAAAGTCGATGTTTCGTGCCAATCGTGTTTTTTACTTTTTATTTTACACCAATATCACCTACCCATAATTATGTAAAAACGATTAAGTTATGATAATTATGTTCCTAAATGTACCTGGTAAACAACAATAACTAACACGGGTCCACTAACACGTAATAATCATTACGACTACTTTATTTATGCTCAAAACTTCCAAATCGTCCATCAGGTGGGTATATTATCGACATTAGCCTTTATGAATCCTTTATCACACATGATACCAATCCAATCATACCAATCACCAAATAAAATTTGTTGTTTAATAATATTTTTGCATTCATTTTCGGATATTTTTAGTCAATTCACGTGCAGTTGACACTGTATTATCGTGAAATTCCTTGAACTTTATGACGTCACCAACATGGCGACCAATGGCCCGTTTGTAGACAGGTGGTTCTTTTTAAAATTTTATCGATTTTCAATTGCTTATAATAAATTGAAAAAATAAATAAATAAGATTTCTGCAACGACAATATAATTTATGATATGTAAAGTTAAAATACATTTCAAAAATCGTATTATTTTTAAATTCATCAGCCCAATTGTGGACCGATTTTGAAAATTCTTATTTTTGTTTGAAAGAATATATTCCAATACATTGGTCTCATTTTAATTTGGTGAAGATCTGATGAAGAATTTGGGAGATATATAACAGAACTCTTAGCTTTGTTAGAAATTGGGTTTTATGGGAATTATGGGGGCTGCGTCACCCTCGTCCGTAGGAGAGCACCCCATACGATTGCTACACGTGGCCTCCGGGTGGTGCTAATCAGGTGACATTAACTGGTGGTAGGAACCGAGCAAAGACTTACCGCCAAGCGGCCTAGCCGTGTTCCGGTACGATGCTCGGTGTAGCCAACTAGAGGAGTTGGGTCGAGATAGCTGTTCCACTGCAGGCGAACCGGTCTGACGCGCGCTGTTATGGGCGTATCAGGAGACTGGTCGCGGATGGTAGCGGGATCCGAGGCACGGTGCGCCGCTGGTAGACCGCGGGTAGTTGGGGGCCCAAGTAGTGTGCCAGCCACACACGAAAGGCTGCCCCACCAACTGTCGAAAAATCCCGGAATGCACCATCGTGCTGGTTGGCGACCAGAAGACAGGGCTCGATGGACATTTCGACATGGATGCGAAACGAGTATGTCGGACATTCGCATCCATCAAAAGGACGTCCGTAGGGTGCTGCGCAACCTTGACGTGAATAAAGCTAGTGGCCCCGACGGGATACCGGCAATTGTTCTGAGAACTTGTGCACCTGAACTCTGTCTCCAATCCTGACACGCCTATTTCACCTTTCATATGAGACTGGAAAAGTGCCGAATGCATGGAAACAAGCTAAAGTTCACCCTGTGCCCAAGAAGGGCAGTCGGGCTGACCCAGCCAACTACAAACCCTTTTCAAATACGTCCATCCTCTGAGAGAGTATGGAATGGGTGCTCAACTCCAAGCTCCTGGCTTACCTAGAAGTTAACGACATCCTCAGTGACCGCCAGTATGGCTTCCACCAAAAACGGTCAACTCGGGATCTTCTAGCGTATGCCATTCACATCTGGAGTGAGCCCATCGAGAGACACGGGGAAGCTCTTGCCGTCTCTCTCAACATCTCGAAGGCTTTCGCACGAGAGCCTTATTGGTAACCTTCCTTCATTCGGTCTGCCCAGTCTATACGAATCGGACCGGTCTATACGAGTGGGTATTGATGGCCGCTCATCTGACCAACTGGATATCAAAACCGGGGTCCCTCAGGGATCGGTACTCTCAGCAATGTTGTTCTTGTTGCATATAAATGATCTGCTAAAACCGGCGGCGGACGACAGTACCGTTGCTAAGAGATACGTATCCGACGCGCGCGCTACTGGGCCTTAGATCCAGTCTCTCCGGGAGGCCATGGTTGGGCGCTTGAATCTGTCCTTGAAGGCAGTCTCCGAGTGGAGCGATGCCAATCTGGTCAGGTTCAATGCTGCTAAGACCCAGGTGTGTCTTTTTCCCGCTAAAAGGAGCCAATTTCACCCGGCTCCTTCTTTCCGTGGTGTGACCGTGCCGATAGCGGACCATCTTGAGCTTCTTGGCGTTACGTTGACATCGAACCTCAATTTTGGTCCATTCATTCAGGCAAAAGCTCAACTGGCTGCCAAAAAGTTGGGGATTCTTGCAAAGGTGAAACGGTACTTCACGCCAGAACAGTTGCTCAACTTGTACCAAGTGCAAGTTCGGTCATGCATGGAATACTGCTCTCATCTCTGAGACGGATCTGCCAAGTACCAGCTGAATGCACTAGAGTCGATCGAAAAATGGGCCAAGAAACTTATCGGCAATAAGATACTGGTCGAGTCTAGAGCATCGGCGCCAAGTTGCCAGTCCGTCGGTTTTTTATCGGTTACATTTCGGCGAGTGTGCGATGGAATTGCATGAACTAAATCCTCCTAGCCCGTTCCATCATCGGACTACAAGACGTACGGCGATGCATCATCGGTACATGGTGGACATCCCACCCATACGCACCAAACGTTTTGTGAGTACTTTCATAATGCGTACAGCTAAGGAGTGGAATTCCCTGCCACCCTGCCAAAGTCTGTATATCCTGATAGCTACAACCTGGGAGTCTTTAAGTCAAGAGTGAATAGGTTTCTTCTAGGTAAGCTTGCTACATCGTCGACCACATCATCACTTACCATCAGGTGAGATAGTGGTCAAGCGCGAGACTATAAATAATAAAAAAAAACGGTCGTTTGTGTCGTGATCCTTGATCTGTTGGTTTTGATAAGCATTTCTTGATAGTTCCCTTTAATTTTGTGTAGAAAGGCAAAACATTGTCATTTCCTTTTATGGCAAGATGGAGTAGATTTTGTTCCAGATTTGCTATGAATCGATTTCTATCGTCTTCGGTTTTTAGCTGATTTTGTGGTGACCTGAAGGACTTTCTGCTTTTCTTTTCCTTAATTAAATTTAAGGAACCCCTTATAAGTCTGTGATCTGAAGGGAACGGGAGATTCAAAACTCTGAAGTTTGTAAACATTTGTGGATTGTTTGTTAGCATAAATTTTATTTCATTTTTATATTTTTTGTCTGGCCAAATCCAAGTCCACTTGCTTTTATAGTTTTTCCTAAATCTCGTATTTATTATCATTTATTTTGTTTCGTGGGCGTACTGTAGCAGTCTAGCACCTCTGGAGTTTCATTTGCCGTATCCGAATGGACCCGTGACCGTGGATTCTTCTTTCTTGGGTTGGCCTATCTTGGCGTTGAAATCTATGCAACTCGCAGATAACTATGGAACTCGTGGCTCGACGAATTCTACTTCAATACAGCAGTAATTTGTCACTGGCAGAAAAAGAAGAGCTCAAAGCATTGTACAAGGCACAAATAAAGAAATAAAGTGAAATTACAAGGAACATAGGCATAACACAATGCTTTCTCATCTAAAAACTTCAGGCAGTCTGAAAAAAGCTATGACAGAGCTTAATAACGTCAAACAATGGATTTCCTCCCTCAATTTTAAGTCTAAAACACAGCAACAAAATTTTATGAAGAATTACATACCGCCCCCAATGATTCTAGTTTTACAGACGACTTGACTATATCCTTTTTTTTTTTTTTTTTTTTTTTTTTTTTTTTTTTTTTTTTGTTTCGCTGGGAAAAAATGCATTACGCATACCCGTCCATCGGGGGATGGGGGGGCTATGTGGGACTCCCCGGGCTGACTGACCCGGTATACCCACTAAAATAACCCAGCGGCACTCCCGCATCGTCTGAGTGGAGGAGGACTGGGAAACCGGCACAGCCTTTACTTCCAGTCCTCCGCCGACGACCGCCCGCCTTTACAGCGGGGCCTTCACGCCCCTCCCTTAGTGGAGGGGCCCGGGAACGACCGCGAGTGCCCGGCCGTTCCCGCCCAACGAGGGTGGTGATTGGTGCAATGCGGACGAAGGTGCCCCCGCACCATTCGTCCGCTAATCACCACCAGGAGGAGGGAGGAGACGATTATACAACCGCCTTCTCCCTCCCCTTCTCCGCCTGCGGAGCGGCGGCGCGAGAGGATCGTCCTCCCGCGCACGCTCCGCCGCCTCCTTTTGCGACATCACGACCTCGCAAAAGGAGGCAACCGCCGCCCAGGCCTCCTCACTCCCCAGCATGGAGTTGACCACGCCGGGGAGCGAGAGGTCCTGCCCGATCACACTTGTTAGGGCACGGCGCAGCTCAGCCCAGGCTGGGCACAACTTGACTATATCCTGCCCTAACCTGAATATCAGCGAACACTCATCATTCCACCAAAGCGACATTTTACGAAAAATAGATAAACTGAAATCTAAGTTCAGGAACGGATGGTATATCAAACAAAGCAATTAAATCAGCACGAACTATATTATTGGTACCCATCACCCACTTATTCAATACGGCCCTAGACGAGGAAGTCGTCCCTCCAAGCAGGAGGGACGACTTCCTCGTCTGCGACGGAATCTGAAATAATTCTTCTTTATAAGAAAAGCGACCCAACAGATGTTGGTAATTATCATCCAATAAGCTTGATGCCATGCTTGTATAAACTCTTCGCCTGATGCCTACTAGAGAAATTAAACGACGATATAGAGAACCACCAACCAATCGAACAAGCCGGATTCAGAAAATGTTTTAGCCCTATATGGTCAATATTAGCAAATCATTGAAAAGTACACCGAGTTCCGCAGACCGCTCTATATAACATTCGTTGATTATAAAAAAGCTTTCGATTCCATCTCTCATAATAGCATATGGTCAGCTCTAAACGCTCCGATTCTCTTATCAGAATTGATAGAGGTGTCAGGTAGGGTGACCCGCTCTCTCCAATTTTATTCATAGCGGTACTGCAAAGCATAATGAGTGATCTACCATGGACGAATAAAGGTCTAATAATAAGCGCCTGACAATATCACAACTGATGCCATTAAGTTAGCCCACATCATTCTAGCCGCGCCACTGGCGAACCTCTTCAACCAAATAATAATATCCTCAGAAACGCCTTTACAATGGTCTGAATCTAATATAATTTTAATTTACAAAAAAGGAGATCCTAAAGACATCGGCAACTATAGGCCTATAAGCCTACTGCCGACTATGTATAAACTATTTTCTACGATCATAAATCAGAGAATAAGCACATCACTGGAACAAAAACAACCCATTGAACAAGCAGGATTCAGAAAGGGATTCTCTACTACCGATCACATACTTACTTTAGAGCTCATAATCGAAAAATACCAGGAACACCAAAGACCATTGTATATCGCATTCATTGACTACCAAAAAGCCTTCGACACTGTCTCACACGAAAGTATATGGCAAACTTTAAAAGCTCAAAATGTAGAGACCGGATATATAGATATATTAAGAAACTTGTACAAGAAGAGCACTAGCAGGGTCAAGTTGGAAACTGTTGGCCCAAGTTTTCCAGTGAAAAGAGGTGTGCGCCAAGGCGATCCCCTATCCCCTAAAATTTTCATTGCTGTTTTGGAATCCATTATTAGTAAACTAGACTGGAAAAACCTTGGCTTATTGATTCAAGGCAAATATTTAAATCACCTTAGATTTGCTGACGACCTGGTACTGTTATCAGAAACGACTTCTCAGCTACAATATATGATCAACACTCTACACAAAGCTAGCAAACAAGTAGGCCTCGAAATGAACATATCAAAGACAAAAGCTATGTCAAACTATGCAAAGACAAATCTAACACAAATATAACAGTTGATAGCGAACCGTTGGAATACGTAGAAAATTACATTTATTTAGGGAAATAAATTGGTTTTAACAGAAATAGCAATGAACTGGAAATAGAGAGGAGAGTTAAAAATACGTGGAATAAGTACTGGAACCTCAAAGAAATTTTTAAAAGTGACATGTCCGTTAAGTTAAAGAAGAACGTTATGGAGACATGTCTTATCCCATGCTTGACATATGCGTGCCAAACATGGAAATTCACAAATAAAATAAGAAACAAAATAACCACAGTCCAGAGAGGAATGGAACGCAGTATGTTAAACATTAAGAAAATACATAAGATAAGACACTCAAAGATAAGTTCAAAGATAAAAGCAATCGATGTTCTTAGCCACGCTCATAAATTAAAATGGAGATGGGCTGGCCACGTGGCGCGCCTTAAAGACCATAGATGGACCAAAGCAGTCACAACGTGGAAAGGCCCTCAGGGCAAACGCCACAAAGGAAGACCTCATTCACGCTGGGAAGACGACATCAAGAAAATAGCCGGATCAAACTGGTATCATACTGCTCAAGACCGAGATAAGTGGCAATCTCTGGAAGAGGCCTTCACCTGAGAGGGGTTCCTGTTCAAAATTATAAATCTAATTTAAGAATTACTAATAAATTGTAATAAAGGAAATAAAAGGCTTTTTATTTTATTTTATTTAATAAGCGCCTGACCCATCTACGATTTGCCGGCACCATTGTTATTTTTTCTGAAAAAGCGGCAGAACTCCAAGCAATGCTGGTAGAGCTTCACGTCGCAAGTAAAAAAATAGGCTCAGAAATGAACCTTTCTAAAACAAAAGTAATGTGGAACCATATAAAAATACCAATTACACTAAATACTACGTAAACAACTACATTTACTTAGGAAAACTAGTATCCTTCAGCAAAAATAACAACACTGAAGAAATAGACAGGCGAATCGCAACAACTTGGAAAAAGTACGGGTCATATAAAGAAATCATGAAGTCAAACATCCACATCAAATGGAAAAAAAAAATTATGGATACCTGCCTCCTGCCCTGCCTCACATATGGTTGCCAAACATGGATCTTTGACTCAGTGGCAAAAGTTAGAAAGAAGTGCGCTTAAAAATAAGACTCAGATAGAATCAAACATTCTACTATAAGGAAAAAGACGAAAGTAATCGACGCCGTCTCCTTCGCTCAAAGCCTAAAGTGAAAATGAGCTGGACATGTCACCAGATTCACTGATGGTAGGTGGACTCAAGCAGTCACAGCATGGTGAGGGCCCACCGGTTACAGGCGCAAAGGCAGACCAAAGGCACGCTGGAAAGACGAGATAGAGACTGTCGCTGGCAAAAACTAAAATTTTACAGCAGCAAATAGAGACGAATGGAAGGCTCTGGAGGAGGCCTTTACCCACAGAGGGGTTCATGCAATTTAATTTAAATTTTATTTTATTCTTTAGTTATTTAAGATTATTTCACTATTTAAAATTAATTATTTCACATTATTTATTGCCACGTTTAATTATTTTAATTTTAATTACTATGAATTCATTTAATCAATCATTTATTTGGCATTTTAATGACTTGGACTTATCTGTTATTATTTTTTTTTAATTAATCCAATTAGTATATTTTACAGATATTGCCAACAAGTAACATGTTTTTACCTAATGAAAATGAATTTATAATACAAATAGAGTAAATGCAATTATGTAATTACTGGTCTTATATTAATTAATTGAATTACGTATCTTATTAAGAGTTATTTTATTATTAATAATTCATCTTGTAGACGTATCAGTCTTTATTCTATTGAAAAAAAAATTACAATTTTTTTTTTATAATTTGAAATTTAGCCATATATTATTGTTTGCATGAAATAAAGAGATTTTTTTTATTTTATTTTATTTATAACAGTACTCTTCAATAAATGACGTCAAATCTCTCGGGGTCGTTGCAATCGCATGCCTGTTTATTGAAAATACCATTTCATTATATAACATCACGCTAGTATGCTCTAAAGGGGTACGCAGATGTGTACAGTACCCTCTCATTTCACCGGTTATGTTTTAGTTTCATGATATTCAGCTAATAGTCCAGTCAAATTAGACATATCAAATTGCATTAATTCGCATAGATCTGAAAATTTAAGAAATCCCCATCGATCCCACACTTGCAAAAAAAATTATTCAAGGTCAAAGGTCACAAATATGGGTTGTTTGCGTTTTTTAGCCGGACGGTAAGTTATATGATAAAAATAGGTTAGACAAAATTGTAGATTATGCAATTATCTATAAAAATGGTCTCTACAATTTTTCTCCTAAACGTCACCGTTTCTGAGACATAATGGTTGAAAAGTTGAAAAAGTTGTATTCTACATAATATACACACGTTTCCACGCCACCTGGCAGGTAGTGTACTTGGCGCGTCTTTTTTGACGTCGTGTCCCCGATAGGCATGTTTAATTCAATACTATTCAAAATTATGTAAAAACTGGTACTATTGGACATGATGAAAGCCGTTTTTTTTCTCATTCATAATCATCTGATCATTCTGCTTCCTCTTCTTCCTGGTTTTGTTCGTCATTTTGTACTTCTCTTTCGGGTCTATTATCAAGTACAAGTGTGGCTTGGGAATCAATTGGACCCAAAGGACTTAAGGGTTGGAAGTTAATCAACAATACTTTGGAACCAATTCAGACTTTATTTCCACCTGCACGGAAAAACTCCTCAACACAATTTTTTGCAATGTAAAAACAGGATGTAATGCTAAGTGCGGCTGCAAAAAAGTTGGATTGTTTTGTTCTTTAGGATGTATCAGTTGTCAAGATCAGTCATGCTCTAATTTTGAATCGCCATCATAAGAGGATTCGTACGATATCAGTGGGGAGACATCTGATACATCGCTTTTAGAACAATTTACTTACACCCAGCAGGAAGAAGAAGAAGAAGTACAAGAAGACGAACAAAAACAGGAAGAAGACGAAGCAGAATTATCAGATGATTATGAATGAGAAGGATAATTTTACCAATTTTTTTAGAATTCACACGGCTTTTATCATGTCCAATAGTACAAGTTTTTACATAATTTTGAATAGTATTGAATTAAACAGGATCACAATATATTGTTGAATACAACTTTTTCAATTTTTCAACCATTATATCTCAGAAACCGTGACGTTTAGGAGAAAAATTGTAGAAACTATTTTTATAGGTAATTGCGTAATCTACAATTTTGTCTAACCTATTTTTAGTCGTAAAACTTACCGTTCGGCTAAAAAACGCAAGAAACCCATATTTGTGACCTTTGACCTTGAATTTTTTTTTTGCAATTGTGGTATCGATGGGAATTTTTGACATTTCATTTATAATGGTGTTCCGAACATTCGTACCAATTTTCAACCCTATGAGAATTACTGTAAACCTAACACTATTTTTTGGTCTATTTTGACCGGACTATAACCGATTCTGGCATTATAGAACATGTTTTCTTATAAAATAGATGTGTAACTTTTATGTTGTACAATAAAGTATATTCTATTCTATTCTATTCCTATGAGGTACAACTAAAAAATAAAAAATAAAAATTCTTATTTACAAAAAAATACTACTCACTTCAAAATAAAAACGCTACAAAGGGGAAAATTATTTTCTTTTTGGAAGTCTGTGTCCATAACGAAAACAATTGGAACCCCGACTTCCAAAAAGAAAATAATTTTTACATTTGTAGCGTTTTTATTTGGTAGCCGGTAGTATTTTTTTGTAATAGTACATTACTGCAGCGGCCAGCAAAATAGGCATTGATGGACGAACGTGTAAATGTGGGCCGAGGCGAAGCCGAGGCACACATACGTAAGTCCATCAATGCCTAGTTGTGGCCAAGGCTTGTATAGTACTTTTCTCAAATAATGCGCGGAAATTAAAACTAAATATTACCTAGAACTCATTTTGTCAAATACAAGTATTACTTTTCAAAATCAAAACGAACAACGAGTAACAATAATTTTGCCCGCGTTAAAATGTTCATTTGTTTTTTTTTTTTCAATAAACAGCTTTCTATTTGCAAGCCAGTTCGAAATTTAAATAAAACCTTTGATAAGTTACCTCCTTGGTTTCAATGTTTCGGAGTAAAAGATCGTTCCATTTTTAAATAACACGACAGATATGAGTTTACTATGTAATTTATTTGGCCGCTAGACACGACAGATATGGATTTTCATACAACTTTTGCCGGCCCCTGCGCGCATGTATTTGCCCAGTACAGCAATTTCGATTTATCTCGAAGAAGGTTGTCAAAATAATGCTCACATTTCCAAGCATGTTTGAGAAAATAAGATTTTTTATTATGTTTTCGTTTCGATGTGGTATTCTGGAGTGCGCCTAGATAGCGCGCAGCAAAACTGTCTTTACTTTTTTTTGTATGAAGTCGATATTCTTCTCCCTAGAGTATTATAATATTCTGTGCAGGTAGGTAAGTTGGGTAGGTAGGTAGGATAGGTAAGACGTAGGTAAGTAGGGTAAGGTAAGCAGTTGACGGGAGCGAAGCCGCGGGCACAGCTAGTGAATAATATAAATAGCGAGATAATAAAGGAAACGCACTGTGCGTAAACGAACCTAATAGCGATGCAATAGGAATATTTTGACTTTTCATAGCCTCAGTTTTCATGATCCTTCATGCGATCTCAATCTGTATACTCTATGTGATATGATAAAGTACTCACATGATTAATTTGTCAAAATAAGAATACAATACGAATGAAACACCGATAACATACTTTGCCCGATAATTTGTCCGCAACAGTTTTCCCCTTGCGATTGCCACATATGACCGAGCCGTCCTCGGTGCCCACCATAAACCGCGTGGGGATGGTGGGCTCGAACTCAAGCACGCTGACGCCCTTGGCGCGAGACATGGACTGCGTCTCGTTGGACTTCACCATGTCAATCCAGAGCTCCTCAATCGGCTCGGCCATGCGGCGCAGGTCCCACCACTTGAGGCCGCCTTCCGTGCCGGCCGAGAAGAACTCCTGGCCCGACTTGGCGTTGTTGAAAAGCACACTGCGCACGGCGTCTAGGTGCGCTACGTGCTCGGGGCATATCGCAGCCGGCGCCAGCGGGGAGCGCACGTCCCAGGCCGCCACCTGCCCGTTGACGAGCGCGCCCGCCAACACGCTGGGGTCCTTGGGATTGTACTGCAGGTCCAGCATGGCGCAAGGCGGTGCGATGCTCGTTATGGGGTGCAGCGACACCTCAACGTCCCAGATGTTCGCCTTGACGGACGAATGCGTGTTCCAGTGGACGTCCACCAGCACGTAGGTGACCGCGAAGTGCTGGCTGCCGTCCGGCCGCCAGCAAATGGAGCTGATGGGGCGGTGCTCCGGCTCGTCGCGGTACACGTTCACGGTGCGGCACTCTATCTGCTCGTGTTTTGGAAACTCCTCGAGCTCTGAGTAATACGTTTGATACATGTCGATGGCGTTATTTTGCAAGACGTAGTACTCCAAGTCCTGAAACATAATTAGTGTTACTATATTTGTCAAATTATTAAAAAATAAACAAGGGGCGATTAAGCTCACAGAATTAAAAAAAATGCCAATATTTAATAAAGTATATGTTAGGATACACTTCCATACATCTTCCATACATGTGTTACGTTGCTATAGTTATTATGTTTGTTATTTTCTTTACTTGACAAAACACTTATTGAAAATTATTAATTTCGGTTTTTCTTTAATATGGTAGCAGAGCAATATAAATACTAACGATTGTTTATTCGTTGCAATAGTGGACAAAGTCTCGAATAATTATGCAAATGGCAGGCGTAAAAATCGAGATCGGTCAACTCGACGGCCCCACTAACTGGCACACATGGAGGTACAAGGTAAAGCTTTTACTTAAAAGTACTCCAGGCACGCTAGAAGCAATAGAAGGCAAGTTAATTAAGCCAAAAGATCCAGGAGAAAAGGCAAAACCAGAAGATATACAAAAGTATAATCATGATATGCAAATTATTCAAAAATGTGACAGTCAAGCGCTTCTTATTCTTACTACAAATATGACAGAAGAGACCTTACTAAAAGTAATGCGATGTGAAATGTCATGTGATATGTGGAAAGAGCTTCATAGGCTATATGATAGGGCAAAGGAAGACAGGAGCTACGATCTCTGTATGAAGTTTTTCCGCTACCAGAAAAGCGATGAACATGATATGGCCACACATATTTCGACTCTCAAAACTGTATGTTATGACTTAAATAATGAAATTGAAGGAAATGATCTGCCTGAAATATTTTTAATATGTAAAATCTTAGATGGCCACACATATTTCGACTCTCAAAACTGTATGTTATGACTTAAATAATGAAATTGAAGGAAATGATCTAAAAAAAATAAAATAAAAACAACACACACACACATACATACATACATACAAAAAACAAAACACATACACATTAAAAATGAAATATTTTTAATATGTAAAATCTTAGACACACTTCCGGAACAATACTTCAGTTTTAAGTCAAGCTGGATAATGATGAACAAAAGTGAGTGAAATATAAAAAACTTGACTACACAGGTATGTGCTTACGAAAGATCTCTTAAACAAAATAATACAGAAGAAGGCAGAAGTACCAATGAACTTCTCATGTTAAGAGGAGAGAAACGTTATGAGAAGCAAGGGCAAAGCAAAAAGATATGGAAGAAATGCAATTATTGTGGAGAAGGCTTTCATAAAGTCACATCGTGCAAGAAGTGGATTGCGGACGGCAGACCTCCCAAACCTTCAAAGCAGTCATCAAATATTGGGATGTTGACAGGCCTAGCTTTAACATGCGAAAGTAAGAACACAGAGAAAGACTCGTTTTATGTGGATAATGGCGCTTCGAGCCATGTTACCAATAAAAGAGATATATACCACATCTTCGAAAAATTTGGTGAACCCCATAAGGTTATGACAGTTAACGGAGAGATAATTGAAGCCATAGGCAAAGGTTCTGTTCAAGTGGAAGCTGACATTAATGGCCACAAAGAGTTACTGGTCTTAACAAACGTATGGAACGTTCCAAGCATTGAAAGAAATCTATTTTCTGTGCTAGCCGCGCAAGATACGCTAAAGAATAGCATCTTTCAGTCAACTGCTCAGACATGTAATGTGAAGAATGATGGCAAAGTCATTTTAGTCGGGAATCGCGACAAGTATGGTGGTCTGTACAAACTCAACGTTAAAGTATTGATGCCTAAGCTTGAGATAAACTAACTAACGACGTCACAGAATGTTCAGCTCTACCATGAACGCCTAGGACACCAGAACAAGAGACATGTAGCAAAACTGATACAAAGAGAGCTTGGAGTAAAGCTAGACTCAAGTTCTGCTGATATCTGTGAAGGCTGCGTCTTCGGCAAGAGCCATAGGCAGAAATTTGGAGAGAGACCAAGAGCAACTAAACCTGGAGAGCTAATCAGCACAGACGTATGCGGACCATTCCCTTACTCGATCTCAAAGTCCAGATACTATGTTTTGTTCAAAGACACCTATTCAAAATATCGATGGACCTACTTTCTGAGACAAAAGTCTGAAGTTCACGCACGATTAAAGGACTTTCTAGCTGAAGCAAAAACTACTGGACATGTCGTACAGGAATTATTGAGCGATAATGGAGGTAAGTTCGATAATGAACTAGTACGCAATACTTTGAGACAACACGGCACTAAACAAAAGTTTACAATGCCATATACAGCGCAACAAAACGTTTCTTCTGAAAGAGAAAATCGTACGATTGTGGAGATGACAAGAGCTCTAATGCACGCTCATGCTAAGATTCCAGAAGGATTATGGGCTGAGATATCCAATGCTTCTGTTTACATATTGAACAGAACGGGACCTACTCCTGTAGAAGGAAGGTCTCCGCATGAGCTCTGGTACGGCAGAAAGCCTAGGATCAATCACCTGAAAGTCATTGGATACGATTGCTTTGTGCATGTCCCTAAACAGAAGAAAATAAGTAAGATAGCGAGGAAAGCTGAAAAAGGAATATTTATTGGGTATGACGGTGATGAAGGATATCGAACTTTTGATGTTAAGGACCTAAAACTCATCAGATCTCGAGATGTTGTGTTTGATGAAATGCCTGTACTTGACAAAAACAAAATTGACATAACTTCGCAATCACCTGAACCTGAAACGAATACGTACGAGCTCCCATTGACGCTTACAGACTCTGAAACTATTCGTGATGATAATCACTCCAGTCCACCTTCAGAAGCAAATGACAGCATCGAAGAGGATTATGGGTCGCTAAAAGAAGAAGAGACAGCTCATACAGAGCCTACAACACGAGAACTGCGTGATCGAAGCCAGATTAGACCTCCACAACGGTTTAGTTTTGACCAGCATGTTAATGAGGCTATATCTATTTCTGAACCGACTTCATATCGAGAGGTCATGCGAAGCTCTGAGAAAGATAAGTGGATCGAAGCGATGAATAATGAAGTTAAAGTCTCATGTTTTGGACAAATAAATGATCTTATCTTATCTTATCTTATCTTAAATCTCTACGAGATAATCAGACTTGGGAACTGACGAACCTACCTAAGAATAGAAAAGCACTACGATGCAAATGGGTATATAAGATTAAAAAGAACCCTGATGGTACAGTTGATAAGTACAAAGCACGATTAGTTGCTGTTGGATATACACAAAAGAAGGGAATCGACTATGACGAGGTGCAATGTACGGTTGAGAGCGGGTTAAAGGTTGTAGGAAACTGGCTAAAATATAATCTTCGGACGCTAAATATAGAAAAAACCAAGGCAATCCACTTTGCTATTTCCGAACGTACTGCCCCTAACAGAGTATCTTGTTTACGCCTACATTCTTGTATTAGCACCGACCAGTGTTCTTGCCCTTACATTGACCAAACTGACTCTATTAGGTATCTAGGAGTGATAGTGGATAAAAGATTGACATGGTCTGCACACCTTAGCGCTCTAAATGGCAGAATCAGAACAATGCTGTGTATATTTAAACAACTGGGCAAGGTTGCTGATGATTCTGTCCTGAAGATGATTTACTTTTCACTGTGTCAATCCGTTCTTAATTACTGCATAGTAGCGTGGGGCGGTGCGGGTAAGACCTCACTAATTAAAGTAGAACGAGCTCAACGTGCTCTACTAAAAGTTGCCTATAGACGACCGTACCGATACCCCACGAATAAACTTTATAATGAAGTGGCAGTTCTTAGGGTTAGACAGCTTTACATACTTTCTATCATCCTCAGATTTCATAAAACTGCCTTGAGCACTTGTGTCATTTCAAGTCGAAGGGTAGATTGGAACAAAATCCAATGTCGCAAAAATATTGGCAGAAGGTCTTACGGTTTTATGGGACCACACATATACACGAAAGTCAATAGTCTTTACAAAATACTAAAACTAACACAAAAAAAATGCAGAGTGACGTTAACAAACTGGCTTCTTACATTGGACTACGATATGACGGAATGTCTCTTGGCTTAGTAAAAACTTACAGTACACATTGACAATTCACAAATATACACGTGCACTCACTAACATACTTATAACATACAGACACTTTCTTATAACACCAACACAACTGACACAAATCACTGCACCATGCATACACTCTTCTTTACCTATTTTAAGATTTTAAATTGTGTCTTTTATAAAAATTGTTAACGGAATGAAGGAGCCTGGATCTCACGACACAGGGAATCCTAGTGTGAGGTCTAGGAATTCAATCCACTTGAATGTAACCTTATCAAATAAATTTATTCTTATTCTATTCTTATTCTTATTTAGCCCAGTAGCCAAGATGAGCACAATCCGAATTCTGTTGAGTATTGCTGCAAATGAGGGTTTAGTACTCAGACAGTTTGACGTCTCTACAGCCTTTCTATACGGTACTGTAAAAGAAAAAATCTTTATGCGACAGCCGGAAGGATACGATGACGAGACAGGTCGTGTATGCAAATTGAAAAGAAGCTTATACGGATTGAAACAGTCACCTAAGTGTTGTAATGTGAAGTGTATCCACGATTTTCTTATGGAATCAGGTTTCATCCGGAGTGAAGCAGATCCCTGCGTATACGTCAGAGAAAGGGGACAAAAGAAAATGCTGCTCGCACTCTATGTAGATGACGGATTATTGGCCGCGTCAGACCAACAAGAGGCTGATGACTTCATTGAAAATGAAATAAAAGAGCGTTTTAAAATCACAACGAAAGTACCGTCCTATTTTCTCGGCCTGGAAATAGAACAACACAAAGATAGTTCTATTAAAGTCCATCAAACTGCGTACACTAAGAAATTGCTTGAAAAGTACGGAATGAGAAATTGTAAAGAAGTTGGAACAACCATAATAAAATCTGTAAAAGGAATCAGAATCAGAATCAGAATCAGAATCTTTATTTGTAAACATAGGTAGTACATGGTGTGTGAGTTGTTATAATATTACGTAGATTCTCTATGTTTTGCCGTGAAGCGTACAAATGTCATTAGCAAATTTCCAATGAAAAATAACAGTAAATCAACAAGTTCCACATACATTAAGACATTAGATACCAAATCATAAGACCATCATTAGACTTTTACCAAATATTCCCCTTCTTTATAGTTTAAAGAAAAAACAATAGATGCAAAAACGGAACGGAGGAACAAGAAATTCCTGACGAATTGAAAGATTTTCCTTATCGGCAAGCTGTTGGGTCCTTGTCGTATCTAATGGTTGGCACTAGACCAGACATTGCGTATGCAGTAGGGGTAGTGTCTCGAGACCTGGATAATCCGAGCAAAAGTAATGTACAGCAGGTGAAGAGAATATTTAGGTACCTGAAAGGAACTATCAATACAGGACTCGAGTACAAGAAGGGTGAAAAGCGTCTCGTCTGCTACAGCGACGCCGACCACGGTGGCGACGATGCGACTGGATGCTCCACGAGCGGGATCGTATGTTTGTATGCTGGCTCGGCAATATCCTGGCGCAGCACAAAGCAATCCATGGTTTCGCTATCATCCACTGAAGCAGAGGTAGTAGCGGCCAGTGAGGCATGTCGTGAGATTGTTTGGTTAAGGAGATTGTTCCAAGACCTAAAATCAAACCTTGATGTACCTATCTTGCGAATCGACAATGAGTCTGCAATTAAATTGGCTTACAGCCCTCCTTATGAGCAACACCGAAAAACTAAGCACATAAAGTTAAAACACTTGTATGTGAGACAATGTGTTTTGGAAAAGGATGTAACTATTGAGCAAGTACCGACAGCAGAACAACTTGCAGACATCTTTACCAAGCCAGTTTACAAACCAAGATTGGTGCAACTCGGTGAAGAGTTTGGATTGAAAAAAGGAAGGGAATGTTAGGATATACTTCCATACATCTTCCATACATGTGTTACGTTGCAATAGTTATTATGTTTGTTATTTTCTTTACTTGACAAAACACTTATTGAAAATTATTCATTTCGGTTTTTCTTTAATAGTATACACCATGACATTTTAATCGTCTTACAAAGATACATTTCATGTATCCAATGACTATTGAACAATGATAATGGGGGCTGAGTCACCCGAATCCGTAGGAGGGTTACCCTTATTGCTGTTACCCTACACGTGGTCCCCGGGTGGTGCTAATCAGTTGACACTACTGGCCGAAGACTTGTGACCACCCACCGGGCAAAGACGTACCGTCAAGCGGCCTAGCCGTGTTCCGGTACGATGCTCGGTGTAGCCACTAGAGGAGTTGGGTCGAGATAGTTGTTCCACTGCATGCTGACCAGCCTGACTCGCGCTGTTTTGGGTGTATCGGGAGACTAGTTGCAGAGGGTAGTGGGATCCGAGGCACGGTGCGCCGCTGGCCGACCGCAGGTAGTTGGGGGCCCAAGTATTTATTTATTTATTTATTTATTTAATACTTCATGCACACAATCGTACAGCGGCGGACTTAATGCCTTAGGCATTTTCTACCAGTCAACCTTTGGGTGATGCAGAGACAAATAGTGGTAGGTGCAATATTATAAGCAAATCACGACAAGGTGGGTTTAATCAAATACAAAGATATACATACATACTATAAAATACGTAAAATATATATTAAAATATATATATATATATACACTAAATACACGAATATACTTAAACAGTTAGTAGTAGCAGATATTACACAAGTAGTGTGCCAGCTACACATGAAAGGCTGCCCCGCCAACTGTTGAAAAATGCCAGAATGCACCATCGTGCTGGTTGGCGACCAGATGGGGAGGGCCCGATGGACATTCCGGGAGGGCTCGGGCGTCCCCGCAGTCTTCGGACTAGTGCCCCAATGATGGCGTCATCTCAGTGCGTGTCTGTAGGTTAGTAGCGTGGAACCTCATCTCACTTGTTTCTCTTCTCCTTTCACTCTTAAAAATGGCTAGAAATAAAAAGAAAACTGGAGTAAAACAGTGGCTGCACCCCCTCCCCCAAAAAGTGCACCTCACTAATGTTAGAGGTCTGCACTCCAGTCTCACATCAGTCCACTATCACCTGGAGACTGAAAAGCCAGCACTGTTTTTCCTTACGGAGATGCAGATAGGTAGTCCGTCTGACATGTCGTACTAATCCTACCCAGGGTTTACCCTGGAGCACAATTTAAAAAAACGTGCGGGTGTGTGCATGTATGCTCGTGACGACACTTGCTATCGGCGTCTCCGTAACCTTGAAGACTCCAGGTTCTCAGTGCTGTGGGCTCTGGTGGACACAGGGCTGGATAAGATTATCTATGCCTGTGCCTACCGCTCGCACAGCAGAGATCAGGAGACAACCAGGCTCACAGAGTACCTCAGTGAGGCGGCTGATGCGGCACAGCAGCGGTACACTTCCGCCCAATTAGCGCTACTGGGGGGACTTTAATGTCCACCAACAGGAGTGGCTTTTCCCATACCAGTACACTGATCATGTTGGTTGAGAGACGCGGAAGCTTTCGCTTGCGCTAAACCTTACCCAGGTCCAAGGGGCAACGAGGGTGCCAGATGTTGATTCGCACACAGCCAATTGCTTGGACCTACTGCTGAAAACAGATCCAGATAGATACTCAGTGTCAATATCTTCACCTGTAGGTAGTTCCGAACACTGTCTGGTGAAGTCTGTGTCTGTCTACTCCCCGCCCGATCCCAGCCCAAGAGGCACCCGGCGGGTATGGCGGTATTTTTTCGCATGCTATCCTTGGCTGCCCACTTGCTTCTCTTCGGACGATCTATTTATTTATTTATTTATTTAAATAGCACAGCCACATCACATGCATTTCACATCGACAGAAAAAAAAATGAGCAATTACGGGACCAATGCACATGACAACTACGGCGTACATAGCACTCATAACGATAACATTGCCGCCCTCAAATAACCATAATTATAGTCACACCTCAATACATAATTAATTTTTGAATTTTTGAATTTTTAATGAACTTTTGCATCGCACTCGTCGCATACAGTCGTGCTCATCAATGTATTAAAAATAATATAAATTAACGTTCTAGCATAAATAGTGACCTAGTTTTAGTATATTGACGTGTAATACAGAAACTCTTTGGAAGTGCTAACAAGTGGAATAATGGACTGACTGGATTATATATTATTATAATCTGAAAGATGGAAGGCAGCCCCTTTAATCGGAGTGGGTTGATGCGGCGCAGCCCTCCTTCAACACCTACACCGACCCAGCCCCAACACCCGCGGCGTCTTCAAGCCAAGGAAGAAATTGAAGTAGTCTCAACTGCGGAGATACAGAACTGGATGGGTACCATTGAACAACACTTGGGTGAGGTATGTGCTATTGCTTCTGAAGGAAAGCTTAACTCAGATCAGAAGCTAAAAATAACCAATTTGTGCCGAAAGGTTGGACATGGAGTCTCGCAACTGGCTGTTCAATACCAGTCACTTAAACAAAATGCCCTTAGGACCCATAACTCCCTAAAAATTATGACCGAAGAAAGAGACTGCGTAACGGACCTAAAGGAGTGTGTAATGGAGATGAACCGGACTTTTAAGGAATCCTGTGCAAAGCGGCAGGAATCAACTGCATCATCTTTTGCAGACATGGTGAAGAAGGGGTCTAACAATTTCGTTCGTCCTAATACTTTTAGCTCCGTGGCGATTTATCCCACCGACAGTTCAAAGACCAGCGATGACACCAAGAACATAGTCCAGAAAATTGTATGCCCAGGTGAAATGAAGCTGAAGGTGAGAGGCGTACGCAAGATAGGGAAAGGAGGACTCATAATTAGCACTGAGACGAAAGAGGACCTAGATAAGCTGAGGCAATCAGTGCAAACTGCTTCGTCAGGGCTTACCGTCGGTGAACCGAAAAAGCGCAAACCCCGCATAACAGTGATTGGAGTTCCAGCATCAATGGCGGAAAATGAGGTATATAAAGCCATTTACGATCAAAACTTGGCCGAAAAACTGCCAAATATATCTAGAGATACCTTTTTGACCCTAATCAAACTGAGCCACAAATCTGGTAGAAAAGATGCTGAGAACTGCAACTACATCCTAGAAGTTCCTGCGATCATTCGCAAGGCTCTCATTACACAAGACAGATTGTTCATAAATTGGACTTCCTGCCCGGTACGAGACTTCACACTGGTAACGAGATGTTACAAGTGCCAGCAGTACGGTCATGCGGCCAAGACATGCAAAGTTGCTGCTCCCACATGTGGACATTGCGGTGAAGAAGGACACACTATCCACGACTGCACAAAGAAAACCGAAGCGCCAAAATGTGCAACATGTCTGCGCTTCAAAAAACCAGCCAGCCATAAAACGGGAGAACAAGAGTGTCCTGCAAAAATATCTGCCGAAAACAGGTACATTAACTCGATTGATTATGAAGGCGCCTAGGAGCGCCACATATTCGAATATATTTAAGACTTAATTTTATTGTTTATATTTTTCTTATACTATGGATAATACCTTATTATCCGATATAGATAATACATTTCGTACCGATGCAAAGTCATGTGAGGTTGAGGACTGCAGGCTATATCTTTCTGAATATCAAAACTCACTAACCATACTGACCCAAAACATTCGCAGTATTTATAAGAACATAGATAGCTTTAACGTTTTTCTTCATAGACTTAACTTTGATTGTGACATAATGGTACTAACCGAGTGCTGGCTTTCTAACCACCAGGAACACCTTCCTGAAAAGCCGGGATACAACTTATTGTATACTACAGTAAACAACAATCAAAACGATGGTGTGGTTGTTTATTGTAAGGAATCATTAATGGTCACAATCGAAGAACCAATACTTCAAGACTGTGTGAGTAATTGTTTGGTTATCAAAATTGGTATAAGTACTGCATTAATCACTATATATAGGTCCCCTTCTGCAAGAAATTTAGACTCTTTTCACGCATCCTTAAACCAGATCTTTGAAGCACTAAGCTCATTTAAGAATGTTATATTAACAGGTGATATAAATATAAACATTAACTCTGAAAACTGCGACCCTGGTACCCAAGATTACCTTAATATCTGCTCATACCATGGTTTTCTCCCCGCACATACATTGCCTACTCATCAGAGCGGTTCTTGTCTGGATCATATGATGATCAAATCCAACTTTCAATATGTTACGCTTGTTACTAACTCAACTATTACAGACCATCACGCTGTTCTACTAACCCTAAACTTAACGCTGCCTAAGGTAAATCGTCCCCAGACGAAAACGCAATTAAACATAAACAAACTCGAATGTGATTTATGCAATCTTGACTTTAACCCAGTTTACAATACTGCTGACGCTAATTTTGCTTTATCGTACTTAATAAAACATGTTCAATTGGCAATATTACGTAATACGACTTCTACTATGGTAAACAAAAAACTTCGTAACATCAAGCCTTGGATGACTCCTGGCCTAATTCGGTGTATAAGACACAGGGATAAACTTCATCAGAGATCTAGGAGTAACCCTGATAATCTAATCATTAAAATAACCTATAAGAGATACAGAAATTTTTGCAACAACCTCCTAAAAAACTTAAAAATTAATTACGATAAAAATGAATTAAATAGAGCAGGAAACAATAGTAAGCAACTTTGGAAACATATTAAGAACATCACCTATAGGACAAAACAGCGTGAATCAAATTCGTGCTTGCTGCTTTCTAATCCATCACCTCTCTTGTCAGCCAACCACGTTAATAACTTTTTTGTAAATATTGGGAAAACTCTTGCCGAACAGATTCCAAAACATTACTGTGTTCCACCATCTTTCCAAAATAATAGATGTCCTTTAAAATCTTTTGGCTTGCTGGATACTGACGAAGATGAAATAACCCGAATCATATCTGGACTAAAAGATGACTGTGCAGTTGGATGGGATAATATAAGCAATAAGATCCTTAAAACCTTTAAGCATATCCTAGTACCTCCCTTAACGCATATATTTCGTATTTGTTTATCTGAAGGTATTTTCCCTAGATGTCTGAAAAAAGCAGTTGTAATCCCTATCTTTAAATCCGGAAACAAAAACTTAGTAAATAATTATAGACCGATATCTTTACTCCCTTCAATATCTAAAATACTAGAGAAAATTGTAAACAGTAGACTAGTTAATTACCTTGAAAAAAATAATCTATTATCATCTGCGCAATTTGGCTTCAGAGCCAAATTATCCACAGCCGATGCGGTGCATAGTCTGACAGATTATACTGCAGAAGAACTTGGCAAAGGAAACCAGACCCTGGGAGTTTTCCTGGATCTAGCCAAAGCCTTTGATACGGTGTCCGTTCCTATGCTTCTAAAAAAAATAGAGGCTTTAGGAATTAGGGGAACACCGCTCAAACTTTTTGCTGACTACTTAGACGAACGATCTCAATATGTTAAAATAGACGATATTACTAGCGATGAGCAAAAAAATACTGGTTATGGTGTTCCTCAGGGAAGCATTCTGGGCCCAACCCTATTCCTGATTTACATTAACGATCTGTGTGATTTAGATATTAAACAAGGAAAACTCATATCTTATGCCGACGACACGGCGTTAATCTTTACCGCAAAAACCAGTAAAGAATTGTACGAATACGCTCAACAAGGTTTCAATACTGTGGCTAATTGGCTACAAAGCAATTTACTAACACTAAATGCTGACAAGACAAAATATATTCACTTCTCCATGCGCAAGCCTCAATTTAACATTACTAACTCTCATCTGTATGCCCATAAATGTGGATTCCACCCAGTTAGCATGTGTAATTGTCCTTTTATCCTGAAAACAGGCAACATAAAATATCTCGGGGTTATTATAGATGAAAAACTCTCCTTTAGACCCCATATTGATAACCTAGTTAATAGAGTGCGCAAATTAATTTATGTTTTTAAAAAGTTGAGATCGATTGCAGATTCAAAATTGATCAAACAAGTCTATTTGGCCTTAGGTCAATCTGTAATCCAATACTGTATCACCTCATGGGGTGGAGCACCAAAAACGCATCTACTGCCTCTTGAAAGGGTTCAGAGAGCAATTTTAAAAGTAGCCAATTGCCACCCTTTTCTCTACCCCACTGATCTGCTTTACAAATCCTGCAACGTGCTGACTGTTCGCCAGCTTTTCATTATGCACTTAGTATTAAAACAACACACCATGCTTTCCTACAACGCCGAATACATAAATAATAAGAGACGAAATGATATTGTCTGCGATTCTAATGCATCCTCAAAATATGTCTTTGTAAATAGATTCTTTATATTCTTAGGTCCATTTCTGTACAATAGATTAAATAGAAAATTAAGTATCTATAAATTAAATTATTTTAGCTGTAAAAAGACTATTCTTGAACATCTACTTGGCTTATCTTACGGAGAGACAGAAGATCTCCTGACTGTAACAAAATAATAATTTTGCTTTGTCTTTAATTTAAGTATTCATATACAAGATATACCATTGTTAATTTATTATTATTATAAGTTTTAAGTACTTTATAGTCTGAAACACAGGTTCAACCTAGTTCAGGCAAATAAGCAACTGTCTTCTTTTATATTTTTAAGATATTTTTATTGTAAAATGTGCCTTATGTTATAAATAAACGAAATAAATAAACGATATTATATATATTATATATTATATTATATTATATATATTATATTAATTTAAAAAAAATACTATTCATAATTTTAAATACAGGTCACAATCAGTACAATAATCAAGATAGTACCTATAATAAAACAAAAAGAAAATATAGTCCAGAATCAAAATCATAATGTCAATAATCAAAATTATAAAGTCAAAACAAAAATAAAAACAATCAATATAATTAAGAAAATAAAATAAAATAATAAAAATAAAATGTCGAAAATCAAAAAAATAAAATAATAATCAAAATCATGAAGTCAAAAATCAGTCATAAAAAATAATTAAATACAATATCAAAAACATTGAAATATAAATCAATTAAAAATCATAATCATAATATCAAAATCAAAAACATCAAAATATTCAAATCAAAATCCATATCAGTAATAATAAAAAATAACGATACAAAATAATATCATTAGAAAATAAAAATCGAAATCATTAAAAAATTATAAAGTAAAAAATAAATAAAGAGCCAAAAAAAAAAAACTATGTACAATCTGACAGGAACAGTGTGATTTTTCTTTTAAAACTCGGTAGCTTGTCGTAAAATATATCTAGTTCTGGCAAGTTTAAGACTGCATTCGTTGCTCATTCTGACAACGGGCGATTGTAAGCCTAGGTTAGTTTTGGCGAAAGGGATATCAAAAATCTTTTTATATTTTTCGGTCCGTGGGTAAGTTCTTGGAACTGTCAAGGAAACACTCTGCAAGAGGCAACCGCATTGAGCACTACCGTTAATGACCTTATGGAGGAAGCATAAGTCTAAGAGACGTCTACGATCACGAAGGGTAATCATTTTTAAATGGGTTAGACGCTCCTTGTAGGGCTTTCTGTGTGAAAAACCTCTTGAAAAGATGGCAAGATGTCTCGTGAAGGCTCGCTGTATGCTTTCAACTCGTTGCGAGTGGACTGCGTAAAAAGGACTCCATACACTGCTTGCATACTCTAGATTACTGCGAACTAGGGCATTGTACAGAAGCACTTTGGTCTTTTGGTGCTTAAAACCTTTGGAATTGCGCTTCAAAAATCCAAGCATCTGGGCGGCTTTCGTCACTGCCTTATCAATGTGTGAGGCAAACGTAAGCCTGCCGTCCACGATCACACCCAAATCCCGAATCTCATTCACTTCCTGTAGTATTACGCCATCAATGTGATACTGCGTTTGAATTGGTGTCTTTTTCCTTGTGAATTTTATATAATGACATTTTTTGGCATTTAGACTCATACTGTTAATGTCGCACCAGTGCTGAATATTGTTTAGGTCAGCTTGAATTAAGTCAGCGTCAGTACGGGAGTTTATTACTTTGTATATTTTAAGATCGTCAGCAAACAGGGAAATTCCACAATGTCGTATGTGATTAGTAATATCATTGATAAAGATGAGGAATAGAAGCGGCCCCAGATGAGATCCCTGCGGAACACCTGAGTGCGCATAATATACCCCAGATCTGAAGCCACCAATCACTACTGATTGTGGTCTTTTTGATAGATAAGACTTAAACCACTCCAGCAATTCGCCACCAATGCCAAACCATCTCAGTTTTTCAACTAGTACTAGATGATTTACTTTGTCAAAGGCGCTGCTGAAGTCAGTATATATTGCGTCTATCTGCATTCCCCTGTCCACCTCACGGGCCAATTCAGAAACAAAGGGTACCAGATTTGTTACCGTCGAACGCCCGCGTCTGAAGCCATGTTGATAGTCTGAAATGCTTAAATCTACCATTTGTGAAATTATGGGACATAACATTGATTCGAACAGTTTGGAAAAACATGAAAGGATCGATATAGGGCGATAATTTACTGCGCAGGCAGGATCACCTTTCTTAAATATGGGAACTATTCGAGCCCTCTTCCATTCCCCAGGGAATTTGCCTTCCTTCAAGGAACGGTTGAATATAAGCATTAATGGCAGTGCAAGAGCTGAACCGCATCTTTTAACGAAGACTGGCGGAATAAGGTCAGGTCCAGCGCCCTTTGTTGGATCAATTTTTTTAATTGCTTTGAAAACGTCGGATTCATCAAATTGTACACGCGAAATGAAGTTTGTAGTCTCATATTGGGGATGGTAGCCAAACGATTGTGGACAATCAGCAGGCGTATGTGTGGACTGCGTGGTAACGTTTGTCGTGTACACCGAGGAAATTTGATTTGCAAATAGGCTGGCAATTTCTGGGCCAGTTTTAGCGATTTCGTCACCCAGAATCAATCTTGAAGGAATAGACGATTTACCACCGCGCTTATTTTTAATAAAGCTCCAAAACGCTTTTGGGTTTTTAGGTATGTCGCTTTCTATCTTTGTTTTATACTTGGAGTAGCATTCATCATAAAGCTTGTGACAGCGAGATCGTAGCATTTGATACTCGACTTCGTCTCTTGGATTACCAAATTTCTTCCATTTCTTTCGTATTTTTTCTTTTTCAGACATAAGTCTGATTAACGAATTACTAAACCACGCGGGGAATTTAGCCCTAACAGTTGCCGTTTTAGGAATAAAATTATCGATTACCGTTTCAAGAACACTATAAAATTCCGCGACCATTCTATCCACACCAGACAAATTGAGTAATCGTTCTTGCCATTCTATACTCTTTAACTCATTGACGATATCCTTATAATTAGCTTTGAAGAATTTTTTTTTTTTTCATGCTTCGAACGCAGGTAATTTAAGTTGTTATAAGGAATATTAAGCAATACATTTGGATGATTTGGGTAACATTTGCTAAGAATATCTAATGGTTTTGTAACATATGCGCCAGGCAAGCTTGAAATTGTCAAATCCAACAATTTGTTGTCACAGTTATTAATGCAATTTACCTGATACAGGTTGTTCATGCTTAGGAAGTCAACAAGAGAAAGTCCAAGAGAAGTTTCGTAATTACTGAGAGTCAAGTAGTTACAGTCCACACTGGAGTTCCATGTAATAAAGCCTAGGTTAAAATCACCCAAAACAACCAAGTCATCCGCATGCCCAGCAACGTTGTCCACCTTTTCAAGAAACATTGACAGAGCATCCAACTTGACAGGTGGGGGTAAATAGACAACGCAGATTGCAAGCTTTCTTACTTTAGTTCCGACTATGAGGTCAATGACGACCCACAAGTCTTCCGCCCCACTCTCCCAGCTAGTGACTCTAGCTGAAGGTATGTCTCCTGAAACAGCTAACATTACGCCACCACCGTCTTTTTTTGTGTTGAGGGTGCTATGGCGATCCCTACGATAAAGTGTGTATCGGCTATCTATCAATTCGCTGTCACAAATTTTGGGATTGAGCCAAGTTTCCGTAAGAGCAATCACACTATAATTAGAAGTCTGTATGCTTTTTAAGAGGTCATTAGTTTTTGTCCTTAGCCCTTGTACATTTTGGTAATAAATATCAAGCATTGGAACGTGATTTATACCAATACATTTAATCAATATCTAAATAAAGGAAGTTACCGCTACAGTTAGACAATAAGGTTTAGGCTGTCAAGACTTTTGATTAGAATAGACTGAAACTCAACGTCTTTCCGAACAAAAATACGCCCGTTGCGAACCCAAACAAATTTATAGGACATTTCCTTGGCCTTTTTCCGAGTGGCAGCGTGCAACGACTTGTTTGCTGGAGTTAAGTGTTCCGACACGAAGACTGGTTTTCTTGGACCTCCTATACCAAGATGTTGAGAAGACAGTTTACCGTCTGGGTTTTTCTTGTTGAACTTGGTTGTTGCGGCAAGAACAGTATCACGGTGGCGTGCGGATCGCAATTTGACTATTACAGGTCGAGGCCTGTCGTTGTCATTTGACATTTTAGCAACCCTGGTTGCATACTGTATGTCACTTTCGGAAAGGGGACTCTCCACAATTTTTGACAATTGCACTATTGTGTTAATTAACTTTTCCGAACGATGCTCCGGGACACCATTTATTTCTTGACGATCCATCGTCATGCGCTGATGCTGTGACTGGTGTGTTGCTTCGGGGTATGGAGTAATATATTCCATTCTTCGACGTAGCAATGTCTAACGTCGAACGACCATGGTTTGGAACCGAGTGTAACCACGCAAAATTCCACAGATTTGCGAAATCTTCGGATCTGAATTCTGATGGCGCGCAGCCTCCTCCATTTCCAGATGGATGTGTGACGAAAATGTCGGACATTCGCATCCATCAAAAGAACGTCCGTAGGGTGCTGCGTAGCCTTGATCTGAACAAAGCGAGTGGCCCTGATGGGATACCAGCAATTGTACTTAAAACCTGTGCGCCTGAATTGTCTCCGATCTTGACACGCCTATATCGCCTTTCGATAGAGACTGGAAAAGTGCCGAAGGCTTGTAAGCAAGCCAATGTACAGCCCATGACCAAGAAAGGCAAGTCAAGCTGACCCGGCCAACTACAGACCCATATCTGTAACGTCCATCCTCTGTAAGAGTATGGAACGTGTGCTCAACGGTAAGCTCCTGGCAAACCTAGAAGCGAACGACATCGTCAGTGACCGCCAATACGGCTTCCGCCGAAATCGGTCCACTGGGGATCTTCTAGCGTATGCCATTTATATCCGGAGTGAGATCATCGAGAGACACGGGGAAGCGCTAGCCGTCTCCCTCGACATCTCAAAGGCTTTTGACAGGGTCTGGTACGAAAGCCTCATTGGTAAGCTTCCTCCCTTCAGTCTGCCTAGTGGTCTGTGTGATTGGATTGCGGACTTCCTGAAGGATCGATCCATACGAAAGCTTATCGACGGCTGCTCGTCCGGTCAGTTAGATATCAACGCCGGAGTCCCTCAGGGGTAAGTGCTCTCGGCAACATTATTCTTACTGCACATTAATGATCTGCTGAAACCCGGATCCTTTGGGTACGCAGACGACAGCACTGTTGCTGAGAGATACGTGTCCGGCGCACGGGCTACTGGGCCTTAGATTCGGTCTCTCCGGGAGGCCATGGTTGAACACTTGGACCTGTCCTTAAAGGCGGTCTCCGAATGCATTTGTTAGCGTAAGGACAGATTCGCTTTACGCCAGATTCGCGTTAGGTCAGATTCGCTTAAAGACAGAATAAGTACAGACCGCAACATAAAGTTCCTTTGTTTTTGATTTGCTTTACGGCAGATTATTACACATAATATTTCAATTTTGATGACCTTTGTGGCCGACCAGTCTAGCATCCAAATTGCCACGCAAAGGAATCGAATCCTGCTAGGTGCATTATTTGTACGATAAATTTGTAAGTATGTTACTTATACCCGAGTCATGGTCGTTTATTTTTATCCGTTATCTTGTAAATTCTAGTACCCATAATATAGGCTCTGCCTGATTTGAGAC
Source organism: Anorthoa munda (assembly GCA_945859665.1). Classification (NCBI taxonomy): domain Eukaryota; kingdom Metazoa; phylum Arthropoda; class Insecta; order Lepidoptera; family Noctuidae; genus Anorthoa; species Anorthoa munda. The sequence goes on from OX243918.1 coordinate 791,450, forward strand.
TAGATGATTGGTGTGAGTGTTTGACATATTTATTTATAATTTCAGTATGGATTACGAACTAAGCGTTAGGTATAATATTTCCTGTTATAAATTTATCTATCACGTTTCAATAACTTCTTGTAAATTGATATACAAACTGCAACATACAACTAATTACTGGCTGCTTACTACGTAAATGACAAATGTAAAAACCTAATTGTCATAGTTTTGTGGGGAACCGATCACTTTTCCGAATCTTTCTTGATCGAATTTCATTTTACAGAAAACTCTTGGCCGACGTTTTTTTGCCATATGCGTTATTTGACATAATTTCAGATCATCGAAGTATCAATTGTCATTGGTATTATTTTACCGAACTACATTTCGCTGATTTACAAAATAACTTTTTGCTTTTGGCCGAAGCCACTTTTGAACCTTTTTCATTTGCCATATTTTCACCAAACCGAAGCAACATTTTAGGGAATATTATTTAGTCACAAATATGTAGGCGGTAACTTGGTAGCATTTTCAATTTAAAATTGAAATAGTGTGATAAAAAGTCAATATGTTATGCTACAAAATTTAGTGACAGAAACGTATCGCTGCAAAATCGACTTCACGCAGTCTTGTCTGTGTTTATATATTTATTTCGAATTTTCATGCAAATGATTTATTAATAGCTGTCATGCATTAGACAATTTTATTAATTCATAATTTCAAATAATTTATCCAAGAGCGAGAGAAGCGAGCTCGGGAATTTAGGGCACCCGACACGGATAGGTTAGTGAGCGAGCAAAGCGAGCGAACTCAGCTTCCGTCATCTCCTTCGTGTTAGGTTACTTTAGACCCTGCAGTTATTTCTCTCTGCAGAAAGAAATTTTTTCATGCCGCTGTTTTAAAATTTTGTTTTCGCCTACAGTTTATCTCTCACTTAGTATTTTGATATGCGTTTAAATAAATATTTCGAACAAATGTTATTTCGGCTAAGTATAACTTCGGTAAAAAGTTTTTCGACCAAGTGAAACGTCGGAGTAACGAAAAAAATCGAATTGATAATAGGTCAACTGAGACAGTGGCAGACGTGACTTCGGTGAAGTAAAAAAAAACGAAACGATAATAGTTGAAAAGTTTTAGGTGAAATTAAATTCGGTCAAATGTTTTTCGAGCTTATGATAGGTAACCAGTTTTGTGACATGCGGTTTTGTTTGTAGTTGTCTCGTAGTTGTTTAATCTCAGTATATTTTGCGAAGTTATTTTAGATACGTTTTTCTAAAACCATGGAGAGAGCTGGAATAAGCAGCGAAGTGTCGGACGTGAAATTTATTACAACTAAAAAAGGAGGTAATGTGTTACTTCATGGTGGGCACAGATACAATTTTGTGCAGAATAATCAATCGGGTACTTCGAATTGGCGATGTTATAATAAAGAAAATTTGTACCACGTCGATAACAATAGACACTTGTAACAAAATAGTAAAGGAAGCCAACCACGCATATTGTCCTAATATGGAGCGTAATTTAATTGACGGAATTATGGCTGGATTAAAAGAAGAAGTATGTGCCAAACTTGAAGCCGTTCCAAAACTATTTGAGGACTATGTATATAATCATTCTAAAGAGTTAAACAATTGTGAAATTGAATTTGCCTATAAAAAGATACGTTGTACAGGGTTCGCCGTAAATTTCTTGGTATGGAGAAAACTACTTTTCAAAATGTCAAAGATGTGCGGTTGCCTGAAAAAATAGTGCAAAATTTATTTTTATTTGATGAAGGTGAAGAGGAAAAGATTATATTATTGGGATCCCCATTAGCCAAACAAAATTTAAAAATGTATACAAAATACTAATTAAGTATGGTGATGGTACATTTAAAGCGACGCCGAAACCATTTAACCAAATTTATTCGTTACATGTTAATACAACAACAAATGAAGGAGAGTTTGTTAATTTTGTGTCATTAATTTACTGTTTGTTACCAAACAAGTCTCAACAAACGTACGAAAGAATGTTTAGAATCCTTAAAAACTATTTTTCATTGGACATTACCGAATATAAGTGCGATTTCGAAATGGCAACAATTAATGCCGTTAAGACTATATATCTAAATGTCCAAATAAAGGGCTGTTTTTACCATTATTTAAATGCAATATGGAAAATGAGTAAGAAAATTAGCCTGGATAAAACAAATGAGGGCAAAAATATAACAAGGATGTTTACTCAATTAGCACTATTACCGCCAAATATAATCCCTGAGGCTTACTTATCTTTATTAGAAGCTGGCCCTGCTACAGAGGAATTTGTTAAGTTTCAAAACTATTTTTCGTCCCAGTGGCTAAAGAAAGTCACTTCTGAACAGTTTTCTTGTTACGGGAAAAAGATCAGAACAACAAATGGATTGGAGAGATATCATCGTAGACTGAATTCAAAAATACCGCACAAACCAGTCTTATATTATTTTCTTCAGTTGCTAAAAAATGGAACTGAAATACAAGAAAGAAAATTTAGTTTAAGTCTTTACAGTCAAGGGAAAAGACGAAGGCTAGAAGACTTAAATAAGGATAAAAAAGATTCAAAAAATTATTAACAATGCCTTACAAGGACGAATTTTAACTTTAGAATATTTAAAACATTTAGCGAATTTGGTTAATATAGAATAAAATTAGGATTAAATATAGATAATATAGAATAAAATTAGGATTAAACAAAAATAAATTCCCTGAACTAATGTACAGGGAATTTATTTTTGTTTAGTAACGATGACTGCAAGGTTTTTTTTTATTTTCTTTGATGTTTCAAATTAATGAATAAAATAACTTTTTATCTGACTATACTTCTGTCTTAAAGCGAATATGTCTTAACGCGTATCTGACCTAACGCGAATCTGGCGTAAAGCGAATCTGTCCTTACGCTAACAAAGGCTCCGAATGGGGTGATGCCAATCTAGTCAGTTTCAATGTTAAAGACCCAGGCGTGTCTTTTTTCCGCTAAAAACAGACAATTCCAGCCGGCTCCATCATTCCGTGGTGTAACCGTGCCGTTAACGGACCATCTCGAACTTCTCGGTGTTACGTTGACATCGACCCTTAAATTCGGTCCATTCATTGAGGCGAAAGCTCAGTTAGCTGCAAAAAAAATGGGGATTCTTGCAAAGGTGAGACGGTACTTCACGCCTGAACAGCTGCTCAACTTGTATAAAGCGCAAGTTCGGTCATGCATGGAGTACTGTTCTCACCTCTGGGATGGATCAGCCAAATACCAGCTTGATGCAGTTGAGTCGATTGACAGACGGGCCATAAGGCTTATTGGCAACGATGCACTGGTTGCCTCAAAGCTACAGAGCCTCGAACATCGACGCCGAGTTGCCAGCCTGACGGTTTTTTATCGGTTACATTTCGGGGAGTGTGCGACGGAACTGCACAATTTGATTCCACCTAGCCCTTTCCATCATCGGACTACAAGACGTATGGCCATGCGCCATCGGCATATGGTGGACATCCCTCCCATACGCACAAAGCGTTTTGCTAATACTTTCATTGTGCGCACAGCTAAGGAGTGGACCTCCCTCCCGGAGTCTTTGTTCCCTGATAGCTACAACCTTGGGGTCTTTAATTCAAGAGTGAATAGGTTTCTTCTAGGTAAGCGTGCTTCACCGTAGACCGCATCATCGCTTAACATCAGGCGAGATAGTGGTCAACGCGAGCCTATAGATTATAAAAAAACAATAATAAAAAAAAACTAAATAAAAAATTGGAATAATTTAAAAAATGAAAATATTATTCATAAATATGACGCATGACGTAATTTGAACCTCCCTGTAGAGACCGTGGTTCGAGCATTCGAAGGGGCGGCGAAATCTTTAACAGAGTGCATTCACCCGAAAGAAAACCAACTTTTAAGTCCTGCACTCTGCACAAACACTAAATCACAAATCTCAGTTTCCTTCACCACCTAAAGGAGTGCCTAATCCATTGCTTTATGTATTTAAAAACCCTACTACTCGATAGCGCAAAACATACTTAATTTATTTTTTTTTTTAATCCTTGCCTCACACTAGGAATTTCTTCCTGAATCGTGGGTGTGTTTACAAACATATAAACTCACATACACAACACCCAGAGCCGGGACAACTATCTGTAGGTCATACAAATTTTTGTTGTTTGTTTTGTATCAATCAATACAAACAACAATTAAGCTACTCGGTTACATACATGGTTATTGCAAGCTTTCTTATTCAGTTTAGCTTTAAGTCAGGAACATGATGCATGCTCACCCCAGCGTTATTCATGACGCAGTTAATATAAGTATCATCCTTTTCAACTCTGCGGCGGTATCTCTGCGTTGCTTCGGGGTCATAGACGTTCACGTCCTTTGGCCAGCCGCCTTCTGCGTGGTTGGCGCCAGACTCGGTGTATTCCACTCTGTAACCAATCGTCAGGTAAGGCGCGAGGTGCGTGCGGTACGTGCGGTGCGTGCGGTGCGTGCGGGAGTAGGGGATGGGCGTACCGCTCGGTGCAGGCGTTGTGCTCCGAGAAGGGCGCCGTGTGCTGTGTGGGCTGGTCCACGGGGTTACGCAGGATGTAGCCCGCCGCCTCCAGTGCGCTTGGCGCCACGCTGTCCAGGAGCTGCGGCGGCTGCATGCAGTACAGCGGTTGCTTACCCAAGCCTTTTCGCATAACCGCGTACAAGTGATGGATGTCCATGATTGTTACTTATTTCAAAATATTTATTTATAAAGTTCACTATAAAATGTAAAATTTATACATAAAATGAAATGAAACTTCTTAATACATTCATAAAAGAATATGTCAGCCTAGAAAACAAGATGATAGATAGAAGATTGACAACTATATTATTTTTTACTAAAACCAACCAGCAATAATACAGATATAAAAAGGTTTATAACAAACACTTGTGGTTAGGATTATTAACAGTGAACGGTATTCCGTTCACTGATTATTAATGAATCAACCCTCGTAATTAAATGAATAACATACACACAAGTCGATCTTCTAGATTAAACGGCGCCCGTCGACTACGAACGTTGATACGATGATCATCCATTACATTGATTAAAGACACTTTTTTGTTTGAATGAACATGTTCCAAAATTGGTCCAATTTTGACTTGGTGAAGATCTGATGAAGAACTTCGGAGAGATATACAACAGAACTCTTCAATAAATTTCGCAAATCTCTCGGGATCGCTGCAATCGCATGTCTGTTTATTGTTTATACCATTTCATAAAATAACATCACGTCAGTATGCTCTAAAGGGGTACGCAGATGTGTACTGAACGGACGAAATGTGACATTTTAATTAAAAAATAGTAAAAAATCTTATTTTAATTTGACTTAATCTATGAGGTTGAACCTAGTCAATAAAGCCGAAAATATTGGGCTCTCAGTTCAGACGTTTTAATAAAATTCGATTCTCATTTACTTTTTGGAGTGACTATTGGTCGGTAAACTTTTTTTTTCTTTTTTTTTAATTTATTTCAACAAAAGTTACATAAGTGTATTATACAAATCTTCTGCCAACCTGCAGGACAGTTTGTCGGCAGTGTTCTCGTGAATACAGCTCTTAGTTAAAACAAAATTATTATATCATAAACTTAAGGGAACACACAGTTTTATTATGATAATGGTATATCTAAGGGTCAGTACATCGCCTTGTATTTTTAGCGCGCCGTATACTCACACAGACGGACGTATGCCAAGCCAAAAATGCACACATACTCGAGCTGCCCAGTTTGTATTTAAAAAGAGACCTATACATCATTATACCGATCTACAGCTCGAGCATCCGTACATGTACACTGGCGTCTATAGATCGTCTCATATCGACTTGCCCGCCATGCCAGCACGCGCGGCGAACGCTCGCTCATGCCCCTACCATCCCGACCACCGCCGCCGCACCCCCCCATAGAAGAAGAGCAACCCAGCGCGAGTGAGACACAGCGGCAGCCGCCCGACCGACAGCAACACGTCGCGCGCGCATGCTAACATGGCCGACCCATTCATACGTTAGGTACTCATTATGTACACTTCACCCGGCGCACCCGCACTATCACTCGCCCAAACCAACCGCAAAAAAAAAGTAACTTTATTCCAATAACACTAAGATACATACTTTACATGAAACAAGTAAATAAATAAATAAATAAACACGCGAATCTCCGGACCAGTACGCCAAGCGAAGCAACACCATAACAATTTAGGTTCCAACGCTAGGGACACAAACCCAAATAGTGCTTGCGCAGAATAGTTTTTAAGGCATTTTTAGACATTGTTTCGGTAGACATTTCCTTAGGTAATTCATTTAACAATGTCGCAACTAGCCATTGCCGCGTCCTTTGACCGAAATAATTCCTCACCTTAGGGACCGAATATTTGTTTTTCTGTGTCACTTTACGAGTTGGTCGGTTATACACTTCCTTCACCTTGAGTTCATTTTTGTTGTGTTGTTCTAAAATTATAGTTGATTTTACTTTTTTCTGTATGGGTAATATTCTACAAATTTTAAATAATTTTTCGTACTCCTTATTAATGCTATCTTTAGTTGCCTTGTTTACTAGTAATTTTAAAAATCGAATTTGCAATTGTTTAATTTTATTTAAATGTACCGGAAATGTCAGTCCATAACCAACCAAACCGTAGTTTATTGTTGCCTCCGCAAGTGCATGATAAAGTATATACAGAACTCGCCTACTAACTATATATTTTAAATTATTAAGTTTCCCCAGTACGGAGCGTAGTCGATTACATACTGTGTCTACGTGTGCGTCCCAAGTAAATCGTTCGTCAATTAATAATCCTAGGTATTTGTAATGCGTTACACGTTCAATACACTCACATTGGCAGTTTGCATTGCTGTTGTGAAGACATTCGTACGAGTGGCCTGGACTTCTTGTTGTGGTTTATAGTGTTTTAAATAAAATAACCCATTTAATGAGAACAATTATAATATATAAAGTTTCTACATACAATAATAGAGGACACGAAACGTTATCCAGTGCAGTGTATAAATAATAATTATTGTGTAAACTTAAATCTGTACACTAGTGACCAAAATCTACCCTTAACATTCAAAATATTGTAACAATTTAGTGAATATACTTAAAAACGCTTAATTAAAGTGTCGCCTAAGAGTGTGCTTCAACTATCGTTTACCCAAGTGTCATTGTATGGTGTTAAAAAACCATTACTCCCATTAAAATATTTTTTATATGTTCGAAACAGCGCCATCTATTGACACGGCGCGGAACGACTTGGTGAGATTGATGATAAATTCTAACTTACGAACGAAGCACATCATGCCTGCAGCAAAGTGCGGTGGTTGTGCCAAATTTTTATCGCCGATAGAGGCCGCTAAATGCGGCCAATGCAATGCCCTTTATCATCGCACTTGCGTCGCCATGCCTAGTAGGGGTATTATTGCATCCACCTGGCGTTGCCATGAGTGCGCAAAAAATCAGGTCAGGGACAACAAGACGGAGAAGCCATTTCGAGGTAGGGCGGAACCTGCACAGGAAGAGGAGCACAGTGGCCCCGAGGAGCTCATGAACGCTCCATTACATGGCACTGAGTTGAAAGCTACTATTAATTTCTCACCTGATTTGGCAGATGAGCTGCGGTTATTTTAGGAGGAACTGCGTGCCGAATTTCACCTGATGCATCAGGAATTCCAACAATTTCGCATGGAAATGGCTGAACTAAAGGATTCCTTATAGACCTCTGATGAGCGGGTGGCGAGTGGGCGAGTGGGCGTCAAAGATTACTATTATATATGGTGGGTGTCCTTGAACAGAAACTGCAGCAAAAACGGGCAGGGATCCATTAGAAAACACTATAGCTGAACCGAAATGCTAGTTGAACGAGCGTGATCAGGAACTCCTGCTCAACGACATTGAGGTGACTGGAATACCGGAGTGCAAGGGTGAGAGCGCCATACACCTGGTTGGAGTTCTTGCCATAAAGCTTAGCGTTGCTGTTGGAGAGAGGGACATAGTTTATGCTGAGCGAATCGGATCCGCGCGCCGTAATCGAGTACAGACTTCTGACGGCGACATCTCTGCTGACCCCCACTGCGCAGAGACCGCGCTGTAAATACGTGAGATTCTCAAGGCGCGCCACACGCGACGCATTGCTGGCGCGGCCCGGGTTTGCCGCGGTTTAAGTACAGAGGCCTTAGTGCGAGTTTTTACTCACGCTCAATCGCGTTAACGTAAACGACAATTTGTATTGAAAATGGATAAGCGCCGCCTGGTGACGGTAAGGAGAAACCACTTTTTATGTATACATTTTGACATAAGAGATCGTTTACGTTCTCACTGGTGAGTACGTTAAAAAACTCGCACTAAGGCCTCAGGTGACCTTGATATCACTGGGCCGCCGCAGAGTTTATGTCAACGAACGTCTGACTCGCACAAACCGCCAGTTATTTTATCGTGCTCGTCAGGCTGGGCGTCAGAACAAATGGAAGTATGTATGAACAAGGGAAGGGAGAATCTTGGCTCGCAGAGAAGATCAACAAAAAGCAGAACGAATTAGGTATGAAGAGGATATCAGTAGGATTTTTGGGTAATGGTCGGTTTGTACCGCATCCGAACGCATCCTATACACTTGTTACATTTACCTATTGCTCCTGTATATTAACAGTTTGATGTCTTTGTTGTTTTGTTTTACACTTGGAGGATTTTTTAATGGTTTGTTCTATATATTAAGTAAAGTCACAGGGCGATGTGTGTTTCCTGGGGTACTGGGTGGGAATCTATTTAGCTCTCAACGTAATTGGTCAACACTAAGCAAAGAAAGTTAATTAAAAAAATCAAAATTTTCTTCTTGTTTACGTCTTTTTAGTTTGCTTTTTAAGCAGTCGGGTTTTTTGATTTTTATAATTAACTTTTTTTATTTACAACTTTTTAGTTATTATTTTTAGAATTAGGTACATTTAATCATATAAGTGTTATATATTTTTGAAATCGCCTCTTAAAATCCTTTATTTTGATACCCCACACGATGGGTTTGGAAGAAAAAAAATATTTTTTCCCCCACAAAATGGCGCCCAAAAGCCGCCATTTTTGTATTTTCCAATTTTAATGTAGCCAGTGACACTCGCAGGATTAAGACGAATCGATTGACATAAGAATCATCAAAATCGGCCAACGCGTTTGGTCTCTAGAACGCCACATAGGAACAAACATACATACATACATACATACATACATAGACTGATAAACACATTACCCTCCTTCGGCAGTCGGGTAAATATATTATAAGAAAGTTGATTATTTTGGTCAATTGAGGACAGTTACGCTATTTTATCACTTACTGTTGGCTTACAGTAATAGTTTCATACACAGATTACATGGATGTTAAAAAAATATATTATGCAGATATTATTTACAAACACATGGCTGGTGTTTACACTATTATTGCACTTGACGGCGCTTCGACGTCGAAATTAAAAAGTCATAGGCAAGAGTGACTGTATGGTCGCTGTCATGGTTAAAGCCACTCTAGCGGAGCGTCGTGTCGATGGTAGCGAGGCGCCATTTTTGAAGAACAGACTGTTTTGAAAAAGGGCGTCGACGCACCATGTCTGCGACGAATCGCTTTCAATTGCCTCAATCCAAGTGATTTATTTAATAAGATTTGTGAAGTATTAAAGACTAGAGACTATTGTTTTAATATCTGAAGGTTAATTTGAGTGATATTGTGATTATTGAAGAAAAGCATTATAATAGTTGATTTTCGAAAGTATTCGGTTTTATTAACAGCCTTATATCCACGACCTGCAAGATGAGTTCTGATAATGGCCCTGCTGCGCCTTTATCAGAAGTGGGATCGAACGTACTACAAAATGAAGCAAACCCACCGGATAAAACAACCGCCGAGCAACTCTTGTGTAACATGGAAGCGTTACTTACCCGAGTTTTAGCAGCGCAACAGACACCAACAGTGAGTACTAATCAAACGCCATTTTTTAAGTTTGATCCGGATGAGACAGACTCAGATATTGATGGTTGGTGTAAACTAACAGAAGCAATCGTGCAACATAAACGCCTGGAAGGAATAAACCTGCTCGTAGCTCTGACGGGTGCGCTGAAAGGCAGTGCAGCTGCATGCCTCACTAAGCTAAATTTAAACGAAATTACATGGATTTCAGTTAAAGAGGCTTTAATCGCAAAGTTTGCTAAACCGAGACTTGTTCAAGATTACTTTGACGATGTCTTGCGATTCCAAATAGGCATAAAAGAGACGGCGTCTGAATCTGCTCTTCGGTTATGGAACCTCATCGAAGGAATTCCTAAATCCACGATGTCTGAAGAAGTCATAACTGGATTTGTTATATCGGTGCTATGCCAGAAGGATAGCTTAATACGTCGTGAATTAAATGCACAAACAGTTACGAGTCGAGCTCAATTATTCCGAATACTTGGTGGAATATCACTTAAGCGACGTTTGGATGCTAAACCCCAAGAACCTCAAACCAAGCGAGCTCGTACGATGGAGAGATTTAGTGGCAGATGCCACTACTGTGGATTGGTTGGTCATCGTATAGCCGAGTGTAGAAAGCGACGTGAGGATATTGGATCGAAGTCGCAAGATACTTCAAGTTCATCATATACTATGGAGAAGAAGGCTGCTGTGACCTGCTACAAGTGTGGCCAACCTGGGCACGTGGCGACTGTTTGTCCGGACAGGAAGAATGGTGGCGGAGCTGCGGTCAAGGAAGTACATCAATGCGAGCACCGCCCTTCCAGGGGTACTTTGAGAACATCTTCCGGTGAGCTAGTCTCTTTTTTATTTGATAGCGGGTCATCTTGTTCACTTTTAAAAGAAATCTTCTGTGACAAACTTTTGGGTACTATGCGTAAGAGTCTCGTTTATCTTAGTGGCATAGATGGTTATACCCAAATTCAAAGCGATGTGACAATTGACGAACATACGGTAAATTTACTATTTCATGTGGTTCCAGATAGTCATATTTCTGATCCTATCATAATCGGTAGAGACATTTTTGAGCGAAGGCTATGCGTCAAAATTGACAATGACAATCTTATATTTTATTCTAAGGAACAAACCCATTTTTGCGACTCAAACTTAAACAGACTTGACTTTACAAACATTGACACGGATTTACAAGGACAGGAAAGGGAATCGCTACTATCATTATTAAGCAAATATGCCGACTGTTTCACCGAAGGCATTCCTACCCGCCGAGTTAAAACAGCAGAATGTGTAATTAATTTGGTAGATCCATATAAAACGGTGCAACGGTGTCCATATAGGCTAGAAAAACAGCCGGCAGAGAAACAGATGGTCAGAGATAAGGTTCAACAATTACTAGATGCTGGGGTGATTCAGGAAAGCTCCGCCCCCTTTGCCAGCCCAATACTATTAGTCGATAAAAAGGATAAAACATACAGAATGTGTGTGGATTACCGGGAATTAAATTCTAATACACAGCCCGAGCACTATCCACTGCCACGTATTGAAGAGCAAATAGATCAGCTTGCCGGGGCTAATCATTTCTCAACTTTAGATATGGCATCAGGTTTCCACCAAATCATGATGCACCCTGATTCTGTGGGGAAAACAGCATTCGTTACACCTGAGGGGCAATATGAGTATCTTGCTATGCCCTTTGGGCTGCGAAATGCTCCATCACTCTATCAGAGGTGCATCACTAAGGCTCTGAATCATCTAAAAGATAAGCCACTGATATATATGGATGACATTTTGTGCTACTCTGTTGACGTAACTGGAGATCTGCAGCACTTAAAGAAGGTTTTGGATGCTTTAGCAGAAGCTGAGTTTACTTTGAATCTCCAAAATTGTAAGTTTATGAAGCGTAAAATAGAGTATCTGGGATATTCGCTTCAATGTGGTGAAGTAAGGCCTAACTCTCGGAAAATACAAGCGTTGGTAGATTCTCCTCAACCAAAAACAGCCACCCAGGTCCGGCAATTTCTTGGACTTTCGTAAATTCATTCCAAATTTTACACGCATCGTGGGACCGTTGTATCCTCTTACGAAATTAAAAGGACCCATTAATTGGACTCAGAGGCACGAGGAAATACGTAACGCTATAATACGTATACTAACATCTGAACCGGTACTAACTATCTTTGACCCGGAAATACCAGTAGAGTTGCATACCGATGCAAGCTCTGAAGGGTATGGTGCAATTCTCATACAGAAAAAGAATAATCTACCGCATGTCTTGGAGTATTTTAGCCGACGCACGTCGGAAGTAGAATCGCGCTATCACTCGTACGAATTAGAGACGTTAGCAGTTGTACGAGCGGTCGAACACTTCCGGCATTATCTTTACGGTCGACGTTTTATAGTTTTTGCGGACTGCAATTCCCTAAAGGCTTCAAAATCTAAAAAAGATCTCACTCCTCGCGTGCATCGGTGGTGGGCTGTCTTACAAGCCTACGATTTTGACATTGTTTATCGCATATATTGAAGGACGCGGAATGGAACACGCGGACTACTTCTCGCGAAATCCTCTACCTAATATCGATGCTGCCAATACATCTTCTGAGAGTTCACGGGCAAAGCTGGTTCAATATATTGAGCTTTATCAAGATTGGCTTTCAGTCGAACAAAAGCGTGATAGCGAGATACAAGATCTTATGGCGAAACATAATGATAATGGCTTTTCCGACTCGATAGCTGACACCTATGATGTTAGGGAAGTTATTCTTTATAGAAAAATCAACCGAAACAAAACCGTTTCTTGGTTGCCAGTAGTTCCACGGTCTTTAATTTGGACACTAATTAACCACACCCATAATGAGATACAACATTTAGGCAAGGATAAAACATTAGATAAACTTTATGAGCAGTACTGGTTTCCTGGGATGTCAAAATGCGTGCGTAAGTTTATCGATTCGTGTATTATCTGCAAAGCATCGAAGGGCCAATCGGGTGCTCAGCCCATTCAGCTCCACCCAATCCCAAAAGTATCTGTGCCATGGCACACCATACACATAGATTTTACGGGAAAGCTTAGCGGGAAGAGTGATCAAAAAGAATACTGCTCCGTAATAATCGATGCTTTTACCAAATATGTTTTGCTTGAACATACTTCGTCTCTCGACTCCAAGAGTGCGATACGTGCTCTACAAAAAGCAGTATGCCTGTTTGGAGCGCCAAGACGAATCATTGCTGACCAAGGTCGTTGTTATATTAGCTCTGATTTCAAGAACTTTTGTGCAGAGCATAAGATACAACTTCATTTCATTGCGACGGGCTCTAGCAGGGCAAACGGACAAGTTGAGAGGATTATGCGTACTCTCAAAAGCTTCCAATAAAACGTGGCGCGATGAACTAGAAAACATTCAACTTGCACTCAACAGCACCAAATCTGCCGTTACAAAATACTCACCCACAGAACTTATGTTAGGAATTCGCGCACAATCGTTAGGTATGTCTAAGCTAAACTTGGCTGTCAATGGTCAACAAGATCGTTTAGACCTCGATACTATACGTGAAGAAGCGTCAGCTAATATTGAAAAAGCGGCTAAATCCGAGGTAGTTCGATTTAATCGGGGCCGCGCTGAAATAAAACCGTTTACAAAAGGTGAATTTGTGTTCCTTAAAAATAGTGAACGGAGTCAAACCAAATTGGATAGAAAGTTTAGGGGTCCATTTGTCATAACTACGGTACTAGACAATGATCGGTATGAATTAAAAAGTTTAGGTGGTAGTTCTCATCGAATTTACAAGTATGCCCTCGAGAATTTGCGCTTAGTACCCCAAAGTCATGATGGATTGCTTGAAATCACGACTAACCTTTTGAATTATGATGAGCCCGAGACGGGGCTAGAAGATGTAACTTCAAATGATCGAGATGACGCATTGTTTTCAAATGACTGTGATACTTTGACAGTAAGCTCGAATACTGTTTCCGCCGACTCTCGGACAAACACAGCCGGTTCAGACACTCTCAGTGTACACTCTGATCCAGAGACATGGGATATACAAAATGAAATAGAAATTTATGCAGAACAAGATAACCTGCAATGATAGGTATGCCATTACGTGTTTATGTATTTTTGTGTATGTGTTTGCTTAAGCTGTCGATCCTGGTGGATAGTGACATCCGGGTTCCCTGAACGAGGAAGGATTCACTAGTCCAGCCCAGATGTAAGGTAGTCGATCCTGATGGGTAGTGACATCCAGGTTCGCTGAACGAGGAAGGATTCACTAGTCCATCCCAGATATAAGGTTGTCTATCCTGGCCGAGAGTGTCATCCGGGCCGTACCTGAAGGGTTCGGTTGAAGGGATGCACTCGCTCGATCCAGATTGAGCGTTAGTTGACTGACCAAAGGGACGGTGTCGTCCGAGTCAAACCAATATGGGTTGGTTGAAGGGAAGCACTCGTCTAGCCCAAGTCATTGCGATGATGGTCCTAGATGGAGTACTATTACGTTGATGATAATCCATTCAAAAGATCGAGCGGATGTCCTAGTGATTAGAAAATTGTTTGTTCTAGATACATATTTGGTTCGCAGCAGTTTGGTTTCCGTAAGAAGAAATCAACTGCAGATGCCGTCCATCTTCTAACTAATTATATAGTAGCTAATATAAATAACAAAAAAAAGGTACTTACCATCTTCCTTGATCTCGCAAAGGCCTTTGATACGGTTCCCATCAATACCCTCCTACTAAAATTAGAACGGATGGGTGTCAGGGGTTTACAGCTTGAGCTTTTTAGGAGCTATCTTGTAGACCGCACTCAGATGGTCAAAATAGGTGCATGAGTGGTGAGCTTCCGATTTGTTATGGTGTGCCTCAAGGCAGTATTTTGGGGCCAACCATGTTTCTAATATTCATTAATGACCTTTGCAATCTTAGCGTCACAAACGGCCAAATTATATCTTTTGCCGATGACACAGCACTCACTTTTGTAGCGGACTCATGGTCAACCCTCCAAAATACAGCTCAACTTGGATTTAATTCAGCTTTTGACTGGCTCCTCATGACATTCTCGATTTCTTCAGCCTCTCAACCTAAAATTCCCCTTATTCTAAAGGCTCATACTTGTCAATCTCAACTTCAGACAGTTTGCCAGTGTCCTTTGATCTCTTCTTCAGACTCCATTAAATATTTAGGCATAACAATGGACAAATATCTCTCATTTAAAGAACATATTAATCAAATCACGGGCAGAATTAGAAAACTTATGTACATTTTTAAAAACCTACGCTACATTGCAAATAGTAAAGTCATACGAACTGTTTATTATGCTTTGTGTAATTCTATTATCACTTATTGCATTTCCTCTTGGGGCGGAGTTGCTAAAACTACCTTGAAGCCATTGGAAGTGGCTCACAGAGCAATCTTGAAAATAGCAACTTTTCGCCCTATACTTTTCCCAACAACTCAATTATATCAAGATTGTAATGAGCTCAATGTAAGGCAATTATTTATAATGAGAACTTTGCTCAAGCAACATCAACAAACACCTTTTATCCCCATCACAAAGCGTCGTAAAGACAACATTTGCACTGTTCCTCCGATTAACTTCACCTACACAAAGAGATTCTTTTATTACCTTGGTCCTTCTCTCTACAACAAAATTAACTCATCTTCACCGGTTTATGAACTGCCTTCTCCTAAATTTAAATCAGCTATTCGTTCATGCCTCCTAGGGAAATCCTATGATGAGACAGAAGAATTTTTCTCAAATTCGTTTAAAAAGTTAAGCCCTATTTAGTACCTTAATTCTTACTATTGTTGCTAATCGATTTACAACTTTACACAATACATGCATTACATAACACATACATTAACATGCACTAAACAAATATACAGACACAAACACATTACACACTTACAGTTAAACTCACATACACAAGATTAAGTCATAATTACCCTTAATTAACCAAAATTGTAAAAAAACTTGAAATTGTTTAACATCTTTAACTTTACTTTGTAACATGTTATTCATTGATCGATATTCAATTATGGGGCAGGCACTGTTTCTCCTAAACACAGGTTGCATTGCAACTTACCTAGGAGAACAGAACCACACCCACAGATTTGTTATAATAATAATAATAATAAACTTTGCGCATTGTGAAACGGGCGTTTTCGGGGACTGATGTCAGTCCCCGAGACTATATATACCATATCACAGAGCGCATCGACTTCCTGAAACAAAAAGTGTTTGCATGGGCAAACCGTATTCGTAGGTACAGGCGGAGAGTGGAGCGATACACCCAGAATCGTACATTCCAAAGTAATGAAAGGTGGGTTTATCGTGCTTGGGAGCGACCCGTCCAAGGTGTGACTGATACGTGCCTGCCGGATGATGACGCTATGTGTTCATTCTGGCGCAGCATCTGGTCGGTGCCTGTCAGTCACACCGAAGGTGAATGGACTCGGGAAGTCGAACGAGCGTGCGATCCAATAGAAGAAATGGGGGCTATCACGATCAGCCCCCAAGATGTAGCCCGTGCAGTCCGTCCGTTGCCGAACTGGAAATCTCCAGGGCCGGACGGGCTGCACAATTTTTGGATCAAGTGGCTACAAAGGTCGCACGCTCTTTTGGCATCTCAGTACCAGGCAGCCTTGGAGTCTGGTTCGCTACCCAAGTTCCTTACAACAGGAATAACCCACCTGCTCCACAAGTCTGGTAGCACCGCGGAACCCAAAAATTATAGACCTATTACATGTTTACCAACGGTCTATAAGGTTCTTACATCCATTTTGAGAGTTAAAATTAATAAACACGTCGACGATAACTCGATCATGTCGGTCTCTCAGAATGGATGTAGGAACGGGTCCCGCGGTACTAAGGAGCTACTCCTTATTGATATGGCCATTAGCCAACAGGTTCGGCGTTCCCGAAAGGATCTGTCGACATGTTGGATAGATTATAAGAAGGCCTATGACTCGGTGCCTCATACATGGCTCATGAGGGTGCTAGAATTGTATAAAATAGATACAACTCTACGCACCTTCCTGAAATCGTGTATGGGGCAATGGAGCACAGTCCTTCGCTATCCAGGATGTCGAAATATCCAGAGGAATAGCGAACCTGTAAGGATTGAGCGAGGTATATTCCAGGGCGATAGTTTAAGTCCACTTTGGTTTTGTCTAGCCTTGAATCCTCTAAGCATGTTGCTGGAGAATTCAGGGCTAGGCTATCGGTTGAGGAGAGGTGGTCAGACTATATCTCACCTCCTTTATATGGATGACCTGAAGCTCTTTGCCCCCAGCAATCTTCAGCTGATGGAGCTACTGAAGGTAACTGAAACTTTTAGTAGCGCCATCAGGATGGAGTTTGGTGTGGACAAATGTGCGGTCATGCATGTAAAGCGAGGGGAGATTGTGGAATCCGTGGGAATTCAACTCGCGGATTCCATAAACCTGAGATCCCTCTCTCCAAACGAAACCTATAAGTATTTGGGTATGTCGGAAGCGTTAGGTATCAGCACTACTGACATGAAGCAATCGTTGAAGGAACGCTTCTTTGGCCGCCTGAAGAAAGTATTCAATAGCTTTCTTTCGGGCGGAAACAAGGTGCGCGCTTTCAACGGTTGGGTCATGCCGGTATTGATGTACACTTTCGGCATACTCAAATGGACTCAAACTGAACTCGACGCCCTGGATAGGCGGGTCCGAACATTGCTGACTGCATATCGAATGCATCACCCACGATCGTCGGTCATGAGATTGTATATCCCGCGGAAGTGTGGAGGCCGAGGCTTTTTAAATGCCAAAAACCTCCACAACCGCGAGATATGCAATCTCAGAGAATATTTTCTACACGCCGACGTGGGTATGCATCGAGATGTAGTGGCAGTGGACAAGGGACTCACCCCGCTCTCCTTGGCAAATGAGAACTGGCGCAAGCCTGTAGTGCTTGATACTAACGACCGCAGGGAGGTATGGCAGAGCATTACGGGCTAGGCCAATCAGCGTTGAGTTTAGTTAAATCTTATTTAAATGATAGACAGCAATTAGTTCAAATAAACGGTGTCAATTCGTCCGGGTTAACCGTGAAAATGGGGGTACCCCAGGGTTCAATTTTGGGTCCTTTCTTGTTTCTAGTCTACATTAACGATTTACCTCATCTATTGAAAAACAATCTAAACATGGTGTTATTTGCTGATGACACTTCGTTGATTTTTAAGATAAATAGACGTACGAGTAACGTTGACGATGTGAATACCGTCTTGCGACAGGTTCAAAATTGGTTCACAGCTAATAATCTAGTTTTAAATGCTAAAAAGACTAAGTGCATAAAATTTGTCTTGCCGAATGTCAAAAGTAATGATTGTGACATTTTATTAAACAAGGAGAAGCTAGAATTCGTCGATAAAACGGTTTTTCTGGGGATCACGCTAGACTCGAGGTTGCAATGGGGGCCTCATTTAATATCACTTGCGGGGCGGCTAAGCTCGGCAGCTTATGCTGTTAGAAAAATACGTCAGTTTACTGATGTCGATACCGCAAGATTAGTCTATTTTAGTTATTTTCATAGTATAATGTCTTACGGTATCTTACTATGGGGAAGGGCTGCAGACATTGAGTCAATTTTTATTCTGCAAAAACGAGCCATCAGAGCGATATACAATCTTCGCCGGCGCGATTCTCTAAGGGAACTGTTTAAGAACATTAACATCATGACGGTACCTTGTCAATATATTTATGAAAACATCATGTATGTTAGAAAGAATTTACATCTTTTTAGTAAAAACGGTGACAGACATAATTATGTTACTAGAAATAGGGATCAACTAATTCAACCAGGTTTCAGGCTGGCTAAAGTAGCATCATCTTTTATGGGGTACTGTATAAAATGTTACAATAAAATTCCTCCCCACATTCTACAACTAAATGAGACGAAATTTAAGACTTGTATAAAACGCACACTATGTAGGCAAGCATATTATAAGTTGGGGGATTACATCGCTGATAAAAATGCTTGGCTCAATGCTGGTCCTGCTCCGCAGCCACTAGGGCGCAAGAACAATTAGTGATGGGCAGAAAAGTATCGAAGTATTGTTGGACATGCTGAAGACTGTATGCAAATTTTTGTATTGTATAAACTCAATTTCTTTTAGTATTATATAATTGCACAGCACATGTGTGAGTACTATGTTCCGACTGTAGATAAATCTACCATTCACTGTACCTTTAGGTCGTTCGTTGACTTCTGTGTGCCCTGGCAGTTGAGTGTGTCATGCTCTCTCTAATTTCTCTCTGATGGTGGCACATGTGTTGGATCATTCGGTTCCCTTCATGATGGTTGAGCTGAGTGGTGCCGATCCATGCGTCATGTTCGTGAACGGGCGCCATCAGTTGGGATTGGTCATAACTTAGCTGTCTCGGCCTGTTAAAGTGCTTTTTTTTAATTATTTGTTACTCTAGACGCTTTTACGTACACGTCTTTTTACATCGTTCTCACATATATGTATTTTTTCAACAAGAATGATGTAACCAAAAACTTGTAATTAAAACTGATGGAAAAGAGTGTCCGGGGAGTTTCTTGCAAATTCTTCTCCATTGAGACCTACAGACGCTTGCGAATTTGCAACTAGAGTCATCTTTTTATTAATTTTTTGTTTGACAATTCAAAAGTACTTCTAAAGTTTAATTGAAATAAATACCTTGATTTTGATTTTGATTTTGATTTTGATTTTGAGTAAGGAGCTCCACGGACGCTTTTTCCGGGCCCTACATGGGTCCGATGTAGATCAGTCAGCGTCCGTAGCCTGGCTGCGTTTCGGTGACCTCTTTGGGGAAACCGAAGGTTTTGTCTGTGCAATTATGGACGAAGTTATCATGACGAATAACTACCGAAGATTTATTGTGAAGGATGGCACGGTTGACATCTGTCGGGCATGTCACCGCCCGGGTGAATCGATCCGCCACATTATCTCTGGTTGTTCTCGGCTAGCTAACGAAGAGTACTTGCATAGGCACAACCTTGTAGCCAGGATTATCCATCAGCAACTCGCTCTGAAATACACTCTTGTGGCATCGGAGGTACCGTACTACAGGTATGCGCCCGACCCAGTTCTCGAAAATGGCAATATCACATTGTACTGGGATCGGTCCATCATCACTGACAGGACTATTGTAGCCAATAAGCCTGATATTGTGGTGGTGGACCGAATCGAGAGGCGTACAATGATTGTTGACATTACCGTCCCGCATGACGGGAACCTCGTGAAAGCCGAGAAAGATAAGCAAATCAAGTATCTTGACTTGGCTCGCGAGGTTGTCGACATGTGGGATGTGGACACAGCGATCATTGTACCGATAGTCGTGTCGGCCAATGGCTTAATAGCCACGAGCCTCGACCAACACCTTAGGAGGCTCTCGTTAGGCGGCTGGGTCAAGGGCCTGATCCAGAAAGCAGTACTGCTGGACACGGCTCGTATTGTTAGGAGGTTCCTCTCTCTGGAGCCCTGACCGCCGGTAGTTTGGACCCTGTTCCCGATACCGGTGGGCCTCTATTTTTTATATTTTTAAATGTTTTTTTTTCTTTTTTGTAATTTATGTTATAAAAATATTTAAAAATGTAAATAATAAGAAATGTACTGAATAAAGGAGATAATAATAATAACGTTTATTGGTTCAAATAAATTATGTTAACAATATGAACACTGTCACTTAAACTAGGTTAAGGTACCTGTGCTATAAGCAACAGTAACAATTCGTGGTTGATCTATTTATTTAAAAATAATAATTGTGCAACAATCCGTTACTATCATAAATTAGTTAATTAGATATTAGGACATAATTAACTTTACAACTAGACAATAAAAAATAAAAGTAACTAAAAGTGGAATATTTGGATGAGACGTGTGTTTGTATGTCTGTGTGCGTGTGTATCTGTGTGTGTGTGTGTGTGTGTGTGTGTATGCCTGCGTGTTTTGGAATGTATATATGAGTGAGTGTAGGTAGATACATAGGTATGTGACCTGTAGATTAGAAGTTGCTTGTGTTGAAGGTTACTCAGGAACACTTAAGAGGTTTTCAGTTTCTTGATAGTTTAATACAACTAACAAGTTTTTAATTACTTTTTTAAATTTAAAATGCCGTATTTTCTTTAGGGACACATTTTTACTAATTTTATTGTAAATATAGGGAGCTATTATTTAAGGGAATCTTTTTGCAAAATTTGTCTTGTGTGGAATGGTTTTGAATATAATATATTTTCTTCTTCTATTATCTATTTGAGAGCTGTTATTCGGTAAATGCGTGTGTGCATAAATAAGATTGCGTAATAAAAACAATTGACGCACAGTGAGGACATCAAATTCTCTGTATAGTCTTGCAGTAGGATATAGCCTTGGTTTGGACATAATTACTTTGATTGCTCTTTGTGCTCTTTCAAGCTTGAGAAGAAATGTCTTGTGAGACCCACCCCAGACAGATATACAGTATCCCAACACTGACTGACAAAGTGAATGATAAACTATTTTCAGAACATTTAAATCCTCTATATGGCGTAGTTTTTTAAAAATGGGCATTAGTTTACGAATTCTATTTGTCAGAAGTTCAATATGGTAATGCCAGTTAAGGTTTTCATCAACCCAGACACCTAGATATTTAAGCCTATCAACTCGATCGAGCTGAGTACAGTGGCACAGAGTGCTGTTATTACTTTGGCAGGTGTGGGCTCTTATTTTTATTCTATCTGTTGCTGGCGCTCCTGATTTTGTAATAGAGAAGGTGAGATATTTAGTTTTATTAAGGTTAATAGTTAGCGTATTTTTATTGAGCCAGTATAGAATCTGCTTAATGCCACTTTCTGTGATGTCAGTTACTTCATCCCAAGTTTTACCGTGAAATACTACTGCCGTGTCATCTGCAAAGGTAACAATTTTAGCATTTTGCAGATGAAAGTTGCACAGTTGATTAATGTACATCAAAAACATTGGGGGGCCAAGTACACTTCCCTGTGGGACTCCATATGTTATTTGAGCTTCTTCACTTACATATGAGGCAATTTTTACACGTTGGGTTCTTCCATTTAAGTAACTAGTGAATATATCCAAGGCTATACCCCGTATTCCCATATTTTCCATCCTAGCAAGTAGTTTGGGGATAGAAACAGTATAAGTCAAATGCCTTCGCAAGGTCCAAGAATACTCCAATACATTTAGATTTACTGTCAAGTGATTTAACAACAGTTTCAGTCAAAGTTCTTAGAGCATCTTCTGTGGATTTACCAGGAATAAACCCAAATTGATTTTTTGACAACAGTTTAAAAGTTCTTAAGTAATTTGTTAATCTTTTGTTTAACAGCTTTTCGAGTATCTTGGACATCGCTGGAAGGACCGATATAGGTCGATAGTTGTTGACACTGTCTCTATTCCCCGACTTAAATATAGGATGTATGAGCGCTGTTTTGAAAAGCTTGGGGAATACTCCCAAGTGGAGACTCAGGTTACATATATATATAATAACAGGTGTTAGCACACCACTCGCAGTTTTTAGTAACCTATTTGAAATCCCATCTGTTCCTACAGCGCAATCATCTTTCAGGTTCATTATAATAGACAGTACCTCTTCTTCGTCAGTGTCAAGCAAAACAAAGGAATTTGTTGATTGTTCACCTGAGTCTTGTTTCGTTATTCCATTACCATCCATGTTGTCTATATTTTCAGCTAGTTTCTGTCCCACGGTTGCAAAGAATATATTGATTATATTAACAGATTCATGGGGGCTTGGGTCAATTTTTAGTAGGGATTCGTTATTATCTTTTTGTTTATTCAGAGATGCTATTGTTTTTATTAATTTCCAGGTTTTTTTAGAATTATTTTTAGCCTTTTTAAATTCTAGGTTTTCATATGCACATTTTACTTTTTCAAGAATTGTTTTAAAGAAATTTCTGTATCTAGTGTAAATAAGTTTTATTTCTAAGTTTTCTGGGTTCTTTCTAACTTTAGTATGGAGCTTATCCCTGTGTTTAATGCAGCGTAACAAACCCGGTGTAATCCATGGTTTAATTATCTTTTTTTTATGACTGGTTGTTTTAGTTGTAGTGTTGTTATTTATTATTTTTATAATAGAATCTATAAGAAACTTTAATGCAATATCTACGTCAGTACAACTGTAAATGTAATTTAAGTTAGATTTTTCTAATTCCGAGATGACTTTGGGATAGTTAATGTGGGTTATTGTGTGTTTGTTACAGTATTCTGATAATTTCTTGCCCAGCGACAAACAAACTGTATAGTGATCCGTTACAGTTGTGGTTATTACTGTCGTATTACATCTTAGTACAGATTTTATCATTACATGATCCAGGCAATTTTGTTTTCTTGTTGGAAGCAGGTGACCGGGTAGTAGACCATGTGATGCCATTAAATTCAAATATTCGTGAGATCGCGGTTCGTTGCCGATTTCTTTTATATTTATATTAATGTCGCCTATGACAATAATGTTTGGATAAGAAGACAGTGATTTCAACAGAGCATCCAATGATTTTAGGAACCTTTCAATACTGTAGATAGGAGGTCTGTACACTGCAACAATAACCATATCAGCTTTGATTTTAATGATTAAGCAGTTAGCGTCCTCCAAAATATGCTCAAAAACTAAATACTGAAAACAACTCTTTATGTACACAACTACGCCTTCATTTTGGGTCTCATGACCCTTCGTGGAATAATATGTATAGTTATTTATTATAGGTAGTGTGTTAGTATTTTTTTGCCAACATTCAGTTAACACTATTAGGTCGAAATCCAGCTGAATTTGTGTTAAAAGTATTTCGAATTGAGACATATTACAAGAAATGCTTCTGATATTCTGGGATATAATGTTGAACCCACTATGCATGGAGTTTAAATGCGATTTAGCCTCTTGAATATTGCATAACTTTATTTTTGAGACTTTGTAGTTATCTATCTCATCTGTTATTTCTTTTGTAGAACACATTAAAAATAGTATAATGAGTGAGGCACGACTGGAGGTTTAGTTTTTAACGTAATTACAGCATTTGAGTGTAATTTATGTTTTATAATAAAATTATTTTTTAGTGTTATCATGTGATCATTTTGTAAGTGTGTTGTATCTGGGATGTATACATATGTTCCTAGTATGAGTGTGTGTGTAAGTGTCAATGTATGTGATAGGTACTTGTTTGAATTATGTCGTTTTTGTCTTACATATAACAATACTTTTAAAATAGAGGCAATAATACGTGTAATATTTTTGTTAATATAAACCAACTTTTTAGAAATACTAAGATTAGCGTACAAAATAATATAATA
The DNA here is from genome assembly GCA_945859665.1 of Anorthoa munda. NCBI lineage: Eukaryota > Metazoa > Arthropoda > Insecta > Lepidoptera > Noctuidae > Anorthoa > Anorthoa munda. Next base: position 815,692 of record OX243918.1, read on the forward strand.
AAAAATGATGATTAGTCATTTACATTCTTTCAGAGACTCCAAGTGTTTTTCTGTTCTAACAATCAAGTGGGGGTCTCCTATCTTCTTGCGCAAGTATATCTTACCGTTAGCAGTCCATGCAAATGTGTAATTTTCAGCCTTGGCAAATTCACGAGTTAGATAAAACAATTTTTTGGTTCTGAACGTGAGGTATTCTGATACAAATATAGGCTTTGTTTCATTTCTTTTATCTATGCAGGAGGTATTCAGGGTTGTGGGTTTATTCTTTGTATTGTATTCCCTCACTGCCTTCAGTAAATTTGCTTTTATTATTGGTGTAGAAACATCCACAACCACCATAGAGTTAGGTTTATTTTTGCTAGTCCTGCGGTATATATCTCTCACGTTGCTGAGGTCGAGGTTTGAATTTACTGTTTTTGAAATACATAATACTGCCTTCACAAGATCATCCTTAGATTCTTGATCCTTCTGCGGAATATTTCTAATCTCCAGTTTTGATAAGCAGGACACACGTTCTAGTTCTTCGATTTTTTCCTCCAATGTTTGAATTTTTTCGTTTTGATCGTGTTTTATTTTTTCTATTTTATCTATTTTCACTTTAATCTCGTCATATTGCTTAGTCACAAACTGTATAGAATTTTTAATTTCCTCATTAGTCTTCTGGATATTGCTGAAGGTATCTTGAATTGATATATTTTGCGCCTTAACTTCCGCTACATCAGTAGAGATCGTAGCCAATAAACCTCTTATTTCGGCTTTAAACAGTTGCATATCCTCTCTTAAATCGTCATAAGACGGACGGCGACGTTTTGTTCTGATGGTAATTCTTTGATCAGTCGTATTTGGTACGTCTGATTCCGACTCAGGAATCGTCACATTACTTGAGGTTGGTGGGGGGCTCTGCATGCTTATGAACTTGTGGCAGCGAGTAGCAAATGCGTAACAATTATAATCAGCAGAACGATATCACAAGCAGCGAAATAGGCACTTTGCAGTCGTGCAAAAACAGCGTAATTACACCGCAAGCATTTACAATAGACAGCGAAGCTTAGTAATTAGTTCGTAGCGCATAAATACCTCCGTAGCAGACTCGTAGCAGGTTCGTCGTAGCGCGTAGCCGTGACTCATCCGCTGAGCGCGCGCGTGCCGTAGTTGTCGCTAGTTTCAATGGCAGTGCTACGACTCGCTTGGTGCAATAGCTGGGACAGTGGATTGCCGCGCTTGTGGGTACAAGTTCAAATCTCACTTCGCTCCGAGGTAATTTAGGCGAAACTTCGATTTGCAGTTTGTCTCTTTCTTAACACGCCCAGTAGGAGGAGTGACGCCGCAAATTGACACGAGAGTGAGCAGGAATCAAGAATTTGGTAGTTTAACCAATAGGAATTTAAAATAGAAATAAACTTGAATTTACTTTGTACGGACTGATACACACGTGTGCTCACGACAGCGACCAACGCGCGAATGATCTAGAATCTACTACATGTTCATATTTTAGATTAAGTACCCATTAATAATGTACAAATACCTGTTTTTTGAAATAAAGTTATTATTATCTCCTTTATTTATTTATCTTTCTTATTATCTACATTTTTAAATATTTTTATAAAATAAATTAAAAAACAAAAACATTTAAAAATATAAAAAATAGAGGCCCACCGGTATCGGGAACATGGTCCAAGCTACAGGTGGTCAGGGCTCCAGAGAGAGGAACCTCCTAACAATGCGAGCCGTGTCCAGCAGTACTGCTTTCTGGATCAGGCCCTTGACCCAGCCGCCTAACGAGAGCCTCCTAAGGTGTTGGTCGAGGCTCGTGGCTATTAAGCCATTGGCCGACACGACTATCGGTACAATGATCGCTGTGTCCACATCCCACATGTCGACAACCTCGCGAGCCAAGTCAAGATACTTGATTTGCTTATCTTTCTCGGCTTTCACGAGGTTCCCGTTATGCGGGACGGTAATGTCAACAATCATTGTACGCCTCTCGATTCGGTCCACCACCACAATATCAGGCTTATTGGCTACAATAGTCCTGTCAGTGATGATGGACCGATCCCAGTACAATGTGATAAAGCCATTTTTGAGAACTGGGTCGGGCACATATCTGTAGTACGGTACCTCCGATGCCACAAGAGTGTATTTCAGAGCGAGTTGCTGATGTATAATCCTGGCTACAAGGTTGTGCCTATGCAAGTACTCTTCGTTAGCTAGCCGAGAACAACCAGAGATAATGTGGCGGATCGATTCACCCGGGCGGTGACATGCCCGACAGATGTCAACCGTGCCATCCTTCACAATAAATCTTCGGTAGTTATTCGTCATGATAACTTCGTCCATAATTGCACAGACAAAACCTTCGGTTTCCCCAAAGAGGTCACCGAAACGCAGCCAGGCTACGGACGCTGACTGATCTACATCGGACCCATGTAGGGCCCGGAAAAAGCGTCCGTGGAGCTCCTTACTCTGCCATACCTCCCTGCGGTCGTTAGTATCAAGCACTACAGGCTTGCGCCAGTTCTCATTTGCCAAGGAGAGCGGGGTGAGTCCCTTATCCACTGCCACTACATCTCGATGCATACCCACGTCGGCGTGTAGAAAATATTCTCTGAGATTGCATATCTCGCGGTTGTGGAGGTTTTTGGCATTTAAAAAGCCTCGGCCTCCACACTTCCGCGGGATATACAATCTCATGACCGACGATCGTGGGTGATGCATTCGATATGCAGTCAGCAATGTTCGGACCCGCCTATCCAGGGCGTCGAGTTCGGTTTGAGTCCATTTGAGTATGCCGAAAGAGTACATCAATACCGGCATGACCCAACCGTTGAAAGCGCGCACCTTGTTTCCGCCCGAAAGAAAGCTATTGAATACTTTCTTCAGGCGGCCAAAGAAGCGTTCCTTCAACGGTTGGGTCATGCCGGTATTGATGTACTCTTTCGGCATACTCAAATGGACTCAAACCGAACTCGACGCCCTGGATAGGCGGGTCCGAACATTGTTGACTGCATATCGAATGCATTACCCACGATCGTCGGTCATGAGATTGTATATCCCGCGGAAGTGTGGAGGCCGAGGCTTTTTAAATGCCAAAAACCTCCACAACCGCGAGATATGCAATTTCAGAGAATATTTTCTACACGCCGACGTGGGTATGCATCGAGATGTAGTGGCAGTGGACAAGGGACTCACCCCGCTCTCCTTGGCAAATGAGAACTGGCGCAAGCCTGTAGTGCTTGATACTAACGACCGCAGGGAGGTATGGCAGAGTAAGGAGCTCCACGGACGCTTTTTCCGGGCCCTACATGGGTCCGATGTAGATCAGTCAGCGTCCGTAGCCTGGCTGCGTTTCGGTGACCTCTTTGGGGAAACCGAAGTTTTTGTCTGTGCAATTATGGACGAAGTTATCATGACGAATAACTACCGGAGATTTATTGTGAAGGATGGCACGGTTGACATCTGTCGGGCATGTCACCGCCCGGGTGAATCGATCCGCCACATTATCTCTGGTTGTTCTCGGCTAGCTAACGAAGAGTACTTGCATAGGCACAACCTTGTAGCCAGGATTATACATCAGCAACTCGCTCTGAAATACACTCTTGTGGCATCGGAGGTACCGTACTACAGATATGTGCCCGACCCAGTTCTCAAAAATGGCTTTATCACATTGTACTGGGATCGGTCCATCATCACTGACAGGACTATTGTAGCCAATAAGCCTGATATTGTGGTGGTGGACCGAATCGAGAGGCGTACAATGATTGTTGACATTACCGTCCCGCATGACGGGAACCTCGTGAAAGCCGAGAAAGATAAGCAAATCAAGTATCTTGACTTGGCTCGCGAGGTTGTCGACATGTGGGATGTGGACACAGCGATCATTGTACCGATAGTCGTGTCGGCCAATGGCTTAATAGCCACGAGCCTCGACCAACACCTTAGGAGGCTCTCGTTAGGCGGCTGGGTCAAGGGCCTGATCCAGAAAGCAGTACTGCTGGACACGGCTCGCATTGTTAGGAGGTTCCTCTCTCTGGAGCCCTGACCACCTGTAGCTTGGACCATGTTCCCGATACCGGTGGGCCTCTATTTTTTATATTTTTAAATGTTTTTGTTTTTTAATTTATTTTATAAAAATATTTAAAAATGTAGATAATAAGAAAGATAAATAAATAAAGGAGATAATAATAACTTTATTTCAAAAAACAGGTATTTGTACATTATTAATGGGTACTTAATCTAAAATATGAACATGTAGTAGATTCTAGATCATTCGCGCGTTGGTCGCTGTCGTGAGCACACGTGTGTATCAGTCCGTACAAAGTAAATTCAAGTTTATTTCTATTTTAAATTCCTATTGGTAAAACTACCAAATTCTTGATTCCTGCTCACTCTCGTGTCAATTTGCGGCGTCACTCCTCCTACTGGGCGTGTTAAGAAAGAGACAAACTGCAAATCGAAGTTTCGCCTAAATTACCTCGGAGCGAAGTGAGATTTGAACTTGTACCCACAAGCGCGGCAATCCACTGTCCCAGCTATTGCACCAAGCGAGTCGTAGCACTGCCATTGAAACTAGCGACAACTACGGCACGCGCGCGCTCAGCGGATGAGTCACGGCTACGCGCTACGACGAACCTGCTACGAGTCTGCTACGGAGGTATTTATGCGCTACGAACTAATTACTAAGCTTCGCTGTCTATTGTAAATGCTTGCGGTGTAATTACGCTGTTTTTGCACGACTGCAAAGTGCCTATTTCGCTGCTTGTGATATCGTTCTGCTGATTATAATTGTTACGCATTTGCTACTCGCTTCCACAAGTTCATAAGCATGCAGAGCCCCCCACCAACCTCAAGTAATGTGACGATTCCTGAGTCGGAATCAGACGTACCAAATACGACTGCGACGCCGAAAGAGTACATCAATACCGGCATGACCCAACCGTTGAAAGCGCGCACCTTGTTTCCGCCCGAAAGAAAGCTATTGAATACTTTCTTCAGGCGGCCAAAGAAGCGTTCCTTCAACGATTGCTTCATGTCAGTAGTGCTGATACCTAACGCTTCCGACATACCCAAATACTTATAGGTTTCGTTTGGAGAGAGGGATCTCAGATTTATAGAATCCGCGAGTTGAATTCCTACGGATTCCACAATCTCCCCTCGCTTTACATTTATGACCGCACATTTGTCCAAACCAAACTCCACCCTCCAGGTCATCCATATAAAGGAGGTGAGATATAACCTGACCACCTCTCCTCAACCGATAGCCTAGCCCTGAATTCTCCAGCAACATGCTTAGAGGATTCAAGGCTAGACAAAACCAAAGTGGACTTAAACTATCGCCCTGGAATATACCTCGCTCGATCCTTACAGGTTCGCTATTCCTCTGGATATTTCGAAATCCTTTTTTTTTTTTTTTTTTTTTTTTTTTTTTTGGGTGGGTAATCATCCAATGACTTCTCCCGCTCTGGGTGAAGCGGGAGGGCGTGTCAGACTTTTACTGACTAAAACCCACCCGTGTTCCTTCAGTTGCTTGTGCCAGGGCCGCGGTAACTCTCTTTCAAATTTATCCGCGACCCTGACAGGCATCGGCCCTAGCGGACCCCGTCAACTTTTGCTGACATCTCTTTGAGGCGCGCGTGGAACACTACGCGCCGTCGACTCGGGCCTGGTCCTTATCGGACGGCGAGCTACCCATTACTCGCCGTCCGCAAGCCCGCGCCTACGGTGGCCGGAAATCGCCTTGCGACTCCCGACGCCCGGGGCGTCTCCTGCGGTGGCTAGGGGCGTGAGGGCGTCTCCGTTGTGTCTCCGTCACGCGTTCCGCCTCCTCCTTTGCGAGCATTACTGCTTCGCTGAAGGAGGTGACGGCTTCCCATGCGCTCTCGCTCCGTACTATGGCCTGAACCAGGGCCGGACGCGAGAGGTCGCCACCGCTGATCGCCTACACGAGGACACGGCGGTGCTCCGCCCAAGCGGGGCAGACCTCCACCGTATGCTCCACCGTGTCCTCCGGGCGATCCACACAATGGTGACACCCGGGCGTTTCCTCCCGCCTTATCCTGAACAGGAACCTCCCGAAGCAGCCGTGTCCGGTGAGGACCTGCGTCAGGCGGAAGGTGAGGACGCCGTGGCGCCTCTCTAGCCACTCCTCAAAGAGGGGCCTTATCGCCGCAATCGTGGCGTGCCCAGCACTGGGTTGCGATAGTCGCTCTCTCCATGACGCCATGAGATCCTGCCGGAGCTCTGTCCGCCGGGCCACGATTTGTCGCGGCAACGGAGTTTCGCCCCGGCGTTTCGCCTCCTCGCGCCACTCCCAAATGTGCACGAGGACTTTTGCCTCCAGATCCCATGGCGGCAATCCGGCAAGGAGGCTCGCCGCCTCACCGGAGACCGTGCGGTATCCCCGGACCAGCCGGATGGCCATGACCCTTTGGGACGCGTTCAACCAGCGGGATGGTCGCCGTCTCAAGGAACGCGCCCACACCGGTGCGCCATAAAGGGCCATGGACCGCACGACCCCCGCATAGAGCCTCCGGCAGGAGGCGTTTGGACCCCCTAGATTGGGCAGGAGTCGCTTGAGGGCAGCCCCGGCCCGCTCCAGTCTGGGAGCCAAACGTCGGAAATGCTCCACGAAATTCCACCGGCTGTCGAGGACGAGTCCCAGGTACTTCATCGTCGACCCGACGCCGATGTGAACCCCTCCTACCGTTATTTGGGAGCCCGGCGGTGGCGCGTTCCGAGGACCATGAAAACACATGGCCTCGGACTTGTGCAGGGCCACCTCGAGTCCCAATTGCCGGATCTTCTCAACGACTATCGCAACCCCACGTGTAGCTAATTCAGCCGCCGCCTGGTGCGACCTCCCCTGCGCCAGGACCAGCGTGTCGTCAGCGTAGCAAATGACGCTGACGCCGCTAGGGAGGTCTGCGCGCAGCACCCAGTCGTACCCGATGTCCCACAGATACGGCCCCAAGACCGATCCCTGTGGGACACCGCACGACATCTCTCGCCGGTTCCACTCTCCCTGGTGACCGGGGTAGATGACGGCCCTGTCCGTCAAATAGGCCTCGACCACGCGACAGAGGTAGGGCGGCACCCGGTGATACCGGAGTGCCTCCCTGATGCAACTCCAGGGCAGGGTGTTGAAGGCATTGGCGATGTCTAGAGACACCGCCAAGACGACCCTACCCCGGGCCACTGCATCCCCCGTCGTGAGGGCTCGCACGCGCATAATGGCGTCCACCGTAGAGCGCCCTCTGCGGAAGCCAAACTGGTTCTCTGCTAGATCCGGCCCCACTCGCACTAGCTGCCCGACGAGGCGGTCTGCAATAACTCTTTCAAAGAGCTTGCCCACCTCATCAAGCAGCACTATGGGCCGGTAAGCGGACGGAGAGTCCGCTGGGCGCCCCGGCTTCTTAATGAGGACCAGTTTCCCGGTCTTCCAGCGAAGTGGGAACTGGCCCCTCTCCAAACATGCGCTAAGGAGTCCTCTTAGTCGAGGCCCGAGAGCCTCCAAGGCCAGGACCCAGGCTTTGCCAGGTAAGCCGTCGGGTCCTGGGGCGGTATTTTTGGCATTAAGCCTACGTACCGCCACTCTCAACTCTACTTCGGTCACCTCCGGAGCATCGTCGTCGTTGTCGGCGTTGTGGTCCGCATCGGGCACCGCAAGAGGCGGAGTCATGGGCGGAGGAGTATGTTCCCCTTGCGAAGGGAACAGAGTGCTTACCACGTCCTCCACGAGCTGCGGCCGGAGACTCTGCGTCAGCGGGGGAGCCCATGGGCGGAGTTTATTCCGCACCATTTTGTAGGGGCGTCCCCACGGATCCCTGTTCAGAGTCTCCAGTGACTCCTCGCGGGCCAACCCCTTGGCCCGCTTGATCTCTGAACGAAGGCTGACCCTCGCTACTCTGTACCCCTCGTACAGCTCCGCCTCAATGGCTTCCGTATCCGGAGGACGGTTACGAAGCCTGCGGTGCCTGGTGTACCGGCGTCGCGCAGCAACGCACGCCTGGCGCAGAGCCGTAAGCTCCGGCGACCACCAGTACACCTGGCGCCGGGCGCGTCCTGGCTGGGCCCGGGGCATTGCCACGTCACATATCTCGGACATGGCCTCCCGGAACCACTCCGCCTCGTCGTTGATGTTAGCAGGCCTGTCCGGTGATGACACCCAGGCCTGCACAATCGAGGCTTCCAGGAGGAGCTCCCGGTCCAGCTGTTTCAGCGCCCACCGCGGACCACTCGGGGTCTGTCGGGCCGGCGCGCTCGAGGTCTGGGTGGAGACGTCGAACCGGATATACCGGTGGTCGGAATAGGTCTCCACCTCCTCCATAACGCGCCAATCGACGACACGCGGTGACAGAGCGGGGCTGGTGAATGAAATATCCACCACCGATTCGCCCTGCATCCGCACACACGTGGGGACAGAACCCCGGTTGAGGACGACCAGGCCTGTCTCCAGAGCCCAGTCTTCCACCATCCTGCCCCGTGTGTCCGTATACCGGGGACCCCAAGCCACATTCTTGGCATTGAAGTCCCCGAGGACGAGCACAGGGAGGGAGCGGTACCCAACGACGACGATTTTCAACTCCGCAAGGGAGTTGTGGAACTCGGTGAGAGTTCGGTTCGGGGAGAAGTATACCCCCACCACGGCAATCTCCCCGAACCGTGCTGCTACACAACCCTGTCCCCTCTTGACACCCTCGATGGTCGGGGTGCCGGCAGCGGCTGACGAAATTAGGGTCACTGAGCCACTCAGATCCTCCACCCATCCATCCCTGGGCGGGACAAAGTACGGCTCAGCGACCACGGCGATGTTAATCGACCACTGCGCCATGCTCTGGAGCAATAGATCCTGAGCAGCGGCGCAGTGGTTGATGTTCGCCTGGAGGAGGCGTAATGGGGCCGTTATTGGCACTCCATTTCAGCCCCCTCCTGAATCCCCTGTGAGGATCCTGCCGCGGTGGTTTCCGAGGCAACGACGGCTGTGGGGGTGGCAGCAGTGGCGGCAGTGGCGGTGGCTGCGACGGTGACGGCGGGTGCGGCGGTGACGGCGGGTGCGGCGGTGACGGCGGGTACGGAGTGCTTACCCCTGCGCCTGGCCTTGGCAGGTGGAGCGCAGGTCTTGCTCCCGGCCCGGTGATCGGCCGGCTTGCCAGCTGCCGCACATACGACGCAGTGCGGCGTGGCATTGCACGAGCCGGCCTTGTGACCGGGCTGACCACAGCGGAAGCAATGGTCACTTCGGTCCACCTCCGAGGTGCATTGAGCTCCCACGTGGTTGCCCACATGGCAGCGGAAGCACCTCAGAGGTCTGGGGTCCAACAGTTTCACCTGCGCGGAAACCCATCCCACCAAGAGCCTTCGGCCCTCCCCGGCTAATTTTTGGGCTGCCGAGACGGGGCAGCTCACCGTAACGGCTCGCATTCCCGTGGCGTCAGGACGTATGATGCCTGCCCTGACCTGCTTGGCTAAGCACCCCCCAGTCCTGGCAACGGCAGCCACCACCTCTCCCTCCGTTACAGAGTCGTCCAGGCCCAGAATGCGCATATCTGCGCATTTGATGGGCCTGGACACTTGGACCTCGTCTGCATTCAAGGACGCCTTGAGCTTTTCGGCCAGAGCGTCGGCGGTCGGGCCATTGGCCGCACCGGGAACTTCCAGAATCCGGGCTCCAGTCGCGGTGACCCTAACCCGGATGCCCTCGGCGACGCCGAGCTCCTCCAGATTCACCGCCGCCCTCGCTTTAGAGAGCACATCGCGGTAGGATACGCCCTTCTTTGCCGCTTCCGGCTGTAGTGTAATCACTACAGCTGTGGTTTTCGGGGCGCGGAGCCTAGCCGCGACGCTTCGCTCCTTGCGCCGCTTTCGCCTCTCTTTTCTTTTGGCCGCCCTTGCTGCCTTACTCGCCTTCTTCTTGTCCCCGGCCACCTGCCATTCGGCGTCGGCCGTAGGAGTTTCAGGAGACGGCAAAGATTGGGGCGCCCGACCTGCTACCCGGGCTGGGGCCCTCGCTGCCTGTGAAGCCGCTCCGCTCCCTTTGGGTGCCAATTTGCCTGGTTTCGCTGGGGCCGACCTCGCGGTTCCCGGCATGGCCCCGCGATTAGCCTGTTCCGTCGAGCCCGGTTTTGCCGTGGCAGCCGTGGCAGCCGCGGCAGCGGCAAACGAGGCCACCTTCTGCTGGCCCAGGGTCGTCTGGCTCGCAGCTAGTGGGGGGTGCAGGACAATGGCCTCCAGAGCAGAAAACCGACTCTGGAAGGCAGCCAGCTCCTGCCGCACCAGGTTCAGAACCCGGTCTTCTGCTGGTAAGGGCTGACCTTGCCCATGCTGCGCCCCCTTCTGTGGCATCTCCCGGGGGGTGGCTCCTCGGAGCCCGGCCAAGTCCGCTCGGAGCTTCTCGTTCTCCTTTTGGAGAAGCTCCATGTCGGCTTTCAAGCGGGTGACCTCCGCCCGCATTTCGGATATTCCATCCGACGGAGGCCCGACATGATTTGCCTTCGCTGCTGCCATAATGGAGGCCGTGGCCGCGGATATGGCCTTGTCTTTAGAGGACTTATTCCTCTTCAAGGCCACATCTCGGATTGCGGCTCCCACGACCTCTGCGAACCTGGCCGCTCGCTCCGAATCCAGCTCGGTATCCAGTTCACCGCCAGAAGACCCCGAAAGGACAGCCCTGCAGCTGGTCAATCCGGGGTGGCCCACCCCTTCGGCAAGCCTCTCGGCTCGCTGGACAGCCTCCTGGGCGGTGAGCCCCCTCCCCACTCCTCTATCTCGGCCACTACCCCGCTTACTGGTGGGGATCTTCCGGGCCGAGGCCAGCTCGTCATCAGAGGGCGAGCCCAGGCCATCCCCCGACTTGGGGCGCTTCCGGAAGAACCTAAGGTTCTTCGCAGCAGCCCCCACCTCTTCGCACTCTGAGCTCTGTGAGCCCTTTGCGTCAGATGCGGCGTCGGACTCCGACCCCGCATCACTCCTCACCTCTTCATCGGTTTTGTTTTTATAGTTTTTTAAATTTTCCATTTTGTTCCTACGAGTAAATAACATTTTATGTCTCAAAATCTAGTGGTTCGCACTAGAGACTAATTTAGCTACCCATTAGTCAAGCTATCAACCTCCCTCACGGTGCGCCGCCGCTTGGAGGTTTGGGGTGATTATTTTATAGAGGTTTTCTTCCTCGCGACCCGGGCGATTAAGCCAAGACCCTCGACCCCCGTCAACAGTCAGAGACATGACCGTGACTATCTTCGGGGCTACGAGATTAGCGATGGCAGAAGAAGGAGAAATACTTCCTCCTGTCTGCCCGGCGGCAGGGTTAGTGCACACCGAGCCCGCTCTTACTCCGCCGCTGTGCGTCTCTGCTTAGAGCGCAGAGGGACACACGTTGGAGCGTTCTTCCGACCTCCAACCTCTCTGACAGGATATTGGCATACGGGCAACGAGACCCCTTAGGCACATAGTACCTAATGGGGAGTCATTGCCCGTACCCCAGGGTGCACCGTCCCGGAGACTGGCCTTCCCCCCGGACGCATCCAAAAGGGAACTCCAGCCCACGGGCACACGGGGAGGTTTCCTGTCCAAGCACCTCATATTTCGACATCCTGGATAGCGAAGGACTGTGCTCCATTGCCCCCATACACGATTTCAGGAAGGTGCGTAGAGTTGTATCTATTTTATACAATTCTAGCACCCTCATGAGCCATGTATGAGGCACCGAGTCATAGGCCTTCTTATAATCTATCCAACATGTCGACAGATCCTTTCGGGAACGCCGAACCTGTTGGCTAATGGCCATATCAATAAGGAGTAGCTCCTTAGTACCGCGGGACCCGTTCCTACATCCATTCTGAGAGACCGACATGATCGAGTTATCGTCGACGTGTTTATTAATTTTAACTCTCAAAATGGATGTAAGAACCTTATAGACCGTTGGTAAACATGTAATAGGTCTATAATTTTTGGTTTCCGCGGTGCTACCAGACTTGTGGAGCAGGTGGGTTATTCCTGTTGTAAGGAACTTGGGTAGCGAACCAGACTCCAAGGCTGCCTGGTACTGAGATGCCAAAAGAGCGTGCGACCTTTGTAGCCACTTGATCCAAAAGTTGTGCAGCCCGTCCGGCCCTGGAGATTTCCAGTTCGGCAACGGACGGACTGCACGGGCTACATCTTGGGGGCTGATCGTGATAGCCCCCATTTCTTGTATTGGATCGCACGCTCGTTCGACCTCCCGAGTCCATTCACCTTCGGTGTGACTGACAGGCACCGACCAGATGATGCGCCAGAATGAACACATAGCGTCATCATCCGGCCGGCACGTATCAGTCACACCTTGGTCGGGTCGCTCCCAAGCACGATAAACCCACCTTTCATTACTTTGGAATGTACGATTCTGGGTGTATCGATCCACTCTCCGCCTGTACCTACGAATACGGTTTGCCCATGCAAACACTTTTTGTTTCAGGAAGTCGATGCGCTCTGTGATATGGTATATATAGTCTCGGGGACTGACATCAGTGCCCGAAAACGCCCGTCTCACAAAGCGCATAACTCTTGGGCGATTATTACCCTCCCTGAAACAAATTAGTTTGCCGATGAGTGTTCTGGCCCCACCAATACGACGTTCGATCCTGCACTGCCAAGCCGGCACGGCTGGTTTCGGTCGTGTAGCCCTGTCATCTGCAAATTTGACGTGGGCTACACGACATGCCGCTACCGCCGCGCAGTACATGATCGAATGTGCATCAGTGAGGTCTTCGCAGTTATCAAAATAGTTTGACAACTGCGAATCCAGAACAGCCACCAGCGCCCTATTTTTGTTATGCATGGGCAAACGAGGTAATCGTGGCCTAAGTTCGGGAGGCATGTAACGATATTCCCGAATAGCACACTCCAAAGCACTCCTCAGTTTCTCATTGCACTGGGTACTTACGTTTGTAACCCTGTCACTACTCTCCTCGTCAGCGTGGATGGAATTATGGATGGACTGTGGTGGCACCACAGCCTGCGACAAAGGGGCAGTGACACGGTTACCCATTTCCGTTCGGAGGCGATCAAGTACAGTATCATCCAACATACGATTACGCTGGATGACCCGCACCTGATCCGAAAGTCGTTGGGCCGAAACGTTGACGGCTGGCTCAAGCACCTGAAACAAAGAGAGCATCCGGACACGGTACGCGGTCAGGTTGTTTCCTCCCTCTGTAGCCCCAAAGTATGCGCGCATGACATTTTCGTTAATGGATTGTGTCCATTTCATGCGCTGCACACTTCCGCCGGGTGCTGGGACCCTATCAGAGACCGGTAAGCCTCGAGGTCCTAAGCGGTCCGGCGGCCGGCGTCCTCCCCGTCGACGCGCAGGTGGTGGTGTCGTCGGCGGAGAGAAGTACTCGTCGCTCGAGCTCGACGCAACTGCCACGGCCGGTGTCACAGCACTCACAGTGGGGCTGGTTTCCGGCGGCGGCGAGGCGGAGCTGGGCGACGAGGCCGGAGGTGGTAGGCTTGCTTTCCTTGCGGCGGCAGCTCTCGTCAACATCATTATATCTTATTCATTCCATTTTATCTTGTAATTTTCCTTGTAATTTGCGTCTGTCACAGACATGACAGACGTCATTGTTGTTCTTGGTTTATTTTTAGGTTTTATTGATAATTTCTTGTGTTATTTTAAGTTCTCTTTATATTTGTTTGATATGAGGTTTCTAATTTTATGAATTTTATGGTGATTTCGCCGAAAATATATTTATTTGATTTTTTATTTGAGGAACAGAAAATTAGACATTTTGTTGACACAGGGTTGCCATTATTATTATTATTATTATATTAACGCCCGAGGACGGTCGTATGTCAGTCCGGCCGTGACGGCGCTTCGACGTCGAATTTAAAAAGTCATAGGCAAGAGTGGCTGTATGGTCGCGAGCGAGGCGCCATTTTTGAAGAACAGACTGTTTTGAAAAAGGGCGTCGACGCACCATGTCTGCGACGAATCGCTTTCGATTGCCTCAATCCAAGTGATTTATTTAATAAGATTCGTGAAATATTAAAGACTAGAGACTATTGTTTTAATATCTGAAGGTTAATTTGAGTGATATTGTGATTAGTGAAGAAAAGCATTATAATAGTTGATTTTCGAAAGTATTCGGTTTTATTAACAAACTTATATCCACGCCCTGCAAGATGAGTTCTGATAATGGCCCTGCTGCGCCTTTACACTTATTCATAAACACCATAGAAATATAAAATACAGGAGAAGTGGCAAGGAGGCGTGTCGGTGTCCGCGCGACGTGGTCTGACTGAGCATGTCATAGACAAATGGCCGTCTCCGCGAACTAGTGCGCTTTTGACCGTGATCGTGTTAAGTTATAAGAATGCCGTGTTGTTCAGTGGTTTCTTGTAAAAACCGAAGCCAAAACAAAATTTTGTAACTCATGGAATCACTTACTATACGTAAATACAAGTATTTTACTATATATGTCTTTAAAATCATGAAAAACAACAAATCGTAAAATATTTCTTGCTTCGACTATGTTATTTTTGTTTTCAAATAGCACAGCGACTGTACTATTTTTACATTAAATACATTGCTTCTTAACCACCACCTAAGTTTGTCGCTGAGTGACTGGACAAGCAATGTAAAAATCACATAACGATACTTTATTAAGCGGTTGCATCGCGTAGTACGGCCGCTGCTCCTTGCGACGAGTTAGTAATGTGCTTGTGCAGATCCACTAACGTAGATTTTCGACAATAAAGTCGATTGACGAATGAAATATTACTTTTATAGTTTATTTTTCAATTTGTCAACCGTTTTAACCCGGTTGGAAGGTCGATGTGAAATAAAGTTTATTACTTATTTTGATTATACAGCGTAGTAGAGAAATGCGTAACAACATTTTGTCAAAAATTGCCACACTAGTAATAGATAAAGTGCTGCACAAATTCCTCGACTCTACAGGTCACTGAGTATACACCATAGCAGGGTTCAACAATACCTCCTGTTTCAATACTCTATGGCAGCCTTTTTTTTTTTTTTTTTTTCTCTGGGAAGAAATGCATTACGCATACCCGCCCATCGGGGGATGGGGGGGCTATGTGGCACTCCCCGGGCTGACTGACCCGGTATACCCACTAAAATAACCCAGCGGCACTCCCGCATCGTCTGAGTGGAGGAGGACTGGGAAACCGCGATCTCTTCCAGGTTGCCTGGAAGAGATCGCGGAATGCGATAAGGCCGCCCATTGTATATTATGTAGTATTAAGTTTCTTTTTTTCTTGTTTATTAAGGTGTACAATAAAGTGTAAATAAATAAGTAAATAAACCGGCACAGCCTTTACTTCCAGTCCTCCGCCGACGACCGCCCGCCTTTACAGCGGGGCCTTCACGCCCCTCCCTTAGTGAAGGGGCCCGGGAACGACCGCGAGTGCCCGGCCGTTCCCGCCCAACGAGGGTGGTGATTGGTGCAATGCGGACGAAGGTGCCCCCGCACCATTCGTCCGCTAATCACCACCAGGAGGAGGGAGGAGACGATTATACAACCACCTTCTCCCTCCCCTTCTCCGCCTGCGGAGTGGCGGCGCGAGAGGATCGTCCTCCCGCGCACGCTCCGCCGCCTCCTTTTGCGACATCACGACCTCGCAAAAGGAGGCAACCGCCGCCCAGGCCTCCTCGCTCCACAGCATGGAGTTGACCACGCCGGGCAGCGAGAGGTCCTGCCCGATCACGCTTGATAGGGCACGGCGCAGCTCAGCCTTGACAGGCCGGATTTTTGATTGTTTGAATGTTTTGATTTACTTAATAATATATATTTTTAGGTACGTATATATGTTTATTTTTACTATAATATTTTCTGGACATGCTGTTTTTATGTTATTTTTTTTCAGGACGCAAAAAAAAATGATAATAAACGGGAGCATCGATAACTTTCCAATTTAGTCAATCACTAGCGTAAATGTAAAATAAATTGCTTTTGCACAGCACAACGATATCGATCGATGTTTTTGTGTGGGTAAGTTGTACGGTGCATGGTAAATACACGCTGTGTTTGAAGAGACAAGGTTTATAATTGATTGTGTTAAGAAATGATTTAAGAAATGCGGGTGTGTGCGCGACTGCGTATCTATTGCCTTTACTGAACTGCAAGTGTAGTAGTTGCCGTGTGGTAGGGGCAAACTGGAGACACAGGTTTCCGATATATTTTCGTCTACCGGGCATATTATTAAGAGCGAACTCATGATATTTAAAGCAGCAAGTTAACAACGTAACAGCACGATTCCACCTGTTACGCTGTGCGGCAGACCTCTAAAAAGAGTTGCAAATTTTAAGTATCTGGGTCATTGGGTCTCAGACGACTTAAAAGATAATGTTGATATTGAACGGGAGCGCAGGTCGCTGGCTGTTCGATGTGGGATGTTGGCCCGCAGGTTTGCACGTTGTACGGCTCAGGTTAAGGTGACGCTTTTCAAAGCCTACTGCCAATCCTTTTACACGTGCAGCCTGTGGGTGAACTTCACGCAGAGGGCATATGGTGGCCTGCGCACACAATATAACAATACCTGCCGGATGTTGATGGGGCTGCCGCGTTTTTGTAGCGCGTCCGGCATGTTTGCCGACGCGGACGTTGATAGTTTTGCGGCCATCATGCGCAAGAGATGCGCATCTCTGCTACGCCGTGATCGCGCCAGCCCCAACACCATTCTTAGAGCGTTAGCTGATAGGACTCTCCGGTCTTGGGGCGATGGATACGACTGCACGCAGTCAAATAGAAATTGGGATCGGTGTGTCTCGCACATTTTAGAATAAATGTTACTAACACTATTTTATAAGTTTACATTGTTACTAACAAATATGGAATTGTTTAAAAGTGATTCTGAAATAAAGTTTATTTAATTTAATTTATATCTCCTTGTTTATTATATCTATGCTCCCGATACATCCCTAACAGTGCGCATCAGGCAGGTCTGCCTGTAGTATAACAGCTATCTAGACCAAATTCTTCTAGTTGGCTGCACCGAGCATCGTACCGGAACACGGCTAGGCCGCTTGGCGGTACGTCTTTGCCCGGTGGGTGGTCGCAAGCCTTCGGCCAAAGCCTACAACCAGTAAGTGACACCTGATTTGCACCACCCGGGGACCACGTGTAGGGAATCAACTGGGGTACACTCCTACAGACGCAGGTGACTCAACCCCCAACATTATCTCACAAGCAATTAAAATATCAATAAATAATTATGTCACAAGCAATTAGAATGTCAAAGTCAAAATAATCAAATAGTATGTCAAATTAATCAATAAGTCATAAACATTATTAGAATGTCAAATAAATCCAATTAAGAACTATAATGTCAAATAAATCCAAAAATATGTCACAAACAAATTAGAATGCCAAATTAATCCAACATTAAAATTTATATTATAGACACAATTCATTATTATATACAATACTTGTTCAAAATTCTTTCTCAGTGAGGTATTCGCTAATATTATATTATGCTATATGCGCTAAAAAGCTTCGGAGCCTGTTTTTGAATAATGAAAGCGGCAATTCTTTCCATTGCTTAGGTTATTTATTATAAATGACCGAAGCCATGCAGTAGACACTCTTTCGCATCATTGCCGTTTTGGCGGGATGAGAAAATAGAAGGCTATTGTCGCGTCTATTACGTGGAATTTCGTCAACCAGACGCTTAAATCGATTTGGGTTCGATTTCACAAACACAGCTACTTCCATTATGTACAGACTATACTCCATTTATTATAACATTAGACAAAAGAGGCTCGCAGAAGCAGGAGTACGAAACCTTTTATTTTCAAGTCAAGTTCAAATAATTTTAATAAATAATGTATGTGATTTTTTGTAAGTAACAATGTATGGCATACATTAAAGCGTATTCTATCTATCTACTCTTCACGATGCTTGGATAGATTACATGAAATGAAAATAAATTTGTAACAATCAGTTTATTAGAACAACTTTATCACAATATGGCCGTATTATGTTTTCAATAAACCAAATAAATACGATACAAAACACCACTTAACAATTTAGTCACTGCTACCATCAGTCATCACAAATTATAATAATTAATTGACATGGGTGGTAACAAAAGTCATAATTTTGACTATAATAATAAAGTGGCCCTAAGATCTTTTTCCTCAAAGGGAATATTTTTGTTTTTTAGCCACTCCTGAATATCTGCCTTTCGTGTGGCTGTAGTTGGCAGCTTATAATTTTTTTTATTAATTATTATTTTTTGAAGTAAATATACAACTAAACATTCTGTGAATATTTCAAGCGTCTACCTGTTGCCGTTATTAATATCGAGCAAAAAACGGCAAAAATATAACGTTTGTTGTATGGGAGCCCCCCTTTAATATTTACTTTATACTGTTTTTAGTATTTGTTGTTATAGCGGCAACAGAAGTACATCATCTGTGAAAATTTCAACTGTCTAGCTATCACGGTTCATGAGATACAGCCTGGAGACAGACGGACAGACGGATCGCGAAGTCTTAGTAATAGGGTTCCGTTTTTTCCCTTTGGGGACGGAACACTAAAAACACGTGCAGCCACAACTTATGAACGGAACAGGTAACATTTTAGATTTGGTTGAGTATAGTGACATGAAAAACGTTTCCGGTACTGTCCGCCCCTGCTTCATTTAGATTTTAAACATTGACACGACATTATTTTATGTAAAAACTAAGTAATATTAAATGAAGGCCTTGTAATTTCAGAAGGTAAATAGGTTAAATAGATGCAATTAAGTGTGAGAGCTGTTATTTAAAATGATTATATTTAACTCCACATCAATCTTGACTATAATAGTGTTTGTTGTATTTTTATTACAAAGTGTGCACCTAAAAGAGCCTTTTTTAACTTCTGTCTAATGCTATAGTAAATGGAGTATAGGTAGAGTCAAGAGTGAATGGGTTTCTTCTAGGCAAGCGTGCTTCACCGTCGACCTCATCATCGCTTACCATCAGGTGAGATAGTGGTCAAGCGCAAGCCTATAGACAATAAAAAAAACTGCATAGTGAAAAATAACTTTATTTTTGGAAGTCGGTGTCTTTGGTAGGTACCAATTTTTTGCGTTATGACACCGACTTCCAAAAACAAAGTTATTTTTCACTTTGCAGTATTTTATTTGGAAGTCGGTAGTATTTTTTGCAAAAAAGTTTTTATATTTTTCGCTTTTTAGTTGTACCTACCTAAAGCGCCAGCATAGATTACCCGAATATCATGAAACTTGAACATAAACGGTGAAATGATGATGAGATCTGCGTACCCCTTAAGAGCGTACTGGCGTGATGTTATGTTATGAAATGGTATAAACAATGAACATAAATGGGATTGCAGTAATTCCGAAAGGTTTGCCGTTATTTATTGAAGAGTTCTGTTGTATAATCTCTGAAGTCCTTAATCAGATCTTTAACAATTTGGGAACATACTCTTTAAACAAAAAAAGAATTTTCGAAATCGATCCCCAAATGACGGAGATATCGGTGAACATACATAAAAAAAAAGAAAACTTACATGAAGTCTTACATGAATAAGATAGAACCTCCTCCATTTTGGTAAGTCGGTTAAAAATATAGATGGTCAATTCTACACTAATATTATAAAGCTGAAGAGTTTGTTTGTTTGAACGCGCTAATCTCAGGTTGGCATGGTTAAATTCTTTTTGTGTTGGATAGTCCATTTATCGAGGAAGTTTCTAGGCTATATAACATCACACTACGACCAATAGGAGCGGAGTATAAATGATAAATGATGCAAAACGGGCAAAATTATTCCTTTTTGAGAGCTTCCGTTGCGTGCGCTGCGTAAACGGTTTAAGTTACGCAATAATCATGTTTGTAGGGTAAGTAGGGTAGGGTGAGTAGGGTAGGGTAGGTAGGGTAGGGAGGTAGCCAGTTGACGGGAGCGATGCCGCGTTGGACAGCTAGTCATCATCATCATCATTTCAGCCAAAAGACGTCCACTGCTGGACATAGGCCTCCCCCAGGCGTCGCCACATTGACCGATCCCATGCGTCTCACATCCAGCGCCTTCCCGCAACCTTAACCAGGTCATCGATCCACCTAGTGGGAGGCCTTCCAACATATCGTCTTCCGGTTCGCGGTCGCCATTCCAGAACTTTTCGGCCCCAACGGCCATCCGTTCTGCGAGCAATGTGCCCTGCCCACTGCCACTTAAGTTTGGCAATTCTTCGGGCTATGTCGGTAACTTTGGTTCTCCTGCGGATATCATCATTTCTGACGTGATCACGCAAGGAAATTCAGAGCATAGCCCTCTCCATTGCCCTTTGAGTGACTTTAAGCTTTCTGATAAGGCCCATTGTGAGCGACCACGTCTCGGTCCCATAGGTGATCACTGGCAACACACACTGGTCATAGACTTTTATCTTGAGACATTGCGGTAAATTGGACGAGAAGATACCACGCAACTTCCCGAACGCCGCCCAGCCGAGTCGTATTTGACGGTTGACCTCTTTCTCGAAGTTGGATCTACCCAACTGGATCGTTTGTCCCAGGTAGACATAATCATCTACAACTTCAAGTAAAGAGTCTCCGATCTTGATAGGAGTGGGTGTTACATGGGCATTCATCATGACCTTGGTTTTGTCCATGTTCATTTTAAGACACACTCTTTCGGAAGCGCTATTGAGGTCATCGAGCATTGTACTGAGGCTCTCCATGGTCTCAGCCATGACCACTATGTCGTCGGCAAACCGAAGGTGAGTGATGTACTCGCTATTAACGTTGATGCCAAGCGTCTTCCAATCTAGAACCTTGAAGACATCCTCCAGCGCAGCAGTGAACAGTTTCGGAGAAATGACGTCTCCCTGTCTCACGCCGCGCTGGAGAAGGATTGGTTTCGAGGTCTGATCCTGAAGACGGACTGACATGGTGGCGTTTTTGTACAAACACTTCAACACCTCAATGTACCGGTAGTCGATCTGGCACCGTTAGAGAGACTGCAGTACAGCCCAAGTCTCGATCGAATCGAAGGCTTTCTTGTAGTCCACAAACGATAAACAGAGAGGCAGGTTATACTCTTCGGTCTTCTGTATGACCTGCCGCAGCGTATGTATGTGGTCTACGGTGCAAAAGCCTTTTCGGAATCCGGCTTGTTCGGGAGGCTGGAAATCGTCAAACCTGCGCGCGAGACGATTCGTGATGACTCTTGAAAACAACTTGTTGACATGGCTAAGAAGTGAGATGGGCCTATAGTTCTTCAGTCGGGCATTGTCGCCCTTCTTAAAGAAGAGTACCACCACACCCCTGCACCATGCCTGTGGCGTTTTGCCCTCGAGTATGACGGCATCAAACAGCTTCTGAAGGGCCTTAAGGACCGGTTTTCCACCCGCCTTCAGGAGTTCAGCCGTGATTCCGTCATCACCCGGCGCATTGTTGTTTTTAAGCTGTTTCAGAGCCATCCTAATCTCGTACAGGCTGACGTCCGGGATATCTTCGGTATAGTGTCGGGTCAATCTAGCTCTTGGGTCAATTGCTAGACTCGCAACGGGCTTGCTGATTGATGTGTACAACTGCCCATAGAATGTCTCGATCTCCCTCAGAAGCTTCGGTTTGGCGGATACGATCCTGCCATCGTCGGTCTTCAGTCTCGTGAGCTGGCTCTGCCCAATAGCCAGATCCCTTGAAAATACCTTGGAGCCTTTATTTCGCTCAATCGCGTCTTTAATACACTCGGTGTTAAAGCGGCGGAGGTCTCATTTCAAGGATTTAGAGATCTGTCTATTGAGCTGCCGGTATTTGCACGCCTCATCTGAAGACTGCAGGATCATCTCACGCCTCTCCTTCATAGGCTTGAGAGTAGGATCAGAGAGCTTTTTGTTTCTATCTGCACGACGGGTCTTGAAAAACTTAGACCCGACCGTATGGACAGCTTCCACGAACCCGTCATTGTATTCGTCCACTGAGCTCCCTAGGCACTCGAAACGATTCTGGAGTTCGAGTTGAAAGCTCTCGGGGTTTTGGACCTGGATCTGTGCTGGACAGCTAGTAATTTAATAAAATACGATTTACGGCATTTTTTCAAACTTAAATATTCACAGATTTATCTAAAACTATCTGTTCCCCGCGGCTTCGCTCCCGTGGGCCACCACACGGGACTCGTTTTCGGGATTAAAAAAATGTCTATGTTACTCAGGAATAACGTAGCTTTCTATTGGTGAAAGAATTTTTTAAATCGGTCCAGTAGTTTCGGAGCCTTTTTGATTTCGGCCGCAGAGCATAGGGAGAGCGGCTAACACAATACCGAAACTCCTCCTCCCCTGCGACCCCACCGCGTCCGCCATCAGACGGTGACGACCCCGTCCGGGCCGCGGAAGGTAGGGAGAGCGGCGCACCGCAATACCGGCACTCCTCTCCCGCTGCGGGCTCCAACCCTCAGCCGCGACATCGTATGGGACCTGGGAATCTCCATAAGACATCGCAGCCCGCATCAGTTGCGATGTCGCCTGTAACTAGTCATAAGTCATAGGTAATTTATTTCTTAACAACATACATTGTGTAGAAAAAATAAATAAAATAGAACATAACCATTAAAAAACCGGCCAATTGGGAGTCGGACTCGCCCACGAAGGGTTCCGTACCATTATCGCAAAAAATAACGTTTGTTGTATGGGAGCCCTACTTAAATATTTATTTTATTCAGTTTTTAGTATTTGTTGTTATAGCGGCAACAAAAATACATCATCTGTGAAAATTTCAACTTACACAGTTGCAGTAGCTGGTTCATGAAATACAGCTTGGTGACAGACAGACAGCGAACTCTCAGTAATAGGGTCCCGTTTTTACCCTTTGGGTACGGAACCCTAAAAAGGATCGATTAAATTGAGTGAAAACATAAAAAATACAGTAACATCACAACATTCAACTCTCAGTAGTCAGTCAATCATTTATAAATAATTTGATTTAAAAAATAGAGTCAAATATAAATTTCAGTACCAGTAATTATAGAAAGATCAATAGTGTCACTTATATTACAATAGAAAATTTAAATATAATAATAATTTACTTTCCATTTTAAATTCATCAAATAAAATTGAATTAAATAATAATAAAAAAAACAGTTTAATAATGTCCCACATACGACACGAAAAAGCGGTATAATGATTGTTAGCGATCTTTATATTTAATAGCACACTAAGTGATTTTTCTATGTTGGCAATAATTTGTTAATATTTTTACGCTTGCAACAAAGATGGACTGCTTTTTGTCAGGTTGGTAAACGATAAGCTTGCACTTCTCGTTTCTCGCCCATTCCGAGGTTATAAATAGTGTGGCTCATGCCATCAAAGGCAGTCTATTTTTGATCGAGGCGTCATAAATAAGTATTAGGGTAAGTGCTTTATAAACTGTATCCTATAAACTGTGTTCTATAAACAATGTTCTATAAACTATTTTCCATAAACTGTGTTCTGTGTAACTGTGTATTTGATATGGGAATACACTGGGTGAGTAAACCCTTTTAAGCATTTTTATTTACATCGCCATCCCCGCTGAAATATCCACACAAGATTTTAGTCTTTCAAGTAAAAGACAACATGATAATAATCCAAATTCTGTCTAAATCACTACAGTCAAGATAAAAAAAAGTTAATGTCGCATATACAATTACAAAATAATAATAAAAATATTAAAATTGCTAACACATTAAAAATTCAATGTGAAAAATTTAATTTAAATTTATAAGTAGACCAATAATGTCACGTATCCGATCCACCAAAAAATAATAATAATCCAAAATCCATTTCAAAAGCATATCAGTCATAAAAGAAAAGAAATGAAAGTTTTTTTTTTTCGCGGGTATGTGTGAAAAAGAAAAGACGTTCGTTTTTTATAGTAATTTATTTAAAATATAATTAATAGTAATCAGTGAAAATACTATTTAATTTACTACAGTAACTAGTAAGTGGTAAAATACACACAATCTTATCATAAATGCCACCTGCCAGCTGATCACTACACTGTCCCTAAAATATTGGTCAGCACTACACAAAAAGAGGTATGTCTCAATACGCTAAAGTCCTTTCTGCTCAAAAAATCCTGCAGGAGAACTTCATCAAGAAGATGAGTGAACTTGAAGCTCAGATCCAGGGTGCTGGGTCGGCTAAAGTTAGCACAGTGGCAAAAGTCACTGATGAATTTAGGACGTTCCGGAAGCTCATATTCTCCATGTTTGGCCTGCTCAGAAGTCAGATCAACGAGTGTGCCAAACAGATTAATGGTTTGGAGACCATGCGCAGGCGGAAAGCATTGGTGTTCCAGGGACTCGCTGAAGTTGAGAGTGAAGACTGTAAGGCTGTGATCTTGGATGTGCTAAAACCTAAGCTTGCCCTCAACAATCTTACAGCAGCTCAAATTAAAGCCTGTCACAGACTTGGGGCCCCAAGCAAGGAACATGCTCGGCCTATTCTCGTATGGTTCGACACGGTCGACATCAAGGCTTCAATTTGGAAGGCCAAATCCTCACTAAAAGGCACCAAGATGTCAGTCAAGGAGTTCTTGACGAAGGCCTGGCAAGATATCTTTGGGAAGGCGCGTGAGCACTTTGGTATGTGGTCGTATTAGACTCAGGATGGCGTCATCTACATCAAGGCCTCCGATGGGAGTCGGCACAAAGTTACATCAACTAACGAGCTGAAGCCCTTATTAGCCAAGTACTCTAAGGTGCTGTCTGTGATTCCAACTACGGGCGGAAGAAGTACGGATGCTGCCGCGAACCTGAAAACACGTAAGTAGAAGAACAATTTTTATTGATTGACATTATGTTGTGATCATCCTGAAGGTACAGGACACCCTTAGTGACTTTATTGAATTGAAACAAGTTAGAAGTTAAATGGGGACTTAATAGCGATAAAAGCTTGGTCTGATAGGTTCTATGTTAGGGGGGTTTGGTTTCCGCACTTAGTCCCTCAAATGGACTTTTGTACGTGGGCCATGGCGGCCGTTGGGTGGTTATTCCAACCAGCCCACCTCCCTCCAGAAGTCAATTAGAGCTCCTGGTTTCTTCAGAACATCCGTGTAAGATCTGGGTGACCCGAGGGTTTGTGCTCTTATCTGTGTGACACCTGTGCATTCAAAAAGAACGTGCGCAACGGTTTCCTCAGCCTCCATGCATGCCCTGCACAGAGGACTGTTCGTTATGCCTATTGTGTGAAAGTGTTTGTTGAGTGAGCAGTGTCCCGTGATGGTCCCCGTCACCTGGCGGAGGCCATTCCTGTCCAGGCGTAAAAGACGCCTGGTAAGCCTACTATCCAAAGATGGCAGAGCTTCTTTGGATTGCCTGCAGCCCGGTGCCGAGGCCCACCAGTTCTCCGCCTGTGTCTGGGTGAATTCCTGTAGCCACCTGCGTATCTGGTTGAAGGGAATGGGTACAACAGGTTCGGGTCCATAGACCGTCGAGCTGGATCCGCGCCTCGCAAGCTCGTCAGCCGCGTCGTTGCCCAGCGATCCACTGTGTCCCTTTATCCATTGTAGTGTTACCGTGTTACGGCTAGATACCGTTATTTGTTCTAGCGCGTTGTGACATTCTAGTATTAGTTTTGATGTAATGTATTTTTTACGTAAGGATTGGAGGACTGATGCGCTGTCGGAGAGAATCCGTATGTGGGTGTCCGTAACCCTCCTGGCTTCTAGGGCATGGACCGCTTGTATGATGCCAACACACTCCGCCTGATAGACGGTGTTGAACTCTCCTAGCGGTCTGGATATATTTATATTGAAATCGTATGAGAAGACTCCGACTCCGGTACCTGAGTCAGTTTTCGATCCGTCGGTGTATATTCTCATCTCTTTCGGGCCAGAGTAGTCACATTCTTCCTCTGTGAGTATTATGTTGTAGTGCCTAAGAAAGTGGTGTGATTTCGGGGCTTTGTCACATGGTGATGCTAACATCGGTTTACGCTTGATCGCATCATCCTTTATGCGTGTGTGCTTAATTCTGGAGTCTTTATTTAGGGAGCCTGACAGATGGAGTCTAAAGGTGGCTAGGGCTGCCTCCTCCCTCACAATTAGGTGTAGAGGTGGGAGTCCCAGCATTGCCTGTAAGGCGGCAGTGGGTGTGGTTCTCATACTACTGGTGATTGCAACACAGGCGAACCGCTGTAGTTTTTCGAGATCTTTTTGGGCTGTGCTGAGGTCTGTCCTGGGCCACCAGACCAGCGAGCCATATGTAATGATTGGTCGGATAACTGTGGTGTATAGCCAGTAGGTGACCATGGGGCTAATCCCCCAATTCCTGCCTAGCAGTCGTTTGCACTGCCACAGGGATATGCTGGCTTTTGTGGTGATATGGTTCATGTGTTTTGCCCAATTCAACTGTTTGTCCAAATAAATGCCCAGGTACTTGGTTTCTGTTGAAAGGCTTAGGGTTGTTCCGAAGAAACGCGGTAATTGCAGTGTCATCGGTTTTCTCTTCTTAGTGAAGAGAATTAGTTCAGTTTTTGTGGGGTTCACTGAGAGTTGGTGCTCGTTGCACCATTCCTCTACTATTTTCAGGGCTTGACGCATGAGATTGCATAGGGTGTTTTCGTGGGTCCCATTTATTATTATTGTTATGTCATCCGCGTAGCCAACGGTGAAATAGCCTTTATCGTTGAGTGTTTTGATGAGGCTGTCAGCTACCAGGTTCCACAGAAGTGGCGAAAGGACGCCCCCCTGTGGACAGCCCTTCGCGACGATGGCCCTTGTAGTGTCGTTAACCGTGACTTGGACCGCTCTCAGTTTAAGCATATTGGTGATCCAGCCCCCTAGGGTCGGGTCTATGCCGTGTCTGTCGAGGGCCGTGTTTATGCTGTTGAACATGGTCTTATCGAAGGCGCCCTCAATGTCAATGAAGGCAGCCAAAGCTGAGCATTTGTGGTCCACTGCGCATTCAATTTTAGAAACCACGTTGTGCAACGCGGATTCTGTTGATTTGCCTGTGGAGTACGCATGCTGTTGTTTGTGCAGTGGTTTTTCTCGGAGAGGCCCATCACGGATGTGCCTATCGCAGAGTCTTTCGAGGGTTTTCAGTAAAAAGGATGTGAGGCTTATAGGTCTATATGCCTTGGGTTGTGTGTAATCAGTTTTACCGGGTTTGGGTATGAAGATGACTTTCACCTCACGCCATCCGAGGGGTATGTATCTTAGTGCTATGCAGGCCCGATAGATCTCCAACAGCCATGGCGCGAGGTAATCTACCCCCCACTGTAGCAGGGCTGGGAAGATGCCGTCCAGCCCCGCTGACTTGTATGGCTGAAAGGTGTTGATAGCCCATTTTATCCGGTCCACTGTTACTATATTATGGGCTCTTGACCAGTCTTGTTCCGTTGGGGTCCATTCGGGTTCAGTCTCCCATGTCCTGTTCTCCAGGACTTGACAGTCCGGGAAGTGAGTTTCGAGAAGGACCTTGCTGGTTTCATAGTCGGTTTGTGTGTATGAGTTGTCGGGTTTTTTCAGCGCGCCGAGGGATCGGTCCTGATCAGTTGATAGGATTTTCCGTACCCTTGCGGCCTCATTATTCGTTTCAATGGATTCACAGAATTTCCGCCATGCCATCCTCCTGGCGGTTCTAGTCTGTTTTTTGTATGCATATTGGGTCTCTTTGTATATCTCCCAGTCTTCCGGGAGTCTCGTGTTTTTTGCTCTGTTAAATTGCTTACGCAGCGTCTCTCTGAGTTTACCAAGTTCAGCGTTCCACCAGGGGTTCCTCTCGTTCCTGCTTTGTGGCGCTCTTGATTTACAGCATGCGTGGTAAGCTTCTGTTAGGTATTTGGATAATTGCGTTACGGTGTGTTCTAATTGTGCTTGGTCCCTTACGGTACCCAGTGCTGGATGTCCAGCTAGTAGTGATGCCAGAAGGCTTTTGAACCCGGGAACGTTGGTACGTCTCGGGTTTCGCCTTGGTGCGGGTTTTTTGGTGTTTGTGGTTAGTGTAAAGCGGATCCTTCTATGGTCTGAGCAAGAAGGCTCGTCCGATACGTGCCAATTAGTAATAAGGTTTGTTGCGTTTTCTGTAGCAAGTGTTAAATCTATGATCGTTTGTCCCCGGGCAGTGACCCAAGTGGGTTCTGTGCCGCGATTAACAATGTTAAGATTAGTAGAGAATAAAAAGGTGGATAGTACCTCTCCTCTGGGGTTCGGTGTGACACTGCCCCAGAGCGGGTGGTGGGCGTTTGAATCGGTACAGATAATCAGGTCCAGACCGGCGCGCTCACAATGCTGCACCAGGTCAGCCAGCTCCTTTGGCGGGCAATCTGTGTCCTCACCTGGCATGTATGCCGAGGCCAGTACGACATTTGGAGCGCTGTCTTCGGTATGGAGCCTGACAGCTGTCAGGTCTCTGGAACAGAATTGGGTTAGTGACGTAAAGGGAATTTCTTTGGGTATGTAGATGCAGGTTCTTGGCTTTTCTGAGCCATGTGTGTTGAGAATTATCTTACCTCCGATGTTACCGAGGCCGCATATTCTATTATTCCTGATCCACGGCTCTTGGATCAGTGCGATGGTTCTGGGCTTTACCTCCAGTGCTCTGCGTAAGCTAGCCGTGGCAGTTTGGCTATGCTGGAGGTTGGTTTGGATGATGTTGAGGGGTGGGGATGGAGGTGTGGTGGGGTTAGTCGGTGGTGGATCCATCAGATAGTCCCTCCATCTCCACCTCTCTGTAGTTGTCGTCATGTCGGTCACCCGGTGACGAGGCAAGGAGCTGTTCGCTCCAGCCAGGTGACTCGGGTGGTATGGAGTCAGCGCTATCGGCCATTACCGTACGGGCCATGACCTCTTCGAGGTGGGTAATGTCCGTATAGCTTGTCGGGGTCGTCGTCGGTTCCGTCGTTTGCTCTGATGGGTTTCCTTCCGTGTTGTCAGTCTGTGTGTCAGAGGGTCGGGTCGTGGGCCAGAAGCGCACGTATATCGACCCCAAGAGGTACGATATCCGTCGCTCCCGCCCCACGACCTTTTCGGCTTCCTCCGGTGGCAGCCCCAGGGTCAGGTAGGTCCCGTGACGGTCGCCACCGACGGTAGTCGCCCTGTACAGTGACCACCTGCTGATGTCGTACCAGGTATTCTGACGGATCAGAATACCATGGAGCCTGCCCACGTCACCTCTATAACGAGGGACGAAGAGCGAGGCTCGGACACGGGTGGGCACGTCGGTCTGTTTCATCACCGTCAGTGTAAGGTCGTTGTCGGGGAGTTTGATGAGGGGAACATTCTGGGTCAGCCAGGTCAGAGCATAGTCGTCTTCGCACCACAGCTGCACCGTGCCCTCCGCTACCCTTGGGTATCCGCGGAAGGCCGGGAGCGGTGTCGTCGAGTCTGTGTCTAACATTCTGTCTTCTAGTGCTGTCTTTATGTGTTCGGCCTCCTGTATGGTCAGCTCTCTGCCGGGGTGGGGAAGGCAGATTGCTACCGCCAGCCGCGCAGGAATATCCTTCGTGGCCCGCGCGTAGGTCCTCTGCCCCCCCTGAGCCGAGTGGATTCGCACCCGCTTGGCGTCCCCTTGCAGTGTGCTTGGTGAGGCCGTGTCGTCGGGGCGCTCCCTCTTTAGTGGCGCAGTTCCACTTGGTCCAGGTGTCGGGTTTGGAGAGCGTGGCGTGGTCTGTTTAGCTTTGCGCCCAGCACCACCGCGCTTGCTCCTGGTGTGTCTTGGTTTCGGTCCGTCTTGGGTTCTGTCAGTGTCTTGGGGTCGGTTTGCGACCCTGGCAGATTCTGTCGCGTCCGGTCGCTTTTCGCGCTGGGTTACTTCCACGCGTACTTGCGACCGGTCGTGTGGCCCCGCGTCCGGCTGCTTTTCGCGCTGGGTTGCCCCTTCGCGTACTTGCAGCCGGTCGCGTGGCCCCACGTCCGGCCTCTTTTCGCGCTGGGTTGCCCCTACGCGTACTTGCGACTGGTCGCGTGGTTCCGCGTCCGGCCGCTTTTCGCGCTGGGTCTCCCCTGCGCGTACTTGCGGCTGGTCGCGTGCCACTCCTTCAGCGTCCGATTGCGCTTCGCTCTGGCTGGTGCCGTCGCGGGTGTCGCGCTTTCGGTCGCCTACTCTCCTCTCGCGGGCCGTGATTTTTCCGCGCTTGTTACGCGAGCGTACTCCGTCACCTACAGCCGGGAGAGTTGTAGAACTGCCAGTTCCGCTATCCTTCCCCGCGACTGTCTGTCTGTGCTGATCTGGGTCGCTGTCTGGGTAATTGGTGCTGTTCCGCACGACGTTCTGTTGCCAGGGGTTCGTGGGGGGCATACACCGTGAAGCGGGTGTCGCAGTCGGGGTCGAGTCAGTTGGCGCGTTGGACGCAGCCGAGGTCTGGTTTATGGGCGCGTTTGTCGCAGCCTGTGTTGTGGGCGCTAAATCAGCAGCCGGCCGCGCTGTAAAGCGCGGCATGAGTTGGTCGAGAACGCAGTTTGATGCTCCCCCCATAATACGCTGGGAGCTAACCGCCGAAGCGGTGTGGGATTCCCCGGCTTGGCCGGGACCCACCTGGGTAGTTACTCTTTCACTCTGCATGTTCATGACGTAGGGGGTGGGCTTTTATTGGGGTTCGAGGTTACCCTTCCTCGGGGACCGACGGGAATAGGGGGATAGGAGGGAGGGAGTTTAATGGATAGAGGTGTGGGTTTCTTGGGGGTCACCCTAGGCCTGGGAGTTGACCTAGGGATTTAAGGATCGACGGGCTGTGTATGGATAGGGAGGGATGGCTTGTTTAGGTGGTGGGCACATAGGAGAGTGGTGTATAGGTTACCCTAGGCCTGGGATTTGGCTTTCGGGAACTTCTCTTGTCCGGGATCTTTATATCAGATGCCCCGACCGCAGGATCGCCAAACGGCAAAGGTAGCCGCCGTCAGTCGATCCCGCAATCGGAGTTGGGCTATCCGCAACCTGCCCACCCGCTCGGTTGCATGAGAAGAAGTGCCTGGCAGTCCGGGTCGCCCCACCACGGATGTACGTATACATTCGCGTTGGGTCGACCCAGCCTCCCCCGAGTGGTCTGATAGGTTTGGCGTTGCTGTAAACCCCAATAAGTGCCAGTCGATCATCATTGGGAGTCCTCGCAGCATCGCTAAGGTGGATGGTGCAACTTTGCCACCTGTTCTGTTCAAAGCACTGACGTAAAGGACCTAGGCTTGCGCATCGATAGTACCCTTAACTGGCGTACTCAAGTTTTTAGTGTCAGTCAGAAGGTCACTGGAACTCTGCGGGCTCTGTATTGTTTAATTTTTTTTTGCCTTCGAACACGATGATAATGCTTGTGCAGGCCCTAATTTTTCCTATCATCGATTATGGTGACGTGTTCTATTATGACCTGAATGCAGATATCCTCAAAAAACTTGACCGTCTTCTAAATTACTGCATTCGATTCGTTTTCAATCTGCGTAAATATGACCATGTCTCTGCGCATCGGTCACTTCTAAAGTGGTTGCCCATACGTCAACGCAGAGAGCTAAGGGTACTTACTACCTTGTTTTCATTTCTTATCTCTTCCAATACCCCTAGTTTTCTAACCCCTCACTTTCAATATACTTGCGCCAAACTCAACAAAAATCTTCGCTCTTCACATAACCGTCTTCTTCAATGTCCCACTCATCGCACTGACTCATTCACTGTTCTTTCTTCGTTCAGTCCATCTCTCTGTGGAATGCGCTCCCCCAAGAAATCAGGATGGCAACCAACCGATTGGCATTCAAAGTGAAGGCTCGCGAGCACGTTCTTAAGAAGTTGGCAGTAGTATCGTCACAGCGATAATGTTTTCCAAATATCTGCTACTACTAACTGTTTAAGTATATTCGTGTATTTAGTATTTTTTTTTTAAATGCATATTTTATGTATTTTATAGTATATATGTATATCTTTGTATTTGATTAAACCCACCTTGTCGTGATTTGCTTTCAATATTGCACCTACCACTGGTTGTCTCTGCATCACCCAAAGGTTGACTGGTAGAAAATGCCTAAGGCATTAAGTCTTCCTCTGTACGATTGTGTGCATGAAGTATTAAATAAATAAATGAAATAAAAGAAATGTAATGTCAACAAAAAAAAACAACAAAAGTGTTAATATAAGCGATTGCCAGTCATTTATTTGTCTTTTTCGATTGTGAATACAAGATCTGAACAAAAATCTGCCCGGTTTTTATTTGCCCGTTTCAATCAGAAGTGGTATACACAAAAAGTAAGCTTCGTTTTAATAACATATCCTCGCCACAACCACAAGATCACCCTGAATCTGAAGAAAAGTCGAACAAGTTTGCGTTATTCACGGACTGAACGACAGTACGAACTTCACGGCGTGTGCTACACTCTGCCGTCGACCCAAATGCACGCCGAGCAAGACTACATCAAACTCTTCAATATGTGCTGCGAGTGACTGCAAGGAGAGGTCCTAACAAGGTCCGAGAGCTGCCAGGAGCCACAGCTAGTCTGTCAGGAGCCACAGCCAGTTTGCCAGGTACGTTGTCTTTCTCATTCCCATATTCGCAATATCAATAACTCTAATTCTGGTCAGGCCATAGCCACTTGTTTTACTCGCCGCCATATTCTCAATAATAAAGATAAAACTAATTTGCATAACCAGCATCCGTGTATTACTATGTTTTTACGTAAAAGAAACAAAAGGTATAAGGATAGTAACAGATGACGTTCTATTAACTTTAAAACTTTCGCGTTTAATAATGGAAAACAATATATCACGGGAATTTAACGCGATGATTTAGATTTTTTATTTACCTATTTAACCCGACGTTTCGACCGTGTTGCAACGATCGTGGTCCCGGGTAGACTGGTGTCTCGGTGTACTGGCTCCGTTGGGGCAGACAATTATTCCTCTACCCTCACATTTCTACACACAACACTGACCGTGTCCTTATTCTGTAAGTTCACCGATTGCACAAAGCGAGGTAATGTTTTTTGAATCACTGGATTCCACCGCCGTGGATAATTTGTAACCGTCATCTCGATTGATTGATAAAATGTTCCATCCAGAGATTAGCTAGTACCGGGGCAACAGGACTACCCATGGCGACACCATCAATCTGGAGGTAATGTTGACCTTGGAATCAACCCGTATATAGACGTAAGACATCCTTAGTTACGCTTATCCTGTGATCTAAGATAAAAAAAAGAACGTCGATTGTAAGTACCATTACATACTTTGTGCCTCTGTGTTGATTACCGAGCTTTAAATGTCACTGTAAAATAAATATTTCCCTTACCTTATATAGAAGATCAAGTTTCAGAGTTAGCTGGCAAAGATTACTTTAACTGTTACGCATCAGTATGGTCCAAAGTTACGATCAATTAGCAATTAATCCAGATGACACTCATAAAACAGATTTTAGAACTAGCAAACGTAGTAGCATAAGTATACCGGTATACTTATGCTACTACGTTTGCTAGTTTACTTTTACCCTCAACTGATTTAAATTCTAGCGTTATAATTTCATTACAATTAATAATAAAAAAATCTTCTCTAAGTCGCTGATTGGTTCTATACGTTACAATGCCAGGATGACAAGCTTAGATCACTAATTAACCAGTTAAAAACCAACACTAAAGATACTTACACAATAAGCAATTACTTGATGGTCGACGAGATAATGCAAATGCATCATGATGACTTTGGTCACCATGATATTAATAAAATAGAATATTGTTTTTTTTTTATTATTGATAGGCTCGCGCTTGACCTCTATCTCACCTGATGGTAAGTGATGTTGTGGTCGACGATGTAGCACGCTTACCTAGAAGAAACCTATTCACTCTTGACTTAAAGACTCCCAGGTTGTAAAGGGTCTTTCAACAAGGACGGGTCGATGTTAAAATTGAATAAAACAAGATGAGTGTGAGATATTAACGAAATTTATGTTTTATTTAAAAGGCCTATTTATGCCATTATGGATGGAATATGTCATCGTTCAAATGTCCGCCACGGCTTCGTATGGTGGCACGAATCCGAGAGGTCCAATTTTTAATGACTCTGCTGCATAATGAAAGTATTTCCAAAACGTTTGATGCGTATGGGTGGGATGTCCACCATGTACCGATGAAGCATCGCCGTACGTCTTGTAGTCCGATGATGGAACGGGCTAGGAGGAATTAGTTCATGCAATTCCATCGCACACTCCCCGAAATGTAACCGATAAAAAACCGACAGACTGGCAACTTGGCGCCGATGTTCAAGGCTCTGGAGCCTAGACTCGACCAGTATCTCATTGCCGATGAGCCTCTTGGCCCGTTTTTCGATCGACTCTTGTGCATCCAGCTGGTACTTGGCAGATCCGCCCAGAGATGAGAGCAGTACTCCATGCATGACCGAACTTGCGCTTGGTACAAGCTGAGCAACTTTTCTGGCGTGAAGTACCGTCTCACCATTGCAAGAATCCCCAAATTTTTGGCAGCCAGTTGAGCTTTTGCCTCAATGAATGGAACAAAATTGAGAGTCGATGTCAATGTAACGCCAAGAAGCTCAAGATGGTCCGTTATTGGCACGGTAACAACACGGAAAGAAGGAGCCGGGTGGAATTGGCTCCTTTTAGCGGAAAAAGACACGCCTGGGTCTCAGTAGCATTGAAACTGAACAGATTGGCATCGCCCCACTCGGAGACTGCCTTCAAGGACAGATTCAACCGCCCAACCATGGCCTCCCGGAGAGTCCGGATCTGAGGCCCAGTAGCACCTGCGTCGGATACGTATCTCTCAGCAACAGTGCTGTCGTCTGCATACCCAAAGGTGCCGGGTTTTAGCAGATCATTTATGTGAAACAAGAAAAATGTTGCTGAGAGTACCGATCCCTGAGGGACCCCGGCATTGATATCCAGTTGGTCAGATGAACGGCCATCAATAACCACTCGTATAGACCAGTCCCTGAGGAAGTCTGCGATCCAATCGCACAGTCCACTGGGCAGACCGAATGAAGGAAGCTAGATAAGGCTCTTCATGACAGACCCTGTCGAAAGCCTTCGAGATGTCGAGGGAGACGGCAAGCGCTTCCCCGTGCTTCTCGATGGCCTCACTCCAGATGTGAATGGCATACGCTAGAAGATTCCCAGTTGACCGATTTTGGCGGAAGCCATATTGGCGGTCACTGAGGATGTCGTTAGCTCATATGTATGTGTACGGGGTGGACGTGATCGCTGGCGGTAGATAGGGATTCTGGAGGTTGTAAGGCTCCAGCACCAGCGCGTTGACACCCTTGCACCTATTGTTCAGTTGTCATCAAGAATTCTCGCCTCTGTGTGCGCCTCTGTAAATCATGTACGTGAGAAAAAATTTACATCTTTTTAGTAAAAACGGCGACAGACATAATTACGTTACTAGAAATAGGGACCAATTAGTTCAACCAGTTTTCAGACTGGCTAAAGTAGCCTCATCTTTCATGGGGTACTGTACAAAATGTTACAATAAAATTCCTCCCCACATTCTTGAACTGAATGAGACGAAGTTTAAAACCTGTATAAAACGCACACTATGTAGGCTGGCATATTATAAGTTGGGGGATTACATCACTGATAAAAATGCTTGGCTCAATGCTAGTCCTGCTCCACAATCCACAACCACTAGGGCGCAATAACAAGTGATATGCAGAACATTATTGTTTTGAAGTATTGTTGGACCTGCTGAAGACTGTATGAATTATTAATATTTGCATTGTATAAACTCAATTTCCTTAGTATTGTATAACTGCACAGCACGTGTGTGAGTACTATGTACCCAACTGTAAATCTACCATTTACTGTACCTATGCGTCGTTCGTTGACTTGTGTGTGCCCTGGCCGTTGAGTGTGTCATGCTCTCTCAAATGTCTCTCTGATGGTGGCGCGTGTGTTGGATCATCCGGTTCCCTTCATGATGGTTGAGCTGGGTGGTGCCTATTCATGCGTCATGTTCGTGAACGGACGCCGTCAGTTGGGATTGGTCATAACTTGACTGCTTCGGATGTTAATTTTTTTCTAGTA
Source organism: Anorthoa munda (assembly GCA_945859665.1). Classification (NCBI taxonomy): domain Eukaryota; kingdom Metazoa; phylum Arthropoda; class Insecta; order Lepidoptera; family Noctuidae; genus Anorthoa; species Anorthoa munda. Next base: position 851,620 of record OX243918.1, read on the forward strand.
TCTATTATATAACTGCGCAGTACATGTGTGAGTACTTCTAATACTTTGTCTGTAGGTGGTATAGTGGGTAGTGCTATTCTGGGTGCATTGTCCTCACATGTATAAATTTAATAATGTATGTTCCTAAATATTGTAAAAAGACTGTAATTTTTTTAAAAGAGTAAGTATGGAGTTTCTTGTGCATTCTTCTCCATAACAAGCTACTTTCCGAATGCACGGTAGAATCATTTTAATGTAACGTTCAAAAGTGCCGCTTGGTGGCCTAGTTGAAATAAAATATCTTTGTCTTTGTCTTTGTGAGCTGCTTGAGGTCTGCCAGATGTTCACGGGTGAAGATATGATGTCCAGGAAATAAAAGACTTTATTCTTCTTAGTGTTTTGCGATGTTTTCACAGGGTCTTCGTGACATAAAGTTGCGTGGATTCTTCTAATACAAATTTGGCTACCGAATTGCTCGATGCGCATGCGCACTATCGTACTACCAAACTTTACCGTCACGAGGACCCTGATTTTTTAGTCGCACAAGTTTTTTATTTACTTAATTTTTTATTACAAACTTATGCTATAAATCAGCAGAACCTCCCTTCCCGACGTCATGATCATAGCATGACCTATATGGTTGGAAGCGCCTTGAAATGGCCCATCCGATGGACCTTGGTCCAGGTCCCTGACTATCTCCTCCGAGGAGTTCTGCTTGGAAGAACGAGTGATGAAGGGAAATTCTGCTGGTTTTTCGAACTTATGGCTATTACATGCTAAAGTACACATTTTTCCACTACTTTCATCGCGGGGGTTCGAAAGCCCTTTCCCTAAGCTATAGGAATCTAGTGTTTCTATAGCTATATCTATAGCCTTCAGGCGTGTAGGTGCCTGGAAGTGTGCGTGAGTAGTGAAAGATGATATTTCCTAACATAAAGTTAGTTTGCACTCAAGGTACCCGTGGAATCCACGACCATCAGGTATCAATCGGTGGCCATCACGACAGGCCACCCTATGGTGCCACTCTGGTGGGCGTGGGTTCAACCCTCGAGTCAGTATTCACCCTGGAGTGTCCGAAAATGAGAATGTCCCGGGGCCGGGCAATATATTTCGGTGGTTATCTCCCTGGTCACCAGAGCTGGGCTCCTTACAAAAGTGTGATCAGGGAGGCCAAGAAACAAGGAATCGAATGGTGTGTGTAACTAGGGTATACCACCAGCCCTTCTGGTGGTTTTGGTGCCGGGAAGCGGCCGAAAAGGGAAATATTTGCCAGACCCAGGGAATCCAACAGGTTTTATGATATGCCCGAAGGTCAGAGGACCTGGGGCCTATGGGAGAATCCGAGCGCCTGCCTGCCAGTCCCCGAGGGTATTGCTTCAGTAAGCAAATCTATATTCCTTCAGGTTCAGAAGGTACCTGAAGGCGGGCGGGCCCGCCGACAAGCGCTCGAAAACCCTTGTGTTCTATGTATACAGACACATTATCTCAAGCAAGTGGCCTTTATGTACTAGAACTATGTGAGTACTATCTGTTTACATGTCCTAGGCAGATATCTAGGTTACCTAGAAGTGCTGAATCGCTTATAACGAGTTCATCTTATCACTTACTTGAGAGAAATGTGTATTTAACTAGTGTTTCAGGGTGATACTCTATAGTCCCTGGCTATGTACTGTTGTTAGGTATCATTTTTCAGTCATAGCCTTAGGGCATCCAAGTTAGAACACCTAGATTGTGTTTCCTAACAGTGTAGTGTATGTAAAGGTAAATAATACGCATTGGTGCGTGAGTGTGTCGCACCCGGCGCTACTTGCGCTCCCGCTTTTTAAGGGACCCCTAATCGAAAATAATTAAATTCTTTATTTACCTATGCTATTACATACATTGCTTACTTAAATAACTTAAGTATTTCAACGGTATATAGGCAAGTATATAGACTATAAGCTATGTGTCGCTTCGTCGCGAACAGTATGCCAGGAGCTTGGAGTTGAACACCCGTTCCATACTCTTGCAGAGGATGGACGTAACTGAAATGGGTCTGTAGTTGGCCGGGTCAGCCCGACTGCCCTTCTTGGGCACAGGCTGAACGTTAGCTTGCTTCCATGCATTCGGCACGTTTCCAGTCTCATATGAAAGGCGAAACAGGCGTGTCAGGATCGGAGACAGTTCAGACGCACAAGTTCTCAGAACAATTGCCGGTATCCAATCGGGACCACTAGCTTTATAGCTTTATAGCTTTTAGCAACCTTGACGTGAATATTTATTCACGTCAAGGTTGCGCAGCACCCTACGGACGTCCTTTTGATGGATGCGAATGTCCGACATACTCGTCTCGCATCCGTCAGGGGAACAAGGGGGCTGCGCGTCACCAGAATCCAGGCGTGAAGGTTCCGCAAAAAGAGAGGCAAACAGGTTTGCTTTCTCCTCAGCGGAGTGGGCCAGTGTTCCGTCGGGTTTCAGCAGTGGTGGTAGTGAGGGACGGCAGAAATTCGATTCAACCGGCTTAGCCAGGGACCAGAACGCTTTACTACCGGCTGGGTAGGAAGCAAGTTTGGTCCTAATACGGCTTATGTGGCCAAACCGAGCCCTTCTAGTCAAGCCGAGTCTATCAGTCTCCAGGTGGTGATGGACTGCTTCGAGATTTTACCAAACGGTTACCAAAAATGATTCAATTCATTATAATAAACATGACCGCATGTCTTCATTGTGCATATTATGGCAAGGGAAGTTAGTGTATGAAAGAACGAACAGTACATCTAAATTTCTAAACCGTCTGAACCAATGCTTATGATTCATGTGAACCATTTAGGTACATTTTGTTGGGCAAAAAAAGGAGTCTGTGTACAGTTGGCTCGTGGCTAAATAATAACAGCCGCACGGGTCGATCTTCAAGGTTAAGCAACGTTTGACAGGTCGGTCCGTGGATGGGTGCTCTAACTGTCTCCTGTGTTGACTCGCTTGTTCCGCCTCTCTCTTGTAAAAAGAACGGTGCCGAAATCCTGGAAGCTTGCAAATGTACAACCAAAAAAGGCGACCGTGCAGACCCTGCCCACTACCGTCCGATAGCCATTACCTCCATACTGTGCAAGGTTATGGAAAGGGTACTGAACAGTAAGTTGCTGACCTACCTTGAAGACAATGATCTCCTCAGTGACCGTCAATATGGCTTTCGCCGGGGACGGTCAACTGGCGATCTTCTTGTGTTTGTCACGCACTGCTGGGGCGAAGCCATCGAGAGGCACGGCGAAGCACTTGCTGTATCGCTTGATGTCTCGAAGACCTTTGACAGGGTCTGGCACGCTAGTCTACTCAGCAAGCTTCCTGCTTATGGCATCCCCGCTGGTTTTTGTAGCTGGATATCAGACTTCCTTAGCGAACGGTCGATCCGAGTAATTTTTGACGGCTGCTCCTCTGACCTTATGGCTATTAATGCCGGAGTTCCTCAGGGGTCTGTTCTCTCTGCTACTCTTTTCTTGCTGCACATCAATGACCTACTTCTGCCTGGTATTGTTGGGTACTCAGATGATAGTACTGTTTCAGAGAGATACTTGTCCAGCGCAAAAACCAGCGGTTCGTTCCTTGAGAGAGGCTATGGTGGAGCGGACAGATTTGACCTTAAGCCTTGTCTCCCGGTGGGGTGATGACAATCTGGTCTGTTTTAACGCCACCAAAACACAGGCATGTCTTTTTACCGCAAAGAGAACTCATTTCATCCAAACGCCTACTTTTCGGGGTACGTCTGTTCCTTTGACTGATCGGCTCGAGCTTCTTGGCATGGATTTGACATCCAGTCTCAACTTCGGCGCCTCCATTGAGTACAAAGCCCAAATTTCGGCAAAAAAACTGGGCATCCTAAACAGAGTGAAGCGATACTTTACGCCTGGACAGCTTTTAACTCTTTACAAGGCGCAAGTCCGATCCTGCATGGAGTATTGCAGCCACCTCTGGGATGGCTCAGCTAAATATCAACTTGCCGCGCTTGACTCAGTGGAACGCAGAGCTAAGAGACTAATTGGCGACGTCAAACTGGTGGATGCAAAGCTTCAAAGTTTGGCTCATCGCCGTAAGGTTGCCTGCTTGTCGGTCTTCTATAGACTGTACTTCGGCGAGTGTGCTCACGACCTCATCCCACCGGCCCCCTTCTACCATCGGACATCTAGACGCACTGCAAGTTATCATCCTCACCTCGTTGCCATTCCACCAATTCGCACCAAGCGCTTCCAAACATCCTTCATAATGCGCACAGCAAAAGAGTGGAACTCACTGCCTGCGTCTGTGTTTCCGAACGCATACAACCCGAATCTCTTCAAAGTTAGAGTGAACAGGCTTCTTCTGGGTAAGCTCACTCCATCGTCGACTCTGCCTCTGTCACCGACCTAGACCAGAGTCAAGAGAAAAACCATAATAAATAAAAATAAAAAAGGGTGACTATTTCAACATACTGAGATTCCTCCGTGCCTAAGAAAGCACATAAAGCTGTTGGTCTCGGCTGTCATTTGAAGATCTTTGACAGTAATTACGGGTAGTCAGAAGCTTGAGATCTGACACCAGTCTTGTCAAGGGGTATCGTGTCCCAGTTACTGGGTTAAGGAGGTCAGACAGGCCGTCGCTCCATGTAAAATACTGATACTCAGCTGAATCCGGTAGGACTGGAAGCCGACCTCAACATAATTGGGAAAAGACTAGGCAGAATACAGTGTAATGATTGTAGTGACGAATGAGTTTTCCAAATTTGTTATTGCCGAGCCAACACTTATTATTATTTATATATTATTATTTTTTTCCTTTTTGGTTCTCCCAATCAAGGTGTGAGGTACCATATTAAGGCCTTCACGAGCAAACATTTTAAAAGATTTGGTAGACGTTTAGGCACACATTAAATGATATTGCTTGTCCACATGCTACTGGTTAGTTTAAACGTAAAAATCAATCCATTCAGAATGTTTTGCGGGCTATAATTACTAAACAAATAACTCCCTTAACAAATAACTAAATAACTGGGCCAATTCCCTGTCTGATATAATTTGAGCAATCAATAGCACTACTAATGGCACCAACTTCATTGAAGCGTTAAGATTTATTATTCGCTCGTAATGGTAGGCCATGTGACTTTAGAATTTTCAGTAAAGTAAAGTCAAGTAACGCCTAGTGACACCTAGTGACGCCTAGTGACGCCTAGTAACGCCATGCAACACCATGCAACGCCATGCAATGCCATGCAACGCTATGCAAAGCCATGCAACACTAACTAATGCCAAGTAAAGCCAAAGTCAGATCCTTTGTTAGGCCACTAGGCGGCACTTTGAATGTCAAATATTGAATATAAAAAGAAAGCTTCAGATAACGCAAGAGTGATCATGTGTACAAATAGGTTGTTTTTATGACTACAATTAGTTACAGTCAATACAAACTGGATGACTTTTACATACGATATACGTATATGATAAATACGTTATGGCTATCATAACGTATTTATCATAGCCATAACTTATTTACATTGAATGCGGTACAATTTTCAAGAATCTGTCAAGTCCATATTGAAAATGCTTTATGTAAAGTAGTGGCAAATTATAGATATTCATAGTTTTACGTGGTTACAAAAGCTCACAAGAGCTGATTTGGTAAATGCGCCAAGGCCATACCGAAGTAAAGCACCTATTACGGACAGTAACAATAATACTAACACTGAAGCCTTGATTATTTGAAAGTTAATGAATGTTTTCTCTCCCATTGCGGCAGCAATGATTTCAGGATGGCCGAATGTAACGGATGTGACGTCAGCCTACGTGCAACCAACCAATGCCCGCCGAGCCCGCCGAAGCTTAGCCGCCATATTGAAGCCTCCTCTCCAGTCAAACCATGTCAAGCAGCGGGGATGTGTTAATATAAGCGATTGCCAGTCATTTATTTGTCTTTTTCGATTGTGAATATAAGATCTGAACAAAGCTCTGCCCGGTTTTTATTTATTCGTTTCAATTTCTTAACTAAAAATATATTAGCAAAATCCACTCTGACATCTCATAAAGTAACCTTTTTTCGAGTAAAGTATAAAATAACAACAAAAGAAGTTAACTTTAGACCTTGGAATCAATCAATTTGTATTAAAATTGAGCAATTTTACTTCCAATTTTAAATTCTCGTAAATTCTCCGTCGAAAGGAACATTGCAGAATATTGTAGAAAATCCCCGATTGGAGAATATTCTCTTAAATTCTCCGTGAATATTCTCTCGACCCATCACTATCTGTAACCAAGCGGCACCGCAACCTACTAGTTGGCCGCTACGTCGTCGGCTTAATCGGCAAAAGCCCTGACGAGCGGCCCTTCCTCGGGGTCCTCTTCGCTTCACCGTGGGTGACCAAACCACGGTTACTGAGCCCCCCGCCTCGACAGTGTGGGAACCCACCGGGGGGAGGGTCAAGATGCATCGAACGATGTCTTAATTAAATAAATCCATCCAGCGGTTTTAAAGATCTGAGGATATAAAGAATATTACATACATACAAGATACGCACAAAAAAACATAGTTAACCCTTTCTTTGCAGCTGGGTATAAAAAGAGTGGTATATTTTATTAGGTTGCTGACACCACAGTATAACAATCCTTTCTTGAACTGTACTATAAGTAGACAATAATAGGTTATAGTAATTTAAGTCAGATTGTAATAATTGCCGAAGATCTGAGTCATGAAATATTACTTTCATATATTAATTCATGACCCTAAACAACCAGCGTCTTTCAATAGCGGCAGATGGAAGCGCGAGTACAATCCGGACCTAATATTTGTTAGCTCAAATATCAGCACCCAGACCAAAAAGACTATGTGTCGCCCAATCCCCCGAACACAACATAGGCCGATCGTCTGCACTGTACAGTCCGTCGTTCGCCCTGTGTTCAAACGCCGATTCAACTACCTTAAAGCTGACTGGGAACAATTTTCGAAATCTGTGGACGAAGAACTACATAACATCCCGCCTTCCCCATAAAATTACGACAAATTCGTGGGTGTAGTTTCGGTTATATCCCGTAAATGTATCCCCCGAAGATGTCGTACTACGTACATTCCTGGCATATCCCAAGAATCTGGTGAACTCGTACAAGCTTACGAACATTTCTACGACAACGACCCTTTCTCTGAAGAGACAGTTGAAGCTGGAGAAAATTGCTGGCACAGATAAGTTAGCGACGCCAAGAAAAATGGATGGACACCGTCACCAGTATCGACATGACCCACAATAGTAAAAAAAAACCGGCCAAGTGCGAGTTGGACTCGCGCACGAAGGGTTCCGTACCATTATCGCAAAAAAGCGCACAAAAATCACGTTTGTTGTATGGGAGCCCCACTTAAATATTTATTTTATTCTGTTTTTATTGTTGTTATAGCGGCAACAGAAATACATCATCTGTGAAAATTTCAACTGTCTAACTATCACGGTTCATGAGATACAGCCAGGTGACAGACAGACTGACAGACAGACAGACGGACCGCGGAGTCTCAGTAATAGGGTTCCGTTTTTACCCTTTGGGTACGGAACCCTGGAATAACAACCTTACTAGTGAAGCACCACCAGCTCATTCACCTAGCTCAGTTACGGCTAACCAAGTGGCTCATCAACTCCTTCTTAACGGAAAACCAGCAAAACGCCTTGGCAGAACGCTCAAAACTAGTATCCCCTGTTCACCCTCTAAGTCCGTATGCGACCCATTCAAACTTGAGATGATGTATCTCAGCTATTTGACAGCTGAGCTGGGGTAAGGCCTCTGGGGTGGATGATATATCGGTGGAACAAATTAAGCACTTTGGTCCGGTATCCATCTCGTGGTTGCTGCAACTTTTTAACAACTGTTTGGAAACAGCAAATATACCTCGTCTTTAGGATATCAAAGATTATAGCTGTACCCAAGCCAGGAAAACCACATGACAACCCAAAAAACTTCCGTCCTCTGTCACACCTACAAACTTTTTGAAAGGCTACTGTTAGCCCGTCTCACAGACCTCGTCGATCCAAAACTTATTCCAGAGCAAGCTAGATTTAGACCTGGAAAATCTTGCTGTGGCCAGGTCATCAACCTCACACAACATATCGAGGATGGGTTCGAAACGAATAAAGTGACGGGTGCAGTTTTTGTAGACCTGTCAGCAGCCTATGACACCGTTAATATTCAGCGCTTGTTATGGATGGTTACCAACTTAACAGAGGACCCAAAGTTCATTAAAATTCTCAGAGAACTCCTCAGTAACCGACGATATCAAGTGAATCTTCTGGATGATAGGAGTAGGTGGCGTGTCCAAAAGATTGGTCTGCCTCAGGGTAGCGTTCTGGCTCCCCTGCTGTTCAACATCTACACCACCGACCAACCGGTGAGTTCTAACACAACCCGCTTCCTGTACGCTGACGACCTACCTTTAACTTGCCAAGCTACTGATTTTGAGGAGATTGAGGCTAATCTTTCCACCACCCTTTGAGATCTCAGCCAATATTATGCTGACAACGCTCTGAAGCCAAATCCCTCAAAAACACAGTCGTGCGCCTTTCACCTACGTAATAGGCAAGCGGGCCAAACGCTTAACATTTCATGGCAGGTGCCAATCCTCCATAGTTCCAACCCAAAATACCTCGGCATTACTCTGGACAGGTCCCTCAATTACAGAAATAACTGCAAGAATGTCAAGTGGAAAGTGCATTCATGGAATAACCCGCTTCTCCGCCTAACGTCCACCAGATGGGGGGCGTCTCCTCAAGTCCTGCGAACGACTGGCATGGCACTCTGTTTCTCCGCTGGTGAATATGCAAGTCCAGTATGGAGCCGCTCTGCCCACTCCAAATTAGTGGATACAGCTCTGAATGAGACGTGCCGGATTGCCACAGGTTACCTCAAACCGACTCCTGTGCGAATGCTGTATCTACTTATCGGCATCGCGCCCCCAGAATTTCGCAGGACTATAGCAAGTCACACAGAGAGGGTGAAACTAGAAACCGACCCACGCCATCCAATGCACAATTACAACTCAGTGCCCCAGCGCCTAAAAAGCCGGAAAAGTTTTCTAAGATGCGTGGGTCTATGTGATAGAAACTCCTCTTCGGCGAGATGCGACCTTTGGCGAGAGAAACTCAAGCTTCCTGAAAATTTCATTGGGCCATCGGAGAGCCTTCCACCTGGGCACACTCTGCCGTGGTCGACCTGGAAAACCCTAAATAGACTCCGCATTCAGGTTGGCCGCAGCAAGGACAACCTCCACAGGTGAGGGTCCTCTGATAGCACTAGTCTTCAGTGGCTGTGCAGCATCTCTCCGTAGACCATGGTCCATCTCACGGAGTGCGCAGCATGCCCTGTCACCTGTACGTACGAAGACCTTATGTCTGCGTCACTGAATGGTGTTGCCGTGGCTGAATTCTGGGCCAAACACAATATTTAACTTTTTATTTTGTCACCGACACGCTAAGAAGAACTTTCATATAATAATTATAAATAATACTTTTGGCATTATGCCAAAAGAATTATTTATTATTAATGCGATGACACAGTTGGCGCAGTGGCTGAGCGATTGGCTGCTGCACTACTTGTCGCGGGTTCAAATCCCACACCGAATAAATATTAGTATGCCTACAGATAGTTGTTCCAGGTCTGGCTGTTTGTGTGTGTATGATCAAATGTTTTAAACGCACCCAAAATACAGGAGTGATTCATAAGACAACAATGGTATCGTCCAATCAAAGCGCTTTTATGTCCTCCTAACTTTTGTTGAACCCAACCCATTTTATTTTAATATGAGCCTACATTGTCCCACTGCAGGGCAAGGCCTCCCTTTCCTCCTTCCACTTCTCCCGGTATTTAGCAATCGTGGACCAATCCTTTAAAAAAGAGTCTAGCTCATCGCGCCATCTCATTCTGGGCCTGCTGCATTGTAGTTGCCCGCTATTTGGAATCCACTTAGTGGTAGTTTTCACCCATTGCTCCTCCGACATACGGCAGATGTTACCAGCCCAGTTCTATTTAAACCCAGCAGCCGTTCGGCCAACATCAGCTACTTGTGTTCTAGAACCCTTTAAACTTAATTTCTTATAAACTCTATAATAGCTGAACATACGAGGCAAGCGCTTCATGTGCAACCTCTTTGTTTATACATATGTCGTGGCCAGATCTTAGAGATGATCACTTCATGATCTGCCCAACCATTTCATGAAATGGTTGTATTTAATGAAATAGAAAATAAACGCTGCCTCACAGAATCAACTTCGCGTGGCAACATTAATGAAATGGCCAAACGTGGAATGATAATAATATCGTCAAACTTTGACGACTTAACGATATGTTCAGTTTTAGCTGGCTATATCATGAAATACAACAATGTCATTAAATGGTCGGCCATATCGTGAAGTGATCCATTCTATGATCTGGCCATGACACATATACGACTTCCTTGCGCGTTGTTACCTGCGCCTGTCACAGTGGTTGAAAGGTTGTTCTAGCAATGCTTGTCCATAGACTACTATCATATATTATTTTTCTCTGTGACTACTATTATATTGTGCTCTGTGATTGTGCTGTTCAGTCGACTAAACATCTGACAAAATGAATATATCTTTTGCAAAATTTCACATAATACGCACCCTTGCGATTGTGGTGTTTGTTTACTAAACTGTTACCGAACTACAACCGGGCAGCCACGATAGGATAGCCTTCGAGCATGAGCCGCGCTTCCCAGCAGGGCAGCTCACTGTGAGGTGCGCGGCCCGGAGCGGGCATGGCGCCGAAACAGTTCCCATTGTCCCGCCTGGGCAAGCTGCTGGCGCGCCAGCTCAGCAAGCGTGTCACCGAGAAGATCAAGGTGCTACCCATCATCGACTATACTACAGTAGCTCACTAATAATACACACTGTAGTATTAGTGAGCTACTGCTTAGCTGTACTGGCATGTTATTTGTTGAAATATGCCTTGACTATATAGGTTGCGTAGTGACGTGTATGTGTGCAGAGGTTTGCGATGGTGAACCCTTGGTTTCGGCGCGCGGTGTGTGCGCGCATGGGGCGAGAGTTCCACATTCTGCAGCTGCGCCTTCGCCTATGGGCGCTGGCGCTGCGCCAGCCGCGCACCCTGCCAACTCTCTCTGAGCAGGCCGCTCTCGACTACGGCGCCAACGTACTCGGTGGGTACTCGCTGCAGCGCAGCCTGCGCCAGCCGATATTCTTTTTAAATTGCTTGAAACTTGGTTTAAATAAGTTTGGTATATAATTATAAATGTAAAATCTGGGTGTTTGGATGATCAAATAAATCCGAATTTTCATACATACTTGCTAGAGTGCTTAGACCTCTTTTATCCGGCCCTGACATAAAATCCGTTCTTAGCGAATGTCTACTATCTATTAAATACCTATCTGCCAAATTTTAAGTTAGCAGCACAAAAATTTATGGACTTTCATATAAACTTGCGAGAGCTCTTAGACTCCCTATATCCGGGCCTGTCGATAATCCGTTCTGAGCGGACGTCTACTAACTATAAACTACCTCCTTGCCAAATTTTAAGTTGGCAGCTCAAACAAATTTTCATACAAACTTGCGATAGCCCTGAGACCCCCAAATCCGGTCCTGTCGCAAAATCCATTCTGAGCGGACGTCTACTAACTGTAAACTACCTCCTTGCCAAATTTTAAGTATGTAGCTCAAAAAATGAAGGACTTCGATGTAAACTTCCAAGAGCCCTTAGACCCCCTAAAACCCCCTAAATCCGGCCCTGTCACAAAATCCGTTCTTAGTGGACGTCTACTAATTATAAACTACCTCCTTGCCAAATTTTATGATAGTTGCTCAAAAAATTAAGGACTTTCATATAAACTTGCGAGAGCCCTTAGACCCCCTAAATCCGGCCCTGTCACAAAATCCGTTCTGAGTGGACGTCTACTAACTATAAACTACCTCTTTGTCAAATTTTAAGTTAGCAGCTCAAAAAATGAAGGACTTTCATACAAACTTGCGAGACTCCTTTGACCCCCTTAATCCGGGCCTTTCGAAAAATCCGTTCTTAGCGGACGTCTACGTCAAGCAGTTTTCGATATTTCGTGATACGTAAATGAGTGACCTTTCGCTTTTATATATATAGAAATATAGTATGAATGTAAGTTCGCAGGCCACTGCAGGTGCTCACATGCTGAGTGTTGTCGGCAGGAGAGTTGGCGGTGTTCGGCCTGGGAGGACTCGTTGAAATCGTTATCCTTGAAATTAACAGACATGTGGACAAACAAGACGATAAGGTATTATTAGTTTACGCCACCATAATATAATAAAATAATCACTGAATAGAAATAGAAGAGGTATTTCTCAATCAAAATAGCACCGCTAAAAACACCGCGACGGTGGAGGATTTCTAAATTAATTTGACGGCCATAAGTATCGTGTTAACAATCATTAACACGATTTTATTCCTTGGTATGCTATACCTCATGTATAAGATTTACAAAAGATGTCATGAATCTTGGGCGAGAGAGCATATAACGAGACATATCTTAAGGCGTTCTTTGGATCGATCCAGAAGGAGCCCCGACGGTGCTTGTTGTATGTCTGCAAGCGAGGAATGTCGGATCCATGCGTCCAACAAGGACCCTCCCTGTAACAAATTATACTATTCGGCTAGTGTTCTTGTGATTCTGTGTCTTAATAAATGTGTGAAAGTGCGGCAATTCTAATTCGGACTGTGTACGCGTGCCTTAACATTGGAGCAGTGGAGTCATAATCGCGATTTAGGAATATTAACTATATAATTATGAACAGGTCGGAGGAGTTATTACAGTTATACAATGACCTTGGTAAGATAAGAATATATTTAATAAAAATAGGGCCAAGTAGACAAAGAGGTGAAATTGTTTTGAGAATACTAAAAGAGGCCAATAATTTACTGAGTACTTTCAATGAGAGTTTAGAACGTTTAAGTTTGCTTAAAACTGTATTTATAGACGAGGAATTTTGTAAATTTGATAAATTAAGCAGAGATTTTGTTTGCTTCTATGACAATATGTTAGATTTATGTAATAATTCATCATCGAATGAAGGGTCGATAATAGAACTAAATATGGCAAAATTTGCCTTGATCTTATTACCAGTTTTAAATGACGACGGCATAAATACGAAACAGCTCATTGATGGGATAAAATACTATCAAACGGAACTTGACTCAGACGGTCAAACTAAATTAATAAATTTTGTACTAAAAAGCCGACTTTCGCAGTCTGCTAAACTGAAACTTAATACAAATTATGACAGTGTAAATGAGTTAGTCAAGGCTATGAAAACAAGCCTGTTACCTAAAAAATCAGCAACGGCTCTACAACACCAATTGTACAATTCAAAACAAAACGATCTTTCTATAGATGACTATGGTAAGAAGATAACTGATTTGTTTGAAAACTTGACGATTTCCCAATCAGAAGGCAATGAGTCTAACTTCGGTGTATTGAAGCCTTTAAACGAAAAATTTGGCATTAAAAGTTTTTCCGACGGATTGAGAAATCGTCGGCTAAGCACTATAATAGCAGTACGAAAATTTACATCTCTAAGTGATGCTATACAATCAGCCATCGACGAGGAAGTTTCTACACCGTCCACTTCAGGTGATATTTTATTTATGCGTCGTAATAACAGCTACTACCAATATAGGAATTCCAGAGGTCAGGGGATGTCACGAGGACAAGGACAAGCAACCCCACCTGCGGAACGGAGGGATGATCGAATATCGCAAACAGGTCGCGGTAGATGGGTGCATCAAACCGTGGAACTAGAGGTAGGATTTTTTTTAACCAAGTTAATAACCAGGAACAGCAACAACATATGCATATTTTGACATGCAAACCCACGAGAAAGCCAATCAGAAAATAATAATGATAATTTAGAAGAGCTTTTTCGTGAATAAAAGCGTTATGATATCATGTAATAGCATATTATATCATATTTCATTACACTCCAAACATAATAATATTCTATATACGTGGCTTATCGGCACCAATGCTTCCATATCAGCCATAAAATATAATATAGTATATAACTTTATTTCAAAAAACAGGTATTTGTACATTATTAATGGGTACTTAATCTAAAATATGAACATGTAGTAGATTATAACAAATCTGTGGGTGTGGTTCTGTTCTCCTAGGTAAGTTGCAATGCAACCTGTGTTTAGAAGAAACAGTGCCTGCCCCATAATTGAATATCGATCAATGAATAACATTTTACAAAGTAAAGTTAAAGATGTTAAACAATTTCAAGTTTTTTTACAATTTTGGTTAATTAAGGGTAATTAAGTCTTAATCTAAATTTGTGTATGTGAGTTTAACTGTAAGTGTGTAATGTATTTTTGTCTGTATATTTGTATAGTGCATGTTAATGTATGTGTTATGTAATGCATGTATTGTGTAAAGTTGTTAGGTAAATATAAACACATTTGTGAGTTGGATGTACTCATTCAAAAAAAGATAATTAAAAACATCAAAAAACCCGACTGCTTGAAAAGCGAACTAAAAAGATGTAAACAAGGAGAAAATCATGCTGTGCTGTCGGAGGATATGTATTCGCGAGCTGGCTGCCCAAAGCCAAACGTATCCTCCGACTGCACAGCATGATTTTCTCCTTGTTTACGTCTTTTTAGTTCGCTTTTCAAGCAGTCGGGTTTTTTGATGTTTTTAATTATCTTTTTTATTTATAACTTTTTAGTTATTAATTTTTTCGAATTAGGTACATTTAAACATATAAGTGTTATATATTTTTGAAATCACCTCTAAAAAACTTTTATTTTGATACCCCACACGATAGGTTTGGAAAAAAAATATATTTGGCCCCCCACAATATGGCGCCCAAGAACCGCCATTTTTCTATTTTCCCATTTTAATGTAGCCAGTGACACTCGCGAGGTTAAGACGAATCGATTGACGTAAGAATCATCAAAATCGGCCCAAGCGTTTGGTCTCTAGAACGCCACATAGGAACAAACATACATACATACATACATACTTACATACATAGATTGATAAACACATTACCCTCCTTCGGCAGTCGGGTAAAAAGGGAAGCTTGTTGTAAATGGTATTGATGGAAAAATGTAAGCGATCGGTTTTGTTTATCATGAATTAAGAGCAATTGATCAAGTTCTAAACCATAAATTCTACGTATTTGAATCTATACCCAGTTAGGCGAATGGTATTTTAGGCCAAGACTTATTGAGCAAATATTTTTCAATTATTAACTTTAGAAATAATACTTTGGTCATTTATAATAATAATAATGAAATTAGTTTGCCAATTACTTTACATAATGAGACGCTAACTGTACAGGCTAGGTCCGAAAGTACGTTTGTTCCCACTAGTTCTACTGAACAGTTCTACGGTAGAACTAATGGGATTTTTTTTCCCGCTAGT
The DNA here is from genome assembly GCA_945859665.1 of Anorthoa munda. Classification (NCBI taxonomy): domain Eukaryota; kingdom Metazoa; phylum Arthropoda; class Insecta; order Lepidoptera; family Noctuidae; genus Anorthoa; species Anorthoa munda. The sequence goes on from OX243918.1 coordinate 866,996, forward strand.
TCTACGATTTTAGGTATAACAAAATAGTAGAACAATTGGGATTTTCTATTCCCACTTGTTCTACTGAACAGTTCGACGGTAGAACTAATGGGATATTTTGTTCTCACTAGTACTAGGTTTTACCGGTACATTGAGGTGATGAAGTGTTTGTACAAAAACGCCACCATGTCAGTCCGTCTTTAGGATCTGACCTCGAAACCAATGCTTCTCTGGCGCGGCGTGAGACAGGGAGACGTTATTTCTCCGTAACTGTTCACTGCTGCGCTGGAACATGTCTTCAAGGTTCTGGACTGGAGGGGGCTCGGCATCAACGTTTATGACGAGTACATCACTCACCTTCCGTTTGCCGACGACATAGTGGTTATGGCTGATACCATGGAGAGCCTCAGTACAATGCTCGATGACCTCAGTAGAGCTTCCGAAAGAATGGGTTTTAAAATGAACATGGACAAAACCAAGGTGATAATGAAGATATCCGCAGGAGAACTAAAGTTACCGACATAGCTCGAAGAATTGCCAAACTTAAGTGGCAGTGGGCAGGGCACATTGCTCGCAGAACGGATGGACGATGGGGCCGAAAAGTTCTGGAATGGCGACCGACAGAGTCTCCGATCTTGATAGGAGTGGTTGTTACAGTTACGGAGAAAGAACGTCTCCCTGTCTCACGCCGCGCCAGAGAAGGATTGGTTTCGAGGTCAGATCCTAAAGACGGACTGACATGGTGGCGTTTTTGTACAAACACTTCATCACCTCAATGTACCGGTAAAACCTAGTACTAGTGAGAACAAAATATCCCATTAGTTCTACCGTCGAACTGTTCAGTAGAACAAGTGGGAATAGAAAATCCCAATAGTTCTACTATTTTGTTATACCTAAAATCGTCGAACTAGTGGGAAAAAAAAATCCCATTAGTTCTACCGTATAACTGTTCAGTAGAACTAGTGGGAACAAACCCGAAAGTACATATTACTTTACGACCGACATAGCAGAAGACTGTGTAGTCTGCGCGACGGAAATAGGAAACGGAATATTTTTAGCAAATACACTGGCAAAACCCGTGGATGGAAAGCTACAAATTAGAATCTTGAATATCACTGAAAATGTTTTTTATTTACAAAATATTAAACCTAATATTCATAAAGCAAGTGATTACGATATATTTGTATATTTGACAAGCCTGGTAAAAATGCAGAACGAGTCAAAAACTGCTACCTTTATTAAATGTAGGGCATTTAAATAAGGAGGAACAAATTAGTATTAAATACATATATGCAAAATATAATGACATCTTTTATCTCGAAGGAGACCAGCTCACTACGACAAATATATATAAGCTTTCAATAACTATCGAACCCGGTACAAGACCATGTACAGCAAACCTTACAGGCTCCCACATTCACAAAAAGCGGAAATACAGAATCAAATTGACCACATGTTCGAACAAGGTATAATTGAAACTTGTGCGAATGGTCTAGTCCAGTTCTTTTAGTACCAAAAAATCAAACGCAGAGAAAAAATGGCATCTAGTCATTGATTACCGAAAGCTAAATAACTGTGTACAAAACGAAAAATTCCCTGTGCCAAATATTCATGAAATTTTAGACTCACTCTCTGGTTGCATTTATTTTACGCACTTAGACTTAAGTCAAGGGTTTTATAATGTGGAACTCGAACCCGATAGTAGGAAATCTACAACTTTTCATTCAGGCCCATTTCAAATGACTAGAATGCCAAGATGGGTCTTACGACAAGTCCTAACTCATTTGCCCGAATGATGACAATGGCAATGGCGGGCCTTAGTTACGAAATTTTTTTATGTTATCAGGACGATTTGATTATAATGGGACGGGGCTTATTAGACCATAACAAAAATTTGATCGAAGTCTTAGAAAGATTATGCAGTGTTAATTTAAAAATAAATCTGATGAAATGCGACTTTCTTAAGAAAGAAATGGTATATTTAGGCCACGTCGTAACAGACAACGGTGTACTACCCGATCCTGAAAAATTAGTGCTATACAAATCAGTCACGCACGCGCAGCCATACGCGTCGCTTGCTTTTTGCTACGATCGTCCGCCACAGTAAAATTTTCTTAGTGTAACATTGTTATTGACGAACTATTATGTTACGTGCAAAATAAGCTGTCGACGAGTGATGACGATACCTTAAATCGCATATGTTTTTCGGCCTTTAGTAACGATGAAATAGGACGTTATGGAAGAAGCAAACGTGTTGCGCCGACGTTGCGTAACGATGAAATAAAAAATTCTAAAGCGTTACTTTTTGAGTCTATTCCGATTAACAAAAGGAATATCCAACGGAAGCAAAAGGGCAAAGAACACCGTGACTTAGCCGATATAATTTGCCTGTTCAAGTCAACTAATCCTGATGTGATCCCGATTTTCGTCGCACGGCACCTTGACAAGCTACCCCCAATCACATTTGATCACTTGGATGTAACTAAATTGTTAAAGGATCTCACCTTACTCAAGGAGGAAGAGCGAGAACTAAAGTCGACTAGTGCAACGGTGGATCAATTGGAAAAACTCAAAATGAATCTTCAGTATGTCCTCAAGTTTGGATCGTTGATCGAGCATGCACGGAACGAAAACTATTATTTATGAGATAACATTAAAAAGATAGTTAATATTTAAATCTTTATTAATATTAAGGCATTTAATTTAAATGAAGAAATAGATATTCATAAATTAAGTTTATTAAATTTTAATAATAATAATTTGATTATTTTTATAAATAAAAATTTATAAAATGTGTATAGAATAATAAATAAAGAATATAAAATAATATTATTTTTATATGATACGGGTTTCGAACCAGGCTTTATGTGGTTTATCTAGCAGAGTTAACCGCTAGGTGAGTTGGACACTTAAGTTTGACCATGAAATTAAATACCTCATTCTAATCAAACTAACTTAAAGTTAAATGATTATTTACCGTGCTCTCTAGGATTCTTGATAAATAGAAATATACGGGAGTAAGTGCGATTGATGTTGGCGACAAAACGTGTGGGTATTGTGTTTGAAATCTACCCACAATGTTATAAAGTTTAAATAAACGTTTGTTTTATATTATAATATCTACAGATGAGGATGGATTTGAAACACCACCACCCACATGTTTTAATAAATAGTATGACGTTGTGGTCATATCGCGTTCTCATTGGTTCATTATGAAAGAGTTCGATATACAGGTCTGTGTATGAGTGTTATGTGTCTATAGAAGAAGGTCGTAAGTGGAACTGATTGGCTATGCTATAGTTTCGTGAAGTTATGACTGCAGTTTTGACCATGATAGTACATATAAAAAGTTATTTGTTGACACACCGTTACTATCATCTCAGAAAAGATTCTATAGTTACACAGGAAGCATAATGGAGTGTGTAGGGTATGTGCGTTTGCCGATAACATACATGCAGCGCAAGCACACACTCGATGTTTATGTAATACGAAGCGGCGGCCCACCTTTGCTCGGCAGAGATTTCATATCAATATTTACGTTGAAATTAACACCGGTCAATTTCGTTAATGATAGCCAAAGTGTAGGCGAGCAACTGCAGTCGCGGTTCCCATTATTATTTTCGGATAAGTTGGGCACTTTTAAAAATTATCAAGTAAAACTAAGATTAAAAAGTGATGCGAAACCGGTTTTCTTTAAAGCGCGCCCTATCGCATTCGCACTACGTCGTAGTCTTAGTAATAGGGTCCCGTTTTTACCCTTTGGGTACGGAACCCTAAAAAAGAGCATGTTGTTTTAAGTTGGTTCTACAATGAATAGCGAGTTGAACTCTCTCCAGCAAGCTTTCACAATCTACGTAAGCATTTCCTAACTTATATAGGTACATAATATCCGCAGCTTTTCTTCTAGAACATAAAGTTGACATTTTGAAGTGCTCCAATCGTGACTCATAGGATTTGAGGTCCTTGCATTGGTTATTTACATAGGCTAGTTGGTACAGAAAACGTTTTTGGACTCGCTCTAATTTACTGGAGTAAACATCATAAGTAGGATTAAATACTGGATTTCCATACTCCAACACACTACGAACGATGCAGTTAAAAACTGGAATTGTGACTCTAGGATCCCTAAATGCTTTGAGTTGTCTCGATATGAAACCGGACAGACGCGAGGCTTTCAGAACTATATTATCTATATGGTATTTAAACTTAAATTGGCAATCCATAATTACTCCTAAATCGTGAATCCACAACACTGCTTCCAGAGGTACATTATTAATTGAGTAAGTTAAGTAAGTGGGATGTCTTTTTCTAGTAAATTTGATATGCTTACATTTACTTACATTCAAAATCATGTGGTTCTCAGTGCACCACTTTGACACTTTATCAATTTCCGTTTGCAGTTTTACTATGTCTTCAACACTGTCTACTATTTGGTACAATTTTAGGTCGTCAGCATACATGTTAAATTTAGACTCTATTTTACTTGCCAAATCATTAATAAAGATTAATAACAACAAGGGCTCATGTGTGATCCCTGTGGCACTCCGGATGGTATAATATTTGTCTGAGGTTAACCTTGAACAACTACCATTTGTGACCGATTTTTCAAATAAGATTGCCACCAACGCTGCAAAGACCCATGAATACCCATGCCCATTATCTTATTCAGAAGAATATTGTGATCAATGAGGTCAAATGCCTTACTGATGTCTGTATACACAGCATGCACCTCTTTACCCTCATCTAGTGCATCCGCAATATCACTGGCAAAACACAAAAGATTTGATGTAGTTGACTTTTTTGGCAGAAAACCATGCTGCGCAGGATGCAACTGTTGCTTAACATGCCAATAAATTTTCTTCACTACGTGTGATTTAAAGACTTTGCCAAATGATGAAAGTATAGAAACGGGTCGATAATTTGAGACATCAGACGCATCGCCATTCTTGATTATCGGGGTAATGGGAGCCAATTTCCATTTACTTTATACTCTTCATACTCTTCAGTTACATCATATGTTTCTGACGTAAACTAAACATTATTTTTCAACCGTCGGTTGATTTTCTATAATGCGCCCATGCGTTTCAATAAATTGTTTCCACTGTACCTCTAATTACTCTACTCACGTTTCAATGTAAATTTATGTAAGACGATCCTTAGATGATTTTTTAAAGTTAACTCTAGCTTTTTCTATGATTGATTTGTTGTTTAATTGCAATTTACCTAAGGATTCCATTGTGTACAAAAAGCTACAGAGATTTTTTTACTAAAAATCTAATCAATTCAATGCAACCGACGAAAAATTACAAGTCTCTTATGAGGCTCAAAAAATGAAGGACCTTCAAATAAACTTGCGAGAGCCCTTACACCCCCTAAATCCAGCCCTGTCGCTGAAGCCATTATTAGCGGATGTATACTAACTATAAACTACCTCCCTGCCAAATTTTATGTTTGTAGCTCAAAAAATGAATGACTTTCATATAAACTTGCGAGAGCCCTTAGACCTCATAAAGCCGTCCCTGTCGCTACATCCATTCTTAGCGGACGTCTACTAACTATAAACTACCTCCCTGCTAAATTTTAACTTAGTAGCTCAAAAAATAGGGTTATCTGAAGTCCGAAGAGAGGGGGAGGACTCGATAATCCTCAAATCCTTCAACCTGCTCTATTTCCGAGAGGGTGACCTGCAGTCCCAGGGTGGTGTCGGATTTATCGTCCACAAGTCCCTTGTGAACAACGTGGTGAAGATCGAGAGTGTGTCGACCAGGGTGGCGTACCTTATACTCAGAATATCCGCAAGATATTCGCTGAAGGTCATACAGGTCTACGCCCCAACCTCGGCACACCCCGACGACGAGGTAGAGACCATGTATGAGGATATCTCCAGAGCCATGCATGGTTTCAAAACTCACTTCACCGTTGTCATGGGGGTTACCGGGGGACTTCAACGCGAAACTGGGCAAACGAGACGAGGATGAGCTGCAAGTGGGGCAATTTTGAGTTGGACGTCGGAACCACCGGGGTCACCTACTGGCCAGTTTTATGGAGAAGGAGGGCCTCTATATGATGAACTCCTTCTTCAAAAAGCGTGAACATAGGAAGTGGACCTGGCAGAGCCCCGATGGTGCAACAAAATATGAGATCGACTTCATCATGTCAACCAAGAAGCAAATGTTCAATGATGTCTCTGTGATCAATTCGGTAAAAACCGGGAGCGATCACCGCATGGTAAGAGGCACATTGAACATTAATATTAAGCTTGAAAGGTCTCGACTGATGAAGTCCACGCTCCGTCCAGCACAGATCCAGGTCCAAAACCCCGAGAGCTTTCAGCTCGAACTCCAGAATCGTTTCGAGTGCCTAGAGAGCTCCGTGGACGAATACAGTGACGGGTTCGTGGAAGCTGTCCATAATCATAATCATAAGCTGGCAACACCGAAATGTCAACATGTTTTCGTTTTTTCTTCAACGTATAATAAATTTTAAAATTTCTACAACCACAATATTTGGACAAAATACCCAACAGAAGTAACCAATAAATAATTAAATCTATTCACCTATTCTACTCAAGCAAATTCACAACAAAACCAAACCAATTTAAATAAATAATACAAGAAACCGGTTGACGTATGTCAGTGACGACGTCAAATACAGTGAAAATGCATAAAGAAAAACAAAAATAATGTTGACGAGAGCAGCAGCTAGTCGCGCACGACTTCCACCCCCGGACTCGTCGCTCAGCTCCGCCCCGCCGCCGCCGGACCTCGGATCACCTGTGTCATCGGCGGCTGCAGCCGCGTCGAGCTCGAGCGACGAGTATTTTTCCCCGCCGACGTCGCCATCACCTGTACGTCGGCAGGGGAGAGGCCGGCCGCCGAGAAGCTTGGGACCTAGGGGCCAACCGGCTCCGAGCCGGGTCCCCGCTGCCGGTGGTTGTGTGCAGCGCATGAAATGGACTCAAATTATGAATGAGAACGTCATGCGTGCATATTACGGGTCTACAGAGGGGGGAACGTTACCTCACTGCGTACCGTGCTAGGATGCTGTCTCTGTTTCGGGACCTTGAACCAACCGTAAACGTCTCGGCCCAACGATTGTCGGATCAGGTGCGGGTCATCCAACGTAACCACAGGTTGGACGACACCGCACTTGATAGGCTGCGCTCAGAAGTGCTGAGCAACCAAATCGTCTCAACTCCGATACAGACCGCGGCACCGCCAGCAACTATTGTAGTCCCGCCGCGGTCCAACCATGTTGATGAAGAGGCAGATGATAGGGTTGTTACAGTAAGTAACCAGTGCAACGAAAGATTGAGGAGCGCCCTGGAGGATGCGCTTCGCGAGTATAGGTCAACTCCATCTGAACTTAGGCCCCGATTACCACGGTTGCCTATGCACAAAAAGAATAGGGCGCTGGTGTGTGCTTTGGACTCGCTGCTTAAGAACATCTTTGAGAGCAGTGAGAACCTCGTTGATACGCACTCAATCCTGTATTGCGGGGCTGTTGCGGCATGTCGTTTAGCCAACGTTAAGTTTCCAAACGAGGCTATTCGACCAAAGCCTGCCGTGCCAGCTTGGCAATGCAGGATCGAACGGCGTATTGACGGGGCCAGGGTACTCATCGGCAAACTATACTGTTTCAGGGAGGGCAATACACGACCACGTGTGATGCGCTTCGTGAGGCGGGCGTTTTCGGGGACTGGAGTTAGTCCCCGAGAATACATATCCCGTGTCACGGAGCGCATCGACTTCCTGAAACAGAAAGTTTGTGCATGGGCAAACCGTATTCGGTGGTATAAGCGACGGGTTGACCGATACTCGCAGAATCGCATGTTCCAGAGCGATGAGAGGTGGGTATACAGAGCTTGGGAGCGACCTGAACAAAATGTGACAGACGTGTGCCGCCCGGATGATATCGCCACGAGTACATTCTGGCGAAGCATCTGGTCGGTGCCCATCTGTCATACAGAGGGTGACTGGATGCGTGATGTCGAGCGCGTGTGTGAAGCTATACCAGAAATGAAAACGTAATCATCAGCCCATCCGATGTAGCCAAAGCAGTTCGTTCGCTACCGAACTGGAAGTCTCCGGGACCGGACGGACTGCATAACTTTTGGTTAAAATGGTATAGCAGCTCACACGCACTACTGGCATCTCAATTTCAGTCATGCTTAGTGTCTGGGTCGCTGCCGCAGCTTTTTACAACTGGTGTTACCCATCTGCTTCATAAGACAGGTAGTCCCGCGGAACCCAAGAATTATAGACCAATTACATGCTTGTCAACGGTTTATAAACTTCTTACATCCATCCTGAGAGGAAAAATTAATGTGCACATTGAAAGTAACTTAATAATGTCTACCTCTCAGAATGGATGTAGGAATGGGTCCCGCGGCACTAAGGAGCTACTCCTCATTGACATGGCCATAAGCCAGCAGGTTCGTCGATCCCGAAAGGATCTTTCGACATGCTGGATAGACTACAAGAAGGCCTACGACTCTGTGCCACATACATGGCTCATGAGGGTGCTGGAGTTGTACAAAATAGACGCAACACTACGCACCTTCCTTGAGTCATGTATGGGGCAATGGAAGACGGTCCTTCGATATCCAGGATGTCGACCGATTCAGGAGGATGATGAACCTATATGGATTAAGCGGGGGATATTTCAGGGCGACAGTTTGAGTCCACTTTGGTTCTGCTTAGCCCTGAATCCTCTTAGTACACTGTTGGAGGATTCAGGTCTAGGTTATCGGTTGAGAAGAGGTGGTCAGGTCATATCACACCTCCTGTACATGGATGATCTGAAGCTCTTTTCCCCCCACCAACTTGCAACTGATGAAGTTACTGAAGGTAACAGAAACCTTCAGTAACGCCATCAGGATGGAATTTGGTGTGGACAAATGTGCAGTCATGCATGTAAAGCGAGGGGAGATTATGGAATCCGAGGGAATTCAACTCTCTGATTCCATACACCTCAGACACCTCTCCTCAACCGAAACTTACAAATATTTGGGTATGTCGAAAGCTTTGGGCATTAACAGTGCTGACATGAAGCAACTGCTGAAGGAGCGCTTCTTTGGCCGCCTGAAAAAGGTATTAAATAGCCTTTTATCGGGCGGAAATAAGGTGCGCGCCTTCAACAGTTGGGTCATGCCGGTTTTGATGTACTCTTTCGGCATACTCAAATGGACTCAGACTGAGCTCGATGCCCTTGATAGGAGGGTCCGGACACTGCTGACCGCGAACCGGATGCATCACCCACGATCATCGGTGATGAGGCTGTACATCCCGCGGAAATGTTGGGGTCGAGGCTTTTTAAATGCCAAGACTCTTCACAACCGCGAGGTGTGCAACCTCAGAGAATACTTTTTAGAAGCTGAAGTGGGTATGCACCGGGACGTGGTCGCAGTGGATCGGGGCCTCACCCCGTTGTCCATGGCTAAAGAGAACTGGCGCAAACCTGTAGTACTTACTACTGATGAACGCAAAGAGGTATGGCAAGGCAAGGAGCTTCACGGGCGCTTCTATCGGGCCCTCCATGGGCCCGATGTAGATTTTTCAGCGTCCGTATCCTGGCTACGTTTCGGCGACCTTTTCGGGGAAACTGAAGGTTTTGTCTGTGCAATTATGGACGAACTCATCCTGACGAATAACTATCGGAGACATATAATGAAGGACGGGACGGTTGACGTGTGTCGGGCATGCCACCGTCCTGGTGAATCCATCAGACATATTATCTCCGGTTGTTCTCGTCTGGCTAACGGCGAGTACTTGCACAGACATAACCAAGTGGCCAGGATTATTCACCAGCAACTTGCTTTGAAATACAATCTAGTGGATACTGAGGTACCGTATTACAAGTATGTGCCCGACCCAGTTCTCGAAAATGACCATGTCACGTTGTACTGGGATCGGTCTATCATCACTGATAGGACTATTGTTGCCAATAAGCCGGATATAGTGGTGATAGACCGATTAGCGCGCCGCACAATGATAATCGATGTCACAATCCCGCATGACGAGAACCTCGTGAAAGCTGAGAAAGAGAAACAAATCAAGTATCTCGACTTAGCACACGAGGTTGTCGCCATGTGGAATGTGGACTCGGCGATCATTGTGCCGATTGTCGTTACGGCCAACGGCCTGATGGCCAAGAGCCTCGACGACCACCTGTCGAGGCTGTCATTACGCGGTTGGATCAAGGGCCTGATACAGAAGGCAGTACTCCTTGATACGGCTCGCATTGTGAGGAGGTTCCTGTCTCTGGAGCCCTAACCACCGGTAGCTTGGACCCTGTTCCCGATACCGGTTGGTCTCTATTTTTATATTTTTAAATGTTTTTTTAAGTTTTATTTTTATTAAATATTTAAAAATGTATTCAATAAGCATGTAAATAAATAAAGATCATAATCATAATCATTTATTGCATTCATGTAGTTTACAAAGTTGTTACAAAATATAAAGGTTTCATACATGAACCCTGCTAGGGCACAGCAATATAAATAGTTAAAAATGCTACAGTGTCACAAATAAACAAACTACTGTGCTTAAACAAACACTAATTATTACATGCTTATCAAGTGTCCAACATTTATTTTTTTAAACAAGTAACTGTATGTTAAAATATAGGCTATGTGAGAACAATTTGGTCATCATTTCCTTTCATAAATTAAAATAAGATAAAAATTAAATTAAAAACAAACAATTAGGTCATCATGTCCATTCATAAATTAAAATAAGATAAAATTAAATTAAAAAACAAACAATTAGGTCATCATGTCCAATTCATAAATTAAAATAAGATAAAATTAAATTAAAAAACAAACAATTTGGTCATCATTTCCATTAATAATCATAAAACAACATAGGTAGGTCATAATTCAAAATTGTAGTAAGTGTTGTGTGTATTGTGTTCAGGTATGAATTTCAATGTCAAAATTTACTTATCGTCAAAGAATTCCTTTAGATTGTAATACGATTTTAATATAAGGTATTTTTGGAGACTGTTTTTAAATTTATGTTCGTATTCTATGTCCTTAATTGAATTTGGAAGCTTATTATATATTTTAACGCACATGGCTAAAGGTCCTGAATGGAATATACTTAATTTTGAGCTTGGTAAGGCTAATTCATTCTTGTTTTGGCGTCTAATACTGCGATGTTGCGGGCGAAGGTCCTTAGTGAGTGGGAATAGTGCCGGGTGTTTTCTTATAAATTTGCTAACTTCTAAAATATAGATACCAGTTAGTGTAAGGACTTTGTATCTTACAAAGAATGGCCTGCAGCTTTCTGCGTTATCTATATTGGCAAGAATTCGTATGCATCTCTTTTGTAGAATAAAAAGTCTATCCCTGTCTACACCATTGCCCCATACCACGATTCCATAATTTAGCCAGGAGTATGCGTAGGCATAGTATGCTGTTAGAGCAGTTTTAAAATCGGTAGCTCTTTTAAGCTCCCCCAAGGCATATATAAAGCTGGCTAGTTTGTTTGCCAGTGCATCTATATGGGCTTTCCAGTTTATATTGGTATCAATAGTCAAACCCAACAGTTTAAACTCCATACGGTCGGGTCTAAGTTTTTCAAGACCCGTCGTACAGATAGAAACAAAAAGCTCTCTGATCCCACTCTCAAGCTTATGAAGAAGAAGCGTGAGATGATCCTGCAGTCTTCAGATGAGGCGTGCAAATACCGGCAGCTCAATAGACAGATCTCTAAATCCTTGAAAAGATACCTCCGCCGCTTTAACACCGAGCGTATTAAAGACGCGATTGAGCGAAATAAAGGCTCCAAGGTATTTTCAAGGGATCTGGCTATTGGGCAGAGCCAGTTCACGAGACTGAAGACCGACGATGGCCGTATCCGCTAAACCGGAGCTTCTGAGGAAGATCGAGACATTCTATGGGCAGTTGTACACATCAATCAGCAAGCCCGTTGCAAGTCTAGCAAACGACCCAAGAGCTAGATTTTCCCGACACTATACCGAAGATATCCCGGACGTCAGCCTGTACGAGATTAGGATGGCTCTGAAACAGCTTAAAAACAACAAAGCGCCGGGTGATGACGGAATCACGGCTGAACTCCTGAAGGCGGGTGGAAAACCGGTCCTTAAGGCCCTTCAGAAACTGTTTGATGCCGTCATACTCGAGAGCAAAACGCCACAGGCATGGTGCAGGGGTGTGGTGGTACTCTTCTTTAAGAAGGGCGACAATGCCCGACTGAAGAACTATAGGCCCATCTCACTTCTTAGCCATGTCTACAAGTTGTTTTCAAGAGTCATCACGAATCGTCTCGCGCGCAGGTTTGACGATTTCCAGCCTCCCGAACAAGCCGGATTCCAAAAAGGCTTTAGCACCGTAGACCACATACATACACTGCGGCAGGTCATACAGAAGACCGAAGAGCATAACCTGCCTCTCTGTTTAGCGTTTGTGGACTACGAGAAAGCCTTCGATTCGATCGAGACTTGGGCTGTACTGCAGTCTCTCCAACGGTGCCAGATCGACTACCGGTACATTTAGGTGTTGAAGTGTTTGTAACACCAAAAACGCCAACATGTCAGTCCGTCTTCAGGATCAGACCTCGAAACCAATCCTTCTCCAGCGCGGCGTGAGACAGGGAGACGTCATTTCTCGGAAACTGTTCACTGCTGCGCTGGAGGATAATAATAATAATAATAATAATAATAATAATACCTTGGCAACCCTTAAAATGTCAACATGTCAAATTTTTTCCTGCACATTTTAATTATTTACAAATTCATAAAACCATCAAACTCAGAAAATAACATATACAGCAATAGAAACCAGTTTAAAAAAACCCATATATAATATACAGTTTTATAAATCCACAACAAATCTAATAATATTTCTGAAAATCACAAGAAACCAGTTGACGTCGTCACTGACAGACGTCAACCAAGCAATATTTACAATGGAAAAGTGTAAAGAAAATGATTAAATAATGTTGACGAGAGCAGCTGCCTATCGCGCACGCCATCCACCCCCGGACTCGTCGCTCAGCTCCGCCTCGCCGCCGCCGGACCTCGGATCACCAGTATCATCGGCGGCTGCAGTTGCGTCGAGCTCTAGCGACGAGTATTTTTCCCCGCCGACGTCGCCAACACCTGTACGTCGGCAGGGGAGAGGCCGGCCACCGAGGAGCTTGGGATCTAGGGGCCAACCGGCCCCGAGCCGGGTCCCCGCTGCCGGTGGTTGTGTGCAGCGCATGAGATGGACTCAAAGTATGAATGAGAACGTCATGCGCGCATATTACGGGTCTACAGAGGGGGGAACTAACCTCACTGCGTACCGTGTTAGGATGCTGTCTCTGTTTCAGGACCTAGAACCAACCGTAGACGTCTCGGCCCAACGATTGTCGGATCAGGTGCGGGTCATCCAGCGTAATCACAGGTTGGACGACGCCGCACTTGATAGGCTGCGCTCAGAAGTGCTGAGCAACCAAATCGTCTCAACCTTGACACAGACCGCGGCACCGCCAGTCACTATTGTGATCCCGCCGCGGTCCAATCATGATAACGAAGAGGCAGATGATAGGGTTGTTACAGTAAGTAGCCAGTGCAACGAAAGATTGAGGAGCGCACTGGAAGATGCGCTTCGCGAGTATAGGTCAACACCGACTGAACTTAGACCCCGATTACCACGCTTGCCTATGCACAAGAAGAATAGGGCGCTGGTGTGTGCTTTGGACTCGCTGCTTAAGAACATCTTTGAAAGCAGCGAGAACCTCGTTGATACGCACTCAATCCTGTATTGCGGGGCTGTTGCGGCATGTCGTTTGGCCAATGTTAAGTTCCCAAACGTGACTATTCGGCCAAAGCCTGCCGTGCCAGCCTGGCAATGCAGGATCGAACGGCGTATCGATGGGGCTAGGGTACTCATCGGCAAACTATGCTGTTTCAGGGAGGGCAATACACGACCACGTGTGATGCGCTTCGTGAGGCGGGCATTTTCGGGGACTGGAATCAGTCCTCGAGAATACATGTCCCGTGTCACGGAGCGCATCGACTTCCTGAAGCAGAAAGTTTGTGCATGGGCCAGCCGTATTCGGCGGTATAAGCGGCGGGTTGACCGGTACTCGCAGAATCGCATGTTCCAGAGTGATGAGAGGTGGGTATACAGAACTTGGGAGCGACCTGAACAAAATGTGACTGACGTGTGCCGCCCGGATGATGAAGCCACGAGCACATTCTGGCGAAGCATCTGGTCGGTGCCCGTCTGTCACACTGAGGGTGGCTGGATGCGTGATGTCGAGCGCGTGTGTGAAGCTATACCAGAAATGGAAAAAGTAATCATCAGTCCAACTGATGTAGCCAAAGCAGTTCGTCCGCTACCGAACTGGAAGTCTCCAGGACCGGACGGACTGCATAACTTCTGGCTAAAATGGTATAGCAGCTCACATGCGTTTCTGGCATCTCAATTCCAGTCATGTTTAGAGTCTGGGTCGCTGCCGCAGTTTTTGACAACAGGCATTACCCACCTGCTCCATAAGACAGGTAGTCCCGCGGAACCCAAGAATTATAGACCAATAACATGCTTATCGACGGTTTATAAACTTCTTACATCCATCCTGAGAGCAAAAATTGATAAACACATTGAGGGTAACTCAATTATGTCTACCTCTCAGAATGGATGTAGGAATGGGTCCCGCGGCACTAAGGAGCTACTCCTCATTGACATGGCTGTAAGCCAGCAGGTTCGTCGATCCCGCAAGGATCTGTCGACATGCTGGATAGACTACAAGAAGGCCTACGACTCTGTGCCACATACATGGCTCATGAGGGTGCTGGAGTTGTACAAAATAGATGCAACTCTATGCACCTTCCTTGAGTCATGTATGGGTCAATGGAAGACAGTCCTTCGATATCCAGGATGTCGACCGATTCAGGGGGATGATGAGCCTGTATGGATTAAGCGGGGGATATTTCAGGGCGACAGTTTGAGTCCACTTTGGTTCTGCTTAGCCCTGAATCCTCTAAGTACACTGCTGGAGGATTCAGGACTAGGCTATCGGTTGAGAAGAGGTGGTCAGGTCATATCTCACCTCCTTTACATGGATGATCTGAAACTCTTTACCCCCAACAAATTCCAACTGACGGAGTTACTGAAGGTAACTGAAACCTTTAGTAACTCCATCAGAATGGAATTTGGTGTGGACAAATGTGCAGTCATGCATGTAAAGCAAGGGGAGATTATGGAATCCGAGGGAATTCAACTCTCTGATTCCATACACCTTAGACACCTCTCCTCGACTGAAACTTACAAGTATTTGGGTATGTCGGAAGCGTTGGGCATCAACAGTACTGACATGAAGCAACTGCTGAAGGAGCGTTTCTTTGGCCGCCTGAAAAAGGTATTAGATAGTCTTTTGTCAGGTGGAAATAAGGTGCGCGCCTTCAACAGTTGGGTCATGCCGGTTTTGATGTACTCTTTCGGCATACTCAAATGGACTCAGACCGAGCTCGACGACCTCGACAGGAGGGTCCGGACACTGCTGACCGCAAACCGGATGCATCACCCACGATCATCGGTGATGAGACTGTACATCCCGCGGAAGTGTGGGGGTCGAGGCTTTTTAAACGCCAAGACTCTTCACAACCGCGAGGTGTGCAGCCTCAGAGAATACTTTTTAAAAGCTGAAGTGGGTATGCACCGGGATGTGGTCGCAGTGGACAAGGGACTCACCCCGTTGTCCATGGCTAAAGAGAACTGGCGCAAGCCTGTAATACTATCGACTGATGAACGCAAAGAGGTATGGCAAGGCAAGGAGCTACACGGACGCTTCTATCGGGCTCTCCATGGGCCCGATGTAGACTTCCCAGCGTCCGTATCCTGGCTACGTTTCGGTGACCTTTTCGGGGAAACTGAAGGTTTTGTCTGTGCAATTATGGACGAAGTTATCCTGACGAATAACTACCGGAGACATATAATGAAGGATGGGACGGTTGACGTGTGTCGGGCATGCCACCGCCCAGGAGAATCCATCCGACATATTATCTCTGGTTGTTCTCGTCTGGCTAACGGCGAATACTTACACAGGCATAACCAAGTGGCCAGGATTATTCACCAGCAACTTGCTTTGAAGTACAATCTAGTGAAATCGGAGGTACCGTATTACAAGTATGTGCCCGACCCAGTTCTCGAAAATGACCATGTCACGTTGTACTGGGATCGGTCTATCATCACTGATAGGACTATTGTTGCTAATAAGCCGGATATAGTGGTGATAGACCGATTAGCGCGCCGCACAATGATAATCGATGTCACAATCCCGCATGACGAGAACCTCGTGAAAGCTGAGAAAGAGAAACAAATTAAGTATCTTGACTTAGCACACGAGGTTGTCGACATGTGGAATGTGGACTCGGCGGTCATTGTGCCGATTGTCGTTACGGCCAACGGCCTGATGGCCAAGAGCCTCGACGACCATCTGTCGAGGCTTTCATTGGGCGGTTGGATCAAGGGTCTGATACAGAAGGCAGTACTCCTCGATACGGCTCGCATTGTGAGGAGGTTCCTGTCTCTGGAGCCCTAACCACCGGTAGCTTGGACCCTGCTCCCGATACCGGTTGGCCTCTATTTTTTATATTTTTAAATGTTTTTTTTTGTAATTTATTTAATAAAAATATTTAAAAATGTAATAAATAAGAAAAAAAAAGCAATAAAGGACATAATAATAATAATCTTTATCATGAACATCTTACAGGGTATCTTTGAGGTGAGACCCTGACCTCCAAACTAGTAAAATACTGTATCTTGAAGGTCAGTTCCTTCCCTTCACAAACGTGTTATTAAATACAAGTACAATATGTCCATAAATTTATCATAACGTAGCCTATCTTATACTTTAGACCAATAAACAACAATAAATCACTAGCTATCAATATAACTAAAACTAGAAAAACAAAAATCCATAAAAAAAAGAAATAATGAAAGAAAAAAATGAATGCGTGTGTGTGTAGTTGTGTGTGTGTATGTGTGTATATATATGTATATGTGCGTGGGTGTGTGTATATGTGTGTGGGTGAGCGTGTGCGTGATTGTGTGCGTATATCATACCGTTACAACAAAAAGAGACTCAATTTTTTCATAGTCCATGTCATTCAACCATGCAATAATTCTACATTTGACTTGATTATTACTGAATGATCTGATGTCATGAATGGACTGTGTTAATTTATTGTATAACCGTGGAGCTTGGACATTGTAAATTCTGCTAGCAAATTTTGTGTTGGCTCTAGGTACTGGACACTGCACTTTCCTTTTATTTAACTTTGGTAATGTCGGAATGACCTGTCTGTGGTATCTACGTAGGACCTCATAGACATAAAGTTTACGAACGCTCATGACATTTATTTCGTCGTATAGATCTTTGGTGGGATAGCGATATGGAAGTTTAAATGCGACTTTAAGCAATGATCTCTGTGCGCGCTCAAGAACAATCATAATTGTTTTACAAGCCCCACCCCAGGCACTGATGCAATAGTTAATAACACTTTGACTAAGTGCAAGATAGGTTTGTACCAGGAGATCTCTGCCAGCCACATCACGCAGGTTTTTAAAGGCGAGTATTAATTTCCTTGTCCTGGCCGCTACCGAATTTATGTGTGCACCCCAGTTCAGTTTATCATCTATTATGATACCTAAATACTTAATACTTTTTGATTGAGCTAAAATGGGACACGTACAAATATACAGGATGTCTTCAAGGTTCTAGATTGGAAGGAACCTTGGTGTCTTTTAAGACACCAAGGTTCTTAGCAGTTTCAGTGTAAGCGATGGTCGAACCGTCAAGAGATAAACACGTCAAATTGGATATGTCAAGCGCAGTGCGATAGTACCGACTGCCTATGATCATAGCCTGGGACTTGGATGGGTTGATTTGTAATCCGTAGGACTTAGACCATTTACTTATACTCTCCAGGTCACGATTCATGGCGTCGATCGCTAAGTCCACATCTGCAAGCACGAAGTGTCGGTAAAGCTGCAAATCGTCTGCGTAAAGATGGAAGTTGGAAGTGATAACTTTGGTAACAGTGTTTATGAAGATAGAGAAAAGAAGAGGAGAGAGAACGCCACCCTGAGGAACACCAACAGTGAGATCATAACAATCAGAGAACATCTCTTCAAGGCGAACACACTGCATAAATGAAAAACATAAGGTGGCAGGTATTTTACTGGATCTTAGTTCCGCCTTCGACACGGTGGACCACAATATTTTGCTGGCAAAGTTGGAGCATTATGGCACAAGGGATAACGTTCTGAAGCTATTTAGATCTTATTTGCATAATAGACGTCAATTAATAGAAATAAAGTCGGTAGTGGATGGAGAAGTAAAAATAGTGAACTCCAATCTAATGACAGTATTTCGGGGTGTCCCTCAGGGATCTGTTTTGGGCCCAATTTTCTTCATACTATTCCTGAATGATTTAATTGAGTACATAAAAAAGCGTATTACAGACACTAGTCTTATTATTTTTGCGGATGACACTAGTGCAATAGTGTCTGCAAGTAACATAAATACTTTAGAAATAAAAATTAATAACTTATTAAAAGCTTTTGAACACTGGTTTGGTACAAATAATCTTAAACTCAATGTAAACAAAACAAAATGTGTACTATTCAAGTCGAACGTCCGGAACAATGCTAGTCTTGTGATTTTATCTTGTAGCAGCAAAGTCGAAGTGGTTGATCATGTTAAACTCCTAGGTATTCAGAGTGATGCATTACCAAACTGGAAGGTTGAAACATCGTCTGTAACGAAGTCTGTTAGCTCAGCAAACTATGCAATCAGAAGCCTGAGGGATGAACTGTCATTGGCCCAGCTTAGGATGGTATACTTTGCCTTGGTTGAGTCTAAGCTTAGATATAGTATTGAGTTTTGGGGAAACAGTTATAAATATGTCGGGTTTAGTCAATAGTACGGACGTCAAAACAAATCGCAAGCACGCCATCTGTCGGCAAAGCAAGAACGACTACGCTTTGGCGCGCTTTCTCTAACCACTTGCGTGGTGGGGATAATAGAATATTGCAGTTGAGCTAAAATGTACTAGCAGTTGAGTACTGACAGCCGTAGAGCTAACACGTCGTAGAATCAGTGTCGATCCGTAATATTAGTAAGCAAGAATGTAACTTGTGTCTATTTGAATATACTCAGTGTATCGAATAAATTGTGTGATTTCATTTTCACGATTGTACCCAACGACCTGCCCACACACGATGTCTTAACCTAAGGGAATACATCCTGACTTCCCGATGGTTTACATCTATCGGCCAGCCTTTGATGCGACATCAGAACTGGGATTCGGTCGTGCTAATGAGATCACACGTAAAAACAAAGCTAGTGAAAGTGGCGGTTACATTCTTGCAAAAAAAATCGCGGTGACAGTTGCGACTACCCTCAGTCTTGAATAATAAAAAGCGAGTCTTGAACTGAGCAGCAAGGCGGCTAGCAACAACCAAGGAGCTGGACAGGTCAAGGAGGAGCGTGTGGACTTGTGGAGAATTCCATACACACGGATCTTTATGCGAATCTGGTGAGTCGTTTTCATTTTGTTTTGACTATGGCCAAGAGTGTTTATTATTTAAAATTCTGGTTTTGTGTACGGTATGGCGGCCAGTGGATTGTCGGGGTGGTCCGTGTCGGGTCCATAATCTCATGTTAGTTATCGCTGGTCAAGTTTTGGTGTTATTGAAGAGTTATTATTCTGCTAACACTGGCAATGACCCTTGACTAGCCTTGGCCGACTATTATTGCGACGCCGACGGCCTTAGAACGATATGGTGCCTATCTTAAACTTCAGTCTGGAAAATGTTATAATGCCAAATGAAATATTTTGATTAGTTTTGTAGTGTTTGAGAAGAAGCATTGTATTCTTTTTTTGTTGTCGAAGAGCCAAACTATCTGGAACGTAATAAACCCTACCAGACCATGTTGAGGCTTAAATGCCGTGGCCGCTATGGTATTCATTGGATTCTCTAAAGCCCATATAACTACCTGGTCACTTGGGACACTGTAATGTGTGGTTCATGTTTTGGACAGGAACTCTGCACTCAAATTCGGTGACCATAATAACCTATTTGGCCATGCCAGTTTAGGTAACTACTACTACTAGAAGCTCGTGGTTAAATTATTACGGCCACACTGGTCGATCATCAAGGTTAAGCAACGCTTGGCGAGGTCGGTCCGTGGATGGGTGACCATTTCAACATACCGGGTTTCCTCCGTGCCTCTGCAAGCACGTTAAGCCGTTGGCCCCGGTTGGAAGATCTTTGACAGTCGTTACGGGTAGTCAGAAGCCTGAGATCTGACACCAGTCTTGCCAAGGGGAACCGTGTTCCCCAGTTACTGGGTTGTAGAGGTCGGATAGGTAGTCTTTCCATGTAAAACACTGGTACTCAGCTGAATCTGGTAGGACTGGAAGCCGACCCCAATATGGTTGGGAAAAGGCTAGGCAGATTGATTAGTTTAGGTTACTACGAGTACACCGGTGCATCGATTAATTTCCATCAAAGCTGTGTATGGTTAAGATAACCGTGTGAACATACTCTCGTAATGTTTTTCATGTTTCAGATACCATATTGTGTCGCAGCCTGAAGCCTCTGCTGCAGGCTAGCGATTCAGATGCTGAGCGCGAAGGTTGACGTGTCAACGTCTGAGAGGTTAAGACCGATGGCAGGCTAGCAGTTCGCAGGTGGTAGTCGAACGCTATGACGACAGCTGTGAGGTCGGGAGCGCGCGCAAGTTTGGAATGGAATACTCGGTGAGTCGCTTCCATATTATTTCGATAGTGAGGTCGAAGGTTCTCTAGTGAAGAGATGCTAGTTCGAGTTTTAAGTTTTCATGTTTGACCATTGTATTGGTCGTGGTTATATCTTGCACTATCACTAGGTAATTGAGACACACTTAGTAAAAAGCAAGTAGCTAATGAGTTTCCTATTGGCTAGTTAGTACTTTCCTAGTTTCAATATTAGGTTTAGTACGAACCTTAGGATGAGGTAACCCAAATGAAGGAGTTGAGATATCCAAAATGACTGAATAACTAGTAATTTTCAGTGGCAAAGCGAGTCTGTAATGTCGTGGGGTGACGAAATTGTATCGAGTTAGTAACGGTACTGGTCATTTACCTGTACTCAGAAAGGATCTTGTTGCGTAACGATTTACAACCACCGTCTTCAGATCTGAATTCACTTACTTTCAAAGTAATATTATGATAGCAGTAGATCTGGCAATCGTTTTCCTTGCATAAAAACTGAGTTAGTGAGCGATAGTAAATAGTTACTGTTGGTATTTGATTTTAAAGATTTGATCAGAGTTAATTCGTGAAGCTCCTTCACACGGCTTCATTGGACATTATCAGGCTTAATTGGTCCCCTCATATTAACAGTCGGTATGTTCCAAGATCTTTAGGTAAAAAGTGCGAATCTTGTGAGAAGGATCCCCGATCACGAAGTTCCTTGAGAATTAGACGTCATAGTTGATGACAGTGGTAGTGAGACCAAATCTGATTAAGAATGGCTTGTACACTCATACTCGAAACTTTAGACCGCACCTCATGAGTAACATGTGGCGATGGGTCTTAGACCGCACCTCATGAGTAACATGTGGCGATGGGTCTACAAGGAATCGTTGGTGCGATTTCTGTCTGTGTTGGTGCACAGAGCGATTCATGTGTTGTAGCACATATTCGCTAGATTTTTGAGAGTCGTTGGTGCGATTCTTGTCTGTGTTGGTGCACAGAGCCCCTCATGTGTTGTAGCATATGTGGCGGCAGATATGTAAAGAATCGTTGGTAGATACGATTCAGGCTTGTGTTGGTGCACAAGGCCCCTCATGTGTTGTATCATGTGTGGCGGCAGATATGTAAAGAGTCGTTGGTAGATACGATTCTGGCTTGTGTTGGTGCACAAGTCACGATGAAGGTTTCATGAGTTGAGTATACATTGCCTTTGAATTATAACAAACTGTAACAGCATTGTTACTATTACTTTGTTTAGTTGTTGAACTTGTTGATCGTCTGACCTTTTTTTCTAATGAATAGTGTTGTGTGGGAATCTCTAGTACGAAAACTAAGTAGGCCCTGTATTAAGTCCGCGATAGGTGATTATGACAGGACAGTTATCGTTATACACTGAAAGCTTTAAATAGGTACGCTTAGGACCTACAAGTATGCACACTGTAGGTTAAGGAAGATACCAGCGGGTTATGTACCAGTCGATGTAGATGTCAAAAGGATTTTGATGATAATGAGCAAGCTTAAGGTGTCGAGTAATTCAGTCTATCGAACGTATTATATTTGACCGTACCAGTGGATTCTGGCGGAGGTCGGGGTCTGGAGACCGTTGTAAGAGCAATTCAATTGCTGGTCGGCTAGAGGGCCGCGTTGGAGGTTTTACTCGAGGGTTTCTGTAAGCTTGGCAGTTTTTGCTGCAGAATAAGTTTTAAAGTTTGTTTGGAATGACTGTGGTACATGGCCCAGGGTAACGGTTTAGTTAAAGAGTAGGGTTCTAAAATCTTTATTTTCACGAACCCAATAATCTAGTTTGGTCAGGAGTAGCCGAGCGTTGTGTGACAACTGTTGGCCTGTGTGGCAACTGTTGGCCTGTGTGGCAACTGTTGGCCTGTGTGGCAACTGTTGGCCTGTGTGGCAACTGTTGGCCTGTGTGGCAACGGTAGGCCTTTATGGCAACGGTAGGCCTGTATGGCAACTGTGTGGCCTGTATGGCTGGCGGTAAGCCTGTGTGACACTATGTCTGGTGGGAAAATTCATGTTTTTGTTAGGAACCTTACAGAAAGTTCCTATTGAGTCATGAGGTTAAAAGAAAGTAAACTCGTAGTCATGCGTTTGGTGGGGTCACCATGATAATTTTGATGACGTTCGAATCGTCAAGCCCTCATTACGAAAATTGAAATAATTTTGGTTTTCTAAATTTGATTACTTTGCGTAGATCGTGTTCGGTGTTAGTAAGACAAACAAAGTTTAAGTACCAGTTGAGATTGTAAATGAAGTAGATAATGAATTGACGTAACATAGGACAGACTTAAATTTCTGTGTGAACGGGTTTCGAGTTCAGAGAGTTGAGTTGACTCGACATCGTGGAGATGTTAGAGTAGAGCAATTGTAATTGCTAAGAGAGCTATGAGATAGCTAAATATCGTGAATAAGATACCTGGTGGTTTCTTTTGCTGGATTTAATTTGAGATTAATGACTATCAGTGGTACTTGGACTTTGTAATCACTATGATTGGGTGCTTTTAGGTACCAAATCGATGATTGAGTTACTATTTTCTTTAAATTGGAAATAGAATTACTCTTTCCTTGCAAAGGTGAAAGGAGACATTTGAATGATCATGTTTGATTGATTCAAAGTGTTTCCTCACTCACATAGAGTATGCGTGAGGATTGGACGAGTGAATACTGTTTGGAAATTTTGTGTTTCAGAAAAACATCCCTTGTATGATGGGAGACTGGCGGGTCGGAGTAGACTAAGAGGACGTGTGGCGCAACACGACATGAGATGGCATGGAGCAAGGACAAGAAGATGATGCCTGCGGGTGATAGATTTGGGGATCTGTCACCTGAGAGAGGCCCGAGAAGGCGACGTGTGTGTTCCACGCTCGCCTCTCAAGAGGAACTACGGCCTAGAGAACACCATGTGGTTTTAGTCAGTAGGAGTCTGACAGACCCCTCAGCTTTCCCCAAGGGCTGAGGACATCCATTGAGGATTTCCACATGATTCGATACACTGTTAGAACCTGACAATGAGGAACAGACGAGGACGCCTGTCTCGCAGGATGGCCGTGTCGGGTTTAGTCAATAGTACGGACGTCAAAACAAATCGCAAGCACGCCATCTGTCGGCAAAGCAAGAACGACTACGCTTTGGCGCGCTTTCTCTAACCACTTGCGTGGTGGGGATAATAGAATATTGCAGTTGAGCTAAAATGTACTAGCAGTTGAGTACTGACAGCCGTAGAGCTAACACGTCGTAGAATCAGTGTCGATCCGTAATATTAGTAAGCAAGAATGTAACTTGTGTCTATTTGAATATACTCAGTGTATCGAATAAATTGTGTGATTTCATTTTCACGATTGTACCCAACGACCTGCCCACACACGATGTCTTAACCTAAGGGAATACATCCTGACTTCCCGATGGTTTACATCTATCGGCCAGCCTTTGATGCGACAAATACAATATCCACATGGCATTTGTAATTCAAAAAAGAGTCTTAAGAACTATGCTCCGTTTGAAACAAACGGACTCGTGCAGGGATCATTTTACTAGACTTAATATTTTGACAGTGCTATGCCTTTATATACAGGTGCTTTTAACCAATTTTGTCAAGAACTTGCACAAATCGGAAACTAATGAACAACGACAAGTTAGAGATAATACGCGTAGGAAAGCCTGCCTAACACAATCCAGCCGAAATTAAACGTTGTTCATCACAGTCCCAGATACCAATCAGTATTTCTATACAACAGGCTACCCCTAGAATTTAAAACCATTAATAGCGTAAACTAATTTAAAAACAAATTGAAGACATATTTATTGAGGAAAGGCTATTACGGCGTCGATGAGTTCCTTGATGATAGACAACAACCGTAATTATCATTGTTCTGAATGAATTTGAAATGGTATATTAAATATTATTATTTTTGAACTTTTTGCCGTATATTTGACATAATATTGATATTTTTATAATGACATGCTATTTTAATTATTGTATTATTCATAGTCAGAAAATGGAATATAGTACTCCATCCCCCGACGCAACACATCAGTTACAGCGTCAGCGCATGCCGATGGATCGTCCGAAGAGAAGCAAGTGGGCTGCCAAGGATAGCATGCGAAAAAAGATCGCATCCCATCCCAATCTGCTGACATTTACCGCCATACCCGCCGGGTGCCTCTTGGGCTGGGATCGGGCGGGGAGTAGACGGATACAGACTTCACCAGACAGTGGTCGGAACTACCCAAAGATAAAGATATGGACACTGAATATCTGTCTGGATCTGTTGTCAGCAGAAGGTCCAAGCAATTGGCTGTGTGCGAATCAACATCTGGCACCCTCGTTACCCCTTGGACCAGCTGGGTGAGATTTAGCGCTAGCGCAAGCTTGCGCATCTCTCGACCAGCATGGTCAGTGCACTGGTATGGGAAGAGCCACTCCTGGTGGTGGGCATTAAAGTCCCCCAGTAGCACTAATTGGGCGGATGGATACCGCTGCTGTGCCGCATCAGCCGCCTCACTGAGGTACTCTATGAGCCTGGTTGTCTCCTGATCACCGCTGTGCGAGCGGTAGACACAGGCGTAGATAATCTTATCCAGTATTATACTCCTTGGGATAGTTTAAGTATGATATTTTAAGGCGATGATAGCTCAGTGGTAGTGACGTCGGATACCGAGACGAAGGTCGCGGGTTCGAATCCTACAATGAGCTTGAGCTTTCGGTGAAGGGAAACATCGTGAGGAAACCATAGCACGGTGGTAGGGTACTTTGTAGTACCCGCCTGGCTGGCAACCACCCTCAAGTTGAAAATCTGTCGCCAAGCACCTTCCGGTGTGTTCCGACAGCAGCACTTGAGAGCCAGTTCCCTTCTAGGCTTTGTGTGCTTACCACCATCGGCCACATCATCACTTACCACGGTGAGATTGTGGTCAAACACAGGCCTATACATAGTAAAAAAAAAAAAAAAAAAAACCATGTTCTGTGAGAAATGACTTCGCCAATGATTCTAATCAGTCCGCTTTTCTGCTTAAAAAAGAACAAAATTATGTTAAAGTAGGATCATCTTTATAAGTATTGTTTCTATGCTCTTCCTAGTCGCGACTTGATGTTAAATCCAAATATTGAGTAGGTCTTTTTAATGAAATTAGTGCCCTTATATTTTTATTAATAACATCAACAAAGTTTCTAATAAAAACACTTGATTCTTAATGGGTTCAACTTCAAATAAAGCTTGTAAATGATTTTTCACTAGAAGTCTGTTGTTATTTTCACGTTCCCACAACAGATCCCACGCTAGATTATAACGGTCAGCTTTAAAGTCAATGTTTTTTTATGATGGATTCCCCTGAAGTGAAGCTCGCAGGTAGTGGAACTTGTTGATGTCACATATGCTAGAATTGTCGTGAATCAATGACTCGAAACTATCCCTAAACTCAAGCCATCATTGGCAGTTCCCATCGAAATGTGGCAAATCTATTTTAATCAAACGAACAAAAGAATTTTTTTGAGGTTATCTGCCATTGTAAAGTTAAATAACAGCTGGACGCATTGATGCGAATGTACTCGATAGATAAGAAAACTGCAAACAGCTGAGCGTTAGTGAAAGGGATCGAGATCCAGTTTCAAGGTCAACAACTCACAAGTGTTATCGCGGTGCGAATTAGCTAATGACCGGGCGTTTTTGGTACAAAATATACATAATTTAACAAGTAGTGCCGTAGAAAGCACTATGAAAGCACTAATGTTGAGACACTGTATGAACACTAAAAGATAGGAATATGAAAAACGGTTTTCGGCAGAAGATAAAAAATAAAAAATAACTAATTGGAACGGACTCACTCAAATACAGTATTATACCCCCTGGCCGTCGCATCGCGGGTTCGGTACCCCGACACCCCGCCCTTGCCCCGCGGTATCACGAGCATATATGATGCGCCAACATATCCTCCGACTGCACAGCATGATTTTCTTATTTTTAGTTTACTTAAGCAGTCGGGATTTTTTTGGTTATTTAACTTTTTTTTATTCGACCTGACCCGACTAAGCATTGGTGGCCCAGTGGTCTCGGCCCCAACTTGTCTTAGGTCATGGGTTTGAACCACAGACCAGTTAAATAAATTCTGTGGTTCGAACCCAGGCAGGCGGCAGTCGGACTGGCATGGTGGCGTTTTTGAACTAACGCTTCAACACCTCGATGTACAGGTAGTCGATATGGCACCGTTGGAAAGATTGTAGTACAGCCCAAGTCTATCGAACCTAAGGCTTTCTCGTAGTCCACAAACGGTAAGCAGAAAGGCAGGTTATACTCTTCGGTCTTCTGTATAACCTGCCACAGCGTATGCATGTGCTCTACGGTGCTGAAGCCTTTACGAAATCCGGCTTGTTCGGGAGGCAAGCGCTTTACTCTTGTAAATTATTTCATCACCACTGCTCTAAAAACGGTGAAGGAAAGCACCGTGAAGAAACCGGCATGTCTACAACAAAAGTTCGAAGACATGTGACAGTCACCAACCCGTACTGTGCCCGCGTGGTGTATTTAAGCCCATTCCCTTTCTCATAGAGACGAGGCCTGTGTCCCAGCAGTTCGAAAATTAAAAAGGGGTGATAATGATGATGAGATTTTCGTGAGATGTATTGGTCCGCAGTTGTTGGATGAGAAGTCACGATGGCTGGCGCTGCTGCTGTCACTGGAGGAGCTGCGGCGCGAGCTGGCGCTGCAGCAGCAGGACATCGAGCGCCTGCACGCCACGCTGCGTCTCCTCGCGCCGCTCCACACTAGTGCCTTGCCGCACCCTGGGACCTCTGCTTCGCCGCCAGCGTCAGCATCTCCGACACCACCGACGTCAGAGCGTTCAACAACATCGGCGTCAGAGCCGTCAGTGCTTCAATCACCGCTGACGTCAGACTGTCCTCCACCGTCGACGACAGACTGTCCCCCGCCGTCAAAGTCTGACTCTCCTCCACCGTCTATTTCAGACTGTTAACCACCAACGATATCAGAGCGCCTTCCATCGGAAATATCAGAAATATCAGATTCTCCTCAATGCCAATATCCGAATTTCCTTAATCGCCAATGTCAGAGCACTATAATTATATGAATCAGCTTTTTAACCGTTTTACCAAAAAAGAGGTGGTTCTATGTTCGACTTCATGTATGTTATTTTTTTTATATGTTCACCGATATCTCCGTCATTTGGGGACCGATTTTGAAAATTACATACTATTTCGAACAAAACGTGTTCGAAAGAGTTATTCTATGTATGTTTCCCAAATTGGTCCCATTTTAATTTGGTGAAGTTCTGATTAAGGACTTCGAAAATATTCAACAGAACTCTTCAATAAATAAACAATTTCAATTTCATTTTTCAATTTTTTTTTTTTTTTTTTTTTAATTTGATTTGATTTGATTTGAATAAATAACGGCATACCTCTCGGGATTGCTGCAATCGCATGTCTATTCATTGTTTATACCATTTCATAACATAACATCACGCTAGTACGCTCTAAAGGGGTACGCAGATGTGTAGAGTTCACCTTGGTACACTCTCATTTTACCGGTTATGTTCAGTTTCATGATATTCGGGTAATCTATTCTGTCGTTATAGGTACCTTATTAAACAACTTGCCTATTAGGTAGGTACAACAAAAAAGTGAAAAATAAAAAAACATTTGATAAAAAAAATACTACCGACTTCCAAATAAAAAACTACAAAGTGAAAAATAACTTTTTTTTGGAAGTCTGTGTCCATAATGTAGGGACTCAACTTTAACTCAGAAATGAAACAAAGATTATAAAGATATTCTTCGATATAATTCTCACAGCAAAAATACAACGTTCTATTTGACGGTTCAATCACCATTGGTGCCAACATGTGCTCCCGTCAAAAACTGCCACACTTCAAAAATAGCGTTACCGACTCGTAGTCACACCAGATTATCACACCAGTATGACAAACAGGATTTTTTTTCTCGTTTGTCACACTACTGATTTTTGCACACCATTTATTCCTAACTAGTGCGGTCCTAGTTATACTACAGCGTTTTTCAACTTTGCCGACTTAGTCACACCAGATTATCACACCAGTATGACAAACGGGATTTTTTTCTCGTTTCATCTTTTTATCAATAAGGGCGGCGAAAAAATTGAGAACCTCCTCCTTTTTTTGAAGTTGGTTTAAAAGAGAAAAACAATTTTTTTTTTACATAAAATACCACCGACTTCCAACTAAAAACACTAAAATGTGAAAAATAATTTTCTTTTTCGAAGTCGGTGTCCATAACGAAAAAATTGGTACCTACCAAAGACACCGACTTCGAAAAAGAAAGTTATTTTTCACTTTGTAGTGTTTTTAGTTGGTAGTCGGTGGTATTTTTTGTAAAAAAGTGTTTTTATCAATGACTCTTCTTCATAGATCCGGCTGAATTTGAGCGATGGCCTGTGTGTGTTCACCTTTAGAGCATCATTCGATTATGATTTGTTTGCATAGACCTGCGACTTCAAAAAACCCTACAAGAAAAGGTCTAGCGGCGTCAAATCGCATGACTTTGGTGGCCAATTTACATCACCCCTGCGAGATTATTATTATTATTATTTTTTTTTTTTTTCAAATAAACAAACTTGTTTGCCTCTCTTTTTGCGGACGCCTGGATTCTGGTGACGCGCGGCCCCCTCCTTATCCTGATGGATGCGAGACGAGTATGTCGGACATTCGCATCCATCAAAAGGACGTTCGTAGGGTGCTGCGCAACCATGACGTGAACAAAGCTAGTGGCCCTGACGGAATACCGGCAATTGTTCTGAGAACTTGTGCGCCTGAACTGTCTCCGATCCTGACACGCTTGTTTCGCCTTTCATATGAGACTGGAAAAGTGCCGAATGCATGGAAGCAAGCTAACGTTCAGCCTGTGCCCAAGAAGGGAAGCACCCGTTCCATACTCTTACAGAGTATTGAACGGGTGCTCAACTTCAAGCTCCTGGCATACCTAGAAGCTAACGACATCCTCAGTGACCGCCAATATGGCTTCCGCAAAAATGTGTCCGTAGTCGCAGCGGAAAAACGTCTAATTTATTAATTTCAGATAAGCAGATAATTAGTTTATGACTTCGTGTAATTGTGTATAGTAAGTACAAATTTGTGTATCCAACCATTGGGGAGCTATTCAACAAAAACTGTTTCCGCTGGAACTACGTCATCCTAGCGGCACCTTTATTTTCCTATGCACGTAGATAAAAAAAATATACATTCAATAATTAGTTTGAAACGAGAGATAAATGTGTATGCTTAAATGAAATTTGTGTGACATAAAACTGCGAAGATAATCAAGTTTCCGCTGCGCTGACGTTTGGCTATATGATGAAAATCATATAAACGGCTTAGTGCAGAGTTGATTTTTTTTACGCACTTTGCTTTGAATTTGTGTGTAATGATTGTCAAAACAGAATTTGAAAAAATCTTACCGTTCAGAAGATATACACGTAAAAGTAAAATAAGGTTTTTAGGTCCAAGTACTTAAAATAGGAACACTAGAGCCTAATTTATAACGTTTATTTGTATCCTGTAAGGGTCTACAAAGTCCTGCCAAGGTTATGTATTCTTAGTAATTAATGAGCAGTCGCATAATTTACTACGACTGGACCACTATATTGTATGACAACCGATTTTAGGATATTTTAATGGAAATGCAACGTAAAACATATGGCGATAGTTAGTGTATTAATGCAACTATTCACATGTAAAATTTCAGCTCATTACACTAAATAATTAAAGAGATATAATAAAAATACCAGAACAACCGCAATTCATGGATAAACCGACCAAGTTTGAATGGCTACAAAAAAGCGGCCGTGCAGTATATAGAGCTAACATTCTAAAATTTCCAGTATAGTATCGTTATTGTGTGTTATAGTTTCGTACAGGTGCGTACACAATCGTTTAGCAGAAAATAAAACAACTGTAAGTATTAACATTATACTCATAAAAGTATTTATTGGTTAATGACTAATTAAAATGAAAAAAAAAACAATATTATTAACAAAGTAGGTAATAATAATATTAACATAAAGAATCAGTTTTTTAATTAATATAAATAACAAATATGTGGCCCACTGTAAAAGCCTATATGAATAAGTAAATCTTAGGATTTTTACTGGTACCTAACTTTTCGGGAAACTGATACAATTGTTCTATCTCACGAGTCACGACCGACGCACTGCGTGACTGCGAGATCGTCTTAGTCATGTGTGCAGATGCACATTGTTTCTGTGTGCGTAAGCGATACTGAGCGCCAGAGAGTTTGTATTATACTAGAGCGAACGTATTTACGACGAAAAAGAAACTGTTAATTCTTTCGTTCTTGCTTATAGAAAAATTCTATCAAAAAAAAGAGACAAACATAGGCAAACGCTACCATCCTGAACGTCAAAGAGATAACATTTATAACTTAAATACTTTACCTCTAGTATAATACAAACTCTCTGCTGAGCGCTCCCGAGCTTACGCACACAGAAACGGGTCTGTCCCAATAGTCCCATTGGCCCAGTCCCATGATGGACATGATGTACATGTGCACTACACACACGACTAAGACCAATACACCGTTCGTGAGATAGAACAACCTTCTTTAGATTATTCCCTTATCTATCTAATAACTACTTGTGTGTTAATATTTTTTTCTAATTATTATTAATATTTAATTTAATCAAATTTTACTAACATCAAAATATTTCTACGATGGAAGCAGCAGAATATTAAGGACATAATAATTACCTACTGTAACAACTTTTTGTAATATTCTGACAAATAAATGCATTTGCTAATACAGAAGTAATTCTTATTGTAATAATTTCGTAAGTTTGAGAAACAAACAAGTGAGCTACTATTTTGATCACGAACATTATTTGTTACTTGTTCAAGAATTGTCACTATAATTATCAATCCAATAATGGTATGACACTGGAAATTTTAGAACGTTAGCTCTATATACTGCACGGCCGCTTTTTTGTAGTCATTCAAACTTGGTCGGTGTATCCATGAATTGAGGTTGTTCTGGTATTTTTATTATATCTCTTTAATTATTTAGTGTAATGAGCTGTAATTTTACATGTGAATAGTTGCATTAATACACTAATTATCGCCATATGTTTACGTTGCATTTCCATTAAAAAGTCCTAAAATCGTTTGTCATACAATATAGTGGTCCAGTCGTAGTAAATTATGCGACTGCTCATTAATTACTAAGAACACATATATGATACTTGGCAGGATATTGTAGATCGTTACAAGATACAAATAAACGTTATAAATTAGGCTCTAGTGTTCCTATTTTAAGTACTTAGACCTAATAACCTTATTTTACTTTTACGTGTATATCTTCTGAACGGTAAGATTTTTTCAAATTCTGTTTTCACAATCATTATACACAAATTCAAAGCAAAGTGCGTAAAAATCAACTCTGCACTAAGCCGTTTTATATGATTTTCATCAAATAGCCAAACGTCAGCGCAGCGGAAACTTGATTATCTTCGCAGTTTTATGTCACACAAATTTCATTTAAGCATACACATTTACCTCTCGTTTCAAACTAATTATTGAATGTATTTTTTTTTAACTACGTTCATAGGAAAAAAAAAAGGTGCCGCTAGGACGACGTAGTTCCATCGGAAACAGTTTTTGTTGAATAGCTCCCCAATGGTTGGATACACAAATTTGTACTTACTATACACAATTACACGACGTCATAAACTAATTATCAGCTTATCTGGAATTAATAAATTCGACGTTTTTTCCGCTGCGACTACGAACACGCAAAAATCGGTCAACAGGGGATCTTCTAGCTTATGCCATTCACATCTGGAGTGAGGCCATCGAGAGACACGGGGAAGCGCTTGCCGTCTCCCTCGACATCTCGAAGGCTTTCGACAGGGTCTGGCACCAGGGCCTTATTGGTAAGCTTCCATCATTCGATCTGCCCTGTGGACTGTGCGATTGGATCGCAGACTTCCTGAGGGACCGGTCTATACGAGTAGTTATTGATGGCCGCTCATCTGACCAACTGGATATCAACGCCGGGGTCCCTCAGGGGTCGGTACTCTCAGCAACATTGTTCTTGTTGCACATAAACGATCTGCTAAAACCCGGCACCTTTGGGTATGCAGACGACAGCACTGTTGCTGAGAGATACGTGTCCTACTGGGCCTCAGATCCGGTCTCTGGGAGGCCATGGTTGGGCGCTTGAATCTGTCTGAAGGCAGTCTCCGAGTGGGGTGATGTTAATCTGGTCAGGTTCAATGCTGCTAAGACCCAGGCGTGTCTTCTTTCCGCTAAAAGGAGCCAATTAAACCCGGCTCCTTCTTGCCGTGGTGTGACCGTGCCGATCGGACCATCTCGAGCTTCTTGGCGTTACGTTGACATCGACCCTCAATTTTGGTCCATTCATTGAGGCAAAAGCTCAACTGGCTGCCACAAAGTTGGGGATCCTTGCAAAGGTGAGACGGTACTTCACGTCAGAACAGTTGCTCAACTTGTACCAAGCGCAAGTTCGGTTATGCATGGAGTACTGCTCTCATCTCTGGGATGGATATGCCAAGTACCAGCTGGATGCACTGGAGTCGATCGAAAAACGGGCCAAGAGACTCATCGGCAATGGGATACTGGTCGAGTCTAGGCTCCAGAGCCTTGAACATCGGCGCCAAGTTGCCAGTCTGTCGGTTTTTTATCGGTTACATTTCGGGGAGTGTGCGATGGAATTAAATTGGGACAAACCCACCGCACTATTCCCAAACCACTGCAACTCCTGAAAGCCAGAATCAACAGTGGCGACCACCAGAAAAGCGCCGCGGCGTTTGGTCCGTGGTCTCTCGTGCGGAATAGTACATTGCAGCACGTCGCTGCACTTCAAGGTCGACCGGAAGTACGCCAGCAAGTACCGGTAAGGCCTCAGTACTAACCGTCCTGTACGCTTTGCATAAGAATATCAAAGCTAAACGCTGACTCTGAAGCAACTTACGTCGCACCGCCCCTATGGTGGCCCTATCAGCCCAAACAGGCGCCCCATAGCAAATACAACCCAAGTAAGTAGCCCCATAAATAGTTTTTAAAGTTAAAAAAGACAGACCCCACGTAGATTTAAATATTCTCGTTAAGGCATAGAAATTTGTTTTTGCTTTTTCACCGACTATTTTAATATGATCTATAAATGCAAAATTCCTGTCTAACACGAGACGATCCTTTTTACGGGAACGTTATTAAATTTAATAGTAGGACACGATTTAAGATTACCCTTTAAAATTAGTTGATAAGTTTTGTGCGGAGCAAAGGTCAGGCGGTTTCGATCGCCCCACTGAGATACCAATCGTAGGTAAGTGTCAGCCAAGTTCTCGAGTCCAGCTCGAGTACTTGATTGAATGAGCAGAAGAGCGTCGTCCGCGTAACCGGTTAATGAACAGCCGCTTGGAAGAGGAATCTCGAGGAAATCATCAAAGCCTAAATTCCATAAAGGCGGACCAATAACCGAACCCTGAGGACATCCCATGGTGAGAGACTTCGACATGGAATGATGGCCGAGTTTGAGTTTCGCGGAACCATTTAAAAAGTGAGAGTAAACTAGATTATATATATTTCTATAGCAGCCCCGAATTTTCATTTTAAATAGTAGCATTGGCCACCATGCGTTATCAAAAGCCCCAGACATATCTGGAAAATTCCCAATTACGTACTTATGTTCAGATGTATTAACTGTTTGCCTAACAGTAAGGGCCGCATCTACGGTAGATTTTCCAGTAGTGAAACCGAATTGATTGTTATGAAATTTTGGTCCGTCCGGTAGCAAACGTGGAACGATAAGGCGCTCCAGGAGTTTTCCCAAAGATGGAAGTAATGTTATGGGCCGGTACGACTTAGGGTCGTCCGGGGGCTTGTCGCCATTTTTCGGGATCATACAGCTTTTTAGTTAGGTATACTTTTTTTTCAATAACTTTTAAACATTGTTATAGTTATTGAAAAAAAGTATACCAGTGAAAGTAAAAGTACAACAGTGGTATATATTATTGTAACCACCTCTTAACACCCTTCATTTTGATTACCCCACACGATGGGATTGGAAGAAAAAAAAATGGGATTCGCACAATATAGCGCTCAAAAGCCGCCATTTTTGTTTCTTTTTTAACATAACCTATTTAAGAACACTTGGGCAGTCAAGACGTATCTAACGATGTCTTAATTAAATTAATCCGTTAAGCGGTTTGAAAGATTTGTGGTAATAAAGAATATTACACTTGACGGCACAGCATGATTTCTTCTTGTTTACTTCCTTTTAGTTCGCTTCTTAAGCAGTCGGGTTTTTGATTTTATTATTATATTTCTTAGGGTTCCGTACCCAAAGGGTAAATACGGGACCCTATTACTAAGACTTCGCGGTCCGTCTGTCTGTCTGTCTATCACCAGGCTGTATCACATCCGAGATAGCTAGACAATTTTTCACAGATGATGTATTTCTATTGCCGCTATAACAACAAATACTAAAAACAGAATAAAATAAATATTTAAGGGGGTCCCATACAACAAACGTGTTTTTTTTGCCAATTTTTGCGATAATGGTACGGAACCCTTCGTGCGCGAGTCCGACTTGCACTTAGCCGGTTTTTTTATATACAATTTTATAAAAAAAAAGATAATTTAAAAATATATAAATAATTATCCTAATAAATAAAGATTGTATTAATTTATTCTCCTTTCCGAAAGCAAATAAATTATAAAGACACATTATTATATTTAATCAATGCGCAGGAACTTCATGAACTGAGCTGTGCCGGGTTCTTCTGGAGAAGTCGACGATTGTCCTTCGGCTCCCAATGGAGTAATCGCCGGTTGTACTTCGACTCTCACTGGAGTAGTCGAGGGTTGTCCTCCGGCGTCCACTTAAGTAGTCGGTTGTTGTCCTCCGGCTTCCACTGAAACACTCGACGGTTGTCCTCCAGTTTCCACTGGATTAGTCGAGGGATGTCCACCGGCTTCCACTGAAGTAGGTGACGGTTGTCCTTCGGCTTCCACTGGAACAGTCTCCAGTTGTACTTCGGCTCCCACTGGAGTAGTCGACGGTTGTCCTCCGGCTTCCACTGGAACAGTCGATGGTTTTCCTTCGGCTTCCACAGGAGTAGACGACGCTTGACCTCCGGCCTCGCCGTCGGTACTTCCTTAGATTTGTCCTCCTCATGCTCCTCCTCACTGGGTGACAACGACGGTTCGGGTGATTGCGTCGGTACTATCGACCATGAATCGTTCGACTGCTCTGCTGTGGGGGTTGTTAATGGTAGTACCGGTCCAGTCAAGTTCTGGAATCTGTTAGGCAGTCCCTGTAATGTGATCGGCCGTAATGGAAGCTTATTTGGTTGTAACGGCTGCATGTTTGACTGTGGCGACAGCATGTTCGGCTTTGGTGGCAGCTTGTTTGGCTGTGGCGGCAGCATGTTTAGCTGTAGTGGCAGCGTGTTTAGCTGTGGTGGCAGCCGGTTTGGCTGTGGTGGCAGCATGGTTGGCTGTTTTGGCAACATGTTTGGCTGTGGTGGCAGCTTGTTTGGCTGTGGCGGCAGCATGTTTGGTTGTGACGAAAGTATGTTTGGCTTTGGCAGAAACATGTTTGGCTCTGGCGGCAACATGTTTGGCTGGTCAGGCAGCATGTTTGGCTGTGCAGGTAGCATGTTCAGCGCGGTGCTCGCGTAGGGGAATATGCAGTACACGGTGATCTGCACGGTGGCGTAGCCCCGCGGGCAGGGCATGCGTGGCACATGCAGCAAGGCGTAGTCGGTACGCACGACGGGCGGTGCGTAATGGTCGCACACCAGCGCCTCCCAGCCCGCTGCTGGCGCATCCGCCAGCGTGCACTCCGCTGGTACCTGTGCCAACACTCACTATTATGATGACTATAAAGCTACATATTTTTACATTGATAGCGACAATTCTGCCAATTAAGTTTAAAAGTGCATAGCTTGACCTCATGTGTAGATAAACGGAACAGAGATAAAGCTTCAAACAACCGCGCGAATCGGTTGCACTACTACAAGCACGCGGACGCATGAGTGGGTGACCACTGGCCGCTTGTCACGTACGCGGATAGACTGGAAAAATCGGTTTACGTTGGCGGAATAGTACATTGCAGCACGTCGCTGCACTTCAAGGTCGACCGGAAGTACGCCAGCAAGTACCGGTAAGGCCTCAGTACTAACCGTCCTGTACGCTTTGCATAAGAATATCAAAGCCAAACGCTGACTTTGAAGCAACTTACGTCGCACCGCCCCTATGGTGGCCCTATCAGCCCAAACTGGCGCCCCGTAGCAAATACAACCCAAGTAAGTAGCCCCATAAATAGTTTTTAAAGTTAAAAAAGACAGACCCCACGTAGATTTAGATATTCTCGTTAAGGCATAGAAATTTTTTTTTGCTTTTTCACCGACTATTTTAATATGATCTATAAATGCAAAATTCCTCTCTAACACGAGACCAAGATAGCACACGGACTGCTTCCTTTTTACGGGAACGTTATTAAATTTAATAGTAGGACACGATCAGCCAAGTTCTCGAGTCCAGCTCGAGTACTTGATTGAATGAGCAGAAGAGCGTCGTCCGCGTAACCGGTTAATGAACAGCCGCTTGGAAGAGGAATCGCGAGGAAATCATCAAAGCCTAAATTCCATAAAGGCGGACCAATAACCGAACCCTGAGGACATCCCATGGTGAGAGACTTCGACATGGAATGATGGCCGAGTTTGAGCTTCGCGGAACCATTCAAAAAGTAAGAGTAAACTAGATTATATATATTTCTATAGCAGCCCCGAATTTTCATTTTAAGTAGTAGCATTGGCCACCATGCGTTATCAAAAGCCCCAGAAATATCTAGAAAAATCCCAATTACGTACTTATGTTCAGATGTATTAACTATTTGCCTAACAGTAAGGGCCGCATCTACGGTAGATTTTCCAGTAGTGAAACCGAATTGATTGTTATGAAATTTTGGTCCGTCCGGTAGCAAACGTGGAACGATAAGGCGCTCCAGGAGTTTTCCCAAAGATGGAAGTAATGTTATGGGCCGGTACGACTTAGGGTCGTCCGGGGGCTTGTCGCCATTTTTCGGGATGATTCGTATAAATCCGCGACGCCATATACGAGGAAAAACGCCCTCCGCAATACAACGGTTGTTAACGGTCAAAATCGCATCAGCGGCTGTTTTACACGCTTCTATAATCATCCGATTAGATATTTTATCTTCACCCGATGACTTGTTGAGTGGTAACCTCTTGACAACGTTTATAAATTCGTCAGTGGATGGAAGGTCTGACGCTGCATGCGCTGCATTGCATGAACTAATTCCTCCTAGCCCGTTCCATCATCGGACTACAAGACGTACGGCGATGCGTCATCGGTACATGGTGGACATCCCACCCATACGCACCAAACGTTTTGGGAATACTTTCATTATGCGTACAGCTAAGGAGTGGAATTCCCTGCCAGAGTCTGTATTTCCTGATAGCTACAACCTACAACCGTGAATAGGTTTCTTCTTGGTAAGCGTGCTACATCGTCGCTTACCATCAGGTGAGATAGTGGTCAAGCGCGAGCGTGCAAATAATAAAAAAAATAAGGAAATTGATATCGAAAAAAAACAGAATGGTCGACCATTTCCTTGAAACATTGCGTTAAAAACGGAATTCGAAGTGTATTATATATAGGTAGGTACTGCACTAGCAATTATCGTATACATGGTGTGAAAAAATCAGTGGTGTGACAAACGAGAAAAATATTCCTGTTTGTCATATTGGTGTGATAATCTGGTGTGACTACGAGTTGGTAACGAAAAATAGTGTGGC
This sequence comes from Anorthoa munda, assembly GCA_945859665.1. Taxonomy (NCBI): domain Eukaryota; kingdom Metazoa; phylum Arthropoda; class Insecta; order Lepidoptera; family Noctuidae; genus Anorthoa; species Anorthoa munda. Next base: position 905,587 of record OX243918.1, read on the forward strand.
AAAAGCCTCAACTCTCAACAGCCAAAACAATGTTTAATAAATTAGTCGATCACTATTTTAGTGACGGGTATCTGTCAATGTAACCAGCCAAAAATAAAAGACTGTCAACGTGTCTATGACAGCTGACAGATTCTTGTCACTGGTACAAATAATAACAATTGTATAACCTGAATCTTGAATATAATACTGTTAGTCTTACAAGTCCTCTCACTTCAAGAATATAAATATTCAAAAATAAAGTTTAGTACATATACAATAGCAAATCTATATATTAATTTAGTTACATCATACATTAAATTACATTATCATACTTTCTAATACAATCATCTATAACATTTAAAAATATATATAAACTATATTTTTTTTTCTAATATCTCTTCTCGCATGATCCACTATGCACAATCATCTGTGCGATATCTGTACTCGATACCATTCGTTTCTGCACTGATTGTTCATAGTCTATGCTCATAACTAAGCTATCACAATCATCTGTGCGATATCTGTACTCGATACCATTCGTTTCTGCACTGATTGTTCATAGTCTATGCTCATAACTAAGCTATCACAATCATCTGTGCGATATCTGTACTCGATACCATTCGTTTCTGCACTGATTGTTCATAGTCTATGCTCATAACTAAGCTATCACAATCATCTGTGCGATATCTGTACTCGATACCATTCGTTTCTGCACTGATTGTTCATAGTCTATGCTCATAACTAAGCTATCACAATCATCTGTGCGATATCTGTACTCGATACCATTCGTTTCTGCACTGATTGTGCATAGTCTATGCTCATAACTAAGCTATCACAATCATCTGTGCGATATCTGTACTCGATACCTTTCGTTTCTGCACTGATTGCTCATAACTAAGCTATCATACACACTTCTTGCACGGTCTGCTACGGTCTACAATCACCTGTACGACACCAACTAAAGGGTCTTTCAACAAGGACGGGTCGATGTTAAAATTGAATAAAACAAGATGTGTGTGAGATATTAACGAAATTTATTTTTTATTTAAAAGGCCCATTTATGCCATTATGGATGGAATATGACATCGTTCAAATGTCCGCCGCGGCTTCGTATGGTGGCACGAATCCGAGAGGTCCAATTTTTAATGACTCTGCTGCATAGATCCGGCTGAATCCGAGCGATGGGTGTTGGCTTTCAGGGCAATGGTTGAATGTGGTTTATTGGCATAGACCTGCGAATTCAGAAAACCCCACAAGAAAAAGTCTAGCGGAACTCTAACTCTACCCTCAAACCGTTCATGCAGAATGTCGATTGTGTCATTCGCTGTGTGGCAAGTAGCGCCATCTTGCTGGAACCACATGTCGTTCACGTCCATATTGTTCAATTCAAGCCAAAAGAAATTGTTTATCATTGATCTGTAGCGCTCGCTCGATCTATGCAGCAGAGTCATTAAAAATTGGACCTCTCGGATTCGTGCCACCATACGAAGCCGCGGCGGACATTTGAAGGATGTCATATTCCATCCATAATGGGCATAAATGGGCCTTTTAAATAAAAATGAATTTCGTTAATATCTCACACACATCTTGTTTTATTCAATTTTATCATCGACCCGTCCTTGTTGAAAGACTCTTTAGTTGATACCATTCGTTTCTGTACTGATTGTACATAGCCTGTGCTCATATTACTATTTCAATCTATGATCATATACTTTGCAGAACTATGTTACAGTTCCATTCATTATCTGCACGAATCATACCAAGTATCTCAATCAATTTCATATCGGCAATCAAATAGTTATTACAATGCACAATTATACAAAGTACGGTCAATCATCTTAATAATTCAGACATTATTTAATATCCTTACATTGTAGTAACTATTTAATTAAACAACACTACAAAATTCATTAATTTTAATATTACTTTCTAAGTTAATTTCATTACTCATTCTCAATTTCACTGTCATTATTATTATTTTCGTTGCCATCGTCACTTGAATAATCATTAAAATTAAGCCAAGGATGAATTTTATCAATTGCTACTATGTTTTCGTATGGTTTGTTTCCTTTTCTAGTTAGTGGGGTGTCCTCTACTAAGAACCTGTCATTGGGTAAAGCTTTTACGATTCGGTACGGGCCCTGAAGTTTTGGTATAAGCTTTTTAGATTTACTTAGATGCTCTCTATCAATAACCGTCCTCTTAATTCTAACTAGATCTCCTACATCGTATGATTTTGGTTTCTTTCTGTTCTTGTCAAACCTGGCCTTCGCCTTTTTCTGATCCTTATCAATTTTCTCTTTAGCATCGGATCTCAGTTGCATTAGGTCGTCGCCTCTAACTAATTGAATTGTTTCAGAAATCGCGTCTCACAATATATTTTCCGAAGTCGAAATTAATTTGAAACCGAATAATACTTCTGAGGGTCTCTTGCCTGTCGCTTTACTCACATATTGTATATCTCCTATATAGTCATACTATGTATTTTCATTATTGCCCTGACATTTAGTACTCAATGCGTCAGATATGGTTCGATTGAACCTCTCGACCTGCCCATTCGCTCTAGGAGTAGCTACCGCGTTCAATATGTGTTTTATGTTAAATTTTTCTGTAAACTCTTTGAACTTCCCACTAGTAAAACACGTACCTCGCTCAATAATTAGCCTAGACGGAGCACCAAAGTAACTAAAGTACTCATAAAATATTTTTATTGCAGTTGACGTTTTCGTATCCTTCACGGCACAATTTTAGTGTATATTAACAAATTTTGTGAATGCATCAACAATAACTAAAATATACATATTGCCCCTCCCAGAACGAACAAATGGGCCGAGATGATCCGCATGCAATGTATGGAATATTTTTGGGATAGGGTGTAATAACCCTTCCTTTTGGCCTGATGGTGATTTTCAAATCCAAAATGCCCTACATGATCGTGGTTCATGCGCAAAACTTGCCACCTAACACCCATCGGTACCACCCAACGAATTCCATCATCTAAGATACGGTATACGTAGTCACCCTTCAGCTGATAATTCTTTCGTACATCGGCAACGAATTTCGTTTCATCGTCGAGAAGAATTTCTCGAATCCGTTTTATCTCTTCGTCGTTACTCGGTACGGTCGCAATCCAATCGGTTGCCTCTGCTTGCAATAAGTCAATCACGTGTGTATTAGTATCATCAGTGTGTTCAGCCACAGGAGCACGACTCAGGGCATCCACATGAGTCATACGTGATCCTGACCTATATTCGATGGTACAGTCGTACTCCTGTAGCTGCACCCACCATCGCGCGATCCTAGGTATGAGGTCACGCTTCGTCAAAGTCGTCCTCAACGCATTACAGTCAGTTACTATTTTAAATTGTAATCCCAGGAAATAAACACGAAATCGACTTAAATATGTAACGACAGCCAACGTCTCGAGATCAAAAGAGTGAAGTTTTTGCTCATCTTCTGAATTTTTCCGACTGTAGTAGGCTACAGTCCTCAACTGGCTGTCACTACCTCGCTGCATAAGAATGCCTGCGATGCCTACCTTTGATGCATCGGTATGTAACTCGGTCTCTAATCGCGCATCAAACAAGGCTATTATAGGTCGCTCTATGAGTTTCTCTTTGAGCGTGTTAAAAGCAGTTGTACATTCTGCGGTCCATTGCCACTCAAACTTGGGTTTTAAAAGATTCGTTTAGGGGCATGCTATTATTCCAAAGTTTTTGACGAGTCAACGAAAAAAACTCCAAGTCCTATGAAACGTCTTACATCATGTACGTTTTTGGGTACAGGAAAATTGGAAATTGCAATTGTTATACGCGATCCGGGACGTATGCCATCTCCAGATACACAAAACCCTAGAAAATCTATCTCCCTTTGGAAGAAATGGCACTTCTTTAATTTGAGAGTTAGCCTTGCATTGGTCAAATGCTGCTGAACTTCCTCTAAACGTGTTAATCCATCACTAAATGTACTAGCGGGAATTAGGATATCATCCATGTATATAACAATGTATTTCAAGTCACAGAGAACTTTATTTATTACTCTTTGGAAAATTGAAGAAGCATTGGCTAACCCAAAAGGCATTCTTTTATACTGGTACTGACCGTCGGGTGTTACAAAAGCCGTAAGCTCTTGTGAACCCTCTGATATTGGAATCTGGTAGTACCCAGATGCAAGGTCAAGACTAATGAAAAGAGAATTGCCTGACAACCTATCTAATTGGTCGTCGATCAGCGGTAAAGGATAGTGCTCTTTACGAGTCTTGTTATTTAGGACTCTGTAATCGACGCAGAGTCTCTTCTCACCTGTTTTCTTCTTCACAAGAAGGATAGGACTGGCATAGGGTGAGTTAGACTCACAAACGATATCAGCTTCGATCATGTCCTTTATCATTGTTCAGACTAATTCACGTTCCGGATATGAGAGTCTATAAGGTCGGTAAACCACCGGCTTCGCGTCGTTCAATTCTATCTCTATCTGTACTATGTTAGTATACCCATTTTTTTTATTTTTTATTGCGGGGTGGAAAATCCTCATTGGATGTCCTCCGCCCTGGGGACGGCGGAGGGGTCTGTCAGACTCGTACTGACTAAAAACCACCCCGGTATTCCATCCCACACCTACGCTGGGGGTCGCGGGAACCCTAAATCAGCTAAACAAGAGGAAAAACAACCCTCGTACCTCTTTAGTAGAGACTTCAATCTAAATATCTCATCATCAGATAAGTGACCGCCATAATTCAGATCGGAACTCGTATCATGATTGCTAAAATCTAGCATGTTGATTTCAAAACCTTTTTCAGATATGTAAACTCGAATAACCAAGGTATCTTTATTTAGCAAAAGTAAATGGTCGCTAAAATTTTGGACTAGAAGTGCTCCAAAACTATTTTCAAGATAGTAATCCCCCGGCTGAGAACATCCGGGGGCTTGACTTTGCTGTATTCAGGTAAAGAAAGTGAGGAAGATGTGCGCGAGTATGGCGTGGGGCTCCTCCTTTCTAATGCAGCTAAGAATAGCCTCTTGGACTGGATACTGATCTCAGACCGGATCATGTGTGCCCGTTTCAACTCAAGAGCCCGGAAGATCTCCATTATCCAGTGCTACGCCCCAACCAATGCATCAACAGAGGATACCAAGGACGACTTCTACAATGCCCTCAACGCCACCCTTAGAAGCATAAAAAAGCAAGACATCGTCATCGTCATGGGAGATCTGAATGCAAAGGTTGGGAGTGTTAACACTAACCGCGAGCGGCATATGGGAACACAGGGACTTGGAGTGTGCAACGAGAATGGGGAACGATTTATCGAGTTTTGTCAGAACCACGACCTTACCATCGGAGGAACATTCATTTATGGCGACCACCATAAGTACACGTGGAACTCACCCGATGGGGTCACCAAGAACCAAATTGACCACCTCGCCATTAGTTCCAAATGGCAGTCTTCACTGCTTGATGTCCGCAACCGCAGGGGCACGGGAAACGCAAGGAAATCTATCGCAGTAACCGCAAAGATAGGAGACGGTGGGCTGATGGTATTGCTGATCGTGCTCAACAAGCTGCAAACGCCGGCAACTTGAAGGTGTTGTACAATGCTACCAAAACCTTGGCAGGTAACAGCAGGTCGAGGAAGAAGCCGCTGAAGTCCAAAGATGGTCAGCTCATTGTGACGTCGGAAGGGCACCTACTTCGTTGGCGTGAACACTTTGAAGAGGTCTTCCGTTTTTCAGCTACATCGACGCCTGACGCGCTGCAAGTCTTTTCCCCACCATCCCAGCTCCTCAACATTAACACGGAACCACCGTCAGCCTCTGAAGTTGCGGAGGCAGTCCGCTCTTTGAAGACAGGCAAAGCACCAGGACTCGACCTGATAATTGCGGAAATGCTACAAGCTGACTTACCCACCGCAGTCGACGTCCTGACACCGCTCATTGAAAAGATCTGGATCGCCGAAGAACTCCCAGATGAATGGAACAAAGGCCTTCTTATAATTGTCCCTAAGAAAGGTGATCTTAGCCAGTGCGATAACTGAAGTGGTATAACGTTGCTCTCGATTCCCTCTAAGGTTTTTTGCAAGATCATCCTAGATAGATTGTCGAAGGCCGTGGATCCTCTTCTACGCAAGGAGCAGGCTGGTTTCCGCTCGAGCCGCTCCTGTACGGACCAGATCAACACTCTCCGTATCATACTGGAACAGGCATCAGAATGGCAGAGGGAGGTTTATCTAACCTTTGTAGACTTCGAAAAGGCCTTTGATACGCTGAAGTGGTCTAGTATCTGGTCCCGCCTACTGGACATTGGAGTGCCGCCGAAAATAGTCCGTCTGATGCAGAGTATTTATAAGAAATATTCCTGTAAGGTTACTCATAACGGCCTAATATCGGATGACGTAACAGTGCACGCGGGTGTCCGCCAAGGCTGCCTCCTGTCGCCGCTCCTCTTCCTAGTCGTTCTTGATGGAATTATGCTTCGCATCCATGATAACAGGCGCCGCGGCATAGAGTGGGGATTATCCAACGTCTTGGAAGACTTGGATTACGCCGATGCAAGCAAAGCTATACGATCTACGTCAGGAAGCGGCAAAAACGGGGCTCAAAATAAACATCCGGAAGACCCAGGAAATGAGAACTGGTGTGAAGAACCATTCACCGTTGCTGACTGGCGACTGACGAGAGACTGGGGGTAGTGAAGAGGACATCGTTTCACGGATCACCAAAGCCCGAGCAACCTTCGCGCAGCTGAGACCTGTTTGGCAATCGCGGAAACTGACCCGACGGATTAAACTCAAAATCATCGGGTCCAATGTCAAATCCGTGCTGCTCTACGGGTGCGAAACGTGGAAGGTCACAAAGGACATCTCACGCCAAGTACCTACCAAAGACACAGACTTCCAAAAATAAAGTTAATTTTCACTTTGTATTTTTTTATTTTGAAGTCGGTAGTATTTTTTTGAAAATATGTTTTTTTTAACTATATTTTTATTGACTATATTTTACTCATAAAATAATCAAGTAAGAACTTGTGTAAGAACAAGTAAGAACAAGTGTCAGACAGAAGTCTTTAACGATTTTTAACTTTCCTTTCGCCGCGGGAGCGGAAGTTCCGCAGTGCGGAGGTGGAGGTGAAGTTTTGCTGCACCACTCGTGCCAAGTAATTAATTGATAAGGTTTTATACTGAACTAGTTCAGTAGGAGTATTTGTTACGCCCTCTCGTTACAGCAAAGATAATTTGAATACATTTATAGGTAGCATAAGGCTTAGTTTGCTTAACAATCAGTGTAATGAGGCACGCCGGGAGCATAACGCAGTGCGGCGTGCCGGTGCTGGCGGTCGGCGCGCTGCTGGCGCTGGCGGTGCGCGCGCATCCCGTTCCCGCCTGCTCCTACGCGCGCTCAGGTGAGACACACTACGCGACACAATGCTGCGGACGCGCTATGTATTTTGGCCCTGAGGCCTTAGCGCGAGTTTTTAAACGTACTCACTCGTGATAACGTAAACGATCTCTTTTGTCAAAATGTATACAAAAAAAGAGCAGTTTTAATACAAATTGACGTTTACGTTAACGCGATCCAGCGTGAGACAAAACTCGCACTAAGCACACTGGCCGACAAATCTTTTAATATGCGCACATTCACGCACGTCAGTGTCACCGTACACAATCAATCTTATCCAGGTATCGCAACTTATCAGGCATATTTAATTAGCATAGGCATAAGTAATTCTGTGGTTTATTTGATTAAGAATGCTTAACATTAAAGTCTCTCGTACAGTCGCGCAGCAGCCCTTGCATTGAGAAGAGCAACAATAATATAAGAAGTCAGATAGGATTCGATTATTTCCGTGACATGATTGTTTGTACTTGAGGTTTGTGCAGGCCACCTGGCAGGGCGGCCGTACCGGCTGCCCGTGACGTACCTGACGCCCGGCCTGGCTGACTGGGAGGTCACAGTCCCCGTGAGTATCACATAATTTGCTTCATTGGCTTCTAAGTTAATCTATAATGCGTAACTGGCCAATGGGCTCGGCCAAAAAGCGATATTAAGAATTCATAATCATTATTGGCATTTCCATAAACGTTAAGGTTATTAATTAGGTACTCAATTTTTATTTATTTTAATGGAAAATTATTACTCGTTGCATACATAACATGTTTTATTCCGGACGGAACGCGACGCTAAGTTTTGAAAATATCGTTTCATACAAAACGCCACGTCGCCGTCCCGCCCATTTTTTATATTTCGCTTTTTATTTATGACTGTGGCTTCGCTCCAGTGGCCCACCCCACAGGACCTGTTATCTGGATATTAAAATAGTCTATGTCACTCCGGAATAATGTAGCTCTCCATAGGTGAAAGGATTTGTTTAAATCGGTAAAGTATTTTTTGAGTTACAAACAAACTTACATACAATCAAATCTCTTTATAATATTATTATTATATCATTTATTCATTTTATACACATACTAGTTGACCCGACAAACTTTGTTTTGCCATAAAAACACCAAACATTCATCAACCTGCTATTGATAAATTTCTTACGTCAGTCAAGCCACATGAGTAGATAAACGGAACAGAGGCAAAGTAAAGGTGGTTGAGCAATTGACTGCTGCGCTGCGTGTCGCGGGTTCGATTCCCGCACGGAACAAAAATTTGTATGACCTACAGATAATTGTTCCGGCTCTGGGTGTTTGTGTATGTGAGTTTATATGTTTGTAAACGCACCCACGATACAGGAAGAAATTCCTAGTGTGGGGCAACGTTTTTAAAAAAAAAAAAGAAAGAAAGAAAAAGAAAGCTTCCTAAGAACATGCAAAATTGTTACCTATTTTGGTAGGGTTGTCTCAATATGTGAAAACAAAAACAAAACATTTGTTAAATAGTTTTATTATTTATTATGTATGATAGAATACTTTACAAATTACTTACTTTTCTTTTTATAATTTTTGTTTTTTAATAATTTATTGTTTCTTTTAATGGTGTGATAAATTTTGAATATAACATAAAGTTTTTTCAAGTAATCTAACGGGAAACACTCACTTGGCATATCAAATTTACAATCTTTAATACGTTTAAGCATTTCGTTGCTAACATTTACAATATTTATTTCAAGATCTTAATATTCGCGAATCTTTTGCTCGAGCTATTCAACAAAATAATGCGATAAAATTATCAGGAGGTATAATTAAAAAAACCCACTTATACGTTACCATCATTCAATTCCTTGTAATGGCCGTTAAAAAGTTCCCTAGTGAGGAGGCAATCCTGGCTGCAGCATCAGGTTATATCTATCTTATTATTGCATTGTCACTGAAGTTACGGTATACAAAATTTCAGCTCAATCAGACATTGGGAAGTGGTTCAAATCGTACTTGCAATATTTGAACTTAACACACATACCTACTACATACCAACACACCCACATACCTACGAATGTTTAGAAAAACCTTGTAATAACAATAAAAAGGTAAAAACACACCGTGTCAAAAAAAGGATCATACAATAAAATGAAGGTACTTAATTGAAAAAATAATAATCCAATATTTACTTACCTATTGTACTCCTTGGGATAGTTAAAGTATAATATATTTTTACTTTTTCTAGTATTATTCATACACACAGTACAATAAACAACCATTATTAATAATAAAATACAACCTTTTAACATTAAAATATTCAAACTTGCAACTAACAAAACAAACAACGTGCGTTGCACAGACCCTGAGAATGTACATTGGCTGTGCCAACGTAAACCGATTTTTCCAGTCTATCCGCGTACGTGACAAGCGGCCAGTGGTCACCCACTCATGCGTCTGCGTGCTTGTAGTAGTGCAACCGATTCGCGCGGTTGTTTGAAGCTTTATCTCTGTTCCGTTTATCTACACATGAGGTCAAGCTATGCACTTTTAAACTTAATTGGCAGAATTGTCGCTATCAATGTAAAAATATGTAGCTTTATAGTCATCATAATAGTGAGTGTTGGCGCAGGTACCAGCGGAGTGCACGCTGGCGGATGCGCCAGCAGCGGGCTGGGAGGCGCTGGTGTGCGACCATTACGCACCGCCCGTCGTGCGTACCGACTACGCCTTGCTGCATGTGCCACGCATGCCCTGCCCGCGGGGCTACGCCACCGTGCAGATCACCGTGTACTGCATATTCCCCTACGCGAGCACCGCGCTGAACATGCTACCTGCACAGCCAAACATGCTGCCTGACCAGCCAAACATGTTGCCGCCAGAGCCAAACATGTTTCTGCCAAAGCCAAACATACTTTCGTCACAACCAAACATGCTGCCGCCACAGCCAAACAAGCTGCCACCACAGCCAAACATGTTGCCAAAACAGCCAACCATGCTGCCACCACAGCCAAACCGGCTGCCACCACAGCTAAACACGCTGCCACCACAGCTAAACATGCTGCCGCCACAGCCAAACAAGCTGCCACCAAAGCCGAACATGCTGTCGCCACAGTCAAACATGCAGCCGTTACAACCAAATAAGCTTCCATTACGGCCGATCACATTACAGGGACTGCCTAACAGATTCCAGAACTTGACTGGACCGGTACTACCATTAACAACCCCCACAGCAGAGCAGTCGAACGATTCATGGTCGATAGTACCGACGCAATCACCCGAACCGTCGTTGTCACCCAGTGAGGAGGAGCATGAGGAGGACAAATCTAAGGAAGTACCGACGGCGAGGCCGGAGGTCAAGCGTCGTCTACTCCTGTGGAAGCCGAAGGAAAACCATCGACTGTTCCAGTGGAAGCCGGAGGACAACCGTCGACTACTCCAGTGGGAGCCGAAGTACAACTGGAGACTGTTCCAGTGGAAGCCGAAGGACAACCGTCACCTACTTCAGTGGAAGCCGGTGGACATCCCTCGACTAATCCAGTGGAAACTGGAGGACAACCGTCGAGTGTTTCAGTGGAAGCCGGAGGACAACAACCGACTACTTAAGTGGACGCCGGAGGACAACCCTCGACTACTCCAGTGAGAGTCGAAGTACAACCGGCGATTACTCCATTGGGAGCCGAAGGACAATCGTCGACTTCTCCAGAAGAACCCGGCACAGCTCAGTTCATGAAGTTCCTGCGCATTGATTAAATATAATAATGTGTCTTTATAATTTATTTGCTTTCGGAAAGGAGAATAAATTAATACAATCTTTATTTATTAGGATAATTATTTATATATTTTTAAATTATCTTTTTTTTTTATAAAATTGTATATAAAAAAACCGGCTAAGTGCAAGTCGGACTCGCGCACGAAGGGTTCCGTACCATTATCGCAAAAATTGGCAAAAAAAACACGTTTGTTGTATGGGACCCCCTTAAATATTTATTTTATTCTGTTTTTAGTATTTGTTGTTATAGCGGCAATAGAAATACATCATCTGTGAAAAATTGTCTAGCTATCTCGGATGTGATACAGCCTGGTGATAGACAGACAGACAGACGGACCGCGAAGTCTTAGTAATAGGGTCCCGTATTTACCCTTTGGGTACGGAACCCTAAGAAATATAATAATAAAATCAAAAACCCGACTGCTTAAGAAGCGAACTAAAAGGAAGTAAACAAGAAGAAATCATGCTGTGCCGTCAAGTGTAATATTCTTTATTACCACAAATCTTTCAAACCGCTTAACGGATTAATTTAATTAAGACATCGTTAGATACGTCTTGACTGCCCAAGTGTTCTTAAATAGGTTATGTTAAAAAAGAAACAAAAATGGCGGCTTTTGAGCGCTATATTGTGCGAATCCCATTTTTTTTTCTTCCAATCCCATCGTGTGGGGTAATCAAAATGAAGGGTGTTAAGAGGTGGTTACAATAATATATACCACTGTTGTACTTTTACTTTCACTGGTATACTTTTTTTCAATAACTATAACAATGTTTAAAAGTTATTGAAAAAAAAGTATACCTAACTAAAAAGCTGTATCATCCCGAAAAATGGCGACAAGCCCCCGGACGACCCTAAGTCGTACCGGCCCATAACATTACTTCCATCTTTGGGAAAACTCCTGGAGCGCCTTATCGTTCCACGTTTGCTACCGGACGGACCAAAATTTCATAACAATCAATTCGGTTTCACTACTGGAAAATCTACCGTAGATGCGGCCCTTACTGTTAGGCAAACAGTTAATACATCTGAACATAAGTACGTAATTGGGATTTTTCTAGATATGTCTGGGGCTTTTGATAACGCATGGTGGCCAATTCTACTATTTAAAATGAAAATTCGGGGCTGCTATAGAAATATATATAATCTAGTTTACTCTCACTTTTTAAATGGTTCCGCGAAACTCAAACTCGGCCATCATTCCATGTCGAAGTCTCTCACCATGGGATGTCCTCAGGGTTCGGTTATTGGTCCGCCTTTATGGAATTTAGGCTTTGATGATTTCCTCGAGATTCCTCTTCCAAGCGGCTGTTCATTAACCGGTTACGCGGACGACGCTCTTCTGCTCATTCAATCAAGTACTCGAGCTGGACTCGAGAACTTGGCTGACACTTACCTACGATTGGTATCTCAGTGGGGCGATCGAAACCGCCTGACCTTTGCTCCGCACAAAACTTATCAACTAATTTTAAAGGGTAATCTTAAATCGTGTCCTACTATTAAATTTAATAACGTTCCCGTAAAAAGGATCGTCTCGTGTTAGACAGGAATTTTGCATTTATAGATCATATTAAAATAGTCGGTGAAAAAGCAAAAACAAATTTCTATGCCTTAACGAGAATATTTAAATCTACGTGGGGTCTGTCTTTTTTAACTTTAAAAACTATTTATGGGGCTACTTACTTGGGTTGTATTTGCTATGGGGCGCCTGTTTGGGCTGATAGGGCCACCATAGGGGCGGTGCGACGTAAGTTGCTTCAGAGTCAGCGTTTAGCTTTGATATTCTTATGCAAAGCGTACAGGACGGTTAGTACTGAGGCCTTACCGGTACTTGCTGGCGTACTTCCGGTCGACCTTGAAGTGCAGCGACGTACTGCAGTGTACTATTCCGCACGAGAGACCACGGACGCGAACTTTTTAACGCGGAGTGACCGTGAGAAAATCTCTAGATTATTTAAACCACCTATTGACGTCTGGGAGGAACTTTTATCCGAATGGCAATGTAGGTGTGATAATTCCATCAAGGGCCGACATCTCCACCAATTCTTTCTATCCGTTCGCGTGCGGCTGGCCAGGACGTGGCTGGAGGTGGATCACTGTGTTGCCCAATTTCTCACAGGGCATGGTAACTTTAAAAGTAAATTGTTTTCCTTCAAGCTCGTTGCCCCGCCTTTATGTCAGTGTTCTACATCTGACTGCGAATATGTACAATCTGCACATCATATCTTATGGGAGTGTATTCTTTGGCAGAATGAACGTAATATTATGTTGAATAATGTAGATGCTACCTCAGGAGTTGTTTACTATAAAGACCTTGTGGAAACTAGAACAAATTTCAGTGCTTTCAAGCGTTTTTGCCATACCTATTATTGGAATCAAACATAACAGCTCATAATGTTCCTAACATTATGAGCTGTTATGTTTGATTATTTATATTAATTTTAATTCTTATTTTTATCCGTGGTGCTAGGCAACTGGGCTTATCCCAGTTGTAAACGACCCTTTGTGCCTAGTGGCCTTTTTTGTTCTGTCTCCTGCTTGATATGGAGGGAAGTGGAAATTTATGTTTTTTCCTACTCTTCCGTTATTCTTTTCTGATTAATTTCGTTGCGGGATCCAAGACAGTTAAATTCATTCTCCGGGACTTCGTCGAGCTTCATTGCCTCGGCGCTTTTCTGGTGGTCGCCACTGTTGATTCTGGCTTTCAGGAGTTGCAGTGGTTTGTCTCGCGCGCAGGTTTGACGATTTCCAGCCTCCCGAACAAGCCGGATTCCGTAAGGGCTTCAGCACCGTAGACCACATACATACGCTGCGGCAGGTTATACAGAAGACCGAAGAGTACAACCTGCCTCTCTGTTTAGCGTTTGTGAACTACGAGAAAGCCTTCGATTCGATCGAGATTTGGGCTGTATTGCAGTCTCTCCAACGGTGCCAAATTGACTACCGGTACATCGAAGTGTTGAAGTGTTTATACAAAAACGCCACCATGTCAGTTCGACTTCAGGATCAGACTTCGGAACCAGTCCTTCTGCAGCGAGGTGTGAGACAAGGAGACGTCATATCTCCGAAACTGTTTACTGCTGCACTGGAGGATGTCTTCAAGGTTCTGGACTGGAGAGGGCTAGGCATCAACGTCAATGGCGAGTACATCACTCACCTTCGGTTTGCCGACGATATAGTAGTTATGGCTGAGACCATGGAGGACCTCAGTACAATGCTCGATGATCTCAGTAGAGCTTCCGAAAGAGTGGGTCTTAGGATGAACATGGACAAAACCAAGGTGATGTTGAATGCCCATGTTACACCCACTCCTATCAAGGTCGGAGACTCTACACTCGAAGTTGTGGGCGACTATGTCTACCTTGGACAAACGATCCAATTGGGTAGGGCCAACTTCGAGAAAGAGGTCAACCGTCGAATCCGACTCGGCTGGGCAGCGTTCGGGAATTTGCGCGGTATCTTCTCGTCCAACTTACCACAGTGTCTCAAGACGAAAGTCTATGTCCAGTGTGTGTTGCCAGTGATGACATATGGCTCTGAGACGTGGTCGCTTACAATGGGCCTCATCAGAAAGCTTACAGTCACTCAAAGGGCAATGGAGAGGGCTATGCTCGGAGTTTCCTTGCGTGATCGAATCAGAAATGTAGAGATACGCAAGAGAACCAGGGTTACCGACATAGCCCAAAGAATTGCCAAACTCAAGTGGCAGTGGGCAGGGCACATTGCTCGCAGAACGGATGGCCGATGGGGCAGAAAGGTTCTGGAGTGGCGACCGCGAACCGGAAGACGTTGCGTTGGAAGGCCTCCCACTAGGTGGACCGATGACCTGGTGAAGGTTGCGGGGATCCGCTGGTTGCGAGACGCACGGGACCGGTCAATGTGGTGACGCTTGGGGGAGGCCTATGTCCAGCAGTGGACGTCTTTCGGCTGATATGATGATGATGATGATGAAGAAGCTCCGTCCCCCTCCACCTGTTTATCTTCAGGATAAAGTCAAGTGGAACGATGTTTCGAACGCTTGTGTTGAGCGGAAAATCAACTACACTAAAGCCACTGCATGCCAACAAGGCATCAAAATCCAAGTCCCCACTCCCACCGATTTCCGGAATCTAACCCGGTACCTCAAAGAAAGGAACATCTCGTTCCATACTTACTCCCTCCCAGAGGAAAATCCCGTCCGAGTAGTTATTAGGAGAATTCCAAAAGAGATCCGTAAGGACCTTCTAGACCAGAATGTCCCCGTCACTGAGTCCCGTATTAGTTGTCTTTAGCCCTACTGAGGGTTACAACCCGATTTTCAATATAAAGACCGTGTGCTCCCTGTCGGGCATTTCGATCGAGAAACCCTACCGCCCCCATCTTGTAGGACAGTGTCACAACTGTTAACTTTATGGCCATTCTCAGGCCCACTGCTATGCAACACCCAGGTGCGTTAAGTGCATGGGTGATCATGGCACTAAGGACTGTCCCCGTCCCAAAGACCGCTCACAGTGCACGGAGCCTCCCAGCTGCGTGCTCTGTGGCCAAGTCGGGCACCCGGCTAATTACCGGGGTTGCCCAAAAGCCCCCAAACTCGCGCCTAAAATGGCCAAGCGTTACAATGCGCACATAATGCACATGGCTCCCTCCTCCCAACCACCCCCCCGTCTAGCCCCTCAGAGGACTTCACCATGGGGTAAGCTGAACCACCAAAGTGTGGCTCCTCAGACTTACTCCCAGCCTATCCCAGCGCTGATGGCCCACCCCATAGCAGCTCCAAATCCGGTCCCTGACCCAGTGGCCCCAGCTGCCCCCATGCCCGCACAAAGCCGGAAGGTGGCTTCCACCACCACCGCCGCCATGTGCCCGCTCCCTGTCGCCCTCTCCGGGCACAAGCCATATTTGAGCGTCGCTGAGAATATTATCAGCGCGTATTCCATGTGGATGACCCCTCAGGCCCGTTTTCTGGATGCAGAAATCCGGAATGCAGGCTCTCTCACCCCCGCTTCATGCAGTGCCATCTTATCGAGGTACGAGTGAATTACTAGGGAACTTGACAGCCTTGTCTACAAGGACGGTCAATGGGTTCGTAAATAGTACGAACACCTTTACAAACGTAGCATACATACCGATTGGTCCGTCCTCGCCGCCGAGGCCCCGCCGCGAAGTCCCAGTCATTATTTATGTAGCCAGCCCGCGAATAGCTGTGCCATAGTTAATTCTAATTAGTTAATTGGAGTTTCTTGTCCGTTCTTCTCCACGTAGGCTTATTCCGAACGGATGGTAGAATCACTTTATTAAGATCCAGCCTTAGTTGTCCCCCCAGCGACGCCCTGAGCCGAGGTTCGACCCCAACTGGGGTGGGTTAGTCCCACATTACCCCGATCCCAGTTGAACCCGTCCCGTTAGACCCCGAATACGATAAATATAATTACATTTATTTTCCTCTCGTTTTCAATTTATACGGTCGACGTAAAAAATACTAAAATGTATGTTTATAAAATACGTAAGACCAATAAGTAGTTTATTTGAAATTTTGTACAATCTCGAATCATAGTTTTAATAAAAGTAATGACAGTTTGAATAAAATGTATCAAAAACATAAAATAAATGTTACACAAATCATACTTTACAATTTATGACAACAATAATTATTTCATATTTGAAGCACAGCCGGGCGAAAAGGTTTGCAAAAATGTTATCTAAGCGGGCACCAATACCAGTTATAAAGAACAATAGAACTAGTGCGGCCGGCTGGAAAATACAAACTCAATACAAAACAGTCTGTCTCTTTTTCACTTGCAAAAGAATTGTGATTTTATCTCTTTTACGAATACTAACTTATTTTGCTAATGCTATTTGCAACTGATAAGAAAGTTCAGTGTGTCACTCAAACATGTCGGAAGCAGGTCCTACTATCTTGTCCTTGCGCGAGCGCAATTGGGTTGTTGAATTTAAAAAAAAGTCCGATTTTTTAAATTTATTTTGAATCTTTACATATCATATATTATATTGTCGTTGCAAAAATCTCTTAATTATTTTTTTTCAATTTATTATAAGCAATTGAAAATCGATAAAATTTTAAAAAGAACCACCTGTCTACGAACGGGCCATGATTGGTCGCCATGTTGGTGACGTCATAACGTTCAAGGAATTTCACCATAGTACAGTGTCACGTAAATTGACTAAAAATATCCGAAAATTAGTGCAAAAATATTATTTATAACAGCAAATTTTATTTAGACATGTGTGATAAAGAATTCATAGAGGCAAATTTCGAAAAGATATCCATCTGATGGACGATTTGGAAAAATTGGGCATAAGTAAAGTAGTAGTAATGAATATTACGTGATAGTGGACCGCGACCGATGATGACAAACATCGGTCGCGGTCGCGGTTGTTGTTCATTGTACACATTACATTTAGAAACTTAATTGTCATAATGTAATTGTTGTTACATATGGGTAGGTGATATTCGTGTAAAATAAAAAGCTAACAAACACGATTGGCGCGCAACTTCGACTTTAGATATCAAAAAACTTCATAGGTACCACTAAATATTATACAACCCGAAATCTGTGGAGCCTTTATTTTTATTTATTTTTTGCATAACCTCCTTAAAATTTTCGGTATTTTTAATTACTTGCATATCCCTTTATAAAATTAAACACAAATATCTATATAATATAATTACAAACACTGTAGAACAAAAACGTGAAAATATTAATTCGGTACATTTTCAAATATCTCTTAAATGCGTCGACCGATTTTCACAATTCAAACAGAAATATTAGTTTTACGCCTATATCCGTCATTTAAAATTAAAATAATGAATATATCTCCATAAACAAAAAATCATGTTTTCAAGTTACGTAATTATACAAAAATGTCAACTTTGCTCGAAAGTTCCCTTAAAAATTTACTTTTCTCAATCTTTAATGATCAAATTAAGAAATTAATCAGAATCTAATACTAAATTAGAACAAGATAACAACATAATTAACATATTCTAATCATATTCTAATTGGAATCTAGTTAGACATAGAACATTTCTCAAAACTTTAGTACAGTTTGCTAGGTTGGGTATTGCGCGAATCACATAATAATGGGGAGTTATTTGTAATATTCGTACATAATGATGCGAAGCAAGCACGATAACTTTTAAGGTTCGATATTTATGATCAATGTATTCGATATTCATCAATATATTGACGATAATAACAAGATGGAATTGGTTATAAGTCAAAACACTGTATAAGCTATGTGCCATAATGAGTAGAAATGAACGTTGTGACGTCACACGGGCTCGGCTTTGTTCGGAAAACTGTCGGGGAGTTTTCGGTACTGGATTCAAAAAAATATTTTCGATTGGATTTTACTTTGTAATTACAATGAAAAAAAAAAAACTAAAAATAGTTTTGTATGAAAACTTATATATGATCTTTCCATTTATTACAAAAAAAAAGTTGGTTCAACAAACCAATTACGAATTTACAAAAATCTAATTTGGGGCAAAGTGTTTATTATTATGCCGGGCATGCCTATGTCTTACATAGACAAAATTAAAAATTCGAGTGTTTGGACCTGCAATAATAAAAAAATATATAAGATGTGGTGGTGCAGTGAAATTGGACACTGAAGGTGACTTTGAAAATACTTAATTTAAATATGTACCACAATGTATACCAGATTTATTCAAAAATGAAGTGCTTGTAACAGTTAGCCAATTAAGTATGATCCAATTTTTATAACGATTTTAAAAATTATGTTGGTTTTGTATGTATTTTGAAAAGACTGATTTAAATGTAAAGATTTAATTATTTTTTTTTACTTTTATTATTAATGTTGATTATTTTTATAGTTAATTTTGCATCTTTATCTTAGATTATGCATGTTAAAATATTATTTTAGAGTTAACTTTTTACTATGCTACATTATAAAAAATATTTCCTGAAAGTGAGACTATACGTGCGTATTTTTTAAATTATGTTAATGTTCCCTGTAGAGTAGGTATTATGATTTTCTGTATTGAAAAAGGAAATATTGTGATAATAGTTAAAAGCTGTGATTGCTCTAGGAGACTCTATATTGTATTTTCTAATTATAATATTTACCTTAACCAAGCAAGACCTTTTAATTTTATCCTGATCCTTAAAACTAATATTATAATTTGAGTAAATAATAAAATTTTATTTAACATATTATCTGCTGACGTTACTTTTTAGCTAAATGGACTTTTGATTAAGTTTCTATAGAAAAATAAATCAGGGTCTAGTGGGACGGGGTCAACTGGGATCGGGGTAATGTGGGAATAACCCACTGGGGTAGCCCTCAGCGTTGTCGCTTAGGTTTAGTAAATTTTTGCCTAGCTGGAGGCTATATAGTTTAGTCTCCGTAGGAAAGCCCGGTTAAGCAGCTAAACAGTCATTTTGACTGAGTTGCGAGACGCCACGTAGAAAAATAAAAACAAAAAAAAGAAAAGACGGCGCTTGTTATTTTCATAAACGATTCGGCGAGCGCGCACGTAACTGCAGATCACCGTGTAATTATGGCAAGCAGCAGGAAAACTAACGGAGGTCTTGGCAGCGACGGGACCCGAGATCGACAGCATAACCACATACCGTCTATACATCTACGACTCCGCCAACATGCTGCGCTTCCTGATCGACACGGGAGCAAACGTGTCGGTTGTACCACCCTGCAAAACAGCTACGCCGGCATGTGATATACTACTGTACGCAGCCAACGGCACACCCATACGTACATACGGTGAACGCAACTTGGACTTCAACCTTGGTTTACGTCGACCATTCAAATGGAAATTCACCGTTGCTGACGTGAAGAGGCCAATCATCGGTGCCGACTTCCTGCAATACCACAACCTTTTAGTTGACCTACGAGCCCAGAAACTTATTGACAAGAAGACAGGCTTATCAATCAACGGTTGTCTGTCAAGCAGCACATCAACCCCAACGGTACTCAACTACTACTACTACTACTACTACTCACTCAACGTGAACGATCCGTACTACGACCTGCTAAAGAAGTACAACGACATCACATCCGCCAACTTCAGTAGCACAAATGCTAGCGACTTGGAGCATTACATCGTGACACGCGGACCACCTCTGTACTGCAGAGCTCGCCCGTTACCGCCACACAAGTATCAAGCCGCAAAAGACACGTTCCAGTTAATGCTGGAGGTATATGCCGACCCAGCAAATCACCATGGGCCAGTCCTCTACACCTAGTCCAGAAGAAGAATGGTGAACTCAGACCATGCGGTGATTATAGAAAACTAAACGCCGTGACGAAGCCCGACTGCTACCCGATACCTCGCCTGCGTGACTTTACCTACAGATTACAAGGAATGACGGTATTCACAAAAATCGATTTACGCAAAGCATATAACCAACTGCGTATTCGACAAGAAGATATTGAGAAGACTGCAGTAATTACTCCATTCGGGCTGTTCGAATTCCCACGAATGTGCTTCGGATTACGTAACGCAGGTCAAACATTTCAACGACACATGAATAATATACTGGGTGACCTAGACTTCGTGTTCCCGTTCGTCGACGATATTCTTCTGGCGTCCGCCGATCCACTACGAGTACACTTAGAAGAAGTTTTCAAAAGGCTACATATGCATGGAATGCGAATAAACGTGTCCAAGTGCGTTTTTGGAAAAGAAACGCTCGAGTTCCTAGGCTACGACGTATCAGCGGCCGGAATAAAACCAATTGAAGAACGTGTCAAAACTATAACGATATTGCCAGAGCCGACAACAGTACAAGAACTACGTCGCTTCCTAGGCATCATAATCTGTCGCCAAGCACCTTCCGGTGTGTTCCGACAGCAGCACTTGAGAGCCAGTTCCCTTCTAGGCTTTGTGTGCTTACCACCATCGGCCACATCATCACTGACCACGGTGAGATTGTGGTCAAACACAGGCCTATACAGAGTTAAAAAAAAAAAAAATCTACAAAGAAAGTATTCCACGCGCAGCGCACACACAAGAAAAATTATTCAAGTACCTACGCACTTCGAAAAAAAACAACAAGACACCAATCCAGCTAACGCCCGATGAAAAAGAAGCCTTCGAAGCAAGCAAAGCCAGTATACGCAACGCTGTTATGCTTACACATCCGTCTACACATGCATCCATCTCACTCATGTGCGATGCATCCAACACGTGCGTCGGTGCAGCCCTACAGCAATACGTTCACGGAAGATGGCAGCCACTCGGTTTTCATTCGAAAAAACTAACCGACGCTTAAAGAAAATACAGTACCTTCGATCGGGAATTATTAGCCATCTACCTAGCTGTTCGTCATTTCCGAAAAATGTTCGAGGGTAAAGAAATAACTGTATATACCGACCACAAACCTCTGACGTTTGCGCTCACGAGAGATAACAGCAAGACAGAAACACAGCTGCGGACAAGATATCTTCATTACATTGGCCAATTTACGACGAAGATACTACATATTGAAGGCAAAGAAAATGTTGTCGCTGACGCCCTATCTAGAATTGAAACAATTACGACACCGTCACCGATCGACTACGACGAGTTAGCACGTCAACAACAAGATGACGATGAGATCGAAAATGTAATGCGAAACAACAACTTGCAATTTCACCGCATCAGACCAAGCGACTCGATACACAAGATACTGCGAAACGTCAACAGGCAGCAACCGACCCTACATACCGCCACAGCTGCGACGAACCGTGTTCACAACAATCCATGCGATGAGTCATCCGCCCATACGCGCCACGCGCCACCTGATAACAAAACGATTTTTTTGGCCGAGCATGAATACCGACGTCAGCAATTGGACACGAAGTTGCATCGCATGTCAACAAAGCAAGACACAGCGCCATACTGTATCGCCACTCGAAACCTTTCCACGCACCGACCGTCTGTCTCACATCCACATTGACATCGTTGGACCACTACCAATATCAGATGGGAAACGATACTGTGTAACAGTCATCGACAGAGCAACCAGATGGCCCGAAGCATACCCAGTAGCTGATATCACCGCCGAAACAATCGCCCGTGCTGTGTACGAGGGTTGGATAGCTCGATTCGGATGCCCAGAAAGATTGACCAGCGACCAAGGACGTCAATTCGAATCTGAGTTATTCAAAAGTCTCATGAAGCGATTAGGCATCGATTGCACGCGTACCACTGCCTACCATACTCAAGCGAACGGCATGATAGAACGTTGGCATCGCTCAATGAAAACTGCACTAACGGCTCGTTTACAAAATTCAAACTGGACATACGAGCTACCTACCGTCATGCTGGGTTTACGTGCAACAATAAAAAAACGACACGGATGTCTCTGCAGCAGAAGCATTGTATGGCCAAACACTGCGACTACCCGGTGAGATGATAGGCGTGAAGATAACGGACGAAACAAAGTCGCATTATGAAGACATCATAGCAAACGCAATGCAAAAACTATACGCCGCAAACAACAACACAGACCGCCGGACAACATACGTTCCTCGACACCTACGAACGTGCACCCATGTGTTTGTGCGTGATGACGCAGTACGCAAGCCGCTCACACCCACATACAATGGCCCGCATCGAGTGATCGAACGCAACGACAAGGCATACACAATACTTGTTAATGCAAAACCAAAGAATATCTCCATGGATCGACTGAAACCTGCATTCCTGTTGGACTCCGAGCCTGCCGCCGACGTCATTCGTGATGCACCCTACATTACGAGGTCAGGGAAAATCTCAAATCCTCCAGTACGCTTCGCTGGGGGGGAGCACTGTACCAGCTAAGGCTAACCTACAAGCATCGACGACACCACCGCACACGAAGCTCACGCATCGGACACTGAGGCGCTCGCGCCAGCCGCGCGGTATTTACGTGTCGCGCTACCGAGGTTCTAGGGATCAGCAGGCGAGTGAGCTTGTTGTTTGTTGTGAATTGGTTGAGTGATATTTTGGAACAGACGACAAATGTATATATAGGCTAAGAATTTTAGAATAAATCATTGTGTGATCCATACTGACGCTATTTTATTTACCACTACCCTCGGTAAATGCCTATTGTGTGGAAGTGTTTGTTGAGTGAGCAGTGTCCCGTGATGGTCCCCGCCACCAGGCGGAGGCCTGTCAGTCACACTGAAGGTGAATGGACTCGGGAGGTCGAACGAGCGTGCGATCCAATAGAAGAAATGGGGGCTATCACGATCAGGCCCCAAGGTGTAGCCCGTGCAATCCATCCGTTGCCGAACTGGAAATGTCCAGGACGTACAGCACAACTTCTGGATAAAATGGCTACAATATGATTATATATGATTAATAAACGCGTCGATAATAACACCATCATGTCGGCCTCTCAGAATGGATGTAGGAACGGGTCCCGCAGTACTAAGGAGCTACTCCTTATTGATATGGCCATTAGCCAACAGGTTCGGCGTTCCCGAAAGGATCTGTCGACATGTTGGATAGATTATAAGAAGGCCTATGACTCGGTGCCTCATACATGGCTCATTAGGGTGCTAGAATTATATAAAATATATATAACTCTACGCACCTTTTCTGCTGACCACAGATCCAGACCGTTACTCGGTGTCGGTATCTCCACCTTTGGGTAGTTCCGACCACTGTCTGGTAAAGTCTGTATCCGTCTACTCCCCGCCCGATCCCAGCCCAAGAGGCACCCGGCGGGTATGGCGGTACAAGTCAGCAGATTGGGATGGCATGCGATCTTTCTTCGCATGCTATCCTTGGCAGCTTTGCTTTTCTTCGTCTGATCCTACGTCATGCGCGGACGCTGTGACGGATTTGTTGCGTCAGGGAATGGAGTACTACATCCCGTTCTCTGACGTAACAATGTCTAGCCAAGACCGACCTTGGTTTGGCGCCGAGTGTATTCGTGCCGATGCGCGTAAACATGAGGCGTACCATGCCTGGGTCGACGCTAGAACGCGCAAGACGAGTGACGTTGGTCAGAGGAAGAAAGCTTACAACAGGGCTGCCAAGTCCTGCAAGAAGGTGTTGCGAAGGGCTCGGTTCGACCACATTAGCCGGATAGGGATCAAACTTGCTTCCTACCCAGCAGGTAGTAAAGCGTTCTGGTCCCTGGCTAAATCGGTTGAATCGAATTTCTGCCGTCCCTCACTACCACCACTGCTGAAACCCGACGGGTCGCTGGCCCACTCCGCTGAGGAGAAAGCAAACTTGTTTGCCTCTCTTTTTGCGGAGTCTTCGCGTCTGAATCCTGGTGGCGCGCGCCCCCGTCCTTCTCCTGATGGATGCGAGACAAGTATGTTGGACATTCGCATCCACCAAAAGGACGTACGTAGGGTGCTGCGCAACCTCGATGTGAATAAGGCTAGCGGACCCTATGGTATACCAGCAATTGTTCTCAGAATCTGTGCGCCTGAATTGTCTCCTATCTTGACGCGCCTGTTTCGCCTTTCTTATCAGACTGGAAAAGTGCCGAATGCTTGGAAGCAAGCCAACGTACAGCCCGTTCCCAAGAAGGGCAGTCGTGCTGACCCGGCCAACTACAGACCCATCTCTGTAACGTCCATACTCTGTAAGAGTATGGAACGCGTACTTAATAGTAAGCTCCTGGCATACCTAGAAGCTAACGACATCCTTAGCGACCGCCAATACGGCTTCCGCCGAAATCGGTCCACTGGGGATCTTCTAGCGTATGCCATTCACATCTGGAGTGAAGCCATCGAGAGGCATGGGGAAGCGCTTGCCGTCTCCCTCGACATCTCGAAGGCTTTTGATAGGGTCTGGCACGAAAGCCTTATTGGTAAGCTTCCTTCATTCGGTCTGCCCGGTGGTCTATGTGACTGGATTGCAGACTTCCTGAGGGGTCGGTCCATTCGAGTAGTAATTGATGGCTGCTCTTCGGACCTATTGGATATTAATGCCGGGGTCCCTCAGGGGTCGGTACTCTCAGCGACATTTTATTTGTGATGGGTTTGCTCTTGACTCTAGTATAGGTCAGAGGTGACAGAGACAGAGTCGACGATGGAGTGAGAAACCCAACCCAACTGTTGAAACCCGGCAACTTTGGGTATGCAGATGACAGCACTGTTGCTGAGAGATACTTGTCCAACGCTCGTGCTACCGGGCCTCAGATCCAGTCTTGCCGGGAGGCCATGGTGGAGCGCTTGAACCTGTCCTTGCAGGCAGTCTCCGAATGGGGCGATGCCAATCTGGTCAAGTTCAATGCCGCAAAAACACAGGCCTGTCTCTTCTCCGCGAAAAAGAGCCAATTTCACCCGGCTCCATCTTTCCGAGGTGTAACCGTACTGATAACAGAACATCTTGAGCTCCTTGGCGTAACGTTGACATCGACACTTAATTTTGGCCCATACATTGAGGCAAAGGCTCAACTGGCTGCCAAAAAGTTGGGGATCCTTGCGAAGGTGAGACGGTACTTCACGCCAGAACAGCTGCTTAATTTGTATCAAGCGCAAGTTCGATCTTGCATGGAGTACTGTTCTGATCTCTGGGATGGATCTGCCAAGTACCAGCTTGATGCTCTAGAGTCGATCGAAAAACGGGCCAAGAGGCTCATCGGCAATGAGGCACTGGTCGAGTCAAAGCTCCAGAGCCTTGAACATCGTCGTCGAGTTGCCAGCTTGTCGGTTTTTTATCGGTCGCATTTCGGAGAGTGTGCGATGGAATTGCATGATCTAATTCCGCCTAGCCCGTTTCATCATCGGACTACAAGACGTACGGCGATGCGCCATCGGTACATGGTGGACATCGCACTAAACGTTTTGGAAATATTTTCATTATGCGTACAGCTAAGGAGTGGAATTCCCTGCCGGAGTCTCTGTTTCCGGATAGCTACAACCTCGGAATCTTTAAGTCAAGAGTGAATAGGTTACTTCTAGACAAGCTTGTTACACCGTCGACCACATCATCGCTTACCATCAGGTGAGATAGTGGTCAAGCGCGAGCCTATCTATAATAATAAAAAAAAAAACCTTGATGTCGTGTATGGGGCAATGGAGCATAGTCCTTTGCTATCCAGGATGTCGAAATATCCAGAGGAATAGCGAACCTTTAAGGATCGAGCAAGGAATATTCCAGGGCGATAGTTTGAGTCCACTTTCGTTTTGCCTAGCCCTGAATCCTTTAAGCATGCTGCTGGAGAATTCAGGGCTTGGCTATCGGTTGAAGAGAGGTGGTCAGGTTATATCTCATCTCCTTTACATGGATGACCTGAAGCTCTTTGCCCCCAGTAATCTTCAACTGATGGAGCTACTAAAGGTTACTAAAACTTTTAGTAGCGTCATCAGGGTGGAGTTTGGTTTGGACAAATGTGCGGTCATAAATGTAAAGCGAGGGGAGATTGTGGAATCCGTAGGAATTCAACTCGCGGATTCTATAAATCTGAGATCCCTCTCTCCAAACGAAACCTATAAGTATTTGGGTATGTCGGAAGCGTTAGGTATCAGCACTACTGACATGAAGCAATCTTTGAAAGAACGCTTCTTTGGCCGCCTAAAGAAGGTATTCAATAGCCTTCTTTCGGGCGGAAATAAGGTGCGCGCTTTCAACGGTTGGGTCATGCCGGTATTGATGTACTCTTTCGGCATACTCAAATGGACTCAAACGGAACTTGACGCCCTAGATAGGCGGGTCCGTACACTGCTAACTGCATATCGAATGCATCACCCACGATCGTCGGTCATGAGATTGTATATCCCGCGGAAGTGTGGTGACCGAGGCTTTTTAAATGCCAAAAGCCTCCACAACCGCGAGATATGCAATCTCAGAGAATATTTTCTAAACACCGACGTGGGTATGCATCGAGATGTAGTAGCAGTGGACAAGGGACTCACCCCGCTGTCCTTGGCAAATGAGAACTGGCGCAAGCCTGTAGTGCTTGACACTAACGACCGCAAGGAGGTATAGCAAGCGAGTATAGAGTAAGGAGCTTCACGGACGCTTTTTCCGGGCCCTACATGGGTCCAATGTAGACCAGTCAGCGTACGTAGCCTGGTTACGTTTTGGAGACCTCTTTGGGGAGACCGAAGGTTTTGTCCGTGCAATTATGGAAGAAGTTATCATGACGAATAACTACCGGAGATTTATTGTGAAGGATGGTACGGTTGACATCTGTCGGGCACCGGCCGGGTGAATCGATCCGTCACATTATCTCTGGTTATTCTCGTCTAGCTAACGAAGAATACTTACGCATAGGCACAACCTTGTAGCCAGGATTATCCATCAGCAACTTGCTCTGAAATACACTCTTGTGGCATCGGAGGTGCCGTACTACAGGTATGTGCCCGACCCAGTCCTTGAGAATGGCAATATCACGTTGTACTGGGATCGGTCCATCATCACTGACAGGACTATTATCGCTAATAAGCCTGATATAGTGGTGGTGGACCGAATCGAAAGGCGTGCAGTGATTGTTGACATAACTGTCCCGCATGACGGGAACCTCGTGATAGCCGAGAAAGATAAGCATCAAGTATCTTGACTTGGCTCGCGAGGTTGTCGACATGTGGGATGTGGACACAGCGATCATTGTACCGATAGTCGTGTCAGCCAATGGCTTAATAGCCATGAGCCTCGACCAACACCTTAGGAGGCTCTCGTTAGGCGGCTGGGTCAAGGGCCCGATCCAGAAAGCAGTATTGCTGGACACGGCTCGTATTGTTAGGAGGTTTCTCTCTCTGGAGCCCTGACTGCCGGTAGCTTGGACCCTGTTCCCGATACCGGTGGGCCTCTATTTTTTATATTTCAAAATGTTTTTCTTTTTAGTATGTGTTTTGTAAAAATATTTAAAAATGCAAAATATTAAGAATAAAGATGAATAAACGAATAATAATAATAAAAAGACAACTATTGACTAGAAACTATTTGCATAGACACAACCTTGTAGCCAGGATTATCCATCAGCAACTTGCTCTTAAATACAATCTTGTGGAATCGGAAGTGCCTTACTATAAGTATGAGCCCGACCCAGTTCTCGAAAATGGTAATGTCACATTGTATTGGGATCGGTCTATCATCACTGACAGGACTATTGTTGCCAATGAACCTGACATAGTGGTGATAGACCGACTAGAGCCTCGCGCAATGATTGTTGATATAGCGGTGCCCCATGACGAGTACCTCGTGAAGGCTGCGAGAGATAAGAAAAGCAAGTATCTTGATCTGGGTCGCGAGGTTGTCGACATGTGGGATGTGAATACAGCAGTCATTGTGCCGATAGTCGTGACGGCCAATGATATAATAGCCAAGAGCCTCGACGTACATCTGAGGAGGCTCTCTTTGGGCAGCTGGATCAAGGGCTTGATCCAGAAGGTGGTACTTCTGGACACGGCGCGTATAGTCAGGAGGTTGCTCTCTCAGGAGCCCTGACCACCGGTAACTTGGACCCTGTTCCCGATACCGGTGGGCTACTATTTTTGTATTTTAAATGTTTTTTATTTTATTTTTTACAGAATAATATTTAAAAATTTAAAAATATGTAAATAAAATTAATAAATGGAATAATAATATTAAATAAATCAATGATCAACCTTGCAGTATTAACATTTTCGGTACAAAAACTGCTTAATTTCTTTATTACCCGACTGCCGAAGGAGGGTAATGTGTTTATCAGTCTATGTATGTATGTATGTATGTATGTATGTATGTATGTATGTATTTATGTATGTATGTATGTATGTATGTATGTATGTATGTATGTATGTATGTATGTTTGTTCCTATATGGCGTTCCAGAGACCAAACGCGTTGACCGATTTTGATGATTCATACGTCAATCGATTCGTCTTAACCTTGCGAGTGTCATAGGCTACATTAAAATTGGAAAATAGAAAAATGGCGGCTTTTGGGCGCCATATTGTGGGGGGCCAATTTTATTTTTTCTTCCAAACCCATCGTGTGGGGTATCAAAATAAAGGGTTTTTAGAGGCGATTTCAAAAATATATAACACTTATATATTTAAATGTACCTAATTCGAAAAAAATGTTAACTAAAAAGTTATAAATAAAAAAGTTAATTAAAAAAATCAAAATACCCGACTGCTTAAAAAGCGAACTAAAAAGACGTAAACAAGAAGAAAATCATGCTGTGCAGTCGGAGGATACATCTGGTTTTGGTCAGCCAGCTCGCGAATATGTATCCTCCGACTGCACAGCATGATTTTCTTCTTGTTTACGTCTTTTTAGTTCGCTTTTTAAGCAGTCGGGTATTTTGATTTTTTTAATTAACTTTTTTTGAACATATTACTTGTAGATACATAAATAACACCTTTCACACTTTGAATGTTAAAAAGACTGCAGATCTGTGGGGTCATTCTGTAGAAGTTGCTAAGTCTATTATTTACATTTTCGCACCTAGGTTGGCTATTATCTTTAATAATACTCTCGTGTAGTTGGTAATTCAGCAATAACTCACAGTTTGGACTTTGAATTTTATTTACTTTCCACTTCACACTAAGTTACCATCAACTCCGTAATTAGTTCAAATAAACGGTGTGAATTCGTCGGGATTAAACGCGAAAATGGGGGTACCCCAGGGCTCAATTTTAGGTCCTTTCTTATTTTTAATATACATAAACGATTTACCCGGTTTATTGGAAAACAAACTAAACATGGTGTTATTTGCTGATGACACATCTTTAATTTTTAGGGTTCCGTACCCAAAGGGTAAAAACGGGACCCTATTACTAAGACTTCGCGATCCGTCTGTCTGTCTGTCTGTCTGTCTGTCCGTCTGTCTCCAGGCTGTATCTCATGAACCGTGATAGCTAGACAGTTGAAATTTTCACAGATGATGTATTTCTGTTGCCGCTATAACAACAAATACTAAAAATAGTATAAAATAAATATTAAAGGGGGGCTCCCATACAACAAACGTGATATTTTTGCCTATTTTTGCTCGATATTAATAATGGCAACAGGTAGACGCTTGAAATATGCACAGAATGTTTAGTTGTATATTTACTTTAAAAAATAATAATTAATAAATTAAAATAAAATAAATTAAGGGGGGCTCCCATACAACAAACGTGAATTTTATGCAGTGTTTTGCGATAATGGTACGGAACCCTTCGTGTGCGAGTCCGACGCGCACTTGGCCGGTTTTTTAAAATAAATAGACGTGCTTGTCGGGTTGACGACGTAAATAACGCGCTACGGCAGGTTCAGGATTGGTTCACTGCCAATAATTTAGTTTTAAATGGTAAAAAACCAAGTGCGTAAAATTTTCCTTGCTGAATGTCATAAGTACTGATTGTGACATTATATTAAACAAGGAGAAGCTAGAATTCGTCGATAAAACGGTTTTCCTGGGGATCACGCTATACTCAAGGTGGCAATGGGGTCCTCATTTGGTATCCCTTGCGGGGCGGCTAAGTTCGGCAGCTTATGCTGTTAGAAGGATTCATCGGTTAACTGATATAGATACCGCGAGACTAGTCTATTTTAGTTATTTTCATAGTATAATGTCTTACGGTATCTTACTATGGGGAAGGGCTGCAGACATTTAGCCAATTTTTATTCTGCAAAAACGAGCCATTAGAGCGATATATAATATTCGCCGGCGCGATTCTCTAAGGGAACTTTTTAAGGACATTAACATTATGTCGGTTCCTTGTCAATATATTTATGAAAACATCATGCACGTGAGAAAGAATTTACATCTTTTTAGTAAAAACGGCGACAGACATAATAACGTTACTAGAAATAGGGACCAATTAGTTCAACCAGGTTTCAGACTGGCTAAAGTAGCTTCATCTTTCATGAGGTACTGTACAAAATCTATATTATTATTATATCTATAAAAGCGAAAGGTGACTGACTGACTGACTGACTCACTGACAGATCAATCAACGCACAGCCAAAACTGCTAAGCCTAGAAGCATGAATTTGGCAGAAAGGTTCCTCAAGTGACGTAAGTGTGCACTAAGAAATGATTTTTGGAAACTCCACCCCTAAGAGGGTGAATGTGCTTACGTCCAACCAGGGACGTGGCTTGAGGTAATTTTTCCTACAAAAACAGGCTAAAGGATATAATGAGGTATTAAGGTACTTACAGGATACTTGGAACACTGCCTGGAGTCGGGTGATCACCACACTTGTCCACTTAATCCTATTTCACGATAGTTTTTCTTCGCGCACGCGAATTTGAGCCGGCCGGCTTTGCAATCGAGTTTTTAACTGAATGGTTCTGTTGCCCGCCGTAAGATGGCGGGGTGGATAGATTGTCTTTGCTGCACTCAGAGATGAATGAGTGCGTTTTGGCGGCGAATTTGAATTTTATAGATAAAGGAAAGGATGGGACTAGGAAATTCATCCCAAAGCCTGTTCATATCCCCCCCCTTTGAAATCGACCAGGGATTTCATAAGATAAGATAGATAAAGTTCGAGACTTACAGCCTATGCGGATTCATAAGTCACTATGCTGACAAGATATATTCTAAAGTTATGTTTAAGTTAAGGACTTATGAACTAAATAAGTTTGTGAATGTAATATATAAATGTGAAATGAATATATATAACTGTTAAGATATAAGTAGATAATTAATTATTTAGTTCGATTGGAAGTGGGCAAACTTTGACGGCAGGTCTCACAAGTAAGCCTTTAGATGTTTTGACTGTCACAACACGAATAATATTATCCTTACCCGGATGGAGCTGTACAACGCGACCTAGTCTCCATTCGTTAGCGGGTAAGTTAGGTTCAAAAATAGTTACAAGATCGTTCAGTTTTGGCTGACGGTTGCCGTGTTTGAACCACTTCATTCGCTGTTGCATATGTATGCTATGTATGCAAATAGTCCCTTTGCCAGGTGCGCCAGAAGCTTTGTGACAGGCGCTGTAATAGCTGCCAACGAGTACGTAAAGTCTCGTTTTCAGAAAAAACCGGTTCAGGTAGAGAGATTAAAGGTCGACCGATGAGGAAGTGACCAGCTGTAAGAGCGTCAACCTCGCCGGGATCAGAAGATAATTCCACTAACGGTCTAGAATTTAACATGGCTTCCACCTTTGTTAGAATAGTATAAAATTCTTCAAAAGTAAGAATCTGCGATCTGATGACACGCTTGAGATGGTATTTTGTTGATTTTATACCGCTTTCGAAGATGCCTCCGAAGTGAGGACCGGACGGAGGATTAAGC
This sequence comes from Anorthoa munda, assembly GCA_945859665.1. Taxonomy (NCBI): domain Eukaryota; kingdom Metazoa; phylum Arthropoda; class Insecta; order Lepidoptera; family Noctuidae; genus Anorthoa; species Anorthoa munda. The sequence continues at coordinate 937,824 of OX243918.1, forward strand.
TTCCACGTGATACCTCGAGAAGCGAGCTGTCTGGAAATGCTATCGCTGTCACGGTTGAGCATTTCGCTAACTTCCGACAAATAACGCTTGGCACCCACGAAGTTAGTACCACCATCTGTCACTATGGAGTGGCAAAGCCCTCTCCGCGATACGAAACGATCTAAGGCTGCTATGAAAGCTTCAGATGTGAGCTCAGTGACTAGCTCGAGATGAACGGCCTTAGTAGCGTGGCAGACTATGAGGCAAAGATAAGCTTTGTAAGTTTTAGCGTTACGACGTCTACTTTCTTTTATGAAATAAGGACCTCCAAAATCGATGCCGATTGTTTGAAAACAATGACCCAGTTGTGTACGGGAAGGTGGAAGGTCACCTTGTATAGGTTGAAGTGGAATAGGTTTAGTTTTAAAACAGGTCACGCATTTCGATAACCGCGATCTGATAAGATTTCTAACGCCGAGTATCCAGAATCGACGCATAATTAAAGATTGGAGTAGGCGAGGCCCACAGTGAAGATAAGTTGAGTGAAAGTGGTCAATGAGAAGGGTACTCAATCGAGAAGTTTTAGGTAAGAGATATGGATGTTTGACGCGACATGGTAACGACGCGTGCTTTAAACGTCCCCCCACTCGCAAGATTCCGCGAGTGTCAAGATAGGGAGAGAGTTTAGATAAATGTTTGGGTAAAGGTTTATTGGAAGTTATTAAAGATATGACATCAATAAAATTTTGATGTTGAACATATTTTGTTAAATGATCTAAAGATTGGCTTAATTCAGTGGCTGTCAGGTAAGGTAATAAATTACGCTCTGAACATTTAGCTTTCGCGTTTTTAATGAAACGGGTGATCCATGCAACCACTCTTTTCACTTGAAAAAGAGTGGAGTGGCGTTCCATGAGGGATTCAAGCACGTCAGCTTCGGGTGTCACACTAGCATGACACGCGCGTGAAGTTGGCTTGAGTTCGGGAACGTTATCTGACACTTCTACTGCTGAAACAGGCCAGTTGAAGAGTTCGGTAGACAACCACTGTGAACCAGACCACCAGATTTCGGAAGAACATAAAGATAAGCCACGACTACACATGTCGGCTGGATTGTCATGGGTGGGCACATGTCGCCACTCAATGGGCACAGCACTGTCGCTGATTAGGAACAGTCTGTGCACAATAAATGACATAAGTGTATATGGCTTTGTATTCAACCACGACAAAACAGTCTAGCTGTCCGTGAATAAGATAGATTTATTTAAGATGAGTTTTGAACTAAGCAAGGAGTGAATGCGATTTATTACTTTGGATAGTAATACAGCATTGCACAGTTCTAAAAGATTAACTGTCACTTTTAGAGGTGCTACCTTGGACTTAGCAAATAAAAGATAAAAACGCCATAAATCTTGAAGGAGCAATTTGGCTTTTAAGATATAAGGTGTAAGCCACCCAAGAGGGTCGAAAATACTAGCGATGCTGGATAAGATGGAACGCTTGGTAAATTCATCGTCCTCGATTGGGGACTGTGAGTAACTGAGATTGTCACTCACAGCATCATATTGGACTCCTAAGATATTTAACGTTGATTTATCATTTTCTTCGGAGAAAAGTTTAATGTTTTGAAAATGATCTACTGGCAAAGTTTTAAGAAAAGATTGTGAGTTGCTACTCCATTTTCGGAGCTCAAGTTGAGCACAACCTAACAAGTGAATAAGTTGATCTTTTAGTTCCATGGCTTCACGTACAGAGGGCGCCCCTGTCGTAATATCGTCGACATAAGTCTCGTGAAGAAGCGCTTCAGCTGCGCGTGGATACGCGGCACCATGATCAGCAGCTAATTGGTGGAGGGTGCGGATAGCTAGATAAGGTGAGCTACTAACTCCGTAGGTGACAGTCGCAAGTTCGTACTCTTTAACTGGATCACTAGGAGATTCTCGCCATAGAATATGTTGAAAGCTCCGATCCTCCGGCCTAATCAAGATTCCTCTATACATTTTTGAGATATCACACGTCAGAACTACTTTATGTAGTCTGAAGCCGGTTATGATATCTATAATATCCACCTGAAGCTTAGGGCCAGTAAATACAATATTGTTTAACGATAGACCGTTAGTGGTTTTAGAACTGGCATCGAATACCACTCTCAATTTAGTGGTCGTGCTCTCCGGGCGAACGACGCAACTGTGAGGGATAAGATAACGATTGAGAGTAGGTACGACGCTGTTAGGTACGGTATACATGTGATTTAAATTCTCGTACTCACGCATAAAATTAATATAATCGGATTTAAGTTCAGTCTGACGATTAAGTTTCTTTTCAAGATGAGTCAAACGCGACAAAGTACTATTATAAGATTCACCTAAAGAACAATCGCCATCCTTTAAGAGGATAGGTACGACGTATCGTCCGTTAGGTTCACGATAGGTTAAATCGGTGTACATGCGTTCGCAGATATCATTCTCAGGGACAGTGATATCCACGCGCGGTGGTTCCTCCACTTCCCAAAATTTTTTAATTTGTTCATCTAACGTGAATGTGGTGGCCACTAAAGAGCACGCGGTGTTTAAAGGCACAGAGTATGCGTTTACTGTCCCGGTGAGAATCCACCCGAAAACACTACGCAGAGCGGTAGGTAAACCGGGCCCCAGATTGATACGTTGACCGTCATAGATTTCGGGGAATAACTCCGCCCCTATTAATAAATCGATTTTCGCGGGTACATCGTAGTCGCGATCAGCTAACACTAGATGGTTGCAACATTCTCGAACGACTGATGGTACCTTAATGTTAGGTATTAGAGCATGCTAGCATGTTATCTAATACGACTGGCCTTATATTAAAATTCGGAGCTTCACCGTGTACGGGTCGTATAGTGCATTCCGTCACCCCCCTTACTTGAGTGACTGAGTTTTGTCCTAGTCCGGCTATACTAAGCTTACACCGGCGGATTTTTAACCCGAGCGACCGCGCACACGCCGAAGTGATAAAACAATCCTGCGCCCCACTATCTACGAGTGCACGGACGGTACATTGAGTGCCGGCGGCAGTATTGAACGCGCGCGCCTGACATGTGCCTAGTAGTACCATATCGCTGGGCGCTGGATAGCGCTGGGTCAATATGCAATAGGGTATGGTGACGTAATCCACATAACGTGCAAGCCATTTTAGATAGACATTTATCTATGACGTGATTTGTACGCAAACAATTTGTACACATTTTATTTTTACCTTGTACTAACGCGAGTCTAGCACGAGAATCTAATGATTGAAAGGTAGGGCACCGATAAATCGAGTGCGCATCACTGCAATGAGCACAAGTCACATTTGCAGGTGGGTTTGATTTTGCGAGATAAGATGAGCGTTTGGATCCGCTGCTATTTTGCCTGCTAGCCGCAGGCGGAGATTTTTCCCCTCAAGATTACGAGGGTTAGATATAAAAGATTTAGAAGATAACTGACTAGTTTCTAAGACTTTTACGTAGTCTTGAAGAAACTTTAACAATTCACAAAAAGTGGGTATTTGTGAAATGTTTTGAGATTCGAACCGATTACGCGTATCCGAGTCTAGCATGCGCGAAGTTAAACAAAATAAAATAAAATTACCCAAATGTTTCAATGTTCAAAGTTTGGAGTGCATGGTATGCCTCATAAATTACGTTTGTTAAAATTTGTAAATCTTGGAAGTGACCCGATTTTAAAGCTGGCTGATCTAAATATTTATCTAGATATGTTAAAGCTATAATACGCTTGTTTTGATAACGTTCGATCAAACTATTAAAAACAACTTCGTAATTATCCGCGGTCATCGGGACCCCTTTGACAATAGACAAAGCCGGGCCTTGTAAACAAGACGCTAAATAGTGATATTTTTCTATTTGAGAAATCGAATCGTTATCATGAATCAAGGTTTTATAAATATCATAAAACGTTTGCCAATTTTCGATTTTACTATCAAATTTAGGTAACTCAAGTTTAGGAAGCCGTGCGTTACGTCCCGTTTGTGCGAAGTTGTGGGCACCCGCAAGCGCGGGCGTCTCCCGCGAGGCCGCGGCGACGTTCTCGCTCCTATCAGTAATCTGCAACTCAGCCGCTGCACTGATTACGGCATAGTACAAATCATCAAACGAACTCAAAGACTCTTGGCACACCCGGGCATCGGGTTTCATGGCTAACTCCAAAGTCTGTATTTTACCACATATCAAAACAAATTCTTCGCGAATTGAATGTATTCGAGTATATCTCGCCTTGAACGACGATACCTTTGAACGATCTTGAATCATAGTTTTTGATAAGTCATAAAGGATTTGGATATCACGGTAAACATATTCGCGTTGAGATTGAAGAATTTTAAGTTTGCCTTCCTCCATTTTGTTTTGTGTGTGAAAAATAGGTATGAAAATACGAACCTAAGTTGAGATTTTACTAGGTGTTTTTCGATACCTTTAGGTGAAATAGTTGTGAAATAATGTATATAAGTTAATAAATACCTCAAATAGTTATATATATCGGAAATAGGAGGGCTATCTTCAATAATACCCTCGGTCTGTGGGCATATCGTGGGTATGCAATGCACGAAGCAGGTAACTTATGCCGTTTTAGAGATAGTTCTTGTTCCAATTTTACCAAAGCAGCGGATTCGGCCACCAATCGTTTTGCTTTTTCCCAACTAAAACACACTTGTTCAAGTTCACACACGCCACTTTAGGCTACTTCTCAACTCTTTTTAACTCTCAAAACGCGCGTCCGCGCGTATCTTTTCTAACTTCACGACCCAATATGGCGGGAGAACCCACTCAGAGTGCCTCTATGACACTCCTGCTTTTTATTGGCTAAGAGAATCTCTTCCGGCAAATTACTGCTTGTATTATCCAATCCAAATCGAGTATTTTGACATAAGAAAAATAAAGTGTTGTCAATCGAATAAAATCGAACTGAGAACTGATCAGAAGCTAAATGTTGCCAATTAAACAAACCTGAAGTAATAAGTTTACAAGGGATATTTATTACTAATCATTTACCTTCCTCCGATACGGCCATCTTGACATTCAAACGGTCCCACGTTTGATGTAAAGCGACGAGCAACATCGTTACTCAACCAAAAAACAAAAACCAAGAGGAGATAAAAAAAATAAGTAATAGGTTAAGTTCGGCCGCTCCTGACCAAATAAAAAAAAATAACGTGGTCGTGACATCTTCCACGTGAAACCTTCAATCAACACCTTATATTACCAGCCTACAACAAAACTCAAGTACATCTTTACTCATGAAAACTGAATTCTCTTAGCTTTCACACTGTCCATTTGTTTTCTCCATGTAAATCTAGGTCTCCACACCATACACCGTACACAACCATCATCGTACTATCGAACCAGCCACCTCACCATTTAGACAACCATATTAACACATTCTAAATGGTTACCGAAGCACCAGAGGTACCAGGTTCCCAACAAACGCCAAGTCGGTCTCGAAGCACTAAGTGTGTCAGAAACCACCCAAACGCCCAACACAACATACCATGTCACATACACCAAACAACAGGTCACCGAGGCCCCAGAGGGACCAGGCTCCCCCAGACATACAACAGGTCACCGAAGCCCCAGAGGGACTAGGCTCCCCCCAGACAACAGGTCACCGAAGCCCCAGAGGGACCAGGCTCCCCCAGACAACCGGTCCTCTCGAGGCAACAAGACTGCCAGATACCCATGCCACATACACAAAACAACAGGTCACCAAAGCCCCAGAGGGACCAGGCTCCCCCAGACATACAACAGGTCACCGAAGCCCCAGAGGGACTAGGCTCCCCCCAGACAACAGGTCACCGAAGCCCCAGAGGGACCAGGCTCCCCCAGACAACCGGTCCTCTCGAGGCAACAAGACTGCCAGATACCCATGCCACATACACAAAACAACAGGTCACCAAAGCCCCAGAGGGACCAGGCTTCCCCAGACAACCGGTCCTCTCGAAGCAACAATACTGCCAGATACCCATGCCACATACACTAAACAACAGGTCACCGAAGCCCCAGAGGGACCAGGCTTCCCCAGACAGATAACAGGACTCCAAAGCCCCAGAGGGACCAGGTTCCCCCCTGACAAATCCAGCAATGTTTCTTGGTCCCACAGCAATCGCTGTAGCTCCTGATGGTCAACCCAGTGACCACCCTGCAACCATAGTCATCCTGACCAGGCCTCGTAACCCACCACGGTTACAGCAGTCATCTTCCTGACCACTCACCTCGTAACCCACCTCGGTTACAGCAGTCATCTTTGACCACTCACCTCGTAACCCACCTCGGTTACAGCAGTCATCTTACTGACCACTCACCTCGTAACCCAACTCGGTTACAGCAGTCATCCGACTACTCACCTCGTAACCCACCTCGGTTACAGCAGTCATCTCTGACCACTCACCTCGTAACCCACCTCGGTTACAGCAGTCACCGCAGCGACTACTCATCACCGTACAGTCAGTCCTTTGACCATACACACGACCTCACCATTGCTAGATTGATTTGAATCAGTCGTCAACACAATACATTCAGTTACTTCAATGGGTACTTGATCTTTCAGCTTTCCTCTAACTCATCATGAACCAAAGCCTTTAATGCATCACATAGCTGCCACCATTCAGAACTCCAATAACCATAAACTCCAAACCAAAATCAAATTTGTTATTTCAATCTTCATTCTCAGTACTGACTACAACGGCAATCTCAAATTCAGGATTTCTTACCCAGCCAAAAGCATATTCAAGAACTCCATTTTATGTTCATGATTTCATACCAAACCCTCAGTGCGATAGGTATAATAACTAGCAACATCAAACATTACCAATTTTGCAAACTAAAATTGAAAATGAAATCATGCACCGCATGTCACCGAGTTTACATCTGCATTAACATTATCTTATCCAACTTGCTCAGATAGCAAATAAAACAAAATTATGTTAGGTATGTTCACAATGACCAGCACAGAACATTCAACAAGTAAGAACACCACAACCATTACTGACAGTATACTTTAATTCATTATTCCACATTTATTATTCAAGGTAGGTACTAGCCTACATGACACCACACAATCACACAATTCACAAATTCACACCTTTCTTTAAAGAGATGTTACAATTATTAAAACTTCTGAATAATGTTCAAGATTACCGAGGCCAAGCATCGTTGAACAACACAGAACAAGGAAACCATTCCTAGTTTCCACCAAAACACAAAAGCTCCTGTACCAAGTAAATCAAATAGAACCCAAGTGTCCCATTCATGGTCCACAATCAACAATAACTTAACAAATACATTCGCTACACAGAATGCACTTTCAACTTAAATGTCGAATCAACTCTTGACTCTGTCATCTCTCTGACCCACGAAACTGAGAAACTGTTCTATGTAAATTAAAATGTTGCCAATTGAACATCTATCTCATCTTCAGCTACAACTTCAGCAGTTATTGGCCCTCGGGCATCTCATAATACCTGAATACGTCTTCTAGACACCATCTACATGTCTTGATGCACTTTTCATTTGCCATAGTCCACTTAAATAATTTTTATTTGTAGGTAGGTATTGTTAGAATGACATGTAATCAGTTGGTTCATTCTCTACAATGCGATATATAACAACTACAGACATTAACTTTACCTTTATTCAACCGTTGGTAGCAACAAAACTAAACGCCAACTGTATTGGCTATACTAACGTTAATCCTCGTGATGTCTGCAGGTTGTAAGATTGCAAATCGAGTCGACCAACAAACTATTTAACTAAACTTTAACACCGGTTTGAAAATAATCTTGATCATATAACTCTTAACTGAAAGTTATTGCATGTTTTTGCAACAAAGCAAAAGTTAAAAGTCTAATCCTCACAGTGACTCACACTTTGTAACGACTTATTAATAATCTAGTCTTTATCCAGTAATTTATAAGTTAAAAATCATATCACAGTTAAAAGTTATTTGTTTATGTTTTGTCTTGTCCGACTTTTTTCGAACTTTTTCGAATGTTGACACTTACATGTCACTGTCTAATAGAGATGAGTAAGGGATGGCGATCTGTTATCAATTAATCGACGAATCGATTTAAAGGCAAAAAATAAACAAACAATTTTTCAATCGATATCCAGTACTGAATCGATCCAGCGTATCGATATTTCGCCCTAGAATATCGAGATTCGATTTTTCTGTTTTGATATGAACCAAAATATTATTTAAAAATAGTCGAATGTATTACACAAAGATATTTGAATTCAACGTTAACAAAATAAATTTCTTTCCCTTTTACCTGATACTTTAATTTAGTTGTAAAAACAATCCCAATCAGCCAAAGATGTGAAAAGATACACTATTATTACGATTTTTCTTTTTACTTTCCATAACTGGATTCACACTTGCATTAAAAATACCAACGCGAATAGTTAGAATGTACGTTATTTTCAAAGTAAAGCATATTCACAAATTTCCTTGAAGATCAAATCAACAACAAACTCAGTGGTAATAATATTTACGGGCAATCTGAAGTGACACCTATTAATAAAGAATGCATGGCTAAAATGCCTAGTATCTTTACTTCTCGATTATCAGTAGTGAGTAAACTAAAATAAAAACCTATTCTTAAATGTGTGTACTCTTGTGACAGCACTAGTGGTCACAAAACCGTATATTGTTCTAACATCATGCAACATAAAATAATGTAATGAAATCTAATTTCTTTCCGTTTTGTTCTCACATTCCAATGCTCCAAGTACATTAGAAAGATGAAATTGCGAAAATCGTTTCATTGTTTATTTTGTTGGTGAATAAAAACGATTAAATACTTGAAACAAAATATTTCAAAGCTTGAGCCCGTCAAAGATTTAAAAGATGGCGTGATGCACGGGCTTCTCATTCTGTCTATGCAAAAATTATTTGTGTTTTTAAATTGATCACGAAAAAAAACAACATGCTTGTATTCAATAAGCTCCCCCAAGCAGTAAATCACGGCATAATGGGGTCCCGAATCCAATTTCGATGATTATTGAAAGAAACATACAGTATCAATACCATTACATAGATGGCGCTGTTTGATTTTTCTACTCTTTTTATGTAACTTACATTAAACATTTCCATTAAACAACATAATGCAATAGTTATAAATTGCAATTAATGCAACAATTAATTATAAAACTTAGGTACTTCCAAATCCAATACATACTTCGGCTGCCACAAATGTATGCCAATGCACAGATAGTTGAATGCACATCAAAGTAACATACCTTTAAGCCTGTACTCCCGGAAAGGTCAGGCAGCAGTGCCAACCATGCACATGTCCAGACTCCTAGGTGCTATCAGAAAATATTAAATTGATTGATCACCGCAGCGGCATGTATAAAACAACTAAATTTCCTCTTTCATAGCGCTGTAGACTGCAGGTTGTATGTTGCCTCTTGAAATGGAACCTGAGCTCCACACTTATCTTGTAGCACTACACGCAGCCGGTCACAACAGGTCTTGTGGTATCCACAGCCATGTTGAAGGGCTCAGACGTCCATGCTATTTGTTGCATATTGTGTGAATGGCTGAAAAATTCATGTCTATGAGCAAGATTTCCACAAGCATAAAGTTTTATTGAATCAAGTTGTAGCTTAGGATGTTTGCTCTCTTGCACTGTATTTGCACAAGTGGTCTTAATCTCTTGCGAATTCCGCTGACAGTATGAATCTGGCTGAGTTTCATTTAGCATCATAACGAAAATAACAATTTATTTTAAATTTTAGCCACTATAAACCAAGAAAAACAATATTGTGGCTGAACAGGCTTTGGGATGAATTTCCTAGACCCATCCTTTCCTTTATCTACAAAATTCAAATTCGCCGCCAAAACGCACTCATTCATCTCTGAGTGCAGCAAAGACAATCTATCCACCCCGCCATCTTACGGCGGGCAACAGAACCATTCAGTTACAAACTCGATTGCAAAGCCGGCCGGCTCAAATTCGCGTGCGCGAAGAAAAACTATCGTGAAATAGGATTAAGTGGACAAGTGTGGTGATCACCCGACTCCAGGCAGTGTTCCAAGTATCCTGTAAGTACCTTAATACCTCATTATATCCTTTAGCCTGTTTTTGTAGGAAAAATTACCTCAAGCCACGTCCTTGGTTGGACGTAAGCACATTCATATTTTTGGTCCATTTCGAGCGCGAATACCTGTAGATTACAGTTTTTTCAGGCATTCTCAGGTTCAATTTCAATAAAAAACTCTGAGATTTGCTAGATATTTGCATTTTGCAAGTATTATCCTACAAAAATTACGTTGGTCATACTTTCCATGTAACCTATACGGATTCAGAGGACATCTTAATTTTATCCGTATTATATTGCAATAATTTATGTATTTTACGTAATTTATTGTAAGTAATCTTATTATAAATAACTATTTGAGGTATTTATTAACTTATATACATTATTTCACAACTATTTCACCTAAAGGTATCGAAAAACACCTAGTAAAATCTCAACTTAGGTTCGTATTTTCATACCTATTTTTCACACACAAAACAAAATGGAGGAAGGCAAACTTAAACTTCTTCAATCTCAACGCGAATATGTTTACCGTGATATCCAAATCCTTTATGACTTATCAAAAACTATGATTCAAGATCGTTCAAAGGTATCGTCGTTCAAGGCGAGATATACTCGAATACATTCAATTCGCGAAGAATTTGTTTTGATATGTGGTAAAATACAGACTTTGGAGTTAGCCATGAAACCCGATGCCCGGGTGTGCCAAGAGTCTTTGAGTTCGTTTGATGATTTGTACTATGCCGTAATCAGTGCAGCGGCTGAGTTGCAGATTACTGATAGGAGCGAGAACGTCGCCGCGGCCTCGCGGGAGACGCCCGCGCTTGCGGGTGCCCACAACTTCGCACAAACGGGACGTAACGCACGGCTTCCTAAACTTGAGTTACCTAAATTTGATAGTAAAATCGAAAATTGGCAAACGTTTTATGATATTTATAAAACCTTGATTCATGATAACGATTCGATTTCTCAAATAGAAAAATATCACTATTTAGCGTCTTGTTTACAAGGCCCGGCTTTGTCTATTGTCAAAGGGGTCCCGATGACCGCGGATAATTACGAAGTTGTTTTTAATAGTTTGATCGAACGTTATCAAAACAAGCGTATTATAGCTTTAACATATCTAGATAAATTTTTAGATCAGCCAGCTTTAAAATCGGGTAACTTCCAAGATTTACAAATTTTAACAAACGTAATTTATGAGGCATACCATGCACTCCAAACTTTGAACATTGAAAATTTGGGTGATTTTATTTTATTTTGTTTAACTTCGCGCATGCTGGATTCGGATACGCGCAATCGGTTCGAATCTCAAAACATTTCACAAATACCCACTTTTTGTGAATTGTTAAAGTTTCTTCAAGACTACGTAAAAGTCTTAGAAACTAGTCAATTATCTTCTAAATCTAACATCAAGCATACATCTAACCCTCGTAATCTTGAAGGAAAAAAATCTCCGCCTGCGGCTAGCAGGCAAAATAGCAGCGGATCCAAACGCTCATCTTATCTCGCAAAATCAAACACACCTGCAAATGTGACTTGTGCTCATTGCAGTGATGCGCACTCGATTTATCGGTGCCCTACCTTTCAATCATTAGATTCTCGTGCTAGACTCGCGTTAGTACAAGGTAAAAATAATATGTGTACAAATTGTTTGCGTACAAATCACGTCATAGATAAATGCCTATCTAAAATGGCTTGCACGTTATGTGGATTACGTCACCATACCCTATTGCATATTGACCCAGCGCTATCCAGCGCCAGCGCGACCACTGGAGCGAACGTTACTGCTCATGCGCACGCCGCTGTTCCCCACTGCGATATGGTACTACTAGGCACATGTCAGGCGCGCGCGTTCAATACTGTCGCCGGCACTCAATGTACCGTCCGTGCACTCGTAGATAGTGGGGCGCAGGATTGTTTTATCACTTCGGCGTGCGCGCGGTCGCTCGGGTTAAAGATCCGCCGGTGTAAGCTTAATATAGCCGGACTAGGACAAAACTCAGTCACTCAAGAAGTAAGGGGGGTGACGGAATGCACTATACGACCCGTATACGGTGAAGCTCCTAATTTTAATATAAGGCCAGTCGTATTAGATAACATTACTGCTCTAATACCTAACGTTAAGGTACCATCAGTCGTTCGAGAATGTTGCAACCATCTAGTGTTAGCTGATCGCGACTACGATGTACCCGCGAAAATCGATTTATTAATAGGGGCGGAGTTATTCCCCGAAATCTATGACGGTCAACGTATCAATCTGGGGCCCGGTTTACCTACCGCTCTGCGTAGTGTTTTCGGGTGGATTCTCACCGGGACAGTAAACGCATACTCTGTGCCTTTAAACACCGCGTGCTCTTTAGTGGCCACCACATTCACGTTAGATGAACAAATTAAAAAAAAATTGGGAAGTGGAGGAACCACCGCGCGTGGATATCACTGTCCCTGAGAATGATATCTGCGAACGCATGTACACCGATTTAACCTATCGTGAACCTAACGGACGATACGTCGTACCTATCCTCTTAAAGGATGGCGATTGTTCTTTAGGTGAATCTTATAATAGTACTTTGTCGCGTTTGACTCATCTTGAAAAGAAACTTAATCGTCAGACTGAACTTAAATCCGATTATATTAATTTTATGCGTGAGTACGAGAATTTAAATCACATGTATACCGTAGCTAACAGCGTCGTACCTACTCTCAATCGTTATCTTATCCCTCACAGTTGCGTCGTTCGCCCGGAGAGCACGACCACTAAATTGAGAGTGGTATTCGATGCCAGTTCTAAAACCACTAACGGTCTATCGTTAAACAATATTGTATTTACTGGCCCTAAGCTTCAGGTGGATATTATAGATATCATAACCGGCTTCAGACTACATAAAGTAGTTCTGACGTGTGATATCTCAAAAATGTATAGAGGAATCTTGATTAGGCCGGAGGATCGGAGCTTTCAACATATTCTATGGCGAGAATCTCCTAGTGATCCAGTTAAAGAGTACGAACTTGCGACTGTCACCTACGGAGTTAGTAACTCACCTTATCTAGCTATCCGCACCCTCCACCAATTAGCTGCTGATCATGGTGCCGCGTATCCACGCGCAGCTGAAGCGCTTCTTCACGAGACTTATCTCGACGATATTACGACAGGGGCGCCCTCTGTACGTGAAGCCATGGAACTAAAAGATCAACTTATTCACTTGTTAGGTTGTGCTCAACTTGAGCTCCGAAAAAGGAGTAGCAACTCACAATCCTTTCTTAAAACTTTGCCAGTAGATCATTGTCAAAACATTAAACTTTTCTCCGAAGAAAATGATAAATCAACGTTAAATATCTTAGGAGTCCAATATGATGCTGTGAGTGACAATCTCAGTTACTCACAGTCCCCAATCGAGGACGATGAATTTACCAAGCGTTCCATCTTATCCAGCATCGCTAGTATTTTCGACCCTCTTGGGTGGCTTACACCTTGTATCTTAAAAGCCAAATTGCTCCTTCAAGATTTATGGCGTTTTTATCTTTTATTTGCTAAGTCCAAGGTAGCACCTCTAAAGGTGACAGTTAACCCTTTAGAACTGTGCAATGCTGTATTACTAACCAAAGTAATAAATCGCATTCACTCCTTGCTTAGTTCAAAACTCATCTTAAATAAATCTATCTTATTCACGGACAGCTCGACTGTTTTGTCGTGGTTGAATACAAAGCCATATACACTTATGTCATTTATTGTGCACAGACTGTTCCTAATCAGCGACAGTGCTGTGCCCATTGAGTGGCGACATGTGCCCACCCATGACAATCCAGCCGACATGTGTAGTCGTGGCTTATCTTTATCTTTTTCCGAAATCTGGTGGTCTGGTTCTCAGTGGTTGTCAAACGAACTCTTCAACTGGCCTGTTTCAGCAGTAGAAGTGTCAAATAACGTGCTCGAACGCAAGCCAACATCACGCGCGTGTCATGCTAGTGTGACACCCGAAGCTGACGTGCTTGAATCCCTCATGGAACACCACTCCACTCTTTTTCAAGTGAAAAGAGTGGTTGCATGGATCACCCGTTTCATTAAAAACGCGAAAGCTAAATGTTCGGAGCGTAATTTATTACCTTACCTGACAGCCACTGAATTAAGCCAATCTTTAGATCATTTAACAAAATATGTTCAACATCAAAATTTTATTGATGTCATATCTTTAATAACTTCCAATAAACCTTTACCCAAACATTTATCTAAACTCTCTCCCTATCTTGACACTCGCGGAATCTTGCGAGTGGGGGGACGTTTAAAGCACGCGTCGTTACCATGTCGCGTCAAACATCCATATCTCTTACCTAAAACTTCTCGATTGAGTACCCTTCTCATTGACCACTTTCACTCAACTTATCTTCACTGTGGGCCTCGCCTACTCCAATCTTTAATTATGCGTCGATTCTGGATACTCGGCGTTAGAAATCTTATCAGATCGCGGTTATCGAAATGCGTGACCTGTTTTAAAACTAAACCTATTCCACTTCAACCTATACAAGGTGACCTTCCACCTTCCCGTACACAAATGGGTCATTGTTTTCAAACAATCGGCATCGATTTTGGAGGTCCTTATTTCATAAAAGAAAGTAGACGTCGTAACGCTAAAACTTACAAAGCTTATCTTTGCCTCATAGTCTGCCACGCTACTAAGGCCGTTCATCTCGAGCTAGTCACTGAGCTCACATCTGAAGCTTTCATAGCAGCCTTAGATCGTTTCGTATCGCGGAGAGGGCTTTGCCACTCCATAGTGACAGATGGTGGTACTAACTTCGTGGGTGCCAAGCGTTATTCGTCGGAAGTTAGCGAAATGCTCAACCGTGACAGCGATAGCATTTCCAGACAGCTCGCTTCTCGAGGTATCACGTGGAAGCTTAATCCTCCGTCCGGTCCTCACTTCGGAGGCATCTTCGAAAGCGGTATAAAATCAACAAAATACCATCTCAAGCGTGTCATCGGATCGCAGATTCTTACTTTTGAAGAATTTTATACTATTCTAACAAAGGTGGAAGCCATGTTAAATTCTAGACCGTTAGTGGAATTATCTTCTGATCCCGGCGAGGTTGACGCTCTTACAGCTGGTCACTTCCTCATCGGTCGACCTTTAATCTCTCTACCTGAACAGGTTTTTGCTGAAAACGAGACTTTACGTACTCGTTGGCAGCTATTACAGCGCCTGTCACAAAGCTTCTGGCGCACCTGGCAAAGGGACTATTTGCATACATTGCAACAGCGAATGAAGTGGTTCAAACACGGCAACCGTCAGCCAAAACTGAACGATCTTGTAACCATTTTTGAACCTAACTTACCCGCTAACGAATGGAGACTAGGTCGCGTTGTACAGCTCCATCCGGGTAAGGATAATATTATTCGTGTTGTGACAGTCAAAACATCTAAAGGCTTACTTGTGAGACCTGTCGTCAAAGTTTGCCCACTTCCAATCGAACTAAATAATTAATTATCTACTTATATCTTAACAGTTATATATATTCATTTCACATTTATATATTACATTCACAAACTTATTTAGTTCTTAAGTCCTTAACTTAAACATAACTTTAGAATATATCTTGTCAGCATAGTGACTTATGAATCCGCATAGGCTGTAAGTCTCGAACTTTATCTATCTTATCTTATGAAATCCCTGGACGATTTCAAAGGGGGGGATATGAACAGGCTTTGGGATGAATTTCCTAGACCCATCCTTTCCTTTATCTACAAAATTCAAATTCGCCGCCAAAACGCACTCATTCATCTCTGAGTGCAGCAAAGACAATCTATCCACCCCGCCATCTTACGGCGGGCAACAGAACCATTCAGTTACAAACTCGATTGCAAAGCCGGCCGGCTCAAATTCGCGTGCGCGAAGAAAAACTATCGTGAAATAGGATTAAGTGGACAAGTGTGGTGATCACCCGACTCCAGGCAGTGTTCCAAGTATCCTGTAAGTACCTTAATACCTCATTATATCCTTTAGCCTGTTTTTGTAGGAAAAATTACCTCAAGCCACGTCCTTGGTTGGACGTAAGCACATTCAGTGGCTAAACTTCATAAGGCATTAGATTGGTACTTATTATTGTCGGAATACTTAAGTTTATACTTCCCTGAACATCACCACCACAGTTGCGTTTCCCAAGTATCTAGTCAGGATTGGGCATCGATGTCATCATTAACTTCATCATTATCTACAACCCGACTTCGCATGTTGTCTAGGATAGGCCACACTATACAGTTGAACGGGCAACATGATATTCCTGTCTCTAGTAGCCGGCAAGTTGCAAAACATCTCCATTAGGTAGGTAGGTAGGTACTTCCATGCTAATTTTCGCGCACCAAAGAGAGCGCGCCAGCCATTACTCGTCTCATTTGGTCCATCATCGCCTTGTGCTTGCATTGTTTAGACTTCTGATATCGGAAATAGGAGGGCTATCTTCAATAATACCCTCGGTCTGTGGGCATATCGTGGGTATGCAATGCACGAAGCAGGTAACTTATGCCGTTTTAGAGATAGTTCTTGTTCCAATTTTACCAAAGCAGCGGATTCGGCCACCAATCGTTTCGCTTTTTCCCAACTAAAACACACTTGTTCAAGTTCACACACGCCACTTTAGGCTACTTCTCAACTCTTTTTAACTCTCAAAACGCGCGTCCGCGCGTATCTTTTCTAACTTCACGACCCAATATGGCGGGAGAACCCACTCAGAGTGCCTCTATGACACTCCTGCTTTTTATTGGCTAAGAGAATCTCTTCCGGCAAATTACTGCTTGTATTATCCAATCCAAATCGAGTATTTTGACATAAGAAAAATAAAGTGTTGTCAATCGAATAAAATCGAACTGAGAACTGATCAGAAGCTAAATGTTGCCAATTAAACAAACCTGAAGTAATAAGTTTACAAGGGATATTTATTACTAATCATTTACCTTCCTCCGATATATATAATAAGATTACTTACAATAAATTACGTAAAATACATAAATTATTGCAATATAATACGGATAAAATTAAGATGACCTCTGAATCCGTGGAAAGTATGACCAACGTAATTTTTGTAGGATAATACTTGCAAAATGCAAATATCTAGCAAATCTCAGAGTTTTTTTATTGAAATTGAACCTGAGAATGCCTGAAAAAACTGTAATCTACAGGTATTCGCGCTCGAAATGGACCAAAAATATGAATGTGCTTACGTCCAACCAGGGACGTGGCTTGAGGTAATTTTTCCTACAAAAACAGGCTAAAGGATATAATGAGGTATTAAGGTACTTACAGGATACTTGGAACACTGCCTGGAGTCGGGTGATCACCACACTTGTCCACTTAATCCTATTTCACGATAGTTTTTCTTCGCGCACGCGAATTTGAGCCGGCCGGCTTTGCAATCGAGTTTTTAACTGAATGGTTCTGTTGCCCGCCGTAAGATGGCGGGGTGGATAGATTGTCTTTGCTGCACTCAGAGATGAATGAGTGCGTTTTGGCGGCGAATTTGAATTTTATAGATAAAGGAAAGGATGGGACTAGGAAATTCATCCCAAAGCCTGTTCAGAGGGTAAATAGGGGGTTGAAAGGTTGTATGAAAAATCTAATTCCTTCGGCCAAAATTCTTGAAACTTAGCACAAATAGTATACTATGTAAATGATAAAGAATGACATTATTAGTTTTCCGAAACTACCCCCAAAAGATGATTTAGGGGGTGTTGAAATTTGTATGGCAAATTCTGATTTCTTGGGTCAATAAACTTGAAACTTGCCACAAATACTAACCTAAATGAATAATAAAGGTTGTTTTTATTAGTTTTTGAAACAACCCCCAAAAGAGGATTTAGGGATGTTAAAGCTTTTTTGAAGAATCTTATTACTTCAGTTAATAAACTTGAAACTTGATATAAATGCCAATCTAAATAAACAATAAAGGCATTCATAATTAGTTTTTCGAAACTACCCCCAAAAGATGATTAAGGTGATGTTAATTTTTTTGAAGAATCTTATATTTTGGGTTAATAAACATGAAACTTGTCATAAACACCAAATCAATAAACAATAAAGGTTGTCATTATTAGTCTATTGAAACAACCCCCAAAGTCGATTTAGGGGGTGTTGAAGTTTGTATGGAAAAATCTGATGTCTTGGGTCAATAAACTTGAGACTTGCCACAAATACTTACCTAAATGACTAATAAAGGATGTTATTATTATTTTTTTAAACTACCCTAAAAATACGATTTAAGTTTTACGGTGTATTAAAGTTTTTTTGAAGAATCTTATATCTTGGGTTAATACATTTGGAAGTTGACATAAATACCAACCTCAATAAACAATAAAGTTATCATTATTATTTTTTTGCATCTACCCCCATAAGACGATTTAGGGAGTATTAAAGTGTTTTTGAAGAAACTTGTTTCTTGGGTTAATACATTTGGAAGTTGACATAAACACCATCCTAAGTAAACAATAAATGTTGTCATTATTAGTTTTTCAAAACTCTCCCAAATTATGTTAGTGGGTGTTGAAGTTTGTACTTTGTATGGAAGAATCTGATTACTTGGTTCAATAAACATTTAACTTGACATAAATACCAAACTAAATAAACAATAAAGGTTTTCATTATTAGTTTTTTGAAACTACCCTCAAAAGACGATTTAGGGGGTGTTGAAATGTTTAATAAAATCTTATATCTTGGGTTAATGAATTTGAACATAGTATACAATAAAGGTTGTCATTATTAGTTTTACTTATCTACTCCCAAAATACGCTTTAGGGGGTGTTAAAGTGTTTTTGAAGAATCTTATTTCTTAGGTTAATAAATTTGAAATTTGGCACAAATACCATCCTAAGGAAACTATAAAGGTTGTTATTATAAATTTTTCAAAACTAACTCAAGCTAAGATCTTACTGGACAGGGTTTCGTTTTTGACGTAGGGTTCAGGTTTCTATGGTAGGTACCAATTTTGTGCGTTATGGACACCGACTTCCAAAAATAAAGTTATTTTTCACTTTGGAAAAATAACTTTGTTTTTTTTCTTTGTTCTTTCTTATTTGGAAGTCCGTAGTATTTTTTTGTAGAAAAGTTTTTTATGTTTCACTTTTTATTTTTACCTACCTAGGCAAGTAGTTGCGTAAGGTACCTATAATGCCAGAATAAATTACCCGAATAGCATGAAACTGAACATAACCGGTGAAATGAGAGTGAACCAAGGTGAACTGTACACATCTGCGTACCCTTATAGAGCGTATTATTTTTTTTTTTTTTTTTTTTTTTTTATTTGTGATGGGCTTGCTCTTGACTCTAGTCTAGGTCAGAGGTGACAGAGACAGAGTCGACGATGGAGTGAGTTTACCCAGAAGTAGCCTGTTCACTCTAACTTTGAAGAGATTCGGGTTGAAGGCGTTCGGAAACACGGACGCAGGTAGTGAGTTCCATTCATTCGCTGTGCGCATTATGAGGTATTGGCGTGATGTTATGTTATGAGATGGTATAAACAATAAACAGACATGCGATTGCAGCAATCCCGAGAGATTTCCCGATATTTATTGAAGAGTTCTGTTGTATATCTCCAGAGATCTTCATCAGATCTTCACCAAATTAAAATGGGACCAGTTTCAGAACATACTCTTTTAAACAAAAAAAGAATTTTTGAAATCGAACTAAAATTGACGGAGATACCGGTAAAAAAAAATAAAAATAAACGTACATAATGTCGAACATAGAACCTCCTCCTTTTTGGTAAGTCGGTTAAAAATCATTAATAGGATTAACGAAATCACGCGAACGAAGTTGCGGCCAAAGTGCTAGTGTTACAATAAAATTCCTCCCCACATTCTTGAACTGAATGAGACGAAGTTTAAAACTTGTATAAAACGCACACTATGCAGGCTAGCACATTATAAGTTGGGGGATTACATTACTGATAAAAATGCTTGGCTCAATGCTAGTCTTGCTCCACAACAACTAGGGCGCAAAAAAAGTGATATGCATAACATTATTGTTTTGAAGTATTGTTGACCTGCTGAAGACTGTATGAATATATTTGTATTGTATAAACTCAATTTCCTTAGTATTGTATAACTGCACAGCATGTGTGTGAGTACTATGTACCCAACTGTAAATCTACCATTTACTTTACATATGTGTCGTTCGTTGACTTGTGTGTGCCCTGGCAGTTGAGTGTGTCATGCTCTCTCAAATCTCTCTCTGATGGTGGCGCGTGTGTTGGATCATCCAGTTCCCTTCATGATGGTTGAGCTGGGTGGTGCCAATTCATGCGTCATGTTCGTGAACGGACGCCGTCAGTTGGGATTGTTCATAACTTAACTGCTTATTATATAACTGCACAGTACATGTGTGAGTATTTTTAATACTTTATGCCTGTACGTAGTATAGTGTGTAGTGCTA
This sequence comes from Anorthoa munda, assembly GCA_945859665.1. Classification (NCBI taxonomy): domain Eukaryota; kingdom Metazoa; phylum Arthropoda; class Insecta; order Lepidoptera; family Noctuidae; genus Anorthoa; species Anorthoa munda. The sequence continues at coordinate 958,287 of OX243918.1, forward strand.
TTCTGAGTGCATTGTCCTCACATGTATCAATTTATTAATGTATGTACGCATATTTTTTATACTTTTTTATTTTTTTTTGTACTTAAATATTGTAAAAAAACTATTTTTTTTTTAAAGAGTAATTATGGATTTTCTTGTGCATTCTTCTCCATAACAAGCTACTTTCCGAATGCACGGTAGAATCAATTTTTATGTAACGTTCAAAAGTGCCGCTTGGTGGCCTAGTTGAAATAAAATATCTTTGTCTTTTGTCTTTTGATAGTTCATAACTCCATGTAATATATCCACTTAGGGCCACAGTACAATCTTCCAAGCCCACCCAGACTAAGACTGACAAACTGACTTAATCCGCCTCGTGTCCGAACAATCCCCCTCCAATCGACGACATTTGACATCCGAATATTTTCTAGTGTTAGGTTTTATTAAAAATTGAATTTGATTTAATTTCTAAGATTATTCGCTACGGCAACATTTTGGAATGGATTCGAATGTTCGATGCCGCAATTTAAAAAAAAAAGAAGAAATATGGAAATAACAAAGGAATGAGACAGGAAAAAAAAATTTTGGCGGGCTTTTGGAGTTAGTTTGAGCACGGTTCGTTTTTGGATTAAAAATCTTTGGAGATTAAGTTTTACTAAAGTGTACCTAAGAAATAGTCTATATTTAATTATTATTTGATAATTTGATTGTTGGAAGGAATAAATCGATGTGTGATTTTAAAGTGAGTATTTATTATTTACTCTTTGAGTATTCTTCTTTCCGCTATCGTGGATCATAGTTGGATGTTTGCTTGTTTATTTACCCAAGCCTGTTGATATCCTGGTAGGCATATTATACTAGGATAATCAATTTAACAACATTTAAGTACTATATGATGTTAAAAATAAATAATTTAATTCTTAACAAATAGAAGATGTATGTTTTGATAAATTAATATAATTAAGTTTTTATTGTATAAAAGATGTGTTACTTTTATGGTGTACAATAAAGTATATTCTATTCTATTCTAGAAAAACTACAAAAAAATAAATATATCATAATTGTTTGTTTCAAAATGGTTCCTCACTCACCTATAGTTTCAGGCGAAGCCTATGTAGAGAGTTTGTGTTTTAAAAAAAAACATTACCTGTATGATGGGAGGGGCAGGAAGGATAAGACTAAGAGGGCATGTGGCGCAACACAACATGAGATCGCGTGGAGCAAGGACAAGAAGATGATGCCTGCGGGCGATAGATTTTTGGAGTCTGTCACCTGAAAGAAGCCCGAGAAAGCGACGTGCTGTGTTCCACGCTTGTCTCTCAAGAGGGACTACGGCCTACAGAACACCATGTGGTTTTAATTAGTAGGAGTCTGACAGACCAAAACAGCTTTTCCCAAGGGCTGAGGATATTCAATGAGGATTTACACATGATTCGATATACTACGAAACCTGACGATGGAGAACAGACGAGGACGTCTGACTTATCAGTATGGCCGTGTCGGGTATAGTCAATAGCATGGACGTCGAAACCAAACGCAAGCACGCCCGCTGGTGGTGAATCAAGGACAACTACGGTTCGGCGTGCTTTTTCTAACCGCTTGCGTGGTGGGTACTGCAGAATATGGCAGTATATTTCTAACCCCCTCCAAGCTATGGCATCGTAGAATTACTGTCGATCTGTAATATTTGTGTGCAAAGATTGTAACTGTGACTACCTATTTGAATAAACCCAGTGTTTCAAATAACTTTTGTGATTTCATTTCAAGATTCTACCCACCTACCTCCCGCACCACAAACAATGTCTTAACCTAAGGGTGAGGGTTCTCGTCTAGCTAACGAAGAGTACTTGAATATGCACGTCCTTGTACCCAGGATTACCTATCAGCAACTTGCTCTGTAATACACTCTTGTGGCAGCGGAGTTGCCGTACTACAGGTATGTGCCCGACCCAGTTCTTGAGAATGGCAATATCACATTGTACTGGGATCTAATTTTGTATGTAGGTCATGTTTTAAACGTCACCACACGTTGCTTCATTTTCCGCCACATGCGTCCGCGGACCGGGCGGCTTTAGATAACGTGGCTGCCGCGTTACCTGTCGTTGAAGGAATACAGTCCGAACCTACGCCGACCTCTGACCCCGCGCATGTTTGTACTTCGGTCAAACTACCCAATGATTCATACGCTCATCATACACACACTGTGTTATTGTCTACCGCTTTGTCGATATCTACATAGATAAACGTAAGCAGTCCACGGTTCGATGCCTGGTTCACACCGGGAGTCAAGCCACATTTATTACGGAATCTTGTGTTCAGCGTTTGGGGTTAGCTCGGAGTCACGCTAACGTCGCACGCGGTGGTGACGAGAATAAATCTATGCGAACTAGGGGTAGTGTTTTGTTTAGTATTGCGCCGCGAAACCAAGCGCAACCTAATATTCTTATTAATGCTTTAATTTTACCCAAACTTATTTCGCAGTTACCTAGCGCGTCATTGCGTCATATCCGATTGGCCACATATAAAAAATTTAAACTTGGCTGATCCTACGTTTCACATTTCACAGCCCGTAGAGATACTTCTGGGGGCCGATGTACTCCCTAATATTTTACTTAATGACGTGATAATCAGTGCGCCGATTGCCATGAACAGTGTCTTCGGTTATTTATTGTTAGGTAAAAACTCACTACGGTTAATTCTCAAATTCAATCGTGTGTCACGAAGATTGATACTCATTTCGATATGCAAAAATTCTGGGAATTAGAATCTTTGCCAGAAAAACGGACACTTACGCCCGATGAGACTTATTGTGAAAAGATCTTCGTTGATAACCATTATCGCGATGACACAGGTCGCTACGTCGTTGCGCTCCCGTTCAAGCGTGACGTACCACCCCTAGGCGAGTCGCGCGAATCAACGCTCGCCAGATTTAGAAAATTGGAATATCGTTTACAACGGAACCGCAAACTTAAGGATGACTACCATGCTTGTATCCAAGAGTACGTGGATCTTCATCACATGGAGCCTGTTTACGACAGCACTGTGAATTCCGGTTCTTGTTACTATATTCCACACCACGCCGTGATTAAAGAATCGAGTGAGACCACTCGTACTCGTGTTGTGTTCGATGCTGGTCACAAATCATCCAGTGGTTATTCTCTTAATGACATGCTCCTCACTGGTCCTAAGCTTCACCAGGACATAGTAGACGTGTTATTAAAATTTCGTGTTCATTGCGTCGTTTTTACGGCCGATATTAAATAGATGTATAGAAACATCTTAGTCAGGGAGTCTGATCGCGATTTTCAGCGCATAGTGTGGCGCACTTCACCTGACGATCCGATACTTGATTATCGTTTACGAACTGTAACGTTCGGCGTCAATTGTTCTCCGTATCTCGCCTTGCGTACCATTAGACAGCTAGCTCATGAATAGAATAGAATAGAATAGAATAGAATAGAATATATTTATTTGCTTAAAACATGGTATAAAAGGATGGTATGATGAGGCGGAACGCTTCAAAGCCGGTTCACATGTCCTGTTAAATGACGTTTTCGTCGACGATATTGATAGGCACAATATGGCACTCGTTCTACAACAAGAACTAATAGGTATTTGTAGAACCGCGGGTTTTGAATTGCGTAAATGGCACAGCAACTCGCCAGCGATTCTCGCTGCGTTTCAGCCCACAGCTTCTCAAGGTGAGCAGCCACAATTCGTACCTTGGGCTGAAATGGAAGCTGACTGCCAAACTAAGGTGCTAGGACTTCAGTGGAATCCTAGTACTGATGTTTTTCATTCAGTGTTCAGGTTCTAAATGATAAGTGTACGAAACGCATCATTCTTTCTGAAGTCGCGAAAATTTATGACCCGATCGGCCTTTTATCTCCGGTAATATTATTTGCCAAACATCTGATACAACGATTGTGGATAGCTGGTGTTCAGTGGGACGAAGCACCGCCCATGGACATTGCCAATTCTTGGACAAAGTTTGCGAATGAGTTGCCGCTCTTAAAGCAGGTGTCATTTCCGCGTCTTATTTTTTCACAATTCATAAAATTAATCCAACTTCACGGATTTGCTAATGCATCTAAAATAGCGTATGCAGCGTGTGTTTATGTGTGTTTCATGGATAGTGATAATAAAATTCACAAACATTTAGTTTTAGCTAAAACTCGAGTAGCACCCTTAAAAACTCGTTTGACTATTCCTCGTCTGGAACTAATGGCAGCTTGCCTATTATCCCAGCTCATTGAAAAGGTTATGCGCATCTACGATGGCCTGATAAAACCTGACAATGTGTTTGCCTGGTCGGACTCGTCGATCGTGTTAGCTTGGCTACGATCGCCATCTCACGAGTGGAAAATTTTCGTCTCCAATAGAACTAGCGAAATTTTATCTAGGGTACCAGCAAGTTGTTGGCGACACGTGCCATCGCCCGACAACCCTGCGGACTGTGCCTCGCGAGGCATGTTACCCTCTGGTTTTTTGCAACATGATTTATGGTTTCACGGTCCACCATGGCTTTCGGTGAATCAGAGCGATTGGCCCGCCCCCAGGAGTGTTCCTTAGACGGTGGAAGAGAAACGTACCTCACCAGTAGCTTCAAACTCTTGTGTCACCGCGACGTCAGAGGAAAATTTTATTGTTGACCTTATTTCCCAATTTTCCTCCTTAGGAAAACTCATACGAGTTCTTTCCCGGGTACTTCGCCTTTATCACCGATGTAAAGGTGTTAACGTATTTACTTCACAGTATGTAACAGTAAATGAGTATAATTTTACATTAAATAAATTAATTAAATTAGTTCAACATTCGGTTTTTAAAGATGACATTTTTAACCTTTCCAAGAATAAATTAATTGCAAATAAATTACAACGATTGAACCATTTCTTGATGAGAATAAAATGTTACGTGTGGGAGGAAGAATTCAACGTTCGTCCTTACCATTTCATTCTAAACATCAATTCATTTTATCTAAAAAACATATTTTAACTATTTTAATAATCGACGAGGCCCATTTAACCCTGTTACATGCTGGACCCCAATCAGGTCAATACTATCTTATGCAGAAGTATTGGATTTTGTCCGCTCGCGACATAATTCGTCAGCGTATTCATCGTTGTGTACGATGTTTTCGCGCGCGTCTCACACCTTCACAACCGCGCATGGCTCCTTTGCCGGCTGGTTCATTCATAAAGACATTGGTTGATTATGCCGGTCCATTCTACGTGCGCGCCAATAAAGTTAGAAATGCTAAAGTTGTGAAATGTTATGTCGCCGTCTTTGTGTGTATGTGTGTAAAGGCCGTACATTTAGAGCTGGTCTCCGAGTTGACCACAGACGCCTTTTTAGCTGCCTTAAGACGTTTCACTTTGAGACGTGGACTGTGCACCGATGTTTATTCCGACTGCGGCAAAAACTTTGTTGGTTGCAATAATTATCTCAAAGAATTGTATTCTTTCTTACGTGATGATAAGGTTCAAAGTACCTTGAACAATAAAACATTACAACAAGGAATTACGTGGCATTTCAACCCACCTTATGCTAGTCATTTCGGGGGTTTATTTGAAGCTGGTGTGAAAAGTTTTAACCACCATTTACATGGGGTCATTGGACCACTGACGTATGATGAAATGCATACGTTACTGTGTCAAGTGGAGGCTGTACTCAATTCGCGTCCATTATGTGTGTTGAGCGCGGATCCTTCGGATCCCTTGCCCTTAACTCCGTCCTAGGAAGTTTCAAGTTTTCTATGTGCGGCCAGTCAGCCTTCTCGAACGATGAGTTAGGTAAATTGTTCGTAAGTTTGCTTAAGATAAGTGCCTGTGTTTCGAATGCATAGTTCGAGTGAATAGACTTGCAGGTAAGTTGAAGCCGCCCTTTGCAGTTTCCAGGTGCTGCTCCTACTCCCGTTATGGTTGCATTCAGCCGCTTCCTTGGTAGTCGTAGAATCTGTGCGGCGTTCTCAGTTATTGAGTTAACTTGCGAGCCTTGATCTAGCAGTGCTCGAAGCGTCATATAATCTCCATTTGCAGTCTTTATCTTAAGCTGCACAGTCGTTAGCAAGATCTCCATCTCGTTAGTTGAAACATAGTTGGAACTACTTAGTCGTTTACCTGGATTATTATTGTTTCTTTCTGTATTCGATGAGTATAATAATTATTTCCCTTGTCAGCGTTGTGCAATAAGGTGTGATGCTTCCTATTGCATTCTTTGCAAGTTTTTGATGATGCGCATTTTGTGTTGCCATGACTGTATAGGCAGTTTTTACACACGTGCAATTTCGAAACTGTGTCATTCCGTTAAAATGAGTCCATGTTGATGAACTTTGGGCAGTTCAACAACACGTGATTTCCGTCACAGTTCGAGCAATGACCGTATGCCGTATGGTAAGTATTCTTGAACGATTTCTGCTGCACGTACTCGTAGTTATGCAGATTTGCAGGATGATGTTTGTTGAATGCCCTAGTCGCAACTTCCTGGCGTTGTTTAGGTGCTTCCTTTTTCGTGTTCTTCATGATTTCGTAAGCCATGAATTTGTTTTCCAGGAAGTCTAACAGCTCGTTTATGTTTGGCACGTCCCTCGGATCCCGCAGCTCCTTTGTGTACTCGCCATATGAAGTAGTGTCGAGTTTCTGCGACATCAAGTGTACTATAATTGGGTCCCAAGTTGCGATGTCTAAACCGATTTTGCTAGTCCGTTCATACATTCTGTTATCACGTCATGCATCTTCTTGAGGTTGAAGCCGTCGGGTTGTTGGATGACAGGCAGGTTGAGCATGGTGTTTAGAAATGACGTGTATTGCAGTCTCCGATTGTCGAACCGCTGAGTCAGTATCTCCCAATTTAAATGCATTTAATGTACGGGTCGTAAGTCCTTACACTGATTCGCCGTTAGTTAGTTGGAGAGAAACACGTCACAGTTAGATCCACTAGTTAAATATATTTCAGTTAAGTGAATTACTGTATAACTTAGATGGAAGGCGACTATTTCTCTCTCTTGATTTGGATAGCAACACGGCTATAAGATCACTATCAACGTTGGTTGCTTTGTTATGATGTTTTATACGCACATCGTTGGCCTAAAGTAGATTGCAAGTATGCAGAAAATTGTACGGTGATGAGACTGTACATATTGGTTTAACCCCCAAAAGTAGCTAAGATGAGTGTAGAAAGAGAGAAAGAATCGCCTGTACATAGTTGTAAGCACACATAGTACAAATTAATCGAAGTGAAACGCAATGTTGTCTTGAGGTTTAGGGTGGCAGTCGTCCGTGACCGCCTGCTGGTTTTCTGGAAGTCTGCTGTTGGCAGGCTGTTGTCCCATAGGTTGAAGCTCGATGTTTTCTTGCGTTTGTTCTGTGTTTGTCGGAAATCGCTTCCTAAGCCGTGAGCGGTATTTCCTTATCATGACCCACAGGAACGTGACGACAGCAATGGTTAGTAAAAGATAGCAAATTGTGTATTGGTGTACGTCATGATCCGTGAGGGTTGATGGTATTTTCGGCTCGTCCTCTTGTTGAAATCGCAGCTTCTCGTCTATTTCCTCAAATTCGTTTTTCTTGAGAGTAAATGATTAAACTACGTTAATGTTCACTCCAGGTCGATGTGAGAGCATGGAGTGGTTACAACTATTATTTAACAAAACTAATTACAACTAACTAGCCTACGAGTATTGATTCCAACTCGAGGTAGGAATATGGAATCGTTACAACTACTAACTACAACTAGCTAACCTATAGATATTAGGACATGGAATGGTTACAATAATTAAATAGACTAACTACAACTAACTAGCCTACGAATCTATCGTATACGTTTCGATTTTGTGGTTAGCAGCAGCTAAGGGGCACATATATTGAGTATTTTAAAAGTAAAAAAAAAATTGTTAAGAAAATGGGCACACAGAATTATATAATTATATTTATTTTTTTAAAGTTGTACAGCTTCTGTACCGTACCATCTCGTAGTAGTAGAGCTTTAGTGAACAGCTCGCCCCGGGGAAGTACTACCACCATTCCTATTTCTTCCGGTAAGCAGCTTTGCTGTGTTCTAGCGAACCAAATAATTCGAGGATCGCCCATTGGAATTATTGATCAACCTATATATTTTATTTTTTTCTTTGTACCAATTTTTTTAACAAACATAAAGTCAACATAACTTAATGCATATAATTAACTTCCCTCATCGGATTTACTTTTAAAAGGTGTACAACCATTCAACGTGCAGAGTAATAACATGATTAATTTCTTAAGTACACAAAATTTATCCATGTTACTAGTCAGTAAGTCTTAGTCTTTGAACTCGTGAACAAAAATTTTTTTTTTTGGCTTCTTTCACGGAATTTATTAGTACTGCCCACGCACACATTAGTTGCACCTGTTTGCAATTGAAGAGTTGTTTTTTTAATTAACAACATATTTTTTAATATTATTTAAATTAAAAATCTGTTGGAAATCGGCCAAAACGTTGCTCATTTAGCTATAACTTAGCCTCCGTGGACACTCGACTCACGATGACGAGTCATTCGAATTCCTGCTCCGGGCGAAGACTTACGTATTCACTTGATCCTATATCACTTGTGACGTTACATACGTAGTCTTCGTAATTGTTTAAGCCAAAGGCGGGCAACAGTTTAATTGACTCATATTAGTCAACGTAATAAATTCTGTGCGTTTATTAACCCCATACTGGGTCTTGAACAGCTAATTATATTTTATATTGTGTGTACCTACCTATCTAGGTTATCTTAGGGCGTGCGCCTATTTGCACTGAACCGCTATATTCTTGTGCCTTTAACTATGTATTGAACAACCTAATTGCCTTTAGCTCTGCACATTTAATATACCTAAATAATTGTCATGACTCAAAATGTGCAAGTCATGTCGTGCATCTCACTTCCATTTTCAATATGTAAACTCCGTACTGATTGTGACAACCACACATCACCTTCATTAGCGCATAGTACATCTCGCTTTGCTTATGCCTTGGTGTCACAATCAGCGGAGATGACCATTAGCCAATTGTGACACGTTGGAAGTTATTTCCAGGGTCCAAAGTTCCGGCTACCCTAACTCCATAGTTCCGGCTACCATTCCACAAAGCTCCGGTTAATTCTGGCGTACATCATTTATGTTGACTTGGATACGTGGTCTTATTTATACCCCCACGCTGGTTTTCAACAGGACTGTGACCGACGACGTGGCGGACGTAAAGCAGTTTTATAGTAACTAAATGTGTATGTGATAAAAGTACTTACTTATATAAAAGATAAAAATAGATAAGTTGTAAGTGTATATTACAAATAATAAGAAAATACGTGTACTACATAAGAATAAATAAGGTGAGTGTGATAATAAATGAGGTGTTGGTAGGTAGGCTAATGCGTCATATAATTGAGGCATTCAGTGTGACTATATCCAGCTTACGTTACGCTTCCACCAGATAATTCCGTAAACGGCTCCTAAATGTGTCCATTGTGTTGGCTGTTCTGATCGGTGGTGGAATATTATTATTTATATTTATATTAAGCAACGGTTTCATCAGCCTCCATGCATGCCCTGCACAGAGGACTGTCCGTTATGCCTATTGTGTGGAAGTGTTTGTTGAGTGAGCAGTGTCCTGTGATGGTCCCCATCACCAGGCGAAGGCCATTCCTGTCCAGGCGTAAAATACGCCTGGTAAGCCTTCTGTCCAAAGATGGCAGAGCTTCTTTGGATTGCCTACAGCCCGGTGTCGAGGCCCACCAGTCCTCCGCCTGTGTCTGGGTGAATTCCTGTAGCTACCTGCGTATTCGGTTGAAGGGGATGGGTACAACAGGTTTGGGTCCATAGACCGTCGAGCTGGATCCGCGCCTCACAAGCTCGTCAGCCGCGTCGTTGCCCATAGATCCGCTGTGTCCCTTTATCCATTGTAGGTTCACCGTATGACGGCTAGATACAGTTATTTGTTCTAGTTCGTTGTGACATTCTAGTATTAGTTTTGATGCAATGTATTTTTTCCGTAAGGATTGGAGGACCGATGCGCTGTCGGAGAATATCCGTATGTGGGTGTCCGTAACCCTCCTGGCTTCAAGGGCATGGACCGTTTGTATGATGCCAACACAGTCCGCCTGATAGACGGTGTTGAACCTTCCTAGCGGTCTGGATATATTTATATTGAAATCGTATTAGAAGACTCCGACTCCGGTACCTGAGTCAGTTTTCGATCCGTCGGTGTATATTCTCATCTGTTTCGGGCCAGAGTAGTCACATCTTTCCTCTGTGAGTATTATGTTGTAGTGCCTATGAAAGTGGTGAGATTTCGGGGTTTGTCACATGGTGATGCTAACATCGGTTTACGCTTGATCGCATCTTCCTTTATGCGTGTGTGCTTAATTCCGGAGTCTTTATTTAGGGAACCTGATAGGTGGAGTCTAAAGGTGGCTAGGGTTGTCTCCTCCCTCACAATTAGGTGTAGAGGTGAGAGTCCCAGCATTGCCTATAGGGCGGCAGTGGGTGCGGTTCTCATACTGCTGGTGATTGCAACACAGGCGAACCGCTGTAGTTTTTCGAGATCTCTTAGGGCTGTGCTGAGGTCTGTCCTGGGCCACCAGAACAGCGAGCCATATGTAATGATTGGTCTGATGACTGTGGTGTATAGTCAGTAGGTGACCATGGGTCTAATCCCCCAATTCCTGTTTAGCAGTCGTTTGCACTGCCACAGGGATATGCTGGCTTTTGTGGTGATATGGTTCATATGTTTTGCCCAGTTCAACTGTTTGTCCAAATAAATGCCCAGGTACTTGGTTTCAGTTGAAAGGCTTAGGGTTGTTCTGAAGAAACGCGGTAATTGCAGTGCCATCGGTTTTCTCTTTTAGTGAAGAGAATTAGTTCAGTTTTGTGGGGTTCACTGAGAATTGGTGCTCGTTGCACCATTCCTCTACTATTTTCAGGGCTTGACGCATGAGATTGCAAAGTGTTTTCGTGGGTCCCGTTTATTATTACTGTTATGTCATCCGCGTAGCCAACTGTGAAATAACCTTTGTCGTTGAGTGTTTTGATTGTCAGCTACCAAGTTCCACAAAAGTGGCGAAAGGACGCCCCCCTGTGCACAGCCCTTCGCGACGATGGACCTTGTAGTGTCGTTAACCGTGACTTGGACCGCTCTCAGTTTGAGCATATTGGTGATCCAGGCTCCTAGGGTCGGGTCTATGCCATGTCTGTCGAGGGCCGTGTTTATGCTGTTGAACATGGTTTTATCGAAGGCGCCCTCAATGTCAATGAAGGCAGCCAATGCTGAGCATTTGTGCTCCACTGCGCATTCAATTTTAGAAACCACGTTGTGCAACGAAGATCCTGTTGATTTGCCTGTGGAGTACGCATGCTGTTGTTTGTGCAGTGGTTTTTCTCGGAGAGGCCCATCATGGATGTGCCTATCGCAGTCTTTCGAGGGTTTTCAGCAAAAAGGATGTGAGGCTTATAGGTCTATATGCCTTGGGTTGTGTGTAATCAGTTTTGCCAGGTTTGGGTATGAAGATGACTTTCACCTCGCGCCATCCGAGAGGTATGTATCTTAGTGCTATGCAGGCTCGATAGATCTCCAACAGCCATGGCGTTAGATAATATACCCCCCACTGTAGCAGGGCTGGGAAGATGCCGTCCAGCCCCGCCGACTTGTATGGCTGAAAGGTGTTGATAGCCCATTTTATCCGGTCTACTGTTACTATATTGTGGGCTCTTGACCAGTCTTATTCCGTTAGGGTCCATTCGGGTTCAGCCTCCTACGTCCTGTCCTCCAGGATTTGACAGTCCGGGAAGTGAGTTTCGAGGAGGACCTTGCTGGTTTCATAGTCGGTTTGTGTGTATGAGTTGTCGGGTTTTTTCAGCGCGCCAAAAGATACCAAATTGTCCTCAACGTGACCTAAATTTAAATCTTGACGGCAAAAATCTTGAAGTTATAACGGAAACTGTATTCTTGGGGATTACAATCGATTCAAAATTGCAGTGGGGCGCGCACATTAGAACTCTTTCGGGTAGGTTAGGTTCGGCTGCACATGCAGTAAGGAAAATACGGCAGTTAACCGATGTAGCTACAGCAAGGCTAGTATACTATGCTTATTTCCACAGTATTATGTCTTATGGCATTCTGCTGTGGGGATCAGCAGTGGACGTTGACTCAATTTTCGTCTTACAAAAGAGGGCAATCCGCGCGATCTATAAAATGGGCCCTCGCGAGTCCCTCAGAGAAAAATTTAAAGAGATCGATATACTGAATCTACCTTCACTTTATATTTTGGAATGTATTTTGTACGTGCGTAAAAATCGAGGGCTATTTAAAACTAGAAGCGACTTCCATAATTTAAATACACGCAGTAAGCACGAAATTGTAATACCCAAAATCAGATTAACGAAAACTAGCAAGTCTTTCTTAATTCTTAATTCTTTATTGTACACCAAAACAATACATTTACACAAAGTGATATCAATAATCATGTACAAAGGCGAACTTAACTCCAAAATGGAGTTTTCTTCCAGCAAACGTTTGAGTGATAGAGATCATAATAACTGAGGGCAGTAATCCAGTGTACAATTTAACAGTAAGATACTAATTAAATATATAATAAAAATACATACCTATAAGAACTACGTTCATAAATACAAATATATATACATATATATATCTACTAATATTATTTATTGCGTTGAAAGAAAATGCTGCTTAATTTTCCTCTTGAAGATATCGAGAGAAGGGCTATCGCGTAGGTAGTGTGGGAGAGAGTTCCAGAGATGCACTGCAGTAACAGAGAAGGAGCCATCATAGCGGCTGGAAGTGTGACGCGGAGTTCGAAGAAGAAGCGATGTGGCTGTGCGACACGGCTTACCCCTCGGGACGAGGTACTCAAACCGTTCGCGAAGATATTGAGGAGAAGTAGGATTGTGCAGAATAGTATAGAGAAGGGATATGATGTGGGTATCTCGTCGACGCCGAATCGGCAGCCACTTCAATCTGGCCCGAAATTCCGACACATGGTCGTACTTGCGGAGGCCAAAAATAAAGAGGATGCACAAGTTCTGCAGTCGCTCGAGTTTGTTTAGGAGTACCTCCGTTGCATCCAGAAAACAGACATCCGCATAGTCTATTAGCGGTAGAAGAAGAGATTGCGCAAGAGTTACCTTAGTGTGAAATGGTAAGAATTTTTGGAGACGTTTAAGAGACTGAAACGAATAGAAGACCTTCTTACTCACATCCGCAATATGAACCTCCCAAGAGAGGTTAGTGTCTATATGGACGCCCAAGTTTTTCGCGCTTTTGGAGTAATATATGGGCACTGAATTATACATTAATGGCGGGAGGGACTGGGGATCTAACAAATTGAGCATGTATTTGCCACCAATAACGAGCGCTTGAGATTTTGTTGGGTTCACGAGAAGTCCAAAGGACTTAGCCCACTTGTTGATATTTTCAAGGTCATCATTGATGGCAGACACAGCCTCAGCGATTTCACCCACTTTAAAATGGCGATACAACTGCAAGTCGTCTGCATAGAGATGATAGTTAGAAGTTAGGACCCTAGTGATAGCATTTATAAAAATTGAGAAGAGAAGAGGAGAGAGGACACCACCCTGTGGAACGCCCGCAGCCAAGTCACACCATTCAGAGGAATCCTCATCGGATCGAACAGACTGCGAGCGGCCCCGAAGATAAGAATTGAACCACTCAATTACCGGAGCAGAAACATTAAGGGAGGAAAGTATTCCTAGGAGAATGTCAAAGTCAACCGAGTTAAAGGCACTGCTGAAGTCCAATAAAACCAATATGGTGAGACATTTATTATCCATAGCTAGCCTTATGTCATCAGTTATTTTGACTAGAGTGGTAACAGTGCTATGGCCAGGTCTAAAACCAGATTGGTAAGGACTCAGCAAGCCATTAGAGGACAAATAACAGGACAGTTGCTTCTGAACAATACTCTCGAGGACTTTGGAGAGGATTGGGAGGATGGATATTGGACGGAACTGGGATGGTGAGGAGGGATTAGAAACCTTGGGAAGCGGTAGGACGTGTGCCTTCTTCCAAGCTGAGGGAAAGGAGTTATTAAAAAGAGAGTAATTAACAATATGAGTTATGATGGGAACTATTTCACTCAGAATAGGTAGGAACATTTGGAGTTGAAGGCCATCGTCACCTACCGCCTTAGTGGAGATGGATTGGATACTTTTCTTAATGTCTAGTTCAGTAATTGGGTGGAAAGAGAAAGAAGTATTTGTTGGCAAAGAAAGATTAAAGAGATCGTTGAGAGTGGAAGATTTAACATGATCATCGAGGGTAATTGGGGACCTAGAAAAGTGTGCATTAATTGCATTAAGGTCCATCTTATCTGAAGAACTCTTGCTAGAGGCTTTGCTAATACCAAGAGTCTTTAAAAATTGCCATACTTGTGTTGGGTTGAAGTTGTTAATTGATTTGTGAATGTGGCGCCTTTTTGCATTCCTACACAAACGACTGCAGCGATTTCGCATCCTCTTATAAAGATCCCAGTTTTCCTCAGTCGGCCGCATTCTGTACAGACGCTTGGCTTTATCTCGCTTAGCCATCTGATTTTTTATTGCTGGGGATAGCCATGGCGCAGGAAGATGCTTGACCCTTACCTTTTTTAGAGGGGCGTGTGCCTCATATAAATCCAACATGGTCCTGCTGAAGACTGACACCATAGTGTCCATATCCTCGCAGGCGAACACAGGAGACTAGTCAATACCACCCGCATCAGCCCTCAAACGCTCCAAATCAACGTTTTTAAAACTACGAGGAGAAAGAAATCTGGCCTTGCGTTTAGGAGGTCGAATCTTATAGGAGAGATAAATGAGGTCATGATAGGAAAAAGGAGCAGAAAGCTGTGCATGTGCGGCTACTTTGTGAGGGTCTGAAATCAGAATAAGATTTAAAAGAGAAGGAGTACAGTGAGGAGCCCTGTGAGTAGCATTTAGTGGAAGTAAGTGCATATTGACAGAAGAGACAAGTGTTGAAGTCTCCGAAAATAAGTGTATGTTCATATAATGCAGAAAGATTTTCAAAATTAGCTTCGAATGAAGAAAAGTAATCAACTTGGCAAGACGGACTGTAATAGACTCCCAAAAGAACTTTAGTATGGTGGAAGTCAATTTCAATAAAAAGATGTTCAGCAAACTTTGAGTATAAACTCGGAGACTGGTCAACTATCTTTTAGCTGATATCTCCACGGAGATAAATGGCAACCCCTCCACATCCCTTGCCCGTTCTATCATTGCGCACCATTTTGTATCCAGGCAGAGAATACTGCGTGGAAGGGAGTGCAGGCTTGAGAAAAGTTTCAGATACAAGGACAGCGTGAATAAGATCTGAGTCGAAGGACGACAGCAGATCAGAGTAGTGAGCAGGAATGAACAAATATAAAAACTAATTTTAATCAAAGCACCTCGATGCACTCGCCGGTTAACATTAGCTGGGAAACAAAAATAAAAATATGATTAAAAAGCCATTATGCCAAACATCACAAAAACAATTAGTGTGTTTCCGAACGTAAGAAAGAAAACAAGAATCAATTTAATGTCAAGAGTGAAATTAATGACAAACTGACAATGACATTGACACGGCAAACAAAACAAACCAATTTACAAAAACTAAAAAGAAATCGGGTGAGGGTGACCGACATAGATGGGAAAACAAGAAGAAGGAATTGTGAAAAACTACCATCATTTCACTGGCTTGCGAGTTCTCTTCTCAGGTACTGCAGGCTTCGTAGTATGCTGCGACGATATTACGGCTGAGGACTCTGCTACCGGGAACTGCGCGACAACCTCTCGATACTCCCTTGCAGACTTAATCTTCCGACGCAACTTTTCAGCCACTTGGACGACTATTTTGCCCTCAGAGGTCCAACACTTGTGTATACCGTAGTACTTGCGCGCGTTCATGAATATCTCGTGTCTGGGCTTGGTGAGAAACTCCGAAAGCGTCAGACCAGACCCTTTCAGTTTAGTCTTATTGCGCCACACCTCACTCCGCACGATACGGCTTTCAAAGCGCACTAAGAGGGGACGAGGCTTGCTAGTGTTGGTTCCAAGGCGATGACAGGCTGTTATGTCTCTCAGTGTGATGCCTCCCATTTCCAAATGCTCCGACAAAATGTTTAGAAACCTTTTGCTGTGATCGGTTTCCTTGCCTTCAGCCAAGCCATGCAATAAGAGGACCTTTGCACGGGAAGCCATCTCATGTCTATCCAGCCCCACCACAAGCAGCTCCATCTGGGATTTAATTGAACCCAAGGTTTTCCAGACTAAGCCCCTGAAGTCGGTAAAATCCTTGGATAGGCTGGCAATTGTCTTATGCGGCGCTTCACCGCTGGCATTCTTTAGGTCTTCCTCATACTGCGCCATTCTTGAGGTAAATGTTGAAGTAAGTTCCTCCACACAGCTTGACAATTTTGAGTAAAGATCCATTGTAGGTAATGAAATGCGATACTGGCAATGTAGGAAGTGTTGTGAAGGAGAGCTTATTATCCGACTGAGTGCACCAGAGGTTAATTAACAACTTTAACCAACTTCTTGCATTTGATAACTATTTGAACTATTTTTTAGATAAATAAAATATAAGAGCTTAAAAATCTTTGTGTGCTACTTATGACTACCCTCAGCAAAAAAAAAAAGCTCTTTTCTTATAAACAGTATACGCTTCCATAACAAGTTGCCAAAGTCAGTTATAGAACTGATCGATGGCAAGTAAAAACTTGATCAAACGTGTCCTTATTAAAAAAGCACATTATAAAATCTACGACTTTTATTATAAAGACTACGTTGAAGATAAAATTTTTTGCTCCTTCTGCGCATGCGGCTTCGCATAAACGGTACAAATATGTGGATGTCTCTAACTATTCTCAATCTCATGTTTTTTTTTCTCTTCTTTTAATTAGACTTTTTACAATGGTTTTCAATCATCTTTATAACCCTTTGCTAAGAATAGTTACAGCGCCTGATAACTACATTTGTGCCACATGTTAAATTTAGTCCTGTTTTTATTTTTTTCACTTATTTTTATTTTTTTACCTTTGTATAGATGCTTTTACCGATTGTTTTGTGAATGTGTGAACATTGTAGGCCTTCTAGATTTCTAGATGCTCGATAACATTTTATCTCGTTTTACTTTTTATTTTTCTTATTGGCGGGCCTACGTTGTCCCCCCATATCTAAGTAATGTTGTAACATGGAAATATTGTGAAAACAAGCCATATTTTTAAAAGAGTAACCATGGAGTTTCTTGCCGGTTCTTCTCCATAGGAAACGACCAACCCGAACCGTGCGCCTTTTTTCGACGTTTTATAAGTGTGTAGCGGCACCGACGCCGCCACTTACAAACTAATGACATATCGTCACACATACAACAGTCCGACGATAACCGTTGGGCAGTTGCCCGGAACAGACACCACACCCGTCTGGTCGGAGGATCCTCCCTTTTCTATGGAGGTTTGTGGGACTTTACACCCTGTTCCACCTGCGTCCAAAAGTGTCCATGTAGGCCTTAGTAAAATAAAAATAAATGATTTAGATTTTTTGAAAATACGGATAAAACGACGTTTTCTAAAAATAAAACCAAGCTAGATAGATTTATCGCCCCCGAAAGGTCCTGCATACTAAATTTCATGAAAATCGTTGGAGCCGTTTCCAAGATTCAGATTATAATATATATATAATACATACAAGAATTGCTCGTTTAAAGGTATTAGATAGATAGGATAGTTTAATGTCGGGACATTGAGGTACACGTTATTAGTGACATTCAATACATTAATAGTGTTATTTGAAAATGTATTTAAGATATCTCGTAATATTGTTAGAATTCTACAATATTGTGGCATTCTAACAATATAATGTAGTTACAACTACGTAGGTACATACGAGTCGTCTTGATAAGCTGCGCATGCATACATTAGATAAATGTAGTACCTATATAATCGCCTAAGAGACGTGGCAGATCGACCTTCACCCATCAGATAACTTGATGAGATAGCAGAGAAATATTTATTTACATAGATAAAAGTATATACAGTGTATAAAATACTTAAATAACTAAAACTACAAACCTATACACTTTAACCAAAAACTACTCACTAACTTAAACTAAAAATATACTTAACTAAAATATGGCATCGAAAAACTCCTCCACATCGTTCCCCACTGGTAATGTACCCAAAAGGCTGGCAGCATTGCCACGTTGTATGGCAATGCTTATTCTCTGACCAAGGTAAAAGCCAGCCCTTGGGTCACGCGAAGTGTCAACTAGGCGTTTGGAAAGATCTTTAAACAAAGCGTGAGCACTCGGACCCCACGGACCAAGAGTTTCAACCCCAAACGGCTCGAAAATATAACTACCAATTAGGTTTATTATATTTCCGCCGCTTGAGGTTCTCTGCAGCCGCAGCGGCAGCGCCAGCACAGCACGAAGAACTCGGAAGATGGGATGGCGCAAGAGTATCAACACAAGTAGCGTCCCACACTAAAGGCCTACCCATCTTCCATTGAAACAAAGACATCCCGTCCGGTCTTTTGCCATCGTCGCGTGACAGGCCATGGGGTTCTAAAACGGCCGGAACGCCGACGGTGACGAGAGCACGTCGGATGATGTCGTTTAAATTTCCGTGCCGAGTGAAGCGACCCGCACTTCGGCTGCATGAAAGTCCGTGGTGACCGAGGCTGTTGACAACTTCGCCACAGTGGCAACGATGTGGAGAACAACAGGGAGCGCCAAGACGTAGGGAAGCAGCGAGGCGGAAAGTAGTGTCGTCAAACAAGGTGCCTATGTTCGACGACGGTAGTGCGTGAAGCCAGAGGCCCGACTCCCACTCACCCACAGCCAGCAGGCGAGCACGCTCGGCAGGAGTGGCAGAAGTGGCAATTAGGTGCTCCAGAACTGCTCTGCAGAGCGGCTCATCCCACCGTCTCTGGGAAGATGGGTAGTCGGGGGGATTACAGTTCGGACAAGCGAGTCTCCAAGCACCAATAGCCTCGGTGAAGCACGGCACATCAAAATTAATCAGTATGGGAGCTAGGATATTCCTGATTAATTTCTCAGTACCGTGGACCGAGGATATAAAAGCCGGTAAACTAATACTTGAAATTTTGCGGACGCCGAGGCCTCCCATACGGATGGGAAGAGTAGCTTGAGCCCAAGCTCGGTCGTCCATGGCCACATTTAAAATTAAAGTTAATGTATGACGGATAATTTGGTCCATTTTTTCTAAAAGAGGAAGGTGCTTCCATAGATGGGAAGCACGAAGGAAATATGATAATTTTGGGATAAGATATATTTTTTATCAAATATAATTTTATATATTTTTTTATTTATATTATATTAATATATTATATTATAATATATTAAATTATTTGTTTTTGAATATTTCTTAGCTGTTAGTACAAACATTAAAATAAAATAATACAAAAATTGTGATCGAAATTAGAGTTCAAAATTAATGTCGAGTGTAAAAAAATGCTGTCTCTGTCACTCACATGTACACGAGTATGCACACTCGGATACATTCAACAGTCAGGTAGCGTGCAGCTGCTATGTTGTGTCCTGTTCTATCACACGGACCTCGGACGCTCTACTTTCTCACTCGCACCTATCAAATAGCTCCAATTCTAAAAGTTTATAGCTTGGCAATTATAGTTCATGTACGATTTTTTGCAGGCAAGCCTATACGATTGGTTTTGTAATTAAAATATCTTACTTATGATATAAATTGCGATTGGTTGACAGATCGGTGTAGTTACCTATATTGACTTACCTATTCACATCTGCTTGCCAGGTAGCCATGCACAGAAAAAATTAGGCACGCCTACCTAGGCATATTCTGTGTGTTAAAAACTAACAGTTGAGATGAAATTCATTCGGAAAGAGTGAAGGTAATGAAAGAAAATTGATTATTTTTTTTCAATTAAATTAGCTATGTAAACTATTCGATAGGCAAGTTATCATAGACATGTTTGTTAATAAATTATATATGACAAAAATATTAATCATCAAGTTATCTTATGGGTGAAGGTCGATCTTCCACGTCTCCTCTACTATAGTATTTCGTTCCAAACATCAATTATATCACATTTCTGCCAACTACCTTGTAAAAATAAGTACAGTGCAGGTCATAATTCGCTGCACGTGTTAGTTACAGTGGGTAATAATTTTATTGTTTGCATAGAAAACAATTTTCAGAACATGTAAAGAATGTATAATGATATGTTTGGTAACAATACGCTGGCGACCTAGCGGTGTGGCTTACTGTTAGATATCCGAGGTGTAGTAAGCAGCACGCCGTCGCCCGCTCACGCACTCTGAGCTCATGATGATGTCCTGCTCGCTGCTCTCGGGGCTGTCGGGACTGCTTCTCCTCGCGAGCGTGGCCGCACTGCGCCCGTCTCTCTACAATCTTCGCGATCTACCGCCCAGCAGTTGCGGGTTCGCCAATTACGGTTAGTTGTCAAGTTGCTAAATATCAGCGCACACATAATAATTTCGGCTCCGGTCCGACTCGCCACCATGCACCGCGTTTCGGCCGCGACTCGCGCGCTTCGCGGATACAGGTGCTTCTACGTGTCTACGTTGGGTGATGTGATGCCTGTTGGCCGATCCATTACCAAAGTTTACACAAGGTTTAATCAGAAAGACGTGACAACCCCTTAAAAGGTCATTGTACTCATTTTAATTAACTACTTTTACTATATTCATATATTTAGTTGTCATTATAGAACAGTGATTTGCCACTCGGTATTCCGACAAGCACTATAGCGAGTTTAGAATGGTTAAGCTTTATATATATATTTAGTGAGCTCAAGAAAATATAATCATGCAAAATGGCAATAAACTAACTCAAAATGGGGGACGAAGGTATAAAGAAAAAAAACAAGCCAAATTACAAAACTTTCACTAACCCCGTGTAATTCAAGCAGGTAACATAATTATGTGTTTTGTTTACGTTTTATCGAATTCAATATGGTTATTTTTATACAGTATAATCCCGCCCATAACATAAATGTGAAATAAAGCCAAGTTCTGGATAACAGCATCAGCTGCTGTTGCTGTGTGTGTGTGTATGTCTGTGCTGTTTTTATCAAAAAGAAGTGAGATGATCTAACTGTGTAGCAAGTTCTCTCGAAGTTTCTTGTGTAATACTGCTCCTGTCATGCACAACATTCGTCAGTTTCTTTAAAATAGTGCCTTTGCCGGCCCTGCTAACGAATACAGGATGAATTTTCCAAGAGGGCGTGGATGGCCAAGAAACCATCAAAATCGGTAATAAATAAATAAATAGTAATGATAATATATTTTTGTTATTGTAGTTATCTAATTTAATTGATGTTTAAGCTTAACTACTTTATATTTAAATTTAATATTTTTTTTATATGCATGATAATTAATAGTTATAATTAATGTAATTGTAACACATATTTGTACGCCGTTAAGGTAAAACATGACTGTGATCCTTTCTGCAATTTATGCTTTGTGTGTGCATACTCATGTTTCTGACAAATAAATGATCTTTATCTTTATTTTTTATCGGCCTCCTGACTCCTCAGAGTGTTATTCGCGGAATCATGTCGTTTTGCCGAAAAGATTTTGACAAAATTTCACTACCTAAACAAATTTTAGCAACATTTTTTATACCAATGCAATATTTGGAAAGACATTTTCATTTAGTCAAATTTTGATCGTAGCCATTCGGGGAAATAAGTGATTATTCGTCCTAACAAACATTACAGTTTCTAGAATATAAAGGGATGCCAATGTTTATAGTTCATATCGTATGGAATAGGTCTTACAACTATCCGTGGTTTTTAGAGTTCCGTACCCAAAGGGTAAAAACGGGACCCTATTACTAAGACGTCGCGATCCGTCTGTCTGTCTGTATGTCTGTCCGTCTGTCATCAGGCTGTATCTCATGAACCGTGATAGCTAGACAGTTGAAATTTTCACAGATGATGTATTTCTGTTGCCTACCTGTTGTTTGTAAGAGAGCGTAGAATGCCAAGCAAAACATCGAAATCAACAGCATTAAAAGCATTACTGAAATCTAGCAATGCTAATACCGTCAGATTACTGCTTTCCATGGCCGATCTGATATCAGATCAGCTCTACTCAAGTAGAGCAGTGGAGGTGCTGTGACCAGAATGGAAGCCGGACTGGAAGGGGTATTTTTGGATAGGAAAGTGCTAATTTGATTATGAATTAATCGTTCTAGGACTTTGGACAGGAATGGTAAGTGGTATTTGGGTCAACGAATAATTTGCGCATCTTTCCATGAGCTTGGGAAAACACCGCTAGACGCAGAAAAGTTAAGGATGTGGCAAATGACAGGAAGGATAACCTCCAGTACCGGTAGTAACATTTTGCGGCTGATACGGTCACATCCTACTGCATTGGAAGTAATCGATAGTAAGCTCTTCTTAACATCACATGGACTAAAAACAAATGGAGAATAACTGGGAGTCGTAAGAGATGAAAGATAATTCAATGTACTTAATTTTATTGTCCTATCGAAAGTTAATAATCTTTTTAAATCGATTTGTATAATTTTTAAATCGATTATATTATATTTTATTTTATCAGTTTTAAGAAGGCTTACAGTCTAATTACCAATAATAATAGGTAACCACAACATATTATAAAGTTGCTAATAACAAGCCTCCTCAAATATATAGCATATCGATTAAATAAAAGCCGAACAGTTACAGTCCAATGTGTACATAAATAAGTATGTTATTCCTATTTATTTACTTATGTTACTAAATATTAGTTAAAGAACCACTAGCAAAAAAAATATTTGGCTAAGAGCGTCCTTGCTGTACATAACTTAGTGCAAAATAAGTCAACATCGTGCTCAGAAGACACATCATTGAAACTTCGAGCGCTTCTTATAAGAAAAGCATTACGCCTATAATTAGTAGTGGTAGAAGGCACATCCAGAAGTGGCCTTTTACGTAATCCAATAGTGTTAGTGGGAAATGCTAACTTTGTTAGTAGTTCAGGACAGTCAATCGAGCCATTCGCTATGTTAATCAATTAAAAAAATTAAAAAACCCGACTGCTTAAAAAGCAAACTAAAAAGACGTAAACAAGAAGAAAATCATGCTGTGCAGTCGGAGGATACATATTCGCGAGCTGGCTGGATACCCTCAATGCGTGACTTATGGATCCCATATTGAGGGTTCCAGACTTGCGATGCATACTCCAAGTGGCTGCGCATAAACGAACAATATATAACTTTGATAGATTTCAGAGAACGGAAACAGGCCTTGCCCACAATACCGTCAATGTGTTGGTCAATCAGTAATTTGCTATCTTACATAATACCTAAATCCCTTATGCTGTTAACCTTGCCCAAGGTAAGTTGGTTGAGACTATAGATTGAGTTTACTATAGATTTCTGGCGTGTGAAGGTCATTTGAAAACATTTAGAGACATTCAATTGGAGTAAATTATGTTTACAATATTCTTAAAATCTATTCAGATCAGCTTGAAACTGGTGAGTATCCGAGATATCATGTATAATCTTGTGAACTTGCATGACATCAGCATATAGCAAGTGCTTGAAGCAGTTTAGAACATCAGCAATAAACAGAGTGAAAAGCAAGGTCCCCAAAACTGAACCCTGTGGCACACCCGAGGGAACCCGATGTGTATCCTTGGAGAACCACAGCCTGACTCCGATTCTCAATATAAGACGAAAACCATCTGTAAAGGTCTCCGTGTATACCGGCTTTGAGCAACTTCTCCAGTAGCAGACGATGATACGGTCGAAGCACTTGCTGTAGTCGGTATAAATTACATCCACCGCCGCGCGTCGATCCATACCACCCGATATAAACTCATGCGATAACACTTAGTTAGTCGTAGTGAATCGCTTTTTGAGGAAGCCATGTTGTTCCTCCCCATAGTTACTTTCCATGGCCGCATACATCGCTATACACTATATGCTCAAGGATCTTTGAAAATAGACATAACTTAGATATCGGGCGATAGTTCGTAACATCAGATTTGTTTCCTTTCTCGTGAACGGGTGTGATGCACGCTGATTTCTAGATTTTAGGAACTATACCCTCAGAAATAGATCGATTGAATAGGATACACAATGGGACTACCAAACTAGCAGCATATTGTACTATAAACTCCGGGGGTATGAGATCCGGGCCACCTGATTTAGAAAGGCCTTCATTCTAGAGTACTGAAATTGCTTAAGTCCTTGGACTTAAGCAATTTCAGTACTCTAGAATGAGATATTTCTAATGTTCTGATAAATGCAACACTATCAACACTACTAACGCCACTATAAGTCTGTGAAGATGTACCAGGGACCGGCACAGGTTCTTGGAAAGTGGAGTGGAAGTACGCCGCAGATAAATTGCTGATATCCTCACCACTACTCGCCGTGATGTCACCATTTTTTTTTTTTTTTTTTTTTTGTGTGGGAAATCATCCAATGAGTTCTCCCACTCTGGGTTAAGTGGGAGGGCGTGTCAGACTTTTACTGACTAAAACCCACCCGTGTTCCTTCAGTTGCTTGAGCCAGGGCCGCGGTAACTCTTTTTCAAATTTATCCGCGACCCAGGCAGGCATCGGCCCTAGCGGACCCCGTCAATTTGCTGACATCTCTTTGAGGCGCGCGTGGAACACTACGCGCCGTCGACTCGGGCCTGGTCCTTATCGGACGGCGAGCTACCCATTACTCGCCACCCGCAAGCCCGCGCCTACGGTGGCCGGGAATCTGCTTGTGACTCCCGACGCCCAGGGCGTCTCCTGCGGTGGTTTGGGGCATGAGGGCGCCTCCATTGCCTCTCCCTCACGCGTTCTGCCTCCTCCTTCGCGAGCATTACTGCTTCGCAGAAGGAGGTGATAGCTTCCCATTCCCTCTCGCTCCGTACCATGGCCTGAACCAGGGCTGGACGCGAGAGGTCGCCACCGCCGATCGCCTCCACGAGGACACGGCGTTGCTCCATCCAAGCAGGACAGACCTCCACCGTATGTTCTACCGTGTCCTCCGGGCGATCCTCACAATGGTGACACCCGGGCGTTTCCTCCCGCCTTATCCTGAACAGGAACCTCCCGAAGCAGCCGTGTCCGGTGAGGACCTGCGTCAGGCGGAAGGTGAGGACGCCGTGACGCCTCTCAAGCCACTCCTCAAAGAGGGGCATTATCGCCACAATTGTGGCGTGCCCAGCGCTGGGTTGCGACAGTCGCCCTCTCCATGTCGCCATGAGATCCTGCCGGAGCTCTGTCCGCCAAGCCGTGATTTGTCGCAGCAACGGAGTTTCGCCCCGGCATTTCGCCTCCTCGCGCCATTCCCATATCTGCGCGAGGATTTTTGCCTCTAGATCCCATGGCGGCAATCCAGCAAGGAGGCTCGCCGCCTCGCCGGAGACCGTGCGGTATCCCCGGACCAGCCGGATGGCCATGACCCTTTGGGACGCGTTCAACCGGCGTGCTGGTCGCCGCCTCAGGGAACGCGCCCATACCGGTGCCCCATAAAGGGCCATGGACCGCACGGCCCCCGCGTAAAGCCTCCGGCAGGAGGCGTTTGGACGCCGTGATGTCACCATACTGCATGAACTTAGGAATTGCATTAGAAATTCTCTTACTTTTCATATACCTCCAGAAAGATTTTGGATTTTTGACAATCAATGATTCTATTTTATTCATATATGTATCATAGCATGTCTTTTCCAATTTAATGGCCCTGCTCGGTAATAGGGAAAAATAATGAAAATCAGAGATATTACCATACGTTTTATACTTACGATGGTACTTATATTTTTCTCTCAATACCTTTATTAGAGCAGAACTATACCATAATGGATACGATGGTTTTTTAACAGATTTAAGAGGGATGTACTTATCCCTAAGTTCGTATAACTTACTGTAAAATAACAAATAGTCTTTTTGAACATCATCCACGGAGATTGTACACCTGGACATCGCCAGGAGGCACCTACCGTAATCAAATCGACTATATCTTAGTAAGATCACGCTGGCAAACCTCTATTCTCAATGCTCATACATTGCCTGGTGCCGATTGCGGATCGGACCATGAACTCCTTACTGTGAAACTAAGACTAAAATTGGCAGCTGCTCGAACCCTTAATAAGCAAAGGAGAATTGAAGTCGGAGACACCGCAAAAAAACTACGGCAATTGAGCAGAACTGGTCAAAATGGACCGACGCAGACCTCACTGAGGCAACACCGGAGATGTTATGGAACCAAGCAAAACATCTTATTCAGGAAGCAGTCGCAAAATCAAAGCCACCAAATGAAACACATAAATGGCAACACTGGATAACAGACAGTACTCTTGCTTTAATTGAGGATCGAAGGCAGAAAAAGGCAAGAGGAGCGGACGTTAGAGAGCTAAACGAGCTATCTGCTCAAATTCAAACTAACTGCAAACGAGATCATAACTCATATCTTCGCAAAATTTGTGAAGAAGCCGAAGCACACGCAGGGAAACATGAATTTAGGGATCTTTACCGAAAAATTCGTCATATCACAAGAACTCTACCTACTAAAACCTGGGCTATCGAGAACGATAAAGGCGAAGTTGTAACAGAACTAGAACAAATCTCTAAAACGTGGCAGAACTACTGTCAATCACTGTTCCAGGACCTACAGTCACGTCTTTTTCCAAATACAGAGGTAAACAGGGAGGAACTGGAACCGGATATTTTTCTGTCTGAAGTAAGGGCCGCCATGAAACATCTTAAAAATAAAAAAGGCTCGGGAAGAGACCGAATTCCCATAGAAACCATAAAGACTTTAGGAGAACGTGGCGTCTATATCTTCCATGCCATTTGTAACAGAGTATGGCAGACAGGAACTTGGCCATCTGAATGGACTCATACAGTCTTCACCCCTCTACATAAAAAACCGGCCAAGTGCGAGTCGGACTCGCGCACGAAGGGTTCCGTACCATTATCGCAAAAAACGGCAAAAAAAAGCACGTTTGTTGTATGGGAGCCCCACTTAAATATTTATTTTATTCTGTTTTTAGTATTTGTTGTTATAGTGGCAACAGAAATACATCATCTGTGAAAATTTCAACTGTCTAACTATCACGGTTCATGAGATACAGCCTGGTGACAGACAGACAGACGGACCGCGAAGTCTCAGTAATAGGGCTCCGTTTTTACCCTTTGGGTACGGAACCCTAAAAAGGCTCTACAAGGAAATGTAACAACTATCGCCTTATTGCACTGATATCCCATGCCAGCAAAATCTTGTTACATATTCTTAATGAGCGGCTGAAGGGGTATCTATCCAAAGAAATCGCACCAGAACAGGCTGGATTTGTGAAGGGAAAGGGTACACGGGAACAGATTCTTATTGTTCGCCTGATTATTGAAAAAGCACGTAATTCAACAAGCCAACATACATCTGCTTTGTTGATTTCTCCAAAGCATTTGACTCGGTAAAATGGCCAATATTGTGGAAAACTTTACTTGACATGGGCACGCCGAAACACCTAGTTCATCTTCTAAGGAGGTTGTACGAAGAAAGCACAGCCTCGATACGAACAGATGACTTCCTGTCCAGTAACTTCCTCCCCAGTGCAGGTGTCCGCCAAGGATGCCTTATATCGCCGCTCTTATTTAATATCTACACAGAGCTTATAATGCGCATAACTCTGGAACATTGGACAGATGGAGTTGCAGTTGGTGGCTACAACACTGCGAATTTGCACTACGCAGATGACACCACTCTTTTTGCTTCTAGTGCTCGCCATATGGAAGAACTCTTGCGCAAAATGGAACAAGTGAGCCTTGAATTCGGATTAAAGATAAATCGCAGCAAGACCAAGGTGATGATTGTGGACCGTGCTAACAATAATCTGAGTAACGCCTATAGATAAATAAAAAATTAAAAAAAAAATATTACCTTATAGGAAAATTGTCATAAATTAACTTTGAAAGGAAGCGTTCAATTATTACATGTAAGAAATTAAAAATAGTAGGTAGTCTTAAACTAACAATATAGGAACTTAATAAAAACTGAAGTATTAGTTGACATCTAGCATCACAGACAATTTACTTATTGATAAAAAATTATTACAAAAATCAGCCTCTTCAACAACAATTAAAGAAGGCACTTACTTAACTAATAACGCTTGTATTTTTATTAAAAATATTACTTTGTCTGTTGATTTTTACTCAATTAAATAAGCATTTAGATATATTAAGCACCCAGCATTAAATTATCAATGTAATAAAAACTAACAAAAGCTTCTAAACCGATCTTCTTTTGAATCTGCCATAATCACAATACTGAAACGAGACGATGGGAAAGTTAAATAAACGATCTTTAAATGAATGTAAATAAATAAGTATTGATTGATTTCGGTGATTTTAAAATTGATTTCGGTGCACCTATTTCCATCAAAACCACCGAAATCAATGCCACTAAAATCAAAATAATTAGCAAAATCCTAGATTTGTTCAAGAGTAACGTATTTCGTATTTTTAATATTTATCTTTTTTATTGAAATCACATACATATAAGACATACTTATATTACAATTTAAAAATATTAAATCAAATATTTGTGGATAAAATGGATCCAATGAAATTTTAAAAAAAATTAAGGGTATATCAAGCCACCGAAAACGATTACACCACACAGCCGCACAGACGTGTTAATCCTTACCACCGATGCGGCGCGACTGACAGTTTGTATCACTCAAACAACTATTCTCTCAGTAACTAGATTACAGGATATATGAGCGGGTCGGTGCGCGCCACTGATATCAATTCGAAACGACGGACGGGTAGATAACCAGTTCTAACTTGTCAACTAAGGCCTATTATGGCGTAGAAATATTATAAATTGAGTTAATAACTATCTAGTTGTTTGTGAAGACATACAAAATAGCGCCATGTATTGTAGTAAAAAAGATAATAAATTATTTCCGCCGCAAGACGAGGCCGGACGTGGCACCGAGGTCAGGGAGGAGAAACAACACAGGCTCCTCCTAATATTTTGATCGTACCTGCTAATTACGTAGCACCTAGGAATCCGCCGACGTTGCAAATAATATACATACATATATATATATAGACCTTGTCGACAGTGCAGTTACCTTGAGCACGAAACGCATAGCTTAGAAATTAGCTGACTTGCTGACTCAGAAACTTCGTAGCATCAATACAGGAAGTTAGTGACGGTGCAATTACCTTGAAGCCAATGCAGCCTTGAACGTTAGTAAATCAAACCAATATTAATAAGCATTTTTTGTAAGAAGAAGGCATTACATATTCAAAGTCAAATGTATTTATTTCAACTAGGCCATTATGCGGCACTATTCCTACCTCGAGTTCGATACTTGTAGGCTAGTTAGTTGTAATTAGTTTTAATTAATAATAGTTGTAACCACTCCATGCTCTCACATCGACCTGGAGTGGACATCCGTAGATTAATCAGTTGTAATTAATTTCATTAATTAAAAGTTATAAGTGTCATTTCGGGTTTCTTTCCAATCCCCCGGCTGTGGTAAACGTAACTTGTTATAAAAAAATATCAAGTCGTTATTTATCCATTTCGTACTGAATTTCGACCCGGGAAACACGTATTGAGCCGTCTGAGAATGACCCATTTATTAAACATGCTGCAGTCATATTCCAAACGTGTATTCGAAGGTTACTATAAAAAACGTGTATACAAAGGAACGTGTATTCATGCGTCATTATATCTACAAGTATTTGTATACAAGTTGATTAAATGTTTCCACTCTAAAGTTGAATAAACTTGTGTGTACTTATATGTTGGCAAACAAATTATAATGTCCATGTGTTGCACTGCTAAGTACTTCACGTATATGAAAAATATTGTAGTAATCATTAGTCTTCTTAAAGTCTTCTTCCCCAAGCAATAACCAGAAGTCGTTCATCGTATAATTTTTTTTTTTTTCTAAAGATGTTTAGTATTTCCATGTGATTTTAAATAATGACATAAAATGTAGTTTTTGTCTTTCAGCTGTTGACAGTACGTCGTTTTTGTTATCAGTACTAAGTATACAAATCTTGCGTTTAGGTACATCTTTAGGTTTAGTTTTTTGGTGGTCGCCATTTAAGACTGGGTAGGGATGTCCTTGATAAACCGTTTGTTTTTGCGATAATGAACGTTCCGGTTCTTCCGATGGATGGTCAACTTGAGCGCTGTGGTTTTCTGAGTGTGATATTATCTCCTTGCTCATTCTCCATAGTCCAAGTCGAAGTTATGAAATCTACAAGAATATATATATTATATATAATATTATAATATATATATTATAATGGCAAGGGTTTTTATTAAAATGTTCGAACGAATGAATTAATATTAAAAACCGATATAGGATTTGTGAAAACTAGCCAAGTCAAATCTTAAGCTTTAATTTATCCCAAGTTATCTGCTTTGTGTAAATACTTCGCCTATTCAAATTTAAGAAGTTATATTTTTCCATCACCTTCGCTTTCATTGGACACTGAACACAACCGGCAATGTACAGCTTATAACATCCAATCGAAATCAAGTATTTTGACAAAAAAAAAAATAAAGTGTTGCCAATCGAATAAAATCGAACTGAGATTTGAAGCAGTATCAAAATATTGCCAATGCATAAGAACTAAACTCATACGTTTACAAGCGATATTTCTTTGTTCCTGATTACTAACCATCTATCTTCCTCCGATATATATATATATAACTCATTTTCGGTAAAATGTCCTTTACGACAATTGAAATTTCCGGTATCGGTATGTTAACGGCCAAAACCGATTTCAGGCTTAACTGGATTACCTTAGCTAAACCGGTTCATTCTAAGCCTATGCTAAAATGACAGAACGAAGCCCCCGTCATCGCCTTCGTACCAAGTTCCCTTACACCCTGCACTGCAGACACCTCCGTCGTTTTATCTTACTTACGACACGGTAAAGTTTGACGTCTGATTGTCGCTTCTAGGATAGACCATTAGTTTACTCTTTTCTGTTCGGCGAAAGCAAAACTAGCCTAAAAAATTTAGGCCAAACTAGATTTTCTTAATTTTGGAGGAGAATAATTAAATATCTAATTGGGTAAGATATGAAAAAGATTTTGGTCCGAGTACAGTACAAAATACATTTTTTAGGGTTCCGAAGTCAACAAGGATTCCTTATAGTTTCGCTATGTCGGTCTGTCCGTCCGCAGCTTAGTTCATAGACTCTTAGTACTAGAATGCTATAATTTGGCATGGATATACATATTAATAATTCCGACAAAGTGGTAAAATAAAATCCGCCTACACTTAATAATTTGAATACTGCTGTATTGCCGTTTGTTAGGCATACTGCAGTATTCAATTTATTAAGTGGCACTGGTTATAAATCTTTATTACAAACGCTTGCGCGGTGGTACTCAAATAGATAATATTTTTTCTGACTTCACTTACGAAGTTGGATTTTAAACTCCTTCTTCAGTTACCATTGTCCTATGTGGGCTCGCTTTTAGACGTTCTGAGCCGCTGAAACCGTTTACTGATCATGTAACAACAAATAACCCTCTTCTTAGTCCGCATTATTATGCCACTTCGAAACCCTATTACTTCGCACTTGGCAGATTTTTATTATTTATTAGTAATTGTCTACATAATTATAATCCAATGTCTAATTATGACTAGCTGCCAAGCGTGTGTGGCTCTTGGCTGCTAGTGTGTGTGTGTGTATTCAGGCAGTGCGGTGGGCTCGGCGCAGCGCCTGGTGGAGACACACCTGGGGCCCGGCGTCGCTGACTGGAACATCGTCGTGCCCGTGAGTAACATGCACATTTACACTGTAGCATCGCTCATCGCCTAGCAACTGATGAGCTCGCTCGCGTCCTCCAGATGCCGCCGCCTTGCGAGAACGCGCAGGTGACGGGCGTGGACATGCGCGTGTGCGACGACGACGCGCCGCCCGACGTGTCCATGAGCGACGTGCGCTCGGCGCGCGTACACCGCACTGGCCAGCTGGCGGGCTTTGCCGCCGTCAACGTCACCGTATACTGCATCCTGCCGCCGGACTACGCGCCGCCGCCACCCCCCAGGACCCTGCCACCCCCAACGACCCTACCGCCCCCCACAGATCCACCTCCCACGACACCCCCACCCTCTACGACCCCGCCACCCTCTACGACCCCGCCACCCCGCACGACCACGCCAACCCCCACTTCACCGCCGCTCCCCTCCGAGCCGCTGGCGCATCTCACAGACTCAAGTACTGCAAACGAGATGTTATCGAACGAATTAAATTTTAAAGAAGTGGCTTCCAACGAAGAGACGTCGGACGAATCGGAATCAGTAGACTTGGCGTCGACTGAACTGACAACAACAGTAAAGCCGACTTCAACCACAACCTTGCCGCCGATGCAGGAGGAGATAACAGAGCGCGTTGAACTCACACTACAAACTGAAGTGGTTACACACCCGCCCAATAAGCTGGCTTATCCCCAAGAAAGACCCCCACAGTCGATGCAACTAACGATTAATATTACACCACCCAACCGAGTGCCTGCCGAGGGAGGTACGCAGTCTTACGACGTAGATCTGCCTTTGTTATCGAACAAAGAAACGCCAAACGAAGTGATGTCATCGGAGAGTCCCAGGTTTTCGTCAGCACCGTACATAGAGACACCGCCACGGATGTCTGGGCCGTACAAGCACGTGAAGCGCCCGCACCGGCCGGGTTCGGCGCTGCAGCCGCCGCCGCACCCAGCATCTGCTTACCCGCCGCGCTACACGACACGCTACCCATACTACGCGCCGCACTACCCACATTACGCGCCAAACTATCCACACTACGCGCCACCATACCGCCTGCAGCCGTACCCGCTCGCTCCGCTCTACAGGCCGCTCAACTTGCTCGGTCCGCGACTGAGGTTCTTGCAGCGTCGCCAACCACTCTTGTTTTACAAGCACTTTTAACTCTGCTTGCTGTGTTCAGATTGCGATCTTATGCCGACTGATCCTCGCGCCATGCAGCACAAGCATCCAAAAATGAGAACAACGTGCATATTACTTTCAATGAGTGATAATTAATTAAATTTAAGTAATAAATAAATATTCGAGGTAGATCTTTTAGTTTTCATGGACAACCATTACAATTCAAAGACAGGTATGGGTGCAGGCTTCGATGAAGAATACACTAGATTCCCGGTCAGCGCTTCAAAAACGGGCCGAACAATAGGGCCACAAATACGGTTGTGGCCCTATTTCAAATTAGAATGGTCCAATCATAGCCAACATTAATACGTTAAAAATGTCGCAATGTGAGTTCAAAAACTGTGCAAATAACCACCGTAACATCTTGATTTTGGCAAGAATATCTTTTTTTCGGTAAATTTATATCATTAGGTGTATTTCATATAGTAAAAATCTTATTAAATAGTAAATATGAATCAATTACCAAATATTATCGTTGTTTGACCAACGTTTGCATCAAAAAAGCGAACGCGCCAACTATTGTAACAAACATGGACTGTTCTGGAACAGAGAATGCATGGAGTAGTTTGTAAAGCAATTTTTTTTTTTAGCTTTCTTAATGACCTATAGAAAACGAAATAAAGTAACCCCGAAATTTCATAGTGTATTTTTTTACATAGTGTTTTTAACCTTATTGCTGAAATTTTAAGGTTTATTTTATAGTAAATATTTTTGTACCTACATATAACTAACTTATAATTTTCAAGTTTTCAAGCAAACCCTACCCTACCTACCTTCCTACCATATCTTACCTACCTAACCTAGCTACCAGCCCACGTAAATATATATTTTGTAAACTGTCTCTTTATTCGAGCGAACAAAACAAAAAAAATATTATTCAAATCGATCCAGCCGTTTTTGAGTTTTAGCGAGACCAACGAACAGAAATATTTTTTTCATAATATAGAAAGATAGGTAGATAAGTGTGTTTGGCCATTTGAGCGACTTATTTTCGTTCCTGATTCTTAATCTAGTATTTCCATAGATCGATAATATAAAAAAAACAATTGAACGTTTCGACTCCACTCATTCCTTATCCAAGCAGCGAGCTCGAACATAAATTTTGAAAATTCGAATTTCGAATTGCTTTTTTTGGCACATTGTAATTTAGACTTTAATATTTGCGTGTAAGACTAAATTCGTATTGAGCTCATACATTTTTTATTGCTTTTTGTACAGTTTTGTGAATGCAACTTTAAACATTGCATTTAAGGTTGAATTTACATTAATGTATATTTATTTCAAGTAGAATTCTTAGAATTACTTAAACACAATTGGCGTCAGTTTTAAAGATAAGTTTTGTATGGGATCCTATATCTAGTGTATTCTTCATCGAAGGGTGCAGGATTGCAGATGTAATAATAGATATCCTACTACGGATCTGGATCAAATTTGGTACAGAGATAGATAGGCGGTGTAGAATAGCATATAGGATACTTTTTATCGCGGGAATATGTTCCCTTGGGATAATTTTCAACTTTCACGCGGGCCAAGCCGCTGGCAGAAGCTAGTTATTTATATAGAGTCTGGTAAAAGAAAGCGTGTCCTGAGAAAATGCGGCCAATTCACAAAATTTTATGTGATATAACCACTTTCTATACCTCTCTAGTTAAATGTTTTGATACTTGAGTACGGTACTTTTCGTATTTATTACAATTTTTTTTGTTTTTAACGGAGCCACCGTTTGGTGTGACCTCGACTGTCATGGACTTGAGTAAAAAAAAGAGTTTGTAGATTTATTTATCTATCTTCTATATATATAAAAGCGAAAGGTCACTCACTCATCACGAAATATCGGAAACCACTTGACGTATAAAGATGAAATTTGGCAGGGAGGTAAGTGCGCACTAAGAAAGGATTTTAAGGGGTAAAAGGGGGTTGAAAGTTTGCATGAAATTTCTACAGTTTGTAAATTGGATACGTCAAATTTTACATTAAAGCTCTTATATATAGATAGATAAAATAATGGTTTTTGGATATTCTACCAATACAAAAAGGGTTGAAAGTTTTTATGAAAATTTTACAGTTAGTAAGTCGAACACGTGAAATTTTACGATTGACGCTGTTGGTTGATAAAAATAATTTATCTATTTATTTATTTATCGATAGGCTCGCGTTTGACTACTATCTCGCCTGATGGTAAGCGATGATGTGGTCGACGGTGAAGCACGCTTGCCTAGAAGTAACCTATTCACTCTTGACTTAAAGACCCCAAGGTTGTAGCTATCAGGACACAAAGACTCCGGCAGGGAATCCCACTCCTTAGCTGTGCGTACAATGAAAGTATTAAGTTTACATTTATTGGTTTTTGGAAATTTTGTCCCTAAAGGGGTAAAAAAGGGTTGAAAGATTGTATGAAATTTTTATAGTTTGTAATATGGACACATGGAATTTTATATTTACGCGCTTGGTTAACAAAAATAATTCATGTATTTATTGATTTGGTAATTCTACCCTTAAGGAGGTGAAAATGTGTAAATTCGTTGGGCTTATATATTTAAAACTTGGCATAAATACTAACCTAAGTAAATAGTAAAGGTTTTCATTTTTTGTTTTTCAAAACTACTCCTAAAAGACAATTTAGGGGGTGTTAAAGATTTTTTAAGAATTTTATTGTCGGCGGCTTCTTTTTATGATGTAGGGGAGCACTACGAAGGGATTTTTGGCAATTCAACCTTTAAGGGGGTGAACTAAAATGTTATCTGTAGGATAAAATACGGACGACGCGAACGAAGTCGCGGGCGAATTGCTAGTTATTACATCATCCATATTTATATTCATAACTCTTTTAGTAACATTCGTTTCATCTCTCCTCATCACACATCCGTGGGTCACAAGTTGTTCCAGTGACCTGTCGCCATTTCATCCATCCTGAGATGATCTGGTGCGTTACGTCTTGGTCTACCTCGCTACCCCCTTGGACAAACGATAATAGGTACCGGAAGTCGGAGCACATCTTTATGGGTGTTCCAGCTAGAGCTATAGGCACGGAACTGGAGAGACCGAACAAGTATTCGGTTTTAGTTCTGATCAATATCAAGCCATCACTCTCCAGTCTGTGCCACCACACCTCCAATCTGCTCTGGACCTCTAGGCCACTCTTGATAACCAGCACAATGTCATCAGCAAACAGCATACACCAGGGTGCCTCTGCCTGTATGTCCGACGTCAGAGCGTCTGTTATCATCAGGAAGAGGTAAGGACTGAGAGCCGACCCTTGGTGCAAGGCAACTACCACACTGAAGCTGCCAGTATTGCCCACTGTAGATTG
This sequence comes from Anorthoa munda, assembly GCA_945859665.1. Classification (NCBI taxonomy): domain Eukaryota; kingdom Metazoa; phylum Arthropoda; class Insecta; order Lepidoptera; family Noctuidae; genus Anorthoa; species Anorthoa munda. The sequence goes on from OX243918.1 coordinate 994,554, forward strand.
GACTTGGGTAATGCATCGACTATACATCGCACGGACCAACTGTACATACTACCCAGGCACAACTTTCTTTTTAAGGGCCTACTACTAAACCTCACGGGGCACCCGGTCGTATGCCTTCATGAACACCATGTGCAAGTTTTTATGTGCACCTCTGTGTTTCTCGCACAACTGGCGGATTGCAAAAAATGGTATCCGTTGTACCCCGACCAAGCATAAAACCAAATTGGTTCTGCAATATTTCTCTCTCTTCTCTTAGCCGCCTTTCAATAACTTTCTGCCAAGCTTGCATACAATGTGACATTAGCTTTATTTCTCTATAGTTGTTGCCCTCCAGCTCATGACCTTTGTTTTTAAAGATGGGCAGCCGCGAAATATTGCACCATTCATCAGGTATGGCTACTACCCGTAACAACTTATTGAAGAATAAAGTATCATAATGACACTGGGCTCGTTCAAATTAGGTATTACAAAAAAAAAAGTTTTTTATTTCAACTTAACCTTATTTAGGTACTTTTGAACTGTCAAAATATTAATCACAAAATGTTAAACACATTCGCAAGCGTCAGTAGGTATCTTCTCCATAGAGTTTTTTGCACATTCTTATGTGCAAGAAACTCCACGGACACTCTTATCCATCAGTTATAATTACAATTATTTGGTTACATCATTCTTGTTGGCAAGTACATATATGTAAGAACAATGTAAAAAGACGTGCAGGTAAAAGCGCCTAGAACAAAACAAACAATTCAAATATAGGTACAATACGTAATTATAAACAGTACGTAATTATAAACGAGGCAGTTAAGTTATGACCAATAACAACTGATGGTGCCCGTTCTCTAACATGACGCATGGATTGGCACCACTCAGCTCAACCATCATGAAGGGAACCGAATGATCCAACACATGTGCCACCATCAGAGAGACTTATGAGCAAGGTTATTTTTAGTGCGCCTAAGTGACAGATGTATCTGACTGGTATACATCTGTCCCTTTTTCACAGTCGAACCATAATAGTTTTGTTACGTTATGGGTACGGGGCTGATGTAGAATAGAATATACTTTATTGTATATAAAAACAATTACACATTTCCACGACTGTTTATTAATTTTATGTCATAATTGATACGAGTATTAAGTTATCACGAAATTGATCCAGGAAATCTAGAAAGAAATATTCAGAATCGAAAGACCATAATCCAACTACATAATTAGTTAATTATGCAGAAAATATTGATAATTCTTTCCAGGTAAATTTTAATAGTATACTAGACTATATAATAGTAACTATGACTATGTAATAGTATAATAATATCAATTAATACATAAAATTAATAAACAGTCGTCGAAATGTGTAATTGTTTTTATGTAGGTAGTAGAAATAACATTTTATCGGTAGATAAATAATATCTTCTTCTTGGTCGCGTTCTTCATTACTGAAGGTCGTGTCCCTGAAAGGTCCTCGTGGATGTATGCACGATGTTCTTCCATTTCTATCGGTTCTCAGCTTCTCTCGGGGCGGTTGTAACAGAGAGTTCATTGAGGGCGTGAGTTCTAAGGCTTTCCACATCATTTTCTGGTTTGAAAGTGCCGGAGATGACATCATTAACCCTTACCATGGATACCCCGTCTTGGTACAGATTAGCAATCAAGGAGACGAGGTGTTGAGGTACGCTCATCTTTTGTAATATGGTCCACAGGCAATCCCATCTGACGCAATTAAACGCCTTCGAGTAATCGATGAAACCCATTAATATTGGCGTGTTGAACTCTCAGCTTTTCTCAATTATTTGCCTCACTTTCACAATCTGTCCGATAATTCCCGCATGTTCTAGTGGAGCCTTTCTTGTGCAGAGGAATTAGTAGGGACTCTTTCCAGTCAGTACACCAACTACCAGTTTTCCAGACTTGATAGCACAGGTACATACATACACCACACACATACATTACACACAGGTACATTATCTTTATCCCTAGATAAAGCTCTTCAGCAAAAATTTTGTCTCTACCAGCTGATTTTTTGACTTGAGTTAGTGCAGTACACTTCGGATTTCAGATTCAAGGATTTCGGGTTCCATGCGTTGCCTGTCTGCAGTTTATAAAAAGGGTTTAAAAAAGGACCCTAAAAATTACAGACCAATATCGTTTTTACCTACACTATCAAAAATCTTTGAAAAACATATTAAAATCTCGGCTATTGACTCATCTTCATTTAAATAAAGTTCTTCATGAAAGACAGTTCGGTTACCAGAAAGGAATAGGCACTGGATATGCTATTTATAAGCTTTTAGATGATGTAATTAGCAAAATAAATCATAATTTAAAGGTTTCAGGTATTTTTCTAGATTTTTCGTCCGCATTTGATACGATTGATCACAATTAACTTATTGCTAAACTAAATTATTATGGTGTTAGAAGCAGAGCCCTGCAATTATTTACATCGTATTTAAGAAATAGGAAAATGTATGTAGAAACCAGCACTATAGAACAGAATGGACAACGGAAAACATACCAATCATCCATGATTAAGTACGCCAGTGGTAATACCACTGGCGTACCACAAGGTTCCGAATTGGGTCCCATTCTGTTTATTGTTTTCACTAACGATTTGATAAACTATATTAAGAAAAAAGAACCAGACATTAATCTCGTAGTCTTTGCCGATGACACTAACGCTGTAGTTGGGGCGAAAACTTTTAATGAACTGATAGATAAGGTCAATACTATACTACGTTGGCAGCATTTCAGTTTTGGTTCAATACTAATAGATTAATAATAAATATAAAAAAAATCGAACATCATGTTGTTTCGAACCACTGCAGCCAATAAAGAAAAAATTATAAAAGTTTGTCAATTTTGTCTATTGCTTGATGAGAGCAATAAACAGTTATCTGTGGGTGAGAGGCCAAAGAAAATTTACTTGCGTAATATGTTTCGACATTACCAAATGAAAACAAACAAAACAATCACAAATTAAACGAAATGCCGATTACTAAGTGGAAAATTATCCATCTTTGAAACAACAAGGGCAAATAGGCTGTGCGTCGCATCTGTGCAAGAATAGATCATTGCTCAGCTTAATGCCGTGACTTCAGACTAACCTATCGTCAACAGCGCTGATTTTCAGCAAAAACCTCGCGAATGACGTAATGACGTTCCCCCATGTGAAAATACAAAAATTTTGTACGAAAATGAGTGTGACTGAACCGACTAAACATGTTGAAAGTAAGTACATAGAAATAAAATAAAAATATATAATATATATTTTTATTTTATTTCTATGTACTTACTTTCAACATTTGATATTATTTTTTTTGATATTATCAAAGTCTTATTATAAACTATATACCTATGTCTGTATTTATGCGTTACATATAAAATAAAAGATACATAAACTGAGGCATAATAATCACACCGAAAATAAAATAAAATACCATGGTGTGTGTATTCCTAAATCTAATAATTATTATGTTTTATGTTTAAAATTTATTATAATAAAATTGAATCTATGGTACCTATATGCACCATGAGAATTGCGATGCCATGGCGGCCATTTGCAAAGCCATGGCGTTGGCGAAAGAGAATAGTCCATATTCTCTCAATAAAAAGAATATGGACAAAACTCTTAACAATGCAAAGATAAAATTAGTGAGGGAAGTCAATTTTCTAGGTATCCATTTAGATGATTTGCTTAGTTGGAAAAAAGAACTAGCACACATTGACTCTACTATTCTTATTCATATCTAATCTGCCCACCAGGTTACTTTATTGATATGGAATCCATCATTAAAACAATCCTTCTGTTCTTGCAATCACATTTAAATTTATTACGTATTAAGAACACATGTAGTACTAAACATGCTAAAAGTTTCCAAACAAAACTCACTTATAAAATAAATCATCTCCACAATACTACTCTCTAAATGACACTAACATGAAATTTTTTCTCATACACATTGTCAAAACAATAAGCTCCAAATTTGAATACTACTTGCTTTTAAAAAACATAGACTAACTTTATGGACAATATTAAAAATCACCTACAACATCCCCTCTGAATTTTATATTGTCTCAAATAAAATTAAAACCAACCTGTATTTAACTTTAACATATTTTCCTAGAACATCCCATATATAACTTCAACATTGAACACATAATTAATACAAAAATAAAACCCATACTAGTATTCCCTACCTCTCATAACATTCTACATAGTATATTAATCCACCCCCTTAAAAATTAATTTCAAATTAACTATCAAGACAACCTTAATACTATAACTAAAACCTAAATTTCAAATAAATTCCAAAACCTTATCTCTACAAGATATAACATCTAACACCTATCATAATTAACTAATTATCAACTAAATTCACTTCATTAAAGTCCACATCAAATTCACTGATCACTCACAACATGCTTTCTTAAACGTAAAAACTTAGTTCTGTCTAATCCTTTTGTCAAAACATCTGCAATATTAGAATTGGTTGGACAATAGAAAATTTCAATTAAATTTTGATCTATCTTTTCTTTAATAAAATGATATTTCACATCAATATGTTTGCTTCTCCGATTTAAAATTCCGTTTTTAATTAAAACAATAGCTGACTGATTATCAACAAATAATTGTGTTTTTGGTGTATGACCTGTAATCTCTCTAATCAAACTTTGAACATAAAGTAAATCTTTGATACATTCTGCGGCAGAGATGTATTCTGCTTCCGTACTGGAGAGAGCGGTGATGGACTGTTTACGCGAGCACCAATGTATAGGACCACCACTGTACAACACTACAAAGTCAGTCGTACTTTTCCTAGTATCAGGATCACCAGCGAAGTCTGCATCACAATACGCTGTCAAAACTAAACTATTACCACGTAAATATTCAATACCAGAAGATATAGAGCTCTTAAGGTATCTGAAGAGATTTTTAATATTAGCGTAATCATTTAAATTTGGACACTCTTGATGTCTACTACAATAACCAACATGAAAAGAAACATCTGGTCTAGTTTTGTTTAACAAGTATAGTAAAGACCCTATCAACTGCCTATAACTATGCACATCATTACTATCACCCTTTCCCTCTTGATGTGTATCGACTAAAATATTCGGAAATATAGTTTCTTTTAAGTCACTAAATCCAAATTTATTTAACATTTGATCAATGTAAGATTCCTGATAAATTTTCAAATAATTTTCTCCAACCTGTATATCAAGACCGATAAACTTCTCGACTTTATCAAATTTTCTAATTTCAAATTCTTTTTGCATTCAATGCTTTTGTGACCATTTTTAAGACACTTGAAGCATGTAATAAAGTTGTTGTTCTTCAAACTTTTGGACCCTTCAACTTGTCCATTTCTGCAGAATTTTGCAATGTGTCCTTTTTTGCCACAATTATTACATACTTTTATTGTTAAAAATGTATCACAATTTTCTTTATTTTCTAAATTTTTATTTTCCGTTTCTGTCATTTTTAGTTCTAATTGTATCCTTGAAATAAGATTTATCAATGTTTTCTCTTCTCTTACAGTTGATTCCCATGCTGTTCTAAAACTTTTTAATTCTTTAGGTAAAATACACAAAATTTTTGATACAATTTCCGTATCAGATAAATTCATCGCAGTACTCTTGATTGAGGTAACTATGTTCATTAGGTCTCCAATATCTTCTAATAAATCTATTTTCTCGAAATATAATTGTAAAAGTCTTGTAGTAAATGACATCTTTGTGTCTCAATTTGTCCTAAAAATATTTGATCCAATGTGTCTAAAATTTCTTTTGCATTTTCACAGTCAATTATACGCCCAACATATGTAGGGTTCACCGAATTAATTATAATAAATCTTGCTTTTGCATCTTTGCAAATAAATTCTTCTTTTATTTTCTTTCTCCTGTCAAAACACTTGACGCGCGAACTAACTTTCCGTGATTTTATTCCGTTTTTACCGGTAAAATGTCGAAATTCAACGTTGAAACCGCTTTTAACGATTTGTCGAAGAAAGTTGCAGCGTTGACAGCAAAAATTGCGACTCAAACAGCTGTAATGGAGTCGCAGAACAAGATAATTGAAGATTATCAGCGTAAGATCGATAATTACTTCGTCACTATTAACGAACAAACGAGGGTACTAGCAGATTTGTGCACCAAAATTGAGAAACTCGATGTTCAAGTTACAAAACAATCTTCGAAGAGGGAGATGGATAAACCCGTCGTGGTAGTAGATATACAGCGGCCAAGGGAGACAAACATTGCGTTTAAAGCGAAGGAACCGCAAAAGAAGGAGATGGAACGAGCGCGCCGAGCCACCGTGCGTGAGCGGACTAAGGCGGCTTCCATACCGCATAAGACGAGCGAGAGTTTATCCGAAGCCGCAGAGCTATACCTGGAAGAAAATGTTACGTCGGAGGAATGGAAAATAGTTAATAATAACAAAAAGCGAACTAACCAAGGTAATAATGTCGTACAAAAAGGAGGGAATGCGCAAATTTCCACGCTTCAAGCAATTCAGAAGAAGAAGTTCTTGCATGTCTGGTCGTTGCATCCAGACACTACTGAAAAAGCAATAAGCGATCACGTTGCGGCAATCTGTGGATCAACCGATGTTAAAGTTGAGAAAATTATTCCGAAAACTGCTAGGGACTATGCATCGTTCATGGTTGGAGTAACGGAATCACTTTTTGATAAAATAAACAATGTTGATAGTTGGCCAGTAAATGCGCAGTTTAACCAATGGGTGTGGTTTCGAAACTCCCGTAAACCATCTAAAGGCAGTCAAGGCCAGAAATGAGTACATCCAAGTGTACTATCAGAACGTAAGAGGATTGCGGACGAAAACAAAAACTTTCCTTAATAATGTTTTAGCATCGACTTATGACCTTTTTGCAATTACGGAATCAGGTCTCAATAATGGAATTCATGATGGAGAACTAATTCCAACGGATTACAACATATTACGATGTGATCGAGCGGACGGGCGAAAACAAGGAGGAGTATTTTTAGCGGCTTCGCCGAGTTTTGGGTTGAATCGCGTTTCTATTGGCAACGTGGACAAGGCCTTATTTGAGATCGTGTGTGTGACAGTTCATCGCCGAAACCATTTTTTGTTCTTCTGTTGTGTTGTTTACATTCCGCCAAAATGTGAAGCTAATGAATATATGCAATTATTTCATATATTGGAGAATGTTTGTGTTAGATATGATAAAGTTTTATTATTGGGTGATTTCAATATGCCTTCTGCGACCGTGGAAGTTCAAAGTTACCTGGATTACTTTATTGCATACTGTGGATTTCGGCAGGTAAATGATTTGGTTAATATTAATAACCGTACTTTAGATTTGGTACTATCAACGTTTGAGATGAGTGACTTAGGGGTACAACTTTCTGAGGAACCGTTAGTTAATATTGATGCTCAACACCCGCCGCTGGTCATTAGCGCCAAGCTTTCTGATCGGAAACTAGAGGGTAGCATGGCACTTTCTAGGAATGTTGGGTATAGTGTCTCAGTACTTAATAAAAACAGATGGAATTTCAATAAAGCAGATTTCCTAAGATTATATCATTCTTTTATGTTATTAGATTGGGAACTGTTGTTTGAAATTCATAACTCAGAGATGGCTTTAAATTACTTTTATAAAATAATAAATGAGGTCCTGGACCAGTGACTTAGTCTTAGAAGTGAGATGACTTAAAGTTATTTTTATCTGTTAAAGACGAGGCAGATTGTAATCGGCTCCAGTCAGACATTAACAGGGTAGTCCAATGGAGCAAAACTAATAAACTCAATTTTAATGTTAACAAGTGCTGTGTGATGAGTTACAGCCGTGCGCGTGCTCCATTGCATTATCAGTACGAGATGGACACGGAGGTAATGCCGCGCGTCACACAGGTGCGGGACCTGGGCGTGCAGATGGTGCCGGAGTTGACGTTCCGCAAACATATAGTGGAGGTGTGCGGCAGGGCTTTCAGAAATCTCGGTTTCATTTTGAGACAATGTTAGGATTTTAGCGATACGGCGGCTGTAAAAGTTTTGTATAATGCACTGGTACGGAGCCACCTAGAAACAAGTGCTATTATTTGGAATCCTCATGAGGGAAAGTACAGCCTCATGTTGGAAAAAATACAAAACAAGTTTACCAGGTTTCTGTATATGAAAGAATATGGGGTAAACCCCATATTAACCCCTTTTTATCCCCTCATGTACCCGAGTCTGTTCGTGCTGGGCATGGTTGGCATTACTAGGCTGGCAGTTAGAAGAGATGTTGCGCTAGTCAAGTATGTGGCTAGCGTACTGCTAGGTTTGTTGCACCACCCAGAGGTGTTGGAGGCGCTGCGGCTGTGCGCGCCGGATGGGTGCGTGGGCGCGCGCCGCCGCCCCGCTCTGTTAGACGTACCGTTGGCTAGGACTAACTTACTTAAGTTTACCCCTATGACGCGAGCCATACGTTTGATAAATGCTATAACGTTATCGGAAGATATATTTTGCCAAAACCTGCCGAGATTCATCAAAGTAGCGCAAAATGTAATGGAAAAAGGTCTGACCATTTAAATAATGATAAAATGTTGGAATGTCTTGTGATGTATTATATAAATTGTATTGTAATGTTTTATATGTAATTTATAACATCGCATTGGAATTGTCTGTAAAGGTGTTATAATAATTCATGAATAAATAAATAAATAAATTTTTTGTTCATTATCTAAGCCTTGTACAACGGAATTTAAGCCTTTCGATAATAATTGTAGTTTTAATTTCTTTTTCCAAATAGTGTAGTTTGTATCTTTATCTAATTTTGACAGTTCCTCTGTCATTTTTTTTTCATAGAATTATTTCATGTTATTAAAATTAATTATCGAATACCAGATGTTTTCCTGGATGATCCATCTTCATCCAATCCTGCATGGCAAGGGGCCCATAACCTCTTATTCATATCTAATCTGCCCACCAGGTTACTTTATTGATATGGAATCCATCATTAAAACAATCCTTCTGTTCTTGCAATCACATTTAAATTTATTACGTATTAAGAACACATGTAGTACTAAACATGCTAAAAGTTTCCAAACATAACTCACTTATAAAATAAATCATCTCCACAATACAACTCTCTAAATGACACTAACATGAAAATTTTTCTCATACACATTGTCAAAACAATAAGCTCCAAATTTGAATACTACTTGCTTTTAAAAAAACATAGACTAACTTTATGGACAATATTAAAAATCACCTACAACAACTATATCATCTGCGTGTTATGCGTTGAGGGGAAAAGCTACAGTTATAATTCTCAGCGAGCCTTCATTCTCCAAAAAAGAGCAATCGATCTCATTTTCAGCATTTACATATACTAACGTTGCTCAGCTTATACATACTTGTGTTGTTTGTTAATTTTAAAAAAATATGTCCATGAATACGAATCTGGGGAAGAAAGAATAGCCAGGGAAAACACTTATAGAAAGGATTTTAAAAATAAAGTTGTACCTAATTTCAACATCGTCAAGCATAGCCCTCATTACCAAGCTGTCATCATCATCATCATATCAGCCGAAAGACGTCCACTGCTGGACATAGGCCTCCCCCAAGCGTCGCCACATTGACCGGTCCCGTGCGTCTCGCAACCAGCGTATTCCCGCAACCTTCACCAGGTCATCGGTCCACCTGGTAGGAGGCCTTCCAACGCAACGTCTTCCGGTTCGCGGTCGCCACTCCAGAACCCTTCTGCCCCATCGGCCATCCGTTCTGCGAGCAATGTGCCCTGCCCACTGCCACTTAAGTTTGGCAATTCTTTGGGCTATGTCGGTAACCTTGGTTCTCTTGCGGATCTCTACATTTCTGATTCGATCACGCAAGGAAATTCCGAGCATAGCCCTCTCCATTGCCCTTTGAGTGACTGTAAGTTTTCTGATGAGGCCCATTGTAAGCAACCACGTCTCAGAGCCATATGTCATCACTGGCAACACACACTGGTCATAGACTTTCGTCTTGAGACACTGTGGTAAGTTGGACGAGAAGATACCGCGCAACTTCCCGAACGCTGCCCAGCCGAGTCGGATTCGACGGTTGATCTCTTTCTCGAAGTTGGCCCTACCCAACTGGATCGTTTGTCCCAGGTAGACATAGTCGCCCACAACTTCGAGTGTAGAGTCTCCTACCTTGATAGGAGTGGGTGCAACATGGGCATTCAACATCACCTTGGTTTTGTCCATGTTCATTCTAAGACCCACTCTTCCGGAAGCTCTACTGAGGTCATCGAGCATTGTACTGAGGTCCTCCATGGTCTCAGCCATAACCACTATATCGTCAGCAAACCGAAGGTGAGTGATGTACTCGCCATTGACGTTGATGCCTAGACCTCTCCAGTCCAGAACCTTGAAGACATCCTCCAGTGCAGCGGTAAACAGCTTCGGAGATATGACGTCTCCTTGTCTCACACCTCGCTGCAAAAGGACTGGTTCCGAGGTCTGATCCTGAAGTCGAACTGACATGGTGGCGTTTTTGTATAAACACTTCAACACTTCGATGTACCGGTAGTCAATTTGGCACCGTTGGAGAGACTGCAGTACAGCCCAAGTCTCGATCGAATCGAAGGCTTTCTCGTAGTCCACAAACGCTAAACAGAGAGGCAGGTTGTACTCTTCGGTCTTCTGTATAACCTGCCGCAGCGTATGTATGTGGTCTACGGTGCTGAAGCCTTTACGGAATCCGGCTTGTTCGGGAGGCTGGAAATCGTCAAACCTGCGCGCGAGACGATTCGTGATGACTCTTGAAAACAGCTTGTAGACATGGCTAAGAAGTGTGATGGGCCTATAGTTCTTCAGTAAGGCATTGTCACCCTTCTTGAAGAAGAGTACCACCACACCCCTGCACCATGCCTGTGGCGTTTCCCCTTCGAGTATGACGGAATCAAACAGCTTCTGAAGGGCCTTAAGGATTGGTTTTCCACCCGCCTTCAGGAGTTCGGCCGTAATTCCGTCGTCACCCGGTGCCTTGTTGTTCTTAAGCTGTTTCAGAGCCATCCTAATCTCATACAGGCTGACGTCCGGAATGTCTTCGGTATAGTGTCGGGTCAATCTAGCTCTAGGGTCATTCGCTAGATTCGCGACGGGTTTACTGGTTGACGTGTACAGCTGCCCATAGAATCTCTCGATCTCCCTCAGAAGCTCTGGTTTGGCGGAAACGATCCTGCCATCATCGGTCTTCAGTTTCGTGAGCTGGCTCTGCCCTATAGACAGATCTCTTGCAAAGAGTATTATATTTCAAGAGTATTATATACCGGTATTTCACCGCATCGTCTGAAGACTGCAGGATCATCTCACGCCTCTCCTTCATTAGCTTGAGAGTAGGATCAGAGAGTTTTTTGTTCCTATCTGTACGGCGGGTCTTGAAAAACTTAGACCCGACCGTATGGACAGCTTCCACGAACCCATCGCTGTAATCGTCCACGGAGCTTCCTAGGCACTCGAAACGATTCTGGAGTTCGAGCTGAAAGTTCTCGGGGTTTTGGACCTGGATCTGTGCTGGGCGGAGCGTGGACTTCACCAGTCGAGACCTTTCAAGTTTAACATTAATGTTCAATGTGCCTCTTACCATGCGGTGATCGCTCCCGGTTTTCACCGAATTGATCACAGAGACATCATTGAACACTTGCTTCTTGGTTGACATGATGAAGTCGATCTCGTTTTTAGTTGCACCATCGGGGCTTTGCCAGGTCCACTTCCTGTGCTCACGCTTTCTGAAGAAGGAGTTCATCATGTAGAGGCCCTCCTTCTCCATAAAACTGGCCAGTAGGTGACCCCGGTGGTTCCGGCGTCCAACTCCAAATTGCCCCACTTGCAGCTCATCCACGTCTCGTTTGCCCAGTTTTGCGTTGAAGTCCCCCATGACAACGGTGAAGTGAGTTTTGAAACCATGCATGGCTCTAGAGATATCCTCATACATGGTCTCTACCTCGTCGTCGGGGTGTGCCGAGGTCGAGGCGTAGACCTGTATGACCTTCAGCGAATATCTTGCGGATATTCTGAGTATAAGGTACGCCACCCTGGTCGACACACTCTCGATCTTCACCACGTTGTTCACAAGGAACTTGTGGACGATAAACCCGACACCACCCTGGGACTGTCGGTCACCCTCTCGGAAATAGAGCAGGTTACCGGATTTGAGGATTATCGAGTCCTCCCCCTCTCTTCGGACTTCCGATAACCCTATAATACTCCATCGCAACCTACTCAATTCTTCCTCCAGTTCGGCTATCTTCTCGTCGGTCCGGAGTGTTCGCGTGTTATATGTTCCCAGGTCCAGTCGTCGGTGTTTATTGGGGTAGCCGGGTCCACTCCGGGGATTCTTAGCACCCCTTGCCACGCCATCGCCTCGACCGCTACCGTAGCCGAGGGTAGACGGGCTGCCGGGCACTCGGGGCCGTTTTTTCTTTGTGCTGATCATAAGGATTGGGGGGTTTTGCCATAATCGCCACGCTTGGCAGGCGGGTTGGCGATCGCAGTTTGTTGATAAAGTGCACAGAGAACGCTGCTGCCCATTCTCTAGTGTGTCCCTTAGTCGCCTCTTACGACACCCACGGGAAGATATGGGATGGTGAAATTCTTTACGTCCGTCACCATACGGAACACGTCCGTCACCATACGGAACCAAGCTGTACAAATATTTAATAGATTGCCGGCGGATTTAATTTTTTTTTTATAAACTAGCTCTTTTAAGGCTAATCTAAAAGCATTTCTGTTGGATAGAAACTTGTACTCAATAGAAGAATTGTAATTAAGTAATAATATTGAAATGTTCTTTTTAAAAAAAAGCTATTTATTGTTATTGTTTTTAGTTGGTCATGTTTTCTTTCTTCTTTATTTTTAATTTTATGTGCATGGACGACGAATAACAAACTGTGACTGTTCTTAAATGACCAGGACTAGGCTGATAAAAATTTCGTTTTTCCTAAACTGCCCTAGATTTAGAGTAAAAGGTCGGCTACTTCTGAAGAAGTAGAATCTGTGCCCCATCCAGCCGCACAAATTTGTAAGGTTCGACTTCATAGCCCCAAAAACGCCCATCCCGCCATCATTTCCTAGGTGTAATAGCTGGTAAGAAGAAATAATGAAACAAACTTCCCAGCACACTTTTCTATCTGTTAGCCATAAGGACTATATTAATAAAACAATAGTGATGTATGAAGTTAATTAGACAAAGCGGTTGCAAAGTGCATTATATACCTAACGGAAGGTCAGGGGAAGGAACGCTACGCTTGCTTTGAGTAATATAATACTTTGAATTACGTTAATGAGTTCCTCGACAATAGTCTAGATTCCCATTCAAGTGACGTGCGAACGCCTTTCAGCTGCAGGCACGTCGTAACGTGTACTGCCGGGCCTAGACTGCTGGTTCTAGAGAGAATCTGCTGCGGCTCCAAGAGTACAAGCTCCCTATGCTCTAGCATGCCTTGCCCAGTCCTAAGACAGTGGTCAGTTTTGTGCCTAATTGCCTCTGCCATTTGAGCGAAACATGCTACCAGAATTATTGGACGCGCGCTATGGTAAATAGCTCTCCCTCGACATAACACCCTTTACAAAGACAATATAAAAATAATGCAAGCGTATCGTAGACTCAGTCTGTAGCAGAACTTATTGCGAAAGATACTTGCTGTACGTCGGAGCGGATTTATTCGTCGCTTCTCATTTCCTTAATCTGCCCATTGCGTGGATTTTCGGGGCCGCTAGGAGCGGCAGCCATCCAATATCGTGTCTCGCTAAATAGTGACGATTTAGTATTGCCTTTACAAATTGGCTTGGAGTGGTTTTAACGAGACACGTTCCCTAGACGTCATTAGACGATGTAATTTGGGGTTCTTAGTGAATTCTACCGTATGAAGCCTACCCCATCTCCCTGGATCTGAGCGACAGCAAGTATTAAGCGAAGTGTTCTGAGCTAGACCTTCTATAGGAAACAGTATATTTTAACAACTAACATTTGTTGTCCTACGTGCCCAATTAAGAGCGGCCATATTTAGCCTATTTTATAGAAATGAATATTAGCGGTTCCGCCTTCCATGTATGTAATGTCAGTTATTGCTCAATAAAGGCCCTTAATCAAATGAGTAATTGTTTAGTGTATAAATGATGAATTAGGGTATGATAGTGTGAAAGAAGACTTCACCGCTTCCCTAGACCAAATGCTAGTGACAAATATCTGCCAAGGTGTGGATTAGGAAATAAATACAATGTCACGCCAGAACCAAAAGGTACATTAGTGATTTGTTCCTACCTATGTAATATAATGATTAAAACTTACCAAACATACCGGCACTCACTCACTCACAATATTAATACGGGGTTAGACTAATTATAATTAATTTAATAATTTAATTCGTTACACGATATCTACCACGATACAACTTTTGATTATTGGTTCCATAGCCACTCTTCATCTTTCGTCCTTCCTCTTTCAATGCCTAGCGTCAAGTCCCGACTTCTCGCGCCTCTCAAAACCGACTGCCCATTCTTCGCCAACCTTTTTGCCTTCATCGCCTCGCCTAAGTGGTTTCCGCTTGCCGGCCGGGCCGGGTCCGTGTAGATACACTTTTATTGTTAACACATGGTCCATAGTTTTTGTAGAGAGTCTCGGTTCTTAAGTCCCTATTCCTGTGCTTTTGACCACTTTGGTTTTGTTAAAGGTCCATTATCGCTTCACTATTTTTAAAATGAATAGAATTTCATAGTTTATGAGGTTGCCTGTCAGACCATAATTTAAACCCGAAGGTCCTTGTCTCTAAGTATTCGCCACATCTGGCCGGCAATGCGCAGTTTTAAATATTATAATATAGAGATAAATGACGTGTAGTCACAAAACGTAATGACGAATGTAATGTAATGTTAAGTAATGTATCAAACACAATGTAAACTGTTCCTGATAAATAAATAAATCGGGTTGCTTGGAGTTCGTGCTATAGAGTCAACGTAGGTATAGGTTCAAATTCAAATTCAAAACGTTTATTGCGAACTAAGTGTATAATGTAACTTAACTAACCGTAACTTACCGGTTATATATGAGGGTAGAAGAAAAAATAACTGTCAACATCGTCTTCGAAATCTTTTCGTCAAATAAATAGAAATACGTAAAGTTAAAGTGCAATTTATCTTGGAAAACTACGATCAGTGTTCAAAAGTTAAGGGAAAACTGGAGTTTATAGAAATAAATAATAAATAGAGCAAAAAAAAACCAGTGGTAAAAACTATCAACAACTTTACTAAGTGTAATTACGGTTGCCAACGTATTAACAGTGAAACAGAAAAACATTAACGCGAATAAACTTCGTACGCAATCCAGTGAAATACTTAACCGAAAAGAATACTTTTATTCTCAAAAAAATCCAAGTCACGTCGATTGAAGTTCTTAGAAGGTCCGCAAGGGGTCACTACTGGTATCATAAACAAACGTCAACAAAAAACTTTGTTATTCTTGAAAAAGATGGAGCAAGTTATGGCAGCACTTCTTTTAATTCAAAAGGATCTTGTGGATCAGAAAAAAATGATTTTTAAAAGCGGAGAAGATGTGGCGGAAAAAGTAACGTCAAAGATAAACAATATCTTAGAAGAAAAAATTAATATTTTCGAAGAAAAACACGAAATGCTTAAGTCTTGAGTGGACAGCCAAGAACAAAGACTATACTACTTAGAAAAGCAAGCAAGACAACGCAACCTTGTATTTTTTGGTTTGGAGGAACACGAAAAATGTTACTCTAATTTGGAAAGTATCATAATAGATTTTGTGAATAAACATTGCCCAATGAAAATTGACTGCAGAGACTTGCAAGCCATAAGGAGACTGGGGAAAAGAAGTGATAAGCCACGACCGGTTGTCGTTACTTTCGCAACACTTGGCCAGAAGATCGACATTCTAAAAAACAAAGGAGCTTTAAAAGACACGATGTGCTATGTAAAGGAAGACTATCCACAGTCAGTTTTGCATAAAAGAAAAGAACTACAAGTACAAATCCAAGCCGAAAGAGAGAAGGGAAACAAAGCCATAATTAAATATGATAAAGTTGTCATAGTAAAAAATACACCGACACCCGCACATACAAATGTCAACAAAAAAAGGAATCTTTCAAAGTCACCAGAGAATAACTCAAATGCTTGTACCAAACCGAGATCACAAGTAAATAAAAAGAATAAAACCCTAGCCTCCCACATAGCTCAAAGGTCTTCTAGCTTTTCGGAAGGTGCAGTAAAACCCGGAATGCTTTTGAATTGCCTAGTAAAAAAAAACGGTTATATCAAGGCCACTCAAGACAACACCAAGAACGCATAGCAACGAACACACCAGCCCCTCCCAAAGAAATATAATATACAATTAAAAGAAAAAGTATCACATGAAAAACGTCTTCCAAGCCGGCTGGTCACCGTGGAAGAGTATGACCAAAACCCTCCAAAGAAAACCGCAGAAGAATGGGACAAGAATAAAAAAAGAAAACATAAAAGATTCGAAAGTAGCTCAAGAGATAGAAAAATAGATATCTTCGGAGGAGGCCTGTACCCGTCCTTAGGGGTTCTTGTAGACAGGAGATATAATAATACAAATAGAGTAGAATCGAATAAGAATATATATTGTAACTACTGCTATCACAAAAACAAAACAACTAACATATCATAACAAAACAACTAAAATAACTTAATATAACCTAACATAACATATCAAAATATTTTATTGCTTTTTATAAGTCTACACTTAAATAATTACTAGATGCAAGAAAGATTAAGTTATAAGTAGTATCACAGATAATATAATACTAACATAGTAGTATAAAGTAAAGAGTAGTTTATGTAAACATTAAAATATAGAACAATAAGTACATAAGATATAGATTTAAGTTATTTAATGTAAAAGATCTACAGGAAATAAAAGGCTTTTTTATTTTATTTTATTTATTTAAGTGTATAATGTTGGTGTTATGTTATGTTAGTACTTATGACTTAGCAGCCTTTTACAAGCATTGCAATTATCATTCTCCTGTCCTTTTCATCCTAAATTAGCATGCTAAATTTTGGATTAGGTATAGTTTTAGCCTTTTTTGGAATATTATTTCTGATTTTTCAGTTTTAAACGTGTTGGGCAACTTAATATATATTTGTCGGGTTTAGTGGGTTTAGTCAATAGTACGGACGTCAAAACAATTCGCAAGCACGCCATCTGGCGGCAAAGCAAGAACAACTACGCATTGGCATGCTTTTTATAAGCGGTTGCGTGGTGGGGAAGAAGGCAGTTGAGTACTGACAGCCTAGCTTATAGCTAACACGTCGTAAAATCAGTGTCGATCCGTAATATTAGTAAGCAAGAATGTAACTTATGTCTACTTGAATATACTCAGTGTATCGAATAATTTGTGTGATTTCATTTTCACGATTCTACCCAACGACCTGCCCACACACGATGTCTTAACCTAAGGGAATACATCCTGACTTCCTGATGGTTTGCATCTATCGGCCAGCCTTGATGCGACATCAGAATTGGGATTCAGTCATGCTAATGAGATCACACGTAAAAACAAAGCTAGTGAAAGTGGCGGTTACATTCTTGCAAAAAAATCGCGGTGTCAGTTGCAACTACCCTCGCAAAAAGGAATAATTAAAAAAAAACAGTCAGGAACGGAGCAACAAGGCGGCTAGCAACAACCAAGGAGCTGGACAGGTCAAGGAGGAGCGTGTGGACGTGTAGAAAGATCCACACACACTGATCTTTATGCCAATCTGGTGAGTCGTTTTCATTTTGTTATGACTATGGCCAAGAGTTTTCATTATTCAAAATTCTGTGTTTTGTGTACGGTATGGCGGTCAGTGGATCGTCTGAGTGGTCCGTGTCAGGTCATAATTTCATGTTAGTTATCGATGGTCAAGTTTTGGTATTGTTGAAGAGTTCTTATTTTACTATCACTGGAAATAACCCTTGACTGGCCTTGGCTGACTATTATTGTTTGGCAGTTAGAACGATATGGTGACAGCGACGTACCTACCTTACATTTTAGTCTGTAAATTATGATAATTCCAAATGAAATACTTTGATTAGAATTGTAATGCGATAGTTTTGTCTAGTGAGAGGTGAGAGGCATGTAAGTTTGAGAAGAGGCCTAATATTCTTCTTTTCGAATCGGAGGGCTAAACTACACCTAGGCACTTAGGGCAACCACATATTACAGAAGGTTCATGTTTTGGACAGGAACTCTGCACTCAAATTCGGTGTCCATAATAACCTATTTGGCCATGCCGGTTTAGGTAACTACTACTACTAGAAGCTCGTGGCTAAATAATAACAGCCGCACTGGTCGATCATCAAGGTTAAGCAACGCTTGACGAGGTCGGTCCGTAGATGGGTGACCATTTCAACATACCAGGTTTCCTCCGTGCCTCGGAAAGCACGTTAAGCCGTTGGTCCCGGCTGTCATTTGAAGATCTTTGACAGTCGTTACGGGTAGTCGGAAGCCTGAGATCTGACACCGGTCTTGCAAAGAGGTACCGTGTTACCCAGTACCTCAGATAGGCGGTCGCTCCATGTAGGGCACTGGTGCTCGGCTGAGTCCGGTGGGACTGCAGGCCGACCCCAGTATGGTTGGGGGAAGGCTAGGCAGATTGATTAGTTTAGGTTACTACACCGGTGCATCGGTTAATTTCCATCAAAGCTGAGTAAAGCTAAGATAACTGTGTGAACATATACTCTCGTAATATTTTTCACGTTTCAGATACATATTGCGTCGCAGTGGAGCCTCTGCTGCAGGCTCAAATGCTGAATGCGAAGGTTGACCTGAGAGGTTAAGACCGACGGCAGGCTAGCAGTTCGCAGGTCATAGTCGAACGTTACGAGCGCGGTGAGTCGCTTCCTTGTTATTTCGATAGTGAGGTCGAAGGTTCTCTAGTGAAGAGATGCTAGTTTAGTTTTCATGTTAGACCATTGAATTGGTCGTAGTTATATCTTGCACTATCACTAAGTAATTGAGACACACTTAGTAAAAAGCAAGTAGCTAATGAGTTTCCTATTGGCTAGTTAGTACTTTCCTAGTTTCAATATTAGGTTTAGTACGAACCTTAGGATGAGATATCCCATATGAAGGAGTTGAGATATCGTAAATGACTGAATAACTAGTAATTTTCAGTGGCAAAGCGAGTTGGTAATGTCGTGGGGTAACGAAGTTGTATCGAGTTTGTAACGGTACTGGTCATTTACCTGTACTCAGAAAAGATCTTGTTGCGTTACGACTTACACAGCCGTCTTCAGATCTGAATTCACTTGCTTACTTTCAAATTAATATTATGATAGCACAAGATCTCGCAATCGTTTTCCTTACATGAAAACTGAGTAAGTGAGCAATAGTAAAGGGTTACTGTTGATAATCTGATTTTAACGATATTGATCAGAGTTATTCGTGAAGTCCCTTCACACGAGCTATTAAGAAGCAAATATTATCAGGTCGGTATTCGGTATGTTCCAAGATCATTGAGTTAAAAGCGCGAATCTTGTGAGAAGGATCCCCGATCACCAAGTTTCTTGAGAATCGACGTCATAGTTGATGACAGTAGTGAAACCAAATCTGATTAACATTTCTGCTCATTAGAAAAATTCTGGACCGCACCTCATGCGTAACATGTGGCGATGGGTCTACGAAGAGGTTTCATGAGTTGAGTATGCATTGCCTTTGAATTATGGTAAAGAATAACAGAATTGTTACAATTACTTTGTTTAGTTGAACTTGTTGATCGTCGGACCTTTTTTTCTAATGAATAGTGTTGTGTGGGAATATCTAGTACGAAAACTAAATAGGCCCTGTATTAAGTCCGCGATAGGTGATTATGACAGGATGGTGAGCGTTATACAACGAAAGCTTTAAATAGGTACGCTTAGGACCTACAAGTATGCACACTGTAGGTTAAGGAAGATGCCAGCGGGCTATGTACCAGTCGATGTTGATGTCAAAAGGAATTTGATAATGATGAGCAAGATTAAGGTGTCGAGTAATTAAGTCTATCAGCCATAGTATGTTTGACCGTACCAGTGGATTCTGGCGGAGGTCGAGGTCTAGAGACCGTTGTGTGAGAGCAATATAATTGCTAGTCGGCTATAGAGCCGTGGCGTTATAGGTTTTACTCGAGAGTTTCTGTAAGCTTGGCAGTTTTTGCTGCAGAATAAGTTTTAAAGTTTGTTTGGAATGACTGTGGTACATGGCCCAGGGTAACGGTTTAGTTAAAGAGTAGGGTTCTAAAATCTTTATTTTCACGAACTGAATAGTCTAGTTGGGTCAGGAGTAGCCGAGCGTTGTGTGGCAACTGTGAGCCTGAGTGGCGGGTGTTGGCCTGAGTGGCAACTGTTGGCCTGTGTGGCAACTGTTGGCCTGTGTGGCAACTTTTGGCCTGTGTGGCAACTTTTGGCCTGTGTGGCAACTGTTGGACTGTGTGGCAACTGTTGGTCTTTATGGCAACGGAAGGCCTGTATGGCAACAGTTTGACATTATGTCTGGCGTGAAAATTCATGTTTATGTTAGGAACCTTACAGAAAGTTCCTATTGAGTCATGAGGTTAAAATAAAGTAAACTTGCAGTCATGCGTTTGGTGAGGTCACCATGATAATTTTGATGACGTTCAAATCGTCAAGCCCTTTACGAAAATTGAAATAATTTTGTTTTTCTAATTTTTATTACTTTGCGTAGATCGTCTTAGTAAGACACACAGGGCTCAAGTACCAATTGAGATTGTAGATGAAGTAGATAATGAATTGACATAACATAGGACAGACTAAATCTCTGTGTGAACGGGTTTAGAGTTCAGAGAGTTGAGTTGACTCGACATCGTGGAGATGTGCGAGTAGAGCAATTGTGATTGCTAAGAGAGCTATGAAATAGCTAAGAGACCTATGAGATAGCTGGGAGAGCTTTGTGATGGCTAAAGATTGTGAATAAGATACCTTTTTTTTTTTTTTTTTTTTTTTTTTTTTTTTTTTTTTTTTTTTTTTTTGCGTGGAGAAATGCTCATGCATACTGCACTACCACGGGGAGATAGTGCAGTTATGTGGGACTCTAACCCACTAAAACGCCACGGTGTCCTCCTGTGCCGCTTATGGCGGGAGCACGGGTACGCGTTAGCACTCACCGCGAACCCGCCGCGGCTGTCCGTCAGCGGACGGACCCTCCTCGGGGGAGTCCCCCCATCACCGGCGCACCAGAACACACTGCACGCCGTGACCACCCTAGGGACCAATCAGCACATGGGCGCTAGACGACCCCGTGTATGGCACCCTTGGTCCCCATGTGACGGGTCAAGGTCAATGGCCCCGCCACCTACCATTGTTCGGCCGCAGGGGATAGGGAGAGCGGCTAACGCAATACCGACACTCCTCCTCCCCTGCGGCCCCACCGCGTCCGCCATCAGACGGTGGCGACCCCGTCCGGGCCGCGGAAGGTAGGGAGAGCGGCGCACCGCAATACCGGCACTCCTCTCCCACCGCGGCCTCCAACCCTCAGCCGCGACATCGTATGGAACCTGGGAATCTCCATAAGACATCGCGGCCCGCCTCAGTTGCGATGTCGCCTGTTACCAAGCGGCACCGCAACCTACTAGTTGGCCGCTACGTCGTCGGCTTAATCGGCAAAAGCCCTGACGAGCGGCCCCTCCTCGGGTTCCTCTTCGCTTCACCGTGGGTGACCAAGCCACGGTTACTGAGCCCCCCCGCATCGACAAAGCGTGAACCCACCGGGGGGGGGTGAATAAGATACCTGGTGTCTTGTTTCACATTAATGACTATCAGTGGTACTTGGACTTTGTAATCACGAAGATTTGGTGCTTATTGGTACCAAATCGATGATTGAGTTGCTATTTTCTTTAAATTGGAAATAGAATTACTCTTTCCTTGCAAAGGTGAAAAGAGACATTTGAATGATCATGTTTGATTGATTCAATGTGTTTCCTCACTCACCTAGAGTATGCTTCAGGATTGGACGAGTGAATACTGTTTGGAAATTTTGTATTTCAGAAAAACATCCCTTGTATGATGGGAGACTGGCGGGTCGGAGTAGACTAAGAGGACGTGTGGTGCAACACGACATGAGACTGCATGGAGCAAGGACAAGATGATGAAGCCTGCGGGTGATAGATTTGGGGATCTGTCACCTGAGAGAGGCCCGAGAAGGCGACGTGTGTGTTCCACGCTCGCCTCTCAAGAGGAACTACGGCTTAGAGAACACCATGTGGTTTTAGTCAGTAGGAGTCTGACAGACCCCTCAGCTTTCCCCAAGGGCTGAGGACATCCATTGAGGATTTCCACATGATTCGATACACTGTTAAAACCTGACAATGAGGAACAGACGAGGACGCCTGTCTCGCAGGATGGCCGTGTCGGGTTTAGTCAATAGTACGGACGTCAAAAAAAAATCGCAAGCACGCCATCTGGCGGCAAAGCAAGAACAACTACGCATTGGCATGCTTTTTATAAGCGGTTGCGTGGTGGGGAAGAAGGCAGTTGAGTACTGACAGCCTTATAGCTATCACGTCGTAAAATCAGTGTCGATCCGTAATATTAGTAAGCAAGAATGTAACTTATGTCTACTTGAATATACTCAGTGTATCGAATAATTTGTGTGATTTCATTTTCACGATTCTACCCAACGACCTGCCCACACACGATGTCTTAACCTAAGGGAATACATCCTGACTTTCTGATGGTTTGCATCTATCGGCCAGCCTTGATGCGACATATTTTTATTGCCATATAATATGGGCTATCACTTAACATTTTAATTCTTGAGGATCGAGCGCATAACCTCTTTTTATGACGAGTGTTGAAGTTGTGCGTATCTTCTACTTTAGTGAACTTGTCGATATTTTTAAAAACAAACACGCAAATGTCAAGTATGTATATTGACGGCAGAGTTAGAATCAGATATTTTATAAAGTATGGTTTGCAGCTCTCCGTACTATCTATCTGGGCTAGAATTCTTATACACTTCTTTTGCATTATGAATAGTTCATTAACGTTAACACTATTTCGTTTTAGGCGGTAGGTGTAGAAAAAATTAAGACGCGTTTTTTTTTTCATCAGTTTTAGTAAATTAATTTTAAAATATAAATAAGTATATTTTTTAAGTTTTTAGGATTTAATTAGTTACATAAACTACCTAAACAGCTGCACATATATTGGTGAAACAATCTATGCACTATAGCAGTTAAACTATACCACCTGCCAGTCATCACCTCATCACCTGTCAAAACAAATTCGTTGAGCTGTACTTCAGTATGTCTCAGCTAGATGATATCCAGTCGGCCCAGAAGAACCTGGAGGAGTGTTTCCTGAGAAAGATGAGTGAGCTTGAGGCGCAGCTCCAGTGCGCAGGACCTGCAAAGGATACCGTGGCAAAGGTCCGAGAGGAGCTTCGGACATTCAAGGAATTGATGTTCGCTATGCTGGGACTTTTGCGGAAACAAATTACCGAGTGCTCCAGTGCAGTGGATGGATTGGAGACACGTTCGCGTAGGAAAGCGCTTATCTTCACCGGTTTTGCTGAGGCTGATAAGGAGGATTGCCGGGCTCTGGTGCTGAGCCTCATTAACAACAAGTTGGCCCTGCCTAACATTACTGCTTCATCCATCAAGGTGTGCCATAGACTTGGGGCATCCAGCCGGGGGCCCACACGCAGTCGACCTATATTGGTAAGGTTTACTAATATTGACCATAGATCTTCTGTGTGGAAGGCAAAATCAGCATTGAAGGGCAGCACGGTCACGGTTAAGGAGTTCCTGACCAGAGTTAGGCAGGCTGTGTTCAGTAAAGCGCGCTTACATTTTGGAATGCGGGCTTGCTGGACTCAAGACGGGATTATTGTCGTTCGAACCCCCGATGAATCACGGCACAAGATAACTGCGGTGGAAGAGCTCAATCCCCTGTTGACACAGTACCCTAGGAGAGCTGGGGATTCGTCTGGTGCATCGGGAGGCAGCGGTGGAGTGCGTAGTGGCTAAGGGTTTGCAGAACATAGTTATTAACTCTGATCACAATACTTGGAACGGCATAATTCACCTAGTTTACTCAACTTTTGTCGTGTACGTGTACCCGCTTACTATGTGTTTATTTACAAGTAAATCGTTATCAGTTTGGTGGTATTTGTACAGTATTTTGCTTGTATTGTTAAAAAATAATGTTTGTTTACTTTGTTTGTGTTCCGTCAATGTAGAACTAAAAGTAAATGTCATTGTCAGATTGTGATCTGTCAGTTTTGTCATAACTGTCAATTTGTAATGTCATTGTGACGTCCCATGTTGTGTTCGAAAATTTCGTTTTGTTCATTTCTTTTCTTTTTTTTTTTTTTTTTGTAACTTTTGTTTTGTTTCATACGACGCATTGCTTTGGCTGTCTTGTGTTTTTAATGCTTTGTTTCTTTTCTTGTTTTTGTTAATGTCAATTTTATATTTATGTATTAGACCGGTGCAGCTGGTGGGTGGTGAACGGATAGTGGTGTTGCACCGTTGTTGCTAAATTTCATAGTTATTTTATTTTTATTATTTATATTGTATTATGATATCTGATGACGATTCTTTTCACTCTGCTAATGATTCCTTCAACTCATCCGCTAATGCAAGTTTTCGTTCCCTGACTGACACACCTCGTGACATTTTGCGTCGGCGCTTCAGCCAACAAAACTGTCACTTGTTTAATGTTTGCCACATCAACGCCCAAAGTGTGCCAAGTCACTACAGTGATCTGTATAACACCTTTTCCGACGCCAATGTCCACGCCGTCCTGGTTTCTGAGAGTTGGCTCAAACCTCATCTTCTCTCTACCACCTACCCTCTTCCCGGTTTCATTCTTATCCGCAACGATAGAATTGGAAGGGGAGGGGGTGGTGTTGCTATCTATCTTCGCAGCGATTTTCCTTACAAAGTCCTTGCCTCATCTCCTTCAAACTATAGTGCTTCCGCTGAGTATCTCTTTCTGGAGGTTTACGTCAAAGGAGTCAAGACCTTACTAGGAGTTGTCTACTGTCCGCCCGCCGTTGATTACTTTTCCAACTTGGAATTGGCGCTTGAATCTGTAGGGTCAGAGTATGCACATTGTATAATCATGGGAGATTTTAACACTGACCTATCTCGTCCAGCCCCTCGTTCCCGTAAACTCCTTCATATCGTCGAGTCCGTAAGTCTCCATGTCCTTCCTCTGCAACCTACTTACCTCTATGTCTCGGGTGATGATACTTGGCTTGACTTAATCCTCACGTCCACTCCCTCCCTTATTTCCTCTCATGGCCAGTGTCCAGCGCCTGGCTTTTCCAATCACGACCTCATATTCCTCTCTTATACCCTAAAACCACCCAAAGTTCCCCCTAAAGTTCTGCACATGCGTTGTTTTGCCCGCATGGATATTGTAAAACTGCGTCAGGATGCGTCTGAATTGGACTGGGACAACCTTGCTGCGGCAACGACTGTAGACGATAAGCTGGGTTTGTTTAATCGGACGGTCCTTGCACTCTACGACAGACACGCTCCTGTCAAGAGGGTTAAACTCAGGCGTCCACCTGCTCCTTGGATGACGACAGGGGTTCGTATGGCGATGAGGCGCAGGGATCGGGCCTTTAGAAAATTTAAAAAGGATTGCAGTGTTGAAAACAGGAATCTGTTCAAAAATGCAAGAAATCGGTGTAATCAGGTGATACGTAATGCCAAACGCCGCCATATTCTCGAAAACATATCTTCTTCTTCTCCGGCTGATATCTGGAAATTCCTTGGAACTCTTGGTATCGGTAGGTCACGTCATGAGGATTTTCCTAAGACAATTGGTTTGGATGATATCAACCGTCACTTTACTACAACCTGCCATTTGGGCTCCCAAATGTTGTCTCAGACGGTTGATTATATTACTGGCCTACCTGGTCCTATTATAGAACAGTTCCACTTTTCTCCGGTCACCTTGGATGAAATCAGAAAAATTATCCTATCCATTAAATCCAAAGCCGTGGGTTTTGACGGCATCAGTCGTTATATGGTCACCCTAATCCTCGACTTTCTTCTTCCCCCAATTACCCACATAATCAATTTTTCACTTGATACCGCACAATTCCCATCCTTGTGGCGTATGGCCTATGTTCGTCCACTTCCTAAAATCTCTAATCCCTCCCAACCTAACCATTTTCGACCAATTTCTATCCTTCCTTTTCTATCCAAAGTGCTGGAGGCCTGTGCCCACAAACAGCTTTCAGGGTTTGTTCATCAGAATAACCTTGTTAGCTCATTCCAGTCTGGATTCAGGCCGGGGCACAGTACTGCCTCTGCTCTCCTCAAAGTGACTGGCGACATTAGAGAAGCGATGGAGGATACTAAAGTTACTGTTTTGGTTTTAATTGATTTCTCCAATGCCTTTAATGCCGTCAGTCACGATATTCTCCTTTCTATCCTTTCACATCTTATGGTTTCTTCCGAGGCCCTGGAATGGTTCTCTTCCTATCTTCGGGGACGTCAGCAGTCGGTTCGCGTTGACGAGAGCTCATCGAGTTGGTGTGACCTAGCTGCTGGTGTTCCGCAAGGCGGTATTCTTTCTCCATTGTTATTCTCCATTTTCATAAATTTTATAACTCACTGTCTTCGGTGTTCGTATCATCTTTATGCCGATGACCTTCAACTGTATGCATCTGCGCGGGTAGAGGGTTTGTCGGACGCTATAGGCGATGTGAACCGGGACTTAGTCGCTGTCAAGAACTGGTCTGATAGATTTGGGGTGTCTGTAAACCCCTCAAAATGTCAGGCCATTGTGATCGGGAGCTCGCGCATGATGGGTCGGGTGGGGATTAGCTCTCTTCCTCCTATTATTTTTAATGGTACCGTTATCCCCATCAGCCCTAGTGTAAAAGATCTCGGTCTACATCTTGACTCGACGCTAGGCTGGCAAGGTCAGGTTTCAAGTGTCAGTCAAAGAGTCAACGGGACCTTGCGTTGCCTGTATCGTCTGAGAAACTTTCTGCCTGCAAAAACGAAGGCTATGCTTGTGCAGACTTTAATCTTCCCTATAATCGACTATGGTGACGTGTGCTACTTTGACCTGAATGCGGTATTCCTGGATAAGCTTGATAGGCTCCTAAACAACTGCATCAGGTTCATATTCAACCTGAGGAAATATGACCATGTGTCGAGCTGTAGATCTCAGCTCAAATGGATGCCCATTCGGCAGAGGCGAAATTTACGCGCTTTGACCACGCTTTTCTCTCTACTCAACTCTCCCACCCCTCCTTCTTATCTCATCTCTCACTTTCAATATCTGTGTACTTCACACGCTAGGAATCTGCGTTCGTCTAACAATCTTCTCTTGCTCTGTCCTTCTCATACTTCTGATTTTATACATTCTTCCTTTCATATTCAGTCCATTCTTCTCTGGAATGCGCTTCCTCTCGATATCAGGACGGCCACCAGTCAATATGCATTTAAGCGGAAGCTGCGACAATATTTTCTACACCATTAGCAGAGTCGTCTCAATCACCTTTCTATTAATTTATATATGTATATATATAAAGGTATTTATTATAATAAATATATATGTATGTTTATTTTAACTACACTATATTTATTTTTATTCAATTTTACTTCAGTAATTTTTTCAATTTTTATGCACCTGCCATGTTATCACTCCACCACCCTTGGTTGACTGGTAGAGAATGCCTCAGGCATTAAGTCCGCCTATGTGTCTGTATGTTGCATGAAGTTTTAAATAAATAAATAAATAAATAAATATTTCCCCATAGCATGACGCCATATCGCAGCCATGAATATGCGTATGCGTAGTAAGCAGCCATAGCCGTTTGTGTGTTAGTGCTTTGTTTAATCTGAAAAAGAGCGTAAGAGAATCTGGAGAGCTTTGTTTTTATATATTCTATGTGCGATTTCCAGTTAATGTGGGTGTCAATATTTATGTGTTTGTCTTTTCTTATAAACAGTATACGCTTTTATAATAAGTTGCCAAAGCCAGTTATAGAATTGACCGATGGAAAGTTCAAAAACTACATCAAACGTGTCCTTATTAAAAAAGCATATTACAAAATCAAGGACTACGTTGAAGATAAAAATTTTAGCTCCTTCTGCGCATGCGGCTTCCCTGGTAACTCATAAACGGCACAAATATGTGGATGTCTCTAACTATTCTCAATCTCATTTTTACTTTTTTTCTTTCTTTTAATTAGACTTTTTACAATGATTTCAATGATCTTTATAGCCCTTTGCTATGAATAGTTACAGCACTGATAACAACATTTGTGCCACATGTTAAATTTAGTCTTGTTATATATTTTTATTTATTTTTTCCTTTGTATAGATTCTTTTACTGATTGTTTTGTGAATGTGTGAACATTGTAGGCCTTCTAGATTTCTAGACGTTTGTTAACATTTGTTAACTCTCTCGTTTATACAATTTTTTTTTTTTTTTTTTAGTTTCTTACGACTTATTGTCGGGCCTACGTTGTCCCCCCATATCTAAGCACTAATACTGTAACGTGGAAATATTGTAAAAACAAACCATTTTTTTTAAAAGAGTAACCGTGGAGTTTCTTGCCGGTTCTTCTCCACAGGAAACGACTAACCCGAACCGTGCACCTTTTGTCGACGTTTTATAAGTGCCCATGTAGGCCTATGTGAAATAAAAAACATTTGATTTTGATTTTGATTTTTGATTATGCCAAGTAGGCAAAATGTATTAACCTCTGCGTTTTTCTAAATGTTGTTTTAAGATCGAGTGGTGGTTTTTTGTATGACCTTTATGAGGTTTTCACAGGATGATCTTTCTGTAACTTGATCTATCTAGGCCAACAGTCTTCCCTCTTCACTTTCTATGGCCAGTTAGGTAAATAATATAAAACAAAGTTGCTGTCGGCGTCTATCGACGTCATTTTCTGTTTCTTCGCTAAATTCTTCTTAACCAGTGCTGTCCAAAGCACGGCCCGCGGGCCGCATACGAAGCCCGGCCGGTGGGTAATATTTTAGAGGCGCAACATGTTTCTAATTTACCACAATTCATCATCATCATCATCATATCAGCCGAAAGACGTCCACTGCTGGACATAGGCCTCCCCCAAG
Source organism: Anorthoa munda (assembly GCA_945859665.1). Lineage (NCBI taxonomy): Eukaryota > Metazoa > Arthropoda > Insecta > Lepidoptera > Noctuidae > Anorthoa > Anorthoa munda. The sequence continues at coordinate 1,023,642 of OX243918.1, forward strand.
CGTCGCCACATTGACCGGTCCCGTGCGTCTCGCAACCAGCGGATTCCCGCAACCTTCACCAGGTCATCGGTCCACCTGGTGGGAGGCCTTCCAACGCAACGTCTTCCGGTTCGCGGTCGCCACTCCAGAACCTTTCTGCCCCATCGGCCATCCGTTCTGCGAGCAATGTGCCCTGCCCACTGCCACTTAAGTTTGGCAATTCTTCGGGCTATGTCGGTAACCTTGGTTCTCTTGCGGATCTACATTTCTGATTCGATCACGCAAGGAAATTCCGAGCATAGCCCTCTCCATTGTCCTTTGAGTGACTGTAAGTTTTTTGATGAGGCCCATTGTAAGCGACCACGTCTCAGAGCCATATGTCATCACTGGCAACACACACTGGTCATAGACTTTCGTCTTGAGACACTGTGGTAAGTTGGACGAGAAGATACCGCGCAACTTCCCGAACGCTGCCCAGCCGAATCGGATTCGACGGTTGACCTCTTTCTCGAAGTTGGCCCTACCCAACTGGATCGTTTGTCCCAGGTAGACATAGTCGCCCACAACTTCGAGTGTAGAGTCTCCTACCTTGATAGGAGTGGGTGTAACATGGGCATTCAACATCACCTTGGTTTTGTCCATGTTCATTCTAAGACCCACTCTTTCGGAAGCTCTACTGAGGTCATCGAGCATTGTACTGAGGTCCTCCATGGTCTCAGCCATAACCAATATATATTGAGCAAACCGAAGGTGAGTGATGTACTCGCCATTGACGTTGATGCCTAGCCCTCTCCAGTCCAGAACCTTGAAGACATCCTCCAGTGCAGCGGTAAACAGCTTCGGAGATATGACGTCTCCCTGTCTCACACCTCGCTGCAGAAGGACTGGTTCCGAGGTCTGATCCTGAAGTCGAACTGACATGGTGGCGTTTTTGTATAAACACTTCAACACTTCGATGTACCGGTAGTCAAATTGGCACCGTTGGAGACTGCAGTACAGCCCAAGTCTCGATCGAATCGAAGGCTTTCTCGTAGTCCACAAACGCTAAACAGAGAGGCAGGTACTCTTCGGTCTTCTGTATAACCTGCCGCAGCGTATGTATGTGGTCTACGGTGCTGAAGCCTTTACGGAATCCGGCTTGTTTGGGAGGCTGGAAATAGTCAAACCTGCGCGCGAGACGATTCGTGATGACTCTTGAAAACAGCTTGTAGACATGGCTAAGAAGTGTGATGGGCCTACTTACGCAATGGTATTTTTTGGTAAAATTACATGGTTTTAACTTTATGGTATCCCAAATAAATTAATTAAAATGATTTACTTAGTTTGTTACACGTCACATTAATTTACTTAATTGACGAAGACTTCAATATGTATGTCTTTACTAGCTGTGCCCACGGCTTCGCTCCCGTCAACTGCCTACCCTATCATACTTACCTACCTACCTACGCCTTACCTAACCTACCCAACTTACCTACCTGCACAGAATATTATTTACTCAAGGTAGAAGAATATCGACTTCATACAAAAAAACCGGCCAAGTGCGAGTCGGACTCGAGCACGAAGGGTTCCGTACCATTAACGCAAAAAACGGCATGTATGGGGGGCTCCCTGATTTTATTTTATTTTAATATAATAATAATTATTTTTTTGAAGTGAATATACAACTAAATATTCTGTGAATATTTCAAGCGTCTACCTGTTGCCGTTATTAATATCGACCAAAAAACGGCAAAAAAATCACGTTTGTTGTATGGGAGCCCCCTTAAACATTTATTTTATACTGTTTTTGGTATTTGTTGTTAAAGCGGCAACAGAAATACCTCATCTGTGAAATTTTCAACTGTCTAGCTATCACGGTTCATGAGATACATCCTGGTGACAGACGGACAGACAGACAGACAGACAGACAAACGGATCACGGAGTCTTAGTAATAGGGTGTCGTTTTTACCCTTTGGGTACGGAACCCATAAAACCGGCCAAGTGCGATTCGGACTCACACACGAAGGGTTCTGTACCATAATCGCAAAACACTGCAAAAAAAACACGTATGTTGTATGGGGGTTGTATTATTATATTAAAATTAAATAAATGAAGGGGCGCCTTAATTTATTTTATTTTAATATAATAATTATTATTTTTTTAAGTAAATATACAACTAAACATTCTGTGAATATTTCAAGTGTCTACCTGTTGCCATTATTAATATCGAGCAAAAAACGGCAAAAATATCAAGTTTGTTGTATGGGAGCACCCTTAGTTATTTATTTTATACTGTTTTTAGTATTTTTTGTTATAGCGGCAACAGAAATACATCATCTGTGAAAATTTCGAAAATTTAATTTCCGTACCATTATCGCAACAAACTGCATAAAAATCACGTTTGTTGTATGGGAGCCCCCCCTTAATTTATTTTATTTTAATTTAATTATTATTTTTTGAAGTAAATATACAACTAAACATTCTGTGAATATTTCAAGCGTCTAACAGTTGCCGTTATTAATATCGACCAAAAAACGGCAAAAATATCACGTTTGTTGTATGGGAGCCCCCCATTAATATTTATTTTATACTGTTTTTAGTATTTGTTGTTATAGCGGCAACAGAAATACATCATCTGTGAAAATTTCAACTGTCTAGCTATCACGGTTCATGAGATACAGCCTGGAGACAGACAGACAGACAGACAGACAGACAGACAGACAGACAGACAGACAGACAGACAGACAGACAGACAGACAGACAGACAGACAGACAGACGGAACGCGAAGTCTTAGTAATAGGGTCCCGTTTTTACCCTTTGGGTACGGAACCCTAAAAAGGAGAAGATGAAGTAAAAGGAGCTCGTGGCTAAATAATAACAGCCGCACGGGTCGATCTTCAAGGTTAAGCAACACTTGTCGAGGTCGGTCCGTGGATTGGTGACCATTTCAACATACTTAACAAGATTCCTCCGAGCATCGTAAAGCACGTTAAGCTGTTGGTCCCGGCTGTCATTTGAAGGTCTTTGACAGTCGTTACGTGTAGCCAGAAGCCTGAGATTTGACACCAGTCTTGCCAAGGGGTATCGGGTTACCCAGTCACTGGGTTGTGGAGGTCACAAATAGGCAGTCACTCCATGTAAAACACTGGTACTCAGCTGAATCCGGTAGGACTGGAAGCCGACCCCAATATAGGTAGTTGGGAAAAGGCTAGGCAGGTTGAGAAGAGGAAGTAAAATAAAACAACAATATAAATACGTTTTGAATATTTATTATTCATCTTCAATCATTATTAGAATATTATCTAAGAATTGTGCAGGAGGTACGATATTTTCTTGATATCTTACCTAACTGAGATACCATATTATGCACATTACATGGGCACAGCAGCCTACAGTCCTTCTACCTACAATACAAATACAATAATAACCTAATATTAGAATCTTGTCCTCTTCGTCAGCTGTCAACTAAAACGTAAACAAAATATGTTTTGCGACTTATATGGCGGAATTGTATACGTCCCCGCAATAACCAAGAAGTATTTGAAGCCGTTAGACGAAGAAGAAGTTGCCTCTTGCCTCTCTTCTCTTACTCTCTTGCCTCTGGGATGACCAACTTGGTGTGATGCTTCAATCGAACATCTCCCAATAACCACGTCTTGGGCCATGTTCCCACATGCTTGGCATACATAGTTCTCACTGGTAACCTGAAATAAGTGAACTATTTAAATCATGTTCAATCAAATCGCTACGTCTCGGCCGAGACCGAAATAGTCCAAATAACTGTCAATACCTCAAAGCACCAAAGCCTGGGACCGAATCTATCTTATTGTGATAAGAAAAATATTAAGTCTTAGAATATTCATTAAGTCTTTCTTATTATTATGCTATCCACCAAACAGAAAGCCGACATACATGACGCCGGAGACCGTAAATAGTAGGTACATCATAAGTCTGGTTTTGTTCGCTTGAAAGACTGAAAGTTCGATTTGAATAGGTACTTACAGGCTGAGATGCCCGCCACTGACGATTAATTGATAAAATCGCCTCATCGTCCAAGACTCTTCTGCCAATAGAGTTATTGCGACCAGTCGCAATGGTACAGTTCACACAGCGATTCATGTCCTCAATATCCGATCGATAGGCGTAATCAGTTGTCCAAAATAGAGAGCCAGGTAATTCAAAATAGTAAGATCCGTCGAATAGTCCTTTAAAGTATGCAAAGCCGAGGTGGTGGGGTTTTACAATGAAACATGGAAAATATGTGCGCACTCAGAACGAAAGAAAACGAAAGAGTGCTAGTTTATTTTGTTCTGCCTGTCAATCGTCTGTCAGCAGTCAGTGACCAGTATTGCGAACTGAAGAAAAATTAACGGAACTCGATTCGCTATGAATCAATCGATTGATAAGCACTTGTCACTCGATTTTCATACATTATTCTGAGATTTTACTAATTTTTTAAATCGATTATTTAGTTGCATAACTTAATTTAACTTTTCTCGCTTCCTAGATAGAATCATGGTACTGTATATTGTGGATTCCTTTAGAAAAATATAACGGATTTTTTAATACACATTTCATCTAGTTAACTGCTGGGCCCAGAAGTGCCCGTCTCCTTTTAGATTTTTTTTGTTTGCTTCATAAAATACAAATTACTGCTCGTACAGCTACTCAAACTCCTAGCGATACATTTCTTATTCTTATAAACTTTTATGTCTACCTGTGGACAGCGTTGTGGGTTATGTTATTACTATAGCATTATCATTGTTAATTTAGTTATAAGTTCTTATAATGTAACTGTTTGCTGTTCCTTTCAATAAAAAATAAAATAAAATAAAAAAAATACTGGGCAGTGGATCGCTGTCCAGAGCAGCCCCTTCAGCGGGCACCAAGTGAAGTGCTCAAGAGCTGAAGGAGGAACCGGTTGGAACAAGGAGCAGCCAGGTGGAGTGAGGAGCAGTCCACACCTGGTAGCAACATCCGGAGGAGCGACGCAAGGGCGGTGACGGGCGGCAGATCGTGTACAAGCAGACGGTGCCACTTGTGTGCTGTAATACCTACAGTGCGCCGCTTTGGTGGTGAAGTACAGCGGACAGCGCGAGTGTCAGTGAGTGAGTGGTGAAAAAATCGTGAGTACATTTTTTTTCATTTTATTCAGGAAGAATAAATATTTATTCGAAAATCTCAAAAAAGTGCATCTAAAGTTGAACTCTTTTAATTATTAGAAAATTAACTTTTTGTTTCAAAGAAACTTAGACTTGTAAATTTTTTAAGTGAATAATGGTTCGGACGGGGAATCCACGCCCGATTTTAGACCCAAGTGACTCATAGTGTAAAGACTTTAAAATTTTTAGTTTTATAATCGGAACATAAGTTAATTTACTTTCAAAAAATTCATAAGTGTTTATTAAATTCTATTTGTTTTTGGCAAAATATAATTGTTTCAAAATGGAGTATTTCTGTTTTATGCAAGAGGATGTTAGTGCTAAAATGGTTAAGGCAAAGTCTAATTTAATGAAATCTCCTAAAGAGCGGTTAACTTATGCATATTTAGAGACCCGTCTGGAAAATTTGGAACAGTTATGGAATACATTCACGGCCACTCATAAGGAAATATTAAGTACTATAAAAAAGGTTGAATTGTCTAACTCTAGTTATGTTAAAAATGGACTTTATGATGAAGTTGAGGAATTTTATGTCGACTTTAAAAGCGAAATTAAGGAATTATTATCAAACAGAAATTCAACAAATGTATGTACGGATTCTAAGTCTAATTATCAGAATGAAAAGAGTGTCAGCAGAGTTAAGTTGCCAGAAATAAAAATTCCGTCATTTTCGGGAAAATATTCAGAGTGGAAAACATTTAGAGACTTATTTGTAGGGTTGGTGCACGAGAACACGACTTTAGACGATGCACAGAGATTCTTTTATTTAAAGGGACATTTAAGTGGGGAGGCTGAGCAATTGTTAAGAAATATCAATGTTACATCTGACAACTATAAAATTGCGTGGTCTAAATTAGATAAAATGTATAATAATAAAAAGTTTATAGCTAATAGTATAATAAAAAGATTACTCAGTCAAAAGACTTTGTCGTATGAATCGGCTAGTGATATTAAAAAGCTTATAAATACAACTTCAGAATGTCTGGAGTCAATTGGTAATTTGGGGGTGGATGTCACGTCTTGGGATCTGATAGTTATACACATAATAAGTGGTAAGTTAGATAAAGAGACCAGGAAAGGTTGGGAACTCAAAGTGGCTTCGGATTCATGTGAGGAGTTCCCTACATTTGAAGAGTTTTCAAAGTTTTTAATTAGTCGATTTAGAGGTTTGGAAAATTTAGACAAGACAGATAACAAGGATAGGCCTCCACACCCAAAGGGAACTCAATCGTTTCATGTCCTGAAAGATAAAAAGTTAGCATCATGTGCATTTTGCTCAGCCGATCATAAGATTACATTCTGTCCAAAGTTTTGTAAAGAGTCAAATGAAGCTAGGCGTAATTTCGTCCAAGAACATAACTTGTGTTTCGTTTTTTTTTTTGGGACAAACCCACCGCACTATTCCCAAACCACTGCAACTCCTGAAAGCCAGAATCAACAGTGGCGACCACCAGAAAAGCGCCGAGGCAATGAAGCTCGACGAAGCCCCGGAGAATGAATTTAACTGTCTTGGATCCCGCAACGAAATTAATCAGAAAAGAATAACGGAGGAGTAGGAAAAAACATAAATTTCCACTTCCCTCCATATCAAGCAGGAGACAGAACAAACAAGGCCACTAGGCACAAAGGGTCGTTTACAACTGGGATAAGCCCAGTTGCCTAGCACCACGGATAAAAATAAGACTTCGTTAATAAGAAAATAATAATAAAAAGAATAAGATTTCGTTTGCCTATATAATAACCACTCTGCCAAACAGTGTAAAAACACTCTCAGGTGTCAGGTGTGTAAACGCCGCCACCATTCGTTTTTGCACCCAACAGGTGTTTCTGGGTCTGTTATTGGTGAAGATAGTCGTGGGGCTCACGAGGAAACCTCATCAGCCGTTGTACAGGTGATGAAGGAGGAAATTAGAAATAGTAACGCTAAAGTAGCCGCGCAAGCGGAGGGGTCAAACAATCCACTAGTCTCATGCTTCTCGACGGGACGGTGCCGGAAAACCGTTTTATTAGCTACCGCCTTAATTAAGGCAGAGTCGTAAGAAGTGACCTATCGAGTAGTTAGGGCTTTGCTTGACCAAGGATCGCAGGGTTCATTCGTTACGGAATCCACGGTTCAATACTTGGGATTAAACAAGACGCTATCCAGGCAAACTGTGATAAGCGTAGGTGGAAACAAAAGTGCGACGGCCAAATCAACCGTCGTGCTTAAATTGAGGTCTAGAAGAGATCCAACAGTCCAAATTAATGTGAACGCTTTCGTTCTAAAGTCAGTCACTGCCCTTCTGCCAGCTACGAAAGTAACTAGAGTAGAATGGGTAGATTTGACCGATGATGATTTGGCTGATCCGGAATACTATAGGCTTAATAAAATAGACGTTTTATTAGGTGCTGAGGTTTACAGCCAAGTCATCCAGGAGGGCATTAAAAGGAACGCTGGTGGATTCCTTTTAGCGCAAGCCACAACATTAGGATGGATATTGTCAGGTTCCTTTGAAGTGGAACAGGTTAGCAGTCACTCATATATTACCGTGATGCATTCAAGTAATGCTGAGCTGAGGATTTGCTCAAAAAGTTTTGGGAGCTAGAAGCGGAGCCATCGGGAAAAAAAATGCTAACGCAGGTGGAAAATAAATGCCAAAATTTATTCATAGCTTCTACAGAACGTGACAAGAGTGGACGATATGTAATAAGGCTACCATTGCGGGATGTAGACCCAGTCAGCAACGTTGGTGAATCCAAAGGCATCGCTGAAAAGAGATTGCGAGCATTAGAATGTAAATTCAGAAAAAACAGCAAATTCAAGGAAGAATATTCAAAGGTCCTCGGTAGAGCTGAGACACATGAGGAAGGTAGCAGAAGATGAAAGGAATAATCAAAAAGCGATCTATTTACCTCACCACGCTGTTATCCGGGAGGATAAGGAAACTTCGAAAGTCCGCTTCGTCTTTGATGCTTCCTGCAAGGGAACTAATGGGATGTCACTTAACGACAATTTGTTGGTCGGTCCTACCTTGCAGTCGGAACTCCGGCAAACTATTATGCGATGGAGAACACATCGGATATGTCTCGTAGCGGACATAATTAAGATGTACCGGCAAGTCTTGGTAAATAGGAAGGATGTTATATTACAACGTATTCATATTAACATATCATATTAACACAACTCGCGCGTGTGGTAAAGTGCGAGATCAATGATAAAGACATCTCACACTGCACGCGAATCGCTAAGTCCAATCCATCCAGCGGTCGTCCTCGCTCAATAATAGTTCACTTGGCATCACCAAGACTACGAAATCAACTACGTGCTGCAACTATAAAGCATAATCAATCAAACCCACAAGAAAAGCTAAATTGTACCCATCTTGGATACGCAGGACCAAAATCTCCTGTGTACGTTACGGAACATCTATCTCCAACCAATAGAGCCCTTCACGCAGCCGCTAGGATCAAAGCCAAGGAGATGAGCTACAAGTACGTGTGGGTCAGAAACGGCAGAATATTTGTGAGAAAAAACGATGGCGCTGCATACATTCTAATCAAGACCAAAAATAGCCTTAGTAAAATAGTATAGTATAAAAAATATATTTTCTTCTTATTCAAATTTAATGCATGTAATTAGGCCTAACTTTTATAAAATTCAAGGATATTTTAATTTATTACCAAAATTGTAGAGAATTGCGAACGAAAACTAAACATTTCTACTGTAATTTGTGTTGTCTAAATTATGACATAATAATATTAACGGAAACCTGGTTAAATAGTAGCGTACTGAGCAGTGAATTATTTGATGATCGTTATGAAGTGTACAAGAGAGATAGGGAAACAACTGGATTTCAGAGTGGTAAGGACGGTGGTGGAGTCTTAATTGCAGTTAATAAACAAATTAACTCATCACGTATTGAACACTGGCAAAGTAAATGTGAGGATCTCTGGGTAACAATTGATATATCACCATCTCAAAAATCTGATAAAATGGCTCTATGTGTGATTTACCTTCCTCCACCTGTGAGTCCAGCAACTCTTGAACATTTTATCGAGCACTGCAATAGAGTTGTTGACTCAACAAATATCCTACTTGTATTGTAGGAGACTTTAACCTAACTAAAATCAATTGGGACCTAAATTCAATAAATGATTCTTTGCCTAAAGCTAGCCAAATTCTAGTGGATTTCGTAAATGTAAGTCAGCTAGTACAGTGTAATTACGTTAAAAACTATTCTGGGCGTATACTGGACCTGGTATTGTCTTCAATGTTCAGTAAACGAATCCAACTCTTCTCTAACGGTTGTCGATAAACTCCACCCCCCCTATACATAACTCTGACATTAGTAAAGAATCATAATCTGCCATATAACAACCCAAGTTGTAGATCTAACTTTTATAAAGCAAACTATAAAGAAATTAATAATTATCTTAATGAGCAAGACTGGAATGGACTTTTTAAAAATTGCGATAACGTAAATAGCATGCTAACAATACTGTACAAACATTTATATGAACCAATTAAAGAATTTGTGCCAGAAATAAAACAAAAGAATTCTCGTTTTCCACCATGGTTTAACAAAACAATAATTAAATCCTTAAAAGAAAAAAATAAGTTGAGAATACGCTATAAAAAATATAATAATCCCATGGATAAAATTGAATTGAATTTGATTTCCAAGCGATGTGAAAAACTAGCCATGAATTTATATAATGATTATCTTAAGAATTTAGAACAAAGCATTAAAGATAATCCTAAGCTATTTTGGAGTTATTTAAAAGCTAAACGAGGCGGATCTAGTGCTTACCCACAGACTATGACTGACGGACAGGTTGTAACATCTAATGGTTCTGAAATCTGCAATCTTTTCGCCAATTACATCTCGTCCGTATACACATCTGACAGTAATAAAGAAATGAATTGCAAGACAAAGTTTCTAGAATCTCTACTTAGTAATAGTCAGTGTTTGAATACCCCGGTAATTGATCGCGACTGTTTGCTTAAGAAATTTAAATCAATTAATATTACCAAGGGACCAGGACCTGATGGCATCCCACCTATATTCATTTCTTCCTGCGCAACAGCCCTGGTTTCTCCTTTACTGATTATTTTTAATACGTCGCTAGCCACAGGGACTTTTCCGCTAGAATGGAAAAAAACGAAAGTGGTTCCAGTGTACAAGTCAGATAGCAAAGATGCCATTTCCAACTACAGGCCTATTTCAATACTATCCGCTTTCGCAAAGATTTTTGAATCTATTATTTGTCCATACATCCAGCATCATTTTAAGATCTACCTAAGCGACCACCAACATGGTTTTGTAACGGCGAGATCTACAGCTACGAACTTAGCAACTTTCACGGAGTCACTAATTAAGGCAGTAGATAAAAATTAACAATTTGACGTAATTATATACGGATTTCAGTAAGGCATTCGACAAAATGTCACATGCCATACTAATCTACAAACTTGCAGCTTACGGTATATCAGGGTCTTTGCTGGAATGGTTCAAATCATATCTAATCGAACGCGAATTCTATGTCGTTGTGAACGGATTTAAATCTTCAGAACATATAATAACCTCTGGTGCTCCTCAAGGATCGCATTTAGCTCCGATATTGTTTAATATATTTATTAATGACCTTCCCCTATGCTTCCTTCATTCAGAACCTTTTTTGTATGCCGATGATTTAAAGTTTGCACGCATGATTGAATCCCCAAAAGATAACGAGCTTCTACAGAACGACCTTAACAGAGTAATTGAATGGTGTAAAAATAATAGAATGCAACTGAACTCTAAAAAATGTTATCACGTTAAATTTACGAGAAAAAATAATTATATAAGTACGGAATACTCCATAAACCAAGTTAAGGTAAAAGAACTCGAAATAATCAAGGACCTAGGAGTACTCTTCGATAGGAATGTAAGCTTTATACCTCACATTGAACACATTATCAATAAATCTTCTAAAATATTAGGCTTCTTGCTTCGTAATACTAGGGGTTTTCGTAAAAGCAACACCAAAATAATGTTGTACAACAGTCTCGTGCGAAGCATCTTGGAGTATTGCAGCGTTGTATGGAGACCTCACTATGCCACTCATATGCTGCGGTTAGAACGAGTGCAGAAACGTTTTGTTTGGCACCTAGCTTTTTGTGAAATGAAATCTAAGCAGCTACCCTCCTACAAAACCCGCCTGCGTCATTTCAGAATGCATACTCTATCCACACGCAGACATGTCACCGACGCCATATTTTTGTACAAATTATTAAGAAATCGAATTGATTGCTCGAAACTATTGAGTCTTATTAGATTCCATGCTCCATCAAGATATCCGAGAAATATCATTACACCACTATGCCCACCACTACGAAGGACTGTACTTGGCACAAACTCACCTATACCAAGATTATGTAAAATTTTCAATAGCTGCAGTGATTTATTGGATATAAACCAGGACAGTATTAATAAAATTATTAAAGTAATTGTAAATGATTCACTCACAAAAACTTGATTCATCCAGCACAATTTTAAATTTAAGTTTAATTTCATTTAATTTATTATAACAAACATATTAATTAATTAACCAATATGTACCTGCTAGAACAATTAATTATACAATTTTTTTAAATTTAAATGTGATGATCTTAATTAATGTTTATTCTTTTTTTTATAATTCTATTTATTGGCACTTTTATTATTCGGGAATTTGAATTTATGATTGCATTTTTTTTGAGTGAATTCGAATGTTATACTAGAACTAACCTAATCTCAAGAACAAAACTAACCTAAATGTTGAACAAATAATTTATTTTATATATTTAATCCTGTACATGCGGTGTTAGCCTATAAGTGATTGTTACACTTGCAAATGTATTTCTGTCAATTGGAATGTATTTTTATATGTGTAAACAATTGTTGGTTAACCTTATAAATAAATAAATATTCTCTGGAAAGACAGCCCTGAAAAAGAAATAGAAGAATATGAATTGGAAACAGTTACTTTCGGTACGGCGTCGGCACCATATTTAGCTGTACGGTTGCTACAACAGTTAGCACACGATGAGTGCCTTTTTTTTTTTTTTTTTTTTTTTTTTTTTTTTTTTTTTTTTTTGTTTCGCTGGGAAAAAATGCATTACGCATACCCGCCCATCGGGGGATGGGGGGGCTATGTGGGACTCCCCGGGCTGACTGACCCGGTATACCCACTAAAATAACCCAGCGGCACTCCCGCATCGTCTGAGTGGAGGAGGACTGGGAAACCGGCACAGCCTTTACTTCCAGTCCTCCGCCGACGACCGCCCGCCTTTACAGCGGGGCCTTCACGCCCCTCCCTTAGTGGAGGGGCCCGGGAACGACCGCGAGTGCCCGGCCGTTCCCGCCCAACGAGGGTGGTGATTGGTGCAATGCGGACGAAGGTGCCCCCGCACCATTCGTCCGCTAATCACCACCAGGAGGAGGGAGGAGACGATTATACAACCGCCTTCTCCCTCCCCTTCTCCGCCTGCGGAGCGGCGGCGCGAGAGGATCGTCCTCCCGCGCACGCTCCGCCGCCTCCTTTTGCGACATCACGACCTCGCAAAAGGAGGCAACCGCTGCCCAGGCCTCCTCACTCCCCAGCATGGAGTTGACCACGCCGGGGAGCGAGAGGTCCTGCCCGATCACACTTGTTAGGGCACGGCGCAGCTCAGCCCAGGCTGGGCACACCTCGAGGGTGTGCTGCGCCGTGTCCTCTACTGCTCCGCAGTCATAGCACGCCGGGGTTTCCTCCCTCCGGATCCGGTGCAGGTGCGTTCCGAAACAACCATGTCCGGACAACACCTGCACCAGACGGAACGAGAGGAAACCGTGTGGCCGCTCGAGCCAGCCCTGCAGGACTGGACCGAGCGCGTCCAACGTCCGGCGGCCAAAGGCGGCGGTGGCGAGGTCCTCCGTCCAATGGAGGACGATGGCGTCCCTCGCCTCCCGCCGCACGGCCTCCCGCTCTTCCGCGGCGATGCGCTCGCCTAGCGCCTTACGCCGCGCCGTCCATTCGTACACTCTGGCGAGCACCCATGCCTCCAACTCCCAGGGAGGGGTGCCGGCCAGAGCGCACGCCGCCGAAAAACCCACCGAGCGGTAGGCCCTCGCCACCCGCTGTGCAATGGCCCTTTGGGGCCTGCGGATGGCGGTTGCATTCTCCCTCCTGTGGAGGGAGTCCGCCCAGATGGGTGCCCCGTAGAGCGCCATGCTCTTAAGGATGCCGGCATAGAGGCGCCGGCATCGGTCCTTGGGCCCTCCCAGGTTTGGGAGGAGCCATGAGAGGGCGTCCGCGGCTTTCAGCAGGCGCGCCGACAGCCCGCCGAAATGCGGACTGAAGCGCCACCTGCTGTCTAGCACGAGGCCCAGATACTTCATCTGGGCCCCGACCCCTATCCGGACGCCCTCCACGACGATGTGGGCGTCAGGAGGGCGGCGCTGCCGAGGCCCGTGGAAGAACACGGCCTCGGTCTTGTTCAGCGCCACCCTCAATCCTAGCCGGCGGATCCTCCCTGCGACCAAGGATCCGCCAGCCGAGGCCAAACAGGCCGCCTCCCCAAAATTTCGCCCCCGGGCAACGAGGAGAGTGTCATCCGCGTAGCAGATGACACTCGTACCCGGGAGGAGGGCTCCCCGTAGGAGCCAGTCAAATCCGATGTTCCACAAGGGGGGCCCTAGCACCGACCCCTGTGGAACACCGGACTCCGCGCTGTAACGCCTGATCCTGGCCGTCTTGTCCACCAGAAGGACCTCTCGGTCCTCCAGGTAGCTGGCCAGGACCGCCCGCAGATATTGGGGCACTCCGTGGTATCGGAGTGCCTCCAATATGGTCGAGTGGGGCACGGAGTTGAAGGCGTTGGCAATGTCAAACGACACCACCAACACTCCGTCCCCCGCCTCCACCGCCTCCTGCACCTGGCCTCTTAGTAGGGCCAACGCATCGATCGTCGAACGCCCCTGTCGGAAACCGTATTGGGCGTCCGACAAGTCCGGCCCTACTCCCCGCAACTGGCTATTTAGCCGGGTGGCGATGATCCCCTCGAACAATTTACCGACCTCATCGAGCAGAACGATAGGCCGGTATGCCGAGGGGGAGTCCACCGGACGTCCCTCTTTCCGGAGGAGGCACAACTGCCCCTCCTTCCACAGTTTCGGGAACCTCCCAGCCGTCAAGCACGCGCTGAAGAGGTCCCGAAACCTGTCCTCCATGAGGGACGCCGCGATGGCCACCACCCGTGCAGGGACGCCATCTGGTCCAGGGGCCGTCTTCTTCGCGCGGAGGCACAGAACCCCCGCGTGAACTTCTTCCGCTGATACCGGAGGGACCTCCTCCTCCGGCGAAGCCACCACCCCCCGTGGCGGGTTCATCGTTGGTGGGGTGAAGTCGGTCCTGCGCGGAAACAGGGACCGAACCACCCCATCCAGCAACGCCGGCTCCAGGGTCTCCGTAAGTGGGGGGCCATAAGGGCGCAATTGGTTCCGCGCCGCCTTATATGGCCTCCCAAACGGATCCCTGTCGAGGCCCTCCAGCATCTCGGCCCTTGCCGAGTCCTTGGCGGCGCACATTGCCGACTTGAGGACCGTCTTTGCCTCTCGGTAAGAAGCGTAGAGGCGATCCTCCCCGGCCTGAGATCGGGTAGTGCGCCGCCGACTCCGCGTGTAGGCCCTCCTGGCCTCCACGCACGTGGCCCGGAGCCCCGCCAGCTCCTCCGACCACCAATACACGGCGCGACGGGGAGGCGGACGGCGTGACCGAGGCATGCTGGCGTTGCACACCTCGGTCAGGGACCCCCTGAGCTGGACTGCTGAGGCGTCCACGTCCAGGACAGGCTCGACAGGGGGCGAGAGCCAGTCCTGGAGAAAGGCTGCCTCCTTGGCGGCCTCCCGGTCCAGACGGGTGAGAGCCCACCGCGGGAAGAGAGATTGGCCTGAGCGGACCGTCCCCCCCCGGGGGCCAGTGGAGATGTCGAACCGCACATATCGGTGGTCCGACAAAGTCTCCACCGTCTCCACCCGCCAGTTCACGACGCGGGCGGCTAGGGTAGGGGTGGCAAACGAGACGTCTACCACCGACCCTCCCCGTTGCCGCACACACGTGTGGACCGCCCCCCTGTTGAGGAGGGACACACCGCACGAGGCCGCCCAGAATTCGGCGGCGCGTCCCCGGACGTTGCAGGAGGCAGCCGGGTTGCCCCAAGCAACCGACTTGGCGTTCAGGTCGCCCATTATGGCGACCTGGCGCGGCGCCGCCCTCCCTACGACTGCGGTGAGGACCTCGAGGAAGTCCTCAAAGTCCGAGAGAGGGCGGTTTGGGGAGAAGTATACCCCCACAAGGGCCATATCCCCCCACGCGGCGGCCACGTATCCCGGTCCCCTCTCTAAAAGCGAGAGGGGAGGGGAGTCCGTAGAAGACCGCGCCACCAACGCCACCAAGCCGTCCCGATCGCCCAGCCACACGATGAGTGCCTAGATCAGCCTGAAATAGCGAGGATCATCTTAAATAATTTTTATATGGATGACGTAATGACGGGGGCTGAAAATTTAGAAACCCGTTTTAATATATACACAGAGTTGACTAAAGTATTATCCAGAGGGGGTTTTCCATTACAAAAATGGAGGAGTAATAGTCAAGAATTACTAAGTAAGATAAGGGATGAGAAAGAAACTACGGATGAAAAGTTAAAAATAAAAATGGATAGTGTTACGAAGATACTGGGACTTACCTGGAACTCGAGCGAGGATTTCTTTCAGTACTCAGTGGAACTTCAGCCGCTGACGATACCAGTAACAAAAAGACAAATTATTTCCGAGATTTCAAGGCTATTTGATCCGTTGGGTTGGTTAGCACCTAGTATTATCTTAGCGAAAATATTTATCCAGAAATTGTGGCTAGCAGGGTTAGAATGGGATCAAGAAATTCCAAACAACTTATTACAAGCATGGGGTACTTACCACCGGGATTTAGTTTTTTTGGTTAGTATTAAAATACCACGATGGTTACACCAAGAATCAAACAACGTGAGCACTGAACTGCACGGGTTCTCCGATGCTTCTAAAATGGCGTATTCGGCGGTCATTTACATTAGGATTGTTGATCAGGAAGGAAAGATTCATATTCATTTGGTTACTTCAAAAACGAAAGTGGCACCGATTCGCCAAGTTTCTATTCCACGATTAGAACTTTGTGGTGCAGTTCTCCTGGCCAAATTGATGGTGGAGGTTGGCGAAGTGCTGAATATACCAAAGATCAATTGGCATGCATGGACAGACAGTGAAGTGGTGCTAGCTTGGCTCAATGGTCACCCGAGTCGATGGAAAACCTTTGTAGCCAATCGTGTTTCAGATATTTTGAATATATTAGACACACAATACTGGTCTCACGTGTCGTCTAAACAGAATCCAGCGGATTGTGCTTCGCGCAGTGTTTCCCCAGCTGGTCTTGAATCCACTGCTATATGGTGGAAAGGTCCGGATTATTTAAGACAGCAAGTGGTGGAGTATAAAAGGCCAAAACATCTCGTTACAAACTTAGAAGAAGTGAAAGTACATACCATAACATTTGACATCACCTTCTGGAATAAATTTTCATCGTTTTCAAGGTTGATTCGAGTTATAGCTTATTGCCGTAGGTTCTTGAATTTAAGAAAAGGAACTAGGACTAATACAGGGTCACGATATTTAGCTAAAACAGAGCTAGAAGTGTCAACAGTAATATGTATAAAGTAATGTCAAGAAGAAGGATTTACAACTGAGTTGGAAGAACTGAAAAATAATCAAGTAGAAAATAATAAAAGGTTAAAATCATTGAACATATTTCTGGATTCTAAAGGAATAATCAGAGTTGGAGGTAGGCTTGAAATGTCGCAACTAGGTTATGAAAGATCCTATACTGATACCAAATAACTCTTTTTTAACTAATCTTTTAATAGCAGACGCACATGATAAAACCATGCATGGGGGTCCGCAACTGATGATTACTTACTTGCGGTCAAGGTATTGGATCATGGCCGTTAAGTTGCTGGCAAAAAAGTATGTAAGGGGCTGCGTGAGGTGTATCAGATATACCGCAAAGGCAAGGACACAACTTATGGGGCAGTTACCCCATTCTCGTGTAATGCCAAACAAACCTTTTTTGTGTAGTGGAGTAGATTACGCTGGCCCCATTAACATAAGAGTATCTAAAGGTCGCGGTAACAAATCATACAAAGGCTACATCGCCATAGGGCGATATAAATAGATATGCATGGCCACCAGGGCAGTGCATTTGGAAGCAGTAAGCGAGTTAAGTACTAAAGGGTTTCTAACTGCTTTCAAACGGTTTGTGGCTAGGCGTGGTCGATGTGCAGAGATTCATAGCGACAATGGGACCAACTTTGTGGGTGCTGCACGAGAACTGCTCTACTTATTTAATGAGGAGAAGTCAGGCTGTAATACAGAATTAGCAGAGGAACTCGCGAACAATGGCACGCAGTGGCACTTTATACCTCCGCACGCACCAAACTTTGGGGGTCTTTGGGAGGCAGGTATCAAGTCAACCAAGTATCACCTCAAGCGGGTTATTGGGAACTCTACGCTGACATTTGAGGAGATCATCACGGTGTTAGCTCAAATTGAAGCATGCCTCAACTCGAGGCCATTGTCTTATGTGGAAGATCAGGATAAATTGGTGATCTTAACGCCGGGTCATTTCCTGGTGGGGGAGCCATTAGTGCTACTGCCTGATCACAATTATGAAAGGGCTAACGTTAATAGTCTGAAACGCTCCATCAAAGGATGATGCAAGACTTTTGGCGTCGGTGGTCGCACGATTACCTTCACCAATTCTTACAGCGGCATAAGTGGAACCATTGAAGTCCAGAGCCATCTGTTGGGGAAGTAGTATTAGTAAAAGAGAACGATTTGGCTCCTGGTAAGTGGTTATTAGGTAGGATCGAACAAAAACATCCTGGGCCCGACGGTATTACTCGAGTGGTTACATTACGCACCCAATCGTCAACTATAAAGAGGCCAACGTCTAAACTGTGTGTATTACCTGTAGGAAGTTAGTTTTAAGATTATTTTTTTGTATTCGAACATTGTAGTATGTCTTAGTGTAAGTTTGTCAAGTGACTTTGTTAAAATTTTAGACCTAGAATTTAATTTGTTATTAATTGTTTTTAATTTTCTCTCCCACTGAATTTGTATTAAGTACTGTGAGTGGTATAGAAGGACATTTTGCCAATGTCCTTGGTGAGCGGTATGTTCGGATAAGTAAATCATGGCAAGATCAACAATATATTGAAAAGTTTGACCCATTGCTCGATAGCTGGCGTTGGCGTGGAGTTAGATCTCGCTTTCGTTTTGTTACCGGCATTTGCCTAATTAAGATTGTTTTTGTTTGTTTTGTGTGAGTCTTTGATATGTGCAGTAGAAATATACGCTATATACACCGATTATAGTGCTATATTATTTATTCCTCACCAATATACGGACCCTCGGAAAGTAAAGTTTTATTCACCCTGGATAAGATAAGTACGACACATCTGACGAACTCGCTATCTGCGTCTTCGTAAGGAAAAACAGCGCTGGATTCTCAGCCTCCAGGTGGTAGTGGACTGTAGAGAAATTTGAGTTCAGACCTCGAATGTTGGTAAGGCGCACCTTGTGGGGGAGGGGGTACAGCCGCTGTTTTAGTCTGATATTCATTTTCTTTGACATGATTATTAGAGTGAATGGAGGTGAGGAGAAGGAAGTGAGACGAGGTTCTACGCTGCTAACCTACATACACGCACTGAAAAGACGACATCATTGGGGCACTAGTCCGGAGACTGCGGGAACGCCCGAGCCCCCCCGGAATCTCCATCGGGCCGTCCCCATCTAGTCGCCAACCAGCACGATGGTGCATTCCGGGATTTTTCGACAGTTGGCGGGGCAGCCTTTCATGTGTGGCTGGCACACTACTTAGGCCCCCAACTACCTGCGGTCGGCCAGCGGCGCACCGTGCCTCGGATCCCGCTACGCTCCGCGACTAGTCTCCCGATACGTCTATAACAGCGTGCGTCAGGCTGGTCTGCCAGCAGTAAAACAGCTGTCTCGACCCAACTCCTCTAGTTGGCTACACCGAGCATCGTAACCGGAACACGGCTAGGCCGCTTGGCGGTACGTCTTTGCCCGGTGGGTGGTCGCAAGCCTTCGGCCGAAACCTACCACCAGTTATTGTCACCTGATTTGCACCACCCGGGGACCACGTGTAGGGAATCAAAGGGTACACTCCTACGGACGTGGGTGACTCGGCCCCCAAAAGTTTGATCCTGACGAAGTTTTTTTTGGAGTTTATTCCGATTATGTTTACAGCGCAAAATACCATTGGTAATCCATGGTTTTAAAATGCGTTTTTTGCAAGGGATTTTTAATGTGATTGTATTTATTTTAATGGAGTCAGATAGAGTTTGTATCAACAGAGTACACAGAGAATCAGGATTATTACAGAAAAGTAGTTCACTCAAGATTTTTTCTTTTAGATAATGAAGGGCCTGTTTGAAGTCAACAAATGTCTTAGTTTTACAAACATTTTGTAAACATTTTTGCTTAGATAATAGTAGAAGGATTGTGAGATGGTCGGTTACTGAGGTATTAAGGATAGCAATAGTGGATGAAAACTTTTTCTTATTTACTTTAAGCATGAAGTGGTCAAAGCATGATTTGTCTCTCGTTGGCAACAGATGCCCTGGAAGGATACCGTGTAAAGACAACATGTTTAGGTAGTTTATTCTATTTTTCAGGTCATGAGACTGCTCGAATAGTTTAGGTATAAGATTAATATTTATGTCCGTCTCATATGTATGGTCTCCAAATGATTGTTGAGCGAACAGACAAAACTGTCAGTGTTAGAGTTTGGTTGTGATCGGTAAATACAGAGAATGACGTTATTCATTATATCCAAGCTTAGGCAAGAGGCCTGAGCCAGTGATATTTCTGTAACCTCATGTTCGAGAACATCAGGTTACAGAAATGAGAGCAGTGGTGGCCCAGTGGTATCGGCCGCGACTTACAAGTTGTAGGTCATGGGTTCGATCCCAGGCAGGCGCTTTAATTTGTGTAAATTATTTCATCACCACTGCTCTCAAAACGGTGAAGGAAAACATCGTGAGGAAACCGGCATGTTCTAGAACCAAAAGTTCGAAGACATGTGACATCCACCAACCCGCACTGGGCCCGCGTGGTGGATTACGGCCCATTCTCTCTCACAAAGAGGAGGCTTGTGTCCCAGCAGTGGGAACATTAAAAGGCAGATGATGATGATGATGATGATGTTCGAGTGCTCTCCTCACATGTCAAACTACCCCATCATTTTGGTTTAGCTGACTTGAAGTCATATATGAACTTTAATTGTTAAGTTGAGGAATAGCTTTATTTGAATTTAATCTACATTCTGTAAATATTATGATATCTGTTTCGAAGTTAAATGAAGACAATGTCAATAAAAAATCATCAAAATTACTGTACGACGAAGGTCTATACACTTGGTTCAAGTGCACGATGATAGTTCTGTACACTTGAGATGATGGAAACCCGGGGATAATGAAATGAACCGCCCGTGTTGAGTGTGGTAAAATCACTAATTTATTTTACTAAACAAGTAGACGATCGCGCGTATGCAAACGCTGATGTAGCTTAACCTACTTAATATTACGAAATGTGCGGGTTCACCGTACATACTGCCAACTCTGAAGGAGAAGACTAGGGAATACGTTAAACCTAGATGAAACTTAGTGTGTCTAGATACAATAAAAATGATGACTTAGGATAGATGATATAATTTTTTGTTGAAAGCTGATACAAGGTGATTTCAACAATATCTAATCTAAGTACAATGTATAACTAACACTAATTGTCTGATTATGTTCCTATTAATATTCCACCATAGGACAGGTCCCTTTATTTACACTTTTACTAGTTTCATTAAACTCACTGATCACTGGCACTGGCACGGTTTCACGCACGCACTCAGTAGATCTCGGTCCTGTGGGGCCAGCTTGCGCCTCCGCCCCCGGGGCTGGCTCGCCCTCCGGTACACGTACCTCCAACATCAAACGCTGCTGCGGCGCAGGTGCGGTGCGGCCCTGACTTCTTATAATTAAGTATACGCATATGCCGCCTAAGATGAGAACCAAGGCCAAGGTAACGTACACGACGGAATAATGATGGATGTCGTGGACGTTTAGTTGTGTAGAAGATTGTTCCTTTATATTGGTTATTTGGTCTCTCAGCTAATTCCAAATATGGGTGTGGTTTTCCGGTACGTCGAAATCGTTGGGCAAGGTTGTGTTTATTAGAGAGTTCAGGATGGAAACCTCTGGGACTTCGATTTTTGATTTTTAGTTGTAGTTGTAGCTCTTTTGCTTGATCGACGGTATTCTGCCCACTCAGCAAATCATCCATGTAAAAGGAGTTCTGTACAGCTGCTGCTGCTAGTGGATATTTTTCGGCGTCATCTGCCGCTAGTTGTTTTAGAGTCCGCATAGCCAGAAATGGAGCTGATTTGGTCCCGTACGTTACAGTGGTTAATTGATATAGATTCAATTGATCATCCATTGAATCTCTCCAAATGATCGTTTGCAGAGGCTGATCTTGCCCTCTAACGTGTATCTGACGAAACATTTTTTCAATATCCGCAGTGATTACATATTGGTATTGTCTCCAATTTATGATAAGTGCTAATAGGTCTTGTTGTAAGTTGGGTCCACTGTACATTAAGTCGTTCAGACTGTTACCCGATTTAGTCTTGGATGAGGCATTAAAAACTACTCTCAACTTTGTTGTTGTGGAATCAAGTTTCCATACACCATGATGTGGTAAGTAGTACGCCTGATCGGTTGTACTTTTGACCTGCCGCATGTGACCTAATTCTTGGTATTCGTTCATAAATTGTTTGTATTGACTTGAAAATGATGTATTTTTAGACATTTTTAACTCTAATTGTTTAAATTGCGCCATCGCCTTAAACTTTGAAGATCCGAGTTGCTGCTCAAAGCCTGGTATCATGGGTATCCCAACTTCATACATGCCATTATCTAAGCGTCTCGTGGTGGTTTTGTAGAAATCTTCACAAAATTGATCTCCAATAGTCACGTTTGATGATGATTTTATTTATTATTTATTTATTTATTTATAATCCACAATTATAACATCTTTACAGATTACTCCAATATGATGCTACAAGTCACCAACACACGAAAATACATAAATCTTAAATAAACTAGCAACAAAATTGTTCACAATAAAATAATAATAAATATTCATTTATACATTAATGATGAATCGTTAATATCCTCCAACTCCCAAAATTTGGCTATTTCTTCAATGTTATTTATGGCGACATGACAGTTGAACCTTTTAATATTTCCTGATAAGATCCAACCCATTTTGGTTTGTTGAGCTATTGGGGCTTGCGCTGGGCCCTTGATAAGACCGCTTAATATAATTTCTGAATATACACTGGCATCCAGAAGAAGATCAATTGGTCTTGATACGTTGTAGTCCGGGTCTGCTAACTGAAGATGTTGCAAATGAGACCAGTGCTGTTTGCGGAATGATGAGTTCGGTAGGCTGCTTATGACCTTTGATACAACTAACGCCTGAGTCTTCAGGGTATAATCTCCGTAGATGGACTTGCAGTCTAGTGTCACAATTCCTTTGCTTTGTTTGGAGACTGGACCTACCCCTGAAATGGAGGCATGCTATTGTCGACGTTGCAAGCCTAACATTTGCGTCGCATTTTCTGAAATCAATGAAATTTGAGACCCCTGATCTAGAAGTGCTCGTAATGTGACATATGTACCATTTTCAGATAATACAGTTAACGACAAAGTGGTTAGCAGTATTTCTTCATTATCAGCTGCGACGTGGTTGACGTTATGCTGTGCCGATGACGGCTGCACGGTAGCGCACGTCGTTGCTGCGGCTTGTTGATGTGGTACACACGCATTATGCAGAAAAGTGTTGTGTTCACTGTTACACTTTTTGCAACGTTTTGTGCTGTTGCACTCACTGTCAGGATGATAATAAAGGCAATTTTTGCAATATTGACTCTTTGTTACCAAGGTCAATTTATCACCTGGAGTCATTTTCGTAAATTTCCGGCAACGAAATTACAAATCGGACAATCTGGCCCTTGAGTAGCGACGACTTGATAATGTTTCTTGTAGTAGTTCCCCTGATTTGTAGGTTTGTTACGCAGTTGACCAGACTCCCGTTTAAAGGCAGGCTTCGTTGTTTCTCTCTCTCTTCGGTGTAAGGGTTCCAGGGCTGTGAACTTGTTTTCGAGGAACGTCATAAATTCCGTCAAGGATGGGAGCTCCCTGGGTGATGTACGCGCCTCTTTGTAGTCACAGTAAGTCTCCTGGTCCAGTTTCTTACTGAGAAGATGAACTAACAACGGATCCCATGTGTTTGTGTTCACACCAAGGTTGTGAATAGCGTGGATGCACTCCGTGGTCATCATCATCATCATCATCATATCAGCCGAAAGACGTCCACTGCTGGACATAGGCCTCCCCCAAGCGTCGCCACATTGACCGGTCCCGTGCGTCTCGCAACCAGCGGATTCCCGCAACCTTCACCAGGTCATCGGTCCACCTGGTGGGAGGCCTTCCAACGCAACGTCTTCCGGTTCGCGGTCGCCACTCCAGAACCTTTCTGCCCCATCGGCCATCCGTTCTGCGAGCAATGTGCCCTGCCCACTGCCACTTAAGTTTGGCAATTCTTCGGGCTATGTCGGTAACCTTGGTTCTCTTGCGGATCTCTACATTTCTGATTCGATCACGCAAGGAAATTCCGAGCATAGCCCTCTCCATTGCCCTTTGAGTGACTGTAAGTTTTCTGATGAGGCCCATTGTAAGCGACCACGTCTCAGATCCATATGTCATCACTGGCAACACACACTGGTCATAGACTTTCGTCTTGAGACACTGTGGTAAGTTGGACGAGAAGATACCGCGCAACTTCCCGAACGCTGCCCAGCCGAGTCGGATTCGACGGTTGACCTCTTTCTCGAAGTTGGCCCTACCCAACTGGATCGTTTGTCCCAGGTAGACATAGTCGCCCACAACTTCGAGTGTAGAGTCTCCTACCTTGATAGGAGTGGGTGTAACATGGGCATTCAACATCACCTTGGTTTTGTCCATGTTCATTCTAAGACCCACTCTTTCGGAAGCACTACTGAGGTCATCGAGCATTTTACTGAGGTCCTCCATGGTCTCAGCCATAACCACTATATCGTCAGCAAACCGAAGGTGAGTGATGTACTCGCCATTGACGTTGATGCCTAGCCCTCTCCAGTCCAGAACCTTGAAGACATCCTCCAGTGCAGCGGTAAATAGCTTCGGAGATATGACGTCTCCCTGTCTCACACCTCGCTGCAGAAGGACTGGTTCCGAGGTCTGATCCTGAAGTCGAACTGACATGGTGGCGTTTTTGTATAAACACTTCAACACTTCGATGTACCGGTAGTCAATTTGGCACCGTTGGAGAGACTGCAGTACAGCCCAAGTCTCGATCGAATCGAAGGCTTTCTCGTAGTCCACAAACGCTAAACAGAGAGGCAGGTTGTACTCTTCGGTCTTCTGTATAACCTGCCGCAGCGTATGTATGTGGTCTACGGTGCTGAAGCCTTTACGGAATCCGGCTTGTTCGGGAGGCTGGAAATCGTCAAACCTGCGCGCGAGACGATTCGTGATGACTCTTGAAAACAGCTTGTAGACATGGCTAAGAAGTGTGATGGGCCTATAGTTCTTCAGTAAGGCATTGTCACCCTTCTTGAAGAAGAGTACCACCACACCCCTGCACCATGCCTGTGGCGTTTTCCCTTCGTGTATGACGGAATCAAACAGCTTCTGAAGGGCCTTAAGGATTGGTTTTCCACCCGCCTTCAGGAGTTCGGCCGTAATTCCGTCATCACCCGGTGCCTTGTTGTTCTTAAGCTGTTTCAGAGCCATCCTAATCTCATACAGGCTGACGTCCGGAATGTCTTCGGTATAGTGTCGGGTCAATCTAGCTCTAGGGTCTTTCGCTAGATTCGCGACGGGTTTACTGGTTGACGTGTACAGCTGCCCATAGAATCTCTCGATCTCCCTCAGAAGCTCTGGTTTGGCGGAAACGATCCTGCCATCATCGGTCTTCAGTTTCGTGAGCTGGCTCTGCCCTATAGACAGATCTCTTGCAAAGAGTATTATATTTCAAGAGTATTATATACCGGTATTTCACCGCATCGTCTGAAGACTGCAGGATCATCTCACGCCTCTCCTTCATTAGCTTGAGAGTAGGATCAGAGAGTTTTTTGTTCCTATCTGTACGGCGGGTCTTGAAAAACTTAGACCCGACCGTATGGACAGCTTCCACGAACCCATCGCTGTAATCGTCCACGGAGCTTCCTAGGCACTCGAAACGATTCTGGAGTTCGAGCTGAAAGTTCTCGGGGTTTTGGACCTGGATCTGTGCTGGGCGGAGCGTGGACTTCACCAGTCGAGACCTTTCAAGTTTAACATTAATGTTCAATGTGCCTCTTACCATGCGGTGATCGCTCCCGGTTTTAACCGAATTGATCACAGAGACATCATTGAACACTTGCTTATTGGTTGACATGATGAAGTCGATCTCGTTTTTAGTTGAACCATCGGGGCTTTGCCAGGTCCACTTCCTGTGCTCACGCTTTCTAAAGAAGGAGTTCATCATGTAGAGGCCCTCCTTCTCCATAAAACTGGCCAGTAGGTGACCCCGGTGGTTCCGGCGTCCAACTCCAAATTGCCCCACTTGCAGCTCATCCACGTCTCGTTTGCCCAGTTTTGCGTTGAACAAAATTGCACTCCGTGGTGGTATCATATAATCGCTTTAACTCATAAGCTGTTTGTTTTGAGATAGAAGGCTGATTTAAAAATATCTCTATTTGATTTGTAAAGAGAACTTGAGCATTATTATATCGGTGATTAAGGATTTCCCAAGCTGTGTCGTAATTTTCAGATGAAATGTGAAGATGCTGAATAAGGCGTTCGGCCTCTCCCTTGATCTTTCCTTTCAAGTGTTGCATCTTCTGAGCCTTGGTTATTGTGTTGTTGTCATGAATAGCTTCTGTAAACAGGTCACAAAATGTTGGCCACTTTGTGTATTTCCCCGTAATGGTGGGAATCTCGAGCTTCGGTGTTGCCTGTTGTATATGAACCATGGATGATATTTTCTTATTTAGCGAACGCTTCATATCTTTTTAGCTACGCTCGTACATGCTAAATTCATTTTCGCAGGTTCATACCGGCACCGTGGAGCATTTTGATTAGTTGTAGTTGTAGCTCTTTTGCTTGATCGACGGTATTCTGCCCACTCAGCAAATCATCCATGTAAAAGGAGTTCTGTACAGCTGCTGCTGCTAGTGGATATTTTTCGGCGTCATCTGCCGCTAGTTGTTTTAGAGTCCGCATAGCCAGAAATGGAGCTGGTTTGGTCCTTCGAGTAACTGTGATCACGCGTTTATCAATCAATAAATGTATGTGTAATGTGTTTATCAATAAATGTATCTATTTTTCTGTGAAAAAATAGTTAGGTCACTTTTCTTTACAAAAATGTGTTTAGACAGCTCGTTACTGTCGCATTCAAAGGTGCGCGCAATCTCAAATTGTCTATATCAGTTACTGATTGCAACGTTTCATTAATTAAGTTGGAATTTTAATAGAATGAATGTGATTACAAGGAGCAAATAAATACCTTTAAGTAATTGTAATTGTTGCACTCACATAATTAATGATTACAAGAAACGATAATGTAGTATTTATATAGTAGCGAACAATTGCTCTTTTTAACCGACTCACCAAAAACGATGAGGTTCTATGTTCGACATTATGTTTGTTTTTTTATAATTTTTTTATTTTTTTTCACGCATATCTCCGTCAATTTTGGACCGATTTTGAAAATTATTTTTTTGTTTGAAAAAGTATGTTTCGAAATTGGTCCCATTTTAATTTGGTAAAGATCTGATGAAGAACTTCGAAGATATATAACAGAACTCTTCAATTTATTGAAGAGTTCTGTTATAATTACGGCAAATCTCTCGAGATTGCTGCAATCGCATGTCTATTTATTGTTTATACCATTTCATAACATAACATCACGCCAGTATACTCTTAAGGGGTACGCAGATCTCTCATTTCACCGGTTTTGTTCAAGTTTCATGATATTCGGGTAATCTATTCTGGCGTTATAGGAACCTTAACCAACTTGCCTGTTAGGTAGGTAAAACTAAAAAGTGAAAAATAAAAAGCTTTTTACAAAAAAATACTACCGACTTCCAAATGAAAAAACTACAAAGTGAAAAATAACTTTTTTTTGGAAGTCGGTGTCCATAACAAATAAAATGGTACCTACCAAAACACCGACTTCCAAAAATAAAGTTATTTTTCACTTTGTAGTTTTTTTCATTTGGAAGTCAGTAGTATTTTTTTGTAAAAAGCTTTTTATTATATTACTAATATACCGTAAAGCACGACACGGTGTGAGGTATATGTAAATAGCGACTGAATGTACTGTAAGTGTAAGTAATGATGTGTATATGTATAAATGAGTTTTGGCAGGAGATGTGATGTACAATCCTTGCCAACATTCAAAAAAAATGGTAAAGGAGCATTTCCTTTCGCTATAATAAGTCTTCTCCTTTCTCTGTTATATTTTTGTTATATATTAGTATATTATGTATTATTGTATGTATGTATTTTATGTTATTATGTATATTTATTATTGTTTAAGATATATTGTACACTGACAAGCCTAAATTTCTCTCCTCTCTTTCAGTCCATCCAAAGGTTGTCTGTAAGAAATTGCCCTGTGCGATAAGACCGCCCATTGTACACTTGCTTTTATGTTTTTTTGTCCTGTGTATATATTTTTGTGGTGTACAATAAAGAATATAATAAATAAATAAATAAATGTGTAGTATAAGTAAAGGAGATTTTTTTTTTTGGTTTAATGATTGTTGTGTAAGTGTATAATGCATGTATACGAGTAAGCATATGTGATATAAGGTTACAAAGTGTTATATAACAACTGTATAAAACTAAGGTGATTAGCACTGCGCAGAAAGTGTTAACAATATACAGTGAAAAACGGGTCGCTGCATTGATATTTTAATACATCAATGGGTGGCTGCATAAATCACACGGAACAAAGCGGTAATGCTGTATAAAATATTAATAGTAAAGTACAAATAGTGGCATAAATACCGGAGGCCCCATGTATGTAGTCATTTCTGCAGAGTCAGTTTGTGGATCTGGTCTTCACTTCTAATAATAATAGTCTGCGATTGTTCATACTTTTTTACATACACCTTACCGTAGGCTGTCCAATAGAATTTATAGGCGCCTGATTTTACTAAGTCGAGGCGAGGAAATGTAGGCGAGATCCTTTTGTTGTTAAA
Organism: Anorthoa munda; assembly: GCA_945859665.1. NCBI lineage: Eukaryota > Metazoa > Arthropoda > Insecta > Lepidoptera > Noctuidae > Anorthoa > Anorthoa munda. The sequence continues at coordinate 1,052,200 of OX243918.1, forward strand.
TGCTCCGTAATAAATATATATCTTCCTGCGTATTAAAGCCAAGATGTTTGCAGCATAGTTTAGTTTTGTGTTTTATATTAAACGCTTTTCCCATCTTCAATAGTGGAAAAAAGAGTGGAACTCATTTCAACAATAATAGGTGACTGATTGCTGCCACTGCCGGTACCTCGCAGCCTGTATCTTAATTTCATATTTAATAATTTTACAATCGATGCTTTGCGACAGGAATAGATTCATATCTATAAGATCGTCCTTGGTTTCTTCATTTTTTTTCGGAACGTTTTTTAATAAAATGTTTGATTTTCTACTGCCAATTTGTATATCCTCTGTGGTATCTGTATGATAATTATAAGTTGCGGGTAAGCCGCCATTAAACAGTTGGTTCGTAAACTTGACATTTCATTGAGTGCGCTCCCGAAAATATCCCTTTAAACACTACTGGCGACGAGTAAAATTAAGTTAAATTACCACTAATAGTTAGTGTACAGTGTTATTGTGAAGTGACAATACAATGCCGATCGGAAAAATCGAACAATTCGATTTATCGAGTAAAAAATGGTTGGCATACATTCGACGCGTGGAACAGTTTATGGCGCTCAACGAAATCAAACAAGAATTACGAGTGGCTACGTTAGTCACGTTAGTGGGCGAAGCCACTTATGATCTGATGTGTGATCTTTGTGCGCCAGACAATCCGGAGACCAAAACTTTTCGGGAGTTAGTGAAAATAGTTGGCGACCATCTCGAACCAAAGCGCTCAGAGATAGCTGAGCGGCATGTATTTAGAATGAGACGTCAAAATGGCGGCGAAAGTCTGAGCGATTATTTGCAAGTTCTCAAACATCTGGCCAGCACGTGCAATTTTAAAAGTTGTCTCGAAGAAAACCTAAGAGACCAATTCGTGTCTGGTCTTGTTAGCGATGACATGAGATCGCGGCTTTTCGCCGAGCCGACACTGACGTACAAGAGGGCGGTGGAGTTGGCCTTCGCACTCGAAGCGGCTGACCGGCACGCTCAAGCGAGCGGCACGTGCAGCGTAGCAGCGTCTACGAGTTCCGGGGCGCCCGAGCCGATGCATCGGCTCGCGATGGGACGAGGTACGGCGCGCGCTGCGACCGGCGCCGGCGGCAGCGGCAGCAGCATCGAAGGAACGCGCAACTCGGCCGCGACCGCGCACGAGGCACAGCGCGCGCCGCAACAGCCTTGTTGGCGGTGTGGAAAGATACATCGAGCAGTCGTGTGTCGTTTTAAAAATTATTCATGTGACGTATGCGGGCAAAAAGGCCATCTTAAAGTTATGTGCAAACGAAATCCCCGTCAGGGCGACGCGCGGTTGTCGCGGGGAGGTCAAAATTATATGGATAATGGTGAAAGCGATTTGGACTCAGATATATATAACCTAAATGTGTGCAATAATAGTGATCGGCCATACAATGTATGCGTAAAAGTTAACGGTAAGGCGATAACGTTTGAACTGGATACTGGCAGTAAGTTGTCTGCAATTAGTACTTATTCATTCGATGAGCACTTCAAGGCGTTGCCGCTTATCGCGAAAAATGTTTGTTTACATTCTTATAACGGCACTCGGATTGAAGTGATCGGTTATATAGTGGTTAATGTGGAGATCGGGTCACACTCGGCGAGAGATTTAAAACTTTTTGTCATTAAGAATGGTGGACCACCTTTAATGGGTAGATCTTGGTTGAGTAAATTAAATATCGATCACATTCAAATTAACGAAATGATGTTGAACTTATCAGACGATAAATTAGAAGATACTTTGCAAAATGAATTTCCCACCGTGTTTGCCCCGGGTCTTGGCACATGTACCAAGCAACTTTCTTTAAGACTAGGCGACACGACTCCCGTTTTTATCAAAGCGAGATCATTGCCATTAGCTTTACGTACACCTGTAGAACTAGAGTTACGACGGCTCGAGGCAGAGGGTACTATTCTTAAGGTGGATTACTCAGATTATGGTACACCTATTGTACCAGTCATAAAGAAATCTGGTGAAATACGTATCTGCGGCGATTATAAAGTCACCATTAACCCAAAGTTGATTCGCGACCCGTACCCTATGCCACGAATCGAGGAATTATTTGCTGCATTAAGTGGCGGCGAGCGGTATTCAAAAATCGACCTCACCAACGCGTACCAACAATTATTTTTGGATGAGAATTCGCGGGCTTGTAGTGCGATAACAACGCATATAGGCACTTTTATTTACCTGCGCACGCCTTTTGGTTTGACATGCATTCCCGAGAAATTCCAAAAGTTTATGGAAGAAACACTTGGGGGATTGAAGGGAACTGCAGTGTTTTTAGATGACGTGGCAATCACAGGCGCTAGCAGGTCTGAGCATATTGCTAATTTAAGGGCTGTGTTGTCTCGCTTGCGTGACGTCGGTTTGCGGATTAAACTAAAGAAGTGCAGTTTTATGAAAGAAAGTATTACTTATTTAGGTTTTATTATAGATAAACATGGTTTGCATCCTGACCCAAACAAAATAAAAGCGATGGTGTATGCACCACCACCAGAAGATTTAACTCAGCTCAGATCATTCCTCGGTATGATAAATTATTATGCCAAGTTCATACCGCAGTTGAGTACGATTTTACATCCTTTACATAGTTTATTGCGAAAACAAAGTGTTTGGGTCTGGTCAGCAGATTGTGTAAAAGCTTTCCAGGATATAAAATCGGCTATTCTTAGTAGCAAGGTGTTGGTACACTATAACCCAAAACTACCATTAGTACTAGCCGTGGATAGCAGTTCGTATGGTATCGGCAGTGTGCTTTCACACCGTTTTCCGAACGGCGACGAGCGCCCAATTTGTTTCGCGTCACGGACTTTAAATGCAGCTGAACGATCGTATAGTCAGCTGGACAAGGAGGCCCTTGCGATTATCGCTGGCGTGATCAAGCATCACCAGTATATTTATGGCCGTCGTTTTATTATTAAAACGGATCATAAACCCTTAACTTTTATTTTTGGTTCCAAATTTGGGTTACCTCAAACGGCAGCTAGCAGGCTACAAAGATATGCCACTAGGCTGGCGTCTTATGATTTCGAGATTGAGTTTGTTAAATCGAGTGATAACTGCAATGTAGATGCACTATCGCGATTGCCATTACCATATGAACGGAAAAATTGTGATGACTTGGGTTCGGTATCATATATAAACTATGTTGAGGAATCAATCCCAATCAGTGCAAAAGAGGTGGATTCATGGACACAGAAAGATAAAGTTTTAAGTAAAATTAAAAATTATCTTATTACTGGCTGGCCAATAAAAATAACAGCAGAATTAGAAAAGCCTTATTACAATCGGAAAGATAATTTAGTGCTGGAACGTGGTTGCATTTTGTACAATCACCGGGTAGTCGTGCCGGAGGCACTTAGAAAACCAGTTCTATCCGAATTACATGAAGGCCATTTAGGCGTAGTAAAAATGAAAAATATAGCAAGGAGTTATGTTTATTGGCCAACATTAGATTTAGAAATTGAGACTCTCGCGAAAGATTGTAGTGCTTGTCGCCAGCAGCGTGACGCACCCCCACGTTCCCTTCTACATCCGTGGGAGTTCCCCGCACGGCCCTGGCAAAGACTACATGTCGATTTCGGCGAATTTCAGGGCAAACATTATCTCGTCACCGTGGACGCTCATAGTAAATGGATTGAGGTGCAGAAAATGTCGGGCACTACCGCCACGGCGACGATAGGTAGACTTAGGGAACTGTTTGCTCGTTTCGGTCTTCCCTCGCAGGTTGTGAGCGACGGCGGCCCGCCTTTTGGATCGGCAGAGCTAGCAAGTTTTTTTACGAGAAATTTCATCACTCACACTATTACTAGTCCCTATAGGCCGGCGGGTAACGGAGCGGCCGAGAACGCGGTGAAGTTAGTAAAGCGCGCAATGAAGAAAGCCGCGCACGAGACTGTCGATGTAGATACGGCAGTCACAAAATTTTTATTCCAATATCGCAATTGTGAACACACGACTACAGGCGTCGCGCCTGCTGTCGCGATGCTAGGCAGACGGCTCCGTGGTAGGTTGGACGTGCTGCGGCCGAGCGCCGAGCGCGCCAGCGAGCAGGCGGCGGCACACGCCGCGCGCCACAGCCCGGGCACCGAGCGCCACGCCACGCCCGGCGACCACGTGCTAGCACGGGACTACCGTGCGCGCGCTGACAAGTGGTCGCCGGCTGTGGTCACCGCGAGAGAAGCACCGCTAACCTACCGGGTGCGTAGTGCAGACGGTAAAGAGTGGAAAAGACACATTGATCAATTGTTACCTATAGGGTCTCGCACCACTAAACGGCATTCAGTGTTAACAGACTGCATCAATATTGAGGATAAGTTAGAGGACGCGACCGTGGACGATGCCAATGTTCAGGATAGTAGCGCTACTAATAAAGACATTTCTAATGCATCAAATCAAGAAGTACAAGTACCGAACCCAGGTCCACTATTAGGCAACAATGAGACTCCTGAGAAGTCAAGTATGCGCCAACAGCGCGCTTGTACGTTAATTAAAAAGAAGTACAAATATTAATATTATTACTCATCATTTATGGTATTTTCTTTTGTTGACTTGCTGACTTTTAAAGCTATGTTTTTTTTTATCTACTATGTTGTTTTTTTTTTTACTTATAATAACTAATAAGATATTTTATGTTATGTTACTGAATTTCACTCAAGGATACGCTTTTCAATTTATATGTAAGTCTATAAATTTGTAAATGCATAAATAGTTAGGGAACCTATTCCTTGAGCGAAACGATACTTATAGTTTTTACTTAGCATTAGCAGAGGCCTGTATTATATACTTTCTTACGTAACAGTTGTTTTAAAACAGTTAAAGCAATTGATTGATGTAGATACCTACTGCCTATCGATAAGTGTGTTTTCTTTAATTTAAGAGGGGACGTGTGGTATCTGTATGATAATTATAAGTTGCGGGTAAGCCGCCATTAAACAGTTGGTTCGTAAACTTGACATTTCATTGAGTGCGCTCCCGAAAATATCCCTTTAAACACTACTTTAAAAACAAATTTGTGCTCCAATGTAACTATGTACTCCTTGTTCTTCTTCGCCTCGATCTCTAATTGGTATTTTTTTTCCTTGAATTCATCGTTTTGTGCGGTAAGAAAAGCTATTGAGCTCTCAACATTGACATTTGATAGCTGAATTTCCTTCAGAGTAGTGTAGATTTTTGACATCTCCTTTCCTTGATTAACTGAAAAAAGAGATAACATCTTCATCACTTTATCTTTTCTTTAAATCCATGCAGTTGCTTGGAGAGAGAATCATCCATATCCTCTCTGGTCCTCTTGACACGTTGACAAACATAATTAGGTGGGGTCTTATTTGTATTTCCCAATAGGTTTACATCAGGCGGAGCGAGCATGGGCGTACCCAAGACATTTGTGACAAGACATGATAAATTATGTCATGTCTTACAATTTGTCTTAAATGCTAGCCGGGTCAAACATGTGACTTATTTTAAAGCCGCGACATCCCTTTCTTGTTGCTTCCCGGCGAGCACGGCCTACTTTGACATGGCTTGAGTCACACATTTCATCGCAGTTTGGACGATAAAGCCATTTTGTCTTAAATACTAGCACCGACGGTGTGAGAAAATTTCCTGACGTTTATTTCGAACTCATCGGGTCTTAGTTGCTAATACGGGCGCACCCATTTTGTCACAAATTTCACATTTTGGCAGAGGATTAAGAAAAATGTATCACTTTATAATAATAATAATAATAATAAAATTTATTCACGGAATATTACAGTTAGGTACAAGAAAAACATGAGGATAACTTACAACTAATAGGTAGGATAGTATTATGACACAATAATTGTATGTTGCAAAAACTGCACTTAATAGATTAACTACTTTTACTTTCGTTCGGAGGTGGTGATAAAATTTTATAGTTGAAAAATTAAATATTTTCCTTCTAAGTAATGCACCAAATGGCAATGAATTTATTTTGTGTGTGTGGTGATCAATGCTAATTAATTAATTGAAATGTTACAAGATTATTAATTCATTCTATTTTATAACTTTTTTTATAATTGTTATCTTTTTATTGTTATTCCTATTTTTAATTATTATTTTTATTTTGATTATTACTTTTTTATAATTATTTTCTTTTATTCCATATTCTTCTTACTTTCTACATTTTAAATTATTTCTTAAATAAAACCCCCAAAAAACATCTAAAATAAAAAAATAGGGGCTCACCGGTATCGAGAACTGGGTCCAAACTATTATAATTTTTAAGTAATTATTAAAATTTTCAAAATAATTATATCTTTCTAACAAACACTATGTTATCAAACAAACAATGAAAAATAAAGTGTGCATAAGTCTATGGTCGTGGGTCAAATATTAATTTGTTCCCAACAAAATTAAAAAGATTTTTATCTGTATGAACGGCACACTTTTATAAGTATTATTTTATTTGGTCAAAGTCAAAGTCAAAACGTTTATTGCGAACTAATTGTATAATGTTGGTGTTATGTTATATTAGTACTTAAGACTTAGCAGCCTTTTACAAGCATTGCAATTATCATTATCCTGTCTTTATCATCCTAAATTAGCATGCATTAAACATTATTATTACTTAATTATTTTATTTAACATTATTAGAATTAAATTGAGAAAAATATAGTTATGTCAAAAAATTAAATGTCAAAAATAATGAATTTAATACAAATAATTAGCAATATAGTGTCATCCTTTTCAGGTAGTACAAATTATAATTATAATTTTGTATGAAGTTAAATAGGATAGACTAGATCTTATTGCTTGTATAGGACAGATCGCCACTTAAGATAAATTCGTCATTTCAGCCTAGACTCCAAATATTCTTTTACTGAGTAAAAACAATTTTGGATCAGGTATAGTTTTAGCCTTTTTTGGAATATTGTTATTGATTTTTCAGTTTTAAACGTGTCGGGCAGCTTATTATATATTTTTATTGCCATATAATATGGGCTATCACTTAACATTTTAATTCTTGAGGATGGAGCGCATAACCTCTTTTTATGGCGAGTGTTGACGTTGTGCGTATCTTCTATTTTAGTGAACTTGTCCATATTTTTAAAAACAAACACGCAAATGTCATGTATGTATATTGACGGCAGAGTTAGGATCAGATATTTTTTAAAGTATGGTTTGCAGCTCTCCGTACTATCTATTTGGGCTAGAATTCGTATACACTTCTTTTGCATTATGAATAGTTCATTTACGTTAACACTATTTCCCCATAGCATGACGCCATATCGCAGCCATGAGTATGCGTATGCGTAGTAAGCAGCCATAGCTGTTTGTGTGTTAGTGCTTTGTTTAATTTGAAAAAGAGCGTAAGAGAATCTGGAGAGCTTTGTTTTTATATGTTCTATGTGTGACTTCCAGTTAATGTGTGTGTCAATATTTATACCAAGTAGGCTAAATGTATTAACTTCTTCTATTTCCGTGTTTCTAAATGTTGTTTTTAGATTAAGTGGTGGTTTTTTGTATGATCTGAATTGTATTATTTTAGTTTTATTATTATTAATTTCCAAGTTGTGGATCTGGAGCCAAGTATCCACAGTTTGGAGGGTTTCTTGTATTTGTAGACTAGGGTTATTTATATTTCCACACTTGATTAATATTGAAATATCGTCAGCAAATAATACTGGTAAAGCGTTTTCTTTGTCTAATATTTTGGGAAGGTCATTAATATAGATTAAAAATAGTGGGCATCCTAATACACTTCCTTGTGGGATTGAGCAAGTAATTTGTTTTTCTTGTGATCTAATGGTATTGATCTCATGTTTTCCATGGTCGTAATTTTCAATTTGTACTATTTGTGTCCTATTATGTAAATATGATTTGAACCACGAATAAGCTGGTCCTCGTACGCCGCAACCGTATAGTTTAGTGAGTAAAATGTCATAAAGGACCTTGTCGTAGGCTTTTGTCATGTCTAGTAGTAGCCCAATTACGGATTGTTTGTCGTTTATATGTTGTAGAGCTTGTTGAACATATTTATATACTGCTAATGTTGTTGATCTACATTTTCTAAATCCATTTTGTGCGTCGTCAAGAATATTAAACGTCGTCTATTCAGATTATGTCGCACTATGAAGTCAGCTACAAGAAAGGCATGTCGCGTCTTGAAACTATGTCACATGGTTGTCCCGTACTAGCATTTAAGACAAATTGTAAGACATGACATATTTTATCATAACTTGTCATGACCCAAAATATTTTCTGTTAAGAATTTGTAGTTCAAGTCGAAAACCAAGCAAAGTAAAAAAAAAAAAATCTTTTTCATAAATTCATGTTGGGATGCTGCTAGCATGGGGGCAGCAAAGGGACGGGGGGGTTCTAAATTTTGGTTATTTTTTGCCTAGGACATACCGTTTTCGAGATATAGAGCGTTTTATGTAAAATAAAATAAAATTCGGAGGCCCATAATTCGGAAATAGTGCGCCGTAGGGCTATGCTTCTCTGAACCTAAATGGTTTTATGGCCATGGCCAAGGTTAAACCGAAACTGCCATAAAATTGGCAAATTTCCGAAAAAAAAAACAAATAAATGTCAAGAAGTTATGCCACAAGTCAAGAAAATATCACACGTATGTCACAGTAGGCCGTGCTCGCCGGGCTGTATCTGACAGTGATTTATTCAAGGGGGAGTCCATAGTAGACACAATACTTGTAATCGAAGGGCGGCTGCGTAAGGGACGTAGTAATATTCTTCGGCGCTCGTATGGGAAGTACCAGATTGCTTGTTTTTTTTTTTTTTTTTTATTATAGATAGGCTCGCGCTTGACCACTATCTCACCTGATAGTAAGCGATGATGTGGTTGACGGTGTAACACGCTTGCCTAGAAGTAACCTATTCACTCTTGACTTAAAGACCCCGAGGTTGTAGCTATCTGGAAACACAGACTCCGGCAGGGAATTCCATTCCATAGCTGTACGCATAATGAAAGTATTTCCAAAACGTTTAGTGCGTATGGGTGGGATGTCCACCATGTACCGATGGCGTATCGCCATACGTCTTGTAGTCCGATGATGAAACGGGCTAGGCGGAATTAGATCATGCAATTCCATCGCACACTCTCCGAAATGCAACCGATAAAAAACCGACAATCTGGCAACTTGACGGCGATGTTCTAGGCTCTGGAGCTTTGACTCGACCAGTGCCTCATTGCCGATGAGCCTCTTGGCCCGTTTTTCGATCGACTCTAGAGCATCAAGCTGGTACTTGGCAGATCCATCCCAGAGATGAGAACAGTACTCCATGCAAGATCGAACTTGCGCTTGATACAACTTAAGCAGCTGTTCCGGCGTGAAGTACCGTCTCACCTTCGCAAGGATCCCCAACTTTTTGGCAGCCAGTTGAGCCTTTGCCTCAATGTATGCGCCAAAATTAAGTGTCGATGTCAACGTTACGCCAAGAAGCTCAAGATGGTCCGTTATCGGTACGGTTACACCTCGGAAAGATGGAGCCGGGTGAAACTGGCTCTTTTTTGCGGAGAATAGACATGCCTGTGTTTTTGCGGCATTGAACTTGACCAGATTGGCATCGCCCCATTCGGAGACTGCCTGCAAGGACAGGTTCAAGCGCTCCACCATGGCCTCCCGGAGAGACTGGATCTGAGGCCCCGTAGCACGAGCGTTGGACAAGTATCTCTCAGCAACAGTGCTGTCATCTGCATACCCAAAGGTGCCGGGTTTTAGCAGTTCATTTATGTGTAGCAAGAACAATGTCGCTGAGAGTACCGACCCCTGAGGGACCCCGGCATTAATGTCCAATAGGTCCGAAGAGCAGCCATCGATTACTACTCGAATGGACCGACCTCTCAGGAAGTCTGCAATCCAGTCACACAGACCACCGGGCAGACCGAATGAAGGAAGCTTACCAATAAGGCTTTCGTGCCAGACCCTATCAAAAGCCTTCGAGATGTCGAGGGAGACGGCAAGCACTTCCCCATGCTTCTCGATGGCCTCATTTCAGATGTGAATGGCATACGCTAGAAGATCCCCAGTGGACCGATTTTGGCGGAAGCCGTATTGGCGGTCGCTAAGGATGTCGTTAGCTTCTAGGTATGCCAGGAGCTAACTATTAAGTTCGCGTTCCATACTCTTACAGAGTATGGACGTTACAGAGATGGGTCTGTAGTTGGCCGGGTCAGCACGACTGCCCTTCTTGGGCACGGGCTGTACGTTGGCTTGCTTCCAAGCATTCGGCACTTTTCTAGTCTGATAAGAAAGGCGAAATAGGCGCGTCAAGATAAACAGGTGTTTACACTGCCGCCGGCGCCGCCATGCAGCAATAAGCAGCCAGGTACTCGGTATTCGGTACAGGACCGTCGAGCGCGCAAGACAAGGACGACAATTATTTTGTCATAGTTTGTACTACTCGCACAGATACTCCGCGTTTGTCAAGGTCGGGCTTAACTTTCACTTTACCACACAGATAGCACTTAATTTAGAGTTTTAAGGCCAGTAACATAAGTAATATATTCGAGTGCTAAACCGTTAAGATGGAAGAATTATTCAAGTAAAAATCAGCTAACACGTCCGATTAGGAAGACGGCATCTGTCCCGTTTTCCTAATCGGAAAGAGGAACTTAGTTAACTTTAACTTCTTAGTGAACCCAGCAAAATCACAAGATCTCATTATTGGTGGCAGATACTTCATCAATCTGTTGAGTAGTCAGTCTCTCTCCCTGTTTTGTACGATGCCTCCTTGACTTATGTCTTATGGCATTCTGCTGTGGGGACCAGCAGCAGACGTTGACTCAATTTTCATCTTACAAAAGAGGGCAATCCGCGCAATCTATAAAATGGATCTAAAAAATTAAAGAGATCGATATACTGACTCGACCTTCTCTTTATATTTTGGAATGTATTTTGTATGTCCACAAAAATCGAGGGTTTTTCAAAACTGGAAGCGACTTCCATAATTTAAATACACGCAGTAAGCATGAAATTGTAATACCCAAATTCAGATTAACGAAAACTAGCAAGTCTTTTCTTATAAACAGTATACGCTTTTATAACAAGTTGGCAAAGTCAGTTATAGAATTGACCGATGGAAAGTTAAAAAAACTACATCAAACGTGTCCTTATTAAAAAAAAGAATATTATAAAATCAAGGACTACGTTGAAAATAAAATTTTTAGCTCCTTCTGCGCATGCGGCTTCCCTGGTAACTCATAAACGGCACAAATATGTGGATGTCTCTAACTATTTATTATATTTATTTATTTATTTATTATATACTTTATTGTACACCACAAAATATGTACAGGACAAACATTCACAAAAACAAGTGTACAATGGGCGGTCTTATCGCACAGGGCAATCTCTTACAGACAACCTTTGGATGGACTGTTCGATAGGAGAACAATTTAGGGCTGTCAGTGTACAAAACTACATACTTAAATAATATTACTTAGGCATAATGACATACAATACATACCTACAATATTATATAATATACTAATACATATCAAACAGAGAAAGGAGAAGAATAAAAATTACAGTGACAGGTAATGCTCTTTTACCATTTTATTAAACGTTGGCAGTGTTTGAGCACATATTATTTCAATTGGCAATACATTCCACAACCGAGCCGCTTGAATCGTGAAAGATTTGTCAAAAAAGAAAGTGGAATGCATACGAATATTTAATTTTAGATTTTCCGATGATCTCAAGGACCTAGAATGGGTGTCACAGAGAAACTGAAAGCGTTCTTTGAGATAAAAAGGAGTAAATGGATTAAATAGCATGTTATAAAGCATAGAAAGTATGTGGGCATTCCGGCGAAGGCAAATCGGAAGCCATTCGAGCTTAGTACGAAATTCAGAAACGTGATCATACTTGCGCAAGCCAAATATGAATCTGATACAGAGATTTGGAAGTCGCTCAAGCTTGTACAATTGGTCTTGGTTGAGATCAAGATAGCTGGCATCAACATAGTCCAGGATTGGGAGAAGTTGAGATTGTGCAATCGCAATTTTAGTGCAGATGGGAAGAAAATTACGAAGATGTCTCAGGGAGCCCGCAGAAGCAAACAGTTTATGACTGACTTCCTCCAGGAAAGAGTGCTGTTGATATAAATCCCCAAGTTCTTCACAGTGTTAGCTATAGGAATAATGGTGTTGTTGAAAGAAACCTGGGGAAGCGTCGACCAATCAATTCCAGGAACAGTCCGGGAACTACAAACAACAGTCACCTGAGTCTTCGTCGGATTAATCTTCAGTCCAAACTCCGCACTCCAGTCACCTATTCGAGCCAGGTCCATATCAATCGTCTCAATGGCATCTCGTAACTCTCCAAGAGGGACTTGGGTATAAATCTGGAGATCATCAGCATACGGTGGTAGAAAGAAGAAAGTCGTTGAGTGATAGCATTAATAAAGAGTGCGAAGAGAAGAGGAGATAAAACGCCACCCTGCGGCACACCGGCAGAGGTGTGACACCAAGAAGAGAAATATTCGTCAGTGCAAATACGCTGCCGGTGGCCAAACAGGTAACTACGAAACCAGTCAATTACCGGAGGAGATATGTTAAAAGAGCTTAGGACGCCAAGCAAAATGTCAAAGTCAACGGTATTGAAGGCATTGCTAAAATCAAGCAGAGCAAGTACCGTTAACTTTCCCATCTCCATACCTGACCTAATATCGTCCGTAATGTATACAAGTGCTGAGGTAGTGCTGTGTCCGCGTCGAAAACCAGATTGGAAAGGATTTAGCAGATTGTGTTTGGTAAGGAACGTGCTGAGTTGATGGTGGACAAGTTTTTCAAGGACTTTGGATAGGAAAGGAATAATAGAAATGGGACGATAATCAGAAAAGGATGCAGGCTGAGATTTTTTGGGTAAAGGAATAATGTGGGCATCTTTCCAGGATTGTGGTTTTACGTTATCAAGGATGGGGATGATCATCTTACGGCTGATATAGTCACTACCAACAGCGTTAGATGTCATCAATATAATACTCTTTTTAACATCACAGGCAGTGAATTGATTTAAGACAAAAGGGGAATAATCAGGTATCGGAAGATTTTAAAGATAACTTTGGGCGCACGGTTGGCGCAGTGGTTGAGCAATTGACTGCTGCGCTGCGTGTCGCGGGTTCGATTCCCGCACGGAACAAAAATTTGTATGACCTACAGATAATTGTTCCGGCTCTGGGTGTTTGTGTATGTGGGTTTATATGTTTGTAAACGTACTCACGATACAGGAAAAAATTCCTAGTGTGGGGCAATGTTTTAAAAAAAAAAAAAAAAAAAAAAAAAAAAAACTAAGCGTAGTTGCTTTGGTGGCCCTATCCAATACGGGCGAAGTAGAAAAATGACTGTTAAGTAAGTTGAAGTCCAAGTCTTTAGGAACCGTGTCATGAGCCGTTTTTCCGATACCTAATAATTTGCGAAATTGCCAGACTATGGCTGGATCACCGTTTTGAACAGAATTGTGGATATGTTGGCGTTGGGCGTTCCTATACACCTTGTTGATTTCTAATTAATATGTATTTTTGTCTGTTGACGTCATTGGGCCGAATTTTATACCTAAACTTCGCAGCTGCTTTTTTGCTGAGTAAAACTTTAATTTCGTCAGTCAACCATGGCGCTGGTAGATGTTTAACTCTCACGGCTCGAATAGGTGCATGTTTGTCGTAAAGCTGAATGAGGGTAGCAGACAAAATTTCAACTTGTTCGTCGACGGACGAAGATGTAACCAGTGGCGTCCAGTCAATGTTGCTGGCATCCTCCTGAAGACGATCAATGTCCATGCCATCAAAATTGCGAAGCAGAAGAGTTTTTAACTTATGCTTAGGAGGTCGAATTTTGTAAGAAGTGTAAATTAGATCATGACAAGAAAAGGCATCAGCTGAACATTGACCATGTTTAGCGACATGATCGAAGGATGAAACATCAATAAGATCAAGAAGCGAGGGAACAGAGTGAGGAAAACGGTGAGTGGCACCAAGATCAAGAATAGAAAGATTGGCAGATTCAATAACACGACGAAGAGAAGAAGAGCGGGAATCATTTTTAAGGAGACATGTATTAAAGTCGCTCATTATTATACTATGACTGTAAGAGGGAATTAAAGCTTCTAAAATATGTTCGAAAGAAGAAAAGAAATTAATCCGAAGAGAAGGGCAGTAATATACCCCAAGAAGAATTTTGGAATGATGCAGTTCAACTTCCAGGAAAAGATGTTCACCGGCGTTCGACGTGGGCTGCTGAGTGGACATGTTAACTATAGAAAATGGAATGAAATTACGAAGATAAATGGTCACCCCGCCACCACCACCGACCGCGCGATCATTCCTCCTAACTATTCTCAATCTCATTTTTTCTTTTTTTTCCTTCTTTTAATTAGACTTTTTACAATCATTTCAATAATCTTTATAGACCTCGTCTGTTATAAAACCTAGAATAATTAAGTTTGATTATTTGATTGTTCTATAAATTACTTATAAACCATCAATCGAGTACTTTAACTTTATTACGATGAAAAAGCAACAGAATGTCAATGTAATTTCAATACTTAACCTAGAAACTTGTGAACATATGCGTTTGCACCTTACACTATAAATACGGCCGCACTGTCGGCGCTCAGTCGTTATTGTAGCTCGCCAGCCGTCGCTCCGTGCGGACGTCTCGCTGCTCGTCGCCCCACCGCGCTCTCCTGCGGCCCCACTCTCTGCCTCGTCGCGCCCCTCTGCGTGACGTCACTGCGGCCGTCGCGACTTCGCACGCCGCCTTCAGGTGTCGCTACTAGTAACTTTGGTTACTAGTAGTGGCAGCTATTTTGGCCCTTCCGGGCAAATCCACTTTTTGTGGTCACTGGCGGGAAACCTAGCGGTGTTAACAAGCCAGTGGGGTGTGCCCCAAGCACCCGCCAAGTCCCTTAAGGACACGGCAGTCATTGGAGTCGGGAGCGGGATCAGTTGGCCTTGGTAGATAGCCTAGTCAACCCCCGCTTCGTCCCCCAGCATTCACCCGGCACGGTCGGGTGTGTCTACCCCGACGTACCAGACTTCTTCGGTACACATTGGTGGGTAGCCCACCTTCGGTGGGTTTACCGGTACCTTAGGGCCCTGTCACCCAATAAGATTGGTGGCAGGTAGACAAGCTTAGGGCTCACCAGATACTCACCTCCCAGTCTAACCCGACTGGAAGGGTAGGTTGCACACATCCCCGGGCCCCTCCACCCGGGGAAGATACCCCTCCCGGCTTCACCGGATCTATAATTCTCAATTATGTCGCTCGCGGCAGTAATTGAACTCCTTCACGAGATTCTAGAGAAGGAAAAACTCACCAAAAAATACAGCCATGCTGTAAGTCAGGCTTTAGCCACTTATGTGCCCACGTCGGGCCCGACCGGGGCCCCTGGACCTAGCCAGGCACCCGTGCCGAGTGAAGCCCAGGTCTCGCCCAGGTCGCCCTCCCCGGCAGCCAGGCCCACTTCTGGGACTGATGAGCCAACCCTACCTAAGCCCCCAGCACTGGCCGTCGAGCCTAAAGCTACTGTCCGATCATGGAGAGATCCTCCTTCTCCTAAAGCTTCATCTTCCCAACCGGCCGTCGAGCCTAAGAAAACCCGATCATGGAGAGATCCTCCTTCTCCCATATCCTCTCAAGTCAAAGCTTTTAGAAGCTATAAGGAGCGCATAGCCGCCCTTCATAAATCCAAGCCCAAGTCCAAGTCCAAGAACATCTGGGCGGACGATGATGACTCCCCCATGGAAGAGGGAGCAACCCTCAGCACTGACGAGGAATGGGAAGCTATAGCTGACCAAGCTGACTCAGTTGCTGACGACCCATTAGACCCAAATGTCCCCGATAGGTCAGACGACTACGACACCGTCTCCTCCGACGGTGACTCCGTAGTTTGCTCTGGAGGTAAGAGGAAAAAGAGGACTAGTCCCCTCAACTCTACCAAGGCCAAAAAGGCGGTAACGAAAACCTCTCCTCAGCTAGTTCTGCCACCGGCCTCGCCCGTAAGGCAAATCACCCCCACCCCTGACATTGCTTCTTCTCAGTGGTCCAACCGCAGCCCCAGTCCTATGGTAATAGTTACCAATAAGAAGCTCCGTCCCCCTCCACCTGTTTATCTTCAGGATAAAGTTAAGTGGAACGATGTTTCGAACGCTTGTGTTGAGCGGAAAATCAACTACACCAAAGCCACTGCATGCCAACAAGGCATCAGAATCCAAGTCCCCACTCCCACTGATTTCCGGTATCTAACCCGGTACCTCAAAGAAAGGAACATCTCGTTCCATACTTACTCCCTCCCAGAGGAAAAGCCCGTCCGAGTAGTTATTAGGAGAATCCCAAAAGTCCCAAATCCCTACGGAGGAAATCCGTAAGGATCTTCTAGACCAAAATGTCCCCGTCACTGAAGTCCACCGCTTGCATAAAGCAAGAGGCGGACAACAGTACGATATCGTATTAGTTGTCTGTAGCCCTACTGAGGGCTACAACCCGATCTTCAATATAAAGACCGTGTGCTTCCTGTCGGGCATTTCGATCGAGAAACCCTACCGCCCCCATCTTGTAGGACAGTGTCACAACTGTCAACTTTATGGCCATTCTCAGGCCCATTGCTATGCAACACCCAGGTGCGTTAAGTGCATGGGCGATCATGGCACTAAGGACTGTCCCCGTCCTAAAGACCGCTTACAGTGCACGGAGCCTCCCAGCTGCGTGCTCTGTGGCCAAGTCGGGCACCCGGCTAATTACCGGGGTTGCCCAAAAGCCCCCAAGCTCGCGCCTAAAATGGCCAAGCGATACAATGCGCACATATTGCGCATGGCTCCCTCTTCCCAACCACCCCCCCGTCTAGCCCTTCAGAGGACTTCACCATGGGGTAAGCTGAACCACCAAAGTGTGGCTCCTCAGACTTACTCCCAGCCCATCCCATCGCTGATGGCCCACCCCATAGCAGCTCCAAATCCAGTCCCCGACCCAGTGGACCCAGCTGCCCCCATGCCCGCACAAAACCGGAAGGTGGCTTCCACCACCACCGCCGCCATGTGCCCGCCCCCTGTCGCCCCCTCCGGGCACAAGCCATATTTGAGCGTCGCTGAGAATATAATCAGCGCGTATTCCATATGTATGACCCCTCAAGCCCGTGCTCTGGATGCAGAAATCCGGAGTGCAGGCTCTCTCACCCCCGCTTCATGCAGTGCCCTCTTCTCGAGGTACGAGTGCATTACCAAGGAACTTGACAGCCTTATCTATAAGGACGGTCAATGGGTTCGTAAATAGTACGAACACCTTTACAAACGTAGTGTTTAGGACCTAATTAAAGGCTGATAAATTAAACTAAAGTGGACTGTAAAACACTATATATTGGTTCTGAAGGACAGTATAATGTTGGCTATGAACTCAGGACAAGTAATATGCGCGCGCGTCGTCGACCGTGCTCGGTAGTGTAGTGCGGTGCGGGCGGCCAGCCCGCTGCCGCGGTGTCGTCCCGCGCCGCGCCGCGCCTTGTCTATGATTCACGTCTTGTCTGCGTGAACATCCTCCCCGGGTTGAAGTATTCAATATAGAGGAAGTGGGCAAATATTATTAAAAGAACGTAGCAACGTCCCCTTCTTCGTCTTCAATTCGACCACACGCGTAGTCCCGTCGTTCCCCGGGAAGACCTTCGTGACACGTCCCAATGGCCAAAGCAATGGCGGTTGTCCTCTCTCCTTGATGAGAACTAACGTTCCCTCTGCCAGTTGTCCTGTAGATGCAGTCCATTTTGTCTTAAGCTGGAGCAGAGAAACATATTCTAAGTGGAACCGCTTCCAAAAATGCTGCTTTATATGCTCCACTCTGTGATAACGCTCCAAGCGGCTGATGTTTGTGTCAGTCACCTGTGGATGTGGAACAGCCATAAGTGATCGTCCAATCAGAAAATGTTAAGGAGTGAGGACAGTAAAATCTAGTGGATCAGAGGAAAGTGGTGTGAGAGGACGAGAATTAAGAACAGCTTCTATTTGAGTCAAACAAGTGATCATTTCCTCGTATGTAAAATGTGTTAGCTGTAGTAGTCTTTTCAAGTGGTGTTTAATAGACCGCACAGCAGCTTCAGCAATGCCGTTGAAATGTGGAGAGTATGGAGGAGCAAAGATAAATTCAATGCCCTTTTGTGCAACTTCATACGAAATATTTGAATCTTGTAAGAATTTTTGCAATTCATTACAAGTGCCGGTAAAGTTAGTACCGTTATCGGATAAGATGCTCTTGGGTTTGCCACGACGAGCAACGAAACGATTTAAAGCAGCCATATAGCCCTCCCTAGTAAGGTCTGTAACGAGCTCGATATGTACAGCTTTAACTGCAAGACAAACGAAAATGCATAGATACGCCTTTACAAGCTTACACCCTCGCCCCTTTCGATCCGCTATCAATATTGGCCCGGCATAGTCGACACTGCAATTCAAAAACGGGAACTCCAAATGAGTTTTATTAGACGGCAATTGTCCCATGATAGGTTGAACATTTTGACATTTGTATTTAAAACATTTAATGCAGTGTTTCACAATAGATTTAGAAAGATTTCTGCCGTCAAGAGGCCAATACATTTGTCGTATATTTGCTATCAATAACTGAGGGCCAGCGTGTAACAAATCTTTGTGGTATTTATAAAATATGATTTTAGTGACATGATGTTTAGAACATAGTAAAACTGGATGTTTGATATTGTAATCATAAGGAGAATTGTCAAGTCTCCCTCCTACACGAATGATACCATCTTTGTCAATAAAGGGACTTAAAGAAACAAATCTATTTTTACGAGGCAAAGCCTTGATAGATTTAAGAATGAGATATTCCTTAGGAAACATCTCCATTTGAGCTTGACGTAAAATGAAATTTAGAGAATCTTGGAGTTCTTGATTTGATAGTGCATTTTGTAACATTGGTTTATTTTTTAAATTATAAACATATTTAAGTATGTAGGCCACCACTCTTTGTAAACGATTTAGATTGGAGTATTTATGGAGTAGTGTATGAATGAATGATGGATTTATGTGAGAGGAATGTACGTGATTCTGTGAATCTGTGAGAAACGAGTGATCTGTGAAGTTAGATGTGATGACTTCTGGTAGATCTCGTTTCACAGTTTTATTGGGCATAGCTGGCCAGTCTTTTTCGTCATTTAACAAAAATTGTGGGCCTGACCACCATAAAGAACACTCGCTGATAAGGTCAGCCTTCAGCCCACGAGAAACAAGATCTGCCGGATTGTCTCTAGACGGCACGTAACTCCACGTATGACCTGTAGTGCTCTCCTGTATCTCGTTGACTCGATTGCGCACGAAAGGTTTTAATTGGCTCGGTGAAATAGCTAGCCAACTCAACACTATTGTTGAATCGCACCAAAACCGGCAATAAGTTACAGGTAAAGTAATAGAGCTCTGAACCTTAACACACAGCCTTGCGCCTAGCAACGCCCCACAGAGCTCGAGACGTGGAATGGTGGTGGGCTTTATTGGTGCTACACGATTTTTAGATGCAAGAAGCTGTACCTTAACTGAGCCTTGCCTGTTCACCGACCGTAGATACACGCAACAACCAAAAGCTCTCTCTGATGCATCTGTAAACACATGAATTTCATGCGATAAAGCATTGTCACATACAACCCATCTTGGAATTTTTAGATCATTTAAACATGGAGAAGTGTTAACAAAATTGTACCAAAAATTGCTTATAGACTCTGGCACCTGGTCATCCCAGCCACATTTGGCTAACCATAATTTCTGCATTACGATTTTCGCCTCGACTATACATGGACCAACCAAGCCTAATGGGTCAAATATTTGACTGATGACTGACAAAACTTGGCGTTTAGACACTTGTTTCTCAGCATCAATACAAATAGAAAACGATAAATAATCTGTGTCGCATATCCAACGTAAACCTAATGTTTTCGAGGCCGCGTTCTTATCTTCAGACAATTTTAGACAATCTAAAACTGCTGAGCTGTTACAAACCTGATCTAAAATTGACGAATTATTAGATTACCATTTTCTTATATGAAAATTCGCTGATGTTAAGACATATATAACCTCCTTGACCATTTCTACTACGTCTGAAACTGAATTTCCTCCTGACAGGTAATCGTCGACGTAGAAGTCACGCTCAATTGAAGACTTGACGGTTGTACTGGTAGCGGCATTAGCCAAACTGACTAAGCACTTTGTTGCTAAGTATGGGGGGGAAGCTGTGCCGTAGGTCACAGTATTAAGACTGTACGTCTTTAACGGTAACTTAGGATCTGTCCTGAAAATGATTTGCTGCAAAGCACGCTGAGAAGGTGTAACAGCAATGGCACGATACATCTTAGCTATGTCACCAGTGATGACATACTTGTATTGCCGAAATCTTAACAGGATCGATAATAGGTCTTCTTGGATAGTCGGGCCAACCATCTGGATTTGATTGAATGACACACCCGACGTGGTTGACGCTGAGGCATCAAAGACTGCTCGTAATTTCGTTGTCGAGCTGGACTCTTTGACGACCCCATGATGAGGCAAGAAATACTCAACATTGTCACCTGAATGAGGCTTCCTAGATGTTTGATTTTCTGTCATGTGTCCAAGACGCTCGTACTCCTACATGAAGGCAACGTAATGCTTCTTGAAACCTGGATCACGCAGGAAACGATGTTCCAGTGACAGAAATCGTCGCTTAGCCATTTCATATGACTCGCCTAAAATGGTAGGATTGTCCTTTAAAGGAATTTTTACAACAAAACGACCCTGATCATCCCTAGTAGTATTATGACGAAAGCTTTCTTCGCGCGCACGTTCCTCCTGTGACAAAGCATGTTTGGATGGTACAGAATCTATTTCCCAAAACCTGTTGAGGTTATTATTTAATTCATCCATAGACACGTTGCAATAGTATGACTGTTTATTAGAGAATGAACGCAATGGAACTGGTCCTGAAATTATCCATCCGAGTCTTGTTGCGTGAAGTTTGGGTTGATTCCTACCTAGATTCATAGATGAGGAACCTAAGACATTCCAAAACACTTCCGCGCCAACAAGAATGTCAATAACAGACGGAATATGGAATGTTGGGTCAGCTAATTGAATGTCTGTTGGAATGTTGATTTTGCCAAAATCTACAGATGACGACGGCAATATCCTCGTAATTTCAGGCAATATGATACAAGTGATAGTTTCCCTGTAGCCACCATTCCGAGCCTGAATTGTAAACCTACAAGACTGTGTGCTATTAGATGTTTGCTTGTTTATACCTGATATTGTGGAGTTAGCGTTACGTCTAGGCAATCCCAGCTTTTGACACAGTGTTTCAGTGATGAAATTAGCTGTGCTACCGTTATCTAGCAGGATCCTGGCGTCGAACTTCTCACCTCGGTTGCTGACCACTGTCACCAGAGCTGTGGAAAGTAAAACAGAACGGGTAGTACTTTCTGGAGTGTCACTTGACAATACAACGTTTTCTGAAGTGCCCTTTTGTAATTGTGCACCTCCAGAAACGTCAGTTAGTAAGCTAGGTAAAGCAACACTAGGCATTGGATCTTGTACATTTGGATTAGACTGTTCCAAGTGTAAAAGCGTGTTATGCCTGCGGTTCCAATATTTACAGTGGGACAATTTACAATGTTTACTTGAATGACCAGGACGCAGACAATTAAAGCACACATTAAGCTCCTTCACCTTTGCCAAACGATTTTCTAGTGACAACTTACGAAACTCTTCGCACACAAACATAAAATGACCCTTATTGCACAATGGATTTGATTTGATTTGATTTGATTTGATTTGGGTAAGGAATTGCTATATTGTTCCCAGTCTCTGTTAGTAACTTTGTCGAGTCGACTACTCATCATAATCACCACCAGTGTACTCCACTGGTCAGTGGGCTTGTTCAGCGTTTTTAAAGCTCTAATTTGTTTATTTATATTATCTATGAATTGACGTAAAGCTACACAAGACTCCTTATACACTGCTGGGATATTGAACAATGCTTGCACGTGGTTATTTACTAAAAGCCTACTGTTGTCATATCGCTCACATAGCAAATCCCATGCCAATTGTTAATGCTCGCCTTTGAAATCTATGTTTTTAATAATTTGTTGGGCATCTCCCTTTAGCGATGCACGTAAATAATGAAACTTGCTAATGTCATCGATTGCACTACTACTATGTATAAGCGAAAGATAAGTATCTCTATACTCTAGCCAACATTGATAGCTACCATCGAAATGAGATAAGTAAATTTTAGGTAAACGTACAAAATTTTGACGGAACGATGCACCTGCGTGTTTGTCTGCTGAGCCCGCTACAGACCCGCCGTCAATGCCGGCATCAGCGCTGATGAGCAAACTGCGCGCCTGAGCTGCCACTGCGTGGTACCGCTCCTCAAACTTGGTACGTTCCCCGTACGCCTCATCTGGCTTGTCCGAGAGTACCTCGATCTCCAACTGCAAATGATCAAATTCGTCATAAAGGGCATCAAATTTACTAAGGCGACCCTCCAGCTCAATTCGTTGTAAGCTTTATATTGATTCGCAACTCATAAGCACGTTTACATAATTGCAGAAATTCGTAAGCTTAGCTTTCATAGCACTGCGTTTTCTTACTAATAGTTCCTCATTGGCCATTATAAGAAACTAGTTACAAATAGGAATAGTAAAAAAAATATATATTAGCAAGTGGGTATAATGAGTAATGTAAGTAAGTAGCAAACAGATGTTTCTTGCAATGAATAGGCGCGTGGCCTTGAAGCTCGCTCGCTAACAAAGAAAGCGCCAGCCGGTGCGATGATAAGAAACCGGTTTCATGCAGCTTTAAACTAATATGAACACACTATTTAACGATGTAAATAATCACTTGACGACTCAAATTTGAATCTGAACTGAAAACGGTTGCAACGGAAATTTTTGAATTTGAATTCCAACTGGAATTTTAATTGAAAGGATTTTGGAACGATACACAAAATATTATGCTTATCTTTATCCACAAGGCGGACTGTATTGATTCCCACGAAGCAAATAGATGTCCCGGCGGGTTCGACCAACGTAGTCGAGACTTGACCACCGTCGACGTGTAGACCTCGGGAACTTGTAGACGTCCTCTCCTCGCTTATTCTAGGCGACTCCAACTCCAAAATGGTCTGCCATTGGATACAGCTTGTAGTGACACGGCGCTTTTGAAGACTCGTCGTATCAAAGTCCACCAACGTCGCCCGTACTGCCACCGCGCGAACGTCTTCTTTGTTCGTAAAAAATACGTTACGCGGATTTAAAACTTGAAGGCCGAAGGACTAAAATGTTTAGGACCTAATTAAAGGCTGATAAATTAAACTAAAGTGGACTGTAAAACACTATATTATGGTTCTGAAGGACAGTATAATGTTGGCTATGAACTCAGGACAAGTAATACGCGCGCGCGTCGTCGACCGTGCTCGGTAGTGGAGTGCGATGCGGGCGGCCAGCCCGCTGCCGCGGTGTCGTCCCGCGCCGCGCCGCGCCTTGTCTATGATTCACGTCTTGTCTGCGTGAACACGTAGCATACATACCGATTGGTCCGTCCTCGCCACCGAGGCCCCGCCGCGAAGTCCCAGTCATTATTTATGTAGCCAGCCCGCGAATAGCTGTGCCATAGTTAATTCTAATTAGTTAATTGGAGTTTCTTGTCCGTTCTTCTCCACGTAGGCTTATTCCGAACGGATGGTAGAATCACTTTATTAAGATCCAGCCTTAGTTGTCCCCCCAGCGACGCCCTGAGCCGAGGTTCGACCCCAACTGGGGTAGCCCTCAGCGTTGTCGCTTAGGTTTAGTAAATTTTTGCCTAGCTGGAGGCTATATAGTTTAGTCTCCGTAGGAAAGCCCGGTTAAGCAGCTGAATAGTCATTTTGACTGAGTTGCGAGACGCCCCGTAGGAAAAAAAAAAAAAAAAACTCTCAGTCATTCACGCTCGAGCCGCCGAACAGTACGGACCTCTCTGTAACGTCGTTACGCTCCGCGTTGAATAAACAAAGTTCTACAAGTACTTGTGAAGTTTTCTTTCGAAGACCCAAAATGAGTGATCATCGTGAAAACAACAATTGTGATGTCAATGTTGAACTTTGGCGCAACCAGTCCAAAAAATTTGACATATGAAATGTGTTACATAATTGGCCTAGTGGTTAAGACACCTACTTTTGCCAATTAACTTGTGTCGCACAAGTGGTCGCGAGTTCAAACCTCACTCCGAGCAATATTCACTTTTCATAAATTTTGAATAGCGGAACTCTTAATTTACATAATTGAAATAACGACAGGTGTAAATTTAATACCACTATCAGGCGCAAGATGGCAGTAACTATAACAACAATAATTACCATACAAAGTAAATACGTTAAACAAACATGGAAGGAATGATTGAAATTTTAAAACAAATACAAAATGATCTTGTAGATCAAAAACAAGCGATGAGAAACGTTCTTGCAGATCAAAAACAAGAGATGAAAAACATGAAGAAGAGTATAAAATAATAATAGCAACATAAATGAGCAAAGTTAGGGCAAATCAAACTAAGAACCAAAGAGTTAGAGAACAAAATAGACAACGAACAAATAAGAAAGAAAAATCTAGTGTTCTTTGAAGTTGATATTTTTTTTTTCGTGTGGGTTGTACCAGCTGCATTGAAAAACAAACGCTCTGAATTAAAAATTATAATAATTTAATATAATAATATTTACAGTCATTTAATGTCATATTTTAAAAGTTAATAATCGGTACCTGCTGGTGTAGCGTTATCTCCTCACAATATCTTCTCTTCAAAACACTTTTAACTCTTCATTTCATCACTATGGATTTGCTGGCAAGCACTTTGAGTGATTTCAAGAGTTATTTCACACACGCTTGTCCGTCTTTGAGGCTGAACTGCAAAAGGCCCCTCCATCACCTGTCACAAGTTCCAGCCTAGCAGCAGAGTTTGCTGTCTTCCGGACTTTCATCTCGCAAGCTCTCAACAGCCTTCAGAGTCAGGTGGAGATTCTAGCTCGAAGTGTTGACCAAATAGATATGCGAGGACGAAGGAAGATCTTGCTTTTGCATGGCGTGAGCGAGGAGCAGAAGGAAGATACCGCCAAGGTGTTAACTGAGGTGGTACGTAGCAAGCCGGTGTCACAGGATGGGACGAGCAGTGGCAAGCAAGACCCGGCCTATCCTGTTCAAGGTTGGTAGCCTCGCTGTTCGGGACAAAGTTTGGTTCGCTATAGCCAAATTAAGAGGTTCGGGCATCACCTTGTCCGAATTTTTAACAAAGGGGCGGCATGACATATTCTTAGCTGCAAGGGAAAGATTTGGCGTTTCCAAGAGCTGGACCAAGGCTGACTGCGTATATGTCCTTGGTGCCAATGATACGCGGCACCGGGTTGAATCTTTTGCTGAATTGGACAAGATTGCGCCTATTCCCTGTGAGCCGAAGCAGAGCGATCCCAAAGCGCCAGTGCCGGGCTCTGTTCCGAACGCTGCTGCTATGAAGACCGCAAGATTAAAGCGTGCTGCTGCTGTGAAGAAGTGATTTCTTCTTAGTGATATTTTACTGAAGGGCCGGGTAATAGCCAATATTATTTTTTTAAGTTTTGTTTTTCACCTTCACATTATATATTATAATAAATAATGTTTACAATTTTACGTCAGACATAAATGTCATAAGTCAGTACGTCACTTGGTACTGTCAATTTAACGTCAATTGTTTGTTTTTATTTTTATGGGTGAATTCCGTTTTTAGGTAACGGCGCACATATTTATATGTTTCTCGTTGACAAACTGTTTAATTTTTTCTCGTCACAAGTTATTTTGGTTGTGCTAGTGTTACCCGGTCACTCATCTAGTTTTTGTTTAAATCTTTATAACGTATTAACGCAACTAGCAGGTGAACTTGTTATTGGTTTTAAGTTATAAGATAGGGTTTTATATATTAGTATTATTATAGGAAATATTTATGTATATAGATCAGAAGGCTGACAGCAGCAGTAACAATAGTTATTTTTCGGCAAGCAGTGATGACAGTTTTGTGAGCATTCCTTCTCTTGCAGACAGTCTTGAGGCGCAGTTTTCTGATGTTCCAAGGAATTTTAACGTGATTCATATTAACGCTCAGAGTATTCCGGCCCATTTCCACGATATGTTGGCCAGTTTTGACTGTAAAAACATTCATGCTATTCTTGTATCCGAGTCATGGCTTAAACCTTGCCTCCCTTCAACTAGCTACTCTCTTCCTGGTTTCGTTCTCATAAGAAACGACTTGATAGTTGGTGGTGGTGGTGGTGCTGCCATATACCTCCGTGCACACATTGCCTTCTCTGTAGTCCATGTGTCAGCGCAACCACCGCCATCAAATGCTGGTGAGCACCTCTTTCTTGAGGTCGAACTACACCACTCGAAATTACTTCTTGGCGTCTATTATTGTCCCTCCTTACGCATCAATTTCTTCGCATCTTTTGAAAATTTCTTAGAACTTCTGGTCCCTTCTTACAGTCATAGCATAATCATGGGTGATTTTAACACTTGTCTCCTGAAAAAAGACCATCACTCTTCTTCCCTGACTAATGTTGCAACTTCTAGCAATCTTTCCATTCTGCCGCTATGTGATGCTCACAATTTACCAAACTGTACTCCTTCGCTTCTTGACTTGATTTTTGTCTCCTCTCCTAATCGCGTGGCTAAGCATGGCCAATGCGGAGCCGACGCTTTTTCTCATCATGACCTGATTTTTCTTTCTTATAAAATTCGTCCACCTAAGGCTAAAGCCAAAATTCTCATGCAACGCAATTTTGGTGGTATGAACGTTGACAGTCTTTGCGAGGATGCAAGCAATATTGATTGGTCTCCTCTGTTTGCCTCCACGTCGGTCGATGAGCAGGTTAATGTATTTACTGCTAAACTCATCGAGCTTTATGATGTTCATGCACGTGTACGAGCTGTTAAAGTTAGGCATTTGCCGGCGCCGTGGCTGATAGATGAGATCAAAAAGTTAATGCACAAAAAAGTTGCGGCGAAAGCCAAATATAAGCGACGACCTACTGCTGCGAATAGGGACAAATATGCCTCTATCCGCAACCTCTGCAACAAGGTGTGTAGGAATGCTAATCGCCAACACATTCATAACTCTGCCCAAAACGGAGACTCATCCAAAGTTTGGAATTTTCTAAGATTATTGGGAGTCGGTAAAGCGCGACAAGAGTCTATCCCTAAAGATTTAGGTATCGATGCATTGAATAATCATTTCACAGCTTCATCCAATTTCGATAGGACAGTAAAATTGAATACATTGAATTATCTCTTCCGACTCCCAGTTATGCTCCATTTGTTTTTAGTCAATTCACCGCATGTGATGTTAAGAAGAGCATACTATCAATTACTTCCAATGCAATAGGAAGTGACTGCATCAGCCGTAAAATGTTACTCCCGGTGCTGGACGTTATGCTTCCTGTCATTTGCCACATCCTTAACTTTTCTGCGTCTAGCGGTGTCTTTCCATTCTCATGGAAAGATGCACAGATAATTACTTTACCAAAAAAGTCCAATCCCACATCCTTTTCTGAATACCGTCCAATATCTGTCTTACCATTCCTGTCCAAAGTCCTAAAACGGTTAATCCATAATCAAATAAGCACTTTCCTAACCAAAAACAATCTCCTCAATCCCTTGCAGTCCGGCTTCCGTCCTGGTCACAGCACGTCCACAGCTCTTCTCAATATTACGGATGATATTCGGTCAGCCATGGAAAGCAGTAATCACACGGTCTTGGCATTGCTGGATTTCAGTAATGCTTTTAACACTGTTGATATCAATGTTTTGCTTGGCATTCTATGCTCTCTTAATATATCTCCATTGGTGGTTGACTGGTTTCGTAGTTACCTGTTAGGGCGCCGGCAACGTATTAACATCGGAGAGAAGTTGTCTTCCTGGTGTAGTACTTCTGCCGGGGTACCACAGGGTGGCGTTTTATCCCCTTTACTTTTCGCAGTTTTTATAAACTCAATCTCCAATGAACTAATTTCTTCCTACCATCTTTATGCAGACGATCTGCAATTATACTCGCGAGCTCCTTTCGGAAAGCTGTCTGAGGCTATAGCTAACATCAATCTTGATCTGGCTCGCATTTGCGATTGGAGCAGGAGGTATAGGCTGGGGTGCAAGTTGAAAGCCTCCACGCGGCGCACCCTGGGCAACGTCGTCACCCTCGTTGGGTGGACAGTTGGGGCGGGCGGCTAATTTCAACACACGAGGAAAGGTCACGGTTCCAAACACAGATCATCATCCATGATGGTCTGTGAAGGGAACCGGGCTAGAGGCGGGACGGGTAGTCCGTTGCTGCGGTGGCCATCTAACGCCT
Organism: Anorthoa munda; assembly: GCA_945859665.1. Lineage (NCBI taxonomy): Eukaryota > Metazoa > Arthropoda > Insecta > Lepidoptera > Noctuidae > Anorthoa > Anorthoa munda. Next base: position 1,080,587 of record OX243918.1, read on the forward strand.
ACTCTCTCCCTCTGCTTTCAGAGGGTTGGTCGAGTGGGCGTGTAGTAGAGATGGAACCCAATCCCAAGGTCTAGCGTGCTGAGGGGATGAATGGCCGGAGGGTTTGTATCCGGTCCCTAGCGTGGGAAAGGGACCTCACCCTTAAAAAGGAACTAATAATGGAAGACAGACTAAAGGCAAAAAATCCTCAGGCGGGTACCCTTGCGCAAAGCAAGGGTCAGTTCCGCCCCTCTAGGGATCTCCTAGAGGGCAGCCCCATCGTATCTGAGGGGGGCACCAATAGTCTCGTGGGCCGGCAGACCACCGCCGACCTGCGCCAAATGAGCCACGAGCGAGAAAAGGAGCTCCAGGTGAACCTGGAGCAACTGCACGACGTGGACGCACCGCTTGCCGTCGCCGACGGCAACAAGAGCCGAGGAGGCTCAGGTCCTGCGGACAATTTGTCCAACCAGGACTCGCGCGGCACCTCCAAAGTTTGGAGGAAGCGTCCGCGCAGCAAAGACTCGGGGTCGCTGGGTCTGTCCTCGAGTGAGGAGAACCTATCGGCCCCGAAGGTGTCAACAGGGCGGAGAGGACGAGGTCGCACTGTGGGGGCTGTTGCCAACGCTCGGTTGCCAGAACGCGGCATGCGGGGTCGCTTTGTACCTCGGCCCGAAACGCCTGCCCCTGCGGAATGCGTGCAGAGCGACCCTGGGCACATGAGTGCGGACCAGAGCGGTGGCTCCACCACGTCCCTATTAGGGACAAATAAGGCAGAGTCAAATGCCGCAAAACGGGCGCAACGACGGGCTGTCGCGGCTGACGAGGTCAGCGAGTTGGCCCGACAGGCCCGAGAACGGCGTTTGGCTCGGACGTCTGCTGGTGGGGATATATCGGCGGTGGCGCTCAATCGCCAGGTGATGGACGGGCTAGAAGTCGTCCTGAAGGTTGCCACCAAATCTGGTAACCTGAAGGGTACATTCACCCATGCCCTGAAGCAGGCAGTGAACGACATCCAGGAGGCGGTTGAGGTCCTCAGTAGCTGCACAGCTACGGATGAGACGGCGAAATTGTGGGAGGAGAACCGCCGTCTCCGAACCGAATTGGAGGACCTCAAGCGGCAGTTTGCCGCCCAGAAGGCTGCCTCTTCCGTCGCGAGCCCATCGCCGGCCCCGTCTTCGGCTCCATCTGTGGCCCCATTGTCGGCTCCATCTGTGGCCCCATTGTCGGCTCCATCTGTGGCCCCATTGTCGGCTCCATCTGTGGCCCCATTGTCGGCCCCTGCACTTGTGGATGCGGATATCGAGAGGATCGCGCGCATCTGCATGATGCAGTGTGGCCAAATGGTTAGTGCCCGGATGGAGGCCATAGAGGCGAGGTTGCCCCCAGCGGAAACTATCCGCCCACCACTCGCTGCAGACAAGCGAAAACAGGAGGGGCCCGCTAAACCGGCAGCCACCTCGTCTGAGCCGAGAAGCGCCGGGAAGGGGGCCACTAGGCTCTCGGAGGGTAGGTCCGTGCCCAATTCCCAGTCGGCGGCTGCTACCCTGCCGACACCACCTGGGAGGGGGCTCACGGAGGCCTGGACGATGGTGGTCAAGAGGGGCCGCCGTCGAAAGAAGAGGACGGCACCGCCACCGGCAACCGCTGGAGCACCCGCAACGAATAAGGCCGCGGGACCGCCTAAGGTACGAGCACCACGCTCCGCGGCTGTAGTGATCACGCTGCAGCCCGGAGCCGTCGAAAGGGGCGTCTCTTATAAGGCGGTCCTGACAGAGGCGAGGGCCAAAGTCGCGTTCCCCGACCTTGGAACACCGTCTGGCTTCAAAATTAGGCCGGCGATTACGGGGGCGCGGCTGCTCGAGGTATCGGGTGCCTCTAGCGCTGAAAAGGCGGACATTTTGGCCGCCAAGCTGCGGGAGGTCCTCAATCCTGAGGACGTCCGAGTGTCCAGGCCTATGAAAACGTCTGAGCTGCGTGTCGACGGTCTGGACGACTCGACGACCCCAGCTGAGGTCGTGGCGGCCATCGCCCGAGCCGGCGGATGTCCGTCCGAGGACGTGCGGGTGGGCGAGATCCGCGCCGACGCTGCCGGGCTCGGCATGATTTGGGTGCGGTGCCCGGTAGCGGCGGCGCAAAAAGTCGCTAACGGTGGACGACTGCTGGTGGGGTGGGTTGCAGCGAGGGTCAAGCTGCTGCAACCCAGGGCACTGCGGTGCTATCGTTGCCTGGACATTGGGCATGTCAGGGCACGATGCACCGCCGAAACAGACCGCAGCGAGCAGTGCTATCGTTGCGGTCAGCCTGGCCACAAGGCGGCTCAGTGCTCTGCGGTGCCAAACTGCAGCCTTTGTACAGCTGCAGGGAGGCCCGCTGGGCACAGAGCGGGTGGAAAGGCCTGTGGCGCACCCGCGCAGCAGAAGAGGAGAAGGAGGGCCAAGGTTGCCGGGGGCTCTTTACCCCCTCGTCAGTCTGGCTTCTCTTCGGCCGACTCCCGGCCTAGGAATGGAGTGGAGGGAATGGATTGCGCATAATGTCGCTCTACCATTTCCTCCAGGGCAATATCAACCACTCTGCCAGAGCTCAGGATGTCTTGCTCCAGAGCATGGCAGAGTGGTCGATTCACGTGGCTGTGGTCGCCGAGCCGTATTTCGTCCCACCCAGGGATAACTGGGTTGGAGACCTCGACGGTTTGGTGGCCATCATTGGCGGGGCTCTAGTCAGCACGTCCCGAGGTCACGGCTGGGTGGCCGCCCTCGCGGACGGCGTTGGCATAGTTGGTGCGTATTTTTCGCCCAACAAGAGTCTCGCCGACTTCGAGAGTTTCCTTGTCGAGTTGGGCGCCGTCGTAGGCCGACTGCACCCTCGCCCTGTGCTGTTGCTAGGGGATCTCAACGCAAAGTCTTCGGCGTGGGGATCTCCGGTAACCGATGCTAGGGGCGAGGTACTGGAAGAGTGGGCAGTCACCACTGGTCTGGTCGTCCTAAACCGGGGCTCGGTTCACACGTGCGTGCGACAGCGGGGTGGTTCAATAGTGGACGTATCGTTCGCAACCCCTGCTGTCGCGAGCCGTGTCCGTGACTGGCGTGTCGCCGTGGAGGTGGAGACGTTATCGGATCACAGATATATCCGTTTCGACGTCGGAGGATGCCATCAACGTCCCAGAGGTGACACTGGCAGAGATGGGGGCGGCCGTGATGCGGCTCCGGGCCAAGAACGTGGCTCCGGGGCCTGACGGAATCCACGGCCACGTGTTAGCCCTCGCTCTGAAGGAGCTAGAGCCCTGGCTGAGAGGACTCTTCACAGCGTGCCTTGAGCGGGGCCAGTTTCCCACTCTGTGGAAATCTGGTCGTCTGGTCCTGCTCAGGAAGGCGGGGCGCCCTGCGGACTCGCCGTCCGCGTACCGGCCCATAGTGCTGCTAGACGAGGTGGGTAAGCTGTTCGAGCGGATAATCGCTGCCCGCCTCGTCAGCCACTTGTACGGAGAGGGGCCGGACCTGGACGAAAGCCAGTTCGGCTTTCGGCATGGGCGCTCCACCATCCACGCGATATCGCACGTGAGAGTCCTGGCGGAGGAAGCGATGTCCCGGGGTGGGGTGATGTTGGCGGTGTCCTTGGACATTTCCAACGCCTTCAACACCCTGCCCTGGAGTTGTGTTCGGGAGGCACTGCGGTATCATCGAGTGCCTCCCTACCTCCGCCGCATCGTCGGGGCCTATTTGGCAGAGAGGTGTGTCACCTACGTGGGACGTAATGGCGTCGAAAACCAGCACCGCATGTCGTGCGGTGTTCCACAGGGCTCGGTCTTGGGCCCGCCCCTGTGGAACATCGGGTACGACTGGGTGCTGAGGGGCGAACTCCAACCGGGCGTAGACCTGACGTGTTACGCGGACGATACGCTGGTCACCGCCCGGGGGAGTTCGTACAGGGAGGCAGCGTTGCTGGCGACGGCTGCGGTCTCACAGGTGGTGAGCCGCATACGGCGCCTTGGCCTGGAGGTGGCCCTCAACAAGTCGGAGGCCATGGTTTTTCATGGCCCCCGGCGGGCGCCACCACCCGATGCCCACATCGTCGTCGGGGGTGCTCGAATCGCTGTCGAGTCAACCATGAAGTACCTGGGATTGGTGCTCGACAGCCGGTGGGATTTCGGCCCCCACTTCCGGCGGCTGGCGCCCAAGTTGTTGGGCGCGGCTGGGGCGCTGTCAACGCTGCTTCCCAATCTGGGGGGCCCGAGCGCTGCCTGTAGGCGGCTCTACGTGGGGATCGTGCGATCAATGGCCCTGTACGGGGCCCCGATCTGGGCGGCTGACCTGACGGCCGGCAGCATCGCTGTCCTACGAATGTCAGGGCACGATGCACCGCCGAAACAGACCGCAGCGAGCAGTGCTATCGTTGCGGTCAGCCTGGCCACAAGGCGGCCCAGTGCTCTGCGGTGCCAAACTGCAGCCTTTGTACAGCTGCAGGGAGGCCCGCTGGGCACAGAGCGGGTGGAAAGGCCTGTGGCGCACCCGCGCAGCAGAAGAGGAGAAGGAGGGCCAAGGTTGCCGGGGGCTCTTTACCCCCTCGTCAGTCTGGCTTCTCTTCGGCCGACTCCCGGCCTAGGAATGGAGTGGAGGGAATGGATTGCGCATAATGTCGCTCTACCATTTCCTCCAGGGCAATATCAACCACTCTGCCAGAGCTCAGGATGTCTTGCTCCAGAGCATGGCAGAGTGGTCGATTCACGTGGCTGTGGTCGCCGAGCCGTATTTCGTCCCACCCAGGGATAACTGGGTTGGAGACCTCGACGGTTTGGTGGCCATCATTGGTGGGGCTCTAGTCAGCACGTCCCGAGGTCACGGCTGGGTGGCCGCCCTCACGGACGGCGTTGGCATAGTTGGTGCGTATTTTTCGCCCAACAAGAGTCTCGCCGACTTCGAGAGTTTCCTTGTCGAGTTGGGCGCCGTCGTAGGCCGACTGCACCTTCGCCCTGTGCTGTTGCTAGGGGATCTCAACGCAAAGTCTTCGGCGTGGGGATCTCCGGTAACCGATGCTAGGGGCATCAAAATCAGTAAAAGTATAAAATACAGAAATAAATAAAGAAATAAACAAAAACATATCCAAAGAGAGAAAAATGAATGACATTTAGAAAAGTCAGATACAATAAAAAGAAAAAAAATCGTACAAGGAGCTCAGAAACAAAAAATAGTGGACGGAGAGCCTAAACAACAAAGCAGGGCATATAATAAGCAAAAGACCAGGAATAATAAAAGAAGCTACAAATTAATACAGGGACCTCTATGCATCTGGGGAAAGACAAGACTCGCCAAGGTACACGTTTCAGTTTTCAGAATGTCGTTCAACTCCTGATATACTTAAAAGTGAAATCGAAGCAAGTGATCGTGCAATAGGCTCTCAAAAATCAGATAAAACCCCTGGAGAAGATAGAATAACGAATGAAGTACTAAAATCCTTCTCTGAACCATTACAGGCCCCATTTCAAGTCCTATTCAATAATATACTTGAAACAGGAGAAATTCCCCAGCAGTGGTTAAATCAACCATCATACTACTGCATAAAAAGGGTGACAGAAAGGATCTAGGAAACTACCGGCCTATCATTCTAATGTCAAACATGTACAAAGTTTTCTCCAAAATACTTTTAAATAGACTCACAGTACCATTAGAAGAGCAAAAGCCTTACGAACAGGCGGGTTTTAGAAAGGGCTATTCGACATTGGAACACGTACATATTGTTACACAAGTAATAGTTTTCTAGAGCGAGAATCCTTACCTTGCCGTAACACAGTCTTTGACTAGCGCGAAAGGTAATGATTTTTTATCTGTATACCGCCAATTGGATTATCTTTTCTTTACATGGTATATTAGTTTTGTAAAATTATTACTAGTGCTTATTTTGATTAATACCGAGTCTTAAGTGGTGGTGTACAATGTGTACGTTTGGAAATAAATTCTATTCTATTCTAATAGAGAATATCAAAGAATACAGGAAAACTTTATATCTATGCTTAATTGACTACAAAATATCCTTTGTTTCTCTAAAGCATGGTGCGATCTGGAATTCTCTCTTGCAACAAGGCGTGGAAAAGAAGTATATCACTCTATTCCACAATATTTACTCCAACAGCTGTGCCAAGGTGAAGCTAGAAAGGGAAGGGGACCAATTCCCCATCGAGAAGGGCGTTCGGCAGGGTGACCCCCTTTCGCCTAAGGTTTTTCTGCTGTTCTAGAGTCAATCTTGAGATACTTGGACTGGGAGGGCAGAGCTCTTAAAGTCGACGGGGATTATCTCAGTCATCTTAGTTTTGCTGACGACATTGTACTTTTTGCCGAAAACCATACCGACATGGTAAAAAGTTACAGGAATTAACATATGAAAGCAAATCTACGTAGGCTTGACACTCAATACCGGAAAAACCAAGAACCCCGGGAAAAAAATAAATCACAGTTTGAGGGTAACACTGAGGGTAATACTGAGGGAACCTCAGGTTTACATAAACACACTCCTCCTTATTAGTAAACTCGAAATAAAGTTACAAATAGAATCATCTAAGTTTTAACCATGCATTTTTCGAGGTTAAAGCTTGGCGTAACATTACTCCGCGTTTATTAACAAGGGGTAAAGTTTATTGAAGTGTGTACATCCCACGTCGTTTATCACATTACTTATATAACGTTAGAAGCTAGATGCGCATTTCGAGCGTAACAGGGTGCGCATAGCTACTATGAGTTTTACACCATAATGCGCAAAAGAAACAAGTTTTTTTCAGGACTCAGTGTTCAGCTCTGTTGGTGCTGTGCCAAGACCGTCCAGTCCCGCAGCACGACTTATGGATACTAGCCTCGTATCTAAATACATGGCTCCGAACAATGTCGCTCAATTGGTCACGCGAAATCTTTACAGATTATTAATGACTCACTTCTAACTACTTGCAAAATAATTTACACAAAACATGATTGTAGGAATAATCGAATGGTGACGCGCAGTGGTCAATTAGCGGCGCCGAGCACCGCACCTAAATAGCCTCACCCGTGACGCCAGTGCACAGTCCAGGCTGCTTGACCCCACGATCAGCACGCCTCACGCCCGCTCGCTCAAGCCCCGCACGCCCGCACTTATGCCGCCGCGCGCTCAGCTTGCGTGCGCCGCCGCTCTGTCCGCCCTGGTGGCGCTGGCGCACGCGCAGGGGCTCTGCGATACAATGCTATTCGGTGAGTAGTAGGAGTCAACGCTAGCGGGGACATCTTTGTTCTGAATGCAATATTTGAGTACAAAAAATAAAGGCCTACAATTTTTTTTAAACCAATCTAATTTCTATTGTGCTGCTCTCTGCTCACATCTGTCTCTGCCAAGTAACAGCCCACTGCCTCTAAGTGGGCTGTTATCCACTTCGTAGGTCAAGCAACCTCCCTCCACTTGGGTTACCGCATTGTCGAGGTGGGGATGCTCGGTTGGGTTGTAGTCCCACATAACTGCGCTATCTCCCCGTGGTAGCGCATTATGCATGAGCATATCTAAAAGATAAAAAAAACGGCCACACGGCCTGCGGGTTGGTAGATGTCTCAATATTTCTTTGAATTCGGTTCAAGGTTATACCAGTTTCCACACGATAATGTTTTAACCCCCGACGGAAATAGAGGGGTGATACGGTATGTATCTGTGTATTTGTGTATCTGTGTGTCTATCTGTGGCATCATAGCTCCTAAACGGATTAACCCATATTGTTTTTTTTTTATTATTGATAGGCTCGCGCTTGACCACTATTTAGTTTTTTTTAGTAGTTCATCTATTCAAAAATTATTTTACGCGAGGCAAATATGAATCTCCTTCTTCCACTTAGGCTTTCCATAAGTGGAAGAAGGAGATTCATATTTGCAGATTCCTGCAAACTTGCGCTTGCGCTGGTTTGTTACCGCTGTGGCAGCTGCAGTTTTATGGAACTTGAGTAACACGGACAAAATAAACAACTAGCGTACCGTAAGTACTTTTGTCTCTCAATATAGCAGTACCTGGATGACCGAGCTTTGCTCGGTTTAACTTTTTTGTTAAATCGTGTTTTTTACAGTTTATCAATCAATTAAGTAAGTTTATTTTTATCATCACGGTTTTAATTAAGAAATCGGGTCTTAACAGTGGGGTATCGCTAACGGATACTTAATTTATAATTGACTTTTAATATAGCTCTTAGTGCACGTTCAGCGGCAATTAGAAAACATTTCCCAGCAAAACCCCACAAAATTATGCAGTATAGTCAGTCATAATATTGTGGGGTTTTGCATAATACAGCCAGGTAGGTCATTTCCAGAGTATTCTTGTCAGCTGTAGATCGAAGTATTTTAAATATGAACAAAAGCTTCCTTATGCGTGCAGTAACAGATTCAGTTTGCTTTATCCATGTCAGATGTTGGTCAATGTTAATGCCGATATAGATAATAAAGCTAATCCACTCAAAAATAGAACATTTACAGTTGGGACAAAATTGCATTGGTGGCATTTGAGTGCAAGTCGTTCAGGGGCAGCTGTTTTTTAGGTCACAGAAAAGATTACGACCTTAGTTTTGTTTGCATTTAAGGTGAGCAGGTTGTATTGCAACTATCTGGTGATTTTCTGCATTCCAGTCTCTGCGGCACTGTAGGATTTCTTCCAACAGTCACATTTGAAAATAATAGCCGTGTAATCAACGTAATCGTATATTTGCTCATTGTCCAATTCGAGTAAGCAGAGACTATCAACGTGCAGAACAAACAAAGCGGGACCAAGAACACTGCGGTGCCCTTATGTGCTTTCGTAGTCGCCCAGACACATCTTCTAATTGCATTCAGTAAGTAATAGGAGATAAACCATAACAGAGCAATGCCCCTGCTACCTAAGCGTGCCATCTTCTTGATAAGAATGGGCCACACAACGCTATTAAAGGCCTTGGCATGGTCAAGAAAGACCCCGACAGACTTTTCCCACTGTCAATTCAAAACATATACGGCAATATATGTTTAAAAAAATTACACAATGTGCTCAGAACAGCTTAGAGTCAGCACCTTTATTTTAACATTGTTTACTACAAACTGTTTCGTATGTAATGCTGTTGGTGTACAAATCATCATCTAACAAGTCGAAAGCGATATAGGAAATCATTAATCGAACGTAAATGAATCTGCCTAATAGAAACTCAATTGGAAACATTTAAATTGGAAATAAAAAGTAATACACCCGTATGAGGTAGCGAAAGCCTTGATCAACTTTTTTGTCGACAAGATAAATACAATCAGTAATAGAGGTGAGCAAGTGACATCAAATATCTCAAAATCAAGTAATTCGATTTTATGGCACCAAGTAATGAAAATGACATAAAAACAATTATTAAGTATTAAAAAAAAATATATGTTTATTTCAATTACATCAAGCATTAACATACGTGATATGGAGATCCCTTTTTAAGCAAGAAGATGCTTGTGATAGGTGACTCCGCTCTTCCACTTAACATTACACAGTGTATGCAATTGTAAACATAATAACAAAATAAAAATAAGTGAAAAAATCAAAATAGTAAAAGAAAATACAAAATACAAAAAAAAGGAGCGCGCTTGTGCGATTTGTGCGAGTAAGTTGACTGCATATAGATATACGTTTAGATTTCAGTTAGGTTAAGGTCTAAGCTAGGATGTTACCATGGCCTCAATGTCGTCATAGGTTTTAGTCTTAAGCCATTCAGTCACAACCAATTTACAGTCACGGAGTTTCAGAGGATAGACGTGTAGTTCCTTATTTAATAAATTGTACAAGTGGGAAGATTGCCTTGCATACTGCCGCCTAGCAAAAACTGGTCTTATTGGGACAGTTGAGAGCGACTAAGTAGCTCCGTCTGCTACTCATACTCGGATTTATGGATCATACGGAAGGGATTTATGTTTTCTCAGGATATGATGAAGTATATAAAGTTTCCTTACAGAAAGAAGGTCAGAGGTTATGTAAAGGCTTTGGGTCGGGAACGTATAGGGTTTAAATAGCATAACCTTAAGCAGAGATCTCTGCGCCCTCTCAAGTTCAAAAAAATTGATTTTTGTTGTTTCACCCCAGCATGGCAAACAGTACGTAAGAATCGATTGGGCCAGCGATAAGTAGATTTTCTGCAATAGATTCTTTGAAACAATGTGTCGCAATGTTTTAAAAGTCCATATTAATTTCCTAACCCTTTTCATGATCAGTTCAGTATGCATATGCCAGGACAGGCGCTGGTCAATCATAATACCCAGGTATTTAGTATACTGTAACCTGTCAATATTTGTACATGAGCAGTCAGGAATTGGGGGGTTGGCACAGCAGTGTATTTTTATTTGGAATTCGGGTGGTGGTTGAGTGTGCGCATACTTGGTGAAGCATATAGTAGTAGTAGTGTAGTTAAACTTGGAGGCGTTTAGTGTGAGGAGGTTACGATTGAGCCAATCTGCAATTCTTGACAGACCGAATTCGGCTGACCTTCTAACTTTTGCCCAAGTCTTATCGGCAAAGACAATGGCGGTATCATCCGCGTAAGAGAAAATGCGATCCCCATCAATAGTCATGTTGCATAGGCTATTTATATAATAATAAATAATAATAATAAAAATATTTTATTGACGCAAAGAAAAAAGTTATACATTTCCATTTGAAACCCTGACCCTGACCCTGAGCTTATATAAATAAGGAACAGTGTCGGACCAAGGACACTTCCCTGCCCGACGCCGTACGAAGTTGTTTCTTCTGAGCTAGTGAACTTCCCTAGTTTTACTGTTTGTTTGCGTTTATATATTTGTGACTAAATAATATTCACTAAAATGTTGCTTCGGTTTGGTGAAAATATGGCAAATAAAAAGGTTCAAAAGAGGCTTCGGCCAAAAGCAAAAAGTTATTTTGTAAATCAGCGAAATGTAATTTGGTAAAATAATACCAATGGCAATTGATACTTCGATGATCTGCAATTATGTCAAATAATGCATATGGCAAAAAAGACGTCGCGTCGGCCAATAGTTTTCTGTAAAATGAAATTCGATCAAAAAAGATTCGGAAAAGTGATCGGTTCACCCCAGCATGGCAAACAGTACGTAAGAATCGATTGGGCCAGCGATAAGTAGATTTTCTGCAATAGATTCTTTGAAACAATGTGTCGCAATGTTTTAAAAGTCCATATTAATTTCCTAACCCTTTTCATGATCAGTTCAGTATGCATATGCCAGGACAGGCGCTGGTCAATCATAATACCCAGGTATTTAGTATACTGTAACCTGTCAATATTTGTACATGAGCAGTCAGGAATTGGGGGGTTGGCACAGCAGTGTATTTTTATTTGGAATTCGGGTGGTGGTTGAGTGTGCGCATACTTGGTGAAGCATATAGTAGTAGTAGTGTAGTTAAACTTGGAGGCGTTTAGTGTGAGGAGGTTACGATTGAGCCAATCTGCAATTCTTGACAGACCGAATTCGGCTGACCTTCTAACTTTTGCCCAAGTCTTATCGGCAAAGACAATGGCGGTATCATCCGCGTAAGAGAAAATGCGATCCCCATCAATAGTCATGTTGCATAGGCTATTTATATAATAATAAATAATAATAATAAAAATATTTTATTGACGCAAAGAAAAAAGTTATACATTTCCATTTGAAACCCTGACTCTGACCCTGAGCTTATATAAATAAGGAACAGTGTCGGACCAAGGACACTTCCCTGCCCGACGCCGTACGAAGTTGTTTCTTCTGAGCTAGTGAACTTCCCTATTTTTACTGTTTGTTTGCGTTTATTTAGGTAAGATTTGAATAGGTCGAGAGGGGGTCCCCTTATTCCGATGCTTTCAAGTCTGTGCAGAAGTATGGGGACAGACACTGTGTCGAAGGCTCTTTTGAGATCAAGGAAAACTGCCAGGCATTTGGTATCCTTATCCACATTGTCAACTATAGTAGATGTTAGTGACAAGACAGCATCCTCAGTAGATCTTCCCTGCCTGAACCCAAATTGAAAGGGGACAGAATGTTGTATTCAGAAAGGTATTTAATTAAGCGTGAGTTTAAGAGTCTTTCTAGAATTTTCGAAATAGAAGGCAGAACTGAAATTGGCCTATAGTTTGACGGGTCTGAGCTGTCACCACACTTGTACACAGGTGTTATTAAGGCTATTTTCAAGGCTTCCGGGAAAAGAACCTACTCAAAGCATAGGTTTGTCAAATAACTTATGATTGGGACAATTTGATCGTGTGCAGCTTTAAGGAATTTAACTGGAATGTTGTCCCAACCAGGAGCACTGTCTAATTTTAAGCCCATAAGTGTAGCACGGACTTCAAATGGGTCTGTGTCGAGGAGAGCAAAAGATGAGGTCGATGTATAGTTATGATCGTTATTATTTACTGTAGAAGACAGAGGTGGTGTGATATTATCGGCAAGAAGCTTTCCTACGTTAGAGAAAAAGCTATTCACTTTGTTAATAGAGTTCTGTGGGGTATTAGATAGTTCCGAGAGATCCAAGTTATTTGTTTTTTTTAGGTTTTCGCTGTGTAATGTTGTTAATGATTTGCCACGTTTTTTTAGGATGTTTTTGTGCTTTAGCAAGTTGGTCTCTGTCATGTTTTCGTTTCTGTTTTTTTATGATGCAGTTGCAATAATTCCGGTACCTTTTGTAGGTAATTTTTAGTACCTCATTGAGCGGGTCAAGTCTCAGTCTCCGTTGCATGTTATTTCGGTTGTGAAAATACTGGTAATGATGGAATTACTACCAAAGTAATTAAGTACGTCTCAGACTCCATAAGTAGACATTAAATGTCTTTAATCTATATTCTCAATCTGTGCATAACACGCGGTACTTATCCAACTAACCTAAAAGAACTGTGGTTAAACTATTGTTACAAGATATGGCAACACCATCTTTTGACAAGAGGAAGAACTAGTAGTAACTAGTAGCGCCATCTAGTATCGAATAGTGGAATTAATATACTCGTGTCGAATAGGATTTTTCAGAATGTTCGACTCCCACACACACTCCAACATTCTGGAAGTTTTTAATCACTTCGGGAACAATGAGTTCGAAAGTCGATTGTTCTGGAAGATTCTCGAATTATCTAGAACAGTATGGAACGTTCTAAAAACATAAGCACAGCTTTGAGTTTGTTTCGGCCTTTCTTCTCAGGGTAGTCAGATAGGAAACGCCGACCTCATTTAGTTTAAAAAAATATGATCGACATTTAAAAGTGTTTGTACAAACCAACTTACAGAAATAAAATCATTTATCATCTTCAAAAACTTTATTTCGAAAAACATTTGACCGAATTTCATTTCATCTAAAACTTTTCAACTATTATCGTTTCGTTTTTTTTTTACTTCATCGAATTCACGTCTGCCACTGTCTCAGTTGAGTATTATCAATTCGATTTTTTTCGTTACTCCGACGATTCACTTGGTCGAAAAACTTTTTACCGAAATAACATTTGTTCGAAACATTTATTTAAACGCATGTCAAAATACTAAGTGAGAGATAAAAAAATTCATGAAAACGGTTTTCAACGAGATTGGAGGGGAGTAAGTTATCTAGGGGACCACAATAGATCCCAATGGGTCGAAGTGTCCGAGATGTTCTCGGCCCCTCCATAAGATAAGATAAGAAGTGAGAGATAAACTGTGGGCGAAAACAAATGTTTAAAACAGCGACAGGTAAAAAATATTTGTTGACGTATTTCTCTCTGCAGGGTCTGAAGTAACCTAACACGAAGGAGATGACGGAAGCTGAGTTCGCATCCCCTTCAAACCTAACCTATCCGTGTCGGGTGCCCTAAATTCCCGAGCTCGCTTCGCTCGCTCTTGGACAAATTCTTTAAAATTATTCATTAATAAAAATGTCTAATGCATGACAACTATTAATAAATCATTTGCATGAAAATTCGAAATAAATATTTAAACACAGACAAGACTGCGTGAAGCCAATTTTGCAGCGATTCGTTTCTGTCACAAAATTTTGTAGCACAACATATTGACTTTTTATCACACTATTTCAATTTTAAATTGAAAATGCTACCAAGTTACCGACTATATATTTGTGACTAAATAATATTCACTAAAATGTTGCTTCGGTTTGGTGAAAATATGGCAAATAAAAAGGTTCAAAAGAGGCTTCGGCCAAAAGCAAAAAGTTATTTTGTAAATCAGCGAAATGTAATTTGGTAAAATAATACCAATGGCAATTGATACTTCGATGATCTGCAATTATGTCAAATAATGCATATGGCAAAAAAGACGTCGCGTCGGCCAATAGTTTTCTGTAAAATGAAATTCGATCAAAAAAGATTCGGAAAAGTGATCGGTTCCCTCTTTCGTGCTATCATCTGTCGTAAAGAGCGGTAGGGTTCGCCGTGAGTCAGTTTCGATTTGGAAGCGACACAGAGCGATCGGAAAAAGATAAATAGTGCCACGGGGTCTCATTGCTAAGAAAGAAAGTTTAGTTCAAATAAATCTCACTAGATGGCGCAACATGTACACACAATTCAATAGAATTGTGTATAAAATTAACATTTTCTGGTATTGAACATAAAATTGTATGTTCTTGTTTAATCAACTCTCCTAAGTACAAAATTATGAAATTTTGGGCTCTTAATCCACATTTCAAAGATTATTTGAACGGATCATTTAAAATTGATGCCAACAGATGGCGCGGTATTCAATCGATTGTTAAAATTTGCATTATAACACATTTTGGTGCAGAAAAACTGTAAAAACGTGCAATAAAATACTATAAAACGAACCGTCACTGTATTTAAAGAAAAAAATATTCACGAACCTAGTAAACCCTTTTACTTGCAAGTCGCTGCTAACAACATCTATTGCCGTGAAACGGGATCGAACGCGATTGATGTACTTACAAAAATAACAAGATTAATCAGATGAAAAACGCTAGTTATGTCGGCACGGTTTCTTTGTATGGGATGAGGCATCTGTATGCTAGTATTATATTATCTGTGATAATGCGAAGTAATAGAATTATTTAAGAAGTGTTTTTGTAATAAATTGGGACTAATTGAAGTCTGTTGAAATAATTTATCCCTGATCCCCAGCTCGTAACGAATTGGTGTCAGAAGTGCGGGATAAATTATGTCGGTTCTAGAAGGAAGAAACGGAAGTGATGAACCAGGAGTCAGCGCCAGCAAGACGTAGACCAGAGGCGCTTTGGAGACGCTCCCTCACCATCATCAAGTGGACAACGAGATTCCGTGGCTGCAGCGTAACCAGTTCAATCACCGGTGACCCCTGACCTCGCCGCTCTTATGGTTTTTATGCAGGAGCAGGCTCGCCACTTGGAAGAGCAGCTGCAGAATGACTAGGAGGAGCAGGCCCGCCGGTTGGAAGAGCAGCTGCAGCGCGACAAGGAGGAGCAGGGTCGCCGTCAGGAAGAGAAGTTAATGGTGATCAAGGACCTTCACACATCCATCGGTAAGGTGATGAAGAAGGTAAAAGACCAGGTCCAGCAACATGAAACCCGCATCGTCGAGATGGAAAAGACAATACATGGCCTCAAGTCTGGAAATAGGACCGTGGCAGCTGCGGTAGTGGCGCCTTCACGTCGTGGTTTTAAAGTGCCACCATTCGATGGCTCTTCGTCATGGTTTGCCTACAAGATTCAGTTTAATGCCGTGATGAAAGCGAATGTGTGGACCAAAGAACAGGCATTGACTGCTCTAACCGTGGGTCTTCGCGACCAGGCCTTGTCTGGGACAAGAATTCACTTTTGAGAAGCTTCTGGTAGCATTAGGAACTAGATACGGCGACGCGCACCTTGAACATGTATTGGACCCAGCTGAAAAACCTATCGTAACGGGTTGGAATTCTCTTCAGCAGTGGGCTCTGGAGGTGGAAAAGCTGGCCCGGAAGTCTTACCAGTCGTCACCTGTGCTGACCGACGGGAACTTCATACAGGCGTTCACGGATTGGATCCGCAACCTGGAGGTTAGGGATGCCGTAAGGCTAGGTTATTTCAAGGACCTCAATAACGCTCTAGCCCACGCTTTGGAGGTGGAGGCAGTTCGACGAGACGATCGAACTCACTGAATCAGGGAGGTTGCGACTTCACCTATGCTTCGCTATGGCTGCGGAGAGAGAGGCCACATCCGATTGAGCTACCCGAAGTGAAAGCCTCCCCATGGTGGTAAGCAGTCACCAGTGGAAGGATCACCTCACGTCCCTGCTGGGCAACAGCAGCAGGGAAACGAGTAGATGCCTAGCCAGGACTAAGGGGCCGATGCTGGCTGGTGATGGAAGAGCCCCAAGGATCTTGATCTCACAATCCTGTGACGGATCCTGTGCCTGATTATCGAGGGCGAAATTAACAAAACACCATGCAAGCTGACATTGGATACTGGGGCTTCTCGGACAGTTATCAGTTTCCAACTAGCAAGACGTTTTCTTGGGGATTTCTTCGGGAGCCATGAAGGTATACATCTGAGAACAGCCACCGGTCAGCACATAACCGTCCGAGGTGAGAAGGAGGTGGAGATGAAGAAAGGGAACAAAGTTTATCGCCATAATGTTATCGCAGCCGACATAGTGGACGACTGCATTCTGGGTTTGGACTTCATGCGACTCACAGTGATGACTGTGAGATTAACGTTTATCGAGGAGTATTGAAGTGTGGCTCAGAGGAAGTCTTCATGGAAGGTGCATCATCGGGAAAGGTGTTCTGGTTGGAGAAGGTTACTCTTCGTCCAAGGTCAGAAACAATCATACCAGTTTGTCTACCAAGGAATTCTGGTCAGGAACATCGATGTGTACTTATAGAAGGTTTAGGTAACGATGCTTCATAGAAAATTGCACGCACATTAGTGAGGGGTACTGGCGTTTAATCGGTACGTGCACTCAACACAAGTGACCAGGACCTGGGTGCTCAAGAAAGGTACAATGTTAGGCACTTATGAAGAAGTGGTTTGGGGACGCGTAGATGCCACGAACAACTTATCGACGCCAAAGTTCAAAGTGTAAGATTCGACGTGTCTTCGCTTTTGAAGGACTCCCAGAATAACTTGTCGGAAGAAGAAAAGAACAAGACTAAAAAGATATTGAACAAGTTCGCCGACATTTTCTCCACAAATGATGCTGACATAGGGAAGACTGCGTTAGTTCAACACACAATAAATATAGGAAATGAGGTACCAATCCGCCAGCGACCAAGACGTGTGCCAGTGGCACGGAGACGTGAAGTTAACGACATGATCACGGGTATGGTGAAAGATGGCGTGATTGAACCTTCATCCAGCCCATGGTGTTCACCGTTAGTGTTGGTGAAGAAGAAGGACGGCAGCATGCGCTTCTATGTAGCCTATCGCCGATTAAACGACATCACGAAGAAGGATATATATCCGTTGCCAAGGACCGACGACACGCTGGATACGCTAACGGAAATGAAGTGGTTTTCTACCTTAGATCTGAAGAGTGGCCACTAGCAGGTCGAGAAAGACTCTCGAGATAAAGAAAAGACAGCATTCTTTACAGGCAAAGGATTGTGGTATAATGCTCCTGCCACCTTTGAGCGATTGATGGAACGGGTACTAACTGGGTTGATTGGTGACGTCTGCCTAGTCTACTTGTTTGACATTATTATCGTGGGACGGACGTTTGAAGATCACCTCCGCATTCTGGAACGTGTGCTGTTAAAGATACGAGGAGGCAATCTAAAGCTACGTCCAAAGAAGTGCGCATTATTCAGGCGGCAAGGGGACTTTTTAGGACACGTGGTTTCCGAAGAAGGAATTCAAACGGACCTGGATAAGCTCGTTGCCGTCAAGGATTTGCCAGATCCGGAGAACAAAACGCAAGTAAGGGCAATTCTCGGTTTGTGCTCCTACTATCGGTGGTTTGTGAAGAGCTTTGCTGACATTGCCCGACCTCTTCATAAGCTAACTGAAGACAAGATACAGTTCTGCTGGAATGAAAACTGTGACCCCGCGTTTCAGAAGCTGAAGGAACATTTGTGCAATGCACCCATCCTAGGCTATCCTGACAATGAACATGAATTCATAGTTGACCAGCAATACTGGAATCGGCGTGGTATTGTCTCAGTGAAAAGGAGATCATGAGGTTGTAATTGCGTACTTCAGCAAAGCCTGGAAGGAAACTTCTAGCCGTAGTAAAAACATTGCAGCATTTCAGTAAATATTTGTTGGGGCGGAGATTTCTCCTGCGAACGACAATGCTGCACTGAAATGGTTACTGCGGCTTAAAAACCCAGAAGGAGAGGTAGCAAGATGAATTGAGCTACTGCAAGAGTTTGATCTCGTAATTCAACATCGTAATGGAACGTCGCACGGTAATGCTGATGCTCTCTCGCGTTGACCATGTCCCGACTAATGTATGCACTGTGCCAGAAAAGAAGCTAAGCAGGTTACGCTAGTGAGAGTTTTGAGGACGGATCTTAGCGATGAGTGAAAGGTAACAGGTGCCCCTAAGCCTCACTGGAGTGATGTTGCAGCAACGAGTTCCATCACCAAGAGTTATTGGGCACAGTGGGAAAGCCTGGTTGTCCAGGACGGAGTTCTGTGCCAGAAATGGAAGAGAGCTTGTGGTGACCAGTGTCATCTACAAATGGTCGTACCTAAAGATAAGGTGCCGGTAGTCTTACAGCTCTATCATTATGGAAGTTCAGGAGGTCACATGGGAGTTTTATTTTATATATTTATTTTATTTATTAGTTAAGAGCATCATCACATGTGAGTTAAGAGGACTTTAATCAAGATCCGAGAACGATATTACTGGATCCATTGTCGAGAGAACGTTGAAGAATGGTGCCGCAAATGCACAAGTTGTGCGGCTGTGAAAGGACCACAAACTCGTAGCAAGGGACACTAAAGGTTAATAATGTTGGTGCACCATGGGAACGTATAGCATTAGTTGTTGCTGGGCCATTTCCGGAGAGCTAAAGCGGGAACAAGTACTTCTTGGTCGTCATGGAATATCTCACAAAATGGCCAGAAGTGTTTGCAATCCCTAATCAAGAAGCCGTTACGGTGGCTGATAAATTAGTTCACGAAGTTTTTTGTCAGTTTGGGGTACCCTTGGAAATCCACAGTGACCAAGGCCGGAATTGTGAGTCAGAAGTGTTCAAGGAGACGTGTCGCATGACGGGTGCTCAAAAAACCAGAACTACTGCTTATCATCCGCAATCAGACGAGATGGTTGAACGACTCAACCAGTCACTAGAGAGACATCTTGCAAAGGTTGAGGATAGCAGACAGAAGGATTGGGATAAACACATTTAACCTTTTCTTCTGGCATATCGCAGTGCTGTTCATGATACCACAACGTCAGTAACAACAGCTTTTGGTAATTTCAGAAGAAAACTAAGATTACCTGTAGATCTAATCACCGGTATACCACCTGAGTCGCCACGCAGTGTAACAGATTATGCAAGTGAACTACGGAACAGGATAATTGATTGAAAAACAATATACCTCGGGAATTTAATGCGATGATATCGATTATTTATTTACCTATTCAACCTGACGTTTCGGCCGTGTTGCAACGACCATGGCCGTGGTCGTAGTAGTGGTGGTGAAATAATCGAAATTATCGCGTTAAATTCCCGAGGTATAATGTTTTTTAATTATGAAACGCGAAAGTTTTAAAGTTTTAGGATAATTGATGTATACGAGCTCATCAGATAGACAGGTCAGCAGATGTCGCTATGATCGGAAGGCGATGAATAGGGGCTTCGATGAAGGATCTCTGGTATGGTAACATAACCCGGTATGCAGCAAAGGATAATCGCCTAAATTGCAACTAAAATGGGATGGACCATATCGCGTAGTTACCAAAATGAATGACGTCACCTACCGAATTCAAAAGGGACCCCGAGGTGCATCAAACGACGTTCATGTAGATCGGTGGGCCCGTTATCATGGGTCTAACAATGCTCGGGGCGAGCATGTTTAAGTGGGTGGCAATGTTACAAGATATGGCAACGCCATCTTGTGACGAGAGGAAGAACTAGTAGTAACTAGTAGCGCCATCTAGTATCGAATAGCGGAACTATTTTTTTCGCGTGGCATGGAATCATTGTACCCGAAGTTTCTAGTCGCTTCGGGAACAATAAGTTCGAAAGTCGATTGTTCTGGCAAATTCTCGAATTATCTAGAACAGTATGGAACGTTCTTGAAACATCTTCCGTGCTATATAAAGAGCGGTTGGGTTCGTTGTGATTCCCTGACTGGAGGCTATATAGCTTAGTCTCCACAGGGAAGCCCCGTTAAGCAGACGACAGCCACTTTGGTTGAACTGCGAGACGCCAATTAGAAAAAAGAAAATCGTTGTGAGTCAGTTTCGATTTGGAAGCGACACAGAGTGATCGGAAAAGGAAAATAGTGCAGAGTAATAGAATTCTTTAAGAAGTGTTTTGTAATAAAGAGTTATTAATTAAAGTCTGTTGAAATAATTTATCCCTGAACTCCAGCTCGCAACATTATTATTCAAAAAAAATACAAAGAATGCATGGAGTCTTATAGTCCTACTAGCAATTCAAATTCAAATATTTATTGCTCAACACAGTACATTTTCATACATTTCCAGATGTCAAGTGAATCAAGGTATTTATTTCAAGTAAACTTTAGAAGTACTTTTGAATTGTCAAACAAAAAATTTATAATAAAAAGATGACTCTAGTTGCAAATTCGCAAGCGTCTGTAGGTCTCAATAGAGAAGAATTTGCAAGAAACTCCCCGGACACTCTTTTCCATCAGTTTTAATTACAAGTTTTTGGTTACATCATTATTGTTGAAAAAATACATATATGTGAGAGCGATGTAAAAAGACGTGTACGTAAAAGCGTCTAGAGTAACAAATAATTTAAAGAAAAAAGCACTTTAACAGGCCGAGACAGCTAAGATATGACCAATCCCAACTCATGGCGCCCGTTCACGAACATGACGCATGGATCGGCACCACTCAGCTCAACCATCATGAAGGGAACCGAATGATCCAACACATATGCCACCATCAGAGACAAATTAGAGAGAGCATGACACACTCAACTGCCAGGGCACACAGAAGTCAACTAACGACACATAGGTACAGTGAATTTTAGATTTATCTACATTCGGAACATAGTACTCACATATGTGCTGTGCAATTATATAATACTAAAAGAAATTGAGTTTATACAATACAAAAATTTTCATACAGTCTTCAGCAGGTCCAATAATACTTCGATACTTTTTTGCCCATCACTAATTGTTCTTGCGCCCTAGTGGCTGCGGAGCAGGACCAGCATTGAGCCAAGCATTTTTATCAGCTATGTAATCCCCCAACTTATAATATGCTTGCCTACATAGTGTGCGTTTTATACAAGTCTTAAATTTCGTCTCATTTAGTTGTAGAATGTGGGGAGGAATTTTATTGTAACATTTTATACAGTACCCCATAAAAGATGATGCTACTTTAGCCAACCTGAAACCTGGTTGAATTAGTTGGTCCCTATTTCTAGTAACATAATTATGTCTGTCGCCGTTTTTACTAAAAAGATATAAATTCTTTCTAACATACATGATGTTTTCATAAAACAACAATTAATACCATATGCAACGTTGTACATTCAAAATTGTTACCCTACAAAATCTCATAAATTCAAATTAATACCTTATAAAATCTAATAAATTAATACACTATTCAATGTCATAAATTCAAATTAATACTTTATACAATGTCATAATTTAAAAATAATACTCTATTAAATGTCATAAATTTAAGTTAATACGTTATGTAACAACGTCATAAATTCAAAACTAATGAGTCATACAATGTCATAAATTCAAAACTAATAAGTTATACAATGTCATAAATACAAAACTAATAAGTTATACCATGTCATAAATTCAAATACGTACGTAATAAGTAAGCAATGACATCATAATAAATTTGTCCAATGAATACTACAGAAATAAAATAATTTAATAAAACAAATCGGACCCAAGTATTCACCTTAACAATATGTAATAATATTGTACACACAAATTTCTATCTGACAGGTATTCATTGTGTAGTATGTCTTTTTGATCAGAAAATTATTGAGTTGTTTTTTAAATTTACTTATATCGTTTATATTTAATAAAGAATTAGGTAGTTTGTTGTAAATCTGTGGTTCCATTCCGAGAAAGTTTTTATGGAATACCGTTTTTTTGTGCTGTCTACAGCTTATCTTATTTTTATGTCACGTACTGTGTAATGTTTGAAATAAGTGCAAGTTTGTTTTTACAAATATGGCCACCTCGTATATGTAAAGGCAAGGTACTGTTAATATACGAAAATATGGAAAGAACGGTTTACAACTTTCCG
Source organism: Anorthoa munda (assembly GCA_945859665.1). Classification (NCBI taxonomy): domain Eukaryota; kingdom Metazoa; phylum Arthropoda; class Insecta; order Lepidoptera; family Noctuidae; genus Anorthoa; species Anorthoa munda. The sequence goes on from OX243918.1 coordinate 1,102,885, forward strand.
TGCTCTGAATACGGATATTGCCCTAACACTCCTTTTTTTGCGCTCTAAACACCGTCTCCATGTTCTTGGAGTTACCCCAATATATAATACCGTAGCGCAGCGTAGACGTAACATATGCATGATACGCCGTAACCAAAACTTTTTGATGTACCTCCTTTGCGAGATTCCGTAAAGCATATGAATGCTGACTCAGGCGTTTACATACACTGTCAGTGTGGGTTTTCCATGACATGTCCCTATCCAGTTCCAGACCCAAAAATTTGGTTGTAGTCGTTTCTGAAATTACTTTGTCATCATATTTTGTCAGGTATTTTATGATTTGTCCTTTGCTCAAAAGTTTTAGTTTTGTCAATATTTATTTTTAAATTATTCCCGGCCATCCATTCTATTAAAACTTAGAGACAGTGATTTATTTCTCCCTCAAGTGTCGTCCCATCATAATTGTCACAAAAAAAAAAGTTATACTAGATAGTATAGTTACATATTCGCGAGCTGGCGGACCAAAACCAGATGTATCCTCCGACTGCACAGCATGATTTTGTTCTTGTTTACGTCTTTTTAGTTTGCTTTTTAAGCAGTCGGGTTTTTTGATTTTTTTAATTAACTTTTTTTATTTACAATATTTTAGTTTTTTTTTTTGGAATTAGGTACATTTAAACATATAAGTTTTATATATTTTTGAAATTGCCTCTTAAAATCCTTTATTTTGATACCCCACACGATGGGTTTGGAAGAAAAAAATAATTTTATTTCCAACAAAATGGCGCCCAAAATCCGCCATTTTTGTTTTTTCCAATTTTAATGTAGCCAGTGACACTCGCAGGATTAAGACGAATCGATTGACGTAAGAATCATCAAAATCAGCCAACGGGTTTGATCTCTAGAACGCCACATAGGAACAAACATACATACATACATATGTACATACATAGACTGATAAACACATTACCCTCCTTCGGCAGTCGGGTAAAAACGACCGTGCTGTCAACAGCAAACAAAACCATCGGGTGATGTGTTTCTTTGGGCATGTCATTTATGTAAACAATAAATAATAATGAGCCTACAATACTTCCTTGGGGTACACCGTAGTTATTAGGCCTCTGACTAGAAATATATAAGAATACAGACCTCATCTATTTTTAACCGACTTACCAAAAAAAACTTTTTAACAAAAAAACAAACCGACATCAAAAAAAAAACTGCAAAACGAAAAATAACTTTCTTTTCCGAAGTCGGTGTCTTTGGTGACACCGACTTCGGAAAAAAAAGTTATTTTTCGTTTTGCAGTTTTTTTTTTGGATGTCGGTTTGTTTTTTTGTTAAAAAGTTTTTTATTTATCTCTTTTTAGTTTTGATAGGTACTTCCAATTGCCATAAAATTCATGTATAGCCAAAGAACCTCTCATGACGATTCTAATAAGCCACAACACGACTAGGATACATTATTTTATTTCGGAGTACCAGTGCCTACCTGCCGGCTTCATCATCAGATCAGTTCGATGGTACCATTTTCATCAGCACTATGTATTTATAAGTATTTGGTTCATCATAGTCGTTAAACTATTCGAGATATCTTATGACCCATGACATACTTAGCAGTAAGGAATTCTATTGGCCATCTGTGGTCTTCTTCACCAGTTCCTCTTCACCAAATGTTACTTTCTGAGTGCAAATGATTGCATTGTTGATAAAAATACCAAAATCGCTATATGTATGCCTATAATATTTGAGAAGTTCCCTCGATTTCTCCAAGATCCCATCATCAGATCCTGTCCTGATGACTATAGGACCAACTGGGAAGTATACCCTTTCAAACAAAAAAAAAGAATTTTCCAAATCGGTCCAGGCGTCTTTCAGTAATCGGGGAACATACATTAAAAAAAAACCTAAAAGATTCCGACGAATTGAGAACCTCCTCCTTTTTTTGAAGTCTGTTAAAAAAGGAGGAGGGTCTATGTTCGACGAGATGTATGATTTTTTTTTTTTTTTCACCGATATCTCCGTCAATTGTCGACCGATTTTGAAATTCTTTTTTTGTTTGAAAGGGTATATTCCGAAATTGGTCCCATTTTAATTTGGTGAAGATCTGATGAAGAACTTCGGAGATATACAACAGAACTCTTCAATAAATAATGGCAAATCTCTCGGGATTGCTGCAATCGCATGTCTGTTTATTGTTTATACCATTTCATAACATAATAACACGCCAGTACGCTCGAAAGGGGTATGCAGATCTCTCATTTCACCGGTTATATTCAAGTTTCATGTTATTTGGTTAATCTATTCTGTCGTTAAGTAGATACAACTAAATGGCGCCAAATCCACCATCCCATGGTACTGTTTGCCGACGATAGTACAGTACTCTTAAAATGCGTCAGTAATGAAAATTATGAAAATGATATAAACTACACCATTCAAATTATAATAAATTGGCTAAATACTAACAACTTGCAAATAATCTTACAAAAAACTAAAATAATGCATTTTTACCAAAGACTTCGTATCAAAGATCTAAATATTAATTATAATAGTCAAAATGTGGACAGAGTAGATGTTACAAAATTTCTAGGAATCCTAATTGACTGTCAACTGGGCTGGGGGCTGAGTCACCCGCGTCCGTAGGAGAGTTACCCCTATTGATGTTACCCTACACGTGGTCCCCGGGTGGTGCTAATCAGGTGACACTACTGGTGGTAGGCTTCGGCCGAAGGCTTGTGACCACCCACCGGGCAAAGACGTACCGCCAAGCGGCCTAGCCGTGTTCCGGTACGATGCTCGGTGTAGCCACTAGAGGAGTTGGGTCGAGATAGTTGTTCCACTGCATGCTGACCAGCCTGGCTCGCGCTGTTTTGGGCGTATCGGGAGACTAGTTGCGGAGGGTAGCGGGATCCGAGGCACGGTGCGCCGCTGGCCGACCGCAGGTAGTTGGGGGCCCAAGTAGTGTGCCAGCCACACACGAAAGGCTGCCCCGCCAACTGTCGAAAAATCCCGGAATGCACCATCGTGCTGGTTGGCGACCAGATGGGAGGGCCCGATGGACATCTCTGGGGGGGCTCGGGCGTCCCCGCAGTCTCCGGACTAGTGCCCCAAAGATGGCGTCCTTTCAGTGCGTGTCTGTAGGTTAGTAGCGTGGAACCTCATCTCACTTCCTTCTCCTCTCCTTTCACTCTTACAAATAATGGCACGAAATAAAATGAAAACTGGAGTTAAACAGCGGCTGCACCCCCTCCCATACAAAGTGCACCTCACTAATATTAGAGGTTTGCACTCCAATCTCACCTCAGTCCACCATCATCTGGAGACTGAAAAGCCAGCACTGTTTTTCCTTACGGAGACGCAGATAGGAAGTCCGTCAGACGTGTCGTACTTATCCTACCCAGGGTTTACCCTGGAGCACAATTTCAAACCACGCGCGGGTGTATGCATGTATGCCCGAGACGACACTTGCTATCGGCGTCTCCGTAACCTTGAAGACTCCAGGTTCTCAGTGCTGTGGGCTCTGGTGGACACAGGGCTGGATAAGATTATCTACGCCTGTGTCTACCGGACGCACAGCGGAGATCGGGAGACAACCAGGCTCACAGAGTACCTCAGTGAGGCGGCTGATGCGGCACAGCAGCGGTACCCTTCCGCCCAATTAGTGCTACTAGGGGAATTTAATGCCCACCACCAGGAGTGGCTCTTCCCATACCAGTGCACTGATCATGCTGGACGAGAGACGCGCAAGCTTGCGCTAGCGCTAAATCTCACCCAGCTGGTCCAGGGGGCAACGAGGGTGCCAGATGTTGATTCGCACACAGCCAATTGCTTGGACCTTCTGCTGACAACAGATCCAGACCGATACTCAGTGTCGATATCTTCACCTTTGGGTAGTTCCGACCACTGTCTGGTGAAGTCTGTATCCGTCTACTCCCCGCCCGATCCCAGCCCAAGAGGCTACCGGCGGGTATGGCGGTACATGTCAGCAGATTGGGATGGGATGCGATCTTTTTTCGCATGCTATCCTTGGCAGCCCACTTGCTTCTCTTCGGACGATCCATCGTCGTGCGCGGACGCCGTGACTGATGTGTTGCGTCGGGGGATGGAGTACTATATTCCATTTTCTGACGTAGCAATGTCTAACGTCGACAGACCATGGTTTGGAGCCGAGTGTTTGACCGCGTTGGCGTGGTTACACGCCAACGCGGTCAAACACAAGGCCTACCAGGTATGGGTTGACGCTCGAACGCGCAAGGCAAATGACGTGAGTCAGAAGAAGAGAGCCTTCAACAGGGCTGCCAAGTCCTGCAAAAAGGTGATGCGAAGAGCACGGTTTGACCACATTAGCAGAATCGGGAACAAACTTGCTTCATACCCAGCGGGTAGCAAAGCGTTTTGGTCCCTGGCTAAGTCGGTCGAATCAAATTTCTGTCGCCCCTCACTACCACCACTGCTGAAACCTGACGGGTCATTAGCCCACTCCGCTGAGGAGAAGGCAAACTTGTTTGCCTCCCTCTTTGCGAAATCTTCGCATCTGAATTCTGATGGCGCGCAGCCTCCTCCTTCTTCTGATGGATGTGTGACGAGTATCCCTCAGGGGTCAGTGCTCTCGGCAACATTATTTTTGCTGCACATGAATGATCTGCTAAAACCCGGAACCTTTGGGTACGCAGACGACAGCACTGTTGCTGAGAGATACGTGTCCGACGCGCGGGCTACTGGGCCTCAGATTCGGTCTCTCCGGGAGGCCATGGTTGAACGCTTGAACTTGTCCTTGGAGGCAGTATCCGAATGGGGCGATGCCAATCTGGTCAAGTTCAATGCCGCAAAAACACAGGCGTGTCTTTTCTCCGCGAAAAAGAGCCAATTTCACCCGGCTCCTTCTTTCCGAGGTGTAACCATACCGTTAACGGACCATCTTGAGCTTCTTGGCGTAACGTTGACATCGACACTTAATTTTGGCCCATACATTGAGGCAAAGGCTCAACTGGCTGCCAAAAAGTTGGGGATCCTTGCGAAGGTGAGACGATACTTCACGCCGGAACAGCTGCTTAAGTTGTATCAAGCGCAAGTTCGATCTTGCATGGAGTACTGCTCTCACCTCTGGGATGGATCTGCCAAATACCAGCTTGATGCACTTGAGTCGATTGACAGACGGGCCAAAAGGCTTATTGGCAACGATGCACTGGTCGCCTCAAAGCTCCAGAGCCTCGAACATCGTCGCCGAGTTGCCAGCCTGTCGGTTTTTTATCGGTTACACTTCGGGGAGTGTGCGACGGAACTGCACAATTTGATTCCGCCTAGCCCTTTCCATCATCGGACTACAAGACGTACGGCCATGCGCCATCGGTACATGGTGGACATCCCTCCCATACGCACAAAGCGTTTTGCTAATACTTTCATTGTGCGCACAGCTAAGGAGTGGAACTCCCTTCCGGGGTCTTTGTTCCCTTATAGCTACAACCTTGGGGTCTTTAAGTCAAGAGTGAATAGGTTTCTTCTAGGCAAGCGTGCTTCACCGTAGACCTCATCATCGCTTAACATCAGGCGAGATAGTGGTCAAACGCGAGCCTATAAAATATTAAAAAAAAAAAAAAAAACTGACATGGAAGGCACAGGCAGAGGACATCTGTAAAAAGCTTAGCGCATCTGCTTATGCACTTTATAATCTAAAAAAAAAAGTTAATATCAAAACAGTGTTACTAGCATATCATAGTCTTGTTGTTTCTATTTTAAGGTTTGGTATTATATATTGGGGCAATTGTACTGAAAGAGAGAGTATCTTTAAGGCCCAAAAACGCTGCCTACGAGCAATATTTGGTTTAGGAGTTACTGACAGCTGTGTTCCAATTTTTAAAAGTCATAATTTGTTGACATTCCCTTGCCTTTACATTTTAGAAATTGCTCTTTTTATTAAATGTAATCGACATCTATTTTTAACTCTATCGGAAAGCAGATGCCGAAACGTAACTTTGCGATCTCAATACCAAAACTTGTTACGCACAGGTGGATATGGGACTGCTTTGTTGAGGAAAAGTATTTTTGGTATGGCACCAGTTATTTTTAACCACATTCCTAATTCCATAAAAGAGGAATCAGTAACAACTTTCAAAAATAAACTAAGTATACTTCTATTAAATAAATGTTACTATTCCGTGTCGGATTTTCTAGCTGATAAATTTTAATTGTGTTGTATAATATCAATGTTTCTATATTTGATGATAAATTGCATCAATGTTTGCATGCTAAAATGGTAGAATGTACAAGGATTCTTAATATTATTGTAACCACCTTATTGTAAATACCTACATTTTAAGCAAATAAATAATATTCTATTCTAAAAAGTGAAAAATAAAAAACATTTTTACAAAAAAAATACTACCGACTTCCAAATAAGAAAACTAGAAAGTGAAAAATAACTTTATTTTTGGAAGTCGGTAGTATTTTTTTGTAAAAAAGTTTTTTCGTCACTTGTCTTCTGTTGGACAAGTACGATTTCAAAAGCTTCAAAGCATTGGCCCTAACTCCATACCTTTCCAACTTATTTAAGAGTAATGTTCGATCCACAAAATCAAATGCCTTGCTCATGTCCATGAATAAAGCAGCTATTGGATTTATACTATCGATGTTAGTTATAATTTTTTCAAAGAGATTGAAAATTGCCATATTTATATTCTTTTTTCGTCTAAAACCGTACTGTTCATCAGCAATAAGATTGTTCCGTTCAAAAAATAAGTATAATGAATTGTAAATAACTTTTTCAATAATTTTGGAGAATATGGGTAGTAAGGCAATAGGTCGGTAATTGGCTGGATCAAGTTTGCTACCTTTCTTATGAAGTGGTTTTATAACAGCAAATTTTAATCTATCTGGAAACACACTTGATTCTAAGCACAAATTTATTATGTGACTCAGTACTGGTATGATTTGATATGATGGTATAATGGTTGAAACAGATTTAATAACATTTGTTATAATGTCATCATAACCAGAGCTATTAGTATTATTAAATGAATTTATTAATTTAATAATGTCAGGGGGAACTGTGGGTAATAACAATAATGAGTCAGGATGCATGTCAAATTTAAAATTTTGATTAATGTCAGATACTGATTCAATTTCGTCAATAAAATAGTCATTAAAAGTGTTGGCGATACTTTTTGGGTCAGTTATATCTACGTCATTTATTCTAAGTCTTGATAATCCTTCCACCGGCTTATTATATTTGCACGTATTTATTATTTGCCATGTAGCTTTACACTTATTAGATGCATTATTAATGTGGTTATTATTTTGGGATTTCTTTGTCAGACGAATTATGGTTTTAGCATTTTTTATATGTTTTAAAAGTTGCTGTAGTTTTGTGGTTGGGGTCGTTTTGAAATTGCCACATCATTTCGCGCTTGCGTTTACAGCATAATTTTATAGCTTTACTAATTCACTTAGGTGATTGTACTGCATATCGTTTTATTTTTTAAGCGGAAAGCACATGTCATAAAATAGTTTAAATGTTTCGTGGAACTTGTTAAATGCATCATTGGGTTCTGTGGAGGAATAAATGTCATTGAAAGTCAAATTTTGTTGCTACTTTTAAACTTTTGCATATTATCTTTACAGAAACTACGTCTAAATATGTACCAATATGGAAGTACGCATGTTTTATTAACAGGACATTGCAGTAGTTGCGCTGTATGGTCTGACAACGCCAGTTCGACCGTTACACATTTACTTCCCCTTATTTTATCGATAATATTGTCAATGCAAGTTCCGCTACAAAGACGTGTTGGAGTTAGTACACCTACTTTCAAATTAAAACTTTGCAAGAGGTTTTTAAAACTGCGAGAGACGTAGTTATCTTTCAAAATATCTATATTAAAATCACCACATAAAATTATCTTTTTCTTACGTTTAAAACATATGTCATTGAGAGTCATATCTTAACCACAGAGGAATGTATTCACTGAGGCCTTATCCAAATTAGGGAGTCTGTAAACACACACAACTACTTACAACACTTCGCCCGCGATTTCATCAATAAAAAATGTGGGTTATTGTAGATATTTAGGGTTTATTGGTTTGGGACGATTCGGTATTTGACTTATAGAATAATAAACTTTAGGTTACTTCCTTAAAACTTAATAACCCCTTTTTGCCCCGTTGAGGGTTTAGTTTTTAACAACTACTCAAATACGGCATTCACTATTTTCTAGTCTTTTTTATTTTTAGTTTATGTTAGATAAATTGCGCAGTAAGATTGCTCAAAAATATCAACCATCTCTCAGGAGTAGTTTTATAAAACTTATTATGATTGCCTAATTACTTTTCATACAAACAAATTGCCGCCTTTTCACCTTCTTAAAGGTTGAATTGCGTCAAAAAAATTCCGTCTGTGTGCTAAATATATTGTGACATGACTCACGACCTTTTAAGTAATGTTTATACGTTTTTTCACAATAGAATACCTTCCTGTGTGCTAAATATATTGTGACATGACTCAATCCTTAGACTATGTAGATAATAATATTATGTTAAGTAAACTAGACGTCTAGGGCATTAGATGTAATTTCTTGAATTTAATAGAATCTTATTTAAAGAATAGGAAACAGTACGTTGAAGTATCTGAAATAGATTTTAAATTTAAATGTCAACGAATCTACAAATCTGATCTTCTAACACTTACATATGGCGTACCCCAGGGCAGTGTTTTATGGCCTCCTCTATTTATAATCTACTAACTGTTGCCCGCGACTTCGTCCGCGTCTCCCGCGTATCCCGCCGGAATTATGAATTTTCTCGTGATCAAACGTAGCCTATGTTACTCTTTATCACATCAGCTATCTACCAGTGAAAGTCCCGTCAAAATCGGTCCAGCCGTTTCGGAGATTACCCGGAACAAACAGACAGACACAGACAAAAATCTAAAAAAATTGGTTATTTGTTGTTAGTACCGTATATACTTTCACGTGCATTCAATAAAACGTTGTTATTTTGATATTACATACAGACACTCCAATTTTATTTATTTGTATGTATGTATGTATAGAGTATAGATAAGTATAGATATAAACGTTATGCCGAAGGCTACTAGTCACCCTTTGTCACTATTTGCTGATGACAGCAGTCTGACCATTAATAGCACAAACGCTGAACCTACAACGATGAAATTTCTAAGACAATAACTTCCATAGTACAATGGTTGGATAATAATAATATAAAGATAAATATTGAAAACCCACCAACCCGCACTGGGCCCGCGTGGTGGAATACGGCCCATTTCCTCTAACAGAGAGCAGACCTGTGTCCCAGCAGTGGGAACATTAATTGGCTGATGATGATGAAATATTGAAAATACGAAATTAATTAATTTATTTATTATCACCAATTATAACATCTTTACAGTTTAATTTTTTAAGCTAACATGGTCACAATCATTAGAATTAATATTTTTTTCGGGATATTTACCATGTATGTAAAGGTCGTAAAACTACTGAACGAGTGTCAAAAGTGGATACAGTGAGCATAGTCTGTCGTGAACAGTGTCGAGTAACTAGTGAGAAAAGTTCTGGTAGTAGCGGCATCGTGCGTGAAAAACAAGTGAGGAAGAGGGTAGACAGATATTTCAGCTCGTAAATATCACCCACCCGCAAAGACTTTAGTTCTCGTGATCATGGCGCTTGTAACGGTGCCGAAATATCGAGCTCTCAACAAAAAACAAAATATACATGGTAAATATCCTGAAACAAATATTAATCTTTACAATTTGATCCAATATGCTACAAGTCACAAACACACAAAATTACATAATACTCAAATAACCTAACAACAAAATTACACACAATAAAATAAGTACTAATATTACATCAATACCTAAATTAAATTAAAATTAGATTAAACATGACAAAGTCTATAGCTCCAGGCCTCTCTCAATAATTATTTGAGCCCTTTGAAGAAATCTCGACAGGTTTTGCCCAAATATGTCTTCCGACATTGTAACAACATTAACAATACGCGCAGCTCGCGAGATAGGGGCAAACTTGAGGAGGTTGGTCCTAGCCGCCGGTACGTCCAGAGCAGGGCGGCGGCGCGTGCCCACGCACGCGTCCGGTGCGCGCAGCCGCAGCACTTCTAGCACCTCCGGGTCATTACCCGGAGGTGCTAGAAGTGCTGCAGCAACCCTAGTAGAATGCTCGCCACATATTTAATTAGCGCGACGTCCCTTCTTACTGCTAGCCTGGTGTACCCGACCATGCCAAGGACGAACAGACTCGGGTACATCAGGAGATCATTTACGATGTTTAGCCAACGTTCATACACAAATATATACACACATCACATCATCAGCGTAATGTTCCCACTGCTGGGACACAGGCCTCCTCTCTGTGAGAGGGAATGGGCCGTAATCCACCACGCGGGCCCAGTGCGGGTTGGTGGATGTCACATGTCCTCGAATTTTTGGTTCTAGGACATGCCGATTTCCTCACGAAGTTTTCCTTCACCGTTTTGAGAACAGTAGTGATGAAATAATTTACACAAAGTAAACAAACAACTGCATCCGGTTCATATTCAACCTTTTTACCGGTTTTTTATCGGTTACATTTCGGGGAGTGTGCGATGGAATTGCATGAACTAATTCCTCCTAGCCCGTTCCATCATCGGACTATAAGACGTACGGTTATGCGTCATCGGTACATGGTGGACATCCCACCTATACGCACCAAACGTTTTGGGAGTACTTTCATTATGCGTACAGCTAAGGAGTGGAATTCCCTGCCAGAGTCTGTATTTCCTGATAGCTACAAGCTTGGAGTCTTTAAGTCAAGCGTGAATAGGTTTCTTCTAGGTAAGCGTGCTACATCGTCGACCACATCATCGCTTACCATCAGGTGAGATAGTGGTCAAGCGCGAGCCTATAAATACCAAAAAAAAAAAAATCCTTATGAAATATGATCATGTGTCGAGCTGCAGATCTGAACTCAAATGGATGCCCATTAGGCAGAGGCGTAATTTGCGCGCTTTGACCACGCTTTTCTCCATACTCAACTCCCCCATTCCTCCTTCTTATCTCACACCTTGCTTTCAATATTTGTGTACTTCACACGCTAAGAATCTGCGTTCGTCTAACAATCTTCTGTTGCTTTGTCCTTCTCATACTTCTGATTTTATTCATTCTTCCTTTCATATTCAGTCCATTCTTCTCTGGAATGCGCTGCCTCTCGATATCAGGACGGCCACCAGTCAATATGCATTTAAGCGGAAGTTACGGCATTACTTTCTACACCAATAGCAGAGTCGTCTCAATCACATTTCTATTACATTTATATATTATATATATATATATATGTATTTATTATAGGAAATTTATATGTATATTTATTTTAACTATATATATATGTCCTTAAATTTTTACTTTAATAATGATTTCTATTTTTTATGCACCTGCCATGTTATGTCTCCACCATCCTTGGTTGACTGGTAGAGAATGCCTGAGGCATTAAGTCCGCCTATGTACCTGTATGTTGCATGAAGTTTTAATAAATAAATAAAGTAAAGCGCCTGCCTGGGCTCGAACCCACTACCACCACTGCTCAAATATATACACTACTACTACTACACTATTACTATGACAGCCATTGCATATCACAAATATTATCACATCTAAATTTCTAGGTTTAACAATTGTTAACTAAATTAATTATTAAGTCTACCTATGCCCTATACAAACTTAACTCAGTGATGAGTGATGAGTGTGAACGTGAGCTTATTTAAGAAACAGTTAAAATCCTCAATGGTGAGCCAAGCATTTCTACAGTATTTCTGAATTTTAACAGACAAAAATCTAATCATAGAATGTTAACATGCTAATGAAATACATGACTGTTTGTCCTTATAAATAATTTTGTATATTAACATTAGCATTGTATACTTCTACCTATATTGACTTAGTCTTATTATTTCTTTTCAGTCTGTGCCTTGACATGTACTGTATTGACATTATTGTTATTTTTCCCTTTTTATTGACATTGATTTCTATTGGTATTTATTATTAATTCATTTGTAGTATGCAATTCTTTATAAATTTGTGTTTTCTTTGACCAGGCTTGTTTAATTTCATTATTGAGACTTGGCTGGGTTGATTTTATTAATTACTTACAAGCATTTGTACGCCCTCTGGTATAATATAGCGCACTCTTTATTACCTTGATGTACCATTATTATTGTATCTATGTTAAAAAATTACTTATGACTTAATGTTATTGCGTCCTCCGTTGACTTACCATTATGAAAGCCGTATGTTGTAGCTAAAGTTTAAATTTAATTATTGATTGTATACTAGGTAATTAGGCCGTCTCTAATACACAGTAAATAAAATTGTAAGTCAGTGGTTCAAAAAGATAGTGAGTCACAGTCGGTGCCACACTTGGCATCAGCCATTATATTATGCACATGGCACACGGCAGTATATCAATACTGCCGTGTGCCATGTGCATAATAGAACTAAGATAAGAATAATCTATTCCACGATAATAAGTGACGTAATTTTGGTTGCAATGTTTAGGGAACGACACGCAGTTTGCAGTGACCCTGGCGGAGCGCCGCGTAGAGCCTGACAAGTTCACCTTGGAGATCAGCGAGCCAGACGTGAGTACACTGCCTAAGCCTACCATCACACTGCTACTCCTACCGGTTGCCACCGACCGCCACGCCCCACAATAAAGTAACGCAAACCCATGGAGTGAAGTAACTCCTTGCTGTCACGGACAAGACTGTGATCGCGAGATGGTTTTGTATTGTTTATATTTATTCCAACAATATTACACAAATATATACGTGTCGAATTTTAATTATCTCCTTTTTTTTGAAGTCGGATAAAAAGTAGATGTTATTGGAGTAAATCTCAAATTGATAGCTATTGTATGTTGTGACAGGTTTGTTCAGATTCGGAGGCAGCGGGCCTGAAAGTGACGGCGTGCGACGCGGGGCAGGCACCACGCGTGTACTTGCTGGACACGGCGCGTGGTATGGTGGTACGTGGAGGCAGCTTGGCCAGCGCAGCCCGCGTCTATGTCACCGTGTACTGCGCCGAGCCCGCCGAGCCTGACTATAGGTCCCCCGAGTCGGTGGAGTCTCCGGCTGTGGCTCAACGGTACTCAGGCGAAACGTCCACCGTTAGATCCATTTCCACAGCGACAGCCTTACCAACACGACCAAAGTCGATTTCCAGTCCGGATTTACTTCCACTGTGGGAAGTCGAGCCCCCATCTACACTGTCTTCAACTGATGAATACTTGCCACCGGTGAGGTTAGAGTCAAGGTTTTCTTTACTAGACCAGGCGAATGGCCCATCCATACAAACAAGATTAAAATCACTAGGTCAGCTAAAAAGTCAATCACTTCCAAAAGGCATGTCGTACAGGTTTAAGGAAAATGAACAACCATTGTTAGATAAGGCAAAACACCAACCATCTATTTTGGATTCGTATTCAACATTTATTAATGGCCTTCCAAAATGGCCACATAAGCCATCTTCATCTCAACCCGAAATGTCATCATCGTCGTTGGCTAAACGCTTGAAAGATTTACGGCCCAAGAAAACGCCTGATGTGCTTGCTAATCGATCACCATCGTGGCTGAGACGTCCAACAAGACGTCCTTCGTCTCCGTTCTTAATGTTGCGATCCCTCCCTGATGGGGAAACACGAAAATCGATGTCACGATCACGTAACCGTGTATCAAGCCATTTTTCAGAATACGATGAGCCGTGGACTCCTTATGAAGATGACCCACTGTCCTTGCAATGGACAGATGAACCGACAGATTCAAATCAATGGTACACAGAAGGTGACTCGCAATCATCTTATAAAAGAGACATACCGTTCCGGATCAAGCCTCCACAAATACTCGATTGGAACGAAGGACCGAATCCTCCATTACAGCGCCCGTCGACCTTGTCGTCGATACAGCACGATTCGAAGAAGCAATCGAGGTATGTACCACCAATACACGAAGAAGATCCTGCTCTGTTGGCGGAGTGGTTAAAATACCGCACTAGGTCACAGCACCCCTCGTTGCCAAAACTGTTGCTTTTGTTGGAGAAAAAACGTCCGGCGCCGATACAGAGCAAGGGTACGTCTGCTCATTCTGTGGAAGACAATTGGCCGTGGTGGACGAACCAACCATACAAGGATTCTGAGGAGGAAGGAATTCCGTGGCAACCAGATTATCCAACAGACTATACTGCCGATGATGGTGATGCGCACACATATTGGCGAGGGCCTTATACTGGTGATAGCAAGCAGTCACCACATCTCGCGTGGGCTCATTATGACGAGCGGGAGCTGGGCCCGAAACGCACACCCACGCCCCGGCCCCACGCGCCTCCTTTTAGCTTTCGCCACGTGAACGCCGAACCTGTGCCGCATGCATTGCAGAAACCGACTACGAATTTTAAGACCACGCCACTCAAAAATTATCTTTATTACAGTCCAACCCCCCCGACAGAGCGGCCATTACTGATGTCAACTGTACATAATTCGTTGTCGTGGATTAAAAGCTCAAATTCCGTAGTGCCGCTCAAATCACCCCTGAAGCTGAAGCAACCTAGTTCGAAGAAATTGAAGCAACCTAGTTCAATGAAGCGGAAGCATCATAGTTCCGACCACCACTACCGGTCAGAGACCAATAATTCATCAGAAGAGGAGTATCCAGTCCACATGCCCGGCAAAGTACGCCCGTCAGATTCAAAATACTTGCCAGCAACCTACTTGCCCGGAAAGAGACGCCCGTCAGAACCTATATACCCACCAGAGACCTACATCTCGTCAGATTCTCTTTACCCGCCAGAGCCGTACTACCCGTCAGAGCCTCACTATCCACCGGAACCCAATTATCCGACAGAGCCTCACTATCCATCGGAGCCCCACTATCCGTCACAGAACAACTATCCGTCAGAGCCCCACTATCCGTCAGAGCCTCACTATCCATCAGAGTCCCACTATCCGTCAGAGAACCACTATACAACATATCCCCACTATTCGTCAGAGCCTCACTATCCGCCCGAGCCCCATTATCCGACAGAGCCTCACTATCCATCAGAGCCCTACTTTCCGTCAGAGAAACACTATCCAACAGATCCCCACTATTCGTCAGAGCCTCACTATCCACCGGAGCCCCATTTTCCGACAGAGTCTCCCTATCCACCAGAGCCTCACTATCCCCCTGAGCCCCACTATCCGTCAGTGAACCACTATCCGTCAGAGCCCAACTATCCGTCACAGAAGCACTATCCAACAGATACCCACTATTCGGCGGAGCCCCATTATCCGACAGAGCCACACTATCCATCAGAGCCCTACCATCCGTCAGAGAACCTTTATCCAATAGATCCCCAATATTCGTCAGAGCCTCACTATACGCCAGAGCCCCATTATCCTAAAAAGCCTCACTATCCAGCAGAGCCCCACTATCCGTCAGATAACCAACATCCGTCAGAGAACCGCTATCCAATAGATCCCCATTATTCATCAGAGCCTCACTATCCGCAGGAGACACATTATCCAACAGAGCCTCACTATCCGTCAGAGCCCTACTATCCGTCAGTACTTCACTATCCGTCAGAACCCCATTATCCATCAGAATCCCACTATACGTCAGAGCCTCATTATCCGTCAGAGCCCCACTATCCATCAGAATCCCACTATCCGTCAGAGCCTCACTATCCGCCGGAGCCCCACTATCCATCAGAGCTCCATTATCCATCAGAGCCCCACTATCCGCCAGAGCCCCACTATCCGCCAGAGCCCCACTATCCGTCAGAGCCCCACTATCCGTCAGAGCCCCACTATCCGTTAGAGGAGTATCCGGTTCACATGCCCGGAACGGCACGCCCGTCGGCGCCTGACTACCCTTCAGAGCATGAATCGTCTGCGCCATGGAACTTCTTGTCAGAACTGTTGCTCTCGCATCCAACTTTCCGAGATGCGACTCATGTAATCCGGATCCGATAGTCACACATAGGCAGCAAGAACTGGCTGTGTAAATAATATAAATAATATGTACAGAAAATGACTTGAAAGTTACGTTCATTGGTATTTTATTTCTCTGAGGACATTTATCAATTAACATGGTCAATATAAGGTTTATAAAAGACAACGTGTTTTATTTACGAACATTAACTAACATATCATACTTATTTCCTACATGAATTGCATTGCATTTTAAAAATATTTCAGTAAATACAAGGGGCATGCCAAAAGAAGTTAGATATTCTTAATTCATTTGTTAGACACTGCCAAGTTATATGTACGCCATGGCACTTGTCCCACTGCCGACAATCAGCGAGTTGTTTATATGGTATATTTGAAACTAGAATAAACATTAAATCTTTTTTTTGTTTGGATGAGCATTATTTTGCCGAGAATCAGCCGGGAATCCGTTTGCAGCAACGGAACTCAGTTGACGTGATTTTCACGCTCTGATTAGACTACAAAGAAGCTAAGAAAGTCTCAAGACCGTTTTGAACTTTGGCTACTACTTTTCGTGAGTCTGCTCCTGTTGACGACACCAACGAAATGTTGCCGTGCACGAATCACACAAAAACAAATGGTCGCCGTGCTCGAAGCACACAGAAACAAATGGGCGAACATTATTTTGTTTCTGTTTTTCGTTTCTCTGAAAAACGGGTCATAATGATACTGTAGTGCTATAGGATCAAAGAACGGTGAACTCCGCATGGTATGTGATAATTTCAGCACTCGTCTGCCAGAACACTCGACATTTAACTCAAAAAACGTGTTTATCCTCGCTGACCCACCATATTCCCCTGACCTGGCCTGCTTGTGATTTTTGCCCGTTTCCATAAATCTAAGAAAAACCAAAAGGAAAGGTTTGAAAGCAAAGAAGGTGCACTGCTTATAATTTCGAGATTTCTGAAGTGTCTAAAGAAGATTGGTCAGAGGTATTTTCCAAGAATTCAGAACCGTTAAGCCGTTCAGGCGTGATTGAGTAAAAAACATACATCCATCCAAACCTTCGCATTAATAATATTAATAAGATAAGATTAAATACCACCTTTATTGCACTCCCTTGACCTCAAAATTTACTTTCAGCTAGCCAAACACAGTTCGATCTTCGATGTGAATGTGTCGCCCTAACGCAAGCCATCAGCCGTAAAGCGTGTAGGTAAATCTAAAAAATAAACAAATTTATATTTGAGTGCCTCACTCTGGAGAGTATATCGATATACAATGGAATCACCCTCCAGTGGATCAAGGGGCATAGTGGATCCTTAGGCAATGATGGCGCAGATGACCTTGCAAATAGAGGTGCCGAGATTATAGTGCTAAACCCATAGCCACTTCTCCGCCTGCCTTTCTCACAAATTCTTGAGTGAATTCGCCAAAAAACAACAGAACTTCTTAACAACAGATTTTCACGGGTAACAGACTGTAGACAGTCTAAAATGGCTTTACCCAATGTACACCAGCAATTAACCAACAATCTTTTCAGCCTAAGTACAAAAAGTCTTTAGAATAATCATATGGACAATTACGGGTCACATGTCTCAACATATATATAATAACACTAGCTGACCCGGCAAACTTTGTTTTGCCATAAAAACACCTAATATGCATCTACCCTACCTACCCTACCCTACCCTACCCTACCTACCCTACCCTACCCTACCTACCCTACTTACCCTACCTACCCTACTTACCCTACCTACCCTACCCTACCTACCCTACCCTACCTACCCTACCCTACCTACCCTACCCTTTTTTTTTTTTTTTGGCATGCGAGGTCGTGGCCTTTCAACGTGCAGAAATCCTCGGCACAGTGAGGTCGCTCCCCAAAGTCAGTGTAGCCCCCAGGAAGCTTCTGTGCTTTTGGGCGGACCTAGACTGGCTATGTTAGCCAGTACCCCCACGCAGAACTTATTCTATTTTCCTGCAGAGTGGGACAGTACCTATAGACCGAGTTGAAAAACGAATGCTGAATAGTTTTTGTAATATCGGACCACTAAATATTTAAAAATTGGAGGCATATTAATAAACATTGTATGAAGTAACCGAAGCGCTGATGATCTATCGAACGTTTGAAACTCATGGCCGTTAGTATAGTGATGCAGCACGCAAGGGGGAAGCCGTGCAGGAGAAGGCGGCTGATTGCGTCCGCCGCGTCACAATGCGCTATTGTTAGGAACAGAAATAAATACAAGCACAAAAGACGACGCTTTCTTGCTTTAATGAGGCGGAGGCGGTGCGGAAGCAAATAGTTTAGAGAGCGCTGCAGTCTGCAGCCGGGCTGCCTCCCGGCGCCGCACAGTGGACCAGCGCCGCGCGCGTGACGTCACGCCGCCTCATCACTGCCACTCGTCACTTGCGTCATACTTGTCGCAGCCAGCGCCGAACACGTCGTGACATAGCCACCGGCGAGATAGCGATCACAATGTATTTAATATTTGGGCTCTATCTACTCTATTCTTTCATTTCGGGGGAAATTAAGAGAAATTATAATTTAAATAATGATTGAGTATGTTCCATCTACAGGGTGTAATGAAAATGTGCGATCATTTTTTAATAACCGCTTCTGCTGATGTAAATGTACAACTTTGTCCTGGGAAGTCATAGTCAAATCTCATAAAAAATTGCTTCTACCGTACAAATTTCGATTAGCTGATGACAACTTTGTAAGAAATTCATACTATTGATTCGTACGAACACTCTATTCTGGTGCTCACCACGAGCTACTGACATACACATGAGCGACCCTTCCGTCATCTCTCCCAGCACATGCTATGTAACTGTCTGTCTGACCTTCTGCTTTCAGCTATCGAAAATGTAAGTAAATTACTTCGATGACGTTGTGTAACAACACATCAAACTACACACATAAGAATATGTATATGTAAGGCGTCGTCGCGTGTTCACTACCTCAGCCTCAGAGTCTTGTAGTCTTCACATTTCGTAGAGGGCCTACGTCGCTACATTGCTACGCGCTACGAAGGTGCTACGCATTGCTACGACGTATCAAAGGCGCTACGATCAAAGCTTTCTGTATCAAAGTGAATTTCTCGTTGTACTTATTTTGAGTAACACACGAGTCGATTACGTCTCGCGCTCAAGGCGAAGTATCTGCAAAAAAAACAAATTACAATATCAACCGAAGATGGTGTTATTTGTTGATGATGATCTTTGATATTTAAAATCGGCGGTCACAAAAACTTGATGAAGTGAATAACTCTAGTCATACTGATGGAAAGAGTTATTCACATCATCAAAATCGGTTCACGGCAAACAATTTGGTACTAAATGAAAAAAAATAACAAATGTATTATATACACATTGCCGAATGTTAGAAGTAGCGAATGCGACATCATATTGAATGGAGAAAAGTTGGACTTCATAAACCTAACAGTTTGCCTAGGAATCACTCAAGACGACAAATTGCAATGGGGTTCCTTACATAATAACTTTTGCGGGTCGGTTAAGCTCGGCCGCGTATGCAGTTAACGGATGTAGAAACCGCGCTTTCCGTCTATTTTAGTTACTTTCACAGGATTATGTCATATGGTCGGGCGGCTGACATTAAATCATTATTTATATTGTAAAAGAGAGCTGACAGTTTCTTGCCAATTCATTTATGAAAATATTATTTATGTAAAGGAAAAATATGCATCTTTTTAGTAAAGTTAGTGATATACACAATTGTAATACTAGAAATAAAGATAAGTTAGATCAACCTTCTTATATATTAGCTAAAGTACACACTCTCATCTTTCATCTTTCGTGTTAAATTCTATAACAAAATACATTGAGATGTATTAAAACTAAATGAAAGAAAATTTAAAACTTTTGTTAAATGCACACTTTGTAAACAAGCATAATTATTACAAATTATTTGATTATATTCAAGATATTTTCTTTTTTCTTTAAACTATGTGTGTATTCAACTTTGCATGAAATAAAAGGTTATTTATTTATTTTATTCAAGATAAGAATGCTTAGAAACATGCTGGTCATGCCCCATAGGGCAATCTTCAGTGTAGACAAAATCAAAGTGGCTAATTTATATACAGGGTGGCCAAAAGTCGTGGATCAAACGCAACTAGGGGTTAGATGAGGTCATCAGCTGCAAAAAATTGTTCTACGGGAGGTCCTTAAGGTCAACCCCTGCAGAGTTATAATTTATTTTGTGTTTTTGTGAGAACCGTGTTGCTATTTATCAAATGAATGAATTTTCCTGGTAGTGCTTGTAATACTTTATATCTATACGTAGTATAGTAGTATTAATTTGGGTGCATCGTCCTCACGTATATGAATTAATGTATGTATGTATATGTTATAAAACACTTTTTATAAAAGAGTAAGTATGGAGTTTTTTGTCCGTTCTTCTCCATTACAAGCTGCTTTTCCGAATGGACGGTAGAATAAATTATTGTTATATTTAAATTTAAATTTTGGACATTCAAAAGTGTCGCATAATGGCTTAATTTAAATAAAGAAGTATTTTTTTTGTTTTGTTTAATAACGAAAAAATAGGATCAGTTGAACATTCAATCATTCTATTACAAAAACACAATACGACCTAACAACGGAACTTACCGCCAGCCTATAGCCTGATTACTAATAAACTGTAACTACCACTTCGTGTTAGTTTCACCTGCAGCTCATACATTATAATATGTTATGCTTAATCCCAGATAAGCGCGGTGTTTCTTTTGTAGTCAAGTTAAATGGAGAAACTAATCGAATATTGTACAGTTATGGTGTACGGTAGTAAGTAGTTGTATTAGCGCTAATCTGAGCAGTCACAAGATTGGCCACGTCTCACCGTTTATGTACAGTTTACTATTTAGACGTCTTGCTGACAGGCACATCTCATGGCATTAAGCTTTTAGATGAAATGGAATCAAAGTTGTGGTGTTGCATAAAGAAGGTAGAATTAAATATTTGTTTGTGCACACTGTGAGCGAGATACGTTGTGCCACGAGCGACCGCTGAGGTGAGTTAGCCTCGCATGCTACAGGACTGCGTTGTGTTTCATCTTAGAACATTGTAACAAGCGAATGCCGCCGGATAACTCAGTGTACACTCACTGAACGTGAGTAGCTGAAGTGAGTCGCCACGATGCAATTAGTTAAGTTCACAATTTTACATATTTTGCTCATTGAAGTTACATAAGCTTCAAGGAGGAGCTCGTGGTTAAGTAAAAACAGCCGCACGGGTCGATTTTCGTGATTAAGCAACGCTAACTGAGGTTGGCGCGTGGATGGGTGACCATCCATCACATAGCGAGACTCCTCCGTCCCGGCTATCATTTAAAAAACTTTGTCAGTCGTTATAGTAGTCAGAAGCCATATAAAAATTATGATACCCTCTGGCACTAGTGCGCAGTGCCAGACGGTATCATAACCCAGTTACTGGGCTGCGCTTGATGTAAAATACTGTACGTATTGTACATCGTTTGGTCCATTCATTGAGGCAAAAGCTCAACTGGCTGCCAAAAAGTTGGGGATTCTTGCGAAGGTGAGACGGTACTTCACGCCAGAACAGTTGCTCAACTTGTACCTAGCAAAATCAAAAATCAAAATATTTTATTTTTATTTTGCATAGGCCTACATGGGCACTTATAAAACGTCGACAAAAGGCGCACGGTTCGGGTTGGTCGTTTCCTATGGATAAGAACCGGCAAGAAACTCCATGGTTACTCTTTTAAAAATATGGTTTGTTTTTACAATATTTCCATGTTACAGCATTACTTAGATATGGGAGGACAACGTAGGCCCGACAATAAAACGTTAGAAACTAAAAATAAAAAGTGTAACGAGATAAAAAGTTATCAAATGTTATCAAGCATCTAGAAATCTAGAAGGCCTACAATGTTCACACATTCACAAAACAATCGGTAAAAGCATCTATACAAAGGTAAAAAAAATAAAAATAAATGTATAACAAGACTAAATTTAGCATGTGGCACAAATTTAGTTATCAGTGCTGTAACTATTCTTAGCAAAGGGTTATTAAGATGATTGAAAACCATTGTAAAAGTCCAATTAAAAGTAGAGAAAAAAAAAAGAAAAATGATATTGAGAATTAAATAGTTAGAGACATCCACATATTTGTACCGTTTATGAGTTACTAGGGAAGCCGCATGCGCAGAAGGAGCTAAAATTTTTATCTTCAACGTAGTCCTTGATTTTATAATATGCTTTTTAATAAGGACACGTTTGATGAAGTTTTTGAACTTTCCATCGGTCAGTTCTATAACTGACTTTGGCAACTTGTTATAGAAGCGTATACTGTTTATAAGAAAAGACTTGCTAGTTTTCGTTAATCTGATTTTGGGTATTACAATTTCGTGCTTACTTCGTGTATTTAAATTATGGAAGTCGCTTCTAGTTCAATTTTTGCGATTTTTGCGCACGTACAAAATACATTCCAAAATATAAAGTGAAGGTAGAGTCAGTATATCGATCTCTTTAAATTTTTCTCTGAGGGACTCGCGAGGACCCATTTTATAGATCGCGCGGATTGCCCTCTTTTGTACGACGAAAATTGATTCAACGTCCGCTGCTGATCCCCACAGCAGAATGCCATAAGACATAATACTGTGGAAGTAAGCATAGTATACTAGCCTAGCCGTAGGTACATCGGTTAACGGCCTTATCTTCCTTACTGCATACGCAGCCGAACTTAACCTACCCGAAAGAGTTCTAATGTGCGCGCCTCACTGCAATTTAGAATCGATTGTAATCCCCAAGAATACAGTTTCCGTAATAACTTCAAGATTTTTGCCGTCAAGATTTAAATTTAGGTCATGTTGAGGTACATTTGGTAAGGCGAACTTTAGACTTTTGTTTTTTTCGCATTCAGTAAAAGATTGTTAGCTGCGAACCATTTTGAGAGAACAATGAGACTTTCGTTGACATGTAAGACATCCGTATCTTTCCTATCTATTTTAAAAATTTGCGAATTATCATCAGCAAATAAAATTATATCCGATAATTTGGTTATCATAAAAGGGAGATCATTAATGTAAACAAGAAAAAGGAAAGGGCCGAGAATTGAACCTTGGGGCACGCCCATCTTGACTAGAGACCCGGAGGACGTCGCCCCATTTACATTTACTTTTTGCTGTCTGTTTGATAAATATGAAAGCACAAGATTAGCAGCTTGTCCTCGAATTCGTTAGCGCAAGTTCGGTCATGCATGGAGTACTGCTCTCATCTCTGAGACGGATCTGCCAAGTACCAGCTGGATGCACTAGAGTCGATCGAAAAACGGGCCAAGAAGCTCATCGGCAATGAAATACTGGTCGAGTCTAGGCTCCAGAGCCTTGAACATCGGCCCCAAGTTGCCAGTCTGTCAGTTTTTTATCGGTTACATTTCGGGGAGTGTGCGATGGAATTGCATGAACTAATTCCTCCACAGGTGAGATAGTGGTCAAGCGCGAGCCTATAAATAATAAAAAAAAAAAAAACTAGCGCTGCCGGCCATTTGTTAAGTCGGCTTACAGTCTAACTGGCAACAACTGATATCCAGTAAGACTGGAAGCCGACTCCAAATGTGGGACTCAAGCTTATCACAGAGGTCGCAGTTACTTTATGAGATAGTGTACGACGGCGGCGGCGGCGTTTCGCAGTGAAGCTACCTCTGCAGAGAGCCGCACCCGTGGCAACTTTACTCTTTCGGTCGGTATAAAAGAAAAAAAAGATGCGCGATGGCACAGCACTTACAATTTACTGTTAAATTTCACTTTATCGATTTATTTGAAAATGTGTCGAGTACTTGAACAAAAAAAAAAAAAATTATCCGGCTTACGTTGGTAATGCAGACCAACATTTTAAAAGCTAGAGGTAAATCTGCCGTTTCAGAAAATATCAAGTTCTCAGAAATACAGTCAAGACAACATGTAATTTTCTCGCAGCATGAAGCTAATTACATTTCCCTAACAAAAAAAGTAAGCAAGTTAGTTTTTCAGGGTTTCTTGGCCTCAAGTGACAGACTGTGAAGAAGCATATCCTCAACATGACACGTTCAGGACTCTCTCTTGTAACGCAACCATAGCTTGCGACGGGCCTGCTGAGCGAGGGTTCTGATGAAGCTACAACATTCATAAAACTTGTAACAGAAAGTGCGGTGAGTGTACACAGGTAAGTCAAGATCTCGCTGTACATTCATAATTCCGCAAATCTGTTTGTCTTTCGACTAATTTGCATTTATATTGAATCCGGCTCGAAGGACCTTTCCGGTCGGCGGCCGTACCGCAGTACTGCTGGAGCGACTGTTGACAACTAAACCGACTGACGGAGTACCTCTAACAAAAGTTTTGAGAAAGTTGAAAGTTGACTTTAGAAGCAGTAAGATCATCACGCCCACATCTTGTCTACATCTTGTCCATTTTCGCAATGTTTTGAAAATGTTTATTTGATTTGATTTGGAATATACCTTTACTCACACTTGTTTTATAGGGATTTGTTACTAACAAGATATGGACTGTAAATTGTCTGAACTTTGAAATAAATTAAATTAAATTAAAATTATAATTCAAGCACCTGATCTGAAGAAATCATGTTATTAATGCAGATAAATAATTACAACGCCATGGTTTCGAGCGTGGCCGAGTGTGGCTGATCGCTTTTCATCGAAGAACACAGACACGTATTAGCGCTCAATCACCACTACCGATCATTACACATGAAGCTGTGTTCGTATTATAAAGCGTGATTACATCTACTAATTACAATAACTTTAACAAAATAATTAATGTTACATAACATTGACCTCTTTCACACCTTAACACTGACAAGGTAAATGATATCCAAACAATTCATCAAAACTTAATGACGGTCAAAATGCTATAGTTAGTGTGATACTCATCGATCTAAAGTGTTGATCAAGAATCTTAATGTAGTAAACCCGCGCTGTCTCGCATGTCTACACAGTACACTTGTACTGAGGGCTGTCTAATCTCTTGAAATAATCCCTGAATCCCGAGCAGAGCACACGCAAACGAGCGGAAAGTGGAGGTGGGAGAGGTTCCTACTGTTGTAATACAATACCTGACAGAGGGACAAGTAAACTAGAATAAACATTAGAGCGCTAATTCGACAGAACAATGATGAATTAGGCCTATAATTATTCTATTATACCGTGTGTACTTATTGTAATAGATGAATATTTAAGCGCCAATGTATTACATATCGTCGTCGGTTGATGAGAAACTCCACCTTAATTGTGCACTCTACTAGAAGCGTACATTTACCCTTAAGCCAGGAGGACCCTGGCCCGGGTGTTAGGTTGCCACATGACGTATTTTCTAAAGTTTTATTGTTTTTAAAGTATATTCAGCACCCTACTGTATCAACCAAATCGTAACCATTAATTCATTCTAATCCGCTATATGATCTCACACCGTTCGCTATCAAATCGTGTGAATTCATTCACTTAATCCCATTGACTCATTCATTAACTTTATACATTCAAATACTTATACGCAATAAGCGGTATGCTGCAGCATCAATCAGATCAAGGTGAGCATGGTGAACAAATATTTCACAAATTTAGTAATATGACGTGTCCGGCTAGTCAAAGACACAATTACCAAAGAGATAGCATGAACGACAAGTCTAACCTATCCTAGGCGCGATGCTTAATTTTTTAGTTTGCTTTGCTGCTCTTGCATTCGTAGTTCTCGATCTTTTATGCTTATTTAAGTACATTGAAACTACTATATTTGTATGATTTTTTTTTGTTGTTTTATGGGGCAGCCACACTTAATTTGCCCGGGGCGGCAAATTTTTAAATACGCCACTGCGCTGTACTGAGTGAGCTGATCTATTTCATTTGCAAACTCCTTGTGAGCGGATGCCGTCATTGGGGTAAATGTGCCAATTTGTTAAATTGGAACATTTACTCCAATGACGAGATAAAAATAACTACCATGTAACAAAATCGAAGGATCTCAATACCCAAATACTGCAGGGAAGTAGCTTCGTATGCGTGGACACGAGAACCTATTAGCCATTTTTTGCTCGAAACAAGTAGAGATTAATTTAGCAATTTGTTTCGCACGATGATCATGTTCATGGTTTTTGCGATAAGGTATTTTATTTACTATGGAACAACGTAAATCGTTTAATTTGCATTTAATCGCATATCGCTTGTCACATGACGCGTGACTATCGCGCGGTTGGTCACGCCGCGCGGATACACCGCTAATGACTTGTAGCTTACTCTAATAAGCAAGTAATTCGATAAGGAACAAGAAATTTATTCATGTACCTTAAAACTACTCTGTAATCTACACACGCAGGGTGTACACATTACGTTTATGATATTTATTATTAAGTATATTTCAGAATGAGCACTAAAGTTGCTGGATGCAGGTGCACCTGACTGATACTGCCGCGCCAACGAGCTCATCGTGTCAAACATTACTCCTCGACTCGTATTTAAATCATCAATAACCATAAAGTCAAATAAATAACGACGTAAATCAAGTAATCGGTGATTCAAACAGATGGACATGCGGCGACCGCGGTGCGGCGCGGCGCGGGGCAGTACAACACATTAAAAACGATACACTTTACGACCCTCTTCTCTGCTTGCTCCGCTTGAAGCAATTCATCCGTAATGTATCTTTGCGGTTTATTCGCACTAAACATTTCAATGGCGCCATAAAATATAAAAAGTTACTCTCGGAAATCTACATAATACAATTATGGCCCAGTTTGTGCACTCACAAAAAGTAATCTCGTTGGCAGCCTTCGCGCTTGTCGCGAACAGAAGTTGACGAGTGGAGTACTCGAAGGTGCTCATTGTACTTGAGGCTACCGCGACACTGCGCGGCGCGGCGCGGCGCAGCGTTCTCTCACTTAGTGACGGCTCACCTCAAAGTGTCGCCGATGTTTCATTAATCAGCGCTCGTTTCAAACCGATCGTTTGACTCGGAGTCATGAGTCGCGGATATTTTACAAGCGTCCCTAATGTGCACGCGATCAGTATGCCACCGGCGGCATCGTGGTGGTTCCATTTCGTATCGGTTTCAAATGAAAACTACAAAGAATACAATTTGGGGTGCAGCTGCACCGACCGGCGAGGGCCTGCGTGCTACGCGCTCGGTGGGGATGCTGGGGTGCCGGGGGCGCCGGGGTGGCGGAGGAGGTTTAATGTTATTACTTCATCATGAGCGCGGCCGGACTGTGATTGCAAGTTGGAACAACGACAATTGTTAGTTTGCACTTGTTTGTTTGTGGCCGCACCAGAATTCGACGCGCTCTACCGCGTCTAATTCTTTTTATTTATTATGCTTTAATTTTACCAGCTTGATAAGAGTGGAATATTTGTAACTCTACGCGATACTTCTGCCAAAAAATAGTATAGCACATTCCATAATAATGGAATAGGCGCATAGTATAATCAGCCTTTTAATTTTCCCACTGCTGGCATTTAGGCCACCTCTCTCAGAGAAGGAGTGGGCTATAATCCACCACAAGAATAAATTACACAAAATTAAGCGCCTGCCTGGTTTTGAACCCACGACCTACAACTCGTAAGTCGGGGTTTTAACCACTGGGCAACCACTGTCCATGCCCTTTATTCATCATCATCATATCAGCTGAAAGACGAACACTACTGGACTTAGGCCTCCCCCAAGCGTCGCCACATTGATCGGTCCCGTGCGTCTCCAGCGGATACCCGCAACCTTCACCAGGTCTTGACCCTGTCCTTTATTACTTTTACCAAAATAAAAATGAATGCCATACTAGTGATTTCAGTGAAATCTACACTTTGTAGATTTCACTCAAATCCGACAAGTGATCTCGTTTGAGTGGCGCTGCTAACTGTCGCGATGAGATTACAGCTTGCAGGACCCCATCCAAATGGGTTTCTAATAGTCCCAGCGAGCTTACTTACCGGTCAATGTGGTGACGTTTATGGGAGGCCCATGTTTAGCAGAGGACGTCGTCCGGCGGATATATTATGATGATGATGATGTCGATACTGTCGTAGTATTCAGAATACCTCAATTTCCTTCAAGAAAGATACAGAAGGCGTATGCCTTGTGAGTGTATACTCGCGCTCGTATTCTGAAGCCTCGCCGAATAAGAGCATTTTATGATAAAAACAGTATATAACATAAACTAGTGTTTCTGAACAGAAGAGAGCCGTCGTCCGCATCTATTTGTCCACGCTTGCTTCCATTAGGCGTCTCCTCTGTCTCCGCACAATGGCGAAACAAAACGCGAACAATTACGAAGCATCCCGGAGCGCGCGATAATATGTGGCGAGCATTGTTCGCGCGGACACCGATCGCGCGTTATTTTCGCGTGGGGAAGAGGGCCGTTGCGCGGTTGTGTCGCGGCGGGAAACTAATCGGTGTCCACGAGCGAGCATTTTATCATTATTGTGAAGGCTCGACGTGCACTCTATCTGTGATGTCCGCAATGGATGATAAGTGGCTAGTATCTAGCTGTGGTACTCGTACATAAGTATACGACTTGGAAAAATATGATATTATTATTTTTTTAACAAATGGAAGTAGTGATTGCAGCAACGTAACATAAAAATTATCTTAATAAGTACTTGGTGTACAATGGTTATCGTAAAGTCTATTTTCGCTTGCACAGTGCATCTGCTGCTCGGTATAACACTTCAGCTATTACAATGATTCCGTCACTCTGTAAGGTTTCAGCAATGTTAAATGTTTCTCCTGATTGGTGCTCGGACAGTTATTATAATGCGTCACTAAATTACTGAAAACAAATTAATCTTAAAATTATAATTAATAGGTACTAATAAATATCCCTATTTATATCATTTTTATTCTATATAACAAACTTCCACGTTATCATATACATCCTCAGGTATAACAATCAGACACACTCTCAACACCAACACACTATCTTAATTCGCAGCAACACACACTATCACTCATACACACACACCATCCCAATCACAACATACATTCATAACTATACATACTTGGTTATAACTGTTTTCTTTGTGGTTTAGCTTTTTATTTTATATTCCTTTTCTAGCAAATTACAAGTAGTTTAGATTAAATTAGGAAATTTATTGTAACGTGACTACCTATTACATGAATAGCAATAAAGCAATGTAAACGGAAAGAAGCAGCCTGGATCTCACTCCACAGGGAATCCTAGTGTGAGTTCCAACGCATTTGAAAGTAATTTCTTAACAATAAAAAATATTCTAATCTATTCTAAGTTATGTGCACATTATTAGCTATTCAGAAATTCTATTGTGACGCAAAACTGACAGAGAGGGTAGGAGATTCCTTATTCTCCTTAAAAATAGAAAGAGCGTGAAAAATAGACCAGATGGCTGTTGTGTCTAAAGAGCTCCTGCCCGATGGGATTTGTTGGGTTTCGGTATATTGTTATTCAACTCTGCTACCGCACTGAAGTGTTTGTTACGTTGGACATAGTTCTCGTGTGGCGGCATAGATGTCGCTACATCACTCTCTTCCAGAGACTGGAGATCACTAGCAGGATGAGGCTCTCCAGCTGGAGTGCAGCGTGCAGCTGATTCATAGAGGTTATACATACTGGACTGATGCATTTCCAAATAACTTTTATATTATCAGGTTAAATATCAGCCTATAACATTGTGATGTTCGTAGAACGCGCCGCACACTTGTGTTCTCGGATAACCAACTATTGTCTATAGCCACCTACTCAGCCAGCTAGTTGTAGGGCCTGTCTAGCTCAGCAGTGTATAATCACATAAGCGGTGCTGATGTAGGTTTATGTATGCGTCGCTAAGCTGCTTTCACATCGTCTCGTGGACAGATTACAATCGTACTAAATAACTACAACTTGCTGTGTACGGTAACAGCTGTCTAGTCTTAAGCTCCTATATTAATTTTACACATAACATACCTAATATCACGGCTATATTAACCGAGAGATTAAGTAGCAGATAACGTAATAATTAGAATGTTTAATTTTCCCACTGCTGGGACACAGGCTACCTTACAGTAAAAAGGGCGAACTCAAGTGCCATTTATGTGCGACTACGGCTACAACCGTACTCGTACCCACAACTAACCCCTGTAAGGGTTTGTGTTGCATGTCCAGGAATAAGCCTAAAACAACAGCCTCGCGGAGTTAATAGCAAAAATGTGATTAATTGTGGGTCGTAACGTAACGCTCCCACTCTCTCGACTCACCGGCTGTAGGTACTGGCCGGTACGCACACACCACGTGGCAGACGAAAGTAAGAAGGTTTACAAGGTGCGACATTGGAAACGAAGCAATGCTTAAGTCTTTTTAAATACAAACTGGGCAGCTCGAGTATGTGTGCCTTTTTGGCTTGACATACGTCCGTCTGAGTGAGCATACGGCGCGCTGAAAATACAAGGCGATATACTGACCCTTAGATATACCATTATCATAATAAAACTGTGTGTTCCCTTAAATTTATGACATAATATTTTTTTTTTAACTAAGTGCTATATTCACGAGAACACTGCCGACAAAATGTCCTGCAGTTTGGCAGAAGATTTGTATAATTTCCCCTCATGTAACATTTATTGAAAAAAAAAAACCCGCTGATGTCTCAGCTTTGTCTATGGTACTAATAAAATGACATTCGAGCACGAGTGGAACACGACGTGCACGCCTTGTCTTGCACACGGCTACGCTCTATCAAGCTTTGGTCGAACATAATTATAGTATTAGCGTCGCAATGGCAAGTGCGCTCAAAACCATGCGTGTTGTGCCAAGCGTGTGCCACCTTGAGACCATCGTAGAAAATTGGTCAGAGCCTTATTACTGTGAAAAACTACGCAGATTTATACAAGCTATTCTGATCCCTTTCTAAAGAAAGGTGTAATGGGTAAAGAATTCGAAAGGTTTTTATGGATATCCTTCTATTCCCATTCACTGTGTACGGACGCGTGTCAACAGGGGCTTAATGAGCCACTTTTTGTGAGCAATATGTTGTGTGCTGCTCAACACACTCGCACTCTTCACGCAGCCCACCCACCACCCACCACTGTGACGTCACTTCGCTTAATACTCATACACGCTGTTTGCTGGCTTCTGCTAAACCAAGAAGCAATAACGATGGTATATCATCCACAGATTATGACATGTTCGAGATTATTGTTGGAAAAAGTAGTATTTCAACGGTTTATTCTCAGGGAATAATAGCGGTCTCGATGTAAACAATAATTTCTGGACAATGTAGCTACACTCAACGTTCGACACAGGCAGCTCAGGACCCGCCCCGACTGCCACCGAGTTAGTCCTGTAAACACAACGAAGGGACCTCGTTGTGCCATGAAAATAATTAAAATTGAAATAACAAAACCCATTATACGAAAATGAGTAATTACTTTTCATAATACCTCTGGGTGGATCAGGCCGACCTGCCGACCTGCTGGGGTGCCGCCGGGCTGGCTCGACACCGCACATGCCGCGTGGACAAGAACTCTCGCGAACACAGAAACGAAAATTGCTTGATGAGAGTTCAGTGTACCGTGTGCGGCTGTGCGCCCCTTCATCCACCTCTTCATCATAATCATCATTTATATTGTTT
The DNA here is from genome assembly GCA_945859665.1 of Anorthoa munda. Lineage (NCBI taxonomy): Eukaryota > Metazoa > Arthropoda > Insecta > Lepidoptera > Noctuidae > Anorthoa > Anorthoa munda. Next base: position 1,134,431 of record OX243918.1, read on the forward strand.
TCTGTCGTTAGACTTTGACTGCGGGGACGAAATTATAGCTTTCGTCGAGAATGTCACACAACAACGCGGCGACCCAGAGGTTTTGAACACTATGGCCGGATCTAATTGAGTTTAAAGTCATAAGTACTGCGTTTTATTTAGTAAAGGAGTAGGTACTAGTAGGTACTAACGTAACTGTGATTGTGCACTTTTGATAGCAGTTGTGTCGGCGGCACGACAAGCTGTTACGACGGATATTATGTTTAGCAGGTTAGCTAAGGACCGATTTTCTATGATTTGATTGAAAACATTGGACAGTTGGGAATCGAAATTGTTTTGTTCTAATGATCGGATCTGAGATTACCATTCTTAGTCTACTCACAGGTGTTGGGGTCGGTCCGTCAGGCTCCTTTCTAATACAGGGGTATAATATAAATCATCTTGTCAAATAAATAGCCAGGACAGTTTGCTCATAACATACATTCAGTGCTACAATTGGACACACAACGCTGGGAGCACGCTGCACGGCACAACATAGCACTGAGCGGCACAGTGAGGCGCGGTAACTGTACGGCAGAACGTAAATACGCGCCGGCAATTTATCTCCTCGCTGCGGATTGATTTACATGTTCCGCGCGCCACATACATTACACCGAAAAAAAGATTCCTTCCCTCGTCAAAAAATAATGAACGTTTCACCGTGATGCATGTTCTAGATTAGCGGAGGAGACAAACAGACGCACAGAACAAATTACTGACATAAATTGCTGAGATTAGGACCGATTCGCAAGAGAGACGCCGGGGGGCGCGCGTGTGCGATCAGTCACAACACGCATCTACGTCCTCGCATCGTAAAGGCAGGTATAATCAACAACTGTACATTTTATATTTCAGAAAACTCGTGTCTTCAACATAATTCGAAACACTCTCATCATCATCATCATCATCAGTATTTTAATGATCCCTCTGCTGGGACACAGGCCTCCTCTCTGTTAGAGGGAATGAGCCGTAATCCACGTAACACACGTAAGTCGCGGCTGTAACCACTGGCCTACAACTTGTAAGTCGCGGCTGTAATCACTGGCCCACAACTTGTAAGTCACGGCTGTAACCACTGGCCCACAACTTGTAAGTCGCGGCTGTAACCACTGGCCCACAACTTGTAAGTCGCGGCTGTAACCACTGGCCCACTACTTGTAAGTCGCGGCTGTAACCACTGGCCCACAACTTGTAAGTCGCGGCTGTAACCACTGACCCACAACTTGTAAGTCGCGGCTGTAACCACTGGCCCACAACTTGTAAGTCGCGGCTGTAACCACTGGCCCACAACTTGTAAGTCGCGGCTGTAACCACTGGCCCACAACTTGTAAGTCGCGGCTGTAACCACTGACCCACAACTTGTAAGTCGCGGCTGTAACCACTGGCCCACAACTTGTAAGTCGCGGCTGTAACCACTGGCCCACAACTTGTAAGTCGCGGCTATAATTACTGGCCCACAACTTGTAAGTCGCGGCTGTAACCACTGGCCCACAACTTGTAAGTCGCGGCTGTAATCACTGGCCCACAACTTGTAAGTCACGGCTGTAATCACTGGCCCACAACTTGTAAGTCGCGGCTGTAACCACTGGCCCACAACTTGTAAGTCGCGGCTGTAACCACTGGCCCACAACTTGTAAGTCGCGGCTGTAATCACTGGCCTACAACTTGTAAGTCGCGGCTGTAATCACTGGCCCACAACTTGTAAGTCGCGGCTGTAACCACTGGCCCACAACTTGTAAGTCGCGGCTGTAACCACTGGCCCACCACTAATCTCTGCAGAACATTGTTGGTAGTTGAAATGAGTGAAGTGTGCTCATAGTTAAAATTACTGAAGATACATACTTACCGGTAGGTGCTGTAGTGTTTTTGTTATCTATGCTACCGGCCAGTGGTGGGTGCTCGCTTGAGTGACGCAGTAGTTGTGCCTAAACGTAGCGCATTGTTCCACACGGAGTGACAGCAATTTGTGCGGCGAGCAGGAAATGAGAAAATAAGTGTTGCAGTAGGTGCAGGAGCGACGAGAGCGAGCGGAGCGGAGAGCACTCGCGGCTGGCGCCTGAGCGGTGCTCATCACACGAGATACATTATGTCATGCTGAGATACTCATTACACTTGCATTAACATTGTCAGCAAAGGTTATCAAACTCATTCAATTTCACAGCTTTTATTTAACAGGACTGCCATTAACGCAGATAGTTGTGTAATATTATTGAACTTGTTACCGGAGTTATACATCGTACAGTGCCAACTTGTTTGGGATTTTTTATCATATATCATAATAACGATAAAGGAAATTCCAAATAAATAGTAATCCTAGTTGAAATTCCGCAAACATTTGAAACATCAATAAGACAACGACGCGCCTCCGTCTAAACTCGTCATAAAACATTCGATTATTTTATCTGGCAGACGAGACATATTCGATTAGCGGCCGCCACCGCCGTCTTACCGCGCCACACCGTGCTGCACAGCGCCGCTCATCTCCGCGCCGCGTCAAGCCACACACCGTTTGAATTTCATTTAAACTTACGAAACGAGTTATATAAATCTAGTAAGACGTTTGAAAGAGCCTTGCAGCGGAAAATGAAAAGTAATTCGCGTCAGGATGAAAATAGAAAATATGATATTGTGGACGAGACGAGACGTGGCGTGGGCGGGGGGAACGAACGCGCGGCCGGAGCGCATTAAGAGCTCTAAACGGATTTAAGTGCGACGAGTCCGATTTTAATTTCATCTCCGCGTCGTCACACCGCCGCGCCGTCACGTTGTATTACAGTCTGCAGTACAGCGGGACAGCGGGACAGAGTGTCTCTGTGTGGTCTCATCTCCGTCTGCTTCTGATTTCGCTATAAAGCCTCTTTACGGCTGTTTGGGATTATTTACATAATGCTAGAGGATGCAGAAAAAACGTCTTAAGGTTTCATTGCTTTAATGAAATCTTGAGAACTGAATGTTGAGTGGAGCAGCTCCTACAAAATGCTTATTTTTTAATAGTTCTGGATAAATGTAAACTGTACAGTAATTGTTAAAAGCAAGGAGAAAAATTTATTCCTATAAACTATTTCGCAACATTATGTCACGACCACGGTTATCCTCTGAACACCACTATGAATATGTATGAAATACAATAAAATATTTATTAAGTGTAAGTTGTTAATTTAATGTCGAATAGTTTGTACATAAAAATTTCAGATGAGTATATTTTCTTGTTTCATACTTTTTAGAGCTTGATTGTTAGATTTAGAACTCATTTTTTACTTAAAGTATTTTGGGGTATTTGCAGAGCCACGCCACATTTTTTCTGTTTGCTTTGTTGTTTTACGTATAAGGTAATGCATAATTTACAAGAGTGGACTATCTATAACGTATAACGATAACGTAGTACACGTAATTTAGGAAATTTACTAAACACTTTGTGACGCCGTAGTCTAGTAAAAATATCTCGCAAATGACACTTGACAAAAAGTATGATGTACCAAACCCTACCTTCATTTAAAAATTCTTGTTAAATGATTCGACAAGTGGGGCGAAATTTTTTTTTGTCCTTAACTTCGTGCCCCCAGAGGGCGCCATATTCAATTTAATGTGACGTCACATAGCCTATGACCAGCGGACAATTAAGACGCTTCCAACGAATAACTTGTTAAATTATGTCTTGTTATATATATTAATATTAATATAATAATATTAATATATATAATCAGTTTAGAAGTTATGAGGGAACAGATGAACATACAAACACATATACCGGTCAAAAAACATAACCCTCCCTTTTGCTTCGCCGAAGTCGGGTAATAAACGAGTACATAGCATCCCCTGAGTAAGCATAAAGTCAAAGTCCTTCTTACCTTGTGGTTGCAGAAGTTATCGTATGATGAGACTGAGAATCTTATTGCTATCATAACTTAGAATCGTAGTGAATAAATTTGTGTATATGAATGGATTATCCGTGAAAAAATTAAAATAAAATATTAATGTATTATTCATTTAATTTTCAATGTATTATTCAATTTAATGTTCAATGTAGTATTCTATTTAATAACAATAAAATAAAATTGTATTATTAAATTTATTGTTCTAATTAATATTCAATGTATTAATAATTGTATTGTTAATCGTTTATAATGTTTTGTGTAGGTACTTGCATGATTGTATAAGTTGTATAATTACTTCTGGAGGAACATTGGCTCCTAAAACACAGGCCCCTGGTCTAGTTTAGGAGGCAGCAGTTCGCCTTTGTTTATGTCTCTCTGTACAACATTTATTATTTTAAAATCTGTGTATTGAACCATTTTTATGTAAATGTACAAATAAACTATTTATTATTATTATTATTGCATTTATTTATTTTATATACATATTTTAACATTTTTAAATATTATTCTATATAAAAAAATATAAAAAAACATTTAAAAATACAAAAATAGTAGCCCACCGGTATCGAGAACAGGGTCCAAGCTACCGGTGGTCAGGGCTCCTGAGAGAGGAACCTCCTGACTATACGCGCCGTGTCCAGGAGTACCGCCTTCTGGATCAAGCCCTTGATCCAGCTTCCCAACGAGAGCCTCCTCAGATGTTCGTCGAGGCTCTTGGCTATTATACCATTGGCCGTCACGACTATCGGCACAATGACTGCTGTATTCACATCCCACATGTCGACAACCTCGCGAGCCAGATCAAGATACTTGCTTTTCTTATCTCTCTCAGCCTTCACGAGGTTCGAGGTTATTATTATGTCCTTTATTGCTTTTTTTTTCTTATTTATTACATTTTTAAATATTTTTATTAAATAAATTACAAAAAAAAAACATTTAAAAATATAAAAAATAGAGGCCAACCGGTATCGGGAGCAGGGTCCAAGCTACCGGTGGTTAGGGTTCCAGAGACAGGAACCTCCTCACAATGCGAGCCGTATCGAGGAGTACTGCCTTCTGTATCAGACCCTTGATCCAACCGCCCAATGAAAGCCTCGACAGATGGTCGTCGAGGCTCTTGGCCATCAGGCCGTTGGCCGTAACGACAATCGGCACAATGACCGCCGAGTCCACATTCCACATGTCGACAACCTCGTGTGCTAAGTCAAGATACTTAATTTGTTTCTCTTTCTCAGCTTTCACGAGGTTCTCGTCATGCGGGATTGTGAAATCGATTATCATTGTGCGGCGCGCTAATCGGTCTATCACCACTATATCCGGCTTATTAGCAACAATAGTCCTATCAGTGATGATAGACCGATCCCAGTACAACGTGACATGGTCATTTTCAAGAACTGGGTCGGGCACATACTTGTAATACGGTACCTCCGATTCCACTAGATTGTACTTCAAAGCAAGTTGCTGGTGAATAATCCTGGCCACTTGGTTATGCCTGTGTAAGTATTCGCCGTTAGCCAGACGAGAACAACCAGAGATAATATGTCGGATGGATTCTCCTGGGCGGTGGCATGCCCGACACACGTCAACCGTCCCATCCTTCATTATATGTCTCCGGTAGTTATTCGTCAGGATAACTTCGTCCATAATTGCACAGACAAAACCTTCAGTTTCCCCGAAAAGGTCACCGAAACGTAGCCAGGATACGGACGCTGGGAAGTCTACATCGGGCCCATGGAGAGCCCGATAGAAGCGTCCGTGTAGCTCCTTGCCTTGCCATACCTCTTTGCGTTCATCAGTCGATAGTATTACAGGCTTGCGCCAGTTCTCTTTAGCCATGGACAACGGGGTGAGTCCCTTGTCCACTGCGACCACATCCCGGTGCATACCCACTTCAGCTTTTAAAAAGTATTCTCTGAGGCTGCACAGCTCGCGGTTGTGAAGAGTCTTGGCGTTTAAAAAGCCTCGACCCCCACACTTCCGCGGGATGTACAGTCTCATCACCGATGATCGTGGGTGATGCATCCGGTTTGCGGTCAGCAGTGTCCGGACCCTCCTGTCGAGGGCGTCGAGCTCGGTCTGAGTCCATTTGAGTATGCCGAAAGAGTACATCAAAACCGGCATGACCCAACTGTTGAAGGCGCGCACCTTATTTCCACCTGACAAAAGACTATCTAATACCTTTTTCAGGCGGCCAAAGAAACGCTCCTTCAGCAGTTGCTTCATGTCAGTACTGTTGATGCCCAACGCTTCCGACATACCCAAATACTTGTAAGTTTCAGTCGAGGAGAGGTGTCTAAGGTGTATGGAATCAGAGAGTTGATTTCCCTCGGATTCCATAATCTCCCCTTGCTTTACATGCATGACTGCACATTTGTCCACACCAAATTCCATTCTGATGGAGTTACTAAAGGTTTCAGTTACCTTCAGTAACTCCGTCAGTTTGAATTTGTTGGGGGTAAAGAGTTTCAGATCATCCATGTAAAGGAGGTGAGATATGACCTGACCACCTCTTCTCAACCGATAGCCTAGTCCTGAATCCTCCAGCAGTGTACTTAGAGGATTCAGGGCTAAGCAGAACCAAAGTGGACTCAAACTGTCGCCCTGAAATATCCCCCGCTTAATCCATACAGGCTCATCATCCCCCTGAATCGGTCGACATCCTGGATATCGAAGGACTGTCTTCCATTGACCCATACATGACTCAAGGAAGGTGCATAGAGTTGCATCTATTTTGTACAACTCCAGCACCCTCATGAGCCATGTATGTGGCACAGAGTCGTAGGCCTTCTTGTAGTCTATCCAGCATGTCGACAGATCCTTGCGGGATCGACGAACCTGCTGACTTATAGCCATGTCAATGAGGAGTAGCTCCTTAGTGCCGCGGGACCCATTCCTACATCCATTCTGAGAGGTAGACATAATTGAGTTACCCTCAATGTGTTTATCAATTTTTGCTCTCAGGATGGATGTAAGAAGTTTATAAACCGTCGATAAGCATGTTATTGGTCTATAATTCTTGGGTTCCGCGGGACTACCTGTCTTATGGAGCAGGTGGGTAATGCCTGTTGTCAAAAACTGCGGCAGCGACCCAGACTCTAAACATGACTGGAATTGAGATGCCAGAAACGCATGTGAGCTGCTATACCATTTTAGCCAGAAGTTATGCAGTCCGTCCGGTCCTGGAGACTTCCAGTTCGGTAGCGGACGAACTGCTTTGGCTACATCAGTTGGACTGATGATTACTTTTTCCATTTCTGGTATAGCTTCACACACGCGCTCGACATCACGCATCCAGCCACCCTCAGTGTGACAGACGGGCACCGACCAGATGCTTCGCCAGAATGTGCTCGTGGCTTCATCATTCGGGCGGCACACGTCAGTCACATTTTGTTCAGGTCGCTCCCAAGTTCTGTATACCCACCTCTCATCACTCTGGAACATGCGATTCTGCGAGTACCGGTCAACCCGCCGCTTATACCGCCGAATACGGCTGGCCCATGCACAAACTTTCTGCTTCAGGAAGTCGATGCGCTCCGTGACACGGGACATGTATTCTCGAGGACTGATTCCAGTCCCCGAAAATGCCCGCCTCACGAAGCGCATCACACGTGGTCGTGTATTGCCCTCCCTGAAACAGCATAGTTTGCCGATGAGTACCCTAGCCCCATCGATACGCCGTTCGATCCTGCATTGCCAGGCTGGCACGGCAGGCTTTGGCCGAAAAGTCACGTTTGGGAACTTAACATTGGCCAAACGACATGCCGCAACAGCCCCGCAATACAGGATTGAGTGCGTATCAACGAGGTTCTCGCTGCTTTCAAAGATGTTCTTAAGCAGCGAGTCCAAAGCACACACCAGCGCCCTATTCTTCTTGTGCATAGGCAAGCGTGGTAATCGGGGTCTAAGTTCAGTCGGTGTTGACCTATACTCGCGAAGCGCATCTTCCAGTGCGCTCCTCAATCTTTCGTTGCACTGGCTACTTACTGTAACAACCCTATCATCTGCCTCTTCGTTATCATGATTGGACCGCGGCGGGATCACAATAGTGACTGGCGGTGCCGCGGTCTGTGTCAAGGTTGAGACGATTTGGTTGCTCAGCACTTCTGAGCGCAGCCTATCAAGTGCGGCGTCGTCCAACCTGTGATTACGCTGGATGACCCGCACCTGATCCGACAATCGTTGGGCCGAGACGTCTACGGTTGGTTCTAGGTCCTGAAACAGAGACAGCATCCTAACACGGTACGCAGTGAGGTTAGTTCCCCCCTCTGTAGACCCGTAATATGCGCGCATGACGTTCTCATTCATACTTTGAGTCCATCTCATGCGCTGCACACAACCACCGGCAGCGGGGACCCGGCTCGGGGCCGGTTGGCCCCTAGATCCCAAGCTCCTCGGTGGCCGGCCTCTCCCCTGCCGACGTACAGGTGTTGGCGACGTCGGCGGGGAAAAATACTCGTCGCTAGAGCTCGACGCAACTGCAGCCGCCGATGATACTGGTGATCCGAGGTCCGGCGGCGGCGAGGCGGAGCTGAGCGACGAGTCCGGGGGTGGATGGCGTGCGCGATAGGCAGCTGCTCTCGTCAACATTATTTAATCATTTTCTTTACACTTTTCCATTGTAAATATTGCTTGGTTGACGTCTGTCAGTGACGACGTCAACTGGTTTCTTGTGATTTTCAGAAATATTATTAGATTTGTTGTGGATTTATAAAACTGTATATTATATATGGGTTTTTTTAAACTGGTTTCTATTGCTGTATATGTTATTTTCTGAGTTTGATGGTTTTATGAATTTGTAAATAATTAAAATGTGCAGGAAAAAAATTGACATGTTGACATTTTAAGGGTTGCCAAGGTATTATTATTATGTCCTTTATTTATTTATCTTTCTTATTATCTACATTTTTAAATATTTTTATAAAATAAATTAAAAAACAAAAACATTTAAAAATATAAAAAATAGAGGCCCACCGGTATCGGGAACAGGGTCCAAGCTACCGGCGGTCAGGGCTCCAGAGAGAGGAACCTCCTAACAATGCGAGCCGTGTCCAGCAGTACTGCTTTCTGGATCAGGCCCTTGACCCAGCCGCCCAACGAGAGCCTCCTAAGGTGTTGGTCGAGGCTCGTGGCTATTAAGCCATTGGCCGACACGACTATCGGTACAATGATCGCTGTGTCCACATCCCACATGTCGACAACCTCGCGAGCCAAGTCAAGATACTTGATTTGCTTATCTTTCTCGGCTTTCACGAGGTTCCCGTCATGCGGGACGGTAATATCAACAATCATTGTACGCCTCTCGATTCGGTCCACCACCACAATATCAGGCTTATTGGCTACAATAGTCCTGTCAGTGATGATGGACCGATCCCAGTACAATGTGATATTGCCATTTTCGAGAACTGGGTCGGGCACATACCTGTAGTACGGTACCTCCGATGCCACAAGAGTGTATTTCAGAGCGAGTTGCTGATGGATAATCCTGGCTACAAGGTTGTGCCTATGCAAGTACTCTTCGTTAGCTAGCCGAGAACAACCAGAGATAATGTGGCGGATCGATTCACCCGGGCGGTGACATGCCCGACATATGTCAACCGTGCCATCCTTCACAATAAATCTCCGGTAGTTATTCGTCATGATAACTTCGTCCATAATTGCACAGACAAAACCTTCGGTTTCCCCAAAGAGGTCACCGAAACGCAGCCAGGCTACGGACGCTGACTGATCTACATCGGACCCATGTAGGGCCCGGAAAAAGCGTCCGTGGAGCTCCTTACTCTGCCATACCTCCCTGCGGTCGTTAGTATCAAGCACTACAGGCTTGCGCCAGTTCTCATTTGCCAAGGAGAGTGGGGTGAGTCCCTTGTCCACTGCCACTACATCTCGATGCATACCCACGTCGGCGTGTAGAAAATATTCTCTGAGATTGCATATCTCGCGGTTGTGGAGGTTTTTGGCATTTAAAAAGCCTCGGCCTCCACACTTCCGCGGGATATACAATCTCATGACCGACGATCGTGGGTGATGCATTCGATATGCAGTCAGCAATGTTCGGACCCGCCTATCCAGGGCGTCAAGTTCGGTTTGAGTCCATTTGAGTATGCCGAAAGAGTACATCAATACCGGCATGACCCAACCGTTGAAAGCGCGCACCTTGTTTCCGCCCGAAAGAAAGCTATTGAATACTTTCTTCAGGCGGCCAAAGAAGCGTTCCTTCAACGATTGCTTCATGTCAGTAGTGCTGATACCTAACGCTTCCGACATACCCAAATACTTATAGGTTTCGTTTGGAGAGAGGGATCTCAGGTTTATGGAATCCGCGAGTTGAATGCCCACGGATTCCACAATCTCCCCTCGCTTTACATGCATGACCGCACATTTGTCCACACCAAACTCCATCCTGATGGCGCTACTAAAAGTTTCAGTTACCTTCAGTAGCTCCATCAGCTGAAGATTGCTGGGGGCAAAGAGCTTCAGGTCATCCATATAAAGGAGGTGAGATATAACCTGACCACCTCTCCTCAACCGATAGCCTAGCCCTGAATTCTCCAGCAACATGCTTAGAGGATTCAAGGCTAGACAAAACCAAAGTGGACTTAAACTATCGCCCTGGAATATACCTCGCTCGATCCTTACAGGTTCGCTATTCCTCTGGATATTTCGACATCCTGGATAGCGAAGGACTGTGCTCCATTGCCCCATACACGATTTCAGGAAGGTGCGTAGAGTTGTATCTATTTTATACAATTCTAGCACCCTCATGAGCCATGTATGAGGCACCGAGTCATAGGCCTTCTTATAATCTATCCAACATGTCGACAGATCCTTTCGGGAACGCCGAACCTGTTGGCTAATGGCCATATCAATAAGGAGTAGCTCCTTAGTACCGCGGGACCCGTTCCTACATCCATTCTGAGAGGATGACATGATGGAGTTATCGTCGACGTGTTTATTAATTTTAACTCTCAAAATGGATGTAAGAACCTTATAGACCGTCGGTAAACATGTAATAGGTCTATAATTTTTGGGTTCCGCAGTGCTACCAGCCTTGTGGAGCAGGTGGGTAATTCCTGTTGTAAGGAACTTGGGTAGCGAACCAGACTCTAAGGCTGCCTGGTACTGAGATGCCAAACGAGCGTGCGACCTCTGTAGCCATTTTATCCAGAAGTTGTGCAGCCCGTCCGGCCCTGGAGATTTCCAGTTCGGCAACGGACGGACTGCACGGGCTACATCTTGGGGGCTGATCGTGATAGCCCCCATTTCTTCTATTGGATCGCACGCTCGTTCGACCTCCCGAGTCCATTCACCTTCGGTGTGACTGACAGGCATCGACCAGATGCTGCGCCAGAATGAACACATAGCGTCATCATCCGGCAGAAGCGTATCAGTCACACCTTGGTCGGGTCGCTCCCAAGCCCGATAAACCCACCTTTCATTACTTTGGAATGTGCGATTCTGGGTGTATCGCTCCACTCTCCGCCTGTACCTACGAATACGGTTTGCCCATGCAAACACTTTTTGTTTCAGGAAGTCGATGCGCTCTGTGACACGGGATATATAGTCTCGGGGGCTGACATCAGTCCCCGAAAACGCCCGTCTCACAAAGCTCATCATCTCGCTTATTATTATTATTATTACTTATTTTAGTAGATAGATTACAGTGTATCTCAAGTCTCAACAGTCGGAGTAACGCTCTGTAGGTACGTGTGACGTCACAGTCTCAGGTACAACATATCCGTCAGACACGACATAACAAAGAACGTTGCATGAAGTCTCCAGCGTTACAGACAACACGAATGCTCGTAAATTGTAGCCATTTCGTTATTTTGTACCTACTACATGTAAATATATGTGCCAGCCAACATATTTGCTACCTGTGATGTTGTTATTGTGCTTTATGATTTCTTCCTGCGCAATATACGTTGTATACGTCGTCGTGGCGTGACGCCTAGTGCGTGACGTGTCAGCAATAACCTGTCAGATTAGTAAACATTTTCATGTTCTAGTACACAATTTGAGAAATTATGATGATGTTAAAGGAGTCTCGTCTCACTAGCCGGTTGAGGAACTCATCACAGGCAGAAGCAGGCCGCGGTATGTAGGTACCTACCTACATACAGCGGCGTGGTGCCCGGAGCCGCGCGCACACAATACGCTGATTGGAGGCAGTTCGCGCAAGTTTTAATTACATTTTACTGCTATACTTTTCCCTGGCAGGACTTTGTCTGACGTTGCTTATTATTATAAATATAAAACAGTTTCACTATCATTCAGAGGCAGACCTGCGTCATCTGCATGATTGAGGAAACTCTACAAAATCAGAACATTTCCGTTGAACCAGCATTCAATATTGACAGTTTACCAAAGCTCTTCACTAATACTTTGGTAAACTTGTGTATAAATAGAACAACAGCAGATTAACCGTGTGACCATGTCGAAATGATTGATCAACTGCTGGAACTTTGGAATTTATGATGGGCGTCGTGTTAAAGGATTACTGCGGAAGACTACGATTCGCCTTTAATCATGGGAAACGATCTCGGCTGACAGGCGCTGGCGCGATGGGAAGCTGCGAGAGAAATGCCGAGAGAGCGGCGGACGCATCTGTTAGCCGCAGATAAGGAATGGTTTGCTGCTGAAGTACAACACGCCAGCCTCCGGCCTGCCTTCGGGGAGACGCTTGCACGCAGCTATGTCACTTTGTGCACTTAAAAAGTTCAAACTGGCAATTCGAGTTATAAATATTCTATAATTGATCCTTGGACGTTGTTGGCATGCATGGCCGCAGCCTCTATCTTGAGTCTTCAAACATAACTGTACCTAATACTTCGAAGAATCCTCTCGAGGATTTATAAAATCATTGATGATGAACAGAATAATAGAGCTTATATATTAACTAACCAATGTTTGAAATATGTACAAGCCGGTTACGGCGACAACTTACAGTTTGGATTAGAAATTAGAATAATTTAGAAAACGTAATTACGTTATACAGCTGGGTTCCTTCAATTTCAGTAATAAATGTACGAGCAATCTTCCAAAAAGTTTGGTTAAATCTATCCATTTGTACCTGGTGGAACCATTCATTACGTTTATTGGAGACCCAAGTTTTTGGATTGAATCTCAATTTTCCAATCAAAGCTAAAGAATGCTAAACTAATATTTAAATTTAGCAATGGAGACATGAAATTGGTTCATTACGTGTAAGGCTGGACGAGAGGGTTCCGTTATGGTGACGTCAGAGCTATTCGTGAGTGATGAATACTTAATATAAGCTATTCATTTAGGTAATTAATATAAAGATTTCTTTTTGTGAATAATAACAATCTTCGAGTCCTATTTAACAAGAAGAATAGGTCGATAATCATTTTTGGAAATAATTATAGTAATTAATTTTAACGCTGTAAAGAAAGACAACTAAAAACAAGAGCGATAGAAACGAAACCCTAAAACGATGCAGCATCATAAATAGTAGTCGTAAACAGCAATGAACAACTGAACGGTGACGGACAATGGCTGATAAACTCTCTCACTCCGACGCAGTGCTGAGACAAAGGAAACGGCGCAGAAGTCCAAACTGCGGCGAAATATTGCCTTCTTACAGTATTCTGACCACGAAGCAACCAGCCGGCACCGGAGCAAACCACCATCAATAAGTTTGCTTCGCACACCGCACCGCCGCGCGACGTCTCATTTCACAGAGAGAGGTCGCGGCTCCTCGAGAAATAACAAAACACAGCGAAGAGGTCGCGACTCGCGCGACAACAAGCGGTAGTGAGCGAGCACGATCTATATGGTAAAATATAGTTAGGTAGTTTATTTTGGTAGAAAATATGGTTTTACGATTGTTTGTAAGGGATAATTTGGTGCAATGACAAATATTATTTGGTTTTAATTCAAATTGTGGCAAGCGTAATGAAGCTCAAGTCCCTTCATTGCGCTATCGGTGAATATTCGCCGCTAACGTCCGCAGGCATCCGCTGTGAATTCGTAAACACGAGCGGAGCACGAGCGGCTAAACCGATGTAAATTGATTGTACGCGAGTCAATTTGACGAGAGCGACCGCAGCTCAGCCGGTGAATTAGTGAGACAAACAGACGCGACGCGACGCGACCTCTCCGCCCAACAGCGCCGCCGACACGCGCGTCACTGCCGCACTGACTCGCGTTCGTGCACACTCTAAATACTGGGACGGACAGCTCATCCTATGTTAATAATATCTCTAATATACTCGTGACTGGCTGGAACAATTGACATAATATCTAACAAGCCATTATGTAGCCGATTGTAAATAATTCTATCTATATTAATTGGATAGCGCCTTTTCATTACAGTGATATCGTGGCGAGCTCTCCCCGTAATCTAGTTCTGCAATGGAGCTCACTGCTCACGGCAGTTAATTGAATCGATGCTAATGGCCACACATCCACATGACGCTGGTTTTAATATGCGATGCGCGACGCGTCGATAAGTCAGTGCTGATCGCAACATGGCGCCCGTTGCGGCGCGCGCTTAGATACAGATAACGATATTAATATCTGCACTAAACATGAGTTATTGAGTAATAAGGACCTACTTGCAAAACAGCCTAAATGCTCTTCATTAGTAATTAGATAATGAGCCCAATTTCTTCAATATGAAATTATCAGAGTAGATACTACATTATCTCATGAACTGTGGTCACATTGTAGACGAGTCGCCTCATTGACTTTTACGAGTCAGTGAATAGTGTAAATACGTTGACCGTGGCGAGGCCGTCTGGACGAGACACACGGACTGAATCTTTGGGACGTCATCACTTCAGCGCTTCTACACAAATACAGGCCGTTTATACAAGGAATATCAACTGTTTAAAATTCCTTTCAGGTGAACGCTGCTGGTAGGCCGACGTTCAACAGTAATCACACGCCGTACAAATTGCAGAGCAGCCCACGACGTGTCCCGACATGTCTCAACGTGTCGCGACGTGTGGCGGGAAATTAAAAGATAAAGTGGGACGTCTGCAGCCGCCAACTTGAACTACGCACGATAACTTTTCGTAAAGTTAAGACGATTTAAGCAGATTATATCGGAGCCTGCGGGGTGGTTGGGCGCGGGGGATACACAATTGCCCCCCAGTGGTCATGTGCACGCTCGGCTGTGCCGCTTACCTGCGGGCACGGGGCAACGGTCACCGGTCACCTGAGCGGTCACTAAACCACTTCAAGTCATGCACGGGTTCAATTGACATCGTTGATTTTAAACATTGTAAAGCTTTTGTGAGTTTGAAATTTAGCTGAATAGAAAGCTAATATTAGAATCTGGTTTTATTCTTAGTGTCCACTGGGTCGGCAATACCACAGATAACATATAGTAGGTATTACTAGCGTGTAAGTCTAATATTGGATACATAGCTATCAATATATTCATATCAAATAGTTTATGTGGAACTATTCTATTATTGCAACCTCAAACATTGTATCAGCGTCGCAATATTCGCAATATACCCAGTTCGTTAACAAGTCCCGATATTAAAGATTTTGTACAATTTGATTCTGTGACAACACACAAGCATAGTTTACAATTGAACCTCGTGCTCCATTTACGTCCCGCGACTTCACCAACAGTTAACGAATGGGATTTATTCCGTGATTTGATGAAAGAACGCTTACTCTCAGTGAGCGTCGCTCGCTCGCTTGTCTCTCTGTCGCTATTCTCACTTACTGAGAGATTGAGAGCTAGTTTTTCCATTACTTTTCATTGTGCCAGCGAACACTCGGGGTTACTCGCCAGTGATTGCGCGGTTTTGTTACACAGATCTTAGCTTAGGGAGTAATAAAAAGTGGATACTTCAAAGAGTTTGACTGACGAGCTACAGTAGTTACACACACTAGTATCTGCAGAGAGCTCGAAACAGACCAGAGGCTCTCAACAATGTGACATTAATATAATTCATAAATTTGTATGACCAACAGATAGTTGTTCCGGCTCTGGGTGTTTGTGTATGTGAGTTTATATGTTTGTAAACGCACCCACGATACAGGAAGAAATTCCTAGTGTGGGGCAAAGTTTTTAAAAAAAACGAAAAACGAAACGAATATAATTAGCGACAACGATTATCGAAAAAGATGTATGGGATGTACAAGCGATACCGATATATCACGCGCTTAATCAAGTACTTTATATATTTCAGTTCGCTAACAAAAGAGTCTCACATCAGAATCTCTTCTTTAGTTGTACACCTGCATAACTTAACAGAACAGCTTTTTTCAAGGATCATGACACTGAGATAACTCACCTCCCCTCTCCTCCCCCTCCTCACAACTCGCACGACTTAACTGTTACAGTAACGGTGATGAACTGCGACAGCGGCCTCATTTATTTATTATTAACGCGGCGCGCTTTTTCACAAGTGTGCGAGACAAAGGACCTAATGTTATCTATTATGTACGGTTACTACCTGCTTGCTTGTGCGATGTTCCCACAGCCTTGTGTGTTTTGGCGGGCTCTGTAACTGGCCGTAAGTTGTTGTAAACTACGTCAGGTGCACGGACAGCACATGTTTATACTTAGTTAATAGTTACAGGTTTATAATAACCTGCCTTACATAGGTAAGTACCCTTGTAGTATGTAGCCAATGTATGCTGATAGATAGCATCCTTTTTTACTATTATTATACACGCAAAGGTATGGATAGAGATTCGTTACTCAATCATGCCAGAACGGAAGGTTAAGGCTGCACGGATCTGGATTTTTGTTTTTAAAATTTCGCTCCATCGTAGTCGGACAACAGCTACAATACTCGTATAAAGTCGTATAATATGAAAATGTGTATTTAATAGTCGATCATACCGACACTAAATTTGGTAAACTGTGGTCTCGTATTGCATAGTTATCGGGCTAGTATCTGCAACTGTTAAAGCTTTAGATCACGCGATTCAGAGTATCGCTAAAAATATGATAAAATGGCAGTGAAGACTGTTGTACCCTTGTGAAACGTTAGATTTGCGAAGAATACATACATGTCCGATAATGCGTGTTGGTGTGGATAGGCAACAGTCTCGGACAAAGGCGGCGTTATCTCGTCTCCATCTCGAGAACAAAGCGACGCGACGACACGTGAGCCAGCCAGCGAGGTGGAAACTAGTCTGAGGGTCGTCTCGGGAAGGCTATCCCGGCTGCGGGCATGTAGGCCTTCTCTGGCGGTTGTGTTAATCGTACCTTAGAAAAAAATAATAATGTGATTATTGGCTTTAAAACAAAAACACCATAAAATTAAACAAAATAAATAATTAAAACTATCAATGTCAAAAGGGCCTCAGCTCAGCATAATGCGATATGGTAAGACAAGTTATACCACCTGACGCTTTTTTTTAGTTGCAGCCCACGAGTGCCATACGCTCAAAAAAAACAACACACATTTATAATATACTGTGTTTTTTTTTAGACTACCTAAAATAAAATTTTGCGACTCTTAAATATAACAGAACAAAAACACTAGTACTATGTGCCCATTAATAAAAGAGAACAAATAAAATAAGTATTGTATTACGTCATTAAAGCGGGGGCAGGTCAGTGGAATAAAACAAATTAATAGACAATAATAAAAGCAAAAATGATAAAATCGATCAATGTATGAAATTGATGAAAATTTATAATTAGAATACAAGCAATAATAAAACGTACCAATGATAAAAAATATAAAATTACTAACATTGGTAAAATTGAAGAACAAAAATTAAAAAATGCATAAAGTTAATCGATAACAATGCCAAAATTGAGAAATGGATAGGGTACAATGATAAACTCAATATACCTAGTTGATAAAAAGATAAAATAATAACAACAAAAATATATTATGCTTTAAATGGCTGACGTGTCAGCACGAAAATCTTTAAATTAATTTTGATGATTTAATAAAAAAAATTTTTTTTTTTGACAATTGACCTTACACCTGTGGGCTTATTTATTTGAAATTAATTAATGAAAGACAAAAAAAAAAATATAACTTATAAAAAACTTTAATTTTAATTTGAATGTAGAGTAATTTTTACTATACTTTATTGGAGGCGGGATATTCTTCCAGCTAGTTGGTAGCTGCGCACCGAAAACTGCCTCTAAAAGCCACCGATTTATGCTGGGGAATAGAAAGCTGTCAGGAATATTTTCTTCCCTCACCGATTTTGTGTCTACTAGTCCATGACAGCCAATCGCATAAGTAAGAAAGGGATTGAGACTTGATAACTCCAAAAAGTAGGGTCGCCAAGTACAGCTTACGTCTAGCTTTCATTAAGTATGTTGTGCTCATTCAAGAAACATGTAACATGTCCTCTAAAGGAAACTTGCAGACTCAGAAGCGTGCACAGGCGTTTTGAAGTCTTTGGATCATTCTTTCGGTTTTTGACAAAAGTCGTTGACCATACACCGTGTCCGCATAATTTAACTTTGATAAAAACCAAAGACTCCACAAGCAAGACTCGTTACTGAGTTATACATATAAATCATTAAATTATGTTAGCAGCTGCACCCATTTAAAAAACGACCGTAACTTCACGAAAACGTACTGCCGAGATAAAAGTTATCTCGGCACCTATGTTCCTAATTTGATCCAAAGCCATTCAGGCGTTGAGGCGTAATTGATTATTGAAAACGTCAACTTTCTTGTATGTTTGTACGTAAGATAGTAAAAAAAAAGAAGAGGAAATTAAAAATTTCTACGACACTCTAGAAAAAGCCCACAACCTTGCTGGTAAATATACCCTTGTTATCGGAGACTTTAATGCAAAGGTAGGACAACCAACGAAGTTTGAAAACTTTATAATGGGAATACACGGTTATGGAACTAGAAATGAAATAGGAGAGAGACTTATACAATATGCTTATGAATACAAAATGTCAATTATGAACACCTATTTCAAAAAGAGAAGTAAGCGTAAAATGGACCTGCATCTCTCCTGATCAAAGCACGAAAAATCAAATCGATTATATTTTAACAAACTACCCAAAACATGTTGAAAATATCGAGGTATTAAATACAATCCAATTTCCTTCGGATCATTGAGATAATATCTGATCCGGTTTCTCCATAATGGATCACATCCATGTAATGGAACAAATTGTGGAGAAATACAAAGAGTTTAATCGACCTTTGTACCTTGCTTTTGTAGACTATGCCAAGGCGTTCGACAGTATATCACACGACTCGATCTGGGCAGCCCTCTGCGAATGTGGTGTCCATAAAAACTATATAGAAACCTTTAAAGACATCTATAAAGGTAGTACTAGTAGAGTCAAATTAGAAAACCGCGGATCGGAGATATCAATCAGGAGAGGAGTATGACAAGGAGACCCACTGTCACCAAAACTTTTTATAGCCGTGCTGCAGAGTATTTTTACAAAGCTTAACTGGCAGGAAAAATATATCAAAGTAGCTGGACATCACTTAAGTCACCTGAGATTTGCGGACGACATCGTTCTTTTCGCCGAGACTTACATGATTAAAGTACTCATTATTAACTACAAAAAAAGTCTGCGAGAGAATATATTTTCTCACTATCATAGTTGAGTCACAATAGCAGCTTTTGTGTTCAAAAGACAAAAAGACAAAAGACAAAGATATTTTATTTCAACTAGGCCACCAAGCGGCACTTTTGAACGTTACATGTAAAATGATTCTACCGTGCATTCGGAAAGTAGCTTGTTATGGAGAAGAATGCACAAGAAACTCCATACCTACTCTTTTAAAAAAATAGTTTTTTATAATATTTAGGAACATAGGTACATACGTTATTAAATTCATACATGTGAGGACAATGCACACAGAATAGCACTACACACTATACCACCTACAGGCATAAAGTATTAAAAGTACTTACACATGTACTGTGCAGTTATATAATAGATACTAGAAAAACATTAACATCCGAAGCAGTTAAGTTATGACCAATCCCAACTGACGGCGTCCGTTCACGAACATGACGCATGAATTGGCACCACCCAGCTCAACCATCATGGAGGGAACCGGATGATCCAACACACGCGCCACCATCAGACAGACATTTGAGAGAGCATAACACACTCAACAGCCAGGGCACACACAAGTCAACGAACGCCACATAGGTACAGTAAATGGCAGATTTACAGTGCAGTAATGTGCAGTTATACAATTCTAAGGAAATTGAGTTTACGAGTATACAATACAAATATATTCATACAGTCTTCAGCAGTTCAAACAATATATCAAAACAATCATGTTCTGCATATCACTTGTTTTTGCACCCTAGTGGTTGTGGATTGTGGAGCAGGACTAGCATTGAGCCAAGCATTTTTATCAGTGACGTAATCCCCCAACTTATAATATGCCAGCCTACATAGTGTGCGTTTTATACAGGCTTTAAACTTCGTCTCATTCAGTTCAAGAATGTGTGGAGGAATTTTATTGTAACATTTTGTACAGTACCCCATGAAAGATGAGGCTACTTTAGCTAGTCTGAAACCTGGTTGAACTAATTGGTCCCTATTTCTAGTAACTGTTGCCGTTTTTACTAAAAAGATGTAAATTCTTTCTCACGTACATGATGTTTTCATAAATATATTGACAAGGAACCGTCATGATGTTAATGTCCTTAAACAGTTCCCTTAGAGAATCGCGCCGGCGAAGATTATATATCGCTCTGATGGCTCGTTTTTGCAGAATAAAAATTTACTCAATGTCTACAGCCCTTCCCCATAGTAAGATACCGTAAGACATTATACTATGAAAATAACTAAAATAGACTAGTCTCACGGTATCTACATCGGTTAACCGACCATTCTTTCCAACAGCATAAACCGCCGAACTCAGCCGCTCCGCAAGGGATACCAAATGAGGACCCTATCTCCTCGGGCGTCTTTCCATCCGACTCGGAAAACGTCAACTGAACCCTACGGGAACACCAATCCGAATAGGAAAAAAGGTGGGAAAGTTCAAGGCTGAAACGTTCGCGTTTAATAATCCAAAAGCAAGCGAGGGCGAAGAATTTAAGGTTTCAGTCGTTTTAATTGGGATGTTGGTAAAAAAAATTACAAATTCTTGCGCAACTTTTTTGTTATCTCTAATAAGTCCGTGTGTGGTCTCGAGCGTGTAATCTCCTAGATCCTAGAAACAATAGTTGGTTACATTCGTATTGTAGTCCCATCATCATCATCATCATTTCAGCCAAAAGACGTCCACTGCTGGACATAGGCCTCGCCCAGGCGTCGCCACATTGACTGATCCCGTGCGTCTCGCATCCAGCGCCTTCCCGCAACCTTAACCAGGTCATCGGTCCACCTAGTGGGAAGCCTTCCAACATATCGTCTTCCGGTTCGCGGTCACCATTCCAGAACTTTTCGGCCCCATCAGCCATCCATTCTGTGAGCAATGTGCCCTGCCCACTGCCACTTAAGTTTATCAATTCTTCGGGCTATGTCGGTAACTTTGGTTCTCCTGCGGATATCATCAATTTTGACGTGATCACGCAAGGAAATTCCGAGCATAGCCTTCTCCATTGCCCTTTGGGTGACTTTAAGCTTTCTGATAAGGCCCATTGTGAGCGACCCCGCCTCGGTCCCATAGGTGATCACTGGCAACACACTGGTCATAGACTTTTGTCTTGAGACATTACGGTAAATTGGATGAGAACATACCACGCAACTTCCCGAACGCCGCCCAGCCGAGTCGGCTTCGACGATTGATCTCTTTCTCGAAGTTGGACCTACCCAACTGGACCGTTTGTCCCAGGTAGACATAATCATCTACAACTTCGAGTATAGAGTCTCCGATCTTGATAGGAGTGGGTGTTACATGGGCATTCATCATGACCTTGGTTTTGTCCATGTTCATTTTAAGACCTACTGGAAGTAAGTACGCACAGAGCGGCAGCGCGAACAGAGAGGCAGGTTATACTCTTCGGTCTTCTGTATGACCTGCCGCAGCGTATGTTTGTGGTTTACGGTGCTAAAGCCTTTTCGGAATCCGGCTTGTTCGGGAGGCTGGAAATCGTCAAAACTGCGCGCGAGACGATTCGTGATGACTCTTAAAAACAACTTGTAGACATGGCTAAGAAGTGAGATGGGCCTTATAGTTCTTCAACCGGGCATTGTCGCCCTTCTTGAAGAAGAGTACCACCACACCCCTGCACCATGCCTGTGGCGTTTTTCCTTCGAGTATGACGGAATCAAACAGCTTCTGAAGGGCCTTAAGTATTGGTTTTCCACCCGCCTTCAGGAGTTCAGCCGTGATTCCGTCATCACCCAGCGCCTTGTTGTTTTTAAGCTGTTTCAGATCCATCCTAATCTCGTACAGGCTGACGTCCGGGATATCTTCGGTATAGTGTCGGGTCAATCTAGCTCTTGGGTCGTTTGCTAGACACGCAACGGGCTTGCTGATTGATGTGTACAACTACCCATAGAATGTCTCGTTCTCCTTCAGAAGCTCCGGTTTGGCGGATACGATCCTGCCATCGTTGGTCTTCAGTCTCGTGAGCTGTTAGTTAAAGCGGCGGAGGTCTCTTTTCAAGGATTTAGAGATCTGTCTATTGAGCTGCCGTTATTTGCACGCCTCATCTGAAGACTGCAGGATCATCTCACACCTCTCCTTCATAAGCTTGAGGGTAGGATCAGAGAGCTTTTTGTTTCTATCTGTACGACGGGTCTTGAAAAACTTAGACCCGACCGTATGGACAGCTTCCACGAACCCGTCACTATATTCGTCCACGGAGCTCCCAAGGCACTCGAAACGATTCTGGAGTTCGAGCTGAAAGCTCTCGGGGTTTTGAACCTGGATCTGTGCTGGACGGAGCGTGGACTTCATCAGTCAAGACCTTTCAAGCTTAATATTAATGTTCAATGTGCCTCTTACCATGCGGTGATCGCTCCCGGTTTTTACCGAATTGATCACATAGAACATTGAACATTTGCTTCTTGACATGATGAAGTCGATCTCATTTTTTGTTGTACCATCGGGGCTCTGCCAGGTCCACTTCCTATGTTCACGCTCTTTGAAGAAGGGAGTTCATCATATAGAGGCCCTCCTTCTCCATAAAACTGGCCAGTAGGTGACCCCGGTGGTTCCGACGTCCAACTCCAAATTGACCCACTTGCAGCTCATCCTCGTCTCGTTTGCCCAGTTTCGCGTTGAAGTCCTCCATGACAACGGTGAAGTGAGTTTTGAAACCATGCATGGCTCTGGAGATATCCTCATACATGGTCTCTACCTCGTCGTCGGGGTGTGCCAAGGTTGGGGCGTAGACCTGTAAGACCTTCAGCGAATATCTTGAGCATATTCTGAGTATAAGGTACGCCACCCTGCGGAGCGAGCATGGGCGTACCCATTAAGACATTTGTGACAAGACATGATAAATTATGTCATGTCTTACAATTTGTCTTATATGCTAGCACGGGTCAAACCTGTGACATATTTTATAGGCGCGACATGCCTTTGTTGTTGCTGACTTCATAGTGCGACATAATCTGAATAGACGACCAAATAAAATAATACTTAAAAAGTGTGCCGTTCATACAGATAAACAACTTTTTAATTTTGTTGGGAGTTGGATAAATAAAAAAAGTTAATTAAAATAAACAAAAAACCCGACTGCTTAAGAAGCGAACTTAAAAGACGTTAACAAGAAGAAAACTCATGCTGTGCAGTCGGAAGATACATCTGGTTTTGGTCAGCCAGCTCACGAACATGTATCATGTCAAGTCGACAGCATGATTTTCTTCTTGTTTACGTCTTTTTAGTTCGCTTCTTAACACTTTCCGGGACAGACCGCCTCTTGACGTTATGTCGGTATATCGTTACGTGACAGTACGGCTAAGGGCGGTGAACTTTATTTCATGTAATTTGGCAAACCGTCGATAGCCGTTGCTTGCCCATAGTATTCCTAAGAAGCACATGATCTAGTGTCACATCACGCGACTTCATTTGTTCGTGGGTGTCACGGCAAACTCTTTTCGAGTCATTTTTCAACACACACATACGCAGTGCTTATGCACCAAAACAACACATGCACACCGCCGACAGGCGTAGACTGAGCCATACAAGTACAATGATGTTGATATTTAGTGTCATATCAAAAATTTAAAAATATATGTAATGAGGTAGTACGGCTGTAGACGGTATGACAAAATGTATGGGATTTTGAAGTGTCATATCATTACATTTGCAAATAGTCAAGTGTCCCGGAACGTGTTAAGCAGTCGGGTTTTTTGTTTCTTTATAACTACCTTTTTTTTTGTTTATGTGGGTAACGGCCGGGTAATAGTATCACTGAAAGCTATATTTGTGTGTGTTTGAGGAACGTAGACACATTCAGCTCACGCACACACGACAGACTAAAAAAAACACGATATCTCTCGTGTTTTTTTTCTAGACGCGGCTTCTATGCGTTATTATTCTAAGATTCACAATAATTGGGAAGTCCACAGCACATACAGTAACACTGATGAAGTTAATGTTACTGTATTGTGTGTATATATAAGTACTTAGTTCTGATCGCGAAAACAATAGGTTAGCCGCAGCGCAATAGCTTACGTTCGGGAGTTTCAAACCGACTAGCAGTTAGTAGCGGTGCGTCACTGCGGGTGGAAGAATATAGTGGTTGGTTGGCCTGTAGTGCAGTACCGCATAAGCAGTTGGTTGGCGGTAGTGTTCAACCAGACATCAGCCGACACTATATCGTAAATGATATACGAGGCCGTGAATGTATGTTGATGGTGTGTTACTGTTATTATAATAATATATAAATACATATAACAATACTATAAGTGTATGGAGTGAACAATACTGTAAGTGTATATAGCTCTTGCCTCGCGCCGGATACAACCAGATAACTCACTTGATAAACCGCCGGTCAATTGTTCCTTATTATGTTACTAAACTCTTCCCCTCTAGTTTTTTTTTTTTTTTTTTCATTTAATCATGGCCCCACACTACGATTATTTTCCTGTATCGTGGGTGCGTTTACAAACATATAAACTTACATAACAACACACCCAGAGCCGAAACAACTATCTGTAGGTCGTACAAATATTTGTTCCGTGCGGGAATCGAACCCGCGACGCGCAGCGCAGCAGTCAATTGCTCAACCAATACGCCAACCGTGCGCCCAATTTGAGTAGCGGCCGCCATTGCCTCGTCTGTTAAGCCATGACGACTAGGTAAGGCTATATAGCGAAAAGTGAGGTAATTTGTAGTGAAAACAGTGTCATACAAAAATGCAACAACCTACATTGAGCGTGAAATATATTGACTGTCGTATCATTAAGAATATTGATCCCAAAGCACCCAATGAGGTGGGGTCTAGCTAGTCAAGTAAAGTTTTTTTTGAACAGAGTTGGTAAAATATCACAGTGTTTTTTATTCGTGTACTTCGGTTCTCATGTTTACAGAATCAAAGCTATAATAAATTATATAATATTTCTGCGTATAAACACTGTTTGTACAACATTTATACAAACACAGTCGTCGTTTCAACTGATTGTGATAAAAATATTTTTTTTAGCGAGCAAATAAGGAAGTCCTGCGTCTCCAACAATGTTTACCTTTCGACTCGAAAACGTTCGAGTTCCTGTGTTTGTATCATTATGGATACAGTCCGAGCAAGACGACGGTTGATTCGTGTTGTCGTTGGTTTGTAGCGAATGAAAAACTGCCTGATAAAACTGATTTAGGAAGATACCATGTTGATCT
Source organism: Anorthoa munda (assembly GCA_945859665.1). NCBI lineage: Eukaryota > Metazoa > Arthropoda > Insecta > Lepidoptera > Noctuidae > Anorthoa > Anorthoa munda. The sequence continues at coordinate 1,160,019 of OX243918.1, forward strand.
TTGTAAAAAAATATTTTCATAGATTAGGCTGTCTTAAGCTATAAGACACATTAGTGTAAATGGCAGTTTGGGAAGGAGCTTTGATAGAAAAGCGAGCGGGGTTTGATTTTGCTTAAATAGTGATATGTTGCGGCCTGATGGGCAACACATACAGTTAGCGCGAGACGCGTGTGTCTGTGGGTCCATGCGGTGCAGTGTCCGTTGTTTGCCATCAGCACTGGCTGGCGGTTCTTTTGTCGCCGTAACTCTCTCTGATGACGATGCCTATGAATATGATATATACCTATGAATATGAGATATTTGACGATACGGTTGGGGTAGTAGTTGAGCGATCGGCTCCTGCACTGCGTGTCGCGGGTTCGATCCCGCAGAAAACCGAAATTTGTATAGCCTGCAGATAGTTGACCTGGTCTGGTTATTCGTATATGTGAGTTTATATGTTTTAAATGCACCTACGATACAGGAAAAATTCCTAGTGCGCCCTTGTGTTTTTTTTTGACGTAGTCCGTTTATAAAAATAAAAAACTGACTTTAGTGGCTTCTCAATCTTTTGTTTTAATACAAAAGATACAGTGTTTATCTACTCTACGAGTTCTAAACAACGATACCGCATTCGATAGGGTAGGTAAAATATTTTTCCGGCCCCCCTTTTTTGTCTTTTTTATATATATGTTTTTTGTTTTAAATGTTTTCAAACGGGCCTCCCCCTTTTTGACTATTTATATGGCTTAGGGTCAACAAGATGCTTATTCTGTGAAAAATTGAAAACTGTAGCTTTAACCGTTTGGCTGTTAAGCTTGTGTGACAAATGACGTACGGACAGACAGACGGGCAGACAGACATATTGTGAGTGACGCAATAGGATTCTGTGAAAAATGTCAAAATATTATCACTTGTTTGATAAAATATTATTACCTGGTCTGCTAACTACCCCTTTGAAGTATAACGACGTGGTGTTGTTTTTTGTGTTATAAAATAAATTCTGTATAAATTCATAATATAAAAAATATTAATTCCGTAATTCGTAGTATTTGTCGAGACTGTAAAAATAATTTTAATTTACGTTGATTTTCGACGAATTTTAATTTAAGAATATATTTGAGTGTAAATATAAAACAATTTAATATTTCAGTCAAAAATTCGCATATATCATGTTAATGTAGTTAGGTACGATCTCATTAAAATATTATTGGGTCGGCGCAACACGTTTTCTTCTTCCATACCGTCTAGTCCCCCGTCACGCCATCAGACTCTCTTTTCTTTCATATCACTCCTCACACAGTCCATCCATCTTTTCTTTGGCCGTCCCCGCCCTCTCCATCCATTCACAATTATATTCATAACTCTTTTAGTAACATGCATTTTATCCCTCCTCATCACATGTCCATACCAGGACAAACGATTTCCATTCAACTTTTCTGTCACTGGTACCACTTTCAAACTGCCTCTAATATACTCATTTCTCACTTTATCCATTCTCGTCACTCCGCACATCCATCTCAACATTCTCATCTCTGCTACATGCAATCTCATTTCATCCATCTTTTTCACAGCCCAAAATTCTGATCCATACAGTACGACAGGTATAATCACGGACTTGTAAATTTTCCTCATTAACTTGAGGGACATCCGTGGGTCGCAAGTTGTTCGTGTGTCCTGTCGCCTTTTCGTCCATCCCCAGTTGATCCGGTGCGTTTATTCTCGGTCTACCTCACCATCTCCTTGGATTAGCGGACCCTAGATACAGAAAGTCGGAGCACATCGGTATGTGTGTTCCAGCGAGAGCTATAGGCAAGGAACTGGAGAGACCGCCAAAATCGCAAAACAAGTATTCTGTTAAAGTTCTGCTCAATTTCAAGCTAACACTCTGATTATATACAACTAACGATCTGCAAACAGCATACACCGAGATAAATTATAATTCATCATAAATTGATCATAACTGCTAATGAGGTTCATACTGAGTGTATGATCATTACTGATTGTATGAAACCATAAAAAAGGTAGAGGTAGGACGAAGGGAGGGCTCAATGAAGAATTCGGTTATTATCACGTTTGTGTTCGATGGTGGCGGACAACTCTTCATACACCATGAGTGTGTCCGGGGAGACGATTTCATAGTTATATTGTTTGTGAAGGACTCTGTCGTGTCGTAACCGACTTCCCAATACGGAGGAGGTTATCAATTCGATTGGTACTTTTTTATGTATGTACACCGATTACTAAAAGACGCCTGGACCGATTTGGAAAATTCTTCTTTTGTTTGAAAGGGTATACTTTTCATTTGGTCCCATAGTTATCAAGTCAGGATCAGATGATGGGATCTTGGAGAAATCGAGGGAACTCTTCAAATATTATAGGCATACATATAGCGATTTTTGGCATTTTCTTCAACAGAGCAATCATTTCCACTCAGAAAATATCATTTGGTGCAGTGGAACTGGTGAAGAAGACCACAGATGGCCAATGGAACTCTTTAATGCAACGTCACAGTCACAGGTCCAGTTGAAAACCAGCGTGGGGCACTAATTGCGCGACATTTTGCTGATCTGGTCCTATTTGGCGCAGCCGTGGGACACACAATGTCATATTTATATTGTTTTTCTCTTTTTTATTTTTGTATAGTTTTAGTTTTCTTTTTTATATTGTGCGCTCTAGTGGCTTGGGGCAAATAAATATATTTTCTTTCTTTCTTTCCTTTTCCTTTTAATGCTGATAATGTCACGGGTCTACGATCTCTCGAATAGTTAAACGACAATGATGAAGCAAATACTTTTAAATAAATAGTACTAATGAAAATGATACTATCGAACCGATCTGTTGATGAAGCCGGCAAGTAGGAACTTGAACTGCGAAATAAAACAATGTATCCTATTCGTGTTTGGGCTTATTTGAATCGTCATGAGATGTGCTTTGGCTATATTTTATGGCAATTAGAGGTACCTATCAAAACTAAAAAGAGATAAATAAAAAAATATTAACAGAAAAAACAAACCGACCGAAAAAAAACACTACAAAGTGAAAAATAATTTTCTTTTCCGAAGTCGGTGTCGATACACGGAAAACAATAAGCGCCAAATATTATTTAAGCAATGTCAACGTGATCATTTGTGTATTAAATTGAAAAAAAGTATTGAGTTCGTCTATTCGATTATATCGAATGATTGGAACGTCGAGCTCGACGCGACTACTGATCAATATTTTTCTTAACCACGTGCAAACTAACGTCTTTTTTTTGTATGTAGGCAAAGAGTTAATACAACTGCTTCTATTACATTAACTCATCATCTTTACTATTCCAATAGAATCAAGATATTTAACAATGTCGATGTGATCAGTTCGTGTATTAAAGGGCGTCTGAGTTCGTGTATTAATCGTGGACTCGTATAGTATTGAAACGTAAAAGCCTGTGCGTCGATCAATGTCGATGTGATCGTTCGTGTATTAAATAGCGCTGTCTTCACTATTCCAACAGAATATAAAAACGGAAGCAATGATTTAAGGTCGATGTGGTCAGTTCGTGTATTAATATCGAAGGTTTGCTCGAGGCCGTAGACGGTAGAGTATTTGGTTCGTGGATTCGTATAGGATTGGAACGTCGTTCGTCGAGCTCTACGCGACTGCTGATCAATATTTCTTCCGCGTATTAAATTGGGGAAATTAATGAGTGCAGCGACAAAAGTTTTCTTCGGCACCTGCAAACACGTCTTTTTATTAACTTTAACATCTTTTTTGGTACGTAGGCAACGAGTTAATACAACTGCTTCTATTATATTAATTCATCGGATGAGTGACCCTCCTCCCCTTATCCCCCCTCCCTCCAACAACCCCCCCCGTCTATTTTAGTTGATCTATGAACAAATTATGGTCAATGAATCGGTCCAAGCGCGAGCGAAGCGAGCTCGGGGGCACCCCGACACGGACAGGTTAGGTTCGAAGGAGATGACGGAAACTGTAGTAAGCGAGCAAAGCGAGCGAACTCAGCTCCCCTCATCTCCTCCGTGTTAGATTACTGTAGACCCTGCATACAGAAATAGGAGCCCCAACATTAAAATAATAAATTATGGTCAATGTATCGGTCCAAGAGCGAGCGAAGCGAGCTCGGTAGCTTAGGGCTCCCCGACACGAACAGGTTAGGTTAATATGTTGTGATTTACAGAAACATCAACAGTATGAAATTTTATCCTTGTCGTTCAAAGACCCAGGTGGCGCTTTTTAACCAACTTACCAAAAAGGAGGAGGTTCTATGTTCGACATTACGTATGTTTGTTTTTTCGTTTTTTATGTATGTTCACCGATATCTCCGTCAATTGTGGACCGATTTAAAAAAATATTTTTGTGTTTGAAAGAATATGTTCTGAGATTCGTCCCATTTTAATTTTGTGAAGATCTGATAAAGAACTTCGGAGATATACAACAGAACTCTTCTATATATAACGGCAAATCTCTCGGGATTGGTGCAATCGCATGTCTGTATATTGTTTATACCATTTCATAACATAACATCACGCCAGTACTCTCTAAAGGGGTACGCAGATGTGTACAGTTCACCTTGGTACACTCTCATTTCACCGGTTATGTACAGTTTCATGATATTCGGGTAATCTATTCTGGCATTATAGGAACCTTCCTTAACTACTTGCCAATTAGGTAGATACAACTATAAAATTAAAATAAAAGAAACTTTTTGCCAAAAAATATTACCGACTTCCAAAGAACAAAACTACAAAGTGAAAAATAACTTAATTTTTGGAAGTCGGTGCCATAACGCAAAAAATGGTACCTACCAAAGACACCGACATCCAAAAATAAAGTTATTTTTTCACTTTGTAGTTTTGTTATTTAAGTTAAACAAATGTCGGTCACACTCGTTTTAATAACATCTGGTATGTAATTAGTATATATGCTCTACTCGTTAAAGGTTTCAAACTAGTTCCAAGAAACATTCGAATAATTCCAGAACAAACAAATGTACTTTTCGCATTACTGTAGCACGAAAGGAAAATACGTTCCAACTAGATAATATCCAAGTTAGTGATACTGTTCGCGGATAAACGTGCGAGCTCAACTACACTCTATTTACAACAGTGTCTTAAACCAAACAACTTACCTGCACTACTTCGGCGGAAAAATCTGCTGCAAGTGGGTGTAGCCAACTGCTGGCACCGGAGCATCTCCCCTGCACCCCTCTCCCTGCCGACCGCTCTGGGTTACTTACCAACAATTCGCACGCATACACCACACAACCACTTTGAAAACTTACTTCCCTTTGAGAGCATCCGTAGCACCGTAGCGCCGTAGCCGCTTTGCTCCCGTTTTTAGTGAAACGAAAAATCTCAACAACGGATATAAGTAAAGTTTCCCTGTAAGAACTCGTGACGGGCGACTGTCTGTAATAAAAACACAGTTTTTACCTATTGTTCTCGAGCTTCACACAACGAGTTCACTCGCAGAAAATCGCAGACCAACTTGGTATAACAAAGAGTTTCATTTCAGTTTAACAGCATAATTGAAACTAAATGCTATAATATAATTAAGAGCAAGTCATAGTGGAGTTAATGATTTTGTTCATTAAAGAGAATTCGGCGCGGGATGCCCCGAGGAGCGGATTAACGAGGCTCTTCCTAAGTGCCGCGCGGAGGCCCGGCAGCCCAGGGGCTGTGTGACGCGGGGCCCGCAGCCCGGGGCCTCCAGCGCCAATTAAGAGGACACAAAGAAGGCGCGCTGCGAGACTGCCGGATAATTATGTGACCCGATGACTGTGGCCTCAAGTGTTAGCTTTAGTGTTTCATTATTATGAGTTCCACAATTTGGGTGCGGCCATTATCGACCACGATAGCGGTGGCTTCCAATGAGCATTCTGATTGCAGGCAGGTGTGATGGAGTGCTCCAATGATTCACAGTATGTGAGATACAGCTGTCACAGTAACTGAGTTAGTGACGTCACTCAGCGTGACGGCTGTTCGACACTGGATGTGCAGTGTCTATCTACATGCACACAATACATCATGTAGCTTCACGCCCGTGATGTTTTTTAATTCATCAGTAGAACAGATACCGAGTGCGACAGACATGATGGATGCACTAGTGTAGTACATTACTACTACCATCGTCAGATTCGGAAAGCACAAAATATTTCGATGTCATATTCGCATTCGGAACTTTTCACTACACACAAACGTACAGATGAATACAGTTTAAAAACACTTTACCTTTTGGTGCCAATACTTCGGGCAGTGTATGTAGTAGTCGGCACAACGTGCAGAGTGGTACAAAAAGAGAGGTCGCGCCTAACACACGTCTGTTAGCGCGTTTATATTTCAATAGCGAGCGGTGACACTGTGTGTGAAGTGCAGTGCACCGCCCCCCCTCCTCCGTGCACCCTGCAGGGCGAATATTGAATAACAAACGGCGGGCGACTGGCACACTGGCCACCATGCCGCATGTCGTACCGGCCCAGACCGAGCCGGACAAAGCACACGTCTCCCGCCGCAACTTATTACCAACGCTTCTAGTAGCACTGAGATTTAAGTTTTGATCTCGGGTTTTGTATTAAATATACTATACTATATAATAGAACTATAGAATAGAAAATCTTTATTTGCATGAATTAAGTATGATTAAAAAGTCTTAAAATACATATAAAATTCTACATATTTTTCGCCTACTTACTTAACTACATCCTGCAAAATCTCCTTAAATCTATAAAATTTTGTACAAGGTGAGTACGAACGCAATTAGTGAGATAGACTCGCACTTGGCCGGATTTCAATAATATGTTAGTGGATCTTTATGAACAGAAAACTTATCTTCATATCAAGTATTTCCAAACTTTAAATTGCATAAACTAAATCCACAAATCATTGATGACCGCTGTTAATAAATAATGGTTCATGTCACACAGTAGCTGGCGGCCGCGATAACACAGTTACTCGTACACATTGATTTCTGCTGCACACACATCACACTGCACACTACACTGCCATGCAGCTGAGTATATACCTACAACTGCACGGATGTACACTGAATCACCGATAGTCCACTTTTAATTTCGTTACTGTAAACAAATAACTGTCACATTGTAGGGTGGTTTGTATACCACACTTCTCATTAACTTATCCAATCGCAGTGTTGTCTTTTTTTTAGTTAAACACTTTAAAAGTTTTCGTGAAAAGTTTCCTTGTAATGTGAACTTTTTTGAGGTTCCAGATATTTTCATTCTTATAAGAATACGTTAATTCACTTACTTGAGTACTTTTATATGATAAATTTTATTTTTAACCGACTTCGCAAAAAGGAGGAGGTTTTCAATTCGACTGTATTTTTTTTTATGTGTCTTACCTCAGAACTTGTTATTGGGTGAACCGATTTTGAAAATTCTTTTTTTATTCGAAAGCTGGTGCTTGTTATGTGGTCCCATTTAATTTTTATCAAGATCTGATGAAAAACTTCGGTGATATACATCAGAACTCTTCAATAAGTGACGGCAAATCACTCGGGATAGCTGCAATCACATGTCTGTTTATTGCTTACAACATTTCATAACATAACATCACACTGATACGCTCTAAAGGGGTACGCAGGTGTGAAAAGTTCACCCTGGTAGACTCTCATTCCACCGGTTTTGTTTATTTAAGTTTCATGTTATTGAGTTAATCTATTCTGGCTTCACTTTGGGCATTATTGGTACCTAGCGTACAGAACTGGACCATTATGTACCACAACTAAAAAGTGAAAATAAAAAACTTTTTAACAAAAATTACAACCTACTTCCACACAAAAACACTACAAAGTGAAAAATAACTTCAATTTCGGAAGTCGGTGTCAAAAAACGAAGAAACGAAAACAGAAACACCGACTTTCTTATTCTAGTTCTGGCGCCTTATCCCAACTTTGTTGAAGTCGGATTCTAGTCTAACTGGATGCAGCTGAGTACCAGTATTTTACAAGGAGTGAACCATCTGACCTCCACAACCCAGTAACCGGATAACACGATATCCTGGTAAGCCTGGTGGTAGATTTTCTGGCTTCCAACTACCCATAACGAATATCAAAGATACAAATGACAGCCGGAACAACGGCTTAACGTGCTTGCCGAGGCACAGCGGTGTCTCGGTATGTTATGAATGATCACCCATGCAAGCTTTGCTTAACCTTGAACCCGTGCGGCTGTTATTACTTAACCACGAGCATACGAATATAAGTAGCCGTATCCTTACACAGATACAAACCAAAGTAAGCGACAACAGGTCCTTTTGACGGCCGCCGGAAGTCGTATTTGCTGACCATCCTTTGATGACATATGTCCTTGTGTGGAGCGTCCGGCCACCCACGTCATGTTTATGGCATCAAGCGTACTTACCTATGTCACCAATATGTTATGACGTATTTCCTGATCGCCTCAGATAGGCGAGAAATGTGAGAATGATTCGGTATTTATTTAGATTGGATGTGAATATACAAACAGCTTTTAATGTGATTCAATGGCTTGTTTATGTCCCGTTGTACTTGTTTGTACTAAAAGTCCAACATTAAGCTGATTTTGATGATGATAAAATTATGATTTTTGCAATGAAGGTTCTATGAAGGACACAAAGTCCTATGCCACACCTGCGTTGCTGCACTACGTCGCAACACAAGAGGGCGACGTACGTCGTCGGTTGTAATCTCAGTTTGGATTTCAGATTCGACAATGGATCGGAACAAACACTGTCCGTCGTCAGACTGGAGCTCCATACAGCGCAGCACATCACCCTCCCCCCATTTTGTTTCTCGTCTGTCGATCCGCTGAAACGTCGCGTGCGAAGACGCTACGCTTAATATGGCATGTCACTAAAATATGTATATTACAGCGTTGAGGCTGCGACGACGCAACGCACTAATGAGGCGTCATACTTAATCAACCACTAAAAACATGGAAACCACTGTGGAACCTAACCTAACTTAATAAGGAAACACTGGCTCGAACGTGATTATGTCAGTGCTGTCCAGGGGTCAAGTCCAGTTATCTCGTACCTACATTGGTACAATTAATTCGACTAGGGACGTATTCCCGACGCGTCTCACCCCTCCCCTCCTCTCCCTAACGCCTCCACCTCACCGGCAGCCCCTCCATGTGCCATCGGAATTATAATCTGTAATTTATTGAGAGAAAGTTGGCGTGTCCGCCCCCGTGGTTACCGCTCAGCGAACTTAGCGCCAATTGTTAACGCGCACAGATTTCTAAGGAATTGGCTTCATGTATTAAATTACATTTTCGTGAATAATCTTTTTGTCTTCAGACTTTATAAATAGAATTTCATAATTCCAGACTTATAACTTCATAAAACTTTCCTTACTCTAATGTCGCGCAGTTCAGCGAAACCATAGGTAGATCGAAGATTACGTTTACTAAATGAAAACTTAGCACAAGACAACGAAATAACAAAAATAAAATCTAAAAGGAACGTAGCGAAAACCAGTTTAATAAATAAATAAATAAATTAGTTTCGAATTCCATTTGGAAAATCGTTTCAAAAACAAACTGAAACATGACTTGGCACATACCGAACAAACATTTTACTTCTGAACATTAATTATCATATTGCAAATATGCACGTTTGTTTGTAGCGCACTTCGCAACTATAACTACTTTTGTTCGCAACTCGAAAGAATACTCGTTGATAGTGCGGGATAGTGTTGCACAAGTAATTGAACGAAGCGAAGTTCGCGCGAATTTGTAACTGGCGACTATTAAGGCAGTTGCATACCAACAGCTGAGCTAAGTTAGTTTAAGCTTAGCTTTAATAGAAATACGTTTTCCCACACTACGAATTTCGCCTGTATCGTGGGTTCGTTTACAAATATATAAACTCACATATACAAACACCCAGAGCCGGAACAACGATTTGTTCAGGGCGGAAATAGAACCCGCGACACGCAGCGCAGCCGTCAATCGCTCAACCACTGCGCCAACCGTGCCCGGGTTGCAGAAAGAAAACTTTTAATATTTTTATTATTTATTTATTTATTTAAAGAAACATAGACATAATTTGCAAAATATTTTAACAGGCTAATTTAGGTCGAGATTAAGTGGTGGTGTCATCTGTAGCCGAACTAGGCAGAGCCTTACGGCTATCAGCGCCAAACCCCTCGAGTGTTATACATACATAGTAGCCATTGACATAATTTAATTTGTATCATGTACATAATCTATTTACAAAATAATGTATATACTTTACTTAGGTATTAAGGTAAGAAAAAGGTATATAATAAAAATGAGAAAAAATTGTGTAGTGTTCTGCTGTGTGTTGTAATAACTATTTAAGCAAAGCTGAAAAAAACACTCCAGCTAAATACTAACTCAGGGGTTAAGGCGACTCTTCATAGTAGCCCATGGCTAAGTTACGCAGATATTCGTGGCTTGAAAACAAATAAACCACGCAGCTAACGTGACATACAAACCTCTCCGTGCATATCCTACACAGTAGCGGACGGTCACCTTTAGCTAGCTCACAGCTATGTTCACGACACAACGTATTCATTAACGTTCGCAAAAGGAATCTGTTTGCTGTTCGAATCGGGGCTTTGATTTTCAATGTCTTACGTTTATTGTGTTTAATGGAAAGCACAGAAACAGAGAACCTTTAACACATAGATACGGTATCTTTTTGGTGGTGCGGTGTTTCTTAGCAATAATCTTTCTTCTGTTATACTCACACTACTAATGTAAATGCGAAAGTTTTATATAGTTTAGGTATGGATGTTTGCTACTCTGCCACGAAAAAACTGCTGAACAGATTTTTATAAAACTTTATTGTAAGTAATATTGCTTATACATCAAGTATCAAATAGGCTATAATTTATATGGATAATGAGAGCAGTACACATTCCATGCGAGTGAACCCGCGGGCGGCAGCTAGTAATAACATTATTTACCTATGTACTAGCCTGCTTAGATACCTTTTGTAGGGAGTATGTTTAGTAGTAGTAGATGTTTTGGTTTTCCTTCACTAAGCTTTTAATAGCGTGCGAAATCCTTTCTATGTGTTTTCTATTTGCAGTTTATCGTGGTAGCTTTATGAGTCAATCCACATTAAACGCTATTAGTACGAGTATGGACTATTTTAACTTAGTTCTACTAGAGGCTGTCTCTGTGTGCGACTGTGGACTGCAGGTGGGAAGTTTTAATTGACTCCGTTTGTACTGCGGGAATAAAATAATGAAATAAACCAGTGGCGGGCATTACGGGCAGAGCGGGCACGAACCCGCGCTTGCGCCGGAAACGAATTAATTTATATTACCTCCTGACATATACTTGTTTTATAAATTTAACCTGTCCTGGCGACTGTTTGGTTTTCTCACAATACAGCAAATACGTAACCTTTGTACGTTTATTGCTCACTTTTTGAAATAATATTGGATTTTCAATAAAAAAACATATTTTCCTCATCAGTCGTCGCAATCCGAAGTTATTTCCGGGCGCAAATGATGTTACGTTCACAAGATATTTGTCGAAGTTTTGACGTGACGTCAACCGAGAGCTTCTACATTTTTTTATTGATTTCTATAACGGAGCGAAACGATTCGCTAATCGGTTCAATGGTTAAAGAGTCGATCGAAGAACCAATATTCTTTTTCTTATCGTGTCGATGACAAACAGACAATTACATGAACTAATTACTCCTAGCCTGTTCCATCACCGGACTACAAGACGTACGGCGAAGCGTCCTCGGTACTTGGTGGATATCCCACCCATAAACAACAAACGTTTTGGGAATACTTTTATTATGCGTACAGCTAAGGAGTGGTATTCCCTGCCGGAGTCTGCATTCTTCTCCATAACAAGCTACTTTTCCGAAAGCACGGTAGAATCAATTTTTATTACAAGTAAATTTTAAATGTTTTAATGTTCAAAAGTGCCGCATTATGGCCTAGTTGAAATAAATACATTTAACTTTTTTTTTACTTTTGTTAGGAGGAACTTGAAGGTTTTCATTATACCACTAACAGAATAGGTTTATAAACAGAATAAGTTTAATGAAGCGGTCAAATGTTTACACGCTACGTTACAACAACAATGTAAACTAGTAACTAGTAAACTAGTGTGTCGGTGCTTGTCAGTATCAGAACGACGAAGCGAAGCACGTCAAAGAGTTACTTGGAACTAGCCAGCACTAGAAACCTGTGAGCTCGGTGATATCCAATAGAACGGACGTAAACTTATACCAGGTAATACCCAGGTCTGACTCATATGGTGCAGTGGTTTAGCGATCGACTGCTGCGCTGCATGTCGAGGGTTCGATTCCTGCACGGAATAAATATTTGTATGGATATAATTATAGTTTTTCCGGATCTGGTTGTTTAACACTCACAGCAGAAATTCCTAGTGTAGGGGCAACGTTTTTAGAGTTCCGTAGGCAACAAGAAACCCTTATAGTTTCGCCATGTCCGTCTGTTTGTCCGTCCGTCTGCAGCTTAGCTCAGAGAGTCTTAGTACTAGAGAGCTATAATCTGGCATAGAAATACATATTAATCAAGCTGACAAAGTTGTAAAATAAAATGAGGACATTTTCTTTTTATTACAACATTTTGTCCTTGACAATGTTTCTCCAGTTGGTCCTACTTTCAACAATATGCGGCTTCTGATGCCGTGTTCAACGAGGTTTGGATTTGATCTGCTCAACGACTTCTTCTTCTGGGTTGTTTGCCCTCGACTTTGCAAGTGACAATTACCTTCTATAACTCAAACTCTTAATATAATAATTATAAAGTGCATATCACAAATACAGCCAATAGAATGCATAGTGTATTATGAAGCAGGTGATAGAACACGCACCTCTGTGTTGTGTGGTGAGGTTATTGTTCACGCTCAGTGCGCTGCAATTGTCTGCCATTGTCGCCGGCGCTAGGTGTCACACGGGTACAATATTTGCAGAAAAAGCTCGGAACTACATATTCTATATAAATACACTATTAAGTTAACGAATTTTAACAACACTATCTATCACATTTCATGATTTCGACCATGGCCATCACTGACATCCAGTCACACTTGTCTTGAGCCTCATTATATCTTAGCAAGCAGAGAATAATAATGAAAACAGTACCTATCATCAAATTATTTCTCGCCGAGACCAAATCGCGTTACAACATATATATTTAACTTTTATCCAAGTAAAAGCTACTCATAAATTATAATAACAGTATAATTGTTTGGCTAGTGTGTCATGTTTTCATTAAAACTGCACAGAGTGGCGCCCCACGGGCCCAGGGCGGTACACATGTACTCGTAGCGGCGTTATTAAACTAATTCGTGTTCCTAACTACACTGGAACACAGTTATTAGTTTAACAGGTTACGCCGTAGCTCCCTGCTACGCCGTAGCACCGAGCACCGCTACGCCGTAGCAGCGCAACGTATTATGTCGTAGTATTGTTCTACGCGGCTACGAGCCCGTCTTGGGATATCGCCACTTTGTTCTGCGATAGTTCATTTTGCTTCAACGTCAACAATCTTGGCAGTGTTACTTTATAAACTGTAGTGTTATGAAGGTTTATTGCTTTCCTAAAGTTATATTTGACAAAATAAAGGAAAACCAAATAACATTTCAATTCAAATAAATAATATTAGTCTTAAACGGAGACGAATCTGGAGCTAAACCTTAAATCTGATAATTCCCACATAAACACAAGCCCGTAATTATCCATTTGTCATTCAAAGACAGGAAACAGAACACGGAATAATTTTGAAACATAAAATTTTCCTTTAATTTCGAGGAAGTTTAACAAGAAAACAAGTTGCGTGGAGTTTTCCTGACATTTATTTTATTATCCAATTACTGGCGAGGCGTTGATAAGCGGCGCGTTAATATTCCGCGCCACACCCGTATGGACGCAACCTTACTTACGCGTCGCGCCTGTGTGTCCGCCGCCTTACCGCGAGTTTGGAAGTGTGTTTTTAAGCGACGCGATGATCGATGAATAATGTATGCCGCGAGAGTGTCGCGCCGAGACTATGACGGGCTGATGTCTGTGGGGCAGATACACTGCAAATGGATCAGGGAACGGTTTACGTAAACAAATTATCAGTTTGGGATGTGTGAGTAATGATCCTGGTTTTTTTCTTGGATAATTATGTAACAAATTTGATCCACCAAGAATGATCTGTGCGAAAAGCAGAAAACCGTGATGATGAACTTTACAAAATGATTTACTGCCTCTGCGTTTCTAATCATTACTAATATTTTGATAAGCGTAGCGGCTCCCATGTTAAAAATAATAAGCGAATTACCTGAATTCCGTCACTCATCTAAATAAAACTTTCACAACGCCCACCGCCAAAGAAGAAGTTATCAATTCATCGCAGAACCGCGGAGTTGACTTCAAACGAGAAAGTCGAATAAATTATAACAAGAAGTGTCTAAACAGTGCGAGTCAAGGACGTGTGCCGAGTACTGAACAGTAAGGAGTGAGCTATGAGCGGTGGGACAGTGCGACAGGGGGATAGAGGGACATAGGGACAGTGGGACAGACTGACAAGAGGACATTTTATTAGGAGCGATGTAAGAAGTCGCGAGCGGTTTTGCATGTCATGATCAGCGGCTTATGATTGCCGGTGGATGTGACGAACCGCTTTTGACAGACCAGGCACTTTAGACATTTGCACTGCGTTTTCTGCCTTGAAAACACTAATTGCGTTTACAGTGGAAGATAAGTACTTTAACGATCGAGTGCTTAGGTATTTATGAATAATTAAAGATGTGAATACGATTGGTATTTTAGTTCAGAGGTTCGGAGCTTTCAAAGCAAAATTATTATTTTTGAACGTCAAAATTAAGACAGTCCCCCAAAATGCCCACTCTTTCCGAAAAACCTGAATGTTCACCTATTACCAACACTGGATTCAGTCCCCAGCAACACTGGATTATGATTTTTTTTTTTTATTTTTTTTTTTTTTTTTTCTTTGTTATTAAGAACAAAATTCTTAACAATTAATTACGATCTAGCCTAAAAGACTAATAAGCAATTTAACTCTAACTTAATATGTTACGTTATAGATTATGTTAAAACTAAGAATAGTGTCCATTTGCACTTTTACACAAGTCCGTAGCACTTTCTTAGAGTCTGATATAATTTATAAAAACACTATGTTCATGTGTTATATGTATAGCACAGCGTTGTCACTATTATTCATTCACTTTGTACACTACACTAATTCAAAAGGTTTAGTTCTTTTTAGCCTACGCACTAAGTCTGTATTGTCTAGCAGCTGAATAGCCTCAACATTCACGTGTCGATGAAGTCTGTGTTCGTGGGCTTCAGCAAATTTTTGGATGATGGTGGTGACGAATTCCGTTTTAAGGTCACGGTGAAGATCGTCATTTCTTATGTACCAGGGTGCATTTACAGCATCTCTGAGCACTTTATTTTGAAATTGTTGAATTAATTTTACGTTGCTTTGTTTAGTACAGCCCCAAAGTTGGATACCATACGTCCAAATTGGCATCAGTATATGCTTGTATATGGTTATTTTATTATGTATTGATAGACAGGATTTCCTTCCAAGTAACCAATACATACTTTTATAACGTATGTCGAGTTCCTGTCTTTTCTTTTTGACATGAGCTTTCCAACGCAACTTGGCGTCAAGAGTTATGCCAAGGTATTTGGCTGTATTAGCATAAGGCACTTGCATGCCATTTATGTAGATTGGGTGATAGTCCAAGTGTTTATTTGTGAAGTCAATGTGAATTGATTTTGACTCATTCAGTTTGATCTTCCATTTTTGTGTCCAGTCATAAACTTTGTTCACAGCTAGTTGAACTTTTTCTACTGCTTCTTTGTGGCTTGATCCGGTAGCCATAATTGCAGTATCGTCTGCAAAGGTCGCAATGGTGTTGTTTTCCAGTTCTGGGATGTCACATGTGTATAACAAGTACAAAATTGGGCCTAGCACACTTCCTTGAGGCACCCCAGCTTTTATAGCTTTTAGCTCGGAATATGCATCTTCTTGCCGTATTCTAAACATTCTATTAGTTATATACGACTCTAGGATATCTGCAAATTCTGGTAGCATGCGTCTGAGCTTGAATATTAGACCCTTATGCCAAACTTTGTCAAAAGCTTGCGCGACATCTAAAAAGACGGTGGCGCAGACTTCCTTATTTTCAAGTGTTTTTTCAATGATATGGGTTATTCTATGTACCTGGTCTATTGTTGAATGTTTTTCCCTAAAGCCAAATTGATGATTTGGAATAAGGTCTTTGTCTTCTATTACTGGTTTTAACCGTTTCAATAACAGTTTTTCGAATAGCTTTGATAACACGGGCAACAGAGAAATAGGTCTATATGATGATACTTCATGGGGTGGTTTTCCAGGCTTCGCAATCATAATGACTTCAGCGACCTTCCATGGCTCAGGTACATATTTTAAAATAAATGCAGCATTGATAAGCTTGGTCAGCTTTACTATGGCTTTGCGTGGGAGGTTTTTTAGAATTTCCCCTGTAATGAGGTCGTAACCCGGCGACTTTTTCGAGCTAATGTTATTTTGGATTTCTCTCATTACTTCTTTAGGAGTCACAAGCTTAATTCTTTGGCTTTGTGACAATATTTCACTCTCAAGTAGTTCTATCGAGCTTTCATTGGGTTGAAAAGTTTCTTCTAAGTGTTGAGCAAACCTTAACGCTTTTTGGTCATTGCTTATGGCCCATGATTTTCCGTCGATATCTCTGATGGGCGGTATTTGTTTAATTGGCCTTTTTAGATTTCTTGTTGCTTTCCAAAGAGAGTAATCAGTTGATTTGTCATTGGTTAGCTGCAGAAGGTTGGTATTCAGAGATTCATCCTCAAACTGTAGAATTTTCCTCTTTAACCGTTTAGTTAGGTTATTTAGTGATGTTTTATCCCTCGGGCACCTTGTTTGCTGCCAAAGCTTCCTTTGTTTCCTTTTCTCAGATAGTAAATCTACAATTGCCTTAGGATAGATAAATCCCTTATATTTACGTTTTAATTGCGGTGTGTTGTTCCACGCACATTGTTGGATATTAACAATATATTTGTTTACTTCTGAATCAAGCTGATCTTGCTTTTTTATCGGCGTTTTAAGGTCGATAATATTATCTAGATCAAGGGCAAAACCTTTCCAATCTGTAAACTTATTAACCAGGATTAAGTGGTTTTCTTTGAGTAGGATTTTTTGACTCAGCATTAGTACAATTGAAGAGTGGTCCGAGTTCATATGAAAACCTTCCTCCAAACTGAGGTAGTTGGCGGATATATTTTTGCATATGAAAAAATCTATAAGATCCGGTATTTTCTGGTGGTCAGTGGGCCAGTACGTTGGTTTACCCGTGCTCATAACTTCTGAATGTGTTTCTTTAACTGCACTTAAGAGCTGCCTTCCCTTAGTTGTAGTAAGTCTTGACCCCCAATGCGTGTGCTTAGCATTAAAATCGCCGCCTAGGATAAATCTCTGGCCTAGTAGTTCAAAGAGATGTAAATATCTCTCTTTTCTTATCATATGCCGTGGAGGACAGTATATGGCTGCAATAGACACGTGACAATATTTGGTTTTAACAGATACTGCCACAGCTTGAATGTCTTGTTCTTCATATTTACACTGCACGTAGTGACGAATGTTGTCTTTGATTATAACCGCGCTACCACCTTTGGCAGAGTTGTCAGGGTGGAGCGAATTATATACCATGTATCCTCTAAATTTGACAAAAGATTGCTTAGTGAAGTGCGTTTCAGAGACCAAACACACGTCTATATTTTCTGTGTCTAGGACCGCCTGCAACTCATTTTGATGTCTGAGGAGCCCATTAGAGTTCCACGCCATTATTTTGAGAGTATTAATCATTTTGGATTATTTAAAACAGCTGTTTTAGTGCTGGATTCTAGTTTCTCTAATCTCTTGTCAAATGAGATAATACACTTTAAGATCTGATTAATCTTATCCTCTAGATTCAAGGGCTGTGGTCTTTGTTTTGCAGCTTCCGCATAGGATCCAATGTTGGTTACTTGCATGGGTTTTGCAGTTGACTGGACACTTGCTTTCTGTGCCTTTTTGTCGAGATTTTGTGCGGGAAGAGATTGCTGGGTAGTTGGTACCACATGTTTCTTTTTAATATTTTTATTTTTCATAATTTGTATCTGTTTAGCTACTTCACACCCTCTGTAGTTGGCAGGGTGAGGAAGACCACAGTGAACACATTTTGGCTTCTCTTCCGGAGATTTGGTACAGTTGGCTGTAAGATGCTTGCCAGTGCATTTTACACACCTTGGCTCTTTTCTGCAGTATTTATGAGTATGCCCATACGCCTGGCATCTCTTGCATTGGGGAATGAGTTTAGGATTTTTGAGTGGGTGTATTTCAATTTTACACCCTAAAATGTACTTTATGCCATAGATTTTGTTGACATCTTCATCATTATTAAAAGATAAAACGAACATATTGAGTGGTTCTTTACTCTTCCAGCTCAATTTGTTGTCTACTTTTTCTATTTTCAGTCCTTGTGATGTTAGATCGTCTTTGATACGATCAGGTTGACAAGAGGAATGTAATTTCTTCACAACTACTCTAATAGGTCTAGCCTGCTTATTCTCATACGAATGCCAATGGTGGTCTTTTTCTGTCAAAAGCCTGGCAATTACTCTATAAGAGTCTTCTGTTTTGGCGTTCACCTTCACACAATCCCCATTCATCATTTTAGCGGTAAATGATTCAGCTGGTATTGTTTCAGTCAGCGAGTCGTAGAACGTTTGGTAGTTCTTAACTCGGTCTATTATGATTGGCGGCGGTGGGGGCACCTTTTTGACAGAAGTCTCTTTCGCATTTTTTTGCTGTTCTTGTTGGGCACTTATACCGGGTTGTTGTTTTGGAGAAAGGGAAGTGTTAAGCTTCCTCTTCTTCCTGCTCTTGGCCCTTATCCACTCAGTCTCTTTAGCGAGTTCATCCTCGTCTGTGCAATATTCAGCGTCACTTTTAGTACGCTGGGCAAATATTGTTCTCTCGCTTTCCTGTTTTTCTAAGGGTTCTTTAGTTTCTTTTTTTTCCTTCAAGCAATTTAATTCTCCTTGAAGGACTTGTACTTGGTCCTGCAAGCTATTAATATGATCATTCAGTTTACGTACCATAAGTTGCAGGTTTTCTCTATCCGTTTTCTCCTGGATGTAACAGTCATACAACCGCTTTTCCAGGTCAGTTTTTATCTTAAATGACTGTGTAGCCATTATTTAGTTGTCAGGGCGAGTTTAACACCTAAACAATAATTTATTGTAAACACTTCATGATTTCCGCACTTGTAACTAGGTCATGGCAATGACACCGATAGATCTACGTAGGTACACCGCGGCGACGCGACGGTGTTGTGCTGCGTCTGCAAAATACTCTTAACTAGAGCACGCGCGCGCGATCGTACGTCCGTTCACTATTGTAATTAAACAACAACTGGATTATGATGCTACACATTATAGCTACAACAGTCCTGAGATAAAGCAAAAGTTTGCAATAAATATCTTCTTAAGGACTCAAATTGGATGAGATTGTGTATCTAAACTACTGTAATAGCTAATCGTCAAAATTCATTCAAATAGAATGTACTTAAGTTTATCGTTGGAAAATTAAATCAGAATTCAATTACGTCAATACTATTTTAAACATAGAAATCTATTTTAACCTCAGAAAGTTAATTTGTTAGAACGTTTGCTTCGCTCGCCGGAACAATTACAAACAAATCATGCTCCGTCTGTGAACTCACACAAACTAGACAAATAGGTACTAATACAAGTTTGCAACACAAACACCTAACTCTAAATGAATATTGGTACATCGTATTACCAAAGCGTGGAGTTTGAGACAAAGGTACCCACAGACAACCGCGACGTGACAATACGACAAAGAAGCGTCGGCCAATTTGAGTCTTGAGTCAGTCTTTGAGTCTTGTGTTTGAGTTTGATGCAGGAGTCTCTTGCAATACTTACAAATATAGTTTTGAATTTTCTTAAAAAATTCTTTTAAAACTATTAGCCATTAAACTGATCAAAAGGAATCCACTTTAGCCCATCTAAAATGAACGTTGATTAGTTGGAAATTCTTTTGGAGCAATAACAAAAGAACAACAGTGTATCGCGACGTGAACAACGCGCACAAAGACTCGCTTCAATTTAAAAGTGTCGTTAAAGTCTCATTAGTGTTTCTAATCAGCCGCACTTTGTTACACTTTATTCTATTAAGCTCAACGTACATACGTAGGTACAGGGGGTGACTGTGATGAGTTAAATCAATGTAACTATATTAGCATAACTCTAGGTACCAAAACAATGGTTCCAATTCCAGCATGAGAGGCTTTTTACCCGATTACGGCGAAGCCAAAAGGAGGGTCATGATTCAAAAAATCAAAATCAAAATCAAAATCAAGGTATTTATTTCAATTAAACTTTAGAAGTACTTTTGAATTGTCAAACAAAAAATTAATAAAAAGATGACTCTAGTTGCAAATTCGCAAGCGTCTGTAGGTCTCAATGGAGAAGAATTTGCAAGAAACTCCCCGGACACTCTTTTCCATCAGTTTTAATTACAAGTTTTTTGGTTACATCATTCTTGTTGAAAAAATACATATATGTGAGAACGATGTAAAAAGACGTGTACGTAAAAGCGTCTAGAGTAACAAATAATTAAAAAAAAGCACTTTAACAGGCCGAGACAGCTAAGTTATGACCAATCCCAACTGATGGCGCCCGTTCACGAACATGACGCATGGATCGGCACCACTCAGCTCAACCATCATGAAGGGAACCGAATGATCCAACACATGTGCCACCATCAGAGAGAAATTAGAGAGAGCATGACACACTCAACTGCCAGGGCACACAGAAGTCAACGAACGACATATAGGTACAGTGAATGGTAGATTTATCTACAGTCGGAACATAGTACTCACACATGTGCTGTGCAATTATATAATACTAAAAGAAATTGAGTTTATACAATACAAAAATTTGCATACAGTCTTCAGCATGTCCAACAATACTTCGATACTTTTCTGCCCATCACTAATTGTTCTTGCGCCCTAGTGGCTGCGGAGCAGGACCAGCATTGAGCCAAGCATTTTTATCAGCGATGTAATCCCCCAACTTATAATATGCTTGCCTACATAGTGTGCGTTTTATACAAGTCTTAAATTTCGTCTCATTTAGTTGTAGAATGTGGGGAGGAATTTTATTGTAACATTTTATACAGTACCCCATAAAAGATGATGCTACTTTAGCCAGCCTGAAACCTGGTTGAATTAGTTGGTCCCTATTTCTAGTAACATAATTATGTCTGTCACCGTTTTTACTAAAAAGATGTAAATTCTTTCTAACATACATGATGTTTTCATAAATATATTGACAAGGTACCGTCATGATGTTAATGTTCTTAAACAGTTCCCTTAGAGAATCGCGCCGGCGAAGATTGTATATCGCTCTGATGGCTCGTTTTTGCAGAATAAAAATTGACTCAATGTCTGCAGCCCTTCCCCATAGTAAGATACCGTAAGACATTATACTATGAAAATAACTAAAATAGACTAATCTTGCGGTATCGACATCAGTAAACTGACGTATTTTTCTAACAGCATAAGCTGCCGAGCTTAGCCGCCCCGCAAGTGATATTAAATGAGGCCCCCATTGCAACCTCGAGTCTAGCGTGATCCCCAGAAAAACCGTTTTATCGACGAATTCTAGCTTCTCCTTGTTTAATAAAATGTCACAATCATTACTTTTGACATTCGGCAAGACAAATTTTATGCACTTAGTCTTTTTAGCATTTAAAACTAGATTATTAGCTGTGAACCAATTTTGAACCTGTCGCAAGACGGTATTTACATCGTCAACGTTACTCGTACGTCTATTTATCTTAAAAATCAACGAAGTGTCATCAGCAAATAACACCATGTTTAGATTGTTTTTCAATAGATGAGGTAAATCGTTAATGTAGACTAGAAACAAGAAAGGACCCAAAATTGAACCCTGGGGTACCCCCATTTTCACGGTTAACCCGGACGAATTGACACCGTTTATTTGAACTAATTGCTGTCTATCATTTAAATAAGATTTAACTAAACTCAACGCTGATTGGCCTAGCCCGTAATGCTCAAGTTTCAAAAGTAATGTTTCATGATTAACGCAATCAAATGCTTTCGACAGGTCGCAGAAAACCCCTATGGCATCTTGTGCCTCTTCCCACGCTTCAAAGATATGTTTTAATAAGGTGACACAAGCGTCAGTCGTACAACGTCCTTTGGTAAAACCATACTGTTTATCGTGTAGGATGTTATTCGTATTAAAATGAATGAGCATCTGATTTAGCATTATCTTTTCAAATATCTTGCTGAAAACCGGCAGCACCGATACTGGTCTATAATTATTTGTGTCTTTACTGTTCCCGGATTTAAAAAGTGGTATAACCTTACTATGTTTCATTAGATCCGGAAAGACTCCTTGATCTACACACAAATTAAAAATTAAAGCTAAGTACGGCGCTATAGTCTGAATAATGGAGGTACAAACTTTGATGGACATTCCCCATAGATCTTCGGTCAATTTGATCTTGATTTGCTTAAAAGCTTTTATTACTGTTATTGGGTTTACATGTGAAAAGTTAAATTCTGTCGGGCAGGCTGAAACGTTTGCGTTTAATAAACCAGAAGCAAGTGAGGGCGAAGAATTTAGGGTTTCAGTAGTTTTAATTGGGATGCTGGTAAAGAAATCCACAAATTCTTGAGCAACTTTTTTGTTATCTCTAATAAGTCCATGTGTAGTTTCAAGCGTGTAATCAGTATTATTTCTTTTGTTCCTGTTCGTTTCATTGTTTATAATTTTCCAAACAGTCTTGATTTTATTTTCTGCGGTTTTAACTTTATTACCAATGTATAAAGCCTTAGCTACTTTACACGTATTTCTAAAAATTTTTGAATAAGTAGCAACATACTTGTTAAAAGTTTCAGTGTTAATATAAGGCTTAAGGCCATAGAGCTCGTAAAGTCTTTCCCTACTTTTCCTGAGTCCTTCAGTCGCCCAGTCACTGAATAAAAACTTAGGGCATACAGTTTTAGTTTTTTTCCTAAAAGAATTATTGAACTCCTTTTGGATTACTGAGAAAACTTTTTTATATAGAATATTACCATCATTCACTGTAAGGTCTTGATCACTTAGCTTACTAATTAAACTGCTGTTAAACTGATTTAATTTACCGGATGTTATTGGTCTGGATTGAATCTGCACTTGTTGAATTGGTATGTTGGACTCAAAGGTTACCAATAGCCCACTATGATCCGAAGGCAGACAATTTATAATGGCTTTGTCTAAGTAGTCGCAGCAACAAAATACATTATCAATACATGTAGCAGAAGTTACAGTTTTTCGTGTTGGTTCCATAAACACATGTGACAAATTAAATGATTTGAAGAGATTTAATAATCTACTGCTATCTGAATTACTCTCTAAAATATTTATATTAAAATCACCACAGATTATGATTAGTTTATTTCCAATTGCAAGTTTTGCCAAAACATCTTCCATCACTGACTCAAATATAGAGTAGTTACCATAATTGGGGGGTCTGTAAACGCACACTATGACATGCTTATCCAGCTCAACGCATGACAGTTCAACACTATGTTCAACTGATAGATCTACAATATCTTTACGAGGTTTTGATTTAATACCATTTTTAATTAATATAAGTGAACCTCCACGTAACATAATATTTCTATTAAAACAACTACCCACGGTATAATTTTCATAATTAATTAGCATTGTATGATCTTTCAGCCAATGCTCAGTAAAACAAACAATTTCAAACATTGTTTTTTCCAAAAACAGTTCTATTTCCAATTGCTTCGCAGAAAAACCTTGAATATTTTGATGGAATAATTTCAAGGAATTCTGCTTAGCCCCTTTTTTTAAATTAACTAAGTGAGAGCAAGAAGGTACCTTCTTGATGATGGATGTACTAGTAACTATTTCGTTGTTGGTACCCTCCCTTGTCCTACAAACTAGTTTAAACTATAAATATTAATAGCAGAAGTGCTAACGTTATTAAACTTATTGACTACCTGTATATTAGTATTACTACTAATATCAACTACAGTACATGCCTTCGACATACTATTTATGTCTGAGTTTATAGTAAAAGATAATAGCCTCGCTATTTGACGTCTTACCCTAATAGGCAGATACACTGTATTGCCTGTCGTTTTTAATTTATCAACAAAAATGTTGATGTCCAAAAAAACTAATTTGTCGCTGTAATGGCTGACAAGGAAATGAACATGCTTATTCAGCATGTGTATATAATTATTTTGTCTACTAGACAATTTTTCCAAATATGGAAAAGCACACAATACGATTTTATTACAATTTAACTTTAATAACTCCGTTACACACTCAGTGATGTCATCTTTTTTTACATCCAAACTGTTACCTATAAAGACAGTTACATTGGTATCTGGTTTGTATACATTATTTGTTACAGATTCCATGATATGCTTGTAAGATGACCCAGGCATACAATAATTCAAAGTTGAATAACTCTGATTGCTATTTAATAATTTACCTAAACCTCTTCCAATACCATCTGCAAACATAACCGAATTAAAACCATGATGACAATTATTTGTTGGAAAGGATGCAGTCTCAGGCCGGTCAACTTGAGACACTTCCTGTGAAATATCAGGAATGTCTAGGTCAAAGACACTGTCCTGAGACACCCTCTCAGCACGAGGCTGGACCTCCATTGTCTTTGGCTGAACAGCCTTCAGGTTTGAGTCTATCTGACAATTACATTGACACATCAGCAATTCGTTTGCGGCCAGAATGTGTTCCTTAATTTGTAACTGGGAGCTAACATATTTACTGTAAAGGGAGCCCAGTTTATCCTCAAGTACCTGAATATCATTTTGTAAGCGCTGTGTGTCAATTTCATAGATTTTTATGCTGTCTTCTAATTTGATCTGGTAATTATTTAATTTTTTAAGCAGGTCAACACGTTCTTTTCTGAGTGGAATATTTTTTAAGAAAACTTTGTGTTGTTTCCTGTACTGGGTATAATTTTTAATTATTTTATTAAATTTAGCATACTTTTTCAATTTTTTTTATGACTAACTTTATACCTATTTGTCTCATTTAATAAGGAATCTTCAGTCAGGTCAATAGTGGTTATGGAATGAGGTTTACAATTTGATTTTATTAATTCACTATATAAATGGCATGTTTCCTGTACCTGAGTACATGATTGTTCTTTTTGCAGATTTTGGATTAGAGAATTAGCATGAGCCAATTCATCTTCTAGGTCCCTAACTTTACCTAAAGCCTCCTCATACAAATCACTGCAATTATGGAAACCATCCGTGACTACCCGCAGTTGGTCACGTTCATCAACAACATTCTGATATTGTTGACTCAGCACCACTAGCTCCCGCTTAAGGCTTGTGTTTTTAGAGATGACATTTTGCACTTCGACTTCACATTCATCTCTCTCCTGCAACATTGCCTGACATTGATGTTGCGATTCTTTGAGCTCTTGGAGTGCAGTTCTTAGTTTAAATTCCAAGTCCTGAGCAGTAGCTTTACGTGTCATCATAGGCATGGTTTCGGGATAGTTACTGAAAGTAGAATTAGAGAAACGGTGAGAACCAAAAGAATAGACAAAAGACAGAAAAGCTGAAAATGGAGAAAAGTAACAAAAAATAAAAAGAAAAGTACAAGTAGGTAATAATACAATGAAAAAAGGGAGTTTAATTCTTAGGTAGGCTGCTGAATTGGCTTTTTTTACTTTTGATTGCCTTTCAGTTTACTTTTATTTAATGTGGGTAGGGTACCCAAAATATATATGTGTGATTAAATGCAGTTTAATAGTTTAACTATGCAAAAATCATAAGCGTTTGGTATAAGTGAAGGATAAGAATCAATTAATAGAACTAATTAAATGGGCCTAATGTTGATTTTGTTTCGTTTTTACGCTGTCAACGAAACGATTTATAAACACTAGAGTGCGAAATTAGCAAAATTGTTACGTTAAAACTAAAGGAGAGTGTATTACAAAGTTAAGTAATATTGTATGCTATAATTATAAAACGTAAGTAAACAATACTCCCCGTATAATGCCGTCGTCAGCTGTTCGATAGGTTACCGGTCGACAACCGGGGCAAAAACTCTTATTTAACTTGTTACTTCGCCAGGAAAACAATAATCCTAAGTATTTATGCCGTTTTATTGTGTTTTCACTTGTAATTACACACTGATTTAACCAGTATGTATGTTTATCTGTTCTCTCTTATCTTTTAAACTTTTTGTCATGTCTTGCCAAATGAGGTTTGAGTTGAGGACTTGACCGTCCACTGATTATGACGTGACGTCAAAAATAGCCGCCAAGTATTTTTTTACATTTCGTCCGTGGATCTTAGGGGTCATGTTTTGGGATCTCTACCAGAGTGGGCTGCCTCGACCTCGGTTTTTGTAGTGTGCTGCTTTCGTCACTTAAAACTATGGCACTCCGTATGGCTTCATCAGTCAAGGGTAAATAATCAGCAAAGTTTGACAAACTTGTTTGAGTCATCAACACCCGGTGTGAATAAATATATTATTATTATTATATTATTTATTTGCTTAAACATGAGTATAGTACACAGTACAAATAATTGTCAATATGTAAGGCACGTTAAAAATTTAAAAAAATACGGCTCGTCATGTTTGCCTTAGATACTGGCATGCAAATATTAATAATAGAATACAAATCAAAATAATTAAATGTAACTCAAAGTAATAAATTTAAAATGTCATGTTATTTACTCAAATTATTTTAAAATGTCGTGTAAATGTTAAAATTATCATTCTAGAATATCAAAAAAGAAATATTAAAAATGTCAAAATATTAAATTTAATCAGAATAATAAAATAAAATATACAAGTTTGTCATAATTGAACCAAATCATTAAAAATATGTAAAAATAATAATAAAAATACAATTAAAATTTTCGTTCTACAATTTCATAATAAAACTATAAAAATGTCAACATAAAAAACAATAAACCAAATTAAAAATAAGTCCAGCATTAAGTTATAAAAAAATTTCAAAAAATTAAATTAGTATAAAAATTATAATTTTTTTTCATTTAAAAACTCATTTATATTATAAGCCTTATCTGCTAAGAAATCTTTAACTTTTTTTTTAATGCTAGATCATTCAACTGCTTCCAGCTTTTAGGAAATTTATTGTAGTTTCCTGGAGCCATGCAAAGGACAGAAATTTACAATAAATTTCCTAAAAGCTGGAAGCAGTTGAATGATCTGGCAAAGTTTCTCTTTATAATAATTATAGACAATGTATAAAGGCCGGATTTTCAAATTCTCACGGGATATAATATAGGGTGGACAAAGTCACCGGCAAAGTGCTAGATTGTGTTTATCATTAATTAATCCTCCCAAGGGTACACGTACGAGACAGGAACGTTCAAGACATCTGCACTGTACATCAAAATAAATTAGAATCGCCGTCGAATTAAAATAAAATATAATTTCATACACAGTTTACGAGACTGCTTGAGTAATGCTAACAATCTATAACATGTGAATATTCGCATGCAATACACATGGATATTCTCAACAATATGGCGGCTACCGCTGGTCGTATCTATCTCGTGTCGTGCTCGCATCCCCAGTATTTATCTAGTGCGGGTAGTAGCGGGGGATAATTTTGTAATATCCGCCGCTTGTCCGCCACCATAGTCGCTTTAATCTGTTCCTGGAGCACAGCATCCACGCTCTCCTCCCGCTTTAGATCCGATCACAACTTTGTACACTGAAGCTTTCATTTTTAATTAATTTTTAATTTAACTTCAATATTCTTGATTGTGAATGTTCTAAAATTATTGTATTAAATCTCCACGAAAGTTAGCCAATATTGGTACAACCAACATATCACAGGTTAATTTCTACATGAAATGGGAGCTAAAAATAAACATCACAAACTCTGTTTTCTATTTATTTGCTTTGACCTTTCATGACGGTAGTATCACCAAAAATATTTGTTCAAACGACACTTATAATAAATGCGTGGGTGTGATTCAGTTCAGCTCATCAGTTGGCTCCAATATTTGCCGAATGTTTACGTGAACCCGCTCGGAGTGTTTGTTGGCGTTGTGTTCATAGCCTTTGATAAGGGCTTTGCTTTGTCTTTATGGGAACAGGCAAAGTATCCGCGTCTGATTAACTGACGATCACGGCTAATCGAGCATGACTCCTTGATTGTACGAGTACACATGAGAGTAGGTATATATGTCACGTGTTTTGTTGATATGACAAGAGCCATTCTTTTACTTACTTATGCTTGCAAGAATTGCTGAGTTTATAAAGAAGCAGTATATTATAATATATTGACATGAACATACTCGTACCTTATGTATTTTACCGGGTACAGATTGTTGAAATGTTAACAACTGAATTCATTTTAATTTGTATTGAATGTAATGTTTCACCAATCACCAGCACCAGGGATGAAAATATGTATATTAAAGTAAAATTCAACATCGACACCGCTAGACTGCGACTCAGCTTCCTCCAGCTGCGGGATTTTGTTTCTCCTCAATAATGCTAAGAGGATTACCCTCCAAGCAAATATTACCGGCGGCTTCAATTTAGATAACCTTTGAAGTAGCGTGCTTACAGAATAACGCGATTATCAAGTAATTTTATATTAAATTTTATCGTATTTGTAGGGCTTATCGCCCGAGTGATGATTCAAACGATCCTCGGAATATAAGCACAAGCGAACTGAGAACATTATTACATTACTTTAATGTGCTTCAAAGTGGTTTTAAAAAAATTGTTTCTAAATAGATTCGTTCTTTGTGCTTCTAACAACGTTAAGAGTAGTGAATGAACGTATACTCTGAAAGACGTCGCTCGGTCGCGGTGACCTTCAGTGACGAATGAAACTTACATAATAAGGACCTGGGGAATCTGTAAAGCGGCTTTTGAATTTGTTTTGAATTCATTACAGACTAAAGAAATGCTGAAAGTGTCATCCTTAGGTTATATAAAAAAAAACCGGCCTAGTGCGTGTCGAACTTGGCACATTCAGGGTTCCGCACCAATTTATCAATATTATTGAACTTATTAATAAAATATACGTATATACAATCATTATCACCAAATTTCAAGTTCATAGGTCAATAGGAAGTTAAAAAATTCTTTAGAACAAAATTTTCGGAAAAAAAAACAATACGCCAGTCGATCGAAAAACGGACCAAGAGGCTCATCGGCAATGAGGTCACTTACATCGGTCGAGTCTAGGCTCCAGAGCCTTGTACATCAGCGCCGAGATGCCAGCCTTTCGGTTTTTATCGCTTATATTTTGGGGAGTGTGCATTGGAATTGCATGATTTAATTGCTCCCAGCCCGTTCCAACATCGGACTACAAGACGTACGGCGATGCGTCATCGTTACATGGTGGACATCCCACCCATACGCACCAAACGTTTTGGAAATAATTTTTATTATGCTACAACAAAGGAGTGGCATTCCCTACCGGAGTCTGTATTTCCTGATAGCTTCAACCTGGGACTCTTTAAATCATGAATGATTAGTTTACTTCTAGGCAAGCGTGCTTCACGGTCGACCACATCGTCGCTTAACATCAGGTGCGATAGTGATCAAGCGCAAGCCTATCATTAATCAACAATCACACTAATATTATAAAAGCAAAGTTTGTGAGTGTGTGTGTTTGTATGTTTGTTACTTCTTTACGCTCAAACGACTTTTCATCCCGGTATAATGTTCCCTTTGGATAAGAAAACACTTTTTACGCGGGCGAAGACACTGGCAGAAGCTAGTCAATAATTAAAAATAAATTTGACAGACGACAGACGGACGGACAGACATACAGATGGACACGTGAGTGCCAGCAATACGGTTCCATTTGGACCCTTCGGGTACGAAACCCTAAAAAGGAAACGCTATCAACAAAAGCGATTGCTAAAATGTCAAAAATGTATTATACACGTGATCAATCCCTTACATTTTGACATTTCGACTATCGGCATCGCTTAGGGAATAACACTTCTTCTAGCTAGTGCCTCTTGCTTGAATTGTACTGAGCAGCTTAGAGATGTGTGTATAGTCTACGTGCATTATTCATGCGGACAACTGATAAGTTTCTAAAGGATTGTTTCCAGCATTTATTTATTTTTAAGGATCACCAATGAGTTACACAAACATTATCTTAAACAGACAATATAAAAATTTGGTACTCTTATCTTGTTATGCTCACTCAATTTAAGGTTACCACAGCCTATACATTTTCCAGTTTACATGCTCTATATAAGTATAATTAATTAAATTACAATAAAATTGGACTAACAAATAAAAAATAAGTTCAAAAACTAAAATCCGACTAGGTACTGCAAAATCACGCTCTAAAAAGTATGAAACAAGAAAATATTATCATCTGAAAATGTTATGTACACACTATTCGATATGTATCGGGTATTAAATAAACAACTTACATGTATTTGATACATTGAATATGTATCAAATACAATGGTGTTTAGAGTTTAACCATGGTCGTATGCTACTTTGCAGATAGTATTGTAGGTGGCATTCAGAGCGTGATTTTTCAGTAGTCGGGTTTTATTGTTATATTCGTCGACCTGCTTCAAAGTGGGAAATATATAAACAATTTCATCATACTCAACTAACATACATACAAAATACTGAACATTATCCACAAATGTGG
This sequence comes from Anorthoa munda, assembly GCA_945859665.1. Lineage (NCBI taxonomy): Eukaryota > Metazoa > Arthropoda > Insecta > Lepidoptera > Noctuidae > Anorthoa > Anorthoa munda. Next base: position 1,190,781 of record OX243918.1, read on the forward strand.
TTCGGTTGCAAGATCTGGTTCAGGTTCAGGTTGTTTGAAGCAATTTTTTTTTTTTTTATTGTTGATAGTCTCGCGCTTGATCACTATCTCACCTGATGGTAAGTGATGATGTGGTCGACGATGTAGCACGCTTACCTAGAAGAAACCTATTCACTCTTGACTTAAAGACTCCCAGGTTGTAGCTATCAGGAAATACAGACTCCGGCAGGGAATTCCACTCCTTAGCTGTACGCATGGGATGGGTATGATACGGGTGGGATGTCCACCATGTACCAATGACGCATCGCCGTACGTCTTGTAGTCCGGTAATGGACAGGGCTAGGAGGAATTAGTTCATGCAATTCCATCGCACACTCCCCGAAATGTAACCGATAAAAAACCGACAGACTGGCAACTTGGCGCCGATGTTCAAGACTCTGAAGCCTAGACTCGACCAGTATCTCATTGCCGATGAGCTTCTTGGCCCGTTTTTCGATCGACTCTAGTGCATCCAGCTTACTTGGCAGATCCGTCCCAGAGATGAGAGCAGTACTCCATGCATGACCGAACTTGCGCTTGGTACAAGTTGAGCAACTGTTCCTGGGTGGGTCTCGTGGGCTGCTAGTAAAACCTGGTTCCTGAGATTCTGTGGAATAACTATCCGGTTGCCTCTCAAAAAGGATCCAATTTAATGGACGTCCGAAGAACATACATCCAATTTAATGGTTGTCCGAAGATCATACATCCAATTTAATGGTTGTCCGAAGATCATACATCCAATTTAATGGTTGTCCGAAGATCATACATCCAATTTAATGGTTGTCCGAAGATCATACATCCAATTTAATGGTTGTCCGAAGATCATACATCCAATTTAATGGTTGTCCGAAGATCATACATCCAATTTAATGGTTGTCCGAAGATCATACATCCAATTTAATGAACGTCCGAAGAACATACATATGGTTGACACGGAACGCGCTTTACGAGTACAGTGTCTCTGTGTTATATATTTCAAATTATTGGTAAAAATGTCCAAATTTAACGTGGAATCGGCATTAGCCGATTTATCAAAGAAGTTAATATCGTTGACAACGAAAGTTACAGCTCAGTCATCAATAATTGAAGCTCAAACCAAAAAAATTGAAGAACAACATTGCCTAATTCAAAAATGTTCAACGACCATTTTTGAACAAAAGAAGGTAATTGAAGAACTAGGCGCAAAAGTTGAGACCTTTATTCTCACAGCACAAACTGCGAAGAGCGAGCCAGAGAATACCACAGGCGGGCGTCCGAAAGAGATGAATATAGTGTCGGAGGTAGCGATGTTGACGGTGGACAATGTATCGGAACGCGCGCGGCGAGCGGAGGGGCGAACCAAAAATAAGGAGGCGTCTACGCTGCATGAGCGGCAGCGAGATGACAAGGAGACGGAGGTGGTAACAAATGTTGAAGAATGGAAAGTGGTTGCAAACAAGAAGAAAAAGCCTAAGACTGATCTCAAGGTGGTCGGTAAAGGCGGCAACACACAAATTTCGGCATTTCAAGCGATTGAGAAAAAGAAGTTTTTGCATGTGTGGTCTCTTCATATTGATACATCGGAGGACGCATTAATGGAACATGTAATTAAAGTTTGTGACTCAAAAGATATTAAGGTGGAGAAAATTATTCCAAAAACTAAAAGAGACTACTCGTCATTCATGGTGGGTGTGCCCGAGTCTAAGTTTGATACACTGAACAACGCTAACAGTTGGCCTTTGAATACACAATTCAGTGAATGGGTGTGGTTTCGGAACTACCGTAAGCCCTCGGAAAAGTCTAAAAACCACAAATAAGTGCATCCAATTATTTTATCAAAATGTACGGGGCCTAAGAACTAAGACGAAGACTTTTTGCAATAATTTATTGGCCTCAAATTATGATATCGCGGCTATAACTGAAACGGGACTTAATACATCTATACACGATGGTGAACTAATTCCGGCCGGATTTAATGTACTAAGATGTGATCGAGCGGACGGGCGTAAGCAGGGAGGAGTATTGTTAGCAGCTACATCGCGGTATCAACTAACGCGCCTTCCTATCGTTAATGTAGACGCGGCCTTATTCGAGCTAGTATGTGCAACGGTACGCCTGAGTAATAATAGTTTGCTTCTGTGTTGTGTTGTATATATTCCACCAAAATGTAATGCTAATGAATTTATGCATTTGTTTAATATATTAGAGGACGTATGTGTAAAATACGAGAATGTTTTAGTGATAGGAGACTTTAATTTGCATTCAGCAACGTTAGAGACCATAAGTTATTTTGAATATGTCAACGCCTTTTGCGGATTTCGACAGGCAAATGAAATACTCAATATTAATAATCGTACGTTGGATTTAGTATTGACAACATTATTACCGGATAACTTAAAGGTACGTTTGGCCGACGAGCCATTAGTTGGTATAGACGTGCAGCACCCACCGCTGTTCGTTAGCGTGAGCACCGGTGATCAGCGAAGGGGGGCGCCGGTAGTGACACCACCACATGACTGTCCTTTAAATACTGGTAGTGATTATTATCCAAGTTGGAATTTTAAAAAAGCTGACTTGTCTTATTTATATTATAACTTACAATTGATAGATTGGGATTCGTTATGTGAGATTCAAGATTCTAGTTCTGCTTTGACTTGTTTTTATAATCTTGTGAATAACACTATTGATCTATGTACACCTAGAAAGAAAAGAGTAGTAGGTAAAACTAATAAATCTAGAGTTTACCCAGAGTGGTACACGTCAGATTTAATATGGGATATAAAACGAAAGTGGAGACATCATAAACTATTTAAAATAACGTCATCTCCGAGTGATTACGAAGTGTTTTGTCGGTACCGGTCAATAGTTAAACGTAAAATCACTTCAGCGTATCAGGCTTACCAAAATAAATTGCAAATAAATTTTAAGGATGATCCCAAATCATTTTGGAACTTTGTTCGAGCAAAGCAATCCAGACGTAATAAGCCCCAAATCACTAAGGATGGCATAGTATTGCGGGAGGAGGAGGCGGCTGAAGTTTTTGCTTCATATTTCCACTCGGTGTACAGTGGGACGCGGCCGACGTTAGACCCAGCCGCGGCGGAGCGCGCGGGCGGTGGAGCGGGCTCGGCGCGCGTGCATGTGGACCGCGTGAGTCAGGGGGAGTTGCGCGCGGCACTCCAGCGGCTCAAACCCAAACAGTCGGTGGGTCCGGATGGAATACCACCTTTTCTTGTCAGGGACTGTAGCTCAGTTTTTTGGAAACCATTGCTACACATTTTCAACCTGTGCTTAAAAGAAGGACACTATCCAGATCAATGGAAAATGACGCGAGTTATCCCGGTGCCAAAGGGAGGTTCAGGGTCGGACGTCAGTGGTTATCGACCTGTGGCCGTACTGTCGGCGTTCGCTAAGGTTTTTGAATCAGTATTACACCAATCTATTTACACGCAAGTGAGCCCACAACTGCATGATGCTCAACATGGTTTTCGCGTCGGTCGGGGTACGGGCAGTAACCTGCTGTCGTTTGTGTCATATGTGGCGCCAGTAGTGGACGCTGGAGGGCAGGTGGACGTCGCGTACTTCGATTTTCAGAAGGCTTTTGATACGGTGGATAATGATATACTATTAGCAAAATTTGCTGCGTTAGGTTTTACTCCTCATTTGCTAAAGTTCTTCGCGAGTTATCTTAGTGAGCGCCGACAGTACGTTGAGTACGCCGGGCACAAATCTGAACCATTTTATACATTTTCGGGGGTAAGCCAGGGCAGTAATTTGGGTCCACTGGATTTCATTATTATGGTTAATGATCTCCCTGAGGTCGTGAGCAGTGCGAGGTGTTTGCTATTTGCTGATGATCTTAAAGTGTTTATCTCTGTAGCGAGCGCCTCGGATGGCGAGCGGCTTCAGCGAGATCTCGATAAGGTGGTACAGTGGAGCCAGGAAAACAAACTGGTCTTCAATGTGACCAAATGTTGCATGATGACGTACAGTCGCGCGCGTGCCCCGCTACAAAATCATTATGAGATGGACGGCATAGTGTTGCCGCGTGTCACGCAAATGCGGGATCTTGGGATTCATATGGTGGCCGAGTTGATGTTTCGCAACCATATTATAGATTTGTGTAGCAAATCCTTTAGAAATTTAGGTTTTATATTACGACAATGTGCGGATTTTAAAAGTGTAGCAGTGGTAAAAATACTTTATAATGCTTTGGTTCGTAGTCATCTCGAGACAAGTGCCATTATATGGAATCCGCATGAGGACAAATATAGTATCATGGTCGAAAAAATTCAAAATAAATTCACTAGGTATCTATATTTGAAGCAATATGGGGTTTACCCATTCTACCCGTTGATGTATCCGAGTCTGTTTGTGTTGGGCATGGTCGGGTACACCAGGCTGGCGGTTAGGAGGGACGTCGCGTTAGTAAAATACGTGGCGAGAGTGCTGCGCGGGCTGGTGCATCACCCAGATGTACTGGAGGCACTGCGGCTGCATGTCCCGGACGGGTATGTGGGTGCGCGCCGCCGCCCCACTTTGTTAGATGTGCCAAGGGCTAGGACAAATTTATCAAAGTTTGCCCCTTTGTCAAGGGCCGCGCGTATTATAAATAATATGCCATCGGAAGATATCTTCCATAGCCTGCCGAAATTTGTGTCGGGAGCACAAAGGTGCATTGAAGGGGGCATCCAATTTTAATTGTTTCTTTGTTTAATGTTAATTTTTGTTATTTTATTTTAATTGTTAAATTTTTATTATTTAAATATGGTGTATATATTTAAAATTATGTATTCTGTGTATAACATCGTCTTGGAATACTGTAAGATGTTGTACTTATCGTGTAAAATAAATAAATAAATAAATAAATAAATATGAGTATATTACATGAAACAATTCAGTCAAAACCGTTTACGACACATCGTTTATACAAAATACTTAAAGCGACCACATTTATCTAACATTTCCGGCGAATTATAAATTTTACAATTACCAACTTTGTTTTGAACATTCTTCGTAGGTAAACAGCCACCACATTTGTTCAGTACAATGGTCAAAGGCTATTAAGATCGCATAAGTAAACAAAGTGTCGAGTTCAGGGTCTATTGTAATCTCTAGTACCATTCCTAGTTATATGTCTATAAACTTATGTGTAGGCGAATTTGTATCTTAAAAACGTGACGGTTGTATGACTATTAGTTTTTTTCCGACTTAACATGAACTTTTCCTTCAATGTAGTTATAAACGATTTTGACTATATGTGGGTATTAGATAAATACTTATTTAGTAAAATATTTAGTTTACTACACTATACTGTCGTAAAATCAAATCACTAATAATTAATAAATGGGTAGGTGTCCAAACAACATCCCACATTTTATCTGAGTATGTATACAAGTATAAGTAGGTCACCAAAATTCCTGTTTTATTAATTTATATATGGTTAAAGATAAGGAGGGTAAGCAATGGTTTTGTTTACGTTATTTATTCACACACCAATCTGTAGCATTACGATTTGAGTGAACACCTTCCATAAAGATCTTAAAGATTTTATTTAACTATTGAGTTCATCCAGTACGTAGAATATAAAATGATATAGTAGGTACTTAATAACTGGAGTGGGTTTCACTATCAACTTGACTACTTTTTTATTGTACCTTCCTTTTCTTTTAAAGAAATAAATGTATTTCATTGACTTTGATTACTGACCTTTATTCTCGTCGCCACTTGTAGTGATCACTATCAAAACACTTACTAGCTATTTATGTAGGTATACGTGTCACACTGGCTCACCGCTACAGCCAGCTCCGAGCGCAGGCGCACGTCCTTACTGTCCTGCGTCTAATGCTAGTTGACAGATTGACAGCTACCCCGCTCTACTGGTGTACATGAGACAATGTATTATATCTATTGCATAGATACAAACACTACAACACCAAACGATCATATGAATGTGTGTTGATCCTCTTAATAGGAATTCAACACGCCACCAAAAATCAACCAACTAACGTCCCAGTATTTAATTAGATTTGCTTTTTAATACACGCATATGCGCATAAAATGTAAACATAAACTGTCGCGATAAACTTTCTGGATAAGATTCAACCAATCTAAGTTTTTCTTCAAACGTAAGATTATCAACTGGATAATTAGGTCTGCCATCTGCGACAATAAGAGACTTCAATATTTCTGGCCAGTTTAAATCATTGCATGATAATGTCATATAAAAATGGGGTGGCCCCAAGTTTTTAACCATTGCCATCAGATCTGTAAAAGTCTTGTACCAGTAAGAAGACGTACCTCTAATATTTCTCATACAGATGTGTATGTTTTGTATTAGATTTTCTGGTTGTACGTCATCTTGACGAAATCTTCCACACACTGAAACATTTTGACATATTTTTATCAATTCTACTGCAGATAAAGCATAAAACAAATATTCAACTTTTTGAAAACGTGTGTAAGCGATGACTCTAGTTTGAAAATAATCTAACGGCGATAATTTGTGTTGTCTTTCTTCATTTGAGCCATTTTGTCCGTTTGGGCATAGTTTAACAAAACGCTAATTCCTCAGCTCTTTTTTCTTTAAGGAGGCTTACGGGAGGAACTTTCTTGCGGCTAATATCGTGTAATGGAAGAGTTGTATCATTCTTCACGTCGTTGTTTATACTATCTGTTATATTTGGTATCTGATATTCGTTCTTCATTAACATTGTGTCGTTTATTTCACTATTATTAGTGGAGGGATTGATAGGTTGTTTCATGATAAACTTGATTGTTAGGTAAGATCCCTTCGTCAACCGTATTTTGATGATGAGGCTCATGTGATTGCGTCACCATTACGTTCACAGATGTTATACAGAACTGCAAGTTGGCGTGTTTACTAGCAATAAGAACTATATGTAAGTGATCAGCTAGACATTCAATTGTGCTGAACATCATTGGCATTGCGCATCCTCTAGTAGCTGATGCTACAAACCCTTTAGGTCCCTTTGAATGGAAGTCAAATAAATAATAACTAGAATCTTTTTTATGACTGAAATTGATATTTCAGTTTCTGCAGTAATGATGCCTGCATTGTGATCACTAGCTAGAAAAAAGTGACGTAACGCCTCTAAAATTCCCGAAAAGTATCCTTCGATCACTTCACATGTGGGATTAATTAGCCCCGTAACACAATTAATTTCAAAGTCAAGTTCATAAGAGACATTTGCGATGACTAATTCCCGAAGCAATTCACCAGTACACAAATAAGCCGGCTGTATCGGCAGACTCCTAAGACACTGGAAATAATATGCATCTACAAATATTAGTACTCTATCAATATCAGATGGATCCCATTGCGTTAAATCATTAGTAAACGAGTAGGCTATAGAAGTTCCTGCGTTGGCAGTGCATTGTTTACCGCAACTATTATCTGAAAACTTATCACTTCCTAGGTTAAAGTGCCCTCTCAGAATTTTACGTTCTGAATTTATAATTTTTAAATGTCTATGTGGCTCCTGATTGTGATCTGTCACCTTAAATATTGTCTCTGCTGGTATTTCAATTATGTGTTCATTATTATTTGATGTTTGGAGGTGATCAAAGTTCAGTGTAACATTTCTGTATAAATGATTGTTGTGTACAAGTCAATTTAACGCTGAACGGATTTTATCTAAATTGTCTCTATATTGCCTGACCCTGTCAACATTCTGCAAAGTTTCGACAACTATAGTTAGACCATACAGTTCAATGGACAGGGGAAAGTGTTCTGCAAGTTCTTCTACCTGTTGAGCAAACAACACCGCCTGTCCTCTAAATTCTTTTTGTACGAAACGACCGCCTAGTTTTATTATTTTAATAAAAGGCATGACTCTTGACACAAGCCTTAATTCGACTTCTGATAATAATTGTAATTGACCAGCAGGTTCGAGGCCATTTTGGAACAAAATGACTGTTCTCGAACTTGATGGAACATTGTTGCATTTTATAGAAGTCGCACATCTATTGCATGCCATAATTCTTTCTGGCGTATCAGGTGGCAGCAGATCATTGGATAACATACTTTGCACTTGGTTATTATTCCCGGTTTTTTTACAAGTATAACATATTTTGTCCGAAACATCGGCAATAGCTTTGTTAAACTCATCTTCATCGGTATCGAACAAAATTCTGCGAGCGTGAGTTGTTTTTTGTTTGTGGGATCTGCAAAGTTTGTAGTCGTCGTCGTTTGTGTGGTGTTTTGCATGTCCAATTTTCTAAAGCATGACTTCTCTTAGACGCTAGTCGTGATTTTCTCGTCGAAGGTGACTCCAAATCACGCACTTGAAGGCGTGATTTCTCTTCAATTCGAGTCGTGACTCTCTCGTTGAAAAAAAGTCCAGATCACACACTTCAGAGGCCTTATTTCTCATTAATTCGAGTCGTGAATCTCTTGTTGAAGGAGACTCCAGATCACGCACTTGAGAGGCGTGATTTCTCATCAATTCGTGTGTGACTCTCTTGGCGAAGGAGGATCCAGATAACGCACTTGAAAGGCGTGATTTCTCATCAATTCGAGTCGTGACTCTCTTGTCGAAGGAGACTCCAGATCACGCACTTGAGAGGCTTGATTTCTCATCAATTCCTGCTGTGACTTGTGGTATTTCGCTATTTTAAACCACATATTTTAGTTATTTCACTGAGTGAGCTGGTGTTCTCACCTAATTCACACTTAGGTCTCTTAATACTTACTTCATATTATTCCATGCCAATACATTTTACATCATATACTTATACTTCGCATCCTTTATACGTTTACATTGTTATTCTGCGAATCGGTCTAAAACGATTCGTTTTCTTATAAAATAATCATATTTTTCAATGATATGACACCTACGTCAGGTTGTCAAGCTGTCAATACTTTTCCTTTTAAATTTTCTGTCATAGAGCTTCTTACTAGCTTAGTCTATGAAGATTACTTTTGATTTATATAATTTAAATTCTTTTTATCAATATGGTTAGCTCAAATATTGTATTTTATAAATTGAAATTTAATTTACACGCTCTCAGAATTCATCGAAAAGGTTTTGGATTGAATATTACTGGCTGTTTTGAATACTGGCAGGTTGCACTTTTTTTTATGACAACAAGATGTCACTAACTTAAATTCTGATTCTGATTCTGTCAAGCGGTGGATATAAAAGACGGAAAGGCCGAGGGCTTGGCAGTCTTGAATCTGCTCTGAACTCTGAAAGTCGTTTGACTACTTAGTACTACGCGTTGTACTATTGAATCTGAAAATCTCTTTAAATCTATTATATATAAGGCCTGTGAATCTACCAATTCTGTGTAAAGCAATAAATATTATTTATTGAGTGTGGAACTTAAATCTGAGCATTTTTACTGGTTCATAAACTACGTCGGTCACTGCTTCATAGTAAAGGGCTTGATTGATCGGCATATTAAGCCACAGCCCGACCTCCACACTTCTATCTGCCAGTGCCAGCCTATTCTACTGCCTAACTGACTGCCTGACTATTAGTTCAGCAGCCTTGACCATCTAACTGTGAGCCAGCCCATACGTCCTGCTGGCTACTCTACTGCCTATCTAAGCGATACATCTGCAAGCTCATTTGCCTACCTCGGGCATTCCACGCCTTCGTGTCCGTCCAGCTGCCTAGCCTGCCTGCCTGCCTGTTAAGAAATTTCTGCCCACGTCGTGTCAAGCCGGATCTTCCTAGCTGCTCACGTCGTGCGAAGCCGGACCTTAATTTGTTATTTATATCCTTTTATTAGTTTTAATTTATATTTACCTTTAATTTTATTAACGTGGCTTACGTATAGTTCATTTGAACTATACGTAACGCTACAGACTCTCTTGGCGAAGGAGGATCCAGATCACGCACTTTAGAAGCGTGATTTCTCATTAATTCGAGTCGTGATCTCTCGTCGAAGGAGGCTCCAGATCACGCACTTCAGAGGCCTTATTTCTCATTAATTCGAGTCGTGACTGTCTTGTCGAAGGAGACTCCAGATCACGCACTTCAGAGGCCTGATTTTTCATTAGTTCGAGCCGTGATTCTCTCGTCGAAGGAGACTCTAGATCACACACTTGAGAGGCATAATTTCTCATCACATGCATACATACATAAATACTTACACACCGATCAATAAACATTTTGCGACGCCATAGTCGGGTAAAAAAAATAGATTTCATGACTTTCACGGGATATATCTCAAAAACGATACGCTTGACAAACCCTACCTTTATTTTAAAATGCATGTTCCACGATACCACACATGATGGGTGGGGCGTATTTTTTTTGTTTTTGACTTCGAGCCCCCAAGAGTGCGCCATATTAAATTTAATGTAACTTGACATAGCCTATTACCAGCGGCAAAATACCTCAATTCTCAAATTATGATAGAAGTTATGAGGGAACAGATTAACATACATATATAAATACATACACATACCGATCAAAAATATAACCCTCCCTTTTGCTTCGTCGTAGTCGGGTAAAAAACTGAAATTGTACATAAAATTATCAATATTAAATTAAAATCAACGTTCAAAACGAAGTTCAACGATTATAAACGTTCAATTAAACTAAAATACAGGTTAAGTCTGGTTTAATTAAAATAAAGATTCTGCCTCATAAGTAAATCAATATAATCATCATTATTAATATTAAAAACACAGGTTATGTCAATTAAATCAAAATTATTAATTATTTTATTCAATGGACTGGGTGATGGCTGACACTTCTTGCTATGTATTTATCTTCTTATTCTTCATAATGTACATACAGGTGGTAAATATAAGTTACAGAAACAATTATGGACCCTGTCGGGCACAGCAACATTCTAGATACAGTCAGTGTCTAGGGGAGAGGAATAGCGCTTAATATTTTGCCTATATAATTAACATTTCTATCTGCTTTTATGTGATTAAATGTACAAATACGTGTGTGTCTTTCTGTGTGTATGTTAAATTATGTATTATTTTTACCTATTTATTTATTCGATATTTTTTTTTGTATTTATTACAATTAGCTTATTTGATATTCATAGATTATATTTAATAAAATTAATACTGAAAATTTTCATAGTATATTGTGCGTCAATTTATTATTAATGTCATTTTATTTATCGAGTTAACAGTAATCTTTATTTGTAATATAATTAATACTTAAATGTCCATATAATAATATAATTCTGAGTCACACATAACATCACACCTGTACAGTATTCCCCGAAGGGTCAGTCAGGGCAGTAGTGCACCTATACACTAGTATACTAGTACACTCACATTTCGCCAGCACATTTAAAATTCTCTACCGGCTTCAAGTTGCAAATTCATAAAACTTATTATTTATAATAGCATTTGCTAATAAATGACTAAAAGGGTCCATAAATACAAAGTGAAAACGAAACAATGAATAAAGTTAAAAGTCCAAACAAACCAAGTCAAGCTGAAGTTATCTCGCCTCTCTCGTGGACTGGCATAAGAAACACTAATTATAACTCGCCTTTTTATTTTATTTTACCGACTCCCACACTTCACACAAACAGCAAGGAATGAAGTATACAGTGTCCTACTAATATTATAAATGTGAACGTTGGTGAGTGTGGATGGATCTTTGTTACTCTTTCACTACTAAACGGATTTGGGAGATTTTTTTTACATGAGTAGTTTAAAACCTGGTTTAACACAGAATAATTTTTATCCGGGTAGTAGGTCCCTTTGCAATAATTTTCGACTTTAACGCAGGTGAACCGCTGGCAAAAGCCAGTACATTCATAATGATTATGAACTAAATAAACAGTACGTAGTGCGGGGTGTCGCAGGGGTGCCAGCAGGCGGGGCGGGGGAAGGGGTGCCGCGTGCGAGGCTGCGATTAGCGCTGCTAATTAACGTTATTCAATATTTGTTTGCAACGAAAAGGTTCATTACCACTCCTCCTTTACTTCACCCCCCTCAGTCGCCTCGTCGGCGTCTCATCCTAAGCAAATAGAGGAATTACTGCGCGCACACAAACAAACAGACAGACAGGATACAGATGAGTTTTTCTTATCGCTTGCGACGCGACGACGCTGTGTTGAGAGGAGTTGTTTGACTAACTGCTTGGATTCGTGATTAATTGTTCAACATTGACATTCTGATTATTGTTGTTTGTTTATACGGCTTGCTTTGTGCTCTGTAATAGGAACTGAGAGCTTGTGCTATTTCTGTAATAAATTATTACACATAGAGTCGTTGCAGCGAATACAAATGCCATTACTAATAATATCGGTGCCCGCTCAGTAATAGTGTTGAACAAGCTTTGGCTATTTTTCTATGACATTTTGTCAAAATAGCTACACCGTCAATTAAGATTGAAGGATGGACTATTTCTGAAGATAAGACAATGTAACAGTGGCCGCAGAGGCAACTCGGTGCTCTGTGCAGATACGGATAATAATAACTTATATTAACAGTTATTTAAGTTTACAATATTTCTACTTTTTGACTTAACATAACATCACGCCTGTGTTCTTCTAAGGGTTAGCCAGAGATGCACCTAATAGTACCCCACGTTTAAATTCTAGATGGAAAATCAAAAACTTATTACACAAAATTCTTAAAAAATAAAGAACCTGTAAGTAACTCAACAATCTGCGCAGCTATAATCTCCTCACAACACAACACAGTAGGAACACGCTTGAACTACAAACACAAGTATTTTCCGTGTGAATGGACTAAGTTATCGAATTCCCGAGAAATGATTCATGAGACTTTATCTGTATTTCTCTTCAGTTTATTTTCGAAGTAAATATTTTTCGGATAACACGTTAATGTTTTATTTCGTTATAAAGATTTTTCAGGCGTTTCCAGAAAACGGAATATATGTTTTTAATCATGTTATTCATTAATAATTAATATAAAACTATTGTATGGTAAAGTGGCACGTGGGCCTCAAAGTAATTATGGTATCAATATAATTATTATGACGTTGATTTTATTACTAAGTGGATTAGTCCGTCGACAAGAAACCATTTTGACATATTGAGTTACCTCCGTGCCGCAGAAAACACGCTAATCCGTTGGTTCGGGATGTCATTTTGACATATCAAGAATTCTCCGTGTCTCAGAAAGCACGCTAATCCGTTGGTTCGGGATTTCATTTTGACATATCAAGAATTCTCCGTGCCTCAGACAGCACGCTAATCCGTTGGTTTGGGATGTAATTTTGACATATCGAGAATCCTACGTGCCGCAGAAAGCACGCTAATCCGTTGGTTCGGGATGTCATTTTGATATATCAAGAATTCTCCGTGCCTCAGAAAGCACGCTAATCCGTTGGTTCGGGATGTCATTTTGACATATCAAGAATTCTCCGTGCCTCAGACAGCACGCTAATCCGTTGGTTTGGGATGTAATTTTGACATATCAAGAATCCTCCGTGCCGCAGAAAGCACGCTAATCCGTTGGTTCGGGATGTCATTTTGATATATCAAGAATTCTCCGTGCCTCAGAAAGCACGCTAATCCGTTGGTTCGGGATGCCATTTTGACATATCAAGAATTTTCCGTGCCTCAGAAAGCACGCTAATCCGTTGATTCGGGATGTTATTTTGACATATCGAGAATCCTCCGTGCCTCAGAATGCACGCTAATCCGTTGGTTCAAGATGTCATTTTTACATATCAAGAATCTTCCGTGCCTCAGAAAGCACGCTAATCCGTTGGTTCGAGAAGTAATTTTGACATATCGCCAATTCTCCGTGCCTCAGAAAGCACGCTAATCCGTTGGTTCGGGATGTCATTTTGAGATATCAAGAATTCTCCGTGTCTCAGAAAGCACGCTAATCCGTTGGTTCGGGATGTCATTTTGACATATCAAGAATTCTCCGTGCCTCAGACAGCACGCTAATCCGTTGGTTTGGGATGTAATTTTGACATAACGAGAATCCTCCGTGCCGCAGAAAGAACGCTAATCCGTTGGTTCGGGATGTCATTTTGATATATCAAGAATTCTCCGTGCCTCAGAAAGAACGCTAATCCGTTGTAACGGGATGCCATTTTGACATATCAAGAATTCTCCGTGCCTCAGACAGCACGCTAATCTGTTGGTTTGGGATGTCATTTTGACATATCGAGAATCCTCCGTGCCTCAGAAAGCACGCTAATCCGTTGGTTCGGGATGCCATTTTGACATATCAAGAATTTTCCGTGCCCCAGAAAGCACGCTAATCCGTTGATTCGGGATGTTATTTTGACATATCGAGAATCCTCCGTGCCTCAGAAAGCACGCTAATCCGTTGGTTCGAGAAGTAATTTTGACATATCGCCAATTCTCCGTGCCTCAGAAAGCACGCTAATCCGTTGGTTCGGGATGTCATTTTGAGATATCAAGAATTCTCCGTGTCTCAGAAAGCACGCTAATCCGTTGGTTCGGGATGTCATTTTGACATATCAAGAATTCTCCGTGCCTCAGACAGCACGCTAATCCGTTGGTTTGGGATGTAATTTTGACATAACGAGAATCCTCCGTGCCTCAGAAAGCACGCTAATCCGTTGGTTCGGGATGCCATTTTGACATATCAAGAATTCTCCGTGCCTCAGACAGCACGCTAATCTGTTGGTTTGGGATGTCATTTTGACATATCGAGAATCCTCCGTGCCTCAGAAAGCACGCTAATCCGTCGATTCAGGATGTTATTTTGACATATCGCGAAGCCTCCGTGCCTCAGAAAGCACGCTAATCCGTTGGTTCGGGATGTCAAATTGACATATCGAGAATCCTCCGTGCCTCAGAAAGCACGCTAATCCATTGATTCAGGATGTTATTTTGACAAATCGAGAATCCTCCGTGCCTCAGAATGTACGCTAATCCGTTGGTTCGGGATGTCATTTGTAGATCTTGGACAGTCGATATGATTGTCAGAAGGCAGACAATCTGGCTCCAGTCTCGCTAGGGGGTAATGAGTTACCTAGTTACTGAATTGTGAAGTTAGATAGGCAATCGCTCCAGGTAAAATACTGGTCCATAGCTGAATTCAGTCAAACTGCAAGCCAACCCCAACATAGTTGGGAATAGGCTAAGGAGATTGATGTAAGATATCAATTATTATATCACAATGTTATAAGAGGCTGCCTGCCGAGATAACGTCATTCGACATTATAGCCGACCACAATACTCGTAGAAGCCTCCACGTCACCAACAATACATCACGAAGTTCCTCCACTGACACAACAAATTGCTCAAGCGATCGCTTCCGTCACACTAACCATTATACACGACATATCGTAGCACTCGGCTACGCCGTGCTGCATCGGAGATCCTTCACCCCGTACATGCACACATTGTATCGAACACGAGCTAAGCACGGCACATAAAAACAGCGCATTGGAACAAGTCCAAGCCGTAAATAGTAATAACAGTGGCCGGTGCATGACGTATAAAATACTCTAAAATATACGACCGCAGTTACTACTCATATAATTACTACGGAATTTATTTGGGCGAAATATCTAGAGAGTAGTACGGACTGTATGTTTGAAACTGTGCGAATATGTCGTAGTAATGTATGTGATAAATCTAGTTGTCCTATATGTGTGTGTTGTGTATACGTTGTCCTCCCATATTTAAGTAATGCTATAACATGGAAATATTGTAAAAACAAACCATATTTTAAAAGAGTAACCATGGAGTTTCTTGTCGGTTCTTCTCCATAGGAAACGACCAACCCGAACCGTGCGCCTTTTGTCGACGTTTTATAAGTGTAGTGCTATTTTTGGGTGCATCGTCCTCACATATATGAATTTACTAATGTATGTACATAAGTAAACATTGTAAAACATATTTTTTTTAAAAAGAGTAAGTATGGAGTTTCTTGTGCGTTCTTTTCCATAACAAGCTACTTTCCGAATGCACGGTAGAGTCAATTTTTATTACTTGTACATTTTTAATTTAGATTTAATTTTTGACGTTCAAAAGTGCCGCTTATTGGCCTAGTTGAAATAAATATATTTGACTTTGACTTTGCCCATGTAGGCCTATGTAAAATAAAAATAAAAATGATTTTAATTTGGATTTTTTTTTATTTATAGCCCCACGTTGATACCAAAGATTGGAAGGCTAAAGAAAAGACTCGTCTTCAAATTCCTAATTCAGAAATCGGGCGTCACAATAATCTATTGTTACATAGAACATCGTATGTAATTGCTCGTCTTAATCACCGCTCGCAATGCCTCAGGTTATAATGGGCTATTCTCGGACCCGTCTGCCGGAGTAACGGATATTCCCAATCACTGTCCTCTTGGAAGGACAATCGTGTCTCACTGCACACACACACACAAACACATACACACACACACACACTCTACAACTACTACCCACTTATATATCATAAACCGTGACAAAGCGTGTAGTGTATCAATGTTATCATGTTTCAAAGGCACATGTTGCGTCATAATCATGCAAACTATTAATCAGTTCAATATAAACGACAATAAATAAAAAAATATAGATTTACAGGATAACTATGTCTTTTGCACACTTTATACACACATTGTTAAGGGTTCACCATCGATCGGTGGTTGCCTTAGTAAGACGTATGAATACCTAATTAATATTGATGTTCTTCAAAAGTGTCCCAGGACCAGAAGCCAAGTGATCTTCTGTTATCGAAATCGTGGCGACAGCGATTGTCAAAAAGGCAAAATTGTATGGGATTGACAAGCGATATCGAAAAGTCACGTGATCAATCCCTTACATTTTGACTATCGCCTTCGCTGACATCGAATGCCACTTGTCTTGGGCATCTAGGCCCTAGGGTAGTCCTGATCTATGAACTAAAACAAAAGAAAACAGATAGGTTCTGCTTACCCCCATGGGCAAAAAGATGTGAGTTTATGTTCATAAGTATATACCATCGGTAATTCGTTCACAAAGTAACCTAACCTTACTACTATTTTCATAGTTCACTAAACTATTCCGTGTTGTACCTCGCTTCCGTTTATTGTAAAGCATATCGTATGTGTAGTTACAAAAAGGTGGTCAGTCCGACATGCCACATGTATGTCACAGAGCCTTCCTTTGACGCGGACACTTTGACAACGTCGCGGGTCACATGCCGTAGTAACGATACTCTTTTGTAATTATTTGAAGCGCTTAATATTTTTTATTTATTATTGATGGGTTCGCGTTTGATCACTATCTCACTTGATGGTAAGTGACAGTGGAGCACGCCTGCTTACAAGCAACCTTTTTACTTGAAGACCCTAGGGTCTAAATGGTACCAGCCTCATGGATTGATTTTCAATGTTAAGTAATGCTTGCCAAGGTCTATCCGTAGATGGGCGACCATCCTTATTATACCGCACTCCTCCATGCTTTGTCAAGCACATTAGGCCTTTGATCCTGCCTGTTATTTGTAGATTTTTGACAGTCATAACGGTAGTCAAAAGTCAGAAAATCTAACAGCAGTCTCGTCTAGGGCCATAGTGTTACTCAAGTTCTGGGTTGTGGCGGAAGATAGGCAGCCGCTCCATGTAAAATACTCAACTGCATCTGGTTAGATTGAAGCCGACCCGAACATGTTTTGGAAAAGGCAGAAAGATTGTTGGAACGAAGATTAGTGTTTGCATACTATAGTTATTTACTGATCAATTTGATCGCAAACAATTTCATAAGTCGATAGCGAGCTGAGCTTGAGTTCTCGGAAACTTAGACAAGTTCTACTGAGTTGGGTTTCTACGAAACATTTCAATTAGGTGCTGGAATAAATACATTTGATATTTATTTACTTTCTTATTTTACAAACTTATTCATGTGTTTTTATTAATATAAATATCTCGGTTTTATTTAGATAGGTGTGTGATGTAATATATCATTTATTGAGTCATTAATTAGAGAAATATAAATTGGTGACATAAATAAAATTACAGACACTTTACTTCGACGAATTAAATTGATTTTAATAATGAAAATCACGTGAAGCTTTCAACCAGTAGGTACCTACCGCGTATCTACAATAACTTCTCAGCTACCCTTATCAATCAGAACATGAATGATTGATAAGGATTAGGTACCACTACTTACACATATAACAATAGCCCGTAAACATGCGGTTTGTTTCAGTAAAAGCCACGTGTACAGACGATTACAATGAAACATAAGTTTGTACTCTTGAATTACATGAATTACAAATTACTAGCTTCTCCCGTGGATTTGCTTCCGTAGCTTAACCCACAAAAGCCGTGCATTTTAGATTAAAATTGCAAATTTCAGCAGAAAAGTTATTTTTGCCTATACAATATGGGTGCGAGTCTCAAATAAAAAAAATATACACGTTGACAGGTTAACGAAGATATTTAATATTCGGCTACAAGATAAGACATAACAACATAGTAGGTATGTATGTACGTACATTTGTAGTGTTGGCTCCACGACACCCCCGGTTCACCGAAGTCAGCTATTTGCGCGACATATTTATAGCACGCTCTCAACGAATGCGTGTTCGGTTGCAGCCATTGTGCTTAATGCACATATTGGAGCAGGTCGAGAGCACGCGATAAGCGAACAATGAGCGCACTCACGTCACATGTATTGCGGACAAAATCTACGGATAACATTACTGCAGGCCTTTGTTATTTGTCTTTGTATAAATCGATATAAGTCCTTAAAATAAACACCACAGGATCGGTTTTTAGGCATAATTCCACCCCGGATCTTCGTACTGTGTGAGTTTACGTCCACTCAATATCACTTGAATAAACTAATATGTATTTAAATATAGCAGTACCAAACTGTAACTGTTCCACTCAAAGTATCATAGAGAGAAGGCACGAGCATTAATCACCCCGCTTGCTCAAGGTGGGTTCAGTTTTTAAACTGACTACTAAAGTCTAGGTTTCCTCGCGATGATTTCCTGCATCGATGTCAACATTCTTTTAAAGCTATAGACCTTAAAATTCAACAATTGTAATTTCTGTGACGTTCAATAAAGAGTATCTACCTATTTCTTATCTTTTCAAGAAATCTGTAGCCGTGCATTACCTACTCATTGAGATTCTTTGTTTCCCCTCTCAAGATAGATGCGCGACTGCAGCCGCACAACTCGGTAGCTCGGCAGCTCAGCAGCTTACCGCGACGAAGAGTAATGCTCGGCGCGATAGTCTCAGCCGAAGAGCATCGAGCAGGCGCTAAGTACCACCGCGGGAGCACAGTTGAGCGACGAATCGTACGCGATGTGCCGTGTGGGAGCATTTATTTACCATTAGTAGTTGTTGTTTTGGAGATTTCAACCTGATTCTGCATTTTTCCAACTATTTCGGAGTCGACTTCCAGTTTAATCGGATAAAGCTGAGTACCAGTATTTTATATTACAGAGAGCCTATCTGACTTCCACTAACTGCGTAACTGAGTATTACAAATATCTTTATTTGTTGAACATAGGTAGGTTAGGTACAGATGTTCTTATTATTAAAAAACTACTAAATAAATGACAAGCTAAAATCTGTGTAGGGCAGGTGTTGTGCGAATGTGCGTGTCTGTTGGTCCGCAACTCAACGCAACCCACAACAATCGTAAAGCGAGCCATAAACGCAGCGACTGAACAACTGCGCGTCTCTGGGGTTGCGCAGTGAATGCCAAGATTTAATGCAACCTATTTGAGGGTTCTTCCGTGTATCTTACAAAACTGCAGGTGCTACCTACCATCATCACTAAAAGAATTGGGTAACTTTCACTGCATCTAACGTCAAAGATGTTACTAAACTTTCATTTTTAGGGTTCCGTACCCAAAGGATAAAAACGGGACCATATTACTAAGACTCCGCGATCCGTCTATCTGTCTGTCTGTCACCAGGCTGTATCTCAGGAACCGTGATAGCTAGACAGTTGAAATTTTCACAGATTATGTATTTCTGTTGCCGCTATAACAACAAAAATACTAAAAACAGATATCTATCCCATACAACAAAAGTTTTTTTTTTTGCGGTAATGGTACGGAACCCATCGTGCTCGAGTCCGACTCGCACTTGGCCGGTCTTTTTATTAAAGTCGTATCTAATGAATGTTTATTACCTTTCTGTGCACAGGCAATAATAACATACAATTTCACTACTAACCAGACTCAGGTATGACAGGAAAGTATTACGTAGACATTAGTCGGGGCAATGAAAATATTATTGGCTCTCGTGTCCTTTGTGAAACTTGTCATCTATTTCTATTGTTCAATAAAAACATTATCTTGTCGACCTCCTCTTGTGCCCTGCACGACCGCTGTTACCTCGTACATCGACATAACTCATACCTTCACGCTAATGTAACAGACCTATCTACCTTCCAAATCGAACTAGTAATTGAATCTCTAAAAAAATGGATCCAACATAAATCACCTAGAAAACCTTCAGACGAACGGTTGCAATTATTTTTTGATCAGGTGACTTTAAACCCCTAAACCGTCCGACAATGACCCGATAGGCCCCAACGACCCATACAGTAATTAATCATTCGCCAGTAATGCAATAAAAAACTCATTTCAACCCTAAACTGCAAGGGTTTAATTCGGAACAGATGGGAGTAAGGAAGGCCGCGGCCGCAATCCCGGGCGATCCCGTGGCGCGGGATTACCACGGGACTCGGGGCACGTTATTTATGGATCCTTGTAGCAAGCATCGACAATATTGTACTACCAGGGAGCGCTTAGACGTAAATTATTATAAGCGCCGACAACAAACTCTCTGACGGCTGGATATCATAATTTCCCTCTAAGAAACGCTTGATGTTACAATCCTGGAGCAGATTTCTCGATAAATTAAAATCGTTATCATTTTAACCAAAGGACTTTCTCAATCAGATTTTTAAGTGTTTTTCGTAAAACAATCTATTACTGTTGTTGGAATATAAATTTGTCAAATAACGGAGTTGCCACGAAAACTTACATTGAGCAATTTGGTCTCAACCTAAAACCAATTAAGGGTACATATTGATGAGACCCGTATTGTAACTCACGGTACATTTTCACGTTCTGAACCGAGACATATATGTTGTGTAACAAAACGAGCACTAACTCGAGAGTTAATGAAACATAACTAAAATACGGCGAGAACCTGACGAAGCAACATAGTAGAGGGCAGCGGGGAGCCCCTCCTTACCCCCGGAGGGAAGGGGTTGGAGGGATGAAAGTGGAAAATCACTGGAAATGCATCTGTACCCGGTGCAATAGAGATTTTTCCCTGCAAATACAGCAGATTATAGCCGCCGAGATACCGTATATAAAAGACACTCGAAAGAAATTTCCTTGACGCTCGAAACGGACTTAAACATTGATACAGCCAATCAATTTCAGACCCTATTGCCATAAATATTAGGTGTATGCTCGCGAGGAGAGATGTGAAGGAAAGTATGAAAACAAAGCTTAGATCGGGCTGGAGGGCACTTAAACGCTCCAAGTTCGGGAGTGAATTATTCGCGACGGCAAATGCTTTGTTCGCTTAATGCCGCGGCCCAGCTCACACCTACTGCACTCTATAATACACATAACTGCTGCACCGTGCACCGGATAACGAGACCAAATATCACAGACGTGGCAGATTACATGTATACGAATTTGACGATAGAGTTATTTGTTTGTTTCAGCATCACCAACACAGGCGTATATTATTGGCACTTATTTTCCTTCTTTATATTTTTGTAATCTGTGTCCATTTACTGCCTTGCAAGTGCTACTGGTGACCATGAGGTCCTGGGTTCGATGCCTAATGAGACGTACAAAACGCTCGTGACAATTGAGGGGTTAATTGTCAGGCATTTTTCAGTCTAGTTAAGTGGGGATTTGTATTCTATTGATGCCATAAGACTCGCCCAATTAAAGATTGCACTGATCTAGATACACCTGTACCCAATACTTTGGAGAATACAAGCGTGAATTAATTTTATTTTTTCATATTATTCGGTGAGTTCAGAGTAGTCGATCGACTTCTAGCGAGAACGGTCGCGTCGCGTACGCTCTTGCACAAGTCTGCGCTCGTGCACAAGTGCTGACGCTGCAGCCTAATTCCGCCGCGTATTGCCCTCGCGGGCGGTGCAATGACCTACTGTCGTAAGTGAATCATGCATAATTATGAGAATTTGCGGTAAGTTATAGTTTTTATAATTATAACTTGTAATCAATTATGGGTTCGCCGGGTAAAATAGTACTCAAAACTGAACTCGAACAACAGTTGTACACCCGGTACAAAGAGGAAGCAAAAGAGCGCCAAGAACTGCAGCAACTAGTAGAAGTGCTCAGTAGCCAGGTAGAAGCCTTGCAACACCAGCTGAAACTTATCCAGGAACAAAAGAATGTTACTCCCGAGAAGGAACATCCGACGAATGAAAGGCCTCAGTCAACAGTCGAATATAAGACTGATGAAGAGGACCTTGCCAGAGAAACAGAATGGGTACGACAAAAAAGTAGAAAGAAAAGAAAGCTAAATACGTCACTGTCTCCAGTATCACAAGGAGCAAGCCCCATTGAATCTCAGGCTGTTAAAAAGGCTGAGCAACCGAAAATAAAAAACAGCCCCCACCTCCCCCAGTCATAGTAGAAAATATCAGAAACTACCAAAAGTTTTATGATCTCCTCTTGACTTGCTCAAATAAAGATTCCTTCATGGTCAAAATGATGAACGGAGATACTGTCAAAGTAAACGCCAGGGATGAAGACTCCTACAGAGCGATTACTAAACTCTTGTTACAGAATAATTGTCTCTGGCACTCTTATGAGAACAAGCAAGATAGACCAATTAGGGTTATAGCCAAAAATTTACACTCAACATGTTTGCCAAGCAGAATAGTTGAAGAACTAACTGCTAACGGCTTTAAAATCCAGGAAGCGGTAAACAAATTAAGTTGGAGGACTAAGGAACCTCTAAACATGTTTATGCTTGCCTTTCAAAAAGAGGAAGACATAAATAATATATATGGTATTAAGACCATATTAGGTTGTAAAGTAGAAGTGCAGCCTTTAAAAACATCCAAGCTTATCCCACAGTGTAAGAGATGCCAAGCATATGGCCATACACAGAAATATTGCTCCAAGGAACCTAGATGTGTAAAGTGCACTGGTAAACACCTTACTAAAGATTGCACAAAATCGATAGCAGACAAACCCAAATGTGTTCACTGTGGTGAGCCACACCCAGCCAACTACAGAGGATGTATGGTAGCCAAAGAACTGCAACAGCTAAAAAACAAAGCCTTAAAGAAAAAGGTTACTACACCTGTCACTCAGGCTCCTAGTGCTAAGAAGAATCTCAAAGAGTATCAAAGGGTATCAAATAATGTGTCTTATGCGCAAGCAACGAAACCTCGTGAATCACAACCAACAGTACACGGTCCACAACCCTCCAAGTCAATAGACGCCGATACAAATGAAAATATAAACAAAATTTTAAATATTTTAACCTCATTTGAATTAAGGTTGAAAAATCTAGAAAGTAGTGCTACACAGCTACACCATATAACTCAAAAATGAAGAACACTCTTAAAATAATGGCGTGGAATGCAAATGGACTCCTAAAGCATCAAAACGAGCTAGAGGTGGTCCTTGCAACAGAAGAAATTGATGTGTGCCTCATATCGGAGTCTCATTTCACAAGAGAATCGTATATTCACCTTAACGGGTATAAAATCTATCATGCACTGCACCCTGTGAATAATGCGAGAGGAGGAAGTACCCTTATAATAAGAGAAAACATCTACCATTACCTCGAATTTAAATATGAAGAAGAGTTCATACAAACTGTAGCCGTTAGGGTCAAAACTAAACTTCATCACATTACAGTAGCAGCTATATACTGCCCACCAAAGCATGCTCTGAAAATAGAGCAGTAAAGAAACCTACTAAAACTTCTTGGCAACACGTTTATATTGGGAGGTGACTTCAATGCAAATAACATACGTTGGGGATCTAGGCTAACCAACACTAAAGGAAAGGATTTGCTTAGTGCTATGCGAGAAATCAAGTGCAATGCAAAATCAACAGGAAAACCTACTTACTGGCCTACTGATGCTCAAAGAATTCCAGATCTGATTGACTTTTTCATTTATAAGAATCTGTCAGCTACATATCTTCACATAGAGGAGGGATTTGATATGAACTCTGATCATTCCCCCATTATCTTAACCTTAAGTGAGACCATAATTCAGAAAGAAAGCAATGCAATTTTAGTTAATAAGAACACGGATTGGGATAGCTTCAAACTCGACCTAGACAACATCATTGACCTTAAAGTACCACTCAAAAACATTCAGCAGTTGGATGAAGAAATAACAAAATTTGTGACAAACATTCAAAGCTGTGCTTGGGGAAATACACCTCTTTTGAAAAGAAAAGTCGCAAGTCATAGATATCCGTTAGAAATAAGAAACCTCATAGCCATAAAGAGAGCTCAGAGACAAAAGTGGCAACAATCAAGATATCCACTTGACAAAACAATGCTGAATAGGCTTACAAGAAGATTAAGCAAAGCAATACAGAACTATCATGATGATGCAACAAAAGATTGCCTTAGCAAATTAACAAGTAGTGGAAAATCAAAACACTCACTATGGAAAACATATAAACGTTTAAATAAACCCATCGTCCATGCTTCACCCATTAAAAAATTAGATGGCAAATGGGCCATGAGTAATGAACAGAAAGCAAATATATTTGCAGAACATTTAGAACAAACTTTTCAAACCAGCGGTGAGGAAAGCTCTGAAAACATAACACTGGATGTCACTCACCATGACGACCTCAATATAAAACTGGTTACGCCAAAAGAGGTAAAAAATATGATAAAAAACTTAGCCAAAAAGAAATCGCCTGGATACGACCTTATCACTGGTGAACTCCTTCAAAATCTGCCACGAAAAGCCATAGTAAAACTTACAACCCTTATAAATGCAACATTCAGGTTGAAACACGTGCCTGATATCTGGAAAGTTGCTGAAGTCATAATGATCCCCAAACCTGGAAAACCACCCCAGGAGGTAACATCATACAGACCTATATCACTTTTACCAATCATTTCAAAACTATTTGAAAAACTACTCGTAAGACGCTTAAAACCTATAATAGAAGACAGAAAACTGATTCCAAATTACCAATTCGGCTTCAGAGAAAAACACTCCACGATAGACCAAGTACATAGAATTACCAACATTATAGAAAAAACTCTAGAAGAAAAAAAAGTCTGTTCTACAGTATTTCTAGATGTAGCACAGGCATTTGATAAGGTTTGGCATAAGGGTCTTATTTATAAGGTAAGGAAAATGCTGCCAAATCAATTTGCAGACATTTTGGAATCCTACCTAACAGAGAGGACGTTTAGAGTCAGACATGAAGATGCTTATTCCGATCTCAAGCAAATAAAAGCTGGTGTACCACAAGGAAGTGTTCTTGGCCCAATCTTGTACCTATTGTACACCTGTGATATCCCAGAAATGGAAAACAACTTCATTGCAACCTTCGCTGATGACACAGCCATCATGGCTATAGGTGTCACTCACAAAGAAGCTGTAAATAAAGTACAAATTGCTGTCAACTCCATCACCAACTGGACAAAAAAATGGCGAATTAAGTTAAATGAGTCCAAATCGACTCATATAGACTTCACAAACCGAAGACCTAATTATACACCGGTATACATTAACGGTTGCGTAATACCTTACGAAAATACAGCCAAATACCTAGGTATGACGCTTGACGCAAAACTTCGCTGGAAGGCTCATGTCAAAAAGAAACGCCTGGAGTTAGACCTACGCTACAGGAATATGTACTGGCTACTTGGCAGACATTCATCATTGTCAGTATACAACAAAGTACTTCTGTACAAACAAGTACTTATGCCTATATGGGCATACGGTATACAGCTTTGGGGCTGTACAAAACGTACCAATATTGAAATAATTCAAAGATTTCAAAATAAGGTACTTCGGAGTATAGTAAACGCTCCCTGGTACATTAGAAACGAGGACATCCACCGGGACTTAGGAGTGGACCTTGTCGCTAAAGTCATAAAAACATACGCCGAAGCTCATGAACAAAGACTTCATAAACATGTGAATGTCGAGGCTATTCAGCTCCTTGACACCACGGACATAGTAAGGAGACTGAAAAGGACTAAGCCTTTTGAATTAGTTTAGTGATTGTTACGGAGTGCAGTGAGTGCTACCTTTTAAAAACACAAGAACTAAGTGTCTTTCCCTCATAATAGAGACAATAAGAAAAGTGCCAATGGACACATTCTTTAGTACCTATACATTTACTAGGAAATTAAGTTAAATTTAAATTACTTATTAGCCTCAAGGCTAGATTGTAATTGTTATGAGGTAACCATTCGGTTACAACATAATGAAAAAAAAAAAAAAAAAAAAATTCGGTGAGTGGAGACTATTCAGATATTGCGAGACTGACACTGGACCTAAAACAGGCTTTTTAATTACTTATTTAATCATTATGTTCATATACAAACAGTTCATGGATCAATACACGCAACGTTACCAAGCTTTACTAAATGTCAGCAAATCATATTAATGTACTCGTAACTCGCTGACAGCTCGGCCTGCAGCAATGACGGCATGAAACATGAATTCTGTACAAATTGTTCAATGCACACAGCGTGTTTTGTGTCTAGCAGTAATAACATAGAACCAACGTGTTTAGTGTTTCACGTCGCACCTGTGAAACAAAGCAATTGATATTTCGTGTGTTTCATAAAATACCCAGCATCAGTTTTACCATGACCTTCAATAATTATTATCACATTCGGT
This sequence comes from Anorthoa munda, assembly GCA_945859665.1. Taxonomy (NCBI): domain Eukaryota; kingdom Metazoa; phylum Arthropoda; class Insecta; order Lepidoptera; family Noctuidae; genus Anorthoa; species Anorthoa munda. The sequence continues at coordinate 1,217,535 of OX243918.1, forward strand.
TTAACAAGTCGATTCAAAATTAATAACGTCTATGATATTCGCTTTTCATCGCGTGGTATCCAACAACAGTAAGGTTAGACTAGTGAAGACTCTAAGTTGTCTATGATATTTGTTACAAGAGTAGTCCAGAGCTTCTCGACGTTATTAAACCGCTCTAAAATTCTTGGACTAATTTATTTGTTAAAATTAGTCAATCGCAACTCTGCTTTATAAAATAAAGTCTAGGGTAACATTTTTTGTATCGTCTAAGGTTTACCTCTAATATATCTCTCTTGTCTACTGCCACAGTCCTGAAAAACCTTCTTTTTATTTCTTAAACCTTTATCAAGTATTGAAAAATATAACTAATACACAAATTATTTGGACAATTTAAAAAAAATAACAACTAAGTACAAAAACCAGATAATAAAACTCGCATTAAAGAAAGAACTTCGAACCACCCAAAAATAAAGTCTGAAGTGAAAAGCTTCCTCAATACGAAACAATTACTTAAAATCGACATGCAGAAGACTCCCCCATTCCGTCTGCGTCCAATCAGACGCAGGTCTCCGGACAGATCCTCCACAACAATTATAAAACAATTAATTTCTTAAAAACCTCCGGTACAAACGTAATCCGCTTTTTTAAGACGATTCCACAACGAGGAACAAAGGTACGGCCGCGAATCAATTAATTCTTTGATTACCCGAGTTTTTCCAATCTTTCGTCCTCCCCGTCTTCCTCCCGCGCCGACGCCGCTGCCTTGCCTCAACCCCGCTGATCCCCTGTTTTACATCACAATGAACATTTTAATCGGCCCATTAAAACGAATGGGAGTGCCTACTGGGGATGGTATCTCAACAAAAAGTGGCGCTGGCCGTAACCGATAGTTACCTGGTTACGATCCCTATCCTCCTGATCGGTGGCTTCTGTGGTGCTATCAGTTATCAGGGCGGAGGACGCGGGTTAACGACTTTCTTGTAGTACCTCGTCTACGGGCTCTGACCGCTTGATTGCAATCATGTTCAGAGACTAATTGGCAACGTAAAGGCGGTACCTACCGAATGTTACTTACTTATATGTATCAAAAAGGTAGAGGGGACCAGGAGACTCCATTTATCCGTTTGGTTGAACCCGCGTTGACCCCGACGTGAAGCCTTTTGTTTTATTCCTATACGCCGATAACTCCTTGTTACTTAATGTCTAGCCTCACGACAGATATGTCGTATACTTATTTTCGTTTTGTGGCACTTTAGTTTATAAGCAAAACGAAAATAAGTTCTGTTCAGGAGCGCTAATTCAAAATTTTCATTTTTTCACTCTTACTTTTAATGCTTTTGTGTCATATAACCTTCGATGCGTATTTTAATTGCCTACCTCTTGTCTATTTTATCTTTGTGGTAACTATAACCTAAAGAAGACCAGCAGCACACAAGTCCCTTTAGCATATAAAATATTTCTCACAAGTACATTCATATTTTGAATAAAAGGCCACAAGAGGAAAAAATAAATGTGTTTTATTTAAATTTTTCATCACAACTTTGTTGAATAAGAACAATCTTATAACAAAAAAAAGAACATAAAAATACCTTCCCTTTGCACATTGCCATTTTATTCAATAAATCATAAACTTAACTTTTTATAACCAAAAATGTGTTTTTAAATGCTTCTAAAACCACAACAGGCAAAAATTCACACTAAATTATAGTTAACACAATATGGTTATGAAGCAACAAACTAAAAAAAAAAACTAACAAGAGATCAACAATTTCACTTAAGATATAATGTTTTTTTTATAGGTGTTTGCTTAGTAATTAGTAAATAACCGTTTAAAATATTACTACGCTTGTATTATCAGTCTGCGTCGAATGCAACTATGTATTATGTTTAAAGATTAGAATAAAAATACCACTTTGGCTGAAGTAAGCTATTACAACCTCATGATCTACTTTTCATTGAGACATCACCCCGCCGATTCCAGTATTGCTATCGATCTGTGTCTACTATGAATTCATGTTCATTGTCAGGATAGCCTAGGATGAGTGCGTTGCACAGAAATGTTATTCAATTTCTGCAATGTGACGTCACAGCTTGCATTCCAGCAATTGTGAAGATAAGATATTTTCAGTTAGCTCATGTAGAAGTCGAGCATTTTCAGCAAAGTTCTTTGCTAACCGTCGATAGTAGGAGCACAAAACCGAGAAATTCCTTGACTTGCAGGTTGTCTCCGGGTACCCCTAATCCTACGGGATGACAATGATCTGATCCGGATCCATTTTAATACCTTCTTAGGAAACCACACGTCCTAAAAAGTTGACTTGCCACCTGAACAACGCATATTCATGAACATCGTATCTTCGACAGAACTTGTTCCAGATTGCGGATCTTCAAAGGTGCGTCCCACGACGATAACACCGTCCAAGTAGACTAGGCAGGCGTCCCCAATTAGTCCAGTAAATACCCGCTCCATCAATCTCTCAAAGGTGGCAGGAGCATTACACAATCCAAATGGCATAGCGTTGAATTGCCACAATGCTTTCCCTGTAGAGAATGCTGTCTTATCCTTATCTCGAGGGTCTCGACCTACCAGTAGCCACTTTTTAGATCTAAGGTTGAAAATCACTTCATTCCCGTTAACGTATCCAGTGTGTAGTCTTACCTATGCGTTGCGCGTATCTTGGGCAATGAAAAACTGTCTTTGATGGGCGATGGTTTACACAGAATCGCATGCTGCCAGCTTTCTTCTTTACCAACACTACCGGTTAACACCATGGACCGGACGAAAGCTTAATCACGCCGTCCTTTACATGTCTTGGTGTCTGGCAAACTGGTACCTCATTTCCTGTATTAATTATGTATTGAACTAACGCAGTCTTAACTATGTCAGCATAATTTGTCAAGTAAAATAATAAGAAAATACTTAAGTAGTTCAAATAATAATAAAGTGAGTAGCCCAATGGCGTTGTATTCAGGGCCCTTACAAACCTCGTTCATTTAAATTGTAAAAGTTGTAGAAATTAAAAAAAAAATATTAATATAGTTACTAAAAATATAGATAGTAGATACAATAGTAAATGTGTAATTCTATATTACAACATAAAATATGAATTATACGTCATAAAGCAAAGCTTTCCTTTATTAAATAGCAATCCCAAATTGTATCAAAGCCAGTTTTGTCTAAAATAAAATATCACAAGCACAAACATTTTTTGAGCAAAACAGACGTATCACAGGAAAAACAATAATAACATTGTAGGCATTTTTTTATTGCTAAACGGACACTATCCAAAACATGGTACCTTTGTATTGAAAACAATTGTGTACTTCCTTGTTTTTTTATGCGATACGGACACATTCCCAAATATGGCCCTGTTACCCAAAAAAATCATTCACAACATAGGTAACTTTTCGTGTTGTGGCCGTTTATCACAAAAATGGCATGCGCTTGCGCTGAATGTCAGGTCGCAACTCAAAAGATGGTCGCTTTGCTCGGAACTTAACCATCGATTCGTGAAAATGCCAAAAGGGCGCATGCATAAATTTGTGATAAAGAGGCTGGTTTTTACAGGTGTCTTCGATTTTGGCCACATTTTTTAATTAAAAGCGATTTTGAAAAATTTGGATTTGTGGCACTTTAGTTTATAATAAGCAGCGATATTATTCGGGCTCAAAGTCATGTGAAAAAGCCATCCAATTGTTCGCATGTAGGTAATTGTTGTATATTAAATGTCAATATGAGGGTGGTTGCATCCACTCCTATATAACTTGTGTCGCTTGCCAAATAAACTCAGTGTACTACCAGCTATCATTTGTTTCATTTACCTTACCTTCGCATACACATCATTGGTGACGAGGACTTACCCGCAAAATAAAAATAAAAATACGTTAAAAAAAGCCACATTTTGGAATTTTAACGAGTTTAGACCATAATATCCATACATGGCAAAACTATAAACAACGCATTACACAATGGTTCATTGCGAACGACGTGGACAGTGTACAGGATCCCAAGGGAGTGAAAAGACGGGCAATATTGCTGAGTGCACTCACTGACAGCACGTATAAACTGGCGGCCGACTTGGCGTTACCGAAGGAGCTGACGCAGACGCCATACGAAGACATTCTCACACTTCTCGACAGTCATTTCACACCAAAGAAATGCGGGTTTGGTGACCGGTATAATTTCTATGCTGCTACTCAAGGTCCAGAAGAAACATTCTCACATTGGGCTGCGAGGTTACGTGGCCTCACTACACATTGCGGATTTCTGAATGTAGAAGAGGCGCTGCGTGATCGGTTCGTGATGGGTATGCTGCCGGGACCGGAGAAGGACAAGCTTTTCGCGCGTGACCTTAAGGAGTTTACATTGGCAAAAGCGGTGGATTTGGCGGAGAGCGTGCACAGTGCACGGAAGGGAGCAGCAGCGTCATCATCGGCGTCGGCGCAGACGCCACCGTCGAGCGAAGCGCTGTTCAAGATCGCCACCACAAACGAACCCAGTGCTAACAAAGAAAAGTGTTCCGTATGCGGTTACAAAAATCATAAAACGTCTCAGTGTCGGTTTGCTAACTATACATGCAAAAAGTGTAACGTAAAAGGCCATCTACGAAAAATGTGCAAAAAAATCAATTTCGTAGGAACTGGCGGGTCGAGCGACAGTGATGATGACGGTCATTCGAAAAAAATATGTTCACGTAGCGGCGAACCTATGACTACAGTAGTTTCGATACAAAATATAAAGCTTAAGTTCGAAGTCGACACCGGGTCGGCAGTCACAGCGATTTCCGAGAAAGTGTGCAAAAGATATTTTGAATCGTTTCCGTTATTATCATCGTCGGACCGATTATTTACGTATACAGGTCAAATTATCAACTGTCTAGGAATAGTGCAATTACCTATTACCTACTTATAAAGAGAAAACACACGTAGTTAATGTTCGAGTGATACGTGATGGTGGACCCCGTCATTTTAGGTAGAGATTTTATTAGTTTGTTTAAATTACAAATGTTGCAAATAAAATATTGTCAGTCAAACAATTTAGCCGATCAGTTAAAACAAAAATATCCATCGGTTTTCTCAGACGAGCTGGGTATATTTACAAGTATCGGGTAAAAGTACAATTAAAAGATGACGCGAAACCGGTTTTTTTCAAAGCTCGTCCAATAGCATTTGCACTTAAAGATAAGATAAACGACGAGCTCGATCGTTTGGTACGTATAGGTGTACTAAAACCGGTACAGTACTCGGATTACGCATCGCCTATTGTTCCTATATTAAAGCGAGATGGCTCAATTAGGTTGTGTGTAGATTATTCAGTAAGCGTAAACAAGCAGCTAGTTGTAGAACAGTACCCCTTACCAACGGCACAGGAACTTTTCACAAAATTACACGGGGGGACAGCATTTTAGCAAATTAGATTTGACGCAAGCTTATTCACAATTTGTCCTAGACGAGGCATCACAGAAGTTTACTTGCATTAATACCCACCGAGGTTTATTTGTATACACACGTTTGGTTTTTGGACTAGCTAGTGCCCCGGCTATTTTCCAACGCGCAATGGAGTGTTTATTATCAGGGTTGGACGGTGTTATGTGTATGCTTGACGACATTTGCATAACGGGACATACTAAGGAGCAACATTATGAGAGATTGTGTGCGGTGTTGCAAAGACTGCAGGACGCAGGTCTAACACTTCGTAAAGATAAGTGTGTGTTTTTTGAGAATCAAATAGAATATTTAGGCTATACCATAGATAAGAATGGGTTAAGTAAATCAAAACAAAAGGTCCAAGCAATTGTTGAGGCGATAGGCGTTGATAATCGGCGCAGTGCTGATAACAGCGCCGATTATCTTTCGCGCGCCAGCCTACCAGACTATGAGTCAACGCCGCTAAGAGGGGGGTGTGGCTACGAAACTGACGGTAGTTTAGTGCCGGTAGAAGATCGCGCGTCGTATGTTAATTTCGTTATCGATGGCAGTTTACCAGTTACGCGTAGCGAAATTCATAATGAAACTATTAAGGATGCAATATTGAAAAAAGTCTTATCATATATTGTTAAAGGGTGGCCTGAACGGTTATCAGATATGTAGTGTATGTAGATATCAATAGATCGCGCTACAAGCCGATAACAGTATTGTAAAGCTGCCTCGTGCGCACACGTCGCTCGGTTATAAATACCGGTCCGACCGAGTGGTGGGGCGATCAGTCGTTATCGGACTGTCGGCCTGTGCGATGGTGCGTTGGCGAGTCAACTATTAATATTGATAAATGTGCATATTTTACATTGGCGACGAGGAGAAAACCGTAGAGTGGAATAAAGTTGTTTTTCACTAAAAGGAACATGAAGACTTTGTTATAAAAAGAAAAAAAAAAAAAAACCTGTTTGATGACGGTGACAGTTAAAGTCAGTGGCGGTTCGTTTTTGAAGTGCATCAAATGTATACGATAAGTAGTGCACTTGCTGAGTAGTGCTGTGGAATTCAACCTCTTAAACACACTGTGCACACTGGTGACACACTACACCGTCGGCGTCGTATTGTTTTGGTCCCACCAAAACTGAATGCAGAAGAAGTAAGTCCTTCAGCTTCACGTCTTCATGGCAGGAACAATGTGGGACTAATTTAAGGAGTCGTCGAGTTTTCTGCGGCTATCCTCAGAATTTCGAATAATGAATAACCAGTCCGGAGCGGAGCAACAACCAAATAGCTGGACAGGTCAAGGAGAAGCGTGTGGATGTGCGGATCCATACACACGAATCTGTATGCCGATCTGGTGAGTCGTTTTCATTTTGTTATGGCTCAGGAGAAGTGTTTATTGTTCAAACTTCCGGTTTGGTATACAGTATGGGTCATGTCAGGTCATAATCCATATTGGCTATCACTGGTCAAGTTTTAGTGGTGTTGAAAAATATCACTGTTGGCCATTAGCTAGCTTTAGCTGATTATTTTTGTTTGGACGTTAGAGCGATATAGTAACAATGCCGTACTTTATTCAAGAAAAAATGATAATTCCAAATTAAATGATAAGTTTTGAGTTAATTGTGTTTGATCATTAAATTGGTTGTGGTTATACCTAGCACTATCACTAGGTAATTGAGACATATCTGGTACAAAGTCAGTACGTAATGAATTTATTATTGACGGTAATAGATTCAAAAATTTTTTCAGTAAGGATGAGATATCCCTTGTGAAGGACCGCACAACTATAATTTTATGTGACTGAGCGAATTAGTATTGTAGCTGCTTTAACCAGTACTGACCACTGGTCAAGTACATGTATTCAGAACATATCTTATGTCTCGGAACGATTTACAACAATCTCGATCGATCGATCAATCGATTTTCATCTTCAGATCTTAATTCACTTGCTTAGTTTCAAAGTAACATTATGATATTATTAGATCCCGCGATCGCTATCTTGTGAAATCTTTAAATAGAACGAATAAGTACGCTGACGAGGCATACAAAAGATGCTTCCAAGTAGTGCTCCTAACGAGTTAAACGTAGAAAACAGTGAGAAGAGTTCCTCCACCAAGCTGGAGAGTACATACCGTGGCTATTAGGTCGCACTGTACGCACTTGTCTGTAGTCTTACCTGCAATTCACTTGTGAGTTGTTCAGGGGGCGATGGGCAGCTGGTGATGTAGCCGGGACACGGGTCTCAAAGGAGACTATCGTTGTATTGGTTTTGTAATAACCTAGAAGTCGTAGACTCTATGTGAAGTGACACACATCGTGTTGGTCACTTGAGGTAATGACGATATGGGTGGCACGAGTTTCACTAGCTGCTGCGGCAGTCGTGCCATGAGCGTTGTATATTATCTAAGCTGATACGGGTTCTGATCACTACTAAGGCTTAGAGGAACCTTTCGCTATCGGTGATCGTTATACACTGAACGCTTTAAATAGGTACGCTTAAAACTTAGAAGTATACACACAATAGGTTTAGGAAGATGATACTGGGTCACGTACTCACGTTCCAGTCGATGTTGATTTCGATAAAAATGATTGATGAGCAAGCTGTAGAAGGTTGAGTAATTCAGTCTAGCAGCCGTAGTGTGTGTTCGACCGTACCAGTGGTAAAACGTAGTCGTGGCCGTAAATCGGTATATTTTGAGGCAACACAAGTAGTCCGTAGGTGCGCAACATTGTGTTTAGCTCTGTCGGAAGTCTGGGTCTAGATATACCGTTGTGTGAGGGCAATGCGATTGCTGGTCGGCTAGTGAGGCGAGGCGTTAGAGGCTTTACTCCAGGGTTCCTGTTGGTTTGGCAGTTTTGCTGCAGTAGAGTTTTAAAGTTTCTTTGGCACGATTGTGGTTAAAGTTAGTTAAAACGTAAGATTTAGTTGGAATAAAACTAGAATTCTAAAACTTCCCTATTTTCACGAACCCAATAATATAGTTTGTTTAAGAATAGCCTAGTTGACCTTTGTGGCAACTGTGAGCCTAGGTGGCAACCACTGGCATAACATCACACGTATGGTGTATTATTGGGAGGTTCCTGATGGAGAAACCGAGTGACACTGCCCGACCTGGGAGTCGAACCGGTGACCTCATGATTAGTTATTTGATTTGTGCTACATGATTAGTTCTAAAATAATAAATCAAAGAGCACACAAATGCAGTAGAGTGTACCTACTGGTCATTAAATTGACAGGCAGTAGAATATAGCTACTGGTCATTAAATTGACAGGCAGTAGAATATACCTACTGGTCATTAAATTGACAGTCAGTAGAATATAGCTACTGGTCATTAAATTGACAGGCAGTAGATTATACCTACTGGTCATTAAATTGACAGGCAGTAGAATATAGCTACTGGTCATTAAATTGACAGGCAGTAGATTATACCTACTGGTCATTAAATTGACAGTCATCAGAGAATGACAGTAATAGCAGTAGATCGTACCTACTGGTCATTAAATTGACAGTCATTAGAGAATGACAGAAATAGCAGTAGATTATGCCTACTGGTCATTAAATTGACAGTCATCAGAGAATGACAGTAATAGCAGTAGATCGTACCTACTGGTCATTAAATTGACAGTCATCAGAGAATGACAGAAATGGCAGTAGATTATGCTTACTGGTCATTAAATTGACAGTTATCAAAGAATGACATAAATAGCAGCAGATTATGCCTACTGGTCATTAAATTGACAGTTATCAAAGAAAAAAAAAAGATCAGCAGTAGTGGTACTTTTTATGTACATACTGTTCACACCCGAAAGACTCAAGAGATGGAATCTGGTGTGAAGAATACTTCACCGTTGCTGATTGGCACAGAAGCAGTGGAACGCGTCCACAAGTTCACTTACCTAGGGAGCGTTGAAACTGGAGGTAGTGATGAGGACATCGCATCAAGGATCGCTAAAACACGATCAGCTACCTTCGCGCAGCTGAGACCTGTTGGGCAATCGCGGCAATTGACCCGAAGGATTAAACTCAAAATCTTCTCAACTCAAATCCGTGCTGCTTTACGGGTGCGAAACGTGGAAGGTCACAAAAGACATCTCTCGCCAGATCCAAGTCGTCATAAACCGCTGTCTTTGTCACATACTCTTCATTTGCTCGCCCGAGACCATCACAAACGTAGAGCTGTTGGGGCAATGCCACGAGAGCCCGATCGACCGCCAGATCAAACGTCGCAAATGGAGTTCGATTGGCCACAAGCTGCGAAGGAATTCTGATCACATACCGAAGCAAGCGCTGGGTTGGAATCCCCAAGGCAAAAGAAGGCGTGGCCGTCCCCGTCAAACCTGGACGAGAGGATGCCGCGCAGCTTCCTGGACACTGCCTGGCCGAGTGAGATTCAACGTTTGACTTCTCTTGAGGTTGAACCTGCCTAGCTGGACTATTCGTCCCAGGTAGGCATGGTCGTCCAATGTTGCGGGTGTGTAGTGTCCGATCTTGACGGGAGTGGGCGCGACATGGGTGTCATCACTTTGGTTTCTCTATATTAAGTTTTGGACCCACTCTTTCGGAAGCTCTACTGAGGTAATCGAGCGTTGTACTGGAGACCTCCATGGTCTCAGCCATGACAGCTATATCATCGGCGAACCGAAGGTGAGCGATGTGCTCGCCGTTGACGTCGATGCCTGGCCTTCTCCAGAACGAAGCCTTGAAGGCGTCCTCCAGTGCAGCGGTGGACGGTTCCGGAGGTGGCGTTTCCCTGTCCCACACCTCGCTGCGGAGGGATGGATTCCGTAGCCAGGTTGCAAGGCCGGACTAGCGTAGTGGCGTTTTTGTGCACGCGCTTTGGTACCTCGATGTACCGGTGGTCGATTTGGCGCCGTTGGAGGGACTGCAGTGCAGCTCAAGTCTCGATCAAGTTGAGGACTTTCACGTGGTTCACAAACGCTGAGCGGAAAGGCAGGTTGGCTTACGGTGCTGGAGCCTGTTCGGAGGCCGGCTTGTTCGGGAGGGTCGAAGTCGTAGGGCTTGCACGCGAGACGATTCGTGTATTAATTTATTGGTTCCAGGTAACTAATTAATAACATGAGTTCTCAACTAACGTTAGAGAAATTGGATGGAGAGGGGGAACCTTCATCAGTAGGCCCAAGATGGGAATCAGAAAATGGAATAGAAGAAGAGGAAGGGTAAAAGGAAACACTAAATTAAACCAGTAAATGATTTTTAAATATTATTGTGCTGTCATTTTGTTATGCCAGAGTTGCCAATAATAAAAATCAGAATATGCTAAATGTCTTATTAATAATTCTGGTTACATACAACTGGTTAAAACAAGGAAGGGATGTAGTGTATGTAGATATCAATAGATCGCGCTACAAGCCGATAACAGTATTGTAAAGCTGCCTCGTGCGCACACGTCGCTCGGTTATAAATACCGGTCCGACCGAGTGTTGGGGCGATCAGTCGTTATCGGACTGTCGGCCTGTGCGATGGTGCGTTGGCGAGTCAACTATTAATATTGATAAATGTGCATATTTTACAAGATATATCAATGAAACCATATTTTTTATGTAAAAACCAGCTGTCGTATGAAAACGGTTGCATTATGCGTGGGCATAAAGTAGTAATACCCAAGACACTAAGAACTAAATTATTAACAGAACTACATAAATCACATTTAGGAATCGTAAAAACGAAAGCTGAAGCGCGCAGTAGATTTTGGTTTCCGGGAATAGATAACGCGGTAGAAAAAATGATTGCGGACTGTGAGGTTTGTTTACAGTTGAGACAGTTACGAACGCGTGCGCCGCCAGCGCTATGGCCACACTCTCCGCAGGCATTCTATCGTATTCATATAGACTATCTCGGGCCAATATATAACCATTCGTATTTAATCATTGTAGATGCATACTCAAAGTGGGTAGAAGCGTATGATATGGGGACAACTACGTCATCATGTTCGCTGATTAATAAATTGTATGAATATATGGCAAGATTTGGCTTACCGCATTCCATAGTTAGTGATAATGGCACGCAGTTTACTTCTGCAGAATTCAAAATGTTTTGCACATCAAACGGAATATCGCATGTGACGTCACCGGCTTATCACCCGGCCAGTAACGGGCAGACCGAAAGCTACGTGAAAGTAGTGAAAAAGGGAATTACATCCTGTATGTTAAGTAATAGCAATACTAAGGCATTGAACAACAGGTTATATAAATATCTATTTGACTATAGAAATTCCATTCATTCGGCAACGGGCTGTTCGCCTGCCCAGTTAGTGTTGGACACAAACTGCGATCGCAATTAGATTTAATCAAACCAAACCCACCACCACCGTCTGTCACTCTCACTCGAAACGTCGAAAACAAACAGTGTTTGCAGTTTAAAGTGCTAAATGACAACAAAGCTAGCAAAATTTTCAAAACTGGAGATTACGTTTTGTATAAAAAAAACAAAAACTGCGAACTGTACCTATGGTCGATTATAAACAATTTTACTAGATAATTCAAATCATGTTTATGTTGTTCAGCTATGGGGAGGAATGTTGTATATTAAATGTCAATATGAGGGTGGTTGCATCCACTCCTATATAACTTGTGTCACTTGCCAAATAAACTCAGTGTAAACCAGCTATCATTTGTTTCACTTACCTTACCTTCGCATACTTGGAGGAAAATCACAACAGAGTTACTATTATTAGGCAGTGTCTAGGAAAAGTAAGACTAAATTATAAACTACAAGTATTCATAATAATATTCACAAATAGGTACAGTCCCAGATATCACAAACCACGAGTGATGTAAGAAAGCTCCCCATAAGACGATGTCTTAGACATGTAGCTCATGCACTTGTACGAGTATGTAACTGAAGGTTATTGCCCCGTCATCAGCGCGGCACGTGACTTGCGCTACGCGAGTAGGAATGATAATATATTTCAGTTATTTAACCGGATAAACGTGCCCGTAGAGTATGACTGAACCACCTACATTAGCACTTAGCACTTGCGGGTCTTTTCTTAGGCTCGCGTTTGACCACTATCTCACCGGATGGTAAGCGTTGATGTGGTCAACGTTGAAGCACGCTTGCCTAAAATACAGAAAACACACTAATCTGAACAGAAGTGTCCGTGGTCTAGAAACCTGGTAGTGAGAGTGCGAATACATTATTTTTTGTTACATTTATTTTTGTCGGCTACATCACAAGATTGATAACGAATGCTACCACAGAATAAAATGGTTCAAAAGTTGCTACTAAGAGCATCATATCTGCGTGTTACCTACGCTCCACCAATCCTCTTTGATGGAAAATTAAAGAAGAAATGACTATAATGAAATGACTACAAGGACTGATGAACATAGATCAGGTTACTCTGCAAACGAGAACAAAAAAAACCAAACCTACCTTAAACCTGTACGTCACAACATTGTGTAATCTTATTATCCAGTGTTTGTGTTCAGTTGTGTTATGATTCCGTTTTATATCGCTCGTAAACCGCCGGCGACGTCCTCGCCTTCCGTCTACACTCGCCTGGATGGAACCTTTTCTACCCTATCCTATCCTATCCTACCCGGACTGGAATCGTTAAGTCTGACTGTAGGTAAGATTCCCATATTTATAACCTTCATAAGCTTAGAACATTATATACGTACAAATGCGATATATTTTTTATCCGGCTTACCAAAAAGGAGGAGGTTCTATGTTCGACTTCATGTATGTTTTTTTTTAATTTATGTTCACCGATATCTCCGCCAATTCTGGACCGATTTTGAAAATTCTTTTTTTTTCTATATTGGTCTCATTTTAATTTGGTGAAGATTTGATGAAGAACTTCGGTGATATACAACAGTACTCTTCAATAAATAACGGCAAATTTCTCGGGATTGCTGCAATCGCATGTCTGTATATTTTTTATACCATTTCATAACATCACGCCAGTACGCTCGAAAGGGGTACGCAGATCTCTCATTTCACCGGTTATGTCCAAGTTTCATGTTATTCGGGTAATCTATTCTGGTGTTATAGGTACTTACTAAACAACTTGCCAATTAGGTAGGTAAAACTAAAAAGGGAAAATAAAAAACTTTTTTGCAAAAAAGATACTACCGACTTCCAAAAATAAACTACAAAGTGAAAAATAACTTTATTTTTGGAAGTCGGTGTACATATTGCAAAAAAATTGGAAATAACTTCCAAAAATAAAGTTATTTTTCACTTTGTAGTTTTTTATTTGGAACTCGGTAGTATTTTTTTTGTAAAAAAGTTTTTTTACTATTGCGCATGACAGAGTGTATGTAGGTGTATATAACGTGAAGGTGCTATGTATGTTCTGCTGTTTCGGGAACATTCGCGCAAATTGTAGCGGAGAGAGAAAATTGTTGTTTGTTTTGTGTGACTGGCTGCGCTACCAATGTTGTTAACGAAAGGGAGCAAGGTATGTTTTAAAGTAGTCACCGATAAAAAATATCAAATAGGTACCTTATTTGCTAGAGAATAGAATTATCGTTTTTAAATGCCCGTATCTTATTCTTCTTCTGAGCGTGTCGATGGTAAATACAGTTTGTAGGGGTTGTCGGTGTGTTTACGTCACAGGTCCGAAGGAAACACGAAGATGGCTTGCAGGTGTTTATTTGAAGTAGGGCAGATACAGACTTAGTTTACAATATATGTATTTAAATAGGGCGTAGTACACACAACCAAGTCCGCTTGGACGAAGGCAGGGTACTTGGCCCTCTAATCCAAAAAGTCCAACTGACAGGGATGTCTCACGTGATCTTTCCAAGTAGGACGTTCTGTCAGCTGGGATTTGCATTGACGAACGACAAATAATTTGTCGAAGTCATTAAACGGCGGTAATTCTTAACACCACGATCTAGGATCGAAACATCAATAAACAGCAACATCTAGTGGTTATACTGCAAACCACTTACAATACTGTCAATGAAGTTGACTAAGTAAGTCCTCTACTGATTAAGTTCCTCAAAGGAATCGTAATCGCTAACAGTTTAAAGCGTTATACACAGATGCGCTAGTTGTCAGATATATTATACAATATTCATAATAATGAGGTGTGTTACAATCTCCCCGTCAGTCCTCAAAGACGTCTCGGCGTGAAGGACTGAATAATAGGGCGTTATTGTTTCTTAGGACGTCCGCGTCCTCTCTTGTCTCCAGGTAAAGGCTTGTCGTCAACAATCTTCTTTCTGGGGCGTCCTCTTCTTCGAAGTGGTTGCACAGGTTCTGGAACAGTGTCATGGCATTCGACTCTGTATGGGGTCAAAGCGGATGCATGATAAAGTCCGATTGAGTTAGTAGGATCATTTGGGAACGCTACATTAAAAGAGGCGGGTCCATGTTTATTAATGATGACGTAGGGTCCATCTGTACGAGGCGCAAATTTTCGGTGGCACCCTGAGCTCCCTTGCTAATAGGATGAAGGTTGCACAAGTTCCTGAGGTTTCTTGCTAATAGGATGCTCATCTTCCTTCTCCCCCTGGACCAGAACTGCTCCAGGTGCGTAGCTACTCGCATCGATCTTAAGGATACAGGGCTTTTATCAGAGTAGAATAGCCATCTCTGCTTGCGTCCTTTTTACGGTAGTCGTAATGATACGGCCGGAGCGGGTGACGTACTTTGGTTCTTCTTGCTTCACGTTGGTCGCCAGTTTGTAGGGGTCTTGCAGTCTTGCCCCACGTTGGGCGCCAGTTTGTAGGGATTGTAGGTCGTGATGACGTCACAGGTTCGAAGGAAACACGAAGATGACTTGCAGGTGTTTATTCCAAGTAGGAAAGATACAAGTTTTAAAATAAGGCGTAGTACACACAACCAAGTCTGCTTGGACGAAGGCAGGGTACTTGGCCCTCTAATCCAAAAAGTCCAACTGACAGGGATGTCCCACGTGATCTTTCCAAGTAGGACGTGATCCGCAGATGCACCTTTCTGTCAGCTGGGATTTGCTTTGACGAACGACAAATAATCTGTCGAAGTCATTAAACGGCGGTAATTCTTAACACCGCGATCTAGGATCGAAACATCAATAAACAGCGACATCTAGTGGTTATACTGCGAACCACTTACAATACTGTCAATGAAGTTGACTAAGTCAGTCCTCTACTGATTACGTTCCTCAAAGGAATCGTAATCGCTAACAGTTTAAAGCGTTATACACAGATAGCGCTAGTTGTCAGATATATTATTCAATATTCATAATAATGAAGTGTATTACAAGTTTTAAAATTTTATGTTTGGTCCAGTATTCAGCACGTTAAGTATACTTCATAATATTGTTTTAGATACCATAGTTCTATTAGTAAAACTGTTAAATTATATACTTAAAATATTTAGTATACCACATAGAACTGCTCTTCTGAGCAAAAGTCTTTTCGGAATGGCATCTAAAATTTACAATAGGATACCTGTGGACATTTTAAACACTAAGGAACTACCACTACCCAAATATAAATTACGTAATTTTTTAATTGACAAAGCTTATTACACGATCCAACATTTTCTTAATAAATTAGTTCCTTCTACAATCTGGCACCAATGCACCTAATTCTTATTTTGTAAGTTTTGCTTTATAAGTGATACATATGATTATTTTGCATGTTGACTTAATTATTGTATGCCTATTAGGCAGGACATAATATAACTGTAATTTACCTAACATCTGTCTGTATAACCTATGGCCACAATAAAAAGATTTGATTTGATTTGATTTGTAAAAAAATTTGATTGTAAAGACTTTTTCTTTGTTTATTCTCAAAATATCCGTCCCGAAACCTCTGTAAACGCGATAACATTCCCTATCGTGTAACACAAGTATCCGCAGTCCGACAAGCCGCCGTATTCTTTACAAAACACGCAGAAATTCCGCCATAAACCTTTTATGACGGCGTTCAATAAAACACGCATCGTCCGCATTTCACACGAGCTCCTCCTACACGTGCGGGATATTGTGGAGTTTCTAGTAAATATAGAAATCAATTAAACCGAGTTTATACCACGTGACGTCACAGGTAATCGCGCACCGTCACGATGGCTTTGTCTTCACACCTACGCTTCAATCCCGGCAGGAGCGATTGATGTATAATGTTGGGTACGATAGGTTATTAAATTGCCATCATTTAAGAGCTAGGGCTTACTGAATCTCACTCGTGTAGGGTTGAGAGTGGGTGACAAATTGTTAAGGAAGTTACCCATAGTTTTAGGTTTCCCTAGTAAGTTTAGGAGGTAGCCAAATTGGGTCTGTAAGTCAAGAATAAATAGGTTAATTCTATCGTCGACCACATCATCTCTTACCATCCGGCAAGCAAGTGGTCAAATGCGAGCCTATCAACTACCCTACTTCCTTCTTATGTTATAAATGTGCAAGTTTGTTCTAAGTTCCTGTTTCCATCACGCAAAAATGGCTTATCGGATTTGGCTGAAATATTTAAAACTATTTAAAGCAGACAAATTATAATCTTTTATTTACATAATATAATTATAATACTTTTCATCCCGGTATAATGTCCACAATGTCCACTTAAAATAATAAAATACTTTTCAAGTGGGCGAAGCCGCGGCCATTAATATATTTAGATAAGGCAAAATTTGAAACCAAAATAACATCATCTTTACCTTTAGCAATGACTTTCATCTGACAATAGACGCAGGTTCCTGTCCAACGGGTTATTAACTTTACTAATAAGAATAATAATAAGAATAAGAATATTAAGAATATTATTTAGCGCTCGTGATGGCTACCAATTTCATCTTTAATATTTCAGCGCAGGTACTTTGATTAAATTTACCGAGAGGAAATAATTTTGGGTATAGGTAAGGATGGTCGATGGAGAACCTGCCTCCTGTGGGATGTGGAACGGCAGCTGTAGAGCGGAGCCGGGGTACAGTGTAGCGGTGCAAGCTGTGGGGAAGACTTGTTGCTCGGAAATAATCACAAAGTTTATTTTACCTAGTATAAAAGAATAAACACTAGAAAGAGAAAAGTAAAATAATTTGGTAGTTTCCAAATAAAAATGACAATTATAAAAAATAAGCCTTTTATTCTAAAATCTCAGATATATAAGTATACATACAACACATCTTCACAATTTATAAATTGTCCCTAATCTCAGAGTGCGTCTTGGCATAGGAAAGGGGTCCACTAACAGTTTCCACTAGGGTCTTGTGCTGAGCTACACGTCTCCAAATGTAACCAGTGGTCTTTTTGATGGTCTCCTTCCATCTCAGACCCTGTGTTCTACGGATTCTTTTTCCATCTATTAACAACCAGTCTGTATTAACTTTACTGCCTTGCTACATTTCCCATGGTTATCGCGCAACATATAGCTCGGTCACATAAAACATTACACTCAACTGTTTCAGTAACATATTGTTTTGACATCAAAGAATGTTTTAATTATTACGCTTTATTAAAGTTTAATCTTTTAAAAATGTTTCACAAAGTTATTCAAAACATCCAGCAATGTTTCAGAATCATGAATTAAGTCTCAACTAGATAATGAAAGCCTCTAAAAGTAATGATGTCCAAGTAATAATTTATTACGATGGAATTTCCAATTATCTGACCAACTTCGTTACAATTCTATAGAAACATTCTGATTTAAAATAGAATCAAAGTTGCTAAATTACTTTGCGGTCTATAATTAAAACATCACGTAAATACATTTAGCTATATCAATTAGTTTTGTTTTATTGAAATGGAACAACAAATACATTGAAAAGCAAACATAACTTAAGTATTGACATAGCTCTCAGCGCTGTTCACTTACCATTAATATTAAAACTATAAGTGTAAGGAGGTTAGCATGCATGACAAAAAAAATAAAAAATATTCCGAAAGCGTTTCTCTTACAATAAGCTATGAAACCTATTTAAATATGACATGATTATATTCATATACTAAATGATGTTTAATTTCGTGAGCATATGATCGATGGTAATATTGAACTAACTACTAATAATGGTTGGATTCATGTTGAGCCCGCTAGCTGTCTGTGGTCGGACTCTAGTACCTCTCTAACTATCAGCTCTCTAGCGATCACGCGGGCAGACCCCGCGAGAGGAGCGCCGCGCTGGCGAACTATCTCAGCTGATAATAGTTGCTCCATTTACATGAAACAATGCTTAACGATACAGGTATACTAAACAGTAGTAGGTATTTATTAAGGTTTATAATAACATGTAGAAAAAAATTATATTGTTTATTAGAATCCAAATTGATTTCCCTTTATAATAAACATTTCTGCATCTTCATATGTAGTACATACAAGAAAATACCGAAATATTTGTGTAAACAGAAATGACTCTCTTAGAGTACAGATATCCTCTTTCATGTTCCGATTCGTGGATAAACTTGAACACATAATGATATGACCTGCATTTGTTTGCAGAGAGCGCAGCTTTGCACCAAGTTAGCGAGTGTCGGACAAGTTGCTAAACGACAAAATAGCGGCTATTCAAACAAAATAGCGGCTATTTTAACTATTAAATTGAGAAGTAAACAAGTTACAAGTTGTTCGCGCAGCTCCACTCGTTTGATCTTGGTATGCTTTAATGTCGACAACATACGTAGCTTTTTACAAAAATAGTCCCAAGAGAAGTTGAAGAGACTGCTCAACTTATGCTCAACAATCATGAAACTATCCTTCACTATGATAAAAGTTGTTCATTAAGTACGACAAAGAAACATTGTTATTAAGTACATTGTCTTTTGTTCGCCTACTCTCTACGTAACGGTGGGTATAATATTGGCTATTTCCTGAGTCAACCTGAAGCTAAACTAAAAAGGTAAGTTATGTACATTACATATCACATGCAGAATAAATCTCTTTGTAAATCTTCGCTACCTCCATAACGTCACGAAAAGCGTATTCCCGTATCTTTGTTTGCAAATCGCGTCTGCAGTCCATACTTAACATTGAGTAGTGATTTACTTGCGTAATATCTGCGAGGCGGTCCCTACCTGCCAATACTTCATACATAAAAAGCTTAATACCGTCGTAAAATGTCCATATCAGGTATATTGGCTGGTATCAATGCCCCTGATACATTGTGCCCGCAGGTCACGACAGGTACGCTCACCCGCTCAGCAACATATAATATGAGCCGAGTTATATGACGTCTCATTATTTTTTCGACAATGGAGGACGGGCGAGCGGCTCTTTCCATAAAATTAAAATAAATATCCTGTTGTATTGGACTGCCGACTGAAAGTATCTGCTCGTTTTGGAGCACTGTTTTTATAAGGCTCTAATATGCTCGTTTTCACATTGTTATTTTCCGATAAAAGTTAATCTGAACTAATAATTATAATGAGGTAAGATTGAATGTTTGTTAAGGGTATTCTCTGGCAGAAGAGAAAGGTTAACAGGTTACATTAATCCCGATATAAATGCATGATTCTTGTGGTATAGACCGAGGAGTGAAGCTGCGGGAAATAGCTAGTAGTAGTCGAATATAACTAAAATAACTAGAGACATTAAACCAATCCTACGAGACACTTGTCTGTATTTATCTTGGCTGAGCTCATAATAATTACACTAAGTACGTCCCACAGGTTACGGGGAGGTCTTGAACTTGACAAGCGAAATACATTGAAACCTAACGATAATAGTGTTGAGTTAATATTATAATGTTTCATTGTGCTCATTCATTGTGTGTGTTCTGATGAATGGGCTCGAATTCGTCTAATTAAGTACTGTACAAATGTTGGCTGGAGCTTTTAGTTAGAGAGTTAATAACAGCCACTATGTGATTAGATTACACAAATCATAGAGTTTTCAGTTTAACGAAAGGCTTTGTGCTGATAGTTTTATATTTAGCTAATGATGGCTCCCGGCTCTGTTCGTGTAGAATTGGGGATATGAGAACATACTCGAATCTCACATGTTTGTGTAGGGTTCTACATCGGTGTCGATGTGATGAAGGTAAAATTTCGAGGTTTTGTTTGATACACGGGTAACGCTATAATTAACTATGATGACTAGTTTTGATTATTTAAAACGAGTATTCATTTATCCGTATTCAATTACTTTAATTAATTTACAGATATAAAATTACTTGCTTAAATCTACTAACACTACTACACTACTTGTTTACTCAGACTATATAATAACCAATACTGTTTTAGTTTGAAACAATGTCTAAACTAGAATATCTTGTATGCGTTATTTAGAAACAAAATATCAAACATTAACTTTGATGTACATTTCTATTGAAAGTGTTAAATAATATGATTATTTGAAAGTAGGCGTGTATTTGGTAGAGCTCCATTGAATTCTATAGTACAGCGTTACTCAGAGCTCTAGTTTTTGCAAGACAGCACTAGTTCTAGGAATTACACAACACTTTAAGATTCAGAAACGTTACAATCATGGAAGCGACTATAAATACACTTCTACGAATATATGTTATAACAGCTAGTTTATTACGTTGAAAAACCAAATGTTGCTAATATATTATTCAAACAGGGCTTACTCTTCAATGTACACGACAAATTCGGCTTGAAACAATTTGGTTAATTAAATGAATACAATAAGATGCTGAGCTCTAGACAAGCGGCATTCGATGTCAGCAAAGGTGATAGTCGAAATGTCAAAAATGTAAGGGATTGATCACGTGATATTTCGATATCGCTTGTTAATCCCATACAATTTTTCGTTTTTGACTATCGCTATCGCCACGCTTTCGGTGATAGAATGTCACTTGTCTAGGGCCTCTGGTCATTGAAAGCAAATATTTTTTCGAGGGTTCACGGGCTATTTGTATTAAGCGACATCCTGGCCGGTAAAGAGTTATATATATATTCGGAATCGCAAGGCTTTTTTGCGTCATTTGCATCTGGTTTCATGTCGATCTCAGCACTTCTTGTCGCTTGAAACATTACAACATATTAGAATAATGATGAACTCATCCTTGAACTTGATCGATTGGATAGTGGAAGATCTAAGAGATCTTATGCTTGCTATATGCTATGGCTGGTAAAATGGCCGGCCATAGACAAGAAACTACTGATCCTCTTAGGCCCACTTGCGTCACCCTGGGTTATCTCACTTTCACGAGTTAGTAGTTAACCTGGCCAATAATGTATGGCATATTAGTTCTCATGTTACTGGCTAACCCTGAGTTAAGTTTTGAGTGCGAGTGAACCTTAGACACTTACCTACTTTCCTTATAATTCTTTGACTAAATACCATAGTGAAGCCACAACGTTCCAGTACCGATCATACGCACAAACCCCGTGCATGCGTGGGGTGTCCGCCAGATGGTGCCGTCGCCCGCGGCCTGAGTTATCGCTCAATTACTTCGCTGCCAGTCCCCTGCCCACCTGCACCACAACAAAATACTACAAAGCGAAAAATAACTTTCTTTTCCGATGTCGGTGTCTTTGGTACCAATTGTTTTTCGACATCGACTTCGGAATAGAAAGTTGTTTTTCTCTTCGTTGTGTTTTGTTTTTGTTATACCTTTTTTATTTCTCTCTTTTTAGTTTTGGGAGTTATCTTCAATCACCATTTATGGCCAAAGTAAATCTCATGACATTGCCAATAAGCCAAAACACGACTAGGAGACAGTCTTTTATTTTGGAGTTTCAATGCCCATCTGTGGTCTTCTTCATCAGCTCCACTTCACCAAATAATATTTTCTGAGTGCAAATGATTAAATTGAAAATCGCTTTATGTGTGCCTATAACATTTGAGGAGTTCCCTCGATTTCTCCAGGATCCCATCATTAGATACTGATCTTAAAAGAAGAATTATCCAAATCGGTTTAGGCGTCTTTGAGGAATCGGGGAAAATAAATAAAAAATAAAATAAAAGATTTCGACGAATTATGAACCTCCTCCTTTTTTTGATGTCGGTTAAAAACTAATGAAGGAGCCATAAAATTCAGGTGTGCAGTACCCACAACCGGCGTGCGTGTATGTTTAGATGTAAGAACGTAAATGAAGCAAAAGCACTACGTAAAGGATCGTATCAGGTGACATTCTCTAGTTTCTGCCTACCCCCATGGGAAATAGGCGTGAGTTTATGAATGGATGTGTGTAAGCCTAACAAATATTTATTACAAACATGAATAAAAACTTTACAATTTGCTTATTTCTACTTTGCAGAAACCTAAAAGTAAATAGTTTTTTAAGGGGAAGCAATACAAAAACGGGTGGATTTGCATTTTTATCTCATTTGATTTATGACTAGTCTTAACAATAACTAGCCCCAGAGCACTGTGTGTATAAACGAGTTCTGATGTACTCTGTACGTTGTATCTGATAGCGAGTTATCAAACGGATGAATCATGAATTACGTTAGCTGTAATCGAAGGCTCGAAGAAAAAACGATATGTTCTTAAATATATTAATTTAATAAGATTACACAAATTAACCCCACTTTAAAGTCAAGGGTGCATCAATATTTTGATGTGTTAATTTAGGAATTGGTGCAATGTGCATAGATCAGTGACCTTCGCAGTGAAGGTTAACGTAATTTGCAAATTTGGTACAACAGTGACCTTCGCAGTGAAGGTCGACGTAATTTGCAAATTTGGTACAACAGTGACCTTGATAAAGCACGATGTGATTTAAAATATAATTCTCTCAGAAACACAAAGATATTCTTCTGGCTACCACAGCAAGTTATTAATCCTTCGCTCTTATTTAGAAACAACATAAACATGTGACGTCATCGGTGACGTCACCCTCATCACGTTACCAACGAACCACGATGCGGAACATATAATAAGCGAAATAATTTTATCTGTAGTGTGAGGGTAGGCAGGGCGCTAGTTTTACTATAAAGCGGCTTAGGATTTGGCCGCATGAATATTTAACAAATGCGACCCTTCTCCTAGCTCTAATGAAAACAAGCGCCCTTATAGATATTTTAGGATTATTTTATTTTCTTACTTTTGTGCATTGTGTCCAGCACTTAAATAAACTAACTGACGGTTAGGAACTTGTGTACTGTGTGGAGTTGTTGAGAGTAGGGTGTGTTTATTTTAGTTCCAATACTTAATAGTTAACAAAGTCACACAGAAACAAAAAAAATAACGATCTAAAAAAACCCACTGAGAGAAGTCTAGAGAATAGTTTTCGTAGGCGCACTACTACGGCGTGGCGTAGCAAACGTAGCAGTGCTATCAGCTACGGCGTAGCAAACGTAGCCGTGCTATCAGCTACGGCGTAGCAAACGTAGCCGTGCTATCAGCTACGGCGTAGCAAACGTAGCCGTGCTATCAGCTACGGCGTAGCAAACGTAGAAGTGCGATCAGCTACGGCGTAGCGACACGCTACGCTTTGTAAGTATGTCTTACTGGTTACTGCTAAAGCGAACTTTTGTAGATAAATAAATAAATAAATAGTTTTATTGTCACAAAGAAACATACATTAGTATGCACTGATTAACAAGAGATAATAAGTAAGTAAGTAAGTAATGATTAATAAGTGTACTTGTTTATGTGCTCTATAAAATCTGCACGGGATGACACCCGTGAAGTTTTCATCACATAATGTATGTTAGGTAAGGGTTCTGTTAGGCGATGAACTGTGTGACCCATCGGGCCCGAAACTGTTTTCAGTGTTTTTTGCGATTCCTTATAGTTTAGAATTTAGCCATCCACGCCTACTTGAAAAACTGACCCTCTACGACTAAGGACAACAGTTTGTTTATAGTAAATAAAAATCAAATAAATATAATCGAAACGCATTCTATCACTAACATCTTCAATAGCTCACTGTTGGTTGCCCCTCACTTACCTCGTCTTCAAAGCGTATGCTACACCTAACTAGAAAGAACTCGCGATGTACCGGAGCACCACATCCACTGACAAGACTGCTAGCTCCCACAAGAAGTGCAGCAAGGAAAGCTGCCCCCACGCGGGGATGCGATGCGAGATATAAAGTCCACCGACCACTGTTACGTAGGATGCTGTCTTGGCTGGAGACCAT
This sequence comes from Anorthoa munda, assembly GCA_945859665.1. NCBI lineage: Eukaryota > Metazoa > Arthropoda > Insecta > Lepidoptera > Noctuidae > Anorthoa > Anorthoa munda. Next base: position 1,241,874 of record OX243918.1, read on the forward strand.
TTCTGGAGGCCAATATGGATATTTATTAATACACTACAGAAAAGCCCGGTTAAGCAGGTTGCAATGGAAAATTACGGCCAGACGTTCATAAAAATACAAGCTATGTATATGTGAGTAGCTAACCCGTGGGCAGCAGTGGAGCGTTGCTTTAGCGCCGGAAGTCGGAACGCTCGCGTGGTTCGCCTACAAATTTGCGCTTGCGGCCGATAAATTGTGCGCTCACCTAAAGGCATTCCACTTAGATTGCAGGCGCCGGAATGTTACCTAATTGTTGTCCTCTCCCTGTCCTGTCCTCCCACCCCTCGGACGGTGCATTGCACCCCCCACCCCTCCCTGGCGCCCGGTCCATAGGTGTCATGACTTGTGGTGTTACTATGAATAACGAGGTTGTCTAATAAATTAACTGTTTTTATAATTAATAATCACTGCTCTTATTAAAAGATTAACGAGGTTTTGATCCGTACTACGTACCTGTAAGCGTCTATTTATAGATAGTTCTTGATGCTCGCCCAGCTATTTAGCAAGAGTGGCATATAAGCTACACGTCATAGTTCTTGGCATTATCAATGTTATACAAACATAAATTACTCAAAACACAAGTTGTTTTAATCCCTTAACATAAAGCACAAGAGATTATAATACAAACATCTGAGTGGAAAGAGCGGCTGGCATCAGCTCGTACTTAATGACTCTCATTTGTCGGCGCTAATCTGCTCCGGCATTCATCACCGACTCTCAGTAAGTCTTACTGGCTCTCGCTGATACACTGAGGTGAAACTCAGCTCTTTACAGTGTGACACTTGCTACAAACAATAATATGGGCAGAGAAAGCGGTTGATATTATGATGTCAGGTCATATTCTATAAAATGGAATATATTGAGCTGCAACTTACAATTATAAAACACACAGAACCATGGATCTTAATCTCACTTATTATCTAGCCGTTGGCAGGTCTTGGTGCGGCAAGTTCTTGAAACCGGGCAGTGAGACGATCTTAATTGTTACTCGTATGTGTATGCTACGATTGGCCAGTTAAGTTCTTAGAGAATCAAATAAAATACTTAACGATCTCCCTATACATAAACCTAGCAGTCTATTAAAGTTGTATAAACCCAGATAGTACAGTGTGAATCGCGAGATGGCGCAACTATCACTGTGTTCACACCGGAACGTGGCGAGACGCGGATGCTGCGTGACTCGCACGCTCAACGTGTTTCACTCCGAGAGCTCTTAGCTGTGTGGCGATGGTTCATTGAAAATATCTTACTATGTTAGGTTACACAAGAATACAATTTTATCTTTTCCGCCTATTTCAACGAAAAGAAATGAGTAGGCGAAGATTGCCAGACAGGCTCGCGTACGTGTCATGTGAATGCTCCCACCGCGTGGCAAAGCGCGGTGCTGCGCGGTCATGTGAACGTAGCCTAAAACAACTTAAAAAAGCTTCTTCTTGTTAATTATTTGCTCACGTCCGAATAAATGTAACAAATAATTAAAATTATGTCAATAATACAAGACCACTAGCTTTTTCCGTCGGCTTTGCTGTCATTGCCAATCATGCAGAACCGGTGGATTTTTTTATTTAAAGGAAAACCGGTTGCCCCACAAAACCTAATTATTATGTGCAATGCTAAAACATATGGTGTTGAGCTAGAATAAAGCTGTCTTTAACTGTGATATATGGGTAAAAACTTACGAAATTGTCCATGGTTTTATACCTGTCTTTTTCTCTCCAGCCAGCGTCACGTTAAGAGTGACTGTCAATTTCATAGCGTTTGTAAATTTTTGCCGGTAAAGATGGAAAATTTTCAAAGTAAAAAAATTGTGTGGAAATACGATAAATTATTGTATTAAATTAACATACGGTGTCTTTTTATAATACGTGCCAGTGTTTTTCAGTTGTGTTTTAGCATTCTTTGATGGACGGAAAAAATATGTCTCGGTAGGTGTTGGAGGTGACCAAAGTTCCAATAGATATTATTATTATTCGAATAGGCGATCTGACTCTGGACTGACTAATCCAGACGACACCATGAAGGTGTCGTCTGCCCCAGAGGATGAGGGCATTGTATTACCTCCTCCCGTAAGAGACGACAATGCTTCATGTAAGTACAAGTCTGTACAAGTATGAAGGTTGACACTTTATTCGGATTGTTGGAACTGAGTGCGTGAAAATGAATAAATTATTAAATTTTTTTTTTCTTATTTGATTGACTATTAATAAGTTAAGTGATTCTACTTCATACTTGACACATTTTGTAAAAAATACCTATGACACGTTTAGTGAACTTTCTTTGAGTACCTACCTGTTTAGGTACTTAGAAAGTTAAGAATAACCAATTAAATATGTCAGTACTAATATGGCAAATAACGATATAAGAAAGAAATTTGGTTCTCCTTTTTTGGAAGGACAGTCTTTACAAGAAAACTTTGTTTATCTTGTATTTGTATAAACTTTTAAGAAAGAGTTGTGATATTTTGGCAAAAACAAAGATTATTTTGGCTCACTGACTAATTGAGCATTTGTTAGTAGGAAACTATATTTAGAACAATAGCAACTATACAAGTCAGGTATACAAGACAACTGGGCTGATACTGATAAGGCGGTTTATAACAACTCAAATGATTTTAATGCTCGCATACAAATGTCCTTCAAGGTTAAAAACCATAAAGACTACAATGATAAATATATTGTGAGCAATAAATAGGCCGTTTGCGCAGGGTTATATTTGAAGATATTGGAAATCAAAGACAATTATAAGAAAATCTTCTCAACCAAGAGACCTTGCAACCAGCTACAGCTTCTTTAGGTTGAACGGACCTTGAACATATTTATTCTTTGTTCTAAAACAATACATCAATAAACTCTTAAGAGTCAAGAAATTTAGAGAAAGTTGTCCTTTATGGCAACAACAGGCAGAAAATAATATTACTCAATTAAAATATCGATTATTTTTCCGTAGATTGTTTGATTCTGTTTCATGGTTTCATGTTTGTTGATCAACAGTATCATTAAGCTATTGAATAATTTGATTATTTTATTAATAAAATGGGCTGCTTTCCATTCATAAAGATACCTGATTTTTAATATTCACACAACTATACTATTTGTAAAAGATATCAGGTACTTAAGATAATAAAGAACAACCCACCATGTTCTTCACATTATCCTTCACCTACAACAGAAGAGAAATATAAGAGACCACTTAAATCCTCAATGCAGACATTCTATAATGAATGTACTAAATATAACTTGGAGGTTCTACTATACCCCTTCTTTGACCTCAGAGGTCCCAGATTGTTTTTGTTAGTGAAACATGTTCATTCAATTTCACAAGCAGGTCAATTTTTCTCTTTCGTAGGTAACTTTATGATTTGAAATTAATATGTAAGTAAAAATAAGTCATCAGGCCTATTTGCATTTACTAATTTCAAAAGCCTACTGGAGATGCCTCCAGAGTATTTTCAAATGCACAATTATAATTGACAGCTTTTCTTAGAAGAGAGTTAGCTTAATGTTTTAGCACCATCAACTTCAAAGATGAGAGCTGGAAAAAATAAAAACAAATAAAATGAATTGCGGAAATCCTATATGGCCTATTTCTCTGGTTATGGAGACACTGAGAACATTGTTAACTTTGGATCAACATAAGTTTATCATCACACCTTTTTCCTCTAAAAAAAAAAGCCCTTCTCTAATAAGGCCTACAAACGGGGTCCTAAGACTTGTAGAGCAGTTATACTTAACACTCTTAGCCACTTACCTTCCGAGTAGTTTATTCTGAATTGCGGATTGCCTTTCAAGGAGTCGCAAAGTAGCTAGTCAGTACATTATAGAAAGTGGCAACCTTTGTCCCAAGCCGCGGAGGCTGTATTCAATTCAAAATGTGGAACTTTTGCTCCAGGCCGCGGAGGCTATGTTCAAAATGTCGGGCGTCGCAGACGTAGATTCTTTCGCGTCAAGAAAGATGGCTGTCGTACCAAAGGAGTCCAGTGATGATTCTACGACATTTTCAGCCTAATTGGGGACTATTAGCCGGGCTGGGCATTCTACCCACTCAGCTTAATACTAGCTCACTGGAACAGTGACAAAAAGGAATGTAGGTCCTAATAACAAGGGTCATAGCAGAGCCAACACGAGACCATTAGCTGGGCTGGGCATTCCACCCACTCAGCTTATTACTAACTCACTGGAACAGTGACAAAGAGGAATGTATATACTAAATACACCAATGTGGACCAGAAGTTTTCTGGTTGCCCAATCTGTGAGAGAGAGTCATAGCATAGGTAACTCCGATAAAGAACATGCGGAATGTTTTAGTAGCTCGGGCTAAATGTGACAGAATTAACCCTAGTCCACCAGTTGGTCTTGAAAAAACGGAGAAGGGCTAACCAAATAGCTCACTGGACCAGACAGAAGTTGTTAAGAAGTAACTGGCGGACAGCTACTTTAACGACATAATATGTCTTAGGTTCCAATAAAAAATGTTTATTCTGGTGTGATTCCATTAAATTTACATCCCAAAAGCATCTTAAGGCCAAGCAAGCTGCTAGATTATTTGGTACTTATAGAAAAAAATTTTCTTGCATACATTTGCTGTTTTAACTACATCAGCAGTTTTAATTTAAAAACATTTATTCTTTTCACTACCCTATTTTTGCTTTTTTGGTAGTCAGTCTAAAGCTGAATATTTATTTATTTATTTGGCCTACTTGAAATGACTACAATTGTATTAATATTGTTGGCCTCAAGTTGTAAGATTTGTAATCTTACTATTCTAGAAAAGAGTGATGAAAATCTAATGTCTGTGGAAGATAAGATGACTCTGTGGCCAAAGTTTTTATCAAAAGGCAGATATAAATAGACAGTCAGGTAGGTTGTTGCGAAAACACCCAGACCATTACCATTGTGTATTTATGGTCAAACACATGTACTGTCACAAGTTCATTTACTTGTCTGTCAGGGATTATTAAACCTGCTTCTAGTACTTCTAGTATATTGCAATTTGTGTGGGAATAGATTTTTAAAGATACTAATATTGGTAACCCACCGAGCAGTACCTATTAAGTCAACTGTGGCCTCTAGAGTGGCCTAGAAGTATTTTTAGAAAGTATATTTGAACAGGAAAAGTACTGAATAAAACTTAAAGTTACGTATTGTATTCCAGTAAAAAACTCAATAGATATTAACAGCTTGCATCCAATGTTGGCTGAACTTGTATTAAAAAGCGTTTTTATATTTTTGTGGAGAATATAAGAATTAATTCTTTGACAGAATTATTCATAATTAATTTTCTGATTTTCTGTTGATTATGCAGAAATTTATTAGTATTTTATATTTTAACTTGAATGGTACAAGTGTATAATAAAACTGCTTATATTTCAGAACAGTTTTGTAAGTTGTTCATAGCGTTTGTGTTTATCACCAGCAGATACCAAACAGGTCTTCTAACTCAACACCATATGTTTTAGCATTGCACATAATATGACTGTTTTGCATTACAACAAAACAGGTATTATGTGTGGATAAAACATATGGTGTTGCAGCAATTCTCTTGCTGGTGAGTTGAAGACCCTATGAAATTGACAGATAAAGCTACCTGTTTACGTCACTCTCAACGTGACGCTCGCTGGAGAGAAAAAGACAGGTATAAAACCATGGACAATTTGGTAACTTTTTACCCATATATCACCATATAAAGGCAGCTTTCTTCTAACTCAACACCACATGTTTTATCCACACATAATACCTGTTTTGTTGTAATGCAAAACAGTCATATTATTGATGTTCTTCAAACATGTCCCAGGACTAGAGGCTTTAGACAAGTGACATTCTGTCATCGAAAGCGTGTCGATAGCGATTGTCAAAAAGGCTAAATTGTATGGGATTGATGGGTTCGCGTTTGACCTCTATCTCACCTGATGGTAAGCTAGAGGTCAAGTATGATATCGTCGACTGTGGAGCTCGCTTGTCTAGACGCAACCTTCTCACTTATATACCCTTGCTAAGTGATACAAGACACGTGGCTCAATTTTCAATGTTAAGTAATGCTTGCCAATGTCTATCTGTAGATGGGCGACCATCCTTATCATACCGCACTCCTCCATGCTTTGTCAAGCACATTAGGCCTTTGATCGTGCCTGTTATTTGTAGATTTTTGACAGTCATAACGGTAGTCAAAAGTTAGAAAATCTAACAGCAGTCTCGCCTAGGGCCATCGTGTTAACCAGGTTCTGGGTTGTGGAGGTAAGCTAGGCAGTCGCTCCATGTAAAATACTCAACTGCATCTGGTTAGATTGAAGACGACCCGAACATGTTTTGGAAAAGGCAGGAAGATTATTTGAACGAAGATTAGTGTGTACATATTATCGTTATTTACGGATCAATTTGATCGCAAACAATTTCCTAAGTCGATAGCGAGCTGAGCTTGAGTTCTCGGAAACTTAGACGAGTTCTACTGAGTCGAGTTTCCACGAACCATTTCAATTAGGTGCTGGAATAAATACATTTGATATTTGTTAACTTTCTTATTTTACAAACTTATTCATGTATTTTTATTTTATATAAATTTTAATATCTCGGTATTATTTAGATAGGTTCGTGATGTAATATATCTTTATTCAGACAATTAACAGAGAAATATGAATTGCTGTCATAAATAAAATTATTCTTTTCTTCTCAAAAATTTACTTAATTTAGTGCAACGAACTACATTGAGAGGCAGGTTGTACTCTTCGGTCTTCTGTATAACCTGCCGCAGCGTATGTATGTGGTCTACGGTGCTAAAGCCTTTTCGGAATCCGGCTTGTTCCGGAGGCTGGAAATCGTCAAACCTGCGCGCGAGACGATTCGTGATGACTCTTGAAAACAACTTGTAGACATGGCTGAGAAGTGAGATGGGCCTATAGTTCTTCAGCCGGGCATTGTCGCCCTTTTTGAAGAAGAGTACCACCACACCCCTGCACCATGCCTGTGGCGTTTTTCCCTCGAGTATGACGGAACCAAACAGCTTCTGAAGGGCCTTAAGGACCGGTTTCCCACCCGCCTTCAGGAGTTCAGCCGTGATTCCGTCGTCACCCGGCGCCTTGTTGTTTTTAAGCTGTTTCAGAGCCATCCTAATCTCGTACAGGCTAACGTCCGGGATATCTTCGGTATAGTGTCGGGTCAATCTAGCTCTTGGGTCGTTTGCTAGATTCGCAACGGGTTTGCATGTTGACGTGTACAACTGCCCATAGAATCTCTCGATCTCCCTCAGAAGCTCCGGTTTGGCGGATACGATCCTGCCATCATCGGTCTTCAGTTTCGTGAGCTGGCTCTGCCCAATAGACAGATCTCTTGCAAAAACCTTGGAGCCCTTATTCCGCTCAATCGCATCTTTAATACTTTCTGTATTAAAGCGGCGGAGGTCGCTTTTCAAGGACTTTGAGATCCGTCTATTTAGCTGCCGGTATTTCACCGCATCGTCTGAAGACTGCAGGATCATCTCACGCCTCTCCTTCATTAGCTTGAGAGTAGGATCAGAGAGCTTTTTGTTTCTATCTGTACGGCGGGTCTTGAAAAACTTAGACCCGACCGTATGGACAGCTTCCACGAACTCATCGCTGTTTTCGTCCACGGAGCTCCCTAGGCACTCGAAACGGTTCTGGAGTTCGAGCTGAAAGGTTTCGGGGTTCTGGATCTGGATCTGTGCTGGACGGAGCGTGGACTTCATCAGTCGAGACCTTTCAAGCTTGATATTAATGTTCAATGAGCCTCTTACCATGCGGTGATCGCTCCCGGTTTTCACCGAATTGATCACAGAGACATCATTGAACATATGCTTCTTGGTTGACATGATGAAGTCGATCTCGTTTTTAGTTGCACCATCGGGGCTTTGCCATGTCCACTTCCTGTGCTCACGCTTTCTGAAGAAGGAATTCATCATAAAGAGGCTTTCCTTCTCCATAAAACTGGCCAGTAGGTGACCCCGGTGGTTCCGACGTCCAACTCCAAATTTCCCCACTTGCAGCTCATCCTCGTCTCGTTTGCCCAGTTTTGCGTTGAAGTCCCCCATGACAACGGTGAAGTGAGTTTTGAAACCATGCATGGCTCTAGAAATATCCTCATACATGACGCTGCGGCAGGTTATACAGAAGACCGAAGAGTACAACCTGCCTCTCTGTTTAGCGTTTGTGGACTACGAGAAAGCCTTCGATTCGATCGAGACTTGGGCTGTACTGCAGTCTCTCCAACGGTACCAGATCGACTACCGGTACATTGAGGTGTTGAAGTGTTTGTACAAAAACGCCACCATGTCAGTCCGTCTTCAGGATCAGACCTCGAAACCAATTCTTCTCCAGCGTGGCGTGAGACAGGGAGACGTCATTTCTCCGAAACTGTTCACTGCTGCGCTGGAGGATGTATTCAAGGTTCTGGACTGGAAGGGCCTAGGCATCAACGTTAATGGCGAGTACATCACTCACCTTCGGTTTGCCGACGACATAGTGGTCATGGCTGAGACCATGGAGAGCCTCAGTACAATGCTCGATGACCTCAGTAGAGCTTCCGAGAGAAGAGTGGGTCTGAAAATGAATATGGACAAAACCAAGGTGATGTTGAATGCCCATGTTACACCCACTCCTATTAAGGTTGGAGACTCTACACTCGAAGTTGTGGACGACTATGTCTACCTGGGACAAACGATCCAGTTGGGTAGGGCCAACTTCGAGAAAGAGGTCAACCGTCGAATCCGACTCGGCTGGGCAGCGTTCGGGAAGTTGCGCGGTGTCTTCTCGTCCAACTTACCACAGTGTCTCAAGACGAAAGTCTATGACCAGTGTGTGTTGCCAGTGATGACATATGGCTCTGAGACGTGGTCGCTTACAATGGGCCTCATCAGGAAGCTTACAGTCACTCAAAGGGCAATGGAGAGGGCTATGCTCGGAGTTTCCTTGCGTGATCGAATCAAAAATGTAGAGATCCGTAAGAGAACCAGGGTTACTGACATAGCCCGAAGGCTTGCCAAACTTAAGTGGCAGTGGGCAGGGCACATTGCACGCAGAACGGATGGCCGATGGGGCAGAAAGGTTCTGGAGTGGCGACCGCGAACCGGAAGACGTTGCGTTGGAAGGCCTCCCACCAGGTGGACCGGTGACCTGGTGAAGGTTGCGGGGATCCGCTGGTTGCGGGACGCACGGGACCGGTCAATGTGGCGACGCTTGGGGGAGGCCTATGTCCAGCAGTGGACGTCTTTCGGCTGATATGATGATGATGATGATATGATGAACTACATTGAGTTTAAAATCACGTGAAGCTTTTAACCAGTAGGTACCTACCGCGTATCAACAATAACTTCTCAGCTACCCTTATCAATCAGAACATGAATGATTGATAAGGATTAGGTACCACTACTTACACATATAACAATAGCCCGTAAACATGCGGTTTGTTTCAGTAAAAGCCACGTGTACAGACGATTACAATGAAACAGAAGATTGTAAGCTTTTAATTTTCGAATAACAAATGAATTACAAATTACTAGATTCTCCCGTGGATTTGCTTCCGTAGCTTAACCTACAAAAACCGTGTATTTAAGATTAAGAAGGGTATGGTACCCCTACCCGGTGAATAAAAAGAAAAATAAACTATAGATCACCCAAATTTCGGCAGAAAAGTTATTTTTGCCTATACAATATGGGTGCGAGACTCAAATCAAAAGAAGTACAAGTATTATTGTAAAAGAGATGTGTAACTTAATTTTTTGGTGTACAATAAAGTATATTCTATTCTACCACAGGAGCCGTTTTTACACGACTGCCGAAGGAGGGTAATGTGTTTATCAGTCTATGTATGTATGTATGTATGTTTGTTCCTATGTGGCGTTCTAGAGACTAAACGCGTTGGCCGATTTTGATGATTCTTTCGTCAAACGATTCGTTTTAATTTTGCGAATGTCACTGGCTACATTAAAATTGGAAAAAACAAAAATGGCGGGATTATTTTTTTTTCTTCCAAATCCATCGTGTGGGGTATCAAAATAAAGGATTTTAAGAGGCGATTTAAAAAATATAAAACACTTATATGTTTAGATGTACCTAATTCTAAAAAAAAATAACTAAAAAGTTGTAAATAACATCTGGTTTTGATCCGCCAGCTCGCGAATATGTATCCTCCGACTGCACAGCATATTTTTTTCTTGTTTACGTCTTTTTAGTTTGCTTTTTAAGCAGTCGGGTTTTTTGACGCCACCCTGGTCGACACACTCTCGATCTTCACCACGTTGTTCACTAGGGACACCTCCCTGGGACTGCCGGTCACCCTCTCGGAAATAGAGCAGGTTGCCGGATTTGAGGATTATCGAGTCCTCCCCCTCTCTTCGGACTTCAAATAACCCTATAATACTCCATCGCAACCTGCTCAATTCCTCTTCGAGTTCGGTGATCTTTTCGTCGGTCCGAAGTGTGCGCGTGTTGTATGTTGCCAGGTCCAGTCATCGGTGCTTGTTGGGGTAGCCGGATCCCGTCCGGAGATTCTTGGCAACCCTTGCCATGCCGTAACCTCGACCGCTACCGTAGTCGAGGGTAGGCAGGCTGCCGGGGACTAGGGGCCATTTTTTATTTGTGCTATTCATGTGGGGGGTTTTGCCATAATCGCCACGCTTGGCAGGTGGGTTGGCGATCGCAGTATGGTTGTTATAGAAGCACAGAGAATGCTGCTGCCCATTCTCTGGTTTGTCCCTTAGTCGCCTCTTACGACACCCACGGGAAGACATGGGATGGTGAAATTCTTTACGTCCGGCACCATACGGAACCAGTATAAACAATAAAGGTTGACATTATAAGTTTTTCGAAAATACCCTCAAAAGACGATTTAAGGGGAGTTATTTTTTCTTTTTATAATCTTATTAATTGGGTTAATATACTTGAAACTTGAAATGGATACCAAACTAAGTAAACGATAAAAGTTGTCATTATTAGTTTTTCAAAACTACTCCCTAAATACGATTTATGGGGCATAAAAGTGTTTTTGAAGAATCTTATTTCTTGGGTTAGTAAATTTGAAAGTTTACATAAATAAAGGTTGTCATTATTAGTTTTTTGAATCTGCCCCCAAAAGACAATGATCCCCTACAAGGTCAAGGTTTTTTTGATGAATCATATATACTGGGTTAATAAACTTGAAACTTGGCATAAGTAAACAATTAAAGGTTGTCATTATAAGTTTTTCAAAACTAACCCTAAGCTAAGAATCTTACTGGACAGGTTTTCGTTTTTGACTAATGTTTCTAGGGCAGAGCACTAAGCAGGCATTTCTGGAAATTCAACTTTTAAGAGGGTGAAAAGGGGCAAAATTTGTTTGTAATAAAAATCTAATTGTTTGGGAATAAAGTAAATGATCGAAATTTACATAAACGTTTTTGAAAACTCCCTCCAGATAGGGTTAAGTGGTGTAAAAGTTTTTTTGAGGAATCTTATTATCATAAACGAAAAATAAAAAAGAGAAGAAAAGAGTGAATAACATATTTGTGTTATTCAAAACACGACCCTCAACGGGACGAAATGGGGTTATTAAGTTTTTAGGGGAGGATTTTACTTTGTGGCGGTAACCTAAAATGTATTAAGTAATAATAAGTCAAATAATGAATAGTCCCAAACCAATAAACCCTGTATATCTACGATACCCCATTTTTTATTGATTTAATGATACCTTATTTTTGGTCTCCTTCACTAACTGCACATAAGAGAGTAATTTATAGGATAAACGAAATCACGCAAACGACTTCGCAGCGAAGTGCTAGTAAAATATAATAATAATAAATTCTAATATAAATTGTCAATAAATGGCAACAAAAAAAAATATAATGTGCCAGTTAGGTATTCGTTCACCCTATTATTTCGATACCCTCGTCAAGACTGGTTTCAGATTTTTAGACTTCTTCCTTAAATAATGTCAAAAATGTACAAATGACAGGCGGGAGCAACGGTTTAATTTGCTTGCCGAACCACATAGGAACTTGGTATATGTATAATGAATGATCCCCCTTCAACGGACAACCTCGTCAAGTGTTACTTAACCTTGAAGATCAACCCGTGCGGCTGTTATAATTTAGCTACGAGCTCCACCCCTACTCTTAAAGCCATCCACATTTACACTCAAAACTCTTTCTGATGATGATATTCAATTTGTAGTATTTGCACAGGCACCTTCTCAATCGCCGGTCAGTTAAAATGTTAAGAGTAAGTTGTTACTAAATAAATGACAAGCTAAAATCTGTGTAGGGCGGGTGTTGTGCGAATGTGCGTGTCTGTCCGCAACTCAACGCAACCCACAACAATCGTAAAGCGAGCCATAAACGCAGTGACTGAACAACTGCGCGTCTCTGGGGTCGCGCAGTGAATGCCAAGATTTAATGCAACCTATTTGAGGGTTCTTCCGTGTATCTTACAAAACCGCAAGTGCTACCTACAATCATCACAAAAAAAATTGAGTAACTTTCACTGCATCTAACGTCAAAGATGTTATACTAAACTTTCATTTTATTAAAGTCGCATCTAATGTATTTCATACAATGTCACTACTAACCAGAGACTCAAGTATGACATGAAAGTATTACGTAGACATTAGTTGGAGTAATGATAATATTATTGACTCTCGTGTCCTTTGTGAAACTTGTCATCTATTTCTATTGTTCAATAAAAACATTATCTTGTCGACCTTCTCTTGTGCCCTGCACGACCGCTATAACCTCGTACATTGACATAACTCATGCCTTCACGCTAATGTAACAGACCTATCTACCTTCCAAATCGAACTAGTAATTGAATCTCTAAAAAAATGGATCCAACATAAATCACCTAGAAAACCTTCAGACGAACGGTTGCGATTATTTTTTGGTCAGGCGACTTTAAACCCCTAAACCGTCCGACAATGACCCGATAGGCCCCAACGACCCATACAGTAAAAAACTAATTTCAACCCTATGTAATGGTTTAATTCGGAACAGATGGGAGTAAGGAAGGCTGCGGCCGCAATCCCGGGAGATCCCGTGGCGCGGGATTACCGCGGGACTCGGGGCACGTTATTTATGGATCCTTGTAGCAAGTCGACAATATTGTACTACCAGGGAGCGCTTAGATGTAAATTATTATAAGCGCCGACAACAAACTCTCTGACGGCTGGATATCATAATTTTTCTCTAAGAAACGCTTGATGTTATAATCCTGGAGCAGATTTCTCGATAAATTAAAATCGTTATCATTTTAATCAAAGGACTTTCTCAATCAGATTACATTTTAAGTGTTTTTGTAAAACAATCTATTACTGTTGTTGGAACTTAAATTTGTCAAACAACGGAGATGCCACGAAAACTTACATCGAGCAATTTGGTCTCAACCTAAAACCAATTAAGGGTACCTATTGATGAGACCCGCATTGTAACTCACGGTACATTTTCACGTTCTGAACCGCGACATATATGTTGTGTAACAAAACGAGCACTAACTCGAGAGTTAATGAAACACAGCTAAAACACGGCGAGAACCTGACGAAGCAACATAGTAGAGGGCAGCGGGGAACCCCTCCTTACCCCCGTAGCGAGGGTATAGGAGGGGTGTAAGTAGAAAATCACTGGTAATGCATCTGTACCCGGTGCAATAGAGATTTCTCCCTGCGAATTATAGCCGCCGAGATACCGTATATAAAAGAAACTCGAAAGAAATTCCCTTGACGCGCGAAACGGACTTAAACATTGATACAGCCAATCAATTTCAGACCCTATTGCCATAAACATTAGGTGTATGCTCGCGAGGAGAGATATGAAGAAAAGTATGAAAACAAAGCTTAGATCGGGCTGGAGGGCACTTAAACGCTCCAAGTTCGGGAGTGAATTATTCGCGACGGCAAATGCTTTGTTCGCTTAATGCCGCGGCCCAGCTCACACCTACTGCACTCTATAATACACACAACTGCTGCACCGTGCACCGGTACATAACGAGATCAAATATCACAGACGTGGCAGATTACATGTATATGATTATGATAACCAAGATTATGGAAACCAGGACTTACAGTCAGTATTTGTAAGTTTGTGCTCCATTGGTGTAATAAATAAATGATAACAGGTTATGTTTGCTTCACTGTCACCAACTCACGCGTTTATGTTCTCTTTAACTTATTTGGCACATATTTTACTTCTTCATAGTTTTGTCATCTGTGTCCATTTACTGTCTCGTTGAAATAATGGTCGCAAGCGCTACTGATGACCAAGAGATCCTGGGTTCGATGCCTGATGAGACGTGCAAAACGCATGTGGCAGTTGAGGGGTTAATTACGTGGCATTTCTCAGTCTGGTTAGTTTGGGATTTATATTCGATTGATGACATTAGACTTGTCTCATTTATTGTATAGATCTAGATACACCTGTACCCAATACTTTGGAGAATACAAGCGTGAATTAATTTTATTTTTTCATATTATTCGGTGAGTGGAGACTATTCAGATATTGCGAGACTGACACTGGACCTAAAACAGGCTTTTTAATTACTTATTTAATCATTATGTTCATATACAAACAGTTCATGGATCAATAAACGCAACGTTACCAAGCTTTACTAAAAGTCAGCAAATCATATTAATGTACTCGTAACTCGCTGACAGCTCGGCCTGCAGCAATGACGGCATGAAACATGAATTCTGTACAAATTGTTCAATGCACACATCGTGTTTTGTGTCTAGCAGTAATAACATAGAACCAACGTGTTTAGTGTTTCACGTCGCACCTGTGAAACAAAGCAATTGATATTTCGTGTGTTTCATAAAATACCCAGCATCAGTTTTACCATGACGTTCAATAATTATTATCACATTCGGTTTAACAAGTCGATTCAAAATTAATAACGTCTATGATATTCGCTTTTCATCGCGTGGTATCCAACAACAGTAAGGTTAGACTAGTGAAGACTCTAAGTTGTCTATGATATTTGTTACAAGAGTAGTCCAGAGCTTCTCGACGTTATTAAACCGCTCTAAAATTATTGGACTAATTTATTTGTTAAAATTAGTCAATCGCAACTCTGCTTTATAAAATAAAGTCTAGGGTAACATTTTTTGTATCGTCTAAGGTTTACCTCTAATATATCTCTCTTGTCTACTGCCACAGTCCAGAATAACCTTCTTTTTATTTCTTAAACCTTTTAAATTATCAAGTCTCGAAATAAAATGACTAATACACAAATTATTCAGAAAATTTAATAAAATTAACAACTAAGTACAACAGCCAGATAACAAAACTCACATTCAAGAAAGAACTTCGAACCACCCAAAAACAAAGTCTGAAGTGAAAAGCTTCCTCAATAGAAAACAATTACTTAATATCGACATGCAGAAGACTCCCCCATTCCGTCTGCGTCCAATCAGACGCAGGTCTCCGGACAGATCCTCCACAACAATTATAAAACAATTAATTTCTTAAAAACCTCCGGTACAAACGTAATCCCCTTTTTTTAAGACCATTCCACAACGAGGAACAAAGGTACGGCCGCGAATCAATTAATTCTTTGATTACCCGCGTTTTTCCAATCTTTCGTCCTCCCCGTCCTCCCCCCGCGCCGATGCCGCTGCCTCGCCTCACCCCCGCTGATCCCCTGTTTTACATCACAATGAACATTTTAATCGGCCCATTAAAACGATTGGGAGTACCTACTGAGGGTGGTATCTCAACAAAAAGTGGCGCTGGCCGTAACCGATAGTTACCTGGTTACGATCCCTATCAGGAGGATCGGTGGCTTCTGTGGTGCTATCAGTTATCAGGCGCGGGTTAACGACTTTCTTGTAGTCCCTCGTCTACGGGCTCTGACCGCTTGATTGCAATCATGTTCAGAGACTAATTGGCAACGTAAAGGCGGTACCTACCGAACGTTACTTAGTTATCAAAAAGGTAGAGGGAAGCAGGAGGCTCCACTTATCCGTTTAGTTGAGGGTAAAGTGGACGTATCGCGCGGGCGTTGACCCCGGTGACATGAAGCATTTTGTTCCATTCTTGAGCGCCGATAACTCCTTATCACTTAATGTCTCTAACCTCACTCACGACATTCGGGCTCAAAGTCATGTCAAAAACCCATTCTATTGTACGCGCATAGGTAATCTTGGAGGAAAATCACAACGGAGTTACTATTATTAGACACTGTCTAGGAAAAGTAAGACTAAATAACAAACTAAAAGTAATCATAATAACATAATAATATTTTCAAATAGGTATAGTCCCATATATCACAAACCGCGAGTTCTTACCTAAGACATGTAGCTCATGCACTTGTACGAGTATGTAACTGAAGGTTATTGCCCCGTCATCAGCGCGGCACGTGACCTGCGCTACGCGAGTAGGAATGATAATATATATCAGTTATTTAACCGAATAAACGTGCACGTAGAGTATGACTGAACCATCTACAAAAGATGCAGCATTTGCGACTCTTTTTTAGGCTCGCTTTTGATCACTATCTCACCTGATGGTAAACATTGGTCAACGGTGAAGCATGCTTGCCTAAGATACAGAAAACACACTAATCTCATAGTGTCCGTGGTCTGGAAACCTGTCAGTGAGAGTACGAATACATTATTTCTTGTTACATTTATATTTGATTGCTACGACACAAGATTGATAACTAATGCTACAATAGAGTAAAATGGTTCACAGGTTGCTACTATCATATCTGCGTGTTACCTACGCGCCACCGATACCTCTATGATAGACGATTAAAGAAGAAACGACTGTAAGTACAAGGATTGATGAACATCTAGGTCAACCTGATCTAGATGATCAGGTTACTCGCTTTATTTAAGCGATCAAACGAGAACAAACAAAATCAAACCTATTTTTAATCAAACCCTAGTACGTCACAACATTGTGTAATCTTATTATCCAGTGTTTGTGTTCAGTTGTGTTATGATTCCATTTTATATCGCTCGTAAACCACCGCCGACGTCCTCGCCTTCCGTCTACACTCGCCAGGATGGAACCCTTTCTACCCTATCCTATCCTACCCGGACTGGAATCGTAAAGTCTGACTGTAGGTAAGATTCCCATATTTATAACCTTCATAAGCTTAGAACATTATATACGTACGATATATTTTTACTATTGCGCTTGACTGAGTCTATGTAGGTATATATAACGTGGAGGTGCTATGTATGTATATTCTGCTGTTTCGGGAACATTCGCGTAAATTGTAGCGGAGAGAGAAAATTGTTGTTTGTTTTGTGTGACTGGCTGCGCTACCAATGTTGTTAACGAAAGGCAGCAAGATATGTTTTTATGTAGTCACCGCTAAAAATATAAAATAAGTACCTTATTTGCTAAAGAAGAATTATCGTTTTTCAAGTGCCCGTATCCCATTCAAATCAAATCAAACCAAATGTATTTATTTCAACTAGGCCATTATGCGGCACTTTTGAACGTTAAATAAAATTTACATGTTATAAAAAATTGATTCTACCGTGCATTCGGAAAAGTAGGTTGATATGGAGAAGAATGCACAAGAAACTCCATACTTACTCTTTTAAAAAAAATAAAGGCTTTTTACAATATTAACATAAATAGTACATACATTAATAAATTCTTATACGTGAGAACGATGCACCCAGCACTACTATACTAAATATAGGTATAAAGTATTACAAGCACTAACAGGTAAATCCCTTCACTTGATAAATAGGGACATGGTTCTCACATACTTACAAATATTGCAAACATAACCGTTGTTTAACAACAACGGAACAGTGTGCGAGTACATTTTTTTAACAAATAGAGAAGAAAATAAATAAAAATAAAGCGTTACTATAATAATTATAAATATACCGTACACAAATTAACCATTTTGATAGTTTCTACACTAAAGATTGCCCTACGGAGCAGGACCAGCATGTTTCCAAGCATTCTTATCTTGAATATAATCATCTAATTTGTAATATGCTTGTTTACAAAGTGTGCTTTTAATTATTGTTTTAAATTTTCTTTCATTAAGTTTTAATATCTCACAAGGTATTTTGTTATAGAATTTAACACAGTACCCCATGAAAGATGTGTGTACTTTCGCTAATCTATAAGATGGCTGATCTAACTTATCTTTATTTCTAGTATTACAATTGTGTCTATCACTAATTTTACTAAAGAGATTTAAATTTTTCCTTACATACATAATATTTTCATAAATGAATTGGCAAGAAACTGTCATAATATTAATCTTTTTAAATAGCTCCCTAAGAGATTCTCGATGACTTAACTTAAAACATTCTTCTTCTGAGCGGTAAATACAGTTTTAAAATTTTATGTTTGGTCCAGTATTCAACTACGGCAACGAAGGGTACGTTAAGAATACTTCATAATATTCTTCTAGATACTAATACCATAGTTCTATTAGTACCTAAAACTGTTTTGTAAAATAATTTGATTGTAAAGACTTTTTGTTTTCTATTCTCAAAATATCCGTCCCGAAACCTCTGTAAACGTAATAACATTCCCTATATAGTAACACAAGTATCCGCAGTCCGACAAGTGGAGGCCCGCCGCATTCTTCACAAAACACGCACAAATTCCGCCATAAACCTTTTATGACGGCGTTCGATAAAACACGCATCGTCCGCATTTCACACGAGCTCCTCCTACACGTGCGGGATATTGTGGAGTTTCTGGTAAATATAGAAATCAATTAAACCAAGACCAGCCACGTGACGTCACAGGTAATCACGTGCCGTCTCGATGGCTTTGTCTTTACACCTACTCGACTACGCTTCAATCCCGGCAGGAGCGATTGATGTATAATGTTGGGTACGATAGGTTATCAAATTGCCATCATTTAAGAGTTAGGGCTTACTGAATCACACTCGTGTAGGGTTGTGAGTGGAAGACAAATTGTTCAGGAAATTTCCCACAGTTTTCGGTTTCTCTAGTAAGCTTAGATGGCAGCAAAATTGGGTTTGTAAGTCAAGAGCTAATAGATTAATTCTAAGCCAGCATGCTCTATCGTCGACCACATCATCGCTTACCATCCGGAAAACAAAAAACGAATAAACGATGTGGGTTGGTGGATGTCACATGTCATCGAATTTTTGGCTCTAGGACATGCCGGTTTCCTCACGATGTTTGCCTTTACACTTTGTTTTTGAAATAATTTACACAAAGTAAAGAACCTGTCCGCATTTGAACCTACGACCTACAACTTGTACGAGTAGCGTGACCTACTCGTACAAGCCTATACCACTGGGCCACCACTACTCACTTCTTCCATCTAATATTGTAAATGTGCAAGTTTGTTCTAATTTTGTGTTTCGATCACGCAAAAATGGCTTATCGGCTTTGGCTGAAATTTTGAAGACTTTTTGATAACAGACAAATTATAACCTTGATTTACACAATGTATAATACTTTTCATCCCGGTATAATGTGCCCTTTAAATAATAAGACACTTTTCACGTGGGCGAAGCCGCGGGCAGAAAAATATTTAAGTTTACCTTAATTTGTCACTAAAATAACGTCATCTTTAACTTTAGCAATGAATTACATCTGACAATAGACGCAGGTTCCTGTCCAACGGCTGACGTTATTAACTTTACTAATAACCAATAAATTAAGAATATTATTTAGTGCGCGTGATGGCTACCAATTTCACCTTTAATATTTCAGCGCAGGCACTTTGATTAAATTTTCCGAGAGGAAATAATTTTGGGTATAAAGGATGGTCGATGGAGAACCTGCCTCCTGTGGGATGTGGAACGGTAGCTGTAGAGCGGAGCCGGGGTACAGTGTAGCGGTGCAAGCTGTGGGGAAGACTTGTTGCTCGGTAATAATCACAAAGTTTATTTTTCTACGAATTATTCGTGTATACAGAACGATAAATAAGTTACGGTTTTATTCATGCATTGCTTTACCATGAAAATATCGTCTGTTTCTGGGCATGGTTCCAATTTCTGACTGTAAAAAAGATATTTTACTGAAAATCTCGTTTGCAGTACCTACATTACAGCTAGCAATTTTACTCGGAACCCTGAAACGATAATGGTCCGAAGTTGCTTTAGGATTCCGTAATAAATCGGCAAACCCTCATTGATTCTTATCTTATTATATATTCTATTGTGTCTAATTTGTTATAAATGTAAAGATTACTTTGGAACCCTTCAAAACTCCTTACAACAACATTGAAATAGGCGGAAAAGATAAAATTGTATTCTTGTGTAACCTAGTGTAGTAGTGTAGTAAGATATTTTCAATGAACAGTCGCCAAACAGAGAGCTAAGAGCTCTCAGAGTGAAAGACGTTGAGCGTGCGAGTCACGCTTCCTCCGCGTCTCGCCACGTTTCGGTGTGAACACAGTGATAGTTGCGCCATCTCGCGGTTCACACTGTTCTATCTATTTTTATACAACTTTAATAGACTACTAGGTTTGTGTATAGGGAGATCGTTAAGTATTTTATTTGATTCTCTAAGAAAACATTAAAAAATCACGACAAATATGCTGTGTTCATTTAACTGGCCAATCGTAGCATACACATACGAGTAACAATAATGATCGTCTCACTGCCCGGTTTCAAGAACTTGCCGCACCAAGACCTGCCAAGGGCTAGATAATAAGTGAAATTAAGATCCAAGGTTCTGTGTGGTTTATAATTGTAACTTGCAGCTCAATATATTTCATTATATAGAATAAGACCTGACATCATAATATCAACCGCTTTCTCTGCCCATATTATTGTTTGTAGCAAGTGTCACACTGTAAAGAGCTGAGTTTCACCTCAGTGTATCAGCGAGAGCCAGTAAGACTTACTGAGAGTCGGTGATGAATGCCGGAGCAGATTAGCGCCGACAAATGAGAGTCATTAAGTACGAGCTGATGCCAGCCGCTCTATCCACTCAGATGTTTGTATTATAATCTCTTGTGCTTTATGTTAAGGGATCAAAACAACTTGTGTTTTATTTTCTCCCAATGGTCTGAGAGGTTGTTTTGAGTAATTTATGTTTGTGTAACATTGATAATGCCAAGAACTATGACGTGTAGCTTATATGCCACTCTTGCTAAATAGCTGGGTGAGCATCAAGAACTATCTATAAATAGACGCTTACAGGTACGTAGTACGGATCAAAACCTCGTTAATCTTTTAATAAGAGCCGTGATTATTAATTATAAAAACAGTTAATTTATTAGACAACTTCGTTATTCATAGTAACACCACAAGTCATGACACATATGCACCGGGCGCCAGGGGGGGGTGGGGGGTGCAATGCACCGTCCGAGGGTTGGGAGGACAGGACAGGGATAGGACAACAATTAGGTAACATTCCGGCGCCTGCAATCTAAGTGGAATGCCTTTAGGTGAGCGCACAATTTATCGGCCGCAAGCGCAAATTTGTAGGCGAACCACGCGAGCGTTCCGACTTCCGGCGCTAAAGCAACGCTCCACTGCTGCCCACGGGTTAGCTACTCACATATACATAGCTTGTATTTTTATGAACGTCTGGCCGTAATTTTCCATTGCAACCTGCTTAACCGGACTTTTCTGTAGTGTATTAATAAATATCCAAATTGGCATCCAGAAATGGTCTTAAGCATCTTACGTAACAGTGGTCGGTGGACTTTATATCTCGCATCGCATCCCCGCGTGGGGGCAGCTTTCCTTGCTGCACTTCTTGTGGGAGCTAGCAGTCTTGTCAGTGGATGTGGTGCTCCGGTACATCGCGAGTTCTTTCTAGTTAGGTGTAGCATACGCTTTGAAGACGAGGTAAGTGAGGGGCAACCAACAGTGAGCTATTGAAGATGTTAGTGATAGAATGCGTTTCGATTATATTTATTTGATTTTTATTTACTATAAACAAACTGTTGTCCTTAGTCATAGAGGGTCAGTTTATCAAGTAGGCGTGGATAACCAAATTCTAAACTATAAGAAATCGCAAAAAACTCTGAAAGGAGTTTCGGGCGCGACTGTGTGACACAGTTCATCGCCTAACAGAACCCTTACCTAACATATATTATGTGATAAAAACTTCACGGGTGTCATCCCGTGCAGATTTTATAGAGCACATAAACAAGTAAACTTATCTACAAAAGTTCGCTTTAGCGGTAACCGGTAAGACATACATACAAAGCGTAGCGTGTCGCTACGCCGTAGCTGATAGCACTGGTACGTTTGCTACGCCGTAACTGATAGCACTGGTACGTTTGCTACGCCGTAGCTGATAGCACTGGTACGTTTGCTACGCCGTAGCTAATAGCACTGCTATGTTTGCTACGCCGAAGCCGATAGCATTGCTACGTTTGCTACGCCGTAGCTGATAGCACTGCTACGTTTGCTACGCCACACCGTAGTAGTGCCCCTACGAAAAGTATTCTCTAGTCTTCTCTCAGTGGGTTTTTTTAGATCGTTATTTTTTTGTTTCTGTGTGACTTTGTAACCTATTAAGGATTGGAACTAAAATAAACACACCCTACTCTCAACAACTCCACACATTACACAAGTTCCTAACCGTCAGTTAGTTTATTTAAGCGCCGGACACAACGCACAAAACTAAGAAAATAAAATAATCCTAAAATATCTATAAGGGCGCTTGTTTTCATTAGAGATAGGAGAAGGGTCGCATTTGTTAAATATTCATGCGGCAAGTCCTAAGCCGCTTTATAGTAAAACCAGCGCCCTGCCTACCCTCACACTACAGATAAAATTATTTCGCTTATTATATGTTCCGCATCGTGGTTCGTTGGCGACGTGATGAGGGTGACGTCACCGGTGACGTCACATGTTTATATTGTTTCTCGCCACAAATAAGAGCGAAGGATTAATAACTTGCTGTGGTAGCCAGAAGAATATCTTTGTGTTTCTGAGAGAATTATATTTTAAATCACATCGTGCTTTATCAAGGTCACTGTTGTACCAAATTTGCAAATTACGTCGACCTTCACTGCGAAGGTCACTGATCTATGCACATTGCACCAATTCCTAAATTAACACATCAAATTACTGATGCACCCTTGACTTTAAAGTGGGGTTAATTGGTGTAATCTTATTAAATTAATATATTTAAGAACATATCATTTTTTCTTCGAGCCTTCGATTACAGCTAACGTAATTCATGATTCATCCGTTTGATAACACGCTATCAGATACAACGCACAGAGTATATCAAAAGTCGTTTATACACACAGTGCTCTGGGGCTAGTTATTGTTTAAACTAGTCATAAATCAAATGAGATAAAAATGCAAATCCACCCGTTTTTGTATTGCTTGCCCTTAAAAAACTATTTACTTTAAAAAAAGTTTTTATTCATGTTTGTAATAAATATTTGTTTGGCTTACACACATCCATTCATAAACTCACGCCTATTTCCCATGGGGGTAGGCAGAAACTAGAGAATGTCACCTGATACGATCCTTTACATGGTCCTTTTGCTTCTTTTACGTTCTTACATCTAAACATACACGCACGCCGGTTGTGGGTATTGCACACCTGGCTTTTTTGGCTCCTTCATTAGTTTTTTACCGACTTCAAAAAAAGGAGGAGATTCTCAATTCGTCGAAATATTTTATTTATTTTTTTATATAAGTTCCCCGATTACTCAAAGGCGCCTAGACCGATTTGGAAAATTCTTCTTTTATGATCAGGATCTGATGATGAGATCCTGGAGAAATCGAGAGGACTCCTCAAATATTGTAGGTACACATATAGTGATTTTCAATTTAATCATTTGCACTCAGAAAATATTATTTGGTGAACTGATGAAGAAGACCACAGATGGGCATTGGAACTCCAAAATAAAATAATATATCCTAGTCGTGTTTTGGCTTATTGGCACTGTCATGAGATTTACTTTGACCATAAATGGTGATTGAAGGTAACTACCAAAATTAAAAAGAGATAATTAAAAAAAGTATAACAAAAAAAAAACTAAACGACTTCCAAAACAAAACACTACAAAGAAAAAATAATTTTCTATTCCGAAATCGATGTCGAAAAACGGAAAATATTGTTTTCCGTTTTTCGACATCGGTACCAAAGACACCGACATTGGAAAAGTAATTTGTCGCTTTGTAGTATTTTGTCGGTTTCATTTTATTGTAAAAATTGTTTTTCTTATCTAAATCTCGGCCATGTAATAAAACAAATGTATGCACAATTTCACAATAAAAGTCTCAGAGAGGATAAACGATTTTAAATAATTAAGTAAAGTATTTAAACAGAAAGTAGTAAGTACCGGTAGTACTTCTCTCGCACACGGGTACGTTCCTGCAGCTACCACACACTAACTAGTTGAAGAGCTTGCAGTAATCTGTGAATAATTGAGGCTGCAGGCTCCTGGCTTATGTAGCACGCTTGTGAACGTACTTTGTAACTAAATCTGTAATTCTGCGGGTTGCAGATGACCTGTTAAATGTAAAAGATGTGGTATTCATTCCACATCTTTTAGTCTACTTACGTTTTATAACACTATACAAACCTCACATTCATAACTTTTGAAATTGTATCAACTCATGTTACTCATTTTTATGTATTCTTTGATACCGTTAACACCTGAAAAGCATATTTTAGTTATCTCTAATTTTTTTAACATCTACAACTTAAATTATATTGCTAATTTGTAAAATCTTGGAATATTTTATACTGTGACATTTTCATCTGATATGACGTCTGTCTATTTTATTTTCTTATGCCATAGACATAACATAGGTACCATGGACTACCTAGACCTTTCTTAAGCTAGTTGTACATTATTATAAGACAGACTGCCCCTCCTCTGTGAACCGTTTTTATTCGTTCTGGTCTTGATTTCTTAATTGAGGTTTGAATTTGAAATTTAGAAGGGATGGCAGAACGAGGAAAAAACGGGCGTCAGCGTTTTAGTTTTGAATCTGGACTGAACGCGAAAAGTCGGTTGACTACTTAATATTACCAAGTGTACTTTTGTATCTGAAAACTCTTTAAACTATAATATATACGGCCTGTGAATGCTATCAAAACTTTGAAGTGCAATAAATATAATTTATTGAGTGTCGAACTTAAATGTGAGCATTTTTACTGGTTCATTAACCTCGTCGGTCACCGCTTCATATTAAAGGGCTCGTTTGATCGGCGTATGAAGCCACACTGCCTGTGCCTGCACCTGTGCTACTGACTACCTGCCCGTTAGCCTGACTATTAGTTCAGCTGCCTTGACCATCTATCTGTGTGCCTGCCTATCCGTCCGGCTGCCTACTCTACAGCCTACCTATCCGATTGCCTGCTTGTCCGTCGTAGTGCCTGCTCATCTGCCTACCTAGGGCATACCACGTCTTCCTGCCCGATCTGCTGCCTGGTTAGCTGCCCACGTCGTGCGAAGCCGGACTTTAGTTTTTATTATCTATATCATTTTTCTTGGTTTTAATTTATAATTACTTTTATTTTTATGTTACGTTTAGCTGTCTGTGCTAAATGTAACGTTACAAGGATCAACTTTAAAAAGGATATGTAACTACGTACCCCGAGATGGATGGAATAAGCAATAAATGCTGATACTGCGGTCAGGTAATAGTAGGTAACTATGAAGTAAGTATTTGTTTCGTTACAGTCCGGTAATGGAGGTCATTGCCCTTTTCCTAATATCTCTTCTTAGGAGCCCGACAATAAACTTTTTATCGTTTTTCATTAGTAAAACATGTTGAGGATTACGATAGATTCAGGACGGTTTTATGTTATTATTTCCGTTTTTGAGCCTCTGTCGCTATGTTAAAAGAGAACAGCTATATTAAAATACCGGCCAAGTGCGAGTCGGACTCGCGCACGACCATTATCGCAAAAAACGGCAAAAAAATCACGTTTGTTGTATGGGAGCCCCACTTAAATATTTATTTTATTCTGTTTTTTGTATTTGTTGTTATAGCGGCAACAGAAATACATTATCTGTGAAAATTTCAACTGTCTAACTATCACGGTTCATAAGATATAGCCAGGTGACAGACAGACAGACAGACGGACCGCGAAGTCTCAGTAATAGGGTCCCGTTTTTACCCTTTGGGTACGGAACCCTAAAAAACGTATCTAAAAGGACGTAGACAATGTACGGAGATATCAAGCTAGTGTTAAGATTCTAGAAAATAATTAAAATCTAGATAGTCTTTTAGAGAAATAAAATATGGTGTCCCGCAGGGCAGCGTCCTTAGATCTTTGTTATTTATATTATATATAAATGACCTGCCACGTCATATAATCCATCCTGTGGTGTTATTTGCAGAAGATAGCACATCAATTGTTTCATGTATTGATAAAGAATCATATGTAAATGACATTAACAATACAATTAGTAGTCTAATTAAGTGGCTTTACAATAGTAATTTTGTTATTAATCTCCAAAAAACTAAAATCATGCCCTTTTACCAAAGAATATCTGCGGGCGATATGGATATAAACTACAATGGACAAACTATAGAAAAAGTAAACGTTACAAAATTTTAGGCATCATAATTGACAGTCAGTTAACTTGGAAGTCGCAAGCGGAAGATATATTTAATAAGTTACTTATTTCATAAAAAGTGGTACAGTCTGTTACAAAGTAAGATGACAAATTAAGGAATAGTTTACATTTGTGATGAGTAGGTAACAATACAATTTTTCGATCTGATGCCCTAGCTAGGTTACTTAGTAGCCTGTATTAAGGACAATCAGCCCTCATTTCCCGAACATAGTTCAAGTAGTATTTCTTAGACTTACATAATTATTAAAAGAATTTAGAACAGATTAATAAAATACATTAATGTTGTGAGTGCGCACGCGTGTGTCTGTGTTAGTTAGTGAGTGTGTGTGCGCGTGCGTGTGTGTGTGTGTGAGAGTGTGAGTGAGTGTATGTGTTTATTACGAGTTACTTTATTGTTTTAGGATGGGGTTTCAGTATCATCATAATTTTTTGTAGTAAGAACTTGAGTAATTCATTTTTTGCATGTTAGCTTACAACATGTTTGCAGTGGAATTATTGCGTTTATTGTATTATATAGAAATGGTCCTTGATAAAAAAATAATCTTTTTGTAAAAGTAAAATATGGATGAGGTACAGTACATACCCTGTTTCTTCTTCTGGGTATTATCGTCCGACGTGCAATTTGAGTGTTAATGTGCTGTAAAATCGTACTGAGTATGAACTATTAAAACTTAATGAAAGAAAATTTAAAACAATAATTAAAAGCACACTTTGTAAACAAGCATATTACAAATTAGATGATTATATTCAAGATAAGAATGCTTGGAAACATGCTGGTCCTGCTCCGTAGGGCAATCTTTAGTGTAGAAACTATCAAAATGGTTAATTTGTGTACGGTATATTCATAATTATTATAGTAACGCTTTATTTTTATTTATTTTCTTCTCTATTTGTTTAAAAAATTTACTCGCACACTGTTCCGTTGTTGTTGAATTAGGTAATTTACCTATGTTTGCAATATTTGTAAGTATGTGAGAACCATGTCCCTATTTACCAAGTGAAGGGATTTACCTGATAGTGCTTGTAATACTTTATACCTATATTTAGTATAGTAGTGCTGGGTGCATCGTTCTCACGTATAAG
Source organism: Anorthoa munda (assembly GCA_945859665.1). Lineage (NCBI taxonomy): Eukaryota > Metazoa > Arthropoda > Insecta > Lepidoptera > Noctuidae > Anorthoa > Anorthoa munda. Next base: position 1,269,424 of record OX243918.1, read on the forward strand.
AATTTATTAATGTATGTACTATTTATGTTAATATTGTAAAAAGCCTTTATTTTTTTTTTAAGAGTAAGTATGGAGTTTCTTGTGCATTCTTCTCCATATCAACCTACTTTTCCGAATGCACGGTAGAATAAATTTTTTATAACATGTAAATTTTTATAACGTTCAAAAGTGCCGCATAATGGCCTAGTTGAAATAAATACATTTGATTTGATTTGATTTGAACATTTGGCGGACGGTAAGAACCTTGCATTTCTGGTAGAGGTCAAAGGTAGGATAGAGTATTGGTCGAAAAGTGGCTACCTTCAGGACTGCGCGCTGTGCTACTTCGAGAGGCTTGAAAATTGATTTAGCAGCACCATCCCAACTTGTAATACAGTAAGAGATTACCGACTGGCACATTGCAAAATATACGGACCGTATAACATGAACGCTGGCAATGTATCTAAGAGTTAAAAAAAAAAACAGTTTACGGACACGGCCTGTCAGAAGAGTAGTATGTGCTTTAAAGTTGAGGTGCCTGTCTAGAGTGATACCAAGGTATTTAATTCTATCAGTAGATGTAATTTGTGGACAGTTACAGTTTGGTGTCTTTAATTGACAGGTGTGAGCTTGCGAAGTCACGGGAGTCGAAGGTTGTGATGTGAGGTTGAGAGAGAAAGTAATGAGTTTTGTTTTAGAGGCATTTAAGGTGAGTGAGTGTGACATAAGTCAGATACGTACGGCATCAAACCCTTTCTGAGCGGTAGTTTGGAGACTAGACCACGACTTGTCAAAGAAGGTGATGGCAGAATCATCGGCAAAAGAAACACTGTTTCCGGCGTTTAATTTGATATTACAGAGATCATTGATGAAGACGAAAAACAAGGTGGGAGCTAAGACACTGCCTTGCGGTACGCCGGAGGCAATAGGTTCGTCACTTAAATATTTGTCGATCTTGACCTTCTGTGAGCGGCCTGAGAGATAAGAATGAAAGAGTTGAATTGAAGTTGTAAGTCTCTGATACCTAAGCGTTCAAGTTTAGATAAAAAGCAAGGTAGAGGAACGGTATCGAAGGCCTTAGCAAGATCAACAAATACAGTGAGACATTTTTTGCGGAGATTCAGTTTGTCTACAATACCAGTTATCAATTTTAAGATCGCTCAGAAGTCGATTTGTTTTTTCTAAAACCGAACTGGTTGGTTGAGAGCAAGTTATTAGTCTCGAGGTAATTGGTAAGTCTCTTATTTATAAATCTTTCCAGGAGCTTAGATAGAGCAGTTAGTACCGCTATAGGTCGGTAGTTATTTATAGCACCACGGTCACCCCCCTTGAAAATAGAATGAATGATAGCCAATTTGAAGGAGGAAGGAAAAGTACCGGAGTCGAAACAGAGATTGAAAATGTGGTATAAGATGGGTGAGAGAAGCATGCAGTACCTATTCAAGAATGTCGTGGAGATGCCATCGTGTCCTATTGCAGCATTAGGTTTGAGAGACTTTACAACGGAAATTATCTCATTGGGGCTTGTTCCTAGCATAGCGAAGGAGTTAGGACTACTTGCGTACGCAGAGCCCGTTTGTGAACCCAGAAGGCAGGATGGGTGTTGTGTTTTTGTAATAGAATCAGATTCTTACCAATATGAGCAAAGTAAGCATTAACATCATTAACAGATTGATGAGGAGATGTGCAAGAGGATAATAATTCTGTGGGAATGTGAGTAGTGATGTTGGTGTGCGTGATACGCTTAATTGACTGCCATAAAAGTTTAATGTTCTTTTCCTCAGAGTCGAACTGTCTTTTAACTTTTTTGAGGATTTTATTGCAGAAATTTCTGTATCTTAAATCGGCAATTTTAAGCAGTTCATTGTCAGGAGAATGTTTATGTTTTGTATGCAGTGTATCCCTGTTTCTCATGCACCTCAGAAGCCCTGGGGTAATCCAGGGTTTTAGGATCCTATTACGCCTTGGCACATTTTTGGTTTTTGTGTTCATGGTAATTTTTTGGTAAAGAGTTTGAACTAGAGAATTTGCTGCTGCATGAGTCATGGATAATATATGTGCAAATTATTTTTTTTCCATTACCAGATCCAGGGCAGCGTAGTCGTTCTTCGAAATTATGGTCTTGTGGAAGTTATGGGGAGGCTTTGAATTTATGCAAAGGAGAATTGAGCAGTGATCGCTTATGGTGGAATCGAAAATGAAGATAGAAGATTGTAGTCTACTTCGAAAAATAGTGTGGTCAAGACAATTGTCTCCTCTTGTTGGTAGACAATGTGTAGGTAAAAAGCCGTGGAATGCCAGACAGTTAAGATAGTCATGACAACGATTTTGTAAAGGAGAATTAGAGCTATCTATGTTTAAGTTTACATCACCTGTGATGACAACTGTATTAAAATTGGTTACGGAAGGTAAAATTTCGCTAAGCGATTTGAGAAAAATGTTAATGTCCTCAGTTGTGGGAGATCTGTAGATGCAAACGATTGCTACATTTGACTTTAGTTCAACAATTAAACCAGAGGCAGAGCCATGAAATTCTGGTTCATAAACCTTGTGATCTAGTTTTGAATTTATGTAGACAACCACCCCATTGCTTTGATTCTGATGTTTAGTGGTGTGGTGACAAGAAACATTTTGTATGTGTGGTAGGTTGGAGTTAGTTAAGCAAGGAAGCCAACATTCGGAAAGTACGGCTATATAACACTGAAAAGAGAGACGGGTGAGAAGTGTTTCTAAACCAAGGAAATTGCGATTAATAGATCTTATATTTTGCGATAAGATTTTGGGGTAAGGAGAAGGGTTCTTAATAATTGGTGAACATTCTTCTGGGCTGCATTGGAAAATATTAGATACAGAAAAGTTATCCAAATTATTATTTAGGGAGTCTATGTTATCGAATTTTATTATTTAAGAGTAACATATTGGGTAATATGACAAATTCCGACCGATGATTTGAGCATATGAACAAAAAAGCGTTGTTTTTGGCTTGCTGAAGGGTGTGCGGTAAAATGTTATGAAAAGTGAAGAGAAATAGTTTGAGTTTGTATGTTTGTAGTGTGAGTGTGGAGAGGTAAGATGTGTAAGTGTGAGTGAACTTGTACAACAGAGGTTTTACAACTATAATTAATAAATGATTATCATGCATTAAAAGTAGAACGAACATAGTATTACATTTTATAAGTATTATTCCAAAATCTAAACAACTCAGACGTACCCACAAGAAAATATCGATTTTGAGATCCAGTAAGTGTAGTCATGCTTCAGGTGAATTGGAAAGGTCTTGCAATTGGGCTTCGTTCTTGATTACTATAATGTAAGGAGGTTCATTAGTTCGTTTCATTAGGATACATATATAAATGTAAATGTTTAAGCACAACCGCGTTTCTGTTGCATAATTTGGCAAAAAAAGTAAATTTGCCGACAGTATTAGTGGCTTACCATGGTCTAGTAATTTCCATCTTAAGATTTGGTACAATATTTTGGGGTCACTGTAGTAAACGAGAAAGCATTGCCAGAGCTCAAAAGCACTGCATAAGAGCTATATTTGGTCAAAAGGTAACAGACAGTTGCGTACCTATATTTAAGTCTCATAAATTATTAACCTTCCCATGCCTTTATATCCTTGAATTAGCAATATTTGTAACAACTAATCGATGTCTATTTGCAACTTTAATAAAAACTAGCAAACGAAGTATAGCTATGAGATCCCAATACTAGAATATCTTATACGCGGGCGCTTTTAAAACTAGCTTATTAAAAATAAATGTAATCTGTATGGCTCCTGTAGTCTTTAATAAAATACCTGATCAACTTAAAAACTTACAGTTGCAAAAGTTTAAAAAACGTTTCACAGAATTACTTGTTTTCATTAATAATTATTTTTTTGTAACGTATCACATTTGCATGCTATATTAAGGTAGAATGTACATGGATCCTATTTTATAATGTAACAACTTATTTTATGTACCTACATTCTAAGCTAATAAAGACCTGTTCTATTCTAAAATAATTTTACATTGTGTGGTGAAGTATGCATTGACAGTGGAAAACATCAACCATCATTATGTATTGAAAGTCTGAAATTTTATGAGAAACTCGCTAAGAATCCCTTAGCCTAAACGTAGCCTTAGCTTAAGTAAACGTTTGTTTGTAGTCATGCACCTGTAAGCAAACAGTGCGTGTAGCTCACTTCCCTCCGGTAAGACACGGTAATGGATTACGTTTCATAAAAGGTTTCCATCAGATTTATAGCTGGGCTCGCGTGTTTACGCGCGCTGCAGCCGCGGGGTGAGCAGGGGACTGGCAGCGAAGTAATTGAGCGATAACTCAGACCACGGGCGACGGCACCATCTAGCGGACACCCCACGCATGCACGGGGTGTGTGCGTATGATCGGTACTGGAACGTTGTGGCTTCACTACGGTATTTATTTAAGGATTCCTTCTTATAAGGAAGGTTAGTAAGTGTCTAAAGCCCACTCGCAGCAATAACTTATCATCTTATCAGGGTTAGCCAGTAACTCGAGGTTAAGTAACTAATAGGCCATACATTATTGGCCAGGTTAACTACTAACTCGAGTTAGTGAGATCACCCAGGGTGACGCAAGCGGGCCGCAGAGGATCTGTAGTTTCTTGTCTATGATCGCCCATTTTACCAGCCATGGCATATAGCAAGCATATGATCCCTCAAAACTTCCACTATCCAATCGATCAAGTTAAAGGATGAGTTCATCATTATTCTAATATATACACTGACAAATGACACTACGACTACTCTAGGGGCAGCACACCTGCCGCGCCTGGAACCGACCTACAAAATGTTACAGGTCAGTAAGTTCTATAATTTATTATTGATAGGCTCGCGATCGAACACTATTACATTATTACACTATTACCAACCATTTGCTTTCAATGACCTGAGGCCTTATACAAGTGACATTCTGTTATCGAAAGCGTGGCCATAGCGATTGTCAAAAAGGCAAAATTGTATGGGATTGACAAGCGATAGCGAAATATCACGTGACCATCCCTTACATTTTGACATTTTGACTATCACCTTCACTGACACTTGTCTAGAGCTCGGCATCCAATGTATTAATTCAGTTAACCAAATTGTTTCAAGCCGAATTTGTCGTGTTTATTGCAGAGTAAGCCTTGTTTAAATAATATATTAGCATAGTTTGGTTTGCATGTAATAAACTAGCTATTTAAACATATTCGAGAAGTGTATTTATAATGTGTAATTGTTTGTTTTCCCGAATAAATAAAAAAAAAAAAAAAAAAAAGTCATTTTCTGTGATTGTAACGTTGCTGAATCTTCCAGTGTTGTGTAATTCCTAGAACTAGTGCTGTCTAACGCAAACTAGAGCTCTGAGTTACGCTGTACGATAGAATTGAATAGAGCTCTACCAAATACTCGTCTACTTCATATAATACTAGCTGTTCCGCGCGGCCTTGCTCCCGTGGACCACCCCACAGGACCCGTTTTCAGGATTAAAAAATAGCCTAAAAATACTACTCAGGAATAATGTAGCTTTCTATTGGTGAAAGAATGTTTTAAATCGGTTTAGTAGTTTCGGAGCCTATTCGGTACAAACAAACAAAAAAATCGTTCCTCTTTATAATATTAGTATAGATTTGCTGTACACTTTCAATAAAAATGTACAGCAAAGGTAATGTTTGATATTTTGTTTCTAAATAACGCATACAAGATATTTTAGTTAGGAAATTGTTTCTAACCTAAATAATTGTGGTTATTATTTAGTCGAATGTTCTATGAAATAAAGGTTCTGCAACGAGGAAAATAAAATGGTGTGCAAATACGTTTAAGCAAGTAATTTTAAAATCTGTAAATGAATTAGAATAATAGAATACGAATAAATGAGTATTCGTTTGAAATAATCATAATTACATGGCGTTACCCGAGTAACAAACAAAACCTCGAAATTTTACCTTCATCACATCGACACCGATGTAGAACCCTACACAAACATGTGAGATTCGAGTATGTTCTCATATCCCCAATTCTACACGAACAGAGCCGAGAGCCATCATTAGCTAAATATAAAACTATCAGCACAAAGCCGCCGAAACTCATAATCTATGCTTTGTGTAATCTAATCACATAGTGGCTGTTATTAACTCTATAACTAAAAGCTCCAGCCAACATTTGTACAGTACTTAATTAGACGAATTCGAGCCCATTCATCAGAACACACACAATGAATGAGCACAATGAAACATTATAATATTAACTCAACACTATTGTCGTTAGGTTTCAATGTATTTCGCTTGTCAAGTTCAAGACCTCCCCGTAACCTGAGGGACGTACTTAGTGTAATTATTATGAGCTCAGCCAAGATAAATACAGACAAGTGTCTCGTAGGATTGGTTTAATGTCTCTAGTTATTTTAGTTATATTCGACTACTACTAGCTATTTCCCGCAGCTTCACTCCGTGGTCTATACCACAAGAATCAAGCATTTTTATCAGGATTAATGTAACCTGTTAACCTCAGCAATCATATTTTTCCTGCTCTGCCAGAGAATACCCTTAACAAACATTCAATCTTACCTCATTATAATTATTAGTTCAGATTGATTTTGATTGAAAGATAACAATGTCAAAATGAACGTACTAGAAGCCTTATTAAAACAGTGCTCCAAAACGAGCAGATACTTTCAGTCGGCAGTCCAATACAACAGGATATTTATTTTAATTTTATGGAAAGAGCCGCTCGCCCGTCCTCCATTGTCGAAAAAATAATGAGACGTCATATAACTCGGGTGATATTATATGTGGCTGAGCGGGTGAGCGTACCTGTCGTACCGAGCGACCGACCGTGCGGGCACAATGTATCAGGGGCATTGATACCAGCCAATATACCTGATATGGACATTTTACGACGGTATTAAGCTTTTTATGTATGAAGTATTGGCAGGGGGGCATAACAAGATCAAACCAGTGGAGCTGCGCGAACAACTTGTAACTTGTTTACTTCTCAATTTAACTGTTAAAATAGCCGCTATTTTGTCGTTTAGCAACTTGTCCGACACTCGCTAACTTGATGCGACGCGACGCTGCGCTCTCTTCTCCACGCTATCTGCAAACAGGTCTTATCATTTTGTGTTCAACTTTATCCATGAATCGGCACATGAAAGAGGTTTTCTGTACTTTAAGAGAGTCGTTGCTGTTTACAAAAATATTTCGGTATTTTCTTGTATGTACTATATATGAAGATGCAGAAGTGTTTATTATAAAGAGAAATCAATTTGGCCTCCAATAAACAATGTAAAATTTTCCTACATGTAACCTTATTAAATACCTACTACTGTTTAGTATATAGGTGTCTCAGAATACCTATATCGTTAAACATTGTTTCATGTAAATGGAGCAACTATTATCAGCTGAGATAGTTCGCCGGCGCGGCGCTCCTCTCGCGGGGCCTGCCCGCCTGATCGCTAGAGAACTGGTAGCTAGAGAGGTAGTAGGCTCAACATGGATCCAACAATTATTAGTAGTTAGTTCAATACTACCATCGATCATAATGCTCACGAAATTAAACATCATTTAGTATATGAACATAATTATCTCATATTTAAATAGGTTTCATAGCTTATTGTAAGAGACACGCTTTTGGACTAATCTATTTAATATTTTTTGTCATACAACCTCCGAACACTTATCGTTTTAATATTAATGGTAAGTGAACAGCGCTGTGAGCCATATTAATACTTAAGTTATGTTTGGTTTTCTATGTATTTTTTAATCCATTTCAATAAAATAAAAGTAATTGATATAGCTAAATGTATTTACGTGATGTTTTAATTTACGATTACGATTATTGATCGCAAAATAATTAAGCAACTTTGATTCTATTTTAAATCAGAAAGTTTCTATAGAATTGTAACGAAGTTGGTCAGATAATTGGAAAATTTCATCGCAATAAATTATTATTTGGACATAATTACTTTTAGAGGCTTTCAATATCCAGTTGGGACTTAATTCATGATTCTGAAACATTGCTGGATGCTTTGAATAAATTTGTGAAACATTTTTATAAGTTTAAACTTTAATAAAGCGTAATAATTAAAATATTCTTTGATGTCAAAACAATATGTAACTGAAACAGATGAGTGTAATGTTTTACGTGTTACTAACTGTTTGGTTAATGTGACCGAGCTATATGATGCGCGATAACCATGGGAAATGGAGCAAGGCAGTAAAGTTAATACAGACTGGTTGCTAATAGATTGGAAAAGAATCCGTAGAAGACAGGGTCTGAGATGAAAGGAGAACATCACTAAGACTGCTGGTTACAGGTGGAGATGTGTAGCTCAGCACAAGACCCTCGTGGAAATTGTTAGACCCCTATGCCAAGACGCACTCTGTGATTGGGAACAGTTCATAAATTGTGAAGATGTATTGTATGTATATCTGAGATTTTAGAATAATAGACTAATCTTTTATAATTGTTTGTTTTGATTTAGAATCTTTACCACATTATTATTACTTTTCTCTTTCTAGTATTATTATTTTATCTTCAACTTTAAATCCGATATTCACTTATTTTCCGACAGTATTTGGGCTAAGTTCATTAGACCGCGCGGTATTGCGCTGAATTACTAACCACGCGGTAAAAGAATGTTAATCGTCTACATTACCGCGCGCTACCGAGCGGCACAGCGTGGCTCACTCCTTGCGTAAGATCTTGTACCACGCGTTACCAAGCGGTATAAGTTCTGCAAATCTAATCTCGTTCAGTTGATCCACGCGGTTTGTGATAGACAGACGCACTGATTGAAGAAACATGAGTAGGCGAAGATTGCCAGACAGGCTCGCGTACGATGCTGTCATGTGAACGCTCCCACCACGTGGCAACGCGCAGTGCTGCGTGGTCATGTGAACGTAGCCTAAAACAACTTAAAAAAGCTTTCTTCTTGTTAATTATTTGCGCTCGCACATCAAAATAAATGTAACAAAAAAAAAATGTCAATAATATAAGACCACTAGCTTTTTCCGTCGGCATTGCTGTGATTGCCAATCATGCAGTGCATTTTTCAAAGACTTTTTATATTTTTTTTATTTAGAAGAAAACACTTTGCTCCACACTAGGAATTTCTTCTTGTATCTTGGATGCGTTTACAAAACATTTAAACTCACATACACAATACACCCAGAACCGGAACAACTATCTGTAGGCCGCACAAATATTTGTTCCGTGCGGGAATCGAAACCGCGACACGCAGCGCAGCATTCGATCGCTCAACCACTACACCAACCGTGTCGTCAATTAAAAGTACTCTATGACACTCAGCGAGAGTTTTCTTTCTATTAGTGCAATAAGTTTTGTAAGCAGATCAATACACACGTACATTTTACACACCATAAATTTTCCTCTTTACAATGTTAATTTAGATTAATCTGTAATTCCCTAGTGTGTCACTCGATAACATGTAATCGGGAACACGCCACATCTCGTTTTGATAGCGTCGCGCCCATGTGTATTAATTTTAATTAGTAATTACTGGTAATCGCACCGCTCCACATGATCATGTTAATCACAGTTAAGTAATTATACACGTCTGCATTATGGACGATCTTTGTGTTTCCTGGGAACTCTGGCGGTCCACACCACTCAAGAAAATATAATCATCATCATCATTTGCTGCTAACGCTGCTGAATATAGGCCTACCCACAGTCACACACACATTGACCGGTGCCGTGCGTTTCGCATCCAGCGTGTTCCCGCAACCTCAACCAAGTCATCGGTCCACCTAGTGGGAGGCCTTCCAACACATCGTGCAGCGTCTTCTGGTTCGCGGTCGCCATTCCTGAACTTATCGGTCCCATCGACCATCCTTTCTGCGAGCAATGTACCTTGCCTACTAGCACTTAAGCTTGCCAATTCTTTGGGCTATGTCGGTAAGTTTGGTTCTTTAGCTATGTTTATAAGGAGTATGTAAAGATCGTAGCAGGTGGCGTTCAATAGTTTATGTCTGCCCTTATGGAAAGAAACAGCAGGAGCAGTAGCAGTTACAAGTAAAATTAAAAAAATCCCTACACATTTTATGTCATGCTTTATAATTTATCTAGTAAATTTAAAAACCCATTTTTGTTGCACAATACGCAACACGCAATTATGACACGATATCTTGCGAAAACACCCCGATTCAAACAGTAAAACGCCCATAACTTTTAAACGGCTGAACCGATTTACATCAAACATACCTAAAAACACTGTCGATAAAGTCATATTAAAAAAAAAAACGAAATAAAAATCAGTTTATCCGTTTAGGAGCTATGATGCCAAAGACAGATAAACGCACCAACATATATACACACACACACATGTCAAACTTAAGCGTCCCATACACCTACAATATTATTGTGCAATATTGGCGATTGCGCAATACAATTGAACGACTAGGGGTAGTATTGAAAGATTGAAGACATGCATGATGCATGAGAAAGCTTAAACTTTATTGCGCCATCAACATTGCGCAATAATTTTGTAGGTATATGACAAACTCAACAGCTCGGTACTTATACGTATGGGCGCCTTATAACAACCTCTCTTTTTCCGTCGGGGGTTAAAAATAAGGTCGATGACAAACTTAACAGCTCGATACGTATGCGAAACTTTGCCAAAATGCAGATGTTGCTAAAAGCGTACCAACGACTCCCGTCAGTACAAACTCACCAACTTTTGCATTCATAAACATTATTATAGTCAGGATTATTCCGAAGCGGATTAGTCTCCGAGCTTCTGGGATCGCATAATACCTACAAGAGAACTAAATTCTGAAACTTTCGGAGCAGTCTTCACAGAAACGGTCCACATTTTAAAGTCCAGAGAAGTTTTAATATCTATAGCCGTCGGCTAAGAGTTTCAGATTCACTGTATTAAGATGGTAGGTAGTGCTATGAACTGCTGTGTTATTCATAGCTATTTATCAAGCAGTTCGATAGCGTGAACTGCGCAACTGCGGTAAATTGCGTGAAGTTCGCGCCGTGTATCACACGATGGCATGTTATTGCACTTAGATTGTATTGTGAACTAGAAACGCTGAGTATCTATTATCTACACTAATATTATAAAGAGAAATGATGTCTGTTTTCATTTGTGATGAATATGAATCCACAAATTAGAATCGTTGGACTTACTCGTTTCAAACAAAAGGCTAAGGTTAGGGCCGATGGAGAGTCTGTTTAAAACTCCGTTAGCCCGTACAAACGTATTAAATTTTGCACCCGTGTGTCGGGCTGTTACGATTATTAATAGCATCTCTCAGCGGTTGGACATTTTTTCCTGCTCTGTGGCGGAATTCCAGAGGGTGACAATGTGTTGTCCTCTATTTATTTAACTTGTGCCGGCACAGGGAGCCTTTAATTGGCACTATTCAATCATGGAGCGAGTAGGTGTGTGATCAGTTTTCGAGCGGCGTCTCTGGGTGTCGCATTGTATGATTACTTTTATTACCTTGGGTTATACCTGAAAATAGTTGTATGTGTAATTTGCATAAATAAATAAACTTAATATTATTAGTTTCAAATATAAAATTATATTTTTACGTTTAACGTTTTGTTTTACATGCTTGTTATCGAAAACAATAATTTGTCATCAATGTATTAAAAATCCACTAAGAACGGGATCATGGTATCCTGATAACGCACGATCTTAATGCCGGGAAATATAACCGTACTATGTGTGTAATTTCCGTAAGATATATACACGACATGATGTTTCTTCTTCAAAACAGACTAACCTTCACAATTATAGTTTAGTTACAGACAATAATACCTAACTCATACTATGATATATCTCAAAGGCTTCAATATGAAACTCGTATACAAGTGTTCCTTGAAAGATTTTCACATTCTTTACTTTTCAACTTGTTAATCACAGACGTTCTAAAATTTGCATAGTTCAGTTCGGCGACGAAACTCACTGAAGTACAACTATTACTGGATTACCTCCTTACGACCTCCACGACAAACAGTTCAGTATCGTTGCATTAACGATCAGCCACCGCTCTTGTTTAAGTTGAAGTCGATACAAGCTGTGAACAAGTTGAGTTGACTTTGATCACTCGCCTGGTATTAGTCTGCCGTTAGATACACCCAACGACCTATCAGCCTCAGTGCTGCCAACTACTGAGAACTCTGCTAATTAACTACTAAACCCCGTTTATGTTTATACTTAAATAAAATGAGATTGCTGAAATAATTCATTTGAAAGACTAAGCTGTAATGTCTTAGCTGTAAGGTCTAAAATGATTATAAAAATCGAAATAGAAGAAAATTTGTTTGAACTTTTATATTCATCTTTTTCTTATTTTTAGGTCTTAGCAGATAAGGGCATTATAAGATTTACATCGAGCTCCAGAGCCAGATTAATGACGTCATAAAAAGTTGATGTTTGTTCATGTAGTAAAATCGGGTTTCTTGAATGTATTGGTGCTAGGTGTGTACTAATTTATACTTCAATGATACACTGACTTCTTGAAATAATAGTTATAATATCTAGTTTTACAATATTTTTATCGGTGGCTAGCAGAAATTGGTTTGGGTGATTTTGTGACTTGTCTTGGGCGCGCTCCGTTGCAGAGTGAGGCGGCGAGGCGGTGCGCGTCGAGTAGAGATGTCCATGCGCCGCCGCTCGGTATCGTAGTGATGTGCATGAGGTTTGGGCGTTAACATCCTCCCGCGCCTTGAAAACTCCAGTTTCAAGAGTTATTATCATCTAATAGTGGGCAGATGCGATTGACTGCTCTGCGAACTATTCCTTTATTTGTTAGAATATCGGCTACGCGGCATGCGCCATCCGATCCAGGGAAAACAGCCTCAATCCGTCCCAGAGGCCAATTTAATGGAGGAGAAGTCTCCTGCTTAATAAGCACCAGCTGACCAGGTGACAAGTCCGGGTGGCGCTTCTGCCACTTCGTGCGCTGCTGTAGCTCGCAGACGTATTCGTGGCTCCACCGACGCCAGAAGTGCTGTCTGGCGTGTTCAATTCTAGCGTATCTGTGCAGGCAGCTGACTCTGGCGTCCTGAAGATCTGGCGCTGGCAGCGAGGTCATTGTCCTTCCAATAAGGAAGTGCCCTGGGGTAAGAGGGAACAGATCGTGAGGGTTGGAAGATAGAGGGGAAAGGGGCCGTGAGTTCAATATTGCTTCTATTTGAGCGATCAAAGTGGTGAGCTCTTCGAACGTAAAATGGGAATGTCCCACGGCCCTTTTCAAGTGGTACTTAGCAGACTTTACAGCTGCTTCATGCAGCCCACCAAAGTTTGGGGAGTATGCAGGTAGAAATTTAAATTTTATGCCTTCCTCTACAAAAGGCTCTGACATGGAGTTAGAATTAGACTGTATAAATTTACCTAATTCGCGACTGGCACCGACAAAGTTTGTCCCATTGTCGCACCATATTTCAAGGGGCTTACCCCTTCTACTGATAAAACGGCGTAAAGCCAGGATAAAAGCCTCGGTGCTGAGACCACTTACTAATTCTAGGTGTACAGCTTTAGTCTTGAAACATACAAAAACACAAAAATAACATTTAACTAGCTTAGAACCGCGGCCTTTTCTATCGCTAACTAAAAACGGCCCAGCAAAATCGGTTCCAGTGACTTCAAATGGAAAACCTGGCGTTAATCTAGGGGATGGCAAATTTCCCATTATTTGTTTGGCAACTACTCCTCTCATGCGAGTGCACAGAACACATTTTCTGAAAGTTTTTCGAGCTAGAGTCCTGCCCCTTATGGGCCAGTACCTTTCGCGGATGAGTGAGAGGAGAAGTTGTGGCCCTGCATGCAGGTGTTTTATATGATAGTAAATGAACAATAAATTTGATAAGGGATGATTAGAATCAATGATAGCAGGATGCTTCTTCTCATATTCATATGGTGAGTTTTCTAACCTGCCCCCAACCCTCATTAATCCATCATCATCAATGAATGGACTTAAACTTACAAGTGGAGCTAGTTTACATTGCGTCTTAAAATTTGGAAAGCTTTCTTGTTGTGCTATGTAAATTAACTTATTTTCTGCCCATGCTAATTCTTCAACCGTTAACATTTGCTTGTTTTGATTCTTAACATACTTAATATTATTATAGAAACGGAATATGTATGCAACAATGTTTCTTAACTTACGGAAACTAGAATATTTTTTAGTATCAATTACAAATTAGAAGTTGGTGTTTCGCTGACCCTAGTAGTGTTTACCCGAACTTCAGGTAGTGTTGTATAGGTTGCATTAGTGCTTTGACTTGGCCAATGTTCCTCACCGTCATGTATGAATGTAGGTCCCTGCCACCACAGTGACAATGAGGCCACTTCGTTTGGAAAAACACCCCGAGAGGCTATATCAGCTGGGTTCTGTGAGGTTGGGACATACAGCCACTTACTGTCATTACACAGTTCATTAACATCTACTACGCGGTTTGCGACAAAAGTTTGTAGTTTATTTGAAGGTGTGCACAACCAACCCAGTACGATTTTAGAATCAGACCAAAAAGTTTTCTTAGTTATTTCACAACGTAGTGATTTACAAATTTTGTTACATAAGCGTGCAACTAGAAGTGCACCACAAAGTTCTAACCTGGGTATGGTAGTAGTCTTCAGTGGCGCCACCTTGGCTCTTGCGGACAAAAGTCGAACTGTGCAGTTGCCTAGAGCGTCAGTTGATCGCACATATACACATCCAGAATATGCCTTCATACTGGCATCCGAAAATGAATGTAACTCTATGGTTACTGGATTAGCACAAAACACATTACGAGGTATATCGATAGTTTGTAAGTTATGTACATTATCAATAAATTTTCTCCATAATTTATTGACATCAGTAGGTATCTCATCATCCCAGCCTAGGTTCTGAGACCATAGCATTTGTAAAATAATTTTACATACAATTGTACAACAGCTGAGCAAACCCAAAGGATCAAATAGGCTAGAAGTCAAGGATAGAATGGAACGTTTAGAGAATGGAGTATCATTGTTACAATCATATAATTTAGAGGATACCATTAAAATTGTATCGGTGTTAGGATTCCATTCTATTCCGAGGGCATGGCTTGGTGATGAAATAATTTTAAAGTTTTCTTGCTCAGAGTTACTTGTATTTGAAATAGAGGTTAGAAATTGACTTGAGTTACTTTTGACTTTTCTAAGATTAAAGCAAGCTGATTCCAGTTTTTCGACAATTCGATGATATATCTCTGCAAGTGTGGACTCATCACTACATCCAGTAATAAGGTCATCGACATAAAAATCATGTGACATTATTTCTCTTATCAATGGGTCATCACACTCCTTACTCAGCTGTATCAAACATCGCGTACTAAGGAAGGGGGCCGATGAGGTACCATACGTGACAGTGTTGAGTTGTAAATACTTCATCGATTCCTCATCGTTCTCGCGCCACAGAATTACTTGCAAGTGTCTCTGAGATTCTTCAACTAAAATTTGCCTGTACATTTTTTCAATATCCCCTGTAACTATGTACGTATGTTCACGAAATCTGATCAATATTGAGAAAATGTCGTCTTGAACAGTGGGCCCTACCATAAGCAAGTCATTTAAAGAGAGACCTGATTCGGTTTTAGATGAAGCATTAAATACTACACGACATTTTGTCGTTTCACTCTGTTCTCTAAGAACAGGATGATGTGGCAATAGGTTTACAATGTCAGGTCGCTCTATTACAGATAAATGACCAAGACTAGCATACTCATTAATGAAGTTTACATACTGTTCCTTTATGTCAGGTTGCCTTTTGAATCTTTTTTCTAGTGAATGAAAACAATGCTTGGCTCTTGCATCAGAATTACCTAATAGTTCTGGGTTATCCCGCAAAGGCAACGTGACACAAAATCTACCGTCTTTCAGGCGGCGTGTGTGATGCACGTAGTGTTCCTCGCAGGCACGTTCCTCCAACGTGAGCTTCGGTGTATCTGGCAGCTCTTCCAGCTCCCAAAACTGCTTCAATTGGTGTCGTATAGCTTGACTGAAATTACAGCGACTTTCCTTACTTGATACATAGTCAGGACACATAACTGGCCCCACCACTAACCAACCAAACTGGGAATTTTGTAGTACAGGTTTGTTAGCATCTCCCAATTTGATCTGATTAGTAGGACAAATGACATCCCAAAAAACATCAGCTCCCAACAACAGATCTATTTGCGATGGGTTATAGAAACTAGGATCTGCAAGTGTGATATTTTTTGGTATGTTTAAGGTTGATATATCAACCTTAGAACTAGGTAAGCTACTAGTTATCTCTGGAATTACAAATGCTTTAATTTCCTTATAATAAGAATTAGTACGAGATTTAATAGTTATACTACAGCATTCTAGAGCTGAACATGTCATGTTATTGATGCCAGTTACAGATACAGAATGAATAGATTGGCCCTCAATACATAACTTAGATTTTAGAGACTCCGATATAAATGATGACTGGCTACCACAGTCCAATAGGCATCGGATCTCATGGCTTTGCTTATTGTTATTTAATGTAACAATTGCCGTTGATAGTAATACCTGGTTTTCTGAACAGGTTGATAGTGCGATTGGATTACATACGCTATTAGTAATATTAGAACTTGCTTTGCTCTCTACATTATTGGACGTAGACAAGTTACCTTTGTGTAGCAATGAATTATGCTTTCTTTTGCAAAATCTACATGGAGTAGAAGTACATTTATAGGAAAAATGTCCACTACGCAGACAATTTGAACAAATCTTATGTTTAGAAACTTCTAAATTTCTATCATCAATTGACATGCTATTGAATTTTTCACAATAATAGATTAAATGTTCCCCACCACAAATAAAACATGAGCGAGACTTAGTTTTGGTTTGGTCTTGGTTACATGCAGCAGCAACAAACATTTTATGTGGCTTTTCATTAGACCGAGATGGTTTATCGATAGACTTCAGTGGCTTTTCATTTTGAGTATGTTTGTCACCGTGGCCGTGGCCTGCACTGACCATTTCCAAAACATCTGCCCTACTTCTTAGGAACTCATAAAACTTATCTAGGGTGGGGTTTTCTGATAGACTATTTCTATATTCCTCCCATTTGGTTGACGTTAACACATCTAATTTCTGGCCAAATAGGAAAATAATCAATGTATCCCAATTTTCAGTTTTCTCATTTAAGCTAGTTAAGGCTCGCATGTGCTTCGATATGTGATCAATAAGAGCTCTGAGTGACGTTTCAGAATTCTTCATAGTAGGTACATTCACGAGTAGAGATACTAAATGGTTGTGCACTAATTGCCGTGTATTATTGTAACGATCACATATCAATTTCCATGCAACCGCATAATTACTGGATGAAATTTCTAAAGATTCTATAACCGAGGCCGCTTGGCCTGCTAACGACACTTTTAAATATTGGAATTTATTGATTTCATTTAAGCTTGTATTTCTATGGATTAATGAATTAAATGTGTCATGAAATTCTAGCCATTTGTTGTAACTTCCCTCAAACACGGGTAGCTTTATTATAGGCAATCTTACACTACTGATATTATTATCACAACTCCGAATTGAAGGGTTCCTACAATCTTGTGAATTTATGCTTTCAACAGTCTCTTGAAAATGAGGTGCGTGTCTTTCTATTAACTCTTGCGCTAAACTAATTTGACTATAGAACACGTTTTCGGTGGAATCCCTATCACAGACCCCTTCCTCCGAGGAATCCACAATCTCTATTTTATTTTGAATTATGTCGTAGTCACTGAATAACGATTCAATTTTGTTAAGTCTAAGTTTCAATTCCAAAAATTGTTGTTTAGAAATAGAATCTTCATTCTGAAGTTCAGTTAGATAATTTTTGAAACTGGTTAGTCTTCCCTTTATTGATCCCCTTTGACGCCTTAAGTCTTTTAACTCCGTGTCAGACATGATGTAGAATAGAAGTATTTAAAATGGCTTTCGCCCACCAAAGTATAGAAGTTAATAATCTTGTTAATAAATACCTGATCTCCCAGCAAACCTGATGATCATAGTACATGAACCAGCTGCAGATCGGCGTCAGTTCACTTGGTAGGTATAGGTAGGTAACGCCCACTTCGTCCAGTACAGGCACCGCTCGCCTCGTATCCCGATGCGCTCGCTGTGTAGGTAAGTATATACCTATACGTTGGTCGTTCGAGCTGGAATTGGTTACAAAATGCGGTTTTATTTGCTTGCAAAACAAAGCTAGCGTGCGATCTATGAATTTGGCGGGAATGAAATGTGCACGTGCAAAGGGTAATCAAGGAATGCAAAGTTGTTATATAGTAGAAAGGTATCAGTAGGTACCTAATTTGAAGTTCTTACGTTTAAATATGCAAAAACAGATAAAGAAACAGCGCTTGTTATAAGCTTTTCCTAGCTAAGCAGTCGAAGCCGTTACCGTGCCTTAGTTGGTAGCGGTAGCCTTTACGAGGCGACTTTAGCGACTCACTGTAGGTACTTAAATGACCCCACAACAGAAAGCTAGACACCCGCAACCCTGTCTTAGGTAAATAGCAACACACACACAATGATCGCACAAACAAAAGAAATACCGGGAAAATGGAATTTAGGTAGGTATTGAAGGAGGTAAGAAATAATAGGAAAGGAACGGGCACACCTTATATGAAGACGTCAGCGTGCTGCCAGGCCTTGGATTCCCTTCCAATTTGCTTATACTTCGCTTGGTTTCTGGTTCCTTCGCTGGTACAATTCTTATTCTATGCTTCCCGCATAGAATTAATGTCCTGTCACGGTCGCCATAATGTTTGTTCATGTAGTAAAATCGGGTTTCTTGAATGTATTGGTGCTAGGTGTGTACTAATTTATACTTCAATGATACACTGACTTCTTGAAATAATAGTTATAATATCTAGTTTTACAATATTTTTATCGGTGGCTAGCAGAAATTGGTTTGGGTGATTTTGTGACTTGTCTTGGGCGCGCTCCGTTGCAGAGTGAGGCGGCGAGGCGGTGCGCGTCGAGTAGAGATGTCCATGCGCCGCCGCTCGGTATCGTAGTGATGTGCATGAGGTTTGGGCGTTAACAGTTGACGTGACGCGATGCCGCCGGCTATCTGGCCTATCATGGAAGTTTTTTATTATGCTGCGGTACGATTTTTAAATATCGTTATGAGTGCTTATTTCAATGAAAATCTCATTAAGTTTGGGCGACCATAACATTAAATTCTTTACTACAAAATATTTAACTAACCATAATATTTTTATTAAGTTTACTGAAAGAAAGCAACAAACTAAAGAAGTTCCATTGCAAGCGCTTACTAGGACAGCTTTACACCACTTGGCTGCTTTCTACAAGACGGCTAATCCTCAACAAGTTAAACCTGAGATAAAAAATAATCTGCCGAGAGGAGACAAAGGGCTATACGAAGGGCTAAAAGTGCAGCCGAGGAGTATTGAAGACAGACGAACAAGTTGGAGGACAACACGGAACAGCTTGGCTGATACTGTAATCGCGATGATCGCACCGACATGTAATTAATTGATACTAACAGGGTTACCGCATTGGGATAGGCTTTACAAATAATAAGAGTCTTCTCTGTATGAGAAGAAGTCCTGCAGTGGGACAGTAACAGGCTGCTATTATTTTAAGTAAAACATCTCCATAAAAGTTATTGTTAAATGTTAAAATAAAGCGATCGTAAAGAATAAATATTTGATGCGGAGAGTTTAGTAGAGGTAGTAAAAAATGAAGGAGCATCAAATATGAACAGCTTGCGCTCCGCCGAGGAAAATAAACAAAATCGTTTTATTCATGCTTTGCTAATAATTTTCACGGTGCCTAAGCCGAAAATCCTGAACCTCGTCCCGGGGGAGGAGAACAAGCGATCTTCTGAATTATTCAGACATCACACCTACTTTAGTTATGGAGGTTTCACACACGGTTAGTCGTCATTATCTGCCGACAGATACTGCTTCCTTTACTGATAATAATTAATTCATAATCAATTAAGTTCCGTGATTACGTGGCTCAACTAACGACAGTTGTTATATTTAAGCGCGGCAATAGCGGTCATTGACCCCACCTTAAATTATTTTTATTAAATAATTGACCGAGGCCATAACCGTCTTGAATCGGTATTAATCGCGATTCTTATGAGGAGATAAAAGATAAAGAGTATATTTCCACCAGGTATGAGAAACCGGCCAAGTGCGTGTCGAACTGCGCACATTTAGGGTTCCGCACCAAATGAACTCATTAGTGATCAATACGGTGAAAACCGGGAGCGATCACCGCATGGTAAGAGACACATTGAACATTAATATCAAGCTTGAAAGGTCTCGACTGATGAAGTCCACGCTCTATCCAGCACAGATCCAGATCCAAAACCCCGAAACCTTTCAGCTCGAACTCCAGAATCGTTTCGAGCCTATGGAGTTCCGTGGACGAATATAGCGATGGGTTCGCGGGTCTTGAAAAACTGAGACCCGACCGTATGGACACGGTCGGGTCTAAGTTTTTTAAGACCCGCCGTACAGATAGAAACAAAAACCGGCCAAGTGCGAGTCAGACTCGCGCACGAAGGTTTCCGTTTATTATCGCAAAAAACGGCAAAAAAATCACGTTTGTTGTGTGGGAGCCCTACTTAAATATTTATTTTATACTGTTTTTAGTATTTGTTGTTATAGCGGCAACAGAAATACATCATCTCTAAAATTTTCAACTGTGTAGCTATCACGGTTCATGAGATACAGCCTGGTGACAGACAGACAGACAGACGGACCGCGAAGTCTCAGTAATAGGGTCCCGTTTTTACCCTTTAGGTACGGAACAAAAATATCCCGGACGTCAGCCTGTACGAGATTAGGATGGCTCTGAAACAGCTTAAAACAACAAGGCGCCGGGTGACGACAGAATCACGGCTGAACTACCGAAAGCGGGTGGGAAACCGGTTCTTAAGGCCCTTCAGAAGTTGTTTGATTCCGTCATACTCGAGGGCAAAACGCCACAGGCATGATGCAGGGGTGTGGTGGTACTCTTCTTCAAAAAGGGCGACAATGCCCGGCTGAAGAACTATAGGCCCATCTCACTTCTTAGCCATGTCTACAAGTTGTTTTCAAGAATTAATATTTGTTTCGGGATATTACAAAATATACATGGTAAATATCCCGAAACAAATATTAATTCCAATGATTGTGACCATGTCAGCTTAAAAACTTATATTGTTTTGTTTCTGTAACCTATATTTAACACCTGTATGTACATTATGGATGCAATCAATTGAATTTGAATTTTGAGTCATCATGAATCGTCTCGCGCGCAGGTTTGACGATTTCCAGCCTCCCGAACAAGCCGGATTCCGAAAAGGCTTTAGCACCGTAGACCACATACATACGCTGCGGCAGGTCATACAGAAGACCGAAGAGTACAACCTGCCTCTCTGTTTAGCATTTGTGGACTACGAGAAAGTCTTCGATTCGATCGAGACTTGGGCTGTACTGCAGTTTGTCCAACGGTGCCAGATCGACTACCGGTACATTGAGGTGTTGAAGTGTTTGTCCAAAAACGCCACCATGTCAGTCCGTCTTCAGGATCATACCTCGAAACCAATCCTACTCCAGCGTGGCGTGAGACAGGGAGACGTCATTTCTCCGCCACTGTTCACTGCTGCGTTGGAGGATGTATTCAAGGTTCTGGACTGGAGGGGCCGAGGCATCAAAGTTAATGAAACAAACAAAACGGTTCTGGAGTGGCGACCGCGAACCGGAAGACGTTGCGTTGGAAGGCCTCCCACCAGGTGGACCGATGACCTGGTGAAGGTTGCGGGGATCCGCTGGTTGCGAGACGCACATGACCGGTCAATGTGGCGACGCTTGGGGGAGGCCTATGTCCAGCAGTGGACGTCTTTCTGCTGAAATGATGACCAAATAAAAGATTAGATTTTTGAATATATTGGATTTTTTTAGTAAAATATATGTAATAGTAAACATTATCACCAAATTTCAAGTCCATAGGTCAATGGGAAGTAAAAAAAATCTTCGGAACAATATAGTGTGCCAGACGATGGACAGACAGACACGTGAGTGACAGCAATAGGGTTCCGTGTGGAACCTTTGGGTACGGAACCCTAAAGACTATACGTACTTATTGTTCAATTGAACAACGAAGAGGTTATTGAAGAAAGGGCAATGGCCTCGCCTTGCTACAACCAACTAACTAAAAGTTCATTGATCCCATGACCTCTCATTATGAGACAATTTTGTTCGACCTACTTTAAGCTACGAGTACAAGGCTATTGAGTCTCATACCTAACGAGCCAGTAATTAATTTGTAGGCAGTTGTAGCAGTGGATCGCTTCCTGTGCGTGACAAATGTCGACTATCGTCGCGAGAGGGTCGGAGGGACGGGGGGAGTGGGGGATGGCAGCGACGGATGAGCGTCATCGCTCAGGGGATCACGTCGCGTCAGCAAGGTGCGCGGACAGGGGAAACATTTACATGAAATATTTACTCACGCATCGATTCTTTGGGCCTGAAGACTATAAGTCTTACTAACGGGTATCGCGTTACTCAGTAACTGGGTTGTGAAGGCCACTTAAACAGTCGCTCCATGTAAAATACCGGTAATCAGTTGCAACTGGTAAGACTTAACGCCGACCCCATGAAGATGAAGTTTTGTGTGTACATAAATAAATAAACAAATAAATGATGCAGTCATTTGCTACGCCGTAGGCATTGCTACGCCGTAGCACGCTACGCGACGTCCCATCACTTGCGTTCGCCCTACAGAAGTACTCGCAACAGATTTAATGTAAACATTTCGTAGTCTTAACCCGTTCAAGTTTGAGCAAGATTTTATTAAAGCACCGATCTTATTCCGAACAATACGTACTTTGTGAAAGTATGAACTTTGAGTGAACTCGTAGACCAGCGGAATATGGCGCCGGTTAACGTTAGATAAGGTGATATTGTTGAAAGAGATGTGAAAAGACGTTGGAGATAGTTTTCTTAATCTCTCTAGCTGAATAGAGTCTTCATGTTGGATACTTAAATAAATGGTAGAAGTAGATTACATAGTTCTCACATGATTGCAGCAACTAAACTTAGAAAGTTAATACATTCAGTCCTCCACATTACCATTTACTCTCTAAGGGATGAATACATAAGAGGCGTGTTGTGTCCACTTGAAAAATAAGAGTCAGTAAATTTGGTCGCTCATAAATAATGACGCGGTATTTATAAGGCGGGTGCAGGCGGCGCCGCGCGCTCGCATATTCATCGCGCATAATCTGCAGCTAAGTGATGACATGAATATTTAAAGTTATGCACTCGCTCAACTGTTGCGGCAAGTGGGAGGTGTCGCAAGAGGCAAGCGGCGCCGCGGCGCGGACTAATGGCAGGTAAGCAGGTAATAGCCACTTCTGTTGCTGACGATACACCGCTGTAGTGTGGTGCCCTAATGATTAATTCTTTTAGAACAGATGGCTTCAAGTTACTGACAACTTGACAACCGAAAAGTACTTGTTAATGGAGTAATTGAATAAAAATATTATTTGACTTTGTTTATGAGTTGTAATTACACGGCGGCGGCTAAGAAATGTAGTAACGAAGAATATTTTGCTACACATAAGTCGGTTAACTTGGTATTATAAAAGGTGTGGGCTACAAATAAGTTATGATAAGCGCAGGTGGCTAGTGACATTTGAATTTGAAATGAGAAAATGAGGTACAAGAACAACCTCGGTCATTGATGAACTTATGAAATATTTTCACGTAGCACAGTGAAACAGTGTAAAAATCTAAACTTTCTTCTAACATCCGTCACTCGACTTGGCAATAAAACTCATTGCACTCCAGGGCAGCCAACCGACACTCCGCAAGTGAGCAGCAATGATCGCTCCCTTATATCAGACAGCACCCCCCTACCTCACTCCCCTTGGCTGTCCCCCCCGCCGGCGCCCGCGCTGATGCTGCGAGCTGATAACGTTCACAACTTCACGTGCAGCTCTGAAGAAAAGTTTCTTTTAGAGAATAGGAAGAATAAAATTTTGCAGTTTTAGTAACGTATATAAAACCGGCCAAGTGCGAGTCAGACTCGCGCACGAAGGTTTCCGTTTATTATCGCAAAAAACGGCAAAAAAATCACGTTTGTTGTGTGGGAGCCCTACTTAAATATTTATTTTATACTGTTTTTAGTATTTGTTGTTATAGCGGCAACAGAAATACATCATCTCTAAAATTTTCAACTGTGTAGCTATCACGGTTCATGAGATACAGCCTGGTGACAGACAGACAGACAGACGGACCGCGAAGTCTCAGTAATAGGGTCCCGTTTTTACCCTTTAGGTACGGAACAAAAATATCCCGGACGTCAGCCTGTACGAGATTAGGATGGCTCTGAAACAGCTTAAAACAACAAGGCGCCGGGTGACGACAGAATCACGGCTGAACTACCGAAAGCGGGTGGGAAACCGGTTCTTAAGGCCCTTCAGAAGTTGTTTGATTCCGTCATACTCGAGGGCAAAACGCCACAGGCATGATGCAGGGGTGTGGTGGTACTCTTCTTCAAAAAGGGCGACAATGCCCGGCTGAAGAACTATAGGCCCATCTCACTTCTTAGCCATGTCTACAAGTTGTTTTCAAGAATTAATATTTGTTTCGGGATATTACAAAATATACATGGTAAATATCCCGAAACAAATATTAATTCCAATGATTGTGACCATGTCAGCTTAAAAACTTATATTGTTTTGTTTCTGTAACCTATATTTAACACCTGTATGTACATTATGGATGCAATCAATTGAATTTGAATTTTGAGTCATCATGAATCGTCTCGCGCGCAGGTTTGACGATTTCCAGCCTCCCGAACAAGCCGGATTCCGAAAAGGCTTTAGCACCGTAGACCACATACATACGCTGCGGCAGGTCATACAGAAGACCGAAGAGTACAACCTGCCTCTCTGTTTAGCATTTGTGGACTACGAGAAAGTCTTCGATTCGATCGAGACTTGGGCTGTACTGCAGTTTGTCCAACGGTGCCAGATCGACTACCGGTACATTGAGGTGTTGAAGTGTTTGTCCAAAAACGCCACCATGTCAGTCCGTCTTCAGGATCATACCTCGAAACCAATCCTACTCCAGCGTGGCGTGAGACAGGGAGACGTCATTTCTCCGCCACTGTTCACTGCTGCGTTGGAGGATGTATTCAAGGTTCTGGACTGGAGGGGCCGAGGCATCAAAGTTAATGAAACAAACAAAACGGTTCTGGAGTGGCGACCGCGAACCGGAAGACGTTGCGTTGGAAGGCCTCCCACCAGGTGGACCGATGACCTGGTGAAGGTTGCGGGGATCCGCTGGTTGCGAGACGCACATGACCGGTCAATGTGGCGACGCTTGGGGGAGGCCTATGTCCAGCAGTGGACGTCTTTCTGCTGAAATGATGACCAAATAAAAGATTAGATTTTTGAATATATTGGATTTTTTTAGTAAAATATATGTAATAGTAAACATTATCACCAAATTTCAAGTCCATAGGTCAATGGGAAGTAAAAAAAATCTTCGGAACAATATAGTGTGCCAGACGATGGACAGACAGACACGTGAGTGACAGCAATAGGGTTCCGTGTGGAACCTTTGGGTACGGAACCCTAAAGACTATACGTACTTATTGTTCAATTGAACAACGAAGAGGTTATTGAAGAAAGGGCAATGGCCTCGCCTTGCTACAACCAACTAACTAAAAGTTCATTGATCCCATGACCTCTCATTATGAGACAATTTTGTTCGACCTACTTTAAGCTACGAGTACAAGGCTATTGAGTCTCATACCTAACGAGCCAGTAATTAATTTGTAGGCAGTTGTAGCAGTGGATCGCTTCCTGTGCGTGACAAATGTCGACTATCGTCGCGAGAGGGTCGGAGGGACGGGGGGAGTGGGGGATGGCAGCGACGGATGAGCGTCATCGCTCAGGGGATCACGTCGCGTCAGCAAGGTGCGCGGACAGGGGAAACATTTACATGAAATATTTACTCACGCATCGATTCTTTGGGCCTGAAGACTATAAGTCTTACTAACGGGTATCGCGTTACTCAGTAACTGGGTTGTGAAGGCCACTTAAACAGTCGCTCCATGTAAAATACCGGTAATCAGTTGCAACTGGTAAGACTTAACGCCGACCCCATGAAGATGAAGTTTTGTGTGTACATAAATAAATAAACAAATAAATGATGCAGTCATTTGCTACGCCGTAGGCATTGCTACGCCGTAGCACGCTACGCGACGTCCCATCACTTGCGTTCGCCCTACAGAAGTACTCGCAACAGATTTAATGTAAACATTTCGTAGTCTTAACCCGTTCAAGTTTGAGCAAGATTTTATTAAAGCACCGATCTTATTCCGAACAATACGTACTTTGTGAAAGTATGAACTTTGAGTGAACTCGTAGACCAGCGGAATATGGCGCCGGTTAACGTTAGATAAGGTGATATTGTTGAAAGAGATGTGAAAAGACGTTGGAGATAGTTTTCTTAATCTCTCTAGCTGAATAGAGTCTTCATGTTGGATACTTAAATAAATGGTAGAAGTAGATTACATAGTTCTCACATGATTGCAGCAACTAAACTTAGAAAGTTAATACATTCAGTCCTCCACATTACCATTTACTCTCTAAGGGATGAATACATAAGAGGCGTGTTGTGTCCACTTGAAAAATAAGAGTCAGTAAATTTGGTCGCTCATAAATAATGACGCGGTATTTATAAGGCGGGTGCAGGCGGCGCCGCGCGCTCGCATATTCATCGCGCATAATCTGCAGCTAAGTGATGACATGAATATTTAAAGTTATGCACTCGCTCAACTGTTGCGGCAAGTGGGAGGTGTCGCAAGAGGCAAGCGGCGCCGCGGCGCGGACTAATGGCAGGTAAGCAGGTAATAGCCACTTCTGTTGCTGACGATACACCGCTGTAGTGTGGTGCCCTAATGATTAATTCTTTTAGAACAGATGGCTTCAAGTTACTGACAACTTGACAACCGAAAAGTACTTGTTAATGGAGTAATTGAATAAAAATATTATTTGACTTTGTTTATGAGTTGTAATTACACGGCGGCGGCTAAGAAATGTAGTAACGAAGAATATTTTGCTACACATAAGTCGGTTAACTTGGTATTATAAAAGGTGTGGGCTACAAATAAGTTATGATAAGCGCAGGTGGCTAGTGACATTTGAATTTGAAATGAGAAAATGAGGTACAAGAACAACCTCGGTCATTGATGAACTTATGAAATATTTTCACGTAGCACAGTGAAACAGTGTAAAAATCTAAACTTTCTTCTAACATCCGTCACTCGACTTGGCAATAAAACTCATTGCACTCCAGGGCAGCCAACCGACACTCCGCAAGTGAGCAGCAATGATCGCTCCCTTATATCAGACAGCACCCCCCTACCTCACTCCCCTTGGCTGTCCCCCCCGCCGGCGCCCGCGCTGATGCTGCGAGCTGATAACGTTCACAACTTCACGTGCAGCTCTGAAGAAAAGTTTCTTTTAGAGAATAGGAAGAATAAAATTTTGCAGTTTTAGTAACGTATATATAGTGGTATACATTTAGCGAAGATTGGGATAACTTAGAGGAAGACATTGAGGTAACATGTGACATTCATTTAGGAGATGATAATTGTCGCGACCGATTGATCGCGCGCTCATCGTTAATTGTCGTGATCATTAATTTAATCGAAAAAGATTTTACTTTAGAGATTTAATAAATAAAAGTTGCTAGCGGCTTCGCCCGCGTGGTATTAGTACATTCCCCAATATCTTTATACATTATAGTCTGTCTATTATTCTGATGTATAAGCTTTATTTCTGTAAAGTTTCATCAAAATCCTTTGAGTAGTTTTTGCGTGAAAGAGTAACAAACATCCATTCATTCTCACAAACTTACACGTTTATAATTACATTTTTATTTAAATACAAATACAACTTGAACACCCATTAAAAATCGTAACACACGCAATGAGCCGACAACGGGCGACACACACTGGCATATACTAGGTACATACTACACGCTGCACGCTACACACAGGCCGCTTCCAGCAATATAACAAATATCAACAGTAATGGTGACAATTATGTGTCCCTACAACACTAAACAAACACATCAGAAAGTCTACTTGATAAGACAAACAAAAAGCTAGTGTATATAACTTCACTAAAAACCTGATCTAGCAGTATGTTTAAGTTTGAATGTATCATTGTACAATAGAAAATCAGAATAGGTTTGGCCACTGAGTGGTCTCTTCTCACACAGAGAAAGCTAGAGCAAGGCTAGAAGTTTGAGCAAGGCATCGACTTGTTTGCTCAATCGGCGGGTCAGCCTATGTGCTACCTGTAAAATGTTATTTAAAATATTTGGAGGCAGGCCTACCTAACTGCTACCTACTTATCGAATAATTCACTATGAAGCAGTATTGCGTTGTTTTTCCTTCCTGAAAAGTCCTATCCAAACTATCTGCATGACTATTTTACAGCAATAAAGTGAACCTTCTGTCCTCCGTAGCTGCCGCAGGACACACTCAACAAACAAGGGACGCTTTCAATTTTATGACTTCATATCTGCGATACATTCGCGATCGTTGGCATACATTAACCGGATTTAAGGCTGTAAGCTGGCGAATGGACGGAATATCGGCAGGGGTATACGATTTCGGGGACGGATATAGACCTCAAACTACGGCGGCTCAGACTTTGACTGGGCTATCAGGATTCCACACGAGGTTCTGTATCCGTAAACCTATTCGACTGCGAAGCAAAGTATAATTACCTATATATTTTGGGTCTAAGAGGTGCCGGTTTCAACTTTAATGAAGTTTTATAAATTAGTTTAAGAAGTCAATCAGTTTTTTTATTATATAAATTACTAGCTTCGGCCAGCGGCTTCACCCGCTTGAAAAATATTTTCGTATCCCAAAGGAACGTTAAACCGGGATTTAGTGCTATTCCAGACTATAATCTATCTCTGTGCAAAATTTTTCCCAGATCCCTTCAGCCGTTCTGGCGAGATTGAGTAACAAACATTAATCCAAACTTTCGCATTTATTTATTAGTAATATAGTGTCGCATCAAATCTGTTGCTTTGTGAGAGCGTGCGATTAACCATATGTCAGCCATAATGCCAACCAATTTACTGCTTGATGCCGATGTCGATTTAAATGGCCGTCGTGAATAACTTATTAGGTATGTCAAACTGATTAGATTGAAAGTTTTGTGTGAGATGTAGTTAGGAAAACTGCTTAAAACCCTTTTTTGATGTCCTTAAAATCATATTATAAAAGAAGTGTTTACGTGACATTGGGGACATTGCTAAAGTACTTATAAAACTGTACAAATTCCTAAAAAGTACACAAATTGTAAGAAAGAACCAGCGTGGCAAATGATGCCTCTGGGAACTTCGGGATCTGTCTCGCAGAAGGAAAATCTAGAAAATAAACGCAACACAGGTTTAAGATAAAAGTAAAATGTATTCTTAAAATTTTCTATTTATCTTTTATTCTATGAAATCTTGCATCCATTAAATCGTCTCGTAAGCTAAGACTTGATCATTATACTGTAATAGGAACTCGCACAGACTGGTATCTACGAGTACTCACTGTGTTCAGTGTCAAGAGCCGGTAATCTCATGTTATTTATGCAATGCAATGTGTCTAATACCTTCAAACGAGCAATTCTTGTATGTATATATATATAATCTGAATCTCGGAAACGGCTTTAACGATTTTCAATAAATTTAGTATGCAGGGCCTTTAGGGAGCGATAAATCGACCTAGCTAGGTTTCATTTTTAGAAAACGTCGTTTTATCCGTGTTTTCAGCCAATTAAAAACTGCTACAATATCATTAGAATGCGAAGGTAAATTTTGCCGCCAACTAGAAGGTTGTAATAGCTCAGGTTGATCAACTTTTGCGATCCATTGGAAATTCGGATCTCTCTTTAGGTGGAAAGTAATAGTACTAGGAGGACATTTTCGCCAATGTCTGCCTGTACAGCCGCGTGCGAATAAAGTGAGTTATAAGATCTTTCTATTAAGCTTCTTATGGTCCGTTTTTAAGACTTTTTAAACTAGAACGAAATATGTGCGTTGATATACAGGAACGACATTTGCTGATTATTTACTAAAATTAGGCAACGGCGAACTGACCCTAAATACTATGGAAGAAATTGAATTGCCACAGAATATCATTTCAGGCAACAATCTTATTCATGAAGTATTTGTTAATTGCTTAGCCAATGGAAATTTAAGGGGGGGTGAAAGACAGAGAGAGAAATACTCGCGCCTCTTAACAAAGATGTTGAAAAAATTAATGATGATATAGTTGCCAAACTTCCCGGAGAGTACAAAATCTACTACAGCCATGACTCAATAAAAGATTAACCTAAAGGAGCAGTCGAATTTACAACAGAATGTCTCAATAGTGTCAACCTTCAGACTTGCCACCACACGAACTAAAATTAAAAAAAAGCGTTAATAATGTTGTTGTGTAATTTAGACGTATCAGAAATATTATGCAGTGGTGTAAGACTCATTGTAACAAGTTCGTTCATCACATAATAAAGACAAAAATTGTTACTGGTGAACAATACGGCAAAGAAGTACATATACCAAGGATAACCCTAACTCATCAAAAGGACGCAACTGACGAGAGGTGTAAACTGTGGAAAAACGTACATCCTGCCCCTCCATACTCCATGACTCCGGCAGAGCATCTGCCCCCTGGACACGAACTGCCGTGGCCAACCTGGAAATCCCTAAACCGATTGCGGGTACAAGTTGGTCGCTGCAGAAAAAATCTGGCCAAATGGAGTCTCATAGACCCATCTCAAACACAGTGCCAGTGTGGGGCCCCGTCGCAGGATATGCCCCACCTCCTTATCTGCCCTTCGTGCCCAGCTACCTGCACCATCCAGGACCTGAACGTGGCAAATGACAGAGCAGTCCAGGTGGCTATATACTGTTCAGACAAAATTTGAGAATAGTTGAGTCAAAATTTGAGTTTATCGACACGAAAAGAAGATCAAAAGGACAACTGATGGGATGCACCATGCAGCGTCACCAGATTCCCGTTAGGTCTGCATTAGCCATGACTGTCCACAAATCCCAAGGACAAACTCTCGAATCTGTTAGGGTTGACTTAAAGTCAGTAATTGAATGATAAACTGTAAAAAACACGATTTACCAAAAAAATAAAACCAAGCAAAGCTCGGTCATCCAGGTACTGTAATAATGCTTGCAAACAGCAACACAGTCTAACGACGGGTTTGTGTCGCGCACGGCGCAACACTAAGGACTAATGCCTCTGAGATCAGAGGATTAGTTGCATTTTAGAATTAAGCCTTGTTTAAGGAAAAGACTTGAAGAACCTGGGTTACTAGCGATGTATTCCTTTCTAAAAACATCCATCGATCGACCGAGAGAACGATAAACGAGCAAGGTTTGTATACTCGTATATAATTTGTCCTATGCGAATCCGGGGCGGGTCGCTAGTTGATGATAAACCTTAAAATATGCTTTATTTTTGAATAAAAATCAAGCATTACTGCTCCACAAACCCATCGCCAACCTGACTCGACGTACTCTGCAATCAACATTCACATCGCGATGTAACGCCACAGTATAATAATATGTCAGCCGCACAACGTATTGGATAATCACCGAACAAATATTTGTGCCCGCGAGTGTCGCGCTGTCATTATCTCGCTTTGTGCGTCCGCTGTGTAATAAAATCAGCTGTGATGGGAAACAGGGATGGTATTATCTTATTGTCGAATAATTGAGGGGAATTAATAGATGGGATTGCAAAACAAAACACTGTCAAGAATGATGGGAACTAATTCATTATGAAACCCTTTAAGGGATTAACTTATACATAGATTTTTACCTAAAATGGTGTTTTAGTGATTTTATGCTGGTCTACAATACGAGCTTTATTAAAATCATCATTATCATTTCAGTCAAATGACGTCCGCTAGAATAAGCCATTTTTTTTTTGCCGATTTCATCGATCGCGCAAGGAAACTGCTACGAGTATTCAAAATCATGGCAACTAAATTTTTTTCAAAATGCATAATTATACTTACTATCGATATGTAAGTATAGAAAAACTGTCTCTCAAGGACTAGGCACTATGGAACAGAACTAGTAAAATAATAAAACATTGATAGAAAGTAAACCACAAATTGTTCGAAATATTATTTCGAAATTGTTAGAATATTGTCAGTTTGTCAACCCTGACTGTTGGTTATAGGTAACAACATTATACTTATTAATATTAATGGCGACTGATTGTGCTGCTCGCTGCGCGCTGATTGCAGCTGAAGAAATACATCTGCATTGTATGTATCCATGTCCACTAGGAAATAACGCAACCGGTTGTTGGTTACTTTATACTACGATATGAGAATTAAAACATCTTACAGATTAGACGGTCCAAGAGGGATAAAAAACATGCATGTGTTCCCTACGCGTTGTTATTGTAATGTTTTTAAATAATTCATAGTTGCACCAATAAGCATGTAAAACTTTATTACATTATGAAAAAGTAAAAATGTAATTTGGCAGGGGCAGTAACGAAACAAATATTTGTTGCCTGTGCACCACATAGCTTGTTCAAGTGTACCCTCAGCCGCCATTACGAGCACAATGAGGCATGTGATCGCAGATCATCGACGAGACGAGATTGTGTCGTAATTAACTTAATGTCGTCGTATCTGTGTAAGGATCACACTATTACACATGTATGAAGGTTATTAATGAGCTGGAATTGAGAAAAGGTGATGGTGAAAGAACTAGTGAAGTGTAAGTTGTGATGAGATGTTTTTTTTTGGCTAACCTACACTGTCCCATTGCTTCCATTTCTCTCGGTGTTTTGCTTTATCTCGCCAATTCTCGAAAAGAGATGATTCAAGTGTTCCGAAAATTGCATCTTGACTTTACAAATACTGTTTGTAATGTTGTTCGAAAATTATCGCTAGAAATATATACCTTACAGTCTCTGAAACTCGCTTTTATCTTTTAAACGATATTCAGCTAGTTATAATGGCTGAATGTGCGAATACTTCTACCTACGTATACTTAGTCGTTTTCCAGTATTACAGGAATTCTAAATTTCATGCGGGTTCAAAGTTGAGGGTCCTTTGTGTGGCGCTAGCTTTACGTTTTAGAAGCGAAACCTTTATGGACCAAATTAATAAGCTTGTGGTTCGTTTGGGGTTTTAAGGGTTATTAAAAACAACAAAACGCGTGTTACTCATTCAGGAGACTGCATAAACAATGTGGCTTCTACTTCTTAGCGTGTCGTTGAAAAATATATTAAAAAAAAAAAACATTCAATGACGCAGTCATAAGGTCTTCGTACGTACACGTGACAGGGCACGCTGCGCTCTCCGAGAAGTGGGCCATCGTCTGCGGAGAGATGCCACGCAAGCACTGAAGGTTAGCGCCATCCAAAAACCCCCACCTGTGGAGGTTATCTTAGCTGCGGCCGACCTGCGGAATCTATTTTATTACAATATATCTAAGCCCCTATTTCTGAATTAAGACTTCGAAGTTAATTATTTTTCAATGTCTAATTTAATTTGAAAACTTGTCTAACTTTGACATATTAATGTATGGTTTGACACGTCCTAAATTCTCATTTCAGAAACAGATCCTAAATTGAAGTAAGAAAAATAAAGTTCCAAATTCCATTTCATAACTTAAACAAAACTTCATATCCAATTTATCTTCTGAAGACAAGCCTACTTACAAAGGCAAATGACTTGCGCAATCCGACCACTCACGAGCGCTAATGAAATCATCTTCGTTCGCGATAATCGCGCGGAACCAGCCTTAGTGTGACGTCACAAGTCGCGACTCATCGGCACTAGAGAATAGAAATGTACAGAAGATCAGCGCCATACAACGAACAACAAGTAAATTTAAAAACCCATTTTTGTTGCACGATACGCAACACGCAATTATGACACGATATCTTTCGAAAACACCCCGATTCAAACAGTAAAACGCCCATAACTTTAGAACGGCTGAACTGATTTTCATCAAACATAGCTAAGAACACTCTCGATAAAGTCACCTTACAAAGAAAAAAAGAAACTAAATGAAAATCGGTTTATCCGTTTAAGAGCTATGATGCCACAGAGAAATACACCAATACAGATATAAACAAATATACAAACATACAGGTACACACGTCAAACTTATAACACCCCTCTTTTTCCGTCGGGAGTTAAAAATATGATCGCAGCTTTCCGTTACATCCTATAGACAGAGTGTCTGAAATAAAGACTTTGGAGTGATCCAATATGTTAAACACCTGCAAAATACAGGACTTAACAAACACCTCTAGGCTTTGACGCCGTTATAAACATGGCCACTTACTGAGCCCAAACTATTATAAAGGTAAACCATCGACTCGAAAAGAACGAGCTCTGAGTAGCCTTTTACTAACATGTTGGGATCGATTTTCAGTCTACTCGGGTGCAGTTGAATACTGTATTTTAGATGGGACTACTCACAAACCAGTAAATGGGTAATACGGTACTCCATGAGGCAAGATGGTCACACATCAACGGAGTGATCTTAATGATCGACCAATGCAGGTCTTATTATTTACGCGTGTTTCGATTGTTGTATGGAGCCGACCTTCTGTTCCTATTTAGTGGTAATGGTGTGATTAACTCGAGCAGGTTACGCCTGTGTTGTGACGTCACGTGATACGCGCGGATGTTTTGTAAACAAGTCTCGAAGGGTTTTATTACACCTACTAATATCTACGGGTACACGTCAACTTAGATATTTGAGTTTTAAGGCGTGTGGTTTCTGTATATCTTGGATATACATACATGATTTTGTATATTTTTAGACAACCGCGAACCGGAAGGCGCTGCGTAGGAAGGCCTCCCACTAGGTGAACCGATGACCTGGTTAAAGTTGCGGGCATCTGCTGGATGCGAAACGCACGGGATCGGTCAATGTGATGAGACTTGGGCGAGGCCTATGTCCAGTAGTGGACTCCTATCGGCTGAAATTATGATAGACAACGAGACACATTATTTGTTTGATAAGACAAAAAACCAATAATTTCTATGAATGTATGAATAATGGTTATTTAAAATTTCATTATCTTCCTGCCCTTGTCCCATTTTATTTGGGGTCAGCGTAACACGTTTTCTTCTTCCATACCGTCCTGTCCCCCGCCACTCCATCACTGACTCCCTCTTCTTTCATATCCCTTTTTTTTTCTTTTTATTCACTCCTCATACAATCCATCCAACTTTTCTTCGACGTTCCCCTTCCTCTCAATAAATCCAGATTTATATTCGCAACTCTTTTAGTAACATGCGTTTCATCTCTCCTTATCACATGACCATACTAGAACAAACGGTTTCCTTTCAACTTTTCTGTCACTTTTAAACTTCTTCTAATATACTCATTTCTCAATTTATCCATTCCCTTCACTCCGCACATCCATCTCAACATTCTCATCGTTCCTAGATGCAATCTCTTTGCATCCATCTTTTTCACTGCCCAATATTCTTATCCATACAGTACGACAGGTCTAATCATGGACTTTTAAATTTTCCCTTTTAACTTGAGGGGCATTCGTGGGTGGCAAGTTGTTCGTGTGACCAGTCGCTATTTCATCCATCCCGAGTTGATCCGGTGCGTTACGTCTCGGTCTACCTCGCCATCCCCTTGGACAAGCCACTCTAGGTAACGGAAGTCGGAGCACATCGGTATGGGTATTCCAGCGAAAGCTATAGGCACGGAACTGGAGAGACCACCAAAATCGCAGAACAAGTATTCAGTTTTAGTTCTGCCCTTGGTGCAAGCCGACTGCCACACAGAAGCTGCCAGTAGTGCCCACTGTAGATCGGACTTGGGTACTGCATCGACTGTACATCGCTCAGACAAACTGTACATACTTCCCAGGCACACCTTTCTTCTTAGGTCATATGTCTTTTCGAGGTAAATCAACACCATGAGCAAGTTTTTATGTAAACCTCTGTATTTATCGCACAACTAGCGTATTGCGAAAATAACATCCGTTGTACCCCGACCAAGCATAAAACCGAATTTGTTCTGTGATATTTCACTCTTATTTAAAATGTAACTACCAAATTTAAATAAATATTAACAGGTTCCAATAAACACTCTCTTAAAATACATTATCTTTTAAATTAAGCTTTATAAAGGACATAAATCAATAAATTCTTTCAAGTTACTCTTAAAAGAATTCCATTTCAATATTTTACGTCTGGATGTATCTATTGATAGATCCTAAAAATAACCGATTCGATCTCATTGAGATGTGTTCGTGCGAAAGAATAAAATAAATGTTTGATGTTATTGTCTTGTTGAAACTACCCACACAAAAATGTCTGTGTTCATTGATAACGTTGGTTCTTCACCGTGGGTGGAGAACGGAGCCAGCAATTACAGCTGAGCCACTCATCTCACTCAAACAACACACAATTCAAATTCAAATTCAAATTCATTTAATTCGGACAACAGTGATCCATATTAGGTTAGTATTACAAAAAGCTTATATTCTAATGTTAGTATCATTTAAAGTTTAAAGTCTATATTATAAACACTGCGTGCTGAGGATGACCAGCCAGGAACACATGTTTCCTATCTAATCACCCTCCGCACGAAATGTCGGATATCAGGAGTATAACTCTCAGCCACAGCTCTCAGGATATAGTTGCGACTACTCCGCACTCTGCACAGCAGCGACGCAGTTTTTTTGCGCATTATGGCTTGGAAACCATCTGTGTGGGTCTCAGCAAACATTGCCGACGCGCTGCAGAAACGGGGCAGTCGCAACAACATCCTAAAAGCATTATTATATTGCACGCGCAGGACATCCAGCGATCGCTTGGTGTAGTTGACCCATAGATTGCCCGTGTAAAAGCTCTGACAGAAGGCCTTAAAAAGAGTAATTTTTACTAGGTCAGAGCAACGGGAAAATCTACGCGCCAACATGTTACCCCTGACCGCCAGTGCCCTACGCTCCCTCTCAATGTCTACATCATCCCTAAGGTTGTCGGTGATAAAATGTCCAAGATATTTAAATTTGGAAACTCTGTTTAAATGTAGTCCATTAAGTTTTATAATCTCAGGAACAGAGTCCGGATATCTACCAGCGGCCCCAAAAACCATGTATTCACTTTTGGTGACATTATACCTAAGTCCGTGTGAGGCAGCATAAATCTCACAGACCTTGAGCAATTTACTGATAGCCCCAGCAGTCGGGCCCAGCAGCACCATATCGTCCGCGTAGCTGATGTTATTGACACTCACTCCATTTATTCGACATCCAACGTTCATGCTGCTGAGCTCGGTGATGAGGCCATCAACATAAAGATTGAACAGTCTAGGGGATGTCAAACCACCTTGTCTCACACCGCATTCCAATCTATACGCTGAAGAGAGAGTGTTAGACCACTTTACCTGGTTCTTTTGATTGGCATACCAGTACTGGAAAATTTTCAGTATTTCAGCAGGTGTACCTCTGTCCCTCAACTTATCCCAAAGCACATCATAGGAAACGAGATCGAAGGCCTTTGAGAGGTCAAGGAAACAGGCGTACACCGGCGTCTTACGATCTGTATAATATTGTACAGTATGCTTCAGACATAAGATAGCAGTTTCAGTTGACAGTCCGGGCTGAAACCCAAACTGTGCATCATGAAGTTTTAAAATGTTTTTCAAACATGAATCAAGCAGACCGTCCAATACCTTAGCCATGATCGTTGCCAAGGAAATCGGTCGATAATTATCCTTATTCGATATGTCACCTACCCTATTCTTAACAATGGGAACCACAATAGTTTTCATAAAATTTTCAGGCAGGTGTGAATGGCTTAAACACATCGTATAGAACATTGACAAGACCCTCGGCATGTGCACTCCTGCATATTTCAAGTGCTCAATACTGAGTCCATCATGACCGGGAGACCTGCCTCTGCTCATTCCTTGTATGACACTTTTGACTTGTTTGGTAGAGAAATGCACAAGTGTATCCTCCTCCAGACAACAATACTCGGCGCCAGCAGAAGGAGCTGAGGGACCAAGGGGAGATTGCACCTGAAAATGATTCATAAACATGTTTGCAATATCCCCGTGATCACTCTTCCCCTCCACATTCACCGCGAGGCTAGGCCCAACATCCAATTTACCTGTGGATTTCCAAAATTTGCCAAAATTTTTAGTAGCTCTTTGTTCAGCTAACAAGTCCATTTTAATTTGCTCCTGATTATTTTGGCACCATTTCAAACGACTTTTGAAAATTTTGCGAGCCTCTTTCATTTGACACAATTATATAGTAAAAAATGTTAAATTATATCCTTCCTGCTACAAACAAAAGTGAAGTATATCGGTCTGAAACACATCAATCAATCTACCTCACCTATTCCCAACAATGTTGGGATTAGCTTCCAGTCTTACCGGATTCAGCTGAGTACCAGTGTTTCAGATAGAGCGACTGCCTATCTGACCTCCACAACCCAGTAACTGGGTTACACGGTATATAAGATATTCTGGCTTCTGACACACAGATATAACTTAAATTCTATCTAGGTACCAAAAAGTATTTTAGGCCAGCAACTAATAAATCTTTAAAGTTTGTCTTTTCTTGAATTAAGTCCACCAGTCCACAAGTATATAAACTCGACGGAGGCAGTACAATAGTTGTCTACCCACTCCTATTTATGACTTCCGTAACGATAATAGCAATATATACTTCAGAATATCTTTAACAAAAATATATTAAGTAAACTAGTCATTATAAAGTTCCTAACATTAACTATTTTGTAGATATAATGTTTACAAGAATTTAACAGAAATATTCATTAGTGCTGATATTATCATCATTTTCATATTCTTATATTCCACTGTTTTTAGGGTTCCGTACCCGTAAAGGTTAATAACGGGACCCTATTACTAAGACTCCGCGGTCCGTCTGTCTGTCTGAACCGTGATAGCTCGACAGTTCAAATTTTCACAGATGATGTATTTCGGTTGCTGCTAATCCAATAAATAAAATAAATATTTAAGTGGGGTTCCCATACAACAAACGTGTTTTTATTTGCCGTTTTTTGCGATAATGGTACGGAACCCTTCGTGCGCGATTCCGACTCGCACTTGGCCGGTAGGTTTTTATTCGCAAATATTACTGAACTTACTTTACTTTTCCAATAAATAAATTGCTGTATCTCTGTTTCTAAGAAATTAAAACTTCAACAAATACGAGTTAGGAAGAAAAGGAAGAGATACCGAACAACACTACATCTCTGTCAAATTTAATTGAATGTTTGTATAAAGTACAGAAGCACAACATAAATGATGAATGTAGTTTGCAATTACTCCAGTGGGGGGTAACCACAAGCTCTTAGAGCGGTATCAATTTGACCTTATGTCGCGTTTTCGTACCATGACGTCGTTTAAAAAAGCTCACTTTGGGGGGTAACCACAAGCTCTTAGAGCGGTATCAATTTGACCTTATGTCGCGTTTTCGTACCATGACGTCGTTTAAAAAAGCTCACTTTGATAACGCTGCGAA
Source organism: Anorthoa munda (assembly GCA_945859665.1). Lineage (NCBI taxonomy): Eukaryota > Metazoa > Arthropoda > Insecta > Lepidoptera > Noctuidae > Anorthoa > Anorthoa munda. Next base: position 1,308,991 of record OX243918.1, read on the forward strand.
GTTGTTTTTGTTTAGGCTTTGATAATGTTTGTATGCCGATTGACATATAGTTCATTCAAAATTCTAACCACAACGTGCTTTTTGACAACTAGCGATATCGTTTTTACTACAATTTTTGGTATTGTTTGACAGTTAATAAAAGTTGCTTTGACGGGCTCGATTTACTATCATTTTCCAAAATATATACAAAAAATATCACTTCCGTGATACAACCGGTAAGTAAATCGTATTTATTTACGCATTTATTCAATTCATAACCTCTGCCATGCCCTAGTACAGGCATCATGTTATGTTATTCCCTACCTACGTAGGTAAACTTGTCCATTGATTTGTGTATCTCATGCGATTTTAGTGCATGTGGACTGAATTTCTTGTTTGATTCTAGATGGCGAAAGCTTTATTAATGGCGAATAAACCCTTGTAATCATGGAGGGCAGTGCAGACGCTACGTGAGCCATCGCAACCTACTACCGCCGCGCCGGCAGCTTGTGTCTACCGACACTGTGATGTAATTAAAGGCACTGCATTAAATACATGACATTGTATAATACTGTTCCAGTTCGAGGATAAATAAGAAAGAAAAGAAAGCTGATAGAAGGCAACAAACCCATCGTGAAGCTGAGGGAGCTGAAATATAATAATGTGAATGATTGGTTATAACCTGTAAAACCTACGTACGAAGAAGAATGCATTTTATTAGCATTTGGTGTTTTGTGGTGCTTGTGCTAGTGTCTCACGTTATATGGCTGCTTTGCATATGCTGGTATTAATCCTTAATGAGCTTGTGATGACTGCCTAGTACCATTGTGTGTGATATCCATGGACATAATCTCAATGGTAATAACTGATAACCATCTGCATCTTTTTACCCGACTGCGTTAACAATATTGTGTGTATGTGTACCTATCTATCTACTGTGTTGTAATAAATGTTTTTGCAGCTGGAGAATCAATAGAATACCTACCTACATAAATAGCCCACGTTTTGGACATTATTTATTATTATCATCAAACTCCATTCTACTAACCCTATAAATATTCAAACAAACTCACACCTTTTTCCCATGTGGGCAAGCAGAAACTACAATGCCACCTGCTACGGTCCTTACATACTCCTTTTGCTTCATTTACATGCATACATCTAGTCATAAGAGCACACCGGTAATGAGGACAGCGCTCCTGACCTTTCTGAAGAACATTACCAATTAGATCCGTGTATGACCTAGGACGTCCCCTCCCGGGTGGTGTTTTCACTCACATCTGTCTTGGTAAATACCTTTTCTTAGTCGCCTTTTATTCAAAATATGTGAATAGGTATTATAGGTGGTAGGTTTATTATAGGTATTTACTATAGATACTATATAATACGTATGCCTATTTTAACTATATACTTATACTAGCTGTCCCACGCGACTTCGATCCCGTCAACCTACCCTATATACCTACATGAATGTAGCGTAAAAACTTTAACTGCTTACGCAGCGCACGCAACGGAAGCTCTCAAAAAGGAATAATTTTGCCCGTTTTTGCAACATTTTTCATGTATGCTCCACTCCTTCGAGCGTGATGTTATATACCCTATAACCTTCCTCGATAAATGGACTATCCAACACAAAAATAATTTTCCAATTCCAGCCAGTAGTTCCTGAGATTAGCGCGTTCAAACAAACAAACAAACTCTTCAGCTTTATAATACAATATTATATAGTACTAGCTGTCACACGCGGCTTCGCTCCCGTCTACTGGCTACCTACCTACATACATGAATGTTGCGCAACTTTAACCGCTTACGCAGCGCACGCAACATAATCTCACAAAAAGGAAAAACAAAACCGTTTTAGCAACATTTTTCATATATGCTCCGCTCCTAATGGTCATAGCGTGATGTTATATAGCCTGTAACCTTCCTCGATAACTGGACTATCCAACACAAAAATAATTTTTCAATATCAGTAGTTCCTGAGATTAGCGCGACCACCGCGGCTTCGCTCCCGCCAACTGGCTACCTACCCTACCCTACCTACCAATTTGTTAAACTATTTATTTGAATAAGAATTAATACTAAGTATAGTTCTTGCCAAACTTCTTGGCCGCCCTGAAGTTGGCTACAATGGCTGCGCAGTAGTAAATCTCATACAAAAACAGCACCGTTTCGTGCCTCGCGCATCCGGTAAACCAACTTCAGGGCGGCCAAGAAGTTTGGCAAGGGCTATACACCTATACGAAAGTAAACAACTTGTTTCTACCGGCGATCTAATAAAATTTAGAACATAAAAGCTGCTATTGTGACTTAGCTATGATAGTTAGATATATTATGTGGCAGCCTTTTTTGTAGATAATAATAAGTAACTTTAATCATTTAGTACAACATTTTTATGTATCATCAATAGTTTTCTCAGCGCACGCCAAAGAATGAATTTTATAGGCAAAATTTTGCTACTTTGGGTACTTGTACTATTATTTATTCTGTGCTTTGGGTTACATTATTGAAATTTACATAAGGATTTCTAATTTTATTGAATATAAATTATAGCCTATGCCACTCAGAAATAAAGTAACTTTATATTGGTGAAATCATTTTCAAAATCGATTTAGTAGATCCAGAGATTACTCCCTACAACTTCACAAATTTTAACTCTTTATAATAATAGTATAGAAGTATAGATTTGTGTACACATTTTTAACCGACTTCAAAAAAGGAGGAGGTTCTCAATTCGTCGGCATCTTTTTAGGGTTCCGTACCCAAAGGGTAAAAACGGGTCCCTATTACTGAGACTCCGCGGTCCGTCTGTCTGTCACCAGACTGTATCTCATGAACCGCGATAGCTAGACAGTTGAAATTTTCACAAATGATGTATATCTGTTGCCGCTATAAAAACAAATACTAAAAACAGAATAAAATAAATATTTAAGTGGGGCTCCCTACAACAAACGTGATTTTTGCGATAATGGTACGGAACCCTTAATGCGCGAGTCCGACTCGCACTTAGCCGGTTTTTTTATATTTGTTACCCGATTACTCAAAGACGCCTGGACCGATTTCAAAAATTCGTCTTTTGTTTAAAAGGGTGTACTTCCAGGTGGTCCCATCGTCATCAGGTCAGGATCTGATGATGGGATCTAGGAGAAATCGAGGGAACTCCTCAAATATTATAGGCATACATATAGCGATTTAGGTATATTCATAAATAATGCATTCATTTGCAATCAAAAGTACCATTTGGTGAAGAGAAACTGATGAAGAAGACCACAGATAGCCAATAGAACTCCTTAATGCTAAGTATGTTACGGGTATAAGATAATATCTTGAATAGTTAACCGACTATGATGAAGCAAATACCTAGAAATAAATGGTACCATGGAACGGATCTGATGATAAAGCCAGAAGGTAGGCACTGGAACTCGGTAATTAAACAATGTATCCTGGTCTTGTTTGGGCTTATTGGAATCTTAATGAGGTGTACTTTGGCAACAAATGATTTGCATGGTAATTGGAGGTACCTACCTACCAAAACTAAAAAGACAAATAAAAACTTTTTAACAAAAAAATCAAACTGACTTCCAAAACAAAATACTACAAAGCGAAAACTAACTTTCTTTTCCGAAGTCGGTGTGGAAAAACGGAAAACAACAGGTACTAAAGACACCCCCACACCACAGTCTCCACCACCTTTGGTTGACTGGTAGAGAATGCCTTGGGCATTAAGTCCACCTATGGTCCTGTATATTGCATGAAGTTTTATTATATAAATAAATCTTGTAAACATGACCAAACCATCCAAGCACACCTTTTAAAACACAATGTTGTCTTATTACATCAAACACTACAAATACTTCAATAAAATAAAACTTAACACTGTTTTTAAACACATTTATTTATTAGGTAGGTCTACATTGAATAGAAAATGCATTACTGATTAAGGGAACGGTTGCGATTAACTTATTTCCAATTACAGCTTCTTTATTATTTGTAAGTGCCGATCTTTTAAAGTTGGGCAACAAATCATTATCATTTACAGCATCCAAATACAATTGTAGGCAAATCATTATTTAAAAAATAAAACATTGACTTTGCTCCAAAATCCATATCGTCCAATTCGTCTAGGCTACTCCTCTTTCTCACCACAGAGAGTTTTGAAGACGTTCGTGATAATCTTGTGATAGCGGCAGTTTTGGATAACAATCTTTAGGTCACGATTACATATTTGTAAGCGTCTCTTTATTCATAGTATACATGGCAATCCTTTTGTCACACAACTCACAACAACTTTATTGTAAATTACTTTAAAAACAACGAAAATAACAAAACAAAGCACGCTTGTAAACAGAGCTCATTTGACCAAGATGTCAGGTTATAAATAATCCGACCAATTTAAAAATACAAGCTTACAACGTAAAATCGTTACATTTGTTGCACTCTTTAATTTGTTATCATAATAATATGGAAAGTCAAGCCACAGGTAATAAATTATATCACACTCAGTCTTTTGAGATGCTTTATAATGTCCGCTATTGGTTTTGATTTTAATATTACTTTATTTTTATTTAAACTTATTATATTGTTGTAAAATACACTCAAGAAAATATTAGTTTAAATATTTGACATGAATTTATAATATAGTATATAATTCTATTTGGATTTTATATGAAATAAACATCTCAAGATAATTTTTATTTAAAATTTTAGTGATAGCAAAAACGACACTCTAAAAACCTTTTTTTTCTTAGCTATCAATCCTATATCGGGACATAGACAAATATTTCAAACCATTCGTTCATTTCCAACACTACTCGGCATTAAATTGATATCGCTTAACAAAGGTAAGGGTACGATAATGAGAATTCTCAATAAGAGTTTGAAAGAAAGTGTACTCAAATTGAGGTTGAATTGTAAAAGATGGCGGTAGGCCACCAGATTTCCTAAACTGGCTATGTGCTACGACGTAGTGACGTAGAGAGCTACGCCGTAGCAGGCCTACGCCGTAGCCATGTCGCCCTCATTCGATCAATAGGAAGTGAAACATCTTAGAAAGTATTGTGAACTAATAATAAGAGATAAGTTTTTGACGTTGAACTGTCGCGTGTCAATCACAGTACAAAGCCAGCCTGTTCAAACAAGTTCGCTCTGAGTATTAATATTTCTAGACGGCTAAAGTTGCTTAAGTCTGTCTGAATTAACTGGAAGCCTACAGAGCTGTACAACATTTTATCGTAAATTACATCACAAGTAGGTATTCATCCAATTCTATTGAATTTGAAACACTTCTAGATTTTTTTTGCCCTATATCGCCTTTATGTTGAAATGCCAATAGGTATGCAAATTAGGCTTATATTTTATGTCTTTTTGTAAGAAATTGTCTTGACTCCAATGGAATCTGTCACTAGTAATTTTTTTGTCGCGGTAACAAAAAACTCGATTGATTTCAATAAATAACAAGAAATGACAGTCTATTTGATTGATTCGAGTATAGGATATAAAATATAAGGCCTAGTCTTCTTCAATCTTCGTATTTTTCAGATGGATTACAACTCGGTATACATTCCAGATGAATTGAGATTGAGCTCAAAATAATGAGCCATCAAAACACTTTGCTTAAGAATGAACTAGAAAATGTTATTTAAGTCGTGATCTTTGCTACTGGCTTTGACCTCTTCCTTGAAGCTCCAAGCATTCCAAAATCTTCCTTAACTCCTGAATCATACCGTCCAAAAATATAGCTCATTCTGTAATTGAAATCGTTTATTTATTAGCAGGGGCCCACACCCCGGGCCTCTGGGCCCCCAGCCGGCCGGCATTAGGCGGCCCCGCAGGCGGCGGCTAAGTCGTCCGCACAGATTTATGTACACCTTGCCTTTATTCTAAATTGCTCTTTAATTTATAATGACTTTTAAATAACCAGTGAAAAGTTTTAAAATGATAAAATGATAAGCCTGCTAGCGATTAAGATTTGGAATGGATTTTGCACGAGCCCAGAATGATGTTCGCATCTTTAGCACTAACTAATAATTCACAAACTGATAAATAATGTTTTTTTCTATTGTAAAACTCCTTTAAGACAATAAAAGAACCCAGTCACAGAACCCATTACATTTGATCACTATCAATGAAATCTTTCGCATCAACTGCTTAAAAACAAAGACGGAGTGAGCATAGAGAACATTATCTTAAACTCCGCCATTACTCGAGAACGTTCCATTTCGTGTGATGCGCACATGTAGCAGTAATATCGCCGGTTATTATCCATCGTATTAACAAAGAAGTGCGTGCATAATCCGCGCTTGGCGTGCCATCCATCCATCAGGGCTGACGCGCGCACAATACGCGGTGCTCCCCATACATACGCCATATCCAGAGATACCCCGCGAGGCCGATGGAGCGCGTCTTGAAGACATACGTTTGATGTATTTATAACCCTTGGTGAAGCGAGGGCTATGGGGATGTATGTTGTTATTTCTGACATGCACTTAAAAATATTTTGTTCATGGCGAGTTTCTGTAGAGAGTAGATTGAAACAATGTATGTGTATAGTCATATTAAGGGACGAAGGTCGAAAACGATCACTTAGTGTTCATGATGCCTTTGTTTTCTAGTTCAACCACAGCAGACATGGACATTTTTATTTAAGACTGAATACAAATACCAAAATATTAAAACTTACTCTTCCTCTTTTCGTGTCGCGGATGACCACTTTCAACAGTGCGGAAGAACAACAAAGTGGAGTGTTAGTTAGACGTAACACATAATAATCAGACAAAACTTATTAGGTACTTCAAGCACATAATTCTACAAATATTTCAAGTAAGTAAAGTCATCCCTTGACAATTCTTAGAGCTAGACGATAATAGTGCGTACCTAACTTAATGTCCATAATGGAGCTAACTTGCACAAAATCGTAGCTAAGTACACATACTAGCTAATATCCCGACCGACCCTGCGTCAGAAGATCGCACGATCGCTTGAGTCGCCTCTCGGGTCCTATTCCATGTTGTATTCGTACGCGAGGAAAGTGAATACAAATTCGTTTATAAAATTTTATGGATTTCCACGAAGACTGGGTCACTAGATACGGAAATATTTGTTTCAAAAATGTAAACTTTATTAACTCGGTTACGTCCAGCCTATAGACTTCGTCAGAACGTGGATATTGGTACCTTAAATAAGTTTTCAGAGAAAATAAATTTAACCTTGGAAAAACAAATACTACCCTTCTTCCCACAGAGGTCAGACTACACTAAAATTGAATATAAATCGGCGGGTCTATTTTGTATAACTAACAATGACTAGAGACATTTTGACCCAAAAGATTAGATGGACTATAAGTACTGCTGTTTCTTTGTCGCCATCCCGCCAGAGACTCGACTCCAAATGAAAACTAAACTGTTCATTAAAAGTAAGTGCGCGCAATGAGCTTTCAACAGCAGATGAGAGCTAAAAATATCAAGACTGTTAAACCATTTAAAAACTAATTCATTCAGAGGAGTTTGAAAGTTGAAAGAATAATAGTGTCTTGAAAATAACCTCCCCTTCCAACAGTTTGTTGGCAGAAGGACCACTTGTAGTTTTATTAAGACTGTAATTACTTAGGTGACATGAAAAAACAACAGAATATTGTTGTGTGAGTGACTCATGGCTTTTTTAACACGTGACACATCGCCTTTCAATAAAAAGCTCGTGAGTAAATAACACGGCAGCCGCACGGGTCTACCTTCAAAATTCAGCAACGCTCGTCCAGGTTGGTCCGTAGATGGTATGGGGTCTAGTACTCACCGAGACTGACCATATCTCGGCAAGCACGTTAAGCCGTTGGTCCCATTGGGTTGGTACATTTTTTAGTCAGACGCCAGAAAATTTTACACCTAATTACTGGGTTGTGAAGGTCAGATATACAGTGGCTCCATGTAAAATATTGGCACTCAATTGCATTTGGTCAGACGGAATTTTGATATTACGCTTTCATCGCGACTAGTGTAAAATGATCCTTTTGTCCCACCTGTATTGTCACCCCATCTGCCCCCTTTAGCCCCCAGTGTCTCACGGCCATTAATTACTGGAGGCGCCCGTCCGGCACACCGAGACGCATCGAGTCGCCGCACCTCTCCGTCCCGCGCAGTCGGGTAACTCGCATTCGACGGCCGGAGTACTTGCAAGTTACCGGTCACCGGGGACAGACACCAAGTCGAACAAGTCTTAGCGAAGCTATTATTTATAACGCAAGTTGCAGTAATGTGCAGCACTTGTCCAGAGAAGTGTCTTTAAATCTTTTTCACAACAACTTTGGAGTTAGTACCGTTGTACATTTTATGCAGGGGTGCTATAATAATATCTTGGATACTCTACTTTAAAACAGGGATTTAAGTCTCTTAAATACATAGAAAGTAGAGATGGACCAACCAGTTCGCAATCCAGCGCAGCAGATTTAATGGTTGATCGCCGACTATTTATCGAGTCGACTAATTGGCATTGAAGTCAATAGTTGGTCCATCTCTAAGAGAAAGTAATATGATATTACAACACATTTAATAAAGTAATTTAAAATCTTTCTTAAAAGCTCTTTCTTTCATTAATACTATTCAAACTATGCCTGCCCTTAATCAACACGGCCTCTTAACTACCCGGTTCCCGACAGCACACTAAACCCGGCAGTACTTGGTGGTACAACACAAAGACATGGCATCCTTATCGGTCAGTAACTATACTCGCCCGCGGCACTCGCTAGTTTACTTGCGTGCAGTTACTTCGACGCTGTTGCTCCAACACATCTGTTAGGGCTTACCGTTGCCGCGTCCTATGTGAACAGTTATTATTAAGCCTCGAAGGGTTTTTGCTCGCGGCTCTTTTTACTATCCGGCAAATAGTAATCGATTTTTCAAGCTCTTAAAAAATGTCTTAATAAAATTGTACTACGGAACTGGTCTCATGATGGAGCCGGAAGGTGGCAGCAACTCCTCAACCAGACAAGATAACGTGACTGTGATTGACTTCATTGGATGGGCATTGATAAGTGATATTATATTTAGTACCTTTCAGATCAAAAAGAATATTAAACAATAAATTAGTTCATTCTTTTTTATTCTGTAAAAGCTTTTGGTGATAGAATTTAACGAAACCAAAAATTTAAAATCCGTTCCGCAGATTTTATCCTTCTAGTAACAAAGCTGTCTCGTTTCTTTACTCCCGAAATAACTTTTCTAGGCAATCTAACTGAGTACTGACACCACGATGCATCGTGAGGTCAGTACACAATAAGACGGGTCGTAAAGATCACCTGTGAAATTGAACCTGTGATAGACGTTTAACTTATTACCGCTTGTCGTAAATGTGTGATATTAATTTTTGGAACAGTAAAAGATTGTATTTGTGGCTAGAGCTAAAAATCTTAACAAAACTCGGGGCATACCGGAAAATGTTCATACCTTCCCTTTTGACAAAACATTAGCACTCTCGATGACGGATCCATACTGAGCGTGAGCCGTAACAAAAGGTAAAATGAATGTCCAGAACTGTAGCTAATTGAAACCGATGGTTCCAGTGATGTGAGGCGATATGCGGCGATGTGAGACGATATGAGGCGATGTAACGGCGAGTGGTGCACATTAGCAGGACATCCATCACGCGATATGATCGGCGGCAACACGCCGACTGCCCTCCCGTCTGAGCACGTGCTAACGTATGATAAGTGATAAGGCGCAGTCATACTACCACTACTACTGATGACAGCTTCTTGACAGATTATTTTATTCGTTTTGTGTCACTTCTTGATCAAAAGGATAAAGATAATTTTGTAAGGTTTCAAAGCAATCTTAATTTTGGAATCGGTACACAATGTTGGTTATTTTTTGCTTCTCTTATTCAACAATTAATTATTCGTGCCTTACTGATGACGAGGATTAATTTTACAATCGTTTTCAATACACACTATATTTAAGTCAGTCAGTAACATATTTTTATGTTTATTTTTTATTATGCTTTGCAAGTGGCTTCAACAATATGACGCAATGACATTAGTAGGTACTAGTGCTAGACTGATAATAGATTCACTCGCTGACATGCATAGAAGCAAGCTAAAGCATAGGCGCACATATACAGACACGTGTACCTCCACCTTTACTCGAGGTACGCAAATGTTCTCCGAATAGGAATTCTTCGTCGCAAAATACGCGTCCTAACGTTTTCCTATTTTTAAAGAATTTTCATTAAACCTCCGCGTTTGTGTGAGGCGGAATAAACAGATTTATTTCGGTTGGACCGCTGTTTTCTTATTATTATGAAAATATGACGCTTGGCGAGCGAAATTACTGGAGTTCGGCGAAATCATAATTACGATATATTTATCAAGATCAGAAAGGTAAGCTGTTTTTTTGTTGTAAATTGTTTGGTATTAAAAATACCTTAATAATATTGCCTAGATGAGCCTTAATGATTATATTACGTTTACAGTTAACACTGTTGTCAGTTAATATTTGCCGAAAAATAAACCTATATATTTACTGAATTTTCAGTAAAAATTGTCCTATACTTTTACTAAAAAGATGTAATTTATGTGTGAAAACTGTCATGTGCGTTAAACATTCTCATATAATATGTTTAAAGGAGGAGATGACAATTCAGCAGCAGATATGTTTTCAGGATGATAGTTTGATAAAGACATATTTTTACTAACGTCATAATAATTTCAAATCAAATCAAATCAAATGTATTTATTTCAACTAGGCCAATGTGGCACTTTTGAACGTTAAAAAAAATTTACATGTTATAAAAAATTGATTCTACCGTGCATTCGGCAATGTAGGTTGATATGGAGAAGAATGCACAAGAAACTCCATACTTACTCTTTTAAAAAAAAATAAAGGCTTTTTTACAATATTAACATAAATAGTACATACATTAATAAATTCTTATACGTGAGAACGATGCACCCAGCACTACTATACTAAATATAGGTATAAAGTATTACAAGCACTAACAGGTAAATCCCTTCACTTGATAAAATAGGGACATGGTTCTCACATACTTACAAATATTGCAAACATAGGTAAATTACCTAATTCAACAACAACGGAACAGTGTGCGAGTCAATTTTTTAAACAAATAGAGAAGAAAATAAATAAAAATAAAGCGTTACTATAATAATTATGAACGTTATTATACCGTACACAAATTAAACATTTTGATAGTTTCTACACTAAAGATTGCCCTACGGAGCAGGACCAGCATGTTTCCAAGCATTCTTATCTTGAATATAATCATCTAATTTGTAATATGCTTGTTTACAAAGTGTGCTTTTAATTATTGTTTTAAATTTTCTTTCATTAAGTTTTAATATCTCAGAAGGAATTTTGTTATAGAATTTAACACAGTACCCCATGAAAGATGTGTGTACTTTCGCTTATCTATAAGATGGCTGATCTAACTCGTAATTTAGTCCCCAATATTACCTATCCAGCTCGTCTTTCGACAAGTCTCGTTAAAACCAAGTAAATTGTAAGTAGGTTAAGTAACCAGTAATAAAGGCTTATTTTATTTTTATGACCTATCCATTTCTCTGTTTTAGTAAATCCTTTAATCGTTCTCTATTTTCATCCGATAACGGTTATCCTATACTTCTCGGCAGCACAGCATCATATAACAAACCCTTAACTAGTGTAAATCCCGACGAGCGACAATTAACCCGAGTCAATTATCCGCTCAGTTAAAATGTATTGTGTAATTTAGAACAAGACTACTGCGAGACTATCCGGCTAGCCGAGTAGCCGAGTAGCCGGGCTACTAACGGATTACTGCGCGAACCTACCGCGCGCCGGGCGATGGGCGGCTAAACCACTTTCTGTAATAGATTATGATTTACGAGCTGTCGTACTTTATACAACGGTTTGGGACAGTACAGGACAGAAGGACCACTTTTGGATAACGATTAACGGCATTGTGTCTTATAAGGGCCATGCTGTTACATGATGTAACTGCCCAATCACACACACACATCACATCAACAACCTATTAATGTTCCCACTGCTGGGACACAGGCCCCCTCTCTGTGAGAGGGAATGGGCCGTAATCCACCACGCGGGCCCAGTGCGGGTTGGTGGATGTCACATGTCTTCGAATTTTTGGTTCTAGGACATGCCGGTTTCCTCACGATGTTTTCCTTCACCGTTTTGAAAGCAGCGGTGATGAAATAATTTACACAAAGTAAAGCGCCTGCTTGGGCTCGAACCCACGACCTACAAATTGTAAGTCGTGCCGATACCACTGGGCCACCACTGCTCAACTGCCCAATACTATATATTATTATATCTATACTCTACGTAATCTGTCTGTCTCAGGGCCTTTGGGCTCGTTTCTGGAGACGCGGGGTGTCGTGCAGTGCGTCGGACGTTTTTTCAGTTGGAAGAGGCGGCGCGTGCAGCGGCCGCGGCATCACACGCGCAAACACAAACATATTATGGCAATGTACGATGTAGTTTATGAAGTCGCAGTGCGTTGAGCGGGGTTTGAAATGTAGCCGAGCCCGCCACTGCGCCCGCAGCGTGTTCTCTAGCGTGTAGCGTTGTGCGCGACGGCGCACGCGGCAGTCATTGATTTATTTTCTAACAAAATGTCGATGAGGTCGTAATCCACAGTGACGGTATGCTTACGTCTGCGTTGTGCGATTTCCAAACAAAACTGGCAGAAGGTGCCGCCTCGAGCGCCGCTTTGGGCCCAGTAGCGGGTAAACCGCTATATGTTCAACGTATGTTAAAGGCGCGGGCGACGCCGCGGGCCCGTCGCCTGCATGTCAAGCAAACGTGTGTTTAAAATCGCTTCTCCGTAAAAACTCTCATAGAACGCCATACTATTGAATTTTGTGCGGGCCGCACCGCAAAACTCGACGCATAACGCCTTGCGCCTCCAGAAACGAGCACTAAAGGTACCCGCAGATCGTTACGATGCAACAGAGCGACAGCCATGCCCTACAGATCGAACAATTTCTATGCCAAAACCTCATCACATTGTCACGTCACACCTGTCTGCCGCAACCTTTATCGTGAAGTAACATAGAGCCAAACCGACCAATCCGAATGTGGAACAATCTGCATCCATCTAGGTCACATATCATGCACTTTGTTTCAATCTTTTTGTTTCATTTGAAGTTATCCTTCTGTTGTTTATGTTCTAGCCGAGGTACCTATAGTTCTAGATTGCGGTAAGCCTGATAGGCAAAACTATTTAGATATCCACTAAATTATTCAAGGAATCAATAGTTTGTATTGTTAATCGCTATAGTAGCCTACATATGCATACATAGATAGATATACATAGCTCCTTATAATAAAGCAAATAATTGTCAACAGTAAAGAGAATTCCTCTTGTTTTTCCAGGTTAATAATAATAATCGCATTTCCTTTGTTCTGAAAAAGCAGCATTACTATGAAATAGATTTCAACGAAATATTCCTTTGTCTGAGTTGCGGTAACTACAGGCAGGTAGGAGGTTGCGATTTCCCGAACTGTTCCGAAAACAATATGCGAGCTATCCGAGTGTTTCTCCTTCTAGCTACCCGCAAACTCAACCAGAAATCAGTTTTGTTTACTGCTTCTACAACTAAAATTACGCAGATTTGTTTGTTGCCCGTTAAAAACATATACGAACATTAAATAATTGCATCTTATGACCACGAGTGCCGTATATTCAGTTTGTTTATTTCGTGTTATTTTGGAAACCCGACTTATTACCTTACCCGAATAAAAGACTTATTAACCTAACCCGAATGTACCTCGTTGCATGACGTGATGTGAACAGGAAATTCACTCTTTGTATCGAGCATTTAATCGATTTCGGAACATTCTAGGCTCCAAGCCAGCTTTAACTATTTAGAATATACTATTTTATGAAATAAATTTGTTGTTTTTAATTTACCCAATAATGTAAACTGTACAAACTATAAGTTGTATCAAATTCAAAGATGCGAACAAAAACAGCTGTAAAATGTTTAACAAGTAAATAAATAAACCTTGTATTTACTTATTAAATAAATATTATATAAACAAAAACTTTTCGACTTTAAAGTTCCACAAGACAATATTTATTTAAACTTTTGCAGTTCTTTGTATTCAGAGAATTTATTAGAAAATACATTTTATTCTTATCTTACTAACTAAACTAAAAGCCGAGGAATAAAGTAGATTCTAGAAATAGATAATATATAATTTGGCGTTAACAAGACACATCTCTGGGCTAAGAAGAAAACTATATTGAGATTAGAAACTAATTTCTTAAGAAATATAGACCTACTTTTAAAGTGCCTCTTATAATTTCAAGCGACAAATAACGATCAATCCATCACCAAAATAATCAGGCTTAGCTTTGTGTGATTTTGCTACAAATCAATATCCATAACAAGCTCATTATTAAAAAATGTATTATTAAAAATTCAGAGAAAGTTTTAGTTAATCGAAGAAATAAAATAACAAACTTAAAGCTATTAAATAAAACCCAGTAAAGAAGTGTATATGGTGATATTCCACAGACCATGAGAACTAAATTATAACCTGTGTGTCATGTTGTATTCTCGCTAAAGAAGCTGAGGCCTCTGCCTTGAATCTTGCGGGCAGCGGGGCGGCGGCGGCGGCGGCGGCGCGGGCGCGGCGAGATCTAATCCGTAAAATCAAATGGACCGGCCCTCGAAAACAGCGGCGCGTGCGCGGGCAACGAGCGGTGCACTCGCGCGCGTCTGAATTGCAGTGTTGTGCAATTTATTTTCGTGACGTGTCGAAAAGTCCCTGGACGTGCTAGACCAAATTATTTCAGCAATTTATGAGAGGACACCGATATGGAACAGCATAGATGCGAACTATACAAATAGAAGTGTAATTAACCAGTTTAATGAACAAATCGCCCTTGATAGCTTCAAGAATATAGTCAAAAGTTTCTACACTCATTCTGGTGTAGAAGTTGTAGAATTTGCCCGGACATTGTTTCTGTTCTTCATAATTTCGATAAAACTCGCCTTTTCTTTACCTTGCCCTATAGTAGGGATTCACTTCTTCTTTTGCCCACAATATATCGAGCGTTAGGAATAAATTAGAATCAAAAAAATGTTTTCACCGTTGTTCAACATTTCGTTCGCGAATAAAAACAAATATCTTAATCAATAACCACGAATACAACACTACGCCGCTATAGTGCCGCGCGATCTACCCGCTGGTTTCGAGAACGGGTCTGCGTTTGTATTTGTATTTATTTATTCCAAACAATTTTTACATTGTGTCGAAAAATCATAATTGGCAACAAGCACCACTACACGATACAAGCTAACTTTGAAAGAATTACAAGACAATGAGCCAAAATTTTACATTAAACAATAAAACACTTCTATTTCAACCTTGAATTAGTCAAACAATTATTAAATGATGTCAAATCGATATTCAAATATACAGTTATTATGTCAAATAAAAATGTAAAACGCAAATATAAAACAAATAAATTCAGATTCCATTAGAGATGTCAATCGTAAAATATAATGTCGTCAAATGGACTGAGAAAATAAAAATGAAAGCTTTACAGACAATCAGCAAGAATTATCCATTAAACAATACTGCGTTGCGCGCAATGCTCCCGCGCCGCCGCCGCCGCCGCCCCGCTGCCCGCAAGATTCGAGGCAGAGGCCTGATGGACACTACTGACCGCGCCCAAATCGTAGCCGAATTTAGAACCTCCATTATATTGCCATAATTGACTTGCTAATTATAAATAAGCAGGCGGGTTTTTTGATTTTTTGAATTAACTTTTTTTATTTATAACTTTTTAGTTAACATATTTTTTCGAATTAGGTACATTTAAACATATAAGTGTTATATATTTTTGAAATCTCCTCTAAAAACCCTTCATTTTCCTTTCAAAAAAAATTGCAACTCCCACATTATGGCGCTCAAAATCCGCCATCTTCCTTTTTTTTTAAAGGCACTTAAATAAGAACACTTGGGCGGTCAAGACCTATCTAACGATGAATTAATTATAAAAATTCGCCAATCAGTTTGAAAGATATGAGGTAATAAAGAATATTACATACATACAAACATACATACATACAAACATACAAGATACGCGCGAAAAACATAACCCTTTCCTTGCAGCCGGGTAAAAAGAGGTATAAAAAACTGCTCGTATTGATTTCTAAAGGAGAACTAAAGGACCTGCTGGTAATGAGAACCGATCTCCCATAAGCTGTGATTTCTGTGTCGTAACATCTCCACACGCAACTCACACATTAGGCATCTACGTTATTGGTAGGTAACTCTCGTCAGAATAACAGTCATTTTCTAAGAATGTATTATGTATTCCTCTATAACAATGTCTTATAAATAAAGCGGGTGAAGGCTAACGTTTGAATGTTAAAATATTATGTAATCTTCGCTATTAATTTTGTTAGTTTTCAATGTGTACTTAGGTTAAAATATTGTTAATTAAAGAATTGCTTTTTACAATGATTGATAATACTTGTATTTTTCGGTGAAAATAATTGTAGTACCTACCTGCCCATCAATATTATATTACTTTTTCAGCTCGTTCAGTGAATATACAAACGGCAAGTTTCCAGAGATACAATAAACCGAAGTAATACATACTTCTCAATCAAGTAGCGAGCGGGTCGTTTTTCTCTGCATGACTGAATATAATAATTGATTTAGTCGTTCATTATTACCTTGATATATTTCCACATAATGGACCTACACATTAGGTCTTGTAACGTCTAGACGTTACAAAACATATTGATTAGCGCTAAGGACTTGTCTATGAATGAGTAAATACAGACTGTATTCGTTAAGTATTTATTTTCAGAATTTCATCCAGAAACCACTCATTGATTCGCTAAAACCTTTTTAACAAAACAATAAACCCATGAGCGTTGATGGGGTTACGGAACCGCAACTCATAGCCGAGGTGTTCAAGGACTACTTCATGGTTAGATCACCGTTGAGACCTGCGCAGCGGGTGTTTGATGCTGGGGCCCAAACAGGAAAACCCAAACAGTGGAAATGGGCCACTTTTATCATAGCTAAAGAAGTTACGATAGCTCTTAAAAATATGAAAAGAGGGAAATCCCCAGGTCACGACGGACTCAGTATCGAACACTTGCAGCATGCGGGTTGCCACTTGCCCAGAGTTTTGGCATTACTGTTGAATCTTTGTATTCCACACTCTCACTTGCCTGACAGTATGATGAGGACGGTGGTCGTGCCAGTAATTAAAAACAAAACAGGAGACTCATCAGATCGCTCGAACTATAGGCCTATTTCTCTGGCAACGATTATCGCTAAGGTGCTTGACAGTGTGCTTAATGTACCGCTAGAAAAATATATATCTTTGCACGATGCGCTGTTTGGTTTCCGACCTGGCTTGTCCACCAAAAGTGCTATTGTGTGCCTTAAGCACACTGTCAGGTACTACGCTGACAGGAGAACACCAGTTTACGCGGCGTTTTTGGATCTCTCTAAAGCCTTCGACCTAGCCTCATACGACATACTTTGGGATAAATTAAAGGCAACAGGGATACCCAATGAGCTGCTGAACGTTTTTAGGTACTGGTACGGCAACCAAACTAACGTTTACTACGTGGGGTGGGGGAATAACTGTTCTCTACCGTACAGGTTAGAGTGTGGCGTGAGGCAGGGGGGCTTATCCTCCCCAAATCTTTTTTACTTGTATCTGAACGCATTAATCGAGGGACTCAGCAGTGTGCATGTGGGCTGTTTTGTTGACGGGTTGTGTTTTAACAACATCAGCTACGCGGATGATATGGTGCTGCTGGCTCCCTCGATCTGTGCTCTCAGGAAACTGGTCAAAATATGTGAGGATTATGCTGCCGGCCATGGGTTGCTATATAATGTGAAGAAGTCCGAACTCATGGTCTTTAAGGCGGTTGGCAAGAAATGTCCAGTGAATGTGCCACCAGTAAAAATTTACGATGTCCCGATTCGTCGGGTACATCAGTTTAAATACTTGGGGCATTTCATTGCTGACGACCTTAAGGACGATGGTGATGTTGAACGGCGAACATGTTGGCCCGTAGGTTCGCAAGATGTACAGCAGCAGTCAAACACACGCTTTTTAAAGCATACTGCATATCTCTGTACTCGAGCGCCCTATGGGTCAGCTGTACCAAACGCGCCGTCAATGCGTTGCGCGTCCAATATAATAACGCCTTCAGGGCGGTGATGCGGCTGCCACGTTACTGCAGTGCATCAGAGATGTTCGCAGAAGCCCGAGTCGACAACTTCTCAGCTGTCGTACGGAAGAAAAGTGCGTCTCTGCTCGCCAGATTGCGTGGCAGTAGCAACAGCCTCCTGAGGGTGATAGCTGACAGGCCTGATGAGAGTCCTATAATGGGACATCTTCAAAACAACACTGTCTGTCGTAGTGTGTAAGTGTATAGTATCATAAGCCACATTTGTTACTAATATCCTAGTATAATATAAGTACTAACGGGTATTGTTTCCTTGCTAGCCATAAAATCATCTGCTAACGAAACCAAATTAGCCAATACGGAACGCGAATTAGACAAAATTAAATTTAATTCCGGTATCAACATTGCCAAGTCTGATGTCAGTAATATTTCATATGCTGATAAATTAAAACTTCGTTTACCCAAAATTGCTCCAGTGGTAGACTCACGTGCCAAACTTCCGTGTCTTGTGGCTTACCCCACTGATGAGCGATCAAATGATTACACAACTTCTTCCGCGACTAAACAAGCGCTCATGAAAGCAATAAATCCTAGTGACGGTTTTCAAATTGTAGGTGTCAAGAAAGCTGCGAAGTCTGGTGTCGTGTTACGTGTCGCTAACGATAATCAAATAAAAAAATTACAATCGGTCGATGCCATTAGGTCCGCTGGCTTGCGACTTGAGAAACCAAAAGGCCGTAGGCCTCGTATTTTAGTCAAAGACGTCCCATCGTCAATGGAGGACAGTGCCTTTTTGCATGCGTTGTACTGTCAAAACATTAAAGACGAGTTGCCATTAAAAGAAGACGACTTTATTAAATCAACAAAAATTATACGTAGGCGTTCGCTAGACAACGGTCGGAAATGGATAGGCATAGAACTCGAGTCCGCGGTCCGGAAACATTTAGTCTCGACTAAAGATAAATTGTTTATTGATTGGGCGACTTGCCGTTTCATTGATGATGTCGACGTAGTACGTTGTGCACATTGTCAACAGTTCGGTCATGTTAAGAAACACTGCACTATTAAATCACCTACCTGCGCTAATTGCTCTGAGGCACATGAAACCAAAGACTGCCCGCATAAGGATAATTTAAATTATACACCGTCTTGCGTAGCGTGCAAACGATCAAAGAAACCATCTGACCATCGCTGTGGGTCACCTGAGTGTGCTACTTATAAACTTAAGCTCGAACAACTGATCCTCAACACCAATTACTAAGAAAATGGATAGATTAACCATAGGACAATTAAATCTCCACAACGATAGGGTGGCGACTTCTGAACTGGACAAACTAATTATCGATTATAACTTAGATATAGTGCTCGTTCAAGAACAATATCAAAACGTGCGGTTACGTCACAAAGTAGTACAGTTGGATGGCAAAGCACGAGCTGGAATTTACGTGGCGCGTTCTTCTAACTTCACAGTAACGTCTTTACGTAACCTTATGACACCCCATTGTGCCGTTGCGGAGGTCTCATCGTCTTCTTTTAAAGTTTACGTTGTGAGCTGCTACTTTCAATATTCAGACCCTGTTGCTCCTCATATACATAACCTCCGTCATGTCTTGCAGTCGCTCGCGGGCTGCAAAGTTATCGTTGGCGCTGATGTTAATGCGTCTTCGAGTCTATGGTATGGCAAAGTTCGGTCTACGGATTATGAACGACGCTGCGCTGTTGAAGATTTCATTGCTGAAATGAATCTGACTATTCATAATACCCCTGACGCACCACCAACTTTTTGTAGCCAAATGGGCGAATCTTGTATTGACGTCACACTTTCTAGTGCAGACGTACGCTTGGATAGGTGGCGTGTCCTACCGGACGCGTCTTGTAGTGATCATCGTTTGATCGTGTACGAATTTGTTCCGGTTTTTACTCAGGGTACGTCACATGTCATTGGCAACTTTAGGTATAAATGTAAGGGTGCTAATTGGGAGTTCTTTAGCTCGCTTCTTGCGTGTCACGCCAAAGACTTCACTCGTGTTGGGCTGTCAGCTGAAGAAAGTGCTGAAATTATGTCAGACACCTTCACTTACTGTGCTGACATTGCCATTGGTCGTGGATCTGTGACCAATATACGTAGATGTGATTGGTGGTGTGACTACCTAACTGAACAGCGTAAAAGTTATCGCCGAGCGCGTAAACATCTTAACAAGCTTAAAAAACGTAAGGTCACCGGTGACCCTCTTTCCATTGCGTTAAATACGTTTAGAGTTGCCAGGTCCCGCTACAGAGCTTCGGTGGAAAAATCTAAGGGTAATTTATTGCGTAAAATAGTAGATAAATTAGATAAAGAAGGTCCGTGGTCTCCTTTATATCATGAGTTTAAAGCCAATCGGTCAGTCGACCTCGCGTTTGTTCAGAACATTAAAGTAAATAATAAACACACCACCAGTATTGAGGAAACAACTGAAGTTTTGCTGAATACTCTTATACCTGATGACTTACTTGCTAATGACAACGACTACCATCAACAGATCAGAGCGTGGGCAGCTGTACCACCTGAATCACCAGCGTCAGACCTTCCATCCACTGACGAATTTATAAACGTTGTCAAGAGGTTACCACTCAACAAGTCATCGGGTGAAGATAAAATATCTAATCGGATGATTATAGAAGCGTGTAAAACAGCCGCTGATGCGATTTTGACCGTTTACAACCGTTGTATTGCGGAGGGCGTTTTTCCTCGTATATGGCGACGCGGATTTATACGAATCATCCCGAAAAATGGCGACAAGCCCCCGGACGACCCTAAGTCGTACCGGCCCATAACATTACTTCCATCTTTGGGAAAACTCCTGGAGCGCCTTATCGTTCCACGTTTGCTACCGGACGGACCAAAATTTCATAACAATCAATTCGGTTTCACTACTGGAAAATCTACCGTAGATGCGGCCCTTACTGTTAGGCAAATAGTTAATACATCTGAACATAAGTACGTAATTGGGATTTTTCTAGATATTTCTGGGGCTTTTGATAACGCATGGTGGCCAATGCTACTACTTAAAATGAAAATTCGGGGCTGCTATAGAAATATATATAATCTAGTTTACTCTTACTTTTTGAATGGTTCCGCGAAGCTCAAACTCGGCCATCATTCCATGTCGAAGTCTCTCACCATGGGATGTCCTCAGGGTTCGGTTATTGGTCCGCCTTTATGGAATTTAGGCTTTGATGATTTCCTCGCGATTCCTCTTCCAAGCGGCTGTTCATTAACCGGTTACGCGGACGACGCTCTTCTGCTCATTCAATCAAGTACTCGAGCTGGACTCGAGAACTTGGCTGACACTTGCCTACGATTGGTATCTCAGTGGGGCGATCGAAACCGCCTGACCTTTGCTCCGCACAAAACTTATCAACTCATTTTGAAGGGTAATCTTAAATCGTGTCCTACTATTAAATTTAATAACGTTCCCGTAAAAAGGAAGCAGTCCGTGTGCTATCTTGGTCTCGTGTTAGAGAGGAATTTTGCATTTATAGATCATATTAAAATAGTCGGTGAAAAAGCAAAAAAAAATTTCTATGCCTTAACGAGAATATCTAAATCTACGTGGGGTCTGTCTTTTTTAACTTTAAAAACTATTTATGGGGCTACTTACTTGGGTTGTATTTGCTACGGGGCGCCAGTTTGGGCTGATAGGGCCACCATAGGGGCGGTGCGACGTAAGTTGCTTCAGAGTCAGCGTTTGGCTTTGATATTCTTATGCAAAGCGTACAGGACGGTTAGTACTGAGGCCTTACCGGTACTTGCTGGCGTACTTCCGGTCGACCTTGAAGTGCAGCGACGTGCTGCAATGTACTATTCCGCACGAGAGACCACGGACGCGAACTTTTTAACGCGGAGTGACCGTGAGAAAATCTCTAGATTATTTAAACCACCTATTGACGTCTGGGAGGAACTTTTATCCGAATGGCAATGTAGGTGGGATAATTCTATCAAGGGCCGACATCTCCACCAATTCTTTCCATCCGTTCGCGTTCGGCTGGCCAGGACGTGGCTGGAGGTGGATCACTGTGTTGCCCAATTTCTCACAGGGCATGGTAACTTTAAAAGTAAATTGTTTTCCTTCAAGCTCGTTGCCTCGCCTTTATGTCAGTGTTCTACATCTGACTGCGAATATGTACAATCTGCACATCATATCTTATGGGAGTGTATTCTTTGGCAGAATGAACGTAATATTATGTTGAATAATGTAGAGGCTACCTCAGGAGTTGTTTACTATACGGACCTTGTGGAAACTAGAACAAATTTCCGTGCGTTCAAGCGTTTTTGCCATACCTATTATTGGAATCAAACATAGCAGCTCACAATGTTAGGACCCATTAATTATTAATTCTTATTTTTATCCGTGGTGCTAGGCAACTGGGCTTATCCCAGTTGTAAACGACCCTTTGTGCCTAGTGGCCTTGTTTGTTCTGTCTCCTGCTTGATATGGAGGGAAGTGGAAATTTATGTTTTTTCCTACTCCTCCGTTATTCTTTTCTGATTAATTTCGTTGCGGGATCCAAGACAGTTAAATTCATTCTCCGGGACTTCGTCGAGCTTCATTGCCTCGGCGCTTTTCTGGTGGTCGCCACTGTTGATTCTGGCTTTCAGGAGTTGCAGTGGTTTGGGAATAGTGCGGTGGGTTTGTCCCAAATAAAAAAAAAAAAAAGTACTAACGTAGGTCATAAGATAAATTGTCACTAACATCTTAGTATGTAAGCACTAACATAGGTTATAAGTTTTTATATTGTTATTAATATCCATTAATTATGTTATTTTTGTCATTATGGATCATTTTGTTGTCCGAAATAAATAAATTATTCTATTTTATAGCAAAACACTAGAAAGTGAAAAATAATTTTCGTTACGGAAGTCTGTATCATTGTTCTTATTTTTAATTTGCATGGCTATAAAATTTTAGTAGTTCCATAGATTTCAATATGATTCCCTCATCAGATACTGACTTGGTGACACCTCGAGAGTATACCCTTTATAACAAAAGAAGAATTTTCATAATCGGGCCAAAATAGACGAAGAAATCAGTGAACAGACATACCATAAAAAAAACGTTTTCTAATTACAACCGACTTGGAGTCGGTGTCAAAGATCGAAGAAAGAAAACAGGAACACCGACTTCCAAAATTGAAGTTATTTTTCACTTTGTAATGTTTTTATATGGAAATCGGTTGTAATGTTTTTTACCCGACTGCCGAAGGAGGGTAATGAGTTTATCAGTCTATGTATGTATGTAAGTATGTATGTATGTATGTATGTATGTATGTATGTAAGTATGTATGTATGTATGTATGTAAGTATGTATGTATGTATGTATGTATGTATGTATGTACGTTTGTTCCTATGTGGCGTTCCAGAGACCAAACGCGTTGGCCGATTTTGATGATTCATACGTCAATCGATTCGTCTTAACCCTGCGAGTGTCACTGGCTACATTAAAATTGGAAAATAGAAAAATGGCGGATTATTATGGCGCCATATTATGGGGGACAAAATTTTTTTTTACTTCCAAACCCATCGTGTGGGGTATCAAAATAAAGGGTTTGAAGAGGTGATTTCAAAAATATATAACACTTATATGTTAAAATGTACCTAATTCGAAAAAAAATAACTAAAAAGACATAAATAAAAAAAATTTCTTCTTGTTTACATCTTTTTAGTTCGCTTTTTAAACAGTCGGGTTTTTTGAATTTTTGAATTATGTAAAAAGTTTTTTATTTTTCACTTTTTAGTTGTGGTACATAATGAACCATTTCTATAAGTTAATACAATGCCCAAATTGAAGCCAGAATAGATTAACCCAATAACATGAAACTTAAACAAAACCGGTGGAATGAGAGTATACCAGGGTGAACTGTTCACACCTGCTTTCCCCGTTAGAGCGTGTGGTGTTATGTTACGAAATGGTGTAATCAATAAACAGACATGCGATTGCAGTTATCCCGAGTGATTTGCCATCATTTATTAAAGAGTTTTGTTGTATATCGCCGAAGTTCTTCATGAGATCTTAATGAAAACCAGCTTTCAAATAAAAAAAAGAATCATCAAAATCGGTTCACCCAGTAAAAAGTTCTGAGGTAAAACACGAGAAAAATAAATACAGTGGAATTGATAACCTCCTACTTTTTGGACAATCGGTTAAAAAAAAACAAACATACGGTCTAACATAGAATCTTTCTCCTTTTTTGAAAGTCGGTTAATAATTTTAACAATCTACATTTACTAAAATAAACACAGGCAGTCATTAAAATGGTAGAAGTGTCTAGTCCTCTCGACCACTCATTTACTCGAGCTAATATTAAAAATCATCAGCAAATGTTTAAGTTCCGCGGACGTCGGCATGGCTGTAAGAGAAACTTAACTTCTTGTTTCAAACACAGCCTCCGAACTGTATAGATGAGACATACTCAAATATCACACAGAACATTTCTAGTACATTATTACCAAAACCTCAACAAGTGAGAGACACGCAATTAATCATAATATCATGTCAGTTTGCGCAGATATAATTATTTATCAATAAATCCCTCGTATTACTACAATCGGATCGCTCTCCGTCAAAGTCAATCACATGTCTAACTTGAACAAGATACAATAACGTGCAAAGATCTCGAAACACAATGCTTGAACATCTAAACGATGTAGTCGTGTAAATTATTCAACATTTTGTTCAGAAAATGTTGGAGAATACGCGAAATTCTAGACAAACATGTCTGTCCGTTCTTATCGCTGTAGGTCTGCGCGGACAATGTACAAAGCGCTTGAAGTCGCTCCATCTCATCAGGGCTAGTGCTTGCTCAGCGCTTCCAGCGGCCTTGCCAGTCCGTCTGCACTTGTTACACTGTGTACAGACAGCGCTGCAGCGCTGTGCGGGGCTGGACCGATGCGCTCTTTTACTATATTCAAACTAGCGAGAATTTCATTATTTTAAAATATTACTAACAAACAATAAGTTGTTGGACACCAGCTTCAACAGCTGGGACGTGGATGGAGAGTTTGTTTTGTTGTTAAAGTAACAGATCAAATTGTTTTAACTTAAAACGTTCAACCTACCTGTACTTAAATTTAATTTACCTCAGAAAGTAGGTACCTTAATACCTTTATTTACCATATGTACTGCATGCCCTGTACATGTGAGGACCTTATAGTTGCATCAGCGAATGGTGTTGCCGTAGCTGAATACTGGGCCAAAACATAATATTTAAAAACTGTAGGTATATGCCATCGACACGCTAAGGAGGAGAAGAAGTACCTTAGAATTCAAAATATTCATTTCGTTAAGGAAACTCTATGTAGGACGTTACTCTCTCGCTGACTATTATCTTTGAATGCATAAGCTTCACGTTTTCCCATACGAAGTAACATGCTCTTAGCAATTCCTATACGCGGTGAGCGTACTGCAATGCATTCCTCTTGTGCACACAACTTATGTAGAAAAATAATGACTACGGCACTTTTCCGTCTCTTTTTATTTACAGAACAGTACTACGTTAATTAATTAAAATGTAACAATGATTTCAAATCCTCGTATTACCTGTCTGACTTATTAAAACCGAAACTGCCCGAGAATCATTAAAATATGTATTTTATCGCAGCGAAACAATAACGTTGAAGGAGATAATTAAAATAGCACGTAAAACTGTTTGTGTTGGTGGGTCGCCGGTGGCCGGTTGGCGGGCGGCTGCAGCGGTCAGTTCTACGGCGCACGGTTTTAATGGCGCAAGTTTGTGCATAACGGGTTATTGTGCTCACCGCGAGGGGGCGCTGGCGGCAAACAACGCGCATTTGTCATCGCCGCAGCCGTCGCCGACGGCAATCTGAGCCAAGTTATGCCGCTTGTGCGCCGGCCAGGTAAGAGATTGTGTGTGGCGCTAAGTGTTCACACTAATGGCAGGGACCATGCACTCACGATATTTGCATTGTATATGCCGCAAATAGAGCTATTAAAATGTGGTGACAGATACAGAAATATTAAGCACTAAGGTAGCACGCAGTGCGGTTTTTATCGACGCGATTTACCCGCCAATTCTGTGACATGGAATTGTAAAAAACCACGCGGTAAAAAATCAGCAACAAATCTGTGTTTTGCCACAGAATCTAACGCACCGCGACGCGGTTTAAATCCGCGTGACTATTATGTGCTCTATGAATGGGTAGACACAGACAAAAATCGTGCAGTATTTTATCCACCGTGCATGTTAGTTACAGTACGTCCAATGAGTCGTGGCCCGTCTGTTGGCACCAATGGTTGCGCAGAACATACTTTACGAACCAAATGGCTGTTTTCTTCACGATTGTATATGCGCTAAAGTTCGCAAAGCCTATGTTTTAGACAGCCCACGACTCATCGGTCGTACTGCATGGTTCAACACGCGTATTAAAAACCGCGCGAGAAAATTCGCGAAAAAATTGCAGTGCGGCCCTTGCTTAATGTTTTCCACATAGAATGGTCGTTTCGTTTTTGTACCTACTATCTAAGCTAGTTGAAACTGTAATGTTGATTTACAAACCAATAACTAAAACTCTCACTAAAAGACTCTTGAGTTAAACACGTACTAAAAACATGAGTGAAACTCTCACCTTTCTTTCACAATAACGTATTTTTGTAACAGTGAGTGCAAAGCTCTCTACAGCATGGTCCTTGTCACACAAACAGAGCTCTCCCAAGCAATACAGCGTTCGGCTCCATTCGTCAGTGTTCGGAAGAGGTCGCGACTTTGCGGGCATACGCAAGGGTTCGCAGTGGTACGCAAGTGCGCCAAGAGCGGTCGAGGGCTGCTTTTGCATGCCCGGCTCAGTCGGGATGTAACCTCAAAGGAAATCACAATTGAAGCGAAGAGCGCAATTACGTGGATTAAGTGCGCGGAAGAATTTGAATGATCTACTCTTATTCAGGCCTGTGAGCCATTTTAATCATGAATGTAAGTCTGTGAACCGCTTGTGTTGCAGCCAAATAAAATTATGTTAGTAAATAGTTGTTTTTTGGTAGACTTGCAAACCGCAAGAGAAGACTGACTTGACTGAAAAAAATAAACACGATGCTGTGATATATTTACTATTAATTGAACACAAATAGTTTGGCTAAATTAACGTTATTGTGATAGTCAATACTGCATTTTCGTAATTTAATCTGATCGATCGTGCTCATTCTAACAAATACCTCAAGTCGTTACGGTGCGGTGGATCATTGTTCACGCTGTTCGCCTCTAGAATACTCTTCCACATTCTATACGGGATAGCGTTTCGTTGGAGGTTTTCAGGAGAAGAATAAGGGAACATTTCCTATCAACATGACGCATAAATATGTATTTATAAATGTAAGATTTTAGTTATGTATTTTATTGTTACATAGTATGTATTATGTTTACACATAGGTATCTGTTAAGTTTATTTAGTATGTAAGAATTTTAAATATTCAACGCTTTCTTTTTTTTTTACTTGGTATTTTGTTGTGCACTTGGAACACTGTCCTCATACGCAAATTTACTATAACAACTGAGGTTTGCTGTTAGAGTACCCACTTATGGGTTAAGCTCGCCTTTGTACATAAGCTGTCCATTGTATTTGTATCTTTATTTTATGTTTTTTGTGCAATAAAGAATAAGTATAGAATAAATAGAAGTCGAGGCCACTTACTTCCCACGCCGTAGACGGTGTAGACACATTTGTAGCACATTAAGCCAAACTTACACAAAGCGTTAAATCGCGACAAACGCAGCATGTCGCACGACCGCACGGTCGCGCGTGTACACGGTCGTACTCAATCTCATCGGATGCTGGTCGGATGCTCTGCTATTCATAAAGGCCCGCTTTGCTGACGAGACAAATTGTCCGGATTAGTCAGCGCATCGAGTTTGTTTGTGCGATAGAACTGCAAAGTTCTCTTCAGTATCACGACATATCGTTTGATTCTGAAATTCCTGGAGTAATGAGCCACTAGAAGATATTGCAAATAGGTTTTTATTTAAAGATATTTATTAGACGCGTAATTGAAATAGTTCTGACTAGATTTTCAGTTTCCTTTGAAGTTAAAAATATCTTGAAATAAAAAACTGGCGTCTGAGGTCTATCCCAAATAGGTTGTTTGTTTAGTTATAACTGCGTAAAGCATAGGTTGGGTTGTACAATGCACAAACTATTAAAATGCAAGAAGTTTTATTAATGTTGTTTGTGCTTATGTCTCGTGTTTCCTGTGCGGTTCACAAATAAATATTTGTTCTTTCTTTCTTTCTTTTTAACCGGCTTCCCAAAAAGGAGCAGGTTTTCAATTCGACGTTTTTTTAAGTGTGTTACCTCAAAACATTTACTAGTTGAACCGATTTTGAAGATTATTTTTTTATTGTAAAGCTGGTGCTTGTCATATGGTCCCATTTAAATTTCATCAAGATCTGATGAAGAACTTTGGAGAAAAAAACTTAGAACTCTTCAATAAATGACGGCAAATCAATCGGGATAGCTGCAATCGCATGTCTGTTTATTGTTTACACCATTTCATAACATAACAGCACACTGGTACGCTCTAAAGGGGTACGAAGGTGTGAACAGATCACCCTGGTATTTTTTGTATTTTTTTTTTACTTTGTACATTCCCACCGCACTATTCCCAAACCACTGCAACTCATCAAACCCAGAATCAACAGTGGCGACCACCAAAAAAGCGCCGAGGCAATGAAGTACGACAAATTCCCGAAGAATGAATTTAACAGTCTTGGATCCCGCAATGAAATTAATCAGAAAAGAATAACGGAGGAGTAAGAAAAAATATAAATTTCCACTTCCCTCCATATCAAGCAGGAGACAGAACAAACAAGGCCAATAGGCACAAAGGGACGTTTACAACTGGGATAAGCCCAGTTGCCTAGTACCACGAATAAAAATTAGGATTAATATTAATGGGTCCTAACATTGTGAGTGAGTGTTATATTTGATTCAAATAATAAGTATGGCAAAAACGCTTGAACGCACGGAAAGGACATGGCTAAATAAAGTATGGACGACTGCCCTAGCAATGAATAAACATTTTATCTAGTAATATGTAATTCTGAATAGCTGAATATGAGTATTTCGTATGAAAAAAGTTACAGACACTTTTTATATCGTCACAATCCTGAAAATAAAATCGTAGAAACGCCTACATTAAAAGGTATACAAACTTGTAAAAGAATAAGATTTTGCTATGATACTTTATTAAGGCGTTCAGAGGAGCTCGTGGCTTAATAATAACAGACGCACAGGTCGATCTTCAAGGTTAAGCAACGCTAGCCGAGGTCATTCCGTGTTTCCATCGTGTACTATCTTTACATAGCGTGTTTCCTTCGTGTCTTGGGAAGCCAGTTAAGCCGTTGGTCCCGGCTGTCATTTGAAGATCTTTCATTTGTTGCTACACCACAGTTTATGCATCTCATGATGAATCAATACGCAATTGAAACTTAAGACCATACTAGTTGGCTCTGTATTAATACATAATACCCGGCGAAAGGTACTTCGTTCAAAGTGAGTTCCCATGACACCCCCAACATGTCTTTTTTTAATTTGATTCTAATCGAATCGAACTTTTTAGTGTCAGCACTATTTAAGCGCCGTTGCTTTCCAGATTTTGTCAATAATTTCTAGAAATCAGATAATCTCTAAGGTTTTGAGATGTATTGCGAAAGGTACAAAAATAAATAATAATCTTAGATAGGTACTTTATCTAAGATAATAATGAATACTGTTCGTTTCGATTTACGCAAATGTCTTTAAAAGTAGGTTTATTGACTACAATTTTTCATAGAACGGAATCTTATGTTCTTCTTGTCAAACAAAAACATGAAAAATCTTTTAATTATTTGATTAATTCACGAAAGTTCTAGAAGAATAATAAAACTGTTATAATTCATTAATGAATATTTGAGATGTATTGCGATAGGTACAATATTAAATAATAATGAATACTGTTCGTTTCGACTTACGCAAATGTATTTAAAAGTAGGTTTATTGACTACAGTGTTTCGTAGAACGGAATCTTATGTTCTTCTTGTCAAACAAAAACATGAAAAAACTTTTAATTATTTGATTAATTCACGAAAGTTCTAGAAGAATAATAAAACTGTAATAATTCATTAATAAATATTTGAATGTTACGAGCTAGTGAGAAATTTCTAGATGTGCTAAGGGCAGTTGTTTAGCCATGTCCTTTGTTCTAGTTTCCACAAGGTCCGTATAGTAAACAACTCCTGATGCAGCCTGTACATTATTAAACATAATATTGCGTTTATTCTGCCAAAGAATACACTCCCATGAGTTATGATGTGCTGATTGTACATATTCGCAGTCAGATGTAGAACACTGACATAAAGGCGAGGCAACGAGTTTGAAGGAAAATAATTTACTTTTAAATTTACCATGCCCTGTGAGAAATTGGGCAACACAGTGTTTCACCTCCAACCACGTCCTAGCCAGCCGCACGCGAACGTGTGGAAAGTAGTGGTGGAGGTGTAGGCCCTTGTATACTCTCTTTCCACCGGTTTTGTTCAAGTTTCATGTTATTGGATTAATCTATTCTGGCATCACATTTTCAAAAACGAAAACAGAAACACCGACTTCCGAAATTGAAGTTATTTTTCACTTTGTATTGTTTTGTTTTTGAAAGTCGGTCGTATATATTTGTAAAAATGTTTTATAATGTAATGGTAAGGATCAATCTAATATTGTTTTCCCTCTAAGTCTTTTTACTACTATATTAACTCACGCACTTTTTATTTCATCATCACCATCATCATCCTACATCTTATAGAATCAAACAAAGCAAATAAAAAATACTCATCAGTTCTACTGATCGAACTTGTCTACAATCAGCTAGCAAGTTAACAAAAAACCGCATATATCTTAACAGCAACACATCCGTCAGTGTTGCGTCGGTTTGCATATCATTCCGCTGCCGCCACCGACTGCCGACTATTTGCAGCGCACATGAAGCACTTAGACCTGCGTGCCGGGACTGCAGGGCTGGCAATGAGGTATTTTTGTGAACTTCGATATAAAAAGGTAATTTAGAAATTATTCACCCACAATAATCCATCCATTAAACCCAATACGGGACGAACTTATTTCCATCTACAACGAATGAACACTATGTGATACCTCATAGAAATTCCCAACAAAATACCCAATTACAATTGGCCGGATCTCGGAACTGAACACGGGGACAGAACCCAAAACCCCAATGAACTGCAAAAAACAGTCCATATATTTCACTCACGGTTTAAGTGATATCGAAATATCATGTGGTGAATTTCTTACATTTTGGATTTTCACCATCGCTGATATACTGATACTTCAGCTTTCTGTTCGGGTACCAAAGTGATGGGCATTTATATATATTATTTTTATGTGATATCCCATAAAGTGCCGATAAGTTACATAGTAAGTTAGTGGCTCGTAATAAAAGTGTAAGTAGTGATAATAATATTTTACAGCGCACTTGACGTGGTACCGCCATATTGCGCCACTTTGTTGTTTATGATAACGGTAATAAGAGTCTTGGCGAAGTTATTATTGTTTACTACAAAGTATTTTTTTTTTATATTCGGTCATAATAAGTTCACTTACAGTCACAAAATTGTAAAAGACGATTTGTCTTGATCGCATAGTACAAGCGCTTTAGATAAAGTGTCATTCATCAGCGGAGGATGGCCGAAACGCCAAAGCGTAAGGAATTGATCACGTGATATTTCTATAGCGTTTGACAATTCTATACATGTTTTACTGTTTTCCAATCACTATCGTTAGGATGTCGACCACATCATCGCTTATCATCAGGTGAGATAGTGATCAAGCGCGAGCCTATAGGATATAAAAAAAATAAAAAAATATGTCACGCGTTTTAATTAGGCTTAAAACGCGTGACATTTTATTTTTATTTTTTTGGGGTTCCCCTAAGCCATTGTTTTATTATTAAAAAAATCAGTTTTAAATGCATTGATAGCAAAGTATGTCGAACCAATGGACAGCTCCACATTCACAGTAAATCTATTTCAAAATGGGAATGGTAATTAAATTCCTCCCAGCCCGACGTGTCAGCCCTGCCCAGTACCCGGGCTGCGGAAAGCCGTGATTTTTCTCTAGCGCCGTGTTTCCATTGATTTGAATGTAACGCGTAATGTAACGTTACGGAAGCGGAACTCGTGAGATATTGCCACCGTCGACCTCGGTGGTTTCCCACAGGTTTTCCTGTTTTGATATCACACCTCGAGGGATTACTTCCACTTGATCTAATTAATATTATTCCCATGTTCTGCTACCGCCATTAATAGTGAAATATGATATGAACGTATCGATTGCCCGATCGCGGCATCTCAATAGTAATTCAATAGGAATATTAATCAGTCTTACACAATGTAAATTCACTTAACTCATTTGACATTCTGGCATTACTTATTAATGTAGGAGCAGACTGACATTATATGGTATACTAATAATTATTTCTGCTTGCAATGTAATGCAAACGCTGTTAGACGGGGTCGTGGCAGATGTAGGAGAAGATGGCGAACCGTCATGGATGGCTTCCATACAGATAAATGAGAGGAAACCATTTGAAACTAATAAAAAAATAATGTAATAAGCAAATGCCAAGAACTCTCAATATTCACTGTAGGTACTCGTTACTCTCGCAATAACCAAAGGCCGAAAACCAGCTTTTATGTGTAAACGTAAAAAACACCTATTATAGTTGAGGCAACGATCGCTCCACTCATAAACTGTCCGCATCTTACGTTCGCATCTCGGGAACACCATGGACAATTTTATTTCCGCTACAAAGTGCGGGCTATAAATCCTCGGGGCTATTTCCCGAGCAATGGGCAAGGGCGGGCCATGCGGCCAAGGGTGGGCAAAGTGCCTGTATCGAGGTATTAGTTACAGCGGCCTATCGGGAGCTGTGCGGCTGTGAGGTGAGAGATGAACACGAAGTAATGGATGTCATGTTTCACGATGAGTGATGTTGAATGAGTGCTCTCGTGTTGACAGATGCGTTATATTCTAGTGTTTTCTATCATTTAGGAGAGCTATTGTGTTGCTTCGTGAACTAATTTCCTAAACACCAAGTGTTTCTGAGAGTGATAAATTTAATATTTAGCGTCCCGTCGCAGTAATTTTTTTTAAAATGTGAGTCTCAATTTCTCAGTTCTCACATGTAAGTATCCACTTATGCTTTAATATCTAGTTAAAAACTATTTATACCATTATTTTTATTTCAAGAAATCTCTGAAGCAACTCCCAATACAGCAGCTTCTTCAAATAATAAAAGCTAAAAGAGAATAAGAGGCAGCACATATTTCCGGACGCCTGTAGACGACAAGTTGATAGCGGGCAGCCAGACTTAGCGCGTGAAGTGGCTACAGCATCTATTACTTTATGCAAATCGCGGGACAGAGCTAAGGAACCCCGCGCACGAACGACTATGACACCGCTTTCGTACTTTTTCCCTTTCAACTAGAGCAGTTCAAGATATTATTCTTGCAATAAGCTTTGGAAACCTCTGGTTTCATTTACAGAAACTCGTTTACTTGAACTTTAAATAACAATTTCTGTTGTTAAAGAAAATACGGCTCTAAACAATGCCCCTTTTTTGTTATAATAAAGAAGGTATATTGTAACCGACATTCAAGAGATCGTATAGAGTTATTGCCCATCTAACTGATGTAACATGACAATATTTTTATCGTTTACCTACCCTCACAGACGTAATAGAGCTATAAATTCTAAAATTGGAAATGGGAGAGTACAATATTTTACTTTGGTAGTCTAGGCAAGGATTTACTACTTTATGGGCAAAAAATGTTGTAAGCAGACTGCCTCAGAGATTTTCTGCCAGACATCCTACGAGTACGGTACAACGTCATTACGAAATATTTGATCATTTGTTTTGAAATGATTTAATAAGTAATCTAGGTTAGTTCTAGTTAGGTCACAGATAATATAATACAAGCATATATAGTGTGGTCAAGCTTTTCATGTACTTAAAATAAGTAATTACATATATTTTCATAAAAAAAAATTGGCCTAGGTGACATCAGAGTTCTTATCAAAGTGAAATATTTATTTCAACTAGGCCACCAAGCAGCACTTTTGAACGTTACACAATTAAAATTTACAAGTAATAAAAACTTATTCTACCGTGCATTTGGAAATGTAGTTTGTTATGGAGAAGAATGCACAAGAAACACCATACTTACTCTTTTAAAAAAATAAGTTTTCTATAATATTTAAATAAGTACAACCATTAATCTATACTAATCTATACTAATATATACCAATCTATACTAATATTATAAAGCTGAAGGGTTTGTTTGTTTGAACGCACTAATCTCAGTAACTACTGATTGGAATTGAAAAATTATTTTCCGCACCACGTTATTTTGTGTTGGATAGTTCATTTATCGAGGATTTATCGAGGCTATATAACATCAGGCTACGACCAATAGGTGCCGAGCATAAATGAAAAATGTTGCAAAGACGGGATTCTTTTTTCCTTTTTGACAGCTTCAATTGCGTGCGCTGCGTAATTAGTTAAAGTTACGCAACATTCATGTATGTAGGATAGGTAGGTAGCCAGTTGCCGGGAACGAAGCCACGTGGGACAACTTAAATTCATATATGTGAGGACGATGCACCCAGAATAGCACTACACACTATACTACGTACAGGCATAAAGTATTAAAAGTACTCACACATGTACTGGGCAGTTATATAATAGGTACTAGAGAAACATTAACATCCGAAGCAGACCAATCCCAACTGACGGCGCCCGTACACGAACATGACGCATGAATTGGCACCGCCCAGCTCTACCATCATGAATCTCTCTCTCTATCATCATCGCGTGTGTTGGAACCGGATGTTCCAACACACGCGCCACCATCAGAGAGACATTTGAGAGAGCATGAGACACTCAACTGCCAGGGCACACACAAGTCAACGAACGACACATAGGTAAAGTAAATTGTAGATTTACAGTTGGGTACATAGTACTCACACACGTGCTGTGCAGTTATATAATACTTAGGAAATTGAGTTTATACAATACAAATATATTCATACAGTCTTCAGCAGATCCAACAATACTTCAAAATAATAGTTTTCTGAATATCACTTGTTTTTGGGCCCTAGTGGTTGTGGTGCAGGACTAACATTGAGCCAAGCATTATTATCAGTGATGTAATCCCCCAACTTATAATATTCCAGCCTACATAGTGTGCGTTTTATACAAGTTTAAAATTTCGTCTCATTCAGATCTAGAATGTGGGGATACATTGAATCGTTATTATAACACACGAGTAATGTCCCTGTCCTTCTAAATAGGAAAATCCTGTGTCTTGATGAATAGTTTTCTTTTCAGTTTTTAAAGTCGAGAAGACAATATGCCATTGGATCTATTGAATAATGAGATGATTGTGTGGTCTGTTTCACAGTGGCTGATGCAGAGATAAGCGACACGAGAGGGATCCCCCGAGAGCCAATATTACGTGTGATTACCGATCTGCTGCCAGACGTGAGATTATGTGCGACGAGACGGATGTTGTCGCCAATAGAAGCTTATGTTACAACGGACATTAATAGATGTTTTAGCAGACAAAAAGTCACTATTGTTATTTCTGTGCTTCAGGGGGTTTTATTGTGATTGACAATACCTACAAAAATGGACAAATGGATTTTTGTCACAAACTACTAAGAAAAAGCTGTCACAAACTTTCTGATATATTCATCCATCCTTTCATACACCACTTTTCAAAAAAAAATCAGACACGCGTGCAATCGTTTTCAAAAAAGGAATCGCCACAGGGTGGGCCCGAATCACCAACATTTCGGTTAACAGCCGAACGCGCTAACCATTGCGTTACGGAGGCTATGGTTCACATCACATCATCAGCCTATTAATGTTCCCACTGCTGGGACACATGCCTCCTCTCTGTGAGAGGGAATGGGCCGTAATCCACCATGCGGGCCCAGTGCGGGTTGGTGGATGTTACATGTCTTCGAATTTTTGGTTTCCTCAGGATGTTTTCCTTCACCGTTTTGAGAGCAGTGGTAATGAAATAATTCACATAAAGTAAAGCGCCTGCCTGGGCTCGTCCCACGACCTACAACTTGTAAGTCGCGGCCGATACCACTGGGCCACCACTGCTCTTAAGGCTATGGTTAAGAGAGTGCAATTGCATTCCTTACTATGGGATAGATTGGGGTAGGTAAGTACTTTGTACCCGTACCCTATTTTAGCATCGTAAATTGGGCTTTACCCTTTGTCTTGGGATACTAGTCGCAAGGTTGTACCGCACCTTACTAACGAGTGCTCCGCCGCAGCTGTGCATACGAGCGGCCACCAATCCCGAGTGTCCGGATTATCGCAAGTGTCGCGAGTCACGACACCACATTTTTATAACACGTCGTGACGTGTTCGGACGATTGCTTTATGGCAGCAGACTTCTTACTTGCGGCCCGTGAAAGTTTTGGAAATAAAGTTCCAAAGTTTTATCATGGAAAGAAGTAATGAACATCGTGGTATCGACTGTAAACTACATCAGAAAAAATGGATTGACTCATCATCAATTCCAGCAATTTCTGTCAGATACGGAAGCAGATCATCGAGATGTTGTTTATTATTCTGAAGTGAGATGGTTAAGTAGAGGTGCAGTAGGTACTGAAAAGATATTTTGATCTCAGAAAAGAAATCAAAACTTTTATGAATGAAAAAGGCAAATCTATTCCAGAGCTGACAGATACTCAATGATTAATAGACCTTGGATTTTTGACAGATGTAACTCATGAAATAAAAACGCAGAATGTAAGGCAAGATTCAAAATTCAAGGTAAAAAAAAAACTAATCTCTGATTTGCACACAGACGTAAAGGCATTCCAAATGAAAATCAAACTCTTTATAAAACATATTGAATTGTTGGATAATTTTCCGAATTGTAAAAAGGCTGTCGAGGAAGCTGGAATTAATTTTCATTGGAAAAGTGATAAAATGAAGGATATTTTAATACAACTGCAAACTCAATTCAGCGACATATTTGGTGATTTTGAAAAAGTTTCAAGCTAACTGAAGACTTTTGCAAACCATTTTTCGTGTGATATTGGGGAAGTACCGAGTCATTTAAAAATTAACATGATTGATCTCCAATCTAATGATGCTCTCAAAAGCATGCAAGCAAGCACGATATAAATGATCTTGTTAAATTGTATGGTAGCTTGCCATCTGATATTGACGAATTAAAATGGTTTGCTCAGCAGTTCATTACAATTTTTGGTAGCACTTATTTCTGCGAACAAATTGTCAATTACAGAAAAATAAATATGCTTCTCGTCTCACAGATGAGCATTTGAGAGCCATTCTACGTATTGCAACTACAAATATGATAGCTAACATACAAGCAATAGCAAATGCAACCTCAGATATCACACTGAAATTTGTATAAAATCAGTTACTTGTACTAATAGTTTGGTTCTTTGCAGTTTTTATTTCTATTATTCGGTGTTTATTTTTCTAGCTATGAAGCCCAAACATATAAACATAATGTAAGTATTACGTGTACGAATTACATTCCGTATGTTTTAACCATTTTAATAGCATTTGAATTTTTTCTATGGGATATGACCAATACGTAGTTATCAGGTAGAATCTAGGTATAATATCACAAGTGCGGCCCGCCTTTAGTTCATTTTGCCACCTTGTGGCCCTTGCCTGCCAAAAGGTTGTGAACCCCTGCTTTATGGCGACAACTTCGGACATGGTAATCTGCAGCTTGTGTATTTTCCCTCAGAGCATAATTATTCAGGTCACTATTCTGAAAATCTCTTTTGAAGAACGGTCGTAATCATGAGATTCAAATGACTTTAATATTCTAGCTCTAAGCAGTCTCATTTTTCATCGTATATTCTAAAATAATGTAAAAATTTTAAATAAAATATTTATTTCACAGCACGAACTGTTTCCAGGCTAAGATTGATGAGATTTACTACAAAATGTTTTAAAAACAGCGTCGCGCTGAAATGTTTTACTCTAGGTATTTTTGCTTTAGTCTGAGAAGATCGAATTAAGCGTTCCTGAAATATATTCAGAGGACGAAAATATGCGTAATGTAGATTTTCGTCGGTTCGCGTGACGAAAGTTAAGCAGCTAGGCAAACAGGGCCTCAATGTGAAATGTTAATTTAAAGTTATTTTATAATCAGTTCTCGGTGTCTTTGCTGGCTGTACTGAAGGAGCATCTGATGCATGCTGATTAACAAAGGACAAGATTCAAATTTTAAAATCCCAAGCATTTTCCAGTCACCGGCCGGATGCCAGTCTATCCAGGATTCAGCTGAGTTGACTTACTTGACTTAAGATCCTATAGCCCCTAGCTGGGGCAGAGGGATTCCACAGTAGTCCTCCATCGAGACCGGTCTTGAGCTTCGCGCTTCATCCCGCTCCACGTCATTCCGATACTCGTTGCTTCAGTCAACGGTGCGTCTCCAGGTTTGACGGGGACGGTCTCGCTTCCTTTTTCCTTGAGTATTCCAATCAAAGGCCTGTTTAGGAATATGATCGGAATCCCTTTCAGCTGAGTACCAGTATTTTACATGGAGCGACTGCCAGATAGGCAGTGACCTCCACAACCCAGTAACTGAATAACACGATGCCCCTTGGCCAGACAGGTGTCCGATTTCAGGCTTCTGACTACCCGAAATGACTTTTTTTTTCTTGGGACAAACCCACCGCACTATTCCCAAACCACTGCAACTCCTGAAAGCCAGAATCAACAGTGGCGACCACCAGAAAAGCGCCGAGGCAATGAAGCTCGACGAAGTCCCGGAGAATGAATTTAACTGTCTTGGATCCCGCAACGAAATTAATCAGAAAAGAATAACGGAGGAGTAGGAAAAAACATAAATTTCCACTTCCCTCCATATCAAGCAGGAGACAGAACAAACAAGGCCACTAGGCACAAAGGGTCGTTTACAACTGGGAT
Source organism: Anorthoa munda (assembly GCA_945859665.1). Classification (NCBI taxonomy): domain Eukaryota; kingdom Metazoa; phylum Arthropoda; class Insecta; order Lepidoptera; family Noctuidae; genus Anorthoa; species Anorthoa munda. Next base: position 1,348,186 of record OX243918.1, read on the forward strand.
AAGCCCAGTTGCCTAGCACCACGGATAAAAATAAGAATTAATAATTAATGGGTCCTAACATTGTGAGCTGCTATGTTTGATTCCAATAATAGGTATGGCAAAAACGCTTGAACGCACGGAAATTTGTTCTAGTTTCCACAAGGTCCGTATAGTAAACAACTCCTGAGGTAGCCTCTACATTATTCAACATAATATTACGTTCATTCTGCCAAAGAATACACTCCCATAAGATATGATGTGCAGATTGTACATATTCGCAGTCAGATGTAGAATACTGACATAAAGGCGAGGCAACGAGCTTGAAGGAAAACAATTTACTTTTAAAGTTACCATGCCCTGTGAGAAATTGGGCAACACAGTGATCCACCTCCAGCCACGTCCTGGCCAGCCGAACGCGAACGGATGGAAAGAATTGGTGGAGATGTCGGCCCTTGATAGTGTGATGTAGGTATTTCTATATTATATATTCTAGGCAATAAGTGGGTATGTACAACCTTGCATGGGTGAGCCAGTCTCTCAATAAATCTGTTACGCGATTGACGTGGTTTTACTGCAGCCGACTTCCCGGGGTTCCCAGGGTCCAGAGACCCCTCAGTGGCGACGATTAAGTGATTTCACGCGTGTAAATTTTATGTTGCGACCAGAAAACTCTAAAGGTGCTGTGGAAATATTTCTTTTTTTCGTGTACGATCAGTGCGGTGTGAAGTTGTATAACGGACTTAAGATGGCGGTTGGAAAGATCGGTGCGTTTGACCTAACGAAAGACAATTGGGACACGTATGTGGATCGATTAGATCAATACTTTATTGCCAACAGTGTAAAAAGTGAATTAAAAGTCGCAACTTTAATTACTGTCATTGGTAATAGTGCATATGAGTTAATGGTTAATTTATGCACACCCGTTAAACCATCCACAAAGACTTATTCGGAGTTAATAGCGGTAATGAAAGGACACTTAAACCCCAAACCGTGTATGCTCGCTGAGAGGTTCAAATTTCGGCAACGGATTCAAAAACCTGGTGAAAATATCGCGACGTACTTCTCGGAGCTTAAAAGACTGAGTAAAGATTGTTGTTTTACGGCGGACAGTTTAAAAGAAAATATGAGAGATCAATTTGTGTGCGGCTTAGTAAACGATGACATTCGGCAGAAGTTGTTTACTGAAGACGACAGTATCAGTATCGACCGGGCGTATAAGCTGGCCTTATCGATGGAGGCGGCTGAGACAAACGCGGCAATAGTGGAAGACGGTACGAGAAGAAAGACCGGCGGCAGTGCAGCGGATGCGGAGTCCATACCCGTTCATAAGATCGGGCATGAGGGCGGCGGAGGAAGGCGCGGGGCGTGGGGAGGCGGCGGCGGCTATCAGCCGGCCGCGAGGCGAAACACTCGCTCGACGCGTGACTCACGACAATCCGGCGGCGGCGGTCCAAGTACCACAAGCGGAGCGGGTTACAACTTACTTCGAGCGGGCACTAAAAATGAGGAATGCAAAGTCTGTGGAGGCAAACACAATTCGAATACGTGTAAATTCAAACGGTATGTGTGTAGAATTTGCACCCAGGAGGGACATTTGAAGAGGATGTGTCCGAGGTTGACCAAGAATAATTCCTTAAATAACATAAAAGAAGACGGGCAGGGCAGCGGCGACAGGTGTGGCGCTTACTCGACGGAGAGCGACAGTGACGAGGTAATGGTACCTATTAATCGCTTATCACTTGGAGAGTGTGAACCTATTATGATTTATGTAAGTGTGCACGGTTGTGACTTAAGAATGGAATGTGACACGGGGAGTGCAATCTCGTGCATTAATTACCAATTATATCAGGAAAAGTTTTCCAGTTTAAGTATTAAACCCACTAAGTTGGTTTTAAGATATTACACGGGTGAACTAGTTAGGCCTGTAGGTGTTATTAAACCCGTTGTTAAATATAATGATACGGAAAAGATATTGGATTTATATGTTATTGACAATGGAAAAACCGTTTTAATAGGTAGACAATGGTTAGCGGAGCTAAATATATCGGTGTCGACTATGCATTATAATAAAGTCAATAATAATCGGAATTTGGATTTTAATTTATCGGAATTCAGTTCCAGATACTGTGAGGTGTTTGCGGATGGCCTGGGGCGGTTCACGGGAGGACAAGTGAGCATCCGCGTGCGCGAGGACGCGCGACCGATTTTCCTGCGCGCGCGCCCGTTGGCGTACGCGCTGCGGGAGCCGGTTGAGCGCGCACTGGAACAGCTGGTGAGCGACGACATCCTCACTCCCGTCCACCACTCAGACTGGGCAACACCAATCGTGCCGGTCGTCAAGAAAGATGGTACCATTAGAGTCTGCGCCGATTTTAAACTAACCTTGAATAAAGTGTTAGAAGTCGACCGTTATCCATTACCTAAGGTAGAAGATCTTTTGTCTCGGTTGCACGGGGGCGAAAGATTTAGTAAAATCGATTTGTCACAGGCGTACGCACAGTTTGAACTGGATGATACTAGGAGATATGCGGTAATAAACACACATAAAGGGCTTTTCATGTATAAACGATTGGTGTATGGGTTGTCGTCGAGCCCAGGAATATTTCAACGACGTTTAGAACAATTGTTTGCAGATATACCGCACGTAGGAGTTTTTTTAGATGATATTATTATAACGGGAAAGGACACACCCCAACACTTAGGTAGCCTACATAAAGTTTTTGAACGTCTGAAGTCGAGTGGCTTAAAAGTAAAAAAAGAAAAATGTTCTTTCTTTGTGGAATCGCTCGAATATTTAGGGTATGTAATAAGTAGGGAAGGTGTTCACACGTGCAAAGATAAAGTGGAAGCAATTGTTAAAACTCCGATACCGAGGAACGTAACGGAGTTGAAAGCATTCATAGGTATGGTCATGTATTATGGAAAATTTATAAAAAATGTAAGTTCGATCCTTACACCATTGTATAATTTGTTGCGTGCCGGGGTGAAGTACGTATGGAGCGATGCTTGTGAGGTAGCCTTTGCTCGGGTTAAGCGGGCACTGAGCACGAGTGAAGTGCTTGTGCATTACACCCTGGAGCTACCGCTTGTGCTGACGACAGACGCTAGCGCCACGGGAATAGGCGCCGTCATCTCGCACATCACGCCGGAGGGCGAACGCCCAATTGCATACGCGTCACGCACACTTAACTCCGCGGAGAGATCGTATGCACAAATTGACAGGGAGGCATTAGCGATTATATACGGTGTTAAAAAATTCCATCAGTACTTGTATGGTAGGAAGTTTACTTTAAGAACAGACCACAAACCCCTAACATACATTTTTGGAAATAAAGTAGGTATTCCGGTTATGGCAGCATCCAGGTTGCAAAGGTGGGCAATAATACTAACAGGCTATTCGTATGATATAGAATATGTTGCGTCTGCTAAAAACTGTGCCGACGCATTATCGCGACTGCCTCAACCAACAGTTAAGGATAAAATCGGGCGTGAATATACCTATTTAAATTTTGCAGAAAGTTTTTTGCCGGTGACGAATGATGATGTACGTCTAGCAACAGCGCGGGATCAGGTGCTTAGTAGAGTGATGGTGAGCGTACAGTCAGGGTGGCCGTCGCATTGCACAGACGAATTGATGAAACCGTACTATAATAGGCGACACGAATTATATGTGGAACGGGGTTGTATTATGTGGGGCTATAGAATTGTTGTACCACCAACTCTTCGGAACACAATACTAAAAGAGCTCCATGTTAGCCACATGGGCATAGTTAAGACCAAGTCGATGGCTCGAAGTTTTGTGTGGTGGCCTAATATAGACGCAGACATCGAATCGACATGCCTCTCTTGCGAAACATGTGCGATGGAAGCAGCTGCGCCGCCGCAGGCTGCACCACGTAGTTGGCCGTATTTAGCCCAGCCGTGGAGTAGATTACATGTAGACTTTTTAGGCCCATACCAGGGAAAAACGTTTTTCGTAATCATAGATTCCAGTACAAAGTGGATTGAAATTTTCGAAATGAATAAAACAAATGCTTCGGCTGTCATTAAGGTTATGAGGTCATTATTTGCGCGATTCGGTTTGCCTTTGGAAGTTGTATCCGACCAGGGCCCACCATTTACTAGTACGGAGTTAGGAGAATTCTTAAAATTTAACGGTATAAAGCAGTCGTATTCCCCAGTATATCATCCAGCTTCAAACGGGGCAGCAGAAAATGCCGTCAAATTATGTAAGCGAACAATAAAAAAGGCCGTCCGAGAGGCAGTTGACATCGACACAGCCTTACAGACATACCTACTAGCGTATAGAAATAGTATTCAAAGCACTACAGGGGAAAGTCCCGCCATGCTGTTACAACGTAGGCCGTTGCGTTCTCGGTTAGATCTTTTGCGCGCAGACCGCGCGCGTCAGGACCGCGTGGAAGGGGTGCAGTGTCAGCAGTCGACGAGTGCGGGCACTGAACCATTGCAACACACTGTTGGTGATACGATATGGGCCAGGAACTACGGTAGCAAAGACAAGTGGTTAAAAGGAACAGTAGTAAACCAACAAGGTTCACGTAGGTATGTAGTAAACAGCGATGATGGTCGACTTCTCACACGGCATAGCGATCAAATTAGGCATAGAACTCGACGTTCAAGTATAATGTACCCAGACGTAATGTCCAAGGGACAGGTCAGTGAGGATGTCGTTGAACCGCAACAGCAACAGCTGTCTCCAAGTATATCGGAGCCAAGGGTTCGGGAGGGGACGAGTAGGGGCGAAGCCGGGGGCGACGGCCCAGTAGTGAGTGACGCGGTGGATACAGCAGTCACGAAGACCTCACCAACCCGTAGGGCACCATCGTCACCACCAGTCGGCAGTAAATTATCGCCGACGGCCGCGACCGTCCCGGATCCCGTGAACCGTCCCATCCGTATGCGCAAGAAACCAGTTAGATATGGATTTGAGTTCGATTAGATGTAAGAATATATTGTTATTATTATTATAGTACATAAGGTAAAAGTTTAGTTATAATTAGGTTAAGTTAGTGTGTAAGTTAATGTAACGTTTAGTTTTATATCTTCCTGTATTAGTTATATACTAGAAGTTTAAGTGTGGAGGTGTGATGTAGGTATTTCTATATTATATATTCTAGGCAATAAGTGGGTATGTACAACCTTGCATGGGTGAGCCAGTCTCTCAATAAATCTGTTACGCGATTGACGTGGTTTTACTGCAGCCGACTTCCCGGGGTTCCCAGGGTCCAGAGACCCCTCAGATAGAATTATCCCACCTACATTGCCATTCGGATAAAAGTTCCTCCCAGACGTCAATAGGTGGTTTAAATAATCTAGAGATTTTCTCACGGTCACTCCGCGTTAAAAAGTTCGCGTCCGTGGTCTCTCGTGCGGAATAGTACATTGCAGCACGTCGCTGCACTTCAAGGTCGACCGGAAGTACGCCAGCAAGTACCGGTAAGGCCTCAGTACTAACCGTCCTGTACGCTTTGCATAAGAATATCAAAGCCAAACGCTGACTCTGAAGCAACTTACGTCGCACCGCCCCTATGGTGGCCCTATCAGCCCAAACTGGCGCCCCGTAGCAAATACAACCCAAGTAAGTAGCCCCATAAATAGTTTTTAAAGTTAAAAAAGACAACCCCACGTAGATTTAGATATTCTCGTTAAGGCATAGAAATTTTTTTTTGCTTTTTCACCGACTATTTTAATATGATCTATAAATGCAAAATTCCTCTCTAACACGAGACCAAGATAGCACACGGACTGCTTCCTTTTTACGGGAACGTTATTAAATTTAATAGTAGGACACGATTTAAGATTACCCTTCAAAATGAGTTGATAAGTTTTGTGCGGAGCAAAGGTCAGGCGGTTTCGATCGCCCCACTGAGATACCAATCGTAGGCAAGTGTCAGCCAAGTTCTCGAGTCCAGCTCGAGTACTTGATTGAATGAGCAGAAGAGCGTCGTCCGCGTAACCGGTTAATGAACAGCCGCTTGGAAGAGGAATCGCGAGGAAATCATCAAAGCCTAAATTCCATAAAGGCGGACCAATAACCGAACCCTGAGGACATCCCATGGTGAGAGACTTCGACATGGAATGATGGCCGAGTTTGAGCTTCGCGGAACCATTCAAAAAGTAAGAGTAAACTAGATTATATATATTTCTATAGCAGCCCCGAATTTTCATTTTAAGTAGTAGCATTGGCCACCATGCGTTATCAAAAGCCCCAGAAATATCTAGAAAAATCCCAATTACGTACTTATGTTCAGATGTATTAACTATTTGCCTAACAGTAAGGGCCGCATCTACGGTAGATTTTCCAGTAGTGAAACCGAATTGATTGTTATGAAATTTTGGTCCGTCCGGTAGCAAACGTGGAACGATAAGGCGCTCCAGGAGTTTTCCCAAAGATGGAAGTAATGTTATGGGCCGGTACGACTTAGGGTCGTCCGGGGGCTTGTCGCCATTTTTCGGGATGATTCGTATAAATCCGCGACGCCATATACGAGGAAAAACGCCCTCCGCAATACAACGGTTGTAAACGGTCAAAATCGCATCAGCGGCTGTTTTACACGCTTCTATAATCTTCCGATTAGATATTTTATCTTCACCCGATGACTTGTTGAGTGGTAACCTCTTGACAACGTTTATAAATTCGTCAGTGGATGGAAGGTCTGACGCTGGTGATTCAGGTGGTACAGCTGCCCACGCTCTGATCTGTTGATGGTAGTCGTTGTCATTAGCAAGTAAGTCATCAGGTATAAGAGTATTCAGCAAAACTTCAGTTGTTTCCTCAATACTGGTGGTGTGTTTATTATTTACTTTAATGTTCTGAACAAACGCGAGGTCGACTGACCGATTGGCTTTAAACTCATGATATAAAGGAGACCACGGACCTTCTTTATCTAATTTATCTACTATTTTACGCAATAAATTACCCTTAGATTTTTCCACCGAAGCTCTGTAGCGGGACCTGGCAACTCTAAACGTATTTAACGCAATGGAAAGAGGGTCACCGGTGACCTTACGTTTTTTAAGCTTGTTAAGATGTTTACGCGCTCGGCGATAACTTTTACGCTGTTCATTTAGGTAGTCACACCACCAATCACATCTACGTATATTGGTCACAGATCCACGACCAATGGCAATGTCAGCACAGTAAGTGAAGGTGTCTGACATAATTTCAGCACTTTCTTCAGCTGACAGCCCAACACGAGTGAAGTCTTTGGCGTGACACGCAAGAAGCGAGCTAAAGAATTCCCAATTAGCACCCTTACATTTATACCTAAAGTTGCCAATGACATGTGACGTACCCTGAGTAAAAACCGGAACAAATTCGTACACGATCAAACGATGATCACTACAAGACGCGTCCGGTAGGACACGCCACCTATCCAAGCGTACGTCTGCACTAGAAAGTGTGACGTCAATACAAGATTCGCCCATTTGGCTGCAAAAAGTTGGTGGTGCGTCAGGGGTATTATGAATAGTCAGATTCATTTCAGCAATGAAATCTTCAACAGCGCAGCGTCGTTCATAATCCGTAGACCGAACTTTGCCATACCATAGACTCGAAGACGCATTAACATCAGCGCCAACGATAACTTTGCAGCCCGCGAGCGACTGCAAGACATGACGGAGGTTATGTATATGAGGAGCAACAGGGTCTGAATATTGAAAGTAGCAGCTCACAACGTAAACTTTAAAAGAAGACGATGAGACCTCCGCAACGGCACAATGGGGTGTCATAAGGTTACGTAAAGACGTTACTGTGAAGTTAGAAGAACGCGCCACGTAAATTCCAGCTCGTGCTTTGCCATCCAACTGTACTACTTTGTGACGTAACCGCACGTTTTGATATTGTTCTTGAACGAGCACTATATCTAAGTTATAATCGATAATTAGTTTGTCCAGTTCAGAAGTCGCCACCCTATCGTTGTGGAGATTTAATTGTCCTGTGGTTAATCTATCCATTTTCTTAGTAATTGGTGTTGAGGATCAGTTGTTCGAGCTTAAGTTTATAAGTAGCACACCCAGGTGACCCACAGCGATGGTCAGATGGTTTCTTTGATCGTTTGCACGCTACGCAAGACGGTGTATAATTTAAATTATCCTTATGCGGGCAGTCTTTGGTTTCATGTGCCTCAGAGCAATTAGCGCAGGTAGGTGATTTAATAGTGCAGTGTTTCTTAACATGACCGAACTGTTGACAATGTGCACAACGTACTACGTCGACATCATCAATGAAACGGCAAGTCGCCCAATCAATAAACAATTTATCTTTAGTCGAGACTAAATGTTTCCGGACCGCGGACTCGAGTTCTATGCCTATCCATTTCCGACCGTTGTCTAGCGAACGCCTACGTATAATTTTTGTTGATTTAATAAAGTCGTCTTCTTTTAATGGCAACTCGTCTTTAATGTTTTGACAGTACAACGCATGCAAAAAGGCACTGTCCTCCATTGACGATGGGACGTCTTTGACTAAAATACGAGGCCTACGGCCTTTTGGTTTCTCAAGTCGCAAGCCAGCGGACCTAATGGCATCGACCGATTGTAATTTTTTTATTTGATTATCGTTAGCGACACGTAACACGACACCAGACTTCGCAGCTTTCTTGACACCTACAATTTGAAAACCGTCACTAGGATTTATTGCTTTCATGAGCGCTTGTTTAGTCGCGGAAGAAGTTGTGTAATCATTTGATCGCTCATCAGTGGGGTAAGCCACAAGACACGGAAGTTTGGCACGTGAGTCTACCACTGGAGCAATTTTGGGTAAACGAAGTTTTAATTTATCAGCATATGAAATATTACTGACATCAGACTTGGCAATGTTGACACCGGAATTAAATTTAATTTTGTCTAATTCGCGTTCCGTATTGGCTAATTTGGTTTCGTTAGCAGATGATTTTATGGCTAGCAAGGAAACAATACCCGTTATGCGTTGAGTCATGTCCATAATAGCGGATTTATTTGCAACATTTATGCGGGACCCTTGGTCATTAACAAGGTCGTTAATTTTAGACAGGTATGCAGACGCCTGAGAAACCAAATCACAATAGTCGTCATTGCTTGCACTGCTTGCATTTAATATCGGCGAAGACCTTTCAATGGACTCCGATGTTTGCAGTCGTTTTGATCTGACTTCGGGTGAAATGTACGAAGGAGACATTTCACTAAACAAACGTTTAGCATTAGCGGAGGTCGACGGCGACCTTTGTTTATTGTTACGTTGAAATAATATATCTCCACCACGATCAGGTGGGTCATCATTAATAGACAACATAGTTATATACGCAAATCAAATGAATAAACGGATTAGAACGAAAAAAGTGAAAGATTAACGGAGAATACAATTATTTCGATATACCCACACGTCAAGAAAAGTAAATGTACTCACCGATAGCTGACGAAATTAACTAATTACAAGTAAAAAACGGACGTAAACACGTTTAAAAACTTACGATACCAGCACTTATCACAAAATACACAATCGACAGCAACTCACAAGCCGGAAATAAATTTCGGAACACGACAATTGCAATTAAAATCAGGGAGCGAACAAATCACCGCTAACCAATGCGAGCGCGCGGAGGGAAGTGAACCCGAAATGACTGTCAAAGATTTTCAAATGACAGCCGCAACAACGGCTTAAAGTGCTTTCCGAGGCACGGAGGAAACTCGCTATGTAAAGATGGTCACCCATCCACGGACTGACCTCGCGAGCGTTGCTTAACCTTGAAGAAAGACCCGAGCGGCTGTTATTATTTAGCCACGAGCTTTAACCCCCCTCTAATTAAAACATACTATCATTTAAAATGATTTATTAATATTTAATTAAGGGAATTACCTATTAATTAATCATTTTTAATGTATCCTTCTAAAAGTAGGTACCCAAAAGTAGTAAGAAACGGTGCGTATATGACTAGATATATGAAGATTAGGATGGTAGCAGGTGGCGTTCCGCAGTTTCTGCTATGGGAAAAAGGCGTGAGTTTGTGTAACTGTCATCTAAAAGTAAACAATAGTAGCTACTCTCTAATATAACTAATCCTATAATACTACTAATCCTATAATTACCCAATACTAGCCCACTTTTATGGTAACTCACCACAGGTAACATCGCACACTTCCTTACGCCACCCGTTACTGAAGCAGTTACTGAGTACTATTGAATTCGGTAATAGCCTGTGTTTCCATAATCACACTGACCGCGGGGTGGGGGGTGGGCAGATAATTGCTATGATAGGGTTCGGATTTGTGTCCATTTATGATAACAGAGTGAATGTTGAACAGTAAGATAACTTTGCTGTGTGCTTTGAATGTTTTCCGAGATGACATCAATAACTGTTGGGTTTGTTTGCACCTTAACTACACACATATCTGTAAGGTTTGTAACCATCGATTGACAGGATGATAATGAAGAAGGTTACATTGATATATAAATCATTTTTATTTTCTCAGACATGCTTGGAAATTTGAGCATTATTTTGACAACCATCTACGAGATAAATCGAACTTCCTGTACTGGCCAAATACATGCGAACAGCGACCGGCAAAAGTTGTATGAAAATCCATATCTGTCGTGGTTTAGCGGCAAAATAAATTACATAGTAAACTCACATCTGTCGAGTAATTTAAAAATAGAACGATCTTTTACTCCGAAACATGGCAACCAAGGAGGTAACTTATCAAAGGTTTTATTTAAATTTCGAACTGGCTTGCAAATAGAAAGCTGTTTATTAAAAAAAAACAAATGAACACTTTAACGCGAGATGTTGTTAGTTGTTTGTCAGTGATTATGAAAAGTAATAGTTTTAGCACAAAGTACATAAGCAGCGGTGCGCCGCAGACAGAGAGTTCACTACGAACAAAGCGCCATTTTGCACGCACACATTACGATTTTACAAGCAATAATGGGCAATATTGGAACGAGCTCAGGCGCGGCTGTCGCGAGTGCTAGCTGGGGCGTTTGTTACGTCATTCAGTCTTTTAGAAGAAGTTTAAAATATATATTTTTCAATGCCTTGCACATGTTTCCCCACCATGTATTTAAAGAAAATGCGAATTTTCTACACATTAAAATACCAAAATAGTGCATTTAAACAAGGTCGCAATCTCTGAATTCTAAGTCTGATCTATCAGTGGTCTTTCATTTTTTAAAACACAATAGAGGTACACTAAATTAATAATTTTACTAAAATAATAAAAAGATTTTAATTAATTTATATTTTAAGGTATAAACGGCCTCACTTATAATTTACAGGGCAACCTCAACGAAAATCCTAAGTCCTAATTTTCGGCAAAGGGTGGACAGCTTAATCTAGACAACACACGTCAGTGAGCGATGTGGGTATAGCCAATGTAAGGAAGCCTGAAATTACACAAAGATGCTTACTGTAGTTCTTCTACACTAATACATATTATAAAGAGGAAAGATATGTTTGTAAGTTTGTTTGTAATGGTTAAACTCAGAAACTAATGAACTGATTTTAAAAATTCTTTCACCAGTAGAAAGCTGCATAATTCCGGAGTGACATAGGCTATTCTTTTTTATCCCGAAAACGGGTCCTGTGGGGTGGTCCACGGAAGCGAAGCCGCGGGAAACAGCTATACTGTGTAAAGATATTGAGGATAGTACATACTAATTCCGGCGGCTGACAGATAGTTTCATAGTACATAATATATAATATTGCCACACTTCAAAAATACATCTAGTGAGCGTGTGTATTGAAGTAGAGGCAGTTGCATTACTGAATCTACATTTACTGTGGCACAATTATGTGCGTGAATTATTTAGATGAGCTATGTTAGGGAGCCTTCAGCCTGGTTACAGCCACTCAATGCACGTGTGTACGTTCGCATGCGTCGTAGATACCTAGTAGGACCTAATCGACCCTCAACTGCCATAACTGATATGACAGCTAATGGGAAATCCGATTTTCTTGGTAACAACTGTAGGTACAATCAAAGCACAGTTGCATGCATTTGTAGCTAACTGATGAACGACGTTGATGTAACCAGAGAGAAAGAGTGTGGGCTGAAGAAAGACGCGACTTTTTTGGAAAAATAAGTGTGTTCCGATTGTAACGATACTTCCTCAAAAATTTGGTTGCAACAAAGTCGGAGAATACTATTTAATTGGAAAGAACTTCGCATAGGCTAATTTTTATAATAATACCCGCCGTCCGGTATGCCTATTCACGTCTTACAAATAAAATTATAAATAAACTACATTTATTTCGGGCAACCTTAACTCATACATCAGAAAATTAAAACACTCTTAAAAAGGATAATCCAACTAAAAACGAAAAATAAAAATGAGCACAAATTAAAAAGAATTTTATGTCTTATCTAACCGGCCCAGCTGACGACAACATGCCTATCACAACAGTGTCATATGTATAAGCAGTACATTTTGTCTGCGATCATCGCCAGGACGGCATTGGTGCTGCCTCACACTCCACGCACTCCTCACAGGTCCGCACCAGCTTTCTGACGCCTCAGGCCGACGCGCTCAACAACACCGTGTTGTCAGCGTGACTGAGATTGTTGACACAAACCGACATGGCAGCCGACATGCCGGTTACAGAGCGCAACGATCAAGGCATTCGTACAGGATTAAAAAGAGAGGGGGATGTCACGAAAATTCTTTCACCGATATAAAGTTACACTATCGATGCGTGTGTGCCTACATTATCAGCAAATACGAGTAAATGGTTTCTATCTTTCTTTTGTTATGCTACTTTTGACTACGAAATAATGCATAGGACTAAGGGACTAGTGGGAGCGAAGCCGCGGCAAAAGCTAGTTGTAAAAGAAACTTCATCATCATCAGCCTATTAATGTTGACACAGGCCTCCCAGGCCTCACAGGCCCACGCGGGCCCAGTGCGGGTTGGAGGATGTCTTCAAATTTTTGGTTCTAGGACATGCCGGTGTCCTCACGATGTTTTCCTTCACCGTTTTATGAGCAGTGGTGATGAAAGATTTTTACACAAAGTAAAGCGCCTGCCTGGGCTCGAACCCACGACCTACCACTTGTAAGTCGCGACCAATACCACTGGGCCACCACTGCTCTCTAAAAGAAAATTACATCTTTCTAATATCAAATCTGATAACATAGATTTAACCAACAAAAAACACCAGTATTCTCCAATTTATATTAATAATAAACAAGTCCCATACAAGAATACAGCCAAATATTTCGGTAAGACCTTTGACGCAAAGTTATGCTGGAAAGCAAGAAGAAAAAAGAAGAATTCGACTTCCGATATAATAGAATGTGTTGGCTACTTGGAAGAAACTCCATGCTGTCTGTGCATAACAAATTATTGCTATACAAACAAGTCCTGATGCCAGTTTGGACTTATGGTATTCAGCTATGGGGCTGCACCAAACAGAGCAATATATTAATTATACAACGATGCCAGAACAAAGTGCTAAGGGTAATTGTAAATGCACCTTGGTACATACGAAATGATGACCTCCATCGGGACCTAAATGTTGAGTTTATCGAAAAAGTGATCCAGAAATTTGCAGAAGCTCACGAAAAGAGACTTCATCAGCATTTGAACGTTGAGGCAATCCAGGTTCAAACATAGTCAGAAGACGAAAAAGATTCAGATTCAGAAGAACAAAACCATTCGAGTTAGTGTTTAGTGTATGTGAATAGTGTAACGTACGAAAGTGCTACCACATAAACACAAGAACGAAGTGTATTCGCCTTAATAGAGACAATAAGAAAAGTGCTATTGGACACATTCTTAGTAAAGGTAATGTAATAGTTTGGATTATAATTAAATTATTTATTAGTCTATTTAAAAGGCTAGATTGTAATAAGATTAGGGTCCATCCTATTGATGAACCCTAGAAAAGGGAAAAAAAACTAATATCCTACTACTTTTATAAACGTGAAAGTTTGTGACGATGGATGGATATTTGTTACGCCACCATACCACCACTAATCCAGCAAACCGGTTATGTATTTTTTCCCTACTCCTGCTTTATTATTTTCTGATTAATTTAGTTGCGGGGTCCAAGACAGTTAAATTCATTTCCCGCGACTTCAATGCTTCGGCGCTTTTCTGGTGGTCACTCTCACCACTGTTGAATAAGGCTTTCAGGAGTTGCAGTGGTTTGGGAATAGTGCGGGGGGATTGTCCCATAAGAAAATACCAAGCAGGTGGAGCCGCGGGCGGCAGCTAGTAATATTGTAGGGATAGGTGTAATTAAGTACACGAATTGATGTATAAGACTGGTATTTATTAGCAAACCATTCAATATATAGACTTAGGCTACTTACACATACATTCATAGACATGCAAAATTTACGTTCATACGTCATACACGCAGGTTATGAGTACAGCAAACCTGGACTGTATGAAGCACATCAGCAATAAGATCTGTATAATAATATGACCTGCTAGGGTGACCTGGCGTTTACACTCGCCTCCTTGAACCTTGAAGCAGCAGGCATGAATGAAGAAAACTAACTTTTTCCTCATTAATTCCTATTCAGTCAACCGCTCATCATAAATAACAATTTGACGTTGACGCAAGGGAGATATTTTAAAACAATAGTAAAAAAAAATTGTTTATTTCAATTACATAAAGCTTTAACATACATGATTTGGAGATAACATTTTAAGCAAAAAGATGCTTGTGTTAGGTGACTCCGCTCTTCCACTTAGCATACAGAGTATGCAATTGAAAACAGAATAATAAAATAAAAGAAAATTCTAAAAGGACTAAACTAAAGGAAACTGTAATATAACATTATGTTCAAAAACCAATTTTATAATTGCCTATTAATTGACCGCTGTAACAAAAAATCAACAAATAACTGCGCCCACTCTACCTGCCATCTTAATACAATCACACTGCATAGTTGACAGCGAGCAGCATCGCCTTAACGCACTCAGACGCGACGTGCTTCTTCTCATTTAGCTGACAACGAGGACTGGCCCTTAACTATGTTATCCGTAAACAAAATAACAATAAAACTGTCTGTGTTTTAATATAATACTGTTATAATATCGTTAGGCACATCTTTGTGATAGAAGTTCTTCCAGGGTTGTACTAACTGAATCCGCCAAGTTATATTGTTTTGTCCGGTTAAGTTAAAAGTTTCGTAAAATGTATATCAGATTTTCCAGCGCCTGTAAAATCTGAAATACATTTTACGAAACTTTTAACAACGAAATAATGGTATGTTTGTCTCTAGTTAAGGGGCACAAAATTAAATCAGTAATGTTCATTAAACAGGCAAATAAAAGCAGCAAATAATAGCCGAAGGTTACAATTTGCTCTCTAACATAAAAAAGTAAATAATAATAAATTGTTTATTAGCATCAAAATTTGCAAAAAAGAGTGAAACCCTGACCCCTGAGCTGGGTAACAGCTCCTGTGTTTCAGGGGCCAGAAACACCAAATGTTAGCATCACGTATCCCAGCTCAAAGTATATTTTAGCTTCGAAAATAGTCTCTTTCCTGTGTAAAAGTCCGAAGAACTATTTTCACAGCCACCATTCAACTGAGAAATGTATAATTTAGCTTAAGCGTAGCCATCGCGTAACTGTCGCGTGGCCGCAGCATGACCGCCACGTGTCGCTTAGCCGATATTAATTTACGAGTGCGATAAGCGACGCTCGTGTGAACTCGCCCCAATATTAATCACCTTCGAGTGACTGTGACTGTGCCACTCAGCCGGGAACTTGCTTTTTGCTTAAGAACTCAAATATTACTGATGTATGCGCTGTACATATCTATTGGCAAGAGTGGGTGTTCAATAGTATTGCTTCCACAAAACAGCCTGTTTTACACAACGTAACATTACGCATTTATGCCTAGAAAGGGAAAACAGAGGTGTAATGGGACACCCACATAAATAAAGCTCGTCCGTTCTTTGATGTACAACGACCTGTGATATTAAAGAACTGGAACATACATAGTCATTATACGTAAACAAACACTCATTACGTTCTTTTGAAAGCTATTTTTGAAATGAGATCACAATTTTCGTAACGACTTTATTGGAGTCTAGACCGGCTAAAATTATACTTACGTGTGGTTCAATCTGTAGTAACCACAAAGTGTGCAGACTGGAACATTACCAGCGTTACCTAACCCATACAATTTATATCAGACGGGGCCATTACATTAGCGGAGCGGGTAGCTGACGGTCAGCCGCTCAGACGAGCCGGTCAGATGCTGCGGTCCGGGCCGGAGCCGTGTAGCCGGTAAATAAGTCGTTTGTACGCGTTTGAGCGACGCTTTGCATATGTGAACATACTCACAGAGCTTTAAAAATAATAATACAGACACTTTGCACCATTTATCTACTTAGCCAGTGACCATCTGGAAGGTACACTAAGCCAAAATTAATATTAACCAACTGCCCCTAACCAGACCCTTTCATGTGGTCTTAAAACCGGAAAATTACTATAGCCTTGCTAAATTACGCGAGATACTCGTGTACGAAGTGCGTACATCTTGTGCGTCAACACTGAGTAAGCACTAATTATCGTAAACACAGGGAGAGCCCAGCGTGGGCGGCGCTGGGCAGCGATGGTCAGCGCTGGGCCACTATCGCGCGGGACACTGTTGATTTAGGCCTGTTTGTCCCGCACCTGATACATCGCCCTAAACACATCAATTGTGTCCGCCACTTTATGAGTCTGTCCGTCGGTACCACTGCGATACAGCGGCGAACATGTTCCCACACGCCGAGTGTGGACTCACGAATAGAAGGTACAGCAGTTTTGTGCAAATACACCCTTAATATTTTATATATTTGCCGGACTGATATTTTTGCTTAAGGATTTGAAAACCCTATAAGAAATTAAGCATTCTAAGTATGCATTTAAAAACGGCTGTGTTTGTATTCCAACAGTGAACTAGTGGTATCTGGAACGCAGAATTATTGCACAAATAACTGCCCCTCTCAAATTATAAGTAAACACGGAGTGGGACAGTCGGCAGCCCGCAGTCGGCTCACACACGCAGGTCCACAATTAACCAGTCAGCCGAGATGCGCGTGTGTGACGGACATCATTAGGGCTGCCCCGTCCGACGTGTTGCTTTATAATTTATCGCGAGCGGGGCGACGCGCCTCGCGCCAGCCATGCCAGATGCGGCGATAAAAGCCTTCCCTTTGCGAAATGGAATATTTGCATAATAGAACATTATTGTAGAACACCTATTGAGAATGCGAGCGCTGCATATAATACTCCTTTTGATCTTGGACAAAGGCCAGTAACGCGATCGCCGAGCAAATCAAATGGCAAAGCTCACAAACTTATCTAATGCGATCCATTCTGAGAGGAGTTCTTTCACAAAAAAGAGTCATTCCAACTCGTTGAGATTGGCTTTAAAGAGCAATTGAAGGCGCAACTAGACGCGCACGAGTGCGACTGTGGGATTTTGTCAGTGCGAGTGCGAGCGAGGAGTCGAGGACCCGCTGTTGTGTGTCACATCAGTTACTAAAGAATAATAAAACACTTTAAAGGTGAAAGTTTCGTCGGCTAACGAGTTTCCTCCCGACATTACCGCGCCCCACCCGCTACCCGCACACCTACTCTTTTTACAAAATAAATTGTGGAAGTACTCATCAACTCTTTGCTTTGTTATTTTTATGTGGTGTAATAAAGCCTCTCTCGGGAAAATTATTTAATAATGTTGTAAGAGCCTATTGTACCCTTTAACCGGACGAAGCAGCGGTTAGCTGGTGCGAATTGCTGAAAGCCATAAGAAATAAATTTTTCAGGAAAATAACCAGGTAGGTTAGGTAGGTGGGTTATTTTCATGAAAATAATTACTAACCATCCCTTACGTGAGATAATCCGCACGTACGCGGAGGGTCAATCACGCGCACTGATTACACGGAGCTGTATAAAAGAGTTGAGAGAAAGCAGAACATTTGGCATGCAAATGTATTCCGTTGTACATCGCGAGTTAATCCTTGACGAATGCTAAATACGTTAACTCACGCCCGTGTTCAGGAGCCGGAGAAAAAACGTGTGGGAACCGTGGAGCGGCCGGCGACGCGGGGACGTCGCGGCGGCGGCGCGGGCGTGTCGCGGCAGTCGCGCGGCGCCCGCCGCACAGTCCGCACGTTGTCGTCCTCACGCCGCTCATCTGCCGCTCACCCGCTCGAGCTCGTCAACTCGTTCAGCCGCGTCCGCGTTACTGTGCCGTGATAGTGTTGTGTGGAAGTTTTCGGAATGCTAGTGTGGTGTGAATAAAAGATCGAGGCTACCTCGGAGAGCCGGCACCGCTCGAGGTGGGTCACATGTATTATTTAGGAGATCGCTCTGCTGTCGCCGTTCAGCGAGTTATTAAGACAAGCTGCGACGAGCCGCCTGAATGTTTAATGTGATAAGTTTATCACGAGCGGCTCCGGGCGGTGGGCCTGTATCTGGAGCCAGTGATGCGGACTGGCCGCGACAGATAAGCGGCTGGTTATTCGTCCCCTTACGTCCATTACAGACTCGAAACAGTCGGGACTACTCGTAGCCGTTATTTTGAGAAGCCTCCTTTGTAAAGGCTATATTTAGACTCTATAACAGCGAGAAAAGATTTGCTATTTGAAATAATTCGGAATGAGACTTGAACTTTTATTTTCTCGACGATAGTATTAATTTTGCAAAGAAGCATGTTCATATTCTACTAATTTTAATAACTAAGCGCAAGCTCGCGTACTGATTTAATATGTTACGCGATATTTACTAAAAACTATTTAATTATTGCGGGAACTCTCTTTCTAAGTAAAGACTGGGTGGCGTAGAGCGCACACAAATTAGATCGTGTAAGCTTGAATTACATTAGACAACATATTCAAACCCGAACAAATGCCAACCTTTTCAAATTATAAAAAGCTTTATAAAACTTTGCGTTTTCAAAGGCTTTTACAAAATATTTTCACTAACAAAAAGCTTGGTTTATTATCCACAAAAAAATTTTGCTTCATACACATTCTTGAAAATATTTGGCGTATGCCCAGAATGACGGTAGTTGCGTTTTTGCTAACTAAGCGTTACAACGCCTATGTCTTACGTAAACTGTATTATAGGATACGTCTCATTTCATACGACGGACTCGGTTCAGGAGAGCAGTAGGTAATCTGACAATAACATACTATGCTCTGCCTACCCGCTTTCCAATTAACGTTGGGATTAATGGCGGAGAATCAGCGCGAGTAATTAATGCCAAGAGCATGATAATTATTATTAATTATTGTCGCACTGTATTGTTCATAGTTCGTATCGGGTAATAGCTTGTTGAGTAATATTAACGTCATCGGCAGAAAGCACTAATGTTTCTCGAACTTTAGCTTTGATATATTATATACTTACTATGTTCTGAGACACAGAAGATGAGATTACAGAAAAGGGTTACTGGAAACCAAGTGCAGCCGTTTTATTAGGAATGAAAAAGTGCTACAGAGGTACCCACAGACGTGAACTAATTGGCGACGAAGCCAACGACCAGTTTAAAGACTCATTAAGGCTCAGTCTGGGTACTCTGGCTATTTCAGAAAATCCAGCTTCAATTAGTGAGCTTACAAGATCTAGCTTTAATCTCTGAACTTTGGAGAAAAGCAAACATAATGTATTCAAATAAAATACACAAAGCTTAAGTACCTACATTCAATTAATATAATTGTCAAAGCAGGTTTAAGTTTTGAAGAAGAAAAAGATAAATTTCATGACTTTATTTAATTCAGATTCTCATCGTCATTTTACGGTCTTTCTAGATTGAGTGATTGTAATATAAAGCTCAATTATGGACAGTTTCTGGATTGTATCAGAGTTTCATCCGACACAGCTATACCTGGGGTGTCTGGGCTACGAGGGCAGAGGCTCGATGGCAGGCGTGATAAGCGCCAATAAACTTGCTTTATGTCGTCAATAAAACTGCGGAGCGCCGCTCGCTGGCTGTGCGAGTCTGCGCGCACTTGCCAAGACTTTGTTACAGATTTTAACTTACTTAGCTGCCACAATATTGTTGTAATTCACGGAGGAGGAAAATGATTGCATAATTAAAAGCAAGCTAAGAGGGTGAAACGTTTTGCTATCTTCGCTGTTGTGAACAGTATGTTTCATAGAAATCAAAATGAGTGGATCTGGTTGTTGCTTTTTATGAAGTGTAAATGTTGGTAATACTAAGCTGGTTTGATAAAGAGAACCTTTTTCCACTGGTATTTACAAATTTCATATACATAAACCATTTAATCTGATGTAGGAAGTTACAAGTTAGAGTATAAAACAAAAATCCGAACATCATGACCCAATCAATGAAAATGATTTATCCAGACGACAGTAAAACATTATCATTTACTGTTTACACAAAACAATGTTTGTTATCGCTCTGCCCGTTCAAGTTAATAATTGTACGGTTACAAAGTGCGCTGCGATGGACAAGCAATTTGTCGCATCATTGCACCGCAGTCCTCACATGAGGCACTAGTGCTGGCTACATGCACAGCGTACAGAACCATAGCATCGAGTCACGTACCGCAATTTCGCATTGGATTTAAAGATCGCCACAAACGTGAGGGCTCGTACGTCGCACACAAACATCGATTCCAAGCTTCGATTTAACTCCATTCACTGTTAGCTCAAATCGTGCCAAAACTGCCGAAAACATGCAATATTATTATAACCAGTATTCTGTTCCGAAAACACTGAGAGTGAGTGGATATGTAAATGTTATCAATTTATCATTGTTTTCACGCATTTTGTTCTTACGAAGAGAGTGAATATTTAGTAGGTTCTCAGCTTTACAAACGACCTAAAAACAACGTTTGAATAAAAACGTTGGTACTTAGTACATTGTGCGTGGGTAAAGCAGTTGCCGGCTTTTAAATTAATAAAATATTTTATCGTTTATAAGCTAATATTTTAAAACCGCCAAGAAAATTCCATTCACTCCAAACTTGCAAGTAATTAAGCTATAAACGAGGACAGAACGTGCGCCTTCAGCCCGTCGAGTGTCGTGACTCGTGCTCGTGTATGCTCGGCGCTCAACTGCCGCCTGTTTGCGTATGATAAACTTGGACATAACATTAATGCCGCGAATGTGTACTAGCATAACATTATCACATAATTACTGGCACATGCCTGTGTAGTGTGTACAAAGCCTTGTTTTCTTTTAGGTTTTGACAGGGCTCCTAATGGGGCAGTAATTTGTCAACCCAGCTGGAAGTCACATTAAGTAACTAAAACACATTATGGTGAAAGCAAATTCTTATTTTTTGCACAAGAGTTTTTGGGGTCTTTTTACCAGTACAATGGAAGATGCTAACACAATGTTTCTAAGTCGGCTTTTATGGCACGTTAGGAGAAGTACGGTCTGACGGGCAGGCAACTTAGTGCGCTGCTGTTTTATAGACAAAACTTATTTGGCGGGAATTCTTGACCAATATATTTGCCTGCTCTCAAAATGGTGAAGCAAAACATTTTGAAGAAACCGGCATGTCCTAGAACCAAAAATTCGAAGAAATGTGACATCCACCAACCCAAACCGGGCCCACGTGGTAGATTACGGCCCATTCCGTTTCACAGAGAGGAGGCCTGTGTACCAGCAGTGGGAACATTAATAGGCTAATGCTGATACTTTTCTTATGTTCTAAAGGTGTAAGCAATTGACTTAGTTTGAAACTAAAGCAATAAAATGTAGTAACCTGTTCATGTTACTAAACTAGCATATTTACAAAAACGTAAAACGATTAATTGGACACGGCTCGCAGCTCCACGATATTAAAACGTATTTCAAATGAAAAGCCAGACGTATTCATTAAGTGCTCGCTGCTGCGCGGCTCTAGGGCTCCAGTTGCGAGCTTTTGTCACGACGCAGAGCCCAATGCCCCCGACTACATTCACTTCTTTTTAATTCAATCTAAAAGCAATAAACTTCTCATGAAAAACTAAATAAAATAAGTAGAATCCATGAATTTTCATATGTTTTCATTACTTTCATGTTTCGACCAGAATTGCTTATCTGACAGGCTTATTAAAAATTGAAAATAATGTTAATGATAAAACTAAATCTTGAAACTTTTGTAAAAAAAATTGAGAATTTCGAAAGGTTCTTAACTTGACATCATAATTAGTATCTCAACTTTCGAAAGCAGACAGGTATGATAATATTTACTTAAGAATTTTTTGAAAGTAATTAGATTGTCAGCCAGAGAGCTTTTAATAGGTCGGCAGAGAAAGTAACGAGGGTCTGGAATTAAAAAAAACTCAACTTAAGCTTGACAAAAGGCATAAGAATTTGAAACGGTTTGAACTTCAAACTCTCAATTCAGAAGCCGGGTTTAATCTATAACTCATGATTAAACTTTAACAATATCTCAAACAGTTAGTTGATTGGGCTTTTCTTCGGCCAGAGCATCAGCATTACTGTCCACATTGTCTGTGAAATATTGATGAAACTATTCTATTTACCATGCGGTAGTTGTAACGTAGTAGTAGTAGAATGGTTTAGTTAATTGATAATTCACTCGCAACGCAAAGGGTAGTAGGTAATCACATCAATAACAAAAGAAAGAGAAAATCAATCAATATCACAAGTCAGGTCCACAAACTCAATTAGCGCAGAACATAAAGCCGCAAGTCGCGTGAACAGACGCGCGTGTGCGCTGAACATTCGCGCGGGCTGAACGAACAAACGCGCGGGACCGCGGGTCGCGTGTTGCGGGTGCAGCGAACATCCGCGCGGGTCGTTGGTTGCCGTTTGCAGCATTCCTTATTCATCAAGCTGATTGATTCGTGCGAGCCTGGTGCCTGAAATATTCACTACAAACTATGCGCGCGTTTTGAAACCTGCATTAGTTCGTTTGACGATTTCCTATTTTGATGAAAATAGCAGCACGGGAATGTAAAGTTGAACCAGGTTTGTTTTCAAATCAATACGAATAGTCATTATTTTGTACATTTCAGTGGATAGATAACATAACTACGATTCGATTAATTTCTATAAAATGTAATCTTTTTCATGTAACTTGGCTCCTCGTCCAGTTCAGGATGTAGCCGAACTAAACCAGGATAAGATATAGATCTGTAGGCCGAAGCGTAATAAAATGTACTCTAAAACAATATTTAAATACGATTTAGAAAATGTTCAAAAGTAGGTAAAATGAACGATTTGGAGATTTACGAGTGATTTTATGTGAAAACTTACTATTGCCCCAGACTAGTAGCCGTGAGGAAATTGCACTAAAGATTTATTTGACGCCAAAGTGCTGAAATAAATAGCTTTAGATAACGGCTATCTTGCAGATAAGTGCTCAATTAAGGACGGAGACAGACGAAATGGATTAAGTATGAAAGTAAAATATAATAGTGCGGTTGAGGCAGTAACAATGATTGTTCATCATTAGTGGGCACACAGGGCACTAGGTATTATCCGTATTATTTGTTCCGCAAAATTGGCATTGTGTTTTCGGCTTATATAAATTGGTTGACCGTTCATTATCAATTGCGCGAGTGGCACTCGTTTCAATGATGGTTCGGTTGCGGTGCTAATGTGTATTGAAATGTACTATATACTGGAATGAAATGGACTGAAATGGTCCTGCATTATTTTTACCTAAAATAAACTATTTCTAGCAAGCGTGCCTCACCGTCAACCATATCATGTCTTAACATCACGCGAGAAAGTGGTCAAACGCGGGCCTATCATTAATATAAAACTGGCCAAGTGCGAGTTGGACTCGCGCACTTAGGGTTCCGTACAAACAGCTGCATTCACCAAAATAATTAAATAACATTACTGAAGTTCATAAACTATGAGGGCACCGAACATTGCTCTAACTATAAGATACAAAAATAAACAGATTTTAGGGACAAAATTAACTTTGCTGTTGGACAACTGTAGTCCCAATACATCGACATAAGCCGCGGTCAGTTTACCAAACTGCAAATAAGTTAATAATTTTGTTTTGATGTGTGTACACATTTACGGATATTTTTTTTTACTTGTGCTATAAGACATTGCTTCTTGCCAAATTTCATGATTTTAGGTCAACGGGAAGTACCCTGTAGATTTAGATGCCATTGCAAGTGTAAATTGCCAATGCAATCAAGAGATAAGACAGAAAAGAAAGAAGTTTGTTTTTTTGAGAGTTGCAAGGGGTCGCAAACATACGATATACATATAAATTTCAACTCGATAACGCGTGGAGCGTTCGCGAGACGTCTTGACAGACAGACGGACAGACAGACAGACGGACAACAAAATTATCCTATAAGGGTACCAATTTTCCTATTAAGAGACGGAACCCTTAAAAAGGAATCACGACGATGAAATAGACGTCAATATAATCGTGACTTGTAAAGGCTTAATAAACTAGCTGATTAAATCAAATACGACAAAAATCTTTATAAACAAAGATAGCAAAAAGTAAAGGATGACATCGCAACAACTCACAGCAATAAAGTAACAAGACGAATGATGGAAATGAGAAATAGAAGAAAAACTAGAGTGAATGGACCATTCCGCGCTAACAATATTACTTAGGAGAAAAACTGGCATTTTCTAGAACAGCGCACTTGATGCAAAAGGTCAATTTAGAAAAAGTAAAGAACGCTTAATCACAAAGCAAGCTGGACTCGGGACTCAGCACTGAGGAGCGCAGCTTTTTATTTGATGAACGAATAAACGTGGTGCAATACTTAGTTGTTAAAGTACTATGACTGGATCTGTGAGCTGGTAGACCTTGCAAGTCTGTGTTTTTGATTTTTATGTCGAAACAGTTTATGAAATTTAATAAAATGTCCGAGACATTTGAAAAATTCCATATAATTATCGATACTGCACACAAAATGACATACGAAAGAATTTTTGGCCAAGCTGAAACGGAGACGCTTCGCTCGCGCTTCGCGGTTTCCCGGTCAATTATTTTTTCTGGTTATAAAATAAAACTATGTGTCACTGAATAACTGATTGACAGGACAGAATAATCTTACGAAATTCGATTGGCTAATTGTATTAAGAAGCCACTCGAACATAAATATAATTTTACTTTAACTCTTGGAGCCATAATTTTACTTTACAAAATGGTTAAATGTAAAAGGTAAACATTTGCTTTGTAAGAAGTTTAAAGCAAAGTCCAAGTAAAGGATAATAAGAACGCTTTACCTTAAGTTTAATGAAAACACCGGAACTTGTTAGTGGGGTGGCATTGTTGGCAGGTTAGATTAAAAACATGTCGGTAACCGAAGTTCTGACGGGTTAACTAGTTAACTTTGACGAGTTACTATCTAGTTACATTAACTTACGTATTCATATTTTAATGCTATGCCACGCTACGGCTACGGCCGCTACTTATATTCTGTGTGAAAGTATGTCACATAGTGTGAAGCTGATGTTTCCATGTTAAATAAAAATAATAACATAAGTCAAAGAGCTCCTGAATTTACAACAGCATAGTTACGGTAACCCATTATTACTTTCATAAATATTAATAAAGTTGTGGCCGAGCCAAACCGGCAGTTTCCATAAATGTAAATACATTGCCATTATTTAAATACGATATGAAATAATTTATACAATGCCAGAAGAGCAATAAAACCAAAAAGACGATTAAATAAAGCGATAGCGACCATGAATTTCTTAGTTTATCTTTTATCTCATAGCCCAATTTAATTAACGTGAAATCGTTTTAAGGAAGACATTTGCTCTAAATGACTTGCTTAAATAATTCCTTAATGTTAGCAGATTATCATTCTAAATGAATTTTGGGTCGCCATAGCATTTCATGCCTTTTGAACCGCATGCTGTCTATAACGCGATCTCCACATTTATAAATATTTTGAAGTAAAATTTTAACGATATGCCTTTGAAGTATCCATATTAAATTCATTCGAAATACTTGCAGCATATTGCTACCTGCTTCAATATCTTCCAATAAAGGGTAACTTGTCATATTTGCGACAAATCAAACGGGTGACAGGACCGAAATTCAAATATCTGAAGTACGTTTTATCGCAGTAGGCCGTCGGCTGCACCGAAACGGCACCTTAAACGGTAAATTATTCGCATTACGCGGTGAATATGACGGGCGCGTTCAGACGGAGTTGAGGGAGCCTTGTTGAGGAGAGCGCGGGTGCGATGCGGTCTGATAGCGCGGCTATAAACTTGCTTTATGCGAACAATAAAAGGCGCGGGCCCCGGCCGTGGGCCCCTTCTCTCGTATCTCACAAATTGACGCCACTACACAACACTCTGTACTCAATCCTGCGGAGACTTCAATACATCATCCAACCTGTTTTATGGTTTATTTTGATATTAGTTTCTCGAGTGAGCCAAGTTTAGTATTCATGAGGGAATATGTGCTTGTGCTTGAACTTCATATTGAAGTTTGGATATTAGCGGTATCTTGCGAGAATAACATTAAAGTTACAGACTAAACAGTTTTGTGATGAGTGACACGTTAAAGGCTTTATATAGTCAGTAATATTGGAAGTAAAGCTTATGAGTTTATTTGTTTCAAACATGGCGAGGGCTTTACGTAGATAATCCAAAGCGCAGGCACTTATAATAGCTGTGTTGTGTGTGCATGTTACACGAAATCCTATACCAAAATGATCTGTGCCGTTTCATACAAATAACCCCTTTTGAAATTGTGATTGCAATCCGTATAATGCGCGAACATTCCCATAGTCTATATGCGCGATGTTATTGCATGTTTGTTAACCCACCGGTGGACCCGAGCTGGGCAATTTGTCCAACAATACGAACCACTGAACTGTCTAATTCGTCAAAGGAAAAATCAATACAGACACATAAATAAATTTGGCTGGTACACGTAATTTAGTTAGGCCTACGTACACCAGAACCTAAACTCAGAGTTAGTTGCTAGCACGAAGTTAAAAATAAATAGGTATGTCATACATAATTGGCTGGGTTAGCCCAGGGTGTTGCAAGCGGGTCTTAAAGTACTAAGCTTAAATTTTTTGAGATATGTTTCGACTGAAAAATATAACATAATTAAGAGACCCTTTGAGAGAGACCTTTTGTTTTTCAAAACCATTATAAGAATGTATATTTTTGTTTGAATATATCTGGAAGCTAAACCTGATATTGGATATTCTAAAAAGGATTTAGTACCTATCACTAAAAAATATTTAAAAGATAGGTAGTAAATCGCCTGGTATAAATTTAGATGTCGAGTAGCTTTGAAGTAGGTGGTAGGTAGCTTAACATAAAATGATCTAAGCTATATATGGGCTTTATGGATACGAATGGATTTAAAAATGAAAATATAAACCAAGAAACCTTCTTTAAGGCACGCCGTAATTCAAATTTCATTGATAGGCGTATTGTCTAAGAAAATATCAAGTGCAAATCGGTGGAATAGGGATGTAAACAGCAATTTCTATTTAGTCCGCCGCTTAAATTATAAAAAAATATTAAACACGTATTTTTTGCTTTTTCAAATCAATAAAAAATCACCAAGATAAAGAGCATCGAAGTTCGGAAGTGGAGGCTTGTGACGTAACTTCTGTGTAAAAAGTGTACCACAGCATGACGTCATGCGATATTTTAACGCACTGTATCGTCATCATAAAAGTAAAAAAAAAAAAATTGAAAATCTTACTGACGATGACGGACTAAAAATATGTTTTTAGTCATCTTCCCTATTGTATCGCATGACATCGCATTGCGTCCATGTGAACTTACTTTCCATTTCGCTTTGTAAAAATCTTATTAATCGGTGTGATATAAATCGATTGACGTCGAACCATCAGAAGATGTCGCTAAGAATAAGCAACATTTTATACACTTATCAGCACCAAGTCTTACATATTGAGACCTGTCTGACATATTACCTACTACTTATTAACCACTACCAGATATGCCAATACCAGTTCGTTGAACTCTCACATCCTCAACACACTACAACGGCGCGGCGGCGGCATCCCGCCGTGCACCAACTTGTGATATATGACGTCAAAGCATGTAGCAAGCACTTGTGCATAGTTGGGGACACTTAGTTTTAGTGCTGCTCCTGGAACTTCGTGCGGTGGGCTGATCTGCATAGCGGCATTATGTAGCGAGATTATGCTTGAGAAGGAAGAGTCGAGAAAGACTTAAGAAGCGATAAGAATAGTGAGATTTGATTGAAAGGGGTACATTTTTGTACTTCGAAAATTAAAATACCTACGGATAAAATGCCACTGTTGAAAACATCGAAAATTAAAATAACTATTGTATTGAAATATCGAAAATTGTTATACTTAAGCATAAAATCCCGAGTAATTAAAATATCGACTTAATCAAAATGTCATTATACCTATATTCAAAATGTCAACATATTTACGTTAAAAATACCTACACGTTAAAATATCGAAAAAATATTGATATATCTTTTTTTTTTTCTTTTCTTTTTTGTTGCGGCTGCCGCTGCTGCGGCACCGCTCGCTTCGCTCGCTCGGCTCACGCGCGTTTTGTCACAGTTCTAACCTAACCTAATCTATTTCACCCAGTTCAAAATGACGAATCATACCTAAAATATCGAAATATATTATATATTTACGACATTCGATAGTCTGTACTTCGATATTTGGTACATTCGATACTCTGTACTTTCGATATATCTTTCGATATCACTTTTGTAGATAATTAGATTTTAGGTATATTGGACGTAGGTTATCTAACCATTCGACATTATAAACTAACGTTATTTTAATTTTCCGTTTTATGGTCATTCGATATTTAAGTTTTCGAAATTTAACGTTGGCATTTTACCCGTAGGTATTTTAATTTTCGACATTCAAATATGGAAGGAAGCAAAAAAGACGTATGGAAGAAAACTCAAAATACTTGTCACCCTGTAACGTTCTTACGTACCCAATGCAGGGAAAAGGTCACATGTCCGAGACGAAGTGGGTTGTAATCTACCACGCGGGCTCAGTGCGGATTGGTGGATTATACATAGTTTGGATTTGAGAATGATCCTAATGTTTAGTGTAAATTACCCAAAAGTCACGGCTATTTCTACTGGGCCACCATAGCACCAAATAATATGATTTCGATTTGTAAGGGTTGGAGACCATGTTAATAGGTTGATAACCTCAATTAAAAGTTCGGCTATAACAAGCTTAAACTATTGGTACCTATCCTCTCGATTCAGGTTATTACTAAGATATTTCTGTGAGAGAAACAAGAGTATTTCAACGTTTGCTCAAGCTGAATTCAAATCTCCATTTCTGAGAAGTGAACGTGTGAGTTTATGAGAAGCAGATGTGTTTGATGGTTTCGAGAAAGTCATACGATATTTTCAATTCTATCCAGAGAGTTTATACGTTGGCATTCATGCCTATTTCCATGGGGGTAGGTAGAAACTAAAGAACAACATCCTTACATACTCCTTTTGCTTAATTTATGTTCGTACATCGACATGCACAACGGTTATTAGTACTGCGCACATGACCTTTCTGAAGAAAATCACGTATATGATCCGTGTATCTCTGTTTAGTGCTGGCTAATGTTTGGCTGGCTATTGTTTACGGTACAATATTTAGTATTCGTCATGGTATTTTAATTTATACTGATGTTAAAGACAAATCAAACCCAACTGAAAACAAACGAGCCAAAAATAACCTTTTGATAAAACGCACCCGACCGCAAATGACTGAAAGATTAATTATGGAAGGAAATCCTGTTTAAGGTACGTTTTGATATCCTTTGTCATGGGTGACAGTTCGCCACTACGAGTACGAGTACAAAGACAGGCCTAATGACCTCACTCACGCGGAAATAGAACCCGCAGTATTAGTCCGGCGCTTTTAAACGCGGGTAACTCGATTGGTCCAGTGTTTGATCCCCGTTAATAAGATGAGTGTAAGTGTGGGATCAGTAATCACGTTTGGTGGACAGTGGGTGGTGTGGGGGGAGGATGGGACAGATTACTCTTTGATGTGTCGCCGCGGATCACTTGGCTTGCTACCATCTTTGATGTGACGTCGCCCCTGACCTCGTTATTAGCTTCTGCTTACTAATTATGTATAGTGGATTAGTCATGTATTCGGTTAATAGATTTCATATAATTATATGCTGCGTTACATGTGTAAAGTGTACATGTTATCTTATTATAATTATTATATGGACGTCATAATATTGTCGATTTCTCACTACTAGTAGAGTCGAAAACCCAAAAGACTAAAAATTGTGTGGAGGTCAGATACACACTCACTCTTAAGTAAAATATCGGTTTTGAGCTGTATTCGTGTAGGCTGAAAACCAAAGCCAGTTCTATTTAGCTATCCAGGCCAGTTATGCATGAGTAATTTAAAATAATTTAACATTCTATTCATAAATCTACTAGAATGTATCCCGACTCTTACTTACATGACCACCAGATTCATCCACAATAGAGATTGACCAAAAAAGCTCAGCATTACAGGTTTAACCTGGAATCATAAAATATAGCGGTATCTATCACGACAGATTTTTAGTCGACGCACGGGACCGACCCGCCCGAATTCACCCATAACTTACACATAATGGCAAAGAGAATATACCTACGAGATTCTTACATTTCTGGAAACACGTGGAAGTAAGGAATCTACACGAATTCTGTGTTATAATTCATCGAAGAGATGAAATCATCGCCCGAGGGCTGAACAATAAAAAGTTAGAGCAGCATCCTCCCCAGAGGCGAGAGATCGATCTCAACTTACTTTAAAAGCTTTACTATGTTCCGTAAAACGATTATCGGTAAGCAAATTATGTTGTTACCGTTATAATCTCAACTTACTGAGAACTTGACGCGCGGCTGTTTATATACTTAGTAATCGTCTTAGAGGTTCATTGTATGTGTCTTAAGCCTATAAATGCGTGTTATGAACGTTTGATTTATGTCTAGCTTGTTGCGAAACTTTGAAATAATGTGTAGTGTAGTCTTCTCCTAAGGTTTAAGACTCGTATGCTTCGTATATTGAGCAGACTTTTAAACAGAAATATCTAGATTTATGTCGTAGAGAATAAATTATATGCTTAAAACATGACTGTAACATTCAATAACAGCGTCCCCAGTTGAAAAAATGTCAAGTTGTTCTTTACTTAGGTCGCGACATTCTGTTTCTTTCATTTTCTTATTTATTTCTCATTTGTCACCGGCAAGCGGCGACTGTCCGGCGAACAAAGTTGTTTGTTAAATATTCCAGAGTTGAGTTGAACAACTAAATCTAACTCCGACGACTGCTCAATAAATGCTAGAACAGATTCATTCTCAGCAGCGTCCAGCCTCATCTTGAGGCGATTTTTTCAATTTTAATTGAAAACGCTTCAACTTTTTAATGAAGGGAAATAAAGAAAAGTTGTAAATTAAGCGCGGCCCGGCAGAGTTGCCTGTTCTCTTAATTAAAGCTGAAGACTCAACTATTTTCTTGTTCTATTGTTTGTTGAGATTTTTTCGCGAAGGTGGTGCCACTGCAGATATCGGGCGCGATAACGTGCGACATTGTGTGCGCTCCGCTCGCTCCGGCTGACAACAGGCGCCACCGCCGCCGCCGTTTGGCGCTAATTCCGTCTTTTGTTAATCTGGGATAGATCGTTTCGTATTTAGGTGGGCTTTACTTGTGATTGTGTTGAATATTTAATTATAGCATAAGTTTCTTAGAGCCCCGTCTTACAAACAGTCTGATGTCACAGAAATATAACAATGTCAAAAGAATCACTGCAGTAAGAGAATAATAATAAAATAACAATGCTCTATTTGTAAGTGAGTTAACGTTGTCAAAAGTAAATAAGAATTCCCTCTCAGGGAAACGGGAAAGGGCAAATAAAAGTCAAAAATATTACAGAGAATTGAGATTGAAGATATTTTCATTGAAGCAACTCACAGGCTGGTGTTTGCAATGTAGAATAATGTAGATTCGCGGCGCAGCAGGAACCACTCTTTTAAATTTAAACAAAAAACAAGGAAAATACTCTTCTTTTGAGAACTTAGTTGGCTGTATATTTTTCGCGATATATTTTTGTGGAAGTTCTACTTGTATTTGCATTTTAATATTACAAGACGAGAAGTTATAATAAAAAATAAAGTGCCTTGGGTGTCTAACAGAGCAAGTTTCTGATTCAAACGAAAGTATCCTGCTGCTGATACGAATACCAATCATCAAATTGAATATTTTTGAAAAAAATACTTGTTATATAATGCCGGTCACGAAAAAACTATTGAATTTATAAACAGAATTCAACTTTTTAATGAAGGAGAATAAACTAAGAGAGAAAGAATAAACTATATTGGTCCACATATTATAATTCGAGGAATTTTTCAATTTAGTAGTCGTAGTACTGGAATAGAAGAAAATACCAATACGAATATTAAACCAAAAAATCCAATAAAATCGTATAATTTCATCCCTTCGTTCTAGATCTATTTTAGAAGTTTTAAAGTTAGAAACCGGTCAGGCAGAACAAGGCAAATGAAGATTTCGTATCCGACCCGTTTCCGATAACTTTACTTATCTACATCTATTGACATACCTACTAGGTAAGTATAGTGAGGCTCCGGATCGGGGTGTCAGAGTATAGAAAGCTACAGAAGACACAGAATGCAGTAGCACTTGTTAATTAACATTACATCATGTTGGATGATTCGCTTCCCAAAGACAATATGTAAAGAAGACGGTACTGCTGGGTAGCAGTGGGTGATATTGGGCTCAAATTATGGCAATGATTACTAAGATCCTTAGGGCGCAGTCTCACGCTGCTTCTAAACTAGTAACCTATTATTTTGGTATTTCTGTTTAACCTTGTAGATTTATTACCAGTTTATCTCTTCTTGAACTATAAAATAACTCCTAGGTGCTAGTTATTATCTCTCAATGGTACCCTTACGAACGTACGGCGATATATATAAAAACCGGCCAAGTGCGAGTCGGACTCGCACACGAAGGGTTCCGTACCATTATCGCAAAACACTGTAAAAAAATCACGTTTGTTCTATGGGAGCCTTTAATTTATTTTATTTTAATTTAATAATTATTATTTTTTGAAGAGAATATAACACTAAATATTCTGTGAATATTTCAAGCGTCTACCTGTTGCCGTTATTAATATCGAGCAAAAAACGGCAAAAATATCACGTTTGTTGTATGGGAGCCTCCCTTAAATATTAATTTTATACTGTTTTTAGTATTTGTTGTTATAGCGGCAACAGGAATACACCATCTGTGAAAATTTCAACTGTCTAACTATCACGGTTCATGAGATACAGCCTGGTGACAGACAGACAGACAGACAGACGGACAGCGAAGTCTCAGTAATAGGGTCCCGTTTTTACCCTTTGGGTACGGAACCCTAAAAAGTGCCAGTTGTTGTAAGTCTGCTTGCATCTCTGTACGTAGACACGTGTTCTTCCTATTTCGCTCTTGTTATGAAGCTGGTTTTCTGCTCCAGTGTTTTCCATGTCACGTGTCCGGATCGACACGTGGTCGACGCGGATGGGTGTCTGATTATGTTTGCGCACCTATTAGGGAGGTGTTTGCTCCGCCGAATTAACGACGAGCCGAGCCATTGTTACACTATTCCCATACAAAGGTACGTGATCAAGTCATTAGTGGAGGCTGAGCCTGCCAATTTAACGGAACCGATACTATGTTTGTTAAAGGTGTACATGCGTGTAATTGAAAACTATTATCTAGATTGTAAACAATTAAACATAACACGACTTAATCGACGGTAGTAAAATGTGGTAGCGAAAGCTCTGTAAACAAACTACATCTAAATACCAAGAAAACAATCTGTATTCTCTATTGTTACAAAGTAATTCTACAATCATTATAATTAATTATTCTGCTTATCTATCTAATATAAGTCCCTGGTGGACGCTTGAGACCGGCTGGTACGAACAACGGGCCCTTTTCCGAGGCAAATTAAATTAACAAAATAACAACATTTACTTGTCTTTATCCTACGAATGCCTACGAGAATCTGTTCCAGCGATGTTACTTAGGAGTTTAGTTGATTTAGATGACATGTTTGTCGATATTGCGTCTGTGTGGCAGTTTTATTTGTGTTTGCGTTTAATTTCCGGCCAGAGAAAAGTATTCTATGTCCGATACCGATACTACGTAATGTTACTGTGCCTTATCGTAAACGACGAAGAAATACCAATTATTTTCTTATGAGTATTTTTCTTTTATTTTCCTTTCTTCCTTCAAATAAAAAACAGGAAGTCTATAGGATATCAACAAAAGAAATTGAAATCTTATCAGGAATCGAGTAGCAATTTATTACTCACGGCGCAATTTCAATCTTATAAACCAATAGGTACCACTCCACTACTCACAAACTGCTTGAAGCTACACAATAAAATTGCATCCTGAGTCGCTACTTAGGATTCTGCTCCGTAAACAGAAAAAGAACAGAAACGATACTGTGTACCGAGTCTCAGGCTCGTCCTTATTTACGTTCCTCTGGACTACAGCCAGTCGATATTTACACAGATCCACTTATTACGAAGTCGCAGGATTTCGAACGTTCAATTAATATTAACACAAATTGCTCTCTGCTGTATTCTCTCGGCGATCGTGGGTGACCACCAAGAATTGCTAATCCCATAAGACGTACAAACCAAATTGGTGGCTAATTGATCTGTCAACCAATTACGAGCAGTGAGAGGGCTCTGTGTTGTTCATTATTCAACGGTCCATTATTCTTGGCTAGCTTTAGCCTTTATTGCTGACCACGAATTAATTCCCGATAAGCTATGTAATGGGAACAGTTCATTTATTTAGTATCGGTTTAGAAGAGCTCGCCCCGGATTAACTCGCCCAGCCCGGACGTATAATTTAAAATACAATTTTTAATTAACCTTCTTTTTGGACTTGTGGTGTAATAACGTTTTCAATACTTAAATGATTTATGTACCGAATCATTATGGTAGATTTTATAAAGAATATAGATCAGTTTTGGAACTTTATTACGGATATCAAATACAACAGTATAAGTACGTAACAGATATTGATTAGAGCAATTTATAGTCCATATAAACTTCCCAATGGAGGTATAAATTGAAAGTTACCTAACCAACCAACAAGGTGAAATTTATGAGCGGTATTCCAATAGCATCATGGAATTTCCATCCCCAAGCAATCGAGCTGAAATATCTGCCATGTTAGCGAATAAAGCTGCAATTTTAAAACTAAAAAGCAACTTTTAATTTTTCAAGATGTGATGTAAATTTTCATTTACAATAGTTGTAGTCCGGCGCCGCGACCGCAAAATGGCCGCTTCGCGCACGTCTCTTGAGTAGGATCCATCTGAGAAGTTTACAATTTATAGCTGAACTAGGTAAGCGCGCGGCGTTGTCTGTAGTTAAGAGCGGTGTGGTTCTCGGCATTATGAACGTGTTTTTGCCAAAAACAGATGCTGTGCGTGATTGATCGTGTACAGAAACGGTATTGCCGTGTAAGGCAGAATTAATATTCAATTTATCCGAATATTATCTACTATGTAAGATAACAAATGTCTGATATAATATTTTATTATCAAACTACTTAATAATTCTACAATAATAGCGAAAAATCACAAGTAAAAAGCTTTTAACAATTTAATCATTCGGAAAATTTAGCAAAATCATGATAAAGTATTTTGACTCTTTAAGTGATCTTGAAAGCGAAGTTAATGCTCATATAATTAATTTATATCGTATTTATCCTTGACTCTTGTGAAAATTTTCATAATGTTTATACTTCAGCGGGATTCCGGTATCTCTTCATGAATTTTCGTAAATATTGTTATCATGACTCAAGTGGATACTAGACTTAAGCTGAAATCATAATTTTTACTTATCACGTTTACTTTGGCGTAACATCCTGTCACGGTCAGACAATAATTTAACTACAAGTGCTAGATAGAGACTATAGCCAAGCCAAAGCACATGCTAAGTGATGTTTATAGATCCCAGTCTTAGAACTGTCGCAGGCAATTAAACAAACAACAAGACAGGTTTACTATCTACAAATAGCACTTACACCGAAATCTACACAATGTCTGTAAGATACGTCGCCAATCGAGTAGGCACATAGGCGTGTCAGCTTTGTTATAATCATCTAGTTTGTGAATGTGTCTGTGTGTTGGGCAGGCGTCCAAATGCGCGAGACATAGAGGACCACTCAGCTGCACCGAGCAATAACACGTCGCAACTAACATATTACGGCAATAAACACTCGCATATGTATCCCACGAGTTCATACAAAGTTCGACCATCCACTCGCAATAACTGTGTTATCCCATCGCAAGCAAACTAACTCCATTTGTGAACGCGTTTGTTTATTTTTATTTTAGACTGTTCTTTTTGAATACGTTCATCAAATATTTGGAAACATCGCGGTTCTATTCATCGTCTGATAGTACTGGACCGTTATGTTTGTTTTATTTTTACATAACTTCAAGCATATATTCCCCGAAGGGCTATGCAGAGGTGCAGCTATAGTACCCCCACATTGTACCTTGTATTACCAGTTATGTATAAGTACCATGTAATAGAGGGCGAGCTTATTGCCATCAACCGGCCACAAATCCAGACTCCGGGCTGCTACTGAGAAATTACAGATAAAAAAATCCATTAACACCTTGCCCAACCCGGGCATCGAACCCAGGATCTTATACTCAGCAATAGCTTTTGCAACCAGTAAACCAACGAGGCATGCTGACAAACTGTTTTATTTTCATCAGAATAAAACCCCTCCAACCAGACATATAAGGCCGATGACGCCCTTTCAGTCGGCTTGCTTAGCACCTAGTCTTGCAAGTCCCGGGCGAATAGCGAAGTGAAACGAACAGTATAAAATGTTCCTTACCGGCCGCATAGCACGCTTGGTGCATTAGATCTATATCCCTCCCCAGGCGACTGGTTACGTTCTAAAATTATTTGTTCTTCTTTTTGTTTTGATAGTGTATTTAATCAAACTCTTAAGGACCAGCAGGTGGCCACGTTTATTGCAGCGTCAGAAGCATTGCACAGGTCATCCAGGTGCAAGAAAATGGACAGTCGGGACGCTCCAGCAAATTGGGCATAGTCTTAAATTACTAGCTAACATAATATTCTCCAATTTCTGATTCTACAACATCCCAGTAATATTTGTTCTGAAGATATTAATTAGTAATATCAATATAGCGAACAAGGCAATTACTGTCTGAACTAAATTAAAGTATCAGTAAATATTCGCAGAGATGAATGCTCCCCAATGAAGCAGGATCGCTTTATTCTCGAACAATACGCCCGGATGGCCCCCTAGTCCCATAATGAAGTGTCTCGTCTAGTTGGGACATTAGGCTGAAGGGTTGTTTGTAATGGGGGACACTATTGAGTGTTATATAATATTTAGATTTATGTTGAGCTGGAGATCAGTCAAAGGCTTTCCTGATTGTAATTCGATTATTCCGTAAAAGAGCGAGTCTAGAGTATACAATTGGAGCAGCAAGAGATAGCATCATCATCATTTCAGCCGAAAGACGTCCACTGCTGGACATAGGCCTTCTCTAAGCGCCACGACACTGATCGGTTTTGTGCCTAGTCATTGGTCCACCTAAAGGAAGGCCTTCCATTGGTGCGACTTCCAGTTCGTGGTTGCCACACCAGAACTTTACGGTCCCATGGACCATTCATTCTGCGAGCAATGTGCCCAGCCTACCCTGCATGCTTCTTTGAGAAATAGCATTTGATATCAAATATAAAAAGATCGTTCACACAACGGGTTGTTAAGTTCAAAAGACTTGAACTGTAATGTCAAGATCCCCACTTACTTGGCTGTTTCATATTTCATATCGTGAGTAAGTTATAGCTCATCGCAATAGATTAGTATTCGTTCCTCGCACTGAACTAATACATCAACTATATGGCCGGGATGGTCTGCGTGGAAGTGGATGGTTCATGGCCCCGAGGGTCCTGCACTCGCTCCACGAAGTAATCGCCTTACTTTTAAATAGGGGGCCATTACTCCACTATGATGGAGGTACCATCATAGTGGAGTAATGGCCCCTTTATTATCCCCGTATATAATGGTAATTTTAATATTAACTTATATTTTGGAGTAGCTCTTGTGTACTTTGTGCGAGAACGTAAGTTATACGTGATTTGAATTCGAAAAATTCAGTAAAAAAGACGCTTCTACGATCTCAGAAATACATTTTATTCGAAAGTAAAATATTAACGAGTACTTCACAACATACGCTCAAGTTGGTTCGTTGAGTTGCAGAGAGATTGGTTATTTGCTACGGCTGCGTAGCAACCATCGCTACCAGCTGCTACGCCGTAGCAACGGTGCTACGCCTTAGTCCTATTTCCACAGTCGTTTCGTTTCATTTGAACTTTGAACCATAAATAAATATTCGATTTCAAATCCGATACCTTGCAATTTGGGTAAAGAAATACGATATTATTAGTTCGAGTACCTTAACTCCTTAATAGGGTAAGCAGCCTGTAAAGAATATTGCCTCTTACAAGGGTTCTTTGAGGTATCAGGTTACCAAGAATATCTCAAAATACGGGTAATACAGATACATTCATCTTGATATAAACCAGTACAAGTTACTGCCAACATTATCTAGGAGTACGAACAGATCCCGCGGGTTTATAGGATGTTACGCATGTGATAGTCTAGACACTATAAACTATTGGATATCGAAAGAATTCGAATGTTGTCGT
Organism: Anorthoa munda; assembly: GCA_945859665.1. NCBI lineage: Eukaryota > Metazoa > Arthropoda > Insecta > Lepidoptera > Noctuidae > Anorthoa > Anorthoa munda. The sequence continues at coordinate 1,386,841 of OX243918.1, forward strand.
CGAAAATTAAGAGTTACTGCTTGAAAACAAACAACCAAGATATACTATATTGTTGGGAAGAAAGGCTTTTCACCAGGGAATAATCCTTATCTACGGCAAAACTGGCGAAAAATAAGTATCTAGATGTTTCTGCTCTTGAGTATAATATAGCAAGAAACTCCTAGTGTAGGGCAAAGTTAAAATAAATACTCTATATGTTATCTTTTCACGCTTGAACCGCAGAACTTATTTAGATGAAATTTGGTATGGAGATAGTTTGAGACCCTGGGAAGGATATATTATAATTTTTATCTCGGTAACCATGCTTAAGTGGGTGGAAAGGGGAGTGGAAGTTTGTATGATGAACTAATAATTTATTAAGTAAGGCGGCCCACACACCTACAATATTTCCGTGACAGAAACAACACTTGCTGCATGTTGCATGCCTGCTTGCATGCTGCGTGTCTGCTTGCATGCTGCTATTCAGTTTTACAAGGCGTTTTTATTTCGGAATTGTATTTATCGGTATTTTAATAATCGAAATTTGTATTTTTGATGTTTCGAATTATCATTAAGTCGGACTTTTTGTTATACGATCTATTGAAACTCGGTATTTTGAGAATAGTAATTATAAACGTTAGGAATATTGAAATTTAGGAATTATAAAAATAGGAGTAATGATAAGTCGGAGTTGTTATATTCGGAATTCTGCACCATTAGGAATTATGAAGATCGGTATTTTGAACTTCGTATTTGTGACTGTCGGAATAAAGTTTTTCGTATTTATGTAGTGTACCCATCCGAAAGAATGGGTGTCTTGTGTATGTAAGTTTAAATGTTTGTAAACGCACCCACGATACAGGAAGAAATTCCTAGTGTGGGGCAATGTTTTCTTAAAAAAACAAATTAAAGAAGGTAATTCACCAATAGCAAAAAAAAAAAAAAAAACTATTAATATATATATATATTAATGCGCGATGTAAAAAATAGGCTATTTGAAGTACTAATGCTACGCAGACGAAGTCGCGGGCAACAGCTAGTTATCTATAAACAGGATAAACTGGTTATTTCTTTCTATATTAGGAAGTCACCTCTGAAAGTAGATACTGATTACGGGAGTTCCCACGTTGTCACGCCTCAGGAGCGAAACTTCACGAAAAGCTCAAAATAATTACTCGCATTTAAAATGTATGTTATCACATAGAACTTACATAAACTCATGTCTTTTTGCCATGGCGGTAGGCAGAAACTACAGAAGCCACCTGCTACAATCCTTACATACCCCTTGTGCTTCTTTGACGGTCCATACATCTTGTCATACACGCACGCCAGTAAAGAGTACTGCGCACGTGGCCTTTCCAAATAACATCACCAATAAGATCCGTGTGTGTACTTTTAGGACACCAAACCCAATACCTACCCACCCATATAATCACCACCTAATACAGGAATCAATTATGAAATAACTAATCATTATTAATTAGCATCAAATAACGCTAAGTTCTGTAATTGTGTCCGTTATCGTATTTTCAAAGGGGCAGCGCCTCCTCCTGATGAGCGCGACTGTCGACAGAATTGATTCATTTGTTCGTTTGTTCGTCTGCTACTCTCAGGCACCGCAGCGCCCTCTACACTTGTTTGTTGACACTTTCATTGTCGCTGTTCACAGTGTGTTCAATTATGTCTGTTTACTTTGTTACGTTTATTGAAATTGCTACGTTGTTTATAACTTCTTGTTTTAATTATTTACAACATAATGTTATTAAACTTCTTTCTCAAAAAGGCACGGATACTTTGGAAACTATCCACTTTGGGTGGGAGTTTTTTGTATTTGAAATTATAGTATATTGAGATATAACTATATCATCTTGCAAGATTTATTACAATCTTACGGTATTTGCAATTATCCGGTGACTTATACAAAAAAATAAACTGACAATTGTAATAATGTACAAGCGCGTATAAAAAAATGAGAGGGGAAGAACCAATTGAGTATAAAAAAAATGTTCACATCGCTGTCAATGAGAAAAATGTTCAGAATGCTGGCAATCTATGTTGGGAAGACTAGTTTTTTCCCGCACCTAAAATCGTGTCGTGGTGGCCTAGTGGTGGTAAGACTTCGTCTCTCGTACTTGAGGTCGTGGGTACAAATCTGGGCAATTGACCTTTTCAAGTCAACCATTTTCATGGTAATTGGAGGTACCTACAAAAACTAAAAAGAGATAAATAAAAAAAAAATAACAAATAATCAAACCAACTGCCAAACAAAACACTACGAAGCAAAAAATATAGTTGATGTCGTAAAACGGCAAACAATAGGTACCAAAGACACCGACTTCGGAAAATAAAGAAATTTTTCGCTTCGTAGTGTTTTGTTTTGGAAGTCGATTTGTTTTTTTGTAAAAATGTTTTTGCCTAACAGTGTTTGCTTACAAAAACTTAAAAATACACTGCTTTAAACATACACTGTTTCTATTCTACCCATGCGGCCATGCTGTGATTTCCCCCCGGGGGCAGGTTGCGATCAATCATGGAAATGGCCACCGTGCCCCGTTCCCTACGAGGCTGGTGGCACATGGCCCGCAGCCCCGGGCGCTTGGGGCACAAGGTTTGATCACCTGACCTCGCAACTTTGGCCAGACATTTCCATAACTACAAGTTGTCTGACCTCTTACTTTGATATTAATATGGAGGAAGGTAATAGTGGGCTGTTTTGGAAAAGTCCCTGGTTATAAATTAGTTTTAGTGTGGAGTACTTATGGAAATATTTTGATTTGCTAATGATATGATTGCCTACATAGTTAATGGACAAGATTGTAACTAAGTATGTGTCTGCTACAATGACTTTTGTGTATGTACTTTCTTAGTTAGTCAAAGAGTATCTAGAAACGTACACATTGTGGAGAACAACTGCTTTTAGAAACCTTGATAATAAAATTTTGAGTTCGTATCGTAAATTGCACATGTAGCGAGCAAGCGTAGCGTGGTAGTCATTGCTCTTACTTTGTAAAAGCAGAGGCGTTTACCCTACATAGGTTGCTAAGATTTATTTCTAAAGGATCTTTCAACAAGGACGGGTCGATGTTAAAATTGAATAAAACAAGATGTGTGTGAGATATTAACGAAATTTATTTTTATTTAAAAGGCCCATTTATGCCATTATGGATGGAATATGACATCGTTCAAATGTCCGCCGCGGCTTCGTATGGTGGCACGAATCCGAGAGGTCCAATTTTTAATGACTCTGCTGCATAGATCCGGCTGAATCCGAGCGATGGCCTGCGTTATGTTGGCTTTCAGGGCAACGGTCGAATGTGGTTTATTGGCATAGACCTGCGACTTCAGAAAACCCCACAAGAAAACTCAAGAGATAACTCTCAAACCGTTCATGCAGAATGTCGATTGTGTCGTTCGCTGTGTGGCAAGTAGCGCCATCTTGCTGGAACCACATGTCGTTCACGTCCATATTGTTCAATTCAAGCCAAAAGAAATTGTTTATCATTGATCTGTAGCGCTCGCTCGATCTTAATATCTCACACACATCTTGTTTTATTCAATTTTAACATCGACCCGTCCTTGTTGAAAGACCCTTTATAAGTAATTATCTGAAATAACAGAAAACACTTTCAGAAAGAGCAGACATTTATAATCCTACAGTTATCTGAGCCTGTTTCGCGGACCTTTCAAAATACATTTACTGGAACCTTTCTACAATTCTTAGGCCGTTCAAGGGATTCTGTTACATAATGTAGCTTTACATTTTTCCGAGTGAGGCGTGATCTCGCGAGCGACGCTGAAGGGCGCGCGACGATCAATTATTTCAATGACCACTCGCGCGATGTACCCGCGACCTGCGGCTCAAAGAAGGATTTATGTGTGTACATAACATTGTACATTATGTATGTACATGTGTATGGTTCGCTTTTTCCCTGTTGTGGGCTGACGCCTTTGTGTTGAAATACTGACAAGTGACGACCTTATTCACGTTTTTTGTTCTTCTTTTTTTTCTTCGTCCATTTTCTTTCGCACCAGTTCAAATAGACGCTAAGATTTCAGTGCGCGTTCTCATTCCCATTTTATTTTCTATACTTACATGATGAAATGTTTCCGCTCACTTGTCAAGCTGACGACCTTCACTAACCCTTATCAGAATCTAATGGCGATGTGATCTCATCAGCTCGGGTGCTACCTAGTCCTACTCTATACATAATTCATTTTCCACGTCGTGACACTTTTATCTAGCCGCTTATTTGAGTGAACCGTTACACTTATGTATCGTATTACCGTTCAAATAAGCAGGACGGTGACATTGAGCGATATGATCCCTACACAAAATATAAAAGTGGAACAAATCATTTGGATTTCAAGGCTTTAGTCAGGACACACAATAAATCTGAATGGGAACGCAGTGGATCCGACAAAAGACATTTTATTTTATTAAACCAGCCCAATGAGCCGGTGCGACGTATATTTCATTTGTATTTTTTCATTTTTCTCTCGGGCTATTGTTTGCCATTGATTTCGGAGATATGTTGCCATTGAGTTATATCATTTTGAACAATAATGTAGATACCTAACTCAACCGAAGTTCATTATATTAAATCAGCATCTGCTTTAACTCACGGCGAAAATTGCTGTTGACAAATCTTTTCCCCCCGTAACATCGGAAAAACAACGTTATTAAGAGTCAATATTCCAATCGCTATGTTCCACCATGCAGGCGATATTTACTCCGAGTTTAGAACTGCCATCAGTTTCCCTTGCGTCGCAAGTTATCACCCGTCGAAGAGTTGCGACTCTTGATTTATGGCGTTTGACCGGTAAACAAAGCCGCCCGGTTTGTTCATGAGCCTCACAAAAAGTGACGAATGGGAGCCGATACTCATACACCATTATTTTATGAGAACGACTTAATTTTTTTTAACTACTTTATTAACGCTTTCATTCAACAAAGCAATAACAGAAACAAACGAGAAACACGACATTAATTTAAAAAGCTTTCAATGAAATGCGTTTCTCTTTTGCTCGAGTTTGTATTTTAATCAAAGTAGCTATCAGCTCTTTGTTTCACGTGCATGTTATTATGAAAGCAGCAAAAGAAGGAAGCGAAGTTATTAAAACTGCTGAAACTAGGTCGTTTTGTTTTTGCTTTAGAATCTGAGTAAGGAATTTAAGTTTAAGAGGTGATCTTAAATGTTTTTATAGAGCGAGGTCGAAGTAAGATCGCTTCTGAATGCAAATACAAGGAGAGATCTAGGTGGAGCAACAACGACGATTATGTTATAATCTCAGACTACAAACTTGAACAAAGTCCATAAATCTCGAATGGTGTTATTGTTGGAGCATTGCCGGCGAGCTGTCTGTCCGGCGTGTTGTTCGAGCTGTCCGGGGTGTCCGTGAGGTTGGGTCGGACAGAGAGTGCGGAAATTAGCGGTCGCGTGCTGCGGTCAACAGCTTCGAGACGTGAACTACTTATTGTTAGACAAATGATGAGTTAAACAAGGAAACTAGTTATTAGGGAAACTTTGTGACGTTGAGTGAGTTGAAAGTAGCTAAACAACACAATTCAGAACAAAATTGTTAGAGAAAATGAAAAGAACAGCAAAATAAATAACATTCTCGAAATGCAATCTCCAAACAATAGGAAATTTATAACCCTCACATTGTCGCACCAAAAATATTTTCTAGATATTCGCGCACTACATATCTCTCACAAAAGAAACCTAACCACAAAGAGCTCTAAAAATTTTACGTCTCCAATAAATCTTCTTTGTTACAAAAGTGTTGTCCTCTATTCTGAGATACAGCGTCAGTTCATCATCATCTTGTAACGCGAGGAACACGACGGAGACAAATCTCGCGAGTTATTCGAGCCACCCGCCACCCGCCTTGCGCGGGACGACCCGAATAGAAATTGCTATCTCACTTGTCACCCACTGATCAAGGCCCCCGGGAATATATAAATCCGCCAAATAATATCGCGTTTCAATGTTGAGAATGGTAGGTATTGCGGGGAGATAGAAGAAAAACAGAATGTGTCAGCTACTTGTGTACGGCGCGAGAGTCGGCGCGACTCGGGGAGCGGGAGACACACGGCTTTGTGGAGAGTGCTTCATGCCGATTACATGACGGTTTTATTATTTGAAGGATATTCCCGGTTGATTTGAGATGGAATATGTTAGAATTTCATATTGAAAACATGACACTTTCAGACCTGTGGAAGAGCTGTTTCTTAATGAAATCTTGGTAATATACTACACTCGTAGCGTATGCGCTATCCAAAATAGCATAAATACATCCAATTCACTCCCAAATCAATATAGAGATTTCCAATTTTTATCGGAACATATTTGCTGCCAGTAATTCAAGTGTATGCCGCGGCGTCGATGCGGGCGGCGCCGCGCGTGAATGTAGTACCACAGATATATAATACTAGCTTAGTATTACGTACATAAGGACACACGTACACTTGTTAGCTGTAGTGCATGCACTGCAAAAATATGGAGGATATGTGACGTCATCCTTGCCAGGGCTCTGTTAATTTTCAACAATTTGTATATTAGCATTTTTACGTAAAACAATCGTATTTTAAGATCTCTGAGATTAATTTTAACAGCATGTTGGTTTTGATGGTCTGACATTACTTTATTATTTACGTTAAATCGTTGGTGTTTGTGAGTAAAGGGAACGGCTCACATTTTGTTCTTTCTTTTTGTTAGATGAAAAACTCAGAGCTATACATGAATAAGTAATGCTAAATGCTCTTAATATTTTATCTACAATCAACTTAAACATTTTTCTCATTCTGTATTCCAAAGAGGATTCTATTTTCTTGAACAAACATTTCTACTATTATCAAATGTTATTATTAAAAGAGTTTCAGTTCAATATTGTTGTATTATTCAGCAAGCTCATACAATGTAATAACAGTGAGTGTACAACTTAAGTCGGCTAGAACAAAACAGAACAAAATGAAGCAATTTAATAGAAGCGCGCGGAGTCAGCAGCGAGCGAAGTTCCCGAAGTGTAATGTGCAGCCATAAGGAGGGGCTCGTGTGTACACCCTCAGCGGAGTGCCGCTTCATGCACTTGTAGTTTACTTCTCAAGATTTGTAACTTTTATGTTTCTTGGCAATGCACTCTCGGATACACTACATGTACTTAAGAAACTTCACGACAAACGTTACGTTTGTGACTCTAAAGTCAAAGTAATCCTATTCACATTTATATCAACTTCTTACCAAATTTATAAAAACGTCGAAAATTCAACAAAGCGCTCGCCGAATTTTATATCAATCATCACGAAAAGAGAGCCAATTCTTAATGATGAACTTCCGAATGAAAAGAGTTCAATAGAGATAAAAATATATTGAGAAACTTACTGAGGATGATTGATGAAGGCAGAGACTGACACCCGACGAATCATATTAAAAGGAATTCTGTCAAGAGAGGGCAGGACGTAATGCGAATCAAATAAATTCACACAGCCATGAAATTTAATATAGATGCCTTGGAAACAAACGAAATGATTGAGCATGAGTGACAGGAGAGGCCCTTTGTATTGAACACAAGTAAATATGTGATGAGGGGAATTGGCGAGAATTACCTGAACAATTGGGCTGTTTGCGGTGTCGACGCTCAGCGGGGAGCTGAGGCTCACATTACATATGCATGGGTACTGCTTGATATCATGTGAGCAGGCATCACGTGTCAGATTGCAATTGTGGAGGAATGAACCCATTGCCGTAAATACGAAAACGTACCTGTATTACAAGTATGTATGTGGGGAGTTACATGCTACCCAGTCCTTACGCTACGCTACATAGAAATACAATTATACTTAAACATGACAAATCTCAAAACGGTGAAAGAAAACATCGTGACAAAACGGCATGTCCTACAACCAAAAATTCGAAGACACGTGACATCCACCAACCCGCACTGAGTCCGCGTGGTGGATTACGGCCCATTACCTCTCACAGAGAGGAGGCCTGTGTCAAAGCAGTGGGAACTTTAAAAGGCTGGTGATGATGACAAATCGTATTATAAAATACCATCTTTCATTTGGCAGTATGCAAATTGAAAATTGATATATTTTCTATACCTTGATAAAAAAGGAAAAACTTATTTGAAAACCAAATTCTTTTGTTAGACCGTACTCGATGGCTACTATCGCTAAACCAATCAAGAAATGAATCGCTATCATCTCAATCTTTGATAGCCACATTACCATTTTATTGATTTAGGGCTCCTTACGTCACAAGCTATAAGAAAGGACCACTTATTTCATAATACTGAAAGTTTCAGACATTATTAGATCGTGAAAGATATTTCGTCGAATACGATTCATGAGTACGTAAAAAGCTTGGGAATGAAAAGAGAAAAATAATAATTAATATGAGGCAGCATTCGCAACGGTTTGATCCTCTAAACGGAATTCTTTATCAGATCTCAGCAGAGGCGGGCGCGAGTAGAGGAGCGGGGAGCGGGGCGGGCGCGCATGAATGGCGGCGAGATTACGTTTGTTGCTTTGTATTAAAACTGATGGGAATTTATCTCAACATCCTGTTTTAAAGGAGCAAAGTGACGTTATCAAAAACCAATATCGTTTGCGAGCGGCGGCGAACGAGAAAAATATTTTTCGTCATCATTTATCAAAAACACGGAGTATTGCCTTTGACGGTGTCTCGTCTGTCGCTCGGCACAAATACCTGCCACAAAGAAAGGTAATTTCTATACAAATGTTCGGAGTGTATTAAAATCCTTTCTGGAAATGAGCAGCAGTTTTTTCATGTTTCGTCTTGGTTGGAAATAATATTGAACAAATATTATGTCTTCGTCTAATATTTTGCCCGTGATCAAACGTTATATTTAATTATTTAAATACAGAGTACTTACTTACTTAATTATTGTTTATTTTTTACCTGAGTTATTACGAATATAGATGAAATTAGAGGTACCTATTTACACAATCTTTCTCATAAGCATTCAGAACCTGATTTATCCTTCAATTAACGATAATGTTCTGTTAACAATACTACCTTCCAAAACGCTTCACCGCGTTTATTATAGGATATAACAATCAAAGTAGAATAAATTCAAACAATTTCCCGCTTTCCGCCGCCGCTCACCGGCCGGGCGGCCGTATCCTCGACCGCTCGCATGCTCGACTGCTCTTTGCCCGATCTCTGCTCATTAGACAGCCGCGCGAACGCTAAGCGTATTTACGACAATACATAAAAAGGACGTAAGAAAGGAAAATGTGACGTCATCATTTTCCTAAATCATCATCAGTCCCTTCCGGCCCTTAATGTGGAAACGAAGAATTAAATTCGTTTTACGAGAGGGACAGTTTTACGGGCCATCGCCGCCGCTCGCCGCCGCGCTGGTCCGCTGACGCGTCTCCAATACTTCCATCGTGATAGGCTTTTTTTCGTCCCCTGCCTCCGCCTACAACTTATTATGAAAATCATCTTGTTTATATAGACGTCCTGGTAAATACTTGTATTTGCATTTTTCCTCTCTCAAAAGCCCCGAGGTCGGAAATAAACCCCTAAATTGAATATCTTATACTATTTATCTTCATGCCCTGAATAAATCTATTCAAAGCCCAGTCATGGTATATGACGGCGACGCGCAAATGATTACCGCACAAAATAAATTAGCTTTGCCTTGTGTTGTACTCGCAATTGCGAATAAAATTCTGCGAGCGCCGTCCGCGGATGATGGATGAGCGTGGATCCGTCTCCCGCGGCGCGGCCACCTCCCGATACGAGTCGACACCCGCGCGGTGAGAGTATCGCGCGCCAGAACGAACGAACTGGAACTTCTTCAGTGCGAAAGTCCTCGATAAACCTTGATTGCTTTTTACACCGAATTACTTACGTTATTGTTCTCGGTGTCATCGTGTTATTGGATTTTATTACCAGAAAGTAGATTAGGTAAAATTGCTACCCTACCGAGGCCGAGGGGAGCGCAGCACGAAAATATCATAATAGCGAGCCTTATCATTAGACGACATTGTTTTTATGGAGAGGAAGTAACGTATGATATTGTTCGGAAGCGAGTAGACACAGTCGTAAAACTTGGCGAGATAAAACGATCCCGATATTGGTCAAAATCGGAGCCAAAATAAACAGACGAGACCATTGTGAGGAAACGAGTGAGAAAACAGACGGCAGACGGGCTAGAAGATTTGGATTAACGTTTGCAATAATAAAGGAGAGTACGGACGCCGAGGATTTAGGGAAGCGGGTCTACGGTTTGCGAAGATTTTCTTTTTGAACCCAATTTGGTTCAACGAATTACATATAACTACGGACATTCGTGTTTATTCGTAAGGATCCCGCACTTGCTTTGACCGTTACAGTTTCCACGCAAATGCTCACAACGAGGGCTAATGGACTCACTTCGATTTCGCGCTAAATTTCTATCGTTATTGTATTTGAGGAGATTCAGAGATAAAAGCGTGTGGAGCAGTAATGTCGACGTGAACACGACATTTCTTTTATTCTGGTGCAACGAGAACTTAGAGAGAGTCGCGTCGCGTCGGTAGGCGGATACTTTAAATTGTTTACAAGTTGCACTCGCCTGCGCGGCTATGCTACACGTTGCGCGACGATAAGTCTGCGCCGCAAGGTCATCCGCGACATTAAGCGCGCTCGTAAATCTTTCGCTGAAAGTTTTGCACCCTGCGGCATAACTACACCCCACCGGCTTATTTATACAACGCGCGAACAAAAGCCTTTGTCTCTGAACTTATCGGGAGCCTGAAAGAAGAGAAATTCATTACGGTGGCTAATAACGACCAAAATTAAATAAGGCACATTACGGGGCGGGGCATCGAACCTCTACAAGACTCGCGAGCCGGCTATAAAGCCGTTTTCATTGAATTCAACTTTAATTATATTAAAACTTTGGAATCGAAGTTGGTTCAGAGTTGTTATAAAATTTTCACAGTCGGCAAGCTGCAAACATTCCGCGTACCGCCGCGCCCATACGCCCATCGACACACTCGCGCGGCGCTCGATATGTAATAAAACTGTCACACACAAGACACACAGTTCAAAGGCAGCGGAACGATTACTGCCAATAATAATTCGTTTTTTACTGAGAGAAACGTTTCCTTTTTACATCAAAGGCTGTGCGCTTGCCGCCATCGTGAATACTCAACAGCTTATTCACGAGCGCTTGATGTGTATGTTAAATGGTGCGTCCCGGCGTCGTTTGCGACACTTCGCTGAATTGATTGCTGCGATCTTGTCTCTGCAAAGTACCTTCACCTTTGTATTATCAAAATCTTAGCCACCTCTTGAGAATTAATATTTTGAAGACACGTTTGATCTTTTGCTAATCTAACAACCTGTTCCCGTCAACAGGGACACTCGAAGACCCTCAAAGGAGTTTCCAATTATCTTCAAATCCGTCGCACTTCTCTTGTTAGCGCTAAAATTGGCTACAATGCCAAACGAGCTGTACAGCTTCGCTTTAATCCGGACGATCGTTAGGATATGCACTCGAGGGTGGAGAGGCCCGCCCGAGTGACCATCTATCAAAGTAAGCCTCGTTAACTAAGAGAGTGCTCAGTTTTAATCGTACTCACTTCTGTTTCTGAAAATCGGCAAATCGGGATGACAAATGTGCGGGGAGGCCGCCGAAGTTTTTCCACGAGAAGCAGGCCGCCGCGCGCCGGGAGGAAGGCCGCCGGGACACCGTGATTTATATTCAATGCGGGCCGCCGAACAGATTATGTTGTGTCATGTCGCTTGTATCGGAACACACTATGTTACCTGTGCCGGTGACATACTATCTTCTGAAATATACCGCACATATGTTTCCTTCGGCAAAATATATTGTTTTTCTTTGATTTCCCTTTCTGTTTTGCCACATGATTATGAAACGATTGTTAGAAATATACCACCATTGTACTACAAATGTCAAATATGTATGTTGTCAAGTGCTATCGAAATGTCACGCGACGAATCCTTTACATTTTGGTATTTCGACCATCGCCAGCACTGGTAGAATCACACTTTGTCTAGAGAGGTACCTACTGAGTTTGCTTGAGATATCGAGCAAGGCAATAGAAGGTAGCGAGCGTGAGTGACTGAGCTTGTACGTCACGGCATGTGTCGATTTATTCCAATAGAGCACAATATTGCTGCCACCCACAGAGCTCGAGACGGAATTTCTATTCTCGCATTCCCGGGGATCTCGGATGCGAGCCACCAGCCACAAAGAGGGGCTCAGAGGAGCTCGGCGCGTCGCGCGCTTTTGGCGTGTGTCCGGACATCGTCCGTCACGCGTCCGGCCCGGACTGCCCGGTGTCCACACATAAATCATTCATGTCAGGACAGCAATTTTACCGAATAATCGAAAAAGGAAATTAAGGTTACATAAATGCTCGCCGCCTTCCGTCAGCTGTTCATATTGGAATATGTCGACTCACACTTGACGCTGGCATGTGCGCGCCGCCCCGCCAATCTCGAGGTTCCTTGAAATTTAAACGTAGTAAGTACGTTTACCCTATAGCCATTTGTCTAATCCGCAATCAGGGCTGACAGCTGTATACCATCACGCTTGGGCTCCGCAAGGGGTAAACAGAATGCGCTTGGTTTCTCCTCCGGCTCGCTCGCTAACAGCATTGCCTCCTAACTCGAGAGGGCGCGAAGTTATCGACATTTATCGGGCACAGTTCCAACTTCGGATTCGCCTGAGATTTTCACACTGCGAAAAACCTCGAATGCACTTTGCTGATATGTAGATGTGAATCCGACTCCGGGCGAGGGATCACTTTACACTTTAGTATGAAATATTACTCGTAGCAATTGTTATTCCAAAGCGTGTTTTAAAAATCTCGTTATCTTCAACGAGGTGTTACAATCTTATAGCAATTTATAACTTCAAACGAATCCAGCCAAAGCTATCAAAATAAAAGAACATTTTGAAAGAGGAGTTAAAAGTGTGAAAACGGTGAAACGCTTCGCTAGCAAGAGGGGCAATGCGAGGCGCGAGGGAACTAGACGAGGGTGTGGATGTACTCTAACGGTTTTGTTCGAACCTTGTGTCACCAGACGTTACCTTTTTCAGAACGTCTTATAGCTGATAGGTACTTGAGTACTATACCTCGAGTGTAAGGATGAATTGAAACATTTTCTTGCTTTGAAGAACTTTTAAAATTTTGGAAAATAAGGTCGTCGTAACTCTTTTTTTAATATTTTACAACGAGCTAATACAATAAGTCGTCGATCACGATGTTGTCAGCTCATATATTTTGAGCTTATTTTTATTTTAGTTTCATAGATCATTGTTTTTGTCAGTTGCAATTCGATAACGTTTTGGAATTCTATCGACTTATTTCCGTTTAATCGTTAATTAGTTTATTTAACAGTAAATCAATACTCCAGAGGCAGTTTGTCCCTGTCGGGTGTGAGTGTTTCATCTCTCTGTACATACATGCGTATTATGTTGATACATAATGTTTACATGGGCCTGTGAGCCCGTGGGTTGGACTTATACATACAGCTTGGGTGTTGTAATATACTCGTTTGGCCGTCCATGTTATCTTAATCACACTTTTAGAGTTAACAAATTGACCTTTGTGAGAAACTAGCTTTTTCCAGAAGCTTCGCACCTAGGGCCCCACAGGATCCGTGGCTTTTAAAAACAAGTAAAATATAAAAATTTAAAAAACCTCAATATTCATGCTACATTATTTATCTAGTAATAGACACGCTTCTATTGACAATCTATTACACACGTAATTATGACAAAATATCATGCGAAAACAGCCCAATTCAAACAGCAAAACGCCCATAACATAGGTAACTAAGAAAACTTGATAAAGTCACCTTTAAAAAATAAACTAAATCAAAATCGGTTTGTCCGTTTAAGAGCTATGATGCCACAGATAGATACACAAACACACAGGTACACGTCAAACTTTTAACATAACACCCTTCTTTTTCCGCCGGGGGTTAAACATCTTTAAACATCAAACCTTTTAGGAATACAGATATTTTGTTATGTTATATGTTTACAACATATACATTCTAATATATATAGTCCAATTACAGATAAATACTTAGTGAAAATGCATTATCCATCTGTAACCAGAGAAGCAAACTGCCATATCAATTATAATCTTCGAAATAAACCTTCCCCTCTGTCTGATGACGTTAATTCCGACTGACATAAAATCAGGGCCTCAAAATGGAGCTGCACGTAATAATTGGTGGCAAACAGTTGAGACTATTTCGTTGTGGCCTCTATCTCGGACGAGATGCGATCGTTAGCAGCTTCAACTAGCCGGCGATACCAACGGCCTGAACCAATACCAATTACTGGAAGTGGGTGCCATAGCACGCGTGTGTTGGGTAAACACGGAGCTATTAACATTGAACTGGAATATTAATGGTAGTGGTGAAGATTTTGTTAGGAATTACTATAACGCAATCAATGTGGCTAGTTACTTACATATGTGGATATGTAAGTAACTAGCCACATTGATTGCCTTTGCATCTACGAGTTAGTTGGATGAAACTGGAAGCACACACGAGGCATATTTTCAGATTTGTCTCTGGAATGACAACGCATTTGCGTTAGCTCTGGTATAGATGATGGCCTTAAGCTTTGTGACCACTGGCACTTCCCTATCCAGCTGCCTATAGGATAGAGCTCTATTATCTGCCTACAGTGAGAATCATCCAATCCTTCTTTCAAAGACCTAGTTTTCGAAATATCTGTCATTAAAACTTTAAATCCGAAAGCAATTGTAACGAGAACTTCGGCAACACTCGTGTTAATTCGAGTTTCGAGTCGAACAAACAATTTTGAAATAATTTAATACAAACACATTACAGGAAACACGAAGTGTATGCTATGCGCAATCAAAATGGAAAATGCTGAAGCAAACGTATTTAAAGTGCAGACCACTTTAAGGAATAATTCCTTTGCTTTCAGCTTGGCTTTTTGATTTCTTTTCTTAGTTTCGAGATACTTTTATCAGTTCAAAATTGTACTTGCAACAAAAATGGAAAATAAAAAAATATTGTTGTGTTAAGTTCTAATGCCTTTAATGTTTTATTTTAAACAAGTATTCGTAAAGTTTATTGCCGATTCTTCTCCTTAGGAAACGACCAATTTGATCCATACACTTACTTTTCTTTTCTTTGGTTTGGAAAATCATTCAATGACTTCTCGCGCTCTGGGTGAAATGGGAGAGCGTGTCAGACTTTTACTGATTAAAAACCACCCGTGTTTCTTCTTTTGTTTGTGCCAGGGCCACGGTGACTCTCTTTCAAATTTATCCGTGACCCAGACAAACATCCCTAGCGGACCCCGTTAGTTTTTGCTGACATATCTTTGAGGTGCGTTTGAACATTACGCCCCGTCGACTCGGGCCTGATCCTTATCGGACGGTGAGGTACCCATTACTAGCCGTTACTCCGTTGCGTTTCCCTCAAGCGTTCCGCCTCCACCTTCGGGAGCATTACAGCTTCTTCTCTTAAACATGGCCTGGACCAGGGCCGGACGTGAGAGGTCGCCACCGCCGATCGCCTATACGACACGAAGACACGGCGGGGCAGACCTCAACCGTACGCTCCATCATGTCCTCCGGGCGATCCACACTATGGTGACATTCGGGCGTTTCCTCCCGCCTTATCCTGAACAGGAACCTCACGAAACAGCCGTGGTCGGTGAAGACCTGTGTCAGGCGGATGACGAGGACACCATGCGCTAACGTTTAATTCTGACGTTTCACAATGTAAGTTTAATGTGAAATAAAAAATATAAGAATTCGAAGAGCGTCATAATTATGACAGTACAAAACTGTGCTAATAAAAATACAGTTTTAATATACACTGAATACATCAAATAGCAGCTGTTACAAGGATTTATGTCCACGCAACCGCCACGACAGGGTTCACTACGTTTTAGCGTTTTACACAAAATGGGAGCCATTACCAAACAGTTAGGACGCAAACCATAAATTCGTGAACACGCAAAAACAAAAAGCTCTCGACCTAAAATTACAAGAACACTTATTCATTGCTTGGCGGAGTTTTAGCCCGAAATGCTTAGTGCCTGCCTAGGCGGAGTTTAAGGAATTTAGCGTATGGTGGGCTAACGAAATTTGAGTTAGTTCTACTGGAAAATGTACGTACAGAAGTTTGCGATTGGTATTCATTGTTTTGAAAAATTTAAAAATAACTCGTCACTTTAAAAACTTACTATGCCTTAGAAGGACATACACGGATCTCATTGGTGATGTTCTTCAGGAAGGCCAGGAGCGCAGTACTCATAACTGGCGTGCGAGTATCACTATATTGTGCAGGTAAACAAAGCAAAAGAAGTGTGTAAAGATCGTAGCATAGCAGGTAACGTTCTATAGTTTCTGCCTACACCCTTAGGAAAAAGGCGTGCGTTTGTGTATGTAAGTATATCAGTGAGATAACAAAAGTTGAAATGAGATTTGACCAGATATTCTTTTTGATGATTTTCAGAAAATGGAAATGGTTTTTCCAACTAACCTACCTTATGAAATCATTATAATATTGTTTCTTTATGATTCCCAGTTCTCTCAGCCGGTAATTCTAGTTTTATCCTTGGCGTGATATTGTTTAGACAAGACAGTAGAATTTTCTATGTAGCTCAAAAAGTAAACTTAGCTACATTATTTAGTTACAGACCTATTTATGCAACAATAACCGTTGCTTTCGGAACTCCGGCGAGATAAGCAGAGAGCCTTCCCTTTTCTTTAGTAAGATCTTCGCTGAAGACGTTTCAATTAAACAAAATGCTACGGTAGAAGTTGAGAAACGTTTTGCGTTTAAATACAATTGAACTTTGGAATCACTCTCCATAATTCATAACGTTTATAATTATGATGAAGTCGGACAAGTTTGTGAAACTGTTTTAAAATAAATATTTACAAACTAGAGCAGCGGTCATTAGCAGCTGTTTTAAATATTTAATTGCAAGCAACAGTTTTCGTTTTCATCAATGTGATATCCGTTTCTAATTGAATTAATAAAGCGTGGCTAATGACGCCGCTTCCGGCCGGCGGCCGCAGGGCGGCGCCACCAGCGCACAGACTCGCACTTATTTGCATATTAATCTATTACTCGCTCAAAGTTTCACTCTCAGGGATTTGAAAGCGATCCGGCCTCGTTCAAGTTTTGTTCCTATTCATTGTGTTTCGGAACATTCTCTCTTTTTTTGCTTAAATTTACTTAATGGATTAACAAAGGAAACGTTTTTACGTTGCTTTTGTTTGCCGCTTGTGTGAGTTTAATTTAAATATCTGAATGTACACGGAGGAAGTACTGGGGTGGCTAAGTGACAATTATTGTGATAAAGTGCTTTAAAAGGACGCGAAAATAGGACTTAAAACGACAAAAGTTCGGACATTTTTAAACAAATGGGTACCTTGACCGGTCATTACAAAATCTTAATTCAATTTAATTCTGGCGATGTTTGTAATAAAGTTAGGTCCATTATATCATAACTTAAGTCTCATAGACGCCTAACGATTTAAGTTGAGTGTAAGCTTGATAAATGACCTCGTTGCTCTGAGATGGCTGAAGTTATCCGTACATACATAATACACTCAGCGCTCTGAGATGTTAAATAATGTATATTTGGAGGAGGTTATTAGATTGGAGATGTCACGGGTCCTCCGAGCTGGAGGAGGGTTGCTCGAGAGGCTTACGAGGGCACAGCCGTCCTACACGACGCTCGCAGACCGAAATCTTACATTAATTTGAATGATTTAGGCGCAATACTATTTAGACATCATCCTGCGCAGGTGGTGTTTTATTACTCTCTGCGAAGAGATCCGTCCACATTTTTAAGTGTTGTTGAAGACAAGTAAACCGATCCTCAGACAGGGTTAAGAAACGGACCAAACCAAACCAAATGTGTTTTTAAAAACCAAACCAATTTACTACCGCCGTGATTTTTTTCACATAGCTAAGAGCAACCATTTCGCTGGCAAGGGGGGAGGGACACTTGACTCTAACATAAATTAGCAATTTAAAGCTTAATTTTACGCAAACGAATCGAAAAAAGGATTTAAACAAATCTATAATATTTTTGAATGGCTTATCCAACGATATCCCACACCATGGGATAGACGAGAAAAAAAACATCCCCACTTTACGTCAAAACCAAAATAATGTTTTTTTCATGGTTTTATTTTACCACTTTGTCGGAATTATTAATATATATATATATCCATGCCAAATTATAGCTTTCTAGTACTTAGATTCTCTGAGCTAAGCTGCGGACGGACAGACGGACAGAGCGAAACTATAAGGGTTCCTTGTTGACTTCGGAACCCTAAAAAGAGAGTATACAATTAATAATGACTGTATGAACACTGATATCACAACATCTGCTGAACACACATAGCTAGGCTAAACAAGTAAGCGGGCATTTATTAAATTCCCGTATGCTCTGCGGCAATGTACAAAGAATGACGGCGCGGTGGAACAGCCAAATGTAGTCGCTCGCTCTCCATTCATTATTTACACTCACGCGCTGTATTTACGTAATGTTAAATAAAGGTGCCGACAGTATTTTAGTCCACCACCGAGGGCGTAGGGTTGTCAAAAATCGAGTTTGTTACACTCTGAATTTGGGGCATGTGAAGGTATATTTTCGCGCTCCACGTTTTGCGACTAAGAAAACTGATTTTGGAGGGTCATGCCCAAAAGACATGACGCGATTATTTCCAAATGATTGTAGGTATCGTATAAAAGTGTAAAGCAGCAACAATTTTCTAAACCTCGGGCCATGACATTCATTTGCCAGGTTTCACTACATATAAATTGCGCTGCTGAAAAAACCAGCTGTCAAAACAAAATAGGTACATTTGTAAACAAACACTAATAGCTGGCACATAGAAAAAATAACAGTTACGAAAATACCATTTGCAAGAAAACATGCATGATAAATGTCGCCACATATCTATCTGTCATGGGCGCTCTTTTACTTCCCCCACACGTACATTGTATCGCTCACGACCTACCGCAGTTCCTGACCGAGTCGGTTTCTCAATTTACTAGAAAGCCGTCTTGGAATATTTTATTTCGCTCCACTTTGGGGATGTTATCAACAGACGAGGGTAGTCTCAATATTCTCGATTCCTTTGCGTCGCGCTCGTCTTGTGTTTGAGCGGTGACAGCTTCGTTTTGCGGGACTAGCGCCACTTTACCGATAGTGTTCTGATGTAAATCGGTTTTGCTGAGACGTAGAGAACCTGGATCAGATATATTATTTGAAAGAATTAACGACTAGGTGTAAAGTAATCCATACTTGGATAGTTATTTTTCCACATGGCTAAATAGATTAAAAATCAAACTTACTAAAACTTGGTACTCGACTATCGTTGATCTAGTGGTCGTAACCGCTATACTGCTGAACATGAGGTCCTGGATTTGATTTCCAGTGCAGGCAAAGTGTTATCGGGTTTCTTCCATCTGTAATTTCTCACTAGCCTCGGAGAGTCTTGATTTCTGCCCGATTGATGACGATAGATTTGGTAGTATGTACTGTAAGTACACCTCTACGAGAAATACAGATACGATGTTATGTAATGTTATAATACTTTTGGTAGATTTAAAATAGTTGAGTTTTAGAAACTTTTATTTATTTTCACCTGTCCTGGTGACGCTAATAAAATAAAATCTTGCAAATTAAATTTGACCCTCTTCCCAGTCTCCGATTGAGCTGAAATTTGGCAAGCTTGTTTCAATAAATATACTATAGACTATTCTCATCTCATTTCTCTTTATTCTTCATTATTTTTATTACATTCAGTTATTGTCACAGTCCGAAAGGAAACTAGAAACAGAATTAGCTACTTATGAGCCCACACAGATCGCAAAGCTGACAGGCAAAGGGTCCCCCGTGCCTTCGCTCGCGGGAACGTTACTCAAGGCCTTATATCAATTGGATAAGCCGTTTTATCCAATAAAACTTTTCTTTGTAAAGATAACAGCGTTATGAAGCGCTCTTGTAATTCTTTAGACGAAGTTGTTGGGCCTTGAAGACTAAGTAAGTATTAGAGAGAAAATATTAGTAGATAACAGGTCTTTTGTGACATGAGTTGTAGTGTGAGGTGTGGCGATTTGTGTTTGATAGTCTGGGGCGTTTGTCGTTTAGCAAATTGACGCGTAATTAAAAGATAGGGGAAATGGAGGGAGGCCCGGGAGATTTTCACGATATCGTAGATATTTTAAAACACTGATGAAATTCTGACTGTGCACGTTGACTGCGTTGATCTAAAAATTTAAACAATACAGCCTACCCAATGACCGTTAGGACAATAAATAAGTCTGCTCCCAAAAACTAAGGTTTTTTGGTGTAGCTGAAAATAATGGAAGTAAAACGGTCAAAAAACGAATGTCATAATTATCGTAGTTACAATATAATCTATCCAATCTAATCACGAGTATATTTCCAAACCCGCAATCAATCCGGCTTGGATTCGGGGCATGAATACACAGCGAGCATGAGACGCGCCGCAAATGGCTCGCTGCTTGGAGGCTTCCGGTCCACAGGCTCGCGCGCCCCGGCGGCCAGCACTGTCACGTGTGAAGGGCTGCAGTAATAGCGAGGGGAGAAAGGCATTTAAAAGCATGCTTTCTTTTTTTGCTAACCTATTCTGCCCTACTCCTGGGCAAAGATCTCCATCCTCTCCTTCCACTTTTCACTTTCATATCCACATCACTTTCATTTTTATATATATATACATCATAATTAAAGGACAAAACATGTAAGACAGATCGAACACAAGGAGAGACCATATTTTGTTTGTTCCCTTCCATCTATGACCCGTCAGCCTTCAAAGCATGAGTGAATAGGCATCTTCTGCGCTCGGTCGCTCCATCCCAGACCTTATAGAAAGCTATCTACGCGTATCAAGCGAGATTTAGTTCGAGAGTGAGGTCAATAGGAAAACAATTGACGACTCTCTGAAGTAGGCAGTATTATCTGCTATTTAATACAAATTTGATATCGTATGAGAAGATTTGATATTTGTCTTGCAGTGGCTCAGTAACAGGCTGGTAAATAACATTCTCTTGCAAAGATTTTTTAGGTTCTCTGTTAGGAATTTCTTAGTATACGTCCAGATTTCTACTCAGTGTAGGCTTTAACTCATACATTGGATTTGGTAGTACTCGTACATTGGCTTTGATGAAATGTGATTTTACTTCTACTACCTTCCGGGAATACAGGTTTAATGTAACGTTATCTTAAGCCCTCCATATACACGAGCCTACCTAAGCAAATAATGTTATAGGTACTGAGAACTATGTTAAGTAACACCATTCTGAAATACGCCATCAGTGCGACCCGACGCATCACACCAATATATGCAGTGAGGTGAATAATGGAGGCGCTCCAGCAGACCTCAGCGTTGGGCTGTGGTTGGGCAAGGCTTGTTTCCTGTGATACTTGGCCACTAAACCAAAACTTCCTGCATTAATTTCCACTGACTTACATGAGGTCAAAAAGACGTAAACAAGAAGGAAAACATGCTGTGCAGTCGGAGGATACATCTGGTTTTGGTCAGCCTGCTCGCGATTACGTATCCTCCGACTATTGATTTTTGATTGATTGATTTTTTATTTATAACTTTTTAGTTCTTTTCTTTTTATTATTTAGATACATTTAAACATATAAGTATTATATATTTTTGAAATCGCTTCTTAAAACCCTTCATTTTGATAACCCACACAATGGGTTTGGAAGGAAAAAAAATGTTTGTCCTCCACAATATGGCGCCCAAAAGCCGCTATTTTCTATTTTCCAATTTTAATGCAGCAAAAATCAAAATCAAAATCAAGGTATTTATTTCAAGTAAACTTTAGAAGTACTTTTGAATTGTCAAACAAAAAATTAATAAAAAGATGACTCTAGTTGCAAATTCGCAAGCGTCTGTAGGTCTCAATGGAGAAGAATTTGCAAAAAACTCCCCGGACACTCTTTTCCATCAGTTTCAATTACAAGTTTTTGGTTACATCATTCTTGTTGAAAAAATACATATATGTGAGAACGATGTAAAAAGACGTGTACGTAAAAGCGTCCAGAGTAACAAATAATTAAAAAAAAAGCACTTTAACAGGCCGAGACAGCAAAGTTTTACCTCATAATAATATGGAAAAATAAAATATAACGCAAATTTTGACGCTATTTAGCTGCCTCGTCGGTCTAGCGATCTACTGCTGAGCATACCTGAGCAGTACTATATAGTGCCGGGTTCGATTGCCGGATCGGTTTATTTTTTTTCTTTTGGTATTTTTAGTAGCAGCCCTGAACCTGGCCCTCAATTTATACTTAGAGCGATTAGACAATACGCATAACCTCCTAAATATGGGTTTTCTATCAATAGGTGCACCTCTGCCGAACCCTTCCGGAAATACCGGCGTGATGTTATATTATGTTATTTTTAATAATATGCTTTGGTTCCTCCGACTACTACCACGTGTGAATTTTATTAAATAAGTACTAGTAAAGCAGGTGCAACAATAACCCCCAGCATCTCACTGTAATTATATGTTGTTACAATACGGCATTGTTGCTGTAATATTACAGCAACAATGCCGTATTGTAACTAGCAGTAGTAACAGCATTATTAGTTTATCAGCGATGTAATCCCCCAACTTATAATATGCTTACCTACATAGTGTGCGTTTTATAAAAGTCTTAAATTTCGTCTCATTTAGTTGTAGAATATGGGGAGGAATTTTATTGTAACATTTTATACAGTATCCCATAAAAGATGATGCTACTTTAGCCAGCCTGAAACCTGGTTGAATTAGTTGGTCCCTATTTCTAGTAACATAATTATGTCTGTCGCCGTTTTTACTAAAAATATGTAAATTCTTTCTAACATACATGATGTTTTCATAAATATATTGACAAGGTACCGTCATGATGTTAATGTTCTTAAACAGTTCCCTTAGAGAATCGCGCCGGCGAAGATTGTATATCGCTCTGATGGCTCGTTTTTGCAGAATAAAAATTGACTCAATGTCAGCAGCCCTCCAGCCCCCATAGTAAGATACCGTAAGACATTATACTATGAAAATAACTAAAATAGACTAACCTCGCGGTATCGACATCAGTAAACTGACGTATTTTTTTAACAGCATAAGCTGCCGAGCTTGTCCGCCCCGCAAGTGATATTAAATGAGGCCCCCATTGTAACCTCGAGTCTAGCATGATCCCCAGAAAAACCGTTTTATCGACGAATTCTAGCTTCTCCTTGTTTAATATAATGTCACAATCATTACTTTTGACATTCGGCAAGACAAATTTTATGCACTTAGTCTTTTTAGCATTTAAAACTAGATTATTAGCTGTGAACCAATTTTGAACCTGTCGAAAGACGGTATTTACATCGTCAACGTTACTCGTACGTCTATTTATCTTAAAAATCAACGAAGTGTCATCAGCAAATAACACCATATTTAGATTGTTTTTCAATAGATGAGGTAAATCGTTAATGTAGACTAGAAACAAGAAAGGACCCAAAATTGAACCATGGGGTACCCCCATTTTCACGGTTAACCCGGACGAATTGACACCGTTTATTTGAACTAATTGCTGTCTATTATTTAAATAAGATTTAACTAAACTCAACCCTAATTGGCCTAGCCCGTAATGCTCAAGTTTCAAAAGTAATGTTTCATGATTAACGCAATCAAATGCTTTCGACAGGTCGCAGAAGACCCCTATAGAAGATGCCTCTTCCCACGCTTCAAAGATGTGTTTTAATAAGGTGACACAAGCGTCAGTCGTACAACGTCCTTTGGTAAAAGCCAGTGATACTCGCAGGGTTAAGACAAATCGATTGACGTATGAATCATCAAAATTGACGAACTCGTTTAGTGTCTAGAACGCCACATAGGAACAAACGTACCTATGTGGTATTACAGCGCGATTTTTTTTCCGCAATGCGTGAAGATTCATGCAATTCCATAGGCCGCAAAATCGGCGGAAAAAAATCGTGCGAATAAAAATGGCAGTGCGTGCTAAGCCTAACGCGGGTTTGAATTATTGTTGTTCGTTGTTCGTCATTAATTTTGAAAAGTAATTGTATTTGACAAAATGAGTTCTAGGTACTACTTATTTTTAATTGCCGCGCATTATTTGAGAAAAGTACTATACAAGCCTTGGCCACAACTAGTCATTGATGGACTTACGCATGTGTGCCTCGACTTCGCCTCGGCCCACATTTACACGTTCGTCCATCAATGCCTCTTTTGATGGCCGCTGCAGTAATGTACTATACTGTCAATCTTAATTAAAAGAAAACAGTAATTTTGAGTTACTCACAGTCATACTAGTATGACTAAGGTATGTAATTTGATTGCCAAGAGGTTTGTTTATTGCACGTTTAATAAAAATAGTACTGATTTCTAGCTAAATCTGGATAGACAGGAAGTCGACTCTAACATAATTATAATGTAGTTGGGACAAGCCAGATAGATGATGATGTCATAGTTTCAATTCATTTCTATTTATTCAGTAACAATTCACATTGCGTTCGAATATAATCCAGCATGAAACATTAACATAATCAGCATTATTAGATCGTACAAATAACACATGTAATTCTAATACTAAAATTCTAATACTATTTTAATTCATATTATATTCAAAAAAATGTAAATAACATGCAAACACAAAAAAAAACCATATATCAATAAATTAATTAATAGCAGAAAATGATAATCAAAAAGTAAATGTCATATGAACACGGAACACAATATAACACCGTACACAAAATCAAATCTCAGCTAATGAGCATCAAAACTACTACAAATCATCTAATAAGTAGAGACATCTTTCCAACAGGAATGCCTTGAATCTTGCTTTAAATAAGTAGTAGTAGCTATATTTGTTTGGGATAGTGAGTGTTAATAACTAAAATACGGCAATGAGAGGTACATTAAAATAACAAATTATTGAAAATGATACTTACCTATGTTAATTCCATTGAACTCGTTTAACAAAACTTTCATAGTTAATTAACATTTGTTCACATTGTCAGGAATATCGAACATTTTCCATTAACATGTTTTACATTTAAATTCTGAGCTGTCAAAAACCGCGATATTGTAAAATCATGTATTTTATACAAGCTATAATATAACGACTGCTCGCTGGAAGTGCGGTTCGTTTGAAAGGCAAAGTTAATTAGTAGCTGCGAGTATGATGGTAATTTTAAATAAAAACTGATGTGTAATGCTACACCAGAGGGTTCCAGAACTTAACTAGCAAGCGGGAGACTGGAAGCCAATTTAAATTAATTCTGCTGTCAAATATTATGTCAACTTTAATAATTGGTTGTTATAGTTAACTTTATCAAAAGAGCAGTAAATAGAAAATATACGTATCAGGTTTACAAGAACTGGCATGTTCCCGCGGCTTCGCTCTCATGGGCTATCCCATGGGAACTTATATTTTATATTTAATTAAATATTTTCACCAATGTTTGCTCCGAATCCTTATTACAAAATTAATTTTATTTCAATAGCAGTAAGGTTCGTTTTGCCTGGCCGATATTTTGCCATATATGCCAAGTTTAGTGCCAGCATTACACACAGCGACACTGTAGGTTTCTATTACTGACAGCATTTTTGTAATCAGGAGAGGTTAACTCCTACAAATAATCCATTTTACCTCATAATAATATGGAAAAATAAAATATAACGCAAATTTTGACGCTATTTAGCTGCCTCGTCGGTCTAGCGATCTACTGCTGAGCATACCTGAGCAGTACTATATAGTGCCGGGTTCGATTGCCGGATCGGTTTATTTTTTTTCTTTTGGTATTTTTAGTAGCAGCCCTGAACCTGGCCCTCAATTTATACTTAGAGCGATTAGACAATACGCATAACCTCCTAAATATGGGTTTTCTATCAATAGGTGCACCTCTGCCGAACCCTTCCGGAAATACCGGCGTGATGTTATATTATGTTATTTTTAATAATATGCTTTGGTTCCTCCGACTACTACCACGTGTGAATTTTATTAAATAAGTACTAGTAAAGCAGGTGCAACAATAACCCCCAGCATCTCACTGTAATTATATGTTGTTACAATACGGCATTGTTGCTGTAACACCAACACAACGAACAAACACCAAACTTTTTTTTTTTTTTTTTTTTTTTTTATAATTAATAGGCTCGCGTTTGACCACTATCTCGCCTGATGTTAAGCGATGATGTGGTCTACGGTGAAGCACGCTTGCCTAGAAGAAACCTATTCACTCTTGACTTAAAGACCCACATTGGGAACAACATTGTGTTGCATGTTTGTTTGGTGTGCGAGTGTAACAAAAATAAACATAATATATGGGAGCTCTGTACTGTGGTGTTACAATCATCAATAGGAAAATCAAATGTTCGTTTAATTTTTTGCGTGATACAAAAAGTATTAGATTAAAAAAACATTGAAGGCTGTTTTTGAGTTACCTATGTTCTAAAATAAGGTGTCGTGCGTTAGGTAGGTAATAAGAATCGTATAATTATTCAAAACGAACAGTATTATGGTTTTCCTATCTTGCTGAGAATAGTCTTAAGCAAGATGAATAAAAAGCCGTTGGTCGTCACAACTTCGTCGTTCTGCAAGAAAATATAAGGGGGATCAATAATATATATTACTCAAATATCTTACCCGGACATGCTCCCTCGGCACGTAAACACACATTACCGCATATCAACTTGACATCGAGTATCTACGGGAACCAATCAGGAATGTATGTATTCAATTAACCGACGACAATATATCGCGAGTGAAGCCGCGGGATCACACGAGTATTTCCTACTATTGTTTACGATGGGTTCAATTTATGATGCTACCAC
Organism: Anorthoa munda; assembly: GCA_945859665.1. Lineage (NCBI taxonomy): Eukaryota > Metazoa > Arthropoda > Insecta > Lepidoptera > Noctuidae > Anorthoa > Anorthoa munda. Next base: position 1,413,705 of record OX243918.1, read on the forward strand.
AGGGTAGATAATTGCAGAAGTAAAGTCCTGAAATTACTAAAATATTGGACTTATTGAAAAGGCATATAAACTCAGGACATGATTTACAGACACTTTTTACCCGACTTCCGAAAGAGGGTAATGTGTTTTTCAGTCTATCTATGTATATTTGTTCCTGTGTGGCGTTCTAGAGACTAAAAGCGTTAGCAGATTTTGATGATTCTTACATCAATCGATTTGTCTTATCCTTGCGAGTGTCACTGGCTACATTAAAATTGGAAACAAAAAAATGGCGGCTTTTGGGCGCCATATTATCGGGGCCCACTTTTTCTTTCGTCCAATCCCGAAAGCCGAAACTTTTTTTATTTTGGCGCCATAGAACAGAATGGAATACACTTTTTGTACTCCAAAAAAGTAATAATAACAACTTATAACATCACGCCTGTATTCCCTGTAAGGTAAGGCACTAGTGCACCTATAGTACCTAGACCCAAATTTCGCCAGTTAATCTTACGGGCACAAGTCCACACTCCGGGCTGCTACTGAGAAATTCCAGTTATCCGGCAATTGAACCCAGGAAATCATGCTCAGTCATGCGACTATTAACATAATTGTGCATTCCAAAGCTTAGCACACTGTTAGCACATTAAAGTCAAAGATGGGTCTGTGAAGCTAACCCACGTAGACTGAAGGGAGACAGAGGGACTCGTACAGCCACACAATAAAAGATTTTAATCAGCTCTGTAGAGTGACTGAAATAGCGTTTATCGAATCCAAAATGTTGGCACAAATAAAGGATGAAAAGTAGGTACTCGGATTTTATAGGTACCTTAGCTATGTGACTTCTACTTTTAGAAAAGCATGTGTGACATTTGCAAATCGCATCAGAGATTCCGTTCATCCTGTGGTAATCGTTTGATCTGAGCTACCATAGTTTCATTCGGCTTACTTTTTAGCTATCGGCAAATTCGGAAAGTGTTCAAACAATGTCACGTCCTATGTTGTTGCAAAAGGTGTATTAACACTTATTGCATAGCTAAGAACCTACTACCTAAAAGTTTCGCTGAGTTTCTGGGTGGACAGATGGGCTGGTTAAGGCTGCAGGAATCCGTTGAAGAGCGTCTCTTCGTCACATGGCTGATCGTGGCGACACTTGGGAGAGCCCTATTTCCGGCAGTGGACGTCTTTCAGCTGAAATGATGTTGATGATGACATGGAATTTTGGTCCTACAGTTCTATATATCTATAAAAAAAATATCATGTTGTCATTTTAATTCCTTGAAAACTATCATTCTGTACGCGGTATCTGATTCCTCAAGGCTTATATTACACTATTTTCTGCTGCGTGATAGTCGGCAATTATCCCAAGGGAACAAAGATCCAGGATAAAAAATAATCTAATCCCGGACCTGGTTTCTCTGTGTACTATATTTTTTCAATTTTATTTTGCTATTGAGACGTGAAAAGGTAATATATAGATAGACAGAGAGATAGGGTTACTTTCGTGTTAATAATATGAGTATGGATGTACGAAATAGAACTTCTGTAATTCATTTACCTGCCCATATTTAAGTAGAAGGTCGGATAGTAAGTAGGAAGCGATTAATTGGTAGATATTAATAACCGTATTGTTTTGTGTGCCCATGGTCGTAAACTGTGGGTTTATGACCGTCGTCAACTTTTATTTGTGTAAGTTTTATTGGTAATCGCTAGCGAATGGTATGTCGGCGCAGACTGGACTTTTATTAGCGAAGTGTTTTTTTGGTGCGTAATTCAAAAGATTCATATATCTGATATATATATATCGGAGATAGGAGGGCTATCTTCAATAATACCCTCGGTCTGTGGGCATATCGTGGGTATGCAATGCACAAAGCAGGTAACTTATGCCGTTTTAGAGATAGTTCTTGTTCCAATTTTATCAAAGCAGCGGATTCGGCCACCAATCGTTTCGCTTTTTCGCAACTAAAACACACTTGTTCAAGTTCACACACGCCACTTTAGGCTACTTCTTAACTCTTTTTCTCTCAACTCCTTTTTAACTCCCAAAACGCGCGTCCGCGCGTATCTTTTCTAACTTCACGACCCAATGTGGCGGGAGAACCCACTCAGAGAGCCTCTATGACACTCCTGCTTTTTATTGGCTAAGAGAATCTCTTCCGGCAAATTACTGCTTGTATTATCCAATCCAAATCGAGTATTTTGACATAAGAAAAATAAAGTGTTGTCAATCGAATAAAATCGAACTGAGAACTGATCAGAAGCTAAATGTTGCCAATTAAACAAACCTGAAGTAATAAGTTTACAAGCGATATACCTTCCTCCGATACGGCCATCTTGACATTCAAACGGTCCCACGTTTGATGTAAAGCGACGAGCAACATCGTTACTCAATTGCAAGAAAAAAAAAACAAAAACCAAGAGATAAAAAAATAAGTAATAGGTTAAGTTCGGCCGCTCCTGACCAAATAAAAAAAATAACGTGGTCGTGACATCTTCCACGTGAAACCTTCAATCAACACCTTATATTACCAGCCTACAACAAAACTCAAGTACATCTTTACTCATGAAAACTGAATTCTCTTAGCTTTCACACTGTTCATTTGTTTTCTCCATGTAAATCTAGGTCTCCACACCATACACCGTACACAACCATCATCGTACTATCGAACCAGCCACCTCACCATTTAGACAACCATATTAACACATTCTAAATGGTTACCGAAGCACCAGAGGTACCAGGTTCCCAACAAACGCCAAGTCGGTCTCGAAGCACTAAGTGTGCCAGAAACCACCCAAACGCCCAACACAACATACCATGTCACATACACCAAACAACAGGTCACCGAGGCCCCAGAGGGACCAGGCTCCCCCAGACATACAACAGGTCACCGAAGCCCCAGAGGGACTAGGCTCCCCCCAGACAACAGGTCACCGAAGCCCCAGAGGGACCAGGCTCCCCCAGACAACCGGTCCTCTCGAGGCAACAAGACTGCCAGATACTTATGCCACATACACAAAACAACAGGTCACCAAAGCCCCAGAGGGACCAGGCTTCCCCAGACAACCGGTCCTCTCGAAGCAACAATACTGCCAGATACCCATGCCACATACACTAAACAACAGGTCACCGAAGCCCCAGAGGGACCAGGCTTCCCCAGACAGATAACAGGACTCCAAAGCCCCAGAGGGACCAGGTTCCCCCCTGACAAATCCAGCAATGTTTCTTGGTCCCACAGCAATCGCTGTAGCTCCTGATGGTCAACCCAGTGACCACCCTGCAACCATAGTCATCCTGACCAGGCCTCGTAACCCACCACGGTTACAGCAGTCATCTTACTGACCACTCACCTCGTAACCCACCTCGGTTACAGCAGTCATCTTACTGACCACTCACCTCGTAACCCAACTCGGTTACAGCAGTCATCTTTGACTACTCACCTCGTAACCCACCTCGGTTACAGCAGTCATCTCTGACCACTCACCTCGTAACCCACCTCGGTTACAGCAGTCACCGCAGCGACTACTCATCACCGTACAGTCAGTCCTTTGACCATACACACGACCTCACCATTGCTAGATTGATTTGAATCAGTCTTCAACACAATACATTCAGTTACTTCAATGGGTACTTGATCTTTCAGCTTTCCTCTAACTCATCATGAACCAAAGCCTTTAATGCATCACATAGCTGCCACCATTCAGAACTCCAATAACCATAAACTCCAAACCAAAATCAAATTTGTTATTTCAATCTTCATTCTCAGTACTGACTACAACAGCAATCTCAAATTCAGGATTTCTTACCCAGCCAAAAGCATATTCAAGAACTTCATTTTATGTTCATGATTTCATACCAAACCCTCAGTGCGATAGGTATAATAACTACCAACATCAAACATTACCAATTTTGCAAACTAAAAATGAAAATGAAATCATGCACTGCATGTCACCGAGTGTACATCTGCATTAACATTATCTTATCCAACTTGCTCAGATAGCAAATAAAACAAAATTACGTTAGGTATGTTCACAATGACCAGCACAGAACATTCAACAAGTTAGAACACCACAACCATTACTGACAGTATACTTTAAATTCCACATTTATTATTCAAGGTAGGTACTAGCCTACATGACACCACACAATCACACAATTCACAAATGCACACCTTTCTTTAAAGAGATGTTACAATTATTAAAACTTCTGAATAATGTTCAAGATTATCGAGGCCAAGCATCGTTGAACAACACAGAACAAGGAAACCATTCCTAGTTTCCACCAAAACACAAAAGCTCCTGTACCAAGTAAATCAAATAGAACCCAAGTGTCCCATTCATGGTCCACAATCAACAATAACTTAACAAATACGTTCGCTACACAGAATGCACTTTCAACTTAAATGCCGAATCAACTCTTGACTCCGTCATCTCTCTGACCCACGAAACTGAGAAACTGTTCTATGTAAATTAAAATGTTGCCAATTGAACATCTATCTCATCTTCAGCCACAACTTCAACAGTTCTTGGCCCTCGGGCATCTCATAATACCTGAATACGTCTTCTAGACACCATCTATATGTCTAGTTGCACTTTTCATTTGCCATAGTCCACTTAAATCATTTTTATTTGTAGGTAGGTATCGTTAGAATGACATGTAATCAGTTGGTTCATTCTCTACAATGCGATATATAACAACTACAGACATTAACTTTACCTTTATTCAACCGTTGGTAGCAACAAAACTAAACGCCAACTGTATTGGCTATACTAACGTTAATCCTCGTGACGTCTGCAGGTTGTAAGATTGCAAAACGAGTCAACCAGCAAACTATTTCACTAAACTTTAACACCGGTTTGAAAATAATCTTGATCACATAACTCTTAACTGAAAGTTATCGTAACTCTTTGGAATGAAGCAAAAGTTAAAAGTTTAATCCTCACAGTGACTCACACCTTGTAACGATTTATTAATAATCTAGTCTTTATCCAGTAATTTATAAGTTAAAAATCATATCACAGTTAAAAGTTATTTGTTTATGTTTTGTCTTGTCCGACTTTTTTCGAACTTTTTTGAATGTTGACACTTACTGTCTAATAGAGATGAGTAAGGGATGGCGATCTGTTATCAATTAATCGACGAATCGATTTAAAGGCAAAAAATAAACAAACAATTTTTCAATCGATATCCAGTACTGAATCGATTCAGCGTATCGATATTTCGCCCTAGAATATCGAGATTCGATTTTTCTGTTTTGATATGAACCAAAATATTATTTAAAAATAGTCGAATGTATTACACAAAGATATTTGAATTCAACGTTAACAAAATAAATTTCTTTCCCTTTTACCTGATACTTTAATTTAGTTGTAAAAACAATCCCAATCACACAAAGCACTATTATTACGATTTTTCTTTTTACTTTCCATAACGGGATTCATACTTGCATTAAAAATACCAACGCAAATAGTTAGAATGTACGTTATTTTCAAAGAAATGCATATTCACAAATTTCCTTGAAGATCAAATCAACAATAAACTCAGTGGTAATAATATTTACGGGCAATCTGAAGTGACACCTATTAATAAAGAATGCATGGCTAAAATGCCTAGTATCTTTACTTCTCGATTATCAGTAGTGAGTAAACTAACAACCTATTCATTAATGTGTGTACTCTTGTGACAGCACTAGTGGTCACAAAACCGTATATTAGGGCGTTTTTTCTGTTCTGTGGTTCTAACATCATGCAACATAAAATAATGTAATGAAATCTAATTTCTTTCCGTTTTGTTCTCACATTCCAATGCTCCAAGTACATTAGAAAGATGAAATTGCGAAAATCGTTTCATTGTTTATTTTGTTGGTAAATAAAAACGATTAAATACTTGAAGCAAAATATTTCAAAGCTTGAGCCCGTCAAAGATTTAAAAGATGGCGTGACATGCACGGACTTCTCATTCTGTCTATGCAAAAATTATTTGTTTGTTTTTAAATTGATCACGAAAAAACAACATGCTCGTATTCAATAAGCTCCCCCAAGCATTAAATCACGGCATAATGGGGTCCCGAATCCAATTTCGATGATTATTGAAAGAAACATACAGTATCAATACCATTACATAGATGGCGCTGTTTGATTTTTCTACTCTTTTCATGTAACTTACATTAAACATTTTCATTAAACAACATAATGCAATAGTTATAAATTGCAATTAATGCAACAATTAATTATAAAACTTAGGTACTTCCAAATCCAATACATACTTCGGCTGCCACAAATGTATGCCAATGCACAGATAGTTGAATGCAGATCAAAGTAACATACCTTTAAGCCTGTACTCCCGGAAAGGTCAGGCAGCAGTGCCAACCATGCACATGTCCAGACTCCTAGGTGCTATCAGAAAATATTAAATTGATTGATCACCGCAGCGACATGTATAAAACCACTAAATTTCCTCTTTCATAGCGCTGTAGACTGCAGGTTGTATGTTGCCTCTTAAAATGGAACCTGAGCTCCACACTTATCTTGTAGCACTACACGCAGCCGGTCACAACAGGTCTTGTGGTATCCACAGCCATGTTGAAGGGCTCAGACGTCCGTGCTATTTGTTGCATTTTGTGTGAATGGCTGAAAAATTCATGTCTATGAGCAAGTTTTTCACAAGCATAATGTTTTATTGAATCAAGTTGTAGCTTAGGATGTTTGCTCTCTTGCACTGTATTTGCACAAGTGGTCTTAATCTTTTGCGAATTCCGCTGACAGTACGAATCTGGCAGAGTTTCATTTCGCATACGAAAATAACAATTTATTTTAAATATTAGCCACTATAAACCAAGAAAAACAATATTGTGGCTAAACTTCATAAGGCATTAGATTGGTACTTATTGTTGTCGGAATACTTAAGTTTATACTTCCCTGAACATCACCACCACAGTTGCGTTTCCCAAGTATCTAGTCAGGATTGGGCGTCGATGTCATCATTAACTTCATCATTATCTGCAACCCGACTTCGCATATTGTCTAGGATAGGCCACACTATATGGTTGAACTCGGGCAACATGATATTCCTGTCTCTAGTAGCCGGCAAGTTGCAAAACATCTCCATTAGGTAGGTAGGTAAGTACTTCTATGCTAATTTTCGCGCACCAGAGCGCGCCAACCATTACTCGTCTCATTTGGTCCATTATCGCTTTGTGCGTGCATTGTTTTTACTTCTGATATCGGAGATAGGAGGGCTATCTTCAATAATACCCTCGGTCTGTGGGCATATCGTGGGTATGCAATGCACAAAGCAGGTAACTTATGCCGTTTTAGAGATAGTTCTTGTTCCAATTTTATCAAAGCAGCGGATTCGGCCACCAATCGTTTCGCTTTTTCGCAACTAAAACACACTTGTTCAAGTTCACACACGCCACTTTAGGCTACTTCTTAACTCTTTTTCTCTCAACTCCTTTTTAACTCCCAAAACGCGCGTCCGCGCGTATCTTTTCTAACTTCACGACCCAATGTGGCGGGAGAACCCACTCAGAGAGCCTCTATGACACTCCTGCTTTTTATTGGCTAAGAGAATCTCTTCCGGCAAATTACTGCTTGTATTATCCAATCCAAATCGAGTATTTTGACATAAGAAAAATAAAGTGTTGTCAATCGAATAAAATCGAACTGAGAACTGATCAGAAGCTAAATGTTGCCAATTAAACAAACCTGAAGTAATAAGTTTACAAGCGATATACCTTCCTCCGATATATAAATATTTTGAATAATATCTACAGAATTATTTTTTGTACATATTTTTATTTAAATTTACCGAAAAGGCAATTTACTACTACAGCAAAAACTTAGTCATTATTCATTCATCAACTTAGCTTTGGTCGGAACGCACAACCCTGCAATATGCAGTGCCGGAAATATGACTCCTCCTCATCGTTGACGCATAGTATGACGGCTCATAAATATCATTCTAGACATTTTTCACACGAATAGGCACTGCGTACCGCATACCGCGTTGAGCGTTCCCATCAAGAGACTAAAGCTTCTGTGAGAATTGATGGTTGTTTTATTAATTACAAATAGTTAGGGACTCAGCACTCCCAAAATACTTCCTCGCAAGATGTTGCTAATCCCATGTGCTGGTTTGGTCCCTGGGGTGGTCACGGCGTTCAGTGTGTTCTGATGCGCCGGTGATGGGGGGTTCTCCCCAGAGACCGGTGATGGGGGTTCTCCCCACAGGCCGGTGATGGGGGTTCTCCCCACAGGCCGGTGATGGGGGGTCCGGTGACGGACAGCCGCGGCGGGTTCGCGGTGAGTACTAACGTGTGCCCGTGTTCCCGCCATAAGCTGCACAGGAGGACACCGTGGAGTTTTAGTGGGTTAGAGTCCCCCAAAACTGCACTATCTCCCCGTGGTAGTGCAGTATGCATGAGCATTTCTCCAAAAAAAATAAAAGGTCTCTAATCAATCTGCCTTGCTTTTGCCCAATTATGTTGGAATCGGCTTTAAGTCTAACCAGAAGCAGCGAGATACCAGTACTTTACAAGGAGCGACTATCTGTCCCCCAGAGCCCAGTAACTGCGTACCACGATCCCCTTGGTAAGATTAGTGTCATATTTCTGTCTTCTGACTACCCGTAAGATATGAATAACGTAAAATAATATTCTACCTACTCACGTAAAAATCTTTCACTCCATAAACTATCATATTAACTTAAATATCTGCAACGTTATTAATTAGAAGTTCTTTCCCACATAATAGAGACAGTAATAAATCGCCCGCTTTGTTCTCGAACTGCACCGAGCTACGAGTAGCTGAACGTGAACGCGTTACGTAACGTTCGATACCGCAGTCTTTAACGTTATGGTGCAAGGCGCCACTCTTGGGGGTAATATATTAAAACTGACGTTTTATGGGTGTACGGTGTTTGTGTACCAGCACTTATGAAATATGCGCAATAGGAGGCAACAGCCCCCGTGATAAATGCACACACAATAAGAAGAAAAATGTCCGATTAAAAAAAGAGGTTCATTCAAACATTTGTGATTCGTGGCGATGGTATCAGTGTATGTATTATGTATATGCGAATCGTATTTTTCTACTGACCTACAAAGGCTAGTAAGAAAAAAATAATGTTTAAAACCTAGTCAATGTATCTATAGAGTTGATTTTCAGGTTTTGTTTTGTAGGCAACAGCTAATAGCCAGGGGCACTGATCAACATTTTCAGCTTCATCAGCTTGTTTAATGACCATTGCTGATTGTATTCACATTAGTAGCTTCATGAGTTCAATCACAACTTTGAATCAAAATAAACAGAAACGCTTCAACTACACAATGATCCTCGCAGCCGCACAACTCGCGCTCATGATTGAGTGTACACCACAATAATTGTGATGGACATTATCGATATCGAGTTAGCGCAATCAGCGCGCATTGAGCACAGGCCTGGCCTGGCCAGCCGGCGGGTTGGCCTGGCTTGTGGCCTGAATCCCTAATGGCCGCACTCGTTACGTAGCCGCGCCAAATTGGTCTTTTTGTCCTGTTTGTCTCTATTGGCGACGTTTGACGGCCACCGTGCCTTCTCATTTGTTGGTTCAGTTACAATTGCCTCGTATATCCGCCGGAGTCGGAGATAAGTTAGGGCTATTTGTTAGGATGGGCGTAGGTGAAAGGATTAGGCTTTCTAGTCGTACGTTGATGTATGTACGTATTTTACAATTCAGTGTGTAGTTGGAAAAATCTAAACAACTCTCGCTTCATTGTGGCAGATTGGAAATTGCTCACAATATCACAGAAACCGGATAGTAGTCAATAATAGTTTCTGCTGAACAAAATCTCCAGAAAAATAACAAAGAAAATACCTGAGCAACATTTTAATCCAACCCGAACTCCACACAAAACTGGCCAACATAATACGAGTTCCAGAAACCTATGACTGAATAACGCAGCCCCGAAAATATTCCCGAATCTTAATCAAGCTCTAATCTCTTGGAAAAAGGTATCTGCCCATGGAGAAAAATCTCGGACCGATCTCATATCGAATAGAAAAGTATTGGAGGCGGGTAACAATTGGGGTTACCTGCGACTCGAATATATTTTTATACGAACTCAGACCCTTTCCCTTTTCAATGATACGTCGGGGAATATTTTGACAAACTAATATTAGCGGGGATTACCTCGACGGATAGTTATGCAAACATCGGATGATGTAGGCGATGTGGGCCCACATCGGGGCCCGGCGGCCCACAACGGGGTCCACCAGGCCCGGTCGGGAACATATTAGGGATTGGTTTTGCTTAAGTATGAAAAAGGTAAAGGAGGAAGGTATCTGTATGCACGCTGTAATATATTATTCTTTAGTTATTATTCCTCCAACCCTGGTGCCCATACCCGAGAACGGATCCTATAAAAATATTCGTAAGTCAATTTTACTGGTTGCTAAGGAGGGAGTTTATGACTTTATCGCTTACATTTGGTAGCTGATTGTTTTAAAGTGTACACAGAAATGATGGTTGATATTAAATGTAGTCCTAATTAGGACAGAAATTACAAAGTATTTAGCCAATTACCAATTCAAATATAAAGTTACTTTTTAGGATAATGATAATCACAAACACAAAGGGTGCTTAACCTCATAAATACTACTACTGGGCTACTACGATGAACTATCAAAAGAAATAATGATAGGGGCAAATGTCTAGACTTCATCGGATTAGTCTAGACGAGACTAGTGAGAGCCTTACTACAGCATATTGAGTTGTTAGCACAAAGAGAATAAACTGATGGGCATGTCAATGTGTTAGTTCATTAATTGTCATTCGTCTGAATGTATAAGATAACACCAGCAAGAAGTGATTTTACCTTTACTCTGAATAAATGAACGACTTTGTTCCGTACAAGTTGAATATTGTGAAACAATTCGTCAACTTATTTTTACCGTTCTCTTTTTCGTTCAGAGTGGTCGTGAAAATATTTAAAAAAAAGTGCAATCAAAAGTCTGTTCTATGTTTAATACCATATTTTACAGAAGAAACATTATTTGTATTGTGTTTCTTTATGTAATGTTAACGTTTTTAGCTACCTAGGTAGGTATTTTGTTTGCTTTCTAGCATTTTGATGGTATTTATGTAATTTTTCTGTCACTCTTTTGTAAACGTGACGAAGGTCAACTACACACCTGTTAGTTTATTAAAATATTCTCTTACAAAGGCTCCTCCTATAAATACGACGCAAGTTGGGTCCAATTAAAGTTAAACATGGTGAACAGGTCGAGTTGATAGTCTGCACTACAGGTAACCAGCCGTCCTGTTCAAACAACGGACTGACCCAATTCCCGGACAACTATTTATGAGGTGGCTACTCTTGTGATCATCACTTTTGCTTCGTCAAACTAAATATTGTGGAGAACTAGTCGTATTAGCATAAACAGGGAACAAAGCAAGCGTACATACTAAAATTAATATTAGCAGAACAGATTATTGTTTTTTCTTGTTATTGTTTGTTTTATTTCGGCACTAACACAACACACCTAGGTCGACTGATAGAAAATATCTAAAATGCATTTGTACTTGTGCTTAGTTTTAATAAAAAATATACTTGGCTATAAGTTAACTATATTCGTCACAACAAAAACAAAACTACCGCATAAAACAATGACAACAAATACAGAATAATAATTCAAAAATATGTTCAAAATATAGTGTTTTAGTGAGGTTCGATCCACGCCGCCGCGCCGCACGGAGCGCGACCATTAATCGATGCTCGTTCATCCATCATGTTTTTACTGAAACACCGACGCACTGTGGACCACTGTGGACGCTGTGTGCTGTTTTATTACCACAAAACAAATCTACATTGTAATACAGTCGTTACCAAGCGTACTATAAGTACGGGAAGGAAATATTGGATATGGTTTAAACGCGTTTTGGTTTGTGCTTTGGTAAACTGTCGTTTTAAACAAAACATTTGTTATTCTGTATTGCCCGGTGCACCTATACTGAAAACCATATTTTGCTTGTAATGTTTAGGTCCCATATAATAGGAAGCCTATTGCCAGGGCATAAATGTAGACTCCGGGCTGCTATTGAGAAATTCCAGATGGATAGACCCAATCACACATTTTCCAACCCGCGTAGTTGTAGCGCTTGCGATCACTAGACCAACAAGGCAGTCACACCTTGCTATTATATTGATTGTTGCTCAAATGGGAATACCTTTGGTGCTCAATGCATACAGTGTGCAAACGGGAATACTCCCTCGTTTTTCACAGTAGGTTTCATGTTTGATGTTTTCTTGTTTGTCAATGAAACATTAAACACTAGAGTCCGGCTAATGTAACTTTGGAGAACTCAAAAAATGTGGGCATTTGTGAATTTGGAGAAGGTAACAACGTTTGTACTACGAAAAAGGATTTTGGTAGTTGTTTTTATTGTCTTTTGATGGGCTACTTTTAATATTCTGTTTCATTCCTGGTAAATAATCTTTATTACTTTGAAGTGTGGATTTGATACAGTTTTGTCACTTTGAGTAACCGTTTTCACAGTGTGTGATTACCGCAAAACTACAAGGTTAGTTGTTTTATTTCATAATGATAACATTTGACACAAGAAGATCTCTTGTAGACAACGTTTAGAGGAAATGTGGGCAGAGAGCTCCGACTGAATATCCTAAGTAAAAAGTCGTGACTCGAGGTTTGGCTCTCGATATATATTATGTCTCTATGTTTTCCTTTTTGATGATTTATTATCCTAAGTAGTACTAGAACCCTCAAAAAATGCTTAAAATTGCGCTGTCAATCGAGGCCTATTGTACAAATTCGACAACAATAAATGGAAAAAGAAAAACATAGGGGCGCAGTATACAACTTTTTTTACCAGTTTATGGAATATCTTTTAAATTTGTTCAATATTGTAGCAGGAAATAGGCGTGCGTCAAATCTCGAATCATGACTTTTAACTAAGGAAATTCAGTCGGAGCTCTCTGCCCATATTTCCTCTTAACAGGCGTAGCAGTAATCGAAAAAAGAAAAATGTTCTTGGTTAAATTATCTATTATGCAAAAATCAGAAGGAAAAATATAAAAATCATTAGATCGACGTACACGTCAACTTTTCGATATCTTGTAAACATTGTCGTTTTTGGTTAAGAACGACTTCGTGCTGTTCCTTCACATCTTGGCATTTACATAACATGTAATATAATATCTCCATTTCTTATAAGTTTAAACATTTTTTAGGGTTCCGTACCCAAAGGGTAAAAACAGGACCCTATTACTAAGACTCCGTGGTCCATCTGTCTGTCCGTCTGCCACCAGGCTGTATCTCATGAACCGTGATAGCTAGACAGATGAAATTTTCATAGATGATGTATTTATGTTGCCGCTATAACAAAAAATACAAAAAAACAGAATAAAATAAATATTTAAGTGGGGCTCCCAAACAACAAATGTGATTTTTTTTACCGTTTTTTGCGATAATGGTACGGAACCCCTCTTGCGCGAGTTCGACTCGCACTTGGCCGGTATTTTAATTGGATTTGTGAAAAAACAATGTAAATGCTTAAGGAATCTGACAGCTCAAGTATCATGAAAGTGCCTGATTTAGAAGCATACCACATACAAAACTCTTTGGTGATAAGTACCAATTATGATTTGTGCAATTTACATTAGCCAAACTATGACACAATTTTGTTATTTAAACCATAATTTTATCTACCAAACGATAATCGCGTCATTCCCACAGGATTGTTCATTTGTACATCCAAGGAATATCGATATTCAGCAGTGTTGTATACAGCCCGATAATACAACAATAGACCAATAAAAGTACAACATACCATCCGATTCAGTATCTGATATTATTCCGGATAACAGAAACTTGCTGACACAAAAGCAAATAAATAATACTCGTATTTGTATTATCCGGTGCACAGAGCACCGATGCTATCAACTTGATCGCCCGCTCTAATAGGTGGAGCGACGATACAAAATTGTGTACTTTCAGTCTGTGCAATACTTTTGTAGAGAGGTAAGTGCTTTAACAATAAAGAGACGATATACCGCTTACATTTTGAGTGGCATTTTATAGATATGGGGCAAAAGTTATTTGCTGATAAATATGTAGCTGATAAATAATTTCTCAAGAGTATATTTTTATCTTTTATCGAAATAAAGAAGAAAAAGTTTTTGTAAAAGTTTTTACTTTTTAGTTGTGGTATCTAAAGCTAGTTCTAAAGTAATGAACAGACATGCTATTGCAGCAATCCCGAGAGCTTTGCCGTAATTTATTGAAGAGTTCTGTCGTTATATCGAAGTTCTTCATCAGTTATTCACCAAAATTATATGGGACCACCTCGGGATAGTAGTACCCATCAATTTTTTTTTTCAATATTGGTCCACAATTGACTGAGAAATCGGTGAACTTACATTAAAAAAATACACATACTTACATACAGTCGAACATAGAACGTCCTCCTTTTTGGAAAGCCGGTAAAAGAGGTGGATAAATCAGAGGCAGAAGAGAGAGGGGTTCATAAGTTCAACACAAAGCCTATCGTTAATAGGTAACTAAGCACAAATCCTCCAGACTCCTACCTAGAAATCCCTAATGCAATCAAGTAAAATTTAAAAACCATCGATAACGATTACTTGCGCAAATACCCCGATTCAAACAGTAAAATTGGTTCATCCGTTTAGGAGCTCTGATGCCACAGACAGATACACAAACACCACAGGTACACACGTCAAACTTATAACACACCCCTCTTTTTCTGCGGTGGTTATTAAATCCAATAACAACCTCTTATCAATAAATACCAACTATTTATACGATATGTTTGTATAGTAATTTTCCTTCGATATCTGAATATAGTACTAGTTTGAGACGTCCTCGCCAGAAACTAATTCAACATCTCCTTGGAACGTGTCTCGACCGTGTTTCAGTCGCGGAGTGATTTAGTTTCTTCTTGAGAAGCAATTAGCGATCGTGTCGGCGGCGACAGGCGCGGACAACGCCGTATTCAATTATGGACTTGTAAATGTAGGTTTATTTCAGTACTTTCACATTTAAACTTGATGCAGACGGTAGATGCTTGTTCAAAGTTTCCGCCATGTTTTGTGTATTTTGTGAAGGTTGTAATAGTTTTCGAGACAATGTTCTCGTCGTTGATTTATTTGACTTTGTCTGAAAGGATAAGTATTCCAAAGTCTATTTTGGCTAAATCTAGGGTTTTGCTATTTGTTGATGATAAAATATTTTCAGCAAACTTGTTCTTTCTGCATAATATTGGCTGCGGGAATCCGCTAGATGCGAAACGCACCACACAAACACCAATCATAAATATCTACTTAATATATCAAAAAGCATAAAAGTCAAAATAGGCACTGAAAACGCTAAGTAAGACGAAGTAGAAATAAGGAGTCATAGAGCTAGAGCTAGTCTTAATATATAATTATCATAATAACATTGCACGAAGTCTTCTGTGACTTCACGTTCATTTAGACATTATCTTAGTGTGTCAAAGGTTATTCCTAATGGGTACTTACTGTAATTACTTCAGTTTACTCAGAGACCGGGGGAGGGGCATTCACGAACATCTGCGTATTTTCATTTCGAGTATACATATTATATTATTATGTATGTTTACAAATGAAAGTTTTTCTTCCTTTACAGATAAATGCAGACATGCACCGCACCACGCTTGTGCTCCCTGATGGGGTAAGTAGCTACGTTGAATTTTGGCTGAATGACATCGCTAATTCGCTAGAGGCATTTCTACAGAAGCATGTATTTTCTTTTATTACCGTCTTAAAAAAAGAGGTAATCAATTGGACTCGTATTTATGTAATATTGTTGGAATTGCACAATATTCACATTATGTTACTCTGTATGGGCTTCTAACCACGTGCTCCAAATTTCATAAGTGTATGTATGTTTGTTTTTATGTTTGTTTGTATGTATGTTTGCATGTTTGTTCACGTATTTCGCCGAAGCTACTTATCGGACCGTGATCTGTATTTTTTATTGAATTAAGTGTTTCTAAACTTAGGGAACAGTGTAAGTTTCATCAAAATCGGTTCAGCAGTTTTCAAGATATTTATTTATTATTACAATTACTCTATGCACTTACAGTGTCACCCAAAACGTACAGAGAGTCAATAATTACATTAATTAGACATCACAGGCACATATAAAAGAAGAACATAATTATGCTGATATGGAACATACTACCCTTAGCGACAAACATCACAAATGTGTAAATTAAGGTATTATGGGTATTTTGGTAATTTTTTAGATACTAAAACTAAAAAGAGAGAAATAAAAACTTTTAAACAAAAAATAAATCGACTTCCAAAGCAAAACACTAAAATGTGCAAAAATAACTTTCAACGATAAAAACGAGAGTTTCCAAAGACACCGACTTCTGAAACGGAAGTTATTTTTGCACTTTTTAGTGTTTTGCTTTAGAAGTCAGTTTATTTTCTCTGATAAAGGTTATTTGTCTATAGGCTCGCGCTTGACCACTATCTCACCTCATGGTATGCGATGATGTGGTCGACGGCGAAGCACACTTGCCTAGAAGAAACCTATTCACTCTTGATCCCTAGATTGTAGCTATCGGCAGGGAATTCTACTTCTAAGCTGTACGCATAATAAAAGTATTCCCAAAACGTTTAGTGCGTATGGGTGGGATGTCCACCATGTATTTTGAAATAAAAACGATTTTTTTAAACAACTGAGGTTTGCTGTTAGAGAACTCAATTATGGATTAAGCTCGCCTTTATACATAAGCAGTCCATTGTATATTTTTTTATGTTTTTGTGGTATAAAGAATATCGACCAATTTAAACCACTACTAAAAATACTTCTTCAAAAAATAAATGCCTTATCGTGGTTATGTACTTACTAGATAGAGCATTTTTCCTACCAGGTAAAAGTAAGTTAATGTGTTTTGTACAAATGAATGAACAAAGTGACAACATTTTCCACTCGACCCGCATATTTTTCCTCGGTCCACGTTTTATATTGCTCAAACGCATCTACAATAATGTATTGCTTTCTTATTTTCCTAAAGCTATTAATTTGCCTAGACTCCCTATCTAAACCTTTAAGCACGATCTATAAAACCTTCGGATTTAATTCCATTAGTTCACAAAGAAGCGATCCAATGAATTTTCATTAGAACTTATTTTTTCCATTAGTGCGTCTGCAAAGCCTTCGTTTTCTCCATTAACGTCTTTCAGTTAATTCCAGTCTTAATGACTCTCTTTGGATATAATAACTGTTACTGGTCTTATGGACTTAATCCAGTTTGTGACGACTAACGACAAACCGTCCGCTTTGCTTTTTACCCCATTGTTATTTTCGAGTATCTTGGTTGGTAACACTCTTAAAAAAAAACCTTTGTATAAAAAATTAAACCGACTATTGTTGGTTGCCGAAGTCGGTGTCTTTGGTACCTATTGTTTTTAATTTTTCGACACCGACTTTGGAAAACAATGTAGTTCCAACAAAAAATGAATATTGCAAATCCAAATATATCCAAATTGCAAATATATGACTAAGTTATGCCCGAACATATATAAAAAAACCACTAAATAAATTCATGGTTATTAGGTATCAAAAGACCTCCGACTAAATGACAGAACGAGTTTTTTAAACTTTTGTCTAAGCCCAAACTTTCAAACCGTTGAACTTTATTCATAGTGAAGTTCTTAATACAAAATTGACAACTTAGACTCTAGTTTGACGTTAGCATTTATATTTAAAACTTTGTCGGAATTGAGCACTATACTCGTAGAATTCAAAATTCAAAAATTGTTCGATGGAACTTCAAGATAAACGAGTGCCATCATGAGTTCTTCTTGACCAGTGAAAACTATAATAATAGGTGTTAAAGTATGAAATTGCCGTTTTATTGTAATAGGTACTTCGAATTGACATAGAACCTCCATGGTTTGAGATTTTTGACATGGTAACTCTGAAGTTCTTCTTTTAAAAAATGTACAACGTTCGGTTACTGACTTTCAGTTGTTTTTTTTATTCAACTTAGACATGAAAGATAGATACTTCGAAAATTCGAGTGATTTTTGAATACGAGTTGCGACGCGGAACTAACGCGGCAGAAACAGCTCGCAATATCAATGTTGCGTTTGGAGAGGGGACTGCAAATGAACGCACCGTGCGATTTTGGTTTAAATGCTTTCGTGATGGAAACTTTGATTTAAAGAACGAACCACGTGGTAGACCGCCCACACAGGTGAATAACAATAAATTGAAAGAGATGGTGGAGGCCGATTCGAGCCAAACTACTTAGTAATTAGCGGCATGGTTTAACGTTACCTTACCAACAATATTGACTCATTTGCGACAAATCAATAAAATAAAAAAGTATGAAAAATGGTTGCCTTGTTGAATCGAGACAGAAATGAAGGAATATTGGATCGAATTATAACATGTGATGAAAAGTGGATTCTTTACGATAACCGTAAGCGGAAAATGCAATGGCTGACCCCAGGTCAAACGCCGTAATAGTGTCATAAAGCAAAGCTTACCAATAAAAAGGTCTCCAACAACACACACACACACACAGGTCCAAGGCATCTAGATCACCACAGTTCTATCGCAAAGGCATAAATGACATTCCTATTAGATGGCAGCAATGTATAGATAATAATTATGATGATTAAATAAATATGTTAATTTGGAAAATAATCTAATTTCAATTTTGCAGTATAAATCGGCAATTTCATACTTTAACCCCTAATATTATCGGGTTAAACAAAGTTCAAATGCGACTGGTCCAATAAAGCAACAAAACCAAAAACACGACCAACATGAAGTTTGAACACCACTCACTATGTTCTAATTGACAGATTCTTGTTCCACCCTGACCACAGCGCCCACCGTTCGACATTAGCGGGACTCGTACAATAAGCCGCTTTGCTCAATATTTTCCTTTTCTTTTCAAACAATTGTGAAAGCTTTTAATCTATTAACCGGCCATTTTATTTCCTGATCCGTTCGGCGAGGAATTATATCGAGTTGGCGGATAATAGCCGATTTGCTTATACCAAGGGAATTAGCTCTTGATTGGTTTCTCTATTGAAAATGTTGATATCTCCGAGTGGCTTTGTTATATTCTAATGAAGTGGTTACTGCGTTATGGTACTACAATGGTTAACATTGTCAAAGTTTGGGCATCGATCTGATTGTAAAATGGGATGATTAGGGTAATTCCTCTTTGACCTATTCATTGTAGCTAATGTAACTATCACCTAGGTACTTTATGGCGGTCTGGAAAACAACTATTCTCGGATTTGATAGACACCCCCAGCAATTCATTTACTGGCACACATTGTCACAACCACCCAGTTTAACTAACTGAATCTAGTTTTCTGTGTACTCATACACAGAAAACTAGATACGAAACAAAATATAATCAAGCAGGAAAATGTTTTCTGGGATGCTTAAAAAACCTTTTAAAAAAGCAGACGTATCTATACTTGGGTCACGTAACACGTTAGAATCCACTCTCAAAACCGGACTAACCTAAATCTAGCCAGCGCCGAAGAAGATGGATATGCCTCCCTCTAGTGCGAACACAGCCGTGTGATTGCGTAGCGTGCATTATTGAGCTGGCGGGCCCATCACGAGCCTTGAATTATTCCAGCTGCCCTCTTATTTACTGCTCGCGCGGCCCTCGCACAGTGGCGAACATGGGCAGCCCCGGGCCACGATGTAGGCCCACTCAGAAGGAGCACAGAATAGCGGACGAAATTAAACATCACTAACGCATGTTCATTCAATCTGCGGAGGTTTCTAGTTGCCCAAATTGTTCCACGCTAGCTTAAATACGGAATGTTTTCTGAAGTGGGTCTACTCCCGATCTTGTTTCGTGACAACACACATTAACATTTACTTCAACAATTCAGTATCCTTTGACCGAGCGCTCTTTGTTAACGATGAAGTAATTATTTAAACCCGAGGCAAGCGAGTTGCCGAACAAAATAATTATAAGTACCTAAGTACTACGTGTGTAAAGTTATATCGTACCCGTATAATTTCACTCTTCAGACTGATGGCGGCACGTCTTAGCCTTCAATTAAGGGAACTCATTTTAATTAACATTTGGAGCCTTAAATATAACTTGTGACGATCTATTTATTTCTGCCGCAGCCTATTAACGACTGGACGCATATTTCGCAATCTCAGCACTGGATCTGTCATAAATCGTGTCATTAAAATCATTCCCTTAATTTTCATAACGGCCGCGATATTTCGGGGTTGTTGCGAAATGCCGCCTTGTAGCAATTAAGAGGCAGCGCGTCCGCGGCGGCTGCCAATTAACGGCGGATGTATCGATACAAAAGA
This sequence comes from Anorthoa munda, assembly GCA_945859665.1. Taxonomy (NCBI): domain Eukaryota; kingdom Metazoa; phylum Arthropoda; class Insecta; order Lepidoptera; family Noctuidae; genus Anorthoa; species Anorthoa munda. The sequence goes on from OX243918.1 coordinate 1,434,048, forward strand.
GATTTTGATTGCTGTGCGTCTGAGGGAACAAGCGCTCTCAAGATGAGAGGAGCTGGAGCTCCTCCAATGACTTCACTTAACGATTGTATTGATTCAATGAAACTGAAGCGGAAAAATGACAAACTGAATAAAAAGTTACTCATTCACAGTTCCCGTTCCGCTTTTCGATGGACTTTTATGTACCTGTCAGCTGTCGATGAGCTAATAAAAACGACAAACACAACAAAAGGTCGGCGGAAAAGAGTTCGTTTATGTTGGAAAATTAAAAATATAAAGAGTAGACACTCTTTTTGAGTGAGTTTCTGGTTGAGTGAGAGTATAATAACGATAATAAATGTAGAGTATAAATCAGCGGCTTCTGGAGCTAGGCTTTCGATGAGCTGACGTTAATGATGTTTCGGCATCAATTAAGTGGCGCCACTTGTCAACGTCACCCGCTGTAAAGCAGGCATTTTGACGATGCGCCTCTGCCTTGTTTATGGACAAGTAGTGCTTTCTCGTTAGATTTAATCCGACGAAGTTGGTATTCTAATTAATTGTGAAGCAGACTAAGCGAACACGGCGGAAGGGGCTGTGTCTCTCGCCAGTGAAGTTGCCCCCATTAGAACTACGGAAGACGGCACAGTTAAGTCCTTGGAGTGGAGTTTTATCACTGTTTGTTTTAAGTAGGTAAGACGCGACTCTACTGATGCTGATGTTGACCTAAATAAAGCATTTTTAGAAAATGCCTTTCCGCCAAATATTAATCAGCTTTCAGTATTTTATATGTATTTAAATTTAAATCCGGTATTCTTTTTATTTATAACTACAACAGTCAAGTTTCAAAAGATGAATTAAAAGGTCAATTTATTTTAAGACTGATATTTATTCATCACTCGAAAATTCCCAAAATCAATCAGCCAAATACGAGGAAGGTGTTGAAAATAGAAATCTACGTACAGCAGTGACCCGAACCCTGGCGACCGCAGCAGAGGACACAAACAGCTAATTCCCACGACTATCGGAGCGCGGTTGATTGGCCGGCTGCGATTCCGCGCGGCCCTCTGCGATCCCGTGCGATTCCGTGTGGACCTGTGCGGCCCCGTGCGATTTCGTGCCAGATTAACGCGGTTAATGCCCACGAAATATGGTGGCGTCGCCTTTCATGAGCACTTCTAATGGTTGCTGCTTTACGCCTCGGGTGAACGCTTTCATGGTTTTTGGGGTTGTATATAGTTGTGTGTGCAAAATTAACTGAAGATGAAACTTGTCTACTATTTAATAAGTATTCTTATACAGTCAAGAAGGAGGAGTTATTCGACACTGTATTTTTATTTATGTTAAGATAATTTGTAAGGAGTTCTTTTTTGTGAATAAATATGTAACATAAGTAGTAAATAAACTCTCAGATATTATTTTACCTGTCTGTACTAAAAAAGATGGCTATTATTTTTATTTCGAAATAACTAGGTACGTAAAGTAACGATATGCGAGTAAAATAAAAGTAAGTCTACATATCAGAGAGAAGTATTAAGTACAAACGTACTTTTTGGCATTACGATAGGCCTCTTGAAAGTGGCTGTAAAGGTAACATCCACACTGAAAGCAACAGGCCACTCGGAGGCTCTTAGCGAGGGAGCCTACACATCAAACGGACGTAACCCTGTATGTATATACCTACTACCTCAATTTAATACCTGCTTTCTAGAATATTCCTTTACCAATTTCTAAGCTTGGTTTTATCCGGCTTCAAAAAGGAGGTTTTGAATTCGTTTTGTTGGTATTTCTCCGGAATTTCTCTATTTGTATGTTGGTAAGAAAGATTTTTTGTCGAGGGTAGGGAACGACGGGAAGCTTAGCTGAAAAATGGGGTTACCCATACAAAATGTAATGTAAAGGTGATATCATATTGTAAAAAGTGTTTTTGGCCATGTAATTCATCTATTTCCGTTACAGCCTGTAGATACCCATATCCAGTACTGGCAGGAACAATGCTGCAATGGTCATTATAAAGACATTCGGCTTTTCAATAGATGGTCTAGGCCCCTAATTGCTTTATTCCGTAATTGTGTATGTGTGCCCGTTATATTTTTTTTCGATCGTAAGTCTATATAACACTTTACAAGTTTACATATTTATGACTTTGTTCTAAAGTTGTTTCAGCCATTAATTAATTTTAAAAAAAAATCTTCCTTTAGATAATTCTGCTTTCCGAAAGTAATCATTCTATGTATATTTCCCATTTCGGTTTCTGTCGACGTCGCGTTGCTCTCCCGTTACCATGAGCACAGGAGTATTCAGATAGCTTTGATAACATGACGCGACGTTTGCGGCTACCACTCCCGTTCTCCCGCGCGCTTCGCTCGCGAGTCTGACGCCCTTTATATTTATAATCTACAACATTTTCTTAATTAGCCCACGTAGGTACTGTGCTTTGATATGGTCGGGTTTGATGTTTAAATTAATAAAGTTTCAGTTTTGTAATAGATCAAAGTTCTAGGCCGTAAAATGGTGGAGTCGACAGGGAGTACCCAACTGACACATTAATTAACAAGTACAATGTAGACGGTAAGAATAGACCAGGGGCTTAACAGAGAAATAAAATAGAAATGGAGGATTATACAAGAGACAAGGACAGGAACTATACAAGAGAAAAACACAAAAACCTTTTTCACATTCCACCTGTAAATATTAATCAGTGACGTCAAGCAAAGTATTTGCATACTACGGTTAAGGTAGGTACCTACTGTCCTTACTGCCCCATCTCAAAAATTCACGCTGTTTAATGTTAAATCGACTTTTCCGGCTCGGCACGCAACAGTAATTTTCATCTAGTTACAATACCAACATTGTCAAGTCTCAAGACTTTCTTCCAAGTGAAAATACTTCTAATACCGGGCTTAAGGCGAAGTCTTTACAGTGCGCTATCGGCCGCTTTGCACATTATTCTCAACTCGTGGCACCTGTCAAACTTTGATAAAAGGTGTTCTATAAACTGGCGGTTATTTCGCGGAACTGCGAGCGGGGCCGCGCGGCGCGTGACTGCCGCGCGACTTGCGTCCAATTTGTGTCAAACTCGCGCCAACTTGCACTAATTTATTTTACGCTCGTGTTTGTCCAATGAAATATAGTTATTTAATTTTGAACACGTTAAAGTTTCGCTCTGAATGTACCGGGTTATTTTGTCATTTTGTTCTCATACATATTTCCATAATGGCTTTGGAAGTTATAGCGAACATCGCGGTGTATTGTCATAATATTAAATTATAACATTGTTGGAAGACTTCCCAAGTCACTTGAACTCCGACATGCGTGTAAATTGACATTAAACTTCCACCATATGTCCCCCCTCGACCCTACGCGGGTGAGGGCGCGCGGGGAGGGGTCGGTAACCCTCCCGCGCCGCAGGTTACCAAACGTTTGCCGATTCATAATGCATGAAGTGTTAAACTTTCGTCCGCTCAACTATTCACCCCCTTTCGCTTTGAGTTACAACTTTTGCGGCGTCAATATAATACATTCATATTATCACGGGCGGATGAGGGAAATCTACTCTAACTGACGAATTCTTTTTCACGAAAATGATGTGATGAAGTTTACTATACTTACATCCGGTTTAGAAAACTGTTTGTGCAATTATTGTTTTTTAATTAACATTAACATGAATGTGTGTCTTGGATGCTGCTGAAGCTTGTTAAGTTAATAAATTATTAGCTGGCTGATAGTCTACCTAGTTTCCATATAATATTTCGGGTAATTTCATTCATTATGTTGTGCCATCGGGTTATTGGATGACTCGCCCGAATTTATCTCGCCCGAATCGGGCGAATCGTCCACTATTAAAAATATTCATTTTTCTGTGTCGATTCGCCCGAAGTTCATTTTTCGACGGGCGAATTGACCACTCCAAAATTATTTAGTAGGCGATTCGCCCGAATTATGTTTTTTTGCAATACCGTTAAGATAAAGTACACTCAAGTACAGAAGCATTATATATTTTCATTGAAATGAAATGGGACACAAATTAATCAAAAATGTCTTTATTAAAATAACTACTATATGATTTGAGCACTGATTGAATGGCACCTGAAGTATACCACATACGGCACCTATCGATATTCTTCTTTTTCGCAATTATACTTCACACAATTAAATGTTGAGTGGTCAATTCTCCCGCCGATAAATAAACTTCGGGCGAATCTACACAGAAAAATGAATATTTTTAATAATGGACAATTCGTCCAATAACCCGTGCCATCAGATCAATCTTCCAAAATAGCTATAAATTGAATATTTGATAGAAACGTGTAGTAAGTACCTAACTGTATGTAGTTTTACCTTCAACCTTCAGACCGATGTCAAATTCGAACATCTCAGAATTGTGAAGAATTTCCGATAATACCCGAAGAAGTACATTTCCTTACCTTTTTGAGACATTTGAGGAGACAAGACAAAGGCGTGAGACAAACCCGTCCTAGACTTTACGATGAGGGAATCAATCCTGTGCCCTTCAGGGGAAGGACGTCGCTTGTTACCAGGCTGTTGTAATTTACGAGGCATTTTACTACCGAACAAAAACTGTAGGTACCTTATTCGTACACATTACGTACGCCCGAACATCGATCACTTTTATGACACACAATTATATTTGCCATAACTCTTTTATGTACGAATATAAAATTACCTTTTAGCTGTTTGGGACTACACGTCTTTGTGCTCGACTTTGTCTGCTTATACATTATTTTGTTAACTTTTATCGGTGAAAGTCTGAGCAATATTTCTTGCCGTGACTTGCGAATTCTTTTAAGACACTGTGATGTAGTATAACATTTAAAGTTAGGTAGTTATTGCGTGACGCACGAATCAGTTGACGTAAAAATAATAATAAAGAGAAATTTAAATGAAAACATTAATGAAAATTATGGCATTTTTCAAACAATTTGTTGAATATGATTGAAAACTTTATATAAACAGCTAACTATGTGCGTTAATCATTGCAGTATTTTCACGTAATGGCTGTATGAAGCATTCCGGGATGAGCAGTGAGTGTGTGCTGTATGTAGCACATCATCCAGTGAGCATGTACTGTAAGTAGGTCACATCGCTATGATTTAAGACAATTGGGTCTACTCTACCCTCTCGCTGTGGTCGCCGATCTACGTAAATGAATATGTATTCGGATGAGCACCGGTCAGCCCCGGCGACCACGATATGTGGGTAGGACCACAAATTTGTGGCTAGCCGTGGTTAAAATAATATGAAGCAATTAAACATTAATGAAGAAATTATTGATAGAAACAGGAAATGAAAATTTGGTATTTATTGTTTATTAACCTATATTGCCCCACTGCTGGGCAAGTCTACCCCATAGCCTTCCAATTGCCCGGTATTTCGACTTCTCCTGCCAATCTCCCGTAAACACTTCTAATAACATTGATAACACTGAGCATCAAAATTTACATATTTTGATCTATCTGCCTAAAATGTTTTCTAACTGTCGTATCTCCTGTATGCGACAGACACGACATATATCCCTCTGTCGCACGTCAGACGCCCGACTCTCGCACATTCATCACTCATATTTCATGAAACGATCAAATTCGTATCACTTTCAGGGAGAGTGATAATTTCCCCGGAGACGGCACACAAGGAAACATGCCACAATTCCGTAAAAGGGTTCCGTACAAAAGTATTTTGTTTATCAAGATGGTTGTTAACAAAAGGGTCGAAACTCGGACGACAGGATTGTTCAATTAATTGACAGATGTTCAAACTCTGAGAATTATTTATATTGCGAAACAAATATTTTTCGGATAGTAATTGGATGACAGTTCGTAATAAAGGAATTGCGGGAACAAACAATCGAGAGAAACGGGATACTTAATTATCAGATAAAGAGCAGATCTTAATTAGGTACTTTTATTTGGGACACAATTCTAAATGATGGTACTTTATAGCACTCGTTAGGCAAAAAACGTACTTATACTAATGTTTTCGACCTTCGTTTTTCCAAAAATTGTTTATTTCCAAAATACATTGAAGGTTCACCTCATCAACCCTGTGTATCAACCTTTTCTCTTCCAATTCATTCGCTCTCGGCTGAAAGCTCCGCCATTTCTCTCCATAATATTTCCTTTCCTCCACATCCACCTTCATTTATTACATTCGTCCATCAGACATGAATGGTTGATTGTGGCCCACTCTCCCCTTTGTTTACAAACGCCATAAAAGCTGTTTAACGAGTGGTGTAACGACCCCCGCGTCACGCTCAAAAAATTATTACGAGCAGAATAATTAAGTATAATTCATACTGAAACATATTTGTGTTTGGACAATTAAGCCTGTTTTGTTTTTAGGTTATTATGTAAAAAGGTGTAATGGGAGACACATTGTGTCACCCTTTTTGCGAATAAAACGTTTACTTTGGAGGAAAAGGGAACAAACAGTATTATGGTAAATGATAAACTCTCTTTGAAAATGGCACCGGTGTTACGAATATTACGATTAATTAGGTGCGAAAAGAGAACATCATCAAGCGAGTTGTAATTTATTATGTGGCCAAATTTGAGGACATTTTTATTTACTCAATGACAAACATAGATATACCTGTTAACGTCCATTCAATTTTATATATTAGGTAGATAACTAGATTTCTAGATCCACAATCCGATCACGATTCACGATTTCTAGTTTCACGTCAGAAATTTGACGTCATGTAATGATTTTATTTATTAACATAATATACAATTGAATATTCTAAGAAAAACAAACCTATATACAAATACAAAAGGGAGACGGCAAAAAAGCTCATTGTGCATCAAAAAATTCGTAATGTCATGTAATATAATTTCATAACAGGTGTGTCCTCGGCCAGAAAGTGCCTTAGCCTTAGCTTTTTAATTAGGTATGTTCAGGTTTTTAACCCTGTATTGAAAATGAAACGTTAATTTAGTTTAAGCTAGAATGTTATACTTATTTGCTTTTTCTTTTTTGGTAGCTGTGTTGTATTGTTCACACTGTTTCTTTGCAATCTATTTTTAGAAGTGTCTTTTAATTGCCTGTCAGTCTCACTTACTATTTTTATTCCGTTTGTTTTAGCTGTGAGTCGTCATTGATAAATAAATAATATAACGTGTGCCTAAGATATTGTAGGCCTAGCTATTAATGCACCTGACTGGAGCCATAATTTACAACTATACTAAGTATATATATATATGTGTAGTATCCATATAGTAATAGGTAATATTACCTTTAACTATAGTAGTATTGTTGAAGATCAAAGGCCATGTCCAGCCATTTGACAATAATTAGATTTAATGGTCCAGCTTCTCATCTAATAGATAATTATATAAACGATGCATTATATCTAGAATATCTAGGTATAATTAGATCAACGTAATAATATGCATAGCAATCCATGTATTAAGCTTACATTAATGACTTGCTTTCATGGAATTGACAACGTCCATGCAGCAGCGTAATTATTTTCGGGTTGTAACCACTATAATATGATTACATAATGTAATTCAATTTAATCTAACTAGCCTATAATATTATCCCACTAAAGAGCAAAGGCCTAGGCAAAATTACTAAAGTTAGCACATAAACAGAGAATAAAATTATTTCACGTTTGGTACTATCCACAGCAATAAAACGGACCTACAAATCTCTCTAACTTTTTCCGAGCTATATTGGGGTCGACTTCCAATATAACCAAATGCTGGTACACAATAGCAGTGTTTTACATGGAGCGACTGTCTATCTGACCTCCACAACCCAGTTACTGGGTAACACGATACCTCTTGGCTAGACTGGTGTCAGATCTCAAGCTTCTGACTACCCGTAACGACTGTCAAAGATCTTCAAATGACAGCCGGGACAAACGGCTTTACGTGCTTTCCGAGGCACGCAAGAGTTTTGCTACGTAAAGATGGTCACCCATCCACGGATCGTCCTCGTCAAGTGTTGCTTAACCTTGAAGACCGATCGGGGTGGCAGTAATTATTTAGCCTCTAACTGTTTGCAATAATACGGGCCATAGATCTTCAATTAAAATCGAGGTTTCGACGCCGTACGGTTGCTCAACAAAAGCAAATAATAATTAAAATAAAATAAACCTTTTTACAAAAAAATACTGCCGACTTCCAAATAAGAAAACTACAAAGTGAAAAATAACTTTATTTTTGGAAGTCGGTGTCTTTGGTAGGTACCAAATTTTTGCGTTATGGACACCGACTAGGCGGTAGTATTTTTTTGGTAAAAACGATTTATTATTTAAATTTTTTTAGTTGTACCTACCTAATAGGCAAGTAGTTACGTAAGGTACCTATAATGCCAGATAGATTATCCATGGATTACCCGAATATCATAAAACTGAGCATAACCGGTGAAATGAGAGTGTACCAAGGTAAACTGTACACATCTGCGTACCCCTTTTAGAGCGTACTGGCGTGATGTTATGTTATGTTCTGTTGTATATCTCCGAAGTTCTTCATCAGATTTTCAACATATTAAAATGGGACCAATTTCGGAACATACTCTTTCAAACAAAAAATAATTTCAAAATCGGTCCACAATTGACGGAGATATCGGTGAACATAAAAAAAGGACAAACATAAAGTCGAACATAGGTTAAATACCACTCTATGGTCACATAAAAAGACTCATAAACATAAATAAAGTTCATAAAGTCAGTAACAATTTCAAGAAAAGTAATTAAAAAATATCGTGGCGTGGTGTTGCTGACGGTGTCTCCTCGCTGGCAGTGTTTGGACTGGACGAGTAAATAGTAAATACTGGCGGTGCCTGAGTGGAGAGATAGCCACGGAACAGCCGCCATCCGCGCCGCGGAGATGTTGTGAATGTATACATTGTATGGTTTATGCCGGGGTCGGCAACTTGGAGTGTTTCGTTTTATATTTTGGAGGTGTAGTTGGGCTCTTTGATCAAGCGTTCCTCTATTTGATTGTTCTGTGTTTTATATACTATGTACTAGTGGCTCTATGAGCTGTTAACCTCGCGAAAGCATTTTAGTCCAAGCTGAAACGGAGACGCTACGCTCGCGCTTCGCGGTCGCTCGGTCTATAAAAGGTGTTTTAAATAGTGTAATTGCCTTCGGCAGTTCGATTTAAATAACGGGGTCGCCAACTTGCAATGTTTCAGTTTCTATTCTGAAGGTGAGGAGTTAGGGACCTCTGTCAAGCGTTTTGATAGATGTGCCATTTTGTAAAGTAGGCTTTGTTTGGATATTTTATGAGAATGATCAGTGTTAATTATGTTTGATTTTAAATGTTAGATAGTGGTGGTATTCTTTTTTGATTCTTACCAGGTTCCTCGATGAGGTAAATGGAGGCTTATCGCTTTGAGGTAGACGGTTAAAGTCAATCGATAACAAATATCAAATATTTTATTGACAAAAAACAATATAATTGAAACCCTGACTTCTGAGCTAGGTAAAAACCTGTGTTACAGAAGCCAGATGTTAGGTTATAAGATATAGGTACAGAAAGGAGCTGATAAAATACCTATACACAAAGAAAAATAAAACCAAGTTCAGACCAGCTTAAAGGCTGAACTTTACGAGTAATTGTTTTCTAATTAATGAAAAAAGAAAGAAAATATAAAAAGGATTTTATCACAAACTTCCTTATAAAACTCATTATCGCGGCCATTAACAAATTAAACACAAACAAACCATTAAAAAGTTAGGAAACAACATAAAATGAATTAACTTCTTATCAAAAGAAACCTAATTTGCACGTTGTCGTTAATCACGGGACAAAGCTTCGATACAATAATGTTTTGAGAAATAAAAACGGAGATAAAGCTTAAAAGAGAATTTGGTTTTGTTTCCGAAAATACTAATAAATAATTGTTAATAAGTGATACTGGTGCTGCTTGTTAGAACAAAGATGTCGAGGGAACAGACAATTATTATAATCCTGGTACAAAGGGAGGTAAAGCTATTGAATTAATGACGGCGCGAGAACTTGTGAAGTGGCCTCTTGCTCAGGACATGGCGGCTCCATTATTGCGAAGACTTTGTTACGTGAATCCCTTCGACTCCACCGACCCCATCGACCCCATCGACCACACCGACCCCGTCGTCCCCACCGACCCCGTCACCCCGTCTTATCTAATCAAATGTTCACAAATGTTCACTCATTTTAAAGCTATTATTTCCATATTTTAAGTGTGCGCTGATTCGGCTATGAATATCAAGTTGACATCAAAAGCAAATCGTTAAAGTGAATTATTTTTTGAGTGAGTGAGTCTTAAATAAAAGAGATACAATAAACGAATCAAAGTCGTCACAATCGAGATTGATCTTTTTGAAAGTAGTTTGTAACATAACATTACAAAGTGCAAACAACAAGATCGTATTCTAATTATATACAATACAACCACAACTAACTGTACATAACTAGTTCTTAGGCTACATTACCTTTCTACGCAGTGAATTAGTCCTCGGGGTGGACCTGCCCTAGATCACTCAGAATCCATCTGCATTCAACACATCCTGTCTGGAATTCATTTTGGTCTCACTGTACAATACACAACTGTTAGGGTGTCCCATATATGACAAAATAGTGCATTTTGATGCAATTTTTTAATTGCAGGCGAGGCGGAATAAATGCCCGAACCGAAGTTGGGGCTGGAGCTGAGAGTCCGCAATAACAAATGCCCACGTGTATCAAACGACGTTTTTCAAACTATTCGAAAATAATAAACTGAACACTGGTCACTTAAAAATAAAATTAAACAAGTGGAAACTGTCTTGAGTAGAATGTAAAACAATTTCTATTAAAAGCCTCGTCCCGTCGTGTTCGTATTTTTGCATCGCATCTCATGTATATTTTCTAAGATCATAATTTAGGTAGTTTGATCAGAAAAGATTGAAGCCGCTAAAAATAAAAACAAATCAATAGAGCTGCTCTTTGATTTCGAAATAAATAGATACAAGAAATTACGCGAAGCTCAAAGAGTTATTTCTGCATGACAGCCCAAAGAAATGTCAATAAGTTATGAAATGACGGAGAAAGCGAACGTCAGCTGCTTACGCGTCGCGGCGCAATTCGTTTGACGTCAGCCTCCTGCCTCCAGCCTTCCATCAACCGATACCTTATTGCTTTCCATCCAATTTCGTTACTAGTTAATGCCTTTCGGCTAGTTTTTGACCTACTTCTCTTTAAGGAAGGTTCCAAGTTTGAAATGAGATCCTCCAGAATCCGATTATTGTTTTGATATTTCCCTTTATTCATGAGGTATTTACTGTATAAATACATCTTATGGTAACTGGATTGAGAAGTTCAGATAGGCAGTCGTTCCTTGTAAAATGCCTACTGGTATTTAGATGCACCTGTCAAGACTGAAAATAAACGCTCACATAGTTGGAATAAGGCTAGGTGGATGATGAGGATGATCTTTTCGTTTCGATGGCATATTTAATTAGATTGTCTAGGCCCAGTAGGTGGCGAAGCTTATTACAGCGTCAGAAGCACTGTACAGGTCGTCCAGAGTGCAAGTGAATGGACAGCCAGGACACTCCAGCAAGTGGGACATAGTCTGTGCAGCACAGCACACAACAGTGCCGCCAGCAGAAAAGCATAGGGACATACCAGTTGTGCGGAGAACATCGGGTGCCGCTCCCCAGTTGGTGGAAATAAGGCGACGAAGCACGCTATTATGGTGCCCGACCTTCTGCTTACTTAACATATAAGTCACACTGTTACGTAACAACGTAGCAGTGTGACTTATATGTTAAGGCCCTATCCAACGTCACACCCAGGTATTTGGGGTTCGAGCAGTGTTCGACTTTAGTTCCTCGCAATGGGATGTAGAGTGTCCGATTTGCATGCAAGTTGCGAAGGTAGAATGCGCACGACTGTGTCTTGGATGGGTTGGGCCGCAGAGTAATGTGGTCATAGTATTGTCCCACTAAGTCAAATGCCATTGTCAGTGTGTGCTCTGCGTGGATGGTGATTCTACTTAATCTATACTAATATTATAAAGAGGTAAAGTTTGTGTGTTTGTGACGTTGTAGGGGGTAATCTCTGGATCTACTGAACCGATTTTATAAAAAAAATCACCAAAGCTACATTATTCCTGAGTAATATATTTTCATAAAATTAGAGATCCTTATGAACATTGCAATAATGTAACCCAAAGAAGCAAAATGATGCCTGTAAATTTCATTCTAAGGCGTGCGCTGAGAAAACTATTGATGATACATAAAAAATATTAGGCAGGGTAGGCTGGGTAGGCAGGGAAACCAGGGTAGGCAGTTGACGGGAGCGAAGTTCCGGGGGTCAGCTAGTATGATATACATATATAAGAGGTCATGGAAATGGAAATCAAAGTTGAGTTTTCTCCTGGCAAACCTTTGAATGATACAGAGAGATGCTGAAAAAATAACTTCATCGTGAAGCCCACAACCTACATAAAGGTACTAGGGTACTATACGATGTTTTAGGTATGCTCTAGGTTGTCTAGTTTAGTTGTATAACACCGTGGCTAAGCACACACGTCGCGCTAATGACATCACGGCATGTGTTGGCGCCTGAACTGCATCATAATGCCTTAAGATAGTTACGCTAAGTACTTCCCCCACACTTATACTACGTATTACATTCCAAACAACGCGAGAAGAACTTGGTCATGTAATAATAACACGTTTACAAGTAATCGAGTATTGGATAGCTTTTACGAAATATATATCTTTTTTACTTCATGTTTTTCCAGACCTTTTGATAACGATTTAGCTGCCGTGGTTACGAAGGATTTGCTTTCAGCAAATAAAATAAAAAATATAATAAAATTATATTTACGACATAATATATTATGTATTTGTATAACGAACCTTTTCCAATATTAAAACACCATTACGACATTACTATTTATTCCTTGAGTATCTTAAATAGATTGAAGATTGATCGTAGATCCTTTTTCTCGGGACATCGAAAAGCAATCTTCCGAACTCCTTGATAAAACATTCACAAACTAAAACAAACAATGAATGCTTTAAAATCGAACGACATCTCACCTTTTTACGCAGATTCTATCAAGGAAAAAACTGGAGGTCATTCGGTAACCGAGACTCTCGGAGACTTGGAGTTGAAACATTCGTATGCAGATGTCGCCCGGAGCCCGTCGTAGATGCCGGGGTCCCGGGGCCCCTGCTTCCTAACGATATGGCCCCTGAGGTACCTGGCCCGATACCGAGCCTATATCTCCTCCGAGGGAATGCAAATGGCGCAGAATGTGGCGTATATTTCTTTGTAGATGTGAGCCGTTGAAAAGAAATTTAAAAGGATAAAAGAACTTTGGTAAACAGACTTTTCTTTTTCGTAACTAACTTTACACATTTTCTGTGATCAAAGATTAGTATTTTGATTATATATGAGCAGTAAAGAACCAAAGTACACACATAAAAATACCGTTTGCTACGTGGAAACCAAAACAATATTTCGTATTATCTCGATCAATTTCGTGATGTAGTCAGAGTGATTCATGAACACTTACACAATGTTCGTAACAATATCTCACCCGCGCAGATTTCACACGTAAAAAAACATCTCTCACGCGACGTCTCGCGCAAGCCATTACTCTGAATTGGGCCGAATAGGATATTCGCAGACGGTAAACTAGCTATTTGTATTCATTACTCAATTTTCACAATTCTAACATTTCTCGTACAAAAGTCCAAGAAATTTGCTAATATTGTTGGAAGAGCCCTCGGAAACTCGGAACAAAGGCAACCGTAATGACATATCTACTGACATCTGAGGTAGCTGCGGGCTCCGGCCGGAGGTTTTAAATAGTTGGATAGTGATCCCTCCACGAATTGAATGCCGGCGTCGTCGTTGATTAAAACTGGATGAAAGGCGACCGTCGCTATCAATTTGTGGGATATCAACTGTACGGTATAACACGGATTTGTGCGTTACAACTCATTAGATCCGTGGTGGGCTTGGATCATTGGAACTGTGTTTAATTTCTATTGTGCGGGGATCTCATGTACTTATGAATCTTTACTAGAAATGATTACGTATTGTATAAGTCCGACAAATCGCGATACTTTTGTACCTAACATAATCCCCAAGGGGACAAGATTTTTGCCGAAACATTTGGCAACATATTCTTAGCTTTGAACTCGTCCAATATTTGTATTTATACTACAAAGGCTAAACATATTGGATATCCTGAAGTGTCCGCTCCCCGGCGGCAATATGTCCGCTACACGTGTCCCTTCAGTTAGCCAAGTTTTAGTATGCGGGGTCCGTCGGGCCAGGTGCGTGCCTAACAGGTGGCCGGTGGTAGCAGGGCGACGCCTTCAGTACCCGCGCGACGATCAGGACACCTAGCCTTTATTGAGCCGCAATCCTTACACAAAAACTCATAAAATAAACTTTAAGGATTCTGCGAACAGAAATCAAAGCGCCGACATGAGTGAGGCTCAAAGTTAAAGGTCACAGAATACACAATAACATTTTATTAAAATCGTGTATTTATTGTACACAGTTGAGGTTTTACACGAGTAGGTGTAGCGTGACGGGTGCATGACGACCGCGCTCGAGCCCCTTCAGCGCGTCTGCGGACGACGTAAGGAGACTATTTGTCTTCCCACCGCCGCCGCCGGCAAAAACTAAACCACTTTTTCCCCAAACTTAACTTTTGTCAAGAATAACCATTTGGGTGAAAACACTTCTAAAGAGTTGACGAATTCTGTTCCTCCAAGACAGGGAACTAAATTAATTGGAAAAGTTCCCTCGTGTGACGTCACAGCTCACAGTGCGTGCGTATATTGTTGATATTGTTTTGTTTGATGATTGTTTCCTCACTTCCTTATTGTGTGATCGGCTTTTGATGTAAGCCCCTTTACAATTTCCATTCGTGTCGCTACAAAGAAAAGTTAATCAACGTGGGAGTGGATCGTGAGTTCTGATCATTTGCTACGTTTTCCTGTTTCCGAACGTTTCTTTTGTCTCATATTTATTTATGATTACGCTAAGTTTGCGGATATTTTCAGATTTCTTACCTTTGTGAAGATCTCATCGTTTCCTCGTGCGGCAGGTGTCATTTTATATTAAACAGCTTGTTATTCTTTTTGTCTGTTTTATTTGGCTCATGGTTTTGGACCTTAATTTTTTTACGCTTTTATACAAATAATAAATATTTGTTCGTCACGGGACCCTCTTCACTCGTCTGCCTGGTTGACACCAGGTGCGACAAAGCCTCAGGAATTACATGCGTTAAGCCCTGTGCGCGCGGGGACTTTTTTGCCGAGCTGTCTGTTGGAAACAATTAACCTATTGCTGCGACATTTTTCCTCCCTCCGAGAAACATATGAAATGCTGAGCCCTGAATGTTTTGAGCGGACAGCTGTCACTCCACTTAAATTGATTTGAACGTTTGTGACGTCCATACTATTAGTTCTATTTGTGAATATAGGTTGGTTTCATGCAAGGCGGTGATTGGTTTGCCTTATGTCAGCGTAAGAAAAATAATGTCGTAGTTGCCCTAAATAATAACAGCCGCACGGGTCGATCTTCAAGGTTAAGCAACGCTTGACGAGGTCGGTCCGTGGATGGTCACCACCATTTCAACATACCGAGATTCCTCCGTGCCTCGAAAAGCACGTTAAGCCGGCTGTCATTAGAAGATATTTCACAGTCGTTACGGGTAGTCAGAAGCCTGAAATCTGACACTATAGTCTTGCCAAAGGGTATCGTGTTACCCAGTTACTGGGTTGTAGAAGTCAGATAGGCAGTCGCTCCATGTAAAACACTAGTACTCAGCTGAAACCGGTAAGACTGGAAGCCGACCCCAACATAATTGGGAAAAGGCTAGGCAGATGATGAGTTGCACTACCTACCTTGAAAGGTGAACTGGTGGTCGTAGCCGCTATAAAAACGCGTATCTGCTTGATACAACGAGCACTGGACCGATTCTATCATCGATGCTTAGACCTGTAGATGTCTTTTGCTCTAATGATGATGATGAATAGTGACGACGGACTCAAATGTATTGTTTGTTGCAGCCAATCGTCGCGTGATGGCGCATGGATTGCTTGCGGACGGCGTGGTGCTGGTGCGCGGCGCTGGTGCTCGCGTCGCTGGCCGCCGCCGGCCCGCGGTACAGCTCCCGCATCGTGCACACACACGCAGGTACGTCCACTCCATGGCCTACGCTGGCCTGGTACGGCCACACTATGGCCCACACTGGTCAGGTACATCCATACCATGGCCCACGCTGGTGTCGCCGGCACGCGGTACAGCTCCCACATCGTGCACATACACGCAGGTACGTCCACACCGTGGCCCATGCTGATGTGGTATGGCTCCCACATTGCGCACACTCACGTAAATTAAAGAGAAACGCTCTGTGGTCTACATCTTAGATCCTGTAGTATGGCATAAAAGACCCATTTTACTATTTAATTAACGACATCAACTGTATGCGCTCATTTGACAATCGCAGAACTTTTTAACGATGTGGTTAGAAAACGACACAAAGTAAACACAATGTACAATGACATTTCCAAGGCAGCCTTAAGCCAATGAACGACAAAAGGCAACTTCCAATTAATCTCAGATTAGAATGTAACATGATTAAGATTTAAGACGTTTGGATAACAGTACTAACATCCGAGATCGTGAGGAATTGCCACGCGTAGAGGGAACTGATAAGAAGGAAGGGTTTGAAGTGGTAGGCAAATCATGATACAACAATTGTCGTCCATGCTTTCATGTAATAAAGTTATAAATGTAATCACGTTTGTGTAGTCTCTGTTAGGTTGAATGCTGGCGGGTCGCATGATACGCGTATTACGCAAATCATAATGCTATGCGTAAACAGAAGCAGGTAGCTTACCCGTTCGCGACGTAATCCACGAGGTTAGTTCCACTCGCTCACACCAGTCGCTACGAGTATCTGTGTAGTCCCCAGGGTCCCGGGCTCGGGAGAGTTTAATTCCGTCAGATCCCGGGACAATCCAATCAGGCGGTCCTTCGAGCTGGGAACATGGTGAGCAAATGATGTTCCCCCGTTTTGCAGATGCGACGCAGGAATGCGGGATCAAATTAATTATTGTATGAAGCCTATTCAGGGCGTGCCGGCAAATGGGATAAATGGCAGCTTTTCCGATTCGCAGCGCGGGCGATTCGGCTAATTTATTTATTCACTGCTGTCTCGGTTCGTGCTAGTAATTTAGCTCTGTTTTTTGTGGGCTGTCGATCTGATCGGCACGTCACAGGGAGATACGACCGATTTTACGAATTCGTGAGTGTTTTGTTTGTAAATGTGACACAACATTTTTGTTTTAAGAGGGACTGTTTTGTGATAAATTTGAATTTTGTGCTGTTTTTCATTAAAACCAGGCAAGGAACAAAGCCTATGTTCAACAGTGGACGTATTTCGGCTGAAATGATGATGAATGAAATATAAAATATATTCTTTTAATCTTATCCGACTTTGTAAAACTTCGTGAATGAACCGCAAAAGTAATTTGGGAAAAAATTCGTTAGGGAAGAAAAATTAAAGTATGTTAAAAGTGAATATTGAAATGGTTTAGCCACGGAATGGATGAACGTTTAATATTACGTATTTATTTTATACTCCTCTCAAGGTTTAATACAAAGAGAGAGAAACAATCACTACGTAATTGATGGCACAATCAAAAACTTTAGTGGTAAAGCGAGATATCTATCTCCATTTAAAGGACATTTTCAATAAAAATGTTAATCGAAAAGTTGGAACAATTGAACTCAGAAAATTAGAAACATCTCTCAGTTTAATGACAGCTTGTTTATCTTGTAGAATTCTGCCTTCACTTGGAATTGTTATAACTATCAATTCTGTTACTATGTAGATAATATAAATTCGTGTAAACTCATCAACATTTGATGATTGCCAATATAACGCTTATGAATATTGATTGAGAATTATAATTTATGCCGGGCAAACACATTGCTGAACGACGTTAATACGAATACTATTATAGTAATATCAAAATGATTTCTACGGTTTTGAGCAACCTTTACTATAGATACCTACTATACAAATGTTAATCTTAGGTATATGTAGGTAGCATATGACATTAAAAAAATTAAAGGATTTCTAAAGAGAGCGTACCTAAACCTCAAGGTTCTATACTTGGTCCCCAGATGTTCATTATCTGAAAACAGCTTTTAATTAATAACCGTCTCGTCCAGTATGTAGTCGACATAACTTCTTATGTTATTTATTTAGTATTATGGTACTGTACTATTCCTTCGTGCGTAGTAAGTTTGAGTATAATTTGCTGGTATGGGATCCGCACGAGCAAAAATATAAGCTCATGATAGAACGGGTTCAACGCAAGTTTGCTCGTTACCTGTACAAAAAAATGTATGAGTACTATCCCTATTTGTATCCGTCTCTGTTTGTCGCGGGAATGGTGGGCATCAACACGCTGGAACTGTGAAGTAAGTGGGCGCTGTTGATGCACTACGATGTACTATCTAATGCTGAATTTTAAGATCGACCTCTCCTCCACGCTAGCTCGCTGTTCACTAATCGCTCCGGACCGAATGCGGGTGTCGCGTGCCTGTGCCCCGCGGTGCCTGTTTGCGGCTCCGCCCTTGCGTACCCTGACTGCTCGTCATGCTCCTACAGCGTATGCGCTCAATTTGCTGCACGTCCTAATTGCTCAGGAACCTGGCGTCGACATATTTATGCTCACTGACAAAACTATGTTAAAAGTTTTTATCAAGCTTTTTAGTTTATAAGTGTACGCTTTGGTGCAAACTGTAAGTACAGCAAGTAATTGTTACAAAAAAAAAAACAAAAGCTAGGATAGGTGACACCGCGGCAGACCCAGGCGAAGATGGCGGGATGAACTAGATGCCTATCGACAGGATTGGTCTACAATTGCCCTAAACTGGGCGTATTGGAAGGAAGAAGGGGAGGCCTTTACCCTGCAGTGGGACAGAACAGGCTGAATATAAATAAATAAATAAGGCTAGTCGTTAAAGGGCAAAAATTGTTACTATTGATACAATATTCCCTAATTTTTACAAGCTTTACACTACCTTACATTATCTTACCACTTTCTAGCATCCGATTAAGCTGAAACTTTTGTGTACTAAATAAATGTTTGTCTATCTTATGAATCTTTGGTAGCACTGAAACAATAGTTTACTCTGGAACTGGTCACAAGATGAAGCCGGATGATGGCCATAGCAACTCTTCAACCAGACAAGATAGCACCATCGCGTTTAGGCTCATCTGTTTACAAAGTAACGTTACATGTCTTACTTGGTAGCCCATTAAAAGCAATAATAAATAGAATAGAATTTATTACAAAACATTTATTCAACATAGAAATGACACAACACAACTGTAAGAATCACAAAGTAACAGAGAAGAATCTATACATATAATAAAATTGTAACTCAGCGATGTCTGTGTTTTGAAGATATTTAAAAAAATATATATACTGGTGGTTTTTTTATTTATTTATTTATAAATTATGGACGACTTACGGCTAAAACAAACAAAATAACAAAAAGTACGTGAGACTGACAGCCAATTAAAAGCCAACACTTCTAAAAATAGATTGGAAAGAAAGAGTGTGAACAACACAACACAGCTACCAAAAAAGAAAAACAAAACAGTTTAACATTCAAGCTCAAACTAAATTAACATAACATTTAGCAACAACAGATGCCAATTTTTTTTTTTTTTTTTGTTAGTCTGCACGGAGTGGCACAAAAACTGCTGCACGAAATTGGATGCGCTTTTCACTTTTCTATCGTTGCTGGTTTAAAATAAAATCTGGTATATGTTTTATCTTAATACGCCCACCACCTAGAAGTTGAGTCATCTATACAAGAGTCTTTTCCTTGCCTGGGCCAGTACGGGGAAATCGTTATCCATAGGAGATACCAGGAAACTACCTTAGGAACCTGAGGTGCTTTTATGTTGCAACAATTTTGCCATAGTCAAATTCTTGGTCAAGTGTGAGTGGTTCTTGAATATGAGTAAAATTTCGTTTTTAAGTAGATCAACTCAGTTTGTAGGGATCATTTTATTGTACCGTTGTAAATATTTTTTCATACAATTTGTACTTAGTGAATCTGGGTAGTAGATCTTTCTTTTTTCATTTGATTTTAATTGCTCCTATGGACAATACATGAGATTTACACAAAGATTTTTTTTATAGACACATAATAAATCTATAGACTTAAATGTCGTTTCTGTACATCTTACTAATCACACTAATATTATAAAGGCGAAAGTTTGTATGTGTGTTTTTATTATTGTTACTTCTTCACAGTCAAACGGTCTCACGGATCTTGATAAAATTTGCAACAGAGATAGATTGTAGTCAGGAGTAGCACCCAGGATACTTTTTATCCTTGGGGTAATTTTCAACAATCACGCGGGCGAAGCCGCTGGCAGAAGCTAGTAGTAAAGTAAAAGTAAAATCAAGGATCAAGAAAATTTTAAATTTAATTGTAATTATTTAATAAATTGTTTCATTTTCGTAGGTGCGATCCGCGGCATCATAGTGGAGCCTGCATCTCGTCGCCTGGAGCCGGTGGAGGTGTTCTTAGGGGTACCGTACGCGGGCGCTCCGGCGCGCCTGGCACCGCCGCCGCTGCCCCCCAGCTGGCCGGGCACCCGCCTCGCCGACGCCTTCGCCCCTGTCTGTCCGCAGCGCTACCCCGACATATCCAACAAGTGAGTACTACTATCTTGGACCAGTTTAAGAATGACTTGTACCATAATGTGTATCTAATCTTATTGGCAATATACTTTAATGATGAATAAATTCTATAGGTATATAGAATCATTGACTTATACAGAGTGAATTTTTCTAATGCGGTGTTTCTTGTATGGTGAACGCGTACTAAGCAAATTTTTGCACGTTCTACCCACGAGAACCCTCGATACTTAGCTGACCTAAATAAACATTAAATTATTTATCAAGTACTTAGGCTAAGATTATGACTGTTCCCGTCGCTTACTTGTGTCTTACTTTGTCTAGAGTCCATCGGGTTCTTGTAGTGACAATAAGCGATAATAGCAGATAAGTCCGAAATCTGTGAGACCGACATTATTATACCGTTTCACGAGGTCAATTCCTTTTTGTTTTGTGTCATTGTAATTTTCGATAAAATCGTTCTCTGGGGCCCCGCCGTTCTATAACGTGTCAATGCCTTCATGAATCCGCTGTGATATAAAAGGGATAGTGCTCTTCGTAGCACCGTCTCTCTCTCACAGTGGAACCATGATAGTTTTGAAACATTAAAGTAAAACCCTTGGTAGTGAGACAACTTCGCCACAGTTAAGGTAAGAAGTATGTTATAACTGAATCTGATCGACCCCTTTGTTACCAGGAGTGCAGCACTGACAAAGATGCCTCTCGGCATATACAACGAGCTGCGAGCCACCGTGCCGCTGCTCGCCAACCAGAGCGAAGACTGCCTCTACCTCAACATCTACGTGCCCGGTAGCGGTGAGTCATTCGTCCATTATCACGAGATTGTACTAAGATTTCGTAACGCATTTTGCATCTTGATCTTAGATAACGCAAATCCCTTAATCTGTATGAAAACCAAGCGTGCCGCTTTTTCACACACAATTTAAGAACAAAACTTACTCATAACAGGACATCTTTTTCATTGTCTCGGCCGGCTTTTTTTGTTGAGCTTTAACAAGCACACACTTTAACAACAATACGGCACAATTAGGTATTTCAGATTTAGGTGCCGATAGCGCTAAATGAAACAGCGTCAAAGGAATAGCATTGCTTTCCTATTTGACACGCAAACTGCATAAATACAACAAGCATCAACTCACTGGATTCCCCTTTCTGATTAATTTCGTTGTGGGTTTGAAGAGAGTAAAAAAATCTGGGACTTCTTTAGTACCTATCAACGTCGAGATGCCTGATGCGTTGATGGTTGCATCTTATGTAGAACAAAAAAAAATATATATATATTACAACAACAGAGAAGTTTTTAGTAAGACGCGGGTATACATTTGGCACAAAGCCATTTTTGACTGTCTATAGTCTGTTGCCCGTGACCATGTATTAATATGGATTTCTGTTGATATCTGGCGAATCCACACACAAAACTGCGAGTAAGGGGAGAAGTGTACCCACTTCTCCCCCTGCCTTAGCCTAACTAACATCTTGGAGCCCCTCTTCGCAAGTTCATCTGCGGCATCATTGCCTAAGGATCCGCTTGGGCCCTTGATCCACTGGAGGGTAATTTGATTGGATTTCGATATACTCTCTAGGGCGAGATGGCACTCAATGATTAGCTTGTTGTTAGTTAGTCTGTTTTTTAAAGCTTTGGGCACAGCTTAGAGCACAGGCAGACTATCAGATAGGAATCTGATACCGTAGTTTTGGATGCCCAAACGATTTACGGTTGCTGCGGCTTGTGTTAAGACGACACATTCACATTGAAAGATCGAACTGTGTGTGCCTAGCGGTATGTGAAAGTTAATGTTGAGATCAAGGGAGTGTACACCAGCACCTGAACCGTTTTCTGTTTTGTAGCCATGTGTTTAGATCCGTACTTCATTAGCTCCTGACTGATCCCTTTCTTCCTCTATCATTTGTTACATAATATATAGATTTTGTTGAACATAGGTTGTTTTTGTATTTAGTCACATGGGGCAGCGATGAGGGGTTGATAATCAATCGCCCGGTCCAGGATTTTAGCGTGTGGACTGGTGTGGTTTTAGCCCCATATGATGATGAGATGCATTAGTCTGATGGCAGCTAGCACTGTCTTATGCTGTATGTACAGGTCAAGGGGAGTTATTTGTAGGGCTATCTCCTATTGTTCAAACGTGTTAATATCTGTTGTTTGCTGCAGGCGCGCGCGGCGTGGAAGCGCCGTACGCGGTGGTGGTGTGGGCGGGCGGGCCTTCGCACGAGTGGGGCACGGCCAACGCGCTGGATGGAGCCGTGCTGGCTGCGCGCGCTCACCTGCTCGTCGTCACCATCAACTATAGGCTAGGTTTGTTAGGTGAGGTACAACATAGATATTTGTATAGGTGGTTTATCATCTAGCATTAGTTGAAACCGTGATGATACTGCGTAGAAACCACGTCAAAAGAAACGTGATGTAAACGCGACGCTGACGCTGTGTTAATGTTGTGCAACCTTATAAAAATATCGAAACTCAATTGAGGAAAGATTTTGTCTGCTGTGCAGTCACGGCTAATTCTACCACTAATTTCGCAGGTTATTTAACGCCGGGCGTGAGGTCCACGCCGGTACAAGCAGCCGGCGGCGCGGCCGTGCTGGACGTAGCCGCGGCGCTGCGCTGGGTGCGGCGCAACGTGGGCGCCTTCGGGGGCGACCCGCGCCGCGTCACGCTGGCGGGCCACGCCGCCGGCGCCGCGCTCGCCAACGCGCTCCTCATGCTGCCCGACAGCAAAGGTGAGGCCTGAACCAAAAATATAATTATCTACACAACATCACGCACGGTTAGCCAAATGACATCATTCTAAATCCATATTTTTTTGACGACACGGTTGGCGTAGTGGTTGCGTGATCGATGCGGGTTCGATTCCCGCACGGAACAAATATTTGTATGGCCTACAGATAGTTGTGCCGGATCTGAGTGTTGTGTATGTGAGTTAAAATGTTTGTAAACGCATCCACGATACAGCGAGAAATTCCTAGTGTGTGGGCAACGTGTTTTATTTTATATGATTCGCAAAGATGGCGATCAATAACTTTTTAGCAACTCCATGCTGTATTAAATGAAAGAGTTTGCTGAGAGAAACATCTACGGAAAACCTTGTTTAAAAGTATTAACTTTACTTTACTGCAACTTGCAATTCAAACAAAATTACCTATACCAACATTTTCCTTTTAGTTGAATCGCAAAACAATTTTTTTGGCTACAAAACATCGCGTATGTATTTTTTGTTACAAATAAACGAACCCGATTTCCTCAAAAGGGTACCTAAAAGAAGCTATATCTCAAGTCTCCTCTACTGTAGGCATTACTATATTTTATCTACCTGATATGTTGAATTTAAGAGGGGCGGTTTTCCCTAAAGAAAAAAACTATTTTTAAATCCTTAAATTCACTTGGGTCCGACCTATAAAAGAGTTATGTTATTTACATACTAAAATATTTTGTTAGGTATTATGAAGTCTAGACTACATCTGATAAATAGCGATCTATTTGTAGTCGAGACAGATTGCGCTGCGCCAGGCCACACTGAAATATTCCCAAAGCGATCGCTTGTCTATGTTTCATAGGAAATTGCATATTGCAGTATCACGAATCAAAATGAAATCAAACAGAAAAATGTGTAAAAGTATCCGAATTTTGATGTGTTTCGGAAAAGCAATGTCTGTTTCTATACGAAGTAGTAATATGGAGCTACATTTAACGTCTATGTTGCCGTCGTATTGTGATTTGTGATGTTCGCTTGTGAAATCATGGACTACGGGCTCAAGACAAAGTGAAATTTTATAGGCAGTGATTGTCAATATACTAAAATGTTTAAGATTGGCTACGTGACATTTCGATAGCGCTTGTAGAGCGCAAGCATTTTTGACTTTTCAGCAATCGTTATCGCTATTAAAATATCAGTTTGTTTCAGGCTCCGAAATAGTATTTTTGTGCGGTGTGAAAGCATAGAACACAGACATTATTGCCAGTAAACTACAACGATTCACCACCATCATCAGCCTTTTTAATGTTCCCACTGCTGGGACACAGGCCTCCTCTCTGTGAGAGGGAATGTGCCGTAAACCACCACGCGGGCCCAGGGCGTGTTGGTGGATGACGCATGTCTTCGAATATTATATACTAGCTGATCTCCGCGGCTTCGCTCCCGTGGCGCACCCCACAAGACCCGTTTTCGTGATTGAAAAATAGCCTATGTCACTCAGGAATAATGTAGCTTTCTATTGGTGAAATAATTTTTTCAATCGGTCCAGTTGTTTCGGAGCCTATTCGGTACAAACAAACAAACAAAAAAAATATTATATATATATTATTAGCTGTTTCCCGCGGCTTCGCTCCCGTGGATTACCCCACAGGACCCGTTTTCGGGATAAAAAAATAGCCTTTGTTACTCAGGCATAATCTAACTTTCTACTGGTGAAAGAATTTTTTAAATTGGTCCTGTAGTTTCGGAGCCATATTAGTAATTAGTAAATTAGTATAGATTACTACAACGATTATTGTTGATTAAATCCCGTTAAATTGTATCCATAATCTTTTCGGGACAAGATTCAGAGTCTCGTTTAAGCTGTGAATCCCTGTGTATCCCTTTAATCTTGCCCACTTCTTCCAACAGTTTTCACGTAACGTTTGTCCCAGGTCTGGTATCCCGCGTCCTGCTGCTGAGTGGCTCAGCACTCAGCCCCACAGCTCTCACACCCGATGCCGCACTCTCAAGAGAACACACGGCACAGGCACTGCGGTGCACGCCAGAGTCCACCAATGACGAGAACTGGTAAGATTTGCTTTTTAAATTGTTTCTATCTACAAAATAAGAATTCTACATTAACTATGATTGATTTAAAAAATCCCTGTATAATCGGCATGTATCAATTTTGCTGTGAAAAGTTTCAAAGGTGTAAAGTTTTAGTTTGACTGCACTTCCAACTAAATTGGTTAAGCAAATATTACATTTTTAGGTGGCTATACTATATTAGAGTATTTCTCTAGGTTTGTGGAATGCATCCGTGCCCGTCCACTAGCTGCTCTGCTCGCAGTAGAGGCTCCCCGGGCACGATTCCTGGCGGGCTGGGCGCCATCAGTACCCATCTCCCGAGACTCTCCCTCGCAGGGCCAGGCGCCTACCAGGGCCCTACATGCTAGTGAGGCATTCTTGGATTGCGCCCTGGCTGTTGTGGTGGCAACCACTGAAAGCTACCAGTTTTTCAGTGAAGAGGATATTAGGCACGGATTTGAAGAGGAGCACAGGTATTTTTGCAACTTTTAGATATTATCTCAACGCAATAGATGTAATTTCTTTAACACACATTTCAGTTAAAATATTTATCAGGATTTTGTATGCTTCTTCAAACATAAGCTGCCATGGGGATCAAAAGTGAACAATACCATATCACTTCAATGTCAGGGCAAGTCATTAATGAACTCGTGACCTTCATGGTAGCTAATATGTTAATTCTTACCGTTATTTCATCATCGCTTACTTATATCAATTATAATGTGTATCTCATTTAAAACTTCTGCCCCAGAAACCGCATCCTCCGCACGTACGTCCGCAACGTGTACCGCTTCCACCGCAACGAAATCTTCGCCGCCATCCGCAACGAGTACACCGACTGGGAGAAACCCATCCAGCATCCCATCAACATCCGCGACGCCACGCTGGAGTCGCTCAGTGATGCAGCAGTCACCGCACCAGCGCTGAGGGTCGCGCAGCTGCACGCCAGGAGGGGCGCCAGGACTTACTTCGCGCACTTTGCGCATCAGAGCAAGGATGCCGATTACCCTCAGGTCAGTTTAAAGACTAAGAAGTTTTTCTTCATCTACAGATAGAATTGCGGAGTATTTCCGTAACATATTTTTTTTCTTTAGGCTCTCGCTTGACCAATAATTTATACAATCCATGGGAAACTCTTTCATTTTGACAATCAAAATTACAGTATTCATTGCGCAGGTTACGCTGTCGAGTAGACGGATTTTTATACATAGGAAGCAATTAATGAAGAACTCCTTTCGATTGTAGTGGGAGATGTTATTTAGTGTATTACGCATATTTATCATTATCATTTATCATTATCATCTTTATGATGCTGGTCAATACTTGCCCAAAACCGGGCGGATTGGGATTCCATTTCTAAGTTTATTTTCCAAACATCTAATAGATTCCCGTCCCGGGGGGTCGTACAACAATTGATAATTTATGTGTCTCAGCAGCAAATAAGTCATAATTTACCATCTCAACCAATTAATCGTAAGTAATTAATGTAGATGGTTAAATTAGCGTATAGCAGCGACAGGCTCGTTATAATACGTGAATGAATTAAGGAGGTGCGAGGTCATTAATTTAGCGCAATCTACATGATCGCGGCATTTGTCAAAACTTCCTTTGATGAATATTAGCTCATTAGCATTCTCACTAACATCATAATATTAAAGTAAAATGAATAATTTTGCCGTAATTTATTGCCCAACGCGATTATTAATTCACACAGTGTTTGTGTTATCGTGAAGTACATATTGTTTTAAAGCCACGTTAGCTGGTTTGCTTCTAATTAGGTTACTATTTTGTTCAAGTTTTAATTAATAGGGTTATTCAACATCATTATTTTAAATTTAATTCTCTTTGCGTTTGCCCAACTACATACATTGGGATTGGCTTCCAGATGCAGATTAGTATTTTTCATAAATACTGTTTACCCCCCGACAATTGATCTTGCGATAATTTTGAGCTGAGACTCAAAATTATCGCAGAATTAATGTGGCAAATTGTCAAGCACGCGTTATCTGCTGTGATTGACTGTTGAAAATTCATTCAACCTGAGAATATTCTCTGATCGAGAATGTTCTGCAATATTCTGCAATGTTCCTTTCGACGGAGAATTTAAAATTGGAAGATATAAAGTGAAATTTTTTTGTTGTTACTTTATACTTTACTTGAAAAAACGTTACTCTATTAGGTTTCAGAGCGGAAATTGCTATATAATTTAGTTAAGAAAAATTAGTCGCGAGTACAACAATGACATCAACTGAAAAAATAGACGGATGGGAGTTTGTTCTTAACTTGACTAAAAGGCACAGTATTTCAGTTCAACAACTGTTCGAAAAAGTGACATATAAATGCGGCATTGGTTTATGGAGCAAATAGTTTATTTGGGAAACAGCTAAAAAAGTCAAGCTGGTTGCGTGATGGCAAACATTATATTCAATTGCTCGGAAAATTTTGACTGCTCCAGCAACTTCTGTTTCTGTGAATCGCTATTTTTCCACATTTCCCAACATGCATACTAACAACCTCTTTAATATGGGTATCAAATCTAAGATGGCCGCCGGTACAAAATGAGAGATTTCATATATTAAGTCATCAGCATCATCATCATTTCAGCTATAAGACGTTCACTGCTGGACATAGGCCTCCCCAAATGTCGCCACATTGAGCGATCCCGTGCGTCTCGCATCCAGCGGATTGCCGCAACCTTAACCAGGTCATCGGTCCACCTAATGAGAGGCCATCCAACGCAGCGTCTTCCAATTCGCGGTCGCCACTCCAGAACTTTTCGGGCACATTGAACATCATCGAGTTCTGCGAGCAATGTGCCCTGCCTACTCCCACTTATGTTTCGCAATTCTTTGGACTATATCGGTAACCTTGGTTCTCCTGCGGATATCCTCATTTCTGATGCGATCCCGCACGGAAACTCCGAGCATAGCCATCTCCATCTCCCTATGGCTGTGACTTTAAGGCTTCTGATGAGGCCCATTGTGAG
This sequence comes from Anorthoa munda, assembly GCA_945859665.1. Lineage (NCBI taxonomy): Eukaryota > Metazoa > Arthropoda > Insecta > Lepidoptera > Noctuidae > Anorthoa > Anorthoa munda. The sequence continues at coordinate 1,462,501 of OX243918.1, forward strand.
CGACCATGTCTCAGTCCCGTAGGATATCACTGGCAACATACTCTGGTCGTGAGACACTCTGGTATGTTAGACGAGAAGATACTACGCGACGGTTGCATTGTACCGTATGGTGTCGAACGTAACCACCAGACCAGCCCATTATCTTCCCATGGCGATCGTAAGAGGCGACTAAGGGACTCACCAGAGAATATTGTAATACGTAATGAACAATAGCAGTAGTAGTAATAAAGTATATGTAATTGTAATACGAGAAATAAAGATACGTTAGGTCAACCATCTTATAGACTAGCAAAAGTACACTCATCTTTCATGGGGTACTGTGTTAAATTCTATAACAAAATACCTTGTGATATATTAAAACTAAATTAAAGTAAATTTAAAACTTTAGTTAAAAGCACACTTTGTAAACAAGCATATTACAAATTAGATGATTATATTCAAGATAAGAATGCTTGGCAACATGTTGATCCCGCTCCGTAGGGCAATCTTTGGTGTGGACATAATCAAATTTGCTAATTTGTATTCCTATTCGTAGTTATTGTATTCTTATGTTATTTTTTATATTTTTCCAGAATTTGACTCACACACGGTTCCGTTGTTGTTGAATTAGGTATTTTACCTATATTTGGAATATTTGTAAGTATGTGAGAACCATGTTCCTATTTATCAAATTAATGAATTTACCTGTTAGTGCTTTTATTACTTTATACCTGTACGTAGTATAGTGTGTAGTGCTATTTTTGGGTGCATCGTCCTCACATATATGAATTTATTAATGTATGTACATAAGTAAACATTGTAAAACATTTTAAAAAGAGTAAGTATGGAGTTTCTTGTGCGTTCTTCTCCATAACAAGCTACTTTCCGAATGCACGGTAGAGTCAATTTTTATTACTTGTACATTTTTAATTTAGATTTAATGTTTGACGTTCAAAAGTGCCGCATAATGGCCTAGTTGAAATAAATATATTTGACTTGACTTGACTTGACTTGAATAGGCAGAAGCATTCTCCATGCACTGTATGTTTCAACCATACAGCAACCGACCGATTATGGCAAAACCCTCATGAAAAGCACAAGGGAAAAAATGGCCCCTATTGCCCGGCAGCCTGTCTACCCTCGACTACGGTAGGACCTGGCTACATACAACACGCGTTAACTCCGGACCGACGAAAAGATCAACGAACTCGAAAAGGAATTGAGCAGAAAAAATATTTTAATATTTTTAGCAACCATATTGGATTTGGATTATTTTCAGTGTCCTGAATTAAATTAGTCAAGCCCTATTATTTGATAGGTACCCATGTTTAAGGGGTTATGAAAAAATTATATGTGGTGGCGGCCATCTTGGATTTACAATGATAATGAATAATATATTAAATTGTATTGTCATCAGAACTAAAGGTACAAAACAGGGCAAGCTAAATAAAACCGTTTAAAAAAGGTAATAAATTCAACACCTAAAAAGCAGGCAAAATTTGTCTGATTGCTCACAATTGAATAATTATAACCAAAGCAAAACCATTAGACATAAGTCCGAAAAAACAAATCCAAGTACATTTGCCACAGGAGAAAGAGAAGAACCTTCAATCCTTTTAGACTACGAATCTTAGGAGAGCACATAATTTTATTAAAGCAAATTATTTGCAACTCATAAAGTTTGTTTTAATACAGAAATCTCCTTCTGGGTAACCCCACTCTAAAGTCTTAATTTAACACACCATATGAAATTTAAGAGAATTTATGAGAATTTTCTCGGAATTATTCTCGGGAATGTTCTCGCTTAGGGGAATATACTAAGAATTTAACTTGTCGAGTAGATTATTTTGGCGTTAACTTCGAAAATCGTTACTTTAAAAATAAATCGATACAATAGCGACACCCAATTTTTAAATTCTCGTAAATTCCCTTCCAAAAGAATATTCTCGAGAACTTAACAGCAAAGTTCTCGCAAGGAGAATATTCTCGGGAATTTACCATCACTAACTACAGGCAAAAAAAAACAACTATTAAGGCTGGAGTACCACAAGGAAGTGTGTTAGGCCCAATCCTGTACTTGGTATACACATGTGATATCCCAGAGCTGGAAAACAACACCATAGCGATCTTTGCTGATGATACTGGTATTATGGCTATCCAGTGGCTTCTTTGTGGTTTGAACCAAACCACAAAGAAGCAGTAGAAAAAGTTCAACTTGCTGTGAACAAAGTTTACGACTGGACACAACATGTGAAAGATCAAACAGAATGAGTCAAAAGCGATTCACATTGACTTCACTAATAAACACCGCGATTACCACCCAGTCTATATAAACGGCATGCAAGTGCCTTATGCGAATACAGCCAAATACCTTGGCATAACTCTTGACGCCAAGTTGCGTTGGAAATCTCACGTCAAAAAGAAATAAAAGGAACTCGATATATCGAGTACAAAAATGTATTGGTTACTCGGAAGGAAATCCTGTCTATCAATACACAATAAAATTACAATATACAAGCATATTCTTATGCCAATTTATACGTATGGTATCCAACTATGGGGCTGTACTAAACAAAGCAATGTTAAAATTATACAACAATTCCAAAATAAAGTACTCAGAGATGCTGTTAATGCACCATGGTACATCAGAAATGACGATCTTCACCGCGATCTTAAAATGAAACTCGTCACCACCGTTATTCAAAACTTTGCTGAAGCCCACGAACACAGACTTCATTGACATGTGAATGTGGAAGCAATCCAGCTGCTAGATAACACGGACATAGTGTGTAGGGTAAAGAGAACTAATAAAAAATAAAACCATTTGAGTTAGTGTAGTAAAAGTGTGTTTAAGTGAAAAAATAATAGCAAACAATATTGTGCTATACATGTAACACGTGAACTAAGTGTTTTTAACGTGTCAGACTCTAAGAAAGTGCTACCGAACTATATAAAAGTGCAAATTGACACTATTCTTAGTTATAACATTATACAATATAATATTAAGTTAGAGTTAAATTGCTTATTAGTCTATTAAGGCTAGATTGTAATTTATTATTAGGAACCGTAGTTTTTATTAAAATAGAAAAATAAAACTAATTACAGGCGTACACATCGTTCAGTCTAATTATTACTTTTTTTGTGTTTACAAAAGTAATTGAATATTGTACAAATTAAATATAAGTACATGGGCGACCGAGCTCCGCTCGGGGGAAAATAGAGAAAACTACGTTTTCTAAAAATTAAACCTAGCTAGGCCGATTTATCGCTCCCGAAACCCCCTGCATACTAAATTTCATGATCTTTGAAGCTGTTTCCGAGATCCAGATTGTATATATATATATATATATACATATATATAAAAATTGCTAGTTTAAGGGTATTAGATTACAATAACAAATCAATTTACAATTGAATTCAGATTCAGCATAAATAAAATAAGAATTAAATTACAATTGAATAACAATACAATAATTAAATTACAATTAGCCAAACAAAATACTATGGAGTCAGTACGCTTTGTGGAAAACTGGTGTCAGATTTCCTGGCTACCTGTATCAACTATCAGAGATGGACAAATACCAGCCAGTTGGTCCTGCTTCTCGTTCTTTTCGAGTCACGGAAGAGAATGTAATAAATGGTCATCCATCCACAGACCGACCTCGAGTGAAGATTTTTTGGGGGCTGAGTCACCGTCGTCCGTAGGAGAGCACCCCATACGATTCCCTACACGTGGCCCCCGGGTGGTGCTAATCAGGTGACATAAACTGGTGGTAGGCTTCGGCCGAAGGCTTGCGACCACCCACCGGGCAAAGACGTACCGCCAAGCGGCCTAGCCGTGTTCCGGTACGATGCTCGGTGTAGCCAACTAGAGGAGTTGTGTCGAGATAGCTGTTCCACTGCATGCGGACCGGTCTGACGCGCGCTGTTATGGGCGTATCGGGAGACTGGTCGCGGAGTGTACCGGGATCCGAGGCACGGTGCGCCGCTGGCCGACCGCAGGTAGTTGGGGGCCCAATTAGTGTGCCAGCCACACACGAAAGGCTGCCCCGCCAACTGTCGAAAAATCCCGGAATGCACCATCGTGCTGGTTGGCGGCCAGAAGACAGGGCCCGATGGACATTCCCGGGGGGACTCAGGCGTCCCCACAGTCTCCAGACCAGTCCCCCATTGATGGCGTCCTATCAGTGCGTGTCTGTGGGTTGCCAACGTGGAACCTCGTCTCACTGCCTTCTCCTCCCCTTTTTCACTCAATTATGCCAAGGAAAGGTGAAAAAGAAAAAAAAAAGCTGTACAGCGGCAGCACTCCCTGTCACACAAAGTGCACCTCAGCAACATAAGAGGGCTGCACTCAAATCTCGAAGCAGTCCATCACCACCTGGAGACTGATAGACCAGCTCTTCTTTTCCTTTCGGAGACGCAGATCGGATGTCCGTCAGACGTGTAGTACTTATCATACCCAGGATTTACCCTGGAGCACAATTTTAAACCACGCGCGGGTGTATGCATGTACGCCCGAGACGACATCTGTTATCGGCGTCTCCGAAACCTTGAGGACTCAAGGATTTCCGTGCTCTGGGCACTGGTGGACACAGGCCTGGATAAAATTATCTACGCCTGTGTCTACCGATCGCACAGTGGCGATCGGGAGACAACCAGGCTTACGGAGCATCTGTGTGAGGCGGCTGATACGGCACAGCAGCGGTACCCTTCTGCCCAATTAGTGATACAGGGGGATTTCAATGCCCACCACCAGGAGTGGCTCTTCCCATACCAGTGCACTGATCATGCTGGGCGAAAGACGCGAAAGCTTGCGCTTGCGTTAAATCTCGCCCAGCTGGTGTAGGGAGCAACGAGGGTGCCGGATGTTGATTCGCACACTGCCAATTACTTGGACCTTTTGCTGACAACAGATCCAGACCGCTACTCTGTGTCGGTATTTTCACCTTTGGGTAGCTCCGACCATTGTCTGGTGAAGTCTGTATCCGTCAACTCCCCACCCGATCCCAGCCCAAGAGGTACTCGACGGGTTTGGCGGTACAGGTCAACAGATTGGGATGGGATGCGTTCGTTTTTCGCTTCTTATCCTTGGCGGCCCATTTGCTTTTCTTCAGCTGATCCCTCGTCGTGTGCGGACGCCGAGACCGATGTGTTGCGTCGGAGAATGGAGTACTACATTCCATTCTCTGACGTAGCAATGTCTAGCGTTGACCTGCCATGGTTTGGCGCCGAGTGCAATCGCGCCAACACGCTTAAACATGAGGCATACCTGGCATGGGTCGACGCTCGGACGCGCAAGGCTAGCGACGTTGGCCAGCGGAAGAGAGCCTTTAATAGGGCTGCCATGTCCTGCAAGAGGGTATTGCGAAGGGCTCGGTTTGACCACATAAGCCGTATTGGGGCCAAACTTGCTTCCTACCCAGCCGGTAGTAAAGCGTTCTGGTCCCTGGCTAAGTCGGTTGAATCGAATTTCTGCCGTCCCTCACTACCACCACTGCTGAAAGCCGACGGAACACTGGCCCACTCCGCTGAGGAAAAGGCAAATTTATTTACCTCTCTTTTTGCGGAATCGTCACGTCTGAATCCTGGTGATGCGCGCCCCCCTCCTTCTCCTGATGGATGCGAGACGAGTATGTCGGACATTCGTATCCATCAAAAGGACGTCCGTAGGGTGCTGCGCAACCTCGACGTGAAAAAGGCTAGCAGCCCTGACGGAATACCAGCAATTGTTCTTAGAACCTGTGCGCCTGAACTGTATCCGATCTTGACACGCCTATTCCGCCTTTCGTATGAGGCTGGAAAAGTGCCGAATGCTTGGAAGCAGGCTAACGTGCCCGTGCCCAAGAAGGGCAGTCGAGCTGACCCGGCCAACTACAGACCCATATCTGTAACCCACGTGGAACGTGTACTCAATTCTTAGCTCCTGGCATACCTAGAAGCAAACGATATCCTAAGTGACCGCCAATACGACTTCCGCCGAAATCGGTCTACTGGGGATCTTCTAGCGTATGCCATTCACATCTGGAGTGAAGCCATCGAGAGGCACGGGGAAGCGCTTGCCTAATCCATTTAATCGCGGCAGACGGCAAGCGCTCCCCGAAAGCCTTCGCTTTTGATAGGGTCTGGCACGAAAGCCTTATTGGTAAGCTTGCTTCATTCGGTTTGCCCGGTGGTCTGTGTGATTGGATTGCTGACTTCCTGAGAGACCAGTCCATTCGAGTGGTTATCGATGGTTGCTCTTCGGACCACTTGGATATTAATGCCGGGGTACCTCAGGGGTCGGTACTTTCAGCAACTTTATTCTTGCTGCACATTAACGATCTGCTAAAACCACCTTTGGGTATGCAGACGATAGCACTGTTGCTGAGAGATACTTGTCCAACGCTCGTGCTACCGGGCCTCAGATCCAGTCTCTCCGGGAGGCCATGGTGCAGCGCTTGCACCTGTCCTTGCAGGCAGTCTCCGAATGGGGCGATGCCAATCTGGTCAGGTTTAATGCTACTAAAACCAAGGCGTGTCTTTTTTCCGCTAAAAAGAGCCAATTTCACCCGGCTCCAACTTTCCGAGATGTGACCGTGCCAATAACTGACCATCTTGAGCTTCTTGGCGTTACGTTGACATCGACTCTCAATTTTGGTCCATACATTGAGGCAAAGGCTCAGCTGGCTGCCAAAAAGCTGGGGATCCTTGCAAAGGTGAGAAGGTACTTCACGCCAAAACAGCTGCTCAGCTTGTATAAAGCGCAAGTTCGATCATGCATGGAGTACTGTTCTCATCTCTGGGACGGATCTGCCAAATACCAGCTTGATGCACTAGAGTCGATCGAAAAGCGGGCCAAGCGGCTCATCGGTGATGAAACACTGGTTAAGTCAAAGCTCCAGAGCCTTGAATATCGTCGCCGAGTTGCCAGCTTATCGGTTTTTTATCGATTTCATTTTCGGAGTGTGCGATGGAATTGCGTGATCTAATTCCGCCCAGCCCGTTTCATCATCGGACTACCAGACGTAAAGCGATGCGGTAAATGGTGGACATCCCACCCATACGCACTAAACGTTTTGAGTATACTTTTATTATGCGTACAGCTAAGGAGTGGAACTCCCTGCCGGAGTCTGTGTTTCCCGATAGCTACAATCTAGGGATCTTTAAGTCAAGAGTGAATAGATTACTTCTAAGGCAAGCGCGATCCATCGTTGACCACATCATCGCTTACCATCAGGTGAGATGGTGGTCAAGCGCGAGCCTAAACCAAATAAAAAAAAAAATTAAAAAAAAAGATCTAGCCCCGCGGCTGTTAGGTCATACTTAGCTTTGAGCTTCCGCTGGATGCGAGACACACGGGACCGGTCAGTGTGGCGACACTTGGGGGAGGTCTATGTTCAGTAGTGGACGTCTTTTGGCTGAAATGATGACGGTGAGAGCTTCACAAGCCATTTAATGTTTGCTTTTTCCAACAGCGTCTTGGTAGTGTGACAAGTGAGACCCTGCCATACTTCCTGGGTCTCCCCCTGGTGGGGGGCATGCAGTATGCCCCTCGGAACTACTCGCGTGGAGACGTGGCAGTGGCGGAGATGACCGTGTCGCTCCTGGCTGCCTTCGCGAAGACCGGGGACCCAACTCCTCGTGCAGATGAGAGGCATCATGAAGGAGTAACCAGCTGGCCTCGATATGAGATGAACACGCAACAGTATTTAAGTATAGGTAAGAGATATGAGTAGTTAATTTTGGTATGAGGTGCTAAATAAGGCCATCTTAATTGAAATTTTTTACCTATGTTTCTGTGTCAATCACGCAAAAAGGGCTGAATGGGTTTAAAAAAGTCAAGATGGAACGTTGCAAACAACAAGAGATCTCAGATCAAATAAAAAGCTAGACTGACAAGTAAGGCGTAATTTCGTTGTACGTATGTGCGTGTAATTGTGTATGTATACGGCAAGGCGTAGTTTTAACCGGCGCGGGCGTTACCTTGTTGTTTGCAACGTTCCATCTTGACTTTTTATTTTATCTGAGACAGATAGTTTATAAAATAGATTTAAAAAAATGTGTTTATTATCTTAAATCCTTTTTAAAGGCTTCCCAGAAAGTAATCCGAAGATACTTGTGATGGGATAAACCTCGCTCTTCCTCGATAAATTAACAATTGTTTCATTGTGCTAATTACGTATATGTTACACATTTTTATTAAACTAATAAAAAGAAAAATTAAGATCGTGCTTATGGCAGTGTGTGAAAGTAGAGTGTGTTTTGTATACATGTGGGTTTATCCGTGTGTTTATGTGTGTGTGAATGTATATTTTGTGTGTATGTGTGTGTGTATAAGTGGGTGTGTGTGTGAGTGGGCGTGTGTATGTGTGAGAGATTGTATATTAACACAAGGTCTTTTTATTCCGATTAGCTCGATACCACTCGGGATAATAAAACACTATTCACGCGGTCAAAGCCGCATGCTGAAGCTAGTCTTGTATGACTTAACAGTAGACTGACAGTCGTACCCGTCAACTCACTTATACAAAATCCTCAAATTATGTATTCAAATTGAAGGAATGACAAGATAATAAATTCGAACTTCGCATTGAAACAACAAAAACTCCCCAGAAAAATTTCGCCGTCATATGAAAACACTTCCATATTTTGACGGCAACTTAACTCACTTATGCCAAAAACAGCCCCATAAATAGGTTAATCAAATTCATCGTAATGAAAGTCACAAACTCGTGCGCGTACAAAACAACTTCGAATAGAATAACACAGGGATTTCTCATCTGAACCGATCTGAAAATAAAATCTCGCACGGCACGAAGTTAATCAGATAAAGCCCTATTCAAAGTTTCAGCGGCCATATTGTGTCGAAACTCGTTATTTTTACGATCTGCCTCCCAACGAATGTGCGTGTTTTCTTCCCTTTCGTTCTGTGTAAGGGTTTACAACTTTTTTAATCCTTTCGTTAAGGTGCTTGTTTGGTTTAGAAGCGAGAGTTGTTGCGAGTTTATATTCGTAAATTGAAAGCGTTTTTGTTTACAACGTTAGATACACGTGTGCAGTACAAAATTGTTGTCCGTACTGCAAGATGTTATATCGTTAGGGCGGTTACGCACTACATCCGATCCGTGTCCGTAAAATTTCGGTTCCGAAGTAGCGGTAGTACTTCTTGTACGAGTACGGAAGCTTACGCAATACATTCGAACTCTATCCGTCATAATCTGTCATAATTCTGAACATTTTGAAATCGGAACTTAAATCACGGACACGGACGTGTGCTTTCGGAGGCATGTAAGAGTCTCAGTATGTTATGAATGACCACCCATCCGCGGACTGACCTCGACAAGCGTTGCTTAACCTCGAAGATCGACCCGCGCGGCTGTTATTATTTAGTCACGAGCGCTTGTCACTCTATCACACTATAATCACACTAATATTATAAAGGCAAACGTTTGAGCATACTATGTGTGTTTGTTACATCTTCACGCTAAAACAGCTGCACGGATTTGGATGAAATTTGACACAGATATAGATTATAGTCTGGAATAGCACGATTTTTATCCCAGGAATATGTTTCCTTTAGTAAATTTTCGCCATTCACGCGGGCGAAGCCGCTGGCTGAAGCTTAAGTTGTAAATAAATATTATTATGATTGATATTCAATTAATCGGTTCTACGTTCTACTCAGTGTCACCTGATTCCAAGATTGATTGTTTCTCTAATCACTTGAAACCAATTTCGTCAGTGTCTTCCGTGTTACACCTTTTGTTTGAATTTAATTGGCACAGATTCGGTTTGGCAGTAATTTGATTTAGGAAATTGCCATTTCTTGGCTTTATTTTCCTCCGACATTGTTCATTATTGGATGATCATTTTAGACGCCTTCATTATCTACTGTCTTTGATTGAAAAAGACATATTAATGCCAGTTTATTCAGTAATAACTGTCACACTGCAGTACAAATGCCTCTTCTCCTACAGAGAAGGCACGAACAATAATCACCATACTTGCTCAAGGCGGGTTGGTGATTTCAGACTCATATAAAAATAAGTTCATACATTTCCTCACGTTGTTTTCCTTCACTAATGTTAGCGATGTCCAAGATAAACTCAGAAAGCACATAAATGAATTGATTACTTCTCAGGATTTGAACCCACTGCCTCAAGCGCAATAGGCGAGATCTTTACCCACTTTTTAGACGTTGCTATGAATTTGGCCTTTTCCACCAGGTACGAAGCTCCGCGTGAAGAGTCACTATCGCGGCCACAAGATGGCGCTGTGGCTGCACCTCATCCCGCAGCTGCACCGGCCGGGAGCCGCGCCACGACACCACCAGTTCAGGTCCATCCATCCGGACATGTTTGCAGGTCAGTCTCAGCCAACATCTGCCCGACTTTGTGGGGTTGAGTTCCAGTCTAGCCAGATTTAGCTGAGTACCAGTATTATACATGAAGTGGCTTCCTATTTGATCTCCACTACCCAGTATCTGGGTAACATCATATCCCTGGTAGGGCTGGACAGGACTTGGATAACCACATTTATATTTGATTCAAATACAGGGTTATTGGTAAAACACTAACAACCTTGCTGGGCTGTATTAATAACATCATAAACAACAAATTCGTTCTATGACTTTTTAAAAGTTGTAGAACAAAACTTGTTGTTTAATACCCTTGTATATGGACAATAGTCTAAACAAAGTGACATTACTGTTAGTACGTGGGCAGCGATAGAAAAAATGGTCTGCGTATAATAGCTGAAAATATTGTTGTATGATATTTTCACGACACGAATCTGTCATAGTCCGATATCATATCTGTTGGACGCAGCTCTAATCACAGGAGATTTAATTACTTTTAAGTACTCAGTGACACATTTCCCTTATGGAATCAGAAACAGAGAGAGTATGTTGGGCGAGCCGACTAACCATCGCATCGGTGCCACCCAGTACAGAAACAGATGGAGAGAGATTGTACAAGAGAAAGTGATGCAGAAGAGAGGTCACGACCCTCAATACTGAGGAATACGACGCAAGGAGGTGGTACACATTTCGATAAAATATATTCCGAGTATTATTTACTTTCACGTAAATTATGAATTCAACATTTTATATTAAATCATTTTCTTGAAAACTGTAATCCATTCAAACAAATAAATTCGAAGAAGTAAACTGTTCCATCTTTACAGGCAATATGGACTGGATAATATTGCCGGAACCATATTTTGAATCGTCAGAGAAAATGATTGCTTTTAAAGTATTTAAACACCTGCGGGCTTTAGTAAAACGAACTTTATTTTGATGAATAAATCAAAACACAATACCCATTATAGAATCCCCTCGCTGACTAAAATCTTATTCTAATTCGTAGTGAATAGCCGCCAAAATGTGGCCAATCACGGCGAAACGTGGGCGCAGTTTAATGGAAAGCAAATTGGTAACGTCTACCGCTGCTTAAATTGAGCATGCCTTATTATCCAGAACCATTAGTGCCATTTCCTGGCGCGGCGCGTAAACGGAACGCGTTCATTAACTGCTTCCACCAACCACCTGGGGGGAGGGGTGGCTTTTTAATGTTCAGGACCACTATAGTCGTGCGTGAGCAGAATCAACACCGCCCGACTTAATAACACGCGTGAGATTATATTAATTAGAAGATACGTCACTGAAAGGATTGAAGTTTGCAAACTCACAGTCTGAATATTAAATAATAGACACGAAACCAGTGAGAAATCTAACTCAAAATATCTTCGAGCGAAGGTACTCGATTCTGTACAGACACACGCAACTATTTGAGAAGCGCGCCGCGTTTTGCGTCGCTTTAGTATAATTTTAGCAGACATTACTCAGTATAATCGGTACTTAGGCGGCGAGCCATTAGGCGAATGAGGTCTCCCTAGAACTTATAAAAATAAAAATTGTCGCCAAAATATTTGGTGGCAAAGTGATTAATGGTGGCAGGTGTCACGAATGAAAATAAATCGATCAGGGAGTGTTTCGGGGTGGCTCGGGATGTTATTAATTGTCCCGCGAATGGCTGGAATTCCTCCATAATGAGCGGTATGGGAAGAATGGTGCGGTCTGCGTGAACAATGCGGCCTTTGTCGCGGACAAGTTCACCCGCCCGGCTTCGCCTGCTCGGCCGGGCCCAGAGACGTGAACAGTCTTTAACTGCGCACATTGTCGCGTGTGAGATACGCTCTTTAACTCACGTGCCTGGAATTGTTTTCTGAAGAATATTTACGAGCACTTTGGTTTGCGAGATTTTTATGAGCCCGCTTTACGCTGTTTCACAACTTTTACACACGGAAATGTTAACAAGCACTTTCCTACTTTCACAAAACGAATTCTTCTACAAGCCAAACTGAACAATTTCCTTTTCGCACAACATAATAAGATTTACAAGGAAAAACATAATTTTCTATTTAGTGAATCATTATTGGATCTTGAAATTTGGTCAGGTTTTACTGGCCACTAACTTAAATTAAAAACTTGTAATTAAACTGTTGAAATACCCAAAAGCTCTCGAAAAAGCCCAATTGTTTTCCACACACAACGTCATTTCCGTTTTCCATCACTTGCGCTCGGTTTTGCTGAAGCTAATTTCTCCGCCATTGTGGCGAGCGGCGGTAATTGAGGCTGGTCGCTGATCGCCTTTTGTTTTTGAGCAATCGCTCGCAAATTAGCAGCGTGTCGATTGACAATAACAAGTGTTGTGCAGAATAGGGGCGCGTAGGTGTTCGCAATTTAAGTCGCCTTTTTAGCTCGAATTTTGTTTCAGTTTCGAAAATAGCGATTAATATTCATGACATGGTTTTATTAACAGAAGTTTGACTACCTTTGTGGAATGCAGAAAAGGTAGGCTGTTATTTTCTGAGCTACATTTTACATACCTACGCAAAACTGGATTTAGGTAGTTATCGAAAATTTTCATCAGAAAATAAATTGGCATATAATCAAATTTATTTTAAATGTAACATTTCCAGACAGTGACAATAAAAATAAACCAAAAATCTCAAACCACTAACCTAGTTAAACATTTCTACTAACCCCTTTTCTTCGAAAAATCTAGCGCTAAATCTCAAACCATTAGTTAGACTAAAGTGTTCAAATAAAAACACTATCTCGACGAGAATAGAGTGGCAAACGAGCACGTTAAAGTGTCGATAACTGAGCTAGGATAGATGCCGCGGGTTTCCCCTCTTTGTTCAGTTTCCTGCCACCCACCAGCAGGGCTGCCAAACGTACCGAGAATCATAGACATTCGATATCGAAAGAAAACGAAAAAGTTTGATTGGATATCCTTTTATGAAATTCAGGTGAAGTGTTTCTAAAATCAGTTTTCAAATTGGAATAGAAATTTTAAATTTTAGAGGGAATTTAAAATAGATCGAGAATTTGGAGTAACAATCACAATCTTCTTGTTCCTTTTGGAACTTTGCTGAAATTGTCTCTCATGTTGCGATCTGATTTTGTAATTTAGTCACTGGATTAGGTCATTTCTTACAGAAAATTTTTAGATTTTATTACTGTAGGGACATAGTTTTTCTCAGAGTTCGATCATTTCTTCTTAGTCGTATCGATGATTCTGAGTTTATATTATTTTGACCAAAATTCAGCCACGTCGACAGCGTTAGGATTAGCCTCGTTCAGGTCTTTCAGAGTGCAGGTGTTGTTGCACAGAGAGCATGATATGAGGATATATTCTAGTTCGCAAGATCTATTTAAAAAACGATAAGTTTCAACTCTAAGCTAGACCTTAGTTCATCCCTAGCACAACAAAAGAGATGGTGCGGCGGCTCTAACAATCGGCCTTTGTGCGCGTGGGCACAACTTGGGCCAGCATTGTGGCGCGTGGCCCATTCATTACCCACCGTTGATAACTTAGGGATCGCTTTCTTGTTCAGATATGTTCTATATCGTGAGCTGTTTACTTCAGCTGCTATTCAATTGGCAGTGTATTGCATTTCATGCGGATGTCTTATTGTTGAGATGGGCACGATCTATGATTATTGTAAAACCGTTTGGTTCAATCTTGGTTTTGAATCACGTATATTTCCTGGCTAAACAAATAATAATTCTATGCGGTTCGTCAGTTAGACTATTAAAATTTTTTGACATGATTTTTTTTGCATTATAAAATCAATAAAAATTCACGAAGATAAATGCATCAAATTACCGGAGTGGGAGCTTGTGACGTGAACTAGAATTGAACTAGGTAACAAGTGTATGATTGCGTGAAAAAGGAACTTGTCCATTATTTTTGATAACCTAATTAACGGGCTAAACAAAAAAAAACAGGCATTTTCCTTTTTCCGTATTTTGAAAGAACTTAGAATTTTTATCTCAATGTGGTAAAAACACTTCTAATTTCGCGGTATTTTGAACAGATTTGACTGTCGCCGGGATAAGATTGTGACTTGAATTTAAATGTGTTATAAGTACGAGAAATGGCCTTCTGAATATTGTAGAAATAACTGTACTATATTTTCTATTTATTGATGGCTCGCCCGCTATCACATGGGAATTACACAGATCTGGTGAAACGTGGGTATACTATATAGGTGCACCTCTGCTCAATACTTTGGGAATTACAGGCGTCATGTTATATATGTTTTTTATTTAGCCTAAGATGTAAGTGTTCGAAACAAAACATAATTAAGACAAACATTCCTAAAATCGAAGTAAGTTGGCAACAATTAAAGAGAAGAACTCTATTTTAAACAATGTTGGCTTATTAAAATGCCGCGCGATATTTAGATACCTGGCAAAAGCACTTTATTCAATTACTACGTTATTTATTAAACCTAGAATTTTCAGTCTAGACCTAAATACAGACATGGCAATTCATTAAAATTCTTAAGGCTTAATTAGAAGAGCTATTTATGCTGTCAAGCCCTTAACTAATTAGGACCTAGTAATTGGGTCCTAAAAACTAATGGAATTCATGCAGTGGCTTTTATGTAGATTACCTGCTGAGTTCTAGGTATATATAAAACGGTTAGTGGGTACTAAATGAATAGGTTAGTAAATAATAATGAAATAAGAGGTAATAAAAGGTACAACCGACGGCGACGCAAAGATATAAATTGAGGTAATCAAACGAAGAGGTCTATTTACCAAGACATGCTAGGTAAAAGACAGTGAAGTGACAAAATTCATGATTGTAGTAATATGTCTTCATGAGTACCTAATATGAAAACAATAACATAACTGACGCCTGGAGTAGCCAGAGATTTACGGCACACATGGCATTTTATAGGAGGCTATCTTTTTTGTCATCAACTGTTTACGAATCTACTCTGGTCATCTAATCGCAGCAAGAATCCGCTTATAGTCTGAGGACTGATTGCAAATAGTGAAAAATGTTTTAGATAGGTGGCATTCGATGTCAGCGAAGGCTATACGCGAAATGTCAAAATGTAAGGGGTTGATCACGTGATATTTCGATATCGCTTGTCAATCCCATACAATTTTGCCCTTTTGACAATCGCTATCGCCACGCTTTCGGTGATAGAATGTCACTTGTCTAGGGCCTCTGGTTACAAAAACGGACGGGCTTTTACTGAATAGTTAAAAATATATATTTACAGTATTTTTTTCACTGTTCCGCGTAGGTGAGATATTCCCGGAGCTGTACACCACCACATCCGCCCTCGACGACGAGGAGGACAGCACGGAAGCTGACGAAGACTCCTCAGAAGTTGAGGAGTGCGAGCCGTCCCCCTCCCCACGCCCCGCACTGTCGGCGCTGCCCGCACCGCAACCCACGCCAAAGGAAGACTCCCTGACCAATCTGGATTCCCAGTACTACAGGTTAGTACATTATCATCATCATTTCAGCCGAAAGACATCCACTGCTAAACATAAGCCTTCTGCAAGTGTCTCCACATCGACCAGTCCAGTGCAATCGCTTTCAGCGGGATCCCGCAGCCTTAAACAGGTCATCGTGCCATCTATTGGGAGGCCTTCCAATGCTGATCAACGATTAAAGAACTAAGAAGTCCGTTGACGTTTCTCATTTTACATGCCGCGATCATTCGCAAGCATCAAGTTTAATTATTATTAAGCATTTTTATAGCTATCAAAACGGGCCTTTTATTTTTTGACAACTTTAGCTCGTTTGGGCGCATTATGTCCAATTCGCAAAATGTCCAGCTGTCTAATTCGCAATTGGTCCAGTTCGCAATTGGTCTAGTTCGCATTTGGTCCGATTCGCAATAGGTCCAATTCGCAACTGGTCCAGTTTGCAATAAGTTCAATTCGCAATTCGTCCAGGCGTCCGATAACGAGAGGCGTATTTAGACGACCTCCTCGTTATGTTGGGTGAGATTCGGCCCGAAGTAAAAATGCATATAATTATTGATCAAAACATATATTAGAAAAAAAAACACATATCGGTATAAATGATTAAGCCTGATATATCATAATAACTCAAATGTCACTCAAATCACTCAAAAAAGACTTAAAAATCACTACGTTTAGTTACTGAAATTTTCAGTAACTAAAGCCTCGGGGCGGGCAGAACAGAATACAATTGAATTAATAATAGTAGTATGTACTTATTAATAAATAGTATCATATTAATACATACGTTTGTTGTTTATAATATCAGAAAACGAAATTAAAGGAAACATAAACGTATTATCTATCTACTAAACTTCGTAAAGAATGTTTTTTAATGCTTTAAACTATTCTACTACGATGCGGTTCTAAAGCTCAATAATCTCTGCGTATGAAAAAGATTTAGGAGGATTAAAATACCTAACAAGGATATCTATACCTACTGTACGACTATAATTTGAATTGGTCAATTTGCTTACTGGACCATTTGCTAATTGGACAATTTGCGATTTGGACAAATTGCAAATTGGAAAAATTACGAATCGGACATTTTGCGAATTGGACATAATGCGCTTAAACGCTTTAGCTGACATATTTTATACGTTAAATCTTAATCTGGCTCAAGGTGGCGCAGAAAAAGAGTGTCTGAAATTATATGAGAGAAGCCTTTGACCAGCAGTGGTATGTTAAAGTTCAAAAACAAAACATATGCTATTTTATTTTCATACAACTCAATCCTAGATAACTAAACCATGTTATGGAATTATTTTTTAAATTAGTTATTAAACATCACTGATAAACATTTGTAATTAGCCACAGGTCATACGAAGTTATATTGAGAGTAACGGGACAATCAATCTGCATAGCTTTTCCCAATTATTATTGGGGTCGGCTTCCAGTCTTACCGGATTCAGCTGAATACCAGTGTTTTACATGGAGCGACGGCATATCTGACCTCCACAACCCAGTAACTGGGTAACACGATACCTCTTGGCTAGACTGATGTCAGATCTCAGGCTTCTGAATACCCGTAACGACAGTCAAAGATCTTCTAATGACAGCCGGGACCAACGGCTTAACGTGCTTTCCGAGGCACGGAGGAAACTCGGTATGTTGAAATGGTCACCCATCCACGGACCGACCTCGTCAAGCGTTGCTTAACCTTGAAGAGCGACCCGTGGGCTGTTATTATTTAGCCACGAGCTCCACGAATGGGACAATTGACAAAAATATTTTTGATCCGTTAATATAGTTACAGGTATACTAAATAAGGCGACGATTTTGCATTTACTAAGTTTTTATTAATTGAGAATCCTCTAAGAAAGGGACCTCAATTTAGCCATTATATTTCGTGTCCATGACATTAATTATATCAAAATATCTTTATAGGGAAGCTTCTTTTTATCTTAATTAGCAAAGTAAAAAAGGAACTGAGATCTTAGGGTACTGGGAAGTTGCAAGCTTGACTTTTGCAGAGAGATGCGTAGTCCATATCTATTTGTTCGTTTTTATTTTATTAATATTAAGATTGTACAGTGTTCCAAAAATGTTTCTTTCTTTTCTTACTTTTTTGCGATTTTAGTCCCAATTCACACTGTTTGGCAAATTTAACTTTTCAACAAAGTTTATGTGTTGAATTATGGACACGCTTTCATTGTTACACATTCAGTTCACCTTAGGAAATTATTATTTAATCAAAATATCGTCAATTCTAAAAATATCTGAGTATTTTCGAGCCGCGGATCAACAGTATCGCATGCCGCAGGGTACACTGAGCTGTAATGGAGTAATGCCTATATGACGCAAAATTCGCGTCCAATTAGGAGACAACATTTTGTATTCCTGTAAAGCTTTTGTAGGGAAGAAATGAAAGGAGCCACATTGAGGGCATTTTGAAAGCTGCACAAAAAACGTACGTAACGACGTTTCCCGTAATAAGATAAAGAAGTGACGAAAAAAGAAAATTCTTGAAGGAACGTTGATCTCGGGGGTGCTGACACTAACAAAACAACGGTCCCCGACCACAAAGCGAGGCATATGCCGCCAATATATAATACTAAAGTTATGGAATCTCGCCATCATTAAGATGTTGATCCATTTCTGAAGTCCTCTTCCCTAGTTCTGATCTCAAGAGTTTCTTTATTCTCCAAACTTGGAACAACACTCGAACTTTCTCAAAGTTTCACAGCGACATTCTGCTTCTCATATAGGTACATGTTTTTGTCATCGCAGAAGTTTGAAAACAGCAGCCATTTCATCCGATGTTTTGGAAAAGTTTGTTCTAGTGACCACACGAATATTAGACTCGTGTTTGGAAACGACTTGGTAATGAGCATTCGAGCTTATACGAGAACTGTTATTGAAGATAATAATAATTTACTTAACAAGTTAAACAGTGACCTTGTCACCTCCATTCAATTAGATAAACAGAGCAACAAAACGGAACAGGATAATGATCAGATACACAAAGTGATTCTCGCAAACGTTGTTAAATTTTCATAACATGTAAATACCCTGAGTGAGGGTCGCTGGCGCTGCGTCACCTGAACCTCGCAGGACTGACTCTAAACAAGATTGATCGGAGCATTTTGTAGCGAGCTCGTAATCTCGCTAATGTGTTTACTTACCTGTTTACCTTCCTGAATTCTGTCCCTTTTGTCTCGCATATAATGTCTTAATGCCGACCCATTTCTCAAGGGGAGCGTTTTTTTCCTGCAGACAACTGGATACTGTTGATAATGGTAATGGATGGCGCCGAACTTCGGACTGAATTAACTGGACTTCGCGTCACTCCGCAAATAATGATAGCAATATCTCAAACAGATGCGACGAGATATTCATATTTTTCTGGCACATTTGACTTTTTGGGTTGATGTAACCAAATTTATGCATCGCTCTTGAGATGTTTAAGGACAATTTGATATTCTGAAGCACCCTTAATATTTTGTCTAAGTTTTAGGAAAAAAGACCCAAAAATAATACTGTTACTGTGTTTTACATAAGCTGTTAGATGTTCTTCATCAGGATTATGTTTATTACTTTTCCGCTCTTGTTTTAATTACTTTAAATCTCTTTAATCTTTTTGTTTTACGTAGCTATACAGTAGCGCTGGGTGTGACGGTGGGCGCCGGCTGCTTCCTGCTGGCTCTTAACGTGCTGGTCTTCGCAGGGATCTACCTCCAGCGAGGTCGCCGGAGAACTGCCCACCGCCGTCCAAGGAGAGAAGGTCAGGATTATATAAACCTTTTAAGATAATTGCTTGACTGAACAAAATTACTCAAGCTTCTAGCTAAGTCATTACAAAAAGTAACCTTACGCAAGAAGGTCTGAAATTGTTTCGTCGGAATAAAAAAAAACTCTGAAGTAAAACGTCGAGTCAACCGCTTATCTTTCCAGCTCAATGAAACGCGTGAACTGCAGGACGCGGCTTCATTCCGAGATTATTGTAAACGATTTATCCCGACATAATAATATTTATGTATGTCGCTAACTTTCATGTAGGTTCACAACGACCATGAATATTGGGAGGGAGCAAAGCAAACACATTTTTTACATGGAGGCAAAAAAGACGTCATATCTAAAACCCATTTTTTATGAGCGACCACTTGGGAGCAGACCCTACTATAAACTACGCACACGATTCTCACTTAACCGCGGCTGGTCCGACCTTGTAAATTACACGAGTTATGTCGCCTCCAGCAGAGAGAGTTTGTTATTCATGGTAGGGCCCGGTGGTCGGTGGCCGGTGGTTGGTGGAGAGTGATAACTCACGGACTATTTGATCTGCACCAGAATAATGGTGATAGGCGGGCTTGTCATTTTATATTGTCATCAATTGTTTTGATCGTTATTGAGGTCACTGGCAAACAGACTGGTTTGTAAAACGTTTCAGCGTGTTTTTATATTTACGTTTCGGATGTGATTTAAATTCGTTCGGTGTTGCGTTTCTTTACGTAGGGTGGCAAATCGGATATGTTACTGTAAAAGTCCAAACTACGGTAAAAGCCGGGATTTACTGGTAGAACCTAAGATGTACCAAGTCTAAGTGGTAAAAGTCAGACAGATCTATGATAATCGCAAATTTCGGGCTTATACCAGCATTCACACGGTTACTTAGGATTTACATCAGAGAATGGTCAAAGTAGAAAAATTTTAATGACTATGACACACTTTGATACGGAATTATGAGAACAATTTAAGACTGATTGATTAGCTTCACCTAAGTACAGATAGATAGATAAAACATTTATTTAGTGCACACAAAAGACACAACACACAAAATCACAATTAAATTTTCAATTTACACGAGGTATATAAAAACAAGGTGTCAACATACAAAAAAAAGAAAAAGGGAAAGTAATAATTATGCTTGATAGACGATTTTGTTTTCGATTATTCGAATCATGTTTCAATTATCACACCACACTTCACACTAATAATATTATAATGGCGAAAGTTTGTGAGTATGTTTGTATGTTTGTTACTTCTTCACGCTCAAATGGCTTGACGGATCTGGATGAATTTTGGCAAAGAGATTTTAGGCAAAATTGGCGATTATCATAGATTATTTCGAACTTTTACCAGTAAGACTTGGTAAATCTTGGGTTTTACCAGTAAATCCTAGGTTTTAGCGTAGTTCGGGCGTTTAAAGTAACATAATAATAATAATAAACAACTTTAAATTTTATTTAATTAAACGGTAATTACCAGATACTTTTCTGGCTTTGCAATTTTGTATGGATTACAACAACTACCAAACCACGTATTTGGTAGGTACCTAAAATGCGTTAGCTTTTTGTCCCGTTTGTCAATATTTCACCACCATTCTATATTAGGTGTAACACTTGCAAAGTATCAAATATCTTGCTTTTTGTGCTCAAGATCATACTTCTCTTTAGATCATTCCATAGTTTTTTTTTACCAATATCTCTCAAATCACTCAGACTCTGTAGTTATACTTCTTTCCATTCCAGCATTTTAGTTTAGGCTAATTTTTCACTCAAATAGACCATACTTTTGAAGCCACTACATTTATTTATTTACTGGCTACAGCAGAATGTCCCCACAAGGCGGAGACGACTACAATATTTATTATAGACGTCCAACCGATATATTTGAGGCACACGATGTGGCTACATTCAGTGCCGACTCAATGCACTTGCCAATTCAAAAGCCACTAGGAATCCGAGCATTCTGTGCGGTTCTAATATTAACATTCCAAATGTTATTTATTTCTGAAAATAAAATGTCGTTTCTGTCTGTCTTTTATAGCCTATTCTTGTTTTATATTTCTCTGCTGTATATTTTGTGTGCTTTAAAAGTTTATTTTACTTTTTAGGAAATTTTTATTGTATTTGTGCGAGATGTGTGACATGAATACCAAACGTTATCATCATTTTTTTTCGGTCGGTGTGGGTTTATAAAAATACAGAGTTAAAAATTCAATTCGGAATTCAATTCGTGCAATTATTTTTAAAGTAAAACTGAGCTCTTTGTGTTCATTCAAAGCACATATTGGTTTTTTACTTCAATAAATTTAATAATAAACTGAGTTATCATTATAGGAAGCTGCAGCAGCCGCAGTGGGGCTTCGCTGAGCAACGAACCAGCTTCTATCACCTCACCTCGGAAGAGCACTCTTAAGGTAACCATATCGTTCTAAACACGTGAATATTAGGAAAAATTTATAACTTACCAATACATTTTTATATTTATGGACTGAGTTGTCCCACCGCAGGGAGAAGTCTCCTGTAGTGGGAGCCGCCTTGTTTCTTTAAAAATCTCCCGGTTTTGAGCTTATCCTTAGCCTGTCTTGTCTTTTAGTTTCGTATGTAGTATGTTTACCGATGTATTTTTTAAAATATTTATTTATAGAAACTGATTTACTTAGCTATCCTGTAAAATTCAATAAAGCCAAATGATCTTCTCTAGCAATTGAAGGCATTCAGTTAAATGATAATGAGGATCATAATACCTCAGCAACAACTAACATATCTTTCGACTCCCACAGCGCAGCAGCGAGTCAGAGCTCAAAGAGAGGCCGAGCAGCACCGCCGCCGCGCCACCAAAAAAACGCGTCCAGATCCAAGAGATATCAGTATAGAAGACTTCGACTAACAAATGTGATCACACTACTTTTATCGAAACCAGTCAAACAGATGCTATATTCAGATAAGCAATTACTATTTATAAAACTAATGAAATAATTGTAAATATATACTGATGACACTGATGCTACAACCGTCAAAGCGGAAATCAAAATCATAATCGTGAAGATGTTTTAGATGTAGATATTTGTGATGAAATGTGCGAAAATTAATTTGTTGCTCGTAAACAGTGTGACACCGATATGGACGAAACTTTACGTGAGTGAATACTTGTGACAATGGAACTTTTAATCGTGAGTGATCCGGGTCTCGATGTGAACTAAAGCGTTGACTCCGACTAGTTGAGGCTCAATGGCTATAAGTCTATGATAGCGAGTGTTTATTGTGAACGTACTCGTAAGATTGTTGCGACGTATCGTAGCGTGAGATGCTCACGGCTCAGCGGAGTGTTGCGCTTCGCTAATCGGTTGCAGCGGTGGATGCCCGCACTATATACTACTACATAATATACATATGTATCCGCGTGTACGCGGTTCAAAGGGTTCTCTCTTCACTGCTGGAATACACTGCCGGCTTATGCAGACCGATACCGCTCCGATCGCGAGGTCAGTACGCAATCGATTCGTGATTTTGCAATCTGCACAGCTGTTGTCGGCCATTACAGTAAGGGCTGTGTGTTCCGGCATTCGTGTTTCTACCTCCTGACCAATTTAATGGTTTAGTGCAATTACTTTTTTAGTTAAATCTTTGTTATTGTTTATCTTGAATTTATATTATAGTCTACTTCAGTGTTTAGACACCTCTGTTAAACTGTTTCCATATTATGTGATAGTTGAATATTTAATGGAATCAATGTTTGAGTTTTGAACTCTGGCACTTTTAGATTTTTTTGTAAAGACTTGTTATACTAATCTGTACATAATAATAATATAGACCGATATAGATATCTCGAAATCAATTTGTGGAAGCGATGCCGTATGATTAACTCTGTATATAACTACTATTAGTTTCTACTCAATAACATTGTACATATTAGATCGTCGTGAATATCTGTGAACTCTGATGATTTTATCATCTATGAAAAGAGGTTTTAATAAAGACCATTTTTCCTGAACTCTCGTTCTTATTTATCTCTTTCACCTTTTCGGCCTTTGAACGTATCGAGGTTAAGTTAGGCCAAAGTGAATGAAGGAGAATATTCTTGCCTTCAAATAATATAGTTCAATAGACCCGTGAAATAATAATTTTACGTAAAACCCAGATATAGTATAATTACTTTGATTGCAGATAGCTAAACGATTACGAAAAAATAATTAAAAGCAATTTAAAATAGTAAATTCCTTTTACACGCGTAAGATGAAGGCGATAATTTAAAAGTTAATTAATTTCCAAGCAAGGCGTTATCGCGAGATCGCGGCAGAGGTGACTGCGCTAAAACCATAGACAAGCCACCCCAAGCAAAAGTTTTAATGTCTTGCCACAAGTTACAAAAAAATCAGGAACTCCTACCATCAACAAAATTATGTTGATCTTTATTGTACAGTATTTTCGGAACGCGCACCTTTTTGAGACCTTTATTATCAGGGCGCGAAGTTTGTAAGGATAAAACATCCTTTAGATTTTGATAAATCGCCTGAAAGGTCGCGATAAAATTGGGTTAAAAATTACGGGCCATGTTACCGAACTTTGAATCTTGACGTAAGATCTCGGCATATTATTGTTCGAAAAAAAGCAAGGAAAAAGGTCTGAATAAAAGTGCCATGAACATTGCAAAATGAAAGATTTGATTCAGTATACAAATGGCAACTTTTGTGTTTTAAATTTTGGCAAAAACTGTAAGAAAATACTTAAAGAGAGACTCCTGAAGTTATGATTGTCGCGGACAGCGAAAAATGTTGAAGTTTCAAGACGAAGTTAGTGATTCAACGACCTAGAACAGTTTGGAGCCCAGGATAAAGATATGAATCTCTGCCAGAGATAAACTTTGTGAGTTTTCCTTTTTAAAAGATTTCGTAATCTATGGAGCCTCGAACCTTTTGAATAATTTTCCCCGACACGTTTTCTATTGGGTTTATTTTGATCTTACCTTATTTATTTCTACTTACGTTTAGGGTAAATGATATTTTAAAGATTTTCTGTAGCTTTGTTGTGTTGATAAAGCCGATGAGATTTCTCAGAAATGGAATAAGTGAGACTAATTAACGATCAAAGAAATAATTCTTAGATAAGAGAAAGTAGAGAGATCACAAACAGGAAAAACATTAGTTGGCAAGCATAAGCTAAATCAACAAAGTCAATGATGCGAATCAAATTCAACAGAACAAACAATGTCCATTGACCAATTTCTAAATCCAACCCTCGCTAAATAAAAAGTGTACACACCTGAAACTCAACACGAACAAAAAAAACCGTTAAAACTTTGATTGCTGGCGGCCATACAAACCGAACAAATGGCCAGGTTTATTAAATTCACGTACAAAAAGCGGGCAGGCATCACCGCGCCGCGCGCCGCCGCCGCCGCCGGGAGCCTCCCTAGAACAATCGCTATTGAACTCACGACCGTTTATTGTACGCCAAATGAGAGTGCACTTAATTTATGATCCGGCGAGAATGCTGAGGAACCGGGCTCCTGGGTACCCAGGCCCTTGGGTGCCCGGGAGGGGCCCACGATCATCAATCAGCGCTGCCTTCCATGGAAATGAGATATCTTACAGTCATTTGAATCAAATGTGCGAAATGGAGATTTAGATGTGGATTTTAGTATTGTTGAGATGAATCTGTAACAATTTGTTGCAATGAATTGTAATGTTCTGGGTGATTTTGACAAGGGTCGGGCTCTCGCAACGCAAATCTTTAAAGTTTATTTGTATACTATACTGTGTTTGTAAAGCAACAAAGTTCGAAACATACAAAGGTATGTTTCACTTATAACTGATGAATTGGGTAGGTACTAGAACCGTACGTAAGCTTTTTTTAAAAAAAAAATGTTCTTTGTTTTTAGGGTTCCGTACGCGAAGGGTCCAAACGGAGCCCTATTGTTGTCACTCACGTGTCTGTCTGTCCGTCGTCTGTCACACAATTTTGTTCGGAAGATTTTTTTAACTTCCCATTGACCTACGAACTTGAAATTTGGTGATAATGTTTATTATTACGTATACTTTACTAAAAATACCAAATGATTGATAAATTAGATTTTTCTTTGGTACGGAACCCTAAATGTGTGAAGTACGACACGCACTTGACCAGTTTTTTAATGTTAGTAGGTGCACTTTTAAGTAGATCTCATCAGCAGCCTTGCGAAAACCGGCGCCGGATTGCTGCGACACATTCATAAACTCAAGATAGAACCTCACTGCGCTTCTAAAAGCGGTAAGTATGGACAAACCGACAAACCTAAACCTGTTTAGCATAACCACATCTTCATAACACTATCCATTGCCACACTAGTGCCACCATAACTCCATTTCGTTGCGACACAAAGGTGTAGTATTCCTTATCCTTGTGTGTCCTAGTCCCTAGCTCCCGGCACACCGGCACACCGGAGTCCCTTTCTGTCTGAAACGGGATAACGCGACTCCTTTGTGTCACACATTTGTAAGGCTAACTTTGTATTTGCGTCCACACGTTCCGTCTAGCCGTAAGACGCGGTCTCAGGTGAAAATTAGACTTTGAGATTCGTGTCTTTGCTCAAAACTCTTTGAAATATAAGTTTAAGCAATATCCTTTTTGTTCAGCGTTGTGTTCTATAAATCCACCTTTATGTTTCGAGGTTAATTTTGTTCGGTCGAATAAAGAATTCATAGCTGGAGCCCCAATAAATACATTAAAGATTCGGGCTTTTGATATTCACTGTTATTGTGGGAGCTAGAACTACGTCATATTTTATTATGAGGGTGATACATTTTTAATAAGATGGGTCCGTACATTATTTACTCATTGTTAATGTAGGGGTTTATAAAGCCAAGGTTTTAAGTGGCTATACAGAGTGGGCAAATCATCCCAATAACCCCAACTATCACCCTGTTTTGTTTTATCAACGATTTTTTGTCTACTCGTATAAAACATGATTTACAATAAGTTTTAACTGATACTTATTAACCATAAAGAAGAAAAGCTTTTGGCAGTGATGCTAGTATTATATTATCTGTGGCAGTGGCTTCAGAGGGATTCTGGTAGTGTGGAGGGCTGTTCATCGGTTGTAATGTGAAAGGTAACAAACTGACAATTAATTTCTCATCGATACCAATATTATAAAGAGGAAAGATTTTTTGATTGTTTGTTTGTACCGAATAGGCTCCGAAACTACTGGACTGATTTAAAAAATTATTTCAACTATGGGAAGCTACATTATTCCCGAGTAACATAGGTTATAATTTTGACGGGAGTGAAGCCGCGGGGGTCAGCTAGTGTATAATATTAGTATTGAATGGTATAGTATATTAGTATGGATGGTTTGTCCATGAACACAGGAACAACGTGCACGTCAAGGGGTATTAATCTATATTACTACCGGTAGGATAACATAATTATGGCACCCAATGAAATCAATATCCCTGTAGTAAGTGGCTGTACTTACCTACACAATAGGAATGTAATGTATACCGCGTGTAATCCGAGGTTTGAGAGGCGTAATGAACGCATTATATTAATGTAATTGCTGGCGGTTTAGCTCATGTTCGGTTATACAAACACTCGCTTGGGACATGTTACAAATGTTTGATGATATAAGGTAGTTATGGTAAGTAGCTATCTATGAATGGATAGTTGTTGGTACCATCTGCCTCGGTTAGGATGGGTAATCTTCGTTCAATAGTTGATTAACAGCGACCTACTACTCCCGACCTAGTCACAAAAGTATTTGGGAAATCATCCTGGATTGAAAAGTACAGAAAGTTTCAACAATACTACATTTAAATAAAAAACCGGCCAAGTGCGTGTCGGACTTTACACATTTAGGGTTCCGTACCGAATATTAAATCAATATATTGTTACTTGTTATTAAAGTTTAAGTAATAATATTTTTTTTACTTTATTTAATATAGTCTCGCGCTTGACCACTATCTCACCTGATGGTATGCGATGATGTGGTCGACGGTGAAGCACGCTTGCCTAGAAGTATCCTATTCACTCTTGACTTAAAGACCCCTAGATTATAGCTATCGGGATAAACACACTCCGGCAAGGAATTCCACTCCTTAGCTGTACGCATAATAAAAGTATTCTCAAAACGTTTAGTGCGTATGGGTGGGATGTCCACCATGTACCGATGGCGCATCGCCGTACGTCTGGTAGTCTGATGATGAAACGGGCTGGGCGGAATTAGATCATGCAATTCCATCGCACACGCCCCGAAATGTAACCGATAAAAATAATAAACATTATCACAAAATTTCAAGTTCGTAGGTCAATGGGAAGTTAAAAAATCTTCGGAACAAAATTGTGTGACAGGCGACGGACAGAGACATGAGTGACAGCAATAGGGCTCCGTTTGTACCCTACAAAGGGACAGTTTAAATGTTTGTAAACGCACCCACGACACATGTGAAATTCCTAGTGCGAGGAAAAGTTTTTTTTTTCGAACAACTGGCTTACCAGAGCGGATGCCAATAAATTGGAATCATAATAATCTTTCGATGCATTCAAGGTCTTCAGCTAACGATGCGTAAATCACAGAATGGAATCATTCAATTTAAGTGAATGATTCCATTCAATGAAAACATTTTCCTTCTCTGGAAAAAGAGATTTTTCCACGTACAGAGGTTCATTACAGGTAGACATTAATTGGGAAGCAGATAAGTTCACGATGAGCGGACAGACACTTCACTTAATAATCAAGCCAATTTTATTAATCTCCTCAATTTCGCCTCTCGGGGCATGCATCGACGTCGGCTCACTATGGACCTACATTTTTAATTACATGTCGAAGTTTTAAGTGGCCCCCCCTTGGGGTAGGGGAGGTACCCTCCGGGGTCCAATCTGATTACTGGGTAATATCCACTTATTCGTTTCTGGTTTAATTGGAAATTCTTCACCCAGAGCGATGTATTACCTACTGGCGTCCTTCGTCGACTTAATTTTGTAGTACTTGACGAGAGAGGGTCGTCATAAAGTATAAAGTTTCCCCATTTTCGTGGTTAATTTATTGCTTTTCACTTATGTTTGGTGCAAGGGTTGTCACGTGGAGATTTATAACGGCTGTTTTGTCGTGTGGGCGTGAGCTATACCATACAGCCCGGCGAGCACGGCCTACTGTGACATGGCCTAAGTCACACTTTTTATCACAGTTTGGGCGATAAAGCCATTTTGTCTTAAATGCTAGCATGGCGGCGTGAGATATTTTCTTGACTTGTGGCATAACTTCTTGACGTTATTTTTTTTATTTTTAGGAAATTATGCAAATTTATTGCAGTTTCGATTTAACCTTGGCCATAAAAAACATTTAAGTTCTGAGAAGCATAGCCCTACGACGCACTGTTTCCGAATTATGGGCCTCCGAATCTTATTTTATTTTTCATAAAACGCTCTATATTTCCAAATCGATATCTCGAAACCGGTATGTCCTAGGCAAAAAATAACCAAAAATTAGCCCCACCCTCTGCCACCCCCATGATAGCAGCATCCTAACATGAATTTATGAATAAGGTTTTTTTTTTACATTGCATTGTTTTCGACTTGAACTACACATTGTTAACAGAAAATATTTTCGATCATGACAAGTTATGACAAAATATGTCATGTCTTACAATTTGTCTTAAATGCTAGCACGGGATAACCATGCGACATAGTTTAAAGACACGACATACCTTTCTTGTTACTGACTTCATAGTGCGACATAATCTGAATAGACGACCAAATAAAATAATACGTATAAAAGTGTGCCGTTCATACAGATAAACAACTTTTTAATTTTGTTGGGCACAAATTAATATTTGACCCACGACCATAGATTTATGCACACTTTATTTTTCTTTGTTTGATAACATAGTAAGTGTTTGTTAGAAAGATATAATTATTGTGAAAATTTTAATAATTACTAAAAAAATATAATAGCTTGGACCCTGTTCCCGATACCGGTGGGCCCATAATTTTTATATTTTAAATGTTTTTTGGGGGTTTTATTTAAGAAATATTAAAAAAATTTGAAAGTAAGCAAGAATATGGAATAAAAGAAAATAATTATAAAAAAAGTAATAATCAAAATAAAAATAATAATTAAAAATAAGAATAACAATAAAAAATTAATAATATAGAATTAATTAATAATCCTGTAACATTTCAATTAATTAATAAGCATTGATCACCACACACACAAAAATAAATTTATTGCCATTTGGTGCAGTAATTAGTTCTTTTTTTTTTTCAACTATAAAATTTTATCACCACCTCCGAACGAAAGTGATAATTTTTTCTGAATCATCTGTCAAAATGTGACATTTGTGACAAAATGGGTGCGCCCGTATTAGCAATTAAGACCCGAAGAGTCCCAAATAAACGTCACGAAATTTTCTCACGCCGACGGTGCTAGTATTTAAGACAAAATGGCTATATCGCCCAAACTACGATGAAATGTGTGACTCAAGCCATGTCACAGTAGGCCGTGCTCGCCGGGCAGCAACAAGAAATGCATGCACGGGTCAAACATGTGACATATTTTAAAGGCGCACCCTTTAAAATATGTCACATGTTTGACCCGTGCTAGCGTTTAAGACAAATTGTAAGATATGACATAATTTATCATGTCTTGTCACAAATGTCTTGGGTACGCCCATGCTCGCTCCGCTGCAATAACAAAAGAATTTATGAGAGTTATTAATTATCATAATAAGAGTTTTGCAAAAGTAAGAAGCTCATTCTTATTATTATTCTTTATTGTACATAAAAACATAAAAATACAATAAGATAGTTTATGTACAATGCTCTATTTAATCTACATTAGTTCCATGCCTTTCTTTTCATCTACGAGTAAAACATAATACAAACAGGATTTGGTTTAGCAGGCGCCAATTTATGATAAACTGCCGAGCAATGAAAAAGTTCCACCCACAAAATGCCGACAAACACATTAATTTAATTTTTTCACATTTAATTTAAAATTTGAACACAATGTTTAAGTTTTTAGTTGGTAATATTCTGATGCGCTGTTAAATGTACTTAAATATTGCAGACGGCGTCATTAAGCTAGCCTTTCCCGTTTAGGAGTAATTTGGTGCTATGTCACTGGAACTTTTTCATCGCTCGTTAGTGTATTAATAACATCCTGTAGCCAGTAACATTTCATATCAAGCTACTTAGTGTCGCGGAGTAGACGTTGTCGCGACTAGAGTCACGAGCAATCAGCGGAGCGAGCATGGGCGTACCCAAGACATTTGTGACAAGACATGATAAATTATGTCATGTCTTACAATTTGTCTTAAATGCTAGCCGGGTCAAACATGTGACTTATTTTAAAGGCGCGACATGCCTTTCTTGTTGCTTCCCGGCGACCACGGCCTACTGTGACATGGCTTGAGTCACACATTTCATCGCAGTTTGGACGATAAAGCCATTTTGTCTTAATTATTAGTAACGGCGGCGTGAGAAAATTTCCTGACGTTTATTTGGGACTTATCGGGTCTTACTTTGCTAATACGGGTGCATCCATTTTGTCACAAATTTTACATTTAGACAGATGATTAAGAAAAATGTATCACTTTCGTTCGGAGGTGGTGATAAAATTTTATAGTTGAAAAATAAAATATTTTCCTGCATCAAATGGCAATAAATTTATTTTGTGTGTGTGGTGATCAATGCTTATTAATTAATTGAAATTTTACAGGATTATTAATTAATTCTATTTTATTACTTTTTTTATAATTGTTATTTTTTATTGTTATTCCTATTTTTAATTATTATTTTTATTTTGATTATTACTTTTTTATAATTATTTTCTTATATTCCATATTCTTCTTACTTTCTACATTTTAAATTATTTCTTAAATAAAACCCCCTAAAAGTATTAATTAATTGAAATGTTACAGGATTATTAATTAATTCTATTTTATTACTTTTTATAATTGTTATTTCTATTTATAATTATTATTTTTATTTTGATTATTACTTTTTTATAATTATTTTCTTATATTCCATATTCTTCTTACTTTCTACATTTTAAATTATTTCTTAAATAAACCCCCCAAAAAACAACTAAAATAAAAAAATAGGGGCCCACCGGTATCGGGAACTGGGTCCAAGCTATTATATTTTTTAAGTAATTATTAATATTTTCAAAATAATTATATCTTTCTAACAACCACTTAATATGTTATCAAACAAACAAAGAAAAATAAAGTGTGCATAAGTCTATGGTCGTGGGTCAAATATTAATTTGTTCCCAACAAAATTAAAAAGTATTTTATCTGTATGAACGGCACACTTTTATAAGTATTATTTTATTTGGTCGTCTATTCAGATTATGTCGCACTATGAAGTCAGCTACAAGAAAGGCATGTCGGTCTTGAAACTATGTCACATGGTTGTCCCGTGCTAGTATTTAAGACAAATTGTAAGACATGACATATTTTATCATAACTTGTCATGACCCAAAATATTTTCTGTTAAGAATTTGTAGTTCAAGTCGAAAACCAAGCAAAGTAAAAATTTTTTTTTTTCATTTATTCATTTTGGGATGCTGCTAGCATGGGGGTATCAAAGGGGGGGCTAAATTTTGGTTATTTTTTGCCTAGGACATACCGTTTTCGAGATATAGAGCGTTTTATGTAAAATAAAATAAAATTCGGAGGCCCATAATTCGGAAATAGTGCGTCGTAGGACTATGCTTCTCGGAGCCTAAATGGTTTTTATGGCCAAGGTTAAACCGAAACTGCCATAAAATTGGCAAATATCCGAAAAAGAAAACAAATAAATGTCAAGAAGTTATGCCACAAGTCAAGAAAATATCTCACGCCGCCGTGCTAGCATTTAAGACAAAATGGCTTTATCGCCCAAACTATGATAAAAAGTGTGACTTAGGCCATGTCACAGTAGGCCGTGCTCGCCGGGCAGCCATAGTATGAGATGCCACTGCAAAAAACTTAAGGAAATTTGTTTTTGAATGGGTATATAGCAGAATAGATTACTGCGGGGTTGCCTGGCCGCATCTAACCGCAACTAGGTGTTCGGGTTTTTTTGTTTTTTTTTTCCTTTTTTGCTTTACAAGTAAATTCTACTGTATCGTGGGTGGATATAATTATGCAATGCCATTTAGCTGCCATTCATGGGTTGCCAGGTTTAGTAGGTAAACCAGATTGTGGCTAACTGAGAGCTGGTAACCTTGTTTTTTCTTATTTTCTATACCACTTTCTTTCTAATGACGTTGGATTCTCTTGGAAATCTTATATATTTGGCAAACTATCAACTATCTAACATAAATTTTAATTCATTTAATTTAGGTAATTGCTTCTAGATATTTCCAGGCAACAGTGCAGAAATATATTCTATCATCAAGTATCATTCATGAAAATCAAGTTTAATCAAAAACAAATATACCTGAAGTTTCCGCAATGGTTTCGTAAGCTATATGAACCACGAGCCATCAACAGCCACAAGCCACGAGTATTCATGGCTCGCACCGCGCAAATAATTGTGGCTAGAACATGTTAACTTAGTCGAGTTGAACTAATACATATTCATACTTAGTTAGCGGTCTGTTGGGTCAGACACTTTGAGAACTGACTCTAACTTATGCATGGCTTTTTACGTTTACATTACTTTTGAGGTTTATATGTCGCTAAAGATAAAATGTCTGGTTGTGTTGGATACAGTATAACAACTTTTGTTTGATAAATTAGCACATTTTTCGAGGAGCTCGTGGCTAAATAACAATAGCCGCTCAAGCCGATCATCAAGGTTAAGAAACGCTAGCCGAGGTCGGTCTGTGGATGGGCACCATCCATAACATACCGAGATTTCTCCATTCCTCGGAAATAACGTGAAGCCGTTGGTCCCGACTGTCATTGGCTCTTAAAAGACTAACCCTAACCCCCTGTTAGGACACATCCCTGGGGAGACTGCGAGGTCTCCCCTCAGCCTCGCTGTGTACAGGAGCACGAGACCACTGCGCGGACAGAGTCCCCAATCTGGCCACCCGTGACCCCGGTGCCCCGCCTACCTATGATGCAGACGGGGTTACGGCATTTTAGGCTACGAGGATGTTACCTAAACGACGCCTTCTGCTCCGAGTGGGATCAGCCCTCTCACGGTCCTGTGCGCTTCGCATCCTTGACCAGGTTGTCGCTCCACCTAGAAGGAGGTCTGCCAACGCTACGTCTTCCAGTACGCAGTCGCCACTCCAGAACTTTTCGGCCCTATCGACCATCCGTTGTGCGAGCAATGTGCCCTGCCCACTGCCACATAAGTTTGGCAATTCTTCGGGATATGTCGGTAACCTTGGTTCTCTTGCGGATGTCTTCATTTCTGATTCGATCACGCAAGGAAACCCCGAGCATAGCTCACTCCATTGCCCTTTAAGTGGCTTTGGAAAAAATACACATAGTAATGTATATGAAATAATATATGAAAAACCGCAGCTAAAAGTTCTACGTTTTATAAATTGAAATTGAAATAAAACAATGCACCAAGATATTGTTATTTAGTTTTAAATCGAAATCATTTTCATATAGCCTTTGGCGAAGGTATCAGTGTGTTCACGTTAATATTATTTCTATTAAACGTGCCTAGTAATGCCAACATATTTTTACTCCTGAAAATATTTCTAGTGGCATAAAAAAAAATCATGTCATACGAACTACTGGGAATTCGTGATGCGGATTATTATCAAAGTGAAAAAGTGAAATAATTTCAGTCATCCATCGCTCTACGTCAAACGGGCATGTAAAACTCTATTTTTGACGTCATAGTTTGACATCACCAAAACTGCAATGAAACGTAGGTAAATGAAAATTATATAAATGTTGAAAAACACAGGGAATGCGAAATGAGGAAGCTGTGAAAAAAAATATTGCGCAATTTTTCATTGCCCTAACTTTATTTAATAACACTTTTAAAAATGAACTACGTATCTTTTGTTTAAAACTCACATTGAAATTGTGTTCATTATTATATAAAATATATTATATATAAAATATATTTTAATTAATTATTATAAAAAGGTGCCGGGTTTCAGCAGTTCATTTATGTGCAGCAAGAACAATGTCGCTAAGAGTACCGACCCCTGAGGGACCCCGGCATTAATATCCAATAGGTCCGAAGAGCAGCCATCGATTACTACTCGAATGGACCGACCCCTCAGGAAGTCTGCAATCCAGTCACACAGACCACCGGGCAGACCGAATGAAGGAAGCTTACAAAAGCGGCATTATTATAAATTAACTAATTATATTAAATTTATTGTAAAAATCTTTTGTGTTTACTCACATTGTCTCAAAAGGAATGACATAAAGTTATTAACATTCTAAAAGCTAATTCATGCAGTATTCGCGACCGCGCCGCTAAGGGCAGCTGCATACTCTTG
Organism: Anorthoa munda; assembly: GCA_945859665.1. NCBI lineage: Eukaryota > Metazoa > Arthropoda > Insecta > Lepidoptera > Noctuidae > Anorthoa > Anorthoa munda. The sequence goes on from OX243918.1 coordinate 1,497,413, forward strand.
CTCGGAGTCACGCCATGTTTCCAGTCTGCTGCTCCTCATTGTGAGCGAGTGTGGCGCCGGCTGAATAATGCAGTACTTGTGCACACGCTGACACAGATGCCTACTGCCTTGTGACGTCACACGGCTAAGCATTGCACCTTTGGGTATGCATCTAGCAAATGGATAGAAAAATTTAATAAGTGTAGGTACGAGGAAGTATAAAAGTTTGCTAGAATACCTACAATGTTTTGGTTCAGGGAATTCTACAAAGACAGCTATAGGTATATAAGTTGAAAGTGACATAACATACTGCTGTTATGATATATTCAAAGGAAAAGGCTGTGGAATGCGGTAACTGTAGTCACGCAGAATTATATAAAATGTTATAATTTCGATTCATTTGGTATCTACTGTAATAAGTTTTAATGAAGAAGTTATTTTACGATGATAATTATTAACTGGTTGGCATGAGGCAAAACGACAACACTGCATGCCCGCAAAGGTATGAGATGAGCTGGACCCCATCTTAATGGGTAGATCCAAAACGGGTTAGGATCGGAAAACCGGGCAATAGGAATAAGAGAGAAGAGAGGTATTTTCCGAGCGGTGGGACACTACAAGCACACGATACTTAGTATAGTCCTATCTCAAGTCAGTCCGCGTAAGGCATATTATTCCTACTCCCGTCAGGCTACTAAATTATAGAATAGAATAATATTATACTTTACTTAACACCAAAAAAATAAATTACACATATTTTTTACAAGAACTTAATGCTATGGGTACAAAGGCTGTCTTATCGCTGACAGCGATATCTACCAGACAACCCTTGGATGGACTTATAGAACTTAAAATAAAACAGGGGGTAGCCTATAGTGTACTGCTACATTAAATAAATAAATACATAAAATTATATAGCGATATATAAAAAAATGCAAATATGCTAATCTATACTAATATTATAAAGAGGAAAGATTTTTTTGTTTGTTTGTTTGTACCGAATAGGCTCCGAAACTACTGGACCGATTTAAAAAATTCTTTCACCAATAGAAAGCTACGTTATTCCTGAGTAACATAGGCTATTTTTTAATCCCGAAAACGGGTTCTGTGGGGTGGCCCACGGGAGCGAAGCCGCGGGGAACAGCTAGTAATGTATATTTTCTCGCGAAGGCGCAGAAAGTCTCTTCGAGTATGAAATTCATGCAGGCACATTTTGGGTCCGGTATGCGCTGTTATCATGGCGGGACGTGTGTTCATTTGGCTAGGTATCTCATTACTGGACTCCCCCCAATGCTGGCATTAGTGCTGGGGTTTCTTAATGAGATTTTCAGTTAGTTTTCAGAAAAGAGTACGCTGTGATTTTTTATTCATGACACCGCTGGGTTAATAATGTGGTCAAAAAAACATCCTGCCTTATTATTATTATTGCTCGTGATGGTAACGGTGTGTTGCTGAATAAAGGGCCCCAGGAGAAAAAAAAGAAGACAAATATAGGTTTAAAACAACCTCTGTAACAGCTATGATTAGGTACATGGTTATTACTCAGTTGAATACTCAAGGTTATTCCAAAACATAAAATAATACCATTCATCAGAACTAGCGAGAGACGTTCCTGGCTATTACTTCTAACGTGAGTAGCCGATTTATTAAAACTGTGGCATTTCATAAAATTTTACGGGATAGCAAACATTAGGCCTCGATGCATGGCTATCAGAGTGCATTCCGATCAGATTATGTTCATCTAAACACCATCGGGGATTTTTTTTTAGTTAGTGGAAAAACACAAAGTTCCCTAAAACGTTTAAAAGAGAAAAACGACGCTTTTAAATAATTTGTCGAGCAATAAAAACTTTTCCAAGCTTAATGTTTAAATACATCCGAGATACTAAATAATTACATATACAAAATAAGCGATAGTATGTTTCCATTAAAATTTTTGAATGATCTAGTGACTTAAATTTAAGGCCGCAAGGACTATCATTAAAGGACGAGAAACAAATACTTATTAGTGGGTCATTTTCAGTTTCAAGTTATCATGCCACAATATCAAAACACTTTTTGAAACATGTACCTCTTCTCAGCGATACAATATTTTTATAAGATATACTACAAAAGAGATCGTCAATAGGTTTCTCATTTTCGCGCGGCTTCGGAGGATTTGAAGAGGAACGGAGGTCGGAGTGAACTTGTTATGAAATGCTAACGACGTGGCGCCCTGATATCTCAGGATTTGGAAGAAAACCTAGGCTTCCAAGTTTTTCCACTTCGCTGTGAAAAGTAACCAAACTTAGTGTCCCACAAGTCTCTTGAAAACAAAGTTAGGGTAGACTTTGCAGTTCATATTTTTGCGAGCGTTCGATGTCTGGACTTTACAAGAAATCTTTTTGTTTTGCTTCGGAGTAATCTTTTCAAATGCAGCAACAACTAAAATATATTTCCTGTAGTTAACCAAAAACCTAGACAATAATACTGATTTGTGACCATACTTTGCAATATTAAAGATAAGGCCAAAAGAACGTTTAATTGTAAAACGTTTCATCATCATCATTTCAGCCGAAAAACGTCCTGTGCTGGTCATATGCCTCCCCCAAACGTCACCACACTGATCGGTCCTGTGCGTTGACCATCCGGGCGAGCACGGCCTCTGTGATACGCATTTTGTCACAGTTTTACTCCCAAACTGATAAAAATGTGTTACTCAAGCCTGTCACAGTATGCTGTGCTCGCCCGGCCATCGCTCCACCTAGATATAGCCCATCCAACGCTGTGTCTTCCGTTACGCGGTCGCCACTCTAGAACTTTTCTGTGTGTGTGTGTGCCTACTGCCACTTAAGTTGGGTAATTCTTCGGACTATGTCGGTACCCTTGGTTCTCTTGCGGATGTCTTCATTTCTGATTCGATCACGCAAGGAAACACCAATCATATAGCCCTATTGTCCTTTGGGCGACTTTGAGCCTTCTAATGAGGGCCATTGTGAGCGACCACTTCTCTGTCTCCGTAAGTAATCGCTGGCAACACATGCTGTACACGTTTACCATAATTATAAGAAACCATAACTGCTCCCGAATAGCCCGTGTCGCGAGTAAACTTCGGTCTAGTATGGCCTATGTGTGATTAAATTGTGGCGTTAGAAAAATGTGTGATCACCCTGTTCCTTGTCAGATATTAGTCATAAATCAATGTTTATGACCAATCTTTGACGTATCTTTGTCAATAGATACCAAAACTAAGTATCAGTTGACCCAGTAACCCATATTTCAAACAAATCCAACATTATAATAAATCCATATTTAAATCATTGTCAAACAAAACGTAGCTTCCAAGTTATGGAGAAAAACAACAGCGTTCAGTTGTTCACATATTTATGGCAAGCCTGTGAGCTGTGAGGTCCGGCTGGATGAAAAATGGCCGCACTTATATGGGCCTGTATCAATAATGTAAAGAGTTCGCCTTTGTCTAACAGTCTCGGATATTGCCTACACAATCCATTTATATGTATCGCTGTTATTTGTCAGATATAGAAACTGTATTGTATGTGAGCTAGGAACTATATTAGTTAGCTGAAAGGAAAAATGGAGGAAATCTAAGCTATTTTGTTTTTATTTAATTTAAGGACTAAACTGTATATATCAAATAATAAATATTGAGGACAGGTTGTGCCTTCGTACCTTGCATCAGGTAAAATTTTATACAATTTCATGATCTTAACCTGGATTCAGAGAGGGTGCTCGCTTATCGGGTAATTCGAGAAGTCGAACATGTTAAAAAATCATAACATACTTTTATACGGGTCGAATGGATAACCTCCTTCATTTTAAAGTCGGTAAAAATCAAGAAAGAAAACCTGTGACCCGAGCAAGACGGAAAACTACAAAGACCAATTGCTGTAGAATTTAGTAAGTATCCAAAATGTAGTAGCCAGAAGTTATGCATAAGCTCCCCTGAGACCCCAAAGAAATGTACACGCTTCAAAAGTTACCACAAAGCTTCGGTAGAAGCTTTCCACTTTATGCACCTCACTAGCTTTCCCAAAAGTTACTAAACAATGCTTCAGGAAGACTCCAGACCCACTCTGGACTCTCAGGTATTTCGAGCTCAGAAGTTAAAAGCGCTTTTTCCAGATTTCAATTTGGGAGCAATACTTTTCCATACACATTCCATTCGAGCATCGATTTTTGCCGCCGTACGTGTTCAGTTAATAAGTTTAGACGCCTTGGGCTTGTACGCGGGTTGAATCCGAGTGTACACAAACTTAGGAGCACCGGTACACTCTCAAATCTACCCTCTATTCTTTAAGACATAAGGTCGAAAGGAAATGAAGAGTTATCGTGGTTGGTACTTGCACATCGTGGGCAGACGTGCCCAGACGTGGCGGGTCGCGCGACGAGTGCGATATATTAGCGTGTCAGCTCGGCCGTCGAACAGTTCATGAGTTATAAACTGGCGGATGGATGGAGAGTCAACGAATCACGACCTGTCGGGATCGTGCCAAGGGTATTTAAATATCGTTGAGTGGTTACGTTGCTTATTTCGGGTGATTTCTTGAGAAACGAAGTACCCGAACCCTTTTAAGAGGCTTAAATGTAATGTCTTTCCCGGTATCGTTTTCTTAGAAACGGGTAAGGTACGATTTTTTTCTCATAAATAAATCTAAATTCGTGACTTTGGTAAGCTTTTTGTTAAGAAATAAACTATATTTTTTGAAGTCGGTAAAAATATAGCCATAAAAGGTATAGCAAGCATCGACACAAACAATAAAAAAGTTAGTTCTCTATAACATGCACATTGAAACCTCACCACGATACTGGTTCGATTCAATTATAGTCTTTCCACTCGGATAATATAAAAATAAAGTGCAATGATAATAAAGCCGGCATTACAATCGGTGCCAGCTAATCGGGGAGATTCCGAACACCGCAAATTTCTACCAGCTCTATCACATCCTGTAGCAGGATTTCCAGCCTTATTCAAAAGGAATGAAACTCATCGGCAATGAGGCACTGGTCAAGTCGAAGCTCCAGAGCCTGGAACATCGTCGCCGAGTTGCCAGCTTGTCGGTTTTTTATCGGTTACATTTCGGAGAGTGTGCGATGGAATTGCATGATTTAATTCCGCCCAGCCCGTTCCATCATCGGACTACCAGACGTACGGCGTTGCGTCATCGGTACATGGTGGACATCCCACCCATACGCACAAAACGTTTTGGGGACACTTTCATTATGCGTACAGCTAAGGAGTGGAATTCCCTGCCGGAGTCTGTATTTCCCGATAGCTACAATCTAGGGGTATTTAAGTCAAGAGTGAATGGGTTTCTTCTAGGCAAGCGTGCTTCATCGTCGACCTCATCATCGCTTACCATCAGGTGAGATAGTGGTCAAGCGCAAGCCTATAGACAATAAAAAAAAAAAAAAAAAAAAAAAAAAAAAAGGAGCGAAGTGTGATAGTGGGGTGTGAGGAAACTGGCTTACTGCCAAACTTTGTCGATTGATTGCCGTGGGTTACTCGCGTGGTACCGACAGGACTGAACTCTGCATGGAGGATCCAAGCAGTTATAACCTTAATGTGAAACTGATAAATTATGGAGTATTTCTACGTATTTATTGAGTGTAGGTAGTAAAAAGTAATGACCTCTGCGAAAGAGTTTGGTGCGGCAGTATAACCACTATTCCTAGTTTCACTGCCAAGCAGCAATGAAGTGAAAGCTTTTAGTAAAACTACAGGCAGCTATACGTATATTTTAGAGTTTTTTTTTACTAACTTTATGCTTTTAACACTATCTCACCTGATGGTAAGCGATGATGTGGTCGACGATAAAGCACGCTTGCCTAGAAGAAACATATTCACTCTTGACTTAAAGACTCCCAGGTTGTAGCTATCAGGAAATACATACTCCGGCAGTTAATTCCACTCTTTTTCTGTGCGCATAATAAAAGTATTCCCAAAACATTTGGTGCGTTTAGGTGGGATATCCACCATGTACCGATGACGCATCGCCATACGTCTTGTAGTCCGATGATGGAACGGGCTAGAAGGAATCAGTACATGCAATTCCAATGCACATTCCCCGAAAGGTAACCAATAAAAAACCGACAGGCTGGCAACTCGGCGCCGATGTTCAAGACTCTGGAGCCTAGACTCGACCAGTATCTCATTGCCAATAAGTCTCTTCGGCAATGAGATACTGGTCGACTTTATTATTTAAAGGAACTAACGCTTCAACGAAGCCTTAATGTTGTTGGCTGTGTGCGAAAGTAAACACTACGTCCCCATCAGGTAGGTTGAAGCACCAGCTTCGGCTTGATCGCTAAACTAATAAACCCTCACTAAGCTTTTTGTTCAAACTACATCGCGCACATAATGTAGACGCGAGGAGGCTAAAGCTAAAACGTTGCATACTCTGCCAATTTACATTTGGTATATAACTATTATGTTCAAGATTTGATTTAAATGAGATTGATCACTTTTATTTCGACGAACTGTCAGAAACAAAAGTCGAACAACATCTGAATTATTGAGCAAACTATTTATTTCATGAGAATTAGGACTGGAATAAAATTTACCAATCATATGAAATGCCTAAAAACAGCCGGTCTATTCTATAAATATCTCGCGGTGTAAAACTTAGGTGGAGTAACTAGTTCACTTCAAACTCACTTCACTGTCTCAGTCACTGTCTCACCGTTTCACTCACTGTATCACCGTCTCACTCACTGTCTCACCGCCTCACTCACGTCACTCAACTGGCATTCCACTTTGATTGGCTGGATTGACAGTTGACTTCATGTTCAGTTCACCAAAGTTTACAAAATTTTCACGGTGAGATTTTGACAGAATAGAACTACAGATTATGATAATGCAAAAGTAGCAGTGATGTAGCAGTGATGCAGTTTGTTGCTGACAGTACACTTAATAGATGTGATAAGTACATCCTACACTAGCAAACGAATAGATAATCTTATTGATGACTGTCTGAGGATAGTTCAAAATTACTATTTATGTCAAGGATATTTATTAATTAAACTTCATGCAACATAAAAGTACATAGCCCGACTTAATGACTAAGGTATTCTCTAACAGTTAACCAAGGGTGGTCGAGGGATAGCATGGCAGTTACATACAAATATTAAAATGGGTAAGAATGTAGGTATAGTTAAAATAAACATACCTAGAACAAGTATTGTTGGTGTTAAGTTACATTTACAACCCACACCTAGTATTGACAATATCCATGCGATGCATGTTATTTCCGAAAAGGTCCCTGGTCACTTGATCTATAATATCTGTGGTAGGAATACAAGATAGCTAAAGAGAGGCGTGGGACGCAGCGACGCGACGGCTGACGGCTACCCAGAGGAGACTGCTACAATGTGATTATTTTTCTATTTGGGAAGGCGTGGGAGAGGAGAGGATGCCTAATATGTATGTGTCGCAGCCTTATCGTATAACACGCCGTATTACAAATAGGCGCGGCCAATTAAAAAACGTCGCTATTTTGTAATGCGGCTATTTTCGTTCAGCCGGATTTCAATTCAGCTGAAATAAAGTACGCCGCATTGTATGAGCACTTCACGTTCGTCAAAGCGGCTTAGTAACGTGGCGCCCATACAAAAGGGCGCATCTTCGATACGCCGCTTTGAAATCTGACACGCGCTGCATGATCATAACAACAAAAACCGACAAAGTGCGTGTCAGGCCACGCGCAGTAATAGGGTTCCGAAGTTGCATAAGTTGCATAAAAAGAGGGTTTTGTTGTTGTTACATGAACATTAAAACGAATTCAGCGGCCCGCAACGTCCAAACACGGGCTCACATAGGATGATGTTTTAAGCGATGATGTGGTCTACGGTGAAGCACGCTTGCCTAGAAGTAACCTATTCACTCTTGACTTAAACTAAAGAAGGCTAACTGGTAACTGAAGAAGGAGTTATACAATCCAACTTCGCAAATGAAGTTAGAAAAATATTATCTATTTGAGTACCACCGCGGGTGCGAATTGCTAGAGGAGCCGATAGCTGAAGGAGCGCGCGTTAGAGCCACGGGGAATGGTATGGGTCGTTCCTGGATCTTTGCGCGCACGCTCCTTGTTTATTTCTCTTTCGGAATTTGAAAAATTTCGTATGTACCTCTAATCTGCGGTATTCACTATTTCGATCTGGAAAGTTTTTCGCTACTCAATTAGTGATGTAGTCGGGCCGAATATTGACTTTATAGATGGATATCGACAAAATAAAATAAGTAATTCGCTTGGCAATCTTATTTGACTTTAGATTACAAAACGTCAAAAATACTTCACTAACTACAGCACTACTGCACTAACACAAAATAAGTTGGTCGTATTTTTGTTGGTTCCATCTTTTTAACTCGATCTGTAAAGTTTCGTAAGACAATAAGAAGATCTAAGAAAAGACCTTCTGTGTTCTGTTCTGCTGTGTGTAACGATACATGAGTCTTAAAAACTGAAGCTCATAAGCTTTAGGATTACTAAAAAAACAACCGCTCCATCTTACATCTTAACCCTCAAAAGGGAGTCGCGACAAAAATATGTACAATATCTTTCACTAGGTGTCGCTCGCTTTGTCGAGTGTAATGTGCGGACATAACACCCTGAGTCCTGCCGACCTCGGTGCCTTCTAATGAGCTGAGGTCTTGAGCACATCATCCGTTTTCAGTTTACAGAAACTTACGGGTGAACCTGTATCTTTGTCTGTGCGGATGTGAAACTAATTCAAAACCCATTTTGGTAATGTAATGATGACATTGTTCATGATGATTATTAGTAAATCAAGAAAATGTTCCAGTAAAACAGGACAATTAATCATCAAAATTGCATGTAACAATCTTCGTCCAAGGTGCAAAGTATTTATAGATAATAACTTATTCATAATACGCTGCACGCAAAAAGGTTCGTCCCATGGGTACGAACAAAAAGTGGCCAGTCCCTTCCCTTCCTACAGATGGCGCTCTAAGCGACTGTGTCATTTCCTCCTCGTCATTACACTCTAGCTGATGATACTTTATGATATCGAAAACGCAGCAATCACACGCAAATGAAATCCTGAAAACTCAGTCTATTGTAAAAAGTTAACTTTCATTCTCATATTTTTCTATGCGAGGGTAGACTCGGCCATAATGTCCACACCCCCATGAACTTTCAACATTACAAAAGACTTTTTTTGACAATAACCATATACGTGGAAGAAATAGGCGGAAGTTGAGCGTCGCGGCTGTAAACAGAAAATATTTTATCTGTGGGAGGCGTGGACGAACTGCGCGTCGCGATGTGTACACCGCCTCAATACATACGGCTCCATGACCTACCAGCAATGTGTGGAACATGTTGGTAAGCCTTCCATCGCTGAATGTCTAAAACACAGCACACACTGCCCCGAAAATACTGGAAATGGTGCGTAAACTAGGAGACGATTCTCGGCCTCGATCTGCTGCAAGCGACAAAACGAACACACGCTCCCCGAACGCCAGCCAAGCGGAAAACTGAACCCAGTCAATATTCCCCGGGACTCAACTATCGCGGTAAATAAAATTCTCTGTTATTATCACAAGAATTTAGCCCCGATACTCTCCAGGGTTTATATCGATTGAGAAAGGGATTATTTCTGAGCGTGAACCGAACTACTTTTCATAAGAAAAGTCTGGGATATACTAGTAGAAAGAAAATGTGGATTGGGGCCAAGAAAAAAAGCGGAGATAATGTAATAAGAAATCAGTCATGATAAAACATGTTACGGCTGAGATACATCATGATACTTATCTAATAAACTAGCGGGTTGAGTGTTGTCTAGTGGCGCTAGGACACACATTGCTTTCATTCATCGACATTGTTCGTCTGGCGAGAAATATCTGCCAAATATATTTTGTTATTGGTTCAATTACAAGCGTTGTATTCATACCATGAATACAATGAAATTATTTATTTAAGTTAAATGGCTGTCATTACCAATTTTGGGTAATGAAACTTGTACTTATGATTGAATGCTAGCATTAGGGCTCTGCAAACCCGAAATTTTCTTAACAATAAGAGTCATAAAGCAAATCCATTAGAAATACAGAAATATTGAACTGGTTTCATTGAAAACTGAAGAAGCCAAGTACGATAGCTATATTCCATTTAAAATAATAGGGAGTCGTAATCTGATGTCAGTGGTTGCGAATGCCGGGAACCTTTTGTATTCCCGGGGTGCCGGGATCTGTGTCACATGTCATGTCATATTGCTATACGTATTATAATATTGTATTCAGTTTTTGTCTTGCCGCAGATCATCTTTTGTCAAATGTTTCAGTGTTCTTCATATTTAACTAGCTACATCTGGAAATTAAAAGGCTTCTCGTCTGTAACTAGGTACTGCTTTAGATTTTTTTGCCGGTTTTTGTAAAACTCATTACAAAATAAAATTAACCTTAATCATGATGAAATGAAATGTTTTTTTAGTTATTTCTGAGTAGGTGTTGCATTAATTGCTTTTCTATTTTAATAGCAAAATGGAATCCGCTTAATAATTAACGTTAGAAAAATACACGAACTTCATAAAATGTTAATTACTGACAAAGCCATATAATAATAATTCATCTCTCGTGTAGAGGCTGTTAAAAAACTAAGGAGCTAAGGAACTAAGGAGCGTGTAATTTCGGCGGATCCCGTAATTAAGTGGAATCCCGCATAATCCCGGGTAATTCTAATATAACACCGGGAATTCCCGCCACTCGGTGTATAATGCGCGCGGAACTTTTTTATTAATGAATTCTATTTTTTGACGGGGAATTTAATTAATTAGAGGATGCTGGGGAGATCTGAATGGCTCCCGGGAAAAAGTGACACGATTTTTTTGATATTATTGAAAAAGCAATTTGTGCGAACGCCATGAGAATATACAGGTGCGGTTTGGCCTCGTTTCTAGTTTGTGTCAAACGTGGAATAAAAATTCTGTTTGAAAAGTTAGCCAAGTTTAGTGTCAAAAAGAAGATACGCTTTAAATTTAAATAGATGGACTACACTGTTCAGCCTTAACAAACTGTGCTAACCGTTTTTAAAATGTTTTTTGCTGGAAAATATGAGCACAAAAAATAATGTTAGAGAAGCTGCGGTAGCTTTGAAACTATTTTATAATATTATGCAGTCCCAAGCTTGCTGCAGTATCAGCAAATCTTAGCTCTTGTTATTGCATCGTTACTTGGTTGAAATTCTTACAACGTTTCACTTTATTCTCCCAAGCTTGCACACGTAACCGATCGTTGCCACTTCGTCCCAGTCTCCTCTAATTTTTAAAGATTAGACTTCATTAAAACGTGTCTCGCGTTACTTCAATTCGGGAATTTAGTTGGTTATTAATTTTTGGATTATTAATTTCATAAGAATTTTCTCTTTATTTGGGATCTTTGAGAGGTTTGTTTCGGATTTTTTACTGAACTCTTTAAAAGATATCTACAAAGCAGAAGTAAATGGAAACATCGGACGCCCTAAAAGGATATTCACAGACAGTTGCAAGATGAGAATATTGGGATCGTAGCAGGTGGTTTACTGATGTTTTTGCCTACTCCTATAGGTAGGTGTAAGTTTATATATGCATGGTTTTATTAACATTTCGTACAGTGCCAAGCATTGAAAAATTACAAAAACCTATAGGTACACAAAAAAGTTTTGTAGTTTTATTTCCTCATTAACTGGTGATTTCTTGCAACACATAAAGCCATCGACACGCTCTACATCTTCATGTAAATATTATTCATACTTCCGCCGTTTTATTCGGGCGATATTTTAGGCGCCTCGCGTGACAAACTGTGTTTGTCGCTGGCGATTGGCGTGCACAAAGTGTTGTCACGCCGCCGAGGAAACATCGTTTGCGGTCGGCTTTATTAAAATTTTAGTAAAAGCTAAGGGTAACGCGGCATCCTGGACGGCTTTAGGAAATTGACACACTTTCCGAAATATTACGTGAAAATGGTTGAGCTGCGGTCTGTTACCTCTTTTGCCAAAGTGGACGCTCTACTCATTACCCTTTGTAAAAATAATCTCCTTGCTAATTTATTTATTAATGCAACATTTTAAGTAGTCGCTTGTACCTATTCTACTGATTCACACATAAACAGACTGATAAACACATTACCCTCCTTCGGCAGTCGGGTAAAAAATGGTCGACTAATTTTATGAGAACTCAACAAATAGGTAATACTTTCACCCAACATAAAACCATATACCTAGGTATCACATCGACTTTCGATTAATACAGAACTCATGTCAATTCAAAGAATTTCACAAAAGTCGTGTTACAATTCATTTCAAATATCCAATTCACGTTTATTCGAAGTGGCTGGGAGTGATATTGTAGACGTCAGTTATTCGTATTCGAGCGCGAGCCGGTATAAAGTAGATGTCGAATAATTGAGACAGCTGTAGAACTCATTCAGGCACGACGATTCACTGTTGAACTTAGGCAAATAGCCCGACGAAAATTATGGATTTCTGAAAAAGAAGATAAAGAGAAAACTTGAGGCATTATCTTTCTGATTAGGTGCTTATAAGTATCTTGATAGGCAGTAACCAATCACAGTTCATCAACATCACCATTTTAGGTCGAAAATCTGGGATCATCCACTACTGGGAATCTTATTTTACCATATTTTGCAGTTTCATGCGTCATATATGCTGGTCTTTTTCAAGACCAGCATAACCCAACACAGCAGCTCATCACTAACTACCAAATGGTAGTTCATACGAGTAGAGCCTTTGTCTTACGGTATCATCCATGCAACGAGGATGCAACATAAGCAGTTTATTATCTATCTTGATTTATCTCACATTCATAGTAAACTCCAAAGTCAGTCAGTCAGTCACTTTGGAAATAAGCCTGCTTGGAGAAATGCTCATGCATACTGCACTACCACGGGGAGATAGTGCAGTTATGTGGGACTCTAACCCACTAAAACTACACGGTGTCCTCCTGTGCCGCCTATGGCGGGAGCACAGGTACGCGTTAGCACTCACCGTGAATTGGAAATAAGCCTAACATCACATTAACGTATATAACTTACAAAGAAATAACGGCGTCAGTTATTTATTATAGTTATTTGCGAATATGTTATTGTTTATAACCCATGTCACAGATCATAATACTACAGTACCCATGTCAACAGTTTTTGTTGTTACACAACAGTAAATCTTTCTTTAGTTATTCGTATGATGTATGAGGAGATAACCATGCGCAGTTCACTTCTTACCTAGACTGGTCAAGAAGAAAATATGGACACCCATCCAAAAGATTACCCTCGGTAGCTCGGTTTGACTTCGTAAATATGTCTCTGTTGCCAATTTCATAGTCACAAAACAATAAACAAATAAATAAAATTACCCCGAAAAAAATTAATTAAATACTTTCCACCAAAAATAAACAAAGCCATAGCCAGCCTTTTAAATGCAAATATACTTACAGCATTTTAAACAAAATTCTCATTGAGAGCTAAAAGTTATCCATTTTGCACTAACACTGAATAACAGTATAACGCTGGAAAAAACCGCAAACGGCTTCAATTAACCGTAACGGCGGCGAAAACTTGCAAAGGCGCGTATTAAAACAATCGACGCGGTATGAATTGAGTGGAATTAATTAAACGGTGGCCACAGAGCAGGCGGGCACAGAAGTGACACTTTTGACAACGCGCTGTTAGGAGATGACAGAAAATCAACTGTGATACGATTACTGGCACAATAGATACAATTTGTCTAAGAACCTGATCTTGTTTAAAGCGATGGTTTTCAGCCCAAACTACAGTACACGTGTTATTGTATCCTTTTCTTCTAGCAAGTCAGAAAGTGACGTTGTGTCCTACAAATATTTTGGTAAGCACTTGTCGTCATGATCATCACTTATCTCAATTTATTTGAGGTTGGCATATTAGTGCCTTCTTCTTCTATATCTACATCTGTATTTCTCTCATTAGTTAAATAGTTAAAAACCCCGTTTCTAGTCATATAATCTTTCACCCAATCCATCCATCATTTCTTCGTTCAGCCTCTTATAAGTATCCAAATTAATACTCAAATATTTCCTTAAGACATGTGCCTCATTCCTCCCCATCATATATCAGGACAACCGATTAACTTCACATTATGGCAAGCATGGGATACTTTTAACATTACTGTTTAGATAAACCTTTTGCCTCTTCTTAGTGTATGGCAGAGGCACCGTAGGGTTGAGACAGTTGGCCCCGGGCCAGACTGTCACTGTGGGGTGTGGGTTTGGCACCAGGGCGGCGAACTGAACGGTTTGAATGAAAATCGCTACTATCCAATAAATAAGTGATGGTTTTTAAAAAACTCAGCAAAACAAAGGTAGTTTCACTACAGTTTCAAATTTCACTGATGGTTATTATAAAAGGAAAAATCTCGTCGTATTCGTATCTAATAAGCACATGAGTCCACTTTCAAGCTCTCTGGCAATTGCCCAAAATTTTAAGACAAAAATCTCCAGAGACAATTGCCAGAAGCCGAGGGCTGTTGCAGCATCGCGTTACAGTATCGGTTGCAGCAACAAACACAGCGCTGATGTTATATTCATGTTGCGATCTGTTTGGACACGTGTTACGCCACGGTACAAGCTAGGAATCGCTGACGCTGGATACCAATTCTGCGCATCGCAACCGCGGTCGACACGAGGCGCCGACACGAGGAGCCGACTCAGAAACACGTGCATTTCCGATCGCGCCACTTTTATTTCGCAATAATTTACTTGACACCAGAAACTTTGTAATAAAACAATAAGGCATTCTTGGTACAACCATCGACCGAGTATCACCTTGTTAGGCTATAATTCAATTGTAATTCTTTTATACAATAAATTGTTCTAAGTAAATTGGTTTTTTTTGCATCCTCCGGCTCCAGATTTCTTATTTGGCGCAGTCGGTAGGATACTCGCGGGCCGGTTCGCGAGAGTAGCTTACTAGAATCGCTATTATAGGCGCGATACGCGGGCTACCCGGGTGGCTATCTAGCACCATACGAGTATCCGGATCTACAGGACCTGCAGCTGGGAGGTGTATCCAGACATAGATACCGCAGAGAAACCAATTATGTGCATGTAAGTACTCTAGAATAGTTCTCGAGTTGCTTCCTTTTACTTTTACCGTGTAATTTTAATCCTCCAAGATTTTCCATCCCAGGCAATCGCGGACCCCTAGGTTAGATAGATCCTCTAGGTCAGATTTTATAGATTCAATAAGACAAAGCTCTGGTTTTAGTGTTAGTGATAGGAATAATATCGGTGTACCGTTAACGGAAATGGCGTCAATTGATGACATTTATAAGGCTTTGCGTATTGTCCCCGAATTTGATGGGAACACGAATGTCCTGACTAGATTCATTAAACTCTGTGACCAATTAGTGCAAACCTTCATTTCGCAGGATCCAGGCAATCAGTTAATAAATTTAGCGCTTTTAAACGGAATCCTTAATAAAGTAACTGGACCCGCAGCACGTTTAATAAATACTAACGGTGTTCCAGAAACTTGGGAAGGCATTCGTAGCTCATTAGTGAATAATTTCTCCGATCAGCGCGATGAGACTTCGCTTTATAATGACTTGGCTTTACTCACTCAAGGTAATTCCACACCCCAGGAGTTTTATGAGAATTGTCAGAGCTTATTTGCAACTATTATGACGTATGTTAGCTTGCACGAGACTGTTCAGAGCACTATAGAATCGAAACGGTCACTCTATAAAAAGTTAACCCTTCAGTCTTACTTAAGGGGCCTCCAGGACCCACTAGGGTCGCGCATAAGATGTATGCGACCAGACACGATTGAAAAGGCCTTGGAGTTCGTTCACGAAGAAATGAATACTCTGTACTTACAGCAGCGTAATGAGCAATTACCAACGAAGAAAACTCCATCTCAGGTTCCTAATCAGCCAATGAAGCCGTTCAATCCTGTCATGTCGCCTATGCAGAAGCCATTTAATTTTAGCATGCCCGGCCCTTCGCGACAGAATGTAATTATGCATCCTCAACGTCCTCAAACTATGTGGAGACCAAACTTTAATCCATCACCGCAATTCCAAGGCCCTTCGCGCACTCAACAAATGTTCGGTGCACGCCCTCTTAATTATAACGGGCAAAATAATGCGTTCAAACCTCAGCCTAGTTTTCAACCTAAAGTTCCAAATTCAAATGATGCACCTAAGCCTATGAGTGGAGTATCGCATTATGTATCTAGACCAATGCCAATACGTGGTCATGATTGGACGAGGAGTGGTAATCCACCACCCTCTAACTATTTTAGGAGTAGAGAACTTAACCTTAATGAATGTTACGAATATCCAGATTTCGAGCCGTTTTACGATAATAACTACGAAGAGTATCACTGTGGCTATTACGAACAACCTGACTGCATTTACTATGATATGTCTATGCTTCAACAACCTTCTTGTGCCGATGTACATTGCGCGCCTCCTGAGGAAACGCCAGCTAATGCTACGACTCCTAAGGAGGAAAATTTTCGGAAATGTCCGAATACAAAAGAGTCAAAATAGAAGTTAACTTGCAGACACAGCGTTACTTACCTTACATATAAATCTCTAATCCGCCATTAAAACTGCTCATTGATACCGGGGCAAATCAATCATTCATTAGGCCGGAAACTGTAAAGAAATATTACCCTCACTTACCTTGGAATTACGACCCGTTTGAAGTCACAAATGTGCATGCGACTAGTCGTAACGACTACTCCATTGACTTACCTTGTTTTCAGGAATTCAATGATGACAGTGGATTAACATTTTATATATATAAATTTCACGACTATTTCGATGGTCTGATCGGATTAGACCTCTTAAATAAATGGGAGTCAACTATCGATCTTAAAAATAATAAACTTGTAACAAAGCATGCCGTTAATCCAATAGTAATGTATAACTCTCGGAATTGTAATTTATATGAAGATATAATTCCGGCAAATTCTTCAAAATTAATCAGAGTCCCAGTTGATATTCGAAACGGTGACGTATTTATTTCGGAACAAAGTATTTCTAACTGCTGTGTGCATGAGTGTATTACTAGCGTAAAAAATAATCGCGGATATCTAGAAATATTTAACCCTACATCTAATGATTTAATATTTTCTATGGACCACCCAATTAAAGCAGAGATTTTTAACACTGAAAGCGTTAACATATCATCTTCATCTCGCGTGCAGGAAGTTTTATCTCGTTTACGTACTGACCATTTGAATGAAGAGGAGCGAGCCAATTTAAAATCGTTAGTTTCCCAATACGCTGATGTGTTCTATATAGATGGCGAACCTCTTACCTTCACTAATAAAATAAAACACCACATACGTACCACAGATGAAATACCAGTTTATACTAAATCTTACCGTTACCCATTCGTACATCGCGAAGAAGTTCGAAGTCAAATTGCAAAGATGCTGGAACAGGGTATTATCCGCCCCTCAGAATCTGCGTGGAGCTCACCGATCTGGGTAGTTCCTAAGAAAGCAGACGCGTCCGGCAAAGTTAAATGGCGCATTGTAGTTGATTTTCGAAAGCTCAACGAAAAGACCATAGATGATAAATATCCTATACCAAACATAGCAGACGTTTTAGATAAACTAGGAAACTGTAATTATTTCACTACTCTCGATTTAGCTAGTGGATTTTATCAAGTTGAGATGAATCCAGACGACATTACCAAAACAGCATTCAATGTCGAACACGGTCATTTCGAGTTTTTGCGTATGCCGATGGGACTTAAAAATTCTCCATCGACATTTCAACGTGTCATGGACCATGTCCTTCGGGACCTACAAAATTCTATCTGTTTAGTATATTTAGATGACATCATAATCTTCAGTACTTCTTTACAAGAACACATTGGTAATTTAGAAATGGTATTTAAAAGACTGCGTGACTCTAACTTTAAGATACAGATGGATAAGTCGGAATTCTTAAAGTTAGAGACGGCGTATCTGGGTCATATCATTAGTAAGGACGGGATTAAACCAAATCCTGATAAAATTGCTGCCATAAAAAAATTCCCTTTACCGCGGACTTCGACAGAAATTAAAAGGTTTCTGGGACTGTTAGGGTACTATCGTAAGTTCATCCCTGACTTCGCAAAGATCACCAAACCAATGACACAATGCCTTAAGAAAGGCTCTAAGATAAATTGTAACGATATTAATTATATTAATTGCTTCCAGAAGTGCAAAACTTTGCTTACCAATGACCCAATATTGCAATACCCCGATTTTTCTAAAGATTTCCTGCTTACAACTGACGCATCAAATCTAGCAATAGGAGCAGTCCTTTCACAAGGACCAGTAGGGTCGGATAAACCGATAGCCTATGCATCGCGGACGCTAAATACAAGTGAAATAAACTATAGTACAATAGAAAAGGAGCTATTGGCTATAGTTTGGGCCACGAAGTATTTTCGGCCTTACTTATTTGGTCGCAAATTTAAAATCTTCACCGACCATAAGCCTCTCCAGTGGGTTATGAGCTTGAAAGAGCCTAACTCTAGATTAACACGTTGGAGATTAAAATTGAGCGAATACAATTTTACAGTAATTTACAAACAGGGTAAAATTAACACGAACGCAGATGCTCTTTCTCGCGTTGAGATTAATACCGAAGAAACAGACTCAATTGCTGTCAATGTATCGGAAAAGCCACCTTCATTAACTGGTTCGTCCACAGCTACAGCTCATACAAGTACCGAAAACCCAATTCTGGAAATACCTATCTCGGATGATCACCTAAATAAATTTAATAGGCAGATCTGTTTTACTGTAGTAGGCGATATAAAGAAACGTCCAACGGTTTCTAAACCATTTGAGACCCACACTCGTACTTCAATTCAACTCTCGGAATCAAATCTCCAGGAAGATGTGATTAATGCTATCAAGGAATATGCAAACCCAAAAGTAAAAACAGGCATCATAATATATCCCCCTTTGGCAATGTATAAGATCATACCCATTATACAAGAGAAATTTAAAAGTTCAGCTATGAATCTTGTCCTGACCAAGACCGAGGTAGAAAACGTCAAAGAGTATCTAAAACAACAGGAAATCATTCAAAAATACCATGAAGGTAAAACCAACCACCGTGGTATTAATGAATGCTACCTAGCCCTTTCTCATAGATACTATTGGCCAAAAATGCGAGAGCAAATTGCTAAGTACATAAATGAGTGTAATATATGCGGCCAGGCCAAATATGACCGGCATCCCATAAAACAAAAATTCACTATAGTTCCGCCGCCAACAAAACCATTTGATGTAGTCCATTTAGATTTATTTACCGCCCAAAACGAAAAGTATTTAACAATAATTGACGCGTTCTCGAAATATGCCCAGGCATATCATCTCAGAGACGGTACCGCTGTTAGCGTTGTTCAAGCCCTCTTAAAGTTCTGTTCTCATCATGGCGTCCCAGTATCTATAATTACAGACCAAGGTCCTGAATTCACAAACCAACTTTTCACTGAATTCACCAAGGTTCATAAAATCCAACACCACAAAACTTTGGCCCATGCCCCTAATGATAATGGAATGGTTGAACGACTCCATTCCACTCTATTAGAGCACTTGAGGATTTTTAGAATACAAAATCGTAGTGAACCAGTTGTCAATCTTATGACATACGCTATATTGGCGTATAACAGCAGCATACACAGTTTTACGAAATGCCGACCACTCGAAGTAATTACCGGGCATACGGATCCACGCGACCCTCTAGATATAGACCTATCCGTGCATTTACTGCAAGAATACGTCTTAGAGCATCGGGACAAAATGTCTAAACTGTACGAGGCAATAAGTGAAACATCTTTACATCAGCGTACGCAATTGATTGAAAATAGGAATAAAGATAGGGAACCTGAAAAGGAGTATGAACCGGACCAACATGTATTCGTGAAAAACCCATTGGCTAATAGACAAAAACTCGCACCCCGTTTTACCCACGATACGGTGTTAGCAGACCTACCTATTCATATATACACTAGAAAGAAACGTGGTCCCGTTGCCAAATCGCGCCTCAAGAGAACGGCTAACACTAAACAATTGTTACAGGATACTACTGATGATGTTTCTCCACCTGGCCCGAGCGGACGACATAATACTTGAACGTCTAGAAGATGGGCCCGGATTACTACCTTTTAAACTAGGAGCAGCAAAGATAATATCACATTATCATTCTTTCCTCCTTTACATAGATCTAGACGATATTCAATCCAAGATTAATGTAGTTGCGTTACAGTTGAATGAGTTCAAGCCTTTAGCTAACAATAGAACATTATCACTTTTCGATCCACATATTAGTTATCTCGCGGACAAACTTAACCAGTTATCTTCTCAGCTAGAGAGTTTCAAGCCTAGTCGTAATAAGCGTGGACTTATCGACGGATTAGGATCTGTAATTAAGAGTATTTCTGGTAATTTGGATTACACAGACGCAGTAAAATACAATAATGCCATCCGAGTTTTACAAGGAAACGAAGAAAAGTTAACGTCCGAATTTAACAGTCATATAAGCCTAACTAAGGACTGGATGTCTAAACATTCCAGTATACTTGAAGAAATGTTAAACAATCAAAACTTAATTGCTAAAAAACTTAATTCTATAATAAAACAGGACGTATCTAAGCAAGATGTAGTTAGTTTCGCTCACTTAGCCCAACATCTATTAATCTTAAACGATAATATAGAATCACTATCAGACGAGCTAAATAAAATAGAATACATGTTAGCCTTTATACGTGCATCAAGTGCTACCCATACCATGGTTAGTTTAGTTAATCTTAAAAGCATGTTAAGTAAGTTAAGATTATTGTACTCGAAGGACGAAATCATCGATATTGACCTTCGAGAATATTATAATGTTATTAGATTAGGTTCATATTATATTGATAACAGAATAGTTATAGTCATAAAATTGCCGATTGCCTCACCTGGAGTTTACACCCTCTATAAACTATCCATAGTCCCAACTAAAAATAACCTAGCCCTTATACCTACCTTACCCTACATAGCAATTCAGGGATCATATTCTATGTACATAGAGACAGAATGTCCGAAGATGAACTCATGGTATCTCTGCGAAGAGAAGATTGGCTACAAGATTCTGGATAAACCAGACTGCATTCAACAGCTCATCACCAAACAGCATCTCAACTCCTGTACACTGACACCGGTCGTCCTGCACAAAGAAGCCCTAGAGCAACTAGATGACAGGCACTACACTTTGAACTTTCCTCAACCAACTAAGGTTCAAACATCCTGCGGACAAGAACAATTCCAAATGCTACAAGGGAGTTATCTGGCAACCATACCCCAAGATTGTATTATGAGAACGACTGAATTCACTATCGCCAACCTCAATGATCGGATTAAAGGACACGCACTGAAAATATTGTCACCCAGCATTCATAATGTCTCTCTGAAAACTGAAGAATCACTGGTCCAACTTAACTCAATCAATCTTGAAAGCCTTCACGACAGTTACAAGAAAGTCTCCGTGCAACCTTCAATAAAACTTACGCCGATCACGAATAACAGTATCTACCATACCACCATACCCGTCTACCTACTACTTTTAGGTGCAGGAGCACTTAGTATTGCCCTAATATATCGACGTTACTATGCGAGAAATAAAGATCAAAAGGGCGATGCTACTGAGATGGAAGCTGCGCAAGACATGTACGCTCAAGTGGAACCTAGAAGGAGCTTACGCCCCGCCGAGATAAGAGTTGATCCGAATACTCTAACAGCAACATTTTCAACCGCTGTTAACAAATAGTTGCTGTTCTACGGGGGGAGGTGTTACGCCACGGTACAAGCTAGGAATCGCTGACGCTGGATACCAATTCTGCGCATCGCAACCGCGGTCGACACGAGGCGCCGACACGAGGAGCCGACTCAGCAACACGTGCATTTCCGATCGCGCCACTTTTATTTCGCAATAATTTACTTGACACCAGAAACTTTGTAATAAAACAATAAGGCATTCTTGGTACAACCATCGACCGAGTATCACCTTGTTAGGCTATAATTCAATTGTAATTCTTTTATACAATAAATTGTTCTAAGTAAATTGGTTTTTTTTGCATCCTCCGGCTCCAGATCTCTTATTTCACGTGCACTTCGTTGCAGGGTAAAATAAAAGTGCTACGATTGCTGTTGACAGGGTAAACTTCGAGAATTTGAAGATGTTATGTACAAAATACACCAGTAGTAACAGTCAGGCTGTAATACATGCCGCTAGTAGTATTAATAAACGCTGCCAAATTGTTTTGCAGTCACTTGGTATATTTTAATACTAGCAGTTGCCCGCGACTTCGTCCGCGTGAAATTCGGTTTATCACGCACTATTTATTGATTAATAATACAAAAATATTTTTTCTCCCATTACAGTAAGATAAGTTTACATTAACTTTAAAACTTTCGCGTTTCATAATGGAAAACAATATATATATATCGCGTTAAATTTCCGTGATATATTGTTTTCCAAGATAAGTTTACGTTAGTAACTAATAATACTTTGAAAAAGAAGGTATATACCTTAGCTACAGCAAGGTACATTAAAAAAATTCACTAAATTCTCTAAATTAATTTTCTATTAATACTTGAATAACGTTGATTGTATTTTCCTCTAGGGCATTACTAACCGCGAGCAAGCCACATACAGTTGGCCGTAGGAAAAAGAATTAGATCTTAGGTCAACACCAGCGGCCTTTAGGGTCTGTCTTTGACTCTTGATCGTCGCGAAATAAGCAGCTACCGCAAATTCTTTACGCTTAAGAGGAAGTGAAGAGGAAGTGGTTGGAAATTTATGGGGGGGGTATGCGCAGAATAAAAACAGTTTCACCTAAGTCACAGCTACACCTAAGCTTCGATAATGTTTCTCTGAAGAGCAGGTTCCTTGTTCCATTGCACATCTTGGGTGGTGTAAGATTTTAAGTTCTGTTTTGTGTGAAGAAAGCCGACCTGCTCTAAGTGAGTTTAAGGACACTGTTAAAAGATGTATATACCACTTCATCCCCAACCACTTCGGCTATTTTTGTTCAAAAAGTTGATTGTTTCTTGGAGCCAGTATAGCGCTTTCACACTGTCTGCTACCTCTCCATAATACCAGACCATAAGGGAATATTTTGCCAAAAATACTCTCTAGTAATTACAATCTTGCGGTAAGCAGTAGAAAAAAATATGTAACATTGCTTATCCCCCTTAGTAATTAGCGTGATAACATATAGCCTATATGTTTACCAGGCCTATTGAGAAAGTTTTCAATTATTTTTGTCCCCTTTTTCCAATAGGAACTATAGTAAAAAAACACACATAATGCAACATTGCATATCCACCAATGCAAATAGTGTGATAATTTGTAGCCTATATGTTGCTCTGATTTCTATGAAATGTATGTGCAAAATTTGAACAGAATCTGTTCAGTCGTTTTGGCGTCAATTGAATGCATTGCAACAGACAAAAATTTGCTTCATTACTCTTCATATTCATATACCCCGTAGCTTTTACATTTTTTTCAAAAATATTGTTTTTTCGGATTATATGTCCCCCGGACCACCGGATTGACACCTCATTCATCAAAATATGGATCGGTAGTTTAAGCACGACATGCATTAATACACACACCACATAGGTACATAGCATGCACTGCATCATAACTCATCCAAGAGAAGATATAAATAAAACAGCAAAATACTGTCTTAGTAACACAATTATAATTTCCACCAGCAAGCTACTTCACGAGAAAATTTCTTTCGGTTGAAATGACCCGTCTGTTGCTAATAGCATCAATCTGTGATCAAGATTTTAGATTCGATACACGTGTCTAGTTATAGATATATACTTTGACAAATTAAATCTTTAATCTTTTTATATGAAAGTATAGTGTTTATCTTCTGAGATTTCAAGTAACACGGTTTTATAATAGTTTCCTATTTAATTAACGTTTTAGCGTTTAATAACTTAGACAAACTAATAATTTCAAGATTTTTATGACCCGAGGCGGTGTTTTTCAGTCAATTTTCAGCATTCTAGGTATCTCAGACATGATGTGACTGAGGTTGTGTCGGGAACGGAAACTGTATCGTAGTTGGTCACCCTACGATTTAGTTTCCGTTAATTTACTTGGCAGATAGTTTCATACAAATTATTTACCATTTTAACCGACTGCCCAAAAAGGAGGAGGTTCTCAATTCGGATCACCATCATCATCATCATATCAGCCGAAAGAGGTCCACTGCTGGACATAGACCTCTACCAAGCGTCACCACATTTACCAGTCCGGTGCGTCCCGCATCCAGCGTATCCCCGCAACCTTCACCAGGTCATCGGGTCACCTGGTGGAGGGTCTTCCAACGCAACACTTCCGGTTCTTCTCAAGTTGGATGTTTATACATATTTTTTATATAAGTTTGGGCATAACTCCGTCAGATATGAATGGAAATGAAAATTATTTTTTTGTTCGAAAGATGTAATTGTCCTATTTAAATTTAGTAAAGATCTGATGAAGAACTACAACGATATACAACAAAACTCTTCAATAAATGGCAGCAAATCTCTCAGGATTGCTGCACATCTATTTATTGTTTACACCATTTCATTACATACAATCAAGCCAGTACGCTCTTAACGGGTACGCAGATGTATACAGTCAGACTCAGATACACTCTCATTCCACCGGTTTTGTTCAAGTTACATGTTATTTGGGTTATCTATTCTGGCATTAATTTGGGCATTGTAGGTATCTTACTATAGAACTTGCCCGTTATGTACACAACTAAAATGTGTAAAATTAAACAGGTTGGAATCAGCTTCCAGTCTAATTGGATGCAGCTGAGTACCAGCATTTTACATAGAGCGTCTCCCTATCAGATCAGTGGTGGCCCAGTGTTAACGGCCTGCAAGTTGGGGGTCGTAGGTTCTAATCCTGGTAGCCGCTTTTTATTATTATTATTAAGCCATTTATTCCATAATCTTAATCGTATTTCATTTACAATGTTGTTAGTTGTTGTTAGTATTTATCTTAATCTTAGTTGTTAGTAATTGTGTTAGTTTTCAGTTGGTTTTTGGATATGGACCCCAGTTTGGGTAAAGGCCTCCTCCAACTCTTTCCATGCCTTTCTGTCCTTAGCCCGCATCATCCAACGTTTTCCTGCAACCTTCCTGATGTCGTCAGCCCACCGTTTTATTGGTCTTCCTGCCTTTCTTTTCCCTAGTAATGGTCTTTTCCAACGCGTTGTTTCAATGGTCCACCGCCTGTTTGTGTATCGGGAGACATGACCAGCCCAGTTCCTTCTTTAGTCTCAATGCGTGTGTAAGTGCATCGGTTACTTTTGTTTTTTGTCTTATGATGGCGCTCCTTATTTTTTGTGTTTTTCTTATCTTTACGATGCTTCGTTCCAAGGCTCTTTGGGTGGTCAATATTTTATGTTTCGCTTTTTCTGTGAAAGTCCAGGTTTGGCAGCTGTACAGTAAGCTTCGTAGTACACAGGTGTCCATTACGATTTTCTTCATGGTTAGACTGTAGTCGCCTTTTAAGATTTCTTTTAATGACCAAAACCTGTTCCAGGCTATAGCTATTCTTCTTGCAATTTCTGCTTCGTTACATGTCTTGCTAAAGGATTTTTTTTTTGCCAAGTATATGTAGCTTTCAACAGAGTCTATGACTTTTCCTCTCACTTTGATGGGTTCCTTGTCGCTGTTGGTCATTATTTTAGTCTTACTCGCATTCATTTCTAAGCCAATTTTAGCACTCTCTTGGTCAAGTAGTTGCATCCTATGTTCTAGTTCTTTGGGTTTCTCAGCTAGCAGTACGATATCGTCAGCGAACCGTAGATAAGTTAGATGGCGTACACATATTTTAATTCCTTTTTGTGACCAGTCAATATTCTGAAATTTGTTCTCGAGCTCTGCTATAAATAGTTTTGGTGATAATGGGTCGCCTTGTAGGACGCCTCTTTCTATATTGATCGGTTTTCCTCTAGTTTCTAGTTTTACCTTACTTTGGCTATTCTCGTAGATGTTCTTTAGGGTGTTTACGTATTTTGGGTGTGTTCCCACTAAATTCAGGGCATTCCAGATCGAGTTGTAACTAATACTATCAAATGCTTTGCTGTAGTCTATGAACGCCACATACAGTGGTCTGTTGAACTCACGGTACTTCTGTATAACTTGTTCTATAGACTGAATGTGGTCGGTAGTGCTGTAGCCTGAGCGAAAGCCGGCCTGTTCTACTGGTTGTGAGTTGTCAATGTCTGTAGTTGAATCGTGTTAGCATTATAGAGGAAAAAAGTTTATACACACTTGCTAGTACACTGATTGGTCTGTAATTTCCAATATCCAGTGGGTCGCCTTTTTAAATATTAATATGATGTCAGATTTGCACCACTGTGACGGTACAGTCTCTGTGTCTATTACCATATTGAATAGTTTCGTGAGGTGTGGTACTAAGATTGGTGCTCCTATCTTGAGGACTTCATTGCTGAGTCCGTCTGGCCCAGGACTCTTTTCGTTCTTTAGCCGTTTGATATGTTCGCACACTTCTGTATTCTCTATGGGATGTACAGAGCTGCATGTATGTTCTATCTGCTCGGTATCCATCTGTTCAGGCCTATGGTTGACGTCTCTTTTGCGGTACAATTCTTTGTAGAAGTCTGTTGCATGCTCGATTATATCTTGCCTTGATTTTGTTTCCTTTGATTGTTGTTGAAGTTTATGTAGCCGCTTTACTTTGTGTAAATTATTTCATCACCACTGGACCATCCCCTCTCACATAGAGGAGGCCTGTGTCCCAGCAGTGGGAACATTAAAAGGCTGATGTAGTATTAGTAGTCTCCCTATCTGACCTTCACAACCCAGTAACTCCTTGGCAAGAGTCGTGTCAGATTTTTGGCTTCTGATTTCCGTCACGACTGTCAAATCATGAGGAAAATCATGGACAATTATTAAATTATTATTAATAAGAAATTATAAATCAGTTGCTGGGCGACCGAGCTCTGCTCGGGTGAAAATAAAGAAAACGACGTTTTCTAAAAATTAAACCTAGCTAGATCGATTTATCGCCCCTGAAACCCCCTGCATACTAAATTTCATGAAAATCGTTGGAGCCGTTTCCGAGATTCAGATTATATATATAAGAATTGCTCGTTTAAAGATATTAGATGTTTTGAGTTTTTACAATGCAAAATTCTTTGCAAAAGTGAAAAATAAATTTTATCTCAACCCTCTTTTAAATCTTTTGAAGTAGACAAGCAGAGTTGTAGAACTTTGTTTTATTTTATATCTGGAGTAATTTAGAACAGATTGCTGTAGGGGCTTAACTCTAACTTTTAAAAGTTTTTGTTTATGTTGGCCATTAAATATGTAGGTATTTATAAATAACCAAACCTAAAAAATAATCATGGCAAATTCGCCGACCTTTTTTTCGGCTAAAAACTTGAGGTTGTTTTTTATATAGAGTAACAACGTACCCATTGGTAGCATTTATTTCTTGAAATTACTCTTTAGTCAACTATTTTTAGTATGCGATACAAAAGGTAACTAGTCCGCGCGGTACTTTCCCGTGGTCCCCCAGTCTAATTCCTCTTTGGGAATTAAGAGCAAATATTTTTGCTCGTGAATAGAATAGCACTACTGTAACGAAAGGATGCCTATTAAGTAGTTTTGTGAAACGCAAACTAAAACTGATGCTTCAAAGTGAAATTTTTCAAACATCGCATCGTTAAGATTAACATATTTGGGTACTTCAAGCACCTTATTTACAACAAAGTCGGTAACAAAATAAACTCTTTTGAAGAAGTGTTTAAGATTGACATTACATTACATCGCATTGACTAGTAATTATTTATAAAATAATTCTGTCAACAAAAAGAATAATAACACCGGAAATAATATATAATGTCGTGAGTCAAGCCGGTGACAGATGTCAGGCGTCACACCGACCTGGGAATATTATTGCCTGCTGTAGACACAGCCAAGGAAAAGAGAGGCTACCCGGATAATCTACCAGCAACTTGAGGCCACCACATTCTTGTGGACTCTGAGGTAAACAGTTTCGGCTCGTGGTTGACCTACTTGGTGAAAACACCCTACATCGGCAGTCGGGTCGACGATTCCGACAATCCCCTTATTGGAGCCGTAACTATAGCAACTTTCACCACGACTGCTCCGTAACGAGAAACTTTGTGGAATGACAAGAAATAATTATTAAGGCATGACGTCTTTCATTTAATATCTTTTTGTTTGTGAGAGAGATAAAATAAAAATAATCACCATTAATCAATACATATAATAAATCTCGCTTTTGTACATCGAAAATATTTCCAAAAAAAAATAGAAAGGGGGGTAAAGGATAACCAACAGAACCCATTGCCAGCATTTTTGGTATTTTAGTCTGTTTGTCTATTTATTTGTGCATCATTAAAATGTACGAAACCAATGTCGATAACTTTTATAGTATAACTTAGTTTTTGTTTCATCTCAATCGGTTTACTCTATCTAAAGTTAGATCAATTTAAAGTATTCAAGAAGTAAAATTATCACAACATTCACAACACACGCAATTCATATACTCGGACAGTTGAACTCGATATTCGATAGATGACGTTGTGCATTTGAAGTCATTTTCTGAATGGCGGTGTTAAGATTCGCAGCGAAAGAATGATGACTGGCATCGCCGGCGCTTTGTGTAGCTTCGCGTTGAGCTGAATAGTGCACACCTGGTTTATTACTTGCGACGAAATACTCATCTCATTATAACTTTAAAAGAAGCATTTGTGAATCATACCCTGTCACATGGACTTGAAATGTAATTCTAGTAAGAGTGTTCTCATGCTGTACAAAGCAGGGACGGTTCAGTGAGGGTGTCTAAAGTTAAATATTTGGATCACATGCTGATAGATCGGCTACAGGACAATGAAGACCTAGAGTGGGAAAGGAGGGCAGGCAGTCCGCTGCAATATGTTAGCCTGATGATTCGTACGATGTACTACAGTTACTTTTCAGAGTCAGTCTTTTTACACGTGCAGTCTGTGGATCAAATTTACGAGGCGGACTTACAACGCCCTGCGTGTTAAGTACAATGACGCTCTGAGGGTAGTATTGAAAATACCCTGGTACTGCAATGCTTCCGCAACGTTTGCGGATGCTTCCGTCGATGATTTCTTCTCCTTTATTAGGCAAAGAACTGCATCGATGATGAGCAGGGTTCGGAGTAGCACCAACACTGTCCTCAAAACGTTAGCGTGCTAAATAAACAGTCCTTTTACTGTGTACTAGGCAAGTGCCTGCTCCGAAATAAAAAACAGACTTTGGTGATTATTGTTATTGAAGAACTGCAGGAACTACTCCAATAAAACTCGCTGGTTCTCAGTTATCAGGTTTATTTTTCAAGACTTGCTCGTAAAACGGTTGGTAACCGATAGCCGCTTCGAGATAGCGCGCTACACCCGAAAACAAAGAGCAGGAAGTCAGTGTAGCGCGCCAACTCGGCGGAAACAGTAAACAATTTATTTAAGACATGTCATGTTAACAACCAAAACAGTTCTAACAATCATTAAATACTCCAAAACATTTGATTTAATGTTACACCATAACGCAGGAATTAATTATTACCCAACTCTTAATGTTATTTAACAAAACAAATGGATTATCAACAAATCTAACTAGCGCCATCTGCAATATGCGACGACGGTCACTCCTAACGTCAAACTGACCGTCGTCACATCCGCAGTGCAATCACAAACAGATTAATAACTAAATAACCAGAAATCACCAATCTTATTATAACCATTAAGCTCTAACACAAAAATGAAAGGAACAATTAATGCGTTGCTGTAAATGTAAAATAAATATTTAACAAAACAAGTAGGTTAAGCATATCTTACTAACGCCATCTAGTGATATAAAACGACAGTCATTTCTAACGTCAAATGACTGTCGTCATACCCTCACAAGTAGATTAACAACAACTCAAAAACAAACCATATATCTTAATAAATTAACTAAACTCTAACACTCGGCCATCCGCATAACTCACGCGTCCTCGCGTAAATAAAATAAAAATAACAATTGTATATAAGTAATTGACAACGAGCTAAGAACATAGCACTGTATGTTATATACTAATTACTTTACTATTATGTATTCAGGGGTCGAGTCCATCTGTCTCTTACCCGAATAATACGAACAGCTAAGTATATCCAACTGTATACACAAAACAACGAGTCCAAGGGTAGAGTCCATCTGTCTCTACCACAAACAGCTAAGTACATAAACTGTATATACCTACCAAATACTTTACTAGTTGTGGTACAAGTCTCTTGCCTTGAAACCGCTAGGGCGGTACAAGTCTCTTACCTTGAAACCACCAAGACAAAACAACATGTTCAAGGGTTGAGACGATCTGTCTCTTCCCCATACAGCTAAGTACATACAACTGTATATCCAAAACAATGCGTTCAAGGATAGAGTCCATCTGTCTCTACCCCAAACAGTTAAGTACATACAACTGTATATACCTACCAAATACTTTAATAGTAGTGGTACAAGTCTCTTACCTTGAAACCGCTAGGGCGGTACAAGTCTCTTACCTTGAAACCACTAGGGCGGTTACTACCTTGAAACCACCAAGACAAAACAACATATTCAAGGGTTGAGTCCATCTGTCTCTTCCCCATACAGCTAAGTACATACAACTGTATATCCAAAACAATGCGTTCAAGGATAGAGTCCATCTGTCTCTACCCCAAACAGTTAAGTACATACAACTGTATATACCTACCAAATACTTTAATAGTAGTGGTACAAGTCTCTTACCTTGAAACCGCTAGGGCGGTACAAGTCTCTTACCTTGAAACCACTAGGGCGGTACAAGTCTCTACTACCTTGAAACCACCAAGACAAAACAACATGTTCAAGGGTTGAGTACATCTGTCTCTTCCCCAAACAGCTAAGTACATACAACCGTATATACCTACCAAATACTTTACTAGTGGTACAAGTCTCTTACCTTGAAACCGCTAGGGCGGTACAAGTCTCTTACCTTGAAACCACTAGACAAGATACCAACTCTGCCTCTGCCCCGAACAATCTATTTAAAATAATAACAACAAAAATTTCATAATAGTCTCATCTCACAACCGCGCCAACAACATTGATATACACAGTCATAATTTAATCAGTCTACTCGTCCTCATCATTGCCCGAGGAAGAACTTGAATAGTCTCTATTGAAATGGACCCAGGCTTTCATTTTATCGACGGCAACGACGGTTGAATACTTCCGATTTCCCTTGCGGGTAATTGGAGTGTCTTCAATTCGATACCTGTCATTACCTAAAACCTCAACTACCTTGTATGGACCGCGATATTTGGGCACTAGTTTTCTACTCTGCCCCGTAGCAGCAACTTCACGCTCAACACTGACTAAATCACTTACACGAAACTCACCCGGTTTAGCAGACCTTTTGTCATAATACGCTTTTTGCTTCTCTTGATATGTGGCGATATATTCATTAACCTCTTCTCGTATTTGTGTAATCTTAACCTCTGAATATGGATCACCAATATCAATAGAAGCTTTAACCCTACCTTCTGTTAATCCAGTTAAACTAAATCCGAAAAGAACTTGAGCTGGTGTTTTACCTATGCCTTTATTAATTGTGTTATTTAGGCCTAGCTGAATCTCGGGCACTTGTACGTCCCATTTTCTTTCGTCCAAATCCACACACTTCGCGGTTAGCGCTTCTAGTAAAGTCCGGTTATACCGTTCGACTTGACCGTTGGCGCGCGGGGTTGCTACCGCATTTAATACGTGCTTGACGCCTAGTTTTTCTAGGAAACCGGTAAATTTAGTACTTGTGAAACAAGAGCCACGGTCGGATATTATTCTTTTTGGCAGTCCAAATAAACTAAAATAATCTTGCATTTTCTCGACTACTATTGAGGACTTAGTACTGCGAACTGGTTTTAAGACAATAAACTTCGTGTATGCATCAACAATGACTAGCAAGTGTGTATTCCCCTTTGTACTTTTCACGAAAGGGCCAACGTGATCTATGTGAACAGTACACAATGGTTTTTCATCTTTCGGTATAGGATGTAATGGTGGTCTTTTCTTTGATGAAGACTTTGAGTACGAACATTCAAGACACGATTGTACATACTTTTTCACAAATTTTCTCATTTTAGCAAACCAATAAGTTTCCCTGATCTTACTCAAAGTCTTCTCAAATGCAAAATGGCCCAAGTCATCATGACACTGCTTAAGTATTTGCCACCGTACACCTTTAGGGACAACCCACTTATCACCATCAGCAGTTTTTCGGTATAATTTACTGTTACGTACAATAAAATTATTTTTAATCTCTACGACATCATCGGCTTGGGGGTCATTTAGAATAGAAATTTTTCTTTGGACCTCTGAATCTGCCAATTGAACGGTACCTAACCAATCCAATTCACCAACTGCCATTACAAAACAGTCACCGACATCATTATTAACTTTGCTATCGCTAGGTGGTGGATTCCGACTCAAAGCGTCTATGTGAGCCATTGAAGCTCCAGGTCTATACTCGACACTAAAATTAAATTCTTGCATAGAAATCCACCATCTAGCGACACGAGGTATTAAGTCGCGCTTGAGAAATGTCGCCCTTAGTGAATTGCAATCAGTTAATATTTTAAACTCTATGCCAATGAGGTACACGCGGAACCGTTGAAGTGATGCAACGACAGCAAGAGTCTCAAGCTCGTAAGCAGTCATATGCTGTTCTTCGGATGTTGTCTGGCGACTAAAATATGCAACTGGTCTCAATAAATTTTTATCGTCGCGCTGCATAAGAATTCCGGCAATACCTAGTTTGCACGCGTCGGTATGCAATTCTGTTAACGCATTTGGGTCATATAACGCTAATATGGGCTTTTTTGTTAGTTCATTTTTTAGGTCACAAAAGGCTTTACTTTGTTCCGGACCCCAAACCCACACGGCGGCTTTCTTTAAAAGAATTGTAAGCGGTTTAGCTATCAAGGCAAAATTCCTGACAAAACGACGGAAGAAACTACATAACCCTATAAATTGCCTGACCGTATGCTGGTTTACAGGTTGGGGAAAATCTCTAACTGATTCAATTTTATGCATTCCCGGTCTAATGCCTTCTGCACTTAACTCAAAACCTAAATAATCTACAGTTTTCTTAAAGAAACAACACTTCGACAGTTTTAGTGTTAAGTTGGCTTGCTTGATCAACCCTAATACTTTTTCTAAGCGTTCAAAACCCTCGTCAAGCGTTACCGACGGCACAATTATATCGTCCATATACGCCGATGCGATCTTCCTAGAACTAACGTTTTGTTTTTCTCGTGTCGGGAGACCCGTTCTATTATTTAGGACCAAGTGCATTGTACGCATGAAGGTAGACGGTGCATTTACTAGCCCAAAGGGCATTCTATTAAACTCGTATTGTCCTTCAGGCGTAACAAAAGAAGTTTTATGTCGATCAGATTCAGCAATTGAAATCTGGTAGTATCCAGACGCGAGGTCTAGAGTGGTATAAAAGTTGTACCCGGCAAGGTCATCGAGTTGATCGTCTATTCTAGGCAACGGTTAGTTCTCCTTTATGGTCTTACGATTCAACGCCCGAAAGTCAATACATAGTCTAATCTCACCGGTCTTCTTTTTTACAAGGACTATAGGACTCGAATAGCAAGAAGTTGACGGTCGAATTATACCGCATTCCAGTAGTTCTTGTATCATTTCCCGTACCCTAGTTCGTTCGCTTATCGGAAGTCTATAAGGTCTGTACACTACAGGTTCATCGTCCTTTAAGTTTATTGACATTTCTGTAAGTTCAGTTTTTCCTAACTCTTTTAAACTAAACGCGAAGCATTCTCTATAATCGTTTAATAATGCCACGAGTTGCTTAAGTTTGTCTTTATCGAGGTGTGTGTCGCTTGAGATGTCATCTTCATTTATTGATCGTAAAGGCTCACTAAATTCGACTCTACACACATTAGCCATACTATTTGTTAAACCTTCCTCTACTGCTTTTAAACCCCTAGCTATTACGATATCCTTTTTTAAAACAAAAGGTTGACCAAACTTGCCTTTAATTAACGCGACTCCTTTGCCATCTACCAATGTAAATAGCCCTTGGACCAGATAGTGTTCGCGACCCAATTGATAGCGATTATTTCCGGAGATGTAGACATCCCCATTATATAATGGTTCTGAATAAACGTATACAGCAGTCAATCCGTCTACCGTAGTATCTATCGAACAGAAAAGTTTAACCTTATTGGAAACTGCTCCACTTCCGTTACTATAAAACCGTAAGTCGGCACTATCTTTTTCCACTATTATATGAGATTGCTCGGTAAAAGTCTGACCTACAATAAATGGTATTCGCATTACCTCATTTGGTACGACAAGAATTTCAACGGTCGCACCCACCCCATCAATGGCAACAGTTGCGGTGCACTTTCCCAAAGGTTCAACTATGGCCTCCCCAAAGCCCTTGAGCAAAGGTAAATGCTGATAAGGGGCCCAATCAGTGAACACTTCCTTAGCACAAGCCACGCTCATCATAGTAACAGCGCTACCGAAATCAACAAAGCAGTTAATAGGATTATTGTTGATGAAACCACGTTTGTAATACTTAACAGAATCGCTACTTGAACTAATTACGCACATGACGGAATTCGTTGGTTTGCCATTTCTTGAAGTGGACGTTACGGGCTGTATCGACGAATTACATCTTTCAGCGGTATGACCTAACTTGGAACAACGTGTACATTTCACCAGGGGTTTAGGACATTCTGACCTATAGTGCCCTTCTTGCGAACAATTAAAACATTTTATTGTTCGAGTTTTATTGTCCCCTGTATCTGTATTGGCCGTCCTATTGTTAAACGTTCTAGATTTCTTTTTCTCATTTATATGATCATCAGACTTAACCGCCTTTAAATATGGTAAAAGCTGATCCGGTGTATCAAAACGAGCGGCTTCAGCACCCAATCTTACACTGCGGTCGTCAATCCCGTGAACAATGCAATCTACCGCGCGCTTGCCTTCGATATCACAACGGTTAAGTAACACTACTTTTTCATAAAAATATTCTTCTAGGGAATCATTGAATTTAGCACGTTTTGACAACATTGTATAGAGTAAGCTACCATAATTTTCATTACTAGGGAAAGCTAGCTTCAGTTTCACCTGCCATTCGTTCCAATTAAATAAAACGGTTGGCAAATCCTCATACCATTTTTGAGCAGTCCCTTTTAGTTTTTGGAGAGCAAAATGAGCAGTTTGTTTGTCAGACCAATTATATATTAAAGCACATTCGTTTACTTTATGTAACCATATATCAATCGTTTGTTGTTTACGATCCGGGTCAAATTCAGGTATGGTGTTTTGATTTGACAATTTATCTAAGCTGTTATTTTTATTGTTTGCGGCCTGCAATGCTTGGAAAAGTTGTGAGACTGAAACTTTGTCGCCCTGGGCAGAGACAGAATTAAATGGTTTCGACTCACCGCGCTGCCGACTGCACCGGCTGCGACTGCGCCAGCTGCGACTGCCTTGGCTGCGACTGCCCCAGCTGCGACGCCTGCGACTGCGCCGGCTGCGACCTCGACTGCACCCGCTGCGTCCTCGACTGCGCCCGCTGCGTCCTCGACTGCGCCCGCTGCGTCCTCGACTGCGCCCGCTGCGTCCTCGACTGCGCCCGCTGCGTCCTCGACTGCGCCCGCTGCGTCCTCGACTGCGCCCGCTGCGTCCTCGACTGCGTCGGCTGCTACCGCGGCTGCGCCCGCTGTGACTGCGTTGACTGGTACCGCGACTGCGCCCGCTGCGACTGCACTGGGTGCGTCCGTGATTGCGATCGCTGCGACTGCCCTGGGTGCGTCCGCGACTGTGCCCGTTGTGACTGCGCTGGGTGCGTCCGCGACTGCGCCCGCTGCGACCGCGCTGGCTTCGACTGCCAACGCGTCGACAGGCACTCCCACTTGGCAGCAGTGGAGAACCGGGCTCTACCGATTCAAGACGTCGCTCTTTTTCAGCAGACGGTGTCCGCAAGCGGCGTTTATCGTTAAGCTCCATATCTTTAGCGGCTTCGCTTCAGAACGACCAATTTGCTTATGTGGGCTTGAATATAAGCGGCTGGTATAACCAACCAACCACTTCGCCACTTCTGAGATATTGAAGAACTGCAGGAACTACTCCAATAAAACTCGCTGGTTCTCAGTTATCAGGTTTATTTTTCAAGACTTGCTCGTAAAACGGTTGGTAACCGATAGCCGCTTCGAGATAGCGCGCTACACCCGAAAACAAAGAGCAGGAAGTCAGTGTAGCGCGCCAACTCGGCGGAAACAGTAAACAATTTATTTAAGACATGTCATGTTAACAACCAAAACAGTTCTAACAATCATTAAATACTCCAAAACATTTGATTTAATGTTACACCATAACGCAGGAATTAATTATTACCCAACTCTTAATGTTATTTAACAAAACAAATGGATTATCAACAAATCTAACTAGCGCCATCTGCAATATGCGACGACGGTCACTCCTAACGTCAAACTGACCGTCGTCACATCCGCAGTGCAATCACAAACAGATTAATAACTAAATAACCAGAAATCACCAATCTTATTATAACCATTAAGCTCTAACACAAAAATGAAAGGAACAATTAATGCGTTGCTGTAAATGTAAAATAAATATTTAACAAAACAAGTAGGTTAAGCATATCTTACTAACGCCATCTAGTGATATAAAACGACAGTCATTTCTAACGTCAAATGACTGTCGTCATACCCTCACAAGTAGATTAACAACAACTCAAAAACAAACCATATATCTTAATAAATTAACTAAACTCTAACATTGTGTAACTTGTTTTGTTAACTAACAAATTAGTAAAACCTAGTCTAGTTTTTGGGAGCGTTATAAGTTAAAATAAAAGAATACGAATACGTGTGAGCAGAAGCGGATGCTCTAGTGTATTGAATCTAATCCTATCGGTTACATGTTACGACTTACTGCTACTTAAAATGCTAAATTAACAGAAATGCATGGAACTTTCTGGAAGGGCCACGCATTTCATGCTCTCACAGTGATCACTCGCTGCGGTTCAGGTTGCATAACTCCTCCCTCCTCAAGAACGAAATTATCAGTATTGTTAGGGTTCTGATGATTTCGCAGACAGTTTAACAATATGATTTTATATCTAGAAACAAGAAAGATCATAAATCCTAAAGGCAGAATTACATATAGAATTACCGTACCTAAACTAATATTTTTCGTGTCAACCGCACTATCATTTTCACCGTATTTCACTTTGCTCATTTTTACCACTTGAGCTAATTCTTTCAGCTCATCTAGATTTATACCTTTCATATTCACTGCACTGACACTATTAGTACGTTTTTCAGGTTTCATCTCTGGTAGGGTAATGATTGGAGTTATTGGATAATTCAGGTGTGTAAGAGAAAATTTGTAATTTTGTAGATGTATGTGCCCAACGTTAACCTTACAAGCATCGTCCAGGCTAACTATGTATGTTCCTTGTAGAAAATCGTGGCTCACGACGTCATCATAGCATTTTCTACTTGCTATAATGTTATTCTTTGCATATAGAATCCAACTTCCGCGGCCAATTCGTTGAACTTTCAAATCTTCAATGTCGACTGTATGCTGCTCGCATGCAGTAGTATTAGAGTGGAACTTCATCAACTGTTCTTCGCATAATGGCTCTAGATGGGTCATCACATCGTCATCGGTACATAAGAATTTGTCATCTATCGCAATCTGTATACAGGCTCTCACGACTGGTAAGTAATCTGAGTCTTTCACCAAAAGGTAGGGATATTTAGGAACCACTATTGCAGTTTCGTTTAAATCAGTGTTAAAAATAGGTAAAGAGTAAAGTTTAAAATAACTATAAGTACTGTTTTCAATAAGTGGGATCTCTATTATGAACGTGATTTGGTTCTGTTTAATAAAAGCTTTAACAGTGAAACAATCTTCAAATTTGATATAACAGATTTTCAGTCTTGGCTATAGATTGTAACATGTGCAATAATTCAGTAGAATTAACAATCGCTCGATGCAGTACAGATACCTTACTAAAGGCTAAGGCCGTTTCAATCTCACTTAAATTTATATTAATTGTTCGAAAATTAGTTAAGAACATATTAAACATTCCTAAAATGTATGTAGAGTAAATAGAATTTTTTTCTTTTGTAATCATATTTTTAACTAATCTCTCGATCCTTTTTAAACGTTCATCTAAAATTAATGTATTGTTATGTAAGATTTCTGTACTGTTAACAAAACAATCTAACATTTTACTTTACTATCTTATATTAATTGGTTGCTTTTCAACTGAGAGATGAGAGAATCATATCGAATTGCGTCATTATGATCTAAATTACCTGTAACGATTTTTATCATGGATCCAAGTGGATCAATTAATCCTCGCTTAAATCTTTTAGCTGGTACAAGTTGCTGAAATTTTTCGATAGTCCTATCCTTTAGATAATCCGTTTGAGTACGAATACCTAAAAACTCATGGCTGTACGGTTTATTAACATCTACTAATTTACTGAATTCATTATATTTCATTAAACTTAATTCTAGATCATTACCTAAGCTATCTAAATTTAAAAGTTTTATAATTAACCACTTATCTACTTGTTTAAACGCCTGCCCTTGTTTCACGGGAAGGATGCCGGGGTTTTTCTCAACCTTTTGAAGTTGAAGAGCCCATGTTACTTGTGCTACTGCCAATAGCGTGAGGCACCACCTGCGGAGGACGTTTAATATTTTTAATTGGGACTTTTTTGTTTCTAGTTCCAATTGTAACAAGGATTACATTATATTCTACATCACCGCTGACATTTGCCTTCCTATAGCGTGGCTTGTCTTTACTTAATCTGGTATTAAATTCTTTTGCATAAATTGTTTCGCCTATTTAAAACTTTTTGCTTATCTCACCACCCTTGCTATTTCTAATCTTTTGCTTTGTTTCTATCATCTGATCAGATATGTAACTATAGAGTCGTCTAGTACGCTTTGCATGATCTTTTAATAATTGTTGTGTATAGTTTTTCTCGAAATTTGCATTTAATATAGAATTTGAATCAGTATGACCGAAAACAACTTCAAATGGTGTCAAACCTGTCGTTGTATGTATGGTATGATTATAAGCCATTATTGAATAGGTCATAACGGAAGCTGCATCAGTGCATTTTCGAACATATTTAGCTAAACGGTATATTTCAATGGTAGTCGAATGGAAACGCTCTACTATGCCTGTTGAATTAGGGTTATTAGGTGTACTGATGTGTAATTGTATATTGTACATTGTCATTAATTCCTTCAATAATTCATTATTAAATTCACTCCCCAGATCGCAACAAATTTTTTTGGGGGTGCCGTAAATGGAAAAATATTTAATAAGTGCACGTATTACTTCGGGTGTAGATCTATTTGATATTTCAATTGCTTGTCCCAATTTACTGAATGCGTCGACTAATGTAAGATAATATACAGATTCTATAGCAAAAATATCTATGAAAATCTCCTGAAATGGTGCATTTTGTGTTTGTGTTAATTGTAGAAAAGGCTTTATGGGTTTTCTGTCATACTTGGTTTTACGGAATGCTTCACAATTATTTTATTACGGCTGATATCGTCTCTTGCATGTTATTCCAAAAATAATTTCTTCTTATCCTGGACATAGTCTCTTTTATACCTCTGTGACACGTTTTTCCTTCATGATGTTGTAAGATGATTTCTTTTTGTTCGTTTTCATCTTCAACAAAAACTACACGCTCTGAACATTCCAAGAATTCTACCATTCCCTTTTTAAATAACTGTATAATAACTTTGTTAAACTGTTTCCTATGCTCTACGCTTTCAAAATATATAAAGTATTTAATTTTATATTTAACATATTCTTTTAAAAACTGTTTGATTAATTCTTCATTATTTATTGGTAAAAATACTTAATACAAGTATTTTTTTGTTTTTCACGGGAAAGATCTGTAACTTGGATATCGTTTTTGTGCCATGTAAAAACTAATATCTGGTTAGGTTAAGTGTCTATTGCTTCTTTTAATATTGGAATACCAATTGATTCCATGTCTTTGGCTGAATGTACTGTATATGTTTTATCTATCACAGGGTCAAGTGGAATTGGTTCATTTGTATCACATTCAGAACTGGCTGTTAGAGTAGCAGACAAATCCGAGATGGAAATTGTTCTAGAGTCATCACTATCGTAATCAATTAATTTTTTGTTTTTTTTTCGGTTTTTGTTCTTTTTCATCTACATTAA
Organism: Anorthoa munda; assembly: GCA_945859665.1. Lineage (NCBI taxonomy): Eukaryota > Metazoa > Arthropoda > Insecta > Lepidoptera > Noctuidae > Anorthoa > Anorthoa munda. Next base: position 1,537,762 of record OX243918.1, read on the forward strand.
CTTTCATAGATAATCCGTCCTTATCGGAACCTAATGCATTTAATTTAATACGAGACAGGGCATCAGCGTTTGTATTCTGCTTGCCATCTTTATATTTGATTTCAAAATCATATTCTTGAAGACGAAGTCGCCAACGGGTGAGCTTGCTATTCGGCTCTTTAAGGGAATAGAGCCAGGCTAAGGGCCTATGGTCTGTATAAATGATGAATTTATTACCGTAAAGGTAGGGCCGAAAGTGTTTTACCGCCCAAATGATCGCTAAAAGTTCACGTTCTAAAGTACTGTATCTGGTCTCTGTATCACTTAACGTTCTACTGGCGTAAGCTATTGGTTTATCAGACCCTACGACGCCTTGCGATAGTACTGCCCCTAAGGCATTTGATGAAGCATCTGTGGTTAGGATATAAGGCTTATCGGGATCGGGATATTGAAGTAAAGGTGCGTTAGTAAGAAGCTCTTTACATTTTTGGAAAGAATATGTACGCTTGATTTATAATAATTTTGTTCTTTTTCTTTAAGCAATTAGTTAATGGTTGTGTTACTTTCGCAAAATCCTTAATAAAACGTCTGTAATAGCCTATCAAGCCCAAAAATCTTTAATTTCTGTCACGGTTTTTGGTAGTGGATAGTTAAGAACTGCTTTAATCTTATCATCGTTGGGTTTAAGGCCATCCTCAGTTATAACATGACCTAAGTATAGGACTTCTTTCCGGAGAAATTCGGACTTATCAAGTTGAATTTTAAGGTTATTTGACTTCAAACGATTAAAAACTGCTCTTAACTTCTGGATATGTTCTGCAAGTGAATTTGAAAAGATTATAATGTCATCCAAATATACCAGGCAATGGATTCCATGCAACCCTCTTAGAACATTGTCCATTGCTCGCTGGAAGGTCGCTGGAGCGGTTTTAAGACCAAACGGCATTCTTAAGAATTCAAAGTGTCCGTTTTCAGTGCTGAATGCTGTTTTCTCTCTATCATGTTCGTTAATCTCAATTTGATGGTAACCGCTTGCTAGATCTAATGTCGTAAAGTATGTGCTTTTACCTAATTTATCAAACAGATCAGTGATATTGGGAAGTGGGTATCTATCGTCAACCGTTATCTCGTTTAACCGTCTGTAGTCAATTACCATTCTATATTTTATTTCTCCTGATGCATCTTTCTTTTTTGGAACTAAATGAACTGGGGCTGACCAAGGTGAATGAGATTCCTGAATTAAATTTTCTGTAAGTAACTTCTCGATTTGATTTCTTATTTCTTGCGACTGACTAGGGGGTTGTCTGTATGGTTTGATGTAAATAGGATCTTCATTTTTTGTCCTAATACAATGTTTGACTTGGTTCGTGAAACTTAATGGAATGCCATCACAATAGAATATATCTTTATATTCTAAACATAATGTACTAATGGCTTTACTTTCTTCGGCTGACATGTGATTCAAACGAAGCTTTTGTAAGTTATCTGTTAATAATTTTTCTATTTCATTATTTTCAGTTTCGTTAAAATTATTAACATCACAATCTTTTATATTATTTTCATACGGTTCTACTTCGAATGGTTTAGTAATGGCTAATTTAATTGGTTTGTCAAGGGTATTTTGAATTATGGTAGTAAAGTAACCGTCCTTGCATTTAACTAAAGCGCTGGGCATACGCACACCTTCCGTAAATTCTCTGAAATCCACTAAAGCATTACCAGAATGATAATTTGCAGGTATTTTAACTCTTTGTTCTGATCGAGGTGCCAACTCTATTATATGTTTATTCTTGTCGCGCATAATTAATATCACCGTAGTTTTAGTTTTCAAGACCTCGTTTTTCAAATCTATTAGTGCCTCTACACTATGTAAAATATCATTACCTAGTAAACCATCGAAGCTAGGATCGACTTCATAGATATGAAATTTGTGAGTATCATTAACATTAAAAATCGGCAATGCTGGCATGGCAAGTACTTCTTCGTGTTGGGTTGTACCGTGAGTACTTCTAACTTCAAATGGATCATAATAAATATAATCGTAAAAATAGTCATATGCCTTTTCCGGGTTTATAAATGATTTAGTACTGCCCGTATCTATCATAAATTTGGCATCAATTTCGGGTATATATATGTATGGCAATTTAAGGCATGTATCGCAATTTAATTGATGATACAATCCTTATGTTTTCCGAGGCTATTGATGGAAAATCCTCATTATTTTCCGTTGAAACCTTTTTGTTATATATTATTCTTTTTAGTAAAAGGGTAATAATCGTGATAATATTCATCGTTGCATTGGTAATCGCAGGGAAACTGACTATCATCGTAATGATCAAGGTCAAGCTCATTTAATTTAAATCCTTTTATATAGACCTGGGCCGGAGGCGCCGTACGCATTGTGACGTCACTAGATTGAAGTTTAGGTTGCTGAATACCGAACGACTGTGAAGGTTTATTGAACGATTGGTTCTGGTTGCCAAATGGCTGTAAGGATTTATTATTTATTTGCTGTTGATTTCCAAATTGTTGAGGGCTCATCCCAAACTGTTGGGGGCGCATCCCAAATTGTTGCGGACGCATCCCAAACTGTTGCGGACGCATCCCAAATTGTTGTGGGCGATAACCAAATGTTTGGCCTTGAAATCCAAATTGTGGAGTACGCGTCCCAAATTGTTGACCTTGGGGGTTACCTAAATATAATTTGGGTTGTGTAAAAATAGGTGTTTTTTTTTTTTTTTTATTTGTGATGGGTTTGCTCTTGACTCTAGTCTAGGTCAGAGGTGACAGAGACAGAGTCGACGATGGAGTGAGTTTACCCAGAAGAAGCCTGTTCACTCTAACTTTGAAGAGATTCGGGTTGAAGGCGTTCGGAAACACGGACGCAGGTAGTGAGTTCCATTCATTCGCTGTGCGCATTATGAAGGATGTCTGGAAGCGCTTGGTGCGAATTGGTGGAATGGCAACAAGGTAAGGATGGTAACTTGCAGTGCGTCTAGATGTCCGATGGTAGAAGGGGGCTGGTGGGATGAGGTCGTGGAGTTCTTGAGCACACTCACCGAAGTACATTCTGTAGAAGACCGACAAGCAGGCAACTTTGCGGCGATGAGCCAAGCTATGTAGCTTGGCATCCGCCAGTTCAACGACGCCGATGAGCCTCTTGGCTCTGCGTTCCACCGAGTCAAGCGCGGCAAGCTAATACTTAGCTGAGCCATCCCAAAGGTGGCTGCAATACTCCATGCAGGATCGGACTTGCGCTTTGTAAAGGGTTAAAAGCTGTCCAGGCGTAAAGTATCGCTTCACTCTATTCAGGATGCCCAGTTTTTTGGCCGCAATTTGGGCTTTGTACTCAATGGAGGCGCCGAAGTTGAGATTGGATGTCAACTTCATGCCTAGGAGCTCGAGCCGATCAGTCACAGGAACAGATGTACCCCGAAAACTAGGAGTATGATCGAAAAGACTCCTTTTAGCGGTAAAAAGACACGCCTGTGTTTTGGTGGCGTTAAAGGAGACCAGATTGTCATCACCCCACTGGGAGACAAGAATTCTTTTTACAAGAGAGAGGCGGAACAAGCATGTCAATACAGGAGACAGTTCAGGCGCACACTGCCTCAGCACTCTCGCCGGAATGCCGTTAGGCCCGCTGGCCTTGTTCACGTCTAGACTGCACAATACTCTCCGGACCTCTCTAGTGTGCACAGCGATCTCCGGCATCGAAGAGTCACAATGAGGTACAGTAGGTGGTTGCTTGGAGCCAGCGTCCAGACGTGAATTGCTAGCAAAGAGAGATGCAAATAAATTTGCTTTCTCACTCGCAGAGTGAGCCAGGGACCAATCAGGTTTCAGCATTGGAGGTAATGTGGGACGACAGAAATTCGTTTCAACCGCTTTAGACAGGGACCAAAACTGTTTACTACCCGGAGGGTGTGATACCAGCTTGGCCCCAATACGTCCAATATGGTCAAAACGTGCCCGACGCAGAACCCGCTTGCAGAACTTGGCGGCAGAATTAAAGGCTCTTTTCCTCGCGCGAACCCTACGTGCTCTAAGTTTGCGGTCGCGGGCCCCGACCCAGGCTTTATAGGCAGACTCTTTTTGGGCCTCTGCGTGGGCGCATTCTGCATTATACCAAGGTCGGGATTTGTGACCGAGCGGAATGTCGGAGAATGGAATGAAATAATCCATTCCCTGTCGAATCACATCCCCAACCCCGTCCGCACAGCTCGAGGGGTCACCCGAGGAGAAGCACACATGCCGCCAAGGATAAGACGCAAAAAAGTGCCGCATCTCGTCCCAGTCTGCTGACTCGTATCGCCATACTCGTCGTGCCTCTAGGACTGTCATCTGGAGGAGAGCAAGTCGACACGGATTTCACCAGACAGTGGTCAGACGTTCCCAGCGGGGCTGAGACCGACACTGAATGACTGTCCGGATCAGTTGTCAGCAGAAGGTCTAAGCAATTGGGTGTATGGCCGTCAACATCCGGTACCCGCGTTGCCACATTCACCAGCTGGGTTAGATCTAGCGATAGAGAAAACTTGCGCGCCTCCAACCCGGCATGGTCAGTTTTCCGGTACGGGTACAACCACTCTTTATGATGGGCGTTAAAGTCCCCCAGAAAATTAAGCTTCGCTGTTGGGTACCGTTGCTGGGCCATTTCAGCCGACTCCACGAGGAAATTAAAAAGCGCTGTCGTCTCCTGGTCACCGGTGTACGATCGATAGACGCCGATGTAGAGAGACTTCTCCACGCCAGTGTCCACAAGTAGCCATATAGCAAAAAACCCCGATTTCTCAAAGCAACGGAGACGACGACAACAGATGTCATCGCGGACGTACACACAGACCCCTGCTTGCTTCTTGAACTTGTGTTCAAGAGAGTAACCCGGGTAGTTGAGGTACGCCACGTCCGACGGGGTTGTTATCTTCGTCTCCGTTAGGAAAAACAGGTGCGGCTTCTCGGTCTCAAGGTGGTGGTGGACCGGATCGAGATTAGAGTGCAGCCCCCTGATGTTAGTGAGGTGCACTTTTAGTGGGAGGAAGTGCAGCCGTTGTTTCACCATATTCTTCTTTGCTTTCTTCATATTTTTAGTTAAAGAGTTTGCTGGGGAAGAAGTCGAACTGTCGAGGCGCTGTTCAGTGAACCAAGTGGAACACTGGAGCTAACCCAACCTATGGGGAACTCATCTGGAGACTGCGGGGACGCCCGAACCCCCCCGGATATGGCCACCGGGTCCTCCCATCCAGTCGCCAGCTGGCACGGTGGAGCATACCGGGATTTTTCGCGAGTTGGCGGGGCAGCCTTTGGCACGTGGCTGGCGTGCTACTTGGGCCCCCTACTGACTGCGGTCGGCCAACGGCTGGCACCGTGCTTCGGATCCCGCTACCCTCCAAAATGAGCTACCCGGCAAGTTTTGCCCAGAGACCAAGACCTGTTCTGAACAGCGCAACTGACATCCTCCTTCTCCCCCAAAGGCACTGGCACTCCCACACACCAACGGAACACAGCAAGCTGTTTGGCGCCGGACTCCGGTGGGATGGTGGTCGCGAGCCAGGCGGCCCCTTGCGGAGCCTACCACCGCTTAAGTGGGATCGTTCAGCCGTACCACAGGCAAGCCTGTGGTGCCGTTGCCCGGGATGGACCGCTAGGAGGTAGATCCCATACCCACCCCTAAAATGTATCATTATTAATAGGCTTATTATAATTATTTGTGCCGAATTTAAACGTTTGTGTATTATTTGGAATAGCATGTTTACTGGAGGACGTCAGCAGTGTTTTATTTCGGGCATTATATTGGTCATGGAAATTTACCTCTTCTAACACGAAAGATAAAGCCTGTTCCAAAGTGGAGGGCGATTTTAATCTCACAATACGCACCATATTTTCCGGTAGATTATAAAGGAACACGTTTAATGACGTATTATTATAAATAGTTATTTTACTTTCACGCATACTACTCGATAATCTATTAACTTTTGATATTAAAATACTACGCACTGATTGAATACGGTTGCAAAAATCCAAAAATGATTCACATTTTTTATACGCATAGTTTCCAATTCAATAGCTAAACATTCTTCACTTCGTGGGTCTCCAAAATGTTGTATTAATAACTCCTTAAACTCTTCCCATGTAACAATATCCTCGCGCTCACTAATAAGCGCGGCTGCATTCCCCGCTAATCTACTCGTTATGGTATGCATTACATACAAGTTTTGCTCGTCACTTCCCCTGTATTTATTTATAATATATTCACTTTTACGTATAAAAAGATTTAAATGGCGCTTATCGCCGTCAAAAAGCGGAATTATTTTAATCATTTCATTTGGAATCATAACAATTTTTACTTGATCTTCCATTTTTAACATTATTAATTAACACACAAAAATAATATAAAGTACAAAAGCAAAAAGTATTTAAACACTTCCTAACAAAAAATAATTCTTATGTATAAAATAGTAATCTTTAATCAGATAGAACTTTAAACAATTTATCTGAATAAAATATATTTTTTAATTCATTAACAATATTTTGTTTGTAATATCACTTTAAATAACTTTGACCTATTACTAAACTAGTCAAGCTTACAGATTTTATGCAAAACCAGATAACCTTAAATTATTTTAATCGTTTGTTATTTTTACTTTTGTGTGTACTACTAAAAACCCTACTAACGCTATCTCTGTAAAAATGTATGGACTCACGTCTGAAATCAAGATAAATTAAATTAAATTAAATTGGTTCTGCTCAATCATGCACGCGAGTTCGTATGTGATCAGTTTTTGAGGGGCGTCTCTGGGAGTGGCATTTAAGGTTACACTAGTCAACGGCACGAACTATTTGGCGGCGGAGTTAAAATATTTGCTATCTCATCCGACATCACGCAGGAAAGAGATAGACGCTGTGATGAGCAGTAAGAAGCTAGATCGTGTTCGTATACACACTCATAACGCTGTGTGACGCACACATGCGCAATTTCATTGCAGAGCGCCGACAGCGCGGCGGTGTGTGTGCAAAGATTACTATAATATACTTGTGTGTGGTTGCGGTGTCAAAGCTAACACCTATTTTTTATGTTTATGTTGTCAATGAATTGCATACGCGCCACCGCACCGGCGTGCCGGTAGAACTTTGGATTATTACTGTGTGTAACGTAATTAGAAGGCACTCAATTTACTTGTTGTTATGCACCTATACTTACCCGCGACTTTGCCAACTTGACAATAAGATGTTTTGCGAAAATGTGAATTTACATAGATATTGTTATTATCGACAAGTAATGTTAGATTTGACTTTTTAATTATTTTTGGCGGCGGCGACGGCAGAGCAGCGCGAGCCGCTTGCGCGCTTATTGAACCTTATGCCCTTAGTTATAAGAATGAAAAGTGTTCGAGCGTCAAGTCGGTAGATTTTACGTTGGCAGAGCGGGCGCCAGGGCTTCGCTGACTGTAGGTATCGTACCAGCGCGTGCGGAAAGCTAGGCTCTATGCGCACGGGTGTAGGTCATGTCTTTATGTTTTTGTATTTTATTGCAGGTTTTGCAAATATTACAATGTGTGTTAAATAGGTATTTACTTACCTTAGCTAGTAAGCTATAACCTACAGGCGCCTCCCCGTAAGTAGGTATTTCATACCAGCCAGAGTCAGGATAACTGCTTTTTCGACAGCGCCACTTTGATGTGAGACTTGTTTTCTAGGTAATTAGGTTCATCAAATAAAAAATAATGTTATTTTGTAAATTGTTTATTGATTGTTTGTTTACAATAGCAGTTTGAAATATTCTCTTTGTTATCACAATACAATATAATAGCTTCGGGTGGCTGAGCCGAGCTTGTGAGTGTCGGCGCGCATAGTAGGTATACAAATAAAAAACCGGCCAAGTGCGAGTCGGACTCGCGCATGAAGGGTTCCGTACCATTATCGCAAAAAACATCACGTTTGTTGTATGGGAGCCCCACTTATATATTAATTTTATTCTGTTTTTAATATTTGTTGTTATAAAGAAATACATCATTTGTGAAAATTTCACCGGTTTAGCTATCACGGTTCATGAGATGCAGCCTGGTGACAGACAGACAGACAGACAGACGGACCGCGAAGTCTCAGTAATAGGGTCCCGTTTTTACCCTTCGGGTACGGAACCCTAAAAAGAATCATCAAAATCGGTTCACATTAAAAAAGTATTGAGGTAAGTAACAAAAAAAATACAGTCAAATTGAGAACCTCCTCCTTTTTGAAGTCGGTTAAAAAATAGCTTCCTTTTGTGTTTGTCCGCCGCTGAAGCCGAGCCGATATCGATATAACAGATAGGTACCTACATAATAATGAACTTTCGATATAAGTAGGCACGACTATCGAAAATCTTAAAATACCTAATCTAATTGGAATCTAATATCCTAATATATACAACAGAACTCTTCAATAAACAACGGCAAATCTCTCGGGATTGCTGCGATCGCAAAACTGTTTATTGGTTAGGCCTTTTGATAACATAACGTCAAGCCGGTACGCTCTAAAGGGGTACGCAGATTTGTACAGTTCACCCTGAAAGATACACTCTCAATGCACCGGTTATGTTAGTTTTATGTTAGGTATTCAGGTAATCTATTCAGGCATAAATTTGGGCATTTTAGGCTCAGATTTTCTCTAATCTGAGATTATAGGTATTATTGAACTTGATCTTTATGTACCACAACTAAAAAAAAAAAAATAACGAAGAAACAAAAACAAGAACACCGACTTCCGAAATTAGTTATTTTTCACTTTGTAGTGTTTTTATTTGGAAGTCGGTAGTATTTTAAAAAAAGATTTTCTAATTATAGATAAAGATAGGCAGTTTGTAATTTTAAAATTTTATAAATGCGCGTGAAATATTAGAATTACAAGTCTGTGTTTATTTAGGTATAAAAGTCAAGTCAAGCGCCCTCATGAATTGTACAAACTAAATTCGATAAAAGATTCAACGTACCCATTGTTACTTGAACTGCTGAAGATCACTTCACCTACGCAACAAGTTCAAATTCAAACGCCATGTAAATCAGTATGAAATCCCACGAACGCCAGGGTCAGTAAAATTTCGGACCAATTCAAAATAATCAACACAACACATAAAGGAATATCGGTCTCCAAAGTTCAAGCCAGGGGTCAATGTTATAAAATATTATACGAATACGTTATCGTCGATATCACAATATCAATAACATACACCGCACGCGCGTAATTACGGTGACGTATATATTATGCAGCAGACGATTGAGGCCCCTCTGGGGCAGCGGGGCGCGGGCGCCGGGCGGTAGCTAAACTAGTGAGCGTGTGTGTGTGTAGGTGTAAATGCGACGCACGCGCACCCCTCCGCCCCACTGACCGGGGAGGAAATTTGTAGCGAGATGGATGATGATTTAGAACGAAAACGAGCGCGCGAAATTTTATAAACAGACCTTTGGTAGTCTGGATATCATGAAAAAACCACTGAATGTATCTGTTCAAAATAAAATTATTTGCATTGTTGAACAACTAATCTATCCCTGTATGGAGGCCGTTTTTCAATTTTCTTTCTTCTTATGGTACTTATTTGCGCCCAAAGATGCGTTAAAATTGGTGTTGAAATATGGAACTTTCGAAGCTCATAACTTTCAAGCTAATTTTTTTTTGTACTTTTTGCTTCCATACAGGACTAGATAATGATGAGACAAATTGATATAATTTTTTATTTTGAACGTACATCGTCAAACAGTGGAGTAAAACCCAAACTACGTTTGTATGGAAGAATTTTGGACTAGTGCAACCTTAATGGCTACTCGTGCTATCTAATTGTTTCGTACCAAAAAAATCATAGCAGGAAATTTAGAAGTTGTATTAATGTAACAACAAAGATAATATTTTACATGCGCCTTCTTTTTGTCGTCCCATATAGTGGCCAATCTGAAGTAATTTTCTACCACTTGTATGCAATGCCAGCTCCAAACTCTTGTAATTTTAGAAGTACGCATAACAACGTACAATTAGTATAACTTTTTATGCTGTACGCAAATTAAAGCTACTTTTTCCAAGTTTACAAATGAAACGCAAATGGAGCTCCCTTGATTCTTTGTATTTCACGAAAACATTGTAAGATGAACAGAGGTAGTAGGAGGTGCTCTTATAATTTATATATTATTTACATAGCTATATGTGCTTTCACGATGGTGCAGCAAAAGGAATTGCAGTCAAAAAACATCTCGGTGATTTCTATAAATCCCGGACTAGTCTAGACGGACTTGACGTCTGGCTTTGGTTTCTTTGACATCGACGAGGCATACACTCCTATATATCTAGTACTTAATGCCCCTAACAGTCTCAAAGGTGCCTTCGTATGGTATGACAGAAAACTCCTGGACTGGTACGACCACAAAGCTGATGTTTTCAAAACCAAAAGTTTTAAGATGTAGTCGTTATATTTATTTCCAGAAATTAATGACAAAAATCTTTATGTAGGTGACGCAGAATGAGCTTTGATTTATTGGTTCGCGAAGATTAATTTTAAAGCAATTTATTTTGAGTTCCTTTCAGTGTTAAGTAATATAATTATGATGATTAACAGATTTCTCTTTGTTTGTGTAGTTAATTAGCCAAATTACCTACTGCTCGTAAATTAAATCCAAAGCTGGACATGGACTTCCACCAACTGATATATAATTAACGGTTCTAGGTAGTGTTGCCAAATTGCAATTATGTAAGTAGCAAGATAAACCGTGTGTTGTCGATTAAACGTGCAAATAGGTATACCATTCCGTGTATTTCGATAATAGTTAAGCGACTACAGTTATCTTTTACTGATTATTGTTAGCTGCGCATCGTGTTTGTAAATAATTGGGTATCTGTTTGTAAATTATGGAATAATTCTTATAGTTTGGTCCCGTAATAACTGATGCCCTGATTTCCAAATAATTTATACTTTTATCCAGGTAGCCACGTAGCACAGGGTATTCATTACAACTTTAGAGTTCAGACTCAGAAAATCTTAAATGCTATATGACTAAAAAATATTTTAGTCTTTGTTGAGACCAGTAATATTTAGAAACTCATACAAATAATGATATTTTTTTTTAAGTAATAAGTGGTCTTTGTTAACATTTATAAAGTATTTTTGCCCGACAAATGAATATACATCTTATATAGCTTCTTTTTAATATCAAGATTCTGCTGAAATAACTAAATATACAACCGTATGTATTGATAAAAAAAAACTAGCTAAGCAATGTGTGTTTTTACATGAAACACAAATTCAAGGTACAATATGGACGCAATATTTATTTCCTCTCTATCAGTTTTTATTTGGTTTAATCTACCAATATGTGTGTATATATCTTTTTCTAACAAGCATGATGTTACAAATAACACATATAATTCTACTTAAAGAATGCCTCTAACAGTAATGATATTTCATGGTAGGTAATTAGAGTTGATAGTGTCTGGATCTAGTTTGTAGAATACTAAAACTTAATAGTTTATTTAGAATACAGCTATACCTAGTGAAACAGCAACAATATATGGTCCTCAAATTGTGTTTAGAATTCAAAAAATTATTAGAATTAATATTTGCTTCGGGATATTTACCATGTATATTTTGATTTTGATTGAGAGCTCGATATTTCGGCACCGTTACAAGCGCCATGATCACGAGAACTAAAGTCTTTGCGGGTGGGTGATATTTACGAGCTGACATATCTGTCTACCCTCTTCCTCACTCGTTTTTCACGCACGATGCCGCTACTACCAGAACTTTTCTCACTAGTTACTCGACACTGTTCACGACAGACGATGCTCACTGTATCAACTTTTGACACTCGTTCAGTAGTTTTACGACCTTTACATAGTTGAACCACTGGATTCCAGGCTCTCGACAATTGAAAACCGTCGTCCCTATTGAAGTTTCTGCACTTGGTTATTTCAATTGCTTCCCGTACCATTCTAGGTATGTAATGGCGTTCAGTCGAGATAACCTGTTTAACCTGTTTTCAAAAAATTAACTAACAAGCTCCAATTTATGTTATTGGAGTACATCACTTTTGTCTCGGTAGGATTTAATCAAAACTTTGTCAGATAAACACGAGCCCTGGCTCCGCGCGAACTCGCTTGTATTCTGAACAGACCCAGACGAGTGGCTATTATAAGCGTAAACTATGTAATTTGTTCGTATGAACTAGTTGTGTTCGTAGGATTATGTCTGGAGGATGTATTATAGTAGGTAATGAGCCTGAACACGTGTGATGTGAACGTTTTCGTAATTTCGAAAGCCTTAGCGGCAGGTTATACAGAAGACCAAAGAGTACAACCTGTCTCTCTGTTTAGCGTTTGTAGACAACGAGAAAGCCTTCGATTCGATCGAGACTTGGGCTGTACTGCAGTTTGTCCAACGGTGCCTAATTGACTACCGGTACATCGAAGTGTTGAAGTGTTTATACAAAAACGCCACCATGTCAGTTCGACTTCAGGATCAGATCTCGGAACCCGTCCTTCTGCAGCGAGGTGTGACACAGGGAGACGTTATATCTCCGAAGCTGTTTACCGCTGCACTGGAGGATGTCTTCAAGGTTCTGGACTGGAGAGGGCTAGGCATCAACGTCAATGGCGAGTACATCACTCACCTTTGGTAAGCCGACGATATAGTGGTTATGGCTGAAACTATGGAGGACCTCAGTACAATGCTCGATGACCTCAGTAAAGCTTCCGAAAGAGAAAGAAAAGAAAAGAAAGAAAAAGTATTTAATAGCCACAAAACGACATAAAAACGTTACATTACAAGAACAGTGGTAGTAGATTTTCCCTTAACAATAGTGTTAGTAGTTCTTAAATTATGTCAAACAAAACCGGCCAAGTGCGTTTCGGGCCACGCGCAGTATAGGGTTCCAAAGTTGCATAATAATGCAATTTTTTTTTTAATGTGGCTTAGTTTGCCCAGAATTTGAATGAATGTTTTGTTGTAGTTTTCTATATAAATTATGCAAAATAACGATCAAAGCGTTATGTAAATGTTTATTATAAAATTATCTGAATATATTAGTAGAATTATGTACTTGGGATCTTAGATTTGTTTCGTTTTACAAGATGTCAACAAAGCTATTTAGATTCTAAGATGCTAAGCTGCGGACGGACAGACGGACAAAGCGAAACTGTAAGGGTTCCTTGTTACGTAAAGCGCGTTGTTGACTTCGGAACCCTAAAAAGTGAGTATACATAAAAGCAGATGTATGTCGTGGTTGTGGCAAGAAGGCTTCCACTCAGCATAATGCTGTGCCGTGGGGGACCCACAGCACGGCGTTGATTTTCAGTGGCCGCCTAGGACATGACGTACGGAAACCAAATCTGTCGTGTATGTAAAAATAGATAAAAAGGACATTAAATATATATACAGTAAGATAAAACTGAACTACCCAAAATTATGAAGTAACTAAAACCAAAAACGCGAGTATCTTGAATAACTGACGAAAACATAAAAGTAATACCCGCAAAACACAGGCTCAATCCATGTTCTGTCTCGCTCCCACACGTGTGTAGTCTGCGTGGTACGGCCCCCGATGCCCGACAATAATAACAATGGAGGAAGAGAAAGTGTGATGCCTAGTGAAAGAGGGCTTAGGATGAACATGGACAAAACCAAGGAGATGTTGAATGCCCATGTTACACACACTCCTATCAAGGTCGGAGACTCTACACTTGTAGTTGTGGGCGACTATATCTACCTGGTACAAACGATCCAGTTGGGTAGGGCCAACTTCGAGAAAGACGGCAACCGTCGAATCTGACTCGGCTGGGCAGCGTTCGGGAAGTTGCGCGGTATCTTCTCGTCCAACTTACCACAGTGTCTCAAGACGAAAGTCTATGACCAGTGTGTGTTGCCAGTGAGGACTTATGGCTCTGAGACGTGGTCGCTTACAATAGGTCTTATCAGAAAGCTTACTGTCACTCAAAGAGCAATGGAGAGGGCTTTGCTCGGAGTTTCCTTGCGTGATCGAATCAGAAATGTAGAGATACCAGGGTTACCGACATAGCCCGAAGAATTGCCAAACTTAAGTGGCAATGGGGGCACATTGCTCACAGAACGGATGGCCGATGGGGCAGGAAGGTTCGAGTGGCGACCGCGAACCCGAAGACGTTGCGTTTGAAGGCCTCCCACCAGATGGACTTTTTTCTCTTTACCAAATGTACCACAACGTGACCTAAATTTAAATCTTGACGGCAAAAATCTTGAAGTTATAAAGGAAACTGTATTCATAGGGATTACTATCGATTCAAAATTGCAGTGGGGCGCGCACATTAGAACTCTTTCGGGTCGGTTAAGTTCAGCTGCGTATGCAGTAAGGAAAATAAGGCAGTTAACCGATGTAGCCACAGCTAGGTTAGTATACTATGCTTATTTCCACAGTATTATGTCTTATGGCATTCTGCTGTGGGGATCAGCAGCAGACGTTGACTCAAATTTCATCTTACAAAAGAGGGCAATCCGCGCAATTTATAAAATGAGTCCACGAGAGTCCCTCAGAGAAAAATTTAAAGAGATCGATATACTGACTCTATCTTCTCTTTATATATTGGAATGGATTTTGTATGTCCGCAAAAATAGAGAGCTTTTCAAAACTAGAAGCGATTTCCATAATTTAAATACACGCAGTAAGCATGAAATTGTAATACCCAAATTCAGATTAACGAAAACCAGCAAGTCTTTTCTTATAAACAGTATACGCTTTTATAACAAGTTGCCAAAGTCAGTTATAGAATTGACCGATGGAAAGTTCAAAAACTACATCAAACGTGACCTTATTAAAAAAAACCGGCCAAGTGCGAGTCAGACTCGCACACGAAGGGTTCCGTACCATTATCGCAAAACACTGCAAAAATATCACGTTTGTTGTATTGGAGACCCCTTAATTTATTTTATTTTAATTTAATAATTATTATTTTTTGAAGAGAATATACAACTAAACATTCTGTGATTATTTCAAGCATCTACCTGTTGCCGTTATTAATATCGAGCAAAAAACGTCCAAAAGATCACGTTTGTTGTATGGGAGCCCCCATTAATTTATTTTATTTTAATTTAATAATAACTATTTTTTGAAGTAAATATACAACTTAACAATCTGTGAATATTTCAAGCGTCTACCTGTTGCCGTTATTAATATCGAGCAAAAAACAGCAAAAATATCACGTTTGTAGTATGGGAGCCCCCCTTTAATATTTATTTTATACTGTTTTTAGTATTTGTTGTTATAGCGGCAACAGAAATACATCATCTGTGAAAATTTCAACTGTCTAGCTATCACGGTTCATGAGATACAGCCTGGTAACAGACGGACAGACAGACAGACAGACGGATCGCGAAGTCTTAGTAATAGGGTCTCGTTTTTACCCTTTGGGTACGGAACCCTAAAAAGCATATTATAAAATCAAGGACTACGTTGAAGATAAAAATTTTAGCTCCTTCTGCGCATGCGGCTTCCCTGGTAACTCATAAACGGCACTTATATGTGGATGTCTCTAACTATTCTCAATATCATTTTTACTTATATAATCGTTGTAAAAAGTCTAATTAAAAGAAGAATTTTTCCTTCCTTTGATTTCAATAACCTTTATAGCCCTTTGCTATGAATAGTTACAGCACTGATAACAACATTTGTGCCACATGTTAAATTTAGTCTTGTTATATATTTTTATTTATTTTTTCCTTGTATAGATTCTTTTACTGATTATTTTGTGAATGTGTAAACATTGTAGGCCTTCTAGATTTCTAGACGCTTGTTAACATTTGTTAACTCTCTCGTTTATACAATTTTTTTTTTGTTTCTTACGACTTATTGTCGGGCCTACGCTGTCCCCCATATAAGCACTAATACTGTAACATGGAAATATTGTAAAAACAAACCAATTTTTTTAAAAGAGTAACCGTGGAGTTTCTTGCCGGTTCTTCTCCACAGGAAACGACTAACCCGAACCGTGCACCTTTTGTCGACGTTTTATAAGTGCCCATGTAGGCCTATGTGAAATAAAAAACATTTGATTTGATTTGGACCGATGACATGGTGAAGGTTGCGGGGATCCGCTGGTTGCGAGACGCAAGGGACCGGTCAATGTGGCGACGCTTGGGGGAGGCCTATGTCCAGCAGTGGCAGTCTTTCGGCTGATATGATGATGATGACTAAATGGCACGCAGCAAATCTGTCCTTACTTTTTTGTGTGTAGTCGATATTTTTCTTCGTAGAGTAAATAGTATTCTGTGCAGCGAACGCTCGATCTAGGTAGGTAGAAAGGTAAGTAACGTAGGTACAGGTAGGTAGGTAAGTAGGGTAGAATAGGCAGTTAACGGGTGCGAAGCCGCGGGCATAGCTAGCACATATAATAAATCTATAGAATAGTCGTATCGATAACCAACAGAACCAATTTCCAGCATTTTTGTCTGTTTATCTGTCTAGTTGTGCAAGCATCACGTTAAATTTACGAAACCAATGTAGATAACGTTTTACAAAAAAAAATGTATGTATCTTGAAGTGTGTATGTACTTAGTTTTTGTTTCTTCGCAATCGGTTCACTCTATCGAAATTAAGATAAATTTAAAATGTTCAAGAAGTAAAATAATATCACAACACAACACACGCAGTTTAGATACCCGGACAGTTAATCTTCATATCCAAAAGATGGCGTTGTGCATCTGACGCCATTTTCTGAATGGAGGTATTAAGATTGTCCGCGGCAGAATGACACAAGAAAAAAAATGTTAAGTATGGGGTAGGTAAGGTAGTAGGGTAGGCAGGTAGGTAAGTAGGGTAGGCAGTTGACGGCAGCGAAGCCGCGGCCACAGCTAGTATTATAATAAATTAAGTACTGTTTTGCAGTCGTTATCTAATAGGTTTTCCTACACAAAATATATTGACGTGACCTATATTTTGATATGTTTTTTTGTTTAGTTGCGTCAGAAAAATTTATATGATGCATGATTTGTATGGTGACATGATTACTGCTTGATATAGATAAATGATGTTTTTTGCCAACCAAGCGAATATGTATTCGTTCATTAGGCAAACAAATACTTAGAAACTACTGGGGTTACATATGAAGCACGATATTACGAATAAAACACACTATATTTAGAGAATACCTCTAACAACAAATTATAGTTTATTACTAATTTTGGATTTGACTAGGTATACGCCGAAAAATTTGTTTTTTTTGTTGAAATCTTTTTTGTTTTATCTACTCTATTAATTTTGCATTTATTCAATTAAAATATCGCTATGGAGCTGCATTGTAAGTATTTATAAGGAATAATAAAAGTGAATAGGTTACTATTTCTAGGCAAGCCGACCGTGCTTCACCTTTGACCACATCAAACGCGAGCCTATTGATATTAAAAAAAAAATCCAACGACGACGACCAAAACTTATGAATTGAGAACTCATAGAACAAATAAACAAATTGAAACTTGTACATTTTATAATTAGTTTCACTTATTATATATATTAATATAATGCGATAATAATAATTAAACGATAATAAATCATATACTAATTGATATATTATTAAGAACCTGTATCTACAATTATCCTTGTAATATTTAGAACAAAAATACGTGTCTTCCAGCAGAGAAATTAAATTCGGTGTACCCCAGGGAAGCGTTCTTGGGCCGCCGTTATTTTTAATTTACATTAACGACCTCCCGCGCCAAATCCACCATCCCATGGTACTGTTTGCTGACGATAGTACAGTACTCTTAAAATGCGTCAGTAATGAAAATTATGAAAATGACATAAACTACACCATTAAAATTGTAATAAATTGGCTAAATACTAACAACTTGCAAATAAACTTACAAAAAACAAAAATAATGCATTTTTACCAAAGACTTCGTATCAACGATCTAAATATTAATTATAATAGTCAAAATGTGGACAGAGTAGATGTTACAAAATTTCTGGGTATTTTAATTGACTGTCAACTGACATGGAAGGCACAGGCAGAGGACATCTGTAAAAAGCTTAGCGCATCTGCTTATGCACTTTATAATCTCAAAAAAAAAGTTAATATCAAAACAGTATTACTGGCATACCATAGTCTTGTTGGTTCTATTTCAAGGTTTGGTATTATATATTGGGGCAATTGTACCGAAAGAGAGAGTATCTTTAAGGCCCAAAAACGCTGCCTACGAGCAATATTTGGTTTAAGAGTTACTGACAGCTGTGTTCCAATTTTTAAAAGTCATAATTTGTTGACATTCCCTTGCCTTTACATTTTAGAAATTGCTCTTTTTGTTAAATGTAATCGACATCTATTTTTAACTTTATCGGAAAGCAGATGCCGAAACGTAACTTTGCGATCTTAATACCAAAACTTGTTACGCACAGGTGGATATACTCCTGCTTTGTTGAGAAAAAGTGTTTTTGGTATGGCACCAGTTATTTTTAACCACATTCCTAATTCCATAAAAGAGGAATCAGTAACAACTTTCAAAAATAAACTAAGTATACTTCTATTAAATAAATGTTACTATTCCGTGTCGGATTTTCTAGCTGATAAATTTTAAGTGTGTTGTATAATATCAATGTTTCTATACTTGATGATAAATTGCATCAATGTTTGCATGCCAAAATGGTAGAGTGTACAAGGATTCTTAATATTATTGTAACCACCTTATTGTAAATACCTACATTCTAAGCAAATAAATAATATTCTATTCTATTCTATTTAAAATGTTCATTAATATTACATACAAAATTGAGGCAGCCCCAGTAAGTAATAAACAATAGGTGCTTCTGATGGAGTTGTCTCACTCTTTCCTTATTTTAACCCTAGGAACAACGTTGAGTTAAACCAAAGAAAATTTAAGTTAACTTTAAAAAATATATAAAAATGTAAACAAAGTACCTAAGAAACTAAAATTAAACTTAGCTAAAATAAAACTGAAATTAGCAAGTAAATAAAAATTAGCTAGTATTGGTTAATGAAATAATTTATAAAGATAACTAAAATATGAGTCACATTTTCACTGTTAATAAATCGCTATATTTAATAAGTCAATTGTGGGGTTTCTAAATTACCTTAAATATTTCACTTTTATAAGCAACCTTTGTGCACATTCCAGCTCAAGTAATTTCAATTTGGTGGCTCCTTCCCAGTGAGGTAAGCAGTATGATATAGTTGATTGGACATCACACACATTACACACACACACATACATACATACACACATCCATACACACACAGAACACACACCCACACAACATAGTTTTTTTACCTATTATTTTAATTTTATGTCATTTTAATTTTAAGTTATTTTTCTTTTTCGTTTAATACATGCCTTGATCATTTTCACTTTCAAGTTATGAAGAGCGGGGCCTCCTAGCACAGGAAGATATACCTTAAAGGAGACCCCTGCGTAAGAATGATTGTAAATGTAATGTGATAATGAAATAAAAGTTATTTTTTTTTTGTTTTGCGGAATGTACGATAACCCATAATAACTCAATATCAGTATGTGTGGCTCCTGGACTAAGATATCTTATCAACTTAATATCGACATGATGAGTATGATGAGGCATTTGATAAGAAAGATGTAATGTTTGAGGGCTATGGAATAAAAGTCGACCGTTCTGCCACAGAGCTATAATTTGACTGACACCAAGTACAACTTAAATCTACCTTCATACTTACAAACTAATCAATATTAATATACCTACATTACACTCTTCCCTACTAAATTAAAACTACAATTATCAACTAACAACTTAATATCTAACTTAACTACAAAACAATTCTTATTACATAATCTTTTTCTTACTTAATCTATTCTATTCTAAACCTTATAATTATGAACCTTAACCCTACACTGTCTAACAGCACGTTGTGGAGTCTGTGGCACCTGAGGCAAGGCAACCTGACTCTCAGCTGACGCCTGTACGTCTACAGGTGCATCATTAATCGGCTGAGCCGGTGACACCACTCCGCGCGGCGACACCACGCGATCCGGCGACCCCTCCGACTGAGCCCGCTCACCACTACCCCTGCCGTCATCCTCCTTTCCAGTCGTCTGAGAATCCGTGGCTGATCGCTCCGTAATATTAGGACCACTAGATACTAAGGATAATCTGTTCCCTGTTCTCCTTCGTAATTGATCAATATGCCTATGGACTATTTCCCCACTTTGACCCTGGACTCGATAATCGCTAGGACCCCGACTGTCTACTACTCGACCGGGAATCCATCTCTCCCCTTTTAAATATTGTCGGTACCATACCTCTTCCCCTTCACCACCAATGCACCTATTCGCCCCCTGTACAGATTCAGCCTGTCGTTGTTGTGCTCGATGCACCTTGTTTTCCCTATCCGGTTTTATAGTATCCAGTCGAGTACGTGTTCGCCTGCCTAATAAAATCATTGCGGGGCTTTCTCCGGTTGTCGAATGTTCTACATTCCTATAATGCAGTAAGTATGTCCACAATGCCCTATCTATATTGTGTTTCTCTGTAATTGCCTTTTTAATAACTCGTTTAAGTAATCTAACTGCATTTTCTGCTAATCCATTTGAAGCGGGGTGGTAAGGGGCGGTAAAAATGTGTTCTATACCATTACATTTCGTAAATTCATGAAATTCTTTCGATGCGAACTGTGTACCATTATCACTGACTATTTGCCTAGGCAACCCCCATCTACTAAATAACTCAGTTAATCTATCTATTAGACTAAAAGCTGAAATACTTGAAACATTAAACACCTCTAACCATTTTGATGTGGCATCTACTACAACTAGGTATGTTCTACCGCCTATAGGTCCCATATAGTCGATATGTATCCGGCTCCATGGTCGGTTTGGCCAGGGCCACATGCGCGGCGTCTGCCGAGGCGGCGCGTCCGCCTGGGCTGCACAAACTTCGCACGCCCGACACATTTGTTCCACTGCTTCATCTATCCCGGGCCACCATACATAGCTACGTGCCAAAGCCTTTGATTTAACAATGCCCATGTGTGGTTCATGCAACATTAATAGCACTTTACTTCTACACGCTTCCGGTACCACTAACCTGTGCCCCCACATAATGCATCCTAATTCCTCGTAAAGTTCATTTCTCCTATTAAAGTACGGTTTCAAGTTGCTCAAGTCACATTCGTTAGGCCAACCGTCTCTCAGGTAACTCAATATTTTAGACAGTCCCGCATCTCGTTTCGTTTGTTGTTTAATCTCATTATAATCTAATAACAATGACTGTTGCACAAAATGCAAATGAGTTTGCTCCGGCTGTGCGGCCGTATTTGTTTGTTTACTCGGAACTAGCGGTAACCTTGAAAACCCGTCCGCTCCGTTTTGATCGGTGCGCACGTACTCAATATTAAATGTGTAAGCTGATAAAATAATAGCCCATCTTTGCATTCGGCTTGCCACCATAGTCGGTATTCCTGTATTTGGACCAAATATTGACACTAACGGCTTGTGATCCGTACGTAGGGTGAAATTACGCCCGTATAAATACTGGTGAAATTTATTCACGCAAAATATAATTGCAAGCGCCTCGCGATGTATTTGAGAGTAATTCCTTTCCGCTTCTGTAAGTGTGCGCGACGCATAGGCTATCGGTCGCTCGCCCCGTTCGCCTGGCTGCGAGAGGACCCCCCCTACCCCACGCGCGCTCGCGTCGCATGTCAATATTAGTGGTTTCTTAGGATCGTAATGGGCTAATACGTCCGCGCCCGCTAGAATTTTTTTTTATTTCCCCAAAGGATTTCTCGCACTCCCTCGACCAATGCCATTTTTTTCCTTTCTTTATTAGTTCATAGAGAGGTACTAACCTACTACTCATATTCCTAACAAATTTTCCATAAAAGTTTATTATTCCTAAAAATGACCTTAACTCAGTTATGTTTGACGGCCGAGGGATATTAGCTATGGCCTCCACCTTGGCCGGATTTGTTTTAATACCCTCATTATTAATAACATAACCCAAATATTGTACTTCTTTTACTAAGAACACACATTTGCTACTTTTCAACTTTAAACCGGATCGATGTAATCTACTAAAAACCTGCTCTAGTGCTTCTAAATGTTCTTTTTTGTTTTTCCCCCCTATTATCACATCGTCAAGGAATATTTCAACGTTAGGGATCCCCTTCAACAAATTGCACATGATCCGCTGAAAAATTCCTGGACTTGAAGATAGACCATATACTAACCGATTATACCTATATAGACCCCTATGTGTATTTATAACTGTAAATTTCTTAGAATCATCGAGTTCTATTTGATTATAGGCTTGGCTTAAATCTATTTTCGAAAAATAATTTGCACCGCTAAGTTTAACTATTAGATCCTCGATTCTAGGCAATGGATAGCGATCAGTATGTAAGACTGGGTTCACGGTAGCCTTATAATCGGCACAGATTCTCAGCGAACCGTCAGGTTTATTTACCGGTACCAGCGGCGAAGCCCAGTCGGAGCAGTCAACGGGCTCGATGATGCCGTCACGCAGCATGGCGTCCAACTCGGCTTCGAGACGCCCGAGCAGTGCGTACGGCACGGGCCGCGCGCGGTGGAACACCGGCGTCGCGCCGTCCCGCACGCGCAGCGTTGCCTTGCCCCCGGTGTACAGCCCCAACCCGCCACTGAATAATTCCTTATACCTGTTTAGAAGTACATTAATTTCATTAGACATGTTAACTTCTTTAAAATTTACATTGTTCCAGTTGCAAAAAACTGGAATTTTTATTTTTAATTCTGTTAACCACTGTCGGCCCAATAATGAAGTGGTACCTCCCCTAATTACAAATAATTCCAGTTGTTTACTACCCTCCCCGTAAACTACAATCGGTTTGAACATTCCTAACGGGTTAATTTTTGAGCCATTATAAAAATTTAATACTAAATTACTAGGTTCTAATTTATGTGCACTGAACCACTTTTTATATGTTGCTTCGCTAATGCATGATACCGCGGTACCAGTATCGACCTCCATAGAAATAGTAACGTTATCAATACATATGGGCAACTTTACCGCTCTGTAATCGTTCAAGCACAGATGATGAAATTCCTCTTGTGTCGACCTATCCTCTTCTGATAGATGTTCCTCCACATCCCCGTAGTACGCTGCCGAACGCCTGGGACCATTTCCCGCATTTCCCGCCCTGTCCGGGCATACGCGCCGCAGGTGTCCAGGGTGTCTGCAGCTGCTGCACACGTAGTTACGGAATCGACACTCAGAGTACGAGTGCTCCGTCGCTCCGCACCCCGTACAACTCAACACCCGGCCGCCCCTGCTCGCACCGCCGCCCCTGCTCGCACCGCCGCCACTTCTCGCACCGCCACCGCGGCCGGCAGCTTGCGGCCGCAAGGGGCGCCTCTCCCGCGCCGCTGTCGCAGCGCCCCGGACGTAGTTCGCACCCCGGCTGCTGCCAAGCGCGTGCACCGCCTGCCCCGGCAGTGTCCCGCCTCCTGGTACGTCACCTCCGCTGTCCAGAGCCTTCGTATCCACCGCGGCTGCGTCCCGCTCCGCCGCTTCCAAAGAACTCGCCAACCTTACCGCGTCCGTATACGATATCGTTTCGGCTTCCGCAAAAAGTCGTTGACGAATAACGTCACTCTTTATGCCGCAGACGAACTGATCCCGCAAATTCTCGTTTAATCCTTCTTTGAATTTGCAATATCGTGAGAGTTTCTTGAGCTCGGCTACGTACGCAGCTACGTTTTCCTCGCTGGCCTGTCTCCGTTGCCTAAACCGAAAACGTTCTGCAAGTACCGACGGCGATGGTTCTAGATGTTGACGTAATAGCTCGACCGCTCTGTCATACTGTAACTCTGCTGGCTTTTTGGGACTTGCAAGATTAACCAACAACTCATATGCCTCGTCCCCCATGACGGCTATTAATGTAGGCAATTTCGTCTCGTCATCGATTTTATTCACCCTAAAGTACATTTCTAACCGGTCAACATACACTGACCACGTCCCGGACTTTATGTCGAAATCTTTTATTTTGCCTATCGACATCGTTATTCCCGCTCGTACACTCGCGATAATCGGAAATATTCACAACGCAACTCAAATCACACGCGAAATTGTTCGAATTTGAAATCCTCGTCGCCACTGTAATGTTTGAGGGCTATGGAATAAAAGTCGACCGTTCTGCCACAGAGCTATAATTTGACTGACACCAAGTACAACTTAAATCTACCTTCATACTTACAAACTAATCAATATTAATATACCTACATTACAAAAGATTTTATTATTTCATAATATTTTTTTAAAGATGATTGACAAAAATAACGTCAGATAATGACAATAGATTCCACTGTCCTATATGACGAATGTAAAATGACGAACAGAAAACAACCGTCATTACAATTTGCTTGACCATGACGAGGTAGACTTCATGTGGGATAAGAACACAAAAGTCATTGTGCTTGTTGTTACGGAGAATTCTCTAACCATGATCTACAAATGTGTCCTGATGAGACTGTTGTGGACGAATGTAATCCAGCAGTCTAATTTGTGTAATTTATAAATTCACGAGAACAGTGATGGTCCAGTAGTAACGGCCGCGACTAACAAGTTGTAGGTCGTGTCCTAGAACCAAATATTCGAAGACATGTGACAGCTCGTGGCTAAATAATTATATTAACAGCCGCACGGGTCAATCTTCAAGATTAAGCATCGCCCGCCGAGGTTTATTTATTTATTTATTTTATTTCCAAAATTCTTAACTTATTTTACATTTGGTTTTAGCCACACAACAAATACCTCATAGGGCTTAACTGTGTGATGGCGAGCCGTTTATTTTAAATTTAATTACAAATTGCAATGCTGAGTAAATACAATATTACATATGATAATTAATCAAATTACATATAAAAATACATTCATAATAATTTACTTGGAAACATAAATTAATTGGGGAATTTTACTGTGTTAGGAAACGTTTTAATTTGTACTTACAACCTTTCGAACCACTCCTGTATAAAGTTTGCAAGTCTTCTGGTAGCTTATTAAGAAAAAGAGGTACCAAGTATTCTGCAACCCTCATTCCGTACACATTATTGTATTTTGGTAAGCTGTATTTATGTTTAAGTTTTATATTTCTAAGAAAGTCAGATCTTGTTTTTTCGGTTAGCAGTTCGGGTCTATTCACTTTAGTGAGAGTGAAAAATTCCACTCGGTCGGTCCGTAGATGGTTGATCATTTTTAGATATAGTTGTTCCATCTTACGAAGAAGAGTTACGTGACTTTTATGACGTTAAAATTAGAGTCATTTTGCTACGATTCATCTCATCCTTATTCAACTATAGCGAGTTTCTTCCGTGCCTCGGCAAGCACGTTATGTCATTTTGCTACGATTCATCTCATCCTTAAACAACTATAGCGAGTTTCTTCCGTGCCTCGGCAAGCACGTTAAGCCTGGCTGTCATTACAAGATATTTGACAGTCGTTACGGGTAGTCAGAAGCGTGAGATCTGACATCAGTCTAGCCAAGAGGAATTGTGTAACCCAGTTATTAGGTCAGATAGGCAGTCACCCCATGTAAAACACTGGTACTCAGCTGAATCCGGTTAGACTGGAAGTCGACCCCAACATAGTGGAGAAAAGGCTAGGCAGATGATGATAAATTCACAATATCTATCGTAAACTCTTTCGTTCTGACAATTCAACAGTTTGCATTGCGTGTTTACACTATGGAGTAGAAGGAATTTAAAAAAATTGTGGCAATAAATTTGGAACTCATTTCAGTTTTGATGGAAACTGGCATTTAGTGTGTTACGCAATTAGGGTGCAGGATTGATTTAGCAGAAAGCAGTTCCCATTGCAATAATCTCAAAAAATACAAATACAGGCGCTGCCGCCATGCGACACACAATAAATAAAAATCCATTTGAAATGTGACTCATAATACTAGAAAATAAAATAATTAGGTACAAGTGGTATCTAATTATTTTCTAAGACAGTCGAAAAAATTTATCCTGCCGACACAAAGCCGGAGCTCGTTGCTAGTTTTATACTTTTAAAAGATACCATCATAATGCGTCGATGATAGACGCTATCTCGCTTCACTGGATATAACAGGTAATGATGATTTTTTTTACGTTATCTCTCTCACAGACAAATTTGATATTTAATACCCCGTATCCCAAATAATTGGTATCATTCCAAAAAGTGAATCGATAAGAAGAAGACATGGTGAAAGTTGCAGTAGTTACCGGCTCCAATAAGGGCATTGGCTTCGCAATAGTTAAAGGACTCCTGAAGAGGTTCAATGGAGTCGTGTACCTAACTTCAAGAGACGACGGCAGAGGAAAAGCCGCCGTCGCCAAACTGAACGAGCTCGGTCTGCAGCCGGAGTACCACCAGCTCGACGTGACTGACAGGGACAGCGTCACCAGGTTCAGAGATCATATCAAGGAGAAGCATGGTGGCATCGACATTCTTATCAACAACGCAGCGGTCGCCAACACTGAAGATTTGTACAACTCGTATGAAGAGTGCAAAAGCGTTGTGGAAATCAACTATTTCAGCATATTAACAATTCAAGAACTGTTATTTCCTCTAGTGAGACAAAATGGACGCATTCTCAATATATCTAGCGATTGTGGACATTTGTCAAATGTGCGGAATATATACTGGGTCAAGAGGCTGTCGAAGAGAGATTTAAAGGTGGAAGATATTAATGAATTCGTGAACTGGTTTCTGGAAGGCGTAAAGGACAAAACATTCAACTATGATGATATAGCAGATGAAGGTTCATTTGCGTCGTACAGAGTAGCGAAGGTAGCTCTCAGTGCTATCACGATACTGCAGCAAAAGGAACTGCAATCGAAGAACATCTCAGTGAATTCTATGCATCCTGGGTTTGTCCAGACTGACATGACGCTTGGTATGGGCTTCTTTGACATCGACCAGGCGGCGGAAACTCCTATATATCTAGTGCTTGATGCCCCTGATAGCCTCAAAGGTGCCTACGTGTGGTACGACAGAAAAGTCCTGGACTGGTACGATAACAAAGCTGATTATTTCTTCAAGACCAAACATTTGAAGATGTAGATGTTATTTACGTGATCAAATTAATGACGAAAATCATGAACATTGATTGAACTTTGTTTTATTGTGAACAATAATTTTAAAGCAATTTATTTTGAGTTCCTTTCAGTAGATACATAGATTTCCACCAACTGGTAATGGTTCTAAGTAGTGCCGCCAAATTGCAATCATGTAAGCAGCAAGACAAAGCTTATGGTGTTGATTAAACGTGTTAACATAACATGCCGCAAAGAACAATGGCGAAATTTTAGCTGACTTAAATTTGAGCGTCTGAAAGTGAGTTATATACGAAACGCATTCTATTAATTGTCTATGTTTTTTAAAGTATAATTAGGCCTGGTCCAAAATAGATAAAAAAACATAATAAATAAAAATTTATTTGATTTTTTAGTTCATTTCTTTAGCATGGTGTTGCCATTATATATTTTATCTGCTAAGTGACAAGTAGTAACTATATTAAGTAATAATATCATTATTGTATTTATTGCAGTAAATGAGTTAACAATACAGTTTTATGTCTAAGTGTAGATGTTCCTTTCAGGTAGGTAATAATATTGTAGTGTAGTAGAAATAAATGAATTACTTTCAATTAATGATTGGCAAAAAGACTAGTACCCAAGTCTAAAAAAAATATATAGCTTGGTTGTTGACGACAAACTTTTGATACGAATCAAAGTCACTTAGTTTAAATAAATATACTCTTTCCAAAGAGTATACACATTTCATGCTAAAATAACTAGGTAAGGGAAATACTAATGCGATATTCCCCTTTTACTTCCACGAAATTGAATAATATTACCTATTAAACACATTATTAAAAGTTACCCAGACATAACCTACAAAAGTTTATGACTGAAAATCTATTATTCTCTACATTTTCGAACAAAAATTCTTGCACAAACTAATTCAGAATATCACCCTGAGTTAAACCAGATAAATTTCATTTAAAGACTTTCGAATTTAATCTCAGCTAAAACAATGTATGGGCACCTGCCATTGTTCTTTATAAATATTGCAATATTGAAATTATTTCAAAAAGTTAACCAGCTCTGACATATTTCGAAAACCAATTAGTTTGCCAAACGTAGAGATAATTTTTATCTTCTACTGTTCATTGTAACAAGCTAGGTGGTCCATCATCATGCACATGGCTGGTTATTTGTATGTAATTTCTAGAAATTATTCGATCCTTTACTGATGTCTAGTGGTAGGTACATATTCAATTCTATAAATGAATAATTTGTTTCTGATTTATAAATCTCCCAAATTGTTTAAACATATTGATTCCTGAATTCAGCAACGTTTATATATTTGTTTGAAAATTTAAATGAAATAGGTATAAGTTGATATAAGACGGGTAACCAAATAAAATATGTTATTGTAATTGTATTTTGACTTTGAGTAAAATTAACTGCTGCTACTTTGTAATATTTTGGCATTTAGTCAGACTAGAGTGCTGATTCAAGTTTTGTATCGCAGGTTGGAATTATAACTTACTAGCACTTCGCCCAGGACTTCGTTAGCGTGAGCCGTATTTTATCCTACAGATGACTTTTTGGTTCACCCCCTTAAAGTTTAATTTCCAAAAATCCCTTCTTAGTGCTCTCCTACATCAAATAAAGAAGCCCTGTACAGTAAAATTCTTCAAAAATCTTTAACACCCCTAAATCGTCTTTAAGGTGAAGTTTTGAAAATCTTATAATGAAAACCTTTACTATTTACTTAGGTTACTGTTTATGCCAAGTTTAAAATATATAAGCCCAACAAATTTCCACCATTTTACTCCCTTACGGTTGGAATTTTCAAAAACAAATATATCAATCAAGAGCGTAAAATGTAAAATTTCACGGTCGTGTCCAATTTACAAACTGTAGAAATTTTCTTACAAATTTTCAACCCCCTTAAGGGTGGAATTTCCAAAAATCCTTTCTTAATGCGCACTTACGTCACTTGTTGAACCTCCCTGCCAAATTTCATCTTTATACGTCAAGCGGTTCTCGATATTTCGTGATGAGTGAGTGAGTGACCTTTCGCTTTTATATATATAGATTTACATTCAGAAAAAACTAAAATAGAATAAATTGAATAGAATGTACTTTACTGTAACCATAAAATTATACACATTTACAAGAAAAAATGTTGTAGGTATATTTGAAAGATATTTTGGTCTTTAGTAAAATATTATTATTATGTGGCAAATCACAGAAGTACTCAAATACCTTTTTTTTTTGAAGATATTAAGGTTTAAAAAAAACAACATCATTGTTACTTATTTAATGACCTACCAGATAAATACATAGGTATGATTTAACTGCGCCAAGACGCATTAAGCAGGTCATGCAATAGGATTTATATTATAAATTGTGTTGACTAAAGAACAAAACATATTTTTGTGTCAGGAAAATCTATCAGATAACGACTAAAACAGTAATTAATTTATTATGTTTTGATAAGAAAATCTGTTTAATCTATAATATTACAAGTTATCTTTGAACTATCAATAATTATTACAGACGTTATTCTATAGCTTGCTACAAAATAAACAAGTTACAACAACAGAGGATATTTGCGGTTACCGATTCAAGGAAGCCACCTTTTTCATCAACTCTAATTACCATAAACCTTCATAAATTTGCTCACAGACGTTCTTCATAAATTTGATTCTCGAAGAGAGTATGTTTGGTTTATAACATCGAGCTACCCAAGTACCATATCTAGCTTATATCAAATTCGAGATGCTGCTGATATTACGAGCACATGAACCTCTCGATAGGTTACCGCCACAGCCCGAAGAATTACCAAACTTAAAGCACAGTGGGCAGGCACATTGCTCGCAGAACGGATGGTTGATGGGGCTGAAAAGTTTTTGAGTGGCGACCGCGTACAGGAATACGCAGTGTTGTAAGGCTTCCGACTAGGTGGACCGATGCTCTGGTAAAGGCTGCGGGAATTTGATGGATGGGAGACGCACAGAACCACTCTGTACTAACTATATCTGTATTAATAATAATATTAGTACAGATATCACGAAATTTCACTACTATCTTTATAAAAAGACATTAGTGTAAAATTTTATTGATGATGGCTCGCGTTTGACCTCTATCTCAACTGATGGTAAGCGATGATGTGGTTGACAATGAAGTACATTTGCCTAGAAGTAATCTATTCACTCTGAACTTGAAGACTTCCAGGTTGTTGCTATCATGAAATACAGACTTCGGCAGGGAATTCTACTCCTTAGCTGTACGCATAATAAATATATTTCCAAACCAATTTGTTTTTCTCCGGAACCTCTTCAACTATTCTTTTTCCACTTGATAATGGTACATGATATTGTCACCCATTTGCAACAAATGAGTTCCCAAGGAAGCCGAGTTGTAAATCGAAATTGATTATTTATAAATTTATTTGAAAAATCATCGAACAATCTTTAAATAGTTAGTGTGATAATGTGTTATAGATAAACGCTATCGGTGTGCACGGAATATGATAACGACAACAATTTAAAGTATATTGTCCCTCTTATTTCACAACGAGACTTGGCACAGTGCAGACATGGCGAAAGTGGCTGTAGTTACTGGTTCCAATAAGGGCATTGGCTTTGCTATAGTTAAAGGACTCCTGAAGAGGTTCGATGGAGTCGTGTACCTAACTTCAAGAGACGACGGCAGAGGAAAAGCCGCCGTCGCCAAACTGAACGAGCTCGGTCTGCAGCCGGAGTACCACCAGCTCGACGTGACTGATAGGGACAGTGTCACCAGGTTCAGAGACCACCTCAAGGAGAAACATGGAGGTATCGACATTCTTATCAACAACGCAGCGGTCGCCAACGCTGAAGATTTTTACAACTCGTATGTAGAGTGCAAAAGCGTTGTAGAAATCAACTATTTCAGCATATTAACAATTCAAGAACTGTTATTCCCTCTGGTTAGACAAAATGGACGCATTCTCAATATATCTAGTGATTGTGGACATTTGTCAAATGTGCGGAATATATACTGGGTTAAAAGGCTTTCGAAAAAAGATTTAAAGGTGGAAGATATTAATGAATTCGTGAACTGGTTTTTGGAAGGCGTAAAGGACAAAACATTCAACTATGATGATATAGCAGATGAAGGTACAATTGCGTCATACCGGGTAGCGAAGGTAGCTCTCAGTGCTATCACGATACTGCAGCAAAATGAACTGGAGTCAAAGAACATCTCTGTGAATTCTATGCATCCTGGACTAGTCCAGACTGACATGACGCTAGGTGTTGGCTTCTATAACACCGACCAGGCAGCGGAAACTCCTATATATCTAGTGCTTGATGCCCCTGATAGCCTCAAAGGTGCATACGTGTGGTATGATAGAAAAGTCCTGGACTGGTACGACTACAAAGCTGATTATTTCTTCAAGAGCAAAAATTTGAAGATGTAGATGCTCGGATGTGATCAACTCACCGATACAACTGCGAGTGCGCATGTGTGCAACCGTGCTCCGGTGTGCTCCTGTCAATACCACATAATTATCATCTCAAACTTTAGTACTCATCAGCATTGCAATGCAAAGTGCCCCTCCAACAACGGGCTCCAAGAACAATAGCCTGAAGAGCGACTTATCAATGTCTGATTCAGATATTCCAAAAGCTCTGGACAATGACGCCAACATAAACATCCAGTCACGTCATAAACGACCTCGTTGTGATCTTTCACCCAATAAGATGCTTATGGAACATAATCTGGAGTTAAAATCCATGCTAAAAACCTGGAAGCAAGACCAATAGGAGCATATGCAGAAACTGATGGAGCAACAAACTTCGGCGCTGGAGACACTTGTTGTTGAGAGCAAGGTTCTGAAAACATTAAATACCTCAATAAAACTATTAACCAGGAGATTCGGGATTCGGTGGACTTCATGAGCAGCAAGTTTGAGGAGATTAGACAGCAGAGGGATAGTTTAAAGAAGGAAAATCATGCCAATCGTATGCCTAATAATGTTACATCTGACCTAATCGGTATGTCAGGTACCCCCTGTAAAATGTATATTAACGAGCATCTCACTCTTCATAACAAAAACTTATTTCGTACATGTCATGAGATGGCTAGGAAACATAACGTTAATTATGTATGGATTAGAAACGCTACTGTACTTGTTAAAGCTACCGATAGCTCTAAAATATTTGCTGTACGCTGTCAAAACGATGCCAGCAAGATTGCGCAGTGTAATCGTCAGAATGTGTTGCTTAGTTTTTTGTTATGTTTACATAGATATCCATTTTAAACAAAAGGTTACACAGATTTATTGTAGGACAATGTTTATATATAATAATAATCTTAATGCACGCCTTCCGTGTATCCTAATTGTTATAGTCTCGAAGATCGGTTTTATATAATTGTTTTATAATATTTCTCGCCTTTGTTGTTCATATACGTACGTAAACTATACTGCCCTAGATTGTATGCCGCACATATCAGTAATTTGTGTAGAGAACTTGTTATTTAAAACTCGCTCATTAGCTGTTGTTAGTACTCATAACCATGAAATTCTATGTAACTCAACTTCACACCGCTACCCACTACGAACTGAATCCAAGTTTTTAAATATTATACCCGAATATAAAAATATTTGCTATACTTTTTTTTTACTCGACTGCCGAAGGAGGGTAATGTGTTTATTGTATACTCTTTTTTTACTTAATGATTACACGCAATGCTTAGTAACAATGATTTATCATTCTTCTATCAAAACTGTAGAGGGATCCGCACTAAATTGCACACACTTTATACCAGCATTCTTTCTTTATCGTTTGACGTGATCATACAGAGACATGGCTAACACCTAATATAATGGACAAAGAATTCATTGATGACCGCTACTTAGTTTTTAGAGACGATCGTGACCGCATAGCTACAAACAAGTGCGAGGGCGGGGGTGTTCTGATAGCCGTACCACGCGGGCTCCGGCCTTTGAGGCTATTAACGTGTCCCTAGCCCACTGGCATCGAGCACGTTATGATCCAAGTGCCTGCGTCGCGCTCCAACACACACCACGTCATTAGCGCTGCCTATATACCTCCACGCACACAAGACGATGTTTACTTGTCACACCTATCTACATTAGAAAATATTCTTGAGGCTCCCTGTATTGAATCATTTTATATAGTCGGTGATTACAATCTGCCCGACATTGAATGGTCAGGCAGTACAAGTCACGTGAGTACACAGTCACTAAATTATGTGGGTCGATCTTAATTGGATTTGATGGCTATTACGAATGTTTCTCAATACAATACAATAAAAAATAATTTGGGTCGTGTTTTGGACTTATTCATTAGCAACACTGAATGTCAGACACAGTTCAACATTTTACTGCTGCAGTCTGACAGCCACCACTCTCCATTTTCTGTACTAACTTCCCTGATGACACTACTCACACCCATGAAGCGTCATTCAACAATAAAATACAATTTCTATAAAGCTAGTTACCAAGAAATTAATGAAGAACTAAATAAGTTGAACTGTGACGAACTGTTTCTTAATCTATCCAGTGAACAGGTCGTAGATGCTTTTTATGACTTTACATATGGAATCGTCAGACTACATGTTCCATTGTCACGTCAAAAATCAACCTCCTTTCCCGTTTGGTTTAGCGCTTCCCTAATTAAAACTTTCAAAAATAAAGAACGCGCGTGGATAAGATGGAAAAAACTGCGTAACTTATTTGATTACGAAAAGTTCTCTATTCAGCGTAAACGTTTCAAACTACTTTGTGAACAGTGTTACAATAAGAATATGCAAACTGTTGAATAAAGCATATCTATTAATGTCAAGCACTTCTGGACATACATCTCTAACCGAAAGAAAGGTTCTGGAATCCCAGCTAACATGCAGTACTAAAATAAATCATCTAACTGCCCCGCTGAAATATTTTCACTGTTTTCTTCCTTCGTCAACTCGGTATACGAGTCCTCAACTTTTGACCCTAAAACCTGGACACCCCCAGAAACACTTGACGAGAATTCTGTATGCATTCCGGATATTTACCTCGAAAAAAGTGTTATACTTAAGGCACTCACTTTATTAGACTTAACTAAGGGAGCTGGCCCGGACGGCCTGCCCCCTTCTTTCTTTAAGAACACTGCACAAACCATCTGTGTCCCATTACACATAATGTTTAATAAATGTCTCAGGGAAGGGATTTTCCCTTGTGTTTAGAAGAGGGCGTTTATTACGCCCATTCACAAAAGTGGTGACAAAGGTAACGTTGAGAATTATCGACCCATATCTATCTTATCCATCTTGTCTAAGTATGAGTCTTGTCTCTTTGAGGGTCTAGTGCACAGCCACTTATTTCCACAGTTAAATCACCTAATTATACCCGAGCAACATGGCTTCGTTAAATCCAAATCTACTACCACAAACTTAATCATTTTCACTCAATTTTTATTTGAAAACATGGACATGCGCATGCAGGTTGACGCTGTGTACTGATTTTCAGAAAGCTTTTGACAAGGTGGACCATAAATTGAATCTTGATAAAATTGCTTTCAACGGCATAAGACGCAATTTACTCAGATGGTTTGCTTCATATATATTTAATAGGACTGATTATGTGATTAGTCGTCGAATCAGGTGTGCCTCAAGGATCTGTCTTAGGCCCATTGCTTTTCATCT
Source organism: Anorthoa munda (assembly GCA_945859665.1). Classification (NCBI taxonomy): domain Eukaryota; kingdom Metazoa; phylum Arthropoda; class Insecta; order Lepidoptera; family Noctuidae; genus Anorthoa; species Anorthoa munda. Next base: position 1,572,437 of record OX243918.1, read on the forward strand.
TGTTTATAAACGACATAAAATCCTGTCCCTGACTAACTATACAGTTAACCCTGAATATCTAATGTACGCCGATGACATTAAAATCTATAAGGCTTGTGCGAACTCTCGGGAGTGTTTGCTACTACAAGAGGACTTATGCAAGCCTTTACAATACTGTCTGGTCAATAAACTTCATCTTAGTCTTCCAAAATGTCACTTCATTTCATTTGCTAAAGCATAATGAAGTATTGAGCTTGGATGCCACGTTCATTGATCATGGTTGTGATGCTATACGGTATATGCAATAACAAATACAATTGTACTGAGCTGATGAATGGATTATGCTACGTAGTACCAAGAACTGTTTTTCGACGGGAGGTGCGCGCACCTCGACTATTCTACACTGAGCGATGTAGAACGAATGCTGGGGTGCGGTCCCCTCTCCGCCGACTATTAGAAACATATATCTCACAATTTACTGATTTTGGCATTTTCGCGCTGTCGCTATCTAAATTTAAAAGAATGGTTTCTCAACTTCTTACAAGTCGCCCTTAAGATGTAGGCTCTTGTCATCCGCTTCCTTCAATTCGTGTATGCAGTGTTTTCTCTGCTAAATATCATTATTTTATTTTGTTTTTTCTCATTTAACACGCGTTCGTTATCATACTCCGATGTCACTTCGTGGACAATAGTGTGGGTTATACGTTTTCTCGACTGTAATGTAACTACTTTTTCTATATGCTGTATTGTATAAATGTTGTTAGTCGCAAAAAAAAAATTGACCAAATTAATGACAAAAAATAATTTTGTGACACAGATTGAATATTTATTTATTGCTTCGTGATAATTAATGTTAAAGAAATTTATTTTGAGTTTCGTTAATTAAGTGTTAAGTAAGACAATTATGTTGATAGTCAGATTTATCTCTTTGTTTGTGAAATTAGTCTCTAAAATTAAGCTCATAAATTATATCGTCTGTTGAACATAGATTTCTACCAAATGATAATGGTTCTAAGGAGTTTCGCCAAATTGTAATTACGTAAATAGCAAGATAAACCATGTGTTTCTAATGTTGTTTAAATGAGCAAATACATTAAACATTCCGTGAATTTCGTTAATTTTGCTACATTGAAATGATTTCAAAAGAAGAGTTTTCTCTCCACCAGCGGGGATGAAATTCATTCCTTGAGAGAGGCTGTGATAAAGCGGACAGGTTTGTCCTTAAACCTTGTCGCCCAGTGGGGTGATGACAATCTGGTATTTTTAACGCCACCAAAACACAGGTGCACGTCTTTTCACCGCTAAAAGGAGTCATTTCAACCAAACTCCTACTTTTCATGATACATATTCCTGTAACTGATCGGCTCGAGCTCTTAGGCATGGAGTTGACATCTAGTCTTAACTCTGGCGCATCCATTGAGAAGAAAGCCCAAATTGCGGCCAAATAACTGGGCATCCTAAATAGAATGAAGCGATACTTTTCGCCTGGACAGCTTTTAACATATTAAAAAGCGCTAGTTCGATCCTGCATGGAGTATTACAGCCACCTTTGGGATGGCTCAGTTAAATATTAACTTGCTGCGCTTGATTCGGTGGATCGCGGTGCTAAGTGGCTCTTTGGCGATGATAAACTGGAGGATGCCAAGATTCACAGCTTGGCTCATCGCCTCAAGTTTCCCTGCCTAACAGTGTTCTACAAACTGTACTTCTGTGAATGTGCTGAAGAACTCCACGACCTCATCCCTCCGGCCCCTTCTACTATCGGACATCTAGATGCATTACACGTTACCATCCTTACCTAGTTGCTATTCCACTAATTCGCACCAAGTGCTTCCAAACATCCTTCATAATGCGCACAGCAAAAGACTGGCACTCACTACCCGTGTCTGAGTTACCGAATGCATTCAAACCGAATCTCTTCAAAGTTAGAGTGAACAGTATTCTCCTGGGTAAGATCGCTCTATTGTCGAATTTGTCTTTGTCACCTCTGATCTAGACTACAGTCAAGAGCAAACCCATCTATACAATCTATACTTAATCTATACTAATATTATAAAGAGAAAAGATTTTATTGTTTGTTTGTATCGAATAGGCTCCGAAATTACTGGAACGATTTAAAAAAATCTTTCACCAATAGAAAGCTACATTATTTCTGAGTGACATGGGCTATTTTGAAATCCCGAAAACGGGTCCTGTGGGGTGTACCACGGGAGTGAAGCCGCGGGGAACAGCTAGTAGTCTATAATAAAATAAATAGTAAACAAAAAGTGAACCAGCACCGACATAGGTAGGTACCTATGTCGGTGCTGGTAGTTATCAGAGTAGGTACTCTGATAACTAATCAGTTAGCCATACGTATACGATTATTTTTATCGTCTACTGGTTATTGTAGTAAAAGCGCGTTCATAGGGCCACAAATGTTGCTGGATCTTATTTTTACTGTATATGGCAAAACCGAATGCTGTGTTCAAACAGCACACTTTCTGTTGCCGTATCCTACGGTACCGTAAACTGGACCCAGTGTGAACACACCATCCGGATGTTTACAGTAAAGCGCACAGTCTCTCATTGCAATTTGAAAGCGATGGACGTGAACTGTCTTGCTATAATATACTGGTATTATCGCCGTTAGAGGCGTCGTGGAAAAAGATTTAGTTTAAACCCAACTGAAAGAAGATCAATATTTTTTGTATCTTCTATAAAATTATTATATCTACATTTGATAATATTTTGCAGAGTGGAGAAAGAATAAAAAAAACAGGAAACAAATAATTATCGAAAAATAATTATCGCAAAAAACCGAATCTATGCTCGTGTGATCTAATGTATTGAAATACTATTGCCACTAAAACGGAATTATACAGTACGGCCGGGTCGGTTTGTAGTCGCCAAAATGGATGACAACTTTACGAAGATTCGGTTTTTGCCGGATTTTGAAATTGAATGCATGAACTCATGTATCGAAATACTGTTGTCACTTAACTGGGTCCTGCGGAGCGAGCATGGGCGTACCCAAGACATTTGTGACAAGACATGATAAAATATGTCATGTTTTACAATTTGTCGTAAATGCTAGCACGGGTCAAATATGTGACATATTTTAAAGGCGCGATATGCGTTTCTTGGTGCTGCCCGGCGAGCACGGCCTACTGTGACATGGCTGGACAGTCACAGTAGGCCGTGCATGACAGTCACAGTAGACGTCAGGAAATTTTCTCACGCCGCCGGTGCTAATTTAAGACAAAATGGCTTTATCGCCCATACTGTGATAAAAAGTGTGACTTAAGCCATGTCACAGTAGGCCGTGCTCGCCGGGCTGCAAAAAACTGATCCGGCAGGGAAACACATGTGTCCGTGTGAACGGGGGTTAAGCTTAGTGGCCCATCATTATGCACGTGGCTTGTTATTTGTATATCACTTATTGTAATTGTACATATTCAATTTTATAAGTGAACCGAGGAATTATAATGTTTGTTTTTATTTGTACCAGACAAAAACAAAAATAGGTTCAAACATGTTGGGTGACAAAGCAATCAAATTGTTTGAACATATTATTATTGCTTCGTGACTTCAGCAATGTTTGTTTGACAACGTTTTGATTAAATTGAACGTAATATAAGTTAACGTGAAACGTGTAATATATTATAATGTTGTAATGTATCTGTCTTTTCTTTTAATTTATTTTAACAAGTTCCACGTCACTAGTCGGCACTGGCTATCGCTGATAATCAGCGCTATAGTTCGCACGCGAGTCCCAGCATTACGCTGAGGATGGCCATTTTACGCGTTTGTAATGGTATTAAAATGTTTGTTTTTTCGCTTTTTAAGGTATGCGTCATACCTGGCGCAAATAAACCGTTCTTCTTTCATCCTTTTACGAGTAACTTGGAGCTAAGTTAATTGGTACAGAACAGCTTTGTGATATATTGACTGTATCTAGATTAGAATAAGTATACTTCGATTCAAATTTAAAAAAATAAGTAAATTCAAGGCCTAATTGCATATTGGGTTTTTCGACAAAACGCAGATGTTGTACTGCAGGATGCAGCAGCGTCACCCATATGCAACAATTGATCTTCCAAGGTAGCCTAGTCGGAAATACAAATACAAATTTTGAAAATCATCAACCAATCATTAAATTCTGTGCTAATGTGTTACAGATAAACGCTATCTGTGTGCAACGAATTTGATAACAACAATAATTTAAAGTCTCTTTTTATAACTTTATAATAAATTATCACGTTTTAATGTTTATTATCCCTATCATTTCACAACGAGACTTAGCACAGTGCAGACATGGTGAAAGTTGCTGTAGTTACCGGTTCTAATAAAGGAATTGGCTTCGGAATTGTTAAAGGACTGTTGAAGAGATTCGATGGAATCGTGTACCTAACTTCAAGAGACGTTGGCAGAGGAAAAGCCGCCGTCGCCGAACTGAACGAGCTCGGTCTGCAGCCGGAATACCACCAGCTCGACGTGACTGACAGGGTCAGTGTCACCAGGTTCAGAGACCACCTCAAGGAGAAACATGGAGGTATCGACATTCTTATCAACAATGCTGGCGTCGGTAACGGTGAAGTGTTTTACAACCCTTATGAAGTGTGCAAAACCATTGTCGATAACAATTATTTCAGCATATTCACAATCCAAGAACTATTATTCCCATTGGTAAGAGATAATGGACGTATACTTAATATGTCAAGTGCGTGTGGACATTTGTCGAACGTACGGAATATGTACTGGATACAGAGGCTGTCGAAGATAGATTTAACGGTGGAAGATATTAATGATTTCGTGAATTGGTTTTTGGAAGGCGTAAAGAATAAAACATTCAACTATGATGATATAGCAGATAAAGGTACAATTGCAGCGTACAGAGTATCGAAGGTAGCTCTCAGTGCCATCACGATGCTTCAGCAAAAGGACCTTGAGCCAAAGAACATCTCAGTGAATTCCATGCACCCAGGGCTAGTCCGGACCGAGATGATGTTCGGTTACGGTTTCTTTGACATAGATCAGGCAGCTGAAACTCCTATATATCTGGTACTTGGTGCTCCTGACACTCTCAAAGGATCCTTTGTGTGGTACGATGGAAAAGTTCTGGACTGGTATGATTATAAAGCTGATTATTACTTCAAAACTGACTATTTTAAAACTTGTAATGAGAAACGTAAATAAAATTAAATGAACCAAATTGTATAATGATAATATATTATTGTATTACCTATGTACAAATTATTTTTATAGCAATATACATAAAATGGGATCTCTTCAGTGCAACCCTACTCATATCTTTGTTTGTAAAATTAATTATATTCCAGGAAGTGTTTCCAATTCATAAAACATTACGAAATAATTTGTTTCCTTGTTTACCTGTATCATTATAATTATTAGACGAAAATGAAAGAATCGAAATGATTTTGTAAGAAAAATTTGATGATTCTAGACTTTTATAAGTTTCCTTTATTCAAGTTTTGAAACTGAGGTAGTAAGTATGTAGTTTCAACTTAGAAAGTCCTAAGTACCTTAATGTATCCTTGACATTCAATGACACCCAATCATTGTGCATTATATATATCTAAGGCAACCCTTCCATACTAATATTAAAAATGCGAAAGTAACTATGTCTGTTTGTCTGTTACCTTTTCACGATTAAAATAATTTATATCTTTACAAATCGTTAATCAGGTCTCAGTTAGAGTATGCTGTTGTGGTGTGGAGTCCCTTCTACAGTAAATATTCAGACGAAATTGAAAATGTTCAAAGAAAGTTTCTGAAAGCCATGCAGTACCGCTGTTATCGTACCTACGCATCTTATAGTAACCTTTTGAACAAATATAGGCTACAAAATTTAAAAACCAGACGTATCTTTTTGGAGACGATGTTTCTATTTCACCTCTGCAATAACACATTTGACTGTATTGATATTGTAAGTAGGATTAGTTATGTAGTACCTAGAAATATCATAAGCCGTGGGGTGCGTTTGCGACCCCTGTTTGCTGTATCATCTAGTCGTACAAATGCGGGTTTGCGGGCACCTTTACGTCGCCTTGCTGATCAGTATAATAAGATCTTTATAAATATCGACATCTTCGCTGTTTCAGTGGGAAAATTTAGAAGCCTTGTTTTTGAGAAAATTAATTCTGCTTCAATTGGTGATTCTTAGTTTTTCTTAGCATATATATATTGTTTTTTAATAATAATAACAACAAATTTTGTAATAATAATTTAATTTATTTTCTGACACCTTGTTTGTAAAATTTATTCTATTGACATTTTAATCCATAATAATTTTTTTTTAAATTTTTCTTTGACATTTTAATCCGTAATATTTTTTTTTTTTTTTGACATTTTAATCCATAATATTTTTATTTTTCTTTGACATTTTAATCCGTAATCATTTTGTTTTTGTCCTTTCATCCGTAATATAATATATTTTTTGTAGCGATTGTTTTTATTTATATTTTTTGTAATAATTTAACTATTTAAATTTTATATTATTATTTCAATTTATTTTATATAACTTCTTATCTTTCTTTGTACACATGCCTTTTAATGTAATTTTTATCAATAAGCACGTAATTATATTTTATAAAAATTATTTCTAATGTATAAGCGCAAGTCGTATTAATTTTGTAAAATGTTTTTTTTATATTATGTGGAAAATGTCGCTGGGTGCACATTTGTTTTTCTTCTTGCAAAATTTTATGTACTGCTTTAGTGTGTAGTCGTTTGTTTTCCCAAATAAATAAAAAAAAAAAAAAAAAAAAAAAACCGCTGAACCGATTAAGTTGAAATTTGGTATGGAGTTAGTTTGAGTTCCTGGAAATACCTAGGATAGTTTTTATCCCGGAACACATCCTTAAGGGGCGATGGAAGTTTGTATGGAATACTTACAATAATAAGTCGTGTCCAGCAGTGGAGGTCTTTCGGCTGATATGATGACGATGACTTACAATATTATTGCGCGATGTGAAAAATAGGTTATTCGATGTACTAATGCTACGCAGACGAAGTCGCGGGCAACTGCTAGTTATTTATAAGTATTTTCTGACATTTTCGTTATTTTGATTGACAGTATTATAGTTATAAAATATTATTACTTATATAGAATCTACGAGGTCAAGCGAAATCAAGAAAATTTACCACAACAATTATATAATCCACTGATTGATGTCATTACACATAATATAAATGCGAAAGTAATTCTGTTTGTCGGTTTTTGTAACCTTTTCACGCCTTAACGGATTTGTAAACAAATTGGTACACATGTGACCTTGACCTGGATTAGGATGTAGGATACTTTTTCCAGGAATAAGTTCACGAAGGCTGATAAAACACATTTCACGTCGGCGAAGCCACGCGCAAAAGCTGGTCTTATATATAAGTAAATAAACATAATAATTAACAAAACAATATTTTCCACTAGATAATTTATTTTTACCCGACCGCAAGGAAAGGGTTATGTTTTTCACGCGTATTTTTGTATGTAGGTATATAATATCCTTTATTATCTTTCAATCCACTAGACTTATTTATATAATTAAGACATTGTTAGATACGTCTTGACCACCCAATTGTACTTAAATATATGCGAACAAACATGGCGGATTTTGGGCGCGATATTGTGCGAGTCCCAATTTTTTTTTGTCCGGTCCCGTCGAGTGGGGTATCAAAATAAAGGGTTTTAAGAGGTGATCACAAAAATATATACTACGTAGAAAAGTAATTAAAAAAATGATAACTAAAAAATTGTAAATAAAAAAGTTAATTTAAAAATTAAAAACCCGACTGCTTATGAAGCGATCTAAACAAGAAAAAATCATGCTGTGCAGTCGGAGGATCAGGGGATTAGCCAGTTTGCGAATATATATCTTCCGACTGCACAGCTTTCTTAAGCAGTCGGGTTTTTGATTTTTAAAATTAACTTTTGTTATTATTCTGAATAAATAGAGTCTCCACTTGACCTAGGACTTTTGCGAATACAATAATGTGGATCATACAATGATACATAATATATTCTTCAATATTTTATAGAGCGAACGCTTCTAGTACAGAAGACAAAAACCAAACAGTAATAACGCAGCATAGGTATGGCTACTGGAAGGAAATAATTTGTCAAGACCTAGGCCAAATATTCGGACAACTGAGCCACGCCTGTTTTCAAAAGTAAAGTCAGGCTTACGATGAGCATGTCGAAAACATAGCTTATGACAAACAGCACTGAACACAACCTAGAAATTGTGCAGGTTAGTGGAGGTTTAGTAGTACATGACTACCTTAACCTAGGCCAAATAGTTTTCTTCTAGCGAGACAGGATGAAGATGTCGCTAGACGCACAGAAAACAACTAAAATAATAAGAACACAAGACGGCAGTTGCTGGAACGGCTAGATCAAAGTAGGACCAAGCTGACCACATCTGGCATAATTTTGAAAAACCACCACTCAGTGGATCCCAAATAGCAGAAAACAACTACGCGGCAGGTCCAGATAGAGACGGGCTGATGAACTAGATAGCTTTTTAAAAGATTGCCCACAACCGCAGTAAACCGGGAGAAGTAGAAGAAGGGAAAGGACGTCTTTGCCATACAGTGGGACAACGTAGGCTTATAACAATAACCCATAGCCTAATAAATTTGTTTCCACCAGGATTTTTCTAGGGTACACTTGCATACACACATCACACACACATCATTAGCCTATTAATGTTCCCACTGCTGGGACACAGGCCTCTTCTCTGTGGGAGGGAATAGGCCGTAATCCTCCACGCGGGCCCAGTGCGGATTGGTGGATGTCACATGTCTTCGAATTTTTGGTTCTAGGACATGCCCGTTTCCTCACGGTGTTTTCCTTCACCGTTTTGAGAGCAGTGGTGATGAAATAATTTACACAAAGTAAAGCGCCTGCCTGGGCTCGAACCCACGACCTACAACTTGTAAGTCGCGGCCGTAACCATATACATATACTTGCATACACGGGTAATTATAATCGTCACATTACATTTCAAATATGTCTAACGAGGCCTCTGTGAGAAAGGTTCAGCCCCTGGCACGCCGATCAAATAACACGAGAGGCTATTCAAAATAATTTATTTAAATAAAGGCCTCACCGTACAAGTCGATAAATCTTTATATAGCTTCGATGGTAACGAAAAAAATCTTCAAATATTCTAATTCTAGCTTTTGTCAGTGGTTTCACCTGTGTAAAAAGTGCTATCTTATACCGCAATGAAAAGTAGCATATGTGCTATTCCTGTGCCAAATTTCACCCAGATCCATTCAGCCTTTCTGACGTGATTGAGTAACAAACATACATCCATCCAATCAAACATTCGCATTAATAATATTAGTTGGATAGGTTGCCAGTTTAATACTATTAAGAGATAATACGTCGTTGATAAACGCTATCTCGCTTCACTGGATGTAGTTGGTACTGATTTTTTTTTACATTATCTCTCTCACAAACAAATACGATGTTTAATAACCCGTATCATAATAATTCCTGTCATTCCACAAACTGTGTCGATACGGAGCAGTCATGGTGAAAGTTGCTGTAGTTACCGGCTCCAATAAGGGGATTGGCTTTGGAATAGTTAAAGGACTGTTGAAGAGGTTTGATGGAGTCGTGTACCTAACTTCAAGAGACGTCGGCAGAGGAAAAGCCGCCGTCGCCAAACTGAACGAGCTCGGTCTGCAGCCGGAGTACCACCAGCTCGACGTGACTGACAGGGACAGTGTCACCAGGTTCAGAGACCACCTCAAGGAGAAACATGGAGGTATCGACATTCTTATCAACAACGCTGCGATCAACAACAATGAATCTATGTACCACACCTATGAAGAGTGCAAAATCAATGTGGAAATCAATTATTTCAGCATATTGACAATCCAAGAACTATTATTCCCTCTGGTGAGACAAAATGGTCGAATTCTCAATATATCAAGTGATTGTGGACATTTGTCAAACGTGCGGAATATGTACTGGGTAAATAGGCTGTCGAAGAAAGATCTAAAGGTGGAAGATATTAATGAATTCGTGAACTGGTTTTTGGAAGGGGTGAAGAATGGAACATTCAACTATGATGATATAGCAGATAAAGGAACAGTTGCATCCTACAGAGTTGCAAAGGTAGCTGTCAGTGCCAATACAATACTGCAGCAAAAGGAACTGGAGTCGAAGAACATCTCAGTGAATTCTATGCATCCTGGACTAGTCCAGACTGACATGACGCTTGGTGTTGGTTTCTATAACACCGACCAGGCGGCGGAAACTCCTATATATCTAGTTCTTGATGCTCCTGACAGCCTCAAAGGTGCCTACGTGTGGTACGATAGAAAAGTTCTGGACTGGTACGACTACAAAGCTGATTATTACTTTAAGACCGAAAATTTGAAGGTGTAGTCATAAATGTGACCAAATTATTGACAAAGAATTTTAATATAGTGACACAGATTAAACTTTGATTTATTGGTTCGTGAAAATTAATTTTAAAGCAATTTATTTTGTGTTCATTTCAGTGTTAAGTAAATATATAAATATGATGGCAAACAGATTTATCTTTTGTTTGTGAAATTAATTACTGTTCGTAAATTATATCCGCTCCTGGACATTATCGTCTACTGTTTATTGTAGCAAGCTTGGTGGTCCACCATGCTATGCGATCACACAAGTAAAATGGAAACTGCGAGCATAGCCCTCTCCATCGCCTTTTGGGTGACTTTAAGCCCATTGTGAGAGACCACGTCTCAGTTCTGTATCTCATCACTAGCAACACACGCTAGTCATAGACTTTCGTCTTGAGATACTATGGTATTTGTATACCTATATGTAATTATTCGTAATTGTATCAGTTTCAGATTGTACGGATGAATGTTTTAATTTTATATAATGAGTTTTTCCAATTTTGTTAATGAATCACAAATCTCTCAAATTGTTTGAACATATGGCATATAATAACTTCAGCAACGTTTTGATGTTTGTTTGACAAAGTTTTGATTAAATTGAACGAAATATAAGTTGACGTGAAACGTGTAATCAAATAAAATGTTTTTATTGTATTTGTCTTTTAACTTTGAGCTAAGTCAACTGGTGTAACTTTGTGATATATTGGCTGAATCTAGACTTAAACAAGTTGGAGCTCAGGGTGTAATTTTATCTCGGGCATTTAAACTCAGAAAAACTTAAATGTTGTATATAGCTAATTTAATCTTTGGTAAAAAATATGCGGCAATGTATTTAATTGGAAAATCACAACAAGTACCCAATTAAAATTATTTATATGTCTTGATAAGAAAATCTGTCTTATCGTTACATAATACAAGATATCTTACTGATTATTAATTGATATTATAGTACTCGTGACGTATGACGTCACTTTTTAGCTTGCTTCAAAATAAATAGTTTTTTTTTCCTTAGCAATTTTCAGTCAACGTAGATTATATAAGTACGCAGGACATATTATTGCGCACAAGGTGTGAGCAGTAACACAGGTGTGCTTTGTCATAGTTCGATGAGATGGCAAATCCAACACGACGAACGTAGAGATCTGGCGCAGGATCAACGGCAGGAGAAACAGGGGTGTAAAGGGAACCGTCCACCAACTTCCGAACCTCTGTCTTTTTTTTCCTCCCTAGGTTACTACTCTGTCTGATTTTCTTTTTTACCCCGTATCTTATGTCCAGCCTATTACTACCTACATCCTCCATACGTAAGCCTACATACACAGCTAGTTCATACAAATAAATGTCATAATTTACCTTTATAATAGCCACTCGTCTGTGTGTTCAGAATACAAACGAATTCGCGCGGAACCAGGGCTTGTGTTTATCTGGCAAAGTTTTGATTAAATCCTACCGAAACAGTAGTGGTCCAATAACATAAATTGGAACAGGTTAGTTTGTTTTTTGACTTCTAAACACGATGTAAGGAATATATGTTGTTGCTGATTTAGCAGGTATAGTTGTATTCTGAATAAACTTTCAGGTTTTAACATAACATCACGCCTGTATTCTCCGGAGGGTTAAGCTGAGATGCATCTACAGCAAACCCACATTTTACAAGTTATGTTTAAGTGCCATGTTACAGGAGACAAGCTTACTGCCATCAACCGGTTAGAAAGCCAGAATCCGAGCTGCTATTAAGAAATTTTAGACGGAAAACTCCAACAACACCTTGCCCGACCCGGGAATCAAACGCAGTACCTCATGCTCAGCAGTAGCACTTGCGACTAATAGAACAACGATGTCGAGGAGGTCAGGTTTTGGTATTCTACAAACTAGTATTACTATACACTACAGAAATTCTTGGGATAGAGTATGTTTTTTCATAACATCATACTAGCTTATAATAATAATTTTATATGAAAACCAAAATAACATTGATGTTGCTAATTTCCAATTCGAGATGCTCCTGAAACTACCGACACATGTTGATCTAGGCACTTACAATCTGCAACAGTAACTTTTCAGTTTCGGTGACTGGTTATTCATTTTACTTACAAACAAACTAAATCTTAGTGAAACGTTTTTAGAATATTTTTTTAAACATCTTTCTTAGTCTCATAATGATTGAGTTATACTAAGGACTAAGTTATACAAATTTTGGCATTAAAATAGTTTAATGTACCAAAATTTGGCAGGTTTCCAGGCTAAAAAAAGAGTTAAACAAATACTCAACTTCAAATTGTTAATTCAGAATTCGAGGGAAAATGCTTGAGCGTATCAACAACATTAATTCCCTGAGTTTACCAAACACCATCATTATGCATTCTATCACAATCAATATTCAAGTGCAGCCATTAGGTACTCGCGTAAAATACCGTTCTTAGATAACGCACGGAGTGATCAAATTCATCGCGTAACGATCCATTGCTCGCTGTCTATGAATAATTCAACACGATCCGCGCAGCATCCCATTAACGCATCCCCATATAAGTGCGGTGTGTTCTGTGTGTCGTTTTTCGAAAGATTGTTTCTGTTACAATATGTAAACATTGAATATCAAGCTTGTCTTCGCTGCATTATTTATCTATTAAGGTTTACATTGCTACTTTGCATTCATTTTTTTTGGTAGGGAAATGAAAGAGAACTTTTGTTAGGGGGTGTTGTGTAAAAATGGGGCTCGCGTTGATTCAGTAAAAGGTCGAGAGGAATAATTATATCCTTTTCGACAACAGGCAGCTAATTTATTAGTTAAAGCATTAACGAAGAAAATGACTAAAACAAATTCTACAGTCAACGGAAAAACCTAAATTACGTTCATGTCAGCGACACGAAGACGATGAAGAACACCACACAACAAAATCACTAAACGTATCTAAATCAGTGTACAAATGAAAGAGGTTCATAACTTAGAAGATATGTAAGTATTTCTAATACAATCGAAATACATTGATCACATTTAAAATGTAGAGCCGAATCTAGCCTCGCTCGGTGTACAGCGATAAATCGAATAACTGCAGGCAATTTGGCGCCAAGCCTATTTCCTACGTTTTATTAGATTTTATAAATAACTGCACGAGCATTGCAATGAAGATATTTCAGATTTGTTGAATAAAACAACATAAATGTCAGGTTGTTTTTCAGGAGATTTGAAACAACGCAGCAAATGGTTTTTGGCCGGAATAACCTACTTTTAGAAAACAAATAACAAATGTACATTAATCTGTTTATGCAAATGAATCAATAACACTTTTGTTTACAATGAACTATGCAACCAGAGGCTATCTTATCTTAAATTAACTTCCACTAACACGAAACAAACAAGAAGTTATGTATTCTCATTATCCTATTCCAACAGACCGAGTCAAGTAATTCAGTTATCACAATACCGTTGCCCGTTAGTCTAGTACGCACAGTAATCATGGTGAAAGTGGCTGTGGTCACCGGCTCCAACAAGGGCATCGGCTTCTCGACCGTTAAAGGTCTTTTAAAAAGATTCGATGGAGTAGTGTTCCTAACCTCTCGAGACGATGTCAGAGGAAAAGCCGCTGTCGCCAAACTGAACGAGCTTGGTCTTCATCCGGAGTATCATCAGCTTGATGTCACCGATCCGAAAAGTGTTGAGAGATTCAGGGATTACGTCAATCAGAAGTACGGAGGCATCGATATCTTGATCAACAACGCTGCAGTCTGCAACTGCTCTGAGCTGTACCTTGGCTACAAAGAGAGTAAGGACATCATCGATGTCAACTACTTCAGTTTTTTCATCATCGAAGAATATCTATATCCTTTGGTCAGAAACAATGGTCGCATCCTCAACATTTCTAGCGACTGTGGACATTTGTCTAATGTGAGGAATGAGTACTGGATCAAGAGGCTCTCCAACAAAGACCTGACAGTCAAGGACATTAATGAATTCGTTAACTGGCATTTGGAAGCAGTGAAGAATGGAACCTTCAACAGATCTGATATAGCTGATGAAGGAACGATTGCAGCATACAGAGTAGCTAAGGTAGCGGTCAGTGCATTGACTATTATCCAGCAAAGAGAACTGAAAGCGAGGAATATATCTGTGAACTCCATGCATCCTGGGTTAGTTCGTACGGATATGACAAAAGGTGTTGGTTTCTACGACGCAGACCAGGCTGCTGAAACTCCTTTGTATATGGTGCTGGAGGCTCCAGCAAGCATCAAAGGTGCATACATTTGGTACGACAAGAAAGTTCTGGACTGGTATGATCCTAAAGCCGATTGGTATTTTAAATCTGTTAATTTTTGTCAATAGATTATTCGTGTATACCTTTTTTATATGTGAGGTCGCTGACGTCATCGTTAATATCGTTTCGTCATCGGCTGAGCTGCAGCGGCAGCTTGAGTTATATCTTATAAATTAAATTTTTCAAAATATTTTCTATGCTACATAGTTATGTTACTGTATTTTCTGTGTATTTTTATAATTATTTGCTTGTAAATCTAATATTGAGGATATCATGAAATAAAAACATTTTATTTTATCCAGTTCTGCTTTTAGAAAAAAAAACTTTCTTGAAGCAATTAACCTCTTCTTTATGAAACGTATTCTTCCAGGCAATAAAGAGAAATAGGTTTCCATATAAATGTAGTCAACCTAAACGAGTTCATTTAGCGAGCCAATCACCATTAGGTCGAAGCGAGCAGTGGCGGTGACGTCACAACATGGCTACCGGTCAGAGACTATGTCAAGTTCACCGGAGTCCATATCTCCGGAGATAATAACAGCCGGTACATTATGTAACGCTATATTTATGTTCATGTTTATGAGGGTCGAATAAGGTCTGTATTAACTAGTTTGTTCTGAGTTCTTTTATTTTGTTTGGGTTTAATTTTTGCTTGTTATTATCTGACAGCTTTATTATTATTCGCAAGCATTTCTGCGGTCCAAGGCTCGATCTTCGGGTCGGGAAAGTATCCGAAAAATTTGAGTAACAGCTTAGAATCTGGATTTGTACCCTGTTGATGGCAATTGCTCTGTCGCCTACTAGGGATTTAAGCCTAATTGGGTGTCCTAAGTGTCGGGACACCTCTGCCAAATCCTTCAGCAAACATCCGTGATGTTATACTATTGTTATGTTTATGTAGTTGAGAATAATGCTACCTATAAGTAAACACATCCTCGATCTTCAATTCGTTTATTTTTGTACAATCATATTATTATCGATACAAGATATGTTTGCCATAGCCAAAAGTTCCGAGACCACATTTCCATACACCTGCGACTCAACTAAACAACTTATACCATTGATAGTCTCTAGAGCTCTTCAATCAGCCTGATACACCGCAGATAAGTAACACTTACAACGATTAAACTACCATTACAACACAAAACTTGTACAATAACAATAATTCAAACTTTTCCTTCTTCATACGCAATTCTGAAATTCACGTATCTTTGAAACATACGTGACGATGAAAAAGCAACCTTAAGCTGAAGGGTGGTGGGTTTAAAGTTGTGTACACGTGTGATGTAAAATGATAATACCCAAGTGAATATTAACGCTACTGCTAATGGAGTAATGGCACTCCTACATATGAATAATTCACGTATCGAATTAAAGCGAGCCAACTTTTGTTCTGTTTACACTGGAATTAAAAAGTTTCCCGGCGCGGGTGACGGCGGGGTAGCGGTATGAATGGGTGGCAGAGGGTAGGCTAGCATTGAATTCGCAAAAGCGGCAATTTCCGTAGAAAAGGGTGATGACATACGGGAAGTGCGGTGAGACGGGCCAGCTGCTGGCTTACTGGGAGAAAGAATCGAAAAAATACTCTAGCTATTTTCAGCCGTATTTCTAGAGAGATTTTAATATCGAATTCAAAACACGAGAAATAAGGTGAACTATGTTTGGTAGGGCGTTCGTAGCATGTGTTACAAAATGAAAGAGCGTACAGATAACCCTTCAACAAAACTGAGATCTCTTTTCTACCATTTATAAATATAGTCTTTAGTCGATTTAACTTCTACACTTATTTATTTTTGATATCTATACAAATAAATAAAATTGAAGTGTATGTATGTAATATCAAAATAACAACGTTTTATTGAATGCACGTGAAAGTATATACGGTACTAACAACAAATAAGCAATTTTTAAGATAATTGTCTGTCTATCTGTCTGTCTGTTTGTTCCGGGTAATCCCCGAAACGGCTGGACCGATTTTGACGGGACTTTCACTGGTATATAGCTGATGTAATAACGAGTAACATAGGCTACGTTTGATCACGACAAAATTCATAGTTCCGGCGGGAATAAAAATAAAAATATATTTTTTACGAGTTTGACGCGGACGAAGTCGCGGGCAACAGCTAGTTTTAAATAAAAATACTTGTTGCTTCATAGTCGGCATAATGCGTAAGAGACATGCCAATTCACTTGACATCTGTCAAACATGATACCTGTCGCACCACAGGTATAATAATTATATAGGTATCATAGTTTTGCTTCTTATTGTTATTCTTTTATCAATAGTAATTAGCCAACGTGTCTATGTACATGTAGGTAATTATAAATCGTATAAACAGCTAACTGTGGATATTTTCCGAGATTACAATGTTATGTTATCTTCATAATGTCAACATATACATGGAATTAAACTAGATTAACGATAATTTATGTTCAGCTTATCATTTTCAGCTACCGGCAACAATATAAATCAGTGATGCTGTAATAGTTATTAATGGCCTATGTATAACCGAATTATATTTAGGTAATATTTGCTAGGCACATTAATTTAATTCTTCCTAATAGATAGTTATTGAATAAAGGGCTGACAACTAATTATCCTACTTAATAAATTAACGTAGTCGCAGCCCCATCTGTCATCGGCCTAAGTAGTTTTACAATAACAACAGGATAAACTCAAGATCATTGATTGGTATAATAAGCGACTTAAGACTTGAATAAGTATTGTTGATACAACTTTTTGGAGAGACTTGGCTATGTCTAGCAGTGGATTGCGTTATTCTGAGTATATAATTGATAAGATAAGAATATAAATATATGATAAGATATATTGTGATAAGGAAACTTATCTACCGCAGGAAACGCCCCGGGCGTAGAAAGTCGCAAGCTAATGCCCGGCCAACGTAGGCGCGGGCTTGTGGATGGCGAGTTATGGTAAGGCCCAGCTGATAAGGACCAGGTCCGAGTCGACGACGCGTTGTTTTCTACGCGCGACTCAAAGAGATGTCAGCAAAACTGACGGGGTCAACTGGGGCCGATGCCTGTCTGGGTCGCGGATAAATTTGAGAAAGTGTTACTGCAGCCCTCGCTCATGCAACTGAAGGAACACGGGTGGGTTTTAATCAGTAAAAGCCTGACACGCCCTCCCGCTTCACCCAGAGCGGGAGAAATCATTGGATGATTCCTCATAAAAAAAAAAAGTTTCCTTATCTCTGGGTTCATCTTATCACTAGTGAACAAACAGCATCCAGTCGAGGGTGAACTTCGATCTGATCGAAATTGGTGCGCGTGAATTTAATTGCATCCCGGGCGCCCGAATCATGGTAGCGGTTGAAACTATGTGATAATAGTCGGTAAGACTTCGACATAAACATCTGTTCTGCCCTGATGGAGGGTATCCATGACAATTTCTCTAAAAGAGGCAAACATCTTTCCCCCATTCGCAGCATCTCCGTTCAAACTAAGCCCCCGTACATTCCACTCGCGTACAAACGTAATGTGATGTGGTTATGTGTTATGTCAGAGAGTTCGCGACGAAATTAGATGTGAGTCGAGAGCTGCCATGTTTTGTGATAGTATGGGGCTGCGGGCGGCGCCGGGTGCATTGTGCTAGCTGGTTAACCTTGCTCCGGTTAAATCGACGGAGGGATGAGGTATATGGAAGAGCTCAGGAACTATCAGGTGGAGTGAAATCGTGGAGAAAAATGACGGCTAAGTAAGTTGAAATCGGGTTGGTAGCCGACCGGATACTGTTATTTTGGGTAATAAAAGGTTGTGGAGCTGTTATAGAAATCCGACCTCTAACTAGATAAGTTATGGATAATCATGTACCTGTCCTTAATCCGCTTGATATATTACCTACTCTTCTTTGTATAGCAAGAAAGAGGTTTTGGGATCAGCGTTTTGTAACATTTCACTTTCATTACATTTATTTCAACAACAATTTTACATTGTGTCTGAATATTTTACAAAAATATTAAGTAAATAAAAAGCTGAGAAATAATATTTAATTATAAACCGACACAGTCTCATTAAAAAACAAAATGTAAATATAACAATGTCAACACAATAATAAATTTGTTTAATAAGCGTTATTATATTTGCCAACAATAACATAAAGAATATACTCAATTAATGATGTTCAATAATAGCTCATAAAATAACAAATTGAAACTACATAATTATATAATATTGTAAACTATAATTTAACATGTTTTACGTTTTACTATCCTTATCTTTACTGTCGACTAGCGTCCCGTCCCGTCCCGTCCCGTCCCGTCCCGCCCGTTGCAAATTATATACAAAAACAGTGATAAGTAAGATTCGTGATAAGGAAATAGAAACAATCAATAAATCTATGTTTGTGGAAGCCGTTTGTTTGATCACCGAGTACATACAGCAAGTTTTATTGTTATTCTACTTTATCGAATATTGTTTGTGTTAATAAAAAGCAATAATAACATAGAATATTCTGTCATAGTGTGACCGTAAGTAACAATCTTTGCTAATATTATAAATGCGAAAGTAACTCTGTCTGTCTGTTTGTTACGTTTTTACTCCTAAACCGCTGAACCAATATTGGTACACAGATAGATAGAAGAAGAACATAGTTTACTTTTTATCCATTTGTTGTTAATTACTAAGAGAGTCGACTCCAAATAAAATGAGAAACGTTAGGTAGTGAAAGGACACGTGGTGAAAGACTCGTAACATGAACTCTAGACAAAATGACGTTCAATCCGCGACAGCGATAATTTGATACGGGCGAAGCAGCTGGCAGAAGCTAGTATTGTCATGAATGTGGCTTTACTCTTTGAGGATACGAACAAGAGACGTTCAAATTCATAAACTGTGTGCTATACAGCCTTACGATACTCAGTTATGACCTGTTTCACGACCTCTGTATAAATTTAGATTATCTTATCTAAAGAAAATTTCTGTTACATATTTTCATTTATGTGGCAGATATTGCCTATCTGCCATATCTGTATCCGTTAACAGGCCTTAAAAATATTTTTAGTACTTATTTAACCTTGTTGCAAAGATATTTGTACAGATTTAAAGAAATTTTAAGAAGGAAAGCATTGAACACGGTTCTTGCGTGCTGAATTAAGCGTTTAAGGGCACTAAGGGTTTGATGTCTTCGTTCACTACAAGCTTGGATTTGTTTCCATTTACCTGGTTCCTAAGCTCTGAAAGCTTGTTCGTAAACCTCAGGTGAACCAAACGTAGCCTGTACTTACCTATATATTTTTTATTCAAAATTTCTACTTGCTTAGAAAATCAGTAATTCTAGGATCTAATAACGGATCCGAAAAAAGTAAAGTTCATGAACTCATTAATATCTCTTACAGACAGAGAAGTCCTAATTAGTCATAGCGCCATAATCAAATAAAACGGAACTTGATTTATTTTTCGTTGCTTAGCAAAAATAAGGTCTACATCACGAACTCTATATTTTTAGAAAGCTGAAAACGGCTTCGTTTTCGTATAATTCTTTGATATAATTAGGAGAACAGTCACACTTTTGTCTATCTTAAAAACATTCAGCCAAAAGTATTCCTTTTTTATAGTCGGTTAACTTTAAAGAAGTATCATTGTGTGTTAGTATATATGAGCATTTCTCTGGAAGTACTGGTCCGAATACTCGTATATTTCATTCATTTAGAAGAAATCGCGGGTAGAAGCTAGTCCTTTAAAAACAAACTTATTTTTATGTCAACTACGTAGTAATGTTATCATTAATCAGTACAAAAACGATCACAAAGGACGTATTTTTTGCTTAGAACCAAAACAGTGCAATAATGTTATATGAAATCTCATTGTTGCACAGTTTTTCATTAATACACTGTTTTTTATTTAGATATAAATTTACCACAGAGGTTTAATGTCTCCCCCATTAAGTTTAATATAAAATGTATGCATTAGATCAAAAAGATACTGGCTGAAAATAAAAATCGGCTGATTAAAATCGATTTGATGAAAATAAAAAAACCAATGGCGCGCATTGTGTACCATTGTAAAACTTTGATACTTCATATTTATCAATAAAAGTAATAAAAATGGAAATAAACAGCGATAGCGATATGAATTCAACTCCAGAAAGTATAAATACAGCTGAAAATTAAATTGTTAATAACCTTTTGCCGCAAAAATCGCGGGATAAATATTTTTCATTAACTTGTGTTTTTATTTTGAGTAGATATATTTTATCACGGAAGATTGATAGTTGAAAGAAAAGTAGATTACGCACCTCGCTAAATTGAATAATTAATGCACTCTTGTTAATTTAGTGCCCTCGCATGCGCTCGGGCACCAACATAACACTCATGCATTAATAACTCACTTTGCGCTCGATGCAAAAATCTACTATTTGATCATATCTACTTTTAAAACAACAGTTGTACGTTAGCATAGCAATACAAACTCACAACTTAGCACTGTAAAATGTCACCAATAAAAAGGCCACATTTAATTTATACAAAGAAACCTTATCAGGGACATGAAACATCGCGGTACAGGATACGTGTTCGTAAATTGAGTAAAACAACACGAGACGCGGTCGCCGCTGCACTTTACTCACGGCGGTATAAAAATGTAGATTTAACACAAAATGTGCATAATTATGCAGATATTTGCATAAGCAGCCCACGCTTTTTACGAGACTCGTGAATATACTGACCAGATTTGATGTTGCAAGGGATAGGAGGGCGCGGAGACTTAAATTCAAAGTAATTTGTTTTTGAGAGAGAGTAAAAATATACCACAATAAAATAGATATATGGTTTACATAATATACTTGTCAACGATGTGTCGTTTTAAATCTCGCAAAGTAAAGTCTTGATGAACCAAAAAAGGTACGTCCGGCGAAAAATTACGAAGAGAGCCTACTCCAAATTAAATGTGGAATGTTAGGTAGTGAAGAGACACGTAGTGAAAGACTCATAACTTGAACTCTAAACAAAATGACGTTCAATCGCGACAGAGATGTCCAAATGTAAGGGATGTTGGTGACATTTTGGTAGCACATGCCAATCCCATACATTCTAGACTTCACTATGTCTAGGCCACAAAATATAGTGAATGTACGGACATTCACTATACCTTTTGTGGATTGTGAATTGCAGGTATTCTCTCTCTCTGTCACATAGAGGAATTGGAACTAAAACCTTACTCTCTTTCTGCTCATACCTCAGCACCTATTTACCGAGCGGGCCTGCAAATGTACGACTGACGGGCTTATGCACGCGTGACGACCGAGCAGCGGTACGGGAGGGTTGGGGGGAGGGAGAACGTTTGTAGATAATCTTTTAATACAAAATATGGCTGTTACTCGGAGGGTTTATGGCTGATTTCATAGGAATATTAGATATTTTGTTCGAGGCTAACATGATCTATATTTCGGTTGGAAAATGCATGTACATTATGCTAGTGTTATTGGGTTCTTCCATCTGGAATTTCTCAGTAGCACCTGTAGTCAGGACTTGTGTCTAGTTCATGGTAATAGAGGCTCGCCACCTCCAAAATAGAACTTAAACATAGCCAGTGAAATGTGGGTGGCCATATGCCTAGCCCGCCGGGGAATCCAGGCATGAAGTAATGTGTCTGTGTCATGTTTGCTTTGGAAAGAAGCTAGAAAAAATAAGGCTGGATTCACTATTCAAGTCATTGTATCACGAGCTCATACAAATGCTCTATTCACCCCAAAAGCAGCCAGGAAAACCAAGTATCAACCATAATATAACAGAATATAACCAGGTAAATAATATAACCGGGTTAAATCCACAAAAGTAATTATTCTATATCCTATTCTCTTTGCAGCAGTTGCCAGTGCAGCCGGGAGCGACTCGTACACTACATTTAAAAGTATTTGCGAGACAAACAGCCGCAATGTTAATGATGTTGTGTTGCCTTTATAAAAGACTACTAGCTGTTGCCCGCGCCTTCGTCTGCTTAACATTAGTACTTCAAATAGCCATTTTTTTATTTCGTACAATAATATTGTAGATGTAGATTATGGGCCGCCTTACTTGAGAAATTATTAGTCACAATAAAAAATTACACCCCCTTTCCATCCCCTTAACGATTTCCTAGATAAAACCTATGTCCTTCCCAGGGTCTCAAACTATCTCCATGCCAAACTTCATCAAAATAAATCGGTTAAGCGCTTTAAGCGTGAAAAGGTAACAAACTGACAGAAAATCACAGAGTAACTTTCGCCTTTGTAATTTATAGTATGGAGGTATGGATATAGCTCAGCCTACATAGCTCTGGCTACATAGCTCTGGCAAAATAGCTCTGGCTACATAGTCAGGCTATATAGCCAGACTATGTAACTCAGGGTGTACTTTATAAAGGACAGTTGCAATGCGTCCGCGTTTTTAGCTTAAATGTATTTCGAAATTCTTGCCCTCTTACAAATAAACGCGGCATAAAGTTATACCAAGTATAAACCTATGAAAATGTATGGTTATTCCTTTGTTATACCTGGTATAACTTTATTCCGCGTTTATTTGTAAGAGGGTTGGTGTTTTAACAGTCTTTAAAAGCGTGATTTCTGAACATTACATTTAGTCTGCCGACTCATTATTGTACTATTTTTTTTGTTAAATACCACAGTATTCATTTAAGGAGCACATCGCGTCGTAATTATTTTCCAGGCCTGACAAACATGTCTCGAAACATTTTAAAGTTTACTGTTTAGATACCTACTATACAAAGTTTTGGATCAAACCAACATCAACTATTACACCCTTTTATACCCCACTAGCCTTTGTGCAGCGGATTCACCCGTGAAGAGTGTTTTCGTAACCCAATGGAAAATTAGACCAGGACATTATTCTAGACTAAGACTTTTAAAGACTAAGACGAAAGAAGACTGACATTTTGTTAAACTTCACGAGCGTATCCGTAAGAAGTTGGCACTAGTATCGTCACAGCGCAGTTTTTCAATTATTTATGTTACTACTAATGTTTAAGTATATTTATGTATTATTTTATTATTTTGAGTATATATTGTATAATTATATTGTACTTATAGTTTATATATATATTTTAATAATCCTGATACGTTTAACTTCCAATATTGCACCTACCACTGTTTATCTCTCCATCACCCAAAGGTCGACTGGTAGAAAATGCCAAAGTCCGCTTCTGTACTTTTGTGTGCATGAAGTGTTAAATAAATAAATATAATCTATCTCTTTGCCATATTTCAACTAGATACGTTCAGCCATTTTGGCATGATTGAGTAACAAGACTATCAAACATCTATACATCCATCCATCAATCTAAACTTTCGCATTTATAATATTAAGTAACCGGGCGACCGAGCTCTGCTTGGGTGAAAATAGAGAAAATCCTAGCTAGTTCAATTTATCGCCCCCGAAATCCCCCGCATAGTAAATTTCATGAAAATCGTTGGAGCCGTTTCCGAGATTCAGATTATTTATATACAAGAATTGCTCGTTTAAAGGTATTAGATAGATAGGATAGAATGAAATGTTTTTACAAATGCGGCCTCAAAACACACTCGTTTGGGAGATGACAGCACTCATGATGGCAGTTGCCTGAAAAAGACAAAGCTTTTTGTATTTTCTATGGAACGCCACATTAAATACAAAATAAAAGAAAACCTACTACAAATCCCCCTCCCCTTCGACTTGATGTGCTCTTAACCATCTGTCTTACAAAGGGGGAAAGGGGGTAGAATATCATGATATCGAAGCAAAAGTCAGTTTCCCAGTAATAACTGTGTAAGGTCGGATGTCGGCTATTCCGAGTGATTGACGTTCGATTAACAATCACATACTTCATCAGAAATCGTTTATTTCTTTCCTTGTACTATTATTATTGTGCTGTGTTTTATTTCAGTATTATTATGGTTTCTGGATGTACTGTAAATGAGAACTGCATTTTACGCAACTTATGTGAATTACGTACTAGAGTTTATCGACTTAATCTATGTTTTTTAAACAGTTCTTAAATAGATAAGGTCAGAAGATACACCAGCTTAGCTAGATACCCATCAACCTATGACCTGCTTGCAACTGATGGTTACTAGTTTATTACATACATATTCGTACATAAACTCGCGCCCTTTTCCAATTGGGAAAGCAGAAACTACAGTACGCCACCTGCTAACGATTCTTACATACTCATTTTGATTTATTTACGTTCATACAAATCTAGTCATACACTCACACCGGTTATGAGTACTGCGCACCTGGCCGCCCTGAAGAACATCACCAATAAGATCCGTGTATGTCCTTCTAGGGTGTCCGGTCTCGGAGTTTCACCTCACGTCTGCCTTGTTAGTAACCTTCATTCATCCTCTAATCATGACCATCAAGGCATACTCTCAGTGTTTTATTGTAAGTGATAACGTTTTCTTTATGTTAATAAATGCTAGCGTAACTTAACCTAATTTCGCAAGTTCTTACCTGTAAACCGCTGCGATGTGCTGAGCTTTTACCTACAATGCTTCCCACACCGTTTCTTGCCTTAGAAAGGGGAAGAAGCTGGTACATCGCATGCGGCTTGCTGCTAATCGCACCGCATCTAACATGCGCACCTAGTGGTGCTTTCAGGGCTCTTCGTACGGGCTGAGGGATGGACCCCTTGCCTACTGCTGCACGCTGCTAGCTTCCTGCACGCTATCCACGCACGCTACCCAGGTCTTGACCTGCCTACCTGCGGCCTACCGCCACGCGAGCCGGTGCCTGCGCAGCCTAGCCGCTACAGTTTCGGCGGCCGGTCGCGGAGCCTGTGCTGACAGCTCCCCCAGCGTCTGCCACGTGCTGCCAAGGGACGGTACCCTTCCTACCTTTATACTGTATGTGATAGTGCTCGGAACAGAACAGTGACTTAATTACCAGCGACCTAGCTGTGGACCTTTAGTTTTTTAAATATATGTATTAACTTGTCCAGCTGTTTCACTCTACCACCTACCTAACGACCTACTATCCGTTAGCGGCCTGCGCAGCCTACCCTGCCCAGACCTAGCCGTTACACAGTTTTCTAACTGATGGGGACAAAAATGGACTGGCTTAAATATCTATCTAGCTTACAACTTCTATTTCCTAGTTTATTGTAAACAAAATTGCTAACATTTTCCGACCTATTTCTTACCACCTTTCCGATTCCACTCCACAAAGAGCCGCAACAGTACAAAATCACTACAACTTTCCACCACAAGCTAGATTGCCATTACGTTTGAGTTTTTCCCTCCATAATGGAAAAACGTGGGAAATGTGACTTGCTGCCATTTTTGCATAATTTGCAATCCCGCGCCGTATGCCAGTATTGACGGCAACACAATCTAATCGGCGAATTATTTGGAAGTATGAATGGAGTTAGAAAAGTTAATATCAAAATGAACGACTCTGTCTTTATTTTGATTCGGTTTTTGGAGCATATTGCGAGTTTTATGATTTAAAATAGCATTTATAAAAGCCGTCATCAGTTGGGATTGGTCATAACTTGGCTGCCTCGTCCTGTTTTTAATTACGTACTTATTGTATTTTTTTATTGTTAGTTTTTCTCTAGACGCTTTTACGTGGAAGTCTTTTTACATCGTTCCCACATATTATATGTATTTTGCCAACAAGAATGATGTAACCTAATACTTGAAATTAAAACTGATGGAAAATACTATCCGTCGAGTTTCTTGCACGTTCTTCTCCATAGAGACCTACTGAAGCTTGCGAATGTGCAACTCGATTCATCTTTTTTTTTAACCGGCCTCAGAAAAAGGAGAAGGTTCTCAATTTGTCGGTATTTTTTTTCTTTTATTTTTGTTTTCCTATTACTCAAAGACGTCTGGACCGATTTGGAAAATTCTTCTTTTGTTTGCAAGGGTATACTTTCCAGGTGGTCTCATAGTCATCAGGTCAGGATCTGAGTATGGGATCCTGAAGAAATTAAGGGAATCCTCAAATATTATAGGCATACGATTATATTATAGGATATAGCGATTTTGGTATTTTCATCAACACTGCAATCATTTGTACTCGAAAAGTATCATTTGGTGAAGTGGAACTAAAGAAGAAGACCACAGATGGCCACTGGAACGCCTTAATGCTAAGTGTGTCACGGGTATAAAATATATCGAATAGTTAACCGACTATGATGAAGTAAATACTTATAAATAAATGGTACTGATGAAAACGGTACTATCGAACTGATCTGATGATGAAGCCGGAAGGTAGGCACTGGAACTCCGAAATAAAACTATGTATCCTGGTCATGTTTGGGCTTTTATTAGAATCGTAATGAGATTTACTTTGTTTATAAATGATTTTCATGGTAATTGGAGGTACCTACCAAAACTAAAAAGAGATAAATAAACAACTTCTTAACATAAAAATCGAACCGACATCCAAAACAAAACACTACAAAGCGAAAAATTACTTTCTCTTTCGAAGTTGGTCTCGAAAAATGGAAAAACTATTGGTACCAAAGACTTCGGAAAAAAGTCGGTTTGATTTTTTTGTTTGAAAATTCAATAGTACCTGAAGGTTGAGTTTAAATATCGTATTTTGATTTTGTGTTTTGCCGTGGTCTTTTGTTTTCTCATTGGTTTATCGAACCTAAGTTCAGACAGCAAAAATTATTGCAAAGATGAAGAGGTTAGTTGTAAACCATGAGGGTGCAGAAAAACAAATTAGATGCTGGTCCTGCTCCGCAGCCACTAGGGCGCAAGAACAATTAGTGATGGGCAGAAAAGTATCGAAGTATTGTTGGACCTGCTGAAGACTGTATGAAAATTTTTGTATTGTATAAACTCAATTTCTTTTAGTATTATATAATTGCACAGCACATGTGTGAGTACTATGTTCCGACTGTAGATAAATCTTCCATTCACTGTACCTATGTGTCGTTCGTTGACTTCTGTGTGCCCTGGCAGTTGAGTGTGTCATGCTCTCTCTAATTTCTCTCTGATGGTGGCACATGTGTTGGATCATTCGGTTCCCTTCATGATGGTTGAGCTGAGTGGTGCCGATCCATGCGACATGTTCGTGAACGGGCGCCATCAGTTGGGATTGGTCATAACTTAGCTGTCTCGGCCTGTTAAAGTGCTTTTTTTTATTATTTGTTACTCTAGACGCTCTTACGTACACGTCTTTTTACATCGTTCTCACATATATGTATTTTTTCAACAAGAATGATGTAACCAAAAACTTGTAATTAAAACTGATGGAAAAGAGTGTCCGGGGAGTTTCTTGCAAATTCTTCTCCATTGAGACCTACAGACGCTTGCGAATTTGCAACTAGAGTCATCTTTTTATTAATTTTTTGTTTGACAATTCAAAAGTACTTCTAAAGTTTACTTGAAATAAATACCTTGATTTTGAGAGTTTACTACAAGGTGTGATGTGTACACTGAATTTATCAATCTTGGGCAATCAATTAGAGCATGTTGTAAATAGAATACGTAATGATAGATCAAAGAATAAGTAAATGTCTACTTGATGGTATTCAGGTAGTACTCGCTAAGACACTTGAAAACACTCTACCTCTTGTTGCCTACTAATGAAACGTTTGGGAACATACCTCAAAAAATGATGATAAAGATGACAACCACAAAAATAAGAAATCACTTTCTTACCCAAACGCGGATTCGGTTACCCAAACTGCTGACATAACAAAGGTATATCGACGAGCATCTGTGAGTACAGTCAAGAGCATAGATATGTGACAATTACGCTAATATCAGAAGTGATTTACTTCTATAGTTTTTTATAAGTTGTAAATACCTTTTGTTAATCGCCTTTCATTCATACTCTCAACATGGCCAAACCATCTAAGCATAATCTTTTCAAATTTTGTCGCTGCATCTTTTAAACCTCAACGTTTGCATAACTGTAAGGTATTTTTGCTGATGGCTGTACTTTCCTACTCCCAAACCTCCCCAGTGATATTAGCCCAATCCCGCAACTATCACGTTAGACAACCACATATTATTCCATGGAAGCGCCATTTTGTGGTCCCCGGTACTAATGCGTACGAATGTATGTTGGCGAGGCAGAAATGTGACATTTTCGGTAATAAACTCGGTAATGGGTTTGATACTGCTGTGATGTTGTTGTCTAAATGTGTCGAATGTAACAACGAATTATGTATTAAATGTTGTTTTGACCTGTGTCCACTGAAATAACCATTATATTAAATATAGCTGATAGTGATAATCTGGAGGTCTGTAACTCTCAAGTGAATATATTACTTCTAGGCAAGCGTGCTCCATCGTCGACCACATCACCGATTATCATCAGGTGAGATAGAGGACTAGAGGTCATAATATCTATCAATAATAAAAATACTTTGTATCTGATTTGAACAAGAAACAAGTTTTGAAGGAAATTTCTGTCCACAAACAAGGTACCGTACCAGTTTTCCCCTTATCCACAATAATGTCCTCACAACGACAGTCGGCTTTCGCTTAGCCTTTCTATAAATAATGTTACTTTCCACCTTCGTTTTTAATTTCACAATAGTGTATGATAAGTACCTATTACTGGTATTTTAAACTTGACCAGTTGATTGCCAATCATTCCGGCATAAAAACAATGGAAAATTTGCAACGGATTTTATCGGTATTCAGGCCACTATTTTGGTTAACCTATAGGAACCATGGTGATATAATTATTTTAGAGGTCAGACGCGAGCTTATCAATAATAACAAACAACTCATGATATTATTTTGTTGTCTCTACATGTGAACCAGAAATGTGCGATCATAATATTTTAAAAACTGCTTGTGCCTTTGTATCTGAACTTCTTTCTCCATGGAAATCATAGCCAGTTCTCTCATGTATAATAAGTTTATCAAAGAAGTTGATAGAGTTAGGGATTGGACACCTCAGTAATTACATCGGGGGACAACACTACCTCGATGGCTTCAGTAATTACTGGTCGGCCACTCTTTTGTCTCAACTTTGTTGCTCGTAGAAAACAGCGATATTACTTTTTAGCAAAAAGTACAGTGTTTGGGACAGATAACTTTTTGTACTGAAAAAATGGGGAGTTATTAAAATCAAAATTACAAGGAGAGACATGTTACAAAAGGGAGCTCCAGATTGTGTTTTCTTTTCTTTTTGGTATCTAAGTAATAACTTATACTACAATAGTAATACCAGCCAGTTACTGTCCCATAGCCAAGCAAAATCTCGAGTACATGAGACTTTTCAACTTTGTCGCTAAGTTTGGCTCCTGGAAATTCCTGTTTTCCATAGGTAGTGGCAACCACTTCTACATGTTAACTCTTGAAATGTCAACCTCTTTTAAAGACATTATTGATAAACCAATAATTGCTACAGAAATCTTTATATTTCATTTATACCAAAATCCTTAAGATAGTAATTAGTAATACTTTAATTATGTCAGTAAAGACATAATTATGATATCCTCTTTCTAGCAAAAACTGCAATAATAAAATTCGTAGAACAGACTCGATTTCTATCACGAAAAGCCTTCAAACAACATTTCCTCTTAAAAAGGCGCTCTTCTCATATTGAGGTCACTCCCAACGAGGTCGCAGCTGAATAAATAAATACATTTAATTTTAAATATTCCCTTTGAACCTCTACATTAATGATTAACAAATCTCTAATTAGTGCCTCGAGTGGGCAACAAATGGCCTCTTGGTTATTTGTTGTTATTCTGTGGCTATTGAAGCAGCCCCTTTTAATTGGGCCCGCTGGACTGGCCGCCTGGCCGCCTG
Organism: Anorthoa munda; assembly: GCA_945859665.1. NCBI lineage: Eukaryota > Metazoa > Arthropoda > Insecta > Lepidoptera > Noctuidae > Anorthoa > Anorthoa munda. Next base: position 1,602,794 of record OX243918.1, read on the forward strand.
GCCGCCTGGGCCACTAATAGCCAAGTACGCTTAATTAATACTGAGCATTAAAGGGCCTTTTAAAAATTTGCTGACGAATGCTCTTTTAAACGTTGCGAAGAGCAGAATTATTTTAGGAATAAAAATGAGCTGGTAAATATTAAGCTTTGGTGAAGCAAGGCAGTGACTGATGGGTTTAGCTGATCTCGTTCCGCATTCGTTCTCTATAGAAGGTAGCATCAGAGATTATACAAGCTATGTCAGTACTATCGGCGTCCACATCTTGTCGAATGATATATTAGAATAGTATAATAATATTTGGTAAGATGTGGCTTATGAATTCATACCTGGAAGGATTTGGGGTACACCTTTGCACAGCAGTGAGTTTACTAGCCTACACTGTGTAGGCTAGTAAAATAAAATAAACCAACTTCAAAACCAAAACACTAATAAGTGCAAAATAACTTTCGTTTCAGAAGCCGGTGTCTTTGGTAATTCGTTTTTTATTCTTTTCCGACACCGACTGCCGAAACGAAAGTTATTTTGCACTTTTTAGTGCTTTTGAAGCCGATTTATTTTTTTTGTAAAAAAGGCTTTTCTTTCTCTCTTTTTAGTTTTAGTACAATATCACTAAAAAGTGAGCAAGTTCTATATTAAGGTAACTAAAGGATTGACAAAATACCCATAATAACTTAATTTACACATTCGTGCTGTTTGACACTAAGATGTTTGGTTGTATGTTCCATATCTCAAAAACTGCTGAACCGATTATGATGTAACTTGCACTATTCCCTTAGATGAGAGATCCCTAATACAATAAAACAATGGTGTTGCGTGGACAAACAAACATACATACATACACTTATTAAATTTAGCACAGATGTTTAGAAGCCCAATTTCAATAAGATAATAATGTGACTATTATGCAATTCCAACAATATTACATACATACGTGTCGAATTGATTACCTCCTTTTTTGTGAAGTCGTTAAAAATACTAGAAGGTATTCATTTTAATCGAAGATTCGATCCTTGATAGAAATACGACTTCATTTTGTGATGAGCCTCCTTACCTCATCCTTGGGGATAACCCAGTGTATAAATCTCGTTGTCAAAATAATTTAACTAAAAAATTACAGCCCTTGTTTTCAAAAAAGGTAATTATGTCACTCATTTGTTTCCTTTGTGTTTGTAGACAAAGTTTTCATTTGGATGTAGACAAAGTTTTGACGTTTGCATTCTAAATGGACAATAATAAATTCCAAAAAGTAATTAGGATTCAGAAGTTAAATTTTTCTTCGTATTTTCACGGCGATGTCTGATTTAAATTATTATAATTTGTGTTACAAATCTTGATGTTTTCACAGAAACAAGATACGTTATTTTAAAGTTTGTATAATGTCTAGTTTCTTCGGATGAATTGCCTAACATGTGTCTTAGAGTAATGATGAGTAATGACACTAATTTGTTTGTATTAAGAAATTGGTCTCATGTATTTAGTTTATTTACCTTAGAAAAGGAGACTTTATGTGATGAGGGATAAACCAATGTTACTAAAAGAGTTATGAATATACATGTGGATGGATGGAGAGGGAGGGGATGGCCAAATAAAAGAAGGATGGACTGTGTGAGGAGTGATATGAAACAAAAGTTAATTAAAAATATCAAAAAATCCGACTGCTTAAAAAGCGAACTAAAAAGATGTAAACAAGAAGCAAATCATGCTGTGCAGTCGGAGGATACATGTTCGCGAGCTGGCTGACCAAAACCAGATGTATCCTCCGACTGCACAGCATGATTTACTTCTAGTTTAGATTTTTTAGTTCACTTTTTAAGCAGTCGGGTTTTTTGATTTTTACCTTTTTTTTTATAACTTTTTAGTTATCTTTTTTTGAATTAGGTACATTTAAACATATAAGTATTATATACTTTTGAAATCACCTCTTAAAGCCCTTTATTTTGATACCCCATACGGCCTGCCCCAATATGGCGCTCAAAATCTGCCATTTTTCTATTTTCCAAATTTGAATGTAGCCAGTTACACTCGCAGGCTTAAGACGAATCGACTGACGTAAGAACCATCAAAATCGGCCAACGCATTTGGTCTCTAGAACGCCACATAGGAACAAACATACATACATATATAAATACATAGACTGATAAACACATTCACACACAGTCAGTGATAGCGGGACGGGGGACAGCACGGTATGGAAGAAGACAACGTGTTGCGCTTACTCCAAGTAACATAGGACAAGGGAAGCTGATGATGAAAGGAGACTTCTCGGGTAAACTGTTATTGGGTTTTTTCCATCTGGAACTTCAGTAATAGTCTGGATTTGTGGCCGCTTGATGGCCATACGCTCGCTCTCTATTACATGGTACTTATACAGAACTGACACAATCATTATGAGTTTGCTATAAGAGCACCTCTGCACAACCCTTCTGAGAATACAAGTGTTATGTTATACCTAAGAGAATTCTAATTAAGTGAACATGCTCTATCGCAAACGTGAAATTATTATTTTAACACTATTCACCAATTCAAACGGGTTATCAATTAAAATTTGTTTATTGAAAACAAATAACGGGTTATCAATAAAATGTTATTAATTGATAACACGCCGCTTTATTTTCCTTTAAAAGAAGATGTATTTTATGGAAAATATTTCGTGAATTGGAGAGGTCTGTCCAGCATTGGACCGCTATAGGCTGGTAATAATGATGATGATTTCGTGAACTATCTAACAAACCTTGAAACTAGAAATTTAGTTATTGATGATACTCGTCTACGTATTCGTAAATTAAAATCTAGTCCAGTAAATGACAAAAATGTAGCCAACTGCTTCATCAAGTTACCGACATCCAAGTTACATTGCACCTTCACTAACCAATGGAGATAGGTACAAAGCCGACTAATACATCTTAAACCGCTCCATTATCGATTCAATAACCAACCCTGACCGCTGACATTTCAGAGCCACATAGTTCAGCAAATCAATCACTGGCAGCGGATATTAGGGCAGTCAGCATCAATCTCGAGCGGTCGTCGATCGCACGCGTCGGTTGCGTGTGTCTATCGCACTTGTCGCACGCACCGGTCGCATCGGTCGCGCTGAGTGGATGTAATCAAGGCGGCAAATTGCTTGAGACTCGCTAATTCCTGTGCATTACTGGGAATAAATACGGTTGTGGTGGCGGTGGAATTGGCTTCAGAGACTTGGGAATCTTGGGGAATCTTCCTTAGGCGGCAACACATCGACCGGTCTTGTGCTTCTCGCATATTATGACTCACATACACTTTTATCCTATAATAAGCTCATATAGTTTTAGAAGTCCAATGAGTTACATATCTCAGTTCAGATATTTAACTTTTTTGGTGTACAATAATGTATATTCTATTTATTCCTATCCCACAAAACTGGGAAGCTATAATTCTTTAATTTTGACAATACAACAAAATCCATGTTACCTGAAAACTGCCTTAGTTCGCAAAAATAAGAAATGGAACCTAATGCAGAATGAATGAATGAATGAATGAATGAATGGACTTACCTAATGCAGTGAATAAGCCAGTTTAATACCTCACCAGCTATCTTTTCCCTCCGTTCGTATGCTATCCCTAAGTACCTACACGGGCTTGAGGCGCGGATTACCGAGTACGCTCTTTACTGCGCTAATACAGGCGGCGCCGCGGCTCGCAGCTAGCGCGCTTATTAAATTAATAGTAGCGAGATATTAGGTACTGAAAGCTTCCCTCGGGCTGGTGGCACTAGGCAGGAAGGTGAGTAGAAGATCTATAGAAGCAGATGGTTGAATTAATGTGATTGGGCTAGGAAAGAACTTAGTGATTATTTATTTATTTATTTGTATATCCTCGCATTGGAACGCTTTGCAACAATTACACCAATGAAGCACAAACTTATACTAAGTAACTATAAGTCCAGATTGCCTCACGATGCAATTGGAAAGGTGTAATTTGTACCTAGCAGTAGAGCTTATTCTGATGCCTAGTTGTAGAATGGCGTGAATAAAAGTATTTTAAAATCTTATAAATAAATATCAGCTATAAGACGTTCACTGCTAGACAAATGTAGGCCTCCACCAAATGTCTCTAATCGATATGATGATGATGAAATATACCTACAGCAAGGGCTGGAGACCTACTTTGGTTCTTGTTCATTTATCTCGAGTCTTTTTTAATTTCGAATATAAAATTTCTTCTGGTTTCAAACGGTTTTACGGTTTGTTTTTGCTGAGATTCTATGAAGCAACAGGTAAGTTAGTGTTCAACTAACCGAATACGGATGAACTAGTAGTAGCCTTCGAAGAATACGAGCGTGATGTTATAATGATGATTGGTTCAAAGATTGTATGAAGTAATCCTTCTGAGTTTTCTTCAAATTTCCTTTAAATCAAGAGGATCAGATAAGGTTGTTCTAACCAAATGTTCAGTAATGAGGAAGTTACGAGACGTGTAGTTTGCTCGACGAGCTTCGGATATATTCGGCTAACTTCGGATTATTAGGAGCTAACAAGACGTTCAAATTGCTTCAGTTCATAGTTCGAGTACGTTTGGTCTGTATGATTTTGAGGAGCATTGGTATTCCCAGTTTCTGAGTACTTGGTAAATATTTGGGGTAAGTTTCGATGACCAATACCGAACATTGTTACATATTCAAACTTCAGATCACTCTAAGGCCGGTGGAGTAAGGGATCGAACTCAGAGTCCCCTGCTTGGCAGTGGGTTGATATTCAACGTCAAGTAACGCTGCCGAGGACAGTCCGTGGATGGGTATCCTTACCAAGGGGTATCATAGAACCCGGTTACTGGATTGTGGCGTATATGGCCTCATCAATGAGTACTACTTAGTTTGGAAAAGGCTATGGATATGATGAAATCATATAATATTACTAGCTACCGCCGACTCCGCTTGCATGGAAACTCCCTTAGTCTAAAATTTCATCAAAAACCATTCAGTAGTTTTTGCGTGAAAGAGTAACAAACATCCATCCATACATAATTTCACGTTTATTTTAGTAGTATATAGGATCGATCGTCTTCAAAACAAAGCTCTATGTAAAATGTACCAGCACAAGTACACCCCTTTAGCTCAAGAACCCAAATCGGGTGTTACCTTCAACTCTAGTGAATAATATACGGCCGACGTCATGACCCGACGCGTCACGTCACGACGCGTCGCGACGCGTTGACACATGGAGACATGCGGTCCGGGTCGGGACTATATATTATTCAAAGTAAGGCTCCACATTACATTAAATACTGATACTTTACTTTCTACATACTAGTACATTCTTGATGAGCGCACACTTGCGAATGTGACAATACGTGGGTTTTTGACTGAGGTTTCTTAGGGTACGTCGTAATTGGCGATATCTAGCGTCAGAGCTTTGAGGAGCGATTCAAAGGCCGAAACCTTTCCATGGCTCGGCAAGCAGCTTTGCTGGTCTTGGCTGCCATTCGTTAATCTTTGACAGTCGTTATGGGCTGTCCAAAATTCTAAACTCTTGCCAAGGGCTCTTACATGGCAACTGATATGTGATAGTTACATAGCCAGTCGAGCAAACATAGTTGGAGAAGGTTTAACAGACGATGATGATTGAGCGTTTCAAAGAGACCACATCAGCACATGTTCATAGCAACCCTCATAAAACCCTGAGCCTGTGTGCAGCCGATGACGTTTATAAAAGAGTTTACCCTTTAAGCAAGTTCCCCCTGAGCGTCTCATGTGACCGAGTAAACGGGTCATTTGTATGTGTGCGTGCGTCTGAGGTCAGGGAAGGGTTTCATGTATTATTTATATAACGGCCGGGTAATGTTTAAGTGTAAGACGGAAGCTGCCATTGTGTCTGCGTAATTTAGAGAGTTTGAAATTATATGTTGCTGGGGAAAAGCTCGCCGTTATTATATTACTTACTGATTCTTGCTAAGTATTTAAGACTATGTTTCTTTTAAGGGTTCCGTGCCCAAAGGGACCCTATTACTAAGACTCCGAGGTCCGTCTGTCTGTTTGTCTGTCTGTCACCAGGCTGTATCTCATGAACCGTGATAGCTAGACAGTTAAAATTTTCACAGATGATGTATTCCTGTTGCCACTATAACAACAAATACTAAAAACAGAATAAAATAAATATTTTGATTATTAAATAAATTTTATAATTTATGTGATTTTTTTGGCGTTTTTAGCGATAATGGTACGGAACCCTTCGTGCGCGAGTCTGACTCGCACTTGGCCGATTTTTCTTTTTGTTTTGAATAACTCAAAATAAATGTTGTCGAATCAGTATCCTGAACCTGTTTAGCTTATCATTGGCCTCGTTTCAATTAAGAAATGAAGGATTTCGATAAATAATAGAGATTATTTAGTAATATTCGTATAATGCCCACAATTAACAATGGTGCTTACAGAAAGAAGATTGGTTGCCAGTCCCGGAACAAATAAGACATTTTTTACCTTGATTGTTGATTATGTTTACCCTTTTTTGAGTTTATAAAGAAAGCAGTGCTGTCATTAGTTGTGTTTACTTCCTGTAGGAGTTTTGTTTTCACAAGATCAGCGCTTATCTCAATACCCGAACTCTCCAGCCCCATGATCATGGGCATGTACATATCGGGTAAACCTGCCAACATGAGTGTGCCGAGCCACTGCTCATTCACCTCAAAGCCAATGTTTCTCAGTTTATGTGATGTAGTGATGATTTTGCTTACGTAGTCTTCAACACCATTACTTGATTCCAGTGATATGTTGACAAGATCCTTCAAGAGGCCAACTTTTCTGGTCAATCCTCGATCATCAAAGGCTTTCTGCAAGTTATCCCAAACTTGTTTGGCTGTTTGGCAGTCTTGTACGTGGACATATATCTGTGGGTTTAATAAAACTACCAATTTAGCTCTTGCTTTGACGTCTTTGCTGGGATCAACTGTCTTACCAGGAGCCGGTTCGACACACTGCCACAAATCTTCATGTTCTAAATAGGTTTTGGTTGCGAATTTCCACGTGGCAAAATTATCTCGACCAGTTAGTTTTTCTAATTTGAATACCTGACCACTGGAACTCATCTTGAAACTTCAAAATAGTAGAATGCAAAGTTGCGAACACGTTTTTTCTTAACCTCCAAATGTACTCGGTAATTGTTTCGCCGGTCAACGTGCAGAATATTTACCATCCGGATCTCTGTTGTTATTTATCCTTCAACCATGCTCTGCTGCCATGAAGGATTTTGATAAATAATAGAGATTATTTAGTAATATTCGTATAATGCTTACAATTAGATTACAGCGGTAATAAAAGACATCCATTAGCAGTCGGCACAAAGAAAAATAAAAAAGAGACAGAGGGCGCTATATGCGAACTAGAGAGGTGGCACAGAACTCACTAAATAGGGTTGCGTTCAATATTACTAACAAGAAAGGCGCAGGTGGTCATGCATGACGGGCAGCAAAGCAGATGTTGCATTTCCTGAGACGGGGCTCCACTGACACTGTGTGGAGACTACACTAAAATCATACGATATTCTTGAAGACTACTGACAATGATATAAGACATAAGTATTAAGTTTTTTTTAAACAGCTTTTTGAACTAAAATGTACCTATTATTTTATTTATTTGTTTATTTTATTTTATTGATTTGGTCACCAACAATTGAATACACTATTACAAAGATATTATGTAATATCACTTGTCAATACGGCAAGACTGGAAGCCGACCCCAACAATAATTGGGAAACAGGCTATGCAGATGATGACTTGTCAATACACAACCAATGAATCCATACACGATAATGCTATCTTGGTCTGTTGAGGAGTTGTATGGCCAACTTCCGATTCCATCATGAGACCAGCTTCTTAGTACCATTATTTTTCAATGATTTCAAAGCTATATAAGTACGCCAAGTTTCAACTTAATCAGAACATGCCAGGAAGTCATTAAAATGGATTACTAGTTGCCGGAAACACAAACGAAATCAAGGTAAAATAAAGCTTGTAATAAAAAAAATGTAATCTGCAATAAGAAAAGTGAGATTTCAATTAATAAAAAAACAAACACAAAACGACTTACCAGATCTCCTGAGTTCTCCATCGTCGCTGGAACTTATCCGTATGTTCAACAAGTAATATCAATACATTCGTACTGCTGTGGGGACTGTGTCTGCGGTGGGGACTGTGTCTAAGTATCTAAGTGACTGTTAACATTCACTTAGGTATTGTTAAGATAAACATTACCGCCTCACAAGTTGTCGTGTGCTTTGTACTTAGCGATCGGTGGTTAGAAATTATTCTGTTATTGTTTAAGCGGGCAATAAAAAGCAAATAATACAAAATTCTCAAATCTCCTCTGATTTGAGAATTTTGAATTATTTGAATTAGCGACCAGCCCCGGCTTTACACATGATATATAATACACAAAAATTTTCCTCGTTTATAGCTCCTTCTAATAGTAAAAACCGTATCAACATATGTTGAGTGGTTCAGAAGAAGTAAGCGGAGAAACAGATAGACATGGACTTTGTTTCATACTATTTACGGCAGATTTTTCAATAGTCAGACAACTTTTGACTGAAGAATAAATATGGCAGATCCAAACATCACTTTATTTTATACATCACTAATGGTGATGGTAAAAGAACAAGCTGGTTTTATTATTTAACTTCCACACTGCAAGAAAAGTGGCTTATATCAACTTTTCTACTAGTAGAAACTGCTAGTTTCAATCTGTATATTGCACTCAAACACCCAGCCAATATAAATTTATCTTGCATTAATTAAGCTCATCGCAGAAGCCTTTCATAACAACCCCGTATTTCAGCCGTCGTATATTATTCGTAGGTTGTAGCAGCGTACCGCGTAGGCCTTAGTAGCGTAGCCGTGCTACGGCGTAGACCATTCGTAGACGCTCATGTAAGGCAGATATCAAAACCCAAATCTTTTTGGAATACACTCTTTTTAAGGCTTAGGCTTTAGTCATGGTGAAGTAAAACAAAATATTTTATAACAAAAAACATTGATACGACTGTGATTAAAAAATTCGTGACGAGGGTTTATGTAATCAAATACAATTTTATCAGTATTTTTAGAATGAATAAGGATTTAAAAACATGAATGACAGGGCTGTAAAAGCTTAACATTTATAGCTCCAGAGGAAAAAATATGGCACCGTGATCACTGCCGAGAATATCCGACTCAGTAACGCGTAATCAAAGATCCCCTTCTACCCTTAACCCGGCACGCGCTACAACTCGAGTTTTATTTGATATGTAATTTACTTTTGAAATATTTGAAAAGATTATTACTTTTTTGTTGTACTGTTTCAATATTTACTGCGGAACCCTCGGGACTCTTGGTACAGGGAATTATGCTAGCGTAGATTTGTGGAAGGCTTGATTTATGGATTTAATATTGTATTTTTTATATGTGAGTGCCTGAAATATTGGTGAGGGGCTCGGGGAGGTGAGGGGCTCGGGGAGGTGAGGGGCTCGGGGAGGTGAGGGGCTCGGGGAGGTGAGGGGCTCGGGGAGGTGAGGGGCTCGGGGAGGTGAGGGGCTCGGGGAGGTGAGGGGCTCGGGGAGGTGAGGGGCTCGGGGAGAGGATGTGCTCTTCATCATGCCAGCTGCTTGAGTTTTTTTGGCTTGTTTTATGCGTCAGTGTTTTTGTTTTTGTCACCGAGTGTACAAATCCCTAACAAGAATATTAAGAAGTTAAAAATCCAGAAAAATGGATACGCCGTTGAAAACTTTTACATTATATTCACGAAATTCATATCATATTCAATTACATTAAGAGGAGCTATTTCTGTACAAATTCTAGCTAAGCTGAGATATGATTCTCTCAGCTTATGCTAGCTACAAAATGCTAAAATCTGCAAATGCTTGAAACCCACACAAAAGACGTTTTACTTTTAAACAGTTGGACAGGTATGGCAGCAAAACTCAAGTGTAAACATAATTATAAGCAAGATTTTGTGAGTTAGTCTGGAACGATTACACCTATTTGAAAAAATCTTTTACCATTTATATGGTACATTATTCCAGATGGTTATATGATATATATACATTTTTTTTTTATCTATGTGCTCGCGTTTGACCACTATCTCGCCTGAAGGTAAGCGATGATGTGGTCGACGGTGAAGCAAGCTTGCCTAGAAGTAACCTATTCACTCTTGACTTAAAGGCCCCAAGGTTGTAGCTATCAGGAAACAAAAACTCCGGCAGGGAATTCCACTCCTTAGCTGTACGTACAATGAAAGTATTCGCAGAACGCATTGTACGTATGGGTGGGATGTCCACCATGCACCGGTGGCGCATTGCCGTACGTCTTGTTGTCTGGTGATGGAAAGGGCTAGGCGGAATCAAATTGTGCAGTTCCATCGCACACTCCCCGAAATGTAACCGATAAAAAACCGACAGACTGGCCACCTAGCGTCGATGTTCAAGGCTCTGGAGCTTTGAGGCGACCAGTGCATCATTGCCGATAAGCCTCTCGGCCCGTTTGTCAATCGACTCAAGTGCATCAAGTTGATATTTGGCAGATACATCCTAGATGTGAGAGCAGTACTCCATGCATGACCGAACTTGCGCTTTATACAATTTGAGCAGCTGTTCTGGCGTGAAGTACCGTCTCACCTTTGCGAGGATCCCCAACTTTTTGCAGCCAACTGAGCCTTTGCCTCAATGAATGGACCAAAATTGAGGGTCGATGTTAACGTAACACCAAGAATGTCGAGATGGTCCATTATCGGCACGGTTACACCACGGAAAGATGGAGCCTTTTGGAGGTAGGTGGAACAGGGTGTAAAGTCCCACAAACCTCCATAGAAAAGGGAGGATCCTCCGACCAGACGGGTGTTTTGTCTGGTCCGGGCAACTGCCCAACGGTTGATGTCGGACTGTTGTATGTGTTCAAATCGCGCCGAAAACTTTGCTTGCGCGATGCAGGATTTGTGTGACGTCATGTCATTAGTTTTTGTAAGTGGCGGCGTCGGTGCCGCTACATCACTCCCCTCCGGAGACCGGAGGTCGATAGCAGGTTGAGTCGTCCGTACATCTTGTGATGCGTGCCTGGCCAGTGGAAGGTTGGTTCCCGTGAGTCGGAACCGGAAGTCGCAGAGTTCGCGGTGAGTCGGAACTGTATGCGGTTGTGCCCCAGTGAGTCGGGGTGATGATATCCCAGTGAGTCGGGATAGTTTTGCTGGCTCCAGTAGTTCGGAGCGGTGATGATGTGTCCCAGTGAGTCGGGACAGTGCTGCTGCTGATGCTGTTGCTGTTGGTGCATAGGCTGTTGATGCATGGGCTGCTGCGGCTGATGCTGTTGATGCGGTTGGTGGGGCACCTGGGCCCCGCCGCTCGGGTAGCGCTGACGGTTGCGCGAGTTGGTGCGGTTGCGGTTCGCCGGCCCCTTCTGCGCCTGTTGCCCGTTGCTGCCACGTCGGCTGTCTCGTTGCTGGCTAGACCCGCTGGCCACATTGCCAACCTGTGTGCCCTGGTCAGCAGTAGGGCTCTACCTGTGCGCGCCGACAGCGGGCGTTCCCGACCGCGATGCACTTTGCTGAGATCCTCCTCCAATAAGGTCAAGCATCGAGCTGGTCTTGTTGAGCTGAGCTTGAGGGAAGCCAGCCATGGGCTGGTACTGAGAGTAGGGCGTCTGCCCCACCACCGGGTGGTTGTACTGCCCCGCGAACTGGCCTGGTGCACTGCCCGCACCAAGTGTCGGGGGCACCGACATCTGCATGATGGCCGGGTCATTGGGCAAAGAGGGAGCATTTGTCATCACACGAATGTCCTTGATGTCGGAACCCCGGAACAAGATGTAATCATACACCTGGCTCTGGGGCGCAACAGGGTACTGCGTCTCCCGATCCTCCGTGCCGAATGACCGCACGCTAGCCAAAGCGATGGTACATTCTTGAGGATCGACGGTGAAAAGTCGGCCCTCATAGCGAATGTCAGCTTTAGATATTAGGCTTATCTTGGAGCCCAATTCAGGCATTCCAGAACTCATAATGTCACTTTGGAAATAACTTGCCGATGTTAAAGATTTTTAACGATATCGTCGACCATAGAAATCAGCCACCGAACAAAATGACTGACGGGAAGTTCGGGGAGTTCGCGGTGAGTTGGAACTGTATGCGGTTGTGCCCCAGTGAGTCGGGGTGATGATATCCCAGTGAGTCGGGATAGTTTTTGCTGGCTCCAGTAGTTCGGAGCGGTGATGATGTGTCCCAGTGAGTCGGGACAGTGCTGCTGGCTCCAGTGGGTCGGAGCGGTGATGAAAGAAGCTGAGGGTGATGACCAGGTATGCGCGTCCGCTGCATGCTGGTGGTCAGGATACCCTCGTAGATGCCGTGGGTACTGGCTGGCTGTGTGACTCGCTGCTCGAAAGCTTGAGGAAGTGATGATGACGTCACGATGAAGTAGCTCTGCACGAAGGCTGCGTGTACAGATCACGTCGGGGTCACCAGTTTGGAGGTAGGTGGAACAGGGTGTAAAGTCCCACAAACCTCCATAGAAAAGGGAGGATCCTCCGACCAGACGGGTGTTTTGTCTGGTCCGGGCAACTGCCCAACGGTTGATGTCGGACTGTTATATGTGTTCAAATCGCGCCGAAAACTTTGCTTGCGCGATGCAGGATTTGTGTGACGTCATGTCATTAGTTTTTGTAAGTGGCGGCGTCGGTGCCGCTACAGTCTCTTTTTTCCGGAAAAAAGACACGCCTGGTTTTAATTATGACCAAGACAATACCGGGGCGGGCCACTAGGCTTTCACTGTGACTCAAGAATATAACTGATGGATGATCAACATTAATGCTAACGAAATAAACCCAGATAGTCGACTATAATAAAAACAGAGACTATAAATCGGAATCCAACGTACCTCGACTACCGTCTATTTAGCTAAGCGTCCACAATCCTGCGTAATGCACCAACACGCCTCACTCTTTACGACTACCCTCACGGAAACACTCAAACTACCCTCTTTTATATCCACTAACATCTTTACAGTTCCAAATCGGATCACTAAAACTGGATCCGACTTAGATTTAGGAAATTATTCGGAAAACAATCGGAAATGGCGGATTCGCTTTCAAATGTGATAGGAAAAGGTGGTCAACGACAGGAACAATCGTTTAAAATTACTGTTTTAAGGCCTTCTTCTTTAAAACAAGATGAAGTCCAAAAACTAAGAGGCGGTTTATGTTATGGCAAGCTGTCCAGCAACTGTTGATGAAATTCTATTTATCCTCATACTCAGTCGGACAGCCAGTCCATTAAAGCATTCAATAATTTATCATTAGACGTTGTACACGCGAACCATTAGAAGTAAAGCTCCGGGTTCTGACAGCAATCTCATTAAAGTCCTTTCAAAATTATTTACCTAAAAAGATTCGCGCGAATCCGCATAATAAAAGTGAGCCAGAAACGAATAAAACCTGTTTAGGAAAAATATTCCACATCATATTTTAAACGTAATGAAAAGACCGCTTAAAAATATTTATTTTCCAAACAAAATTTTCTTTTCGCTGGTGTCATGGTCGAATAAATTTTGTGCTTACACTCAGCCAATAACAGCTCAGTACTATTTACGTAATGGAGACCAGGCTTTTTGGTCGCTAAACCTATTTATGGCAGTAAACTTCCGAGAGACGAAATAGTACCGTTATTAGCAAGGCAAACTCATAAATCGGCCGGACGTAATTACTAGTCGGCTACTCGGATACTCGGTGTTCGTTGAATATCCTCGTATCAAATATTCAGCTATTCACAAACGGTAAACACTTGCTGCTTCCTTATTGTTGACGCTGACGAGACATGAATTATTCATCAATATCACTCGCGAAGGTTTTTCTACTCAAACAGATACCTAGTAGCTGTTATAATGCGTGTTCAGTAGTGACGTGCCGAGCTGTGACTTGTGAGTAATGACTATCCGCTCTCGAGGCGAAGAATATGTCGGCGCTTGTTAAGAATATAATAAGTGAACGTGCATACGCTGAGATAGATTACGTGCGGTATTAAAGAGTCTTGGCTTGGAGTTGGGAACTGCATTTAAGTTTGTCTCTCGATTTAATTCTGAGTAAGTGGAGTTCTCTAGCATTAATTGTATATTATTTCGTTAGCAGTGCTTAATTTTCCCCTGAGTGCGAATATTTAGATATAATAGATTATGTGTGGCAATTAATTTAAATAACATGTCAGCCTATTTTTTTCACAGCTTTAAAGTTATCTTAAATCTAGAAAGTCACAATAAACAAAGGGAGAAACGAAAAAAAAAAATATGTCCTCTATGAACAATAAATAATGTAGACAAATAATGCCAGACAAAAATCTATTCTCCGTATCACGAAAATATTTCACTAAACTACTTTCAGCTTAACATTGCCAAACTGTATTCCTATCCATTCAAATTCTGGTAAACGAAACACAACAAATCCGCCCTCTAATACGATCACAGCGAATTGTTCGCGCTTTTTATCCAATAAACCAGATTACCGAACAACTCACAGTAGGACTATCCGATTAACTTAAGCCGGATAGTTTTCTGTGGATATTCGGTGGTTCCGCATCACTATTGTGCGTACATATTTAAAATGTCGTGATGCTGGCGTTACATTTTGTAGGACAGATCCAGATGTATCGGGCCTAGCACTTTTTACCGCGTATTCATGAGAGATGAGAACAAAATCTGGGTAAACAGGAGTGTTTCTTATATTGAATGTTAAGCCAACCATCCACTGCTACAAAGGATATGGAGGTGCACGAAGAGATATGCCATGTTAACTGCGCGGTTACTTAATATATACCGTGTAATAATAACGCTCCCACCGCCATGTTTATAGAAATATGAACATGGATGAGATGTCGTGGTGGAGTGGCTAAGACCTCGCCTCTCGTGCTTGTGGTCATGTGTTTAAATCCGGACAAGTACCAATGTGAATTTTAATTCATATGTACTTTCTAAGTTGTTCTTTCTAATCTTGGACATCGCTGACATTCGTGAAGGAAATCGTCGTAACGAAACCAGTACTTACAGTTAATATAAGGTTGTGCTCCATCGGTAATTACTGTAAAACATTCCAGTGCTTTAAAAAACTAATAAATATATAGAGCGAAGCTAAGGACAGTTGCGAAGCTTAGCCGTGGGCTGCTATGGAGTGGGTTCCTTACGGGTGGTACTAAGCGATGTGTCCGCAATCAATCACTCGTCGGCGTCGCGGCAGTGCGCGGTGTAACTCGATATACTATGAATAAGCAATGGCTGGCACTGAGTGAGGAAAACAACGTGGATAACGTACGTTTGTACTTATTGATTGCGGGGTTTTATTAAGTCTGGTAACTCAACAACATCATAAGAAGAAGCTGCATAACATAACATAATATTACGCCAGTATTCCTCGAAGGGTTAAGCAGAAGTACACCTATAATAGTACCCCCACATTTCACCAGTTAAATTAAGTCCCATGTTATATGGGGCGAGTCTATAGCCATCAACCGGACAGAAATCTAGACTCCAGGGCTGCTCCTGAGAAATCCCAAATATTATTTTGCGTGACCCGGGTATCAAACCAAAGACATCTTGCTAAACAGTAGCGTTTAAGACCACTAGATCTACGAGGCAGGAGGCATCTCTGACGGGGTCATCTAGGGCCGATGCCTGTCTGGGTCGCGGATAAATTTTAAAAAGAGTTACCGCGACCCTGGCACAAGCAACTGAAGAAACACGGGTGGGTTTTAGTCATTAAAAATCTCACACGCCCTCCCGCTTCAACCAGAATAGGAGAATCCATTGGATGATTTCCCAAACAAACAAAAACCGGCCAAGTGCGGTTCGGATTCGCGCACGAAGGGTTCCGTACCATTATCGCAAAAAACGGCACAAAAATCTCGTTTGTTGTATGGGAGCCCCACTTAAATATTTATTGTATTCTACAACAAATAAAATAAATATTTTATTTGTTGTAGAATACAATAAATACAACAAATGAAATATTTATTTTATTTGTTGTATAAAATATTTATTTTATTTGTTGTTATAGCGGCATCATCTGCGAAAATTTCAACTGCCTAGCTATTACGGTTCATGAAATACAGCCTGGTGACAGACGGACAGACAGAAGACGTACCGCGGAGTCTTAGTAATAGGGTCCCGTTTTTACCCTTTGGGTACGGAACCCTAAAAATGAGGCAGAAGCTAAATAGGAAATTTTATTCACTCAATAACCTATAATATTTTGATAGTGTAGTGATATCGAGTCTCAATACGGCATATCCTGAGTGTTCTAAATCAGAACATTATTACGCTGTAATTTTCTTAAACTTAGTAGACACTTAGGCCCTTATATATATAAATCTCTGAGCAACTGAATAGTAGATTCTTTATTCAAATGCTCAACAATCGAGATTTTATAAATAAGGCCCGCTTGCGCCACTCTGAGTTTTCTTACTAACTCCGTGTTATTTATGACATATATTAATTTAACCTCGTGTTAGCAACTAACTCAAAGCTAAGTTATTCTCGCAAGTGGGCCTAAAGGATGTTAATCTGCTTAAGTTTTGACAGCATCTCTAAAGATTATGCATCTTAAATACAAGTTTATTAACACGGGTCATTACATGTAGGTACGTTACCTTACTAAATTGAATCAATTTATCAAGGTCTATACGTGAGGTCTCAGATCACCTTTGTGTATTCGAAGGCGTCTCAATACTATCACGTTACTTAGCCATAATTGGTTGGCATATTTATCATGACTATGTTTCTGACAGATCTCAACAACCATCGTAGATTATCCTTTGAAGGGCGACATACCACCGAGATACAGGCTTCTCATGTTAGCTCCTTAGCTTTTGATATACCTAGGTAACTGATGTGAGGCTTAAGGTTGCGCGGTTGGTAGTCGACGGCACGAACTATTTTGTGCGCGGGGTTAAAATGCTTGCTATCTCATCTAACAACACGAGCGAAAGATATAGATACTGCGTTGAGCAGTAAGAAGCTATTTCGCGTACGAATTAGGACTTTTGCAAAATGGATGATGATTTAGGACGAAAACGAGCGCGCGAAATTTATGTAAGTATGGATATCATGAAAAAAGCAACTAAATTTATATTTTCAAAATAAAAGTATTTGCATTGGTGAACTACTAATCTATCACTGTATGGTGACTGTTTTTCAATTTTCCTTCTTCTTATGGTATTTATTTCCGCCCAAAGATGCGTTAGAATTGGTGTGGCAATATAGAACTTTTTTTAGACCTTAAGTTTTTGTAATAAACGAGTTTTCCAAATAAGTTATGTGGTAAAAAATTATTAATTTTGCTATCAAAGTTACACTTATCTTAAATTTGTGCCAAAATAGGAACATAAAGTATTATATATATTTTTGAAATGGCCTATTTAGTAGCTTTTATTTGATAAACCGAAAAAAATAATTGTATCACACCCTTTTTTTGTTAGGGGAGCGCTATTTATAAAAAAAATATAGCCTATGCCACTCCACAATTGAGACGAATCCAACTACACACATGTTATAATCCGTCAAGTCGTTTGGACTGTAGAGCGTGCTATAGAAGTGGACATAAACTCACACATATATATACTCGAAAAACATTACCCTCCCGCAGTCGGGTAAAAACAAATTAATCACTTCACATGTTGAACCTATCGCCTGAAAGTGTCAGACAAACAAGCCAAATGATAAAAACATTAATTTGAAAAGCACATACAATTCCGACTGTTGGTCTAACAAACAGGGATTGTAAATATAAATGTGTAAAGCCAATGAATTTCGATAACAGTTGAAGTACCGCTTTCATTAGGGATGTGTAAACAGTACTATATCGATACCTGAGTCGTGCTTAGTGTTTGTTTAGTTACAATATTGCTAACAGCGGTACAGTTGCCGCACTAGTGTGTACAAGACTGCTCTGCCCTGTAATTAGGAGGTGGATGGTGAATAACATCACGCTGATTTTGGCGCAGAAGGCTTAGGCAGAAGTGCACCTAGTACACTCACATTTCGCTAGATATGAAGTCCTATGGCATAGTGAGCGAGCTTATTGCCAGCAGCCAGGCACCAACCCCGAGTACGGGCTGCAGATGAAAAAAAAACTCCGACCACACTTTGCTCGACCCAGGAATCAAACCCAGGACCTCATGCTCATCAGGAATTTTTATTTGAAACTAGCTTCTGCCAGCGGCTTCAAAAGTGAAAAATTATGCCGTAGTTTACTTTAGCACAGTGGTCACAGAGCCGTGTGCCAAGTTACATCTATATCCGTTCAGCCGTTAAGATGTGGAAAGGTAACAAACAGACAGACAGAGTTACTTTCGAATATATGATTATTATATTTATTTGGGTGATCACGTAATTACGCATAAGATAGTCCTTGAACTTGCCACTTATTTTGTTGTTGATCAACATAATAATGTGACCGGTGATAATGTTATTATTTACTGTTAACAAATTTTACATCACATTATTTGCTAATTTGTTTCTAAGTGGTAGTTTGTTTGTCTCTGAAAGTGATCTGCCTGCCTGTTTAGAACTACGTTAGGGTCAACTATGTGACTTCCTAGAAACTGGGTAACACGATAGATACCCTTTGGCAAGACTGGTGTCAAATTCTAACTATCGTAACGATTGTCAAAAATCTACAAATGACAGCGTCACATTACCCGGAGCTCGGAGGCTCTAGACAAGTGGCATTCGATGTCAACGATGGCGACAGTCAAAATGTCAAACTGTAAGGGATTGGTCACGTAATTTTTCGATATCGCTTCTTTTTTTTTTTGAATCTTTTCCGATGACGACTATTCTGCCAGTGTCATTTAGAGACGACAACGAGCTGTCGAACTGTGCTTATTCTTTCGGTGTCATGTAGAGACGACAGCGCGGTGAGGCGAGTCGTCGAACTTTGTCTATTCTTCCAGTGGCATGCAGAGGCGACAGCGTGGTGAGATGAGCCGACGAACTTTGTCCTTTGTGGTAGATAACAAAGATAGATATTGAAAAAGTCAATCCCATACAATTTTGCCTTTTTGACAACCACTATCGCCACGCTGTCGATGATAGAATGTCACTTGCAAATTTCGTAAACGTATTTCACTATTAGAAAGTTACACAATCTTTTAGTGATAAACGCTACTTTTTACAAGCTTTTTAGTAACTTGCAATGTATGTATGTTTGTTTGTACGATGTTGTGATTAAATCTTGCTACTGAATTTTAAAGCAGTTATCCTCAAGCGATTAACATTAAATTTTGCATACACGTTTGGTTTGGATGACAATGCATGGTAAGCTAAAAAGCTAGTTTAATATATTTTTTAAATATTACCTCAGGCAAATGCGTGGTTACTGTGAGATAAGTTGTGGAAAGGCTATTTATCATAGAAACTACAGATCATGTTTTTTTTTTATTTGAGGAAAGACCTCATATTTTTTCACTGATTTAATCATACTTCGCGGACCACTTTAAAAAGTGAGTTTAGTTTTAATACGTTTTCAACATCACAGAGCTAGCCAGGTTAGAGATATTTTAGTAAAAACCGTTGACAAAATATCAGATTTCGCGAATATATTTTATTTAGCACTAATCTCGGTCTTCATAATAATCCCTCTGATATAATTACAGTACACGAGGTCGATCTTTTTATTCGATTACGGTTTTAATTGAATGTTATATAAACCTGCCCAAAGCGGATTACACAGGCATAATCAAACTAAGCCAAAATATATTAAAATTTCAAACGCTGGGCTTTTCGTAATGTATTCAGGTTTTTAGGGTCTCGTATGGAAATTTTGTTTTAGGTACAACTAACGGTGGAGGCAGTTATTAGTAGGTATAACTCCGCGGGTGTCCGATGGATGTGAGAAGTATAGGAATGGTCGATGCGGCGACGCTTGGAGGACGCCTATGTCTAGCATTCGACGTCTTTCTTTAATTAAATTAATTGTAGTCTCGTGTTTGATCACTATCTCACCTGATGGTAAGCGATATGTTGCCGACGGTGAAACACGCTTGCCTAGAAGTACGATGATGATGATTCAATGAGAGGAAACGAAACTGTAGGTAGATTGTGTGAACGATGATGTGGTAAAAAAGATGGTGACAACTGAGCAAAAAAAAGATGTACATACAAACTGATTGCTAAAATAGTTACAGATAAGTTAATTATGACTACGGGTTGTGGGTTCGGCGACACGCGCTCGAGCGGTGTCGAGAATGGCTACAGCAGCCGCAATGTTCACGCAAGCAATAAAAAAAAAAAAGCTCGTTGGCGATGCCATCCTGCCGCACTTCAAAGCCCGGCTGGAATGAGAGGAGCGCATCTCCTACAGACTCACTCAGGTACTAACCGGACACGGTTGCTTCGGTTAGTACCTGGATATGTTTGGGCTAGAGACCACGGCCACCATTGGGGAGGTGATCTTGATTCTGCATAGCGCACGCTCGAGGTGTGCCCAGCGTGGGCCTCTGAGCGGCAGGTCTTTGTCGCCAGAATTGGGCGAGACCTTTCTCTGCCAGCAGCTGCGAGGGCCATGCATGCTAAAAAAGAAAATTGGAGGGAAATGGCCTCCTTCTGTGAGACTGTGATGGCCTAGAAGTACGCCACCGAGCGGGATCGTGAGAGGGCCGATCCCGCTCGATGCCTAAAACGCTGAAACCCCGCCTGCGTCATAAGCAGGTGGGACTCCGAGGTCGCGGATGGTCAGATTGGGGACTCTGTCCGCCCACCAAGTGACTTCAGGAAAAACGGCAAGCACAGTGATCACGTGCTGCCGTATACACCGAGGGTCAGGGCGCTTCCTTCAGCCTCCACCATTTCACCTTCAGGACCACCCTTTTAGGAGGTGACGGATTCCAGGTGCTAATGGTGATAACCGGGGTGGTTTTAGTGAGGTTAAAATCCCACTCTGTCAGGTTTTTTTTTTTTTTTTTTTGTTGAGTTATAATGCAATCTATCCGGCGATATTCAGCATTAGGTTGGTATTTTCTGGTCTTGGGCTTGTGCGAGATTGTTCATTAACAATATCGCTTCATCATTATGCGATCTACAACTTCACAATAATATATTTTGTGGGTTTATGCGTTTGAGCCTTCGTGGCATTTGCACTTCGTTCATTAGATCCTTTGCAAGTACATTAGGGTGGTGTGTGATTCTTTTTTTATATTTAGTCATCCTTTCCTTTAATTTCTCCTTGATTTTTTTAATGTTAAGGTCGTGGTGTAGTCTATCATTTGTTATGTACCAAGGTGCATTTGCTATCATGCGTAGCATTTTGGATTGAAATCTTTGCAGAATTTCTAGGTTCGAATTTGCCGCTGTACCCCATAGTTGCAGACCGTAGCACCATATGGGTTTAATTATAGTTTTGTAAATTAGTAACTTGTTTGTCATTGACAACTGGGACTTCTTATGCAGCATCCAGTACATTTTTCCGACCCGTTGGCCCATTGCTAGTCTTTTGGTAAAGACAAAGACAAAGATATTTTATTTCAACTAGGCCACCAAGCGGCACTTTTGAACGTTACATTAAAATGATTCTACCGTGCATTCGGAAATTAGCTTGTTATGGAGAAGAATGCACAAGAAACTCCATAATTACTCTTTTAAAAAAAAATTGTTTTATTCTTATTCTTATTCTTTATTGTACACAAAACATCAAAACATACAAACCAACAACACAACACAACAACAACAACAATACAACAACAACACAACACAACAACACAACACAATACAACAATATTACAATAAAAAAAAAAAATTAAAAAAAATAATAAAAAAAAAAAAATTTTAATAAAAAATAAAAAAAACAAATTCAATAAATTCAATAAATTTTTTTTTACAATATTTGGGAACATACATTATTAAATTCATACATGTGAGGACAATGCACCCAGAATAATACTACCCACTATACCACCTACAGACATAAAGTATTAGAAGTACTCACACATGTACTGCGCAGTTATATAATAGATAATAGAAAAAAAATAACATCCGAAGCAGTCAAGTTATGACCAATCCCAACTGACGGCGTCCGTTCACGAACATGACGCATGAATTGGCACCACCCAGCTCAACCATCATGAAGGGAACCGGATGATCCAACACACGCGCCACCATCAGAGAGACATTTGAGAGAGCATGACACACTCAACGGCCAGGGCACACACAAGTCAACGAACGACGCATAGGTACAGTAAATGGTAGATTTACAGTTGGGTACATAGTACTCACACACGTGCTGTGCAGTTATACAATACTAAGGAAATTGAGTTTATACAATGCAAATATTAATAATTCATACAGTCTTCAGCAGGTCCAACAATACCTCAAAACAATAATGTTCTGCATATCACTTGTTATTGCGCCCTAGTGGATGTGGATTGTGGAGCAGGACTAGCATTGAGCCAAGCATTTTTATCAGTGATGTAATCCCCCAACTTATAATATGCCAGCCTACATAGTGTGCGTTTTATACAGGTTTTAAACTTCGTCTCATTCAGTTCAAGAATGTGGGGAGGAATTTTATTGTAACATTTTGTACAGTACCCCATGAAAGATGAGGCTACTTTAGCCAGTCTGAAACCTGGTTGAACTAATTGGTCCCTATTTCTAGTAACATAATTATGTCTGTCGCCGTTTTTACTAAAAAGATGTAAATTCTTTCTCACGTACATGATGTTTTCATAAATATATTGACAAGGAACCGTCATGATGTTAATGTCCTTAAACAGTTCCCTTAGAGAATCGCGCCGGCGAAGATTATATATTGCTCTGACGGCTCGTTTTTGCAGAATAAAAATTGACTCAATGTCTGCAGCCCTTCCCCATAGTAGGATACCGTAAGACATTATACTATGAAAATAACTAAAATAGACTAGTCTCGCGGTATCCACATCGGTTAACCTACGAATCTTTGCAACAGCATACGCTGCCGAACTCAGCCGCCCTGCAAGGGATACCAAATGAGGACCCCATTGCAACCCTGAGTCCAGCGTGATCCCCAGGAAAACCGTTTTATCGACGAATTCTAGCTTCTCCTTGTTTAATATAATGTCACAATCAGTACTTTTGACATTCGGCAAGGAAAATTTTACGCACTTGGTTTTATTACCATTTAAAACTAAATTATTGGCAGTGAACCAATCCTGAACCTGCCGAAGCGCGTTATTTACGTCGTCAACCCGACAAGTACGTCTATTTATTTTAAAAATTAAAGATGTGTCATCAGCAAATAACACCATGTTTAGTTTGTTTTCCAATAAACGGGGTAAAGGACCTAAAATTGAGCCCTGGGGTACCCCCATTTTTACGTTTAACCCCGACGAATTCACACCGTTTATCTGAACTAATTGCTGTCTATCATTCAAATAAGATTTAACCAAACTTAACGCTGCTTGACCTAGCCCGTAATGCTCAAGTTTCAGAAGTAATGTTTCATGATTAACGCAATCAAACGCCTTCGACAGGTCGCAGAAGATACCTATGGCATCTTGCGACTCTTCCCACGCATTAAAGATGTGTTTCAATAGGGTGACACCAGCGTCAGTTGTACAACGTCCTCTGGTGAAACCATACTGTTTATCATGCAAGATGTTATTCGCATTAAAATGAATGAGCATTTGATTTAGCATTATCTTCTCAAATACCTTGCTGAAAACCGGCAACACGGATACTGGTCTATAATTATTTGTGTCTTTACTGTCCCCAGATTTAAAAAGTGGTATAACTTTACTATATTTCATTAGATCCGGAAAAACTCCTTGATCCACACACAAATTGAAAATCAAAGCCAAGTATGGCGCTATAGTCTGAATAATGGAGGTACAAGCTTTGATGGACATTCCCCACAGATCTTCAGTCGGTTTAACCTTGATTTGCTTAAAAGTTTTTATTACTGTTATGGGATTTATATGTGAAAAGTTAAATACATTCGGGCAGGCTGAAACGTTCGCGTTTTATAATCCAAAAGCAATCGAGGGCGAAGAATTTAAGGTTTCAGTCGTTTTAATTGGGATGTTGGTGAAGAAATTTACAAATTCTTGCGCAACTTTTTTGTTATTTCTAATAAGTCCGTGTGTGGTCTCAAGCGTGTAATCAGTATTATTTCTTTTATTCCTATTCGTTTCATTATTTATAATTTTCCAAACCGTCTTGATTTTATTTTCTGCTAATTTAACCTTATTGCTAATGTACAAGGCCTTAGCTGCCTTGCATGTATTTTTAAAAATTCTTGAGTAAGTAGCAACATACATATTAAAAGTTTCAGTGTTAATACAAGGCTTAAGGCCATATAGCTCTATATAGCTCTATATAGGCTTAGGGCATATAGTTTTAGTTTTCTTCTTAAAAGTGTTATTGAACTCTTTTTGAACCACTGAGAAAACTTTATCATACAAAATATTACCATTATTCACTGTGAGGTCCTGATCGCTTAACTTACAGATTAAAGTACTGTTAAATTTATTTAATTTACCGGCTGTTATTGATCTGGATTGAATCTGCACTTGTTTTATTCGCATAATGTACTTAAATGTCACCAGTAGCCCACTATGATCCGAAGGCAGATAATTTATAATGGCCTTGTCCAAGTAGTTGCAGCAACAAAAAACATTATCAATACATGTAGCAGAAGTCAGTGTAGTTCGGGTTGGTTCCATAAACACATGTGACAAATTAAATGATTTAAAGAGATTTAATAACCTACTGCTATCTGAATTATCTTCTAAAATATTAATATTAAAGTCACCACAGACAATTACTAGTTTATTACCCATTGCAAGTTTTGCCAAAACATCTTCCATCACTGACTCGAATATAGAGTAGTTCTTATAATTAGGGGGTCTGTAGACGCACACTATGACATGCTTATCCAGCTCAACACAGGACAGTTCAACACTTTTTTCAACTGATAGGTCTACTATATCTTTACGAGGTTTTGATTTAATACCCTTTTTAATTAATATAAGTGAACCCCCACGCAACATAATCTTTCTGTTAAAACAACTGCCCACAGTATAATTTTCATAATTGATTAGCATTGCATAATCTTTCAGCCAATGCTCCGTAAAACAAATAATTTCGAACATTGATTTTTCTAAAAACAGTTCGATTTCCAATTCCTTCGAAGAAAAACTGATTATTCTGGTGGAATAATTTCAGAGAATTCTGCTCAGACATTTTTTTTTAATTATGTTTTTGTGAGCAAGAAGGTACCTTTTTGATGGTGGATATACTCGTATCTATTCCGTTATTGGTACCCTCCCTTGTCCTATCAACTAGTTTAAAGAATAAATATTAATAGCGTTTTTGCTAACGTTACTCAAGGTATACACCCCCTTTAAATTAGTACTATTACTAATATCAATAATAACTGGATAGAGTAAAGATGTGTTTCCTCCATGTGAGTCTCTTGTCTAGGTACATTCCCAAATACTTTGCCTCATCGTGTTGGGGGACTTGAACTCCGTTCAATGTGACTGGAGGGCAGATGTCACGTCGAGTGGTGAATGTCACTTGGACCGATTTGGATTCATTCGCCCTGATACGCCAATCTTTAAGCCATTTCGTTAAGTTTGTGTACATTATTTCATCACCACTGCTCTAAAAACGGTGAAGGAAAGCATCGTGAGGAAACCAGCATGTCCTAGAACCAAAAAATCGAAGACATGTGACATCCACTAATCCGCACTGGGCCCGCATGGTGGAATAAGGCCCATTCTCTCTCTCACAGAGTCTGCCTGTGTCCCAGCAGTGGGGACTGATGGCTGATGATGAAGTTAATTATACTATAGCTCAAAGGTAATTCTGTATCATTACCTTAACTTACCTTACCTTATTTAGTACAAAATTGGCGATCACTGTAGATTAGTGATAGTCAGACTGGAAAACGCTACTGCGAATACTCTTAACATAGTGTACCTAACAACAAGTAGTATACCTTCTAATGAGTCTAAATAATTTATTCGATATTCTCTTAATTAACTGAAAATACAATTCGGTCTCTAAACTTAAGGGCAAGATAATATCTAATAAGAAAATAATTAACCAAACCAAAGTTGACTGTTACCTAAGTAGTTGAAAATTACGTGAAAATAAGACTTGGAGTAACTTAGAGAGGTTCGAGTAAGTTTCGGAGGCAGTCTGGAACCCTTAGAGACTTACTTAAGTGGAACTACTTACCATACACATGAACTGTGATGTATTAAAATGGAGTTGAAACTATTTAATTGATGTAAATTTCAGGCTCAGTTTTTACTTATAATGGGTAAGGCTCCCAGTTAATTATTTCATCACCTGCTCTAGAAGCGGTTTCCTGTAGCTAAAATTTTGAAAACATAAGAACACCTACCAATTCGGACTGGGGTCATGTAGTGAATTACAAGTTACAACCCACTCACTCTCCCTCAAGAGAGGAGGCCTGTTTCCTACCAGTGGGAACATTGTAATGCTAATTATGCTTTTGCTTGAAATACGCTCCTAGTTATTTTGAAAGACCTCCGCTAATTGACAAACTCTTTCGTTTTGACAATTCAACAGCAGTCATTGCGTGTTACACTTTCGCGTAAAAATATTTATCTTTTTGTAATTGCACATCTAGGACTGGGTTTTATACATAGTTTCACAGTTTGAGAACGATAACCTATTTTATATAAATTTCTTACTCGATTTAGAATTGGTAGAATTCGTACTGATTTTTATTCAAAGCTAGGTTTTAATCGAGATTTATGAATGAGTCTGGAATATGGGCCTTAAACCAAAATTATTATAAGTCTAAACAAACAGTTATGTTTTAATGATAAACAGTCCATTTCACTATGCCATTTCAGGTCCTACGATTTAGATAATTATTTTTTACTGAACATCAGTAGTATTATGTAAACAATCCTCCAAAAACAAGAATTCCCTCCAATTTTCCACTCAGTTCACCATAGCTACCACAATGGGCGATTGTCTCCCAAACTCGAACCCGTAATGACGCCGCTTTAAATGCAAACCGAGCTACCCACTAATGAGCTTAGGGTACTAAAAATATCTAATTATGAAGCAGAATGTGTCAATTTGTTGTCATAATGGTCATTTGATGGGGTCAAAGATTTCATGGCTGTATTGGCGATGATATCGTAATGTTAGTACAACAAGTCTTATGTTACATTTGGATTTTAAATTCGAGGTAGGTTGTACGTTTTGGGAATACTTTTATTGTGCGTACAGCTAAGGTGTAGAGTCTTTGTGTTTCCTGATAGCTACAACCTGGAGTAAGCTACAAAGTCAAAGTCAAATTTCTTTATTCCAATTAGGCCTTTAAGCGTTATAATAATTGATTCTACCGTTCATTCGGCAAAGTAACTTGTTAAGGAGTAGAACAGACAAGATACTCCACAAAAGCAGTTTAAAAAAAAATGTTTCACAATATTTACAAACATACATTAATTGATATACATGAGGACGATGCACCCAGAATAACACTACTATACTACGTTTAAATATAAAGTATTACAAACAATAATTTGATAAATAGGAACAAGGTTTTAACATACAAATATTGCAAATATAGGTAAATTACCTAATTCAACAACGGAACAGTGTGTGAGTCAATTTCTTAAATAATAAACACATTACCCTCCTTTGGCAGTCGAGTAAAAAGAGAAGAAAAAGAAAATAAAACAATACTATAATTATAAATAAATAGATTAACCAGTTTGATTTTGTCTACACTAAAGATTGTCCTATAGAGCAGGACCAGCATGTTTTCAAGCATTCTTATCTTGAATATAATCATCTAATTTGTAAAATGCTTGTTTACCCAGTGTGCTTTTAACTAAAGTTTTAAATTTACTACTTCTAGGCAAGCGTGCTTCACCTTCGACCACATCGTCATTTACCATCAGGTGGGATAGGGATCAAACGCGAGCCTATCAATATAAAAAACTTGGTTTTCAGCCATCAGCAAAACGTGTCAGTTGTTGTCCCGTTTCTAACCTTTCTCGTGTAATGTAGGTAAACCCAGTTTCACGGATAATGTTACAAAAAAGTTAGGTTACCTGAAAGTTCAAGTATGTTCCCCGCAAGGGCCATACGTAAAAACTTTGCGGGTAGCATTATTCTACTTTCATTATTGCTCTCTAGGTTCGGGCAATTTGTTCCGGTTTTCTTTAATAGTAACATTCCCAGTACGTATTTTATAGCCCGCCAAACAGCCAGGAAAGAGGCGTGGTCTACCGTCGCGCGTCGCGAGAACCAGAGGAAGAAATATGTTGAAAGCAACCTGGCGACCAACACAGCACAATAATAACATTAGCTGGTTTACGTTGTAGTATTATATATAGCAATACAATTATTATCCATCCTTTATATGATTTTTACATTATAAGGGAAGGGGACATAGGATAGTTTTTATTCCTGAAATCATCCTTAAGAGGGTGGAAAAGAGGGTGAAAGTTTGTATGGTAAACTAATAATTTCTCAAGTAAGGCGGCCCACACACCTACAATATTATAGCCCGATATAAAAAATGGCTATTCGAAGTACTAATGCTGCGCAGACGAAGTCGCGGGCAACAGCTAGTGTATTTATATTATTATAATGTAGAAGTACACCGCAGACTACTCCCTTTTTATTTTAAGTTCTTTTTCATCCAAAAGTTGTCTGGTAGATATCGCTGATGCGAGAAAACGTAAATTGAATTAAGGGAATTAAGTTTTTTGTAAAAGAGTCGTGAAACACATTTGGATAAAGTATATTCTCTTGTATTCTACAGTAGCAATGCAATGCAAACTCTATTCCAACGCCATTCCTATAAATAATATTGTGCACTTGCCTCGCAGGCTACGGGCGCGCCGCGCGCCGCGCCCTGTTAGATTTATCTCATGACTAAATAATCGCAGCGGCCGTCTGTCGCAAATTTTCGCAGTTTTTTGTAACTTGTTTATTCAATGGAACGATGAACTTGTGCCAGTTTTATCAATAAAATTATATTTTAGTACCTTTGCTGTGTTTTACTGTTACTTAATTTACTTTTGTATTGTATATTGTATGTATTTTGTACGTACGCAAAAATCGAGGGCTTTTCAAAACTAGAAGCGATTTCCATAATTTAAATACACGCAGTAAGCATGAAATTGTAATACCCAAATTCAGGTTAACGAAAACTAGCAAGTCTTTTCTTATAAACAGTATAAGCTTTTATAACAAGTTGCCAAAGTCAGTTATAGGATTGACCGATGGAAAGTTCAAAAACTTCATCAAACGTGTCCTTATTAAAAAAGCATATTATAAAATCAAGGACTACGTTAAAAATAAAAATTTTGGCTCCTTCTGCGCATGCGGCTTCCCTGGTAACTCATAAACGGTACAAATATGTGGATGTCTCTAACTATTCTCAATCTCATATTTCTTATTTTCTTTTCTTTTAATTGGACTTTTTACAATGGTTTTCAATCATCTTAATAACTCTTTGCTAAGAATAGTTACAGCACTGATAACTACATTTGTGCCACATGTTAAATTTAGCCTTGTAATACATTTTTTTTTTAACCTTTTTATGGATGCTTTTACTGATTGTTTTGTGAATGTGTGAATATTGTAGGACTTCTAGATTGCTAGATGCTTGATAATTTTATATCTCGTTTTACTTTTTATTTTTAGTTTCTAACGGTTTATTGTAGGGCCTACGTATTGTCCTCCCATATTTAAGAAATCAGAAATCATTTATTTTGCAATGAATGTGGGTACAAAATAAGATGTAAGCATTATAAAAACAGTTCCAACACACTCTACCTTACGGCATGCAAAAGTACAACATAAAGTAAAACATATTTATATCTACTCAATCATATAACCAAATAAATAATAAGAAAACAAAATAGTAGAGGTTTGTGGATCTACAATCTGCCTACATAAACTAAACATCAAAAACAACAATCTTAATTCCATATTTTACAATTAAATTAAATCGGTTATTTTGCTTACATTATCAAGGCACATAATAATATTTGAAACAATATAATAAATTAATATAACATTATATCACATATCATTAAATCATTATCATTCTTT
Organism: Anorthoa munda; assembly: GCA_945859665.1. Classification (NCBI taxonomy): domain Eukaryota; kingdom Metazoa; phylum Arthropoda; class Insecta; order Lepidoptera; family Noctuidae; genus Anorthoa; species Anorthoa munda. The sequence continues at coordinate 1,632,857 of OX243918.1, forward strand.
TCTTTATCATCACATACATCATTTTATCATTACTTCATGTTACGTTATTATCATTCAAAAAATCTTGTATAGAATAATAACATTTATCTATTAGTAAGGAAGTTAGCTTCTTTTTAAATATGCTTAATGACTCTTCTTTGTAGGCATGCGGTATTTTATTATAGATAACGAGTCCCATTGATAGAAAGCTTTTTCTTAATAATGCCGTTTTGTATCTACCTGTAAACATGAGATTTTTGTACTGCGATCTAACAGGTGTTCTAATATCGTCCATTAGGGTAAAAAGATGTTTGTTTGTTCTAACAAACATTGCAACTTCAAGTATATACAACGACGGAAAGGTGAGTAATTTTAGAGACTTGAAAAGAGGTACACAACTGTCGGTATTTTTAAGACTAGTCATTGATCTTATGCAACGTTTTTGGGCTTTTAAGTAATGCTGTAACATGGAAATATTGTAAAAACAAACCATATTTTTCAAAGAGTAACCATGAAGTTTCTTGCCGGTTCGTCTCCAAAGGATACGACCAACCCGAACCGTGCGCCTTTTGTGCCCATGTATGCCTATGTAAAATAAAAATAAAATGATTTTGATTTTGCATTGCAATTTTATGGAATCAGGTGGTATGCTAAACAAGCAGGCGGGATCATCAACAAACTGACTACGAAAGCAAAACACTATAAAATGAAAAATAACATTCGTTACCTGAAGGCGATATTTTTGGTACCAAATGTTTTTCGTTTTTCGATACGTATTGTACCTACAGCCGACCATAGAACATCCTCCTTTTTTTTTTTGAAGTTGGTTAAAAGTAGAACTAGAAAGCTGCAAACCTCCACTATTATAATGAAAACAATCTCGTCGATACCTCATCAATTATCCCTCGCGATCGATTAACTTCGCGAACAGCTCGACAAAGTGTCGAGTAAGTTGCAGTCGCGAATCGAACGCTCGTAATCTCGCATGCAAACTTGTGCGGATTACGACGCCTTGAGAGTTGTTCGACAACTTAATGTATGTACTTTAGTTTAACGCTTAAATATTCCGAATATTGTACTAGTTGACGAAGTTCTAGGATCGGGAGGCTGGGTACTTGGGTGACAACGTATTGTGATGTGTTTGGAACAAGTCTGGTAAACTTAACTTAGTTTGATGGCTCGGGTTAAGAGTATTCTTAGTTAATTATGTAAGACGCGTGATCAACTCACATGATTCTGTAATCTGTAAGTAGTTGGGCAACATGGATGACCTTTAGATACCAATTCATATCATTGACGTAACATGGTGTTATTATACAATTTATTTTATTTTTGTTAGCGTATGGTTACGTGTATTCTGTAAACATTTCTACTGATAACCTATTACGGTTAAAAATATGAACCCTGTGACATACAGATAAAAATAATGTGGTTCTGTCGGCAACCATTCTATAGAAGCCTGAAAGTGAGTCTAACTCTTGTAATATAAAATCCAATAAGTCTGACAACATTACAAACGAAATTAAACTGAAGGAAGTGAAACTTCTGAACACAAAAGTATGTAACAACTAACAAGCTGTTGACTTTTATCCGCAGATGGCCATAGTTGAAAACTAAAGGATCCGCTATCAATCCTTTGATCCCTTCACTCGTAGAGGAAGATTCCGGGAATACCTCCACATGCCTTCTCTTGGAACTGTTACAACTTGTATCTGTACGTCAAGTAGACGTGTTTGTATAGGTCCTGATAGTATAACCAGGTTTGTTAAAAGTTAGGTCCTAGCCCTTATATACTAATATATTAGAGGTTTTCGAAAACTTTTATTTCAATTACCTTTTTGTCAAGGTCGGTCAGCCAAAAAGATGAAGTTTCTTGCACTTGATCAAATTGTAGAACTCTATGGAGAATGAACGTAAGTAACTCCACGGCCACGACTACAAAATAATGATTACATCAACAACATGATTGTCTACTTCCATACTACAATGATGACTAATGGGGTTGTTAGTCTTTATCTCAAAAGACCTTTTGTAGCCTTTCACACATTTCTTAAATTGACAAATTGGTGAACGGATTAAAAATACCAAGGTGTTTTTTGCTGCGGATAGGAAGTTAGGGTTGAGGTTAGTCAAGAGTGAATAGGTTACTTCTAAGCAAGCGTGCTTCTCCGAAGACCACGTCATCGCTTACCATCAGGTGAGATCATGGTGAGATAGTAATCAAACGCGAGCCTGCCGTTAATTAAAAAAAAGGTAAAACGTCTCTAAAAACAGTGTTTCTTTTTATCTAAAAGAAACTAAGTATGTTGGAGAAAACATAATGGACCCAGACGTTCTTAACTCTACTAAAAATAAATAAAGGTGAAACCTCGTAACTCAGGTGCCAACAAAAATAAATTAAAAAATAATTTCAGCTGAAAACTATGAAAGCCTGAAGCCGATGAATGGGCAATGGTTGGGGAGCTGGGTGGCCTTGAGGCAAGTTTAAATGGGGCCGTAATTAAGAGGCCGGGCGCGGATCAAATTACGACAGAACAGTATTTAACGAGCTTTTAAAATACAACGCGAGGATTGCCGGCCGGCTTGCAAATGATGGAGGTTGCGGTGAAGTTTGAGAAGTTTAATGGTGTTCTGAATTATAAAACAGTACTGGAAGATGCAGCGTTCAAAGGCCTTCCACTAGGTGGACCGATGTTCTGGCTAACCGCTCTATGTAGCAACACTTGGGGTAAGCCTACATTCATCAGTGGACGTCGTTGATAATGATGAGATTATAATTAAAAAAACGTGTTGTGCAGACCTCAAGTAACATGGGACAAAGGCAGGAAGAAGATGATAAATTGTTCAAGATTATAATTTAAAGACCAGGTTAATATCAGCATATCGGATGCACTAAAAATGCAGTTAATAGGTAGGAATATTAATTTGAATATTGCTTTTTCTTTTCTGAGGTTAAATGAAAAGAGTGTAAGATTCTAATCGGGATTGTTTGCAAAAAGCGTCACTAATCCATAAAGTGAACACGGAACAAGAAAAAGAAAGAAATTACGTTTATGAGTGCAACTCTTTTAATAAAACTAAAATCATACCTAGTATAAGAAGTTTAAATAACAGTAGAGCGATTATTTTGTTGCGTAACTAACTCATAAGTGATTAATATGAATGTTAACATCCTATGATACATTAATTTTAAAGAGGCATTTCAAAATTGTATTTATGTATTCTGTCGCTGACGGCGGAACTTTCACACCATTAAACCGACGATATACCTAAACTATTAAAATAGGTAAAGCGGGTGCACTACTGTTTTCATCATTATTGATTTTGCCCGTAGTTTTGCCCCCGTGTGCAGCCCCACAGAAACTGCATTTTCCTGGATAAAAGTAGCCTTTGCCATAATTAAATTCTTCCTACAAACTAACAATTCTATATGTTTTTTCAACATTCGTTTAGATTTTTTTCGTGCCTCAAGCATTGTAGGCAAGCCATACCATATTTGTGTCGGTTTAGACAAGTAACATTTTATCATCGAAAGCGAGGCGATAGCGATTGTCAAAAAGGCAAAATTGTATGGGAGTGACAAGCGATATCAAAAAATCACGAGATCAATCCCTTACATTTTGACATTTCGAGTATCGCTTTCGCTGACGTCGATTGCCATTTGTCTCCTCTCTCTACTTGCTTGCTCACATTTCATAACACCAATATCTGCGCCAATGTATCGAATGACAAACGACATCAAAAAACCTCATTCATCCTCGGCTCGGCACTCAAATTATCCGTTATTTATCACAAGCCACTTTATCAACAGTCACTTTAAAATATAATAACAGCCGCGACGTGTGACAGTTAAATTAAAAAAAAACGCCATTTTGTCCGTTCCTTTACACGCGCCACGATAAAGCTGCCAGCCGCACTATGCAAATTATTATGTATTTCCAACGCGCAACTTACCGTTTATTTATTAAAAATTGCGTGCGTTTATTTGTATAAAGAGTTTTGTTTGAATTATACTTATTTTGTGGTTTTGCAAACAATGTTTTGGACATTTATTTTACTTTGACACCGTTATAAGTAGAATGCCAATATTAATGTTCAATGGAGTCATATTCGGTTTTGTTGTTGGTAAGCTGGCATGCATTATAAAATAGGCCATTGTATTCGTTCACTAATGGGAATTAAAATACAAAGTCACTAAAAGAGCAATGCTATTTGTATTTTTTAGAAAACTGTGGTAAAGTATCTACCTACTCGTCGATACACGAGAATGTACTTATAATATTTTGAAAGAGTGAATTAGATGTCTTATAATCGAAGGGAAGCCCCCTTAAACACACAATAACACTTCAAGGAATACAGAGGTGATGTCCGTATTCCTTGAAGGGTTATACGGATCTGTACCTATCTTACACTCACAGTTCCCCACCAACCGGGCACAAATGCAGCATTCAGGCTACAACTAAGGAATTCCAGACAAAAAAATACAACATAACTTTGGCTGAATTCACTAAGGACTCAAAACCACGAGCTCGTGCCTTTGCAACCAGTAGCAAAACGAGGAACCTGGAGTTCAGAGAACTAAAAAAGTACGAGTAGCTATCTAAATTACGCGCGTTGACCACGCTTTTCTCTCTACTCAACTCTCTCACTCCTCCTTCTTATCTCATCCCTCACTTTCAATATCTATGTACTTCACACGCTAGGAGTCTGCGTTCGTCTAATAATCTTCTCTTGCTTTGTCCTTCTCATACTTCTGATTTTATTCATTCTTCCTTTCATGTTCAGTCCATTCTTCTCTGGAATGCGCTTCCTCTCGATATCAGGACGGCCACCAGTCAATATGCGTTTAAGCGGAAGTTGCGTCATTATTTTCTACACCATTAGCAGAGTCGTCTCAATCACCTTTCTATTAATTTATGTATGTATATATATATAAAGGTATTTATTATAGTAAATATATATGTATGTTTATTTTAGCTACAATATATATTGTTATTCAATTTTACTTCAATAATTATTTCAATTTTTATGCACCTGCCATGTTATCTCTCCACCACCCTTGGTTGACTGGTAGAGAATGCCTTAGGCATTAAGTCCGCCTATGTACTTGTATGTTGCATGAAGTTTTAAATAAATAAATAAATAAATCACGGCAGTTTTCTATATATGCAGTATACATTCTCACGTAGGTTAACCTAGCAAGGAGCACGTTGCACATTGTTATTGTAGCTGTTCAATATTTTTCTTCCATTTCAAATTCAATTTGCAAAGGAACTTTTCTATTTTACTTGAGTATACGAATAATTTCACTTTTTTTCTATATTCATATCTGGAGACATCATTATTCTGTAAAGTTGGAGAATATTATAGCGTAGCAAAATAACTAGCAGATACAATTTTCTTTGGATAAAAACAGTAAGTAGGTAAGGTCTAGTATGAAATGGAAAATATACACACAGCAAAAAGCAACAGCAAATAGAGTATCAAACAGCAACTGCCTATTAATTTCACTTATTGTACAGTCAGGGGTCAAACGCAATTTGTCCAAAATTTCTTTGCATAAGATAGTCAATGGTTCACAACTGTTTAATCTATAGCTTATAATTTAAGGTAAAGATAAAACTACACTTATGCTTTGGTAGAGTGCGACTGCACTTTTGACCTCAAACTATACGTGATCAGCAACTAATATACCGATATTTTAATATGTACAATGAATGTGACCTAATTCCTGTTATAAACTGACCTTAAAAAGCCTACTCTAAAACCCTAATTATGATTAAGAAACGGACAGCCTATACATCGGTCACTTTAGTACTCAGTCAACACTATGACTGTGTACTATACTTTTTGAAGAATTTTTGCTTATTGCCCACAAATTGCATTTTATGAGTTACATCACTTTCATTTTAAGGATGCGGTATTTTGTTTGTTTGACTGTACTTGCACAATGCATCGCACGTTGCACAAAACCATCAAAACTTTATCTTTCCTTCTCAGAGCACCGGTTATTATATCGCAATAATTTACGTTTACATTAAGCGCTTGCGATCGTACAATAAATCAATCATGGCGGCGATAAGCGCGCTGCAACGCCTGCCATATTGCTCTGCTATTTATTATTTGAGTAATGCGACCTCAATTGTACGGACACTTCGTTTGCCTTCCGTTCCCCACTGATTATTTTATGTGGAGCTTGTTTTTTTGGCTTTCGTCGAAGTTTAAATGAGTTGCCGGGTGCGAAAACGAATGAATTCTCTTTTTGATTATTTGTGATAGATTTGTTTGCGCTTTAGCGGGCATTGTCATAATTAAATTATGCAGTTTCTGGCTACCCTCCTGGAAAAAGGCGTGTGTTTATGTTTGATAAAATTAAAGTATCCTTGTTTAATTGCTGTTGGTAGATTGCATCAGAAATTATGTGAAATAACTGCAAGTTTCTGTAACCACATCCAATTTACGTATTCAATGACCTGAAAATTATGCATTAAAGTTTAACAAGCATCCTGATGAAGTTTACGAAAAATACCGACATTAACTTGAAGCTTATAAATAAATATGATATTTTTTAATTAAGTAGCCTGCTGTATTTTAAACTGTTCAGGATAAAGAAAATCAGTTTTAATTTATATCCTTATTAAAATAACATGCAACGATGGCAACACGCAATATTCAGTGCACCGCAAATAGCAGTGAAATGTTCTAAACAAAAGTTGGGCCATGTTTCAGCGGAGCAAATACTAGGAACACAGAACATTCAGAGTGCACGTGAAAAGCCAAGCACGGCATGCAAACACGTCTGTTTGGACTACGAAATTATATCCGACTAGTTTTGATTCAACATTTATTAAATTGTGGCAACATTTAGTCAAAATTTGAGCTTTTGGTATAATTGAACAAGAGAGAACTGCTCGTGGTTAAATAATAACAGCCGCACGGGTCACTCTTGCCGGGTTCGGCCCGCGGATGTGTGACCACCTTTACGTAGCAAGACTACTCCGTGCCTGGGAAGCACATTAAGCCGTTGGCCCCGGCTGTCATTTGAAGATCTTTAACACTCGTTATGGGTAGTCAGAAGCATGAGATCTGACACCAGTCTTGCCAATGGGTATCGTGTTGTCCACTTACTGGATTATGGAGGTCGGATAGGCAGTCGTTCCATGTAATTAGATTGGGCGCCAATCCCAACATATTTGGGAAAAGGCTAGGCATATTGATTGGGCTAATTGGACAAAATATGTAAAGACCATTCCTCTACTCAAATTCTGTTCGCTTTTCACAAAAAGCTAAAAGAGTAATATTGAGTTTTGCTAAACATGTTAGTTTGGTTATTACCTGCCAAAGCGATAATCTGGCACCGAGCCAGCTGAAGTGAGCCTCGCACAGTCGTATCGCAACCAAAACAAGGCTTAGATGAGATATATCAACGCTGGAGAATTTTGTAAAAGTCGCTGGGAATATTCCTACCAAACTTGAATGAGAGAAGTTTAAAGAATATGATATTTCGATGCACATATGTCAATTCAATTGGTTTATTTGAAGTGTGAGAAGGGCTACACAATTGACCAACATGGTTGCTATAAATCAACGTAGAAGTAATCCGACCAATTTAAATTAATCCTTTATAGCTCTGTTTCATTTGAACATGTCACTAGCACATTAAATCTCGTGAATCTTCCGCAACTAAACACGTACTACCCAATGGCTGTTAATTCCAATTTATCAGCGACTTGGCAGAGGAGCCAAGCCATTAACGACGTGAAAATTTCCAGTACAAGGCAGCGTTTAGCCGTCCTATCCAATCAGTGCAACGAATCGTTCAGCATATGAAGACTGCGGCATGTAGGTCAGGGCAGCGGGTTCGAGGCCGGCTAATGCAACCCGATCCCCCAGGCATTGCACTGCGCCACAATTGTCCGGGACGATGTTATGAGAGAGGGAGGGATGACTTTAAATTGTTGAGGAAAAATAATTTTTCAGATTTTATCATTGCGGGTGAGTTCTTACCCCCAAAATTCTGAATTAAGAGATTGAGGTTGAGTGTTGCCAAATCTAACTTTAACCTGAATAACCTTTGGCAATAAAATAAGGTTTGACAGGTTCTTAACTTCAAATTCTCAATTCGAAAACCACCTCTTAAACTTACCGCGATACGGTTACGATATCTAATTGCAAAAGATCTAAAAAAAATTACAACAAAACATCACGCTAACGGCAATGTAATTTTGCTGTGTGGTTTCTCGAAATTTCGTTTGAAATCCAAGCTTCTCCGAACCTCCTACTAATTAAAATACAGAATAACAAAGTCAGACCTGCTAACAAAATGCAGTCTTAGTTCACAATAAGCCAAAAATAGCTGCGGTTCTAAAAGCGGAATAAAGGTATTGTTACCTGAGAATTTAATAAACCGTTTTACACAAGTTAGCTTCCAGCAAACTGGTTGCTACATTCCCTATTATGATAGATAACAAACAAGCCAGATTCTGGAATTGAAACACAAACTGGAAGGTCGATTCCACTGGCATCGGAATGAAGTCAAACGCGAGGGAGGATTTAATAAGGGCTTAAAACGACGGCCAACTCATAACAGTAGGATTCTTTCGGACTCAAGTATTTAACTTGGTCATTATTTCTCCTGGTAATCCCTTTTGATATGATGATAAGGGTGTACGTTACAATGAGAAATATTTCGTGTTTATTTAAGGACACTGCTTCGATGGTCTAGCTGTTGCAAGCAGTACTGTGAGCTTGAGGCCCTGGGTTCAAATCCCGGGGCGGGCATAGTGTGTTTCCATCTGCAATTTCTCAGTAGCAACCCAGAGACTGAACTTGTGCCCGGTTGATGGCAATAAATAGGCTGGCACCTATTTCATAGGATTTAAACATAACTGGTGAAATGTGGGTGTACTACAGGTGCACCCCTGCCTAAACCTTCAGGGAATAAAGCGTGATGTTGTGGTTTCGAGTTTAGTCAATAGTACGGACGTCAAAACAAATCACAAGCGCGCCCCCTGGCGGCAAAACAAGAACAACTACGCATTGGCTCGCTTTTTCTAACCGCTTGCGTGGTGGGAACTGGGAACAGCAGAATTTGGCAGTATAGTACTGACCGCGCCAAAGCTAAGACATCGTAGAATCACTGTCGATCCGTAATGTTTGTGAGCAAAGATTATAACTGTGACTATTTGAATAAACCCAGTGTATCGAATAATTTTTGTGATTTCATCTTCACGATTGTATCCACCTACCTGCCCACACACGATGTTTTAACCTAAGACCTGACTTCCCAATGGTTTGCATCTATCGGCCAACCTTGATGCGACATGTTTATATTATTAGCTTTTGCGTGAAAGACGGAAGTTGTCCCACGGAAACCGTACCTTTTTACAGGCTATGAAGGTACGGTTATTATAATTGCCTATGTGCCAAATTTCATCCTGATCCGTTTAGCCATTCTGCCGTGATTGAGTAGCAAACATCCATCCATTCAAACTTTCATATTTAAATAGTAAGTAAGATGGAAATATTGATGTGTAGTGTCTGCGTTTACGTGAAGTACGTCTTGTTTTTGTTTGTGGTTGTTAAGCCATCAGTTAACTTGACGCAATTTGTAGACAATAAGACATTAACGGTAAGTATTTTATCAGGCGTTAATCTTACTGTCCTTGGATTCATGTAATGACAGTTGAAGTCAAATTAAAAATGGTGGATCACTGCGTGCTAGATTCTGAGTTTTATAATGCCCTAAATTCCCAAGAAGTTCGTCCAGTTTTTATACAGTGGTTAAGTGTGTTTGTGTTCCTTGTTGGTGAGATATGTGTTCGAGACGCAAGATTTAGGTAACGGAGTAGAGTTAACTCATCATCATCATCATATCAGCCGAAAGACGTCCACTGCTGGACATAGGCCTCCCACAAGCGTCGCCACATTGACCGGTCCCGTGCGTCCCGCATCCAGCGGATTCCCGCAACCTTCATCAGGTCATCAGTCATCCACCTGGTGAGAGGCCTTCCAACGCAACGCCTTCCGCATCGCGGTCACCAATCCAGAACTTTTCTGCCCCATCGGCCATCCGTTCTGCGAGCAACGTGCCCTGCCCACTGCCACTTAAGTTTGGCAATTCTTCGGGCTACGTCGGTAACCCAGGTTCTCTTGCGGTTCTCCACATTTTTTATTCGATCACTCAAGGAAACTCCGAGCATGGCCCTCTCCATTACCCTTTGGGTGACTGTAAGTTTTCTGATGAGGCGCATCGTAAGCGACCACGTCTCAGAGCCATAGATCATATAACTGGCAACACACACTGGTCATAGACTTTCGTCTTGAGACACTGTAGTAAGTTAGACTAGAAAATACCGCGCAAGTTAAGTCTTTAAGTCAAGAGTGAATAGGTTTCTTCAAGGTAAGCGTGCTACATCGTCGACCACATCATCGCTTACCATCAGGCGAGATAGTGGTCAAGCGCAAGCCTATAAATAATAAAAAATAAAAGTTGCTGCCCAGCGGAGTCGGATTCAACGGTTGACCTCTTTCTCGAAGTCGGCCCTACCCAACTGTTGTCGTTTGTCCCAGGTAGACATAGTCGACATCTTCGAGTGTAGAGTCTCCGACCTAGATAGGAATGGGTGTGTTAACTGCTTGGTTTTGCACCTGTGAATGTATGAAGTTTGAAAGTTAGATGTTCAAGTGTTCACCCTTGGCTATTTGTTTGAGTGGCTAATTAATTAAGTAGGTAATCATGCCAGGGATGTGCTCTAACAAGTGTTGCACAGAGGAGGTTTCGGGGTGATCTTTTAAGATGTGGGGGTGTGCTGATAGTGATCACCGCTGTTCTCTTTTCCTCAAAGTCCATGCGCCTTTTAAAGTTTTACTTACCCCCGTTACAAAAGGAAGGCTGGTAGTTAGTCAGTAGTAAATATTAAAAGTGTATGTTTATTTATGACGTTTCACTGGTTTCACATTAGCACGATTTATATAGTTGAAATACAAGCATGATGATGATTATTTAAATTGAAAGTTCTATTATTTATGAACATGACAATGTTAACAAACATCATACAAAGCTTATCAATGTTTAATAACCATGCCATCACATAAGCTAGTAATACACAAAATAATTCAAAAAGCACGTTTATTTGCTAAACATCACGATCAAAATGAATGGCTGTGACCGCATAACACCGTCCAGCCTAATGCGCTATGATCCGTGGTATACATCGCGGGATGGGCAGGCTTAGTGCTCAACACAACCATGTTAACTCTAAGATCAGCCGCGTTGTATGTGAAACATGGAAGTACACAGGACATAAACGTTATGTAGGTACAGTCAAATAGGCTATGGTTTGGTCTCCATTTTATTTGCCAATTTTCAGTATTAATTTATGCGTAATGAGTTTTTAAGCATATATCATGCTTCGGTATTTCATACAAACTGGCCATAATTTTGAAAAAGATAGACCCGGGTTTATCGAAACTTGACAGGCACACGTGAGATACGTGGTCTATCAAGTTTAGATAATCTATCTAAATATATAAATTTATTTACTTTATATTAAACCATAAGTTCACCTAATTTCTAATAAGACGAAAAATCACACGCTCTTTCTCACCTAAATTCATTTATTCATTCATTCATAAACAATATACATTGTGTTTGAACATATTATCATTAAATTATTATTTCTACAAATCCAAATAATACAAAAAAGAAAATAAACAACATTTCATTACTAAATAATTAATAAATTCAATGTCAAAAAATTATAATCAAATTCAATATAAATAATCAAATTAAATAAAGAAAGTTATATAGATATAAAAATTAAAATGTTAACCTTACAATTATCTAATACAACAAACAAAAAAAAACAACGAAAATCACTACATGTCAAAAAAGTTAATAGATTCAATGTCAAATTCCGTATAATTAAAAGGTCAAAACAATTAAAGTAATATAATACAAAATAATAGTAACAAGGAAACAATAATAGAAAAGTCACAACAATACACCACAAAACGAGAATAAGCCCTTCTCTCTTATGCCTCTACAAGTCTTTAACTGAGTAGAGACACCTATCTAACAGGAACGCCCGAAGCTTTGTTTTAAATGCCGATGTGTAAATTAAACTTTTTAAGTGCATTGGCAATTTATTGAAAATTTGCACTGCTTGGTATTGCGGACTGTGTTTCACAATGTTGAAATGGGGACTCATCTTATTACTCAGATCCATTCTACGTGATCCTTCTCTAACTAATCTCTCTTCATTTGTTTAGTATTCATGTAGATACTTTTTAAGGTTAGTCAGGAGTACTAAAACGTAGAGACTGAGTACTGTGAGAATATCTAATTGAGTAAAATAAGGACGACAGCTTTCTCTCTGTGATATACGGACTATAGTACGTATAGCTCTTTTCTGAAGGATAAAAGCTCTTTGACAATTATAATTATAGCTGTTGCCCCAAAATTGCACACTGTATCTTAGTTTAGACTCTATTAACGCGTAATATACGATTTTTGTGTTGTTTTGTTTTATGTCTATTTCATTTCGAAGGATTCTTAACGCATAACACGCAGATGATATGTATGCATCTATGGCGGCTAGCTTTTTCCAATTCAACAAATGATCCACATTCTCCAGAAAACTTTTCTGTTAACTTTTTAGATCTACATATCTGGCGTAGGAGTGCTTATCAAATTAATAAATCGTTTTACTCATATCCAAGATTTGGAAGATTCGACTTGAAAGATTGTATAACATACCGTGACGCGTAAAGTTTAACATTTGACTACCTACTCAGCATACTCAGAAAAATTATTAAGTTGGAGTTGAAAATCTAAGGGGTAGTCCTTTGCCCAGCATTGGGACAATAAGATTGATTAAAAAAAGTGAATTTGTACACCAAATAGCTAATTCTACTGTACACACTAGCAATGTTCATATTTTCTGAGAATTTGTTCCATGTAGGAACTTTAAGCTCAAAGCTGGAAGCAGGTACATAGTTATTTATTTGTCATGTGACAAGACAGACGACAAGTTGAACTGTATTTACTCTAATTGAATTAAAGTTTAGTCGCCTAGCTTTCTAAGGAAGTTTTCTGAGTTCTATTTCCTGATAGAATGTTTAAACAAACGAATTAATTATAGTATATGTACACGGCCGAACTATCCTCTTTCATCATTGCAATCTATTGTCAGTGAGGGATTGAATATTCTTATGTGATTCCGGATAAGAAAACCAGTCCTTCTAGTAAAAATGCTCGCAGAAAACTCGCAGAACTGTATTTCCATTTAATATACGAGTGTCAAACTTCTACAAAAGTTAGAAGCACAATAGGTATTATAGTAATATTATTATTAATACTAATAGGCACACAGGTAGGTACTCTATCCACAATTATATTTTAAGAATCATATCATATCGTCTTAGTTACCTAGCAAAATGAAATGAAAACCAATAAATAATAAGTAAATTGCCCACACAAACAATTCACTTCGCCGTGAGGCAGTATATAGTGCCAGTAGTAGCACTAACTCGTGTCCAATGCAGAGATGTTAAGGAGATCCGTAACCGTAACTGAAAACTGAACCGTAACTATCGGATATCCGAAATAAAAATCTATCCGTAAAAATCTGATATAAAAGTTTCGAATAATTTCGTATAGGGGCTGAGTCTAAATGAGACATACGTTATGACAGAGTTTTCTGCCCGGCCGAGCCGAGCCACTAGCCGCGCGCGTCACTTGCATGTTTATTTATTAAAATATAATTGAAGCTTTCCATAGGTGGAAAGAATTTTTAAAATCGGTTAGGTAATTTTTTCAAGGCGCTTGTAACGGTGCCGAAATATCTAGCTCTCAACAAAAAACAAAATATACGTGGTAAATATCTCGAAACAATTATTAATTCTATCGGTTAGGTAGTTTTTGAGTTTATCCATTATAAACAATTTTACAAATAAGTAAATCTTTATAATATTAGTGTAGATAAAGTAAAATTATTACCTATTTATGTTTTACCTACTATTACAATTGATTCTTGAAAAAATATTATCCGTCACGGAAACTATCCGAAGCTAAAGGTTAATCCGAAATAATTTCATATCCGTAACATCCCTGGTCCAATGCTCTGGGGCAGTACCCGCGCTAGTCAAGTGCACTGACCCGAGTTCTGGCTGATATTTGCACGATGTCTCTATTGTAATTTACGTCTTGAGAGCTCCCTGCGCGTATCGCCAACTATTTGTTGTGTTAGACAAGTTGCTGGATACTGTATCTTCATATTATATTGTGTTTGAAAAGCTTAAAATTACACAAGGTACATAAGTTAAATTTAGATTTTTTTTAAGTTGCGCTCATGGGGAATTTTGTTGTGGGGGGTCCGTCAGGAACAAAATTCCTCATACCTTTTCTTTAACTTCGAATCTAATTTGACATCAAAAGGTCACATTTAACACATGATGTAAACAAGTATGGTGGGCAGCACTTGACGATAACATCCGAACTACGCCGGACGGAACCGAACGTTCGGTTTTGTATAACGCTATTTCGTTTTGTGACGATTTCTACCAGAGAACTCCTAGTGCAAGCCGTGTTAATAATCGTTTTAGGGTTACTTAGGTCCAGTATTTTGATCCGTATTTAACTCAACCAATGGTTACATATGCTAACCAATGGTTTAATCTTTCGTAAAACGTGTTTATTCATTAGTCTTTTCTAACAAATTATCGAATAATTAACTCTTTAATTTATTTCACCATTTGTGATGCCAACAATTAAAAAAAAAAGAAAAAAAAATAAAGGTGACGAATAAATGCATTTTTACCGAAATTTGACACCATTGGTAAGCATATTTAACCATTGTTTGAGTTAACTACCGACCAAAAAACTGGGCCTTAGATAAACAAGTTACTTAGCTAGTTAAGTATATTAAAAAATATACCTATTATTGTAAAAAATATTTTAAAATGGCTTTACTTTCTCAAATCTTTATTGCTTTTATTCAAAATCAAAATCACATGTTTTTTTTATTTCACATAGGCCTACATGGGAATTATAAAACGTCGACAAAAGGTGCACGGTTCGGGTTGGTCGTTTCCTGTGGAGAAGAACCGGCAATCAGACATCTAAATCAACGCAATCAAAAAATACGGCAGTTTTTGCCACATATTTGACACTCCAAGGGAATCAAAATCTTCCCGTTGACCTAGAATCATGAAATTTAGAGGGAAGTAAAGTCTTATCTTATTATTATTACCTTATCCAGTAAAGAAAAAATCCGTAAATTTGTATAGTTGGCAAATTGACTGTGACTTATGGCGATGTACGGGGACAACAGTTTTCCAACGGCAAAGTTATTTTTGACCCTCAATTCAGTTTATCTTTTCGTTAGAGCAATGTTCGGTGCTTTAATTGTTTATTTTGCATTATTATTTTGGTGAATGCAGCTTGATTTATCGCAATAATAAAAATAAGAATTCTGTGTAGAACATTTTAGGACTTGTATTCCCAAAAATATATTGTTTTTACATGACATGACAATTAATGACATGCTTCATCTTTGCTTATTAAATGGCAAGGAGATTTCAAAGAAGACATTAGAACACAGCTGTTTGTACGCTCGCACTTGTCCGGGTTTTTTTTATTTTTTCTGTGATGAAATAGTTGTGTATATCCTTCATCTGTAATATTACCTCTATCTATAAATCAAAACCACACAGATCTTACCACTACCAGAAATTCGGCTACTAAAACCAGAATTTTCAAAACCAATCTTAGCGAAAATATTCTAAACGTTCCAGAATTTCATTTGTTCTTAGATACTTTTCCGAGCATCAAGCTACCTCGGAATATGATCGGTTGGTTTGATCGAGTGAATTCGTAGTGAATGAGAAGAGTCTCGCTTTGTGGTTTCTACGTAATCTTAGTATAGTCTTGAAAAGTTTTACAAGCATATTTTTCATTCGAATTTCAAGCTGGTAGGATTTCATTGGAAAAATACCCGATCCGACAGTAATATCTTATAGGCGACTAAAGGATTTTTTTACAAGAAAACGCAAAGCAGTTTCCAGTCTCTTTCTAAAAAGATACTACTAATGCATTCAACCCCGATTTCTGAATTGAGAAATTTGTCAACTCTACTTTAGCCTGAAAAGCTGTCAAACTTTTGCATTAAAGTAAGTAGTAGTTTGACACGTTCTAAACTCCAAATACACAATGCCGAAACCTGCTCGTCAGTTAAGCAGAGTACCTATTGATAAAAAGAGAACGGCAAATAAATGCAATTACAAAACTCCAATCATTGTATCAAAAAGAACTCGCAATAAAAGTCTTCAGACTATCTTACAGGGACGTAGCTACCGCGATATCAGCCGTATCAATGGGGACCCTGAGTCATAGGAGCCCCGACATGTGGAAGTAAAAACTCGTAAAATGTTGTCTACAACCTACTATTTAAAAAGCAAAGGATAAAAAGCATGAATTAAGACCGTGAAAACGAACTGTTTGTGTTGTCAGCTTAATCTATGCGAGTATACACCAATTTTCAGTTGCCTTTGCTCGCTCAAATTTTTTTCTGATATAAAATGAATTTCTGATTCAAGAATTCTGGCATGGATAGCTTAACCTTACATTGGGTTTTTTTATTTATATTCCAAAAAAAACTTTCCTTTATTTTGCTGTATTCGGGTAAAAAAGGCCCACAACAAATTCTGATACAGGGCCTCTTTAGGACTAGCTTCTTCGTTTCGATTCGATGGTACATATAATTAAATTAGGACTAGCTACGCCACTGCTACCTTATAACGTTATACAGCACTTCTGGAAATAGTTGGCGAACAACTTGTGAAGTCAATCGAAGGAATTGCCTGTTTTATTGGTAATACGATCTCGTAGCAACCTGTAAATACCTAGTCTTCTGGTGATTTTTTTAAACTCTCAAGGTACGTTATTGCCTTCGCTGCCGCCCTATAGCTAGAGTGTCACTATGTGAAATTTGGCCGATTTTGAGTTTTTTTACCTCTGTAATCAGCTTAAAAGTTCTGTATCGATCTTTCTAAACAGTATTTTCCTACTATCTATATTCAATAGCTTCTGGATATAAAATAAAAACACCACCACCAAACCAAATTACTATGTTTACAAACCTATTTTTGATACAAGTAAGTAGGTAAGTAATTGATTTAAATTAACAATGTGCGTATTTAAAAGTACCTACGCAATCAGATCTATTTTTGACACCGAAAACTCTTGCGTATGATTAATAGTTGAAGAACAGCATCAATTTTTATTATTACAAGGTTTTTATCATTTCGTTCGTTTTTCTATAACTCTAAAATAAGATTTTGTCAGATGGATCACATGTTCGATACTCATCGAACACATCATCATCAGCAGTTTTGACTCAAGTAGGTCGCGCGGCCGCACCAGCGGAAAGCGTGAGCTACGCGAGCCAGTGCGCGATCGACCGGCATACTTGTAGCACTCATTACCATCATTAGCATTAATTAGCGTAAAGTTTCGGAATAAACGTACTCTGAATCTTAGCTCAGACTTATCATTTAGCACCCGAAATAGCTAGCAGCACGAACCTTACCGTTCATATTGGTCCTTCGAAACCGTCAAGGACTCCGCGACCGCGATAAATCGTAACGCGAAGTGCTTGTACCGTACCAGCAACCTGTGGGTTGCCGCGAACTAGATTAGGCGTGAGTTCATAGGGATTCACAACCACCGTGGGAGCTACCCGCGCAGCAACAACAGCGAGCCAGCAGCATAGCAGCAATAGCCGTAGGACAAGGCGGCTTTCAAGTAAGAGCGTTCCGTATCTTCTGTCTCGCTTAAGTCTAACAGCAGCACAATGGAGACTTTATACTTCCAACAAACTGAATTAGCAGAGAGCATTGCCAAGGTCCTTATTAATTTCAATAAGGATAGCAAACAGCGTAAGACCATCGACTACTGTAAAAAGAGACTAGATCTTTTAGAGTCGTATTGGAGAGAGTATCAGCTAAACAACGAAAAACTTGTGCCGCTTGAAAATAGAGGTCATAAGTACTTCGTAAATTCGGAGTTCGAGCGGACAATGGAGTCTTATAAAGCAGCAAAAGACGCCATATCCGAATATTATGACGCGTTATGTCACCAAGCAAAGCCGCCAGGATTCTCTGATCTAGAAGACAACCCTTCTAATCAGCAAGTAGCAGCAACAGCAGGTCCTCCCGGGGGCAAACACTTACAGCACCAAGACCACGAGCCATCCTCAGCATCCGCCAGCCCGGCGCGCGCTCGTGCCGAGGTGTCTAAAGGTATTTATAGCAAACTAGATGATATGATGCGCAAGCAACATATCAATTTCAAAGCATTCGCAAGAACCGTAGAAAGCATAGATGTCGAATCCTTGTCCGATAAATGGGAGTTTGAAGACGCCTTGCGATTATTACAAACTCGATGGACAGCCGTAGACAACAGCCATTGGGAACTAATGATGGAGTTAGAAGACGACGAGGCGTACGAATTAAGCTACATTAAACATGAACGTACGTATAACGGCTTGAGAAAGGCTATCAGCTCTAAGATGTGGGCAACATCGTACCGTGACAAGTCCACACCGAAGATGGAAATTCCTGTGTTCTCAGGTAACTATCAGCAGTGGGTATCCTTCAAAGATCTTTTCGATGAAGCAATCCACAACAATCCTTCTCTATCAAAGGCACAAAAGATGCAATTCCTGAAGAGCAAGGTAAAAGGAGAAGCGGAGCGCTTGATCCAGCATCTCCCGATTAGCGCGGACAACTATAACACCTGTTGGGAAATTTTAACTCACAGGTTTAACAACAAAAAGCAGATATTTATGTCCCACGTAAATTCCTTTTACAATCTTGCCAATATACCGCAGCAGTCGTACACAGCCATCAAACGACTTCATGATGTCACCTTAGAGAGCCTCCACGCCATAAAAAATCTAGGCGTAGATATTACGACATGGGATCCTCTTCTTGTATATATACTAGCACAAAAATTGGATAGTGAGTCTTATTCCGAGTATATAGAGTCGTTGAAGAATTCGCGAGAGCTTCCGGTACTTCGGGACTTTTTGGACTACTTAGAGAACAAGTTCACTGCCCTAGAGTCATCTCGGCGACGTCAAGATGGGAAAAATAATTTTAAATTGGGCAATGAATCTAAGAATAGCAAGAAAATGGAAATGGCGAAATCAATGCATGTGTCTGAGTCAGTAAATAAATGCCCTCATTGTTCGGCAAAACATAATTTAATAAGCTGCAAAAAATTTACAGAATTACCAAATGAGCAGAAAATAAAAATAATTAGCCAATTAAATTATTGCGTAAATTGTGTTTACGATCATAATGGCGCAAAATGCTACTCGACAAAAAGATGTCATAAGTGCAATGACGAACATCATACGACTTTGCATGACTATTTCGCAACACAATCAAAGTCTAACAGCTTGACCGAGATTGCGAAACAAAAATGCGAAAACAACAAAAGCATCTACGCTTCTCAGCAAGTAACATCGGAGATTTTGCTAGCCACAGCGCTGGTGAAAGTCACAGCAGCCGACAGGACCCAGCACGTCATGCGAGCACTGATCGATCAGGGCTCACAAATTTCCGTGATCAGCGAGAAAGCAGCACAGCAGCTAGGATTAAAGCGAAAATCTTGTAAAGGGGTTATTTTCGGAGTAGGTGAACGTGAAAACAACTGCAAAGGAAAACTAACGATCGCTTGTCAATCGACTTACACCGATTTTAAGTTTTCTACTGATGTTGTCATAGTGAACAACTTAATAAAAAATCTGCCAAACGAAACGTTCGCTAAGCCATATTGGCAACATACAGCACATCTTTGTTTAGCAGATCCAGATTATAACATCAGTCGTCCGGTGGATCTTCTCCTAGGAGCAGAAATCTACGCCAACATCCTTTTAGAAGGATTAATTCGCGGACAAACGTCCTCGGAACCGCTAGCACAGCAAACTCATTTAGGATGGTTGCTGTGCGGTGGCAATACAAGCACCTCATTCCAATGCAACGTGATCTTGCATAACGTTGAAGACATTCAACAATTCTGGACAATTGAAGACATTCAAGAACAGAATTCTATGTCCGTAGAAGATCAGGAATGCCTAGATTTTTATGAAACTACGACGAAACGTCTAGAAAACGGTCGTTATGTAGTTAGGTTGCCCATGAAACCAGAATTAGAAGAGAAGCTAGGATCTTCGAAAGAGATAGCGATAGCACAATTTAAAAATGTAGAACGTAAGTTTAGCAAGAATGAAGACCTAGCGAAGCAATACAAGCAATTTATCCGCGAATATGAGCAGCTGCAACACATGAAGTTAGCGACTTCTAACAGCAAACAGAAGACGGAAATAGAATGTTTCCTTCCTCATCATGCGGTACTGAGAGCAGAATCTAGCACAACAAAGTTGCGCGTAGTATTCAACGCGTCGTCTAAAACTACTTTAGGCCACAGCCTAAACGATCTAATGTACAGGGGTCCAAACCTCCAGTTAGACCTGTTAGAGCTTATCCTGAAGTGGAGGCAATATCGTTTCGCATTCACAGCTGATATTGAGAAATGCTTCCGTATGATTTTAGTCGATGAGCAGGACCAAAGCCTACAACAAATCGTATGGCGACAAAGTCCGGATCAACCTATAAGAAATTATAAATTAACAACCATAACGTATGGAACTAAAGCAGCACCATTCCTGACAATGATGACTCTGCGAAAATTAGCGTCAGATGAGCAGCAAAAATATCCCAGAGCAGCTAAATGCATCCAGGAAGAGCTCTATATGGATGATTGGGTATCGGGAGCGCATAGCATCAAAGAAGGAAAGCGGAGGATTACGGAAGTAAACGCATGCCTAAAAAGCGGCGGATTTTCACTAAGAAAGTGGTCCTCAAACGATAAAAGATTGCTTGAAACAGTTGAGCAAACTGCCGACAAACAGCCAGCAGTCTTTACATTTAAAACTGAAAGCTCATCAAAAACTTTGGGGCTACAATGGAACTCAACCGAGGACGAATTCATCTTCAAATATGATTCAAACAGCACACAAACAGCAAAACTGACCAAAAGAATGCTTCTATCCGAAATCTCTAAGATTTTCGACCCTTTGGGATGGTTAGCGCCCCTAACCACAAAGATGAAAATTTTATTCCAGCAAGTATGGCAAGATTCTGAGGTCCAGTGGAGCGACGAAGTTTCTATTAAAACCAAAGAAGAATGGATCAAATTGAAGGGAGATTTAAATCTATTAAATCAGTTCCACATTCCTCGGTGGTTACAAAGCAAAGAGCATGACGTCATAGAATTACATGGGTTTTGCGACGCATCAATTCAAGCCTTCGCCTGTGTAGTATACGCACGAATCGTATCCAATAACTCTACATCAGTAGTGCTAGTAGCAGCAAAAACGCGGTTAGTGCCCTCTAGCAAGGCTGTATCGCTACCTAGGTTAGAATTATGTGCGGCCGAACTACTTACGAAACTCATGTCAAAAATCGTCAAAAGCATCAACAGCTTGGCCGTGAAGATATACGGCTGGAGCGATTCTAAGGTTTCCCTTAGCTGGATTCAAGGATCCCCGGAGCGCTGGAAGCCTTTCGTAGCGAACAGGGTGAAGAAAATTGCTAGCATTATGCCACCAAACACTTGGCATTATGTAAACACCAAAGAAAACCCAGCGGATGCAGCTAGTAGAGGCCTGACGACCTCACAATTGCTAGAACACGAATTGTGGTGGCAAGGACCGACCTTCTTATCTTCATCGCACTTCAAACCTACGGGTCAAACGAAGTATACTACTAACGAAGAGATAAAAAGGCAGGTAAACATTGTTCAAAATCCTATCATGGATAGCAGCATAGTCGACGATCTATTACATCGCTACAGCTCGTTTACAAAAACAACACGCATCTTAGCCTGGGTACGGCGGGCATTGACACCTGTCGTTAGTAAACAGAAAACAAAGCATCTCACTTTACACGAGCTTAGATCAGCAAAACTTATAATAATAAAAAACGTACAGCGCGCTGAATTTAAAACAGACATTGAACGCTTATTGCAAAACCAGGAAGTAAAATCTGATAGCAAGCTACTCAACCTTAATCCATACTTAGATCAGGACGGGATCCTTAGAGCAAAGGGAAGACTCAGGCAGGCCAACATAAGCATAGAAATGAAGCATCCAATCATCATTCCATACAACAGTCGACTGACTGAGCTTCTCATCGCGCAAGCCCATGAGCTCACATTTCACGGAGGAGCTCGACTTACTATGTCCTTTCTTAGACAAAAGTATTGGATAATTAAAGGAAATCGAGCCATCAAAACGCAACTTCATAGATGTGTTACTTGTAGGAAACAGGCACCCAGGAAGCTACAGCAGATTATGGGAGATCTACCTGATTTCCGCACCAACCCAGCTCCAGCGTTTTATCACACAGGTGTAGACTACACGGGCTTCATATCTGTGAAGGCAAATAAAGGGCGTGGAATAAAAACAACGAAAGGATACGTGGCTTTGTTCGTCTGCATGGTTACGAAAGCCGTGCACATAGAATTGGTGTCGGACTTGACCAGCACTTCCTTTATCGCAGCATTGAGGAGAATGTCAGCGCGACGAGGAGCCCCGAAACATGTGTACTCGGACAACGGCACTAACTTTGTGGGAGCTAACAAAGTAATGCAGGAGGAGTACGAGCAGCTAAAACAAGTTTTCGGTGACTCATTTTATAGTGAGATAACGGAAATGGATATAGAATGGCACTGGAATTGCCCTTCCTGGCCTAGTGCGGGAGGATTATGGGAACGATCAATACGAAGTCTAAAGCAACACCTCAAACGAGTTGTAGCGGACCAAGCATTAACGTATGAAGAATATAGCACCATTTTAGCGCAAATAGAAGCGGGTCTCAACTCTAGACCACTATGTCCGATATCTGAAGACATAGACGATTTAGACTTCTTAACACCCGCGCACTTCCTAACCGGTAGAGCAGGTCTAACCGTTATTGAAACAGCCAGTGACGCTAGGACTAGATGGCACTTAATAAACAAGATTTTCCAAGACCTTTGGAGGAGGTGGAAAACTGAATATCTTAGCCAATTATCTGTTCGTAGCAAGTGGCTAAAGCCAAAAAGCAACATTAAGATCGGAAATATGGTGACCATCCACGATGATAATTTTCCTTCTGGAAAATGGCCAGTGGGGAGAGTTGTCGAGGTACACCAAGGGAAGGACGGGTTTGTAAGGGTTGTGACATTAAAGACGAAGAACGGTTTAATAAAGCGACCTATTATCAAATTGTCCGTCTTACCAATCGAGCAAGAGGACGCAGAAAAGGAAGCTGAAGAGCAGAGTAAAAAAGCCAAACCCAAGATCACAAAGGATGAAACAAAAGCAAGTACGAGAAAGCATCGTAATTTCGTCAACATCGTTTTATCACTATTATTTTTTATCAGCATTTGGAGCAGCAGCGAATCATCGAACCACATTACCCAATTTAGCGGTAATCAATCCTTATACTACGACCCAATAGGTAAATTAAATCTAATACGGGATCAATGGAAAATTGTGTCCTACTACAACATGCAACCTTATTGGCAAGGTGATAAAGCCGGGGACACCTTCATTAAATATCTAGAGCAGACATGTGAACAAATCAAAGAGCCTAGCCATTGTAACATGATTTTATTACAAGTGCAGCACGATTACAACGAGCTCCAATATCACAATCAGCTGCTGCTAAATCAGCATTTCGGCACTCGGTCAAGAACCCGACGCGGCCTTGTCAACGCGGTCGGCTCCATAGCCAATACATTATTTGGAGTACTCGACCAAAGTTTCGCTGATAAATACCAACGTGATATTGAAATTATAAATAGCAACGAAAAGCACCTATTACAGCTTTGGAAAAACCAAACATCAGTGGTAGAAGCTGAGTATAATATTCTGAAACGAACTGAGAAGACTATTGATACTCAGTATAAGCTCATAAATAGACATCTAAACCTCTTAGATCAAGCGACTAAGCAGATACAATTGCAAGGTAAAAGTACATCAATGTTACAAGAATTCACTCTCGCAGCCATGGCTACGACAAACATGATACACAACTTAAAGCGTGTCCAAGATACATTAATTGACACCTTAGCGGATATTTATCATAGTAAAATTAACATGCATCTACTTACTCCAGAGCAGCTCAGCAACGAACTTCAAATCATTTCCGGTCAAATATCAAAAGAACTTACTTTACCTATCAACAACATCCAGGCCGATTTATATGAAATCTACAAACACCTAAAGATCAAGGCGAGAATGAGTAAAGAGTACTTCATGTTTGAGATCTCCGTGCCACTCATTAGCAGAGACAGTTTCCAACTGTACCGCTTAATACCTGTTCCTCTCCAGGTGGGAAAGGACATGATCAGCATTATTCCCCTCACAGATTACATAGCAACTAATCTGATGAGGGACTCCTATATCGAAGTCAAGAACGACGATCTTCAAACCTGC
The DNA here is from genome assembly GCA_945859665.1 of Anorthoa munda. Classification (NCBI taxonomy): domain Eukaryota; kingdom Metazoa; phylum Arthropoda; class Insecta; order Lepidoptera; family Noctuidae; genus Anorthoa; species Anorthoa munda. The sequence goes on from OX243918.1 coordinate 1,657,390, forward strand.
ACCTATCAGGAGGAAAGTTATATCTGTCAGCTACGAGGTCCAGTCAAGCGACTGGGTCTAGAAGAAAAGTTCTGTCAAACCGAACAAATAGGTATCTGCCAGTCTAAGAAAGAAACCTGCAAGAATATGTGGTTACAATTACACGACCTATCGTCTTATTTGTATTTCGCATGCGATACCTATTCATTTACAATCATATGTGACAATGAAACCCGAACGCGCCGTGTCAGCAAGGCCGGGCTCATTCAACTCGATAAAGAATGCATAGCTAAGGGCCGTGACATAACACTTTATTCATATCAGCAGGAAAACAAGCTGACTTTAAAACCTGACCTATTATTAGCGAACATAGCTCCAATACAGCACTATCATTTGGTCAATATTACGCTACCGCTTCTCGAAACAACAACAGAAGATGCACAGATCAACAACACACTAACAAGTCTCGGCAATCAGATAGCCGCTATGAAGAAAGCAGCTTTAGAAGAAGGAACATTAACTACGCATGATATACATCACTATGCCATATCATACGTATTGCTAGCAGCAGTCGTCGCCGTCGTAGCGTTCCTGGTGTTCCTGTGGTGGCGAGGCAAGCAAGCCTCACCCGCGCCCGCGCGTGACCCGCAGGCTCCAAGCGAACCTGCCGCGCCGCGGGCGGCGCCTACCAGCAGTGTGAGTGTTAGTGCTAGTGCGCGTAAATCACCCGTGCCCGAGCAAGGGCCCAGTGTTTGTGGGACCAAACGGTGGTCCAGTTTACGGTACAAAAGAGACAAATCAACGTCACCTATCAGTAAAAGACAATCGGTCTTTACGGTAGATCTAGATAGAGATTAGCTATCACTTAGGATAAGAACATTCAGCATTGTATTAACCTTCATTTAGCATAAACAAATACTGGTTCACCTATGTGTTACTAACCCTCTTAATTGTGTAATCATCTCATCTCATCTTTCCCATTTCTTCCACTCGGGAGCATGTTCGATACTCATCGAACACATCATCATCAGCAGTTTTGACTCAAGTAGGTCGCGCGGCCGCACCAGCGGAAAGCGTGAGCTACGCGAGCCAGTGCGCGATCGACCGGCATACTTGTAGCACTCATTACCATCATTAGCATTAATTAGCGTAAAGTTTCGGAATAAACGTACTCTGAATCTTAGCTCAGACTTATCATTTAGCACCCGAAATAGCTAGCAGCACGAACCTTACCGTTCATCACATGCTATAGAACAGCAGTTCGTGGGCTTTAGATCGTGGCTCGGGAGAGATATTACAGACTGCAGTATTGAACGATGTTAGTATGATCAAAGCTTTTAGTTATTGTTGTACTTGCACTTTAGCTAGAAAATGACAGAGTTTTATGTGAGGTCAAAAGATAAGTGATTGACTAATACACAAACGTAGGTCATCATCAACATCTTCCATACCTTGTCCCATGTTGCTTGAGGTCAGCACAGCACGGTTCCTTCTTCTATTTCGTCCTGTCATCGGTCGTGCTCTCACTGACGCTTTTTTTCAGATCACACCTCACACAAACCATCAATCTTTTTTTGACCTTTGCCTCCATCTCCATTTAACTAAATTTTTATTGATAACTCTTCATCTTTATTTAAATAGCAATAGTACCTGAGAAATAATGAGACTTGAAGAAGCAAATTAAAATTTAAGTAACCTATTGCCAACAAAACCTCAACTATTCAAACAGTACAACTGAGAGAACTACAAAAATAACTTGAAAGTAGTGATCGATTCGTTTAATTACTTCTATCTTCATGAAGCGATCAATCAATCAACTCTATCTCGGGTTGATCCTTGATTGCGTCTCTAAATCACTGTAGCTTACGCCACCCCAAGCCGATGGCGTCATCACTGTACGAGTAGGTACGCCTCACCAACCGGTGGCGTCGCATGTCGTCACTCGGACATAGTAATTGCATTGTACACGCCGCTATAGGTCGCTGGCTCAAGACGTTTCGTTGCGAGTAAATTGAATGTACCACAGAGTAGAGATACCATGGAGTGTTCAGGTGACTGCTGTGGGTACCGATTGCATTGCACACGCCGATATAAACCGCTGGCTCAAGACGTTTAACCCTTTGTATGCCACTAAACGATACACAATTAAAAAGCTATTGTGTCTCGCGTAGATTTGCGTTCCGGGACAAGGGGTTAATTGCAAGTTTGTCGAATGTTGTCAAGGAGTAGACTTTTTATTGCGGAATCTGAATATTGTAAAGCTGCTCACGATATCTGAAAAAGTGAAATATAAAACCAGCATTCAAAAGTTACCAATTCAGCAGCTGCCTGAAAGTCCTAAGCCCAACTTTCACGCACACTTCTCTTATTTTTTTTTTAAACCTCAGTTTATGAACATCGTTTCCTGATAAAAATATTTTCAAGCATGATAGGATAACCAATAGTGCAACACACGACGCGACGGATGAATGACGAACATAGAAGATGAAAAAAAAATGCTTTTATTGTTCCTTGTGTAGTGTTCAGTAATTTCGAATTCACGCACTTGCTCACTCTTTAGCCTTCCATTCGTTATTGACTCAAAGTATTGTACTGCCAGTATATGTTATTGAATGGTCTTAGGAGACATAGCTCAATCAACAACTTGGCAGGGCTTGGCATGACACTGTGAGTGGTCAAGATATTGTTATTCATTTACTTATTGTTGCCAAAACCAGGAGTATTGAAATGTTAAGTCAGTTTATTTTATTTAACAGTATTTCTGCTGAAATATTATGACCCCGATAATATCATGTGTATCCGTCAAGCAAACGTGTTCACTTGTTCATAAATATGAATATAACTTCCTAGATAAAAGAAAATAAGTGTCTAGAGCTCGCGTGGATTTTAATTTATTCTTTAGAATTCCTCGTCTCACATGAAACTCGCTATAATAACGTTCTGTTCAGCGCGTTCCGTACGAGCGTCCAACAAAAAACATTATTTGCAAAACTAAAAACATTCACATTTCGCTACAAAGCCCGCCATATTCGTTTTAAACCGGCTCTCACAAAGCCTTCATATTTCCTAACTATTTACATTTATTCGCTTGTTGCCGCGCATTTTGCCTATTTTTAAATGTCCATTTGTTATTAAACAGGCTGCTGTTTCAGTGTTTCAGGCACGATATATTCGCCATTTTACGCACCCGGCGTTCAGCGCGTAAAAATCTGTGTATCGCACGTTCTAGTTAAAGTTTTATGCGGCTGAATAAACTCAGGTTGTCGGGACTCGGCAGCGCTCGGGGGAATTCGGCAACGTTCGGGTACGTTCGGGATGAGTCGCTTTGTGCCGATCGCTACGACAATGGCCGTTTTGTTCGGGAGTTGTTTTTGATTAATAGAGGCAGCCTGAAAAGGATTGTTTGGTAACAAAATATTTTGTTGTTATTTTATTGTTGCGGTCTTGCACAAAGGCTTGTGTTGCTATGAATACAACATTTTAATTCTGTTCAATTTATTCTTTTGTTAAACTGTCTGACACTTCGATGCGGCGATTGAAATTATCTACGAGTTCTACGACACACCCTTGTACACTCATTCGCTCCTCATTTTAATTTAATTAATCAAACGCACAGAGGTGCCAATGAATACCTATTGAACCGTTAATCCGAATTCTAAACAGAATCGTTGAAGAAGAGGCTGGACTATGACCAGTGTCTGGTTTCATTCGTCAAGCGGCAAATCCGTAAGGATTCGCTTGCCGAATGGACCTGGAGGTACAGGACGGGTGAAACAGCCGCGATCACCAAACTCTTCTTTCCCGACGCTGTCAGTAATGTTAGAAAGCTGAAACCAACGGGGGTAATAACGCAAATATTCACGGGGCATGGTGGGTTCTCTGAGTATCTGTACAGATTTAAATGCAAGGGAAGCCCATCATGCATATGTGACCCCGACAAAGACGAGACAGTGACTCACCTACTGACCGACTGCCCGGCCTATGGCTCGGAGGGACACGAACTGGAACAAAAACTAGACCTAGAAATAAAAATAGAAAACTTTAAAATATTAATACCGCATAAAAATACAGCACAGACTTTATAAGATACTTTGTCAAAATAACAATAAGTAGTTGTATAATCATGCTCAAAATTGTAGGTATATGAGATATATATATATCATTAAGCAGCATTAAGCAAATAGATGTATAAATAGATGTTTAAGATATTGATAAAATAGACATAATATTTAAATACATGTTTTATAGAGATCTAGGTAGTTAGTAACATAGTAATATAAAAACAAAATACTTGTCATGTCATAGATATAAGAAATGTAATAGTAAGTAAGATTTGATATATAAAAAATAGAAATAAAGATAAATCCCCAATGGTCTCGAATTTTGTCCGGAGAACCACTTAGCTCGCAGACTCCGCCATGCGCGGAGAGGAAGGCGTCAAAAAAAAAATACAGAATCGTTCCGAACCTACACTCGCACCGACCTCTCGCATTAGTTCTCCAATGCAGCGTGTTAATGCTGATCCTTTCTTTTATCTTTTCTTTCTTTTATGGACGTGCATATACCGGATAATTCCTTGCCACATATATTTTATAGAACCATGTGAAATAATGGCTCATTTACTTACCTATAAAGCTTGGTTTAAACGTTTCGTGAAACTGGCTTAGTTGGTCTATTATATTTTTAAATAGCAACATGCAATAATAAAAGTAACGTTAACTTTATTTATCACAGATTCTATACTAAAAAAATATTACAGGTAAAGAAGTAATATTGTTTGCATGTTTGTGGGAGGTAATCTCAAGAAGTACTGATTCAATTGCAAAAATCCATTCACCTAAAGAGGCCTATAAGTACCTACTTAGAATTTTAAAATTAAAACGGAAAGTAAATTATTTAAATAAGGCTAAGGAGAATGAGCACCTTTTGAACGTCAAAATGTACATAAAGACAGTCCATCAAAACACCTACCCGTCTCCAATTCCTAGTGTTGTAGCTGAGTGCCACAGAATCCTATTTATCCCGGAAACATATACACCGGTTCAGTTGTCCAACTTGAAGCCGCGCTAAAAACAATCACCTATATCATAAAGTTAATTTAGATGCTATTTAAAGAACCACCACTTAAAACAGCGTTTAGCTCCTAAAGTACAAAATAAACCAACTTCTCTAAAGACTGAGAGCGGACCCCTTTAACCATTGAGAATGCAATTACCTCACCCACCCTAACATTCAGTTAAGAAACAAATACATCAGTTTAAGAACCGCTCCAAATTTAATTGTGCCGCGAGTCGCGATGGTGACGCCATTGCTCAAGAGACATCTTTTGCAGCGATAAGGCCGGCTGCCGTCGGGTTAACTTTAGGCGACTGATTGGACAAACTAAAGTTGTCAAGGGTAAAGAGATCTCGCAGCCGAAATGCTACGGGGCTTGAGGTAACAGGATTAAATAGGTACCTACCTTATCGAGTTTATCAGGAATGTGGAAGAGAAGTTACTTATATGTTTCGTAAATCCTCCTTCAGTCCTTTTCTCCCTGCTGAGCATCGACATGTGCCCAATAAACTTTTTGATAATCTCTTGGTCTGGTTCTGATCCTGATCCTATTTAACAAAACGCTCTTGCGTCGCAGATTTCGGTGTCTCGGTAGTGCATAATTTGGTCTGGGCATCCTACAGGCCCTACAGAAGAAAATCAACCCATTGGGTGTATAGTATAGGACTACGTCCAATAGGTCTCATTTCTTCCATTCGTCCGATAAACATAAGCTTGCTAGACCATAGAACATAAGTCGCATTAAAGACAGAACCTGGGACATTAAATATTTTAATATTGCACAACCGCTTAAACTTCAAGTTCTGAATGAGTTCTCTCGGACAATGAAAGCCACAATCCATGTTAGCATCGACGCAAACGCCCAATCGCTAGAATTTGAATGTGACCAAACCTCATAAGCCATCATAACACAATATCACCTCGTGTACTCGCTGAGTGCCACCAAAACGCAGCCCAGCTGTCACGGAAAGTGTTGCATCTGCACCGAACGTTAAGTTCACCTATAGCTACGCTGGGAGCTGGGGCGCTGTTTACTCTACAAATATTGCCGGCGTGAACGTTGAATGGCGCACGCCGCTTCGCATGTATCTTAGTGGCTGTATCTGCTTCTGGGGCAAACTATATGGGGCTTGGAGAGGCGCGACTGATTAAACTAAAGCTCGAAGCATTTTATTTCAACTAAAGCTAGTCAGATTAAGGTCAGTTCAGACCTTTTTAATAACCAAGGTGTCGCTTAGTTAGACCGTCGAAGCTAACTGCACGTTCAAAAACATACATATACCTCTTTTGAGGAGAAAATGTGTAAAAAATTATAAAAAAAAAAAAAAAAAAAAAAAAAAACCACTATCGACGTCACGTGATCAAGCCCTTAGTTCAGAATTTGAACCATCTAGAAAAATGCCACGCTACCCCCCACGCTAACGCTGATAGCATCACTTTTTTTAGCGGCTCTAGTTACATTATTCTTCTTAGTGTTTGACAAGGCTTCACACCTATGACACATAGCTACCTTTGGCCCATGAGCTATTCACCAGATTCTCAACTCACCAGATTCTCAATTAACCAGATTCGCAATTCACCGAATGTACAATGAAACACAAAGTCACAAAAAATAACAGAATAACTAGATAGTTCTTGAGGATTCTTATATCGAATGGTAAATAAAGTAATAAATAACTATCAAATTATAACAGTTCAGAGGCAATGATAGTTACTAGTAGGTAAAGTTACTATTATTAGTTGTAGGTTTCTAAGTTTCGCTGATAAATGATAAGTTTACAGACATCGCTCGTAAGCAAAACAATCTGAATTGGGTTTGTTAGCCCGATCTTAGTTGAGACGTTATCGTGTAGACCAAACGTTATCGTGTGATTCAAACTAAATAATCTCTAATGGCTGAAGCGTAGACGGGTAAAGAAGAGGCAGATTAATTAGGGGGAATTCATTCTATCCATCCACCTTAATTAATCTGCCTCTTCTTTACCAATGTACGGTTATAAAACTACTACTGCACTGCACTGCTCAAAGAGGAAACCTTGAAAAGTATGGCCGATTTTGCACAAACTGGCTGGCCACAAGTAACGGTCTATTTATTACACGCTTTTTATATAACTTGCCTTGTTAGTAGTTAGTAGGATAGATGGTTTTCCCTTCCCAGCACTTAGACTCCGATTTGTTATGTTGTGCTTGCAGGCCTCTTCTCTGTGAGAGGGAATGGGCCGTAATCCGCCACGCGAGCCCAATGCGGGTTGGTGGAGGTAACATGTCTTCAAAATTTTTGGTTCTAGGACATGCCGGTTTTCTCACGATATTTTCCTCCACCGTATTGAGAGCAGTGGTCATGAAATAATTTAAACAATGTTAAGCGCCTGTCGGGGTTCGAACCCACGACTTTCAACTTGTACGTTGCGGCTTACCACTGGTGGCCCAGTACTGCTCTCAGAGTAGTGAGTATGTGTGGGTCAAATCTTGCAAATGAAGTTTAGAACAGTTATCCTAAACTGGTTGAGCGGAAATATCGCATAAATTTTTCGTGTGGATGACAATGCACGGTAAGCTAAAACCTTTTATTAAATTTTATTTGATTGGAAAAAGAAATCTAATATAAATTAAGTTATTTTAATATGAGGAAAAATGTGACTGTTCCTAACAACAAAATTTGTTTATTACTAATTTATCTTACATATAATGTAATTTTGGGTTTTCCCGGGGATTTTACCAAGGATAACTTAAGAATAGTCACATGGGTATTTCATTTTACTTGTTTGTTTCCAGGAAGTGGAGTCTCATCTTATAACGAAAATTCTTAAACTTATACATAGAAAGCCAAATGCTGAAGATATACTATTTATGCCGGAAAAAACGTATGATAAACTTTGAAATAATCGAAGTCACGAGAACAAGCTAGTATGGCACTTGTCCCAACGCCGATGAGGAAGCGATTAGCTATCGACTATTTTCTCACTAAAGAAACGGCTAGAAGATATAGATCCCGTGTCAATTAAAGATACACGAATATTAATAGTTGATAACTGATTGTTCACACTACCGCATGCGAGAAAGCTCTCACTACTATTTAGTTTGTCGCAGCGACACAAGCTTTCAAAGATTATACTCGCTCAGAGCTACATGCTCAGCGATGCTCGCTTGGCGGCCAGAACTCACGCCGAGAGACCAACCTATGGGCACTACACACTCGCTTCTAAATTCGTATCTAATTTGTAGCTCTACTCACTTCTCGCTGATCGTCGGCGATGGGACAAGTGCCTAAGTCATATAAGTACCATGCGCCAGTGGGCACAGTCCTTTGCCGCCGCAACTAGCGTCATATAAGTACCATGCGCCAGTGGGCACAGTCCTCTGCCGCCGCAACTAGCCTCATATAAGTACCATGCGTCAGCGGTCACAGTCCTCTGCCGCCGCAACTAGCCTCATATAAGTACCATGCGCCAGTAAGCACACCCCTTGCCGCCGCAACTAGCCTCATATAAGTACCATGCGTCAGCGGGCACAGTCCTCTGCCGCCGCAACTAGCCTCATATAAGTACCATGCGCCAGTGGGCACAGTCCTCTGTCGCCACAACTAGCCTCATATAAGTACCATGCGCCAGTGGGCACAGTCCTCTGTCACCGCAACTAGCCTCATATAAGTACCGTGCGCCAGTGGGCACAGTCTTCTGTCGCCGCAACTAGCCTCATATAAGTACCACACGCCAGTGGGCACAGTCCTCTGTCACCGCAACGAGCCTCATATAAGTACCATGCGCCAGTGGGCACAGTCCTCTGTCACCGCAACGAGCCTCATATAAGTACCATGCGCCAGTGGGCACAGTCCTCTGTCACCGCAACGAGCCTCATATAAGTACCATGCGCCAGTGGGCACAGTCCTCTGTCACCGCAACGAGCCTCATATAAGTACCATGCGCCAGTGGGCACAGTCCTCTGTCACCGCAACTAGTCTCATATAAGTACCATGCGCCAGTGGGCACAGTCCTCTGTCACCGCAACGAGCCTCATATAAGTACCATGCGCCAGTGGGCACAGTCCTCTGTCACCGCAACGAGCCTCATATAAGTACCATGCGCCAGTGGGCACAGTCCTCTGTCACCGCAACGAGCCTCATATAAGTACCATGCGCCAGTGGGCACAGTCCTCTGTCACCGCAACTAGTCTCATATAAGTACCATGCGCCAGTGGGCACAGTCCTCTGTCGCCGCAGATAGCTCATAGTTTATGTAACAATTTGTTTACCTTTTTTTCCAATTACATAGGTCGGCTTCCAGTGACTAAGACTGGTGTCAGCATTCCTGGGCCTCCAACATATGCGTCTCCCAAGTGTCGCCACATTGACCGATTCCGTCTGTCTTGCATCCAGCGGATTTTCCAGGTTATCGGTCCACCTAGTAGGAGGCTTTCCAATGCAGCGTGTTCCGGTTCGCGGTCGCCACACATTTGTTACGTGAACTCATAGTTTATGTAGCAATGGTTTGTATCCACAGTTCTCGTGGCCCGCCGTAACGCAGCGTCTGTATGCAAATGTTGGGAGCGCGTTATCTCCCGCCGCCGCAGCCTCCTCAGACGGCTTGATTTCACGCGACGCGATAACACTATCGTTTTGTTCTCACTTACATTACTTAGGCACAATACATGCTTTGTTTCCTAGAGTTTAATAAAATTGTTTGAAAAGATTAATCAGTTTAGTACCACAGATTTATGGCATAGAAACTCGTGACTAAATGATAACAGCCCCATGGTTCGATCTTGAAGGTTAAGCAACGCTTGTGGAAGTCGGCCCGTGGATGACCATCTTATCATACCGAGATTCTTCTGTGTCTCGGAAAACACGCTAAGCCTTTGGTCCCGGCTGTCATGTGTAAATCTTGACAGTCGGTACAGATAGTCAGAAACCAGGAAATTTGACACCAGTCTTGCCAAACCTATCGTGTTATCCAGTTACTGGTTTGTGGAGGTCAGATAAGCAGTCGCTCCATGTAAAATACTGGTATCCAGCTGAATTTGACCCCAATAAAGTTGGCAAAAGGCTAGGCAGGTGAGTTTTAGCAAGACAGATTTAAACAGTTAGAATTTCAAATGTTTAGTTTCTAAGACAGTTATTAATATTGATCGTAGTGTATTGCTAGCTACGTAGCAACAAAGTATGAGCTACGCAGTAGGACAGTTAGAAAATGTCCGATCTTAGTTGTGACATCACTGTGTGGCACCGTAGCTAAGAATGAGCTACGCCGTAGCGAAGTATGAAATAAGGCGTAGCATAATTTGAGACAAGTTGTAGCAACGTAGCAGCTACGCCGTAGCAGTCATAGCGTCACAGCCCTGTGCAGGCTATGTCAAACCTTACGCATCGATTTTCTATCAGTTTTCATTTCCATAGAATGCTGTACAAAATCAATTCTACCTCCATATATCCGTGTTTACGCTCCAGTCCACATATCAAACCAACAAGTGAATTCCGAAGCGCTCCAATCCACTAGCCATAAATACGTCCAATCAATTCCATTCAATCATGGGGTGCATCCGGGGTGTTTTACGGCCCCGCCCGGCTTCACCCCCTCGCCATCGGTTGGGCCTCAAATGGCCCGCGTTTTACGAGTTCTTCACCTAATTATGAGTTTGGATAGTCGTTATGGTGCAATGGATAGAAGAGAACCGTTTTTGGGATGGTTTTTAAAGCCTTTTTGCTATTATGGGGTAGATTATTTTGGTCATATAAAATTCAGTATAACATTGATACTTTTAACTGAAGGTTGCACGAACATTATATTTGTTTTACCTTTACGTTTACAATATCAAAACATAACTAAATATTTAAATATTCCTGGGCAGAGGCTGTATAGCGACTGCCGCTGATGATGATGAAATGAAGCTAAAGGAGTATGATTGTAAGGATCGTAGGATACGGTGGTCATTAGTTTTTAAATTTAACGAAAATGGTATGGACTTATATAGTTATGTGTATTTACTTCTGTTTATAACACGATCGTCCCTAAATTACTCCTACGGTTTTCACATCAGAAAAAAAAGTTTTGACTTTTTATTATTTTCTTCTAGATTTTTTGATAAATTTACTTCTTATTGGTATAAATTATTCGATGGATTCATAATAATCATTATTATATTCAGTAAAAAGTTGATTATAAACTGCCGAGCATTGAAAAAGGTCACCCACAAAATGCCGTGATTGTCTTAATTTAATTTTTTCACCTTTAATTTAAAATTTGAACACAATATTCACGTTTTAGTTGGTAATATTCTGGTGTGCTGTTAAATGTACGGCAATATTGCAGACGGCGTCATTAAGCTAGCCTTTTCCGTTTAGGAGTAATTTGGTGCTATGTCACTGGAACTTTTTCATAGCTCGTTAGTGTATATTAATTGTATATTTGTTTATAAAAATCACACACCACTAAGCACAAGCACACCCAGCCAAAGTTAGCTTAATTTCCTCTCAAAATTACACGATCTCCCAAAAAACCCAACATTAAGCAGTTGACTTTTCCATTCACACGACGACCATTATAAATGAGCCCAATCTCTTCATACAACCTGCACTTTAGATAACATCAAAAGATCCAATCTTTTGTCTCATAAACGTTCATTCATAAGAACTTATCGCACGATCTTTTCACGAGGGAAGCAAAGCGAGTGCTGTTAGTACCAAACAGATGACCCCACACTGTATATAATAGTATTAGATCCTACGGCAAAAATCTGCAAGTTTATTATTTTTGGTGAAATTTGATTTTAATTAATGATTAAAAAGCAGTAGAATAGATTACTGCAGAGCCGCATTAAAAAACAGTTTTTTTTTATTTTGCCCTGAACTTGGAACTTGTTTCCTGTAACGTGGGCGTGTATGCAACATCATCTAGTTAGCCGCCATTCATGGATTACTAACTAACTAAACTAACAACTAAAAGAGAGAACATTGTATGTCCTCTCTATTTTTTGCATATTTTGCTAGGTATTCAGGCGTAGTCGGTCTCCATTAAATTGACGGCATAAATAGCATTTATTTTTGTGATGATGCTACACTTTAGTTTAAATCATACACATCGTCCCGTGGATATGTGATCCATGACATACTAATTTCCATCCGTGTCTCAGAAAACGTGTTAAGAAGAAGCCCGAAAATCTGGCACCAGTCTTGCCAATAGGTGTTGGGTTGCCCAGTTACTGGGATTTCGAGATAGGCAGACACTCCATGTAAAATAGTTACTAGTATCTGAATACTTCCAATCTTACCAGATTAAGCTGTCTTAATCTGGTAAGTTTGGAAGTACACCCCAACATAGTTGGGAAAAGTTTGGCAGATAGTTGGCATATTTACTATTTTGTTAATTATTTACAACTAGCTTTCCCGAGGCTTCGCTCCTGTGGCCCACCCCGCAGTACCCGTTATTCTTTCGGGATAAAAAGTAGCATATGACACTCAAGAATAATGCAGCTTCCTACTGGTGAAAGAATATTTAAAATCGGTTCAGTAGTTCCAGACATTATTTCCTACAGACAAACTCACAAACTTTATGTACCTCTTAATATATAGTATAGATTATTATTTCCCTTGATGTTTGAGTATTTATTTAAAGCTATACTTACAGTCACCCAGATTTTCGGCCAAGGAATAGTCAAAGTCAAAGTCAATTATATTATTTTATCCTTTTATGACTTTCATCACCTATACAATCTAATACTCAAACCAGTTATGAAGTAGTACGGGGTTGTTCTACTGTCTCGTATTTACCGTCATGGCTCCCTTCACCGAGGTTTCAGTTTACGACCGTCGAATTAACGAGCGTGATAATACCTCCATTAATCGTACACCTCACAGTTATGACGTCGTCACACGGGGTATGCAAACACTTTCCGGGATATTTGACACCCACGCTATTGCTCTATGGTGTGGCTCGGGCTTTAAGTGTAGAACAGATTGTAACATATTAGTTTTGGTTACCTGGTGAAGGTTGCGGGGATCCACTGGATGCGAGACGCACGGGACCGGTCAAAGTGGCGGCGCTTGGGGGAGGCCTATGTCCAGCAGTGGACGTGAAATGATGATGATGAGTTTTGGTTAAACATAGCTTTTTTTTACCATCGACTACACTTCGCACTAGGGCAGAGAGCGGGCAGCACTAGCACCGCCATTGTTTTTATTGTGATCTCCTTTTGGAATAAAGAATTGATTCAAAAATATTAGCTTTAAGTACACTTGATCTCATTGTCACGGTCACAAAGCGAATTACTTAAAGTTAAACAATTAATGGTTTATTGTGAATTTATGCATTTATAATTATTGTGTTTATGAAAAGGAACCATTAAAGAGAGTAAAGTTATTTTCCCTTGCAAAATATCCTAGTAACACCTGGTAACGTAAGCTCTGCACCCGTAACTTTAGTTTATCATCCAATATTACAAATCACACATTTTTATTTACACATAAACACGCACATTTGTTAACATTGTAAAAACGTAGATAAAGCCAGTTTTTCACGTAGTTATCAGGGCACATAAAACTGGCATGCCATTTTATCTGGCTTCAGGACGTATACTAGGTTATGGTACACATCTTCGTTCTGCCAGCCTCCCTGGCTAACGGCCAGAGAGATATTAAACAGGGACTAACGACTTGAAAGGGTTACATACGGACACACGGTACGACTATGTATCTTAGTGTGGGGTCGGGATCGGCTTGTTCTGTGTCGAGCATTAACTCGACCCTTTCTTAACTATAGTTTGGCTTCTAGTGTAACCAGATGTGTTATGTTATTTATTTATGATGTTTGAATAAGAGGGAGCAAAACCCTCAAATTTAAACTAAGTTATATTAAATTTAGAATCATAAAAATCGTTTTTCGAACTAGGTACCTACTGACAAAATATGTACATACTTAAACACTAAACAACCCTACTTACAAAGGTATTATATGCAAAAGAAAGGTTCACATAGGCGTCGAAGTAGGCTTCACATTGCTGTCATCCGTGAACGTGGCCAAAAGACTGGCAGCATTGCCATGTTGAATGGCAAAGCTGAATCTTTGCGCAAAGAATGAGCCAGCTCTTTGGCCACGCACAGTGTCGATCGGTCGGCGAGAGATCGCCTTAAAAAGGAGAACTTACTTCGGGAAGACCTTTTTGGAACTCCTCAGATTTAAATACAGTACAAATATTTTCTTAATGTCCCTCGGCAAACTTAGTGTTTCGTCAGTCGTGGGATTTCTATAAGCCCTTTGCACTTGGTGCAGACCAGATGATCTCAATCAACTTGGAAGTATATAGAGTTATTAATACTCCTTTAACATAATGTAATTTATTTTAAAAATGGTAGGAAATCTGCTGAACTTGCTATTTTAACAGCTTTATATATTTCACACAAAACAAAACAACAATAAAGTACTTAGTTCTGAATTGAAATTATTCCTATAATAATTTGAATTCAGAACTAAGTACTTTATTGTTGTTTGTACAAGATAAATCTAATAATCGATGGACATGGAAATTAGCATTCGTTTGTATTTGAAAATGCGATGATTGCCGAGGGACATTAAGAAAATAGTTGTATTTATTTATTTATTTATTATATACTTTATTGTACACCATAAGTTACATTTATAAAGGACACTTAAAACTAAAAACACATACAATGGGCGGCCTTATCGCATTCCGCGATCTCTTCCAGGCAACCAGGTATGGACAGTAATTGCTGGACACGAAGTGGGGCTGTTATTGGTGTTACAAAAATTATATTATAAAAGATATGCAGATACATAATACATATGCTATTTAATATATACATAAATACATACATACTAAAATATAAAGGCAATAAATAAAATTATGACAAGTAATTCATAATCACAGCGACAGGTAATGCTCCCTCACGAGTCTTTTGAACACAGGCAACGATTGGGCGCGTTTGATTGAGTCTGGCAACGCATTCCACAGACGAGTAGCCTGGACAGTAAAGGATTTATCCAGAAAACTCGTGGAATGCATTGGCATTTGAAGTCGTAAGTTATCCGATGACCTAAGAAATTTTGTGTGGGAATCGCAGAGAAACTGAAAACGTTTCTTAAGATAAAGAGGGGTGGAAGGAGTGAAGAGCACATTATATAAAAGTGAAAGAATATGAGCATTCCGGCGAAGGCGAATTGGCAACCACTTGAGCTTCTTACGGAATTCGGAAACATGATCATATTTTCGCAAACCGAATATGAACCTTATACAAACATTTTGAAGCCGCTCAAGTTTTTCAAGTTGTTCTTGAGTAAGGTCAAGATAGCTGGCATCAGTATTATACGTTTTCTTTTTTTTTAAATCAGATCTAAACTCGACAGGAACACTGATAGGCATCCATTCCATGTAAAACTGGTATTTTGAAGCACCTGGTTAGACTGAAGGGCTAGGCAGAGATTTTAACTACGTATCCGATTGAGAACGTTTTGAGTACGTACGATGATTAGTCTTCAGATCGGCAGCTAATCTCGCAAGAATATTTTACTTCTTATTCTCAGTACGTCGATGGCAATCTACATAAAAGAAAGAAAAAAGAAAAGAAAGAAAACATTTTTATTTACATGGAGTCATGTTTTAGTTACATGGAGTCGATTCAGAAAGTGTTGAGTCATAGTCAAGCAATTCTCAACCTAATTCAAAACTGATGATTGGTGATGGTCTTCAGAAAGGCCAGGTGCGTGGTATTCATAACCGGCGTGCGTATATGACTTGATAAATGAAGCAAAAGGATCGTAGCAGATGGCGTTCCATAGATTCTGCTGCCCCCATGGCGAAAAAAGCATGAGTTTATATAAAAAATGTTCTAGCTTCTGCCCGTGGCTTTGCCCGCATAAAAAGTGTTTTATTCTCCCAAGGGACCACATTCCTTGTAAAATATCCTATATCCTTCCCGGGATCTCAAACTAATTCCATACCAATTTCATCTAAATTGGTTCAGCCATTTAGTCGTGAATAGGTAACAAACAAACATAACTGTCTTTCGCATTTATAATATTAGAATGGATGTAATTCAAAGCTTACAACCATAGACTAATATATATTGCTTACAACTTTAACAGTTACAAATTAAAATGGCGCCCAGCCCCCATAATGTTGTCAAAATAGCGGCTACATCACAGGCAGTACTTAACACATAGTAAACTAACAAAGAAGTAATACAGCGATAAAATTTGTGGCTCGTTTGCTTAAGGGTGGCTCATAAAGTTTTTGTCCGAGGGTAGTCGTAAATCGTGCCGGCCATTAGTAGTACTAGGCGCTCATAAACAGTGTGGACATGCCTTTATAAATTGATTTCATAAGTTTTATGGAGTGTGATATGTTTATAGGTAGTGGACAATGTGGGTGTAATACATGGTGTAATAGGACTGGTTATTTATGGGGTAGACTGTGTCAGGAAATTGTTAGACTGCTACCAATTGTTTACTCATATATATTTTTAGGCCTAGGAAACGCTGGCGTGACGGTTCAGTGGAGTTTGTGAGAGAACTTCCGGAGAAGGCAAAACACTGGGAAGCGTGAAAAGAATTCAATGAGACATTTGCCTAGCTGTGGGACAATACAGAAAGAATAATTTTAAAAAATCTGCCTTTGATTCTCGAGCCGTGCTGCGAGTATGAGAAAACTCCATTGCCCTGCAGTATACAGTAACATGCTGGATTTTCTGGCGACATCTTTTCGTATTACGGGTGAAATCGTCAAAAATATATTTAATAAAACGTGTATTTTTTCGTGATGTCGAGAATTTCAGTACAAATTAAAGATGTTTATTTTTCTAAAATAAATTTTCGTCCATTCATGTTCATAGATCATGTTTCTTGCTATGCGAGCAATTTCATAGTAAGTGCTGTCTAAGAAGCCCCGATTTCCCAGGAGTGTCGTGAAGGCAGCTAAATGTTTGTATAAACCAAATATATGAAAAGAATATGACATAAATCTTCTCTATTCAGATTTATGCATCCTTCGTGGCTGAATTTTTAGCAGTCTCATGGTTTTTGAAAACTTATTCGTTAAAATAAAGCTGCAAGTTGTGTAAGCTTTATTTTAACGTCACCAGTTTTTACGAATAAAAGAGTTCATGTTAGAAGGTAAAACAAGAGACTGAACAAATACAACTTTTTTATATAGATAAAAGTATATACAGTGTATAAAATACTTAATTAACTAAGACTACAAACATACACACTTAAACCAAAAACAACTAACTAAACCTAAAAATATACTAAACTAAAATATGGCGATTTTTTTTGCTATTTTTTATGGAGGTTTTTGAATTGAATAACAAAAAAATCTTATATTGGTTCTGGGTTCGATTCCTGGGACGGTAATCTAAAATTTATCAGTAGCAGCCCGGAGTCTGGATTTGTGTCGATAGCATTAAGGTCGTCCCATATTACATGGGACTTAAACATAACTGGTGTACTGTGGGTGTGCGATAGGTGCACCTGTGCCCGACCCTTCGGAGGGTACAAGCGTGATGTTAAGTCATAACAAAATACTCCCACTACGCAATTTGATGTTTATACAACTGAAATACATCAGTGCATTCGCTACACAAGTAGTAAACCACAGTGTATCCACGAGAAAACTAAGCTTACTCGCGAATGATAATCCTACAGCGTCACACCAACTAGTAATAAGCTAGATAAGTCGACCACCGTTAAATTCATCATTGTCATCCTCATCATTTCAGCCGAATAACATCCACAGCTGGACATGCTGGACATAGACCTCCACCAAGTGTCGTCACATCTATCGGTCCTGCGCGTCGCATCCAGTGGATTTCTGCAGCCTTAATGTAGTCATCGGTCCACCTAGAGAGTCTTCCAACGCTGCGTCTTCCGGTACGCGGTCGCCACTCAATTGTTAAATAACTACGGTATTTTATTATAGATTGTGACTAAGTAGGTGTGCCCATGGCACATTACCAAAATATGCATTTCGCGGAGGTAACAAAATGTGGTTAATGTTACTAGCTTTTCTCATTTTTTCGTATATACTATTGGACTTATTCGAGCTTGCCATTTTTTTAAACCGCTGAATATCTATTCGGCTCAAGACATTGTCATTCCACCCGTTTTCATAATGAAAGCATCCACAAAACAAAACAAACACAATATTCATCAAAAACTCCACCAGTTAAAGACAGCTTCATAGCACGAACTCCATAGCCAAACAAGCCGTTAGTTGAAGAGGACCAAATAGAAACAGTTGAAATTGCGCCAAAAACAAGTGACAACCTGTGAAACTAGCCTTTGAGCGTCAAACTCGACATGACCTGTCGCTAAAAGCCTGAAGGGGGACAGAGCCTGTGATATAAAAACCCTCCGAAATGTTTGAACTAGAATAGTAGAACGGTATACGGTAATTTGGGAATTGGAACTATAAATCTGAGCTAGCATTTTGTGTTGCATTTTTAGTGATAGTAGCCACACTAGAGGCTCTGTTCTCGAGGGGTAAGGCAGTTTACTCAACTGATTTGTGATTTAGGTTGAAATAAATGATTTTTTTGTCAGTTGTATAGTTCAGCTATAATTTAGGACTGATTTGTGTTTAGACGAAACTTTAATGTCACGGAAACGTCTACATATAAGCACAGATAATATAATACTAACATAATACAAGCAAAATATTATAATATGATAGATATATAATACGGTAGAGTCAATTTTTATTACTTGTACATTTTTAATTTAGATTTAATGTTTGACGTTCAAAAGTGCCGCTTATTGGCCTAGTTGAAATAAATATATTTGACTTTGACTTATGAAGATATAGAACGTGTAATTTATAGACAATTAAACCTCTAGACACCGCAAAATAGACTCTAAATTACTGTCACTACATCTGACTACAAAAGCTATGCTTAGAAATGAGACGGGGCTCTCCCAATATTATTTAAATATCTGATGAGCGAGCATAGAATACCATTTCAAACGAAACTTAAGTCATAGAAACATTTGTACTGACAAACAAGCTATCTGAAAATACAGCGTCGTGAAGACCACCGACTATTCATACACGTTACACAGCAGTAGAACGTTCTAAAATATATAATTATCTGAAAGACATAATATAAAATATGCTAAGAATAAATAGATTCCCTCCGTAAATAGCAACGAAGGAATCCATCCTAAGCACACTTTCGAAATGTCCCATCCCCCATTCCTCATTAGATAAGTCTGGCGCGCGCGACGCGACGCGTACTCTAATGTGCTCTTTGTCCATTGCGCGGCGGGTTCACGCCTTCGAGGCTGGAATGTGCATAGTTCACAGTCGGCATGCGATGGACGCTGTAATTACTGGGCGATAATGATGTTACGTAACGTAGTAGTAGGTTATAATAATATGATGATTGGATATGGCATGAAAGACATAATCGGATTTCTTTGGGTTTAGAATTAGTAGCAATTGTTTGGGATGGAAGAATGCATAAGCAGTCGCCCCATGTATAATACTGGTATGGTATTCAGCATCATCCAGTTAGATAGACAGTCGACGTCAACATAATTGGTCAAGTCAGATTGTTTGAGATGGATGGATAGCAATGTCCACGTTTTCTTCAACACACATCACATCATCAGCCTATTAATGTTCCCACTACTGGGACACAGGCCTCCTCTCTGTGAGAGGGAATGGGCCGTAATCCACCACGCGGTCCCAGTGCAGGTTAGTGGATGTCACATCTCGTCTTTGAATTGTTGGTTCTAGGACATGCCGGTGTCCTCACGATGTTTTCCTTCACCGTTTTGAGAGCAGTGGTGATGAAATAATTTACTCTAAGTAAAGCGCCCACCCCACGACCTACAACTTGTTAGTCGCTGCCGATACCACTGGGCCGCCACTGCTCCGTTTTATTCCGTCTCATTAGAAATTTACAAAGACTATAAATAAACAAAACTGGTCTACTACGAAATATTTATAATTGCAGGGTTGTTCCAGTAACTAGTCAGCTGAGATTTCAAATTTTAAATATAACTAGCTTCTGCCCGCGGCTTCGCCCGCGTAAAGAGTGTTTTATCATCCCAAGGGAATACAAACTATCCTAATTTAAGTTCTTTCCAGGGGGGGGGGAACTATATCCATGCCAAATTTCATCTAATTCAGTAGATCCAGAGATTACCCACTACAACCTAACAAACCCACAAACTTTACCTCTTTATAATATTAGTAAAGATAACATAAAGCAGCCGGAGGAAAAGAAATAGAATATTTCAACAATTACATATATCTACATATATCTGGGCTAACAACTATCATTTTGCAAACAAAGTCATGAAGAAGAAGTTGATAGAAGAGTAAGTAAGTTGATATACAACGTGCAAAATTACTGGACTCTTAAAGAAATATTAAACCCTATAAGCATGAAAAAGAATGGTCACGATCCGATAAGTAGTTTCGGAGAATTTCGTGGACAAACATACACACATACATTCAAACATACACTTATGAAATTTGGCACACGTGTTTAGAAACCCACACAGAGTAACATTGTGCAATTCCAACTATATTACATACATACGTGTCGAATTGATTACCGCCGTTTTTTTGAAGTCGGTAAAAGTAGTATTTGATACCTGTTTTTGCCTTGTCTATTAAATAATTTGAACTAAAATATAATTTAATTAACTCAAAGGGTTATGAAGAGAAGTATCCTGAAAATAAGGACAATACATAAAATAAAAAAGTGAAGAAATAAGAAGAAAAACTAAGCTAACTGATGCACTTACGCAAGCCTTGAGGCTAAAGTGTCAATGGGCTGGCCACATCGCGCTATACCGATGGCAGATGGACTATAAAGACTACGAGAAGGAAAGGGCCAGCAGGTAAGAGGAAGGTGGGTAGGATTAATAGACGGTGGGCTGATGACATAACTGAAAGAGCAGTAAAAGACTGGTTGATCCTGGGCCAAGAGAGAGAGACTGAGACGTGAAAGAAGATGGAGGAGACCTTCACCCAAGGAGGGTTCCATATCCCAAATACAAATACTAAGAATACTAACAATTAGTAAATAAGCAAATTACTAATAAACATTAACAATAATTGAAATGTACAAAAATATGATATGGAAGTAAAATGTTTTTATTTATTTATTTATAACATAAAGCATAATATTATAAGTAATTTATCTTGTAGATGCTCGATGAGCTCATTGAAAAGGAATTAAGGGCACTTATGAAAGGTACCGCACACACTCTTAGATGTTTAATAATATACGTAGATGGAAAATCCTCTTTTCAAAGAAAATAAGGAAAACCTGCTCATTTTATCACAAAACATTTAATATTAAATCATCCACGCTTTTCAAAAGCCATCAAACTATTATAAAACCACTATGAAAGTTAAAATCCAAGTGAGAATCATCCATAACTCGAGCCGTCAAGTTACAGAACGGAGAGAGGAGCGTTTTTCCAAAGCGCTCACTTAGGGCGGTGCGAATCAAGCAATTTTACTTATAACTGTTGGCCACATGCCCGGGATCGGGAAGTGAGATACTGGGGCAACACAGCTGGACAAGTCGTGGAGGACTTTTGATCGTGAAAGAGGATTATTTCATCCCTAAAATATAATATTTTTTTAAATCTTTTATTCAAGCGTCATCAAAATTATGTTAAGTTTGTTTGATCCCATTTATAGATTAGTCCAAATGGACTCAAATTACTGACTGAAATTATTAGACTAAATGGCAGATAAATGTGCCTGATGTGGCAGCTAAGTTTCCTTGCTTGACGTGTGTATCGCGAATGATCACCAGATACTAGAATAGTGACATTTTATCAGCGATAACTATCTACCTTTTTACAGGTAAACATTAATGTAATTGGTAGGCGCTATCGAAATTACTAATTATTAAATTTTGGAATTACCACAATCGTAATCGCTATTAGAATAAAACGTAGTCTAGAGCTTCTTGATCAAAGAAGCAACCAACTTGCATGTCTAGATCCTACAGATTAGGAGGTTTTAAGAACCCCCCGATCCAAGAATAACTCTCTGAAGCCGCTCTGTGCCTGAGGTGGTACAGCCATGTAATGAGAAGGCACGAAGAACACATGGCTAAGCAGTCATCTACATTAATTAAGGTACAAAGAAGCGAGGTGGACCCCTTTTCACTTGGATATCTGTAATGAACAACAGGCTGAAGCAATCCCAAGTGAATGACTCGACGACCCAGAACTGAAACATCTGGCAAAGAATGACGAGGAAAACCGACCCCAAATGAAATGGCATAAGACTAGGCAAAGAGACTTTATGTAAAAGAAAGCTCCACACATTCTACTTTACCACATTGCACTATGTTTATTCGTGACACTATCAAGCCACTACATTACATAAAGTATCTTCCTCCACAAACGATTCCTAGCGACGCACAAATTAATTCCGCATAATTAAACCCGAAGCGAAGTTGAAATACGGCGCCATTCCTCACGCCTGCTATAACCTGTCCTAAGCAGAGCTCTAACAATGGGACGAACGGATCCGATCCGATTCTATAGCAAAAACCTATCGAATTTCCTAGAACCATTGTTGGACGTAATGGCGGCGCCTTTTCTGAGAATCCTTGGATTAGCATAAATTTTAATGATAGGATATTAATGTTTGAAACTGTCAGAACATTGTTTTTGGGCAATGGATTTGATATTTGAGATCGACCTTTTTGTTTTATATGATTTATTTGGAAATGTAAGCACACTTCTAATGTTTATCATAAAAAGATTTTGCAAATATGTTATTCCAAAAACTTTTAGGGAATACTTTAGTTGTGCGTACAGCTAAAAAGTGAAATTCGCTGCCGGAGTCTGTTTCCCTATAGCAATAATTTAACCTAGGGTTCTTCATGACAAGTGTACATAGCTTACCTATTTCTTGGCAAGTGTGATACACCGTCGCGCGTCGATCACATCATCGCTTACCATCGGTTGAGATGGTAGTCAAACGAAGCCTATAAATATAATAAAAAATAATTGGAGCACTTTTCCAAAACCTTGTAGTAACCGGTTTTAACACTGATAGACCAAACATGCATATTTGTGTATAACTACCAATATACACCAGTTAATGCCTCATCCATGTTCATCGCAAACCCGCCATAATCCCGTCTACAAAGAAGCTCACTTTCTCCCTTGAACATCCTAACTCACTCGCGAGATAACTTTATTAAATCTGCACCCGCGGCAACATCAGTGTTGCCCGCAGTAAATTCACACACAGTGGTAATATCTGTGTTGCCAGCGGTGAATTTATCCCACCTCAAGCGAATAAATCCAAGTTATTCTACGGTGCAAAGGAATGAGGTGTGATAACATAGATTATTGAGGTGCAGTAGTACCACTCTATGCAAATATTTTAATTAAAATTTTTATTATTGTTTTTTTGTTGTTGTAAATGCTTTTTTGCCGATTTACGTGCATGATTAGATCGCTGAACGTATACGTAGCAAAATAAGTATTTAAGAATCGTAGCAGGAGGCGTTCTGTAGTTTCTAACTACTCGTACGGAAAAAAGGGGTGATTTTATGTATTTGAGCATGTTATGTGTGTTATTTCGATGTAGTGAAAGTGAAGCACTTTTATTTTTCATAGAAGAACCATTAACTTGAAAGCAGACTTTTTTATTACTGCATATCGAATAACCAAAGACTGCAATATTATTTACAAGAGAAGTAAGCGAAAACCGAATACAAAAAGGAAATTTACAACAGCGGTGGTAACGGTGCAGGAGTTGTAAAATAAAACATGTTATAAATACACTACCAATACAAAGTGATTTACCCACAAGATTACACTTACTCCCGAAATGTCAATCTCACTCTAATGTTCGACTCTCGCTATTGGCTCACGAGGCAAAAGCGGGGCCCTGCGCGGGTACCAGAGAGTGCGGTCGTTTGATATTTCGGGTGTTCAGTTCTGTGGAGCTGGTCGGATCTTGACCGTGCTGTGGAAGCGTTTCTTATTTCAATAAAATCTCGCAGGATTATGACATCATATCTACTGTACCTTCTGTCTTTACCTACTCTAAGTCATAAGCCAGCAAAGCTCTGTAATAGAGTGTAATGCAGTTGTAATTATTATTGCAGAGGATACTGCATTCTTAGACCGAGTCTGTTTGCTCCAGGACATCATAATTGAGAAGAAGCGTTGGGTTCCTGTGAGACTAATTTTCTTTAAACATGTTTAATGAAGATACATGTTGTTTTTGGTGAAAATAGTTATTTTAAACTATGTACATTTTACGATGTTTTGGTTGTAATTGTCATATAATTACCCGTAAGACCATAATTTTCATAGTAGTAATTGTATAATTATGTACCATCAGCACCCTAATTGCGTATCTGTTTTAACAGCATGAAGCACACTCCTTCCATTTGATAAATGATTTTATTTCTGTAAGTTGGTTTGTACAAACACTTTTACATGTCGATCATATTTTTTAAACTAGAGGAGGTCGGCTTTTCCTATCTGACTACTCTGAGAAGAAAGGCCGAAACAAACTCAGAGTTCACAGTCTCTTTTAAAGTCCAGACAAAATCTTGATTAGATCATGTGAAGACCATGTAGACTGATGTCTGAAATGGTATTCTGAGAAAAGAACCAACCAGATTGAGTGGACCTGTCCAGTCAGTGCACACATTTGTCAATAACCGTGCAGCTCAACTCAGAATTTAAGGAGCTCAACGGTTCGACGAACAATACAAATATAAAAAATCAAAATTAATTGGAGCAGCTCAATCCCAAGCCTTTTTGTCCTCAACATAATCATTTAATGGCAAAAAACGCTTTCTGGCACAACTTACGTTTAATGAATGATTTGAATTTATTTAGACTTAGATCTTGTACGTGGCTTGGAAGCTTATTATAAAAGCGTACACATTGACATCTAAACGAGCCTACCTATACCTACGATATAACCTATTTTATTGAGCCTTGTTGTAGGTACTTACTACAACTTTGTGTTTGTTCCTAGTATTTATGTTATGGATATCACTGTATTTTTTAAACAATTTTATATTTTTATGGGCATATAAAAGATTTTCATAAATATACTGAGAAGGCACAGTCATTACGTTAATCTCCTTAAATTTCTCTCTGAGAGAGTGTCTTGGGCTTAATTTATAAATTGATCGAACACCTCTTTTCTGCAAAACAATGATAGTCTGGATGTCGGCGGCATTTCCTCACATCATATACCGTACGACATTACACTATGAAAATAACTAAAGTATACTAAACGGGCTGTCTCTATGTCAGTTAATATATTTATCTATATGTGGGCCCCACTGAAGCTTAGCATCCAAAGTTAAGCCTAAGAATACTGTGCTATTTTCAATTCTTCGCCTTTTCATCATCATCATCATATCAGCCGAAAGACGTCCACTGCTGGACATAGGCCTCCCCCAAGCGTCACCACATTGACCGGTCCCGTGCGTCTCGCAACCAGAGCCTTTTATCACCACATCAGTTTTCACCTGCCTAACGTAAGGTAGAGTAAATTTAATGCATTTTGTTTTTTCTTTCATTAAGAAGTAACTAGTCAACATTGAACCAGTGAACTACTTTTGAGATCACGCTATTTCGTTCATCGTCATCGTCACTAACCAGCTGCAGACTTTTAAGTTTAAACAATAGTGAAGTATCATCCGCAAACAACACTATTTCATGGTTATCCTTTATGAGGTAAGGCAAGTCATTAATATAAATAAGAAACAAGAAAGGAACAAGAATCGAGCCCTGCGGGACTCCCATTGTTACTATAGATCCGGGAGATCTTTTTCCAGTAACGTCAACCTCAACGCTCTGAATCCTATTACTCAAGTATGAAGTAAGAAGATCCAGAGCGCAGTTCCGGATCCCGTAGTGGCGAAGTTTCCTGATTATTATTTCATAAAGAACACAATCAAATGCCTTGGACAAATCAGTTGAACGACCCTTTCTAAAACCGAACTGTTTGCTATGTAATAATTTATGTTTATTAAAAAATATTTGCAATTGCTCTAAAATTAATTTCTCAAATATTTTACTAAACGTAGGTAGTACTGAAATAGGTATATAATTTGTAGGGTTTCATGTACTAGCTGATTTAAACAAAGGTATTATTTTACTATTTTTCATTAGGTCAAGAAACTCCCCAAAGTCGATACAATTATTAAAGATAATAGCTAAACTAAGTGCGACAATGTCAATAATAGACTTAGCAACTTCTACAGAATGAACCCACAGATCTGCAATCTTTTTACCATCTAAAGTGTGAAAGGTTTCAATTATGTCTCCACAAGTAATATGTTCAAAAAGAAATTCCGAATCACAAACATTAACATTTTCTTTTAGCAAAGACTCAGCAACAGAAGGTGATGAGTTTAGGGATTTAGTAGTTGAAATGGGAATATCTGTAAATAAATTTTCAAAGGCGACTGCGAGTTGTGAGTCTGATTTTATAAAGTTGTAGAATAGAATACTCTTTAGTATGTACACCATATAAGAATAATAAACAGACAATTAATAGACAGGCTGTAGTCAATATTTCGGTTACCAGATCTTCTCGTTTCACTATTAATAATATTCCAAGTTGTTTTACTAACATTACTACTGATTTTAATCTTCGAACGAACAAATAAAGCGATTTGGCGAAACAACAAACTTTTTTAAATAATTTTGAATAATTTCTAACATATAAATTAAATTCAGCAGTGTTTACATAAGTCCTTTCATTGTACGGCTCATAAACCCGTGTTCTATTTCTACCAATGGTAGTCCAATCATTGAATGATGCGTTACTATTAACCGAGATAGTCATTTTGGTAACTCAACAATATTCATTGCGTGTTATATGCTGTCGATTAGACGGATTTTTTAACATATTAAGCAATGAATGCAAAGAAATCATACCGTGCGCTACTCTTAAAACTTAATTAATAATTTCAGTTTGAGTTCTTGACAAACTACACTTTAGCATGAAATCCTGTCAAACAGTAAGACAGAGAAAGCTCTGACGATGTGGTGACACTTGGGGAAGGCCTATGTCCAGCAGTCTTTCAGCAAAAAATTAAATGATGATTATGATGAGTTCCACTAACTACTAAATCAAAATTCTCATTTCTGAATCTGAGTGTTATTGTTATAATCCAAACTGGTTTTTAGAATAAGGATATTTTCAGACTGAATAATTGTGGCATTCGTAGACTTAGCTAGATTATACTAGGTAGTAGGTAGGGTAGTATTCATTACATAATCACGAGGCCTATCTTGTGATCCCAATACTTCTAATCTAAATCCTATCAACCTAGCCCTATAACAGCTTATAAAAAAGGTAATTGAAAAAATATATCAATATCCTTGAAAATATATATTTCCTTTAATCCCACGATAACAATAAACGATTGCTATTTGATCCGTCTGGCAAGTTCACCTTATATCTGAGGCTTCAGACCCGCAGTAATCATGCCCTTCCCAGAAGGTACGGGAAGCTGTACAAAGGTACTTATACAATAACGTGGGGTTCATAGGAAAACGTATTTACATAATATTATAATGCCGTACTTGTTACGTGGGTAACTCATTTGTGATTTGAGCTAAATTGATTGCGATAGCGAAATTCTACTGAATAGGAGTTAATTAAAACACTGCCAAAGGATAACAGCCTTGACATAATTATATGATTAGTCACATAATTATGTCAAGATTGTTGACATTAAATCATTACCTCCTTGGGTTACGTCGGATATAACTCGCTAGAGGTAGGCGAGCACGAGATCAGCTCACAATAGCCTTTAACACGCTCCGACGCTCCTGATCTGCTTGATGTGCTGGCGGGCTTCTTTGTCCCGGACAATTATTGCCGGGGCAAAAGCATAGGCTGTTTGCTGTGCCTCCGTGTCGCACCGTCGCCGTCGCCGTCGCACGTGCTAAGTCGCCAATACTGTTTGTTTTTATTGATTTTACTTCAAATTTTACTTAGTTTAATTTGTAAGAAAAATACTATTATGAAAGAGTAATAGTACATTACTGCAGCGGCCAGCAAAAGAGGCATTGATGGAAAAACATTCGCCTCGGCACACATATCGGCCATATATCAATGCCTGGTTGTGGCCAAGGCTTGTATAGTACTTTTCTCAAATAATGCGCGGAAATTAAAACTAAGTAGTACTCATTTTGTCAAATACGATTACTTTTCAAACAAGATTTTTTTCTGTTCATTCCGTCCGTGTTCATTTGTTTTTTTTTTCAATATACAGCTTTCTGTTTGCAAGCCAGTTCGAAACTTAAATAAAATCTAAGATAAGTTATCTTGGTTGCCATGGTCCCGAGTAAATGATCGTGCCATTTTTAAATTACACGACAGATAATTATGAGTTTACTAAGTAATTTATTTGGCCGCTAAACACAGGTATGGATTTTTATACAACTTTTGCCGGCCGCTGTTCGCATGTATATTCTCCGAAACAAAGCAACCAAGGAGGTAACTTATCAAAGGTTTTATTTAAATTTCAAACATGTTTGCAAATAGAAAGCTGTTTATTGAAAAAAAAACAAAACTTTAAGCACGCATTGTGATTTTTGGCATTGTGTTATTCCCGTGTGATTTTTTTACCGCAATGCGTACAGCTTCATACAATTCCAAGGGCCGCAGAATGGGCGGAAAAAATTCGCGCGAATAAAACTCGCAGTGCGTGCTAAGCCTAACGCGGGAAAAATTATTGTTTTGTAAAATTATTGTCATTGATTTTGATAAGTAATTGTATTTGACAAAATGAGTTCTAGGTACTACTTAATTTTAATTTCCGCGCATTATTTGAGAAAAATACTATACATGCCTTGGCCACAACTAGGCATTGATGGACTTACGTATGTGTGCCTCGGCTTCGCCTCGGCCCACATTTACACATTCGTCCATCAATGCCTCTTTTGCTGGCCGCTGCAGTAATGTACTATTTTTTTATAAACATAGACATAGCAAAACCTGAGTAAAAGTTTTGAGGCGCCAGCTACGTTAACGAGCTCTAAAAATCAAATTTCCAACTAACATCAATTAACTAATCACAAAAAGCCTCAACACTAACCAAATTAATTATTCCCTCCCAAGTAACTAACAAAAAATACGCTCGCAATATTTGACACAATCTAATCGAGGGTGAGGTTGCTTCAGAAACCTTTGAAATTCGCTCCTGAAAGGGTTGTAAGCAGTTGTTTCATCAATAAGGGTTGAGTTGAGTTCGAGGACAATTACGGAGTGAAACTCATTACGTGCCCCAGAGAGGCGGTCGGCGACAAATCCTTTACAGTGAAGCTACATGAAAAGTGATTTAATAAGTTTTGGGAATATTTTAAGTACCGGTGGGCTGTTGTGTTATTGTTTCAGCCGAGAGTTTACGTTTATTTTTTGTGAAGTTTTGAAATCTGTCTGTCTGACGTCTATCAGTTTTTACCGACTTCAAAAAAAAGTAGATAATCAATTCGATATGTACCAATGTATGTAATATTGTTGGAACTGCACAGTATTCACATTATTAGTTACTATAGGTGGGCTTCTAAACACGTATGCCAAATTTAATAAGTGTATTTATGTTTGTCCACACATTTCTCCGAAACTACTTATCGGATCGTGATCATTCTTTTTGTGTTGGATTGTGTATCTCTCAACATAGGGAATAGTGCAAGTTTGATCAAAATCGATCCTGCTGTTTTTAAAATATGGAGCTTACAACCAAACTCCTTAGCGACAAACAGCACGAATGAGTACATTGAGTTACGTGTACTATCATTATGGGTGTTTTGTCGATCCTTTAGGTACCTTACTATAGAAATTGCTAATTTTTTGTGATGGTGTTCTAAAATTAAAAAGAGAGAAATTAAAACTTTTTCACAAAAAATAAACCGACTTTAAAAGCAAAACACTAAAAAGTGCAAAACAACTTTCGTTTCGAAGGCCGGTGTAAAAAAAAAGATAAAAACAAGAGGTTCTACCCTGCCTCTAGTATGTAGCG
Source organism: Anorthoa munda (assembly GCA_945859665.1). Lineage (NCBI taxonomy): Eukaryota > Metazoa > Arthropoda > Insecta > Lepidoptera > Noctuidae > Anorthoa > Anorthoa munda. The sequence continues at coordinate 1,687,430 of OX243918.1, forward strand.
GAAATCTACCAAAGACACCGACTTTCAAAACGAAAGTTATTTCGCACTTTTTAGTGTTTTGCTTTTGAAGTCGGTTAATATTTTTGTGAAAAGTTTTATATTTGGCATGAAATATCAGGTTTTCCAAATTTAAACTAAATTTATAGCATTCTTTATGTACATACAGGTGGTAAATATAGGTTACAGAAACAATTATGGAGCCTATCGGGCACAGCAACATTCTAGATACAGTCAGTGTCTAGGAGAGAGGAATAGCGCTTAATATTTTCCTTATTAATTGATTTTTTCAGTAATCTATTTGCCATCTATCTGCTTTTATTTGGTTAAATGTACTTATATGAGTGTGTCTTTCTGTGTTTATTTTAAATTATATATTCTTTTTCTTTTTAATTTATTCGATTATTTTATTGTATTTATTACAATTAGTTTATTTGATATTCATAGATTATATTTAATAAAATGAATACTTAAAATTTCCATATTATATTGTGCATCAAAAAAATTATTAGTGTCATTTTACTTATCGAGATAACAGTCATATTTATTTTTAATAAAATAAAATACTTAAATGTCCATATAATTTTATAATTCTAAGTCAATTAATTATTTATTTATGTTATTTTACTTATCGAGTTAACAGTTGTCTATTATGTTTATTATAATTAATACTAAATATGATCATATTATATTTTGTGTCAATTTGTTATTATTAATGTCATTTACTTAGGGAGTTAAAATTTATCTTATTTTATTTTTATTGTATTTATCCGTCAGATATTCGTCAATGGTAGTATGGACTTGTTTTATGCTTGCCGGTATTTTTTTATATATTTTTATTGACATTATACGGACTAGAAGAGTGTAATTTAAGGCGGGAGGAGGGTAGATCTAGTCTGTTTTTATAGCGCAACGAATAATTTGTCTGCATGTCATCACTCGTGTTGTAAGACTGGGTATTTGCGTTTACATATTTCTAAAAATATTAACTAAGGTAAGGATTTTGTGTTTCTGGAAGTAAGCCTTGCAGCTATCTATTTGTTCTATATTAGTAATTATTCATAACAGTTTTTTGTAGGATAAATAGACTAGGGGCGTTCGTGCTGTTTCCCCATAAGATTACCATAGCTTAGCCAAGCGTATATATCGCTAGTGCAGTTTTGTAGGTTGGTAGTATTTTTTATTTCTCATAGGAAAACTTTGAAATTTTTGATTTATCTTTCTGTATGTTGGTTCGACCATCGACATGCTTGCACCTTGCACTGATGGGTCAGTGGGTCGTCTTAGGGGCGGAGTTTTAGGAGTTGGAGTATACGCTTAGGGGCACTACGAGCAACAAAGAAAAAGAAAAAGAAAATTTGTAGAAAAAAAAAATTTGGACTCGATTACCATGATTTTTTTTTTTCGGTAATTTCCCAAAATTTATTACAGTACCGGGTTGACCTTGACCATAACAATCATTTAGGTTCTGAGAAGCATAGCCCTACGACGCACCGTTTCCGAATTATGGGCCTCTGAATTTTATTTTATTTTGAATAAAACGTTTTATATTTCCAAAATGGATCTATAGTATTCATGTTGGGCTGCTACTAGCATGGTAGCTACATAGGGGGGAGCTAAATTTTAGTTATTTTTTGCCTAAGACACACCGTTTTTGAATTATTCGGATATATATATATAATATTCGGATATATATATAATATTCAGATATATATATAATATTCGGATATATATATAATATTCGGAAACATCACGTCGTAGGGTTATGCTTCTCAGACCCTAAATGGTTTTAATGGTTAAGGTTAACCCGAAACTGCAACAAAATTGGAAAACTTCAGAAAAAAAAATAAAAAGTCCTCGCGCCCACTGATGTTCTATGAGATAGATCACATTTGCCATCAGTTTTAAGAATTGATAAAGCAAATATTAACAAACTAACTTCTACCCGCGGCTTCGCCCAAGGGATCATTATCGAGATAAACAGTCTCTTATGTGTAAATCCAGATTATAAAGTATCTGTCTGCAAAATTTCATCCAAATCTGTTTAGCTGTTTTTGCGTGTTAGAAACACAAACCTTTACCTTTATAATATGATGACTAAGATAAGCGTTCACAACTGAACTACCTATGGTGTTTTACTCATCAATTGTTCTAGGTTTTAGGCAAACAGCTTCAATTCATTTGTATGCCTACATAATTACAGCAACCAAACCACCCATTACACTCTGAAAGCGAAGCATTTCTAAAGCCAAACTAAGCACTCGCTCGAATGCCTAACAAGACCTACTTCGCCTCCAACGTAAATGCTGTAAGTCTAGATTACAGGGGGATAGAAAGTAGCCACTCAGTTCGATATTACACCTATCAAGTTTTTATTAGGCTGCACCAAAGACCGGCTTAAAAGCCCTGAACCAATAATAATTTTCTCGTGGGGGTTCCAAAAATGTTGTTAGGACTCCTGCACACTGATGTATAACGAACGGTTTATGGAGGTCACTTATTGTAGCAATACGATCCAATAAGATAAGATCTAATGTGTTATTGTTTGTTATTCCTAAAATAATTAATACGAAGGAATAGCGAAGGGTGCACCTGAAAATCACATTAATAATTTCGCATGTAAAAGTCATTACATGCGAAAACATAGATTAAAATCTATTGAAATAGATTTATTCTGCTACAAAAATAGGCTGCATAACCTTATTGACATAATTACGGATTTACATAACAGAAAATTAGTTTAATAAAAGACTAAATAAATATTAATACATTTACAATAATAAAATACCACTGGTCTAGTTATTATTAATCAAATTCAGAAATATATTAGTATTGGAGCTATCAAATATCAATCATTGAAATAATGATTGCGTTGTGGTCACAGTTATGGATGTGGTCGCTCATTTTAGTCATAAATAATATGAATTAAGATTCGCATGTGTTATGGTAAACCTGGTCTATCTCATATTCAATTTAATGGGAATATATTTAATTACAACGGAGCAAGAGCAAAAAATTAAAACATACATTTGATTAAAATTATCTATGAAAAATACTTAGTAGATTGGTCCTTATTCGAGTAGTTTACGATTTATGCCCTATATTTATTCCATGTGACATTGCGATATAATCAGGTTATATGTTACACTTATTTTTAACAAAGGTAATAACTATAGGAGTGTATTTCTATATTTAATTGTTCATTTAAGGTTCTTCTTGATCGGAACTGCGAAAGTTTCTATAATATCCACAGTGGACTCACACTTTTCACTGCGCACTGATGTGATGATTACACATTTTCATTTCCTTCTTCTCGTTCTCGCCTTCCCGACAGCCACAAACGCATTTTTCTTAATAACTCGGATTCTACGTGCTTTCCGATCCATTTCTTCTGCTGTTCCTTTAGCTTTTTCCATAAAATTAAGATTGCTGTAACGCCAATAATATTGTATTATCTGTACGTGGGATTCAACCGCAGTGTTACTTCCTCTCGATGCATTTTGTGCAATTATCACCTCCTTGTCCTCGGTTTTGGAAAAAGATTTGCCCATTTTGTGATGTGATTTTTCGGCCGAAGTACGTCAATCTTCACGATGTTTTATTTTTTATATCGATTCAGTATATTTAAAACGCTCTAACTCAGTGTCCCGAGGCACACACGAATCCGCTGAATTGCACCATTCGCCCGCTACGCGATACCCGGCGAACCCGACGCCGCGGCGCTCGCGCATGGCAGGGTCGCCATGAAGTGTGTGGGTTGCGGGAAGACAATGAAAACGCGTCAGTAAGCCACGATTGGTTTATTACGACTAAACTTAATACTAATACATTAATAGGCTGCACATAGGTACACTACACAACTGTTAAACGTAAACATCATAAAACAAAATCCTACTCTACAATGAAGAATCTATAAAAAAATCTGATTTATTAATAACTAGCTTCTGCCCGCGGCTTCGACCGCTTTCCTTTGGTTTATACTGTTTTTTAGACCAAAGGAACACACCAGAGTCTCAAACTACCAATTTTCATCTAAATCAATTCAGCGGTTTAAGAGTGAAAAGACAAACAGAGTTACTTTCGCATCTATAATATTAAGTATGGACTGGTAGGTATTTATGTTACTTTCTGCCAAACTTACGTTATTAACAATATGTACCTACAGATTTCTGGAACACTTTCAACATCAAATTATTCATGAATATAAAATATGTCAACAAAAGCCGTCACTTTATTTTACTTTAAGATTTATTTATAAAATTAAATTCCACAATTAAAATCTGAAAAATTTCAAAACAAAGGAGGCAATCAAAAACCGACGTATCTCAAAAATGTCCTCGAAATTCTTGAAAAACATGAATATTCACATACACACACACACACACTGTCATAAACGCGATGCCACAGTGCGCGCGGGGCTTAAACTTGCCGAAATTAAAATGGAAATGCAGTAAACGACCGCCGGCATATTAAAGAGATACGGAAAAACCATTTAGGAGCTATTTGCATAGTATTAGTGGACGACTAGACACGGCTTTGAAGCTGCAGCGCAGTTCCACTTGTGTCTCATTAGAGCTGTGTCGCATCTTGGCATACGTTTTTATGTGGATGATGTTAGGCTGTATACAGATTTGAGTCGCGGCACTCTCTTGATTATAAGACGTGTTAACTTACAAATGCACTTAGAATTTTTTACCCGACTACGGCGAATCAAAAAAGAAGGTTATGTTTTTGATCGATATGTGTGTATGTATATAAGTAAGTATGTTTATCTGTTCCTTCATCATCAGCCCATAGCAGTCCACTGCTGGACATAGGCCTCTCCAATTGCACGCCATTTGGTTCGATTTTCGGCAACTCTCATCCAGCTGTTACCAGCCACCCTGCGAAGGTCGTCGCTCCACCTAGCCTGAGGGCGCCCTACCTTACGTTTACCAGTTCGCGGCCTCCACTCAAGAACACGTTTACCCCAACGGTCATCGGTTCTACGACTTATATGGCCGGCCCATTGCCACTTCAGCTTACTTATTCTGTGAGCTATGTCGACAACTTTGGTTCTCTGCCGGATCACCTCATTTCTGATTCGATCCCTTAGAGAGACTCCGAGCATAGCCCTTACCATAGCTCGCTGAGCAACTTTGAACTGATGGACCAGCCGTATTGTGAGTGTCCACGTCTCGGCACCGTAGGTCATAACAGGTAGGACGCACTGGTTGAAGACTTTAGTCTTCAGGCTTTGCGGGATGCGCGACGAGAAGACTCGACGAAGTTTTCCAAACGCCGCCCAGCCCAGTTGTATTCTTCTGCTAGCCTCCTTCTCAAAGTTGTTCTTACCAAACTGCAAAGTTTGCCCGAGGTAAACGTATTCTCGAACAACTTTGAGAGCACCGCCATTGACCACAATCGATCCCGGTGTGACGTGTGAATTAAACATAACCTGGGTTTTATCCAAGTTCATCCGGAGACCGATGCGTGCAGAAGAATCAGCTAGGCCATCCAGCATCTGCTGCAAGTCGTGCAGCGACTCTGCCATTATGACGATGTCATCCGCAAATCTTAGGTGTGAGATGTACTCGCCGTTTATGTTAATGCCGCGTCCTTCCCAGTCCAGCGTCTTAAACATATCCTCCACTGCGTTACTAAACAATTTCGGGGAAATTACGTCCCCTTGTCTAACTCCTCGACGCAGTGAGATATGCCTAGTTTGCCGGTCTTGACTTTGAACGGTCATTGTTGCGTTTTCATAAAGACATCTCAGCACTTGGATGTATCGCCAGTCAACTTGGCATCGCTGCATAGACTCCAAAACAGACCAGGTTTCGATGGAGTCAAAAGCCTTCTCATAGTCCACAAAAGCAAAACACAGGGGCCGATTATACTCTTCGGACTTTTGTATAATTTGCCGCACTGTGTGGATGTGGTCTATGGTGCTGTATCCTCCTCGGAACCCGGCCTGCTCCGGTGGCTGAAACTCGTCGAGTCTTCGCGCTAGACGATTCGTGACGACTCTCGAAAACAACTTATAAACGTGACTAAGAAGCGAAATGGGTCTGTAATTCTTCAAAAGGGTCTTGTCACCCTTTTTGAAGAAAAGAACGACCACGCTCCTCTGCCACGCCAGTGGAGTTCTCCCAGAGAACAGGACAGAGTTAAAGAGCTCCCCAAGCTCCTTCAATACGGGGCATCCTCCCGCTTTCAGGAGCTCGGTTGTAATCCCGTCCTCACCCGGGGCTTTTCCATTTTTAAGCTGTTTGAGTCTGTTCCTTCATAACTTCTAAATTACTTATCATAATTTGACAAATGAGGTGTCGTTGTAACGTCACATTAAATTGAATATCCCATCATGTGTGGTATCATTGACAGGGATTTTAAAATGAAGGTAGGGTTTCGTACATCATATTTTTGTCAAGCGTACCATTTGCGAGGTATATCCCGTCAAAGTCATGAAAACTATTATTAATATAATTCATACCATTTCGGTTTCATTTGCAGCTGCGTAGCGGAGGTTAGTTAGTTTGGTGCCACCTATTGTGACCCCACCGTCCCAGTCTTCACACGTACGTCTGATGATATATTCCCCGTAAATGTTTAAAACGATGGGGGACAGAATGCAACCCCCTTCTTACGCCCTTGCCGAAGTTGAAAGGCCCAGACATTGATCTGTCAACCTTTACCACACCCTGATTGGTCAAGTAAAGTGATTGAATAAGAGCCACCAGGTGTAAAGGTACTCCGAGTTCTTCCAGAATCTTCCACAATGCTGACCAAATCACGCAGTCAAAACCTTTGCTGTAGTCTTTAGAACACAGGATGACTAGGGTGTTAAATTCGTAAGACTATTCAATTATTTGGCGAACGTTTAAAATTTGTTCGCGAGTCCCTTTGCCTTTGCTGAAGCCAGCCTGCTCCGCTCCCGCGGAATTTGCCAGTCTAAGAAATGACGGATTCTTTTGTTTATTATGTGTAGCAATACTTTGCTTGCTTGGGATCTAAAGCCGACATATCACTACATAGTATAAAACAAAGTCGCTTCCCGCTGCCTGTCTGTCCCTATGTATGCTTAGATCTTTAAAACTATGCAACGGATTTTGATGCGGTTTTTTTAATAGATAAAGTGATCCAAGAGGAAGATTTATATGTATAATACACGCGGGCGAAGCCGCTGACAGATGCTAGTATATTATAAAGAGAGAGCCCGAATCTTGTGAGTTGGTTTATAGGTGTAGGGTAATCTCTGGAACCACTACGCCTACTTGAAAAAAATCTTCACCATTTGCAAGAAGATGGATGATGGTTATAGGTTTTAAATTGTTATGAGCCAGGCAATGCCGGGGCGGGCCACTAGTTTATGATAACGACGTGATTGTGAACTTGCTAAACAAATATCGCTCTAAATAAAACCAATTATGAAGTTATTATTGAGACCTTATTGCTTTTATTTAGAACGACCCTTGAATGTCAACAATCCCCGAGATGTTGATTCGATTAACAAACATTTTAACAAATCTAAAATATAATGAAATTAGAATAAAGTTAGCGGTTTGACGTTAACGCTTGCCGTCTGACAGTTTTAGAGTTAACTGTCACTTTGACAGCTGACAGCTGACTTTTAGCTTATCTGTCCACCGCCTAACTAAGTTAAATACTCGTTGCTTTTGAAGCGCGTTTGTTTTGTATTGAGATTTAAATTAAACTTATAATGCTTTAAGAGTAGTTTTTGTTTCTTTGTGCAATCTTATACAGTGTGCAGTATTATGAGCGATAATCTGTTTGCTTAAGAAGCTTAATGTATAGAATGTTTCTTGGATATTATTTCTTTATGTTAGTTTTAGTTCTCCCATATTTCATGATATATTTACTTTAAAATAACCCTGTTTGATCTTTAGTTTCTACGTATTAGAGTTATAGCAACCATATGTTTATTAGCAAGCTGGTGGCAAAATAGAACCTTTACTTAAACATAATTTACTACTAAATTGCTAAATTTACTATAGCTAGCCTGTACTAGCTGGGCAACGGCCTGCCTAAATTGTATTCATTGTTACCGATTTAAACAAAAGTAAATATCTATAGCCTGAGATATTTCCCCTACGTGTCGCATCCATCCTATGTTCAGCAGTTGACATTTTTGGCTGAAATATAATAATGATGATGATAGAACACCGTTGTCGCTTTTATTTACTTCGAAAGAGGATTCAAACCAGAACTGAACTCACCAAGCACAACCTCCCAAGCACAACTTTATTCAAAGTACAACCTCTTTCCATTTACCTCACAATACACCTCTTCTAACCCTTGCCTTCCACAACAATCAGCCGATTCGAAAAGGTACGTTCTACTTAAACCGCCAGTTGTTTAGCCAGCACAGCGCCATCTTTAATTAAGGCGCGACGTGAGTGGCGTGCCGACCGGCAGAGGGTGCCACTAAATCTGGCGAGATTGCGCGATAGTTTGCAGACAGCTTTATGTGGCTATTGCTGGTGATGTATTTTATAGTAATTGTAAGAAGTAGGGGGTTTTTCTGTTTCGATTTTTTTTTGAGGGCGAAGAAGTTTGTTAGGCTGTTCAGTTGAATATCACCAGCTCAAACGGTTAAGTAGTATTTTAAAGCTGATATCTCTTACTAGTCGCTGATGTCAGTTGTAAAGCAGTATTTCGAGATTACAAAGAAGGTTATTTTAGAATCTTACAGTTGCTGTCTTCCAGATAGGTACCGTTGCACTCTTCTAGCGAGAAAAGAGTACCTGCCTGGAAGGGTCTCATGAAATCTTAGAAGATAATGATGGACTACAAAATATAACAGGACATTTTACATATCACACGGCGACGACACGGTTAGCGCAGTGGGTCAGCGATTGGCCGCTGCGCTGCGAGACGCGAGTTCGATTCCCTTACTGAACAAATATTTGTATGGCGTACAGATACTTGGTGTGGGTCTGGCTGTTTGTGGATCTAAGTTTAAATGTGTATAAATGCACCCACGAGATGTCTAGTTCAAATGTCTAGTGTGTGGCAAAGTTTTACTTTTAATAAACAAAAAACACGTTAGGCAGAAAGAAGAACACAACTGCCGATCCTTAGAATTTTGCCTCTTATACGGCTTTCGCGACACCCACGCCAATCGGAATTAGTCAAGAAACTCTAATCCTTATTGCTTTCCATAATGAGGCAGTTTACTGAGAATCCCTTCATGAGCTTATAAGCTATAACCTTCTTTGAACCTATTTATTAAATACGTCTACAATAAGCATCAAGTATGATAATTGCCTAAGTCATGTATTAGCTCTGTGCAGCGTGCGATTGGCAGCGCATGAGATAGGATTATGAACGATATCGGACGATATAGTGCGATGTTCGGCGATATTAGATGATGTTGGACGACTTCCAAGTGCCTGATGATGGTGATAATGTGCTCGTTTCGTGCTTTAGGGCGTGTAATTAGTAAGTAAATAGTTGTAGGTAAGCATATTAAGATGGTTGGAATTATTGAGGATTGGCCTAACTATACTGATGAGACACTTGGCTATTGTCGACAGACGTTATTGATGAATACTTGATCGAATTATTATTTTTTGACGAAGATTGAAATGTCCCATATTCTATTTTCAAAGCCTTTATCATCATCACTTCAGGCGAAATACGCCCACTGCTGGACATAGGCCTCCCCCAAGTGTCGCCACATCGATCGGTCCCGTCCATCTCACAGTTAGTGGTTCGCAAACCACACTAGATGTTGCAAAGTAATATAGTGGTCCACCAAGATTGGGAGCTAGAAAAAAAGTCGGTAACGACTAAGAGTGTGGCACAACTTAAACGAAGCTATAAATGTTTAGCATAACATTGATTTTTCGACATTATTCATAAAACACAGAACATATAAACATATGAAAATATAAAAAACCGGCCAAGTGCGAGTCGGACTCGCACACGAAGGGTTCCGTACCATTATAAATTATATAAATTATATATATTTATTTCTCCATAAAATTGTACAATTTTGAACATTATGTTTAATTTTTTAAGGTCATTACATATATGTCAAAAATAAAAATGAGCAACTGCGCCTGAGCTAGGCCGAGCCTGTATTTCAGGACGTAGTTCACCTGCCCGACAATATGAACAATACAACAGTGGTTAAATTTACATAATATTATATAATTTCAAAGCAAAATAACATTTTACAACAAAAAAGAGTGAGTGTTGTGTGTGGTGTGCTTGTGTTGAATGTGTTTGAGTGAGTGTTGTGTGCTTTTGTTTGGTGTGTTTAATAGTTAAAGTTCATCTTAATGTTTTAAGAAGTTCTTCTGTAGTTTCATAATCACAGGTAATTAGAAAGTTCATCAGTTTGGTTTTGCATTCACGTTTACTTAAGTTATAGATATTAAGATTAGTATTTAATTTATTGTATAGAAAAGGACCACTAAAGCAGAAAAACCTATTTGTAAATGAATGTTTAAATTGAAAGGACTGGGGAACTACAGCATTTCGACGTCGCTTATGAAGAATATTCCTGTCAAGAAGGGTAAGGGAGTGTTGCTTTAGGATTGTAGTTATGATGTAGAGTTGGCGTACGGTCGGTAGGTTCCATGACTGGTATAAAAGATGTGTGGGGTAATCTATGGGTCGGAAGGAGCTAACTTTTAGAATTGCCCGTTGTGCTATTTCAAGTGGAAGCAGAGTGGTTTTGGCAGCTCCGCCCCAACATGAAATGCAGTAAGTTAGAAGCGATTGACAAAGTGCCCTGTAAACCTTTTTCAAAATAAAAATATCTGCCACACACCGTAAATTCTTAAACACATAGATGAGTTTTCTCAGTCTGGATTGGAGTAATGATAGATGTGCACTGAAGTTCAGCGATGAGTCCAGTATGACACCCAAATATTTAACCTCCGATTGCCTGGTCAGACAAGGGCAATTACATGTTGTGGCATTTGTTGGGTGGGGATGAATAGAGTGAGATTTAAGGGTAAGTTCTATGGGGGGTTTATAAGGACTTCTTGTATAAAAGGGCATGTACATAGTTTTGCCTGAGTTCAGGGTGAGAACATTTTGTTTCAGCCAGTCTGAAACCCTGTTGAAACCATCCTGTGCCAACGTGAAGGTGTCCTCCCAACTATTAGCAGAAAATAGCAAGGCTGTGTCGTCAGCATAGGAAATAATGATACCCTGCTCCAGCTTTAGTTCACAGAGGTCATTGAGGTACACTAAGAAAAGTGTAGGTCCCAGCACAGAGCCTTGTGGGACACCAAAAGTGACAGGAAGATCAGTGCTAATGTGGGAATCCACCCTCAGGCACTGTCTACGACCACTCAGATAGTCCTGAAACAGTTTTAGCTGCAACCCCCTTATTCCAAGGCGCTCCAATTTAGCTAGAAGACGCGGGACAGACACCGTATCAAACGCCTTGGCAAGATCAAGGAAGATGGCAAGTGCTTTGTTCCCATAATCAAGTCTTCTCTTAATCAAGTATCGTTACTCTTTATTTCATTTAAGTGAGCTTCGTTCTTGACTCGGATGTAAGGTTTCCCTTCAACTTTGCGAATATAGATCTGCCCATTCGAGGTCCACACAAACTTATAATCAGCTGTTTTTGCGAAGTCTCGCGTAAGGAATAGGAGGCGCTTCATTTTAGCAGTGAGTAGTTCCGAGATGTAGATCTTTTGTTTTATCGTGTGTATGCCCATATCGTTGGAGTTGAGTTGGTTAGGTAACAGTTTAGACTGGTTGTGTTTTTTTACCGCTTCTAAAAAAGATTGTTTGGCAATCGTGTTGGTGAACTCAATTGCAACTGAGGCACTGCTTGAGTCTTTTTTAGATGGCATACGAACCACATCTCTTATGTCGTTTTTAGACAAATCCGGGTTATTCACGGACTTGGATAGATTCATGACGTAACCAAACAAATCCGGCTTCCTCTCTTGCTTTTGTTTGGGGACATTTCTAACCTCCACAAACGTTTTCAGACTATTGATTTCATGTGAGTCAATTTTTTCTTCCAAAACCGATATCCGCAATTGTATTTGTTTACGCTCATGTTCCAGTCGATCGATTTTGTCTTCGACAGCTTTAACATTTATCGAGAGGTGCGATACTGAGTTTTCGATGTCTAAATTAGATTTTTGTATGACTTTATTTTGCTCCTGAATAGAGATCAAATACTCTTCCAATTTGTCGAGACGATTGTTATGAGAAACACGATTTTCGTTAATCATGGACAAAATCTCTTCTTTAAAGGAGGCGAAGTTCTCACGCGTGCATTCCTCAAGTAAACGTGTTCTTTTGTTTTTTCGCTGAGATATTTTTGTGGGTGAATTAATGACCGCAGTAGAAGCCACTTTATTTAGGTCTGATTCAAGCGTTGACTTTGATTTAGGTGATGTGCTTCGTGTAGTCATTTTAGTCAAGTTTGTAGATCGTTTCTTGGCTTTTGTGGAAACAAAATAAATACTTAGCCTTGGCTCTGATTATCGCAAAACACTGCATAAAAATCACGTTTGTTCTATGGGAGCCCCCCTTAATTTATTTTATTTTAATTTATTAATTATTATTTTTTGAAGTAAATATACAACTAAACATTCTGTGAATATTTCAAGCGTCTACCTGTTGCCGTTATAAATATCGAGCCAAAAACGGCAAAAATATCACGTTTGTTGTATGGGAGCCCCCCTTTAATATTTACTTTATACTGTTTTTAGTAGTTTATACTGTTTTTAATATTTACTTTATACTGTTTTTTTTATTTGTTGTTATAGCGGCAACAGAAATACATCATCTGTGAAAATTTCAACTGTCTAGCTATCACGGTTCATGAGATACAGCCTGGAGACAGACGGACAGACAGACAGACAGACAGACGGATCGCGAAGTCTTAGTAATAGGGTCCCGTTTTTACCCTTTGGGTACGGAACCCTAAAAAGGAAGGCTGAAGAGGCGTATAGTACAAATGACCAGTTATTTGAGATCTCGTTTAATACCGATTAGTTAACGATTATAATAACTAACTTAACTAAACCCAAGCTGTCCAAATGATCTGTGTCACCCCTCCTAACCGCAGCAGCATCTAATTCCTCGGGTGTCTGCGGTTAACTTAATGTCGCCTGTTTATACAGAAGTCATAGCATTTGCGTCGTAATTAGATCACGTAGCAGCTGGATTGGACGCCATTCCACTCACTGTCACGACAGGAGTTCGCCATTATTGGAGCTTCTAGGTTTTCGGGTGATTAGAAGGAATGTTTGTGACTGTGGACTTGTGGGAAAAAGCGCGAATATTGAGCGTGTGGTTCTAAGTTCGATCCTTGAGCTCTAATTCTCTGTAGTACCATAGTTGGAAGGGAAATAGAGAGGAAATATGTGGTAGCTTTGTTCAGGTTGCGATCCGGCCACATCCCATCCAATATATTTAAATATCCAATAGGCAAAAGATATCACCAAACTGTAAAGTTCGTGGGGTGGTTGAGGATACCTTTCACGTGCTGATGGAATGTGACCGGTACATACAAGAAATACATGCTTTGTTTCGCGGGGGTATGCAACAGCATCCTAGCATCTTCTTTGTTCTGAGTAGGCTAGGATGTTGTGTCGACTGTTAAAAGGGTACTGAGCATGACTGGGTGTGTCTGCTGAATATTGTATGACATGTCTAGCGGACATACCCACTTAAGTTACTAGTAGATTAGTAGCAGTGTTATAAGTAAAGATATATTATGTTTAATTTTAAGTTGCTATATGTTTTCTTTTATCGGGGTGATTTTACACTCAGTGATAAAGCCCCTTGTAACAAATTAAGATATAAAAAAATCCGGCTAAGTGTGAGTCGGACTCGCGTAAGAAGGGTTCCGTATCATTATCGCAAAAAACGGCAAAAAAATCACGTTTGTTGTATGGCAGGTCTACTTAAATATTTATTTTATTCTGTTTTAGTATTTGTTGTTATAGCGGCAACAGAAATACATAATCTATGAAAATATCAACTGTCTTGCTGTCACGGTTCATGAGATACAGCCTGGTGACAGACAAACAGACAGACGGACCGCGGAGTCTTTGTAATACGGTCCCGTTTTTACCCTTTGCGTACGGAACCCTAAAAATACTGTAGTCGTTCGTAGTGCGGTTCATAGATATTAAAGAAAGAATGAATCTGTTTGACAATAGGATCATCACCCAAGGAATGGTGTTATTATTATAATTTGAAGGGTTAAGGTCTACTAAGACCTGTTCTCCCGAAGGTACAGGTAAAGGTAGACTATGAAGTTATTTTAAACAAAAAATGCAGTAGATGTTCGATGTGTTCATAGCTTCGTGAATCTTTAGAAGCTTTCACTTTCACGACATTACGTTCGCGTCCTTATTTAATTCCACCGCATTTGGAGCCTCATGCAGCCACTCAAAATTCAATAGGGAATCCATCAGAATAACTTCCTAAAGCTTTCCTATATAGGAAATTACAAACGAGGGAACATTACCAGCTTAAATAAAGCACACATGCGTTTTACGGGATGCGGAAATTTTAATTTGATCTTATTACAACACCCTTGCCCATCTCATTTGCAAACCTACCATACAACCTTGCATCCATCACACAGGATTTTAAACCTTATCGACAGATAATAAGAGTTGCAGACCCCGAAGGTTTAAGGTTGTGAACCCAGGACGCGATGATTGTGCTTTTAAATGAAAACCATCCAGATTATTGTAAAAACTGTGTTCTTAATTTGGAATTCCTTCTCGAAAAGGGGTTGTTATTCTAAATAGGGTATATTTGCTTATTATGTAGAACATTTGTGTCAAAAAGATTATAAAAATTTTCTTTGATTTTAGGAGAGTGGCGTTTTTGTGCATTTAAAATGTAGAATGGGGTTAAATGGCTATTAAACTTTATTTATTAACACTCTTTATGTCACAAATATCAGTGCAGCCCTAGGCTCTTGTACTAGGAAGTCCTATTTCACAAGAGCCAAAACATAGCAATAATGACATGTAATTAAAGGTAAATGCATGCAATGCATGGTGGTATGTATGGTGGTGATTTTGTTAATGTTGTCAGTAAAGCAGGCGGCGCACATGAACAAAGTTAGCTTATTAAAATCTGCACGACTCGTGATAATTATTTTATGAGCGATGTACCTACATGAAATTTTATGTCAAACGAGAGGTAGTATTGTACGAGCATTGTTTTCTGGCACCAGACAAGTTACTGACAAGTTTTTTTACACAAGACGGCACAAAGAATAAAATTGACAAATCCTTTGTCGAATATATTATGACCCAAAATATAATCATGTACACATAATTGTACCTATACAGAGACAGGTAACATACATAAATATATTAAAGCTTCAATTTTACATCATAATTTTCTACTTTTACTATCATTTTCAGCAAGATCACAATCTTCCACAAACCGATATTCCATCGTGTCGAAGATCTATAAGTGGCTTCATTAAAAATCCCCCAGTCCAGCCAGAGTTTCATCATTATGAGAAATAAGCAATCTATCAAGTATTACATAATTTCCTTTCACTTCCGAGTTTATTTTATAATAAAAAAGCATCGTTAAAAGTTTTAACAATCCTTCTTTCGTTTAAAATGGCGAAGTCTTATTCTGATTAACGATGTCTCGAATGGCGCACGGCACGGGGGCTGCTCGCGTTACGCGGGTTCTACCTGGACAGGGTGGCCAGAGTATTGGGGGATGTTGGGATACAGGTAGCTCTAAATATTTTGAAGATGCCGGTTATGATAACAGATATGGTATGTTGAAAAGTTGAGGGTTGAAGCCAAATGAGGCTAAATATAGTTAGTATCTCAAAAGCTGTTACAGGTAGGTACTACTAGTAAATCAAACTCATATTCTAAGCTCTTATCTATCTATCTAATCTAATCGATCTAAACGAAGGGCCTTTCGCGAGCGATAAATCGATCTAGCTTTAATTTTTTCGTTTAGTTTTTAGAAAACGTCATTTTCTCTACTTTCACACGAGCGGAGCTCGGTCACCCAGGTACTTTCAATTAAACCATTAACAGGCACTTTTGAATTGTTAAGGTCGGTCAGTCAAAAAAATAAAACTAGTTGCATGTTCCAAAGTGTAAATCTATATGGCGAAGAACTTGTAAGAAACTCCACGAACACTCTTTTAAATCAATAACCATTTAGTTACAAAATAATACTTACTGTATTCATCTAAAAATTATGAATGTATGAAATTATATTGTTCGCGACGAAGCGACACATAGCTTATAGTTTATATACTCGCCTATATACCATTGAAATACTTAAGTTATTATAAGTAAGCAATGTATGTAATAGCATAGGTAAATAAAGAATTTATTTCTTTTCGATTAGGGGTCCCCAAAAAAGCGGGAGCGCAAGTAGCGCCGGGTGCGATACACTCACGCACCAATGCGTATTATTTACCTTACATACACTAAACTGTTAGGAAACACAATCTAGGTGTTCTAACTTGGATACCCTAAGGCTATGACTGAAAAACGATACATAACAACAGTACATAGCCAGGGATTATAGAGTTTCACCCTGGAACACTAGATACATACACATTTCTCTCAAGTAAGTGGTAAGATAAACTCGTTATAAGCGATTCAGCGCTTCTAGGTAACCTAGATATCTGCCTAGGACATGTAAACAGATAGTACTCACATAGTTCTAGTACATAAAGGCCACTTGCTTGGGATAATGTGTTTGTATACACAAAACATAAGGGTTTTCGAGCGCTTGTCGGCGGGCCCGCCCGCCTTCAGGTACCTTCTGAACCTGAAGGGTTATAGATTTGCTTTCTGGAGCAATACCATCGGGAACTGGCAGGCAGGCGCCCGGATTCTTTCATAGGCCCCAGGTCCTCTGACATTCGGGCATATCATGAAGTCTGTTGGTTTTTCTGGGCCTGGCAAATATTTTCCCTTTCGGCCGCTGCCCGGCACCCAAACCACCAGAAGGGTTTGTGGTACACCCTAGTTACACACACCATTCGATTCCTTATTTCTTTACCTCCCTGATCACACTTCTGTAAGGAGCTTGGCTCTGGTGACCAGGGAGGTAACTCCTGAAATGTGTTGCCCGACCCCGGGACATTCTCATTTTCAGACACTCCAGGGTGAATACTGCCTTGAGGGTTGAAGCCACGCCCACCAGAATGCTACCATAGGGTAGCCTGTCGTGATGGCTACCGATTGATGCTTGGTGGGTGTGGATTCCACAGGTACCCTGAGTACAAACTAACTTTATGTTAGAAAATAACACCTTTCACTTCTCTTACACACTTCCAGGCGGCTACACGCCTGAAGACTATAGATACAGCTATAGAAACACTAGATTCCTATAGCTTAGGGAAAGGGCTTCCAAACCCTTACGATGAAACTAGTGGAAAAATGTATATTTTAGCATGTAATAGCCCTAAGTTCGAAAAACCAGCAGAATTTCCCTTCATCAGTCGTTCTTTCTGGCAGAACTCCTCGGAGAAGGTAGTCAGGGACCTGGTCTAGAGTCCATCGGATGGGCCATTTCAGGGCGCTTCCAACCATATGGGTCATGCCATGATCCTTACACAGGGAAGGGTGGTTCTGTTGATTTATAGCATAAGTTTATTATAAAAAATTGTGTAAATAAAAAACTTGTGCGAGCATGAAATCAGGGTCCTCGTTACGGTAAAGTTTGGTGATACGATAGTGCGCATGCGCGCTGAGCAATTCGGTAGCCAAATTTGTATTAGAAGAATCCACGCAACTTTATGACACGAAGAACTTGAAAAAATATCGCAAAACGTTAAGAAGAATAAAGTCTTTTATTTCCTGGACTTCATATCTTCACCCATGAACATCTGGCAGACCTCAAGCAGCTTACAGAGGCGAGAATTCTTGAAGACAACTGAACTATAGGTACAAGGGTGTCAACGCGCTGGTGCAGGAGCCTTACAACCTCCAGAATCCCTATCTACCGCCAGCGATCACGTCCACCCCGTACATATATAATGCTAAAGAGATTAAATTTATGCAATCAATAGAAAGAAAAAGGAAAAACAGAAGCACAACATATATCTTTTTTATTCAATTCATGGAATATATTTTGAATGTGTCCAGTAATGGAGGAGCAAATAGGCGTGAGTCAAACCTCGAATTATGACTTTTACTAAGGCAATTCACTCAGAGCTCTCTGCCCGCATTTCCTCGTAAGCAATCGAATTTGATCCAATCTCACTTTACTGATTTTAAAAATGGTACACAAATAATTTAAAAAAAAAAGTTTCTACTTTTTTCGTCCAAAACTATGCAGTAATAACTTTAAACTCGGAACAGATGGCGACCCTACCTAAATATGAAACTGGACTTACGAGAAACCAATTTGGTTGCGCGTAAATAACTGTAAGTCGCTACGGAGTGAAATGAAAGCTTTTTGTGCCTACCTGAGCACTTTCCGGATTTGTGTTGCCACTGGAAAAAAATACCGGCGAAGTTTCCGAGATAGTGCAGCTAGTTTACTTGGCAAGACAGATTTGAAAGAGGTTTTTGAGAAGTAAAATTAACATCTATTTCTCAAAATTAATGGATTTTTCACAAGCATTAAATTACCTTGCTTTTGTATGTGTGTCCGGCAACTAATAATTAATTTTATAAGCATTTCTTGGCATCTGGTTAAGGAGAACCTGGCGTACTTAAGTAACTTTGGAGACATTGAAATAATATGCTACTAAACAGCTGGTCTCATGATGGAACCGTAAGGTGGCCACAGCAACACCAAAGATAACATTATCGTCTTTGGGCTCATTACATGTGTACAGCACGGTCAAGATAACTAAGCACCCGAAATGTGAAACGACCCCACTCCCTGATACTCGCGCGGTCGCCTCGTGCGCCAATAGCGAGAGTCGAACATCAAAGTGACATTTACATTTCGGGTGATCAGTTAGCTTGGCCGTGCATATATCACATTTAGTATTCCGTTCGAAAGATTTATTTAAAATAAAGATGTGCTTCATATTTTGAAAAAACACACCCAGTTTGAAAAAAACTTACAACCTAAAAAAGATTGGCAAATAAAAGTTCTCCGTAGGTGGAAAATGCAATAGGTACCGGCAAACTACGTGAAAAAAATTCAACACGTTCACTAGCAACAATCTAACTTTTAGAGAGTTTTCGCCTAGACTATACTACACTACAGTACCATTTTGTTTTAAAACCTGCTTTTCAGTTTCAGTAGTGCTAAGGTAAAAGTAGTGCTAACAACTAAGGCAAAGAGAATCCGAATCAGAGCACTTAAAACTAAACTTATCTAGCTGAAACACATGACGACTGCTCGAATGAGGTGGAACTTTAACTTGAAGACACGATATGAAGTGATCTTATAGGTGGAGAGAATGCATGAAAATCTAAGTAGATGATTATAAGAACACGCGGAAACTTCCGCAACTTGATACTCTAGACCAGTGTTTTTCAAACTGTGGGTCGCGACCCCCTGGATGGTCGCGAAGCCTCTACTGGGGGGTCGCAAGAGGTCGCGAAAACTACCTCAGTAAAAAAACAATAAAGTTTAAAAATATAAATTTATTAAAAAAAAATAACCTAAAGGATATAAACATTTTGTGTTAATACAAACTAACAAAAAATAACCTATGAGTACTCGTACTGCGAAGGTTGCGCTTGTTTCTCATTAATACGTTTCTCCAAAATGGATCCGTTTTTGCTAGATTGAGAATTAAATCGTCTTCCAAATATAAGCGATTTCTTTGCTAACATTTTATTTGGGCCATTGATGAAAATGTCAACTCGCACAAGTGTGCGCCAGGTGGCAAATAGAATCAAACATTGAATTATGCCTTTGTTATTAATTCTGGGTATTATGTTTTTCTTTTTAACCAAAAGGAATCCAAATTGGCAGACTTGAATTCCAAGTGCAACAACCTATCGGCAGATAATGCATACTCATTTAAAAGCAGATTTAAGATCCACCTTTGCCCAGTGTTCTCCGATACCTTTTGTACAGAGAAGTAATGACACAATTCTTCTTTGAAAGAACATCTCATAAAAATTCCAATAAGCCCAAACACGACTAGGACAAATTGTTTTATTTTGGAGCACCATTGCTTACCTTCCGGCATCATCATCAGATCAGTTCAATGGTACCATTTTCTTTAGTACCATTTATTTATCAGTAGTTATATGCTTCATCATAGTCGGTTATTCAAGATATCTTTAACTCGTGACACCCTTATCATTAAGGAGTTCCAGTGGCCAAAATGATACATTCTGAGTGCATATGATTGCATTGATGATGAAAAATGTAAAATGCCAAAATCGCTATATGTATGCCTATAATATTTGAGGAGTTCCCTCGATTTCCATGGGGTCCCATCAGATTCTGACTTAGATGCGACCACCTCGACAGTTTTCCCTTTCAAACAAGAAAATAATTTTTAAAATCGGTCCTCAATTGGCGGAGTCGAATTGAGAACCTCATCATTTTTGAAGTCGGTTGAAAAAACGAAGTGTTGGGGGTCGCGAAATATTTTTTCAGACTATGGGGGTCGTGTCATGAAAAAGTTTGAAAAACACTGCTCTAGACAATAGTGTCATTCGAATAGCGACGACTATGGTTGAAATGCCAAAATATACGGGATTGATCACGTGATATTTGGATAGTGCATGAGAATAGCATACATGTTTCTGCTTCTTTTTCTGCTTCTGCTACTTTTTGTTCTTTTCGAGCCGATAATTGATTTTTTAGATAATTCACGCGTATTAGTCGACCACGTTAAAATCAGCGACAGTAGCCCAACAAACATTTTGGCGCTAAGGGCAACCTTTTTTAGCTCTTATAGTATTATAAATGATATATAAGAGCTCCGATAATAACATTCGATTCTACTATGGTGTTAAGGATAAATAATTAAACCTTCAAGAGGAATAACAGTTACAAAGAAAAATTGTATTACTTAAGGCGGTAGCATAGAGTTGGTAGGAACCATTATATAGCTCACTGTTATAACTATTAGAAGCGTAAAAAACTGTAAGCAATTATAAGGTGTCTACTAACACTTACTAACGGCTCATATCTTTAAACAGAGTTAGTTAGATGCTTCGTAACACCTTAACGCTTACTGTAATAGCTTTAAGAAGCGTAAAACACTATAAGTAATTGTAAGGTGTCTGCTAACACTTACTAACAGTTGAGGTCCTTAAAGAGAGTTAGAAAATACTTTGTACCACTTAACGAGGTCAATCGAACCCGAAGAGTTAGCAAGAAAGCTATTAGTATCATATTAGTGTTAATTATAAATCTTATAGAGCTGGATGCTGCAAGAATTGGAAACCACCTTTAAACCATTAATGTTTGTATAATGGGGTTACTCGGTCAACCTTAGGTAATACAGTGGTTTTAAAAATACTTCTATACGGCCATAAACAATATGTGCAAACATTGTTACTCTTAATTATCACTTTAAGTTGAGTTATAGAATTTTATATCACCTAAATGCATCTTAATATAACCTAACCTCAAAAATTATGTTTTGTTACAATGTAAGTTTACGCTGTGCAACGGGTTTATTCGGTAATATTTTTGTTTCTACCATGCAACCATGGAAAGTTAAAAAAGAACCGGTGGAGTTAGGTTAGGTTAGGTTAGAAGAAAAGCTTCCAAAGAATTCAAGAATAAAATTGGATCATCGCAAAACTACCACAATGAAATTTCATTAATTGAAGAAAAAAACGATGAAATTGTGACAAGAGAAGAATTACTTGTAGTGGAGAAACAGTGTTTCGTAAATCAAAGTCCTACAATAGATTATGATGTGATTCCACGGAACCGTCCTCATATCAATATAAGATACAATTACAATCTCAGTGACCTTGGTACCGATATGTATCAAGCGCTACAAACGCTAGCAACAAATATACAACAGGGTTCCGTACAACAGGCATATTATCGTCGAAAGAAATTATATTATATCCTGAAGATGTAAAATGCAAATTAGTTTGTATTAACAACAGTGATTTTCTGCACTTCTTATCTCTTTTACATACAGTGTAAAAATAAAACATAGTATTCTTTTAAAAAATGTGGTTTTATTCAAAATATATTTAGTATTAGTAGTATTATAAAGGAAATAACATAATCAGTCAAAGTTTGAGCATAATTCTTCAACATTTCTAATTGTACTGAGCCCTTTTTGCATGATCATTTGTACCATATTCGGTTAAAAGCCCTTAAATCGAACTTGTTACGGTGAACAAGCGAGATGAGATTATTTACAGCAAGGCCGAAATATGTTGGCGAGTCTTGTGTGTGACTGGAACTGGGCGCGGTGTCGAGTAGGTAGGCACCTCCACTAAGATATGGGAATAGTTACTGAAACAACAGATTTGTTTATTAATAATGTAAAAATACATACAAGTTAAGCTTCTAAAAGTTAGTTTACAAAAAACAAAAAAAACAGTTTTGTATTATAGTAAAAGACAACTTTTAATTCAAAATATATTAGCTTAGGTTACGTTCGTACTGGCTTTTGTTTTCATAATTATTATAAATAATAGAATATTGAATTCATTGATTTATTCAGTCAAGTACGTGGTATGTAAAGGTTTTTTTCAAATAATAAGAGAACCCTGAAAATGTTCAGCTTACAGGTTCACATAGAACCATTATGCAAACAGAACCTATAAAATTTTTGTCTTTTCACTTTCAGAACCATATTGTAGAACTACAAGTGGCATATAAGTCCTAACAATCGTTCTTTAAGCACTATGTTAGGGATAAAAGAGTTATCAGCAACCGTAAGTAATTTAGAATTGTCGCCATTAAATAAATAGTTAACCTATAAAAAATTTAAAAGAAAAAACTTTTTCTAGTCATTATTGTCCCACTTATTTATTATATTATTGTTAGTTTTCCATTAAAATATCTATTGACAGTACCAGGAACAATTATTGATAATAATTGAAATGAAAAAATAACTGAGGCAGTATATTTTTTCTACATATTATCATCAAATGCAGTTTATTTCTAAGGCGCATCAAAATTGAGATGAAAACATACACATACTGTTACAGAAAACTTACCATGGCAGTGAGTTTTAATAATTATAACACCATTGCAATAATCTAAAATACATTAATTGACTTACCTCATAAACATAAAGTCACTTTCAAACACTAAAGTATCACTGTATCGAGGATGAATAATGCGAAATATTTTAACACTATTGACGGTAACAAATCACAAAAATTATGAAAAACGATACATATTTTGGCGCTTTGAGTGATGCTTATTGCTATTAAAAACCTACAATATATTCTTAAGGTATATATTATTGTGTCGAGGAAGCACTAATATGTTACTAAAAAAGTTATTAGGGTGGATTTCATAACTATATTAATACTTTAGCTTGCAGTTGTAACCTTTGTATAGCTTATAATACACTTAATGTGGTAAGCACTGCTTCAATAGCACTATTGTAGCTCTTTATTGTCACTCATTTAACACTACTCTATAACTATTAAGTCACTTTAAGCTCTAAAATCGTGGGCCCAAATCAGGGTTATAAGAAAGTTAAAACGCGCTATATCACCAAATGTTAGAGCCTTTATAGGACTTTAGGTTCTTTAAATTCTCTTATATAGCTCATGTAGCACTTATTTTTATCACCTAAATGTTAGTTGGGAGCGGTCACCAGTTCTGCAAAGGTTTATGGGCACTTGGGACACTTCAGCCCGGGGGCATGTTCTGGACAAGGGCTCTCACTTACATTGGCTATCAGTTACACATGAAAAACCTTCCAGTATTGAATATTCCAGTCCTTCCAGTATTATATTGGACCCTAATTAATTATTTTGTTAAATGTATAAAAAAAAAATTTTTTCCTTTGCAAGCTAAGTTTTTTAGTTGAATTTAACTTCGGTATAGCAATTATCTTAAAAACCTTCAACCTTTACCTATATCCGTACACGAACCACCCAAGCACACACACTGGCAAAGAGGTGCAAAGCCAATCGCCCCCCGAGGCGGCCGGGCGACGGGCGACGGGCCCGATTAATTGCCCGCCTTTACTATTCATTGGCTTTCTTTTGCACCCGCCACTGCCTTTGCTTAGTCAGCTATCTGCCTGGGCTACACGGCTTTATTGTGCCATAGAGCTGAGGTAAGTGAATGAAAGAGAATTTTCGTTAATGTTGGCCATGTGTTGGATGATTGATAAAAGGTACCTTAGAGCAATATTTATTTATTTATTTAGACTTCATGCACATAAAGGTACAAAGGCAGACTTACAGCTCTCTACCAGTCAACCAAGGGTGGTGAAGAGATATCAAGACAGGTGCATTGTTCAAACAATAAAAGTGTTGTTATTAACATACTAAAATAGGTAAAATACACGTACATATATATTGAAATATAATATATACTTATATAAAATATATATTTGTAAAGTAACAGAAAAGAAGAAAGTGAGATGACTCTTCTTAGTTGTGCTGAAAATAAATCCGCTATTTCCGCTTGAATGCAAACCGACTTGTAGCCGTCCTGATCTCGAGAGGAAGCGCGTTCCAGAGAAGAATGGAATGAATATTGAAGGAAGAGTGAACAAAATCAGTAGTATGAGAAGGACAAAGCAAGAGAAGATTATTGGAAGAACGCAGATTCCGAGCATGTGAAGAACATAGATATTGAAATTTAGAAATAAGATAGGAAGGAGGGGTGGGAGAATTGAGTAGGGTGAAAAGCGTAGTCAAAGCGCGTAAACTTCTTCTCTGGCTCTCTGTAGTTCGACACA
Organism: Anorthoa munda; assembly: GCA_945859665.1. Lineage (NCBI taxonomy): Eukaryota > Metazoa > Arthropoda > Insecta > Lepidoptera > Noctuidae > Anorthoa > Anorthoa munda. The sequence goes on from OX243918.1 coordinate 1,712,205, forward strand.
TGGTCATACTTTCTGAGGTTAAATATGAATCTAATACAGTTGTTCAAGACCCTATCTAGCTTATCCAGTAAGACCGCGCTCAAGTCAAAGCAGCACACGTCACCATAGTCAACCACTGGGAAAATTAAAGTCTGCACAAGCATAGTTTTCGTTTTGGCTGGCGAGAACCTCCTCAAACGATACAAGGATCGCAAAGTGCCGCTGGCTCTCTGACTGATACTGGACACCTGACTTTGCCAGCTAAGTGTCGAGTCAAGATGCAAACCGAGATCTTTCACACTAGGACTAATGGGCATCACGGAACCATTGAAAATTATCGGGGGTAGAGAGCCAACCGCCTTCATGCGCGGGCTTCCAATAATAATAATGGCCTGACAATATTCCCTTTCAAGCAAAAAGATGAAACATAAAGATTCTCATACATACAGCGAACTCCATTTCGTCTGTCAAATAAGGCTATTTTTAACCAACTTTCCAAAAAGTAGGAAGTTCTGAATTCGGATGTTTATATATTATATTTTTTATGTATGTTCAGGCATAACTCTATCTTATCTACCTAAATAGATTTGCAAAATATTTTCTTTGTTCGAAAGAGGTTTATTCCGAAATGTCTGTCTGTTTATTATTTATACCATTTCATAACATAACATCACGCCAGTACGCTCTAAAGGGATACGCAGATGTTTGCATAGAGTGGGGTTGTGTGGCACTACACACACACATCACACTCTACACTTATTTTAATTTACATTCAATTTAAGTGTTGTTTTCGTTTTTAATTATTATTTTGATTTGATTATTATTCTGGTTTTTGTTATTGTGTAAATCGTAAGTGTAATTTAGATTTTATATGTTTTTGTTTTTAAATCTTAATTATTGTTCTGATTTTAAATACTATTTGGCTTTCAATTATTATTTTGATTGTATTAATATTCTGTTTTTGTTATTATGCTAATTACAATTCTAATTTATATTAGTTTTTATTTGTATTTATTCTTATTAATTCTATATTGTTCTGATTTTAATTATTAGTTTGATTTTAATTATAAAATTTACTCAATTCTGACATTTCTAATTGACAATTTTGTTTGATTTACTTTTCTTTGTACTGTTGGAGCGTTGTTGTCTCCCCCTTGGATGGGCGTTAATGGCTGCGACACAGTTCTAAGCTAATGCAGCCATTTCCGTACACATACATTTTGTAAAATATGTTCTGTTGTAATAAAGATTATATTATATTATATACAGTTCTATTCAAATTCAATTCAAATACACCCTACCCTGGTACACTCTCATTCCACCGCGGTTATATTCAAGATTTATGTAATGCGAGTGTTCTATCCTGGCATCACTTTGAGCATTATACGAGTAGGTACCTTACTAGAACTTGCCCATTATGTGAAACTAAAAAAAACCGGCCAAGTGCGAGTCGGACTCGCACACGAAGGGTTCCGTACCATTATCGCAAAACACTGCATAAAAATCACGTTTGTTGTATGGGAGCCCCCCTTAATTTATTTTATTTTAATTTATTAATTATTATTTTTTGAAGTAAATATACAACTAAACATTCTGTGAATATTTCAAGCGTCTACCTGTTGCCGTTATTAATATCGAGCAAAAAACGGCAAAAATATCACGTTTGTTGTAATATTTATTTTATACTGTTTTTAGTATTTGTTGTTATAGCGGCAACAGAGTTATATTATCTGTGAAAATTTCACCTGTCTAGCTATCACGGTTCATGAGATACAGCCTGGAGACAGACGGACAGACAGACAGACAGACAGACAGACAGACGGATCGCGAAGTCTTAGTAATAGGGTCCCGTTTTTACCCTTTGGGTACGGAACCCTAAAAAGTGACAAAAAACGGTTGTTTTTTTTGTAAAAAAGCTTTTATTTTATTTAAAGTCAATACTTATTGCAGTTTTTAGAGTTCCGTACCCAAAGGTTAAAAACGGGACCCTATTACTAAGACTCCGCGATCCGTCTGTCTGTCTGTCCGTCTGTCACCAGGCTGTATCTCATGAACCGTGATAGCTAGACAGTTGAAATTTTCACAGATGATGTACTTCTGTTGCCGCTATAACAAGAAATACAAAAAACAGAATAAAATAAATATATAAGTGGGGCTCCCATACAACAAACGTGATTTTATTGCCGTTTTTTGCGATAATAATCGACAAAAAAAAAAAAAAATGGTACGGAACCCTTCGTGCGTGAGTCCGACTCGCACTTGGTCGGTTTTTGTTTAAGGGTAAAGGAACTATGTTCGACGTTATTTGAAGTTATCAAGGGAGAAACGCCCTGGGGTAACGCCTTGCTTTTTAGTACACACAGCATCTTATTACCAGCCTTTATAAGGGTAAAATTACGCCAGATTTAAGTTCAGAGCTAGCTCAAGGTCTTAGGACCTAAGACTTAGGTCTTAGTCGTATGGTATATTTATGTTAAACCACGATATGAGCCGACCATGAAACTTTATCTCCATATTATACCGAAACATTTCAGCATTGTGAAGAAAAAAGAAAAAGTTGAGCATCAATCTAGATTTAGGACGAAATACTTCAGCTTTAAAAGCTTTATCTAAGTATTATGCGTAAGTCTCATTAAAGAACGATGGAGACGTTTCAAATAGTAAAAAGAGATTGATCGATTTGGTATTCAAATACCTCACCAATGTTATTTTTTCAATGTTATTTGCGAGTTTATTTATATTTCTGTTTAGTTATTCGTAGACCAGCTATATATAATAAAAACACCGTAAAATATGAAAGTTTTAATCTTATTTATTTTCCGTGTGAGGATTTGGCCACCTCTGGTATCAGAGTTAATTAAGCCGCCTCTGGGAACCCCACAGACCTCCGACTTGGCTATTTTAGACTAACATTAACTATATAGGTCCAGGACTCCTCAAGATAATTTCCTTCACCATTGCCTGCGATGTCGAAGATAAACTTAAAAGAACATATTAATTTGAAAAAGTTACATTTGTACTTTCCAAATTTGAACCTACGATCTCAAGTACGAGAGACAAGGTGTTAGCCACTAGGCCGGCTAACGACATGATAAGTTTTAATGATTGTGGTAGGGTTTGGTTTATTTTATTATCGCGGTTTTTAGCCGTGTTATTGAAACCTTCTTATTCATATTCATATTCTTTATTGTACACAAAGTAAACACTCACGACTGGCACTGGTATGACAGTCGTTCACACTTGTTTAGCCAAATCTCAACTTATCCACTTGCACGGCGTCATCGGTGGCAGCGGTCACCCCCACTGTACGCCTTGGGCACAGAGGACAGAACAGGAGGTGGAGCATGGTTTGCGACTCGGCACCACATGCACACCGACAACTTCTTTAACCGCGTTGAGTGTTTTTTGGTAAAGACAAAACTGTTGGATTCACGTCAGCGACATGCTAATGTGACAGCGTCATCGACATGGTAATGTGACGTTTGACTTTTAATTTTTCACTGCTGTCGGCAGTCCTCATGACTGCTTATTTATTTGGATTAAAGTAGCCTGTAACAGTCAGCGATCGCGTAAGATTGTTTGCAATCGGATCAAAACTTTCAGAGATAATGTTCTACAAACAAAGAAACCATTCCACCTAAGATTCGACACGAAACTTTAGAAACTGTTACTTTGTTCTCCAAACTTATAAAAAGAGACTGAAGCTCTCAAAATAATAAATGTTAACGATCTGAAGAGAACGTCTCGAGATAATTTTTCAGTTGGCGCAAAAGTAACTGTGCTTTGTTTGACTTGGCTCCAGTTTCTTCCTCGCGACCGAGACTCGGTTATGGAAGAGATCGGTGCTATTTTTCAACGGTTATTCTATAAAATGATTGATACACTGAGCATTGTGGACTTTTGCTAGCTTTTGCCTTTGCGTATCTAAAATATCAAAACCTGGTGGTATTGTATAGCAATGATTGGGCATCAGCCAGAATATACACACTATTTTCTTATGTGATTGCGTTAGATTCTTGATGGAGGTATGTGAATTATAATTTTGTTGATTTATCAAATTTGTGTTGAAAACGTCGCTTTATAGGCTAGTGCAAATTTTGTATCCTTGCGTGTATGAAAAGTATGTGAAGTAAAAAAGTTATTTTTTGAATCCTACATAGGTAGATTTAATAATATATTTATTAGATTTATATAGAAATACTTAAAGCCTCTTACGGTAAGATACACCCTACAATCACGACAACCCAGAATTCCCCGTCTAATACAACAATACACACACACACAACACGTACAAACTGTCTGTTAGTCTGTTACGCGTAAAAGAACTCGTACCCTTTAATTAATGAGCGAATTATTCGCCAGAGATATAATGAAAACGAGTGCACACGAGCGGGTCGATCCCCCGGGGTCCGTGGTCCGGGGTTCGCCTGGCGGTTGAATAATACATGGCTAGATAACTACTGGTCTTGACTGTACTGACCTACTTAGTGGTAATGTGTGCGTGATTGTACAAGACGGAGATTGTTGGTACCAACTTAATTAATCCTTTGTTTAAAAATTAAATAATGATAAGGATTAATTAAATAATATCAGAGAATACTTCGGGCATTCTCCATTGAGCATCATGATCACCGCAGCCGTAAGATGATCGCTGCCGGGCATAAGCTTCCCCTGTGCATATCAATAAAGACCGAACACCCCCTAAATCTAGCGTATTCACTAGATCGATAGTCAATCTTTTGAGGAGCCTAATGCAATGCACATAAAACATATTTAGCCTACAATGTTCCAACTGGGACACAGAATAGGCCAGAATCTACCACGCGGGACCGTGTAGGTGAAACCCATCGAACTTGTGCTTGCAACGTAGACTTTGCTTTTTTGAGCCCTACTATCCCTTCTGCAAGCAAAGTAACCAACTATATTTATTTATATATCTAATTATTATTTAAGCACAAAAAATCAAAGGCTGACGAGGAATCCTTTACCAGTCAACTTTTGGTAATCCAGAGACAAACAATTTAAGGTACGATTTTGAGAGTTGTTTCATAAACACCTACTTAACGAATGCCAAAGCCTATTCATCATCGTGTGTAATCAAATGAGCCTCCCTGAGGAAGACTGTCGTCGATGTAACCACGCACAAGTGCTGATTAATAATCCATTTGTTTGTAAATTAATCATGGCCGCTCACACCTCACACGTCGAGCGCGCATTAGGGAGTATTGGCGATGATAGCTCTGCTTATACTGCTTAGGAGGAAGGGTTGAAGGGATATTTAATTAAGAATTTTACTTTGATTAATAGGGTCCTTTTCTGTTGTGAGTTTCGCTAATTACGTAATATAACATGGCATCCTTTTTGGGTTAGGTTAGATGTACGTCATAGAAATATGTATGTTTATTATATCTATGGTGTACGTATACACTCATTCGCTAGATGCGAGACGCACAGGACCGTTCGAGGTGGAGACACTTGAAGGAGGCGTATGTTTAGCAATGGGCGTCTTTCGCCTTAAATGATGAAGATGATACCTACACCCACATTTTACCAGTTATGATGAAGTTCCAAGTAATAAGGCCGAGAATCTAACCAGACTGCATCTGAATTTCAATGTTTTAATAATATGTAAGCAGGTAGATAATTTTTGGTTATAGTAAGCGTAATGTTGAGCTGTCATGTTTATTATAATTTGCATATAATATCACCTAGGCTAGTAAGTAAATGCTCCGATTTTCTGCCCAATAAATAAACACATTTTACATTACAACAGCCATTAATTGTACCTACAATCTAATAAACAGCCTGTCTAATGAAATAGGACTATTGGCATATTTAACTCTCCACATTTTACCCTCCTTTACAGTGTTTAATCTGAAAAGTGGTTTGCATTAATTTACCTGGTTCATCATCTAGCTAGATAAACACAGGCTACTTTTAAAATTTCACATCCCCAGCACGTCTGAATGAAACAGTAGGTACACCAAATATAATGTCGGGTACTAATTAATCTGCTGTCATTATCACATTGGTTGTTGTTATTTAATTTAAACACAACAATACACAACGGATCCGTGTCGCCATTCCAACGCTATTTCAATTCAAATGAGGCGTGTTGGCCGGCCATGCGGATCACGTGAAATTGTAATACTCTTTTATACAGCGTTCACGCAAAGCCGCGGGTTTTACTAGCTTATTAAAACAAATAAATATTTAAGTAACCTTTACAGCCGAAAATAAACTTTACCTTCTTGAAGCTAAAGTTCATTTTCAAGTGCAGGTGTAGCAAAAGTCACTAAATTAAAAAAATATAGTTCAATGCAAACAGTAGGTAATTAACGGATAGAGTTTAATTTATAGTGACTGCGTCACGCTACCCTGTTCTTAGTCTCGGTTAATTTAAACCATTGAGTATTTATGGTTTAAATCGTAAAAACTATGCTGTATTGCCTGCAGTTAAAGTTTATATTTCTTAGTTTCAAGCCGTGGTTATTAAAGCAGGTAATAGGACAAGGTACAAGTAAGCAATTAAAACGAACATGAACAACTTATTTCCAAACAAATGTACGATCACTACATACAATCGCGAGGGGGAATAGAGCACCTTGTGAAAATCTTAGGCTAAGGACATCTCCAGGTAGAGAAAAGTGTTATTAAGTTTTCTATTAGGAATACACCGTGATGAAACCAGAGGGGCGACCATAAGCTCTTAGAGTAAGGTTATTTTAAGTGTGTGTAAGGGACAGATGTATATGACTTGTATACATCTGTCACTAACGCGATCTCAAAATAACCTTACTCTAAGGACTTATAGTAAATATAAGTTTAAAATCGCCAACCCGCCAATTGAGCAAACGTGATGACTAATGATCGTGCCTTCTCTCTATGAGAAGAGACATTGCCATGCAGTGGGCCAATAACAGGCTGGTATTAGTTTTAGTATGAGCTGGGAGCTTAGATAAGAATCTGGTGTCTCATTTAAAATGTGACCCAGTCAAGAGTAATAGGCTCGCCTGCAGTTACATAAGACTTAGGGCTCGATCACACAGACCATCCGTAATTCTAGGATCGTTTTAACGGATCCGTTGCTACTGGAGGTGATGTTCAAACCGCTTTTTTTATTAATTGCGATTTATATTTTTAATTCTTTTTTATTTTGTTTGCTTTAAAATGTAGATATGTAGGTGTAATTTGATATTTGGGGTGGGTAAGTTATTTATTTATTAAGTGATCACTATAATGTAGTGAAAGTGTTGTGAGAAAGGGGGCGGGCAGTAAATCAGCGTTGACCAGCGTAATAGCTATGCTTTACACTGCTCAGCATATGCTGAGCCCGCTCCTTTTGCCATACTGATTTATTATTGTGCTTCAGGGCTAATTTGTGATTGTTCATGTTCTGTTACAGTTGGCAATAAATGTTTTCTTTCTTTCTTTCTTCTTTCTTTCTTTTACAGTACCGTTTTAACAGATCAGTTGCTACTGGGGGTAATATTCACAATAAAAATACAGTACCGTTTTAACGGATCCGTCTCTACTAGGAGTAATGGCACGCCTCGCGTGGCTTCGATCCGATAAAACGGATTAGTATTTTAGTAGTGTTGTGTATGTGAACTCGCTTATACAACTACCTACGCCATTGCCGAATAAAAACGTTTACGATAAAGCGGACCTGTAAAACGGACAGCTGTATATTTTGTCGGATCGGTATTTTTACTGAATCTGGAATATGTTTGTGAAGTCGCTCATACAACTACATACGTCAGCGCCGAATAAAAACGTATACGATAAAGCGGACCTGTAAAACGGACAGCTGTATATTTTGTCGGATCGGTATTTTTACTGAATCTGGAATATGTTTGTGAAGTCGCTCATACAACTACATACGTCAGCGCCGAATAAAAACGTATACGATAAAGCGGACCTGTAAAACGGACCCCTGTGTGAACGAGCACTTAAATGTAACTCGAAAAATATGGTTATAGGTATTTTATTTACATCTTTGCCTACCCTATCACATCGGGCAATATAAGCGTGATGTATAATATCTACCTATGTTAAACTAAACCACAATATAATGTAGTGCGCCGAGACCAGGCAGCCATATTATTCTGTGGTTACTCTGCAGAAAGCTTCGACAATAACCATTTGATGGCAAATATTCCGACAAGTGCAATACAGTGTGCATTGACTAGCAGAGTGAGTTAGAAACTGAAGCGAGTGAGAGTAAAAATGAGGTAGTTAGAGACTTTGTGGCAATATAATACCCATTTTATCCATTGATCAGTGGGATTAAACAGCTAGCCGGGGTCAGCAACAAGATTCCAATAAGTTTTTATTCAGCAACTTTCTTTCCTGCCTAATGAGTATTATAAATTGACAGGGCATATAAATGTCTGTCTGTTCGGGGTAGACAGGAAGCCTATTAACAATAATGTTGTGTGTAGTTATTAAATAACGGACTAGCTAGACGAATGAGGTAGGTACATACGGTTCTATACACCAGTAGTACTTACACGCTTTCGCTCCTACTGATGGGGTTATCGACGGCAAAAACGTGCCCACAAAGGCTTCAATCGGAATATATTCCACCGATCACTCATTTAACTTAAAAACAGTTGCCCTTAAAAGCTGAAGTAACAGATAACTACATGTGCAACTCGCTATTAATCAATCACTACAGCGGGGACACACTCCTTCCTATTAATTAAACTCGCTACCTCTCATCGCTCACACCACACTGACAGCAAACACACATCGATCTTGGCAGCATGGTCGGCAGTCACCCGGCAGCCGGCGTGCACGACTCGGGATCGAACCCATTACCCACGCCGGACGCGACAGATAAATTGTAATAGATAAGCTTTTCATATCACTGTCACACCGACATATGGATCCATCAACATTCCCTGTCCCGCCATTTTGTTTTTCATAAGCCATATTTTAGATAAAAGGTTTTGATGCTCCATAAATATGGATGGATGTGATCTAACATCAACGGTTTTGAACGCTGGATTTGAATATGTGAGTGGTGATTTATTAGCAATTCCTGGTTCTCGTTTTGAATGATGCAGTTTATCATGCAGCGGGGATTCTGATGGTCAAACACTAATGTTCTGTTGATATTGCAGGTCTAATTTGAGTTCAGACCACCCAAGTTTAACATTGAATATGCGCGTCCCCCCAGCCTGTGCCTGCGAACAACATCATATTGTTCGTGTTTGGTCACTGATTCGTTTTCGTTATTGCTAAAGGTCGCGTCCGTCCTGCAATTTTTTTACGAAGTCGTTGACCAGCTGCTGCCAGGCTGCTCAGCCTTAAATTTTTCTCAGGGCAGGGGTCATAGTGAGGTCCGTTAAAGTCAACAAATTCTAACAATATCAATAGGTTTGTAATTTTTATATACCTGACTTTAGTATCATCTGCTCACAAACCATAATAAAAAACACACAATCTCCTTAATCTACTACCAACACAACGAAATGCTTAATTTCAAATCACAAATTCGAGGTCACTGAGGGCACGGGTCGAAAGGGCAAATATTGCAAATTTATTGCGAGCCCTGGCCTTGAGCCCTGTGGCTTAAGTGCGATACCAAAGTGGGGTCGACAGAGGTCTGGGGTTAGAGGGTTCAAAGCATCATATGTGTCATATGCACGGAGGTTTCGAGGAGATTGCCATGCAACTAGGAAAAGGGTCAACAGCAGCCTTTTTTGCTTATTTTTTCGTAAGATTTATAGTTTGCCTGTGGAATGCGGTGTTTGTCTTGCTCTGAGTTATAATAGTAGGTAAGTAGAATAAACTGCTTTGTTTTTATCTCAATCATATTAGGCAGGTAATTATATCACAGTCATTGTAAACTTTCTTCAGCTAACCAAATATTTGAAAAAATCTCCTTGTTGGGAGTGAGTTTGATAGAGGGGTTTTTGTCTTATTCCCAGTTAATTAGTAGAGAAGAGCTTGAAGCTCAATAAGGTTTTTAATTACAAAGGCAAATTTCATTCATAGTAAACTTTCACGAAAACCAAATATTTGAAAAAATCTCTGTTCTTTTAAGGTTTAAAAAAAAAAATTCCTTAATTGCTTCGAAAATATCTTCGTTTTTTCATTGCTTCCAAAAAAGAAGCCCGTTTTTATTATTAACTTATACTTTTCTACAGCTGAGCAAAGGCCTCCAAGTCCTTCCTAGAATTCTTGTCCCGCAAAATGTCTGTTTAATTATTTAAATTTTATTTAAACAAAGCAGATTCTACCAATATTTCGAATGGTCATTTTTCAACAAAAATATGACTTATTACCGCCAACCTTCGCTCGGATGGAAGGCAACACAGAGTGTACGTAGCTGGAAGCCCTCGCCTGGCATCACGAGGTATACATATTCATGAGCGGCTCCGCTATCCATTAGGGACTGCTCACGATTGACGAAAATGCCATTATTAATATCATTTCAAAAGGCCACGTTTTTATTTATTCGTGCACAGCTTCGGAATGAAAATGTGCCTGTAGGAAAATGTTTGTTTGTGAGACATTTTCTTGAATTCTAACTAATGGAATATTGACTTGAATTAATTAAATGCCGATTTAATTAGCGAGACCAGGTAACTTTTACCTGTACTGAGAAATAAACAAGAATTAAAAAAAAACAAGCTTTTATATTAAAAAAGATCCGGCCAAGTGCGTGGCGGACTTTACATTTAGGATCCCGTACCAAACCGCAAAATTAAGTTGATTGTAATAGGAAAAATAAATAATAGTTTAAAAAATCTAAAATCACTCTTGAATAAAAAACCAAACTAAAAAGGAGAAAATAATTTTGAAAAAATTTAAATCAGACGGCAGATAGACGGACACGTGAGTGACAGCAATAGGGCTCCGTTTGGACCCTTCGGGTACGGAACCCTGAAACTGCATTATTGCGACTAAACAAATTTGTGTGCAAAATTTAATCTCAATCGGACACTGGGAAGTGCGGTAAATTGAATTTGCAAGATTTGATGGTTAAAGACACCGGGACACGTGAAACTAAGTAAAAGCTTATAAAATGGCGGCTTGTCAGTTTTTGTGTAGAACATAAATAACGACACCGGGACACGTGAAACTAAGTAAAAGCTTATAAAAGTTTTTGTGAAGAACATATTTTAAACTACCCATTTATTCTCCCGTTAAAAATTATCTGACTATTAAAAGTTTGCTTAGGAATGTGAGAAGTGGAAGTTTACTGTTAATCAACAAACATCCAACATATTTTTTTTTTCTTAATAAAACGTTGCCCCACACTAGGAATTTCTTCCTGTATCGTGGGTGCGTTTACAAACATAAACTCACATACACAAACACCCAGAACCGGAACCACTATCTGAGTCATACAAATTTTTGTTCCGTGCGGGAATCGAACCCACGACACGCAGCGCACCAGTCAATTGCTCAACCACTGCGCCAACCGTGCGTCCGAATAATAATAACATAATATATTGTTGCATCTACGAAGATTAAAACTATTGCCAAAACGAAAACATTGTTGCTAAAATACAGTACTGTAGGATTGTTAAGTAATTGAAAAGTTTATGTTTCTAACGAGAAGGCTTGAGGAATTTTCATCTCCTCAGTGAATAATCAACTGCACCGCGTTATTCACGTAGTGGCGCCACAGTCGCGTAACTATGTGGCAACTCCGGCTGTCAGACGCCTCGATAAACAACTAATAACAAATTAATATGCAAAGTTGTGAGTTGCAGCACTCTTCAGCACGCCACGGTTTCTCGAACTTTGCTGCCTCCCAAAGAGACTACTTAACGCGACTCGAAATTGAGTATTAAATTAAATAAACTGCTCTCTAGAATTATGCATTACGCGAGGAGGAGCTTGTGGCTAAGTAATAACAGCTGCTTGGGTCGATCTTCAAGGTTAAGCAACACTTGCCGAGGTCAGTCCGCGGATGGGTGACCATCCATCTCATACTAAGACTCCTCCGTGCCTCGGAAAGCACGTTAAGCCGTTGGTCCAGGCTGACATTTAAATATTTTCGACAATTGTAACGCTTGTCAGAAGCATAAAATCTGACACCAGTCTAGCCAAGAGGTATCGTGTTACCTAGTTACTGGGTTGTGGAGGTCAGATAGGCAGTCGCTCCATGTAAAACACTGGTACTCAGCTGAATCCGGTAAAACTGGAAGCCGACCCTAACCAAGTTGGTAAAGGCCAGGCAGTCAGATTGACTCAAAATTTACGCTTTTAAGTGAGTATTTAGTTGTAGAATATAAACCATTAGGTAGGATAGCAAAATGTTAATATAGATGCAACACAAGTAAAGCCACCACCTGCCAGGTAAAACAAGTCTAATATGGTGCCTTTAAGTCCACACACATGAAATCCCCCAGTCACTGACCATCCACGGACAAACAATTCAAACTTTCCGAACCACTGGCACGTGCTTCAGCCGGGACTCGAACCCGGCAAGTTGTGTTGAAATTAATTGAGAACGGACAGCGCGCGGTGTCCCGGCCAACAGCCTGGCTTTGTTCGTACGACACACGTCCCCCACCCCTTGGGTTTCACCCCCGACGGTGTCGCCAATTAAATCCATAGACACTAATTTACAGACATAGTTGGATAGTTGAAAACCGCTGTTTATTCAACAGATACGCTTTGAACGAGCCAAGTTCCAACGGCCGGTGTTCTGTCGACAGTTGTTAAAAGTAGTTTACGAATTTAATTTCGGGGGTATTTTGTTATGCTTACCTAATTTAGGCCTGAGCCCAGTGAAGCGTAAAGCCGAAATTTCGTGAAACGGTCATGCAGTCAATAGCCGCAGTTAGAGAATGTCGTCTGAGAGGACCATATAGATATTGTTATGTCATAAAATGTATAGGATGCAAAAGTACTTCTTTTTTTCAATATTGTTAATATTGTTCCTAAATAAATACTCGCTATTTTAAAACACAGCCGGTATTTTCGATACAAACTCGTTGTTGTTAAAAAAAACCGATCACAAACGGCAATTACAGTTGAATAGTTCGGCACAAAAACATTCGCACATTTTGTTTAAATAAACATTAAAACGCCCGAAACATTTATGTACATTTCAGCATAACTACAGGCCAAGTATTTGGGCACAATATTTCTTCGACCGCCCCAATTTATAATGGTAGAGCTGTCTCGAACGGTCGAACCAAAACATCAAATCAGACCCCGGAAAATGTCCCTAAACGCTTACAGATGAATACGATTAACAAGACACTGTCTCCAGGACGTCTTGACCCAATTGAGAGGCCGGGATCCCGGCGGAGTCCCGGGACAGTTCCGGGTAACGCGGGACCGGGAACTCGCTCAGCCGACGATTACAATGTCAGTTTCGCGGATACATGTCGCAAATTGGTGAAGTGCAAGGAGTCTCGGTTGTGTGTTTATCTTTCATCTATGTTCGTTACTCGCAACGAAGAAAACGAATTCTGTTTGGGTGTAATGTATGAATTTAATAACAAACGCAGATGTATTTCAAACACACATTGTTTTATTTTACAGGGTTTCAAAAAAAGTTTTACAGGGCAAAGTTTTAAAAATTTAGACAAAAATCGCATTGAAAAGCATTTTGGAAACAATGGTGGGGCGTGCGGCTCATAATATTATAATTGGAATCTTAAAAAAGTAAATCTAACACAGTGCTTAGGTATGTAAGTACCTGCTAGAAAAATCAGAAGTCACAAAAAATAAAAAAGTTTTCCTCAGAATCCATTTACCTTGAAGCCCACGTGCAGAGTTATTAATCTCCTATAAAAACGAAAACCCGTAAAAAGTCCAAACATTTTCTGAAACTCCATACCCCAGCTCTAGTTACCATTACGCTAGCAAAGTTTGGGAGGCGCGCAGTTCAAGAGGCCATATAATTTGGAAAAAAGTAAATTAATATAATGTTATGAAGAAAATGAGATATCGTTTTTGAAAGCGATCGCTTTATTTTGCGGGTGCTTGTTATAACGCACGAGTGGCTCCGAAGATATTACACATCCCTGAACATAAGTAGCAAATATGATTAAATGTTTTTCCATATTGGTTCTGTCGTTCTGTGGAAGCAAGAATTTAATTTTTATTTGATTTGTCCTCGTTCGTATTGATATTTTGTTTCGTGTATTTATTTGATGGTTAGCAATTTTTAGGCTGAAATCGATCGGTGTAGATAGATGTTGATGAGCTGCTGGTTTGATGTGTTTTATTTGTCACATTATAAGACACAGGATCCGGGGTATACGTAAACTCACGCCTTTTTCCGATGGGGGTAGACAGAAGCTATAGAACTCCACCTGCTACGATCCTTACATACTCCTTTTGCTTAATTTACTTTCATACTTAATTAGTTATACATAATTATGATGTATAATCACTTTCTGAGAACCACAAATGAGCTAATATGGCTATTCTTTTAACCGATTACTAAATCAGCTGTATATACCGTGTAGGTAAGACTTGTCTGCATATTTCTCTTATCTGCACCTTGTGCTCACCCAACATTCTAAACAAACTAACATACGTAGCTACATTTAAAATGTAGAACAACACGCCTGACTATTCTCTAGTCAATATAAATCGCAGCGACTACAAACTTTCCAGTTCACCGGAGTGCGCAACAAACAGTCGCAAGTCTGCACAGCCGCGTTTGTTTGCGCAAGAATAGACGCAGTCGCAGAGTAGCACGACTGTTTGCACGGAAAATGATGCAGGATGTGACTGACTGAGTTGTTGAGACGCGGTGATTGGATATTTTGTCGGAGGTTCGAACATGATTAGGTAAATAGTCGTACCGTAAGCGTTAACGTAATGATGTCGCGGTTAAATAAGCCAGCTAATTGGATTGAACTAGAATCATTAAACGTTTAACAACTTGGCGTATTAAAAGTCAGCCCTTTGAAGATGACTGACCAAGACTCAACCAAGTGAATCAAATTAAGTTTTTTTTTTTTTTGCAATTCATTCAAAATTTCAAACGTTGCGCTCAATTACTTGGCTAGTTGTCCTTCAACCATTTAATTGGTCTTTAATGAACGGCCTAGGCGTACAATTATTTGGCTAATTTAACCAGATGGCTGCGACATATAGCAGGTCTGCCTCGTTGGTACATTTGGAGTATCTCAGTAGCAATTTTCGAATTTATCGCGGTCAAAGCCGTGGGCTAAAGCTAGTTGTCACAAATTCTGAGGAAATAATAATTTGGTGTTTTTTTGTTTGTGTCTATAAAGAAAATAATATCACGTCTGTATTTCCCAAGAGGGTACAAAGAGTAACTTTTCGCAAGTTTGTATAAGTCCATCTAATACGGGGCAACCGAATTGATATTAATCTAGCTAGCACAATATCAAGACTAGACTTAGAAGGTGCCTATAAAGAAAAACGCAATAACACAGAACGAATTCGTATTGCATGATTCAATTCATGTAATAGATAGGATTGCGTGCTTCAACTTTCAAATAAGTTTTACAAAATCACTCTAGCAGAAAACTGACTGCCATATACGTAACTAGTCTGCTGCAGACGTTCTTCTCCAAATTGAAAATTAAATTTTAAAGAATTCGCAGCAAATAAATGTACAAGTTAATCATTTATCGGGGTGTTTTGATTTTGGCTTCCTTGGTGTAAAATGGGTTATTGTACTTTGGATCCTTTAAAATTGTACGTTTTAATTTTATGGATGGCAATTATTGGCCGCAACTCACAAGTCATGGGTTCGAGCCCAGGCAAGCGCTTTATTCTGTATAAATTAATTCATCACTACAGCTCTCAAAACGGCGAAGGAAAATATCATGCATGCAAAAAAAAAAAAAATGCATGCAGGAAAATAGCATGTCGTGGAACCAAAATATTCAAAGACATGTGACATTCACCAACCCGCACTGGGCCCGCGTGGTGGATTAAGACCCACTCCCAGAGAGGAGGCTTGTGTCCCAGCAGTGGGAACATTATAGGCTGATCACGCTATGTTATATTATGGGTGCCAATGCCTGTAAAAAACGATTATTTATTAATTTAACTTCACTAATCTGTGTTTCCGACAGCTGCTTAAAGTTTCTGATGCCATTTCGATTTTGTTTTGTTAATAAAGGCCTAAGGCCACTAGTACACGCGAACGTACGAACGAACGAACATAAAAACATTCACTGGGCCTACGCAAGAATTCGTGTCGTATCTAATCATCCTATAATATCCTAAGAATCTTGTCTAGTGATGACAAGATTTTTCTTGTTCAGCACCGTGGCAGTGTACACAGTTTGTGTGCAGGAACGACTCGAATTCTTGCCCTACGCAAGTACGCGGTGACTTTTGTTAGCGTGTACCAAGATTAGTGTGTGAATATGTGTAGACATTGAACAATCCATCTTCCTGACCTTTAGCACTTAAGTACTCCCTCTAAACACCAGTTCCGTGGGTTCTTAGGAAGTAACGCTAAAAGCTTTGGTCATTTATGGTGAGTTTACCTGTAAACTTCGCGAGGTAAGGTTTCATTTGTACCTACTTCAAAAGATGTATCTTTAAGAGCCAAAAATTAAAGCTTTTGAGAAGCCTATTTCAAAAACAAACATTTAAAGTATTTATTGAAAATTCAGTATGTATTGTAAGTCCCTTCTAGACATCTTAGTGGTTCAAGAGATTTAGATTAAAATTGGCAAGCACACGAGTATATAGTTTTAGATAATAGACGAAGCCGCTGGTAAAAGTTAGTTTTGAAATAATTAAAAGAGGAATTAAAAGGATGTAACAATTTAATGCAATGCAATTTAAAATACATTCCTTGAAATGTTTAAACAATAGCCGTAGTAAAGTAGGTAGATACGAGTACCTATGTATTTATCACGATCAAACACATTAATGTAGAACGATATATCTACTCCATTTACTTATCTTTGAATACCAAGAAATTCTACCTTTGACTTTGAACATTCTTAGGTTCCTATTCCATTTCTATTTAATTGACAAAGTTATCAATAGGTTAATATGTGTAGTTTCATGAACTATTTGCTAAGTTTCCAGGATGCTTTGACGAATCAATCGAAATAGCTCAGATAACTGTAACTATGTCCAAACTGTATTCGACAATGTATTAAATAGTGTTGGAACAGTGTATTAGTTTAAATTAAAAAAAGTGGAGGATACATATTCGCGAACTGGCTGACCACCTGATCCTCCGACTACACAGCATGATTTTTTCTTGTTTACAGCTTTTTAGTTCGCTTCTTAGTCAGGTTTTTGATTATTAAATTAACTTTATTTATTTACAACTTTTTAGTTATATTTTTTTTCGTATTACTTTTAAACATATAAGTGGTATGTATTTTTGTAACCAACTCTTAAAACCCTTTATTTTGATGTCCCACTCGATAGGTATGGAAGAAAAAAGAAATTGGGTCCCGCACAATACGGCACCCAAAATCCGCCATGTTTGTATTTTTTTAACTTCACCTATCTAAGAACACTTGGGCGGTCAAGAATTATCTAAAGATGTCTTAATTATATAAATCGTTCTAGCGGTTTAAAAGATATGAGGTAATAAAGAATATTACATACATACAAACATACATACACACATACAAGATACGCGCGAAAAACATAACCCTTTCCTTTCAGTCGGGTAATAACTATATTAAATCAATTAGATAAACTACTGACATGAACATCACATAATTATGAAGAAGGCAATGAAAGCAAGGCTTATGTTAAGTTTCGATTGCCTTCAATATTATTAACAGTTACGCCTCAAACCATTAATGCCTCACATCCTATCGTGCTGTCTGTGCAACAACACATGCATCCTGAAAGACCTTTGTGAGGCTAATAAAAACGCTATTGCCGTGGCTGAATTCTGGTCAAAATGTAATTGCTGAAGAACAATTTAAAAGCTGCTCGAGAATGCGATACCTGGATCCTATAGGTTTACCTACAGGTTGTCAGCGGCTCAGTTTGCCGCTACCCATAGTTTCACACCCAACACAAGACCTCCCGTTCAGTATCTGGTGCACAAACGATGTGACACATCAAGCTAAGACCCATGCTGTCACCAACAAACAAAACGTATTCGTTACAAAGAAAATACAACAACAAATAGGTCATAAAAACAAGATTTATCAAACGCCGAACGTCGCCGCCGCGCGCCGCGCGCGAACAAAAAGCGTGGCTCACTAGCTGCCACCATCCACCATCAGCCAAACACGACAACAAAACATCGTCCCTACGAAAAACTAATTTCCTAACAAAACATAGGATTGAATTAAAATACAACGAGGGGATATATATCGTGTTTTTGCTAAAGCAATAGATACGGCGACTGTTTTTGTTCGTTTGCGCCGGAACAAATAATGTCCAGGGCGATATTGTTTAAAGGTGGGGACAGACGGGATACTATAGTCAATAATTTTGTTTCAATTTATATGAGGACTCATTTATAAATAAAAATCTCATTAAACTATTTCAAATATCTGAAATTCGCTGTTGAATTGAAACGAAGCCGCATTTCTATATAATAGCAGGAGTCCACTTATACCAAATCGATGTAATAAATATCAATGCATGTTTACATAGTAGTTTATCAAAATAATATTACTAGTGCGTAGATGTAATAAGCATCGTAGTATCGGGTCAAAGTGTGCCAAAATAAGTATTGAAATATTGAACTTCTAAGAAACAAG
Organism: Anorthoa munda; assembly: GCA_945859665.1. NCBI lineage: Eukaryota > Metazoa > Arthropoda > Insecta > Lepidoptera > Noctuidae > Anorthoa > Anorthoa munda. The sequence continues at coordinate 1,730,849 of OX243918.1, forward strand.
TTTCCCACCAGCATAAAGTAAGTCCTTTAGATAAGTGACATTTTATAGGCGAAAGCGACTTGAAAAGTACAAAAATGTATGGGAATTGTCAAATGCTATCGAAATGTCACATGATCAATCCCTTACATTTTGGCATTTCGATAATCGCCATCGCTTATTGAACTTTGTCTAGAGCGTCTGTTAAAGTCAAAGTCAAATATATTTATTTCAACAAGGCCAATAAGCGGCACTTTTGAACGTCAAACATTATTAAAACTAAATTAAAAATTTACAAGTAATAAAAATTGACTCTACCGTGCATTCGGAAAGTAGCTTGTTATGGAGAAGAACGCACAAGAAACTCTATACTTACTCTTTAAAAAAAAAATAGGTGTTTTACAATGTTTACTTATGTACATAATTAATAAATTCATATATGTGAGGACGATGCACCCAAAAATAGCACTACACACTATATTACGTACAGGTATAAAGCACTAACAGGTAAATTCATTAATTTGATAAATAGGAACATGGATACTTATAAATATTGCAAACATAAGTAAAATACCTAATTCAACAACAACGGAACAGTGTGTGAGTCAAATTCTGGAAAAATATAAAAAAATAACATAAGAATACAATAACTATGAATAGGAATATAAATTAGCAAATTTGCCCTATGGAGCGGGACCAACATGTTGCCAAGCATTCTTATCTAGAATATAATCATCCGATTTGTAATATGCTTGTTTACAAAGTGTGCTTTTAAATAAAGTTTTAAATTTTCTTTCATTTCGTTTTAATATATCACAAGGTATTTTGTTATAGAATTTAACACAGTACCCCATGAAAGATGAGTGTACTTTTGCTAGTCTATAAGATGGTTGATCTAACTTAACCCTGATGATGACAATGCGAAAATGTCAATATGATGAGTTCATATTTTCAATCTCCCCGACTTAATAACTCTAATACGATCTCACTGGGATTCCTGTGAAATCCTCCTCCAATACAGTTCTGTATGAAACGGATGAAAGAAATATTAGATTATTTATAATTGGATTGCCGGCGTGTTGTTCTACGTTCGTTTGTCAGACGACGCACTTATTGAGTTAAGCTCCAAGGAATTTGTTTTTTTACAGTTGCTCTGTTGTAGCTGTAGCCCGGTAGAACACGGCTTTGCTTATCATGATATAATGCTGTTGAGATTCAATTTGAAGAAGTTACTGTTTATTGTTATTAATTTCTTTTGTTGAGTTTATTTCAGTGAGCGGTGTACATTTCTTTGGACAGTCGTTATCAGTGCTTACCTACTCGTATATAGTCCCGTAGGGCCGGGAACGGAATAAAAACTCGAAGGTGTTTTTTTGGCAGTTGATTAAAAGATTAAAAATGAATTTATAGAAAGGACATGGCTAAATAAAGTATGGACGACTGCCCTAGCAATGAATAAACATTTTAACTAGTAATATGTAATTCTGAATAGCTGAATATGAGTATTAATATGAGTATTTCGTATGAAAAAAGTTACAGGCACTTTTTATATCGTCACAATCCTGAAAATAAAATCGTAGAAACGCCTACATTAATAGGTATACAAACTTATAAAAGAATAAGATTTTGCTATGATACTTTATTAAGGCGTTTAGAGGAGCTCGTGGCTTTATAATAACAGACGCACAGGTCGATCTTCAAGGTTAAGCAACGCTAGCCGAGGTCATTCCGTGGTTCCATCGTGTACCATCTTTACATAGCGAGTTTCCTTCGTGTCTTGAAAAGCTAGTTAAGCCGTTGGTCCCGGCTGTCATTTGAAGATCTTTCATTTGTTGCGACACCACAGTTTATGCATCTCATGATGAATCAATACGCAATTGATACTTAAGACCATACTAGTTGGCTCTGTATTAATACATGAAACCCGGCGAAAGGTACTTCGTTCAAAGTGAGTTCCCATGACACCCCCAACATGTTTTTTTTTATTTGGTTCTAATCGAATCGAACTATTTAGTGTCAGTACTATTTAAGCGCCGTTGCTTTCCAGATTTTGCCAATAATTTCTAGAAATCAGATAATCTCTAAGATTTTGAGATGTATTGCGAAAGGTACAAAAATAAATAATAATGAATACTGTTCGTTTCGACTCACGCAAATGTAATTAAAAGTAGGTTTATTGACTACAATTTTTCGTAGTACGGAATCTTATGTTCTTCTTGTCAAACAAAAACATGAAAAAACTTTTAATTATTTGATTAATTCACGAAAGTTCTAGAAGAATAATAAAACTGTAATAATTCATTAAAGTTTTAACGGTGACATTTCAACAGAATAGCACTACAAAATAATTTCATAAGATTTGCTATCTTATGAAATTATTTTGTAGTGCTATTCTGTACTATACCGTTGCCTACTAAATAAAAAAGTAAAATGACAATAGTCCTATCAAGTAAGGATTGGCCTATTTCCATAATAACTAACTATATGAGCCTTTGAAACAATTTAAAACTGTGTAGAAGAAACTGTCACGCAAAACTGTCAAACCAATCTAATCTCTCACCAATCTATACGGAAAACTGACCGATGCTTGACTGATGCCTGTCTCAGACAAAACTGATTGATGGATTGATGTTTGAGTGATGGTCAGTCACCTTCGACATGACAATTGGTTTTTCCCCTTCAGAGACAAATACTAGACACACGATATCAATCAAACACACTGTTTTTATTTTACAGAAAACAGGTTCTTTTTTCAAGTTGTTCCATTAAATTGCATCTATACTAATATTATCGAATCAAAAATATAGAGATCCGCAAGAGAACCATGGTTACCGACATTCTCGAAGAATTGCCAAACTTAAGTGGCAGTGGGCGGTGCACATTGCTCGCAGAACGAATGGCCGATGGGATCGAAAAGTTCTGGAGTATCGACCACGAACCAGCAGACGTCGCGTTGGAAGGCCTCCTACCAGGTAGACCGATGACCTGGTGAAGGTTGCAGGGATCCGCTGGATGTGGGACGCACGGGACCGGTCAATGTGGCCAGGCTTGGGCGAGGCATAAGTCCAGCAGTGTTATGGTTCACTCTTGACAATGGTCAAGTTGGTATACAGTGGTATAGGCGACGCTGAATGCAGAAGTGGATTATGAAAACGTTCGCAGCACATCGAGTGATCCTGCACGTCTTCCACCGATGATCCTTGGATTTAAGGCACTCGTACAAAATCCTAACAAGCAGATCCGTTCCTGAGATGAGAACTTGTACACCATGTAAGATCGAACTTGCGCTTGATAAAACTTAAGCAGCTGTTCTGACGTGAAGTACAGTCTCACCTTCACAAGAATCCCAAATTTTTTGGCAGCTATTAGAGCATTTGCCTCAATGTATGGGTGTCGATGTCAACATTACGCCAAGAAGCTCAAAATGGGCCGTTATCGGCACGGTTGTACGTCGGAAAGATGGAGCCGGGTGAATTTTTTAGCGGAGTTAAGACACGGCGGTGTTTTAAAGGCATTGAATTTGACCAGATTAGCATCGCCCCATTCGGAGACCGCCTCCAAGGACAAGCTTAAGCTTATCCTATAAATAAATACATTTATGTTCGGTAAAAACATGACAATCAGATCATCACGCCCGGCTCTCCCTAAAGGGTTAGACAGAGTTTACCTACCTAGTAAATCCACAAGTTGCCAGTTATGTTTATTTTAAAAGACTATGTGGAAGAGAGTCCCACTACCTTGTATTTTGCAAACACTTTTTGATACCACCTGCTCGACCATGTTCAATGAGGGCTCACGTTTTTGTGCACACCATTTGGCACCACTGACGAGTGAGGTCCGTAAATAAAGCGGTTAAACGTTTTTATTACGCGCACGGAAGCAAAGTTCGAATTAAAATAATTTCTAATGCTTAGAAGTGCGATTAATTATTCTATATGAATTTTTTAAATTTCTTCTAAATTTCGATCTAAATTTTATCTTTTATATGTTTATTTATGGTATATGTGTTATTTATACATAATTTGTTAAATTAAATAGTTATATAGTTGTTAGTCTATTTTAAGTTTCCTTATTTCCTTCTACACACTGTGTCTTCGTATATCATCCAACTTTCATGTCGCAGGTCTGCTGGAAGAAATTTCTATTGAAATAAGCAGTACCTTTGTGCTCTTCTATATGTATTATTTCTTTTCTCTGTTAAGTGTTTTGTGTGTACATAAATAAATAAATTAAGTATAAAATCGAGAATGCTGAAGTTTTGCGCAGCCACATTTAAAAATTAAGGAGTATACCATTTATCGAAACATAAAACTCTATTAAAGCCATGGTTGGTAAATCCCGTATCTATATTAAACTGCCAATTCACAACAATAAAAAAATAGTACATAAACTCGCGGTAATGGCCAAAAAGCTATGTAATTTGACATTTTGAAGACCTCTTTCTACACCAGCGCCCCTAGCGGAAGATCCAAACGCGCTAGTCCTCATTACATATCATGCGATCTCAACGTAAAGAAAAGCATTACCTCTTGAGGGAGGTAAAGCTGAATGAAACTCTTAAGGAAGTAAAACCAATTCAAATTCGTGTGGAAACTCAAAATGCCCATATGGCATTGTAAAGAGAGTAAAGAGGTTTGTTTGAAAATCGAACTGGCCACCATAAGCAGAACTCAAAATAAGAAATAGAAGAAGGACACCCAAACAAAAGTTACTACACCTTTGAGTACTGAAAATTAAACTCCACCACAACTTTCATACATGTACCACACAAAAATGTTAGTCTATACTTGCGTAACCGGACTAATGTTGGATACATTAGTCTGGTTACGGAATTATAGCATCAATATTAACTTATGATTTATTTTAATTACAAAATAAATACTTAATTTATGGATCCCTGGGTTTTTATTGCCTCGCAGAAAGTGTGAAAAGTAGAGTATGCTCCTCTGGGATAAAGCCTGTCTTCGTCTCGGGCAGCTTGAACCCCTCGCTTCACTCAGGACTTTACATAACTCCCTCGCGAGTTAACTCTAGAGTCCCTCGTTACGCTCAAGGTTCAATATGCCGCCCGTGACGTGCTTTACACAACACTGCTTTATCCCCTTGGTGCATAATCTACTGTTTATAAGAAATTACCTTAAGTATTAAAAATATTAAATTGCAAGTTATTCAAAATTAAATTATATAAATGGCTGAGTGAAAATAATTTCTGTAATATTATGAATATTTTGGACATAAATTATAATGTTTGTAAATTCAAATTTGTTTACTCGTTGAAGTTCGCATGCTTTAATTTTAAGCAAAATATGTATGATCTCATATGCTATATTAACACCTATGTATACCATGTTTTACACAAATAAATTATCTTATCTTACCATTTCCTTTCAATTGCCAGAAAACTATTTCCACAAATAATGCTGCTATTGACATTTCAGCCAATTTCTAAACATAAAGGTAAGACTCGAAATTATATATTTTTTTGCTGTTAGATAATTTTGTAGTGGCTGGAATACCTATTTTGGTTCATGTAATAGGTAACATCAGGTACATACCACGTACAGCTGACCTTTACCTTCAATGTTATTTATCAATTTATTTTCAGACACGTTTGAGTAAAATATCGAAGGCTCTGACATCATATGTTATTATGAAAAATTGAGTGATGCCCTTTAGTTGAAAGTAGAAACTAGTAACTAGATACGCCTACGCAGACATAATTTATATTCTACTAGCTTCTACCCGCGGCTTCACCCACATGAAAATCATCCCTAGGGAACATACCCCAGGATATCCTATGTCCAGGACATAGTCTACCTGTGTGCCAAGTTTCATCACAAGCCGGATGTGAAAAGTTACAATCCCACCGCACTATTCCCAAACCACTGCAACTCCTGAAAGCCAGAATCAACAGTGGCGACCACCAGAAAAGCGCCGAGGCAATGAAGCTCGACGAAGTCCCGGAGAATGAATTTAACTGTCTTGGATCCCGCAACGAAAAGTTAATCGATATGCGTAGCGGTCTACTGTCAAGCTTTCGTAGCGCATCATCGCCTACGCCGTAGCCTCGTAGCAATGTAATACATCGCTCCCGCTACTCTTATTAGGTTAGTCTTCAAGAGTAATATTATTACTGAGTTTTTCGCGCGGCTTCACTTCTGTAGCCTATCACAAAGAGGTCACAGGAACAGTATATTTTTCCAGGATAATTAGAAGCCTACAAACTCAATAATAGTGTAGGATTTTGTATTGAAAAAAGTTTCTTCTAAAGATTGCCTCCTGCAAACAGTACTAACTCTTTGTAAAATAACTAGCTGTTGCCCGCGACTTAGTCTGCGTAGCATTAATACTTCGATTATCTAGAATACATTAATATTGTAGATGTGTGGGCGGCCGTCCTAAAAAAAATATTAGTACACCAAAGCCGCAGAAATCCTCGGAACAGTGAGGTCATTCCGCGCAGCCAGGAAGAGCTTCTATGCTGTTGGGTGGAGATAGGCTGATTATGTTACCCAGAAGTCCTACCTAAGTGAGGATAAGGGGATTCCTCTACTACTACTGCTAGCGCTGGGCAATGCCATACATTTATGACATTTCACCAGCCGCTATCGTGTCGCGTTCGATGATAAAATATCACTTTTCTAAAGCCTTAATTTAGATTGCCTTGGGTTTGGGATTGTTTTAGTCTTGGCTTTGTCTCATTTGACCTGTACTTAAATGTCGTTATCTCCTTGTCACGTCAGTATATCTAAATCCTGTGTGTTTGCCTGCCTGATTGGATTGGCTTGATCACTTTGTAATGTTGCCTGTTTGTGTACGAGTACGCTCCAAGTTACACGGAAGGCATGTTACTGTTCTCTAACTATCGGTTTATTTACACTAAACTAATACACCAACTATCGTCTGCAAATAGCTATTTCCTCAGTAAACTTTGATACCATCTAAATCTTAACTAAAGAGGTGTATGTATGTTTGTAAAAGGTAATATCTAGAAGTAATAATCTGATTATTATAATTCTTCACTGGTGGAAAGTTGAGTGTCATATTAATAAATGCGAATTTTTATCCAGAAAAAAATTGCGATTGTGCGGTAGTGTGCCATGGGCTAAAGCTTTTTTTTATTACTTTCTGAAGGGTTTTCTTAAGTAAATTCATCTTGTATATATATAAATAAAATAACTGCATGCGGCAAACCTAATTTATTAACGCGTAACACCTCTTATAACACCCCCTCGGCAGATAAAATAAGTTAAAGGTGTCGCATCTTTGTCGCTTTGTCACTTCGGACCTCTCTTTATCAAATACTTATTTCCTTTTAAACTCGTACAAATTTATTCTTCCAGGTTATTTAAACCACATACAAACACGTAATTCATTCCAATGGTTCGCGGGTTACCGACCGCTTGCGGAAACTACCGAAGCAATTCATTCCGTATCGACAAATATTATATACTGACGGTAATTTATATGAGCAGGGGGTAGGCAGAGGGGAGGCGGTTTAATCGGATAACCGCACTGAGGGGTTTTCACCAAATATCATGACGTGTTTTCCTACAACCATCAAATTTTATTCTCGTTATGATGAAAAATATAATTTTTTGACGGTAATGGGGCTCGTGTTGCGTCGCAAATTGAAACATGTGAAAAAGGACACAGTCGTTATTTATTGCCGATGAAATTGTAAGGACTAATAAATATTACTAGGAAATACTCAACTTTTCGCACAGGACCGATCAGTGTAGTGACGCTTGGGGGAGGCTAATGTCTTGTTTGAGCGCACGGTTGGCGCAGTGGTTGAGCGATTGACTGCTGCGCTGCGTGTCGCGGGTTCGATTCCCGCACGGAACAAATATTTGTATGACCTACAGATAGTTGTTTCGGCTCTGGGTGTTTGTGTATGTGAGTTTATATGTTTGTAAACGCACCCACGATACAGGAAGAAATTCCTAGTGTGGGGCAACGTTTTTAAAAAAAAAATGTCCAGCAGTGGACATACTTGCTGAAATAATGACGATGATGATGACTCACTCACTTTTTAGTAAAGTAATTTTGATTTTTAAATACATATAAAAAGACTATGATATCAATGATTTTACAGAACATGGTTTAATTTCGATTGGCTATTAGGATAATTTTGTTTACTGACACGATTTTGCAACATTACTTTAAAAAATATTAACGAAATCCTGTAAATTATATCAAAGTGTACCAACACGATGTCTGTGTATACTGGTATGATAAATTATACACAATGGCAATAAATAAAACGTCAATTTGTTTGCCTGCTTAGCTTGTATCAAGCTATATTTTGTGCTTTATCAACATTTCGACTACCTTTACAGAATGTAGAGATCTTTTTTTCCGTTTTCATAGACGGCACAGGATTTTTTTACATATTTCCGAACTTATTTTGGAAAGTGCCTAGTAACATTATTTTAATTCAGAATCTACTTCAGAACTTCTATTTTTATTTAAAGTCCTATTTTTCTAGATACAAACCTCACGTAGGTAAGCAAACGAAATGCCCGTGATTTCACAAGTTTTCCGTTTTAGTAAAGCGAGTGTGAAAATAACAAAGGTATACACAACTGTGAATAATTTTCATTTTTCGCTTCCCGGCGACAGATATGTAAATGTGGGCAGAAAAGAATTCGTTTTAAAAGAATCGAGGGTACACGAATTTGGGTACGCGCGAGGTATTCAACCTGAATTAAGTAAATATCCTTATGTAGTTATGTACCAAGGCCCAAAGAAATAAAGAAGCGCTGTTTATTTGGCAAATGATAATTCAAAATGCTAACAAAATTAATTGATTTTTATCGTACATCGGCCATTGGAGGGCTGCATCATTATTTCAGCCGATAGACGGCCACTTAAAATCAAAATCAAATGTTTTTATTTCACATAGGCCTACATGGGCACTTATAAAACGTCGACAAAAGGTGCACGGTTCTGATTGGTTCTGTGGAGAAGAACCGGCAAGAAACTCCACGGTAACTCTTTTATAAAAATTGCTTTGTTTTTACAATATTTACATGTATGTTACAGCATTAGTGCTTAGATATGGGGGGACAACGTAGGCCCGACAATAAGTCGTAAGAAACTAAAAAAGAAAATGTTTGTGTAAACGAGATAAAGAGTTAACAAATGTTAACAAGCATCTAGAAATCTAGAAGGCCTACAATGTTAATGCCACATTTACAAAACAATCGGTAAAAGAATCTATACAAAGGAAAATATATATATATATATATAACAAGACTAAATTTAACATGTGTCACAAATGTTGTTATCACTGCTGGACATAGGCCTTCCACTTCCTTCCCCCGAAGCGTCACCATTTATCGATCGGATGTATATCATAGTATTACGACAACATAATATAAACATGCGAGAGGGAATGGGTCGTAAATGCGTAATCCACAACGCGGGCCCAGTGCGGGTTGGTGGATGTCTTCGAATTTTTGGTTCTAACACATGCCGGTTTCCTCACGATGTTTTCCTTCTCCATTTTGAGAGCAATGTGATTAAATAATCTGCACAAAGTAAAGCGCCCGCCTGGGTTCGATCCCACGACCTACAACTTGGAATGGTCTAAGATCCGGTATAAGAAATATATACCCTCATATCTTATTTAATGATGGAAAGGAATATTGTTTTGTTTTTTGAAGGTGAAGAAGAATTTATTCAATTATCTCAATTAAAATTTACATACGAGTAGTATAAAATACTTAATTAACAATAACTACCTATATATACACTTAAATAAAAATAAAATAAAACTACGAACGCGTATAAGAGGGCAGGGGTCATACGAGTAGGGCGTCAAAAAATTCGTCCACATCGCTGTCAACGAGAAAAGTGCCCAGAACGCTGGCAGCATTGCCACTGATTCATTCATTGTCATTTGATTGATGGCAATGCTGATTCTATAGGAATTTTTATTTTATTTTATTTTATTTATTTAAGGAAAAACAAACAGTAGCACAATAAGAAACAGTCATACTATCTTAAATATTACATTTGTACAATTATGCTACCCACTACGTTCTCCACAGATTACTATTTAAAGTATTTAAAACTAGCTAGTAACACAGATACAATACACAGCGGTTGCTGTCCTAGAACTAAGCCTAAAACTCATATCTGTATTTTTTAATAGTATGTAAAAGAAAACAGAAAAAGTTAATTTAAAATTTAAAATTTGTGTGCGTATATTATTAATTAAACATTACGTTATAATATATTTATTTGCTGATCCTTTAGGGTTGCTTGGATTTGCTTTTTAAATGCATTTTTATTAAGAAAAAGAATGTCGATTGAATTAAATTCATTGTTATACGTCTCAACCAAACGATGAAGTGGTGAACGCGAGCCAGCGTTGGATTTACAGGGGCTAGTAGCAAAAAGATGTCGAGTACGTACCTCACGTACACGAACTGTTCGAGGAACCAGGTAACTAAGACTCCTAACTAGGTCCGGACAATCAAAATGATTGCGGCACACATTGAACAGAGTCATAACTTCCAGAAGTTTCCGTCTTGACTTTAAGGTCAGAAGATCATACTTTTTAAGAAGCAAGTGGTATGACATTTTATTCCGATAACATCTAAAATTCATAGCACGAAGGTATTTACGTTGTACTAATTCTAATCTTTCACTATATTTTACATAAAAAGGGTTCCAAATAGGCACTGCAAACTCTAACTGTGGCCTAATTATTGATTTGTATAAGTGCAAAAAGGTGGAAGGTCGATGAAAATCCCTGGAAGATCTCATAACAAAACCAAACATTTGGTAGGCCTTGTTAACAATTTTTTCTATATGAGCATCCAGATGGAGCTTTGAATCTAGCAGAACACCAAGATCGCGGAGAAAACTTACTTTACTAATTGGCGTATTTGCAAGACGATAGTCGAACTCAGTAATATTTTTCTTTTTGGTGAATGTTATAACATGACACTTTGGAAGACTAAGGTAAAGCTTATTGGAGGAGCAGTAGTTAGAGAAACGGTCTAAATCCTGCTGGAAGTTAAAACAATCGACTTTATCAGAAATAATTTTATAGACCTTTAAATCGTCCGCGTAAAGAAGAAATTTTGAATTTCGAAAACAGTGTTTTATGTCATTGATGTACAAAATAAATAATAAAGGGCCTAAAATGGAACCTTGGGGTACACCGGAGGTGACCCGAAAAGAGCCAGATTCAAAGCCATTAACAACCACCTTTTGTGTTCTGTTAGTTATGTAAGATATAAACCACCGTAAAAGGTCACCTCTGATTCCATTGTAAGCAATTTTATTAAGTAGTAGTGTGTGATCAAGTTTATCGAAAGCCTTCTGAAAATCTGTGTAAACCGCATCAATCTGCTGTCTATTATCGAGACTATCAAACAGTTGGGACGTGAAAATAAGGAGATTGCTAATGCAAGATCTGTCTTTAACAAAGCCATGTTGTTCTTTTATTAAAACAGTGCGAATAGCAGGATATAATTTATTATGTACCAGTCTCTCAAATAACTTGGAAAAAGCGGATAGTAAAGAGATAGGTCGATAGGTCTCTACGTCATGCTTGGAGCCACTCTTATGAACTGGTACAATATTTGCATGTTTCCAAACTTCAGGAAAAATACCACATGATAAACATTTATTATATAATATAAGTAAAGGATAGCATAATGTATCACACGTGTTTTTCAGAAAAACCGAAGGAATCCCATCAGGCCCAGGACCCTTGGTTGAATCAAGTGATTTTAATTCTTTATGTATTTCATCAAGAGATAATTGCAGTTTGCATAGGAAGACATCGTGGTCAGCATTTCTAGATGGTGGTTCCCAAGAGTTACAGTCAAAGGTTGAGTGTTCATAAGCAGACTGGAAAAATGTAGCAAACAAGTTGCAAGTAGTAATAGGATCATTGGATGAAATTTGATTGTAATGAACCGTGGATGGGATTTTATTTGTTGTTTTACGGTTAGCAACGTACGTCCAAAATGTCTTAGTATTGGTAGCAACACTGTCTTCAATTGCATTAATATATTTACTATAGCAAATTTCAGCCACTTTTTTAAATTTTTTCCTGTTACTCGAGAAAACCTCATAGTCACATAAATTCCCATACTTCTTCCACCTAACCCAGGCTTGAGTTTTCTTTTTGAAGGTATGTATGAGTGATTTGGAAAACCAATTGGGGAAATTAACATTTTTTGGTCGACAAGTGGGTGTGTGTGATTTTATAATTTCATAAAGTTTTTCATAAAACGTAGAAACACATTCATTAGGTGCTAAGTTATCCAGTAAGACATTCCAATCAACGTCACTTATATCAGTATTTATTTTGTTATAGTTAGATTTGTGATAATTTAGTTTGTTATCAGCAGTACATTTAGGAATATGTGTGGGGTGAGAGAAAGAAATGTGTACATAGAAAGCTGGATGATAGGAGTCAACAGGTAAAAGGGGGACATCAGGAGAGAATGTATATGCATGAGTATTACAAAAAAGTAAGTCTAAGATGCGTCCGTCATTATTGAAAAAATGGTTATATTGTTTCATAACATGTTGTGAACAGAAATTTGACAAAAAACGAGTTACATTTGTCAGTTTGTTGTTCGCAGCATATACCATGTATGAAAACTTATTTACCCAAGCAAGTGAGGGTAAATTAAAGTCACCTGTTAAAATAATATTTTCTACGGAAGAGTCATCACACAACACAGACAGAGAATTAAGAAAAGTTAAGTATGTATCATCAACAGCCTTAGGGGGGATGTAAGTAGCAATAATTATATGATATTTATTGTTTTTCGCGGGTACTTTAACTATAACATGCTCGGGCAAGGTTAACGGGGGCAAAAATGAAATATAGGCTGGATTTAGTACTTTAGATACGGCTATAAGGACGCCACCGCCATCCTTTTTGTTGGTGAGTAAACGGTTACGATCGCATCTAAAGACCAAATAGCGTTGATCAATAAATTCACTATCAGATATGTCCAGTGTCAACCAGGTCTCGGTCAAGATAATGACATCATATGCATGCGACATAATATTTAAATATAGGGTATTCAGTTTAGTCCTGATTCCTCGACAGTTCTGATAATATATGGATATTTTACTATCATTAGCCATTTTTAAAATCTGAGGGTAAAAGAAAATAATCCAAAGGAAAAGAAATGTTCACTTTGAAACTCATAAGTATACTTAAAACATGCGAGTCGTACATAACTGTGATGTCATACACAAATATGAAGGTACAATAAAATAAACCAAAAACAAAGTAATATTCCACTTTGAAACTCATAAGTATACTTAAAACAGCCAACGCTGAGAGCTCACGCGGTACGTTCTCGGTAAATAATATTAAAAAGCAGGTATGATCGACAGAGTAAATCATAAAGATCTCAAGCAACAATATAAGGATGGTTTTCAGGACTTGATTGTAAGACGCACTAATTTTAAAATCGAACATTAAATTTAATGAGGTAAGGAAATATTGTAAATAATGAATTGTAATCATAATAAGCAAACTAAGCACACAAATTTTTGCAAAAAAATATGACCAATTAACATTTAGCCAGATGTTAATGTTATACGGGTAATATACTACTAAGATAAGAAAATATTGCAAACAGCGCAATGCAATCTTAAGCAAAATAAGCACAAAACTGCTTCCAAAAAAATATGACAAACAAACATTTAAACAGACGTTATTTTTATGTGGATACATTGTGTAATAAAGTGATCTTTTTATAATTAATACTAACGCCGTATTAGGTCGAATTATTTGGCTTAATCTTATCACAAATGTCGTCTTCTGAACGAATTGCAATTGTAGGTGAGTCATCATTCTCCTTGACCAGCACAGTGGCATTACGGACCCACACATACTTAAACTTGTTTGTTTTGGCAGCGTCGCGGACTTTGCGAAATAACTCCTTATTATGAAGCGTCAGGTGTTCGTTCATATAGATACGACATTGAGTCCCAGCGAGTCCTATACGATCTGATGTAGTCCCTTTAGATAGTCGATAAGCGCTCAGCACGTTATCACGGAGTAGTCGGGAAGATAACTTCACAATAATATTTTTCGGCCGTGAATTATGCGTATGTGCGTGTGGAACACGGTGAATAGCCACTATATCTTTCTGTGTTATAGGTATATTAATAGCTGCCGCAATTGATTCCAAAATAACCACTAGATTTTCGCCACGTTTTTCAGGCAAGTTACCAATTTCAATGTTGCACTGCCGAGCCTGTTGTTCCAGGCGATCTATTTTATTAATCAGTGTAAATATGGGCTCCGACGCAGAGGCAACGATCCTCGACTCCATCTCTTTCGTACGCTTTACGGTATCAACAATATTCGCAGAGTTGAATTCCACCGATGACTTCAACTCATCGACAACCTTCGATAAGTCAAGATGTTTTGTGCTTAGAATTGATATATCCTTTTTTGTATTAGAAAAATCAGAGCGTAATTCCTTTAACTCAGATTGAATTTGAGAGGAGGCAGTTGCTAGGTTATTAAAATCATTTCGAAGATTACTAATACTCGAGTTGATATTGGAAAACTGGTCGCGTATTTCAGTGCTCAGACAGCTCATAGATCTCCTGAATTCCTCGGAAAGTGCAGAGATATCCCTCCTCAAGTCACATTCTGGCTGCTTCCTCTTAAAGTTTCTCTGAGTCACATTAGGGTCAGCGTCGTCGCCTGAGTATAGATCAGGAACGGATTGGCATTTACTGGTTTTCGGCGTGTGTAGCATAATGGAAGCGTCCAGTTCGGCGATAATCAGCTGTTGAGCCAACTGTATCTTATCAGATGTGAGTGCTGAGTAAAAGAGACGAAAAATAACCACCGCTCCGTTTACTCGCGGGGGTGAAGAGGGCCGCACTCTCGCGACACGCGCACTGTGAACGGGTCACTTACGGATTTAATTATTTTAAAACAAACAGGTGTATGACGAAATTGAGTTTTATGTCTTAGTAGCAAGGTTAGATTTTATATGGCACCGAACTACACCATTTAAGTAAAACTGATAATGCGTCTGCTCTAGCCAGTATATGAAGTGAAACTATGGAATATATTATGCTAGATAATATAAACCTTGATACATCGTAAATATTTTAAATAATATTTATTTTTGTTTTCGATCAACTTCCTCGATTGGTTATTTATGTAAATTGAGCATTATCTGTAAGAATACCCGAAGGAATAGAAAAAATAAATGTTGCCTATTTTTCCCTCTGCCTAACTATGGAGTTGCCAGGAATAAACAGGTGAGTAAGTTAGATATATACTCTCATCAGTTATTTTTTCGAATTCAATATCAAATGAAAGGTTATTTTATTCGCAATCCAACCGTATAATGTTGCCTTATCAAAAAGTTGATTGAATATAATTGGCTGCCTAGATTTTAGATATTAAACTTTATTTATCACTGTACGCGATTTAGCTAGACTACCTATTTGCGATGTATGTATATTTGCGATGTATGTATAATGTACATATTATCTAGCATGATGGTATATATTTCTTATACCGGATCTCGCACTATAAGTAGAGGCCGTTACACAGGGCCACCACTGCTCGCTCAGAAAGGAGGACTGTGTCCCAGCAGTGGGATGAAAGGATTATAATGATAAACAGGTGCAATTTAATGTTGTTTTTAGAATACACCTGGAACCTCCGTTCGATCCGTTTATGATAATTCTTTCACTAATAGGATACTACACTATCGCCTAGTGCCACAGGCTACTGTTTATCCCATAAAAATGCATGGCAGGACCATGGGGTAGGATAGGGAATACGGGAGCGAAGCCGTGAAAACAAAGTTACATTGAAAGTGCTATTGAATTTAGATCCAATTCAAATGTTTACCTAAATAAAATCCCAACAAAATTACTTCTAACCTAATGACATAGGTAATCTGAGAGACAAAATGACAACAACAACCACAAATGAGAGTCAACAGTTAGGCTTAACCACAGAAACGTGCCTCAATTTTTCGTCCCATCAATCACGGGGCACTGTCGCATCCCTAAACTAGTGCGGGGCGCGGGACAGGTAATCCCGCGGCCGAGCCGTCCCCGAAAGGATATAAAGCGGTAGGCGATATCCACTGGACTGACCACGGTGTTGATGTTTAGTTATGGTAGCTATAGCTAAGCGAAATTACTGTTTGACATTGATTTAAATTATGGGGTCGAGTCGAAAAGCGTTCGACAATATGACCGACTTTTGACTTTATCCCAGGAGTCACCAAATAGCGGACCGCCAACCTATTTTGTGTAGATCTTTGAAACAGTAGTAGTCTGCAATATTGAAGTACATTTAACAGCGCATCAGAATATTACCAACTAAAAACGTAAATATTGAGTTCAAATTTTAAACTAAATGTGAAAAAATTAAATTAAGGTGTTTGTCGGCATTTTGTGGGTGGAACTTTATCATTGCTCGGCCTTTTTTTTGTAAAATATTTAGTACTTACTTCTGCTGAATAAATTGTATAATAAATTAATAATATACGTGGCGATGTAAAGGAGAGGGGGGGTGACCCCTGCTCTGTTCCATAATTTAAATTGATACCTATATAACAAGAATATAACTGGAAGAAGGTGAGTGTACAGTTGCACCTCTACATATTCTGTATCTGAGACTGCCTAGACTGCTGCCTGACTTCTACACATTCGTAAGTGCGACTGCTGCGTGTGGGTCCCGGGTTCCATTTCCATGCGGGCAAACTGTTATTGGATTTTCCTATCTGAAATTACTCAGTAGCAGCCTGGAGTCTGGACTAGTTATAGTCTCTGTTATATGAGACTTAAACACAACTGGGGGTGAATAGGTGCAACTCTGCCCAACTCTTTGGGGTACACAGGCTTGATGTTATGGTTAATAACAAGGCCATAACAGTTGAAATGTGGGTATACCGGTAGATCTTTCCTTCTTCTTTCTGATTAATTTAATTGTGTTTCCAAGACAGTTAAATTCATTCGCCGGGACTTCGTCGAGCTTCATTGCATCGGCGCTTTCCTGGCGGTCGCCACTGTTGATTCTGGCTTCCAGGTGTTGCAGTGATTTGGGAATAGTGCGATGGGTTAGTCCCAATAAAAATAAAGGACTCCTCGTACTTCATGGACTCGGCGATTTTCTAGTGAACGTCACCGTAACTCTGGCATTCAGGAATTGACGTTGTTGAGAATAGTACGAGTATGCTTAGAGGGCTTGTCTAGAAAAACAGACGTGGTATTTTTATGTTGTGATTGTGAGTTGTGACTAAACAAATCAAAACTCTAACTGGTAGTAGTAGTTACCAAGTTAACTCCGAACAAAAATACTTTACCTACTCTCAATTTCACAAAACAGTAATACAAGCTTAACTAAAATCAAAAAGGTTAAAACTTGGTCGGTTCCATTCAATTCCGCCGAGATTAAAGGAGAGCTTATGATACGATATCCGCCGACAATACCGGTTAATGTGAACCGTAACTGGAAAATTTCATCTTGAAAACAAGAAAAGAAAATAACGCTGATGATTACAGCTCGATGTGAGCAAATCTGGCAAAGTAATCATTATTAACAAAGGAGTACCTATCTAAAGTTAACCCCAAGAAAAGTTAAAAATCTATAGAAAGAATGGTTAAATTTGTTTGGCACAAACCTGACAAAACAGAGACACATAATTTTCTGAACAAAGAACCAAATATGAGTGATAGGGCGAACGAGACCTCTTTTGGTATCTTTTAATCTACTTTCCAAGCAACTGGTTCCGAAAAGGTCATACTGAAAGCAACAAAGAACCACGGAATGAGACTCTAACAGAGACCACGGTAAACATGACGCACAAGGGAGAGGAGGTCTATGTGCAGCAGTTGGTTTAACAAGGTTAGCAAAGGTAATGGCAATGATAGGTAAACTACGTTAAAAAAATCATCTGCTAAACTCCGGCTCTAGGAAAAATGTTTTGATATTCCTTGAGACCAAAACTTGAAACCTTACTAAAAGCAACTCCGCAAGTAATTAAGTAATTGAAGTAAAAACTGAATTACGTGTAGTAACTATTTCAATCAAGGGATATTGGAGAACTAATACCGGTCGGCAATAGTTCGGCGTTTATCGGCGATAAGTTTTAAGAGTTCGTGAGCTCGCGGCGAGAACTTGAAAGTATTTTAACTTAGCCTGTAGGGGTGGTGCAAGGCGTGGGCAACGTGGGCCTTCGCCTACGACCGCGATCCCTGGGGGCTCGCAGCTTCTTCAAGTAGGTATATTTAACACAAGCGTGCAAACTTTGCCATTGCAGCCGAAGCGGAATATATACCCGAGCCACGCGATGACTATGTGTCATGTATCAAATGACGTTTTTCAACACGGTTATCTGAATAAATTTTCATAAGTATAGCACCATTTAGTCTTAACCCATTCGTACCTAATCTAGGTACTTTTTTGGCGTGTGATAATCCTCATAGAATTCCCTTACCCAGGGCGGTCGTTCTGTTCTATCATTAAAACAGACTTAAATCACACGGTGTTGGCAGGCATTGTGAGGACCCCAATAACATCTACGTCACGACCACGACCCACGTTCCGCTTGATACCAAGCAATTTTGCTTACCTAGGTTCTCAAGCTCGTTTCGTTCGCACTTGTATCCTACGTTCGTTTAATTCGAAAAAAAAATCTGTAAGTGACCAACAATAAAAATTTTGTAACTGCTACTTCAATATAGAATGGACAAAAATTACATAGGTATGCAGCAACTGAAATTTGACCAATTGAAATTTGACCAATTGGTCTATGGGGAAAATTGCATGTTTCCATCGTCCAATTACCAACTGGGCTATGGAGCACACTGGACGTAAACCAAAACTATGTTCCATTATCACATTATAACCCTGAGTTCACACCAGTTTCTTATACTTTGACCTACTAAATACCAAACTACTTGAAACTAGTAAAAATAACATTTGTGTTCAAAAAATACCTAAATATTTACTATAACTTAGGTACTAAGTAACTACCCACTCTTTAGGACCTTGCGGTTACGAGCCCCTACATCCAACTCCTAAATACCTAGTCACATTATCACCTACAGAGTTCGCCAATTAATTCCGTAGTCAGTCGCTCCCCGCGCAGCTACCGGGCCTAAGTAGGCAGGTATTCAATACGGTTTATTACTTCTAACTTTACCACTCGTAAGAAAACTACGGACTTCAGCAAAATAACATTGTTGTACCAATAATTATGAACAACTTCGGCCTCTGCCGTTGTGTACAAAACCCAGTATTTTTCTTCAAAATACTAAGTCAAAAGTTTTTGTTGTTGAAATTGAAAGTTTATAAAACTTTTATTAACGTAACGGCGATAAATACGATTTGGATTTGTGATTTCTAAATTGGATTTGCTTTATTAGATTTATTTTAAACTTTTCTAAGATGGAAACCTACCAATACCTTCTCCCAGTTTTTGATCCATAGTTAACTCAAACTATTTTTAAATTTGGTAACCATTGGTTTAAAATTTTGTAAAACGCGTTGTTTTATTAATTTTAAGCATCTCAAATGGTTTAAATAAGTTGGAGAATTAATGATAAGACCATTTGTTAGACAAAAAATGAAACAACGCTCTTTACCGAAATTTGATACCGTTTGTATGCTAGTGTTATATTATCTGTGCCGTTGGTTACCATAATTAAGCATTGGTTGAGTTAACTAAAGATAAAAAAACTGGGCCTTAGAAAGTAAGTAGTACATACGTACCTGCACAGATAATATAATACTAGCATACAGATACCTCATCCCATACAAAGAAATCGTGCCGACGTAACTAGTATTTTTCGACTGCTTATTCTGGCAATTTTTTGTACATCGAACGCATTCGGTTCTGTTTCACGGTGATAGATAGATGGTGTTAGCAGCGACTTGCAAGTAAAAGGGTTTACTAGGTTCGTGAATGTTTTTTTCTTTAAATACAGTGAAGGTTTGTTTTCTAGTATTTATATGCACGTTTTTACAGTTTTTTTTTGCACCAAAATGCGTTAAAATGCAAACTTTAACAATCGAGTTTAATGCCTCAGAAATTTAAAAATGTGCCATCTATTGGCATCAATTTTAAATGTTCCGTCTAATAATCTTTGAAATGTGAATTAAGAGCCCAATATTCCATAATTTTGTACTTAGGAGAGTTGATTAAACAAGAACATATAATTTTTGTGTTCAATTCCAGAAAATGTTAATTTTACGCACATTCAATAACAGATAGGTGGATACCGAGGTGCATATCGCGCCATCTAGTGAGATTTATTTGAACCAAATTTTCTTTCTTAGCAATGAGACCCCGTGGTACCTGTAATAAGTTTATGATGACTATTCTGTGTAAAGTTGAAAATTTATTGAAAGCAATCTTACTATACTCCATTTAAAATAACATTAGACGTCTTTACAACTCTTTTTACAGTCCGTTCAACCGATTTTGAGTTCTATCTCGTAAACATAAGGATGACATAAAAAGCATAAACCTGTTACAAAAACCAACTGTTCACTACAGCTTTCATTTGTCGTATCACCAACGCAATAGAAGTCAAAATCGGTTGAACGGGCTTATTTAAATGTCTAGTGTTATAGTAAGTAAATGGAGTTTAGGTACTTATTACTAAGGCAACCGACTGTCGACGTATGACTTTCAAAGTGAAATAACCCAGACACGAACAACAAACTAATTTATTTATTCCATGACACAGACTTCTACTAACAACTTCGAAAGAATTTCTAGTCGATCATGAAACGAATTCATGTCTTTGAAACCGGTTTGAATCTAAACTTTAGAAAACTAAGATTTATACTGTAAAATTAAAAGCAAAGTTTTAAAGTAAGCATACATTTTTGGAGAACCCCTCGAATAATTGAACTTGGCTCTCACCACTTTTTTAGGGTTCTGAAGTCAACAAGGAACCCTTATAGTTTCGCTCTGTCCGTCTGTCCATCCGCAGCTTAGCTCAGAGAATCTAAGTACTAGAAAGCTATAATTTGGCATGTATATACACATGAATAATTCTGACAAAGTGGTAACATAAAATCAAGAAAAATATTTTTTTTTCGGATACCTCCCATAGACGTAATGTGGGGATGTAGTTTTTTTTTCTCACCTATCCCATAGTGTGGGGTATCGTTAGATAGGCCTTTCACAAATATTATGGGTTTGTTAAAACCATTTATCGATTCAGAGAATCATTTGCGTAAAATTAAGCTTTAAGTTACAAATTTATGTTAGAGTAAAGTGTATGTGTCCCCTGCCAGCGAAATGGTTGATCTTGGCTATGTGGAAAAATTTACGGCAGTAGTAAATATAACGAAATTAAAAGGAAAATTACCACAGATAACAAGGCTTTACAAGTTTACGTTTAGGAAAATTACCACAGATAACAAGGCTTTACAAGTTTACGAGTAATAGTCGACCAACTTATAAAATGTACTTGGAACAGTAAAAATTTTGTACAAATGCCATTGGAAAATTACCAAAATAAAGTTGATAGCTGTGTAAAACAGAGTAAATATAATGCTTATAAACCATGTAAAAATATACAAAAATAAAATCATAACATCCTTATAATAATGATTTCTAAATTAATAATGTTTAAGCTCGAATAACGCATTGGAGTGGCCGGAGTCGTTGGCAGTACCAGTCCGTAGTCCATACGGCGCATGCGCGCGGTGAAGTCTATTTTGTGTTAGTGCAGAAGTATTTTCGACGTTTTGTAATTAAAACGTTAAACGTTTTGCAAATTAGATTCCATTGCCAAGCAAATTACTTATTTTCTTTTGTCGATATCCTTCTATAAAGTCAATATTCGACCCGACTTCATCACTAATTGAGTAGCGTAAAACTTTCCAGAATGAAATAGTGAATACCGTGGATTAGAGGATTCACCTCTAATCTGCGGTATTAGAGGTGAATACATGCGATTTTCAAAGAAAGAAAGAGTAATAAACAAGGAGCGTGCACGCAAGGATCCAGGAACTAACTATACCATTCCCGTGGCTCCGATGCGCGCTCGTATCGGCTCCTTTCGCAATTCGCACCCGCGCACTCAAATAGATAATATTTTTCTAACTTCAGTTGCGAAGTTGGATTTTATAACTCCTTCTTCAGATACCAGTTAGTCCTTATTTAGTTTAAGTCAAGAATGAATAGATAACATCTAGGCAAGCGTGCTTCACCGTAGACCACATCATCGCTTACCATCAGGCGAGATAGTGGTCAAACGCGAGAATATAGATAGAAGAAAAAATCCTATGTAGGCCTGTTTTTAGACTTTGTGAGCCGCTGGAACCGTTCTAATGTTCATCATCAGTAACAACAGCAAAACCCTCTTTTAGTCCGCATTAATATGCAACTTCGGAACCCTATTACTGCGCATGGCCCGACACGCACTTGGCCGTTTTTTTTATTATATTTTAATACTGATCTTGACTCTTTTAGACGAGTGGGTAGGGTTATGAGCCTTGACTCTTGACTTGCACCACACGTCATCAACACATAGGATAGGAAAAACACCTTTACTGCAACGAATTAAAGACGCTTTAAAAACGTCGAGATGAATTTTCTTATGGCATGCAATCATGTAGGGTTGCTTATGCCGTTTAGGATTTTCAGATGCACCATTAAGGTCTGCGTTTTGTTTAAAGTTTAGACACAAGTTTTGTCCTTGACTGTACGCTACTATTATAATTATTACCTGTGACTATAGGTACCTACCAACTCTGTAGACCCGTGGTAATCATATTAGCAGTAAGTAGGTACATCATTTAGTTACATTATTTACCTTGCTATAGATTCTGCCCATGGCTTCGTCCGCGTGTTTTAAGATGACTACAGTCGCCAACGACCATGAGGGAACATAACGTGCACTCGTTTCACACCCGCGCGACCCAAAATTCAGTAGATTTTTGTACTTTCCTTATATTCTAAGACTTAAAAAAAAGCCTCATAACAAAATATAGATAATTAAATTGTCTTTGTGATAGTGACAATTTAATTAAAATACGCCCGGTGGTTTTGGTGCGGTTGTCGTTACTAGCAATTGTTCAAAATTCTCTCCAATATTTTTGAAAGCGTACTCGAAACAGAAATAGGTCTATAGTTTGTGACTCTGTCTCTGGCCCCGCTTTTATATATAGGATGCACGACGGCTCTCTTAAAAGCTTCAGGGAAGATGCCAGAATCTATGGACAGGTTACAAATATGAGTAACTACGGGGGTTAAGGTAGTTCGTGAATTCCTTATAACTCCTCTGGCTGGAATATTATCCCATCCTGTAGCGCAGTCAATACGGAGGTCGTAGATAATTTTACTTACTTGTTCCTCATCCAGGGAGGATTACAAGAGAGTTTGGTAATTGACTGGATGTTAGTGCTACATCAGTGTTGATGGTGCTAGCTCCAATTATCGACGCCAGATTTGTACCTATACCAACAAAGAACTCATTGACTTTGTTTACCGATGTTTTAACGTCGACCGAATCACGCAGAAGTTCACGAGTGGATCGGGTTTGAACATTAGTATTCGTGATAGATTTAATCACTTTCCACGTTGCCTTGGGATTATTCTTTGCTTTTAGAAATTCTTCCCTTTCAAATGCTCTCTTCAATTTTCTTATTATGGTATTACAGAAATTTCTATAACGAGTGTATGATATTTTAAGTATGGAATCGTCAGGCTTTTTCCTGACTTCGTTATGCATTCTATCTCGGTTTCTTAGACAACGAACCAGGCCGGAGCTCATCCATGGCTTCAGAACCCTGAATTTTTTTACGTGTTATGGTTATTCGGGTATGATTGGTAATCACACGTTGTATATTATCAATTAACTGATTAGTTGCTTGACTGACGTTAGTACAAGTTAAGATGGGGCTGAAGTCAGTGTTGTCCAGTTCTTTACGAATAGCTTCATAGTCATACAGTGATAATGTTCTTTGCTCATTACATCCCGAACTGGATTTGAGGAGCATAAATAAACAGATAGGCTGGTGATCAGTAACATGAGAGTCTACGACTAGCACAGTAGAAGTCTTCTTAGTTTTAAGCATTATATGATCTAGACAGTTGTTAACTCTGGTCGGTAGTGAATGCGCAGGCAGTAGTCCTAGAGTGGCGGTGAGGGTTAAATAGTCATTAGCATGCCGATCCCTAGTTCCCGAATTGATGTCAACGTTCATATCACCTACCAAGATAATGTTAACGTAGGAGTGCAGAGAAGATACTACGCTTTGCAGACTGTTATAAACGTTTTCTAGATTTTGGTAGGACGGAGAGCGATAGACTGAAACTATTGCCGTAGGGCCTACGCAGTATATAATGCAATTTGTGTCCTGAAATGGTGGCTCCGTCGCCACACATTTGATACTTTCTCTAATATAGACCACCACTCCGTCATTTTTAATTGCATTATTAATTGTAGCGAAAGACGAATAACCATGTAATACGGGAATATGTCCAGAAACCTGCAACCAACACTCCGTCAGAACTATTACATCAAACTCGGTGTTCGTTGAAGAAATCATAGTTAGGAATTTATCTAAATTTTTATTAATGCTAATATGAGCTATGTTTAAGTTATTATAGAGCATAGGGACTAATTCAGAACATTTTTCAGGGGAGCACAGGAATGATTGAGCGACCAAGATGTTATCCAATTCTTTAGAAATTTGGTTTAAATTAGCCATTGGTTACCATTAAAATTGAGTACAAAATACGTAATGCGGTATTTGGTTGGGCGATGTGAACATTAGTAATTAGTCCGACTTAGGACTTTCCGTAAGATATGAAAGCATAGCCAGCCATCAATCTGCAACATAGCCCGGTGACGTGGACATAATTGTTAGCTTGGGTGAAACGGTGTATGTGTTAAAATGTATTTTTTGTGATTGTAGTTTAACTGTTGTGTAAATTAACAATTAAATCCAATAGTTATCAAAATAGAAAGAAAACAGATGTTCAAGATAATATTGAATGCATGCATAAACGCTTATAACAAATCCAAGAAAAGGTGAAAATAGTCATTGTTGAACTGGCACTGGTATCGGTGCCAGTCCTGGTACTGGTGCTGGTGCCGCAAACATGGTAAGGCATTTCTCCGATTTAATTTCAACGGGTTTTTAATTTAATTTTTCCGCTGGAATACCAGCTGTAGTAACTCCTTGCCTTAGCAAACTGGCGGGCGTCATACAACAGCTTTTTGATTGCGGGAGGTAAATGTTCGTCGACGTAAGCTGGTTTCTTTTCCCGACAATTCCGATCAGTTTTGTGTTCAGCTTATCACTGATGGAACGTTCTTTATTAAACTTCCTCACCTTAGCAAGGAATCCGTTTCTCATATGGACACAGCTGAATTCAGTAACAATCGGTCTGCATAAACCTGCCCTTCCGGGTATACGATATACATCCCGATAGGCAGATGTCTGAATTTCCATGTTGACAGTTTTTGCAACCTTTGATATTGCAGAAATCAGATCCTCAGGCGTTTCTTTCTCTTTACCCGGAATATTACGCAGCTCGATAGTAGCCTGTCGTGACAGGAAGTTCAGACCTTGTATCCGCTAAATTTATTATTATTAAATATTAAAAGATTTAAGCACTTTCTAGCCTGGTACACAGGTTCAACCTAGTTGAGGCAAATAAGCAACATGTTGATTTCACTTGATCCTTTGATTTATTGTACTCACATACACAATTGACCGTAAAATAGGTTTGAACAATGAACTGATGAGATAATCCGTATTTTACTTGAATTTGAATAATTGAAATCGAGAGCTGATATTAAACGTTCTGCCGACATGAATCTCCATTGGCTCAGTGTTGCAAGCAACAAAATTAAAGTTTCTATACAAGAATACAGATAATATATGATTAGTTTATAAAATTCAGAACTTACATCAAATAATTAATAAAATATAGAAAACATGTTAATTTGCGTTAACATTCTTGGGCCCCCTCGGGAGAAAAGGATCAATGTTACTACTGTAAACATTGATAACATTATCATAATAATAATCAAAGAAACATTGACATAAATACTATGACTATGAATTTACTTATTCTAAACCTTAACTAGTATTACAATCTATTGGCAATTTACATAATTTCACTACTGGTCTTATAAATTCACCGTACTGAGTCTTAACCTTGACTGATCTTATAATTGAATCTCTACCTTTATACAATTCAATGACTCTACCTCTTTTCCATTGAAGTGGTGGTGAGTTTTCATCTATAATTAAAACTAAGTCATCAATTTTCAAACTTTCTGATTGATTATACCATTTATTACGAGCCTGTAATGTGCTTAAATACTCTAAGTGCCAGCGAGTCCATATGTTTTGATACATTTTTTGAATAACCTGAAACCGTGATAAGCGTGACATATTAGTCTCTTTCCAATGTACCTCTGGTAATGCTACAAGTGGTTGACCTATTAAGAAATGACCTGGAGTTAATACTTCATAATCACAAGGATCATCTGACATTGGCACAAGTGGGCGTGAATTTAGAATAGCCTCTACCTTGGATAATATTGTAGTGAGTTCCTCAAAGGTTAAAATGGTATCTCTGACCTCCCTTTTCAATAGATTTTTCGCACTTTTGACAGCAGCTTCAAATAATCCACCCATATGAGGTGAAGCTGGTGGGTTGAATTCCCATTTGATGTTCTGGTTCCTTAACTCCTCCTGAAGTAATAATTCATGATCAATTAAAAACGGAGTTACCTCCTTGAGATAATTATTAGCTCCGATATAGTTGGTACCTCTATCTGACCGAATGAGTGAAGGTAGCCCCCTGCGGCTAACGAATCTGGTGAATGCTGCGATGAAAGCTTCTACTGATAATGATGAAACAACCTCTAGATGAACAGCCTTTGTTGCTAAGCACACAAAGACACATAGATAAGCCTTAACTGATTTTGCATTCCTGAGTAGACTGCTTTTAACCAAAAAGGGTCCAGCAAAATCTGTTGCAACCCCTGAGAATGGACGCGCTGCTGTGACTCTATCAGCGGGTAAATCTGCCATGAATGGTGGCTGAATTGACGGATTGAACCTGAAACATACTAAACATTTTCTTATGACCTTAGAAACCTGACGCTTGACTGATGTGATCCAATATTCTCTTCTAAGAATAGCGATTAATGCATTAGTTGCTGCATGACAATATGACCGATGATAATATTCTATTAAAAGCTGACCAAATCTGTGATCCTTAGGTAGTAGGTAGGGATGACGAGCCCCATATGGCAATTCAGATCTTCTTAATCGTCCACCTACTCTGATTAATCCATCTTGATCCGTGAATATACTTAATTTCTGCAATGACTTGCATACTGGTTTCCCTTTCTTCAGTAATGCAATTTCTTCACTGAATGACTGTGACTGTATTTCCTTAATCCAATATTTCCTGGCTTCTCTTACCTCTTCAATAGGTAATATCTTCCTTAAATTTCTCTGTGACTTAGGTAACCTGAGATTTCTGATAAACCTGAGTACAAATGCTGTGACATTAATAAGTTTACTGAATTTACTAACTCTTGATAATAATGCTTGATCCCATGACTCTGTAGATGTTGTGAAACGAATGAGTTTCTTAAATCCTGGTAAATTATCTGGCATGATGATGGCTGACTTTGGCCAGTCCTTTTCTTGTTGAAGAAGCCACTTGGGTGACCACCAATTATCGTAATGCAATAATTCCTGAGCTGACATACCTCGGGATGCACAATCCGCTGGGTTGAATTCAGATTTTATATGCCTCCACACCATATTCCTTTGAGAACCTTGAATTTCCTGGACTCTATTGCATTCAAATGTCTGGAGCATATGAGGTTTCGTATTGAGCCATGCTAATACGATTGAACTGTCTGACCATGCATTGATGCTTTCAATATGAATGGCATTTTCGTATGCCTCAGCTACATGATTTAATAGCTTGAAAACTAAATGAGCTGCACTTAATTCAAGTTTGGGTATAGTTTGCATAGTTTTCTTAGGTGCAACCCTTGATTTAGCCATGACTAGTTGCACCATAACCCTTCCTGATGAATCCAAACTTCGAAGATATACACACGCGGCATATCCTTGCTCAGAAGCGTCTCCAAATCCATGAAGTGAGTATGACACCGCTTCTTTTTTTTTTTTTTTTTTTTTTTTTTTTTTTTTTTTTTTTTTTTTTTTTTTTTTTTTCCCTTTTTATCTGCAATCGGCTTTCTAGCCATAATCAGATGGGTTCTCCGTGAGAGGTTATTTTGTGGTGTTCCATTGAACAATCACATTATGTGGTTCAGCACTATTTTTTTTTTTCATTTTTTTTATTTTCTGTTATCCAAGTTCAGGATTTGCCATCTCTTCAGGCGGATTATATCCCCTTCTCTGTTAAGAAGGTTCTTGGCCAAGACATTGCTGTGCTTGCTCAGTCTCTGTTTATAAGTTTTGCATTTTTCGCATAGTTCTTCTTTCACAGTTGGTATTTTTAGGTGCTCGTGTATTTCCGTGTTTCTGACAAACCAGGGTGCGCTTGAGATTGTTCTTAGAGCTAAATTTTGAAACCTTTGCAAAATTTCGATATTAGAATTGCTAGCCGATCCCCAGAGTTCAATTCCGTAAGTCCAGATTGGTTTTACTATAATTTTATATACAAGTATTTTGTTACTAAGAGATAACACCGCTTCTGGCAATGAAACACATCTTGGTAATTGTAAATATGAAAGATATTGAAGATCAGTGATAAGATTGTTCCAATATTCAAGAATTGAATCACTGATTGGTTCATCCCAGTTAAGTCCATCTGTGAATAATGACTGTAGAAGTAACTTAAATCTCAATATGATGGGCGTACAGTATCCACATGGATCATATAACCTAGCTATGGTACTGAGTATACCTCGTTTAGTGGTAGCTTCTCCAGTAGGTATATTAATCTGATAAGAAAATGAATCTGAAACCGGATCCCACTCGATTCCTAATACCTTGATAAAGCTTCTATCCTGAGAATCAAATTGACGTGGTTGTTCACAATGATCGTCTGGTAAATCCTCCAATACCTTGTCATTGTTTGATGACCATTTTCGAAGCTCATAGCCTGCACTCTTCATCAATTGCTTGAGTTCTTCCTTCAATTTATTGGCCTCCGCTACGGTATCGGCTCCAGTTAAAATATCATCGACAAAGATCTGATTTCTGATAATCTCTGCTGCATGAGAATTTGGATGATCTGATTCCCAATCATCCGCCAATTTAAATAGTGTTCTAATTGAAATGTATGGGCTTGACCTTAGTCCATAAGTATTAGTATTTAATTCGTATACCTTAATTGGTTCTGAAGGAGTTCTTCTCCACAATATGAGTTGATATTTCCTGTCCTCAGGATGAATCCATGTCATTCTAAACATCATCTTAATGTCAGTAGTAAAGACGACCTGATGTCTTCTGAAATTCAACAATATTTTTGTAATGTCATTTTGAAGTGGCTCACCGCTATGAAGGCATTGATTTAATGAGGTTCCTGTGGAAGTCTTCCCACTCCCATCAAATACAACTCTTAACTTGTCTGTACCCTTCTTGAAGATCCCATGATGTGGTATAATGAAATGCTCTGAATCAAATTGAAACCTTGATAAATCAAATCAAATCAAATCAAATGTTTTTTATTTCACATAGGCCTACATGGGCACTTATAAAACGTCGACAAAAGGTGCACGGTTCGGGTTAGTCGTTTCCTGTGGAGAAGAACCGGCAAGAAACTCCACGGTTACTCTTTTAAAAAAAATTGGTTTGTTTTTACAATATTTCCACGTTACAGTATTAGTGCTTAGATATGGGGGGACAACGTAGGCCCGACAATAAGTCGTAAGAAACTAAAAAAAATAATTGTATAAACGAGAGAGTTAACAAATGTTAACAAGCGTCTAAAAATCTAAAAGGCCTACAATGTTCACACATTCACAAAACAACCAGTAAAAGAATCTATACAAAGGAAAAAATAAATAAAAATATATAAGAAGACTAAATTTAACATGTGGCACAAATGTTGTTATCAGTGCTGTAACTATTCATAGCAAAGGGCTATAAAGATTATTGAAATAATTGTAAAAAGTCATAGATAGAGACATATGACCTAGTCTTTCATATTCTTCCATGAATTCTCTATATTTAGTAGCAAATACAGGATTCTTATCCATTTTCCTTTCTAATGACTTGAGCCTTTGCATAGCTAATGCTTTTGATTCACCTAATACAGGTCTCTCAGATAACAATGGCAATCTAACCATGTATTTACCATCAGGCATTCGACTGACAGATGAATTATACAACCTTTCACATTCTATGTGATCTGGATGAACAGCTGGCTGAGATGGTGGCTCCTCCACCTTCCAGAACCTCTCGAGAACTTCCTCAAGCCTGGACGCCATGACTCCATAATCATTAACTGATGTACATCCTCTTGGTGAACTATCACTCATTGACTCGAGTAGTGATCCCATGATGACATGACCAAAGCAGGTTTTATATGCATAAAGATCTGGAATATTTAATGAAATCTTAGAACCTTCATATACATAATTTAGAACATCCGTACCAAGGATTAGATCCAATTCCTGGGGTGTGTCAAAGTTCTGATCTGATAATTTGATACCTTTATCCATGATTAAATGCCTACAGTTGACAGGAAATGAAGGAATTTCTCCAGAAATATAATACATGACAATAGCTACTGTACTGATAATAGGCACGGGTTTACCTATTGGTTTTATTACTAATTTTGCTAAAGTACCAGGTAAATCAACTCTGTTATTACCTACTCCATATATCTTTGTACTATTAGACTGTTGGTGCAATTTCAATTTATTTACCAATGATTGTGAGATTACTGAGACACTTGCCCCTGTGTCTAATAAAGCTCTAGCCTTATAATAGTGTCCGTCACTCCCCCTTATACCTACAACTGCTGTTGGGCAGATGGTTATGGGCAACGGACTCTTGTTGTCACCAACAGTCGACTCATCTCATTCAAATTGATCAGGACTGCGCCTGCATCCGAAACGTAACTCTTGAAACTTAAGCTGAGCTCGAGCTGCACGCTCTCCTGCCCTAGATTCCTTATTAATGTGATATGGTTTCTCTTGAACCTGATTAATTGGTGATTGTTGTCTAACCTGGTGATTCCTTGGCTGAGCCTGAGATGCAACTCCAGACTCACTGCGATTATCAACTGATGATGTTGGCTGAACTGGTGATTGTGTACTGGTCTCTTGAGACCCAGTATTAGATGAGGACTGCCGCTCATTAATGCATAAGAGTGAATTATGATCTTTAGATCCACAATGCTTGCACCAATTCCTATGAGTGCATTCGCTTGCATAGTGCTTCCTCAAGCACTTAAAACAATGACCGGATTTAAAGACCCATGATTTTCTAGCCTTAGGATGAAGTGCATTGAACTTTCTACACACATATAAACTATGAAATGAACTATTACAATAAATACACTCAGTTGATTTAGAAGTCACCTGATGTGAATGTCTCTGAGATGTGGGTCCTGGAGCGGCATCAGACCGCTGATGAGGTACTCTCCTTCTTGCCGGTAGTGATCTGCTTTCAGTCTCGGTGATTGTCAAATGAAGTCTGCATTGCTCATCCAGGAGTTCCATGAGTTGATCCAGGGTTGGCAGTTTCGCCTGATCCTTGCCATATCGTTCCTCAAACAGGGATCTGATCCTGACCGGTAACTTCTGTAGGATAATGAAAAGTATGAGATATGACCACTCCTTGACAGGCATGGTTAACTTGTCGAGCGCTTGAATGGACTCTCGAAGTGGATCATATAGATTGTTCCTAAGATTTGATGACTGAGGCTGAATTATAGGCAATTTGAGAATCCTATCAATATATGTATCCAACAATAACCGCGTATTATGATATCTACCCTTGAGTAAACTAAGCGCCACCTCATAATTGGCATCATCCATTGGTAGCTGTCTGACTAATGACAGTGCCTCTCCTACTAGTGATGCACGAAGATAATAATGTTTTTCAGCATCTGATAAATTGTGACGTTCATGAACCAACGATTGAAATAAATCAAAGAATGGAATCCAATCCATAATACCACCTGAAAACTTGGGTAGCTCAATGAATGGTAGCTTAGCATGTAAATCTGAATGGTTACCTTTAATTTTTGGTGCCTGATTACCTTCTGATTGGGCCTGCTCCACCCTTAGCAGATACTCATTGATTTGGGAGAAATCCGCCTGAAGCTTGTCAGATTCCTCGTCCTGAACCTCTTCCATTTGGAGTAGTTTCTCATAAGCTGAAATGAACTCACCATAATATTTATCGAACTGGCGTTTAGCTACATTGGCCGAGATCGATGACCTATTTTGATCGATAGTATTATAGAAATCTGTTAACATTCGATGTTTTGATATGAACTGCGCTTTGCACTTATTATATTCAGATGAAGGCATGGTTATGATTAATTTAAACTACTTATAACACTAAAACAAACATTAAAACATAGAAAAACACTTAAATTACTAAGTTTTAACAACCGGGTTGTAAGTCTAGTTTGTTGACACTGACACTTTGACACTTGACGTTTGAAGTTTGACGTTGACGTTCGCGCCAAACTACCTCCGACGATGGCTCGCGCCGGTATGATAATAATAATAATTATCACCGATGATGACCTCCGATGAATAGTAGAACTTGATGAACTGTAGTGATGTCCGATGAACCGATGACTGACGAAGTTAATGAATTGAATAGGTACTTTTTACAGGCCACACGACAATGGCGTACCTCGATGCGACGTGTTGAGACTTGAAACCCGTTGACTTAATTGATGATGACTATCGCGCAGACTAGGCGATTACGTTCTTGATGCGTTTTGAACCGATGATTTCTTGCTGATTCCCCTCATGGGCCACCAAATAATGTTCACTCCGGCTGGCGGGTTCGAATCGCAACCGGAATGTTGAGGAAATTGAATGTGAACATCGGTGGCAAATGAAAAACCTTGTTGATTTCACTTGATCCTTTGATTTATTGTACTCACATACACAATTGACCGTAAAATAGGTTTGAACAATGAACTGATGAGATAATCCGTATTTTACTTGAATTTGAATAATTGAAATCGAGAGCTGATATTAAACGTTCTGCCGACATGAATCTCCATTGGCTCAGTGTTGCAAGCAACAAAATTAAAGTTTCTATACAAGAATACAGATAATATATGATTAGTTTATAAAATTCAGAACTTACATCAAATAATTAATAAAATATAGAAAACATGTTAATTTGCGTTAACACAACAGATTCATCATTTTATAATATAAAAGTATATAAGTACAGTGTATAAAATACTTAAATAACTAAGACTACAAACATACACAATTAAACCAAAAACTACTTACTCACTAGCTAAACCTAATAATATATTAAACGGAATTTTTCGTCGAAAAACTCCTCCACATCGTTGTTCACTGGTATTGTGCCCAAAAGACTGGCATCATTGCCACGTTGTGTGGCAATGCTTATTCTCTGACAAAGGTAAAATAAATAAGCAATAATAAGCAACTGTGTTATTTCATATATAGAACTAGCTGTTGCCCGCGACTTCGTCTGCGACAAACTCGTAAACATTTTTTTTTTATTTTCCGCCGGAACTATGAATTTTCTCGTCATCAAACGTGGTTACTCGTTATTACATCAGCTATCTACCAGTGAAAGTCCCGTTAAAATCGGTCCAGCCGTTTCGGAGATTACCCGGCACAAACAGACAGACAGAGAAAAATCTTAAAAATTGCTTATTTGTTGTTAGTACCGTATATACGAGTACTTTCAAGTGCATTCAATAAAACGTTGTTATTTTGATATTACTTAAAGATACTTCAATTTTATTTATTTGTATAGATTAGTTCATTACTAGTTCATTGATCCCTTTACTAAAAAAAACATTCGGACGGGAATCAATAAAATCTTTGAAGGCGCTTTGGACTGCCCCATCGGAGTTGAATTTTTTCCCTTGCAAGAAGTTATACAAACAAAAAAAAAGTAATCTGTTGGAGCAAGGCCCGGGGAATACGGTGGATGTCTTAGACATTCCAATTGAAGCTCTTCTAATTTGGTAGCCGTCTGTTTTGCAGTGAGTAAGTTGTGCTGTGCCGTCTGTTTTCTAGCGTTGTCCTGAAGCAGCAGTAGCCTAGAGCGATTGACCAGCCTCGGCTGTTTAGCAGCTAGCTTTTTCATCATGGTTTGGAGTTGCTGATAACATGCTGACGTCTGGCCAGATTTAAGAAAGCTGTAGTGAACGACGCCGGCACTAGTCCACCAAACGCTCACAAGTAATTTTTTTTGAGTAAAATTTCGATTGGGCAGGAGATTTCGAGTTGGCTGGTTCGCCAGGGTTCAGCCATTGCGATGAGCGTTTCCGATTATTGTACAGGATCCACTTTTCATCACAGGTAATGATTCGATTTAAAAGCCCTTCATTATTGTGCCGGTTGAGTAATGTAACGCAGCAACGACGTCGACGCGCGTTTGTCGGTTTGCTGCACTCAATTCATGAGGTACCCACCTTTCAAGCTTTTTCACCTTCCCAATTTGCTTCAAGTGGATTAAAACAGTTTTATCACTAACACCGCAGCCTGCAGCTAACTCGGACGTGGTTTGCGATGGATCCGCTTCCACAATAGCCTTCAATTCTTCATTATCAACTTTGGTCTCCGGCCGTCCACGGGGCTTGTTCTGCAGGTCGAAATTTCTAGAACGAAAACGTTGGAACCAAAAACGCACTGTGTTTTCTTTTGCGACACCGTCACCATACACATCATTAATCCTTCGAGCCGTTTCTGCAGCACTGGTGCCACGATGGAACTCGTACTCGTAAATAACGCGATATTTCAAGTTTTCCATTTTGTAAACTGACGGCGCAAAGAAAAACCAAAAGAGGAAAAAACAAATGAATTACGGTTTTCCAAACACAAAATAATGAGTAAATAGCTGTATAAATTAAAATTGGAATTTCAAACCAAAGAGGAGATATTTGAGATCAAAGTGGCCAGTACGACAAAACGTCAATTTCATAGGTAAGGTAGGTAGGTAGGTAGGTATATTTATGATATTTTTATTGTAAATCGTGCCTTATGTTACCTACCTATAAATAAACAATATTAGGTATTATATTAATATAATAGGGGGCCAGCCTATTCGGTACAAGTCCAGTTTCCTGTCTGCTACTGAGAAAAGCCAGATGACAATACCCAATAACACTTAGCTCGACCAGGGAATGGAACCCAGGGCCACATGCTCAATAGCGGTTGCGACCACGAGACCTACGAGACAGTTACCTATCAAATGCTTTACCTCTATTTAAAAACTAAAAAAAAAACAGTGTTCCTGTTTTTTGTTTCTTCGTTTTTTGATACCGAATGCCGAAATTGAAGTTATTTTGCATTTTGTAGTGTTTTTATATGGTAGGCTGTGCTGTTTTTTTGTAAAAAAAAGTTCATTTTTTGTTAAAATCTTTTTATTTTTCACTTTTTAGTTGTGGTACCTACATAATGGACAAGTTCTATAGTAAAGTACGTAGGTACCCCTATAATGACTAAAGTTATACCAGGTTACCCGAATAACATGAAACTTGCACATAACCTGTGAAATGAGAGTGTACCTACCAGAGTGAACTGTACACATCTGCGTACCCCTTTAGAGCAGCTGGAGCGTGATGTTATGTTATGAAATGGTGTAAACAACAAACAAAAATGCGATTGCAACAATTCCAAGAGATTTGCCGTAATTTATTAGAAAGTTCTGTTCCATATCGCCGAAGTTCTTGATTAGATTTTCACTAAATATTAAACATAGGTACTCTTTCAAATAAAAAAAGATTTTCGAAAATCGGTCCACAATTGACGGAGTAATCGGTGAACAGACACAACAAAAAATTAGTGTTAGTACCTACATACAGCTGATAAAGAACGTCCGCCTTTTTGGAAAGTCGGTTAAAAACAGTTAAACCTTTCGTCTTCCTAAATTCCTTCCCTCTATTATTTTAGATTTAAAACAGTTGTACTTTTATTCTTCTTCAAGGAACAGACTAAAAACACTTCCCCAACAAGAAAACACACTTACCATTACAAAAATAGCGACAAAAAACCCTCAACTCCGCTGTAGAAGCGTACATTAGCGCGCTAACCCGGCGCCATTATGCCACGGGACGGCGCGGCGTGTCCCCGCGGCGGCTTCGCTTCACTTATTGCGGGATAAGCGGGATCAGCTGGATAAATCTGGCTCAGGACGGACTGTTGACTCGGCGGACACTGCCCCTACTGTTTGTTGATAGGACCACTTCTTTGCCTCACTTTGGGAATGGCCTTTTTATTCATGGATGCTAACAGGAGTTATTTGAGGATTGTTGCATATAAACTCACGTCCTTTTCACATGGGGGTAGGCAGAAACGGCAGAATGCCACCTGCTACGATCCAACCTAGTTTTATTTTTTGTTGTTTGTATATGTGTTTCAACTATTACCTACCTATTCAATTTTAGAATTTTGTACCTAACTTAAGGACACAAGATCATGCCTCCCTGATAGGCAAAGACACATATCGCAACTCTGGGTTTCTACTGAACAACTCCAGGCGGGCCAGCACGGCCTACTGTGACAGGCTTGAGTCACACATTTTGGGAGTAAAAACCGTGATGCGGGACTCAAGCCTATCACAGAGGCCGTGCTCGCCCGACAGATAAAAAAATCACCAATTACGTACATTGCTGGACCTGGGAAAAAAAACCAGTACCTTAATTGCGTAAGTTCAAAGAATGACGCACGTGTGCTTTGCTCGCATTTATTGTTTCATGTGTTCAAAAATCCGTCTCCTCGACAGCGTCAAACATGCAATGAATGAATACTACTGACTTGTCAAAATGAAAGAGAGCGTGCGTATAGTTCTCGCCAACTTGGCCGCCCTGAAGTTGGCTACAATGGCTGCGCAGTAGAAAACTCATACAAAAAAAGTTAATTAAAAAAATCAAAATACCCGACTGCTTAAAAAGCGAACTAAAAAGACGTAAACAAGAAGAAAATCATGCTGTGCAGTCGGAGGATACATATCCGCGAGCTGGCTGACCAAAACCAGATGTATCCTCCGACTGCACAGCATGATTTTCTTCTTGTTTACGTCTTTTTAGTTCGCTTTTTAAGCAGTCGGGTATTTTGATTTTTTTAATTAACTTTTTTATTTATAACTTTTTAGTTAACATTTTTTTCGAATTAGGTACATTTAAATATATAAGTGTTATACATTTTTGAAATCGCCTCTAAAAACCCTTTATTTTGATACCCCACACGATGGGTTTGGAAGAAAAAATAAAATTGGCCCCCCACAATATGGCGCCCAAAAGCCGCCATTTTTCTATTTTCCAATTTTAATGTAGCCTATGACACTCGCAAGGTTAAGACGAATCGATTGACGTATGAATCATCAAAATCGGTCAACGCGTTTGGTCTCTGGAACGCCAAATAGGAACAAACATACATACATACATACATACATACATACATACATACATACATAGACTGATAAACACATTACCCTCCTTCGGCAGTCGGGTAAAAACAGCACCGTTTCGTGCCTCGCGCATCCGGTAAACCAACTTCAGGCCGGCCAAGAAGTTTGGCGAGGGCTATAACACATGAGCTGTTGAAACAATTATTCAAAAGGCTGGACCTACGTTCAGCAGTCGCACTTATAACCTAGGGATGGTTTACAAACAAACAACAATATGAATTATTATAAATCTTTTATTATAACCACGGTTATAATACATTTCACTTAAAACTAAAAACGTGTATAGGTCTTACAAATCACAAGCGCGTCTCACGTGACTTTAAGTCAGACATTTGACGAGCGTTCGTAAAAAGCAACAACTATATTAACGCACACAGCGACTAGGCCGAACCACAGACAAAATAGCCACTATAGACAAGAATTATTATCATAATAAAAACCGTACTGTAAAGTACCCGTATTGTCACCGTATCTGTAAGTTTGCGCACATATTTACTCGTAATAACGACGTTTATTTATAAATCCAAACATTCATTCACTCGGCAACAATTTGTTGCAACAAACAAACCACCCCACCATTGTAGTCAGTGGCGTATTTAAAGATAGGCCACATTCTCTATGCCCGGACCATGCCCATCTTGGCATAAAGGTAATACGCCACTGACTGTAGCGCGACGTTGCCAGATGGAGTCCATCTAGCATCGCCGCGCGCTCCTGTACATCATTACAAATCCTTCGAGTATTGTAAGTTGCAAGTCATTGTCGCCTAGTCAATACACAGCTTTAGAGAAAAGTTCTTTCACGGATTTACTTAAGCTAGCGGTGGGTTATCTATTCTTCTTCGACCTGCGACTGTCGTTTCTTCTTCTTTTTCTTTTCGCTCTTAGGTTCCTCTACAGGTTCTTGTGGTTCCTCGACTGGGAGGACATCAGACTTCTTCTTCTTTTTCTTCTTCTTCTCGGACACTGGCTCGGCGGCCTCTTGCTCCTCATCAGCGGGTTCTTCCTTCACTTCTTTCTTCGCCTTCTTTTTCGGTGTGACCTGAGGGAAGAAGTTAGGATTAAGTTTGATATGACAGCAACGCAATATGTAGGCATACATGTTCAGTTATTTGGTCAGTTGCCATACTGGTCCCTATTACATTCGATCTGATATTCATCAATCTGTACCATTTTTTAATCTTACCTATTGAACTATTCACATGTACCTATTCTTAATACAAATATTGAAGTTAAACTGATACTTATGATGGGAACAATGCATACCAAATTGCTACAAAGCAGAATTGGTATGAAAGATATAGGTGGTACCTGTGCAAATACCGAGATAATGAGATATTTCAGGTGTCTCAAGTGTGAAATGTACATGGGCAATAATTCAATGTTGCCTTAGCTAACGCTTTTAAAT
Source organism: Anorthoa munda (assembly GCA_945859665.1). NCBI lineage: Eukaryota > Metazoa > Arthropoda > Insecta > Lepidoptera > Noctuidae > Anorthoa > Anorthoa munda. Next base: position 1,769,850 of record OX243918.1, read on the forward strand.
GCCATATAGTGACAAACAAGCAGACAATCAACCAGATGGTAAATGGTCAGCACTGCATATAGAAATCTGCAATACGAGGGGTACTACAGATGCATTGCCTACCCTTTTCAAAGAGGACTAACCAATCTTAACTAATGTTATAAAGAGAGGGAGCCCGAATTTTGTGAGTTTCTTCAGACGTGTAAGGTATCTCTGGAATGAAATTTTTTTTCACCATTTGTAAGGTGGCAAATATTTACCTTCAACTCATACGCTAAAAGTCTGACTCTGAAAAACTGATTGCGGATCACAAAGGAAAAATATTGAAAGGTACATTATTGCAGATGGTTATAAATTATTATGAGCTAGGCAAAGCAGGGGCAGGCCACTAGTAATAGCACAAACAAGTTCACTTACAGTTTCCGCGCCATCTTCTAGCTTGATCCTCTTGGCGGAGCTCTCCCCGTCGTTCTCGTCAGGCGAGTGCTCGCGCTTGACGGGCGCCTGGCCCAGCGTGCTGTCGCCCGCGGTCTGGTAGTGGAACACCTCGCTGCAAGAGATAGAATAACTTATAGTATCAGATATAAGGCAGTTTATTAGGGTCGTTTCTAGTGTGTAAATGATGCAAAATTTAAAGAGTTTTCTTGAACAGTAGGTAACACAAAGGGACACAATATAACTGAAAGCTCATACATACAAAAAATGTTATTACATTACGCCTCAATTCCTCGAAGGGTTAAACAGAGCCATACAGTATGTTATGAACTTATGAGGTGCACAGTTGTCACATGAATGTAGGCAAAAATAATGAAAGTACTCACCTCTTGCTCTGGTACTTTTCAAACTTCGCCTTTGCCTTGCCAGTGCCACTGATTCTCCTAAGATTTCCCTCCTCTAGCAGCCTCAATCTGTTCTCCAGCTTGACTTTGTGTTCTGCTCCTAGTTCGAAGGACACTTCTTCTCCGAAAGCGTCGACCCTGGTCGCCAGCGCTGCCTTCGCAGCCAACATACGAGACATTTTACCCTTATTCTTAGTACTACACTGACCAACTAACTGAGCATGGTAGATCAAACCATACTTTGGTGTATCCTTCTTTGTCTTTAAGGCTCTGAATAAAGCTTTCTCAGCTCCAAAGATCTGTACTGTGGATGCAGGTTGTTTAGCTAAGTTCATCAAGGAACCGGCATGAGCAATCAACCTAGCTCCAATATGCTCGCCGATTAACACAGTAAGATTCGGAGCCATAGCCATCATTCTAGCCTTCAAGTAATCTGTCAGATGTGTCCTGTAGTCTGTTATTGAGATGATTTCATCACACAGGTTCTGTATGTTCAAGATATCGTCGTCAGAGATCTCTGTGCCCATGGAGATCTCAGCTGCGTCCTTCACTTTCTCCTCTAAGTCTTCAGGTAGAATGTCAGACAGATCTGTCTGTGATGCATTGTCTCGGGTGCCAACTAGTTTGACAATTTTGACAAACAGTGTGTTGTCTGTGATAATCTTTCCAAGCTCAGGGAAATGCCAACCGTACCACTCCCGGCATCTCATGACGTAGTTGTTCAATTCTTTGTCTAAGTCGTCAAGCAGACATTGAGCTTGAACAATCATAGTGTCGATCTTGTCTGGGGAGAACTTCAGCTTATATCTGGAGAGCGAGTGAGCGAGACCTAGGGCCATAGCTGTCATTTCCTTCTTGGGAAGACCTGCGAGAAGGCTGTCCATCTGTGAGCGGATACATCTGAGCAGCTCCTGAACATTGTTGTTGGACACACACTGCAGGTCAAACTTCTCTCTGATGGCACTGCCGAGCTTGGCATCTCCTACTAGAAGCTGATCCTGTACTTCTTTGCTGATGTACTTTTTGAGGGCCTTCTTCAGGGGTTTGGACACCTTGCCCTCAATAGCTGCTGTGGTGGCTGCGAGGGCTTCAGCCGTGTCCTCGAACTTGATGAAATTCTTGAGTTTTACACTGTAAAGAATATTATGTAAATAAAGAGAAAACTAAAAATTCAAAAGGATTTCAAGTAAAACAAAATTACAGCATACAAAGATTTCTTAACAAAATAACAATTTATGGATAAAATAGAATAAAGAAAGAAAAAAAGAAAACGACTTTAATTGCACCAGGCATGACGCATACCATTCTTCCCAGCATATTAAAAAACAAATATGAATAAAAAAAAACTAACTTAAGTACAAATAACAAATTATTGAACTTACACAGCAGAAGCCCCTTCGGGCGTGTTGAACTCCTGGTGCAAGTCATCAATCTGTGACAACTTGGAGTCGTCCAATAACTGGACCAAAACAAAATAAAATATAGACACACATATTAAAGAACATAAGCTTTCTATACAGTTGGGTAAAATAAGGAAAGAAGCACTTTTTTTCTATACCAAAAAACTTGAAACTCTCAAGACTAAAGATTTTTCTCAGTTGGTAAATGTTCTAGGACACAAAGCTAATAAAAATTAAAGCTGTAAGTAGTATTTTTATTGGATTACAAGTATCTTGAATCTGGTAAACACTAATTCCATGAAGTTCAACAGCTGCATGCTGTCTATGTTAACACAATCATGTTTTAGGATTCAGGAATCCACTGGATGCGAGACTCATGGGACCGGTCGATGTGGTGACACTTGGGGGAGGCCTATGTCCAGCAGTCAACGTCTTTCAGCTGAAATGATGATGTTGAAGGCCCACTAACTTAACTCAAAGCTCATTGCTAACATGGGGTTACATAACAAACATCATACGTAATTGGCATGCTAGCGGGCCTTAGTGTTTTAGCTGATAGCCTTGACAAAATAAATTGTCATTGTCAGTTTTCTTGGCCATTGCTGACGAAGGTGAAGGACATCTTGATGAAACCTGGATTTTAAAGTTACTAGGCGCCTGCCTTGAGCAAGCATGGTGATTAATGCTTGTGCCTTCTCTGAATGAAACAAGAATAGTTCTCAACAAACTTCTTGGCCACCCTGAAGTTGACTACAATGGCTGCAGTAACGGCAGTAGTAAATTTCATACAAAAACAGCACCGATCCGTGCCTTGCGCATCGGAAAGACAACCTCCGGGTGGCCCAGAAGTTTGGCGAGAACTATATCTCTGGTTTTGTTATTACTTTGTCATTACTGGCAATGAACACTGTAATGTTGAACTGTTATATTGATAAGAAAAAAAACATAGGCAGTAAATAAAATCAAACCTAAAATCGGGTTACAATAACATTCAGTTGTTATCAAACAATGTGGTTACTGGATCAGAATAAGCAATTATTTCTCAGATATTGAGATTTCTTGATATTAATGATGAAATTTAAAAGAGTAGGTCGGTGACCATTGTAGAATTTAGTAGGTTCCAGATGTTACACAGTACATTCAATCATGATTGGATTGTGGTAATTTTGCCATTATCATGTCAATGTTATGAAACTTTTCGTATATAGTAATGCAGAAAGGAAGCATTAAATGCGGCTTTTACAACGGTTTGATATTGTGAAGAACTTTAACCCATTCGTACAAAAATTAGGAAACGTGTTTACAATCGTACTCAAAGCTAAACCCCACATTGTTTGCACAGACATTTATGTAAAAATTTGAATAAAATCTTATATTTCAATAATGTGAACATGTTCATCGCTATCAATAGTAAAATAAAGTCTTAAATACAGTATTTTTCTCTAAATAAAAATCGCGTACAAGCTTCGAGGTTAGAATTCACACGTGTTGCATTTACCTTGAATATGGCGTATCCCGCCGAAGTTTCGAAGAGCACCAACATCTTGAGAACTCACAAGAACACTAATGTTAGTCTTTTTCACTTATTTGCTAAAGTAATTCAGCCAAACTATTAATTTTAAAATAAACAGAGATGCTACACCACCATCGCGAGAGCTTCACGTTGACAATCAATGACAAGAAATGTAAAGTGTTACCAGTTTGTTATGAATATTGGTTTGTGTAAAAAAGATTTAGTGGGTTGCCATGGCCTAAATTAAAGGTGTGACTCAAAATAATTTTATTATTATGTAATGTAATTACGTTAATGTTTATTCAACTTATTTCTTATGGAGTTCGCGCGTAATTCCGTCATCACCCGGTGCCTTGTTGTTCTTAAGCTGTTTCAGAGCCATCCTTATCTTTAAAAGGCTCACGTCCGGAATGTCTTCGGTATAGTTTCGGGTCAATGTAGCTAGTACATTTCCAAATATTTTTATAAAACATACAAAAAAAACATTAAAAAATATATAATAATAGACCGGTATCGGGAACAGGGTCCAAGCTACCGGCGGTCAGGGCTCCAGAGAGAACAACTTCCTAACAATACGAGCCGTGTCCAGCAATACTGCATTCTGGATCAGGCCCTTGACCCAGCCGCCTAACGATTAAAATAAATAAATTATCTTAATTGTTATTTGTATACAAATTTATTAGCTTTATTAAAATGTCACATACTTTACTGGATTATAGTTTTTAGTTTTCATTAATCTTTTTACCCGACTACGGCGATGCTAAAAGGAGATTTAAGATTTTAACTCTCTATCTCTAATTAGAAAGTATTTAATAATTTAGGCAATCTGTACGGAAAGTTGGCATACGACGGCTATTCTTTATTAAGCCTATAATTAAGAATATTTTTCTTGTTCCATACTTTTCGATCGCGTTTATAAAAATACTATTTTTATTTGTCGGGATTCATATTTTTTTTAATAATTTGGGCCGCGTTTAATAAATAATAATGTGTTACGCGGTAAAGCACGCTTGCACGCAAGGGCGTCGCCAGCCGATGGCCTAGGGGGGGGCAAGTTGATATGGAGAATGAGAAAAGTATGAATTGTAGGTAAAGTCGAGAGCACATGAAGCTTTTCACTTGTAGTACGAGCCTTACATCTACAGCGATTGTAATAATATCGGTATAGTTCTCGCCAAACTTCTTGGCTGTCCCGAAGTTGGCTGCAATGTCTGCGAAGTAGTAAATCACACAAAAACAGTACCGATCCGTGTCTTGCGCATCGGAAAGTGAACTTCAGGGTGGCCCAGAAGTTTGGCTAGTACTATTCAGAGTCCAATATGTAAAGCTACGCAACTCTACCGTACACGTTGTGCACGGAAGAGCGATCAAAATTTTCAACGCTTTTCCGTGTCGGGAAAGAAGGTTTTTGCCTATTTTAGGATATCAACAACGGTTCGATCTGTTGGGTTTGTTTTATATATATTCATTCGCGACGTACGGGAATGATCAATCAAGAAAGTCAAGTCAAAGTTATGGACTGTGGTTGCTTTACATTTGGCAACTTTTTTTTAATCTCTAGGGGGGGGGCAGCTGCCCCCCCCCCTGCCCCCCCTTGGCGACGCCCTTGCTTGCACGGAGTAACTTATTCACTCTTGATTTAAAGACCCCAGGTTGTAGCTATCAGGAGATATATTTCTATGGCGATCAAATCTGTCGGATAGCGTTTTCCCCAACAGGAGCGAGTCAGAGCATCTGCTTTCTGGCTTGGGTGCCTACTGCATTCGTTTGTTTAAAAGATGCTATATTTTCAATAAGCCTCTGGTCAGCTGGAATGTGCTAGATGTGAACGGATTACTCTCGTGGAATAGTTACCGTAAAGTTGACGAAAAACATTTTGAGCTGCGAAGTCTGGCAAGGCTAAGTTGAATTTCGTAGAGTATTTTTTTAATTCTGGTTTAGATTGAGGTATAACATTGGCGGTTAAGACTAGTCGTATAGGTTCGGTTTCAGAATCGGAATGCCGTGCCGCATAAAGTACCTATAGATTTTGCCATAAAATGAGCTTGATTGATAGAGCGAGATCGCAAGTTGGCAGCCCCATGTAAATAATAAGGACAAAAGATTATTTTTTGTCTTTGTTACCATGGCCGGTTTCTGTTGTTTGTCAAACTCTATTATAATGGCAGGTTTGACAAACAAACTCGGTTTTGTTTGATTTTCTGTGATTTCGTGGTATTATGTGTTAAGTGAGACAAGGAATTGGTTTATTTATGGATAATAAGTGTCAGTACGATGGTGGGTTGTAGTGTTCTTGTTCTTGTTGTAACACCAGAACTAACTATTGTTGTCTCATTGCGACCACGCCATGGCGAAATCCATAGGTAGAGGTAGTTTATCTAAGGCCGTGCCGTAAGACTTGCGCAGACGTTTGATCTTTTTCAGACCCAATCGCGATATTCGATAAGAACCAAACGTCAGGATTTTTTTTCCGTTCGGAAAAACGTTGCAAAAAAAAAACAAACGCGGCCAGCTTAGATTTTTGGCTCTGTTACAGTCGCAGGTTTTCTTGCGAAATGGGTATGACAATATATAATTTTTGTTCGTGGAATCAGTATCTAGATAAATATATAAGGTTTTATTAAGAATTGAATTTGATTTAATTTCTAAAATAATTCGCTATGGCAACATTTTGAAATGGAGTCGAATGTTCGATGCCGCCTTAGATAAAGTACCTATAGATTAAGCCTTAAAATTACCTTGATTGATAGAGCGAGATGGCTAATTGGCAGCTCCATGTAAATAATATTATCAAAAGATTATTTTTTGTCTTTGTCACCGTGGCTGGTTTCTGTTGTTTGTCAAACTCTAATACAATGGCAGGTTTGACAAACAAACTCGGTTTTGTTTGATTTTCTATGATTTCGTGGTATTATGTGTTAATTGAGACAAGGAATTTGGGTTATTTATAGATAATAAGTGTCAGTGCGATGGTGGGTTGTAGTGTTCTTGTTCTTGTTGTAACACCAGAACTAACTATTGCTGTCTCATGTGCGGCCACGCCAGTGCTTAATCTACTAAGGATGCCGCGATTTAAAAAAATAAAAAAAAAGGAATGTGAGGCGGGGGAAAATGTTGGCGGGCTTTTGGAGTTTGAGCACGGTTCGTTTTTGTATGAAAAACTCTGGAGATTAGTACGAAAGTGTACCTACGAAATAGTCTATTTTTAATAATTATAATTTGATAAACTGATTGTTGTAGGAATAAATCAGATTGTGATTTTAAAGTGAGTATTTATTATTTACTCTTTGAGTAGGTATTCTTCTATCCGCTATCCTTGACCAAAATTGGTTGCTTGCTAGTTTATTTAACCAAGAAGCCTGTTGATATCCTGGAAGTCATATTATATATAGGTACCTTCTTACACTGGTATCTCAAGAGTGGTAGCTTGTGATCGTAGGTAGGTACATTCAAGTTCTCACGACAAAGTATTGGAGCTTGAAAGTATATCATACCTTCTGATACTACGGTAGGTAGATATAACTCGGCCCTGAAATGAAATGGCAATTATAATTCACTAGCGGACGCCTCGCGGTTTCACCCGCGTAGTTCCCGTGGGGATACAGTGATAAAAAGTAGCCTATGTCACCCGGGGATGGTGTAGCATCCCAAAGTTGAAAGAATTTTTGAAATCGGTCCAGTAGTTTTTAAGTTTATTCGTTACATACAAAAATACAAATCTTTACTGTATTGTTAGCCTGTCAAGCGCTATTGTTAAGTACAGTATTGATACCTTAGATAAAGTAGGTATAGATTAAGCCTTAAAATGACCTTGATTGATAGAGCGAGATGGCTAATTGGCAGCTCCATGTAAATGATAAGGACAAAAGATTATTTTTTGTCTTTGTCACCGTGGCCGGTTTCTGTCGTTTGTCAAACTCTAATACAATGGCAGGTTTGACAAACAAACTCGGTTTTGTTTGATTTTCTATGATTTCGTGGTATTATGTGTTAATTGAGACAAGGAATTTAGGTTATTTATAGATAATAAGTGTCAGTGCGATGGTGGGTTGTAGTGTTCTTGTTCTTGTTGTAACACGAGAACTAACTATTGCTGTCTCATGTGCGGCCACGCCAGTGCTTAATCTATACCTACTTTATCTAAGATTGATACTGACAGCTGTCGCAGAGATCAAGCTATCTTGGTCAGTGGGTCGTCGTAATGGGCCTATAGGTACCGATAAGTTATTAACAATTTCCACTTTCCCAGCCTGACAGGCTGATGATACGAAATCAGAATGAAGAGCACGCTTCAAAACTTATTAAGAACATTAAGTGCTTTCCCATCGTTACGCGTATAAATATTTGCCAAATGGATTTTTGTCTGCGCCTCGCTTCGAATCGGGCGGAAATTCAATAATTCTGCATAAAAGCATGCAATCATGCATCCACTCGCAAGTGGGGTGAATGATAGAGCGAATGAACGAGTGAATGGATTCCATCGAGCGGATCGGTGAGTGAACGAGCGTCTGCGTCAATCCGAATACGGAACGTGTGATTATTATTGTGTATGGGATGCCACGATTGAAACGTAGGTACCTACCTACCTAAGTATTTCGTTTATTTTCAAAACATTTTAGGCTTATATAAGAAATTGGATTGCGCTGATCGCTTTTAGACTTTTCTATACAATATTGCTTGCGTTCTGTGAGAAATGGGCGGAAATATAAAGTAGATCGTTTCAATAAAGTTGTACATTGGGTTTATATGTTTACGATAAGTGTAGATGTGGTCTCGGCTCCGACACGAACCACTCTACTGCTCCCGCGGGACTCGTTACAGCCAGCTTGCGAAGTGACATTAGCGATGCCTCTTATTGTGGCATTGAACCTGAAATGAAATCTTTGTGGATGTTTTCGACTATAAAAATCAGTTATAAGTCAGGTTTCATTCATTTATGGTTTGCGCTGCTGGGCGTTCATTAGACAGTCAGTACCGTCAACTGACTGACTGCCTCATTAACGCCCAGCCAAAACGCTTGAACCAAGACCACTGGTTTTCTCTTCAAGGTTTCCTTTTACGGTGTAGACAACTAAATAAAATTACATAATACATGGCCCGATTTTTCAATAGTCTGATAACTTTTAACTGAGGAATAAAAATGGCGGTTTGACAGCTTTAATATAGACAATACTGAGACAATATGTCAAACCGCCATTTTTATGCCTCAGTAAAAAGTTATCAGACTATTGAAAATTCGGCCCTAAGTATCTAAATTAGATATTACAGTATGGCCAGGTTTTTCTAAATTACCACGTGTAATTCACGTGGGACGAAGTTAATGGAAAAATTCTAGTACCTGTGAGATAGTTGTCAAACGCGAGTCTATCTATAATATAAAGCCGGCCAAGTGCGTGTCGGACTTCGCACATTTAGGGTTCCGTACCAAACCGCAAAATTAAGTTGCTTGTAATAGGAAACATCAGGGAATTTCAAAGAAAAATATTTTTTTTTTCAATATATTGGCATATAATATTACTTCGGAACATAATTTTGTAAACAAAATGTTGCTTGTCATTCCTTTGTATTACAATATTTTTTTTAATAAAATATACAGTATTTATTTACTCAACGTGCTCTATACAACGATTACCCCACTCGATGGGGAAGGTAGAAATATAAAAAATCTTGTAAAATATTTAAAAAAAAAATGACCTGTTGCGAGGCTTTGGGTCAACAAGATGCTTATACTGTAAACATTTGAAGACTATAGCTCAAACTATTTAGCCGTAAAACCCGTGTAACAGACGACGGACAGTCAGCCAGATGGACACGTGAATGACAGCAATAGTGCTCCGTTTGGATCCTTCGGGTACGGGACCCTAAAAGCAACCTGTTTCAATAACGGCATAGTCAAACAAGAAGCAACTAATATGCCATCAGACTAACTGATGTCGTCGGCACACAAACAATCTCGGGCCACCGACGGACGCCGACGCAGACGTCAGCTCACTCCATTATCTGCACGTAGTTACTGACGCTATGACGCACGTCAGGAGCGAGGATGCTTTGTGTGGGAACTGGGTCAATTAAGTTCCGAGCCTTTTCACATCCTCTCGCAAGCAAAGTGCATATAAAAATGAAAATATCTACAAAACTTATAGCGAGGGATTTCGGGTATAAAATCTTAACGATTTTATGTTTACAGCGCGTCGTTAAAGCGGCCCGGGCTAATGTTCGCCGACGAGGGTCGCCCAGGGGACCGATTAGCCAGCAGTATCGACAAGCGATCCGGCCAGGGGCGGCTGTTTGATGGCGCACCGCAACACACCTGACGACTGCCAGACCCGCGTTATGAGCCCCACCTGAGTGGTCCGCGGTGAGCGGTGACAGCCGCCCCACAGATAAATGTGCCCCATCGTTACCGCTTCACACGTTACCTTTAGATTTGTCGACGACGATTTTCGCTTGATCTTTATAAATAGCCCCTTTCGCATATAAAATCTTTGCAGAAAAACACGGTCGGGGTAACTTATTGAAAGAATTTGGGACTGAAAAAGGGTGATAAAAGTTTAACGTAGAAAATGTAACGGAGAACTGATAAGGCAGAGTTTTTCAGAGCGTTTCTCTTTTGTGGGTTCGTGAATTTGACTCTGGGGTACCTTTTGCAGTCCGTTGAAGAGGCAGGTACAAATATTTATGTAGGATCTAAGCCTTATTTTAAGACAAAAATCTGTAAAGAAAGTAACAACGTAAACCACCTTAAAGGTACTTAACCCTGTTTAAAATGCCTTCGAACCATCAACGAGGCGCGAAACTTACTCCTGAACATAATTTCCCCGCTCCGGAGTCTGTCTCAGCGATATTGTGGGGAACGAAGCCATTATCCAGCATACGCCTAGCGGTCGACCTAACGGCGCACCTATAAAGCGGCCTCGTCCGGGGCTGATAAGCCCGGCTTGTAAAATATAACTTACAATATCCATAGCTTATGTCACCTACGACGTCTTCACTTTGATAAAGTTGCTCGTGTGTGCTAGGAAATTAGCCTTTCCGGTGATAGTGCCCATTGTTTGATGATAAGAACTTACCATAACTTGAAGGGGTTCTCAGTAAGTATGTATTGTTCATGGGTTAAAACTATTGATTAGTTTTCGTTTTCTTATGGGTTTATTTGAAAAACCACGGTCGTAGAGATAAAAACTACCTCATACCGCTCATATTTATAAATGCACCTACCAAAATTCCTGTCATATTGTAACTCCAATTTTGTCTAGGAAACATCTCGTCAAATCTTTGGTGATTGATTATAGATATGTACAGGCTAGAATAGTTATAATAAGTTAAATCAATATGCTTAGTAGACAAATGCGTCGCGAAGCAGCTATCAATAATATAACAAGTACTTATACTTATTAATATTGGTGGGTGTAGTGCATAACATTATTCGCAGCATACATCGCATGCTATCATGCTTCTATCGAATATGGAGTTCAACTGTCCAAATAGGTACTCTGAAATAATGCGTGTATTGTGCTATTTTACTTCTTGAACACTTTAAATTCATCTAACTTTTGATAAACTTAACCGATTGCGATGAAACATAAACTAATATTTGTCCTGTACATATTTTGTGGTGTACAATAAAGTATATAATAGATAAATAATAAGTTATACTTCAAGTTACACACATGTTTTATGTATAAAAAATTTCTACATTGATTTCGTATATTTTACATGCTGCGTGCACAAACAGACATACAGATAAACAGACAAAAGATCCAAAAATGCTGGAAATGGGTTACAGTGTGTAGAAATTCGATATTGCGGTTCCAGGGACAAGTTGTGATATCATTTTACATCCAAAATATTTCCAAAAAAATGCTGGAAATGCATTATGCAAGACCTCATCTAGAATAAAAGGAACTTCACTGAAAAAGGTTTCACAACCTTACCCTGGAAGCGCAATATCTAATAGCTATACACTGTAAACACTCGGAAATATGCTGGTACAATGTACATTGTACACGACAGCTATAACGTTTAATAATTACAACAATCCAGGTTGTTTGCAGACGCTAACAAGCCGCTAATTACGTCAGTTCGGATCGCGTATCGGCAGCGATTGATTTATTTGCTAGTGCCATAACGGTTGGCAGCTCATTAAAATGATGACCCGGCAAATTAGCGATAAATGAGCTCCCGTTTTATTATGAGTGTTATTCGTTTTAAAGAGATTGCTGTTCTCAGAAAATAACTTAGTTTGGCGAATTATTAGAAGATATTCAATAAGTGTACCGTGTGTAGGTATTTACGCTAGGCTATCAATAATAATAATAAAATAAAAAAGGGTGTGTAGAGCAGTGGTGGCTCAGCGCTAACTGGGATGACTTATGTGTCGTAGGGTTGGTTCGAACCTAAGCAGGCGCTTTACTGTGTGTAAATTATTTCATCACCATTGTTCTAGAAACGGTGAAGGAAAACATCGTAAGCAATCCGCAAAAATTTAATCAGGCGCCTAACATTTGCCGGTCTACTGGCCTAGCACTCTGCTTCACTGCAGGCAAATATGCGTGTCCAGTGTGGCACCGTTTCGCCCATACCGTACACACGTACACGTACCGTATAATCACCGGCTGCCTCAAACCGACCCCGGTAAGCGCACTATACCCAACAGCAGGGATAGCCGCCACACGTCCGAAGGGAAGTTGCGAGTGCAGTCGAGAAAAAAAAGCAGGAGCGTGACACCAGACACCTACTATTCGGTGCACAACTACCGACGCAACGGGTGAAAAGCAGACACAGCTTTCTGACAACGGTAGTTCCCTGTGAGGAGACCCGGCCGACACCCGCTGCAAACTGTGGCAGAATACTTTTCCCCCACCATTATTTACCTCCAAGCGAGCATCTTCCCGTAGAATCTAAACTTCCATGGTCTACATGGAAGTACTTGAACCGCCTCTGAACCCAGGTACGAAGGTGTAACTCCTACCTCGCAAAATGGGGTTACCTCGACGGAACAGCAGCAGGGTGTGCATGTGGTGCTGAGTAGCATACCATGCACCACCTCCTGTCCTGTCCTCTGTGCCCCAAAACATGCAACCAGGGTGATCTCTGCGCTGCCACACATGACGCCGTGGAGGTGGCCAAGTTTTGGACAAAAGTAATTTGAACGACTGTCGTGCCAGCGCCATGAAGAAGAAGAAAGATGGATATATTAAAAAAGGTATCGAAATTGAGAATATAATTTACTAGCTTCCGCCAGCGACTTCGCCTGCGTGAAAAGCGTTTTTTTTATCTCAAGCGAACATTATACCTATGTACTATTCCAGACCTTAATCTATGTTTATGCCAAATTTCATCCAGATCCGTTCAGCCGTTCCGACGTGATTGAGTAACAAACATACATCAATCCAAACTTAAAAAGAAAACCAAAATTAGTAAGATTGGGAAGATACATTAACATGATAAGTATCAAGCAGCCTAAATTAAAAAGACAGCGTGGGCTAAGCAGATACATACAGCTTCACCTCTATGACAGTCTTACACAAAAGTCTTCTATGAATCTCTATAAAATTTATGAGGAGGCTCGAGGAATTGGTCTTTGAATGAGAGATCTGGTAGGAAAGGATCCAGTAGATTAAGTAAGACAGTCTACTTAAGCGTAAAGCTCTCCGCAGACAGTTCCGATGCGACGATTTAACACCGAGGCGCGATGCGTAATCAATTCATAGAAATATAGACACCTATTGCTTAACAGACAGAAACATCTATGAAAAAGCGTATTAAAATTGTTAGAAAGGAAGAAAGAAAGGAACAGAGTTTATTTGCGCCAGAGCCGACGCATACCATAGAAAGAACAAAAAAAACCGGCCAAGCACGAGTCGGACTCGCGCACGAAGGGTTCCGTACTATTATCGCAAAAAACGACAAAAAATTCTCGTTTGTTGTTTGGGAGCCCCACTTAAATTTTTTTAGTATTTTTTGTTATAGCGGCATTAGAAATACATCATCTGTAAAAAATTCAACTGTCTAGCTATCACGGCTCATGATTTACAGCCTGGTGACAGACAGATAGACAGACGGACCGCGGAGTCTTAATAATAGGGTTGCGTTTTTATCCTTTGGGTACGGAACCCTACAGAAGGAAATACTTAAATACAAATAGGTAAAAAGTATGTGTAGTAAGTATTGTCGCTTTGTCACTTCGCACCTATCTTCCGGAGCCTTTACACGACTTTTATATGGGCCTTTACTATAGGTACTTACCAGAATGAACTGCCGAGAGATTCTTCTACGAGTAGGTACTTATGTATTTTTGTTTCTAATGAGCCTTCTGTTCCAATCTGATCTGTGCTGTGCCATGTCCTTTTGGAGTTTACTCGTGCGATTTCTATTCATTTAGCTGACATTAGATAACACTCAAAAGAATACTTCTTTTTATTGTACTAGGTACAAAAAAAAAAAAAAAAATTTTTCGGCACTCTAGGAATTTCTTCCTGTATCGTGGGTGCGTTTACAAACATTTAAACTCACATATTATATAAGATACCCAGATCCGGAACAACTATCTGTAGGCCATACAAATATTTGTTCCGTGCGGGTATCGAACCCGCGACGCGCAGCGCAGAAGCCAATCGATCATCCACTACGCCAACCATGTCGTCAAAGACAATTTGCATTAAAAAATTGTGTCTCTCATACAAATTTGGTCAGCTGACGACAATTTTGTATGGATAATATATTTTTATTTTTATGAAATGCTTATGACTTCCTTGGAGAAAGTTTTTTTATTAACATGCATAAGCAGGCAGAAGCAGTTTTTAAAGTATGATAATTTCAGTTACACTCTGTATAGCCTACTTGAAACCATACATCGATTGAGCGCACCTGTAAAGCGAGGCTGGCTCGTGGTATGTTTTACGTTCAATTTATGAGCGACTAAGCGATCCGCGGGGACGTAGACTTAACTGAAGCGAACTTATGTTATGTCTCAAACCTGGGTAATTTGGCCACGAAATTATACCTTGTTTTCAGGTGGTTTATTACAAGTATTACCACAGGTATTACTATGATTCATTGCCTCTTTGAATATAAGGTACCTACCGTTGAAAAATTGTCTTTTGTTTTGCGGTGGTAGAAAATACACACTTGAACGAACCACGTACAAAACACAACATATTATCACGCCTGTATTCCGTGAAGGGTCTGGCAGAGGTGCACCTATTTGTACTTAACATTGCACCAGTTATGTTTAAGTCCCATGTAATAGGGGGTGAGCCTATTGCTATCAACCGACACAAGGTCAGACTCCCGGCTGCTACTGAGAAATAATGCCAATGACACTTAACCCAGCGGAGCGAGCATGGGCGTACCCAAGACATTTGTGACAAGACATGATAAATTATGTCATGTCTTACAATTTGTCGTAAATGCTAGCCGGGTCAAACATGTGACTTATTTTAAAGGCGCGACATGTCTTTCTTGTTGCTTCCCGGCGAGCACGGCCTACTGTGACATGGCTTGAGTCACACATTTCATCGCAGTTTGGACGATAAAGCCATTTTGTCTTAAATACTAGTACTGGCGGCGTGAGAAAATTTCCTGACGTTTATTTGGGACTCATCGGGTCTTAGTTACTAATACGGGCACACATATTTTGTCACAAATTTCACACTTTGACAGATGATTAAGAAAAATGTATCACTTTCGTTCGGAGGTGGTGATAAAATTTTATAGTTGAAAAATAAAATATTTTCCTTCTAATTACTGCACCAAATGGCAATAAATTTATTTTGTGTGTGGTGATCAATGCTTATTAATTAATTGAAATGTTACAGGATTATTAATTAATTCTATATTATAACTTTTTTTATAATTGTTATTTTTTAATGTTATTCCTATTTTAATTATTATTTTTATTTTGATTATTACTTTTTTATAATTATTTTCTTTTATGCCATATTCTTCTTACTTTCTAAATTTTAAATTATTTCTTAAATAAAACCCCCAAAAAACATCTAAAATAAAAAAATAGGGGCTCACCGGTATTGGGAACTGGGTCCAAGCTATTATATTTTTTAAGTAATTATTGAAATTTTCAAAATAATTATATCTTTCTAACAAACACTTACTATGTTATCAAACAAACAATGAAAAATAAGTCTATGGTCGTGGGTCAAATATTAATTTGTTCCCAACAAAATTAAAAAGTTTTTTATCTGTATGAACGGAACACTTTTATAAGTATTATTTTATTTAGTCGTCTATTCAGATTATGTCGCACTATGAAGTCAGCTACAAGAAAGGCATGTCGCGTCTTGAAACTATGTCACATGGTTGTTCCGTGCTAGCATTTAAGACAAATTGTAAGACATGACATATTTTATCATAACTTGTCATGACCCAAAATATTTTCTGTTATGAATTTGTAGTTCAAGTTGAAAACCAAGCAAAGTAAACAAAAAAAAAAACTTTTTCATATATTCATGTGCGGATGCTGCTAAAATGGCGGTAGCAAAGGGGGGGGGGGTAAATTTTGGTTATTTTTTGCCTAGGACATACCGTTTTCGAGATATAGAGCGTTTTATGTAAAATAAAATAAAATTAGGAGGCCCATAATTCGGAAATAGTGCGTCGTAGGGCTATGCTTCTCTGGACCTAAATGGTTTTTATGGTAAGGTTAAACCGAAACTGCCATAAAATTGGCACATTTCCGAAAAAGAAAACAAATAAATGTCAAGAAGTTATGCCACAAGTCAAGAAAATATCTCACGCCGCCGCATTTAAGACAAAATGGCTTTATCGTCCAAACTGTGATAAAAAGTGTGACTTAGGCCATGTCACAGTAGGCCGTGCTCGCCGGGCAGGACCTTATGCTCTGCTCAGCAGTAGCGCTTGCTACCAGTATACCAACAAGATACTCTGTATTGTAAATTTTATTTTACCGTACTTGAAATTATACACACGCTAAGAAATTACACCTTTGATGTAAAAACCAAAAAATAAATAAAATACAAAACTCGTTTATTGTTTAATAAACTTTTTACTCGATAAAATAAGCAATAGTTGCCCAAATAAAAACATCAAAGGCGAGCGGCTGTACGTTGACGCAGGGTACAATAAAAGTCGTCGTTAATCTTCTTCTCACTCCACAAACATTATTTTTACGAAAAGATTTATTTACAAGAGTGTTGTGTGAACGATAGTTACAACTAGGTTTAAGTTTTATAGGTTTTCGTCTTTGATTCAATATCTTTTGACTGGTATTCAGTAGGCTGTCCACTACTACGTAGGATATGATAGGCACGCACGGGTTTGCCACGTTAGCGTGTTTGCCAGACACGCATCAGTTAGTTTATTCTGTTAAAATGACAGCGTTTAAACTTTGGTGGAGTGAGCTTGAAATGAACTACCATTCCAGCTCACTTCTCCTGAATGTTCATGGCTATATATTAACAGAATAGCACTGCTGTAGGTATGTAGCGCAGCCGTGGCAAGCAGTGGTTGATCACGACAACATTTTCATACAAAGCAAAGCTAAGTACACCTGCATAGCAGAGCCGTGAACTGCAGTGGAGTGGTACCTTAACAATTCGTACGGCCTAGGAATCGAACCTAGGACCGCGCAACAATAAGCACGCTTTCAACCACAACACCTACGAGTTAAGATCTTACACGTGTCAATATACACTTCAGTTGATTCGATTCAATCAGCAAGCATCGCGGAGTTTTCACAAGTTTGCTCGAGTTTAACGTTCACATGAGAGAGGGTTATTGAGTTGTCTGTAGGACGCCATTATTTGCTTACACAGAGGATTGTTGGACGAGTTTACTTACTGTTGGAATATGTCGGAAGTAGGAAATGAATTGGATTTTAGTATAAAGAACCTTGATGATTGTTCAAATATTCAAAATGGTTTTGCAAATTATATAGGTAGGTACTAATAATAGGTTGCTTCATCAGATCGACACATTGTAATTGTTTTATTTACTAGTATTTTCCAGCGGATTTACTTGCGTAAAAGTCGGGTACATTTTACTGGCAAATTAAATCCTATCAAGCAACCTAATTCAAGTCTTTTGTCCTCATTACTTGTGTCATTGTGTGCCAGGGTTCTATCAAATCCGTTCAACCGTTGAGGCGTGAAACGGCCAAACCCAAAGAGATATACCAAAATAACATTGGTAAAACGTACCACAAAATGTTGTCTCATTGTAAGCGTGGTTAAAAACCCACTTTTTACCTTCCCCTGTCATAATCCCTGAGTCCCTTTACGAGTTTTTCTCGCAGGTTAGCAATGAAAACGTATTTTTTTTCTAGAAACCAACGATAAAGAGGAAACTCTATCGCCTCCAATACTAATCAATACATGTAATATATCTGTAATCGAAAAAAATATTTCCAAAAAGACGAATCTGCTGGCAGAAGCTAGTTTATCATAACCAAAAAATAGGCATTTCCCAGCGGTTATTCCACGCACACAGCACACACGGGCGACTCATTACCTGCACAAGTTAATTCGGAAATTCCGCAAGTTTGGCGCGCGGGGCGTGTGATTAAACTTCTCCTTAATAAAACATCTGACAGGGGGTCCGAGGGGGGCGGGATGAGGGGGACGAGAGTGAAAGGAGACAAGTTGAAGTATGGATGAGACAAGTACGCTAATGCGTGTTTTAGAGCAAATATTGAGAATAAACTTTCACTTCGGTCGTGGCAGCAGAAAAAGTTAGGTGAAAATTAAGCTAGGTTGGTAGACAAACAAGTAGTCCCCATTCCGCTACAATTTGTAACCTCACGAGGCTTGACTAATAAGAAACTGTTACTTAATCTATGGTTCAGCAACTCTCGGTTACCAACGAACATCAATTTTGATCACTGCATTCTAAGGTTGCATTGTTCATCAAATCACGGCAGGTCACAGCCAAGTCACAATCCACACGTTCCGCAGTAAACATCTAGGTATCATGTGTATCATTCCTGCAACAAAATTAGCGCTCTATGGCCTTCATACTCTCATGTTGCCAGCATTCTTCTCCAAGGTATGGAAGAACGTGACAACTTCGCCGTTGCTAACTAAATTATGGTCTGGGTCCTTTCTGTTACTTTACAAGTCTTAAGAGCGGCGGGAGCGAAAAATGTAGCCTGTATAGAACATGCTAAGGAGAAGGAAATTAAATAAATAACGTTACATATTTACTGTAGCTAGCTGTATTCTAGGAGAGTTTGTATTAGGTATGATACAAAATACTTCAGACATTCAGACACTGCTGGCGTGTACACACACATAATATGCGGGTATATCGATAACTGATAAATGCTTGCACAGTTTGGACTGGTCCACTATAATGTGTGGGGTGCTGTTCTCAAAAGAGCATCTCAACCTTCATGGTTTTCATATGATTTGAACATTAGATATAGGTACATTAATTAATTGTATGGACTTCAAAAGAAACTGACCTCCGAGTTTGTGTTTCATCTCAGGGTAACAAACAAACACCCCCCTCATTGAGTTTAAAAACCATCATACAATCATTTAGTTCCTATTTATCTCGCAGTTGTAATAATATATTTTAGTTATAGTTTACATTATAAGCACTAATATACCATTGTTTTAGAAATATAAAAATTATAAAAATTTGTGTGAACGTTTTTACTTTTTAGATAAATTATTCTTAGTCTATTCTTATTCTTAAAACTGACAAAAAATTGGCATATAAAAGTGTTATTTTAACCAATTTACAAATTACATTTATACGATGCACGAGAAGCGTACGTCCACCAATGGATTGATATGAATCTCGCAGTTGAATGGCTATACTGTTTGGTTATTCTTAAACGGTTAACACAGAGTAGAATGATGAACGTATGCCATGTCTGCTGAGCCGTACCTTCGTTAAAAGTAAACCAACCATAGCTCATGTTGCTAGAACAAGTGGAACACACAATAATAAACGCATGAAAACTGGAGTTCGAAAAAAGACTGAAGTACGTCAAAAGACAATTACCCACTGTCGGAGCGAGCACGCTATTGAAAATGTTTGTACAAAGCTACACAGACATTTGAGAACACTCGCATACACGTCTTCTGGTAACCACAACATAGATGGGTATAGAAGAGCAACTTTCTTCTGTCATCTGTATCTGCCTAGCTCCTTGTCAACTACAAATTGTTTCTTGAAGTGGGCATCCAGATCTGGTTAAGATCCAAGTATTTTACATTGCTCGGCGAACGGATGGTCGACGAGGCCGAACATTTTTAGAGTGGCGACCGCTTAGTGGAAGACGCAGCGTTGGAAGGCCTCTCTCTAGGTGGACTGATGCGCTAGTTACGGCTGCGGGAATTAGCTGAATGCCATACGCACAGGATCAGTCGATGTAGTGACTCTTGAGGGAGGCCTATGTCTAGCAATGTCTATGTCGGCTTTTGGCTGAAATTATGGTGATGAAATGGAGCGACTGTTATCTGACCAGCGCTAATCAGGGTAACACTATACCTCCGAACTTGGAATGAATGAAAACTTGGAATATTCGCCGTCAGCCTTTCAGGCAGTCAAACAATATAATTTTGTCTGTCGCGTATCTATGACTGAGCGTAGAAGCGTTTTCGCTAGTTTATTTGTTTATTTATTTATTGGCCTATCTACAATTGTTACACTTAATAATAATCTTATGATACAAGCAATTATATAAACTAAGTGTACAATACGATGCGATAGACACAGCATGCATTATATGTAGTTGATCTTCTGTTCCTATTATTCTCTGTGGAATGGTCGCAAACTGCGCGTGCATCTAACCTCCTTTGTTCCCGAAACTTGGAGCAATTCTCTGTGAGGCAATATTGACTGCATTCGATGTATACCAAGTACCTCTCATGTAAAACTAATTGTATTCAACTCCAGATAGATCTAAGTTTTTGGATGAGATGCTGTTAGAGTTCGTATCGAGTTGTGTGATTTTGTCTGCACAAATCATGAATCACACGAGTTTCTCATTTCAGTTTGCGGTCTATATTTTTTTGTTGTAGTAACAAAAAAAAACATCGTTCATAATATGTACAGTCAAGGATCAAAAGTGCAGTCATACTCTCCCAAAACTCAAATGGCTACTTTTTGTAGATGAAATTAAATTATCCACAACTGATTTAATATTTTGTATAGAAATTAAAGTATAGATTATTCCTACTAACCGCAAAAAGTTGTAATTCCGCTGCCTACAAAAAAAATGCATTTTCTGTTTTGGTAGAGTGTGACTGCACTTTTGACCCTTATAGTACCTAATCAATTTGTTGTTTGTTACCGATATAGCCCGAAGAATTGCCAAACTTAAGTGGCAGTGAACTGGGCACATTGCTCGCAGAACGGATGGTCGATGGGGCCGAAAATTTCTGGAATGGCGACCGCGTATCGGAAGACGTAGACTTAGAAGGCCTCACTCTAGGTGGAGTAATGACTAGGTCAAGGCCGGTGGATGTGAAACGCACGGGACCGATCAGTGTGGCGACGCTTAGGGGAGGCCTATGTTCAGCAGTAATATGAATATAAACTATCAGATTAATAAAGAAAATTTAACTATATAACTATACCAAACGTTTTGGGAATACTTTCATTATGCGTACAGCTAAGGAGTGGAATTCCCTGCCGGAGTCTGTATTTCCTGATAGCTACAACCTGGGAGTCTTTAAGTCAAGAGTGAATAGGTTTCTTCTAGGTAAGCGTGCTACATCGTCGACCACATCATCACTTACCATCAGGTGAGATAGTGGTCAAGCGCAAGCCTATCAATAATAAAAAAAAAATAAAAAAATACTAATATTATAAAGATTTGTATTTTTGTATGTAAAGAATAAACTTTTAAAACTACTGGAAGTTACACTATCCCCAGGTGACATAGCTTACTTTTATCCCTGTATTCCCACGGGAACGGGAACTACGCGGGTGAAACCGTGAGGCGTCCGCTAGTATATATATACATTCAAAGTCCATAATTGTTAATTATGGACTTTGAATAAATAACTTTATGAAAATAATGAGATTTCTTTCAGAGTAATGGCGACGCTCGTATTTGTGAGCAAAATGTAGGTACACGTAACCAGTGCATTTCTGCAATGCGTAGAGCATATAGTACTCTTATAGCATATTTATAACTAGTACATACAATTGATGTAGGTACCAGAGATAAAAAAAAAAAAATACTTTCTTTATACACAACACACACACACCATTACAGTTATTACTAACAAACATTTTATTTCGAATTTTTTCTGTTTTGCTCTTTACAACTTTGGTTTTAATTTCATTTTTTTATTGCATAAGATTAAACTGTATTTGTTGCCGGGAGAGGGCACTGGCTCCTGTAACACAGGTTAATCACCTCGAACAGGAGTCAGGGATTTCACTGAATTCTATACTTTTCTTATATAAATAAAGCTATATTATTATGTTATACTATACCGCATAATGTCAGTTCAATAATGCCAACCCAATCTCACTTCTCTCTCTCTCTCGTCTCTGTTATTGTAAAATTAACTATAAAATAGTAATCCATGACGTTATCATCATACACATACCTATCTGACTACATCATTGCCAGTTCGACGCTGCAATACCTAATTACATTACACATTCATGTATTAAGAAGCATCGATGCATAAACGTATCTCGAACACCAATTAATATAATTATCTATGTATGTACGTAATTCGGTGGCGCCTCGATTGACGACGCGACAGGCGCGGTCTCGTTCTTATAGTCGAGAGTCACTATCTGACAAAATCATATTTTGAGTTCAAGAAGAAAAACAAAAAACCGCGAAATAATAAAAAACGATGCTGTTTATTAACTACAAATTATACGGGAGACTTTCATTGTTTCTCGCCTGTCTAGGCAACCCGCTCGTCTAGGCGACATGTTGACGCATTAGATGCTAAACTTGTCTGTCGAGGCACTTGACATAGAAGTGCGACGATGTTTAGATTAAATGATGTTGAATTTAGCTAAATCGTGTTTTATATAGATAGATTCACATAACACGTCACACATCATCAGCCTATTAATGTTCCCACTGCTGGGACACAGGCCTCCTCTCTGTGAGAGGGAATGGGCCGTAATCCACCACGCGGGCCCAGTGCGGGTTGGTGGATGTCACATGTCTTCGAATTTTGGTTCTAGGACATGCCGGTTTCCTCACGATGTTTTCCTTCACCGTTTTGAGAGCAGTGGTGATGAAATAATTTACACAAAGTAAAGCGCCTACCTGGGCTCGAACCCACGACCTATAACTTGTAAGTCGCGGCCGATACCACTGGGCCACCACTGCTAGATTAATTAATAGTATTATATAGTATTTAGAAGATGCGCCATGTTTTGCCTATTATGTTTTGGTAATAGGAGGGCAAGGCTTTGTAAATCCAGACTACAGGCAGAAATTCCAGATTCAAAATCCCAACAACACTTTACTCGACCCAAGAATACAACAGCTATCTAACATTGTATAACGTGTAATCACGAAATAAACATTTCTAATTTGATTTTTTGATACAATCAAGAACAGGGCTCCAAGCTTAGTTGTACCGCTTGTGCTTACTACAAGACCAAAGAGGCACTCTGTTGGATTTTCATATCACGTTGTTTTTGCAAATGGATTTCAAAACAATAAAATGATTAACTTTAAAACTTTCGCGTTTCATAATTGAAAAATAATATATCACGGGAATTTAACGCGATGATTTGGATTATATATTTCTTTTTTGGTCTATCCGGGACCACGGTCGTTGCAATGCTAGTGTGGGGCAACGTATTTATTAAAAAAAAAAAAATACGGCTGAAACTTCGAGTGAAATAGGTAAATAAATAATCTAAATCATCGCGTTAAATGCCCGTGATATATTGTTTTCAATATTTAAAAAAAAAAATAATTTAAAAAATCAAAATACCCGACTTCTTAAAAAGCGAACTAAAAAGACGTAAACAAGAAGAAAATCATGCTGTGCAGTCGGAGGATACATATTCGCGAGCTGGCTGACCAAAACCAGATGTATCCTCCGACTGCACAGCATGATTTTCTTCTTGTTTACGTCTTTTTAGTTCGCTTTTTAAGCAGTCGGGTATTTTGATTTTTTTAATTAATTTTTTTATTTATAACTTTTTAGTTAACATTTTTTTCGAATTAGGTATATTTAAATATATAAGTGATATATATTTTTGAAATCACCTCTTGGAACCCTTTATTTTGATACCCCACACGATGGGTATGGAAGAAAAAATAAAATTGGCCCCCCACAATATGGCGCCCACAAGCCGCCATTTTCCTATTTTCCTAATTTTAATGTAGCCAATGACACTCGCAAGGTTAAGACGAATCGATTGACGTATGAATCATCAAAATCGGCCAACGCGTTAGGTCTCTGGAACGCCACATAGGAACAAACATACATACATACATACATACATACTTACATACATACATACATACATAGACTGATAAACACATTACCCTCCTTCGGCAGTCGGGTAAAAAGAGTAAGTATGGAGTTTCTTGTGCATTCTTCTCCGTAACAAGCAACTTTTCCGAATGCGAATGAATCAACTTTTATTACTTGTAAATTTTAATTTTTGATTTGACGTTCAAAAGTGCCGCTTATTGGCCTAGTTGAATAAATATATTTGATTTTACCTGCTTGAGATTGAGATGCCTGAAATACACATTTTTACGAAACACAGAAGCTCAAATAAAAATATGACAATCTTAGGCACACAGAACAACAAAACAAAATTAATTTGAGAACATTAAAGTAATATAGAAAAAGCAAAGTTTTTTAATAAGGCGGCGCGCAAACTGCTCCCGTGCGGGAACGGCGGGCGACACTCAATTACATCGCGAGTAATTGGTCCTCCGAGACGGAGTGATGGATGGCCTCATACAAGGACACGCGAGGATTCAGGACCGCGAGGATAGCTGAGCTAGTTCATAAGAGCTATTGATCTTCAAGATTGTGTTGTATTGTAGTGGTGGCCCACGGGTAACGGCCGCGACTTACAAGTTGTAGGTACTACTTGTATATTTCGTCACCAATGCTCTCAAAACGGCAACGAAAAACATCATGAGGAAACCGGCATGTCCTAGAACCAAAAATTCGAAGACATGTGACATCCACCAATACGCGCTGAGCCCGAGGTGGCCCATTCCCTGTCACAGAGAGGAGCGCGGTGCCCCAGCAGTGGGAACATTAAAAGGTTGATGATGATTGTATTGTATCTAAGCGTTGTTTGTTGTCATCTTATTGTAAACAATACACATTAGGTACGGTCGATGGGTACGTACGTAATTAATTGAGCACGGATACGAACCGTGTTGTACCCTTTTCTGTAAAATATGCAACACTGTTTCTGGGCAATTGTGTAAGAAGACGACAGTCGCCAACGACCTTGAGGGAACAAAACGCGCAATCGTTTCACACCTGCGCGACTTAAAATTCAGTAGTTTTTTTTGTATTTTCCTTATTATTATATCAAAATGTAGACAATTGTCTTTGAGATGGTGACAATATCATTAAATACGCCCGGCGGTTTTGGTGCGATTTTTGTTTTTTTGTTCGTGTTAGACATAACTTTATAAATTAATTACACTATTTTATACGATAAAATTTAAAATGTTCCTAAATCAAATTAATAAGAAAATGGTCTAATGTGACATATTATATATTTGCCAAAAAATTACAACTAGCCGTCTACACGTGATTCTCATTTTAAAAGCAGCTTCTGACGGGTATCTGCGCTTTAACCGTTACGCGTGTATTTGTAAGCAGAAGCAATAGTAAAGTAATCGCGGGCAGAATTAGTGTTGAAGACTCTTTATAAAGTAGGCTTAATGCATTTATGTCTGATTGTTTATCATACTCGTAGGTTGACTATGGAGCAACAAATTACATAACATAGTAGAAGTTCTCACTTTAAACGACATAAATTATACAAGATCAGCCTAATTCCCACCGCAAAATCGTTCCCCTAAATGGCCTACTTATCAAAAACAACCCTCTCTTTACCCATTTAACCGCAGAACAGACCCTCGCGCTAATATAACAAGAAACTCAATAACAAAGTACATAACAAGTCTCCGATATCTCTCAGTTATGCGGAACGGTTCGAATTTATTCGAATTATTCCAGTTACCGGATTTAATTGGCCGGATGTGGAGTTGCAAAGCAGATCGGTATTAATAAAGAGCGGCTAATGCTGCTCGTTCGCTGTAAATAATATTAATTGAAATCAATGATAGAGATAATTATATTGTTTGGGAGTTACACGATGCATTGCAGGTTAGAGGACACACGGATAATATCAATATTTACCTATCTATTTTCCGTAAAGTATGATTACATTTTAAAGTTTTGCTTACCTTTGAAAAGGGTCACAGGGTTTCTGAATTAATTATTTGAAGTCGAGAACTATTTTTTAAATTCTATTAAAGCTCTGAAACCTGTAAGAATTTATTGAAGAACTGGCTTTAAATCAAGGAAAGAAGTACTACCTATCAATCTAAAGGTATTTCTCATCTCAGCATCTTCAGTATTTTACCTATTTTAGTATGTTTTATATATAATAACTGGTTTATTTTTATTATTAAAAAATGCACCTGCCAAGTTGCCTCTTCACCACCCTTGGTTGCCTGGACTTAATGCCTAAGGCATGAACAAAATGGTTCAGCGAAACGCGTATGGAGCTGAATAAATGTTTTTAGTCCCAAAATGACCTACGCTCACACATTGGATTACGTATCCAGGTAGGCCGCTCAAGACACAATTTGTCAAAATGGGGTTTTACAGACCCTTCTAATACCCAATGTGAGTGCGTTGTGCAGAATATGACACCCATATGCTAGATTACCCCAAATGTCCATACACCTGCACTTTAGCGAACCTTATGAACGAAATTGACGCTGCGATTAGCGTGGCCACGTATTAGATCCAAACTATTTTAAGAGAGATTTTTCCATCGACTTGAAAAGAAAAAGAAGAATGATCTACATGAGGGGTCCAGTCGATCGTGGCAAGGCAAGAAATGTAAATACGTAGAACAGACTGCGCAACGTAATCACCAACTGCTGCACGCATCATCTTGTATCATTTTTCAATTGCCGTTCCGTCACGTTATTTATCCTCTCTTCTACGCAGCATAGCTCTCTTTTGTTTTCGGATACATTTCAAATGGACCACATGATATTTCATAACTAAATTATTACTCTTCGCTGCGACATATTTCTAAAAGCAGGTCTTCAGGTCTAGATTTCTGGGCATTGGTTTCCAACGAGAAATATCCAAATATGAAGAAATGTGTTGAACAACTGCATTCCTGTTTTGGTAGACATATTTCTGTGAGTCTGCATTTACCTACTTAAAACAAACAAAAAATAAGCACCATTCTCGCTTGACAGACGCTCATACATTGGATTCTTCAAGGTTGGCAATTTCCAACTACAAACCTGATTTTGCTAATCTAGCGGAAGATGCTCATACGCAATGCTCACACTTATATAAATAAGTAGTTACTAAGAATAATTTTTCAGTTTTGTTTGGCAGCGGTGGACAAGCAGGTTTCAAGCTATCATAGTATAACAAAACACAAACAATATAGTATTTAGCATCATTAGCGATAATAACAATTATTCAAAAAGACGAAATGCAAACATGTTTGTTTCTTCACTGAATGAGCCATAATTCCGTTCATTCATTAACGATAATAATTATTGAATGTATTAATCAGTAACTCGGTCAATGGAACTGATCAGTAATCAGTTCCATTCACTCACAGCCTGCATTCAGTTTCTGATTTATCTATTTTTAGGACTAGTTTTGCCAGCGGCTACGCTTGCGTGTTACTAAAACATATTTCATAGGGATTGATAAAAAGTATCCTAAATCCCTATGGTATGGTATACTAGCATTTACTAGAGGCTTCACTGGCTTGATAGTCGAAAAGTATCTCGCAGGCAAAAGTATCTGTAAGCCATAAGATTGTCGAAATATCAAAATGGAAAGGATGAACACGTTACATTTCGGTAGCAAATGTTAATTCCATACATTTTGGACTGTTCTACAAAGTAACACTGTCGCTGATAGAAAGTTAGGCCTAGACAAGTGACAGTGGAGTTTCTTAATATACAATAACCACAACAATTTACCTTTGGCAACGGACAGGTGGAATATTTTTATAATTAAATTTTTGATATTTAAAGACACTTTGACAATTGAAATAAATACTTTGACTTTAACATTCTATCGCGATAGCGATTGAAAAATGTATGGGAATGCGCTGTGGTATCAAATTTCATGTAATCAATCCCTTTTTCAATCAACACAATTTGGCGCTGTCTATGTCGGCGAAGGCGATTGTCGAAATTAATGGGTTTTGATAGACTCGTCTGATACACAATGTGAGTGCGGTGCCCCTGTGCAGAACATGACACACATGCTGGAGTGCTCCAAGTGCCTACACACTTGTGCTATTGGTGTGGCTGCCTACTGCTCCCAAAATATCTAAAGATTTTTCCATCGACTTGAAAAGAAGAAGAATTAATTTTTTGGCATTTTGACCATCTCCATCACTCAAGGAATTAACTTACGTAGAGCCTCTGGTGTAGAAGCTCAGGCCTTGTGCCAAGTTTCATCCAAATGCGTGTAGAAGCGGGATTGATAAAAAAACATCCAGACAAACAAACATACATTATATTGGTAGGATTCTTTATTCTAGATTATTATTCTCATTTTTACTAAAAAGGCTGTAATGAACAGCTGCATTTGAAACTTTTAAAAGAAATATTTTAAATGTTGTTCACGTTTTCTGTCTATTTTTAATTAGCCAACGTAATGAAGTAGAACTGGAAAACTATGAGCTAAGTAACAAGCAGTTATTTAACCTTTTAGTTTGTCTGCGAACCAGGCCTTTACTTTTTTTTTCCCGTCGGGTGCTTGTATGATTAGATCTCTCTTCTTATTCGTTGTCTTTATTTCTTTAGGTCGTGCCCGTCTTGGAACGCTTTCACGGAGTCACTAACGAACTGCTTACATGCGTCTCTGTCTTCTGCTTTTCTCAGGGCAGTGGTTACCGTCAGTCCTGTAATCGCCCTTATCTGATCTGACCAGCGAGTAAGTGCTCGTCCGCGACGGTCTCTTTCCATACACCTTTCCCACCACCACCAGTTTATCCAGGCTTTACGGTTACCTCCGGGTGATATGACCAAATTGGCTCAAGACTCGTTGGTTGGTAGCAAATCGTGAAGAGTCTGGATCCGATGTTGAGCTGGTCGAGCTGGTTTGTGCACTTTGTTGTCCTTGGTATGCCCAACATTCTTCATAATCAAATGTATGAATGTAAATTAAGCAAAAGGAATATGTAAGGATCTTAGCATGTGGCGTTCTATAGTTTTTGCCTACCCCCGTGGGAAAAAGGTGTGGGATTATTTATGTTTATAATTATGTAGTTCGTCTGTTATGTTCAGGTTTTAAAGCCTATTTTCCAAGGAAAGCATCCGATTTTACGGCCTATAAGAACCGGGTATTTTTCTGCGATAAAATGTAACCTTATGACCGTCGGCCAAACTTTAGCTTTCTGTCAACTAAAGAATTAATTCTTAATTGTAACAGTACTTCAAATTACCTTTTAGAAAAATAAAAAAATATCAACAAGCAAACAAAACAAAAATGTTTATTTGAGCTCTGTCACTGCACTTCTTTTAGTATTGCAAATGTCTATAGGTAAATTTCAGATTGGCTGCTTTGTGCCTATTTGCCACCCACTGCTATGCAAAACGTATATACCATTGCCGCTAAACATGAAAAGTTTCCATTCCTTCCCGAAACCAATAATACAATAACACGAAGAAAATCGAAAACATATCTCAAACTTAAATTGTATAATCAAATTCTCAACACGAATGGGAGCCACACTCGCTACGGCGTAGCAGGCGGCGTAGAGGCTGCGTAGCTAACAAGCGCCATTTGTAGCACGTATTTGCAATATCCATAGCACTCGCGTAGCACCCTCGTAGCAGTTGGATACGATGCAACTTTCATATTTGCTTCAATTGTGTTTCAATTTCACGATTGTATTCGTGTTTTATATTACTTTGTGAACTAGTTATCGTGTGCGGTTTCACGTGAAAATTGTTTTTGTTTTGCTAAAACAAAAGACATAAATGAAAATGAAAATATTTATGATTCTTTCTGGTATTAAATTTTTTTAATCAGTATGTACGATCTTCCATTGAAATAAATCAAATTCAGAATATTATGATACTTTGCAAAATATTTTATAGTCTGTCTCATTGTTCGTTAATGCTCAGCATGGTTCGATTCCCAGTACAGGAAAAGTGTGTTATTGGGTGTTTCTATCTAGAATTTCTCAGAAGCATTCTGGCGTTTGAATTTGTATCCGGGTGATGGCAATAGCTTCACCTTTACAAATGAGGCTGCTGCCAGCGGCTTCGTCCGCGTGATTGTCGAAAATTATCCCGAGGAAACATAATCCCGGGGTAAAAAGTATCATATTTGCTATTCCAGACTATAATTTAACACTATGCCAAATTCCTAGATCCGTTCAGTATTTTTGCGTGAAAGAATAACAAATATACAAACACACGCACTTGTTAGTATTGGAAGTAAGTGTGACGCACAGGGTTTGCTACAAAAAAAAACCGGCCAAGTGCGAGTCGGACTCGCACACGAAGGGTTTCGTACCATTATCGCAAAACACTGCATAAAAATCACGTTTGTTGTATGGGAGCCCCCCTTAATTTATTTTATTTTAATTTATTAATTATTATTTTTTGAAGTAAATATACAACTAAACATTCTGTGAATATTTCAAGCGTCTACCTGTTGCCGTTATTAATATCTAGCAAAAAACGGCAAAAATATCACGTTTGTGGTATGGGAGCCCCCTTTAATATTTATTTTATACTGTTTTTAGTATTTGTTGTTATAGCGGCAACAGAAATACATCATCTGTGAAAATTTCAACTGTCTAGCTATCACGGTTCATGAGATACAGCCTGGAGACAGACGGACAGACAGACAGACAGACAGACAGACGGATCGCGAAGTCTTAGTAATAGGGTCCCGTTTTTATCCTTTGGGTACGGAACCCTAAAAACTGTCATATTTATTAAGCATCTACTGATAAATGTCGAAGTACCTACTTAAATTATTATTGTGTTGTACCTACAAGTTTTAGAGTACCCACCTGAGTAAATATTGTTGTGTGTACAGGAAATAACTCTGAACTTACATATAAGCCATATTGATGATATTCCTATAAAATATTACGTAATATATAATGATCATTGTGATGTATCCTGGATTTTATATTGCTAGTTTAGTATTATAAGTCTTTTGAGACAATTAATACAAGACTGTCAGTTTGTATCAATATTTTTTTAATAATGATTAAGAATTACTAAATAGGCGATATTAAATTCCTTAATTGTCTTGATACGTTTTAAAAAGGTTTCATTACTCAATAATTGATTATTGACTTAATTGTGAGATTATTTATAGCAATGTAGAAAATGGTGGGGACATTTGACGTATTGAGACAAGTCGCATTATTCTATAAATAGTGTGTAATTCGTAAGTTAAGAGACTTCGTTCTGGACTACACAAGCTTCACGTAAGTAATTTGATATTATAACTTGATTATTGCTAATGGTTGTGTTGAAACTCTATTTTCATATTGTGGCCTTTATTCATAATGATGTTAAATTGATTAAAGGGCTAGTCATGTTTTTTGCATTATCCTTGATGTTTTGATTATATAACATTGTGAAATGTTACAAGATTCATCATATAATGGCCATAACAGAATTAGATCTTTATTGTGTTAAACGATATTTATATGGTTGTAAAAGATGTCTATGAATACTTTTACAACCATAGTTGAACTAGTTTAGCGAACGGGCGGTAAGCTCTCTGAGCCTGAATATGAATTAATTGACAAGCCTAATTGAAATAAATACCTAGTCTTGTCTTTCTGTGCTTTTATTCATAATACCTTTCCCTTATACACCACATACATAGGAACTCTGATACACAGTAAATAACCAACAACCATCTTGACATTCTAAGCTTGCTATCGATACTTTTATATGGAGTTCCTTTATGATTGTAACACACTCACAAACTTTTGCCTTTATAATATTAGTGTGATCACATACTTTCTAAATACCTTCTTCGTGTTAGTCGGTACACACTGAACAGCAGTCGTGGTCATAGAACCTTAAAGGTAAGCTCTTTGATGACCCTCTAAGTAACAAACCTATTTAAGAACACTTTTATTTTGTATCCTCCGACCTGAGCGTCCGACACGGTTCAAAACATCGCACCTTCCTTGTCTTATCTCTTGATTAGTATTCCTCTCTGTTCTCCGATAAGGACAGGAAAGATCACAATAAATCGATTGTGAAGATCTAATAAACGCGCTGCGATAGAACCCACTTCTTCGGACTAGCTTCTGCCAGCAGCTTCCCGCGTGAAAGTCGTAAATCATCCCAAGGGAACATATTCCCGGGATAAAAAGTATAGTATAGCCAAATTTCATCTAGATCCGTCTAGCCGTTTGAGCGTGAAGAAGTAACAAACACACTCACAAACTTAATATTAGTGTTATGTTGGTGGGTGAAAGTTTAAGGTTGAAAATAATTATATCAACCAAAAATATGGTGTATCGTTATGTAGTATTTTTTGTGGAATCACAAATACGCACAACTGTTAAGCTGAAAACTAATTCACAAATTCTTTTGCAGGGATTTCTTTAGTATTTTACACTAGCTTTCAAAACAAATAAACTGTTCTGACAAGATTATACCTAACTTGTTTTTAACCCCCGACAAAAAAAGAGGGGTGTTATAAGTTTGACGTGTACCTGTGTATTTGTGTATCTGTTTGTGGCATCATAGCTCCTAAACAGATGAACCGATAATGATTTCGTTTTTTTTGTTTGAAAGATGAATTTTGAAAGAGAATTTATGTGTTATTAGCTATGTTTAATGAAAATCGGTTCAGCCGTTCAAAAGTTATGGGCATTTTACTGTTTGAATCGGGGTGTTTTGCAAGATATCGTGTCATAATTGCTAGTCAATAAATTGCCAATCGAAACGCGTCTACTACTAGATAATTTATGTAGCATACAATAAAAATGGGCCGGGGATTTTTTAAATGTTGCTTGTAATCAGTGGCTTCGTTTATGTTACCCATAGAAATCGTGCAGTTCATTCAGGATAAAAAGTACCACAAGTAGAAAATATTTTGTACTGATAGACAGTAAACTACAGAATCATTAAGTCATCAGCGAAACTGTAGCTTTTTGTCAGTGAAAGAATTCTGAATTGAAATTGTAGCTGAATCTGGGCCAAAGACAATATTTTTTTTTATATTTGCCATCGACACGCTAAAAAGAAAAAGTGAAATAATTTTCGTTTTCAGAACAGTAGGTACTTCCAGAAAACTTACAAAAACATTAATAAACCAACAAACAAACAATAAATTCATCATTATTATTAGTTTTTTTTTTGGTGTGATTCTACAATTCTACTATAACCTACATCAGCTACCTATACCTTTAAATTCGATGCAAGTGCAAAGTTACCTGAACCTCTCAAAACACCTTCAATATAAAACGAACTGCCATAAAAACTTTCTAACACACGCCATACACAGGTACGACAGCATCTCACAAAACAAAACGATTCCCGAACTCCGGCCGTCAAAACATAGGTAAGCAATAAATTCATAACATTATAACTTATTTTATATCCCCCGTCAACTCGCTTACGGAAGTTACACCCAGAATTACCTGTTGAGAAACAAAAACTGGCCAAGAGCGAGTCGGGTTCGCACAATGAAGGGTTCCTTAGTAGGGATGAACAGAAGTAAGTTTGTACTTCATAGTATTTCTCAAAGAAACTGTAAAAATCTAAGTTGTTATCGCGGTAACTTTGGAAGCTCATACTATGTCATATCTCATCAAAAATTAACTAGAACAAAAAAGTCACTTATAAACATCACTACACTACGCCATTGTTTGGCGGTATAGAGTACACTTTCCTGCAAAGTTATCGATATAGTACCCAAAATTCTCGAAGAAAATCGCTTTGTAACATTCGAACGGATGAACGGGAAATTAAAAGGTTTCCATTTTTGCCATTTGGATACGGAACCCTAAAAGTTGGAATTGTTTCATGTTACCGGTAACAATTTGAGAAATTTGCACTTCTTTACGTATTGGCTCTTTGAGTTCTGATAAAACGTTACGTTCTGTACGTATTATGTTTCTTTATAACGTAAGGCGGGCTGCACATGAACAAACATACTTGAAGCTGGATCATACTTTAATGGTATTTCCTTAGGCTTGGAACCTTAAGCTAATTAAACTAAAATGGATCAGAATCGTCGCCGAGTGGGTGCCCGAAGATGAGCGTCATTGCCAAAGAAACCCTAAGAAAAGCAAACGTTTAGATTCATTTCTAAAGATTGGCCGGGGAACGAAGATCAGGAAAAATATGGACAGACCTTTATTTAACAGTGGGACAACATTTTGTTTTATATATGTATCTATTTCAATAAGGCATGCTAACAACCAATTCGCAATTACATTTTATAGACAAAAATTTAGTAGATATTCCAGTGCAAAAAGGTCAGTCATAGGAATGCACAGCACTCACAGATTAGGACTACGAAATAGTTATTTTACAAAAAAACAACATCCGAACATAAGAACATAATCCTAAAGTAGAGGATGAATTTATTAGGAACAGGTGTTTAAAGGTTTTGTTTTTTATAAAGCGATGCCCCACACTAGGAACAACTACAAATATTTATTCCGTGCGGGCATTGAACCTATGACACTCAGCGCAGTAGTCGAACACTCAACCACTGCGCCAACCGTGTCGTCGGCTTTGACCATTATAAGTGACATTGTAAAGAAATCTAGATTTAAAATATAAGTTTTTAAACTGTCATGGTCACTAACACTAACATTAACAAACGGGATATTTACCATGTTTACTGTTTGTTGTGAGTTCCCGATATTTCGGTGCTGTTGCAAGCACCATGATCACGGATAAACTGAAAAGTCATTGCGGGTGGGTGTTTATGAGGAGACATATCGGTCTACCCTCTTTCTTGTTCGTTTTTTGCACTCACAACAAACAGTAAACATGGTAAATATCCCGTTTCTAATGTTAATGTTAGACTTAAAATGCTATGCCACTCATACAATGTTATAACTACACAACACTCTCGCTCGTTTGCAGACCACCTTAATCCCGTCAGTCCCGCCCACGGGGGCACATAAAGGAAATTTACATGTTATGCGTAAATTTCTCGCGAAAAACTCGTCAACACTTATCATACACCGCGGGGTCGCATGTAAATAACCTGTATGTACTCGACTTATACAGGGTGTAACGGCAAGGTGACATCATATTTTTTAATACTGCTTCCGTCCATGTATATGAACAACTTTCTAGACAATTCAGAAAGGAAGACATAGGCAGTTTAAAATAAAAATTGTATCTACCATACAACTTTTGGTCAGCTGACGACAACTTTGTATGGAATACTTATTTTTTATTGGCTATAGAATAGAATTATCTTAATTCAAATATCATATGACTCAAAAATTATTAGTAACTATATCAGTAAGAACTGACACTTCACAAAAACTTTTAATTGGCCTTAATCTTATTACAATAACGAACAATTGTTAAAATTGGCTGTAAGTTTTCTGAATAAAATAAAATAAAAAAGCAAAATAGTAGTGGTATAGTAGTGGTTCACCGTTGTGGCAGCCCATGTGATATGCCACAACGGCGACCCACGAAAACACGGTCTAGGCGACTTGAAATCATGCTTATTGTTGGAGCTGTTTCACACCCTGCGCACCATGGGAGCGCACTTTTGTGCATGGTTGTGTAGAAACCCCACCAGCATCCTAAACGCGTTATACTGAACGCGGAGAGCTAATGACTATGAGCTCTTTGGAGAACGTTGTTCATTGACATCGACAGAAGCAGTTTTTAAAATGTGATCGCGTTTTTCCTTTACACCCTGTTTACGCGTCAGATTCTTTGTATTATCTGCACGCATCGGCAGCGTGGGTTTAACCCGGCAAGTATAATAAAGTGAATTTATTATCTTGTTTTGTAGCAGAGTTAAATATGTTCATGCCCAGGAAATTGGGGCTGTGGTAGAAGAACTTTATGATAACTCATACCTACATCTACCCCAGCATCTACCTAAATTCCACGTTCCCGAAACTCTAATAGAGTGCACACATCAATCTAGATTTCAGAAGTTTACCTACAATACCACCGATTTCTGAATTCCGAATTTTAATAACATAAAGATTGTATCCATTCCATCCTCATCCCTGATGGTGTTTGACTGAGTGCGGGCCCTGTGGAGGACATGGACATCTCGCCTTCCTAGTCCTAAAAATCTCCAGTGCAACCTGAACCACTGCCGCAGCGCGCAGAATCGTTTTCTGCAGACTATATTGCAAAGTGGTCGGTTGCCTTGGCGGTAGCAGCGGAGCCATATGGTCTTAGAGATCATCCTCGCTGGTTCCAGGATACTGTGGACTCTGTCGCCGTTTATCGGGCTGGTGGAAGAGATGGGGCCCACTGCTCCCTCCTAGATAGGGGGCATGGATTTGTTGCTGTGGAATGGCGATCTCTGGCCGTAGTGGGTTGCTATATTTAATTCTATAACTTGGCGGGTTTACATCCTAAGTAGAATATTTCGAGATCTGAACTTCAAACTAAAAAAAAACATTGAAAGAATTATCAAAATCATCAAAAACCGAGAAAAATTCATTGAGTGGTTTCTGAATGCAAGCCCAACAAATCATCCAACAGTTGGAATAACATGGGATTGTTTACACAACTGGCAAAATGGGCTTGTACTAAACAGCCCTGTCCACCTCCTTAGAGAATACAAGCCTGATGACATCATGTTATAAAGTTGCCGTACTCAAAACCCCTAGTTATTAAGTCTGGCAACTCTAAACAAGGTATAACCCCGTGTCTGATCGGCGGCGGGCGACGGGCGCGGTCGGGTGTCACAACTAGTTTGTAATAAAAGTTGTGGAACAGTGAGATGTGTCTCGGGAGAGGACGGAGGCTGTGGGAGTGTAGCTGCAGTACTGCGATACCACTTGTGACTGATATCGGTTTTATAGAGTTAGCAAGTTGTTGTTTAGTTCTATTCATTTTGAAGAAGAAACTTTTATGGGTTTTTTCTTTTGGGCACGGTTATACGAGACGAACACTGACTGTTTGAAACTAATTTTGCGTCTAAATTGTCCTAAAAGCAGTTGATTATATTTAAGGTAAATTAGGTTGTGCGACTACCTTTGTAATTTTGATAATGAATCAGCTCAGTAAATAGCATAAGATTACACTAGCAGTGCTAAGGAACTTATTTTGGTTTGTTTAAGCAAGGTTCGTAGGAATCCGAAAAAATCTATCAATATACCAAATCATTACGAAAAGAAATACATATTTGTGAAAACACGTTAACTTTAAGTGTATACCTAAATCAGAAAAAACCAAATGGCTATGAAAGTGCTATTATAATTTATATTATAAAATAATGTGAAGTAAACCAACACATCCTCTATAACCCAGCCTACCTCACAGGGAACCTGTATGAAGTTATATCACAATCAACGTAAACAATTAGAACTTCGTTAACACCACAATATTTTAGTTTCTCAACATTTTTGACACAAAAAGTACATTTGGAGGATAAAAAGTCGTGCACACTCTAAAGCACAATCCTAGTTTAATTTCGGACACAAAATTAAAAACCTAGCAGAAGTTTAACTCCTTGAGTCACTTATAAGAAAACTAACATCCATATCCATAGTTAATATTATAAATGCCAATGTATTTCTGTCTGTCTCTTTGAAATTTATTGACGCCTCAACGGCTGAACGGATCTGGATGAAACTTGGTGAACATGTTCTGGGTTAGGACATAGGATATTTTTGTATTAAGGTAGCATACTCTCGGAATAAAAACAATATACTCCATTGGGATAATTTTCAGCCGGTGGCAAATCCAATAAAAGAGTGACATGTACATGAACCAAGGCATGCTATGTGTTAAATCTACTTTTACAAATTGTGACACTTTTACTTTTGTGTTCTTGTTTTTTTTGACACTGTCTTCCGAAATTGAAGTTATTTTTGACTTTGTAGTGTTTTATTTGGAAGTCGGTTGAATATTTTTGTAAAATAAGTTTTTATTTTTAACTTTTTTGTTGTGATACTTAAGCACGCTCTATAGTATGATGCTTATATAATGCCCCAATTTACATAAAACTTGAAAATAACTGGTGAAATGAGAGTCTACCTGGGTGAACTGTACACATCTGTGTATCCTGTGAGCGTGCTGGCGTGATGTTATGTTATGAAATGGCGTAAACAATAAACAGACATGAGATTATAGCAATCCCAAGAGATTCACCGTTGTTTATTGAAGAGTTATGTTGTATATCTCCGAAGTCCTTCATCAGATCTTCACCAAATTTAAATGGAACCAATTCGGGCATATACTCTTTCAACAAAAAAAAAATTGTTAAGTTGGTCCTTAGTTGATGGACAAATCGATGAACATACACAAAAAAGAGAGAAATATATAACCGAACATAGAACCTCCTCATTTTGGAAAGTCGGTTAAAAAAGAGTAACCATGAAAAGGACTATTAATAGAGAGGTATGAATGAAGAACATACATGTTGCATCGCCCCCTAATAAATTAGTACAAGGGAAGAATAATGATAGATAATCAAGTCAAACTGAAGTTTACCCAAAAAGTTAGATACTTTAAAAGGCAACAAAGGATGGGTTATTGAGTAGTGCAACCCTCCTTTTGTCAAGTAACTGATCGTCTATTCCGGCTTAGTTATTACTGCAATATTCCGTTTGACTGGCTCTGACAAGCAGGGAATAATGCACTGACAGAATATTGACTGATATTCCTTTGTAACGACGCAAACACAGTGTTGGAAGGCTTTACTCTAGGTGGGCCGATGACCTGGTTAATGCTGCGGGAATCCGCTGGATGCGAGGCGCACAGGACCGATCGAAGTGGTGAAACTTGGGGGATGTCTATGTTCGACGTGATGATGATGATTCTTTTGTCATCCTTGGACCGCTAGGTAATAAAAGCTGTTCACGCACGCGACCGCTCCCGAAGACAACCGATCTCAAACTGATCACTACCGTTTAGTGTGATCAATCATGGACCAATTTGCGGGGTCATTCAAACAATGCGTATGAGAAAACAAGAAAACCTGTTGCGTCGATCCCAAGTAACATGGGACAAGGGCAGGAAGATGATGATGACATCTTGCAGATTAAGGAACAGTTCGCTACTTCGGTGCGCGGTTTAGTGACTAAAACTATACATACGGAGACTCATCTGTGTCTCGGAAAGGTGGTTTAGATGTCGGCTCGCTCGACATGCATTTGTAGATCTTTGTACAAAAAGCCGTATCCGAAATTCTGACAAACAGTCTTACCAAGGGATGTCGTGTTACCCATTAATTGGGCTGCGGAGACGCATGCAAAACTGGTACTGCCTCTGGTTAAAAAGAAACTAACCGCAAAAGACTTAGATGGGAGAAGGCTGAGTAGTGATGACTTTTTGTGGGCCTTCTGCCATATTTCCTAGATGGTCAGATAGACATGCAAATGCGCACTTTTAAAGGCCGGCAAACATTAGAGAGACTCATTACAATTTTATTAGTCGAGTAACACCAGTACAGTGTGTCACGGTCGTAAAGCTCGCAGTAATGTAGTCGTTACGCGGAATTACTTATTATGAGGATTACTGCGACGTGACGAGTGCATTTTCTGTAATTCGGATTTGAAAGGAGAAATTACAGGTAAATGAGATATTTTGTGCTTTGTTTGCAAGAAATCGTCAAACTTTTGAGTGTTATAGGTAGCAATAACCACTCCCCACTATGTGAAGTGATTAAAAGTAGCAACGTAATTTTGTACAATGAAAATACCTTTGAGCTTTTGTGCTAAAATTACTCTCATTAGTAATTCAAGATGACAATTCTCTCGTGACGGATGAAAAGCATAGTCGGCGAAATGTTTTGTTTTGTATGAAAACGCTTATTTCTTGATACACAAAACCTATAACTCAAAATCAAATCATTTAAATCAATATGACCATTAAAATACACTTCATCATCATCATTAGCCTTATAATGTTCCCACTGCTGGGACACAGGCATCCTCTCTGTGAGAGAGGCCTTAATCCACAACGCGGGCCCAGTGCGAATTGGTGGATGTCACATGTTTTCGAATTTTTGGTTCTAGGACATGCCGGTTTCCTCACGATGATTTCCTTCACCGTTTTAAGTGGTGATGAAATAATTTACATAAAGTTAAGCACCTGCCTGGGTTCGAACTCACGACCTACGACACGTAAGTCGGGGCCGTTACCACTGGGCCACGACTGCTCTAAAACACACTTCTGAACTTCAAAATGATAATGTCTAAAATAAGTGATTCTATTTATTTTGTCTATTCACAAAATTAGATTCATACGGAGAAGAACGGGCGAGAGGCTCCGTACTTAATAACTCTTTTCAATAAAACTTGTACAAATTTGTATTTAATTGTACAATGTGAACCTAGAATAACACTACTATTTACTTCTCTATGGTTTTTTACTTCTAGCACTTAACACATCAACAATATGCAGGCCGTATTCATTGAATTTGAAATCGAACTGTTAGCTCACACTACTATCAACAAGCCTAAAATTGGGTATCTCCAAATACAGGACAAAATACCCGCCGACCTCTACCGGGAATACAGCCAATACATAAACAAGCAATTATATAAACAGCTCAGAAACTAATAATCAATTACGCTAATACAACACATGGTAACAGTTAACTGTACCCCAATTCCGGTGCACAATAGCGAGAATTCATTTATCAATACCCCAATACTCCGATAACTAAGTACTCTGGTAAAGAAGATAAATAACAGAAGGATAACTCCACACAATGATGCTCACTTACATTTTTGGTCGGCAACGAATTTGCCATAATAGGACTACCGTATAATACAGATGTATTTTTGATCCTTCTGGGATTGAAAGCTGATAGACATTCCTATTACCAAAAGACCTGAGAACTGCCCTGTTCCAAACTCTACATTAATGATAACACCAGCCTGTTGTTCTCCCACAGGGGAAATGCCTCTTTTCATACAGAGAAGACACGAGCATTAATAACCACGCTTGCTCTTTTATGTCTTGCAGTCTTGCTTACCCACCCATACGGAATTCCCTGGAATTCCCTGTCGGAGTCAGTTTTTCCTGATAGCTCAGGTGTTTATGCCAAGAGCGAATAGGGTAATTCTAGGCAAGCGTGCTACACCGTCGACCACATCATCGCTTACCACCTGGTGAAATTAAAGAAAAAAGTTAATATTCTGAAATCTTTTTCCGCTGCAAGCAAGGATCTCTTTATTATATACAAAAAAGCTTTTTTACAAAAAAATACTACCGACTTCCAAATGAAAAAAACTACAAAGTGAAAAATAACTTTATTTTTGGAAGTCGGTGTCCATAACACATAAAATGGTACCTACCAAAGACATATTATTTTTATTTTACACTTTTTAGTTTTACCTACCTAGTAGACAAGTTGGTTAAGGTACCTATAACGCCAGAATAGATTACCCGAATATCATGAAACTTGAACAAAACCGGTGAAATGAGAGATCTGCGTATCCCTTAAGAGTGTACTGGCGTGATGTTATGTTATGAAATGGTATAAACAATAAATAGACATGCGATTGCAGCAATCCCGATAGATTTGCCGTAATTTTTTGAAGAGTTCTGTTATATATCTTCGAAGTTCTTCATCAGATCTTCACCAAATTAAAATGGGACCAATTTCGAAACATACTTTTTCAAACAAAAAAAGAATTTTCAAAATCGGTCCAAAATTTACGGAGATATGCGTGAACAAACAAAAAAAAAAAAAAAAGAAAAAAAAATGTCGAACATAGAACCTCCTCCTTTTTGGTAAGTCGGTTAAAAAGCATATACAATGCTCTGCGAGTCCAATACAACAACGCTTTCAGAGTAATGTTGGGACTTCCACGCTTTTGCAGTGCATCGGGAATGTTCGAGGAGTCAGGGGTGTCAGACTTTTACGCCATTATGCGGACTCGTATAGCATCTCTAATGCGGTGAGTGCGCGATAGCTCCAATAGCCTTGTAGCTGTTGTGGCTTGCAACAGACTAGACAGCCCAACGATGGATGCCGACTCATAGAGCCCCATTTAAATATGTTTAATCGTGTAATTTCGCTATTGTATTGTTTTTATGTACACACAAAAACACAAAGGTACTGCTTATTGCAGCAGACCTGCGACAGGAAAACTGGATGATAAACGAAGACACAGTGCGTAGAAAGAATAAGGAAACTTAAAATAGAGGAAGAATAAATATTTATTTGTGACCCGCACATGAGACACGAGAAATAAGCACACATCAAATCACATCATCAGTCTATTAATGTTCCCACTGCTGGGATACAGGCCTCCTTTCTGTGAGAGGGAATGGGCCGTAATCCACCACGCGGGTCCAGTGCGGGTTGGTGGATGTCACATGTCTTCGAATTTTTGGTTCTAGGACATGCCGGTTTCCTCACGATGTTTTCCTTCACCGTTTTGAGAGCAGTGTTGATGCAATAATTTACGCAAAGTAAAGCCTGCCTGGGCTCGAACCCACGACCTACAACTTGTAAGTCGCGGCCGATACGACTGGGCCACCACTGCTCCAAAGAAATAAGCAAAAACAAAAAATTAAACCATAATAAAAAAAATAACCCCACGCGAGACCAAACAAGCTCCTATCTCAGCATGTGCAGCGATATCCAAAAAGAAAATAAAGCTGTGCTGATATTCTTGAAATACTTGTAGTATGTGTGAATGTAACCGTTATTTATGAGTGTAATCTTACTATGGCCTCTGAACTGAAAATAAAATTTGTTATTATATATTATCACTTAAAGGGATCCGCTGGATGCGAGACGCACGGGACCGGTCAGTGTGGCGACATTTGGAGGAGGCCTATGTCCAGCAGTGGACGTTTTTTTGACTGAAATGATGATGATGATTACCACGTAAAACTTGAAACACGTCTTGTAAAAAAACTAAATTGCCCTAAAATTTCTGCTCTATAGCAGATCATCTTGGTCTTTGTGGGATTGGAATCTAGAGAGTCAAGTGTTTCGCTTGATTTTCAATCTTATAATTTATTCTGAAACACAATTATACAAGTTTTTTATTAACTTGTAATGTATGACGTATGTATGTGTATTCGGGTCAAATCTTGCTACTGGTTTCCTCAACCGGTTAAGATGAAATTTTGCATACACGTTTGGTTTGGATGACAATGCACGGTAAGCTAAAAAGCTTGTTTAAATATATATTTTAAAATTGAGGATTTTGGTAATATATATTTGATCGGCCCTTCTTTAACTACCTTGCGGGGTGGCCCACCGATAGGGTGGCTCCCGTATAAATCACAACAATTCTTGCGATAACTTTTAATTGATTCCCGAACTCGGCTTTCGGCTTTCGGCCTCCGGTCGCTGTTTGTTTATAATCAGCCGGATTTGTAACAATTCGTACTGAGCTTTAATAAGATTTGCTTTTGTGATCAGGGTGAAAGAAAAACTGATTGGGGCTAGGGATGAAATAACAAATTGTGGGATGAGTTTATAGGAAAGGTAATAATAATATTGCTGTCCAGTTCGGTTTATTACCAGAAATAATATTGTTTTAATGTATTTTTTGTTACACAAAGAGGAACTCGTGGCTTGATCTTCAAAGTTAAGCAACGCTTGCCGAGGTCGGTTCGTGGATGGGTGACCATCTTTACATAGTGAATTTCTTCCGTGCCTCGGAATGCACGCTAAGCCATTGATATCGGTTGTCATTTGAAGATCTTTGACTGCCGTTCCGGTAGGAAATAGCCAGAAAATCTGACACCGGTCTTGCCAAGGAATATCGTGTTACCCAGTTACTGGGTTGTGGAGATCTAATAGGCAGTCGCTCCATGTAAAACACGGGTAGCTGAATCCGATAAGACTGGATCCAACTCCAACATAGTTGGGAAAAGGCTAGGCAGATTGATATTTGTTACAC
The DNA here is from genome assembly GCA_945859665.1 of Anorthoa munda. Classification (NCBI taxonomy): domain Eukaryota; kingdom Metazoa; phylum Arthropoda; class Insecta; order Lepidoptera; family Noctuidae; genus Anorthoa; species Anorthoa munda. The sequence continues at coordinate 1,813,811 of OX243918.1, forward strand.
AAAAAATACCAGACACCACCATCATGATACTGGAGCAAGTCGAAAAGCCTCAGTATTAGATAGTTCAGTTTATCATACCGCAGACTATAAACACTACAAAATAAAGCTGCGTTACAACGTTAAAAAGTTTACGTTGCCCTCACTGGTGTTGTTTTGCGAAGTACGAATAGTTTCTCGCTCCAACTCTTTCGTTATAGATGATTAAACTCTTGGGGCTATAGACAAAGTTATATTCTCTTGATGATATTGATTCTCAAAATGTTTAATATTAACCACGTGTCATTTCGGTAGTAAAACACAAATCGTTTATTTAAATTAGGCCACTAAGCGGCACAAAGACACGACACGACAAAATTTAAAGTTAAGCAGCAATAATAATTGATTCTACTGTTCGTTCGCAAAATTATATTGTTATGGAGAAGAACAGACAAGAAACTCCACCACCGTAGTGCTTTCAAATTCCAAACATTGACTTTTCGACATATGCACATTTACTTTTCCAATTTATTTTATACATTGGCAGAATAATCGAAATCGCCTTTGTTTGCCGCATAAAAATATAAAATAGATAGACATAACATAGACAAGACTCAGCTTACAAAAATGTAAAAATAAAAATCTAGAAAACAAAAAGCTAACCCTTTACATACTACGCACGAATTTCAGGCACATTTCAATGTCACCCCGGCAACAAAGGAATACATCTGTGCAGATTGATTTCTGAGCCTACCCTGAAACGCTGGCCACGTCGCCACGTCGCGCGTCGCCTACGCACGAGCGCCGGCCCTGATGGGGCGCCCTTCGCTTTGATACCAGCCTGTAATCATCACGCTAGGCTCCACAAAGGACTGGCAGAGGGTTTGGAAAGTATTTGTGTGATGTGCCTACAGGATGTGTGCGTGGGGAGGGGTAGAAAAGGGGTGTAGTATTACCTACCGTAAGCATGGTATAACGGACGGGTTAAAGGGGTGTATTACTGGAAGCATGGTGGCACGTGTATGTTTTTTATAATTATAAGTTGATTATGGTGGGTAAGTAGACATTTGCATTGGATTATAAAATTAAAAACCAACTTTTTTCATTGTATTATTTTCCATTATTTTATCTTCTGCCATTAAAACTCTTAGCGATAAGCCGAGAACCCATATTACTACAGTAGTATTTTATTCATCGAAAATTCGAAATCAAGGTAAAAATGTTACTAAAACAGCAATTTGTTAGTTTGTTTGTTTGAAATAAAGCTTTTATTAAGTCTTAATCAATTCAAAGATGTTTCAGCTCAAGCTGGCAGGCAACCGATAAGCAAAACTCTTCTCATCTAATTAGAAATCTGCTTATTAATGAGTTAGGTACTAAACTTAGTTAATGGCAGGTTATTCATTCAAGAGTAAAATACAAGTTATAATGATGTAGTAAACACCTGGTGAACTTTATTCCGGCTACAGATAAACATATAACTACCAGATAATACATAATTATGATAGACAGCCGACCGGGCAGGCTAGGGTGGACGCCCGAGAGTATATTTTATGAAAAATGTATTACTTGTCGTGGCCTATGTTATTTCAGGCATGATTGCGTAATGGGGTCTAAGGTCCAATCCCTGAGTTGGGTAAAGTGTGATATGTATTTCTTTTTAGGGTTCCGTACCCAAAGGGTAAAGACGGGACCCTATTACTAAGACTCCGCGATCCGTCTGTCTATCTGTCTGTCACCAGGCTGTATCTCATGAACCGTTATAGCTGGACAGTTGAAATTTTCACAGATGATGTATTTTTGTTGCCGCTGTAACAAAAAATAATAAAAACAGAATAAAACAAATATTTAAAGGGGGCATACAAAAAACGTGATTTTTTGTCTTTTTTTTTCAATGGTGCGGAACCCTTCGTGCGCAAGTCTCTCTCTTCTTCTCTCTCTCTTCTTCACTCGCACAGTTTTTTATAAGGTAGTTTAAAGTGTAGGTAAGCTCGTGTTGACCACTATCTCACCTGATGGTAAGCGATGATGTGGTCGGCGGTGAAGCACGTTTGCCTAGAAGTAACCTAATCACTCTTGACTTAAAGAACTTGGTTGTAACTATCGGTCAACACGGATTCCGGCAGGGAATGCCACTCCATAGATATACGCATAATAAAAGTATTCTCAAAACGTTTAGCATGTATGGTTATATTATTTGACGTATTAGTTTTTAGAGCCTCGGTTCATGGTTTTATGAGTTGTTCTGTTTCAATGCTTGTTACCAAATCATACAGAAAGTTTACCCAATTAGTCGCTACGTCATTCTGTGTGATTTTTATTTGGTTACCGGATAGTTTCTATGCCAGCCCTGTTCTTTTTTTTTTTTTTTTTTTTTTTTTTTTTTTTTTTCTCGCCGATAACTTATTATTACGCCTAATTTATAAGGCTCTGACATACGTTACTATATTAGTAATACCTACTGTACTTATATTTTACGAAATGCGTTACGATCAACAACTACACAGATCGTTGCCTACGATATTTGCTCTAAATCGTTTCCCATTAACAGGCCGCCATATGTAGAAACCTAAACAAATCCACTCTGCATTTAATAGGTCTCGCATACGGATCAATTCTGAGATTTTCGATGCAGAACGCAGCTGCACTTTGCTCAAAAGTTCGCCGGGTTGAGCGTCTGCTACTGAAACATTCAGGTATTTAAAGAACCACGAAATACCTACGTCAAAGGTATGCTAGATTTGTGTATCACGTTTTTTCTACGTAGGTGAACTAACAGAACTGTGATATAAGTATTAGGTAAAACAAATATATTTAAAACAAGTTTTGTGTACTAAATGTAATAACACTTTTACATCCAATGAGCACCACAACGATGGATGATATCTTGACTGGACTGGGAGAAGCTTTGGTCACCTGCCAACTCCATCATGAGACCAGCTCCATAGTAGGTACTATATTATTTCAATGTTTCCAAAGTTCCAGCTTAATCGGATCGCAGGAAGTGCTTGAAAAATGGATTAGTGGTTGCCGGACACACGTACTAGGTAATTTATAGCTTGTAAAAAACCGAACCATCATGGCATCTGCATTAAAGACTTACACGGCTTTCTTGGTCAATTTATTATCCACAAATCGAACAAAATTTAGGGTACGTTCACACAGAACATCCGTATTTCTAGGACCGTTTTTAACGAATCCGTTGCTACTGGAGGTAATGTTCACATCACATTTAATCAGTGTAATTTAAATTTTTTAATAATTTTTAAACAAAACGGATCATTAACCTATTACCCTTAATACTGTTGTGTGTGTGAAGACGCTCTTATTATACTACCCACTACAGCTACCTACGCTATTGCCGAATAAAAACGTTAGACCTGTAAAACGGACTGGTGTATATTTTGTTGAATCTGTATTTTTTACTGGATTTGAAATACTGTCATGTGTGTGAAATCACTCATACAACTACATACGTCAGCGCCGAATAAAAACGTATATGATAAAGCGGACCTGTAATTCGGACCTCTGTGTGAACGAGCACTTATTCAATTATAATTTATCATTAGTTAATAGCTGCCCACCCAGGCGTGCGCATTCACGCGTGTATGCTAATGAAGAAAATTAAACTTTTATTTTTTTCTTTCATACAAAACCTTGTCCTAATAATTACAAGCACTGTACGTGGCGCCCTCTGACGGTGGTCTTTTCGGGTTTGGAGAAATGAAAGACTGTTTCGCGCTCCCGAATAACTGTATTAAATCACTCCACAATATACAGATTATCGTGCAAACAAATCATTCTCAAAAAAAATCTAAAATTAAAAACTACTTATACTATCCGAGGTAACAAAACCATAGCGAGATCTATTTCGATCCCAACGCCATCTAGGGAATTGAAACTTCAACTTTACGTTATCGCTTTGTTAGATCGCGCTACGGCTCCGCTAAACACCGTAAACATACCGCCCACCAAGGACATTATTACGAAATGTCCTTCAGTACCGCTCACCATGAGGAAACAGTGCTGAGGTGAATGCCATTGGTGGAGAATATACAAGACTAATCTTAAAATTAAGTTATGGGTAGGATACATAGTTTAGATACAGGTCTTTTTATGGATGACGATTTAACGCGCAAGGTTACAACCCGCGTAATGCCATCTGCACCCGGATGTTTCTGCTCTATCCGACCGAGTAACCACTTGCCAGGCGGTAAATCGTCCTCCTTTACCAAGACTACGTCTCCTACCGATGGTTCAGGGTTCACGTAATGCCATTTACGACGTTGTAAAAATTGATGGAGGTAGTCCTGTGACCAACGACGCCAGAAGTCCTGTACCATTCTCTGGTGTAGCTGCCATCTTTGTAAACTATTAATATTGCATGATTCATAATTGTACTCAGGCGGCAAAACTAGGGCTTCGCCCACCAGAAAGTGGCCAGGCGTCATAATCGTTAACTTATCCTGATCCTCATTATAAGATAATGGCCTCGAATTGAGACACGCCTCAATTTGAGCTAACACAGTAGCCATTTCTTCAAAGGTTAGCGTTGAATTGCCTATGACCCGTTTGAGGTGGAATTTGGTGGACTTAATCCCAGCCTCCCAAAGTCCCCCAAAGTTAGGTGCGTGAGGAGGAATAAAATGCCACTCCGTACCGTTATCCGCTAAAATCTCTGCTATTTCGGGATTGCAGTTAGACTTCTCTTTATTAAATAAGTAAAGCAACTCGCGCGCAGCTCCCACAAAATTGGTACCGTTGTCGCTATGCAGCTCTGAGCACCGACCACGACGAGCAACAAACCTTTTAAAGGCGGCCAAAAATCCCTTAGAGCTCAATTCACTCACTGCCTCCAAGTGCACAGCCCTTGTGGCCAGACATATAAACAAACATATATAACCCTTGTACGAGGTATTACCGCGTCCCTTTGAGACCCTAATATTGATAGGACCGGCATAATCCACTCCACTACATAAAAATGGCTTCGATGGAGTTACACGAGATGTGGGTAATTGTCCCATTAATTGGGGTTTGATCGTTGCTGCGTAACGAATACATTTTACACAACCTCTAACACACTTTTTAACTAACAGTTTTAATCCTACAATCCAATACTTAGACCGCAAATACGTGATCATGAGCTGGGGACCACCATGCAAAGTATTTTTGTGCGCATCGGTTATGAGAAGTTCCGTCAAAAAAGATTCCTTCGGGATTAAAATAGGATGAGTTCTATCATATCCTAACTGCGATTTCTCAAGTCTACCCCCTACTCTCATAATTCCCTCAGAATCTAGAAATACATTGAGTGATTTCAACGTGCCGCGTATCTTTTGAGGTTTATTAGTCTTCAAAAGGTCTAATTCCTCAGGGAATCCTTCTTCCTGGCATTTTCTTACGCATATAATTAGAGCCTTTTCTCGTTCTGTTCTAGATAGAGGTTGCGGAGCTGCTTGCTCCTCCGAAATCTGACCTTGCTTTTTTAAATCGAATAGAAAGCGTCGAGCGTAAGCAATAGTTCTAACTAACTCCAATAACGATGAGAATTGACTCCAAAATGAACTACCTACTGTGGTTGTATGAACCTTCACTTCTTCTAATTGAGTCACTAAATGCTTTGGCCTTTTATATTGAATTACTTGATCCCTTAAAAATGACGGGCCATCCCACCACAGAGAAGTATTCTCAAGCTCGGAAGGACAAATTCCACGCGAAGCACAGTCTGCTGGATTCTGTTTTGTGGATACGTGAGCCCAATGATGGCTATCCAAAGAAGTTAATATCTCCGAAACTCGATTGCCGACAAATGTCTTCCAACGACTAGGATGACTGTTTAACCATGCTAGTACCACCTCACTGTCTGTCCAAGCGTGCCAATCTGTCTTTGGAATGACCATCACTTTTCCTACTTCTCGAAGCAATTTAGTCAAGAGTACAGCCCCACAAAGCTCTAGTCTGGGAATAGACACCTGTTTCACCGGTGCTACTCTTGTTTTAGAAGCTATTAATGACACAAATACATTCCCTGTCTCATCCACTACTCTTAAATATATAACTGCGCCATAAGCTAATTTCGAAGCATCAGCGAAACCGTGCAACTCCGTAGTTACATTTGTGGAAGTGACATGTATCCATCGTGGGATTTTGATGGTTGCCAGCTGAGACATCTTCTCACGGTAAGTTAACCATTCCTTTAATAACTGGTCTGGTACTTCTTGATCCCAAGCTATGCCGGCTAACCATAGCTTTTGAATCAATATTTTCGCTTTAACTATACTAGGGGCTAACCATCCTAGAGGATCGTACAGTCTAGAAATGTCAGAAATTATTTTCCTTTTAGTTGCAGGTGTAGCTGTGAGCGGAATATTAATGGAGTATTGGAAGATATCTTCACTGGAGTTCCAGGTAAGTCCTAGTATTTTGGTTACCTCATCTATTTTTATTTCTTTCTCTGTAGTGCTCTGCTCGACCCTTATTTTATCTAATAATTCCTTACTGTTAGTTTTCCACTTTTGAAATGAGAAACCTCCCTTTTTTAACGTCTCATTAATTTTAGTGTAAATATCATTAACCTCTTCTATATTTTCAGCTCCGGTCATTAGATCATCCATATAGAAATCATTTAAGATGATATCCCTTATCCTTGGATAACCCTGACACTCGTCAAAAGCTGCTTGATGTAAAGCCCTCACTGCTAAGTACGGTGCTGATGCCGTACCAAACGTAACCGTAACTAATTCAAATTGTTCTATTTCCTGTGTAGAATTATCTCGCCAGAGAATCCGTTGATATATTGTATCCTTTTCATTAACTAAAACTTGCCGATACATCTTTATGATATCCGCAACCAAACATATTCTATGTGTTCGCCATCGCATAACAATGTGTCGAAGATCTGCCTGCAACGTAGGCCCTACTAACAAGTTATCGTTTAGTGACAACCCCTTGGAACCTTTGCAGGAGGCGTCAAACACGACTCGCACCTTGGTAGTGTCTTTATCCTCGCGCACGACAGCGTGATGGGGTAAGTATACGGCTTTATTACTAATCGATTTACTTTCTACAACCTTTTTCATGTGATTTAAATCTAGGTATTCTTGCATGACCTTAATGTAACCGTTTTTTAATGTAGTGTTCTTTTCTAACCTTGATTCTAAACCTTTCAGTCTTTTTTCAGCTATCATCTTGGAGTCACCTATCTTATTAACCAAATCAACTTCCCGAACAGGCAACCTTACGATATATCTACCTTCTTCATTTCGTGTAGTAGAAGTTGCAAACAAAGTTTCACATTTAATCTCGTCTTCTGTGAGAATCTTTTTTGTTTCAGAGGGTTCAGCTTCTATCTCCCAGAATTTCTTTAATAACTCATCTGCCTGAATATTTGAGTGCAGGACAGTGATGCATGGATAGGAATTTACACTTACCGAATGGTCTGTACCTACAACTCCTGATAAAATCCAGCCCAGAACCGTATCTTGAGCTACGAGTGACCCACTTCCCCCGTGCTTAAGGCCCTTTTGAATGATCTTACAGTAAACTTCAGCACCTAATAAAATGTCTATTTTGTTAGGCGTGTCATATTCAGGGTCGGCTAAGTCAGTCTCTTTTAAATCGATCCATTCTATCCTGGTTGCCTTAACAGCTGGCAGAAGGGAAGTTATAGATTTTAAAACGTAAGCCTTGACTTGCACGTTGAAAGCAGGATTGACTCTAGACTGTATTTTTACGTTAACAGTGGCTTTACAATTGACAGTTTTGTGACCACCTACACCCGCTACTAAATGGTTTGTTGAAGACTTCTTCAACCCTAAATACTGAGCCATAGATTCTGTGATAAAAGACCCTTGAGATCCTTGATCTATTAATGCACGAATTACCCTATACGTTCCTCCTCTAGCCTCCGCGTTTATTAATGCCGTAGGCAATAAAACGGTGTCCTTACATGTTCCTGTAGAAAGGCATGAAACGATCGCACTATCAGATCCCTCCGCTCGTGGAGGGGCCGTTTTATTCTCCTCAGGCAACCTATTCTTGCTCTTATCCGCGGTTGTATTTAACGTGTCCTTCTCGGACGACTCTGAACCATCAGTAGAATGAAGTAGTGTATGGTGACGCCTTTTACACACATTACATTTTCCAGTATTTCGACAAAATCTGGCAGAGTGATTGTCGCATAAACAAGTAAAACATAAGCGTTTTTCATGTACAAACTTACGGCGGACATCACTGCTTTGATTTATAAACGATTTACAATTTGTTATCTTATGAGCGGCAGAACAATATGCACAAGTTATTTCGCTCTTTTCTTTTCCCACTACATGGAAAGATTGCGCACCTTTATGAACCTCTTTAGGTCTATTTTCGATACTTTCTAAACCCCTATAACGTCCAATTAAAAATTCCCGAAACTCGTCAAATGAAGGAAGGTCTTCTGAGGAATCGGACGATATTTTTAATTCCCAAGCCTTCCTGGTTTCTTTATCTAATTTGGTACTAGTTATGTAGATAACAAGTATGTCCCAAGATGATACATCTATCCCTAAGTTCTTTATGGAGGCTAAACAATCACAAGTAGTACTAATTAATTTCTTTATTTCACTGGCTGATTCGAATGTTAAAGATCTTTGATTGAACAAACGTTTAATAATCGAGTTTGCTAAAAATCTTTTGTTATTATATGTTGACTCTAATTTTCTCCAACCTTCCAAGTAATTGTCTGATGTTACATTTATGTTTCTTAATAATAGTTCCGCTTCGCCGGTCAAATATCCTTTTAGATAATATAGCTTCTGAGCATTATCTAATCTACTATTTTTGTGTATCAACCCTACGAACAAGTCTCGAAAGGTTGACCACTCGTGATATTTGCCGGAAAACATAGGTATTTTAACTTCTGGCAATCTAAAGTTACTATTTTCTTTAGTACTAGACTCCTGGCTAGGGTTATACAAAGTTTCTTTTCTAATAAGATCTTTCAAAGTACTTTTAAAATGAATATATAAATCCTCAACTTCATCATATAACCCATCTTTATAATATTGGGAACTAACTAATTCAGGCTTTTTAAATTCACTGATTATTTTGGTGTGTGTACTATAGAAAAGTTGCCACTGTTGCTCTAAACTATCTAGGCGAGTTTCAAAGTATGATATCGTTAGGCGATCTTTCGGACATTTTTTAAAATTGATCAAAGATTTTTCAATTTTAGTTTTGATGTCTTCTTGGATGTCAATATATCTATCCATTTTTAACACAAGTTACAATCACAGAAAAATAAGAAATAACACGAATATACACAATAGAACAAATAAGACAAACTCCAACTAATCAAGAGTGGAAGCATACAATTATTATGGTAAATAATTAATTAATGTCCACAAATAACAGATCTTGCCCTTCTTCAGAACACAAAGATTAAGTTGGTAGATTTTTATAAGTTTTTCACAATTAATTCCAGGGCCAAACGAGTATAGGTTACTCGTCCAAACCACTATTTACAAGTCCAGGAATGACTTTCCTGTTTATAATAAGGATGAAAGTACTCACAATTTGTCCACTTTTGCACTCACTATGACACCACTCTACTAGCACCCTTTGCTTGCCTGTTCGCCCGTGAACTGCGCCAACGCTCCTTGTTGCCACTGGCAGATGGCGCCCTCTGATGCTTGTTCTTGAAACCACTCCTGCGTTGCTGCTCCTCCACCAGGTTGGCTCCCGACTGCTACCTGCACTCGGCTCCCGGCAACAGCTGATGCACTGCACTGATGCCTCCCAATCCCGGACACCGCACTTGGTGCCCGCCGAGGGAGGGTTTGCTCTGGACAGCGATCCACTGCCCAGTAAATGACGCACGCAGGGTGGATATTACCACCGCCGGAACCACTTATCACCACCACTCGCGACTATATCCGGCTCGAAGGACCATGTACGTGGCGCCCTCTGACGGTGGTCTTTTCGGGTTTGGAGAAATGAAAGACTGTTTCGCGCTCCCGAATAACAGTATTAAATCACTCCACAATATACAGATTATCGTGCAAACAAATCATTCTCAAAAAAAATCTAAAATTAAAAACTACTTATACTATCCGAGGTAACAAAACCATAGCGAGATCTATTTCGATCCCAACGCCATCTAGGGAATTGAAACTTCAACTTTACGTTATCGCTTTGTTAGATCGCGCTACGGCTCCGCTAAACACCGTAAACAAGCACAGAAAACAAAATAATGTAAATAGGTGCAGTCGCTCTAAAGTGATGCGCTTACATACATTCGGCAATTGATTTTTAATTACTCGTATATATATATAGATTTTCTATGAAAGCAAAGACGAATAACCCTTAGCCAATTCATAATAATAAAAGCCGCGAAGTGTCATAACTCTGACACCTCGTCACATCGTGTATCGAACAACAACGAACAAAGAATGGAAACAAAACGTCACCTAACTCTAACTTGGCAATAAGTTCGGCAAGTTGAACTTGTAAGAAGATTAGCGAGATTCAGAGCCGTCTGAAGTTCGGAGGCTGCCCCTGAATTATTTATCGCATAGCTTCGAACCGTCTGACACACGTACCACGGTTTTGAATAAAATAATTCACAATTTTGGTGGTGTTTATTATAAAATGAGCAGTTTTAGCCCAGTGGTGAAGGCCCTGACTAACGTCTTGAAGGTCGTGGGTTTAACCCAGGCAGGCGTTGACGGAAAACATCTTAAGAAAACTGACATGTCCTAGAACGGAAAATTCGATACGTGTGACATCCACCAGACCGCACTGTGCCCGCGTGGTGGATTAATGCTAATCTCTCACAGAGGTGGCCTGTGTTCTAGCTGTGGGGAAGTTAAAAGGCTAATAATGACAATTATAAATAAAAAAGCGGAGTATGTGGCAGTCACACAGTCGCACACTCGATCTTCAAGGTTAAGGAACGCTTGTCGAGGTCAATCCGTGGATAGTTGACCAATTAATCATTCATCACATACCTCGGAATGTCTTGACTTCTCCGGGGAGCACGCTAAGCCGTTGGTCAGTCATTTGAAGGTCTGTGACAGTCGTTACGTAAGTCAGAAGTCATAAAATCTGCCACCAGTCTTGACAAGAGCATCGTGTTACCCAGTTGCTGGGTTGTGGAGGTCAGATAGCCAGTCACTCCATTTAAATATATTATATACTGGTATATGTTGTGGAGGCTAGACAGATTGATTGTATTTTAAAATAGAGCGATCTAAAACTAAATACAAATCGATCTTGCACTAAATATTTTTCATACGGGAATTGGATCGTAAAACTATTATTTTGTCGATATTTGGTGGTTTGTTTTTTTGTTTGATAAACTTTTGCAGTCTTGTTTTATTGAAAACGAGTTATGTCTACCTATTAATTATAAGAGTATACACTAGTCTAAAATTGGTTACACCTTGGTATATTGTTGGAAAATCATAACTATTAGCCCTTAATGTTCCCACTGTTGGGACACAGGCCGCTTCTCTCTGAGAGGGAATGGGTCATAATTTACAACACAGGCCCAGTGCGGGTTGGTAGATGTCACATGCTATCGAATTTTTGTTCCTAAGACATGCCGGTTTCCTCAAGACGCTTTCCTTCACCGTTTTGAGAGCAATGGTGATTAAATAAATTACAACAAATTATGCGCATGCCTAGGTTCGGACCCACGACCTACGATAGTATCACACCTGCCCCAAAAATAATTCAGATGATAAGTGAAAAGCCTAAGGGCGGTTACGCACTACATCCGATCCGAATTCGAGAAATTTCGGTTCCAAAGTTGTCGTAATACATCTTGTAGGGAAACTTACGCACTACATCCGAGCTCTATCCGTCATAATTCAGAACATTTTGAACTCAAACCTCGGACTAGAATTGGATGTGGTGCGTAACGTAACCGCCCTAACAGTCGTTGATTACCATAACACTTGAATGGTATAATAGCATCACCTAACTGCCGATTTTATGTTATGTTCAAGTGTGACTTCTTCCATAATATAGCTTCCATCTTATTAGAGTAGGCATATTTTCTTTCCTCTACCACAGAATATGATAAAATTCTAGCCCTCCACTTCTATTCACCGCGACATCTCATTACCTAAACCACAGTCCTTTGTTATCAATTTTCATTACTCAAAAGGATCGTTTTGGTAATAAAGGAGGGTAGAAGCACTCACTCATAGTTATTGCCTAACGTTGGGCTACTAATTGGAAAGAAATAAGGCACTTGGCACTTTCATTATTACTAGTGGATAGCGGTAATGAAAAATACCCGAGAATACTCGACCATGTTCCTTTGCTTTCATGTGCTGAATAAAATATGTGCGAGGCTCGAGCACAAGCCACAGAGAAACTTCGTGTACACGTTATTTAGGAAAATGAAGGGCAAGTTGCAGTTGCGCTGTTAAAACCATTACCTTAAACGTATGGGAATGTTTCGACACGTCTTGTTGAGATGATTTAAGAAACTTAACAATAGAAAAATCTAATCCGAAAGTCTAACGACCAGTTAATGCCCCTTTGGTTACGTTCAGCAGTTCCTAACTGGAGGGTGACCATAAGCTCTTCGAGTAAGGTTATTTTGAGTGTGTGTCAGGGACAGATGTATGTGACTTCTATACATCTGTCACTTACCTACGCGATCTCAAAATAACCTTACTCTAAGAGCTTATGGTCACCCCCCTGTGCTGTGATGGTTAGATAGGCAGTCAACCCCATTTTAAATACTAACATACAGGCGCATCTTTCTAGACTAAAAAACAACCGACACGTAGTTTTAATAAATCCAGGTACCAAGATGTTTTTTTATTTATTTATAAATTGCCTAAAAGTTTTATAACCTAATAAATATGCTTGATGTGAATTCCAGATCACCTTTGAATCCACCCTCCAGGCACCACGCGAGATAATAATAAGTCAGTGAACTCCCGGAATCTTATCCGAAGTTGTCGCGAACTTGCTCGGAAGTTATCCGTCAGATTTGTCACAACTTTACCTTTTATGTAAGTTCTGTTAATTATTATAACAAGTTACTGTTACGAGTTCATTTCTTGGGAAGACATTTTATTTATTACATGCCTCTAAGGGACATGCTTTCGCTCAATTTTATTGAAGTTAACCATTAGAGACTGTTGAAACTTTGTTACTGAGATACAAATTTTAATTGAAAGGCTGTCAAGACTCTGTATTTGTGGCCTCGTCACACACATAATTAAATAATATTCACAAACATATAATTACGATATTGGAGAGTGTAGTTCCATCCTGGCTCGCCCTTTATCGGATCAAGCCAGAATCCTATACAAACTGACACTTTTTGTTTTAAAATAGAACATTTTAGCTGTAGGTAGTTAGTTAGTGATTATGTTGATGTACAGGGCGACGTTATCGCTTAGCGATGAAGCCCTTAAAAAAAGAAAATAAAAAATGATACCACAAAACAAATGTAACATTACTGAATTGCCAATCTTTCAGGCCGCAGCCCGTCCTTAAAAGTGCAACGGGAAACGTTTTTCGATTGTTTTAGAATAACCCAAGAGAGCTAAGTGTGGGCCATTACCTGTCATCGTGGACCTGATGAACACAGGACCGATCGATGTAGCAACGCTTGGGTAAGGCTAAGTCTGGAATGATGAAGACGATGAGGCCAAAAGTGGAAGATTTTCAGCAGAAAAAAGATGAGAACCCACAATACAAACAAAGTTTATTTTAATTTGACACAAAACAACAAACATCACAACAAAACAACATTTTGACTTGATCGTAAAACTGCAGCAACGATTAACGCTTCAGTTTACCAATCTCCTGCTATAAATTCAATATCAACACATTCATAATATACCGATCAGTTTCTTACCCCTATCTCCGCAAACAACAACACAAACACAGATACACGCGGCGTCGCTCGCAATCGTCCAACATATAACTGAGTTTCTGCTAACCATGTTACAGCTCGGCTGATTGCTTATTACGAGCCCACGGTAAACAGTACTGTCTTGCTAATGTATCGGTCGGTATTAAGGCGCAAATTTGTGTGGCTTGGTAGTTGGAGTAGTACTCCAACAGCAAAAGCAGTGCTTTTGACAACTGATAAGAAGCTGTGCGAAATTATTTCTAGGTATTTATTTTGCGGGGAGGGCTCTGTATGTACGCTTTTGCGGTTGCACAACGACAGGCTTGCTTGGTAGCGTAGATACAGGCCTACCTTGCTTCCTCCCTCAGAGGCGGCAAGGTGGCGTGGTCTTGAGGGAGAGCGCTACGGTCGTGTAGATCCTCAAGGCAAGTGTGGTGATTTTCCTTCTCGAGGTTGCCACCCTGTTATTGGTCTAATTCCTTAAGAATTAGACGTAACAAAAATCACCAGGCGAACTATCGCAGGGGTGGCGAGGTCATGCCCCTGGGTGTCCACCATCAAACAAGAGCAGATGGTGGATAGTAATGACCTCCCGCGTGTTTGTGCCGTGCGCGGGGACCCGTACGGAGGGATGAAGGAATCCTGGTGGTTGAGTGGAGCAGGTTGCACACAACACACCACTTTGGTCCGGATTTCCTCTCACACGGGAGGTCGTGGGGTAGCTACCCACGATCAATCGGCTGAGGCATTCCGTAAGCGGGCTGTCATGCGAGGGTCGGTTTAGTGAGGGGGGGCAGCCGGCGTGGCGTGGTATCTCGGGATTGGTTGTCCCGTGATCTTCCGTCGCGTGCGGGCTCGTCAACTTCTTACTAGACTGACCCTATACCGAAGGAGTAGCTCTGGCGTTGCTCATGGAACGAGTGACGTCCCCGACTGAGGGCTCCGTGGTGGGTGGAGAGCTCCAACGGTGAATTTATATAAGCAAAACACATGGATTCTGAAACAACTACAAACAAAAAAAAAGGCGAATCAATCGTATTGGTGGAAGAGGAGAGTGTGAGTCAAGTAGGCTCACGTACCGGTGAAGCGGAGTCGCTGGGATTAACTTCCAGCACGTCCGTGGCACCGAAAGTTAAAAAGCGGGCACAATTCGTGCGCCCGGCTACCCCGGCTGCCGATGAGGTGGCCAGTGACTCCTGCGAGTCTTCTTGCTCGCAGATGTCGCATGCCTCTGAGTCGTCAACAAGATCGACTCGATCCCGCACTCGCAAGCGCGCACAGCCGTTCACGGCTAAGAAGAAGTCGGCTAAGTCGCTAACACTTAGCAAGCCGCTGACCGACGGTCGAGAGCAGGGCGGAGACTCTGAGCCAGCGAGCCCGCCAGCTAAGCAGGCGAAAACTCGGGCAACGGTAAATCAGAGCCTACCAAACTCAGAGATGTTGGCCAAGACAATGCAGGCGCAACCAACAGTAGAGCTTAGCGGCTGCATTATGAACAGTCTGAAGGCTATAGAGGAGGTTGCGAACGAATCGCGCAACCTCAAAGGGGATTTTGTCCACAGCCTTAAACTGGCGGCAGTCACAGTACAAGCTGCGGTAGCCGAGTTGGCCTCGCGATCAGTTGTTGAGGTCAACGTCAAAAGGCTAGAGACGGAAAATGCGGACTTGAAGATTCAGCTTTCAAGTCTGTCCGCACAGGTCGAGAAGCTGACAGCGGAGGTCAGCCTTCTAGGTCGCCAGGGTGAATTAACAGGTAGCCCCATTGTAGCTTCATCGACGGGACCAAGTCGGGCCAATGAGGTAGCTGGGTCTTTTCGGTCAGAGGAGTTAGAGGCACAGTTTCGGCGATCCATAGCTCTGGAGATTGGGGGCATGGTAGATGCCAAATTGGCGGCCTTAGAGAGGAGGTTGCCTCCGGAGAAGCCCTTGCGTCCGCCACTCGCTGCCGACTCTAGGAAGGTTTCATCATCGGCTGCTCAAGAGCAGGCGATCGCCGATCCATGCCAGGTGCTTCACTCTGCAAAGAAGAAGAGGAAGGGCAAGGGAAAGAGTAAAGAGGTGGCTCCGGTGCTGGAACTGCCTGCTGTGCCTGCTGCCGTGCACAGCGAGGCTCAGGGGAGGCACTTCTTTCAGCCTCCCCAGGGATGTGCCCTAACAGGCGTTGCACAGAAGGGGCTCCGGGTTGGTCTTTTAAGAGGTGACGGGGCCCCTTTCAGGTGCAGATGGTGATCACCGGGGTGGTTTTAGTGAGGTAAAAATCCCACACTCCCTGGTCTTTTTTCCCCAAAAGTCCAGGCGCCTTTTGAAGGTTTCACCCCGAAAACAAAAAAAAAAAAAAAAAAAAAAAAAAAAAAAAAAAAAAAAAAGGTATTTATTTTGCAGCATGTTATTGTGTTTATGTAATCGCTTGTATTATAATCGGTACATGTCTTGAAAAACAGAGAAAAGTTATAGTCATTCGTCTGTTTGTATCTCAATAATATGTAGTGTGTCTGTCTGCCACAATTTGTAAAAACTACGAACCATATGAGGAAGTTTCAATAATGTTATAAAAGTCAGAACAAATACGTGAATCTGCAATTCTTCTTTTCGTGTGAGGTGTGGCCACCTCTGGTGTCAGAGTTAATTAACCCGCCTCTGGTGGGGTTCCCAGAGGCAGGCCTATGACTTGGCTATTTCACTTAAGTCCAGGTTTCCTGAAGATGTTTTCCTTCACCGTTGCCTGTGATGTCCAAGATAAACTTAGAAAGTACATTTAGAATTGCCCAGATTGAACCCACGACCTCAAGCACAAGAGGCGAGGTCTTAGCCACTGGACCACCACGATACAAATTTGAAATTAATACAAGTTAGGTACATTATGTATTCAAAGCTATACTCGTTCAACCAAGGAGAAACTGAAAGCTTTACTGGACCCCGTCTAGTTCACAAGTGTCTACCAGAATCTATTACCTCCCTCCTTTAATCTAGTATCGTAATAAAAAAAAACTTATTATGAACTTAAATCACCGGTCCAAATTAACTTGACGAATATTGACGAATACTTACTTTGTCTAACAATGAGCTTAAAAGTCACAACCTGTTGACAATCGCCCTCGATTTCTGACACCATATAAACACGTTGAACAGATGGTAAAGAAAAATCCGTTAAAACATGATCAATGCTTGGTCGCCGCCATCCGTCATAATTAGCGTCAGTAATCAGTTCGGTGTGGCTACAACGGCAGTGGCTACAGTGGCTCGTGGCTACATTGGCTAGTGGCTGCAGATCGATCACCGTGCGACAATAATCACTGAGCGACTCGGAAAGGACACACTTATATTGTGTGTGTTTATTGTGTCTCACTTTTAGTCCACGCGACACTAATCACTGAGCAACTTGAGGAAGGACACCCTTCTATTGTTTGTTATGTCTCACTTTTAATTAAATTGTTTTCGTTTTTTATGTCTCTCTTTTAGTGTGGTAGTTATTCGGGTGATTAATTTAGTTGTACTGTTGTTAATTATGGTTTGGTTGGAATAGTGCCAAGTTAAGTAGTAGCCAAGTATTATATAGTAGAGTAGGTCCTATTATTTCTATATTTACTTTCCATTAGTAAATAATTATGAGACACTAGCTGCCAACCATGGCTCCGCCCGCGTTGTAATAGAACTTCTACCAAAAATCTTTATAATTAATAAGCCTATGTGTTATTCTGATGTATAAGCTATATTTCTGTAAAGTTTCCTCAAAATCCGTTCAGTAATTTTTGCGTGAAAGAGTAACAAACATCCATCCTCACAAACTTTCACGTTTATAATAGTAGTAAGATGTGCTGATTATATATGATTATATATATATAGGTATGTTTTACTGTCAAGTACTGCGGCAAGCTTATTGCCAATGAGATACGCAGATCTGAAATACTAGCCTGAGACAACAACTAAAAATCACCCAATTTGACAACTTTCAACAATCGCGTTTGCAACCTTTGATTAGTACCAACAAATTTGTTTTTTACCTGAAGGAGGGTAATGTGTTTATCAGTCTATTTATTTATTTATTTATTCAGGACCTCCAACGAAAAATGTACACAAAAAAACACAATGTATCATTAATACTAAGTAATAACGTGCACTCCCTCAATTATAGGAGGCCACAGCATGCGTAATTAAACTAAAATATAAATTCTTTTCTAATTCTAAAACTAATTAGAAACTAAAATATAAATTCTTATTAAAACATATACCTAAAAGAGAAGCAAATGAAAACATGACATACCTACTTATAAAAAGAGACTATCCTTATATTTAGTTAACCTTAGGATTTACCAACATTATGGCAAACCAGACGGCAAAAATCTACAGGAGTAACAAAATGCTAAATGTATACTTGTTACAAACAGTACCAGGTTAAACAATTTTAAAATAAAAACATAATGGTAAACTGAAATGAAAAAAATAAATAAAAATTTATTTGTTACAGAGGGTAAGGCACTTTTAAAATAAACTATTTAAGATATAATATAAAATTAATTTCAAAATCTAAAACATATAACTATAAAATAACTTAAAAAATAAAAACTCACAAAACCTCAACTAATGACTTTTTAAATTTAGGCAATGGCTCACAAATGTCAATGTCATAAGTTTTTGACAAAGTATTATATTGCCTACAGAGTCTGTGTACAGCGGCATGGTGACCAAGATTGGTTTTTGAGTACGGTATTTCCAATAAATTGTAAACTTTTTTTCTTGGGATGCGGTTGGGTATATTTATAGAGTTCAGGAGATCGATGCAGTCAATGGACCCGTTAATAATTTTGTGTAGACATATTAAAACTATTAATTCCCTTCGTCTAGACAATGTTTTAATAAGGTAATGTTTCATCCTGTCTTTGTAACACGTTATCTGCTTTGCTAAATGGTCTCCATAACTGAGATGATATAGAAAACGTCTTTGAACACTCTCTAAGCGTTTAATATAGACATCGTAATGTGGGTTCCAAATGACTGAACTGTATTCCAATATCGAGCGAACAAGGGTATTAAATAGTTTATTTTTTGTTGAATATCGCTTGAATTCTTTAGAATTCCGTATAACAAACCCTAGTATTTTGAAGCCCCTTGACACAATGTTTAAGATATGGACATCAAATTTGAGTGCACTGTCGAGCTGAATTCCTAGATCACGGACAACAATAGTTTCTTTAATTGGACTCCTTCTATAAAATATTTGTTAGGTTGTGGACGTCTATTTCGCGTAAATTGGATATAAGTACATTTGCTAATATTTAATGACATATTATTTTCATTACACCAGAGCGCTAGTCGGTTGATGTCTCTGAATGGGTTTCAAGATTTTAAGGTCACCCGCAAATAAGTAAAATTTTGAATGTTTGAAGCATAGTGTTACGTCGTTTATAAAAATGTATGTATGTCTATGTATGTTTGTATGCTTGTTCCTATGTGACGTTCTAGAAACTAAACGCGTTGGCCGATTTTGATGATAATTACGTCAATTGTTTTGTCTTAACCCCGCACTGGCTACATTAAAATTGTAAAGTAGAAAAATGGCGGCTTTTGAGCGAACTTTTGGCGGAACTTGATCCACTGGCTTATGATGTTGTTAATGTAAACTAAACCATCAACAATAAAAAAAAAAACAATAAATGCAAAAACACGACCAAAATTAAAAAAAAGTAAATTCGAAATATCAAAAACCCGACTGCTTAAGAAGCGAACTAAAAAGACGTAAACAAGAAGAAAATCATGCTATGTAGTCGGAGGATACATGTTCGCGAGCTGGCTGACCAAAACCAGATGTATCCTCCGACTGCACAGCATGAATTATTCAATTAGCTTTTTTTTTAAAATTTTGGGCGTGTTTTTGCATTAATGTCACATTTTCTTAATCGTCGGCGGTTTAGTTTACATTAACAACATCAAAAGCCAGTGGGTGAAGTTGCTGTTTACGTGAGCGAAGTCGCTGGCACAGTAGTAGTGTAGTAATAAAAAGATGGTAGTCTCATCATAATTACAGATTTTTTGAAGTTCAATACGGTGCTGCACATACATCATTGCTTTCTTATAACAAAACACAGAGAAAATGACCCTCAGTAACCCTTTTATCAATTTCGGATCTATTGAGATCCTTATCATAATACTGTTTGATAAATAAGGGTCTAAACATACCGTTATTTTTATTTATTGCTTGTACCCTGCATGATAAACAATCTGAAATAGACAGAAAAGAAATTGAGCACTACTTATGGCTGATACCTGAACTGAGATTTTGGAGTCTAAAACGTCATACCCAACTTAAATGCCAAATCTAGACAAATTTCCAGGCTTAAATCTAGGGTTAGTTGGTTTCATTCAAATTCTAATTTCAGAAATCTTGGCTACTCGTATTAGTCGACAATTGTAGTTAGTCACAAAAAATGGGCCAACCTATGGTTGGATAAACATTTCTTAACATTTAAAACTCACAATGCCTCGGAGAGCAATTTAAAGCTCTCTACGCCAATTCCGGTTGAAAGACGGAACCAACCAGTTCTAATTTTGTACACTGGCATTGAGAAGGCAAGAGAGCCGTCGTTATATATAAAATATTAATATTAGTCCCGTCTAGACCCTCTTAAAGACCACCCCAAGTAGTTACGAAAGGGTTAGACTCGGGCATGAACCAAAACCTGCAATCATAACATAACATATCATCACGCCAGTATTCCCTGAAGGCGTAGGCAGATGTGCTGCTTTAGTATACTTGCATTTTGCCAGTTATATTCAAGACCCATGGATTAGGGGTGAGCCTATTGCCATCAACCGGTCACGAGTCCAAACTCTGAAAACTGAAAAATTCCAGATGGTAAAACCCAATCGAACCATCCTTCATCCATCCTCAGCAGTAGTTTTCCTTGCGACCGCTGGTCCAATGAGGCAATAAAAAACCTATAATAGGGAAAGACGTCCGTCTTTCCATTTCCAATAGTTCACAAATCTTTGCGCGCGGCGCTATGTGTGGGTGGTTGTTTGCTCGGACGACGACTGCCGTGCCACTGCCACACAAATGCATATAATTACAAGCGCACGCACACAGCGCCGCGCGCAAAGATGTGTTGAACTATCTATACCATAGAATCACACGTGCAAACCATCAATCCATCTGACCATTTTCGCCAAAAAGATCTTATTAATGTCTAATTAACGCCTATTATCACACGGGGCACAGCAGAGAGAATTACGACGCCATTCCTCCTGCTGACACTTTAATTAAAAGCTCTAGCCATCAATCCATACTGTCAGGATCTACAGAGATAACACCAGCCCTGATTGAGGAAAAACGACCATGTGTCTTGGTCAAGTTTTTATTTGAGAGAAAATGTTTACCCGCCAAAAAAAAGGAGGAGGTTCTCAATTCGACATGTATATTTTATTTTTTAATGTATTACCACGCAAAAAAAAATATAGTGGTCCAATTTCAAAAAATATTATTTTATTCAAAAGAGTATAACCTCAAACATGGCATTATTTAAAAAAAAAAATCTCCCAAAAAGGAAGAAAAAAAAGGATTCATTGATAATTTTCCCACAGAATTTTCCCGTTCCGTTCCCACAGAAAGGGTCCCGTTTTTACCCTTTGGGTACGGAACTCTAAAAATTATCCGACGAAATAACGAACAAAAAAGCAAAAAATAAAAATAAACTTTTGGTCTAGCATTTTGAGTTGGCGCAAAACAAACGAACATGCAAATTAATTACATAGAGCGTAGAAACATTGTAGCTAGGTTGATCTTCGTTGATTGTTTGTTTAGCGCTGCGTCAAAATGCTAGACTAAAAGTTATTTTTTATTTTTTGCTTTTCAGTTTGTAAAAAGGTTTTGTAAGCTCTATTTACAGGGATTGCCTCGTTGGTCTAGTGGCTGCAAGTGCTACTGCCGATCAACACTATGATGTGGTCTTGTGTTCGATTCCCAAGATGGCCAAAGTATTATTTGGATTTTACATCTGGATTACATGGGACTTATACATAACTGGTGAAATGTAGGTCCTCTGCCTAACCTTTCGGGGCATACAGGCGTGGTTTTATGTTGTGTAATTTTATGTTATGTTATTTTATGTTAATTTATGTTATTTTATGTTATGTTATTTGCTGGGGTTTTGGTTAGGTAGAGTGTTGTACATGCACCAATTTAGTTTTACAATTCATATGGTGTCCAATTTAGTTAGTACCATCATCATAAATCATCATCATCATATCAGCCGAAAGACGTCCACTGCAGGACATAAACTCCCCCAAGCGTTGCCACATTCACCGGTCCCGTGCGTCTCGCATCCAGCATCTGTCCACCTGGTTGGGAGGTCTTCCAACGCTGCGTCTTCCTGTACGCGGACGCCACTCCAGAACTTTTCGGCCCCATCGACCATCCGTTCTGCGAGCAATGTGCCCTGAGAACAAACACCAAAACAAACTCAGAGGTCAAAGACTCTTTTAGAATCCATACAATTAATGTAAAGGTCAAATCGTAGAGGTGATTTTGAAAATTCTTTTTTTGGTTGAAAGAGTATGTTCCCAAATTGGTCCCATTTAAAAAATGGTTAAAATCAAAGGTGACAATCTGATGAAGAACTTTGGAGATATACAACAGAACTCATTAATAAATTACAGCAAATTTCTCGGGATTGCTGCAATAGCATGTCTGTTTATTATTTATACCATTTCATAACATAACATCATGCCAGTACGCTCTTAACGGGTACGCAGATGTGTACCTTTTGTCGACGTTTTATAAGTGCCCATGTAGGCCTATGTGAAATAAAAAACATTTGATTTTTTGATTGTACAGTTCACCTTGGTACTACTCAACTAAAAAGTGAAAAATAAAAAACTTAAAAAAAAAAAACAATCGATACCTAAAAAAAGAATCTGTTCTTTACTACAGTATATCGCAAACAATTGCACTGACTCATGTACTCGAAACGTCCATTCACTCCGATCGTCTTGCGACGACTGAAGCTCCCTAGCGCCCTAAACTTTATTACACTGCCCGGTAGTAAGGGAGGCAGGAGCTACGGAGACCGAGACGCTCCGGTCGTCCAAATTAGCGACCCTAACTTTCCAAAACCCTAATGCAGAGCCCTAAACTCTGAATACCGTGTAGTGTATTAAGCGCTTTAATAAGACAGTGTCAATTAGTTTACCCATCTTTCTGTCATTTTAATGACATGCCACCATTTTAATATCCACTTGATGTTTTATTATTTGGCTGTTTCTTATAATTTAAAAATAAGCTTCTGTTACCGAAATAGTTCGTATATGTTTTTGAAATGAAATATTGTTCTGTACTTCTTTCTATAAGCAAACAATGCTGGACGACAGTTAATTCCAAATGCTCTGAAAACAATCGTCAAAATTCCACGACACTGCGCGTATTGTCACAGTTTTTATATTATTTAAAACGTCTTAAGTGTACCATGAGTGATATATAAGAAAACCTTAATGTTTTGAAGTCTTCAGTCCTTGCGTTCAACAGTAAAATAATAATGATGCGTATGATGCGTTGCTCCAAGCAATGCTTCAGAATGAGGTTAACTCTCAATCAGTATAAGTAAAGTACCTAACTGGATTAACTGTTACGACGTACTTACGCTAGCTACTAACACTCAGACTTATATGTGTGAATTTTATCGAATGCTCAACTTAACCCTATAAAAGCGTCGTTAACAGTAGTACGCAATACAAACGAATCTGTTTGAATCTGTTAGCTGGAGCTTCCAGGCTATTATTACGACAGTCGGCAGTGACCGGGGGTTATGGGCAAACTTTGAGTCGACCCATCGACTTATTTGTCCGACAAACTGATGCTATTTCCTGTTAAAAGTTTTGTATAGCTGTACTAATAGATATTTCGGATTAACTTGGAGATGTTTAGTTTTTATTCACAGATTTTTCAGACACCGCAATCGTTACAGACAGTTATACTTCTGCGTCTGTGGACTACGTGAACATTGTGGTTTCATATCGAAATTAAACTTGCTTCCTTATTTCAATGAAGCTCAAGTAACATGGAAAAAGCAATCGCCTTGCACTAAAACTTTCAGACTGCCACGTTGGTGTAGTTGTTGCAAGCGCTACTGCTGAGCATAAGGTCGCAGTTTCGATACCCGGGTCGGGCATAGTGGATTGGGTTTTGTTATCTGGAATATCTTAGTAGCAGCCAGGAGTCTGGACTTGTGGCTGGTTGATGGCAATAGGCTCGCTCTCTATTACATGGAACTTCAACATCACCGGCACAATGTGGGTGTTCTATAAGTGCATCTCTGCCTAAACCTACGGGCAATACAGTCGTGATGTTATGTTTAAACTTTCAGACACTCACTAATTACATTTACTTAGAATGTAGCTACACTACGACGTCATCCAATTTTGTTTCAAATAAACACCCCTATTCTCTCGTATTCTCAGAAGAAACGATCCAATCCCGTATCTTATATGAGTTTCTCAAGAAAGAAGTCGGAACAAGGTTCAAAAACTTGGCCACTGCAATCCCGAGGTTATTACGCGACAGAAATATGATACCTTGAGAGAACCACAAACTATGTATCACAATGGAGCTAGGATTGTGCTGCATTTCTGCTAGATTGCGTTTGATCTTTTTATTTTACAGTTTTTAGTTAGTTTTCGTTGCCCACAGCGTTTTCAACGTTTGTACAGAATTGACACTGTCCAGCATGAAAAGAAAAATATCAAAAGTATTTTTCTGAAGTCCAATGTTTGCTATTTTTACCCGACTGCCGAAGGAGGGTAATGTGTTTATCAGCCTATTTATTACATCTATTGTATCGTTTCATCATCAGCCAATAGATTCCATTAATGGACATTACCCCCTCCAATCGCACATCGTTCGTCTTGATTCTCGGCAACTTTCATCTACCAGCAACCCTGTGAAGACCGTCGCTCTACCTAGCCATGATAACACTGTACCTTACGTTTGTTAGCGCTCACGACTTAAGGACCTATCCACTCCAAAGGTCTCAATACCCCTTCAATACAATCTTCCATTCTTTAAGTTACAACATTACTATCAAAATACACCTCCCTTTTCGTCTCAATTCGAAAACTCTTGTATTATCTATTTTGGGCGCATGTAACTGGCCACGCCGATTGCGCCGTCAGTGGCGAGCATAAGGTCTTTCAAAGTATAGGTGTAAGAGCACTTAAGGCACTCCAGCATGGCATGGCACGATGGCAATATAGACCTTCCAATCCATCAATATCGAGCAGTATAAAGCCAATACTCCAGCCATTGTACGCAGAAAAACTATGCACTACATATTTCAGAAAAAAAAATAATTAAAAAAAATCAATAAACCCGACTGCTTAAAAAGCAAACTAAAAAGACGTAAACATGAAGAAAATCATGCTGTGCAGTGTGTATATATTCGCGAGCTGGCGGACCAAAACTAGATTTTTTTCCCCCACAAAATGGCGCCCAAAATTCGCCATTTTTGTATTTTCCTATTTTAATGTAGCCAGTGACACTCGCAGGATTAAGACAAATCGATTAACGTAAGAATCATCAAAATCGGCCAACGCGTTTGGTCTCTAGAACGCCACATAGGAACAAACATACATACATACATAGACTGATAAACACATTACCCTCCTTAGGCAGTCGGGTAAAAACAGTAAGTTTCACAGCATATAACCGCAAAATCCATCGTAACTTAACCCACAGATTATTTTTACGTGCGAACCTATTTATTCAAGGTCCGCTGTCCGTTGCTAGTGGATCCGAATTGAATATTCAAGAGCCATCTAATCCTGCGGACTGGGACGTAAATCCTATCAAAGTAAATTTGTATCGTGTCAATACATATTTTTTTTTTTTTTATTTTTTTTTTAAAAAACGTTGCCCCACACTAGGAATTTCTTCCTGTATCGTGGGTGCGTTTACAAACATATAAACTCACATACACAAACACCCAGAGCCGAAACAACTATCTGTAGGTCATACAAATATTTGTTCCGTGCGGGAATCGAACCCGCGACACGCAGCGCAGCAGTCAATCGCTCAACCACTGCGCCAACCGTGCGCCCAAATGCCCAATATGTATTTATGATAAATAGGCAACTGAAAGGCGACGGGATTGGCTCTTAATGGCTGTCGCATAATATTCTCTGCCATAAACTGGATTATTGAATCACTGTGTGATGGCTCTGGGTGTTTATTTTAAGCTTCATAATAATATCAGAACGTTAATACAATATATTCTTGTGTTTTTATATGACTGCAAGAATAAATAATGTATGTGTTTTGATCATCACCAATAGCTGATTTGACAAACAAATGTTAAAACTTAGAAATAATAATCAGTCTGAAACGTTCCTACACCAAGAGGATACAGGCCTCCTCTCTGTTAGAAGGAGCGGGATGTAATTTTTTATTCTGAAATCGGCCCAGTGTTTTATAAACTACTTATGATGCAACATTTGGCCACCAATCCGCACTGTGCCTGCGTGGTAGATTAATTCTGCTACCACCCCCAACAGCTTTCATAACTTATTGCGTATTTTTCATGCCAAAGTCCAAACAATTAAACTAAATTAAACAGATAAAACTAACTTTATGATAACAAACTAAAGGATTGTTAATTTTGACTTGTGCTTACCCAAGTACACATAGATTAATATACCCTTTGCTTTATACTTGCGTTCGTTCATTGACCAAATAATAGTAAACGACGTTTTAGTCAATTCAATCTGTAAATTAACTTTGTTTTCAGAAAACATTCATACAATTCTAGGCAGTGAAACGGACGCTTCTTGTTGATATTTGTGAAAGTTAGTGGTACATGAAACTGTCCCGTACCGTTCTGTGCATTGGCCCGTTCGTTTTTGTGCAAATGTGTGAATAATTTCTGTGCAGAGTGTCCCGTCCTGCGACGGGGCGAGACCCGACGTGCATTAAAAATTTTACTACCGCATAAATTACGCCAAATGCCCCGATAATAATGGAGGCGTGGGCTCTTTAAATGCCTTCGTTTCAGGATAAATTATTATTAATTCCAGCGCTTATTCAACGATTGAGGTGGCTGTCACGGCCAAATACTGCGGATACAATATAATATTTCGCTACAACACCGCGTTTTAATATTGAATCCATTTTGTATTCATCGCGCGGCTAGTATTCGCGACACTGTTATATTTTCGCTATGAATTTTAAAATTTTCAATCTATGGATTTTTGGTTATCTGTAAAATGGGATTTATATTTAAAGGTAGTTAACATAGTTTCTACTATTTCATTTCTGATATATCTATCTGCGATTTATTGTACAATATTATTTTATTTATTTACATTCTTCAGAAAGGGCAGATACAAAGTATTTATTACCGTCAAACGTTTGTGACCAACGAACGTTAACAAAGCTACAGAACTATGATCATAACAGCTACCTTCTGCTAGTCCCCATGGGCAAAAGGCAGGCGTTTATGAATGAATGTAATTTATAGTACGAGTCGAACGAACAAAAACAAAGCTTTAGTGTGCTTAGCAAACAATACCGGATTAATAATATATTATCCAACTGGGTGCACAATGTTACACAACAATTTAAGAAAATTCCCTTAAACCAGCCAAGCTCGCTCAGTAAGCTATAAACTGGAAAAGCTTATAAACTGTATTCCTTCCAATCAGCATGGGGATATTTAGTGGTTTGTTTACTGCGGGCGACGCTGGGCCATTATTAGGCGGAAGCCGGGCCATTAAGTTAATTGGCAAGTCGCCCAGGCCATGGAAGACTCGTCAACCGATGCCATTATTACAACAATATGCAACTTATAATACAGTTAGGGTTTATGGGAAAGATCAGTTGGGACAAGCTGTTTTTTAATCGAATTGTCTTGCCTCATATTTATGTTCTTTAGAAAAAATTTAGACAGATTTAGTCAGAGGAGCGATTACCTGGTCAGAGCTGCGGGAATCCGCTGGATGCGAGACGAATTGGACCGATCGATGTGGCGACACTGGGCGGCCTATGTCCAGCAGTGGACGTCTTTCGGCTGAAATGATGATTATAAGAGGAAGGGTAATGAAATTGTATAAAGATTCGGGGTATGAGATTCTTAATACACTAGCTTGGTATATATGTATCTATGTAACGGAATCTTGGAACGTTATTTTCAACACATACAAAACGTCGGATTAATTTGAATCTTTGCGCAGTTATCAAGAGCCGACAATGCAATTTTAATAGTTTGTTCCAGTATTCTGTCTTCAGGATTAGCGATTGAACATAAAAGTAAAAATAATTATTAGTTTAAAAAAACTAAACAACACAAAGTAGATTTAACAAATATTCTTTTTTAAATTACTTATTCAGAAACTGGATCTTAACAAAACAATTTACCTCATTATATCCGCAACACAATCGCCAAGTTATAAATAAAATAGAACCACACAAACAAAGCTCACAAGTACATAAATATAACACTAACTATTAAAGTTAACGAGACAAATCCAAAGGTACAAACAAACAATCATTAGAATAGTCCAAGTTAAATCAAGCGTGGAATAGCGCGCGTGTAATTGCGTATTTCGCACGCGATTAGCGAGCAAAGCCTTGCGGCCAATGAAGCGAGCGGCCCATTACGGCCGGCTCTGTCTGACCAATGAGCGTGCGACCTGGGGTCGGCGTGAACAGGCTTGAGGGCTTAGCAAGTCACCAAGTCCTTAGACATGATTGAATTAGTTTGTGAAACAAAAGAGGGAGGTTATAAATTAGTGGGATGGGATGTAAATTGAATTAAACAGCTTTCAAATAAAAAAAACCGGCCAAGTGCGAGTCGGACTAACGCACGAAGTGTTCCGTACCATTATCGTAATAAACGGCAACAAATTACGTTTGTTGTATGGGAGCCCCACTTAAGTATTTATTTTATTCTGTTGTTAGTATTTGTTGTTATAGCGGCAACAGAAATATATCATCTGTGAAAATTTCAACTGTCTAGCTGTCACGGTTCATGAGATACAGCCTGGTGACAGATGGACAGACAGACAGACGGATCGTGGAGTCTTAGTAATAGAGTCCCGTTTTTACCCTTTGGGTACGGAACACTAAAAAGTATCATCAGATCTAGTAAAAAGTTGTGAGGTAACTCATAAAACATAAAAATACAGTCGAATTGAGAACCTCCTCCTTTCTGAAGTCGGTAAAAAAAATCCTAAGTTCTATCAGCATTTATCTTTCCAGTTATAACAGCAGATATTTAGAACCAAAAAACATATGTCAAGCTTTTTTCTCCTACATAAAAACACATATTTCATAGTAGTTTAGCTCAAAGAAACAAGTACAGTTAAAGTGTTAGGAACAAAGGTAAGCTCGCACACACGATACGTTAGTTTTTTTAGGCAACCTACGAGTACGAGGAGGAACAAAGAACATTTACTTTGTTACTTTTTATTTATTACTTTAGTAGAATCTGCCGCAAAAAAATACTCGAATAATACGGTTTTAGAAACTAAATAAGGCAGTTTGTGGCTTTAATAATATAATCTAGATTAAACAGATTATGCTTTGACAAAAGTTAGCATAAGATGGCGATTAGAGAGAAGCTTTGTCTAGCTTAGTTATGCTATACAAAGCTTTCAGGCCAATGACTCGATAACGAAAAGCTTACTATAAATAATGGGTGGCATTTATATCTACTTTTACCGATTTCAAAAAAGGAGGTTATCAATTCAATATGTATGTATGTATTATTGTTGGTATTGCACAATATTCACAATATGTTACTCTATGTGGGCTTCTTAACACGTGTGCCAACTTTCATAAGTGTATGTATGTATGTATGATTATCCACGCATTTCTCTGAAACTAGGTATCGGATCTGTGATTATTATTTTTATAAGAATCTGTCAAGTTAGGGAATAGTGCAAATTTCATCAAAATCGGTTCAGCAATTTTTAAGTTATGGAACATACAACCGAACTCCTTAGCGACAGTCAACACGAATGTGTCAATTGAGTTATTATGGGTATTTTGAAAAGTACCTTACTATTAAACTTGCTTACTACTAAAAAGAGAGAAATAAAAACAGTTTCATAAAAAATAAACCAAGTTTAAAAGCAAAACACTAAAATCAATTAATCTGCCTTCCTTTTCCCAACTATATTGGGGTCGGCTTCCAGTCTTACCGGATCCAGCTGAGTACCAGTGTTTTGCATGGAGCGGCTGCCTTTCTGACCTCCACAACCCAGTAACTGGGTAACACAAAACCCCTTGGCTAGTATATATATATATACAAGTAACAGCCAGGACCAACGCCTTTGGTCGGTTTCGGTTTGGATGTATAATGGATGGCTCATGTACGGACCAACCTCGGCACGTGTGGTTTAACCTGATGATTGACTCGTGCGGCAGTTACTACTTAGCCACGATTTCCTTCTTGTTATACCTATTTATATACATAAAAGTACTGAGATACATGTCTACCGCTCAAAGCCTAAAGAAAGAATTTGCAGCAGTTCGCAAATTATAGGATATTTCACGCGAGGCGAAAATTTATGTTATTCGCCATTTGGAATAAGGAAAGGAAAACTTTTAGATATTCTTCACAAAATGATTTTGAACAAACGATTCTAAAGATTCTAGTATTACGAACAAAAAAATACTATGGATTTCTCAGTTCTCTCCTTGTGGATAATGACTCGTAAGTAAACGTACGGTATGGACCTCGTTTTTCAGACTCTTTTCTTTTGTATTCTGACCATAGCGCACGAACACTAATAAGCAAAGATTTGTTACATGCAGAGATATAGTCTGGATCTAAACTATGAAACCAATAAAGAAGTTAGGCTTCTATGATATACATACATACAACACTGTGATGTTTTTGACTTTGCCAGACTTAGGTACAACTATAATAAGGCTAATTCATGGTTAGCTAGATCTTCTTATTCTACGCGTTGATGATTCCATTTTCAATGGTAATTCATATATTGTTCTTCGAGCAGAACTCAGCCACGTCGATGTTTAGCTCAGAAAACGCTATAAGCTATAAAATCGAGCAACACACAAAATATTTTCTTCGTAAATATGAAAATTGCCGCACTGAAATCTCCGTCTAAACACATATTATACCTAAATAGTCTTGTCACCGGACACCGCCGTTTAGCGCGGCGGCAAATACGTCCGTTTGCACAATTCGCACAGTTTGCACAGTTCTGCGCTCCGCTGTGCTAATGTTTGCACACTTTTGTGCGGATCCTCTAACGCGTTGTCACGACCTGTGTTTTGAATGTCGGTATTTCATCGTGTATTCCGTTGGGAAGGTTCTTTTATGAAGAAAAGTTGGAAGTTGTGCAGTCAACTTTATGTCGTTTACTGAATTCTGTCGACTGATTAGATTAGTTGAGCGAAATAGCAACAAACTATGAGAATATTATCATCATCATCATCATTTCAGCAGAAAGACGTGAATTGCTAAACAAAGTGTCGCCACATCGACTGGTCTTGTGCCATCACTGTGGTCATCGGTCTACCTAGCTGTAGGCCTTCCAACGCTGCATCAATATAGATTGTGATTGCACACATATTTATTCCATACCAATGGTCTGCTAGGCAAATTTAGAGGTGTTTCTATTGTACTGCTGCAGCAAACACGTTTGTAAGCTGTAATATAAACACGACGACTATAGTGTTTTCCATTCAATGCACACAAATGATAGAACTACCAAATAGGTAGTTTTCCTTTGAAATACACGACAGTAAATAACCTAATTTTGCAGAGACAGAACGAATACTCAGTACAAGATCCCATAGCAAAATCTGCATTCAATATTTTTTTGAATAAAATAATTTTTATGAAATGTTTTTGATGATACAGCATGGTTGCCTGGCGATAACTAGCCGCAATTAGTTTATTTTTTTTGTTTAACATTTCCCAGCATTAAGAATAGCCGCAATTCGTAGGTTTTCAGGTGTAAACAGATAAACTGGTAACCCATAGATTGCGACTAAATGAGATGTGGCAACCTTTAATTTCCTATTTTATACGTCACTTTGTTTCAAATGACGTTAGATTCACTTAAAATACTTAGATTTCTGGGGTTGACTAGCAAACCTAAATTACAATTGATTTAATTAAGGTAATTGGGGCTAGATATTTTCAGGCATCATTGCATTGCATCAAATATCATTAATTAATATTAAGTTTTATAATAAACTATAATACCTGCAGATTTTAGCAGTGGGATCTTAGGGTACTACTTCATCCCATTGGAATGCAGCGAGGTAAACAAAAACGCATCAGTAAGCTAGAACGAAACATTTCACCGGAGGTCTCTCCTGCAGCCCTCTGTGCATCTCAAGTAGATGTACGGTCCGGGACTCCGCGTCCGGGCCATAAGTATTCCGTTTTCTCATATCCTGAAGCAACACTAAAACCGGCTGAAAAATAACAAGTACTCCTTTTTAAACGAGGATCGTTGAGGACATTCGTTAAGTAAAGTCTGTGTCCCAACGAGGAGATGGGCTCTATAAAATATTGATTTTTATCGTTTTACAAAGAGTCATATAAACAGAAGGATTTATGAAGCTATGTTGCTTAGATTTGAAATTCCTAAAATGCAATGTATTTAGACTAGCTTATCCCCGCGACTTCGATTTCGGTTCACGCAAGAAGCATGCAATTTACTGATGGTGTATCTCTATGGTGAAGTTTACTATCAGTGATAAAATATCAGTAATAGCATCAATACTTCCAGTTATTATTACCTGATATAAACTTTTACTTTTTTTTACCCGACTGCCGAAGGAGGGTAATGTGTTTATCAGTCTATGTATGTATGTTTGTTCCTATGTGGCGTTCTAGAGATGATGATTCAATCGACATCAATCGATTCGTCTTAACCTTAAGAGTGTCACTGGCTACATTAGAATTGGAAAATAGATAAATGGCGGATTTCGGGCGTCATATTGGGGTGGCACAATATTTTTTGTCTTTTTATCCCATCGTGTGGGGTATCAAATTAAAGGGTTTTAAGAAGTGATTTCTAAATTATAGAACACTTATATGTTTAAATGTACATAATTCGAAAGTTACTTGACTAAAAAAAATTAAATAAATAATTTAATTCATAAAACAAAAAAAACTACTGCTTAAAAAGCGAACTAAAAAGACGTAAACAACTCTCGGGTCTTGTTTACGTCTTTTTAGTTCGCTTCTTAAGCAGTCGGTTTTTTTAATATCGTTGGGTACATTTTACATGACATCGTTCACACACGTCCGTGCACGGGCCCGGGCACGTCCCGTGCACGGACGTGTGAGAACGAGTTCATATAAAATGTACGTACCGATATTATTTTAAGCTCCTGACGGGGCACGGTCTGTCCACGTCCCGTGCACGTCCCGGGCACGGCCCTGATATGTGTGGATAGACCTTTAGATCCTGCTTTTGACCAGTTTTTAGTTTTATATTTATTAGGTTCATAATTTTGTACAGATTAGTACAAAATTATGAACCTACTAAATATAAAACTCTCACGCTCACTAATTTTAGAACTCATACGGATGCGACTATTATTTGGTTATCATTGAATTATTGACTCTAAATATCTATTGAATCATGGCATTTGAATTCAGCATTCATTCGGATATGTTATGAACCTATTGAAAATAGTTTAATATACATTGGTATTTTGATGGTATCTGCTTCATTCCAGATTGCAACTTTCGACTTAATTAATTAACACTAATAAAATCATATTATTATCTACATCTAAACTTTATTTACCATAAAATGTGCATCTTATTTGAAAATACCACCATCATCATTTTAGCCGACAAAGTTCAATTGCTGGATTTAGGCCTCCCCCAAGTGTCATCTCATCGATCAGTATGGTGATGCTTGGGGGAGACCTACGTCCAGCAGTGGACGTCTCGGGTGAAATGATGACCGTAGTATACCTTATGGAACTCAATCAAAAACAACATCGCTTCGCCTCGCCTAGCTCCCCCTACCATGCAGTCCACCGCGTCATTATGCAGGGCGTGTTAAAGTTTGTAACAAACGAGCGCCAGGACACCCCCCTCCCTCCACTCTCTGTGCTTGTTGCACCACCCCCCACTCCCCCACGCAATAGTTCACCGCAGGAAAAACTAAGACGTAATGAAGACGTGGACTTATGGGACTGGTAATGAGAACGAAGAGTTGCAGTAGCCGGGAGTTAATGTGCCACATCGGGTTTTAGACTGAGAAGGAAATACCACGGTCGCCCTATGCATGTGTGTAGGAGGCACATAACCAGTTGGCCTAGATTAAGTGACAGTTGTCAGTGAATAAGATTGTCAAAATAGCAAAAAGGGCGGCTTTCCGCTGGATCCGAGGAGCACAGGATTGGATTATGATGAGGACGTCGAGCCTAAACAATGGGAGAAGATGAAGATCTATTATTATTAGTAATATCTGTATCGATTACTATGAAAAGCTTGCCTGTGATTAACCCAATCAGGCTTCACACCCATAATTCAATGAGCATAGATCAAGAGCATGGCCACTCATTCGCTAGTTAGCTAGCACGAAAAGCAAACGTTTACGTTCCAACAAGTTCTATGGTAATCCTTCGCCAAACCACACCAAACCCTATTTAAAATAATAAAGGCAAGAATTCAATCCAAACTATCAAGGTTACAGCAATTAAAATAATAGGAGCGTTGGAAATATTAATTTCAGCTAAATTGTTATAATTAGTTAAATTATTATTGTTATAGTAGTGGATATTTATAACGGCCGAATTTCGGAGGAAGCTATTAATTTTCTATTAAAAGCCGGGCAATCTCTGGTTAAGTACTTTAAAATTATTCCGGATAGATACTGAATAAACCTTGAAGCGGATTTTAAACTGTTGGCGATGGATAGTTTTAAGATTAAAATAAGCTGAGTTATTAAATGCTGTATAAGGCATTTTCTTCCTAATCAACCTCTTTTTAACAACATTTGAGGGAAAGATTTTCCACTTCAACTCGACGAAGTTTCCTTGACTTGTTTATGAGCACGTAAAAACCGCTCGATTAATATTACTAAATAACAAGCTGCTCGTATAACTGTCAATTTGTTTGAGAGTGGCTGAGTTGAGTTGAGGAAATGACTCACAATATAAAAGTTCGCCTTTCCACAGTGGTTTTTACTTATGCATTTTATTAATAAGAGCTACTCTACTGTAAATTAATAACAAATAATAAATTAATAAATAAACGTTTATTTG
This sequence comes from Anorthoa munda, assembly GCA_945859665.1. Lineage (NCBI taxonomy): Eukaryota > Metazoa > Arthropoda > Insecta > Lepidoptera > Noctuidae > Anorthoa > Anorthoa munda. Next base: position 1,848,901 of record OX243918.1, read on the forward strand.
AAACCATTTAGGAATTACACAAAGTAGAATGGATCGATGATAGCTACAGAAGTATAAACTGTGGCGCAGCTATCAGCGCCCGACAACAAGACAGAGTAACATACAATTTGTTCCAGACTACTATGACAATTTTGTTACTAGATAGAAAAATAATATTAAATGAACTTATAAAAAAATAAATCAAGAGAAGTATATGTTGAGGTGTAGGTGTGTGTTGAGAGTGTGTGTGTGTGTGGGCGTATGTGTATATAATATGTGTGTGGGTGTGTTTGCATGTGTTTTAATTGGAAAAACTCATACAACTTTCGGATGGTCGGTATAGCTAGGCTAGCATAATATAATGGTTTTTGACCACAACTCTATATTATAATACCAGCTGGATCTTCCAGCTATACATGCTGCTGGATTACGTTAAGAGGATGGGCAGATGGCCTGCCCATGGATTAAAAATAATAATTTATACCGCAGAAAGCTAATATTTTCAAATAACCCTGTGCACATAAAACACAACACAGCATTGTTTACAGCGGCTATAATCTCCTGTTTCAACACTGAACTGCTCCGCAAGAAACTGGAGGTGGCTTTTTAGCCAGGATTAGGTGTCGACTCGCAGCTGAGACCTTTATAATAAAGACCCCTGCAGAAGGCACAATCCGGACGGCAAAGGTATTCGGATATAGCTGAGCTTGAGGTCCTAGATTTACTTAGCAGGGACGGCACGGTGTGACTGAGAATCAAGAAACAGGAAAAAGAAAAGAATCAAGCAATCAAAGAAGAAAAAATATCGAGAAAAACAGAAGAAGAAAATATTCAAAAATTTCCCAGTACCTAGCTGTTTGGAACCTCAGTTTGCATCTGGTTGATAACAATTGGCTCACTTCATATTGGATAGAGCATCCTCACACCCGTGTGAATGCGCTGCTCCTACGCGACGGTGTACTGCCTAGTGAAGTATCCCAAAATTTCACTCACCTGCTTCCTTAATGATCTGAAAATCACCACTGACCTCGTAAAAATCGTAGCCTGCTGGGCCCAACATATCTGGCAAAATATCAAGTTATAAAGGCTCTTCGGGTTTTTACTCTTCAGTAAATACAGATATATGATGTTTTTTATGATTGAGACTACTGTACTTCGTTGCGTTATGGACAAAAGGACAAACAAACACGTGGTCACCGTGTTTGTTCTGTATTGCTAACTGCCGTTACTCTCAGCTTGTTGTTTGCTCAATTCTAAGTGTTACCAGTAAAACACCAAATTGTAGGTCTAAATAAAGAATTCGGTAGGCAATTTAATGGATCGTACGAGTATTTACGAACGAGTAAATTCTTTACTGAAATTATACTTATTGTTAGAAGCTTCTTGTATTTTTTTATGCCAATGTAACACAGTTGAAATGAAATAAAACTTATTAAGGGAAACATAAATTAAAACCTGACAAAATAAATTATTTTTTGCTACGAAATTCTACGAATTTCATAATTTAATGTAGCGTAGCAGTCTCGTGGAGTTTGTTATTTTTGAGTCGGGCACAAAATTAAACATTAATATCTATCATAACACAAAACATTAACTCTGTACATTATTGCATTCTCAAACTTGACTGGCGTAGAGCAATGCTACGAGGGTCTACGAAAATGCTACGAGACGTAGCACGTCGTAGCAAAGATAAACCTGGCTTTTGTTTTGTTGAAATCGAGCATGGTGTTTTTGTGTGTTATTTAAATAATCCTTTACGAACTTCCGGAGTTTTAGTACAATTCCCATCATCCATAAACTGCTGGACCATTTTCTGGGGAATTTTAAGACTTTGCCAGACCACGAAAACATCAAAATATCCTGGTGTTAAAATTTTACAACTAAACTTTTTACAGCCATACCCGCATAAAGTTCTATCTCGTGCGTTTAAGACAGCACCTCGTATATTGGCGATGATAGAACAATAAAAATATGTAGGTTGCGGTTGCGGAGTGAATAACCGTTGCGAGCGGAGGAACACAATGGTGACCAACAAATGTATCGGCTAGATAGCGAGACAATGCGCAGGAGCGCTTGAACTGCACGGCATAGGAGAGTGGGGAGGCGAGTTAGATGGCGAGTAGTAAGTAAATAAAGCCTATCTGAAACTACGCATAAAAGGTGTGTCCGGTCAGTCTAAGTGCGTAAGTAACTTCATGTCTTCGAATTTTACCTTTTACGTTATTGTGACGTTTATTAGACGCCTTTAGTTCTATATTACGTTATGGCGAAAAACTCTGCAAATAACTTTACACCGTTTACTTATACTTCTATAAAATTATAGCATCAATTTTGTGTATTTTTCGGATCTGGACTATCTAAAAAAACATTATTAGGACCATAACCAGACATGTTTCGAGTACCAGGAAAGATTGTCCTGGTGCCAGAAAGTTATAAAAGTTGACCCTACCTAAAGTAAGAAAGCTATTTATTTATTTATTTATATATGCTTTATTGTAGGTACACCAAGTTAAAACATAGAAAAGGAAACTTAAAACTAAAATACATACAATGGGCGGCCTATTTGTGCTTGTTTGTGCTTGTGTCCACGATATCAGTATAATTCTTAGCGTTAGTACACTTTTTTTTTTGTGAGATATAGCAGAATACGAGAACCAGCCTGATACTTTTACCTAGATACGCCGATCGCCGATGCAAACCACTGCAGTTTGTTTGTTAAGCATTTGCTAAACAAACAAACTGCAGTGGTGAAAATAAAAATGGCTAGCATTGACAAGTTTTCTCTACTATGCTATCCTAAAGAGAGAATGTTCAAATAGGTCGGTAAATAAACCCACAGCAAGTAACTATCTTTATTCAAACGCAGCACACAGAACAATGTTGTATTATCAGTCGGTCCAGCGGGCAGCGAACTGTGTGAGCTCACGCATCGATATTTAGTTTTATTGCTTCGCACTGAATATTGTAGGGGAATGTTTACAACTTCTATTTGTGTTTTACAGCTTTTACCAATACAAAAACTTCATATGTTATGATGTTATGTAAATTATGTACACTAACATTATGTATTTATTTTAAACACTGTTTATCCTGTATCGTGGGTGCATTTACAAACATAAAATAAACTCACATACACAAACAGCGATACCGGAACAACTATCTGTAAAAACATTTGTTTCGTGGGGAAATCGAAACCCAGACTCGCAGCGCAGCAGCCAATTGCTCAACCACTATGCCGACCGTGTCGTTAAAATTACGAAAGTAACTCTGTCTGTCTTTGAGTCTGTCTGTCGCTCTGTATTTTAAGTTTTCACATATAAACCACTGAATCAATTTCCGTAAATTGTGAAAGAATTGGAGAAGGACATTCTATGATATACTTATAGTTATCCCAAGGGAGTGTACTCCCGTGATACAACGGGTGTACACTCCCTTAAGATAACTTTTATTATAAACGCGGGCGAAGACGCTGGCAAATATTAATATTCTACTAGTATACTTAGAGCCAATAAATAATTATCTGTCTGCAAACTTGACGCAAGTTGAGAACGATTTCGAGGAACGATCGAATAGAAGCTTACATGAGAAAGTTTTACTTTGTAGTATGATTTCAATAACATTGATTCGCAATGATTTTAATATAAGGTCATAATATATAATATTTTTAAAGGGACCGCTTTGAGCTGTGAGAACGTCGGTTTAACTTGGAATTATAAGTTCAAAAAAACTTTATGTTGTAGGCATGTTAGTAGAGCGATATTACAAAAAAACAAAACTGTGAGATACAAATGAATAACTTTAAAAAGGAAAAACGATCAACCATCTTCAAGTGGCTTCACGTGCTTTCTGAAGCACGGAAACTCAGGTATGTATGGTATTTTCTGTCAGAAATAGATGAAAATACTTACTATTATAAAATTATGTTAAGGAGCTCCCTCACCTGGAGCGTTCGCCTGTAATGTAACATTTCAGATACGATTTTGAGCATTTAGTTGATTCCGCAATGTCAGACGAAGCGGACGTTCTCTTCCCTCACCAATGTGATGCCCAAATCTGTAACATTACAGGTTGCGCTCTGTAACGCTCGGTTCTTCTCCCTCACTGATGTAATGTCTGAATCGAAACTACGCAACGTTACATGCTCCTAGTGAGTTTGCACCTTTATAGTACTTTTCCGGGAAAAGTCTCCAACAGAGACTTTACTACGAGTTAGGTACTAAAAACAGTTTCCTGTTTTCTATAAGAAAACAAAAAAAACCGCCAAGTGCGAGTCTGACTCGCGCAATGTGGGTTCCGTATAAACAGCTACGTTCACCAAAATAAATAGGTAACATTGCTAACGTGCATAAACAATGAAAGCATCGAACATTTATCTAACGAAGGAACAAAATAAACTTTCCGTTCGAAAATTTTTGTCTCCATACATCAATATACAACATTTTTAAGTAAGTCGACTATTTCTCATAAACTGGCAAAGCCTACTTAGCTGTGATAGTTTTTCTTTTATTTTCAATATATATACTACTGCCGTGAAAATATTACGGGTCTGTGAAAACCATTTGGATATGGGAATCCAAAAGCAACTATTTAGCTGGCCGGGGGCCACAGGATTCTAACAAAAATTTGTGCTAATTTAATTTTATTTAAATAAAAAGCTTAATTTTACGAATACGGATCCCTGAATCGAAAATGGTTTTCACAGATCCGTAATATTTTTGAATCGTCTATTCATCGATAACCCACACCATAGGAGAGACGAGAAAAAAAACATCCACACTTTACGTGTACAGAAGGAAACCTAAAAAAAATTGTTTCTTGGTTTTATTTGTCCACTTTGTTGACGTAATTAATATGTATATCCATGCCAAATTATAGCTGTCTAAGAATCTCTGAGCTTCGCTGCGGACGGACAGACAGACGGACATGGCGAAACTATAAGGGTTCTTTAGACTACGGAACCCTAAAAAAACTAGCTTCCGTTAATTTGGGAAAAAGCTCTTACCTGTATTACCGGTTGCTAGGGACTGTCTATTACTGAGTTCATTTCGTATAATATCAAAACAAGAGTCAATGAACTGTTATCAGGAATAAGCTCCGGGTCACGAGGCTTAGAAGGGGTCGATGACATGACACATACCAGAGTTATGGCTGAACAGATAAAAGAAGAAAAGTGTACTTTTATTTTATTTTATTTACTATTGTATTAATAAGGATAATAAATAATTTATATGAAGTTGTTAGTGCAGTGCAATGTTAGATCAGCTTATTACCGAACCCTCTCCAATTTTCTCATCAGATATTTAATGACAGCCTTTTTTAATTAAATATTTACAATTAGATATAGTTTTCGCGGTATATAGCAGGTACCTCAGTAGAAAAGTTTCCATTTCAGTAAGTAATGCAAAACTTACGTCATGTAATCAAGTAATGCAGAACTTAAAGCGTCGCTACAGTAATCTGAAAAAACTCAAAAATCTTACATGTGATGTTGTAGGAATGTGCGAGTGTTGTTGGTTGTTGTATCGTTCTTCACCGTCGACTACATCATCGCTCACCATCAGACGAGATAGAGGTAAAGCGCGAAGATAGGCACAAGAAAAACAAAACAATTTTACGGCGTTGTGATAATTCGTTTGACTCGCCATAACCACCATAACCAGCACATCACGTATCGAAAACCTGGAACTATGTAACCGTACAACAATGTTCACGCTCACATTTTTTCAGCACTTAACTACAAACTTCTTCCAATACCCCTCGCCGCCGCCGTAGATCTGCAGCCGCCTTATAGCAGCGCATTAGCTAAGCAGTCCATCACGCTAATTTATCGCAGCCTCGCTTCCTGCAGCTTCCTGCCTCTCTTAAGTGCAGAACGGCCTTCCGACGCGCCCGGAAAAATACAACCGAGCAATTACTGAGGATATGTTAACATGCACTTTGTGTGTTATTTAAAGAAAGATGCTAAGATGGTATTAAAATGGTGGAAAATGCCATAGATAACGCAATGGTATCTCATCAATTTGCAATAGTCAAATTAGGGACCTTTCTGAAGGCGCGACGCAATTTAAATTGCGTATGAATTTTCTAAGAAAGTTGCTATTGCAAATTGTTCGCATTGCGTCCATGGGAAAAGACTTGCAATTTCACTTAGTAAAAATGGCTTAACGGTGTAATATAAATCGAATAGTCATCAGGCAGTTCGCCTATAGGCATATGTTAACTATGTTTCAATGTTCAAAAGCCATGCAGCGATATGTAAAACTCATCTTAGCTGTATGGCCATTCTATTCAATATTAGATGGACCACGTGCCACAAACCACCTTCTCAATAACCGTTACAACTTCTACTTAAGACCTTAACTTGGTTTCTGAATTAGGCATTTAAAGTTAAGAACTTGCTAATATCGTCTTACACGTACGTCTCATAAGCAGCTGCAAAACTGATTGTCCATTGTTTTCAAAAGCAAAGGGACCTACTAATATATTCACCGTCTGCTGCTTTACCATCGACCACATAATCGCTTACCATCAGGTGAGATAGGGGTCAAGCGTGAACATATCAACAATAAAAAAAATGGATTCCATTAAATACATGCACTTGTTGCCAGGATCTATGTAATCTTCTGGAGATCACAGCACCACGCTAATAAGTGCTCTGATCAAGTGACCAATCAATCTGGTGTCAGATCTCAGGCTTCTGACTACCCATCACGACTGTTAAAGATCTGCAAATGACAGCCAGGACCAACGGCTTAACGTGCTTTCTAAGGCACGGAGGAGTCACGGTATGGCAGAAATGGTCACCTATCTACAGACCGACCTCGACATGCGTTGCACCTCGAAGATCTACAGGTGATTATAGCATACCTCGAACCGTTGACGACATGGTGGGCGCAGTGATTTCCGCACGGAACAAATATTTCTATGGCCTACAGATAATTGTTCCGGATCTGGGTGTCCTGTGTATGTGAGTTTATATGTTTGTATACGCACCTACGATATAGGAAGAAATTCCTAGTGAAACACGTAGAACACCCCATGTTCAATGTGACATTGAAGAATAAAGCACCTTTTTGAAAAAGTTAACATTTTGCAAAATTGTAATTTTGCAGAGTTATGTGATATTATTTATTTTAATTTTTCCTCCACTAGTCAAGTGACCCACACCGTCATATACACAAGTTACTTGCCCCGTGTACGTACGCCTTTAGTCTGAAAGGAAAATCTCGTCGTCCCAGGTTTGTTCTGACTAAGAGATAGATATCCCGGCACGACTACACACATGTAAACACTAAATCAGCTGAGAGGCGAGACCCGCCACTACCGAGCCGCGTTAATCTTAGCCCTGGGTAGGGTGGCCACACTGACCTTGTCGTCTATCAGGAGAATCGGACACGGATCATGATCATAACTTAGTTGAGCATGTCAATAATTCAAGTCTTCGATTATGTATTATTTTTCCGAAAATCTTTCCCCCGTAATTTTGATTTAAGAATACTGAAACGACTCGGACGCCTTCCTGATTGGTTAGTTTCTGCACAGATTCTTTACCGAGTGCGTGATATTTTACAGAGTTGGTACAGAAACGAAAACGTACTGACCCGGTGTGGAAGGCGCCTTAGGATTGACACTTTCTTTACTCCAAATTATCAATTCTGTAGTCGGGATAATGCAAACCCAACATTAACATAAAACCCAATTATTTTAAAAAAAGCTTAGCCGAAAATTTCGGGAAAATTAAATTTAACGAAATTTAAGAAGACCAGCCTTGAATATAAATACACCTTGTCCGTGATTGCCTTTCTATCCGACAATGTCCAACTAAAGCTGTCCCCTTGGTCCCCCTACCGCCGCTTTTTCTTACACCGCCGCTGAATATATGCCCCTTCACTCAACTCGTATTTTACTCCTAATATGCTCAGACGTCGTTGTATGAAAGTCTTCGCCTCAAGAACGTGTGTAAGGATTACCGAAATACCCAGTGCCTACAACTGATTTGGAAATCGAAACCTTCGAACTTTTAACGACAGCGAAATTGGGAAAACAGTCCCAATTCAACTGTCTAGTATATTGTAACTAACCCGGTCCATGAGATGCAGCCTGGTGACAAACAAACAGACAGACGGACCGCGGAGTTTTAGTAATAGGGTCCCGTTCTTACCCTTTGAGTACGGAACCCTAAAAAGTGTTTTACAAGTATTTGGTAACATCATTCTTGTTGGAAAAATACATATAATTATGTGAGAACGATGTTAAAAGACGTGCACGTAAAAGCGTATAGAGTACAAAACAATTAACACTTTGACAGCCGAAGATTTTAAAACGCGGATTCCATGGTTCGCCGGCGATATTCGCCGATATTGCAACATTTATAAAATGAGAACTATCAATGATAAATCTATAATTATTTTTTTATTTATACTATTGACTTGTTTATTTCTAGGATAAAAATAAAAAACAGACGTAAATTAGTTTTTTTTTATTTAAAAATGTAGAATAAAAAAGAGGTTTTATGGGGAAAAAAAAAAGTCGAGCATGGACTTGTACGTGCACTCGCAATAGCGGCGCGGGAACACTGGCGCAGCGCGACACTCGATAGCTTGTTCCGCTCACACCAAGCGCCCCACCACGGTTATTCTTACATGTGTGCGTAGCTAAAGCACTACACTATTATATCAATGCACGCCAAACACGGACTACGGACGTCGTTTTAAAACAAACACTAAGAACGTGATCAGCGTCACAATACAATCAACCTGGGACGTACTCTGCACGTGATCGGCTGTGAAAGTGCAATAAATAGGTAATTAAAAACAGACCGAGGCAGCTAATTTATGACTAATGCCAACTGATGGCGCCCGTTACCTAACATGACGCATCGATCGGCTCCACTCAGCTCAACCATCATGAAGGGAACCGAATGATCCAACTCATGTGCCACCATGGAAATACTGGTATTCAGTATAGTATGCGGTTAGACTATAGCTGACCCCAATGTAGTAGGAAAAATGCTAAGCAGATTCATCTTCTATCACATCACACATCACATCATCAGCCTATTAATGTTCCTACTGCTGGGACACAGGCCTCCTCTCTGTGAGAGAAAATGGGCCGTCATCCACCACGCGGGCCCAGTGCGGGTTGGTGGATGCCACATGTCTTCGAATTTTTGGTTCTAGGACATGCCGGTTTCCTCACGATGTTTTCCTTCACCGTTTTTAGAGCAGTGGTGATGGAATAATTTACACAAAGTAAAGCGTCTGCCTGGGCTAGAACCTACAACTTGTAAGTCGCGGCCGATACCACTGGGCCACCACAGCTCCCAATATCATCAATATCATCTTCTATACTTACTCATAAATAAATTTGATGTGTCTGTATGCAATATCAAAATAACAACGTTTTATCAAATGCTTGTGAAATATACGGTACTAATAACAAAGAAAGCAATTAAAAAAAAAATAACTGTCGGTAATCTTCGAAATGCCTGTACCAATTTTGAAGGGTCTTTCACTGATAGTTGTGGTAGCAATGATAGCTGATGTTATAAGGAGTAACATAGGCTACTTTTATTTTGGAATAAAAATAGGGTTTCGAGTAAAAAATATAAAACCATAATATTTTTTTTAGTTTTACGGGTTTGACGCGCTAATTGAAAAATAAATTCTAATCTTCCTAAAAAGTCTAACATGCTGAAACCTTAAAGATTCCATATTAAAACTTTCGAGCTCTTGTTCAGTAGATAATTGTTTACTTTAGAGCACAAAATTAATCAGTTTTCATCGATTGCCAGTTTTAACGAGCTTAAGATAAGAACGCCCAAGAAAAACACTCTGTCGTACAATCTGTTTGTTTTTAATTCCCAATCAGTGTGGAAACGTGAAACTTCGTCGAATCGCGAAACAATTTTATAGTAGTTATAAACTTCAATTTGTAAGGAAACTCGTTTAAGTTAGTTCCAATTTATATTGGAAAACGTTATAGTCTTTTATGTAATTTTTAGACTAATCTTTAAGCTCTCTTTCGGAAAGTTTTTTTTAGTTTACCTGGTTTATTTTAGGCCGAATTTTTCCTCCACGTGTAGATACCAGACAGATAATTAAATTTAAGAGTTGTTTGCAGGTCCAAACTCTTTAAACTGTCTTACCGGACTTTTTATTTTATTCTTGTTTAATTTATTTTTGTTACAGTCGAGGGTCAAAAGAACAGTCCCACTATACCAAAACTAAAGTTTCAAAAATTTATTTAAGAAAGAAGGTCAATGGTTCACGACTGACTATTCGTCAACATTCGGATGATTATTCTACAAAAACTTGTAGATAATTTAATTTGGGTAGAGTACCGCTACACTTTTGACCTTGAACTACACCTAAATATATTCAACAAGAATAAAAAGCCAGAACATAATTCAGTAGTCAATCCATTCTTTTAACCAAATTGACGGTTGGCAAGACGCCAAAAACGCGAAAGAAAAGGAACAAATATTAGCATTAGATATTATAAGGCTGCATTAGCGGCAGGGGCCCAGGGCCGGAATTACGACATTTATTCGGAGCAAATTGCGCCCGGGGCCATTACGGTAATAGCACATAACTCGCAAGTACTAGCTGCGTACGTGGCGCCGCTTGTTCCAACCTAATGCCGATCGAACGTCATTTGAGCTGATTCAAGGGGTACTTTGAATGAATGCATTTTTGACAAAGTTTTAGCGCCAGTGAGCCCCGCTGCCACTTGTGATCACGCTCGTTTTACCAGAAGGGTAAGACAGACCCACATGTCGCCAGTTATGTTTGTGTCTCATGTGAACCGGGCACAAATCCGAAATACTGACTGCTACTGAGAAATTTTGCTGATGGAAAAACCCAATAACACTTAACCCGACCCGGGCATCGAACCCAGGCAATCGCGCTCAGCAGTAGCTTTCAATTAGCAACTTTCAGCTATTCTCCTTACATTATCATCACATCATTTTATGATTTCTTTATCATTGTTATTACTATTTTAGCCGAAAGACCTAAACGTGGCCTCTCACCACCGACGTGGTGATGCCACATCGACTGCTCCTGTGCTTCTTACATCCAACAGAGTCCTGCGGCTCAGCATGTCTTACTGCAAGACAAAATACTTCCCTGACAATATCTAGTCAACATCTTCTATTCTGTTACAATATAAATCAAGTCATATCTAATTGCTAATTGCCTGAAAAACGGAAAATGTTCTTGTAACTTAAAAAACAACTTTCAAAAACTAGCTTATTCGATAGTCTAAACTTATATTATAAAGAGGAAAGATTTGATTGTTTGTATGTTTGTTTGTTTGCATTGAATAGGCTCCAAAACTACTGAACCGATTTGAAAAATTCTTTCACTGTAGGAAAGCTACACTATCCCCGGGTGACATAGGTTATATTACATTTTCAAAAAAAAATAGGGATCCTTACTAAAACTCCAATTATGTAAAACAAGGTGTAAAAAAAATAATGTACTACGACTTTGCAGAACACGTCATTATTTACAAAAAATGTCTAAGTATTATAGTTATGCCACAATAAGTGTTTATTTAAAAAAAAAAAATAATATGCGGCCGCTAGAAAAGGCTTTTTATTTGCATCTTGGTAAATAAATTACTTCATATTCAAGACTGCTTCAATACCTTTACATTACTTTTTGAATTATTCAATTCAGACATTCCATTCGAAAGATATCACGAGTTTAAAATGTAAGTATTAGAAAAAACTTGCGATGTAGCATGTAGGCGTCACTGGGGCACGGGCCGTAAGGGAGGGGAATCAATGTCAAGAAAAATTAGAAAAAAAAAGTTAATACTTATAAAAAAATAACAAAAAAAAATAAAAAAAAAGTTCACTGACTGTTTAATAATAATATTCAAGCTTTCTTTATATTTTTTTTTAGTATCCTGACGCAAATAGAAGGGTTTATGCGTGTGTATATACATATTAATTCTGAATTTATTTTTTAAAACCCGTGCGAAGCCGGGGCGGGCCGCTAGTCCACAATAAACTGAAAGTAAAACTAGCTCCTTCCTACACAATGCCCTCATAACTAATCTTCCCACACACCTAATAACATCTACCACTCTACGACCAGCTCGCAGAAGTCAGATTTCTGCAAAAGACATCAACCGAGCTTGAACTCCGAGCCCTAACAATGCAAACTTCTCCGTGCACGACACAGCCACAAACTTATGCATATTGTACGTGACTACGTCTTATGTGAGGGGTGAAGCGATGCGATACGATGCATTACTTTTAGAATATAAATCCGTGCAAGTCCCATTGTGACTTTTTCAAATACATTGTACTTTTTTAGTTTATCTTGGACATCGCTGAAAACAGTGAAGATAAAAATCGTGAGGGACCCTGACCCTGGACTGAAGGTAAGGCTAAAAGGCTGAAATCACCAACCCGCATTGAGCAAGCATGGTGACCAATGCTGATGCCTTCCCTATATGAGGCCTCTTGTCTTCGCCCCAAAGTGGGACACTTAAAGGCAAATATGGACATAGGATACAACTAATTAATTACAACTAGGAATCATCATCATCATCCACTTTAGCCTTGTCCCAATTATGTTGTGTTCGGATCCCAGTTTTACCCATCAGAATACCAGTGGCAGCCCTTACCTCCACAATACAGTTACTGGATAAAACTGGAGTTTCTATGTAGAAATGAAAGAATTTTCGCCATCGGATTACTTCACAATGGGGCTTCCAGAGAAAACTTTTTAATAAATAAAGAAACATAACATAGGATTACGTCTATTCCCCGAAAGGTTCAAAACAAAATAACAAACAACTTTACAAACTTATAGTTTACTTAGATTGCATGGCACTGCATCGCATAGATTGCATGGCACTGCATCGCATCGCTTCCATCGCTCCGCTACACACGTGATGCATCTAATAGCTCGCAGCTAATTAGTTTTGCAAGTAAAAGTTGCTGAAGTATGGCCGACGTTAAGAGGGACTTCAGTGAGGTCATTGTACCTGAACTTCAGCCCGAAGGTAAGGGAAACTTTTGAAATGAAGCTTTTGTTGAAAGATTTCGTTTGAGAAGAAAAATCTGAAAGTCTTTGTCACAAATTTGAGTCGTACAAGAACTACTTTGTTGAATTAAATGGTAACATTTTTTAGTGCAGATTAATTTTGTTTTACGATATTTTAATACGAAGTACAATAAAGATGGAATGGTCTCATGAAGGCCAAGGACAATCTAGGTTGAGCAATAGAAACTAAAGCTAGTTAGTTTTAGTGAATTAACCTTTGAATGGATCATGAGCGAGTCAATCTGTTTCACGCTAGGCAGTCCACAAGGGAAGGAAAGAGATCACTCGGCAAGTCGCCCATGCGATGGACCGACCAGCAAGTCTGCAGTCGGCAGTTGGCAGAGGGGGATGGCGTCGCACCGTGAGGCAAATCGTGGCAGACTGAAATCTCACTGCAACATGGTGACCAAAACCGCTCTGCTAGGAGTTTACCAATTAAGAACGGCGATCACAAAAATATTACCCACAAAAAATTGCAAATTTGTATTAAATGCCCCCAAAAAGTGAAATTTACAAACAAATCCACTTATCTAAACACTACAAACCAGACTAACAAACCGTAATACATCGAGCAGACGTAAACTGCAAACAGTAGTCAAAGTTAATTAATCACGCAGCTACAGGGGGTGACCATAAACATATAACACAAGTTGGGACACCCTGTAACCGCCGCCATCGTTACAGCATTATTTACAGTGTCGCAAATTTCACTGCCGTGCCTTCTGAGAGTGCGACACGAGCTCGAAGTTACGTGGAAATGGAGCTGGGTAATTAAACATCTGTTTTTGTAGAAATTATCTTTGTATTCTTATTTTCAACCTCGCTAACTTAAGGTTTTCGGCCCTCGTCTTAAGTAACACAAAATAAAGACAGTTTTATTCAAAAAAATAATCGAAGTAACTTCTAACCGCGTCTTCCTCCACTGCTACTAACAATAACTATTAGGAATATTGTTAGTGCACATCCGTAAATATGTCCGGAGCCCCGCAGCCCCGGCACCGGGCCTCTCTCCCGCTCAGCAGCTCAGCCACTCAGATAATGCGATCGCCGGGTGATACGGCTAAACTTTGACACTTTTAGTTGGCAGTTCGGCTGAATGCGGTCGTATTCCGTTTTTATGGACGATTTGACGGTACGTGCGGAGAAACCGAATGCCGAACCGAATCTTCAGTTTTGTGCGAATGGATGTGATTGTGGACTCGCATTTTGGTTGGCTGTTAAAGTAGAAGGGTTTTCGCGACCTCGGTTTATTGTGCGTTAACATCTGTAGAGAAAACTATTGTCTGGCTTCGGGTCTAGGTCAAGATATCGATTACCTAACATTTCTTACCTGGCATGATTCTAGTCTAAATCAGTGGCTTCTCTGTAATTTGATAACGGATCTCAAAGGCGAATCAATAATTAGGTATCTTCATAGTAAGTATATTTTTAAATTAAATTTATCTACTGAACATAAACCTTCACACTACAAATATCCTGTTGATATTCTTCAGATTTTTTACAATGTAATAACACGTTATTCCATAAGTGCTCGTGCCTCCAGGAATCTGTTCCACAACTCCACAAGTCGGCGAGCGCAGCCTGAGCTGTTAATGCTGTAAAGTCTATAGACAACTATATCGCTTGCCTGGAGAGGATCCAACGGTAGGTACAGATATTTTATTTACCTTTCTATCAGTTAAAAGTACAGGGGAAAACGAATATTATATTTAATAACGATGTAGTTCTTTATCGTCTTATGGGTAGGAAGGTTGTATTTAAACGGGCAAAATTTTAACTCCCATAAAAAGTTGTCGTCAGCTGACCAAAATTTGTATGAGAGAAACATTTTTTTCTTTGAGAATTGGCTGACTTCCTCGGAGACAGTTGTTCATTTACATGGACAGAAGCACTGTTTAACATTTGATTCACGGTGTGGCGGAAAGGTTACGTTACACCCTGAATAGGGAAAAATACTTGCGGCAAAAATATCAAAAGATTTGCTTAAAAAGAAATACCTTTTATGTTATCCATGATCATAATAATATGTATTACAACAATTATATTTTGCCATATTTTTATCATTTTTAGGGTTCCGTACCCAAAGGGTAAAAACGGGACCCTATTACTAAGACTCCGCGATCCGTCTGTCTGTCTGTCTTGCCGTCTGTCACCAGGCTGTATCTCATGAACCGTGATAGCTAAACCGTTGAAATTTTCACAGATGATGTATTTCTGTTGCCGCTATAACAACAAATAGTAAAAACAGAATAAATAGTACATTGTGATACAAGGGTGGAAAGTAGGTTATTGCAAACGAGCTGTCATTAACAAGCCCGAGCCGAAGGCGAGGGTTTTTAATGGCACGAGTTTGCAATAACCTACATACCCGTGTATCACACGACATTTTTCAATACAGTTGTGGGAAATAGTAAAAACAAATCAAGGAATTAGATTTGTTTATTAAAAAAAAAAAAAATTTCGCGTGTTTTTGCAACTGGACATATATTTTTACAACGAGACAGCCTACACAGCCTATTCGATTTTTGACAAATGTAGATGAGCAAATAATTAAAATGAAACTGGTAATTAAATATATTAAATAACCATTTCAAAGACTTTTGAGAATTAAATGCTAAAACGTACGGAATCATTCATTTTTCCTCGTATATAATCTATTCCATTTTATTCTATGTATGAAAACTCCTTGC
Source organism: Anorthoa munda (assembly GCA_945859665.1). Classification (NCBI taxonomy): domain Eukaryota; kingdom Metazoa; phylum Arthropoda; class Insecta; order Lepidoptera; family Noctuidae; genus Anorthoa; species Anorthoa munda. The sequence goes on from OX243918.1 coordinate 1,864,634, forward strand.
TACTAAACTTTTTAAATTGACTTATAACTAAAGGCGCGTTTTATTTTTTTGTGAATTATCAAATCTAATTCTTTGATTTGTTTTTACTATTTCCCACAACTGTATTGAAAATATCGTGTGATACACGGGCGTGTAGGTTATTGCAAACTCGTGTCATTAAAAACCCTCGCCTTCGGCTCGGGCTTGTTAATGACAGCTCGTTTGCAATAACCTACTTTCCACCCTTGTATCACAATGTACTATTAATTGACAATGGCGCGTTTTTGCAACTGGACATTTTTTACAACGAAAACAGCCTATACAGGCTCTTCGATTTTAGACAAATGTTGATGTGAAAATAATTAAATTAAAACTGGTAATTAAATATATTAAACAACCATTTCAAAGACTTTTGAGAGTTCAATGCTAAAACGCACGGAATCATTCATTTTTCCTCGTATCCCATTTTATTATATGTATGGAAACTCTTTGCTACTAAACTTTTTAAATTGACTTATAAATATAAAACTAAACTGCAAAAGTAATAATCGAGCTCGTAAACAAAAGTCACGACCGCGTAACAGAAAGATGCCTATGCAAAAGATTTAATTTTCGAATCATAATTATAGCCTCTGAAAGTACGCCATGTTTAAAAATAAATATTTAAGTGGGGCTCCCATACAACATACGCGTTTTTTTGCCGTTTATTGCGATAACGGTACGGAACCCTTCGTGCGCGAGCCCAACTCGCACTTGGCCGGTTTTTGTTAGATACACAGCAATAAACATCGCCCGTTTTATCTCAGCTACTAAACGGCCTGCAATATTAACATTCACGTCGGGAAACAATATATCGATAAAGTTAACACATAAACAAGCTTTTTATCGTCGATATGATCGAAACCAGCCGTTATCGGCCGGAGGTGAATGTTGAGGTTATTGAAAACAAACTACCTGCTTAATTTAATATTTTACCAGTATATGGAATTCAGGGATGAGTTAATGTGTTTGTTTTGAATACAAAATTGGAAGTTCTGCCTTTGTCACAAGAATGTTTTTATTTTCTGTCTCAGTGAAATAAGAAAGAAAGAATAAGTATTTATTGTTAAATAAATTAGGCCAATACATAAATTATGATTAAACTGAATCAATAGTATAGGAGTAGTAATATAAGAATTGTCTAATGGTTTGGTTACCTTCTTTGACCAACAATAACCTACTAGATAACGGTCACGTACAAAATCAATGCTAAATTCTGTCGCAGGAATATATACTTCGTACCCTACATTCACAATCTTAAATAAAGTACATATAGATTAAGCCCTGGCGTGGCCGCACATGAGACAACAATAGTTAGTTCTGGTGTTACAACAAGAACACTACAACCCACCATCGCACTGACACTTATCTCTATATATAAAAATGAATCCCTATTTCCTTGATCACGACATCACGCGTGAACGGCTGGACCAATTCCGCTTATTCTTTTTTTGTTTTGTTTGTTATTGTTAGGAGAAGGTTCTTATGAAAAAAAAATTAAAAATATTGTTACCTTACCTACATAGGTAGGGTAGGGTAGGTAGGGTAGGGTGGGTAGGGTAGGGTAGGGTAGAGTAGTTAGGGTAGGGCAGGTAGGGTAGGGTAGGTGGGTAGGGTAGGTAGTGTAGCGTAGGTAGGGTAGGGTAGGTAGGGTAGGGTAGGGTAGGGTTGGGTAGGGTTTGCCGGGTCAGCTAGTTATCTATAAATAACCCAAATTCCTTGTCTCAATTAACACTTATTACCACGAAATCACAGAAAATCAAACAAAACCGAGTTTGTTTGTCAAACCTGCACTTATATTAGAGTTTGATAAACAACAGAAACCGGCCATGATAATAAGGACAAGAAATAATCTTTTGTCCTTATTATTTACATGAAGCTGCCAATTAGCCATCTCGCTCTATCAATCAAGCTCATTTTAAGGCTTAATCTATAGGTACTTTATCTAAGTTTACAATATTCTATGACAAACTGAACAAAATAAGACGTGAGCTCTACGTCTCAAGTGAGCTGTTATTTACCGAGACGTATTTCTTGCGCCGACCCTACATCTAGTTGGTATTGTTGATCGAAGGTTACCTTGCAGAAGCCACAATGCGATAGCGGAGCTTCATCCCAAACAATGCCTCTACTCTTCTCATGCTCTCTCTGTGCAATAACTGCTGCTCTTTGTAGCAGCATTCTGAAAGGCCTTCACGAGGCAAGCGCTGATACTGCCAACGTGACCGAATTTTGGTAAAATTATATTAATTTGGGATCATTGAAACTACGAAGAAGAGGTACACTTTCCATTATCTGTGTGTTGAAAGAGTTTGATTATAGAAATTATTATTATTTGATCCGGTTCCGGACCGAATTCTTATTGCTGTTAAATTTCTAGTTTCACGCAAAAATTTCTTTATATTATAGTTACTCAAATTGACTTCTTATTAATCTTATAACCACAGTTGGTGGGGTAGCTCCTACCTGCCTAAATCTCGCGGTCTTCTTCTTCTTTCTCGTGAGAGGATGTAGCCACCTCTGGTGTCAGAGTCAATTAAGCCACCTCTGGGAACTCTCACTTGGCTATTTCAGACTTAAATTAACGATATAAGCCCAGGTTTCCTCACGATGTTTTCCTTCACCGTTGCCTGTGATGTACAAGATAAACTTGGAAAGTACATAATGAATTTTAAAAGTCACACTGGTACTTGCCCGGATTTGAACCCACGACCTCAAGCACGAGAGGCGAGGTCCTAACCACTGGGCCAGCACGACTGTCAATCTTATGGTAGCTATTTATTTTATTTTTTTATTGTTGGTAGGCTTGTGCTTAACCACTATCTCACCACGTGATGATGACGGTTGCCTAGAAGTAACCTACAACTTACTTTTGGTATGGATTAAGGGAAACATGCCCGTTTCCCTAAATCCATAGTAAAAGTAACACCTCCAACAAAAACTCAATTTAGAACACCTTCAAAAAGTGCAAAATCACAAAATCCATTAATCACGCTAGCGGACCTCAATATCCCGCTAGCTGGCCGTGACACGCCAATCTGTGTCTTATGCAACGTTAATATAGTGGCGAGAGTTGCAATCACCGGTGAATCATAAATCTGAACTGCTATTTCGTAGGTGACATGATTTCTTTTGATAAAAATATACTTACTTTTTTTGGTTACCTTTCTTTTGAAAGGAAACATGGCTGAAACATGCTGGCTTTACAATCCAACAGTGGCTAAAACTGACACCCTCACAACCCCAGGGTCTGTTAAAACCAGTCTCAGGTACCAGTTGTCTGGCATTTATACTGAACTGGTCCTTTGTGGCGCAGCCGTGAAGATGCACACTTTCTTTTATTTATTTAAAAATGAGAAAAGTTTCGTTTTTTTACTATTTTCTTTTTTTTGGTTTGTTCTTACATATTTTGAGTTCGTTTTATATCAAATAAACATTTCAATGTACAAAATAAATATTCATAGGATTCATTGGAAAACGTATATTGCTAAAATAAAATCGTTTCCCACATGTTCCTAATGAACGATCGTTAAAAAAAGATATTCTTTCTTCCTTCTTTTCAATTTTTTATGTTTCTATGTAGTCGAAACAGAGTAGGCTGTGGCCTTCTATTGTTACCTAAAAATAACTTGATTAAATACACGTGGTGAAACAAGATCGACAATTCAACAGAGTCGAATTCTACATCTGTGTAGGGTGACCACATTTTAGCGTTATTATAATCCACTGTTCAAATGTTTATTTCCAGATACGACTATATAAAAGTCTACGCAAATTTCTAAATGTATTAATGTACCTATATGTATAAACGTACTGATACCTAATAGACGTTCAGAAACTAAATACTTAATTGCCTCATCGGACAAAAACATAATTTCAGCCGAATGACGTCCGCTGCTGCACATAAGTCTCCCCAAGCCATAAAAAGCGATCGATTAACTAAAAGTTTAGCCTCTATCAACTTGTTTTCTTATGTTTTCCTATGAATTAGGACATATTCACCTTGACATCACATTTCCATCAAATGAAAACTTCAAAAATATCCTGAAACAAGCCACTTCATCATGGTGGCAGTGTAATGTCGTTAGTATACACGACACTCGTGACACCGCGTCATGCTCGTGATATATTGACACTGACACCGACACTGCTCTCGCGACACCGCCGTACATCGCTACTTGTCGCCATCAACTTGATGGAACACCTTTTATTTTTCACGTTTTTATAGACGCTGTATAATGTTTAAAGGTTTATGGTTCGGGTGACTATATTGCTTGAGGGAGTTATGTTTGTTAACAAAATTCTGGAGCATTTTTCGCAGTTTCATTAAAAAATACAAAAGGGGAAAATGATCTGAATCCTTTAGCCACCGCCGACGATCAGCGAACAGTGAGTAGAGCTAGAACCTAGATACTAGTTGGCGAGTAGCGAGAAGCGAGTGTGTAATGGCGATAATTTTACCGCTCGGCTATGAGCGATTGTTTTTGTGCGACGGGCGCCAGCGGCTTCGCTCGCGTGAATGTTTAAAATTATCCTAAGGGAACATATACCCGGTATAAAAAATAACCTATGTGCTATTTCAGACTTCTATCTCTGTGCCAAATTTCATCCAGATCCGTTCTGTAGTTTTTGCGTGAAAGCGTAACAAACATACAAACACACTTACACACTCACAAACTTTCGGCTTCATAATATAAGTGTGTTGAAAGTATGATATGATATATTAAAAATCGAATTTTGTATGTGATTTTGATGAAATTTTCAGGCCATTATCATATTAGCCCAGCGGATGCTCCCGTGAAGTTTGGTAGTGATCGGAAACACATTTTTTTTTTTATCATCATTTTCGTTTTAACCGGATCTCTACTACAACAAACATTGCAGTTTTACTTCGAAAAGTTAGTTCCCCTAAGATCTCTGTAGTTTCTGCTTATCCCGCTGTAAAAAGGGGTGACAGGTGTAGCACGGGCGTCAATTAGTGACACAAAAGCTTAGTCGCTTTGATTGAAACCCTGCGTAGGATCGTGATTACTCTGTAGTAGGTGCCTATGTACCTATCTACCCATTAAACTGTACGTTTGATAGTTACGATCATAATATTTTGAGTGCCAAGCCTTGAAATAGGGTAATTAAGACATGTACGTTTGATTACGAATTTGTTATCAACAGCTTCGGTTAAGGCCACGAGAAAATTATACCAAGGGAACATACTCTCGGGATATAGTATTCTAAGTTCTAATGCCTATGTTCTAATGACGACACGATTGGCGCAAAGGTTGAGCGATCGGCTGCTGCGCTGCGTGTCGCGGGTTCGATGCCCGCACGGAACCAATATTTGTATGCCTAACAGATAGTTGTTCCGGATCTGGGTGTCTTGTGTATGTTAGTTTAAATGTTTGTAAACGCATCAACGATACAGGAGTAATTCGTAGAGTCAGACAAAAGTAAAAAATAAAATTACATTGTCTACCCGTGTGCCGAGTTTCATCCAAATCCGTATAATCGATAAGAGTGAAAAGGTAACAGACAGGCTGAAAGACCTACAAAGATACTTATTATAATAATTTGGAGGACTAGCTGTTGCCTTCAACTTCGTTCGCGTGGAAATGAAAAACAAATGCGTTTGTGCTAATATTCTATGGGAATAAATATAATGACCACCAAAAAAAACTTTGTGACGATAACCCCTAACCACCAAATCTAGTAATATACTGACAAAAATAGTAAATGATCACCAAATTTAGTAAATTGATCACCAAATTTTAATAGCAAATTATTGCGCTATTTAATGTTGTAAAATAGGTTAGGTTAGGTTAGAACTGTGACCAACCGCGCGCGAGCCGAGCGAGCAAAGCGAGCGGTGCCGCGGCAGCGGCCGGCGAGCGCTACTTCCAAGTTGCTCCCAGAAATTTTATAATCTTTTTGGTCATTGGTTTAATTTTGGTGATCATTTACTACTTTTGGTGATCATTTACTACTTTTGGGTATAATTTTACAATAAGATGCGGGTTTAATTTTGGTGATCATTTACTATTTTTGTCTGTTATATGTTACTATATCTGGTGGTAAGTTAAACATAAGCCATATTCTATAGCTTGACCACTATCTGATGGTAAGCGATGATGTGGTCAACGGTGGAGCACGATTGCCTAGAAATAACCAATTCACTCTTGACTTAAATACCCCTAGATTGTAGCTTTCGGGAAATACAGACTCCGGCAGGGGATTCCACTCCTTGATTTCAATCCACTGATTGTGTAACAAACATCCATCCATACTTTCGCATTTATAAAAGTAATAAGATATATGTAGCTTCTTAACAGGTACAAGGACGTTAGTACATAAGTAAGTAGTAAACAACAATATAATTATTTCCAAAGGTGTAAATATTGCTGTTAAGTTTGGGTTTAAGGATAAAAGCAACATGGCGTGAAAATGAGAAGTAATATTAAAAAATCTGACTTTATTTAAGCAATTTGTTGCTCAAATGTTTATTTTCCGTTCCTCCCGAGAACTCTTTAGAATTAATGTAAACAAGGCAATATGGTTCGTTAGCTATAAAATAGGCATACAAAACTGCTTCCGTCACGTATGTTTCGCGTGGGGTAGGCAGCAGAACCGGTTAAAATCATAAACGTCCTTTTGGCTTCGCCGTAGAATCTATACCAATATTTTAAAGAGGAAAGTGTTTTTTGTTTTTTTGTTTGTACCGAAAAGGCTCCGAAACTACTGGACCTATTTAAAAAAATCTTTCACCAATAGTAAGCTGCATTATTCCTGAGTGACATAGGCTATTTTTTAATCCCGAAAATGGGTCCTGTGGGATGGCCCACGGAAGCGAAGCCGCGGGGAACACCTAGTATAATATATTTGGCTCTACGATCCTACATACTTCTTGTGTTGTCGTTTACGTACAAACATCTGGTCATATACGCACACTGGTTATGAATACCGTGCACTTTCTAAAGAAGATCATCAATAAGGTCCGTGTATGTCCTTCTTGTGGATGTTTACTTATTGAATCAAACTAAACCTCACCAATAAAATGATTTAACAACAGTATACACACAATGCCACAATACGTTGAATAAAATAGTGAGTAAATAAAAGTCAGTAAAAGCCAGCAGTCGAGTCGTTCAGTAAATCATACAGCTCCAACAACAGTTGGTATAAAAATGCGCGATAGTTTCCAACAGGTTTATGACACCATAAACTAGCAGCATGTTGGTCGCCATTTGGACGCCACATAGCTTGTATGGAATTTAACCATGGGATTTTGAATAAAATCGTTTTGTGATTTTTTGAGACTGGTTTGGTTGCAATGTCCAAAATGTTTTTTTGGATTTTTCAGTGGCTGATGCAGTGTGCCAAGTTGTAATAATCTAAAAACCTTGAAAAACGATACAATGATTTTTTATCACGCGATAATTTTATCGCAAGAATGCAACGTATGAGTTAGGGCCAGTTTCTTAAGTCGACGTTACATCTCAAATCAGCTGACAATTTGTCACAAATTAACCAGCCGTCAGTTGTCAGTGAGTTTCTCAACCCTTCATCATCGAGAAATTACGTAATCGCTTGTTACATTAAATAATCGACATTAATTTATTTCGGTTGGCTACCCTAGCTGGTATTCATTCACTACTATAACGTAATCAGTAACTTTAAATAGTATTTTATCTTGAGAGGCTGGGTTGGTGTAGCCACCAAGTTAAGCAAACCTTACCAAGGTCGATTTTTGGATGGGTAACCACTTTTTTTTTTGATTTTTTGTTTTTGGATAGGTGACCCCACAGGTTAAGCAACACTTACCAAGGTTATTCTTTGGATGGGTGACCGCTTTTTAATGGTTCGTTTGTTTTGGATGGGTGACCCTGCCAGAGTAAGCAACACTTACCAAGGTCAGTCTTGGGATGGGTGACCACTTTTTTTTTGATTCGCTTGTTTTTGTATGGGTGACCCTGCCATGGTAAGCAACACTTACCAAGGTCACTGTTTGGATGGGTATATAAATATTCATTATTTTTGTATCTATACTAATACTAATATACTAATCTATACTAATATTATAAAGAGGAAAGATATTTTTGTTTGTCTGTTTATACCGAATAGGCTCCGAAACGACTGAACCGATTTAAAAAATTATTTCACCAATAGAAAGCTGAATTATTCCTGAGTGATATAGGCTTTTATTATCTGTGGGGTGGTCCACGGGAGCGAAGCCGTGGGCAACAGCTAGTCTTCATATATTTTCTGAGTAGACGTTCGAAATTTGTAATTAAATAATATTTTGATTAATCTATTTTGTACCGTTTGTAATATTTCTAGATTAGATTTAGCTGCAGTCCCCCAGATTTCTATTAGGTAGTCTATACGAGTATGTGGTTTAACTAAAGAATTATAAATTATGTATCGAACTTTCCGAGGAAGACATTTGTTTATATTGTGAAGAGCTCCTGTAAGTGATAAGAGTTTACATCTGATTTTTTCTATGTGAGGCTTCCAACTCAGGTAGTTATCCAAAATTATACCTAAATATTTCTCTTTAGTTTGCCTTTTGATTAATTGATCATTTATATTAAGTTGTATATTATTGCTTATTATTAGTTCTTTCCTTTCCTGTAGTAGCTGATATGTCACATTGGAAATCATCTTATTCTTCTCTGAGTTTATTTTCTTTGTTTCTGTTACTAACAAGTTTATTAATTTGTCATACCTTGTTTGTCTCCATTTTTGCTTCTTTTACCATATCCGTATTTTCCCACTGTATGTTTCTCTTCATAACTGTTACACTGTCCTATCTGATCATTAAAATCTCCCAGTACGATAATGTTTTTATGTGCGTTTTGAATAGTTGTCTGTAAGTCTTAGTAATTTTTTTAGATTTGTTTTTCAACTTCTTTTTTGTTTGGTTCTATGCTTGTATGGTGGTCCATTTATCGTTTTTATATAATGGTAATACAATGGTAATTTAAAATTGCTATTCTCTCCGATATACCTTTTATTTCTTCGATTCTATGAGCAAGTCTTTTTTTAATTAAAAGGCTTACTTACATACTTCTATTTTAGTCGTCTACTCGTTCATACGAAGTTAAGGCATAGTTTACCATGAATGTGCCCTTAATTGTACTAAGGTAAAGGTACCCTCCACACTAAACGTTTACAATATGTTCCGTCGAAAGTTAGTGTCATAATTGGCACTGAAACACGCGCGGTGGCGCCACCTGCAACCCGGCACACGTACCATCGTAGAATAGAAATATTATTGAATTGTGTAGAATGCTTATTTGTAATGGCTGAAGGGTTGGCTGAAGTTATTTTACCTATTAATATCGTAGGAACTTATTTTCACTTTGTACTACTAACATTTTAGTTAAACTTAGTTGATAAACCGGTTGAATGACGCAATTACCGATACAATTAAAAAGTTATTGTGTCTCGCGTGGATTCACGTTTCGGGCACTCAAGGGATTAATACTCATAAGCATACTAAGACCTCTTATATTAAAGGAATGTACCAATTTAAACATTGTATTTTATGTGTACTTACATCTTTCGTTCGAGGCTTGCCTTCTATTACGTGGAACTTGTACATAACTGAAGAAGTGAAGGTGTAGGAGGTATGCTTCTGCTCAACCCTCCGGGGAATACAGGTATGATGTTGTATGTGCATATAATTATAACACTTACCGCAGTCATACCGTAGTTATATATCGCAGTGACTCAAGACAAAAGTCTATGACCAGTGTGTGTTGCCAGTAATTACCGATGGGACTGAGATGTGGCCGCCCACAATGGGCATTATCAGAAAGCTTAAAATCACCCAATGGAGAGGGCTGTGCTCGAAGTTTCCATGCGTGATCGCATCAGAAGTGAGGATATCCGCAGGTGAACCAAAGTTACCGACATAGCCCGAAGAATTGCGAAATTTAACTGGCAGTGGGCAGGGCACATTGCTCGCAGAACGGATGGTCGATGGGGCAGAAAAGTTCTAGAATGGCGATCGCAAACCAGAAGACGATACGTTGGAAGGCCTCCCTCTAGGTGAACCGATGACCTGGTTAAGGTTGCGAGACGCACGGGATCGATCAATGTGGTGACGCTTGGGGGAGGCCTATGTCCAGCAGTGGACGTCTTTCGGATGAAATGATGATGATGATGACTTACCTATAAGTTTTTCAAGCTATAATATTTCCTATATTGAAGGTAAAGGTAACTAAATTATGGTTTTTTCCCACTATCCTACTAGCTTCTGCCAGCGGCTTCGCCCGCGTGAAAAGTGTTTTATCATCCCAAGGGAACATTATACCGGGTAGCTATTCCAGACTATAATCTGTCTCTGTGCCAAATTTCATCCAGATCCCTTCAGAATTTCCAGCGTGATTAAGTAACAAACATAAAACCACACATCCAAACTTTCGTATTTATAATATTAGTAAGATTTAACAGTCACAATGGATGTTCTACTTTAATCTTTCAACAGAGGACATTTACAAGAGCTCGAGTTTTATTACTGGTTTATTTCTACTTTACCCACACTAATTAACATTTATCAATGCTCTAAATAATTATGTTCAAAAACAAGAACCCCTCACTCAAACCAAATAAACTCTTTGAAAATCAGTTTATTTACTCAACACTATATAACCAACAATCTCTATTATTCCTGCACATGACTCCCAGAACGCAATAACACGGCGCGTTCATTCCCCTGCACAACGGGTGCGCTTTACGCTCCTTTAAATTGGAAAATTGAACGAACCCATTGCCACCGAGCCACCGTCGAATGCATACGGAACCCTTTATTTTCCATCTGCGATATCTGCATCCCACGGAACCTAAACTCTGATCGACTAGCAACTTCATTTGGATTTGTCTGCTAGAGTTGTTCGGCCAAACTTTTTTAGAATTTTGAACCGTGAGTTTTTTGAGATATATTGTCTAAGCTGGATAGGCTTTGTGGATGTTACGGAGGGTTTACGAGATTTTTTGTAGAGTTAACGTTTCATTCAAGATTTAATTATTTGTAGTGAAAGGGAACTTTGCTTTAACCATGGAGGTTAAAGCAAAGTCAACAGTTAGATAGGGAATAGATAACTAAAATGATAATAAGGAAAACATTGGGTGATATTCCTCTCTCCTTACCACTGACTGTATCTAGAATGTTGGTGTGGCTGACAGGATCCATCATTGTTTCTGTAACTTATATTTACCACCTGTTTGTACCTACATTATGGATGTTGAGCGGAGACAGCCTTGAGCGCAGCTTTGCGTAAGTGACGAAACTAGTACAAATGGCACAGCGCTGCGCTCAAGGCTGCATTCTTAGAGAATAGCACTACTGGTTTCCTCTCGATGTTTTATTTTCGCCGACGCCAGCGATTTTTAATATAAACTAGACATATGAATTGAAAAAGTCACATTGGTACTTGCCCGGATTTGAGCCACCACCAGTACTCAAAGCAGTACTGAGCAACGCAAACAAAAACAAACCTAGCACCAAAACCCTGCTCGAGTCAGGAATCGAGTTCATGATCTCACGCATCTCATTAGCATCCATCAATCTAAAGGCGACCTTGGACCCTTTCTAAATAACCCAACCTTCATTTTAGATGACCCTTATACATACAGAGTGTAACATAGGCAGTATTAAAAAACAAAACATAATTTTTGGGAATTGCCTTAGAGTTCCTTGGAAAAAGTTGTTAATATACATGGATACAAGCAGTTTTCTCGTTAAACCCTGTATATTTTATACTTGCGGAATCTTCAATTTACTATCTCGCAAAAGTCTTACACCAAACAAACTATGGTATAATCTTTTACTACCAAATGAACTGCAGATAAAACCGCAGTTTTCTTAAGGTTGCTAAAGCGAAGTATTCGTACAAAGAGAATGCTATTCTTCTGGAGGAAAATAACTCAAGTTTGAGGAGCGTCGATAAGCCCTCGCCGCCCGAAGGTGTCATTCAGACGAGGATTGCACTGACACTTACACTTAGTTCGGGATTTTGTTCAGTTTTCTAGGATAGAATGGATTTCTATGATGATTTAGCTTTTATAAATTTTACGATATAAGTGGCTCGTCGGTCTAGTAGTCGCAAGTGCTACAGCTGAGCATACGTTACTGGGTTCGATTCCCGAGTTGGGTAAAGTGTTATTGGGTTTTTTGATCTGGGATTTCTCAGTAGCAACCCGTAGCCTGGATTTGCCCCATATTACATGGCACTTACGGGATTAATATTACTTATGGGGCATATATGCACCTCTGTCTAACCCTTCGGTGAATACCGGCGTGATGTTATGTTAACATCATTTCGGGCAAGACATCCACAACTTTTTAATGGTTATAAATAAATTATTAACAACAAAGTTTGGAAAGAAACTGACACTGATAGGAGTGTCAGAGACTCGCTTTACAAAACCGAACTACGAGGGGAGGTCCAAGCGTTCCAATACATCGATTTTTTAAAGTAAATATTCCGTGAACTTCTGGACCTCCCTGAGTATGCCTAAAACCCAGTTTTCCATATTTACTAACTGAAACTTGCCCTCGACAAATAAAACGTCTGTCAAACGCCCAGTTAGCCTGGCGGTTATCTGTCGATGTGATAGCCACCACTTTTTACCCAACTACGGCAAAGCGAAATGGACGGTTATGTTTTTGACCGGTATGTGTGTTTATTTGTATGTATGTATGTTCATCTGTTCCCTCATAACTTCTAAACTACTAATCATAATTCGGAAAAATGAGGTGTTGTTGGAAGAGTCTAAATAGTTTGTCCGCTGGTTAAAGGTTATGTGACGACATATTCCCCCATGGGGGGCGAACGACGTCCCCGAGTCCGTCGCCCCTGGACCCATTTAGGGGGGCTGGCAGAGGGCGTTGTCCACCCTCCGCCGACGCCCGGCGCGTCTGCTGCGGATTGGGTTAGCGGATGAAATCGCCCTCTCCCTCTCCGCAGCCTCCTTCTGCGAGACGACTGTTTCGCAGAAAGATACCACCGCGTCCCAGGACTCCTCACTGCCGACCATAGACTCGACTACGGCCGGCAGCAACAGGTCACTGCCTACTTCAGAGATGAGGGCACGGCGTGGCTCCTCCCAAGCGGCACATTCTGCCAGCGTATGCCGCGCCGTGTCCTCCCGGCAGTTGACGCAGTGGTGACACCGGGCGTCCGGCTCCCTGTTTATGCGACACAGGTACTTTCCGAAGCAACCATGCCCCGAGAGCACCTGCGTCACTCGAAACGACAGGGAGCCGTGCCTCCTCCCGAGCCAGCGCTCGAGCACTGGCCGGACCGCCTCAATGGTAATGGTATGAGGGTAATGGTAGGGCGTGAAAGCCTGTCCCGCCATTCCGCCACCAGGACCTCGCGAAGCTGAGACTGACGCAACTCCATGTGTCGCTGCATCAGCCCTTCGCCCCGCGCCCGCGCTTCCTCGCGCCACCTATACAGTGACGCGAGTACCTTCGCCTCCAGGTCCCAGGGCGGGGATCCGGCCAGTGCACAAGCCGCCTCGTAGGAGATCGTGCGATACCCCCTGATGACTCTGACGGCCATCGCTCTCTGCGGCTTTCGTAGGACAGCGATGCTGCCGGCCGTCAGGTCAGCCGCCCAGATCGGGGCCTCGTACAGGGCCATTGATCACACGATCCCCACGTAGAGCCGCCTACAGGCAGCGCTCGGGCCCCCCAGATTGGGAAGCAGCGTTGACAGCGCCCCAGCCGCGCCCAACAACTTGGGCGCCAGCCGCCGGAAGTGGGGGCCGAAATCCCACCGGCTGTCGAGCACCAATCCCAGGTACTTCATGGTTGACTCGACAGCGATTCGAGCACCCCCGACGACGATGTGGGCATCGGGTGGTGGCGGCCGCCGGGGGCCATGAAAAACCATGGCCTCCGACTTGTTGAGGGCCACCTCCAGGCCAAGGCGCCGTATGCGGCTCACCACCTGTGGGACCGCAGCCGTCGCCAGCAACGCTGCCTCCCTGTACGAACTCCCCCGGGCGGTGACCAGCGTATCGTCCGCGTAACACGTCAGGTCTACGCCCGGTTGGAGTTCGCCCCTCAGCACCCAGTCGTACCCGATGATCCACAGGGGCGGGCCCAAGACCGAGCCCTGTGGAACACCGCACGACATGCGGTGCTGGTTTTCGACGCCATTACGTCCCACGTAGGTGACACACCTCTCTGCCAAATAGGCCCCGACGATGCGGCGGAGGTAGGGAGGCACTCGATGATACCGCAGTGCCTGCCGAACACAACTCCAGGGCAGGGTGTTGAAGGCGTTGGAAATGTCCAAGGACACAGCCAACATCACCGCACCCCGGGACACCGCTTCCTCCGCCAGGACTCTCACGTGCGATATCGCGTGAATGGTGGAGCGCCCATGCCGAAAGCCGAACTGGCTTTCGTCCAGGTCTCTCTGTACAAGTGGCTGACGAGGCGGGCAGCGATTATCCGCTCGAACAGCTTACCCACCTCGTCTAGCAGCACTATGGGCCGGTACGCGGACGGCGAGTCCGCAGGGCGCCCCGCCTTCCTGAGCAGGACCAGACGACCAGATTTCCACAGAGTGGGAAACTGGCCCCGCTCAAGGCACGCTGTGAAGAGTCCTCTCAGCTCTAGCTCCTTCAGAGCGAGGTCATATGCCACCCTATCGCAACAAAACAATTTATTCTGCAAATTAGCATACGACCACGGTTATCCTCTGAACACCACTATGAATGTTATGTATGAAATACAATAAAATATTTCTTATATGTAAGTTGTTTATTTAATATCAGATACGTCATATCGAATAGTTTGTACATAACAACTTCAGATGAGATCATTTTCTTGTTTCATACCTTTTAGAGCGTGACTTCTCAGTAGTCGGGTTTTAGTTTTTAAACTTATTTTTATTACCTCCATACTCAATCGCAGTCACTCATCGACTGGCTGTCGGCACCTCCCTCGATTGCACCCCTAGCACTCCTAGTCTACACTGTGTTTATCTAACTACCGTCCTCTTGCCTGAGATAATGTTAAGTGGATGTGTTCAACATAATGGCAATTCATTACCTTTCAATACTATCATTGTACGTACATGTAAAGAGTGGAATTCCCTGCCTGAGTCTGTGTTTCCTGATAGCTACAAGCTGTGGAGCTACAGTCTTTAAGTCAAGAGTGAATAGGTTACTTCTAGGGAAGCGTGCTTCAACGTCGACCACATCGTCGTTTACAATCAGGTCACTATCTCAATCCAAAACGCGAGCCTCTCAACAAAAAACAAACTCCTATTAACTATCTATTAAAAATAATATAAATTAATGTCAAACGAAATCCTAATGTATCATCATCATCATCAGCCGTTTAATGTCCCCACTACTGCTGGGACACAAGCATCCTCTCTATGACGGAATAGACAGTAATCTACCACGCGGGCTCAGTGCGGGTTGGTGGATGTGATCCTAAATGTATGTCGATCATCAAAGCTAAAATTAAAACTAACCAAAAATAGGTAATTTCTGGACGTACAGATCAGATACAGATAGGATGACGTTTTAAGATAGAACACTCGAACGAAGTCACAAGCAGAAAATATAAGAAAAATGCAAAATCATTCTGCATAAAAATTTACACTCAGTTTTATTTTGATTAAAATCTATTTAATTAGCCAGTTAAACTTACTTAAGTGGCAAAAACTAAAAATGTCAACAGCAGCTCTTAAAGCAATATAAAAACAATACCCAAACTGCAAGTTTCGAAAGTTTCAAAGTTGCGCGGCATCGCCTTAAGGGGAATTTACTGACACCCGAAGGGGGTGTCAGTAAAGCCCCCTCCCAAGACGTTGGAGTATCAGAGTTGACATGAAAAGACACAATATCTACTCGCCTGCACTATAATGAGTTTAGCACGAGCGGTATTATATTATCTGTGGTACGAGGGAGAGAATTAAACCTGTTGTGTTCAGAAATGTAGGACACAATGCTTTAGTCTGTGAAGTATAATAGATGTACTGTTGTGAGGCGGTGAAGACGACAGGATAAATATTATCTAGCATTCTATTCTTGTCTATGAATAAGAATAGAGCTAGACAATTTCTGAAACACTAAAAGGGCTAAAAGTTATCGAACTAGACTTGTTATAGCGGCAACAGAAATACATTATCATGGTTCATGAGATACAGCCTGGTGACAGACAGACAGACAGACGGACGGACCGCGAAGTCTCAGTAATAGGGTCCCGTTTTACCCTTTGGGTACGGAACCCTAAAAAAACCATTTCTACACAATGTTACCTATTAATAACTTTACCTAAATTGTGGGTAGTACATACAATCAATCTGTTTAAAGATATTTATTGAGTATTTATTTGAAACGTAAGGGAATCGAACCCACACATCACTGCAATACCGCTATAACACTACCCACATCTCGAACTCCTATCTCAGTGCTCAGCTTATTCGTACAGCGTTCATTAAATGCAGGTGGTAAATGTGGTTTAATAAGTCACAATTCATTGCACTGTTTATTCAGAGGAGTTTAACCACGAGTCTCAGTTTCCTGCAGTTCTTTTCATAAAACGTGGCTAAACAGACTTATGTTTAACTGAAATAAATAGAACTGAGAAGACCGGCATCACGGCACGCGATAATATTATAAAACAATACCAGCTTGTTACTGGCCCACTGCTGGGCAGTGGCCTCTTCTTATACAAAGAAGGCACGAGCATTAATGACCACGCTTGCTAAAGGCGGGTTGGCGGTTTCAGACTTATTTTAACCGTAAGCCCAAGTTTCCTCACGATGTTTTCGATCACCAATGACAGCGATGTCCAAGATAAACTTAAAAGTACATGTATGAGTTAAAAATAAATACATTGGTACTTGGCCGAATTTGAAATCAAGCACGAAAGTAAGAAAACATATTTATTTGGCACACGAAATGCAACACAAAATTGTAGGTAAAACTATAAAAAAAGGTTGAATTATAGAAAATATCATAAGGAGCCTCACGGCTGCGCCAAATTGATTCAGTTCAGCAAATAGCTTGACAACTAGTACCTAGTGCCTGACGCTGGTTTTCAACAGAACCTTAAGTTGAGTGAAGATAAGCACGAGAGGTGAAGTCACAACGGAACGCAACGTGTCATATTATTTTCCTTCTATTATACAAAATACCATGAAAAAACAATAGAATTACAGACACGGATGGTCCCAGTCAACTATCATTAAGTATTAAAACAAGCCATTTGCAATAATACCTTTTATTATAACAGTTTACTATCATAACAGAGCAAACGAGGCATAAAATGGGCGCAGCAAATGAACTGCGAAGCATGGCGGGCGTAGCGTCGGCACCGCAACCGCACAATTACAGACCGCGCCTCGTCGGTACACCGGCCGAGGTGCAGCGACACGGAGTATAGAGATACAGAAGGCCCGGGCCCTAGACAAGTGCCATTTGATGCCAGCGATGGTAGAAATGTGAAAATGTAAGGGATTGGTCACGTGACACTTGGATAGCGCTTGGCCATATATCTTTGACATTTTACTTATCGCTATCGCGACGTTTTCGTTGATAAAAAGTCACATGTCTAGAGCCCCATCATTGTTTCTAGACTTTTGACGTTTACGACCACGAGACCTACTAGGCAGTTAATTTAGTTATGTGTGAATAAAATATGAATCTCTAAAGGCAAGTCTGAAACATACATGCTACATTCATCATGTATGTAGCCTTTTCCCAACTTAATAGAGAATGACATCCAGTCTAACTGGAAGCCAGAGTTCTAGTGTTTTACGTGACACAACTGCCTATCTAACATCCTAAAAGTTTTTGGGTAATTACGTACGACACCCCTTAATACTCGTAACACTGGTTGTCAGACATGAGATTTTGACTACCCGTGACGTGACCCGTGACAAAGATCCTCCGTCCAATCCATATTAACGGCTGAAATCAACAACTTTATGTTGTTTACGAGCTACGACGGACGGATTATGTAATAGACCACTTATCCACGGACTGATTTTGGCCTCCATACAACGAAAGAAAACAAGACAATACTCACGCAAACATTGCGATCTTAAACTTTGTCAAACGAATGCCAATTGCAAATGCGCTTGCACTCGCCCTACGGCTTACGGCAAGCGTGCGTGCGTTTGCGCATGCGTATGATCTCACGGCCGCTGCCTCGAATCTTGCGGGCAGCGGGCAGCGGGGCGGCGGCGGTGGCGGCGCGGGCGCGACTAGATCTAATGCATACAATCAAATGGACCGGCCCTCGAAAAAAGTGGATACTAAAAAAATACATTTTAGTTCTTAAGACCCAACCTTGTAATCCCAGCCCACTGTGCGCCGCCCCACAAGATTCGAGGCAGAGGCCTTAGGCCGCAGTGTTGTGTTCGTGGTTGTGTCGTCGAGATATTTGTTTTTATTCGCGAATGAAATGTCTGAACAACGGCGACAATGTCCTTACAAATTCTACAACTACACCAGAATGAGTGTAGAAACTTTTGACTAAATTCAAGGGTATCTGCGCCTTAATTTAAAACTTACTCGTAAATAACAATGCTGAAAAAATTCAACTAAATATTTTTTTTACCATTCATATAAATTATCACTAAAAAGCATGATTCTGAGAATAGCAATTTACCTGAAGAGTTCGTTGCAATTAACTATTAAATTAACACAGTAGGTACCTATTTATTACAGGCAACTAGTACATATAACAAATACGTGATTATGGCAACGGTCAGACAATTACAGCGCGCGTGGGATACAGCCGTAGATTTGTGCAGAAATCGTTTTACATAAATTGTCACGCACAGCTAGGCATTACGCGAGTATCGTTCAGTGATTTTGTAGGTATTTGCAAATGCATGATTGTATACTATACTATAGATGCACACACGTATTATGACGACCTAGCATTATTAAAAATGATAATTAGAATTTTAGTCAAAATAATCCACTGACTCAATTCAATGGTCTTGGTGTAGATGGACATGTGATGAATATAGGCGAAACGAATGTAACTATGTAGACGGAATGAGAGGAAGAGGAAGAGGGAGACCAAAGTTAAGGCACCTTTGTGTGAGGAATGATAAAAAACCGGCCAAGTGCGAGTCGGACTCGCACACGAAGGGTTCCGTACCATTATCGCAAAACACTGCATAAAAATCACGTTTGTTGTATGGGAGCCCCCCTTAATTTATTTTATTTTAATTTATTTATTATTATTTTTTTAAGTAAATATACAACTAAACATTCTGTGAATATTTCAAGCGTCTACCTGTTGCCGTTATTAATATCGAGCAAAAAACGACAAAAATATCACGTTTGTTGTATGGGAGCCCCCCTTTAATATTTATTTTATACTGTTTTTTGTTATAGCGGCAACAGAAATACATCATCTGTGAAAATTTCAACTGTTTAACTATCACGGTTCATGAGATACAGCCTGGAGACAGACGGACAGACGGATCGCGAAGTCTTAGTAATAGGGTCCCGTTTTTACCCTTTGGGTACGGAACCCTAATAAAAGGGCAGTGAAGATGACAAGCAAGAAAGGAGGAAAAAAACCAAAGTAAAGTAAACGGAGGAAGATACAGTACAGTATCTACCACTTTCTGTGTAGAGTTTCGATTCTTCTACATATTTTTTTATGATCAGTAATAGGCTCATGTTTGACCACTATCTCGCCTGATGGTAAGCGATGATGTGGTCGACGGTGAAGCACGTGTTAGAATCATAATGGAACTCCATATAAAAGTATCGATATATGTCAAGATGGTTATTTACTGTGTATCAGAGTTCCTATTATATGTGGTGTATAAGGGAAAGGTTTTATGAATAAAAGCACAGAAAGACAAGACTAGGTATTTATTCCAATATAGCTTGTCAATTAATTCATATTCAGGCTCAGAAAGCTTACCGCCCGTTCGCTAAACTAGTTCTCGTGTAGAAGAAGGGCAAGAAACTCCACGGAAGCAACTATGGTTGTAAAAGTATTCATAGACATCTTTTACAACCATATAAATATCGTATATAACAGATCTAATTCTATTATGGCCATTATATGACGAATCTTGTAACATTTCACAATATTACATAATCAAAACAACAAGGATAAGGCAAGGTACATGACTAACCCTTAAATCAATTTAACATCATTATGAATAAAGGCCACAACATGAAAATAGAGTTTCAACACCACCATTAGCAATAATCAAGTTATAATATCAAATTACTTACATGAAGCTTGTGTAGTCCATAACGAAGTGTCAACTTACGAATCACACACTATTTATAGCAACGAGTCGACCTGTCAAATGTCCCCACCATTTTCTACATTTCTATAAATAATCCCACAATTAGGTTAATAATCAATTCTTGAGTAATGAAACCTTTTTAAAACGTATCAAGACAATTGAGGAATTATATCGCCTATTTAGTCATTCTTAATTCTAAATCTAAATTCGAAAGAATATTGATACCAACTGACAGTCTTGTATTAATTGTCTCAAAAGACTTATAATACTAAACTAGCAATATAAAATCTAAGATACATCACAATGATCATTATAAATTACGTAATATTTTAAAGGAATATCATCACTATGGCTTATATGTAAGTTTAGTTATTTCCTGTACATACAACAATATTTACTCAGGTGGGTACTCCAACAATTGTAGGTATTTGACAACTCAATAATAACTCAGGTAGGTACTTCGACATTTGTCAGTAGATGCTTAATAAATATGACAGTTTGTATTTTGTAGCAATTCCATTGTGTTTAAACGTGTAAATTCATGATTTAATGACGTCACACGTACTTCCAATACTAACACGGCCATTCTGACATGTACTTCGTTCTCGAAGTACATAATTTTATTACAATATAACAAACTTGTTGTTATTTATTGATGACCATGTTGGTCATCTTGCTCGAATTTCATTTCTGGTAATCGATTACTTTAAAGTTACAAATATATTAACATATGTACAATTGAATATTCTAAAAAAAGGGCAGAGGGAAAAGGAGAGGGAAAAGGAGAGGGAAAAGGAAAGGGAAAAGGAGAGGGAAAAGGAGAGGGAGAATTACTTTAGGCACAGCCACAGGCACAGCCATTTTTTTTCTAAGCACAGCCACAGGCACAGCCATTTTTTTTTTTTAGGCACAGCCACAGGCTCAAGGCCACAGGCACAGCCATTTCTCTTTTTTTTTTTAGGCACAGCCACAGGCTCAAGGCCACAGGCACAGCCATTTCTTTTTTTTTTTAGGCACAGCCACAGGCACAAGGCCACAGGCACAGCCATTTTTTTTTTTTTTAGGCAGCCATTTCATTTTTTTTTTTATATCTCAGTGGTACAATTGACAATAACTCAATATTATTTCACCAACCAACAATACATCGCTCGGCCAATTCTGACAATATCTTTGCAAATTATACTGAACGTAGATATTTTCTTCTGATTAAAATCAGATCCACTGAGGGTATATATTTAAATTCATTCTTGGTCATAAAAAGTACCAACTATTAATTTTGACATTTATCTAGAATGTCAAGCTTCATTGTAATGACCAAACTTTTAACGAACTAGTTTTTATAATTACTTTTCAATATAATGCTAATATTTACCAGAAACAAAACCAAAATAATCCCAACATGTACCACTAACGATAAAACAATCTTTATAATGTACCATGCCGATGGCCAGGCCTGGCATTATTACAACTCTTCTCTGTCTTTCTCCTGTCATGTCATTTTTCAAACTACTCGGTAAGTTACACCTACATGGTTTTTATTATTCAAAAATGTACTTTTCATTTATTTGTTTTATTCTATAAAGTATTTTTTTTTATGTTTATTCATGACTCAATTATAAGAAGTTACTTATTATGTAGCTGACCCTATAGGATCGAACTATGTTAGCTGTGTGGTCACAGACAAACACATACTTAGACATTCACACACTAGTGTTATTGTCAGTTAATCTTTATGTTCCTAACAAAATAAATGATGTGGGTACCAACAGTAAGGTTGGTGACGACTAATTAGCCAGTTGTGCAAATTTTTTAGCCTTTTTGTTTAGTTTCTGTATACCATTAAATCACGATTTGTTTTTATCAAAATCTCAATCTCTAATAGCCCTAAAAATAATTACTTGAATTTATTATCAGATAAATATTAATTGGATTGTTTATTTTAATATTTCTGAAAATTAGAATATTTATTTTATTAATTAATACAGACTTTTCATGAAAATAAATGTTCAACAGCTTTTTCCATAAATACGCCAAGAGAAAACCAGAGCAGAGAGTTTCTTGTAAATGTGAGAATATTGGTGAAAACTACTATTCTGCCTCCATTAACTACTAATGATTCTATGCAAATCTTTGGTACCTCTCAAGTATGTAAGTAGCCACTAACCGCATTATTACCGAGTTGGGTACATTTTTGCAAAAATACCCCCCGATAAAAATTCTAGACAAAGGAGAATGCCCATTTTGTATGGAGAAATGTACTGACCGAAACATTTTCGTGTAATGATAAAAACATCTTTATTTGATTATGTTACTTTAATTAATTACACGTACCAACTTTAGTCTATTTTCATAGCGGGAGTTAAGAGATATTGAACAGATTATGTTCCTTTCTAGGTTGTAGTAGATTCACAGCAATATGGACTCTATGCCAGCATATTTAAGATTTGCAATCGTTAGACATCTGTTTAAGTGCTGGTAAGACATACAATGTTATTCTTACTTACCGGTGTAGATCCAAGCCCGTAATATGATCAATATATTATCAGGAATTAAAATGCAAAAATGCGGCAAAATATTATGTCTGCGCATATAATTATGGCGCCAACATCAAAGAACAGTTGAGACACCAACTTCGAGCCGTAGCCATGTCGGAAATCACAAATATATAGTCCTGTCTTATTAAGCATTATTTTCACAAACACACGGCGGTGTTGTATTGATAAGTATTTCGTAACGGGAGAACGAAAATCGAAACTTGACGCAACACAACATACAAATAAATCAAATGAAAAGGCGACTACTGTCACATGACTGTCACTGTCAAATGAAATGACTGACAGTTATAGGCATGTTACCAAATTGGTAATATAATCGATGTCTAAAAACATGATTCATTTGTTATCTTGGTTTGCATTAATCTAGTAAATCAAACCAATTTCAAAATCAATTAGTTCTTAACATTATAGAGGTGAATCGGTTCGGTACAGGAGTTCCTTGGATCGATTCAGTGTTTCAGGTAGATTATAAGAAAAAACGATTCTTCGATTAATCGATGTCAGATCATGTCAACATGCCTCAACCCTAACATAAATGGCGGAATGTGTTTGAGCTAAGAAACGGAAGTTAAATACTTATTAATTCAAGAAAATGAACCCCAATAGGAATCTTTTAGAAAAGAAGTCAAAATACTTGAAATATTTTTGTTTAATTTATTGTCCAGAAATGATTGTGATACAATTATTTTTTTGAAAGTACTGTCCATGGGCATTCTCCTTTCTTATAAATAAACCAAAAACTTAGGAATTATCCTTTTACGCTTATTCAAACACAATATTATATCTTTATGATACCAAAGATATTCAACAGTAAATATAAACAAAGCCTGACGGCCTTACCACTTTCAGCAGTTTTCGTGCTGCAGCTGTCAGATGTCCATAGTCAAAATCTGATGCTCCGACCATAGTTCGCAGATCCATGGACCAACTGCTCTTACGGTAGCATGAAGAACCGCAGTTCAAATGGTCATACAGATTCTAGATCCGCAAGCTATGCAGCTCGCAGTGCCATCGGCTGGGGCGGCATCGCAAGGACATCGCCTTGGTGCGATTGGAGTCAGCGACTCGTCGACACGTTGTTTATGAAAATGACAAAATGAAATTCATTAGAATTATTGTGTAAGCTAGAGCTGGATCCCACTTCTGATGTTAGAATCATAATGGAACTCCATATAAAAGTATCGATATATGTCAAGATGGTTATTTACTGTGTATCAGAGTTCCTATTATATGTGGTGTATAAGGGAAAGGTTTTATGAATAAAAGCACAGAAAGACAAGACTAGGTATTTATTCCAATATAGCTTGTCAATTAATTCATATTCAGGCTCAGAAAGCTTACCGCCCGTTCGCTAAACTAGTTCTCGTGTAGAAGAAGGGCAAGAAACTCCACGGAAGCAACTATGGTTGTAAAAGTATTCATAGACATCTTTTACAACCATATAAATATCGTATATAACAGATCTAATTCTATTATGGCCATTATATGACGAATCTTGTAACATTACACAATATTACATAATCAAAACAACAAGGATAAGGCAAGGTACATGACTAACCCTTAAATCAATTTAACATCATTATGAATAAAGGCCACAACATGAAAATAGAGTTTCAACACCACCATTAGCAATAATCAAGTTATAATATCAAATTACTTACATGAAGCTTGTGTAGTCCATAACGAAGTGTCAACTTACGAATCACACACTATTTATAGCAACGAGTCGACCTGTCAAATGTCCCCACCATTTTCTACATTTCTATAAATAATCCCACAATTAGGTTAATAATCAATTCTTGAGTAATGAAACCTTTTTAAAACGTATCAAGACAATTGAGGAATTATATCGCCTATTTAGTCATTCTTAATTCTAAATCTAAATTCGAAAGAATATTGATACCAACTGACAGTCTTGTATTAATTGTCTCAAAAGACTTATAATACTAAACTAGCAATATAAAATCTAAGATACATCACAATGATCATTATAAATTACGTAATATTTTAAAGGAATATCATCACTATGGCTTATATGTAAGTTTAGTTATTTCCTGTACACACAACAATATTTACTCAGGTGGGTACTCCAACAATTGTAGGTATTTGACAACTCAATAATAACTCAGGTAGGTACTTCGACATTTGTCGGTAGATGCTTAATAAATATGACAGTTTGTATTTTGTAGCAATTCCATTGTGTTTAAACGTGTAAATTCATGATTTAATGACGTCACACGTACTTCCAATACTAACACACGCTTGCCTAGAAGAAGCTATCAGGAAACACAGACTGTACGCATAATGAAAGTATTCCTAAAACATTAAGTTCGTGAAGGTGGGACGTCACGCCCTCGCCCTACGTCTTGTAGTTCGATGATGGAACGGGTTGCTTCATTCAAAGGTAAACAAACGGAACGGCTTATAGATACATGCATTTGCGTTGTCAGCAGTGTTCATCGAGGTGTGTCAGGATAGATCTAATCACAGTGGTGACCGCAAGTCCACTCGCTATAATGCAGGTATATTTTAGAGCCGATGCGAACCGCAGATGAACGACACCGCGCGGCAAATTTAACCGCAACTGACTGTAGGGATGGCGCTTATTCGAAATTAAATTTACAAACAAATCATATCAACACATAACGTTCCCACTGCTGGGACACATCTCCGTTCTGTGAGTGGACCGTAACCCACCACGCGGGCCCAGTGCGTATTGGTGGATGTCACATGTCTTAGTATTTGTAGGGCGATGCGCCATCTATCCACGAAACTTAATGGGAATATTTTCATTGTGCACACAGCTAAGGAGTGGAATCCCCTGTCGGAGTCTGTATTTCCCGAATTCTACAAAGTAGGGGTCTTTAAGTCAAGAGTGAATAGGTTTCTTCTAGTCAAGCGTGCCTCATCGTCGACCATATAATCGCTTACCATCAGGTGAGATAGCGGTCAAACGTTAGCCTATCAATAATAATTTTAAATAATTGGTTCTAGGAGATGCCCGTTTCCCCACGATGTTTTCCTTCACCATTTTGAGAGCAGTGGTGATGAAATAATGTTCGCAAAGTAAAGCGCAAGTAAGCAGAGAGGTGGACTTTGTCCCAGCTATTCGTATTTTTTTCCAAATTACTGGTTTTGCCATGGTCGGTTCATTTGCATGTCTTTTTAGGGTTCCGTACCTCAAAAGAAAAAAACGGAACTCTTATAGGATCAGTTTGTTGTCCGTTTGTCTGTCCGTCTATCAATCAAGACCCTTTATCTCAGGAAGGCGTGAAGGTATCGAGTTTAAATTTATATCGTATACTTAAGTTTGCAACCCCTTGCAGCTGTGAAAAAATCAAACTTCTAGATCAACGCAATCAAGAGATACAGTCGTTAAAGACGAATATTTTACTCTCGCAAGGGAATCAAAATCTACAAGGTACTTCCCGTTGACCTAGAATCATGAAATTTGTCAAGAAGCAATGTCTTATAGCATAAGTAAAGGAAAAAGTCCCAAAACCGTACATCAGTACCTACATCATAAAAAAAAGATTGTTAACTTATTTGCAGTTAGTACATTGACCGCGACTTATTTCGATGTACGGGGACTAAAGTTTTCTAAAGGCAAATTTAATTATGTCCCTCAAATCTATTTATCAAATATATTTATCTACTTATTAGCAATGTTCGGTGCCCTCACAGTTTATGAACTTCAGTAATGTTATTTGATTATTTTGGTTAATGTAGCTGTTTGTACGGAACCCTAAGTGCGCGAGTCCGATTGGCACTTGGCCAGTTTTTTTTTTATTTTGTACGAAAAATCTGAGTGAAATATCAGTAGTGCCTGTAACACTAAACACATCGGTGAAGGAAACATCGTGAGGAAACCTAGATTTATAGTTTCCGTAAGTTTGAAATCGCCAACATGAAGCAAGCGTGGTAATGAATGCTCGTGCCTTTTCTGTAGCTATGACGATAGGTCTTTGCCCTGCAGTGGGACAATAACAGGCTGGTATTATGTAAATATTGAAAATAAAGCGATGGAATAGCCTCCTAAATATAATTTTCGGCGCAGCGCAATCATGGTGGTAATTTGGATGACTGCGTACAAGAGAACATGCAATCCATGGCTCATCATGCTAATAGATAATGAGGGCTAATTGTGTAGTGTAATGATATTTTAGCCGCGGCGCGTTTAGCGCGGAACACGGCGCGGACAATTTTGCCGCGCATGTAGGGGTGCCTCGAAAGTTATGAGATTTTTTTGTTTCTCTCTGTATATTGGGCGGTCTAGCTCTTGTGATACATGCTGTTCTAGTATTGCTAAAGTTCACCGTATTGGATGAGAGCCACCCATACTAATAATTTCCCTTCATGTGATAAGCTTTCTTTCTAATCTGATGACCGGCAAATTAAATGTATGGTAGGTATGTACAAGAACCAGGGCAGTAAAGGTGTTAACGTCTTAAGTCTTGAACTTTTAATAAATAAATATTCGTTCTACTAAATAAAAAACTTATGCCAAAATAACTCGATAGCAACACACTTTCATATAAATTATCGCTGTTCTAATATTAGTGAGATGAGTAAGAATATTATATAAGTATGATTAAATGATTAATCTAATCTAAATTATAAGTCAAGTCAAATCAGGCAATGTAATGAATATTGATTTAAATTTCTACATCTAATACATTGTCTGGTCATTATGAATATTGCTACGTTACGGTTGGGCAATTCGATAATTATCACTGAATTAGTCCAAGAGCGAGCGAAGCGAGCTCCGGAGCTTAGGGCGCCCCGGCACGGATAGGTTAAGTTCGAAGGAGATGACGGGCGCTGGAGTGAGCGAACTCAGCTCCCGTCAGCTCCTTCATGTTAGCTTACTTTAAACCTGCAGACAGAAATAGGAGCTTTACGTATTTTACAAGAAAGTTCATTATAAAATCACGGCTGGCAAGTTTTAAATAACGAGCTTTGAATAATTAGAAAAATAATAACAAGAGAAACTACTATGATGTTGGCCGACTAGCCGCTTAGTTGGTTGTAATGACGCCGGCCGACTAGTCGGCCGACTAGCCGACTAAGTCAATCACAATTTCGGGGGTATTCGACAATTTACGTGCTCCGTTGCTTCATTTACAGCTGATTCGCGCGCCAGACTTTAAAAAAGAAGTCTGGACATTATTGTTACAAAAATGGAATTGCGATCTAAAAAGTATCAAACAAGAAAACTTTCTTAGAGGATAGCCGTATGAAATAAAATAAAACGCCATCTATGCGAAAAATCCGGACGAATGATAACCCTACGCGCAAGTCGCAACCGCCGCTTGCGAGCGTTTCGGAACATGTTTTGTTTACTTCGCATTGTTTCTTGATTTTTGCTACTCCCTTGTTATGTTTTTGTGTAAGTAAAGACTACTGTTATTGTTCATTAAAGTGAAATTAAAATTTAATCATGTCAATAAGAAAATCTCGTGTATTGATTTTTTTCTCCTACATACATTTTATTGAAAAATACATACAAAGTAAGAAGCCAAATAGTTGGCGCTCTTTGCCGAATAGTCATCGACTAGTCGCTGACTACGAAAGTGGCCGGATAACCGGCTTTACCGACTGGTCGGGACATCCCTAAAATAACATTTTTCTTTATGAATATCATACGAATCCTTTTCTTAAAGTGCATAAACATAAAAGGATCGCCGCTGTCGGTTCATTATCAAGATGAAAATAGAAGAGAAAATTTCTTCGGAATAGTCATCATTGATGATACGAGTAGATAAGGCTGTAATGAACGACTAACTATATGTTTACATTTGAATAATTACTAAGTTTCCATGAGGAGATGGACGGGGCCAATAGTAACCACGAATTATAGCGTGTTCATTGTCTTTTAATGAAATCCAGGATTTTTTCGAATTCGTAATACCACGATATGCTACAAAACAGAAATCGCCGATGTAGGCAACTAGGCTGCTAGGCTAAAGCAGTATTGGGTGGGCCATATCTGTCTAATGCATCAGGACAGATGGGGCAAGAGTCGTTAAGCATTGGGAGCCAGGAAACGCTGGCGTGACGACTTGTAATGCGTTTGCAACGGATTGGTCGGACAAGGCACACACTGTGGAGAGTGCTATATGCCCCGTATAGGCTATGGGGACTTTAAGTCTCTTATTTTTATTTACTTATAGATAAATGTTTAATTAATTTAGTGATGTTCGATTGTACCTACGTGCCAACCTTGAGTATAGAGCTGTGCTGTTCGCATATCGATTTTGCATTCGAACAGGCGAGCGTGTGGCGGCGGGTGGTGCGTGGTCACGCCGTTTATTTACGCGACACCTCGCTGACAGCTCCTCTTGTTTAGTTCTGTGTGTTCTGAGTTGGTCAGCTATGCGTGCTCCGACTGGTTAATGAGTTTGGAGTAAATTAATAAAGGTGATTTTCGCAAGTTATAAGGTAGATATCAGTCCTCTATATATGCAGAGCATGCATAGAAGTGGAGGAAATGATCGCGCACATACTCCTTGAGTACACAGGCGTCGCACAAGTACGGATACAACCCCTAGGTACGCCGAGTTTGCCTACAGATACTGAAGAAACCAAGACGCCTGATCGGCTTCTGAAGGCAGGTGGGCTTTTGAATTCTATTACGTTGGTGATACGACAAAATGTAGCTGTAGTAAACAGTTGGTTTTGGTAACACGTTTATGCTTTTTATGTCATCCTTATGTTTACGGGATAGAACTCAAAATCGGTTGAACGGACTGTAAACATATTTGGAAACATGTCTAATGTTATTTCAAATGGAGTTTAGGCCTTTAAGCGGCACTTTTGAATCAAAAAACAAAATTCGGCCTTTCGGATAAGTAACTTGTTATGGAGAAGAACAGACAAGAAACGCCACACATGCTCTTCAAAAAAAAAGTGTTAAACAACATTTACATACAATGCATAAATTCATATAGATACGTGAGGACGATGCACCCAGCACTACTATACTACGTATAGGTATAAAGTATTACAAGCACTAACAGGTAAATTCCTTCATTTGATAAATAGGAACATGGTTCTCACATACTTACAAATATTGCAAAACGTAACAGTGTGCGAGTCAATTTCCTAAACAAAAAGAGAAGAAAAATAAAGCATTACTATAATTATGAATCACACATATTATAAAGGTGAAAGTCTGTGAGTTTGTATGTTTGTTACTTCTTCACACTCAAATGGCTGGGCGGATCTGGATGAAAATTGGCACAGCAATATATTATAGTCTGGAACACATAAGGTACATTTTATACCGGGAATATGTTCCCTTGGGATAATTTTCGACATTCACGCGGGCGAAGCCGCTGGCAGAAGCTAGTCCAATATAAATTAACAAGTTGGATTTTGTCTACACTAAAGATTGTCTATGGAGCAGGACCAGCATGTTTTCAAGAATTCTTATCGTATTCCTAATTTGTAATATGCTTGTTTACAAAGTGTGATTTTAACAAAAGTTTCAATTTTTCTTTCATTTAGTTTTAATATACCACCACTAGGTATTTTGTTATAGAATTTAACACAGTACCCCATGAAAGATAAAGAAAGAAAATACATTTATTTGACACAAGCCAGAGCACACAACACAAACATAAAAAAACCGGCCAAGTGCGAGTCGGACTCGCACACGAAGGGTTCCGTACCATTATCGCAAAACACTGCATAAAAATCACGTTTGTTGTATGGGAGCCCCCCTTAATTCATTTTATTTTAATTTATTAATTATTATTTTTTAAAGTAAATATACAACTAAACATTCTGTGAATATTTCAAGCGTCTACCTGTTGCCGTTATTAATATCGAGCAAAAGACGGCAAAAATATCACTTTTGTTGTATGGAAGCCCCCCTTTAAAATTTACTTTATACTGTTTTTAGTATTTGTTGTTATAGCGGCAACAGAAATACATCATCTGTGAAAATTTCAACTGTCTAGCTATCACGGTTCATGAGATACAGCCTGGAGACAGACGGACAGACAGACAGACAGACGGATCGCGAAGTCTTAGTAATAGGGTCCCGTTTTTACCCTTTGGGTACGGAACCCTAAAAAAAAGAAGATGAGTGTACTTTAGCTAATCTATAAGATAGTTGAACCAACTTATCTTTATTGCTAGTATTACAATTGTGTTTATCAATAACTTTACTAAAGAAATTTATATTTTCATAATATTAATCTTTTTAAATAGCTCCCTAAGAGATTCTCGGTTTAGACATAATTATTGGTGGACGGTTAATTGTGCCGATGACTGTATTTAGATATTCAAAACCTCCAGGGTTGTAGCTTGGCGGAACGGCTCAGAATTGGTGAATCCCTTATTTTAAGTAGACTAAATTGTTTTTATTAGTAAGACACGCTACTTAGCTGATCTCATCTGATTTTTAGTGTATCTTTTCAAATTCAAATTCAAATAATTTATTGTGGATCATAGGTACATAAGATGTTGTGTTGGTTACAGGTAGATCTGCTATGTCCCGCCGTTGAGGCATACAAAATTCATAACATCAGTCTATTTAAAATACAAAACATCAAATTATCATGCAATACAAACAAATATTAAATAAGTATAATTATGCAATGTCAAATCATTAATTATTAATGCTACAAAATAGTTAAAACAATTAAATAGTGTCACATCATTGTTTGTGAGTTTATAAATTCATGCATGTGCACCCATTGGTTTGTTGTAATAAACCGGCTATTTCAGTGTCTTGTCATTTAGAAATTCTGTAATAGAGTAATAACATTTGCTTATCAATAATTCGTGGAGGTTTTTTGAAAAACGGCGGCAGATTATTATATATAGATACGTGGGCCCATACAAAAGATGCTTTGGTGCAAAAGCTTTGTTTTACTGGCAACTGTGCCCAGCATGTCTTTGTGTCTGGTCCTAGTACAAAACTCAAATAAATTAGGGTTTGATTTAATGAACATTACAGTTTCATATATGTATACACTAGGGAGAGTTAATATTTTTAAGTTAATAAAGTGTGGCCTACATGAATCCGTTTGGCGTATATTGCACATCGACCTAATACCTTGAAGAAGTTCAGTGTGCGATCACAACACTTTCCGTCTGTTTCAACTTGTTTAGGCAGGAATTGCTTCAAGGGCGTTTCAGTTCTTCCTTGATGAATTTCCCCATAGCTTGAGGGAAGTTACATAACAATAAAACCAATCAATTACACCCAAAACCCATAAAAGTTAAGTTTTCAACATAAGATTCATGTTTAACAGTATATTATGTTTTCTTACATCAACAATCCTAATCCTTGCACGTCCTGGCGAGAGCTTCCGCAGTGTAATCACAGTGTCACGGTAGTGTCAGAACTCTCGAGAGCTAGATAAATTGAGTGTCAGCGTGCATCTCGGTGACTGACGTGCGATTAAATATTTCCGGTCAGTCGCCCGGACTCGTGTGAGGAGTGAGGACAAGTTGGCTCACAACTTGGTAGGTTGTGTTCAATTGTGGATAAAGATGTGTTGTGAAAGAATAGGCCTTTGCCAGTTTGTTACAGCATGGTAATAGAATATACCTACTTATGATATACTTAGTAATGATATAACGATAAAAGGAAATAAATAAATAAAAATAAATTATTCATGAGATAAATTGTCTTTTCGCTCATTGTCTTTTCTGCTATAAACTGATGCGGTGTTTATTATTCCAAGCCGTTAATTATAGTTGTGTTTGAGTAATTCTTGTCGCTACTGCCTGGCTTGTAGTCCTGAGTTCGAGTTCAAAGTTGGATAAATACTATTGGGTTTACCCTTCAGGTCCTTCTCAATAGCAGCCGGAGCGTAGCCTGGAATTTTGGTCGCCAGATTTTGATGGCAGTAGCTTGCCCCCGTGTGACTCAAACATATCAAGAACAATAAAAAAAACCGGCCAAGTGCGTGTCGGGCCACGCGCAGTAATAGGGTTCCGAAGTTGCATAATAATGCAGACTAAAAAGAGGGTTTTGTTGTTGTTACATGAACATTAGAACGATTTCAGCGGCTCACAAAATCTAAAAACTGGCCTACATAGGATTTTTAATCTATATTTTCGCGTTTGACCACTATCTCGCCTGATGGTAAGCGATGATGTGGTCTACGGTGAAGCACGCTTGCCTAGAAGTAATCTATTCACTCTTGACTTAAACTAAATAAGGACTAACTGGTAACTGAAGAAGGAGTTATAAAATCCAACTTCGCAACTGAAGTTAGAAAAATATTATCTATTTGAGTACCACCGCGGGTGCGAGTTGCGAAAGGAGCCGATACGTGCGCGCGTTAGAACCACGGGGAATGGTATAATTCGTTCCTGGATCCTTGCGTGCACGCTCCTTGTTTATTTCTCTTTCGGAATTAGAAAAAAATCGTATGCATTCACCTTTAATCTCCTCTAATACCGCAGATTAGAGGTGAATCCACTAATCTGCGGTATTCACTATTTCATTCTGGAAAGTTTTACGCTACTCAATTAGTTATGAAGTCGGGTCGAATGTTGACATTATATAAGGATATCGACAAAAGAAAATAAGTAATTTGCTTGGAAATCGAATCTAATTTGAATTTACTTTTACGTTTTAATTACAAAACGTTGAAAATACTTCTGCACAAACACAAAAAAGTTAATTAAAAATATCAAAAAACCCGACTGCTTTAAAAGCGAACTAAAAAGACGTAAACAAGGAGAAAATCATGCTGTGCAGTCGGAGGATACATCTGGTTTTGGTCAGCCAGCTCGCGAATATGTATCTTAAAACCCTTTATTTTGATACCCCACACGATAGGTTTGGAAGTAAAAATATATTTGGGCCCCCACAATATGGCGCCCAAGAACCGCCATTTTCCTATTTTACAATTTTAATGTAGCCAGTGACACTCGCGGGGTTAAGACGAATCGATTGACGTAAGAACCATCAAAATCGGCCCACGCGTTTGGTCTCTAGATCGCCACATAGGAACAAACGTACATACATACATACATACATAGACTGATAAACACATTACCCTCCTTCGGCAGTCGGGTAAAAATAGACTACACCGCGCGCATGCGCCGTATGGATTACGTTCTGGTACTGCCAATGACTCCGGGCACTCCTATGCGTTATTCAAGCTTAAACATTATTAACTTAGAAATGATTATTATTAAGGATGTTTTGATTTTATTTTTGTATATTTTTACATGGTTCATAAGCATATATATTTACTATCTGTTTTACACAGCTAACAACGTTATTTAAGTAATTTTTCAATGGCATTTGTACAAAAATTTTACTGTGCCAAGTACATTTTATAAGTTGGTCGACTATTACTCGTAAAATTGTAAAGCCTGTTATGATTTTATTTTTGTATATTTTTACATGGTTCGTAAGCATAATGCTCTGTTTTACACAGCATCAACTTTATTTTAGTAATTTTTCAATGGCATTTGTACAAAATTTTTACTGTTCCAAGTACATTTTATAAGTTGGTCGACTATTACTGGTAAACTTGTAAAGCCTTGTTATCCGTGATAATTTTCCTTTTAATTTCGTTATATTTACCACTGCCGTGAATTTTTTCACATAGCCAAGAGCAACCATTTCGCTGGCAGGGGGAGGGGACACTTGACTCTAACATAAATTTGCAATATAAAGCTTAATTTTACGCAAACGAATCTCTGAATCGAAAAATGGTTTTGAACAAACCCATAATATTTTTGAATGACCTATCCAACGATACCCCACACCATGGGATAGATGAAAAAAAAAAAACATCCCCACTTTACGTCTATGGGAGGTACCCGAAAAAAAATTATTTTTCATGATTTTATGTTACCACTTTGTCGGAATTATTAATATGTATATACATGCCAAACGACGGGCAGACGGACAGAGCGAAACTATAAGGGTTCCTTGTTGACTTCGGAATCCTAAAAAGGAAAATTTTAAAAATAAAACACCCCCGATATATTTTTATTTCATGCTACATAATTTACCTAGTGCTAGACACGCTTCGAACGACAATCTATTGAACACGTAATTATGACAAGATATCTTGCGAAAACACCCCGGTTCAGACAGTAAAACGCCCACAACTTTAGAACGGCTAAACCGATTTTCATCAAACATAGCTAAGAACACTGTCGATAAAGTCAACTTTCAAACAATAAAATCGAAATCATCCATTTTGGAGCTATGATGGCACAGACAGATACACAAATACAGGTACACACGTCAAACTTATAACAATCCTCATTTGCCGTCGGGGTAAAAAAATCAAACCGACTTTCAAAACAAAACACTACAAAATGAATAGTGTTTTTTTTTTGGAAGCCAGTTTAATTTTTTGGCTAAATATATTTTATTTATCACTTTTTAGTTATGGTAGGTAATTACCATGAAAATCATTTATAGCCAAAGTACATCTCATGACGATTCCAATAAGCCCAAATAAGACTAGGATATATTGTTTTGTTTCGGCGTTCCAGTGCCTACCTTCCGGCTTCATCATCAGAGTTAGATGGTACCATTTTCATCAGTACCATTTATGTACAAGTATTTGCTTTATCATAGTCGGTTAACTATTCGAGATATCTTATACCCGTGACATAGGTAATTAGCACTAAGCAGTACCAGTGGCCATCTGTGGTCTTCTTCATCAGTTCCTCTTCACCAAATCATACTTCGTGAGTGCAAATAATTGCATTGTTGATGAAAATACCAAAATTGCTATACGTATGCCCATAATGTTTGAGGAGTTTCCTCGATTTCTCCAGGATTCCATCATCAGATCCTAAGCTGATGACCATGGGCAGTATACCATTTCGAACAAAAGAAGAATTTTCCAAATCGGTCCAGGCGTCGTTGAGTAATCGGGTAAAATATATAAAAAAAAACCGTGCGAGTCGGACTCGCGCACGAAGGGTTCCGTACCATTATCGCAAAAAACGGCAAAAAAAACACGTTTGTTGTATGGGAGCCCCCCTTAAATATTAATTTTATACTGTTTTTAGTATTTGTTGTTATAGCGGCAACAGGAATACATCATCTGTGAAAATTTCAACTGTCTAACTATCACGGTTCATGAGATACAGCCTGGTGACAGACAGACAGACAGACAGACAGACAGACGGACAGCGAAGTCTCAGTAATAGGGTCCCGTTTTTACCCTTTGGGTACGGAACCCTAAAAAGATGCCGATGAATTGAGAACCTCCTTTTTAAAGAAAATTTCAAATGCAGATAGGTCGAATTGCATCGCATTGCTTCCATGTGCACCTACTTGCAATTTCCCTCAGTTAAAATCGCTTATCGGTGTGATATAAACAGAGGCGTCGCTAGCCTATGTAGCGCCCGTGTGCAATCATTACCCTAGCGCCCTCTAGTAAGCGCGCTCACAAAATGGAATGGGTACGGAGATCCGGGTGCAAAACTGCAAATGATGTAATTTTAAATGATGCCGGTAAACAACAGATACACTAACAGACCCAGTAAAACCCAGTATGGTTTCGCATCAAGCTTCCCACATCTGCCAAATTTATTAATTCTAAGGTTTCTATCAGAAAGAGAGTGGTCACGTTCAAGACAAGAGCGTTCTTTGTGTTGTATTACGTTACATAGATATACCCATTACCCACACCCCCCACCCTCCCTACATGCGCGTTCACTGCTGTTTCGGTGACCAAATTGGAAGAAAGATGGAGACTGAAAAGCGAAGAAGAGAAGAAAAGACGATGCGAAGGATAACGATTATAAAACCCGAGGAAAAGTAGCGCCAATCTTTCTTTTGCTGAAATGGCTTTCATCCAGTTAGTGTCTTGTTTAACTAAGTCATGTTTAACTTTGTCTTATAGTTCATTGAAGGAATCAATTGAAAAGAATCCGAAAAGAAATATAAAAATTTCTTCATCATTAACCCATTTAGAAAAAAGTCTATGTTGATGATAAATCTCCATCTTGTTTTCTATCCTTATTTACTGGGACCCAGTATTTCCTTTGCCGTCTTGATGCTGATAATGACCACTAAATCATTAATTCGTCTTCCGATGAAGAACTGTCGTTAAAAAACATGGTGACAATAGGTGATACCGCGTAGATCGTCCAACAGCGCGGGGTTCGTGAGCAACTGCACGCTCGAACGCAAAACTGACTCTTGAACGCTTGACCGTGTGACTGCTCTCTGTCTGATAGAACCCTAATTACGACCTCATGTCATACGTACAGAGTTCAATATCAATTGGGAACTTTTGACAGATTTGGGTAGCTTAATGCGAGTCCCACTGTACACGGGTAAAGTCGCAACAGTTAATAACAAATCTTACTTAAAAGGTATAATTTAATCAAAAGAAAAGCCGATTTACTTCATATTTACATGTTTACTCATATATAATACTTAATCCATTGCTTTAATGCTTACTTCACAAAATAACGTGCAGCGGTAGAACACAAAGTGCGGCACGCGCCATGCGTACACACGTTGCGCGCGTCATGGTCGTCCATGGCAATTTAAACTTTGTTTTTAATTCTAAACAGCCGAATTCGGGATTTCGCAATATAATTGTTGGCGTGTTTTCAAACGAATTAAAACAGGTTGCACACAACAGCGATTCGACACTGCGACAATCTGTAATTATCTGTTTTTAAGTTTATTTCATTTTGAAATAAAAGTTACGATTGTAAAAGCCGTTCGTGGCGCGCCTTGCTTTGCTGTAATTCGACATAAATAAAAAGAGTTTCAGATGCCATACAAAAGCTCTTTATACGTGGGTCATTGAAAGTGCCGCGGCCGAGGGGCGCGTAAGTTGCGCTCGGCGCCCCCTAGGGCGCTGCGCCCGTGTGCTACGCACATCCTGCACTATAGGTAAAGCCGCCCCTGGATATAAATCGTCAAACCATCAGGAAGGTCGCTAAATTATCCGAGTAAATGATCCCTTTAAATTATTTATGTTCCATTAAGTATATAAAAAAAGCCTCATTTAAGTAAGGCTTTCTATAAGCTACACTCATGTCACAGAACAGGCGCCTGCGACGTAGTTGCGTAGCGACGCTGTTTATTTGTGACTCAACTTTATATATAACTGTAGTGCACGGGTAATGGCGGGCTCAGACGAGGACACGGCTCTGGAGGTGGTTGGGACATCTTTTTGTTGCCAGTTAGTTAGATGATAAACAACAACCACAACTTTTCTTTCTTTTTCTTTATTTAGCATCTTTTAGCGGCTTTGCCCGCGTACAAGTTAGAAATTACCTGTCCTAAAACAACTCCCGGAATAAAAAGTATACTGACTATGTCCTTTTTCAGTATCTACCTCTATCCCAAAATTCATTAAAATTAGTGCAGCCGTTTTGGTGTGAAAACGTAACTAACACATAAAGTTACTTATTCATTAACCGACTTTCCAAAAAGGAGGAGGTTCTATGTTTGACTGTATGTATTCATTTTGTGTATGTTTTTGTGCGTTTATGGACCGATTTTGGAAATTCGCTGAGATAGAGAGAGCGAAGATAGCATAAGAATCTGAAGAATAGAAATGAAGATCTGATGAAGAACTTCGGAGATGTACAACAGAATTCTTTAATAAATATTGGAAAATCAGCATTCCTGCAATCGCATGTCTGTAAATTACACCATTTCAAAACATAACACCATGCCGGTAAAGGTAAAGGGATACGCAGATGTGTACAGTTCACCCTGGTACACTCTCATTAAACCGGTTAAGTTTAAGGTTCAAGTTTCATGTTATTCGGGTAATATATTCAGGCATAACTTTGGGCGTTATAGGTACTTTACTATAGAATTTGCCGCAACACAACTAAAAAACGAAAAACAAAAAAACTGTTTTTACAAATAAGATTGGGCGACTGACAGATTCTTAATAATTTTTACGTTTTTTTGGATTAATTTCAGACCTGGATGAGAGCGAAGCCGCCATTTAAACGTAGTTTATTCTATATTATAGCTGTTACTTAAAAACTAACCACATTATGTCGCCCTGTCTGTGCACGCCTCACTACAGCTAACCCAATTGTTTGTGGTGGTCGTTGCGCCCCGCGTGTCCGGGCTAACAAAACAAAAACCGGCGGTAGGTACGGCAACAAAAAGTAACGCTACGCCACAAAAAGTAACGAACACACACAACCGCCTGCACTATCGTAAGCTACATTGTTTTTAGTGGCAACTTTATCGTTGGACCTAAAATACTTCCTGAATTCGACACCCGTTACAATTTCCATTGTGGTATTTTCCAATTTCCACCAAAACAATCTGAGAGGCTGACACCTGACTTAGCATGTGCTGGTCGATATAAAGTTAACATGAAGTTAATCTGTAAAAAGGCCAATACCAATATAAATATGGTATGATTTAAATTGACATGTAATTAATTTACATTAATTGTACACCATATATTATGGTAGAATACAAAGACCTTTAAAATTATTCTAACACCGCAACATACAAAGGCACATGGACGTCGCCATGAAAGGGACGGGGGGCGGGCACGGCAGTTGTCTCCTCCCTAGAGATTCAAACAAATGTAAACAAATGCAAAAGAAATTTAAAGTTTTTAGTCTACTCACTTAACAAATCTAACCGTACTTGATGTCCTAAAAGAGACAAAAACCTTCCTTCCCGAAACGGTTACAAAGCGGCGTTAAAAATTTTGATCATTCTACGATGCGCAACGTGTACAGCAATCGTTTATTTATCAGCCTCATGAGACTAACAGCCTGGATTAGAAGCACTATGGGGGAAAAATGCCTAAATGGTCTGCCCATGATGAATGTCCACAGAAAACTTACAGATATTTATAAAAAAGTGATCTAGAAGTTTTAAAAAATCTCGAAACCGTAGGGGTAAGTAAGACTCGCACCACCCCAATGTAAAGTTATACAGGTGCTTTTGACTGTATTAAAAAGTCACACTTTCCCCATCATCCATATCAACCTGGCCCATCGGCTGGCGACGCCCTTGCAAAAGTATATAAAGCTACATTCCGACAGATAAACAAACTCCATCTATTCAAACATGTCTTGTGGTCAATGGAGCAGTGCTGGCCCAGTAGTAACGGCCCTGACTTATGAGACGTAGGTTCGAACCCAGGCAGGACCTTTACTTTGTGTAAATTATTTCATCACCACTTGTCTAAAAACGGTGAATAAAAACAGCGGGAGGAAACCGGTATGTCCGAAAACAAACCTTAGAAGACATGTCACATCCACCAACCCACACTGGGCCCGCGTGGAGGATTAAGACTGATGATGATGATGTCTTGTGGTAGACGGCGAGGTTTCCAACGATACTAGTCTGTCAGTCAGTCAAAGCTTCCTCTCAGAACGAAACCTCACAATATCCAACCTACACAAGACCAGCATCCCCAATGTAGCTCAAGATCGAGCAGCAACCAACAAACCTCATATATGAAGTCACGAATATCGAAATCAAATTCCTTTATTCAACTCGCGGACACGATAAAATATTTATTTGTATATGTTACCGGCTAAACCGGATTTCAGGGCAAACTCTTTTGTCCTAGGCTAAACCCGCGGTTTATCCTACGCGTGTCAGGATATAGCAATAGAAAGGGCTATCTTGGAGTCTCCACAAGGGATCGAATCCGAAACGATGTGATCCGGCAGAGAACCAAAGTTGTCAACACAGCTCACAGAACCGATAAGGACCAGGCCCGAGTCGACGGCGCGTAGTGTTCCACGCGCGCCTCAAAGAGATGTCAGCAAAACTGAAGGGGTCCACTAGGGCCAATGCCTGTCTGGGTCGCGGATAAATTTGGAAAAAGAGTTACCGCGGCCCTGGCTAATGCAACTGAAGGAACACTGGGTGGCTTTTTCACGAAAAAAAAAACTCACAGGTAGAATAAGTAAGCTGAAGTAATGGGCCGTTTCTATTAGCCGTAGGGCTGCTGACTGTTGGGGTAAATTTAAGGTAGGATGGCCTCAGGCTGGTTAGAACGATGATTTTCGCATGGTGGCTGGTAGCAGTTGGATCAGAATTGCCGAAAATTTATGCAAATGGCGGGCAATTGGAGAGGCCTATGTCCACCAGTTGACTGCTGTAGGCTGATAATGATGATGATGTGTCAGGGTATTACTTCCCATAGCTGAAACAATCTAGTTGGGCCTAAATGCTTTAGGCTTAAATAATTAGCTACTAGTTAGGAAATTATTGGGTCGTTGCAAGTTCGATTTTCCTAGACTGAACTAGTACATCCTAACTGGCTAAGGTTAAACCGGTTTGGCCTAGGACAAACTAGTTTAGTCTGAAAACGGTTTCGCCGGTAACATAATATAGCGAGCAGAACACTCTATCCAAAGCGCATATTTTCGAGAATATTCTCGCGAATGCAGGCGTCCCGAATCAAATAAACGTGCATAGACACACACGTGCGAAAATACCTACACTTTCAGGAGATAGTTTTTCCCAGAAATCTCTTTTCGTATTCCCATGATGTTTGGAGTGGAGGAAAATAGTGGAGTGATTCTTTTTGGTTACCTTTGGAAGACTGGGAGTAAAGTGGCTGCAAAAATATGGCTTTAAACTGTGAAGTTCTATGTTTACGCGCTTGTGCAAATGTCCAAGCTTTTGTGCATGCATGAGCATCTTGTAATGGTATTATCACATTCAAAAAAAGAGGGATAGTGTATTGTTTACTAAATAACTTTATTTCTAAATCGTATTGATCGGCATCGGCGCGATCGAGGTCAAATAACTACAGACACAATTATTATTAACCTCAACCTCCTCTGATAGAAAACCGTGGACGGCTCCGTGGTTACGACTTTTTATGCAGTGGCCACAAGCCTGAGAGCACGGTAATAGTGAATTGAATCTCTTAACATCATATTCCATGTGGTACCACCAAAACACTACTATTTGAACGAAAGCCCACAGGTAAA
The DNA here is from genome assembly GCA_945859665.1 of Anorthoa munda. Lineage (NCBI taxonomy): Eukaryota > Metazoa > Arthropoda > Insecta > Lepidoptera > Noctuidae > Anorthoa > Anorthoa munda. The sequence continues at coordinate 1,906,383 of OX243918.1, forward strand.
TACCCAGAAAAAACATTTTTACGCAAATAAATCTTCAAGGAGTGGCTTTGTAAATCTGAATGGGTAAAAATGTATCCCACTTAGTTCAAGCTCAGCTCTTCAGTAAATGTACGCAATTTATGGGCCGGTCGGCTTGTTATGGGTTTTCCTGTACATTTTATGGTTTATTTTAGTTTTATTGGGAACAGAATAAATGGATAAGTTATTCAAGATAAGAATGTGGCTTCAAATAATTTATTTTCATGGCCTGAACCCTTTGACGTGATGTGGCAGCTATTTTTTGTTTGGTCTTCTATGAGACAGCTGCATCAAAGTGTTCACAATCACCTATGGAAAGCTTCATCACAAAGAAACTATAAAAAAATTGCTTTTCGCCGCTTCTTAGTTCCAGTATGTTTCAGGAGCCTTGCATTTTTCGGGATAAAAAGTAATGACTTTTCTTAATTGGATCAGACCAGATATATAACTTACCTATAAACAAACAACCATTAATTCTTTATAATATACATAGTTTAAATGACTATTAAAAATCGTTATCTACTAATTTAGCTGAAACTAACTGCAAGACTAATATCATAAACACCTATTTCCTATGACGTAATCCATAGGTATACAAATCATTATCATCATCATCTTCCTGCCCTTATCCCATGTTACTTGGGGTCGGCGCAACACGGTTGCTTCTTCCATACCGTCCTATCCCCCGTCATGTTATTACTGACTCCCTTTTCTTTCATATCACTCCTCACACAGTCCATCCATCTTTTCTTTGACCTTCCTCTCCCTCTCCATCCATCGATACAAATACAATACGTATATTAGGTAGTTACTACCATATTTACCAACAATATGAAGACCGCAATGCAATGTGGCGTAATTGACAATGACAAATTAAGTGTGGAAACTTGTGAATATATAATAATTATACTGAAATATTGATCGGATGGACTACAAAAAGTTGATGTTTGGATCTTGCGAAACAGTAAAAAGTGAAAAGCTTAAATAAGACAATAGTGGGCTTAGTGTTAATTCTAGAAAATGAAATAAATTATACCAGTGCTATGATATAGGTTCACACAACACTGTGAGTGCTACGACATAGGTTCACTCAATGCTGCGAGTGCTGCGACATAGGTTCATAAAATGTTGCGAGTGCTACGACATAGTTTCACTCAATACTGCGAGTGCTACGACATAGGTTCATACAATGCAACGAGTGCTACGACATAGGTTCACTCAATGCTGCAAGTGCTACGACATAGGTTCATACAATGCTACAAGTGCTACGACATAGGTTCACTCAATGCTGCGAGTGCTACGACATAAGTTCACTCAATGCTGCGAGTGCTACAATATAGGTTCACACAATACTACGAGTGCTGCGACGGACCCAGATGTAACAAAGTACAATTTCAACCATCAATTCTCCTTCAAGTCACACCAAAAAACAAATATAATATCACCAATTAAATATTGACTACCTCCACATTTCCCCACGCGCCTCTCCTATATTCTCGATAGCTAAGAGTCCTCGACGCGCGTCGATATCAAAGCTAATACGCGCGCGCTTAATCCCGGCTGACGGACAAACAAACAAACATACGGCGAGAGTCAATACGGGATCACGAGTACTTACTGCATCAGAGTAATTAGTTTAGCGAATGTTATAATTTCTATAGGCGTATCGGAAATGTTTTACATTTATATTATGGCATACAGTATTCCATAAAAGCTAGAAGCTAGAAGCTAGAGCTAGATGATACAGGAAGAAATTCCTAGTGTGGGGCAAGGTTTCAAAAAAATAATACACTTCCCTGGAGAGACTGAGTCTTCCCTGAGCCTCGCTTTGCACGGCAGCACTAGATCACTGTACCGTGATAGTAGTACCTAGGTAAACTTTTGTAATATAATCTCTACAAAGCAGTGAAAGTAACAATACCTTTACGAAGAAACGAAGATGGCCAACATCGTCCAAGTCTCGCAACGAGTCCCGATAAGTTCCCAATAGTCGTGCTGTCTTACAGTGTATTTCTCGCAATTACGAGCGCAGCCAGGCGACACAATTAGCTCTCGGAACGAACTACCCAATTAAAGACATTCTCTTCGATGTCTTTAACGAACTTGTGCCGAAGATTTATACAACTTAGTAAGTAGTTACTTGTTTTTAAGTTTACAGTCAAAGGGGCGAAAAAGCAAGTCAGTCTGTGTAAGAAATTTCTTTGATTAAAACGTGATTCATATCTGAGCGTGAGCATATCTCTGCCTATTCTGTGTTGAACTTGTAAATAGATTTTAACAAATGATTAAATCCTACATCACCAAAATTGGTACTTACATTACCAAAATCCACATAAATAAGTAAATGCATAATTTGATTTCAAATTAAAAATATTTTATGTCACACTAGCTCACGCCTGCGGCTCCGCCCGCGTTTTATTATCTTGATAAAAATAGCATATGTGTTATTCTAGCGTATAAGCTATATTACTGTAATTTTTTATCAAAATCCGTTCAGTAGTTTTTGCGTGCAAGAGTAACAAAAATCCATCCATCCATCCTCATAAACTTTCGCAACAGTAGTATAACAGTCGTAGGATTCATCACATACACAAAGAGGGCCTTGAAAAAGTGAAATACTATCGCAGTATCGTATATCGAAACGCCAAATGTAGGGTGCAAATGCAAATACACCTTTAACATTAACTATTGTCAATGCAATGCAAATGTCAATGTAATGTAAAATGTCAATGAGTGCCAACGGGCTGGAATCAAGAAATAAAAATGCAAGTTGTCCGACTCAAACCACGTCTAATTGAACACTAAAATTAATATTGAAACAATGCATCATCACTGCTCTGCTCGCTGCTGCTGCTGCGTGATTATCATAATATCTAATGTAGGTCGCACGTGTAAGTGCAAAGGTGTGAGCCTACTTATTGCACAACTCTTACTTAGTAAACAATTTTAAACTCATGTACGTGCACCGTACATATTGCCACCACAAGACTGCTAACAGCTACTGAACTAAAAATTAATCAAATAAAATTAAGACAAGAACGACTGTAGAAACTAATGCAGAGCACTGATGTAGTAGGTACTAGGTATAATATGTAATGTAAAATATTTGTATGACTAATGTAGATATTATGTAACTGTACACTTAAAATCCATAAATATAATTGTCAAGCTCCCTAATCACACACGTCACTATGTTTTTCAGTGTCAAATTTCACTTCACTTAAGGCGCGATCAACACTTATCACTTCGTTCACTTTTGACACCCGTTTGTTGATTTTGCTACACCCGCCCTCGATGTCATCTTCTTCTTCTCGTCCTCTTCTGCTTATCGCATCTCGCGAACCCTCCCCCTGTCTTTTGGTGCTCGTCTTTCTCCAAAAGTACACGTACGATGTTACAGACAGAGCAATACTAATCGTTATTACGACATAGATTGCGGTGTAGTGGTGAATGTCATGGGGGGATAACGTTTCCAGGTTTGATTGCTCTTTAATCGAGCGCAGTTGTGTGTCAATCTTCTGGAACATTTCTTCATGCGTTTCGATAGGCAATGACGAGTTGCGGATCGACGTATTGATGATGTTGTTGATGGGAGAGATCGTGGGTATGATCATGGCGAATGGTTCGTTGACTATGACGTCACTTTTATGTTCTATGTATGCGTGCAACATGAATGAGTCACCCTGCAAGTTACATCCTCGTTTAAGTGTAATCAGACCCGAGTGATGTAACGACTCCGATGTCATTTGAGCACCGCAAACTAATTGCACTTCGCACGTGCCACAACAATAATAAAACCATGTGTTTTGCTGGTGTAGTTTTACCCACTTGTCAGCGCATTCCCTTGTTTCCGTGTGACAGTACACACTGTGTTCTTCATTGTCTCGGATCAGCTGTACATCGCAAATTGACTTGCGTCGGTCACCGGTGCGATAGATAGGGTGGTTTAATTTGCACATCAATGTTTTGTCCTGGATCTTTTGGCATTCTTGAACGTCAGATTGCTCGAGAGGTATGAATGAGTATTGGTTGGCGTTAAATGCTATTAGTTCCGAATTTGGGATGACGTACATCACCCGATTTATGCCAATACGTTGAGGTATGCTTATAAGTTTATTCAGCTCGTATAGAGCATCATTCAGAATGGGTATTTTTACTTCCATCAGTAAATATTGCTGTGTAATGCGTGCATGTATTCTGAACATTCTGTAGATGTCTCGTACATCATTCTGGACTTCTGGCAGCGTGGCATTGCGGGGTAGTTGTCTAGCTACTCTATCTAATTCGGTTTGCATTTGAGTTGGTGATAGTAAGTGTACGTCCATATGACCCTGGTACATGTTTGTCAGCGTATTGATGAGGGTTTGTTGGATTTCCTTTAGATTTTGGGCCATTTTTTCTGCAGCTAGTGCCGATGTAATGATGTAGAATGCATTAGCGGTGTCATGTTTATTCGTTTCTGTTTTATTTTCCAGATTGGTAAGGTGGTCATTCATCAAGGTAAACTGCTTTACCATTGTCGCTTCGTTGCGTTGTACGATGTTATGCTCGGTTTCCAAAATACTTGTCTGATTTTTGAGAAGGTGTAATAAGTGGTTGTCATTGTGTTGAATGGAATTGATGTCGTGTTCGTACTTTTCTGCGAAATGCTGATCTAGTACTCCAAATAGTGAGTTGGCAACATATCCCACTCCGTCGATTAATCCTCTTTTGAATCTGTGTTGAATTAATCGTTGGGACTTCAGCAGATTATTGTAATAGTCCAGTTCGTTCATGCTCTGTTCGAGTTGGTTGATTAAAATGTGGAATTGCATCATCCAGTCCTCGCAACGATATCCTTTTATATGAGACACGAATTTTTGCAGAGTGTCAACGTTTCGCCAGTAGTTTGTCATGTTGTAGTAGAATACTAATTTCCATTCATCTCGTATTTCTTGTAAGTCTGCAATCTTGTCAAAGTAAATCGTTTGATTTTTTGTCAGTGGGGTAAGCTTCATGTCTTGTTGAACAGTGGGCGTTATAAATGCCATGGTCAGCATCAATGTGTAGCATATCAAGCTGTGCCAGGTAAGCTTTTTCGGTCGGCTCCGTCTGTTTTTTGTAGATGTGATGGTATCGCCAAGTCTTTCTTCTTCAACCTCAACTAGTGGTACGAGTTTTGTGATCGGCCGTTTAACTTCGCCTTTTGCAGTTTGTAATGTGACAACTCTCGTGTGGCCGTCTTTTCCTGTATGTAGCTCTGCTACACGACCCAGAGCCCATTTGCCTGCCGGTAATCTTTCATCCTTGATGCAAACAATATCATTTTCTCGAGGATCGGTAGTTTGTCGTTTCCATTTTAGCCTTGTTTGGAGTTGTTGAAGGTATTCTTGCGACCATCTTTTCCAGAAATCCTTACTGAGCTGCTGTACAATTTGCCATCTCTTGCCTAAATTATACGTATTGTCAATGTCCGGTTCTGGAATAGTCATTAGCGATGTGCCGGTTAGAAAATGTCCAGGCGTTAAGAGCGCGGCGAACGGAGCTCGCAAATGCAATTCGAGACGAGTGAAGAATTCGTTCAGAGTATTGCTATCTCGCTTTGCACACACACGCGGTGCACCGTGCGCAGCCGTGTGTGTGCGAGTAGATAGGCTTCCATTCATAACGACTCGAAAGCCGGCAAGCCGGCCAACGCGAACTGCGCCGGCGGCGTTCTTTTGTCTTATTTATGTAGGTAACTATGCCTTTTACGAAACCTCAAATATGTATTGTTATAATAAATAATGAATGCAAGTAAAATAATACAAATGCTACTTAGGCAAAGTATTAGTACAAGACAAATATTCCAATAATTTATGCTTATTTACGCATAAGTAGGTACAGACAAATAACAGCGCTCTGATCTAAGAATATTCAAAATAAAAACAAGAATTTCGTATAAACATTTATTTAGTTATGTTTTACTTTATAGATCATCATTCATCTATTTAAAAAAGGGAAATAATAAGTCTAGCCACAAAATTATTTATTGGACACGTGATTAAACTTCTAATTTTATAACTAAGCAACGGGAAAATGACATAGCCTCTAATAAACTAATTCGTCTTTTTTGCAACGCCAACTAAATATTCTACAGAAAGCGTCAAGTAAAGATCATCAATTATTGTGACTTGTCCTTCTTATTTATACATTGCCACGTAATTTACTAACTCGGCCACGGATTTTATATCTTGTCACCATTTTACGTTTTACAGCTTCAACGCAATATCCTCAAAAAAATATAATTCAAGCTTCTATCGAAGAAAGAAAGAAAGCATAATTTATTATAACTTAGCATGTAAAACAATACATCATATTCTTTTATCGTGAAAATAGCCACTGCATGATTTGGCGCGAGTACGCGAGACGACAGCGACCGGCCATTTGCACCAATCAGAGAGCGCCATTCGATTCATGTGACGACGAGTTGAGTTGATCACATCTCGATTCGACGAGTTGATTATATTTAAAATAATAAATAACGGTCAATGAATAAATCCAAGAGCGAGCGTAGCGAGCTCGGGAGCTTAGGGCACCCCGACACGGACAGGTTAGGTTCGAAGGAGATGACGGGAGCTGAAGTGAGCGAGCAAAGCGAGCGAACTCAGCTCCCGTCATCTCCTTCGTGTTAGGTTACTTTAAACCCTGCATACAGAAATAGGAGCCCCGCGCAGCGGGGCTCCGTCGACTCTGTCGCATAAATACTAATCCAACTTGCACCTATTCTATATTAAAACCAAAAAATATAGTCTTTTATTTTGTCTCTCCTCAATAGCTTCTGGTAATATTAGTGGCCAATATACTATTTGATGAAATGTTTTTGCAATTTTTTTACGATCAATTAATATGGGATGAGTTACATTTTAAACGTACTGAGTTAAAAAATTAGAAGCTAAATAAATATATTTTTTGATGTCATTTAATAGTATTTTAGAAATTTACTGTTAGAATGCATGTTAAAAATTTTACACGTAAGTTACATTTTAAACGTACTGAGTTAAAAAATTAGAAGCTAAATAAATATATTTTTTGATGTCATTTAATAGTATTTTAGAAATTTACTGTTAGAATGCATGTTAAAAATTTTGATGCTAAAAAATAACCATCATGCTGAGTTGTATTTAGAGTGGTTTACATAGAAGATAACTAGTGGCTAACATAGTATTATTTAGATGCTCGTTAATTGTGGCTGACTTAGTAATTTAGAAGGCAACATACATTTTTGGGGGCGAATAATGATATTAAAAAGAAGCCTGTTTAATTAGCACCCTTTAAAAAATATAAATCAAAACGTGATAAAGTCGTGTAGGGTGACCATAAATATTATCGACTGAACGAAATACAAAAATACAATAATGATAATCAGAAAACCTTTTTACGCACGCTTTTTAGTTTATATGTACAATTGTACGTTGTAATAATTGTACATTACGTAGGTAAAGAAAAAAAAAAGTTTATATTCTGTCTCTGATAGGCAGATTTCTAGGTAAACGGGGATCTATTAATTCAGGCAATATACATTTAAAATAAAACTCTTCTAATTTTAAGACTATTGAATTCCAAAATTCGTTGTCTTTTTAATTTTTTTCATATGCCAGTCCTTTAGGCGTCCATATTATAAAAATACAGTATTTGCGGTTTGTTATTTGCAATTGTCCTTGTATCTGGTAAAAATAGTAACTTATTGTATTATATCATTGGGATATAGGTAATTACTGTGAGAAACATCCCAACGCTTGGAGTCCATGTCGGCAACCAAACCAAATCGTAAATAATAAAGTCCGTAAACAACGCAAAGTTCGTAAGAAAGTAGATTACTCAATATCAAAGTTCAAATCACAAGGCAAATCTAAATCCAAGTTCATAGCTTAGGTCAATAGTGTCAGAAATATTACAATAAGTACTTAGAAAATAAATAAATACGCACGAGCAGCACAGTAAAGTAATCGTCTAACACTGACAACAAACCACAAAAAAAAAGTTAATTAAAAAAATCAAAAAACCCGACTGCTTGAAAAGCGAACTAAAAAGACGTAAACAAGGAGAAAATCATGCTGTGCTGTCGGACAGTCGGAGGATACATCTTCGCGAGCTGGCTGACCAAAACCTTACGTCTTTTTAGTTCGCTTTTCAAGCAGTCGGTGTTTTTGATTTTTTTAATTAACTTTTTTTATTTATAACTTTTTGGTTATTTTTTTTTTCGAATTAGGTACATTTAAACATATAAGTGTTATATATTTTTGGAATCACCTCTTAAAATCCTTTATTTTGATACCCCACACGATACGAAAAAACAAATTTGGGCCCCCACAATATGGCGCCCAAGAACCGCTATTTTCCTATTTGCCCATTTTTATGTAGCCAGTGACACTCGCGGGGTTAAGGCGAATCGATTGACGTAAGAACCATCAAAATCGGCCTACGCGTTTGGTTTCTAGAACGCCACATAGGAACAAACATACATACATAAATAGACTGATAAACACATTACCCTCCTTCGGCAGTCGGGTAAAAAATATACAATACAACAAACAGTAAACAACCCCGAAGTGCCCCGAACAAAAGCCGTACGAACGATACCTACTCAACCGTATGAAGCACGACTACACACACATTGACATGACGTGCTCGACGCGACAGCAATACTAGCTATTGAAAATGTATGATTATTTTTATGTGTTCCGTAATACCAAAACTGATGAATGAAAACTTAATGTTTTTTTATTTTTTTTTCGATAATTTGTTTCTTGATAATATGAGCTATGTTATAGCGTTGACAATTTTATAGATATTGTTTTTTATAAGATAGAAAAATCAATAAGAAAACATGTCATTTACGCTGTAAAAATGTACGAAATGGCATTCGCTTAAACTTCATTTTAGGTAAGTATTTTGAAAAAAAAAAGACGTAGGAACCTAGATAAATACTGTCTGAATCCGAATATTAGCATAATTTGGTGGAAATATGCTCAACTTACAAATGATTTAGGTATTACGTTTGTATGGACAATTCATGCTTCGCCGCGCCCTTAAGCAGTTGATTTCTTCGGCGTTCTCTGTTACGGTGCAAAGTGGTCGTGAATTCAGGCAAGCTTCAATCTGGCATAGTAGGGTGGTAAATTCTTCGTACGTCAGGCGCTGATCTCCAATGACCCGTTTTAGATGATACTTCATGCTCTTCACGGCAGCTTCCCATAGTCCGCCTGCGCTTGGCCATACTGGGGCATTGAAGTGCCATTTAATTCCCATCTCTGATATTTTTCCCAAGAAAAGGTTGTCAATGGTGTCTACAATGCATTTATATTGTTGCAGTAAAATCCGGTTAGCACCCACAAAATTCGTGCCGTTATCGCTGTACATGTCACGTGGCGTACCTCGACGGGCGCAGAAGCGCTTGAAGGCTGATAAAAATGTTATACTGGACAGCTCTGACACAAGTTCCAGATGTATAGCCTTTGTTGCCAGACAAACAAATACGGCAACGTACGCCAGCAATGTTTTGACGCCTCGGCCTTTATTTGCCTTGATCTCAATGTGGCCAGTAAAGTCAACCCCTGTATGTGTAAAAGGGCGAGAAACTGTCACTCTCGGCTCTGGTAGATCTGCCATAATCTGGTTTGAGGTTTTTGCATGAAATCGGCGACATGGTACGCATTTGTGTAACACCTTCTTAACGGCGCGATATCCTCCTACTATCCATACTCTTTGGCGTAGATGTGTTAGGGTTAGCTTCGGACCTCCGTGTAATGTTGTACTGTGTGCTTGCCAAATTAATAACTCTGTCAATTTGTGGTCATGTGGTAGCAGAATTGGATGTTTCGTGTCTTCATTTAGGTTCGAGTTATGCAACCTTCCCCCTACTCGCAAAATGTCATGTTTGTCGAGGAATGGGTTCAAATTCAAAAGGTTGCTTTTGTTGCTTAAACCCTTATTTTCCTTCAGTCTCATAATCTCGTCTTTGAAGGTATGTAATTGAATCTGTTTTAGTATAAGATTTTCAGCGTTTTGTAGTTCTGTTGATGTTAAATATGCAGTTGTATTTGTGTTGGATTTCGAACAGTTGTTCATGAATCGTTTTATCCACGCTGTGACCCTTGTAATGTGAGCCATGTCGCTGTGTCGATCTAATAACTCAATTACAATTGAGGACGGCTCGAATTTCACAACATACGCTTTCATTTGTTTTTGTTTTGATTCGCATGTTGTCGGTATGATTTCAACTTTATCAGCTGTTTTGTCATTGTAATTTTTCACCCATTCTGGTCCTTGCCACCACAAAGGATGTTGCAATAGCTGGGAGCAACTGATGCCGCGTGATGCACAGTCTGCTGCGTTTTCTTCTGATTTGACGTACCTCCAGTGTTGTTTCGGGATGACTTCATGCACTTGTTGCACTCTGTTGCTCACGAACGACTTCCATTTTGTGACGTCACCATGCAGCCAGCCTAGTACAATCATGGAGTCCGTCCAGGCGTATATGTTGTTGTCGATGTTGTCCCACTTGCATGCTTTCCGGACCTTTTTCATTAATCGGGAAAGTAATAAGGCTCCGCATAGTTCAAGCCTTGGTAATGTCAATTTGTTATTGATTGGAGATAGTCTAGATTTTGCTGCTATTAATCGACTTAAGGGCTTGTTTTTGCTGTCTAATGTCAGTAGATATATAGTGCATGCATAGGCCTTTTCTGAGGCATCGCAGAATCCATGTACTTGGAAGGGTTTAGTTGTATCGCCCAACCATCTCGGTATCTCGTATCGCGTTATGTTGTGCAAGTCGCTTGTAAACCGCTTCCATTCTTCTTGTACGCCTGTAGGTAAGGTTTCATCCCAGTTGCATCCTGACAGCCAAACGCTTTGGAACATCAGTTTTGCTTTCAATGTCAGAGGTGTCAGCCAGCCCAGTGGGTCGAAGATTTTTGATATCTCGGACAGTAGTTTCCGTTTTGTCAACGGTTTATTGTTGTCAAAGTTTGTTTTGTTAGTGAATGCAAAAGTGTCAGATGTAGGGTTTCACTGTACACCCAGGGTTTTTGTAGTTCCATCGTTTGTAAAGTGCATTGTGGTTTGGTTTAGGTCTGATGATGATAAACCTTTAATCAAGGTCGGCTCGTTGCTTGACCACTTCCGTAGCGTTAGTCCTGCTCCGCTCAGCATGTTGATGAGTTGGTACTGCATTTCTTGTGCTCGCTCGATGGAGTTGTTACCACTTAGTACATCATCGACATACATTTCGTTGTTAATGACGTCAGCTGCTAACGGGTATTTCTCTGCATCATCGTTTGCTAGTTGCTTTAGCGTCCGAAGTGCTAGAAATGGTGCCGCCTTGGTTCCATATGTCACTGTGCATAGCTTGTACTCCTTAAGGGGACCTTGGTTAGTTTCCCTCCATACTATCTTCTGCAATTCTTGATCTTCTTCATGCACTAAGATCATGCGATACATTTTCTCACAGTCTGCTGTAAAGACATACTTGTATCGCCGCCATCCCATGAGTAGTGTCAGTAGATCTTGATGAAGCTTCGGGCCACACTCCATCAAGTCGTTCAGGCTGTAACCTGTGTCAGTCTTCTGTGAGGCGTTGAAAACAACCCTTAATTTGGTTGTCAATGAGTCCTGTTTAAGGACTCCGTGGTGAGGTAAGTAACATGACGGGTTGCAGTCGGGCTTACTCTCTTTCATGTGTCCCATTTCCAAGTACTCTTGCATGAATTTGACATAGTTTTCTGACAGTTTGTCATCTCTGCATAATCGCCTTTCTAATTGCATAAATTGTGCCACTGCACGTGGCTTTGATTTTCCTAATAGCTGATCGTAATTAGGCTTCATTGGCAAACGAACTGCATATTTGCCATTTTTCAGACGTTTTGTTGTTGCAGTGAAGAACTCTTCGCAGTATCTCTCCGCTGACGTCATTGAACTGCATGCATCCCCACTGATGTCTTCCATTTCCCAGTATTTTGTCAAGTCATCCACTTGGTTTATCACCACGTTGCAATTGAATGTCTTGCTGACGTTGCCTGACAGAATCCACCCTAAGCGAGTCTGTTGAGCTATGGGTTCATTAGTCTCTCCCTTAATCAGTCCATTCATTAGGATTTCAGAGAATACCTGTGCATCTAGAAGTATGTCAATGGGCCTTGATATGTTGTACTCTGGATCGGCTAATGTGATGTTTGTTACGTGAGTCCAAGTTCTTTTTGTAAAGGTGGCGTTAGGTAGATTGTTTACCACCCGTGGCATGACTAATGCTTCCGTGGTGAACTGGAAGTCGTTGTGTACGGACCGACAAAGTAGGTTCACCTTTCCTTTGCTCCTGTTGGATAGTGTGCCGATCCCACTTATGCTCGCGTTTAGCTGTTGACGCTTTACTCCCAGTCTTTGAGCTGCATTCTCAGTGATCAGGGTTATTTGTGAGCCTTGATCAACTAACGCCCGTAGTGTGATGTAATCGCCATCAGCTGTTTCTACTTGCAATAATGCAGTGGCCAATAGTATTTCGTCATCATTATTCGATGCGAAGTTATTTTGCATACTTTTAGGTGACCTAGTTGCAGTTGACTTTGACGGTTTATCCATCGTTTGTGTTGCTGAGGGCATTTGCGCTGACTGGACGATGTCGTTGTGCAATAGCGTGTTGTGTGGGTCGCTGCACTCTCTGCATCTTTTTTGTGACGCACAATAGCCCTTGCTATGCACATACAGACAGTTTCTGCAAATATTGTTTGATTTTATGAATTCTAGTTTCGCCGAGCTTGCCATGTCAGTGAATTTCGAACACTGGAACAATGCATGATTGGTGTTGCATAATGCACAAATGATCTTATTAAATTGACCAGCGTTGTATGCATGGAAGTTTCGAGAGTTTGCTGGTTTGGGGGTTTTGCTGAATGGATGAAATGCGTTGGATTGTGGTTTTGCAGGAGGCTTGCTACTGTTTTCTGGCTTCTTTCTATGCAAAGGTTCTAATGCCATGAATTTGTTCTCAATAAAATCCATAAACTGGTTGAACGTAGGTATCTCTCGCGGATCCGCCCTAGACTGCATGTATTCCGCGTACGTTTCGGAGTCTAGTTTCTCGCATAACACGTAGACTAGAATAGGATCCCATGAACCTGTATCTACCCCCAAATTGTGTATCGCATTTATGGTTTCATTGCTCGTGTCATATAACCGCTTAAGGTCGAATGCAGATTGTTTTTGCAGATGTGGCTGACGCATGAAACTCTGGAAATTCTTAGTGAACAACATAAACTTGTTGTTGTACCTATGGTTCAAGATTTCCCAACACGTGTCGTAATTTTCGGGTGAGATGTGTAGATGCTGGACGAGTTTCTCCGCTTCGCCGCGCAATCTCCCTTTTAAGTGCTGCATTTTTTGTGCTTTTGCAATTGCAGGGTTATTGTGTATTGCTTCTACGAACAGATCCATGAAAGTAGGCCATAACGAATAGTTCCCGTTGAAAATGGGAATGTCTATTTTGGGCACGGATTGTTGTTGGTGCACGGAGGCGTTCAGTTTTACGTTCAGCGCCCGCTTTGTTTTTACAAATGCCCGTTCGTGGCGACAAAACTCGTCATAGTACTCATTAGGCGCCCCGTCTAACAAACCATCGATTCGCAGATGCATATTGTCAATCGCTGACCACCGAGACCCTAACGTCTTCAAAGCGTCTTCTATCTCCCATCTTTCGATGACCTCTTCAATGATCTTACTCGTCACTAACCTGTCGAACGCACGGAAGTTCGCGTTCTGCAGCTGCTGTAGCTCGAGTAGCTTGTCCTCTGCTCCCGAGGAGCTCCCGAACAAGGTCCTGTCAAACTCCACGTGTACCTTGCTAGAGCCGGGTCCACTCTGCACCTTGGTCCCGCATGCTGTAAGCTCCTGCCGCACACCGTGGTACCAATCCCTTAATACTTCGTGAATATTGTTGGTGAAGTACTCATGCGTTTTGTCTTCTACCGCACTCAGCTCCTGATGTTTCTCTTTACATTCCGCCCAAAGCTGATCTAACCGCTCAAGCCTTTGCTGAATGTACTCGGGGGTCTTCCTGCTCGCTGAATCCTTCTTGAAGTTGGTATGGACCCTCTTCATCTCCTCCAGGATCTCAGCCTGACGCGCGATTAAACCCTCCATTGTTAACGAAGTAAGCAAAAAATGAACGATCTTACTTGAAACTCAGGAACTCTCCCTTTACGCTGATGTAACGCGTCGCTCTGGAACCTGGATCGCTGCGACTGCTTCTGCACGGCAACACACGACCAAGACACAAGTCACACGCGACGTTTTACTGACCGACAAATCGGACTGTACGGTACTTGCAATAATTTCGAAGGACCAAAAAACAATGTAGGGTGCAAATGCAAATACACCTTAACATTAATTATTGTCAATGCAATGCAAATGTCAATGTAATGTAAAATGTCAATGAGTGCCAACGGGCTGGAATCAAGAAATAAAAATGCAAGTTGTCCGACTCAAACCACGTCTAATTGAACACTAAAATTAATATTGAAACAATGCATCATCACTGCTCTGCTCGCTGCTGCTGCTGCGTGATTATCATAATATCTAATGTAGGTCGCACGTGTAAGTGCAAAGGTGTGAGCCTACTTATTGCACAACTCTTACTTAGTAAACAATTTTAAACTCATGTACGTGCACCGTACACCAAAAGTAAGGGATTTACCACGTGACATAGATATCGGTAGTGCATATCAAACCCAGAATGTCTTTTTGTCTAGAGACGAAGTGGAATAATGACCTGTGGATGCAAGGATCACACGAAGAAAATTTTATTCCGGCGATAAAGATCTTACGGTTGAAATAGTGATGATGATGATATATTTGGTTCTGGGGATGGAACATGTTCCTTTGTCGTCAAAAAAACTTACTAACAAAAAAAAAACTGACTTCCAAAACAAAACACAACCAAGCGAAAAAATAACTTTCTTTGCCGAAGTCGGTGTCTTTAGAACCTATTGTTTTTTTGTTTTTCGACACTGACTTCGGAACTGAAAATCGCTATTTTTATCATTCCTAAATACAATCTTGAGTACATTTACATTTATTTTTGTACTATTAAAGCTGGATGGGTTTGTGTTGGTACTCACATTCGCCGTAACAACTATAATTATAAAAATATATGTTTGCCTGCTATATGTATGCCTATAATATTTGAGGAGTTTCCTCGATTTTCATGAGATCCCATCATCAGATTCTGACTTGACTTGACAATGGGATCACCTCGGGAGTATCCTTCATAAAAGCAAAAATAATTTTCAAAATCTTTCCACAATTGACTTCTCTGAAATTGAAAAAAAAACAAAAAATAAAATCGTACTGTCGAACATATAACCTCTCCTTTTTGGAAAATCGGTTAAAAATGGTCAATGGTCATGATGCCATGTAGGTATGTCATTTTCTGTCGTTTGATATCGATATCTTCTAACCGATTTTCTGTATTTAATATCTCATCAGTTAGAAACTCCCACGACAATACAAACATGTACTTACATACAACAAACGTTTACAATAAATAACGAGAATTCCCAGCTTAACACAAAAATAAATATGAGCGAGAGCAAGTCAAGAGAACGCCATTTTGTAAATCATTTTTATGTATTTCGCGTAGCGGCGAATCTTTTTTGAGAGTAAAAGAAAAGAAAGCATAAATACATATAAAAGGTTTTTGTAAATGTGTATGTTCGTTCATATGATTAACAAAAAGGACTTATTTCAACGAACAATCGTTTTGGCGAGTTATCAATCTTTAAACACTGTAATCACAAATATGTGTTTATGTTTATATGGGGATGTGTTTGTTAAGAACCAATAGAATCACGTCATTTACGTAGCCACTCTCAGTGCAGCTCTAGTGGAAACGGCTCATCCGCGAGTGGTTTTTGTACATACAAAACAAGTAAAGGATGTGTGCGAGAGATGTGTTGCGAGGGATATGTGCTAGGAATCGACGCCAGCAGTGTTGCCGTTCTAGCGACTTTGTTGCTAGTTCTAGTAACTTTGCTAGTTCTAGCGGATACTGACAAAAAGGTCAATTATTTTATAAACACTGCCGTAAATAAATCTAAAGCATCGTGGAAAGTAATTAATGACGCTAAATATAAATATAATTATCCTAATGAGGGGATTGAGAAACTAATAATCAATGACGAGATAATTACTGATCCAAATACTATGGCAAATACCTTTAATGACTATTTTGCTGACATTGTTAAAAATACTAATAATTCTTTTTTTTCTGTCTCAACACGATCTCATTCTTCTAACTTGACATTTAACACAAAATCTATATTTATGCCTCCATCAACTCCTCCAGACATTCTAAAAATTATAACTTCATTGCGAAACACAAATAGCGCAGGTTATGACGGTATTACCACTAAGGTCGTTAAGGATTTAGCAACTTTAATTGCTGCTCCTTTAATTCATATTATCAACTTGTGCATAGAACATGGTATTTTCCCAGATAAATTAAAATTGTCAGTAGTAAAACCGGTACACAAAAAAGATAACAAATATTCCATTAGTAACAACAGGTCAGTTGCTTTAATAACCATTTTCTCAATAATATTCGAAAAAAAAATATATAACTGCCTCTGCCATTTTTCGAAAGTAATAACATATTTACCCCATGTCAGTACGGTTTCAGGAAAAATAAATCTGTAAATACAGCAATGTATAACTTTTTACACAAAGTCCTGCTAAATATGGATACTAGGTCGCCAGCCATAGCGCTGTACATGGACATGTCAAAAGAATTTGACCTAGTCAATCATACTCTAGAATAAATTATATGCATTTGGTGTAAGAGGTAACGTATACAAATTAATTGAATCATATCTTAGTGACAGAAAACAGATGGTAGAATTAAAAAAAAATCTCTTTAACTACTAGAACTGAAGAAACAGTTGTTTCTGAGGTTGAGGTTGAGCTTGAGCAGCATTCTAGGCCCACCATTTTTTCTGATTTATATAAATGACATGCCAACAGTTACAATTCACCATATGACTTTACTTGCTGACGATAGTACTCTATTATTTGCCGGTAAAGATAGAACTGATTTAAAACTTGACTTAAATAGTACCTTAACAACAATTATAAAATGGCCTGATGAAAATTACTTAATTACTTATTTTTATTTTATTTGTATTTTATCTGATGTATAATATTATGTTGTATCTTTTAGTCTGTGCCAAATAAATATATTTTCTTTCTTTTTCTTTCTTTTCTTTCTTTAAAAATAAACCTAAAAAAAACAAAAATCATGAATTTTAGACAGCGAGTACAACCTCATACCAATTTAAATATATGCTACTCTCAAACCAGCATTGAGGAAATCGCAGTTACCAAAATTTCTAGGTCTTTATATTGATAGCAAAGTAAATTGGAAGTCACATATAGACCAAGTTTGCAAAAGACTTAGTCAGAGCTCTTATGCTCTATACAGGTTAAGGAACACTGTCAACCAGTCAGCACTACTAACTGCCTGTCATGGATATGTTGCTTCAATCATACGCTACGGGATAATTTACTGGGGCAACTCTGTAGAAAAAGAGCGTGCCTTTAGAGCTCAAAAACGCCGTATTAGGTCGATGTGCAATATACGCCAAACGGATTCATGCAGGCCACACTTTATTAACTTAAAAATATTAACTCTCCCTAGTGTATACATATATGAAACTGTAATGTTCATTAAATCAAATCCGAACTTATTTGAGTTTTGTACTAGGACCAGACACAAAGACATGCTGCGCACAGTTGCCAGTAAAACAAAGCTTTTGCACCACAGCATCTTTTGTATGGGCCCACGTATCTATAATAATCTGCCGCCGTTTTTCAGAACTATAATAATAATAATAATAAGCCATTTATTCCATATTTCATAGTTACATTTTAAATGTTGTTAGTAGTATGCTTAAATTTATGTTAGTGTTATACGTATAATTAATAATTATTATATAGCTTTATATTCCATGCATAATCATAACTGCAATTAAAATTCAAACAATAATACAGTTCATTAAACATGTAAAACAGTAGAAATAATAATAATAATATTATCAGTTCTACGCATGCCTATAAAATGTAGTTCATTAGTTAATAATAAATTAAATATCTATTTAATATGGATTATTACATTATGAATGATTAAATTAAAATAGTTCATTGAATTGTAAATTATCAAAATAAAATTGTTCATTACTATACAAATAAAAATTGGCTATAATATTACAATTAAATTAGAATTAACCATCAAATTATTAAGAATTAATAATTCAAATTACAATTAATAATTAATAACATTTAAATAATTTGTTATGGGTATGTATTAATTATTTGTTTGAAGTTTTCAGAACTATGAGCAATATAAATGCCTTTCAAAAAAATCTCCACGAATTATTGATAAGCAAATGTTATTACTCTATTATAGAATTCCTAACTGACAAGACACTGAAACAGCTGGTTTATTACAACAAACCAATGCGTGCATAAGCATGAATTTGTAAACTATTAAGTGACTCTATTTCATTGTTTTTACTATTTTTGACATTACATATTTTAATTAATGATTTGACATTACATATTATACTAATTTAATTTTAATTTGTATTGCATGACAATTTGATGAATTATATTTTAACTAGACTGATATTATGAATTTTGTATGCCTCAACGGAGGGACATAGCTGATCTACCTGTAACTAACACAACATCTTATGAACCTATGATCCACAATAAATTATTTGAATTTGAAAATTTGGTTTTCATGAGTGGTTAATTCAACAACTTTTGAATCATAGGGCAAATCAAGGCTAAAAGCAGCTGTTGGAGATAAATATGGCGCGCGCGCTCCGCTCCTACCACACCTCATCTGAAACGAGCGAGCTACACATCCTCGCACCGCCCATCTGCGCACCGTTTCAGCGTCGCTACGCATCTCCGCACCGCTCAGCGGCCTAGCACATCTCTGGTGGAAACACTCACACCATTACACAGCCTCGCTACGCATCCTCGCACCACCCACCCACCTCGCACATCTCTGGTGGAAACACTCACACCATTACATAGCCTCGCTACGCATCCTCGCACCACCCACCTACCTCGCACATCTCTGGTGGAAACGTAGCCTAAGACCATCCTGCCATCGCGTCACTCGTGAGAAAGAACATCTGTAACTCGTTAACATATTTCATTCAACTTTACAAAGTTCATTGCAGCTGTACTTTTAAGAAAGTTGTTAAATGACGGCACCCCTAGCGCATATTTTACTTTACACCTCAAACAATCGTCATTCGCGGAATTTTACCATTAAATCGTAAACGACTTACAAGCAGGGCTGCCACCTGCCACACTCACACCGAGTTGACCAGAGACCGTAAGAAAAATATCTGGAAAAAGTAATTCTCGTATATTGTTTAGTTTCATACATAACATCACGCCTGTATACCTCGGAGGGTTAGGCAGAAGAGCACCTATAGTACTCGTACCCCCACATTTCACCTGTTATGTGTAAGTACCATGTGAGCGTGAGCCAATTGCCATCAACCGGACACAAATCTAGAATCCGAGCTGCTACTGAGATATTACAGAAGGAAAAACCCAATAACACTTTGACCGATATGGGAATCGAACCCAAGACCTCGTGCTATGCAGTAGCGCAATCATTAGACCAACAAAGCTGTTAGTGGCGGTTAGTTAGATATAGGTCTCGCTAGTAAACCTGTGATCATAAGTAGTACGTGATATTCCAACCTTTACTTTGTAATAGCACAAATCAAGGAAAACTAGAAATAATAAAGGGCCCGAGCTATTAAATGAATCTAGTATTTTATTACGCTGTAGTCTTACTCTTTTTTTCGTGTTCTCTGGGAACCCCACCAACATCTGACTTAGCTATTTCAAATTTACATTAACTATATAAATCCAGGTTTCTTCACGATGTTTTCTTTTACCGTGTGAAGTCCAAGATAACTTAGAAAGTACATTTGAAATTGAAAAGGTCACATTGGTACTTGCCCAGATTTAAACCCACGATCTCAAGCACGAGAGGCGAGGTCTTAGTCACTGGGTCACCACGACATAACCATCACCTTGCAGTGAAGCGAGAGCAATCTTACTGTATCGTAGAAGAGCTTTACTAATAAAAGTCCCTTTTAAACAATTTTTTTTTTTAAGACGCACCCTAGTTAGAAATTAAACCTTGACAGGCGCTTTACTTAGAATTATTTATTTCATCATCATGTCTCAAGGAAAAAATTGTGGGAAAAACAGCATGTCCAAGGACTGACAATTCGAAGTGATATGACTTCTACCGATCCTCACTGGGCCCGCGAGGTAGATAACACCCCACTCCAGTAGGAAGAAGTCTTCTGTCTCCAGGAGAAGTCTCAGAGAGGAGGCCTGTGCCCTAGCAATCAACCTGCCTAGCTCTTTTCCAACTTTATTGGGGTCAGCTTTCAGCCCAGTCTAACCAAAAGCAGCTGAGTACCAGTATTTGATATGGAGCGACTGCCTTTCTGACCTTCACAACCCAGTAACTGGGTAATACGATACCTCTTTGAGAAGACTGGTTTCAGATTTCTTAGCTTCTGACTATCCGTAGCGACTGTAAAAGATCTGCAAATGACAGCTGTCGATAAGCTAAGCTGTTACTTAGCGTGCTCGAATCTCTGTAGGTATGTAAGATGGGCACCCATCCACGGACCGGCCTCGGCAAGCACTGCTTAACCTTGAAGATTGACCTGTGCGGCTGTTAGTGTTTAACCACGTGCTCCTCCTCCAAGGCATGTGTGTCTGCACTGGGGATAAAATAGGCTGCCTTTGTTAAACGCACCTTTTGTCAGCCCTAGCAACTGATGTTGTACCCTCACTTTCATAAAGTTTCATAATAAAATTCTTGACGAATGAAACGTTTTATATCACTTGGAGGGTAGTTATTTATTCTTGTTTAATCTTAGCACTTTCACCTTCAATAAAACGGCCTGTTCGCTTCAGGAATTTGGCGGCGCCTGGAATGGCCCTGACATTTAATGGGAATTCTTTAATAATATCAGATAGCACTTTCCGGGAGTATCTGTGCTGCTGGGAATGAGATCTGATCCTGTGAAGGGGTAGAAAACGATACCAGATACAATTACCTATAAACAGTCGGATTATGTACCAATTTATACCACCTGATTGATATGTCACCATCCAACATTTTTTTAAGCATTAGATATTAATCAAAGACATGATTGATGCAAAAATTACCTCTAAAAAGAAAAGAAAATCAGCTGTTCGCAAAATTTGGTGGAAAAATAAAAACAACATGTTTTTACTCTTGTATAACGTGGTATGCATATTCAATGTATGGCAAAATGTTGGATGATGTTTAAAAAGTCAGATTGTGTAGCAGAAATACTTAAAATCAATTAATTAAACAGTGGAAAACTCCATGAAGGTAAGTCATTCAGGGACCGATTTTTCTATGAATACCTCCTCCTCCCTGCACAGTGAGATTAAATAATAAATAGTAAAAATATTTTTGAAACAAGCTTTAAATAGGCTAAAAGTACGAAATGTCAATACCACGATAGCCCACGATAGTGCTATTTTGTCTGGTTGAACAGTTGCTATGGCCACTTGCCGGCTCCATCATGAACAGTTGCTATGGCCACTTGCCGGCTCCATCATGAACAGTTGCTATGGCCACATGCCGGCTCCATCATGAACAGTTGCTATGGCCACATGCCGGCTCCATCATGAACAGTTGCTATGGCCACATGCCGGCTCCATCATGAACAGTTGCTATGGCCACTTGCCGGCTCCATCATGAACAGTTGCTATGGCCACATGCCGGCTCCATCATGAACAGTTGCTATGGCCACATGCCGGCTCCATCATGAACAGTTGCTATGGCCACATGCCGGCTCCATCATGAACAGTTGCTATGGCCACATGCCGGCTCCATCATGAACAGTTGCTATGGCCACTTGCCGGCTCCATCATGAACAGTTGCTATGGCCACATGCCGGCTCCATCATGAACAGTTGCTATGGCCACTTGCCGGCTCCATCATGAACAGTTGCTATGGCCACTTGCCGGCTCCATCATGAACAGTTGCTATGGCCACTTGCCGGCTCCATCATGAACAGTTGCTATGGCCACATGCCGGCTCCATCATGAACAGTTGCTATGGCCACATGCCGGCTCCATCATGAACAGTTGCTATGGCCACATGCCGGCTCCATCATGAACAGTTGCTATGGCCACATGCCGGCTCCATCATGAACAGTTGCTATGGCCACTTGCCGGCTCCATCATGAACAGTTGCTATGGCCACATGCCGGCTCCATCATGAACAGTTGCTATGGCCACTTGCCGGCTCCATCATGAACAGTTGCTATGGCCACTTGCCGGCTCCATCATGAACAGTTGCTATGGCCACTTGCCGGCTCCATCATGAACAGTTGCTATGGCCACTTGCCGGCTCCATCATGAACAGTTGCTATGGCCACATGCCGGCTCCATCATGAACAGTTGCTATGGCCACTTGCCGGCTCCATCATGAACAGTTGCTATGGCCACTTGCCGGCTCCATCATGAACAGTTGCTATGGCCACTTGCCGGCTCCATCATGAACAGTTGCTATGGCCACATGCCGGCTCCATCATGAACAGTTGCTATGGCCACTTGCCGGCTCCATCATGAACAGTTGCTATGGCCACTTGCCGGCTCCATCATGAACAGTTGCTATGGCCACTTGCCGGCTCCATCATGAACAGTTGCTATGGCCACTTGCCGGCTCCATCATGAACAGTTGCTATGGCCACTTGCCGGCTCCATCATGAACAGTTGCTATGGCCACTTGCCGGCTCCATCATGAGACCCGCTCCACAGTAACATGTTTCCAGAGTTACACAATTACGCCTTGAAAAATCGATTACTAGTTGCCGGAAACACATACGAAAGCAAATTGTTGCTCTAAACCGTCTGAAAAAGAATAAGACTTATAGAAATATAAATACAGCCAAACTTGCCCGAGGTTTACACTCTCCTTAAATAAAGCAAGTAATAAGTAAAACAAATTCAATACTGAGTTCCATAACCTGTATTTCCTCGCAGTAAATAAAACAGATTGCATGGCGCCTGGAATCACGCCCCGTGTCTACGGAACATAACATCACGCATCACTTATAGTAAACCCACATTTCTGTGTAACTCCCATGCGATAAGGGGATAGCCTTACACTACATCGCTATGGGCACAAATTTTCTAGTGAGAAATTACAGATGGAAAATCCAATAACACTATGCCCGAACCGGGAATTAAATTTAGGAGCTTGTGCTGAGTAGTAGTGCTTGCAACCACTATAACACATACTTATTTTTGGGCCCTAATAGACATGTCATATTTAGCATCGGCTGTCATCGATTTGGCGATTGCAATCACTTTTTTTCGAGTTTTACATTTTTACATAATTGAATTCTTTACTATCCAGTGATATTATTTTTTCATAAAACATCTTATTATTTATTACTATTTTGTCGAAGTAACGAAGTACAAACGCACATCCTCAGTAGTTGACAGTTGTCTGTGTGTGCGTTGTACAGTTGTCTGTTTCAGCATAGGCGGTCGACTTTTCAAATCTACATTTCGTAACAATACATTATAGGAAGTATGATAAATAAATTACGGTAATGTTTGACAAGAAAACGAGAACAAACTGTATTACTTTATTTATGACATTTGCCGTATTTCAAAATATAATTATATAAGTTATGGACCAAGCGATTAATACGGCATTATTCATAATGCCCAGACAATTTTAAAAATGCCCAATATGAATAGGTTTTCTGAATAATGCCCATCACTTATTGGGCCTGGTAATAAAAACTTTTTTACGAATAAATACAACCGACTTCCTTAAAATCCTTCCTTCTTTTTAGTGGTACATAATGGACAAGTTCTTTATTAAGGTATCTATAATGCCCACTGTGATGCCAGAATAGATTACCCAAATAACATGTAACTTGAACATAACCGGTGGAATGAGAGTGTGCCAGGGTGAACTGTGCACATCTGCGTACCCGTTTAGAGTTTACTGGCGTGATGGTATGTTATGAAATGGTGTAAGTAAACAATATACAAACATGCGATTGCAGAAATCTCGAGATATTTGCTGTCATTTATTGAAGAGTTCTGTTGTATATCTCCGAAGTTTTTCATCAGATCTTTACCAAATTTTAATGGGACTATTTCGGAATAAACTTCTTTCGAAGAATTTTACAAATCCATTTATATATGACGGCGTTAAGTCTTAATCTACATAAAAAAAATACATGCGAATTGAGAACCCCTCCTTTTTGGGAAGTCGGTTAAAAAAACGTGTTTTTTTAAGCATCAATTAATAATCGGGGGGAGTGGGGGGGGCGCTGCAGGTTCTAAAGTAACCAGCATTGTTCTTGTAGAAGTTATAACATTTTCGCGTTGGAAACGCTCGCCTGAAAACTAGTGATTTTGTAGATAGCCGTTTATTCTTTGCTGCCGTCGATATTGTGTCTGCCTTATTTCACGTATATACGTATATTTTGTGATCACAACATTACAAAATAAGAAAATGTATAGTTTCTCGAACTAGGTTAGGCAAAAACTTAGGTCCTATCACCAAACATAGTTTTGTTACTTTATTAAGTTATTCTTTCATTCCATTTGTGTTGTTCCGCAAACAAAGCAACTCGATAGAGCTACATTAGCGCCTGATACAAAACTTGGCTAATCAAATAACACGGGATCAGATCGAATCATCGGATAAGTTCGGGAACGCGTGGAGCCGTTGAAACGCCCACCACAAGGACAAAAGAAAAACACCTAGAGAGGGGTATGTAGAAGACCTTTTTAAGGGTTCCGTAGTCAACAAGGAACCCTTACAGTTTCACCATGTCCATCCATCCGCAGATTAGCTCAGAGACTCTTAGTACTAGAAAGCTATAGTTTGGCATGGACATATACGAGTATATTAATCAGGCCGACAACGTGGTAAAATAAAATCATGTAAAAAGAAAGAAAAACTATCACAGATAAGCAGGCTTTACAAGTTTACGAGTAATAGTCGACCAACTTATAAAATGTACTTGGAAAAGTAAAACATTTGCCAGCGCCGTGGCTGTCAGAGGAAATTAAAAGTCTCATGAACAAAAAAGCTACAGCAAAAGCCAAATTTAAGCGTCGGCCTACTGACGCTAATAGGGAAAGATATGTCTCAATCCGTAGACACTGCAATAAGGTGTGTAGGAATGCCAATCGCCAACATATTCATGATTCTGTCCAAAATGGGGACGCTTCCAAAGTTTGGAAATTTCTTAGGTCATTGGGAGTCGGTAAAGGATAAAATTTACATTATGGGCCGCTGATTTGGAAGTTCATATTTTTTGTATAGGTAGTACTCATAAGAAGAAAGCTTTTTACAAATTTTCAAGACTCGGAATTTTTATGTTTTTTTGTATGTTTTTCGTGGAGAAAAAAAATGAGAATTAGTCCAAGAGCGAGCGAAGCGAGCTCGGGAGCTTAGGGCACCCCGACACGGACAGGTTAGGTTCGAAGAGATGACGGGAGCTGAAGTGAGCGAGCAAAGCGAGCGAACTCAGCTCCGTGGATATCGATGTTTTACTTGGCATCCTTTGCTCTCTTAACATATCTCCATCGGTTGTTGACTGGTTTCGTAGTTACCTGTTTGGTCGCCGACAACGTATTTGCATCGGAGAGACCTTGTCTTCCTGGTGTAGTACTTCTGCCGGGGTACCTCAGGGCGGCGTTCTATCCCCCTTACTTTTCGCAGTTTTTATTAACTCAATATCCAACGATTTAATTTCTTCCTACCACCTTTATGCAGATGATCTTCAAATTTACACGCGATCTCCTCTTGGTAATCTAACTGAGGCTATCTTGACTATAAATAATGATCTGGGCCGTATATGCGACTGGAGCAAGAGGCACGGACTTACGGTGAACCCTATAAAAACGCAAGTTTTGGTGGTGGGCAGTTCAAGGTTGGTCTCAAGGATCGACTGGACGACTCTTCCCCAAGTTTATTTTGACAACTCTGTTGTACCCTTTAGCGAGAAGGTGAAGAATTTGGGGATATTCATTGACAAGAACTTCTCTTGGACTGCCCAGCTACAGGAAGTTAGCCGCAAGCTATTCGCATCTGCTGGATCTCTGAGACGACTGCGTAATTTTCTGCCGACTGCCACCAAGATTGCGCTTGCACAATCTCTTCTTCTACCCATCCTTGATTATGCTGATGCCAGCTATCTTGACCTCACTGAAGAACAACTTGATAAACTTGAGCGACTTCAAAATGTTTGTATAAGGTTCATATTCGGTTTGCGCAAATATGACCATGTTTCTGAATTCCGCAAAAAACTCGAAGTGGTTGCCAATTCGCCTTCGCCGGAATGCTCATATTCTTTCCCTTCTGTATAATATACTATTTTTTTCCGTCAACCCCTCTTTACCTCAAAAACAGATTTCAGTTTTTATGTGACTCGCACACGAAAGTTCTTAGGTCATCGGATAACATGAAACTCAAAATGCCAATGCATTCCACCATCTTCCTGGACAAATCTTTTACTGTCCAGGCCGCTCGTCTATGGAATGCATTGCCTGTGACAATAAAACGCGCGCAATCACTACCGATCTTTAAAAGACTGGTAAGGGATCACTACCCGTCACTGTGATCTGTATTGTTTTCTCACTGTCATCTTGTTGGAGCTGTATTGTGTTCTTGCCTGTATATATATATGTATGTGTGTATTTATGTATCTATTTTGGTATTTTATATTTAGTGATTTCTATGTTTGTAAATTATTATTTAATTTTAAAATTGCACCAGGTGCAACCCCATGTCGTGTCCAGGCTATCTCTCTCCATTCTGGGTTGCCTGGAAGAGATCGCTGAACGCGATAAGGCCGCCTATTGTATGTTTATTGTTACTTTAAGGTTTCCGTATGTAATCTTTTTATCTTGGTACAATAAAGTGTATATAAATAACATTTTCTTTTCGTTAGAGCGATGTTCAGTGCTTTCAATGTTTATGAACTTCAGTATTTTTATCTAATTATGTTGTTGAACTGTAAGTTTTCTGATGAGGCCCATTGTAAGCGACCACGTCTCAGATCCATATGTCATCACTGGCAACACACACTGGTCATAGACTTTCGTCTTGAGACACTGTGGTAAGTTGGACGAGAAGATACCGCGCAACTTCCCGAACGCTGCCCAGCCGAGTCGGATTCGACGGTTGACCTCTTTCTCGAAGTTGGCCCTACCCAACTGGATCGTTTGTCCCAGGTAGACATAGTCGCCCACAACTTCGAGTGTAGAGTCTCCTACCTAGATAGGAGTGGGTGTAACATGGGCATTCAACATCACCTTGGTTTTGTCCA
This sequence comes from Anorthoa munda, assembly GCA_945859665.1. Taxonomy (NCBI): domain Eukaryota; kingdom Metazoa; phylum Arthropoda; class Insecta; order Lepidoptera; family Noctuidae; genus Anorthoa; species Anorthoa munda. Next base: position 1,933,868 of record OX243918.1, read on the forward strand.
TGTTCATTCTAAGACCCACTCTTTCGGAAGCACTACTGAGGTCATTGAGCATTTTACTGAGGTCCTCCATGGTCTCAGCCATAACCACTATATCGTCAGCAAACCGAAGGTGAGTGATGTACTCGCCATTGACGTTGATGCCTAGCCCTCTCCAGTCCAGAACCTTGAAGACATCCTCCAGTGCAGCGGTAAACAGCTTCGGAGATATGACGTCTCCCTGTCTCACACCTCGCTGCAGAAGGACTGGTTCCGAGGTCTGATCCTGAAGTCGAACTGACATGGTGGCGTTTTTGTATAAACACTTCAACACTTCGATGTACCGGTAGTCAATTTGGCACCGTTGGAGAGACTGCAGTACAGCCCAAGTCTCGATCGAATCGAAGGCTTTCTCGTAGTCCACAAACGCTAAACAGAGAGGCAGGTTGTACTCTTCGGTCTTCTGTATAACCTGCCGCAGCGTATGTATGTGGTCTACGGTGCTGAAGCCTTTACGGAATCCGGCTTGTTCGGGAGGCTGGAAATCGTCAAACCTGCGCGCGGGACGGATGGCCGATGGGGCAGAAAGGTTCTGGAGTGGCGACCGCGAACCGGAAGACGTTGCGTTGGAAGGCCTCCCACCAGGTGGACCGATGACCTGGTGAAGGTTGCGGGAATCCGCTGGTTGCGAGACGCACGGGACCGGTCAATGTGGCGACGCTTGGGGGAGGCCTATGTCCAGCAGTGGACGTCTTTCGGCTGATATGATGATGATGATGATGATGTTGTTGAATGTAAGTAATTATGTTGCTTGCCGAGAAGTAACCTATTCACTCTTGACTTAAAAGGCCCCTAGACCCTACCTTGTTTTAATCTAAATATTTCGCTGTGCTTCAAAATGTAATAACCTTCTTCCTTCTCTAATTCTTGAAATAATACACGGGTATTTCACTTACGAAATAGTTGGAACAAATTTTATGAAGACGAAGATTTCCGTCAAGAGACCAACTGGTAGGTAATGCTTATAGCGAACAAAACTAATGTTTAAAAAATGACTTCCCAATCTCCGTCGGTGCTCCGTAGACCAATTGAAATCTGACCAATTGATCTATGGGGAATATTACATGTATCCATCGTCCAATTTCCAACTGGTCTATTAGTACGAGCGGCGACCGCAAGATCCCCTACGTCATATGATACTAAGATAAGCCCCATAGCACGTGTTCATAAAAGTGATGCTAAGTTTCGAAAAAAAGGTGGAAAAATTTTGAATTGGCCGAAAGTACAAAAAAAAGTGATACTTCAGGTTAAAAAAAAAAATGCCACTTACGTCATTTGATACCGAGAGGATACTTATGGCTACAAATAGCGCTATATTGGTAGTTACAGAAAAATCTTGTCTGCCAGTTCCTGTATGGCCGGAAGTGCTCGGCAGACTGTTTCAAAGGTCACGATTCGGACCCCCAAACTACGTCATTTGATACAAAGATGAAATTAGTCGCAAATGTTAGGTATTAATTCTATATTGAATTATGTACTAGTCTGCCGAAGAAATTCTGGCCGGAACCCCTCCTCATGTACTTAAATTAAATTAGGTACAGTTGTGGGGAAATCAGTGTTATTAGAAGAGTATCTGATATGTACGCACCACAGTAGTTATATAATGTGGGGAAACCTCACACATAGAATTAAGGCATCAGTTTGTAGTTATGTTATTACACATAATTATATTCTTATATATAAGTATAAACTGACTGACTGACTGATCCATCAACGCACAGCCAAAACCACTAAGCCTAGAAGGTTGAAATTTGGCAGCAAAGTTTCTAAAGTGACATAAGTAAGGATTTTTGGCAATTCCACCCCTAAGGGGGTAAATAGGGGGTTGAAAAATTGTATGCAAAATCTACTGACTGACTGACTCACATACTGATCGATCAAAGCACAGCCAATACCGCTAAGCCTAGAAGCATGAAATTTGGCAGAAAGATTTCTCAAGTGACGAGTGAGTTAATAATTTTTCGAAACTAGCCCCAAATGATGATTTAGGGGCTGTTGAAGTTTGTATGGAAAAAATTGATTTCTTGGGTCAATAAACTTTGAAACTTGGCACAAATACTAACATAAATGAATAATAAAGGTTTTCATTATTAGTTTTTCGAAATTAACCCCAAAAGACGATTTAGGGGGTGTTAAATTCGATTTCATAGTTTAGTTATATTTATCAGGCAGCAATAACTTCGGCAGACTTTGAATCTATTTATTTAAAGACCAGCATTCCGCCCGCGACTTCGATCGCGTGATTTTGTATGTTATCCTACAGATGACTTTTTCTTATGTGGAGTTTTTAACAACCCAAATAAGTGTTACTTATTCTCTCTTTTTGTTTATCGTTTATGTTACTTAGATTGCGCAGTAAGATGCCTCAAAAAACTTTAACATCCGTTGGGGCGACCGGGTGTTAAAGATTTTTGAGGAATCTCTGGGGACACCCCCATAAGTTTTAAAAAACGTATTATGTCAATTATGATTATTAAGTTTATCCCCAAGGAATTAGATTTTTCATACAACAAAATTTCCTTTTTTGTTCCCTAGACCGTAGCTTAGATCAAAAACAAAACCCTCTGCAGTATGATTCTTAGCAAATGTTGCCATCCGCTAAATCGTATTTTGGGGGTAGTTTCGTAAAACGTATAATGACAACCTTTATTGTTTACTTAGGTTGGTATTTGTGCCAAGTTTCAAGTTTATTGACCCAAGAAATCAATTTTTTCCATACAAACCTAGTGGGAACATAGGAACAGCCCCTAAATCATCATTTGGGACTAGTTTCGAAAAATTATTAATGGCTTCCTTTATAATTTACTTAGATTACTATTTTTGCTAAGTTTCAAGAATTTTGGCCGAAGGAATTAGATTTTTCATACAAACCTTCAACCCCCTTTTTACACCCTTAGGGAATAAAATAGACTTTCCAAAAATCCTTTCTTAGTGCTCACTTACGTCACTTGAGAAATCTTTCTGCCAAATTTCATGCTTCTAGGCTTAGCGGTTTTGGCTGTGCTTTGATCGATCAGTCAGCGAGTCAGTCAGTCAGTAGATTTTTCATACAATTTTTCAACCCCCTATTTACCCCCTTAGGGGTGGAATTTCCAAAAATCCTTACTTATGTCACTTTAGGAACTTTGCTGCCAAATTTCAACCTTCTAGGCTTAGTGGTTTTGGCTGTGCGTTGATCGATCAGTCAGTCAGTCAGTTTATCTATACTATCTATACTAATATTATAAAGAGGAAAGATTTTTTTGTTTGTTTGTTTGTACGGAATAGGCGCCGAAACTACTGGACCGATTTAAAAAAATCTTTCACCAATAGAAAGCTGCGTTATTCCTATGTAACAGGCTATTTTTTAATCCCGAAAACGGGTCCTGTGGGGTGGCCCACGGGAGCGAAGCCGCGGGGAACAGCTAGTACTTATATATAAGAATATAATTATGTGTAATAACATAACTACAAACTGATGCCTTAACTCTATGTGTGAGGTTTCCCCACATTATATAACTACTGTGGTGCGTACATATCACATACTCTTCTAATAACACTGATTTCCCCACAACTGTACCTAATTTAATTTAAGTACATGAGGAGGGGTTCCGGCCAGAATTTCTTCGGCAGACTAGTACATAATTCAATATAGAATTAATACCTAACATTTGCGACTAATTTCATCTTTGTATCAAATGACGTAGTTTGGGGGTCCGAATCGTGACCTTTGAAACAGTCTGCCGAGCACTTCCGGCCATACAGGAACTGGCAGACAAGATTTTTCTGTAACTACCAATATAGCGCTATTTGAAGCCAAAAGTATCCTCTCGGTATCAAATGACGTAAGTGGCATTTATTTTTTTCACCGGAAGTATCACTTTTTTTTGTACTTTCAGCCAATTCAAAATTTTTCCACCAATTTTTCGAAACTTAGCATCACTTTTATGAACACGTGCCATGGGGCTTATCTTAGTATCACATGACGTAGGGGATCTTGCGGTCGCCGCTCGTACTATATGGAGAATTGAGTAATGTTCCGCTGTCCAGTTTAATGGTATAGTAAAGCCGTGTCCATAAGTATTAAAAAAATATATCATAAATAATTTTTGAAACCGCTTAGGCAGATAGGACAAACTGTCTTCATAGTCCTTGCCAATTTTCTTGGCCGCCCTGAAGTTACAATGTCTGCGCAGTCTGGCTACAATGGCTGCGCAGTCGTTAATCTCATACAAAAACAGCACCGTTTCGTGCCTTGCGAATCGGAAAGTCAACTTCAGGGCGGCCCAGAAGTTTGGCGAAGACTATAACATTCTGCAACAAAATGGATAATCCTTAACAGCTCAAAAACGGCTAACTGCCGTGAAAAAAAAAAATATCTTAAGATTCTTTCTTTTTCTTCAATTCTTTCCACTGGTAGCACAGAGAAAAATAATATATACTGGTAGGCTAACGAGAAATCAATTAATTGTCATTACATTGACACCATAATGACACATAATTTTTCTGTGAAGTGGCCATTTAAAAAGTTTACATACTTTCCTATCTTTTCTTTTCTTTTCATTGAAGATTCTATTATAATTAGCTGTAATTGAAATAAATACAATATAAGGTTATTGTATTTATTCCTTTATAATATTTTTGAATTTAGTTTGATGTGAACCCAAAAATATAACAAAGGCTTCTTTGAACCCAAAGTATAGGAAACTGGTGTGAACTCAGGGTTATAATGTGATAATGGAACATAGTTTTGGTTTACGTAGAGTATGCTCCATATACCAGTTGGTAATTGGACGATGGAAACATGTAATTTTCCCCATAGACCAATTGGTCGAATTCCAATTGGTCTACGGAGCACCGACGCCAATCTCAACTATATTTTTGGGATGTAGATTGTAAGTATGTTTGTAAAGAGTATTTTCTGGAATTCCTGACCCGATATCGAAAATTCAACCAATGGGCGTTTTTCAATTCGTAATTACGTAGGTACTTTCTAAGTTTATCTTGGACTTTGCTGACAACGGTGAAGGAAAACATCGTGAGGAAACCCAGATTTTATTCTTATAAGTTGGATGGAGCATTCCATTGGTGTAATTGCTGCAAGGCGTTCCTTGCGAGGATAAACGAATAATAAATGATAAATAGCCGAGTCTTATAAGCTTTTTATGCCCAAAAACACACGGTTCCTGTGGCACAGGCCACGGGTGCGAAGACTCTATCAAAACCTCGTCACTAATCATATTCCCTTGGCAAAGAATAACACGTTACCATTCACAAACCACAAACGTTCAGTTTGACTATAAACGCATGGAAGTCGCGACCTCGTCCCTCTCTGAAGTCGGTGATAAATTGAGGCGCGACGCTGCGTTCAAGGACGCCGTGTGACGCCGTTCTGTCCCTTACGCCAAGGGCCTACCATAGCTTGCTTTGTGGTGTGGAAAATCAGGCTACATTATAATGACATTCAGAAACATTAAAATTCGGTTTCCTGAAATTCGGTAAAATTTTCATAATTATGTGGCCACAAACTCCATTTAGCCTCGGATCTCCTATCGTTTTTTTTATCAAATTTAAATATTGGTTATCAGTCGTAAGTAAATAGGTAGAGGTCTATGACGACATTTTACTTTCACAAACTAACAAAAAATAATCTTCACCGGAAACCAGAAGCCTAAAATACCTTTTTATTTATTTTCCCCAAAATGTTTCAATTCACTGACAGCCAACAAAACACTCGACTAGTTTTTCCTTAAAATAAACAAACGACACAACGTCGAAGACGCGAAAAGAGCGTCTCCAATCTCGGCGAAGAATTCTAAATCCGGATTTTCTTTGAATAGTCGGACGCGTCCTAATCGGACCGGGGCGGCGGGTGAGCGTGCGGCCCGCCCCGCCCGTGCACGGCTTACCAGTCCGGCTTTTGTTAACTTCTGTAAGTATCTAATTGGTACCGGCTGGCCGTCTACCAATTTAATTTAGTGTTTGTCTAGCTTAGGTATAGGTCTACCAAACAAACATGGCTACTTAATTTGTAAAAGTTTATTTGCAAAGGGACTTGTACGGTAAATTAATGTTTCGTGAAATACTAGCTTTTTCAATCGGCTTCGCTTCCTTGAAACTGAGAAACCGTACATTTTCCGGGACCTAATTGACCTGTGGTGGTCCAGTAGTAGCGGACGCGACTTACAAGTTGTAGTTACTGGGTTCGGTGTAAATCATTTCATCACCACTGCTCTGAAAACAGTGAAGGAAAACATTGACATTCACTAACCCGCACTGGACCCGCGTGGTGGATTACGGCACATCCCTTGTCACGGAGAGGAGGCCTGTATCCCAATAGTGGAAACATTAATGGGCTGGTGATGATGATGATGACGATCAACTGATACCCAGTGTGGCGTTCTTATATTTATTAAAATCGGATGCTGACTTCTAGAGATTACCTCCAGCAAAAATCTTCTGTAGGCAAATGTATTGTCCCAAAGCTGGGCAAAGTTCTCCTCCACAGCGTTCTGTCTTCCCGATGATCTGTCTTCTCCGATTTTATTAGTTAAGAAAATGTCCTTCTTCTTAATTATTCTCAAGGATGCTCTACACTATTTTATCGCCACATGCATGCGCGAACCAATTACCCCATACTTGCATGGCGTTGCGCGCGACATCCCATCGGAGGCGCGTCCAATTACCGACGTCGCTCGGACAATTTGTCGGCCGCGCGACAACGCGACGACGACGATTCTTGAAGGGGATCCAATCAGGACCACTATACGGGCGACGTATCGACTGTGGAGCCATGAAGCGGTGGATTTGGCAGTAGGGGACAAGGTTTCTTGATGGGATTCCAAAGGAACTTTCTAATCTTTTGTAGAACAACCCGATACTTTCTTTGGCAGGCGAAGTAATTAAATTAATTCAATTTAACAAGTTTTTCTGCTTTACAAATTGTACGGGTCGTAAGTCCGTCACAGTTAGATCCACTAGTTAAATATATTTCAGTTAAGTGAATTACAGTATAACTTAGATGGAAGGCGACTATTTCTCTCTCTTGGTTTGGATAGCAACACGGCAATAAGATCACTATCTGTAAAATATGCACATTTATCAATATTAATAGTTGACTCGCCAACGCACCACCGCACAGGCCGACAGTCCTATAACGACTGATCGCCCCATTTTTTTTTTTTTTTAATGCGTGGCGTCTCGCAGGTCACTCAAAGTGAGTGGTTACTGCTTAACCGGGCTTCCCTGTGAAGACTAAGCTATATAGCCTCCAGCCAGGCACAAATTTCTAAACCTAAGCGACAACGCTGAGGGCTACCCCAGTTGGGGTCGAACCTCGGCTCAGGGCGTCGCTGGGGGACAGCTATGACTGGATCTTAGATTAATGAATTTACTTTCTGTTCGTAAACTACCTAAGTGGAGAAGAACGGATAAGAAAATCCTTTTATATCTAATAATTTAACTAATGCTCAGCTAGACGCGGGCTGGCGGGTTTTTATTGAAAGAACACGCGTCGGGCCTCGGCGGCGAGGGTGGAACGAATCGGTTTGTTGTCTATTGTGTATCTACACCCTATGGCTCACAGAGAGCAGAGTAGAGAGGTCATAAGGGGTCAGAGAGTAAGCCTCAGTTGGAAAAATGAAAGAATTTAAGAGATTACGCTCTAATTGCGTAAATTCTAATTGAAAGGGAATGGGTCACGCCCTAATTGCGTACCCATTGCCCGTTTCTGAAAACTAGGCTGTCTAGCTCCGTTGTAATTGACGGATACCTATTAAATAGGGCTTGGTATTCAGCCAGGGCTGGTTTAATACCACTAGCTTCGATCTTCTCGATCTCAGATGCCAGCGATCGTGCCTCATCGGTCATCCAGATCGCATACGCACCGATGATAATATCAGCGACGCAGCGTCTGGCATAGGGCTTCTTTGGGGACGGGCTCGCGGCGGCGGCGGTGGTGGAAGCCACTTGGCTGCCTTGAACGGGTATGGGGGCGACCTGGGCCTGGGGGGGCGGGCTGAAATTTGGTGCCGGGATGGGGTGATCCATCAGACTAGGGATGGTCTTCTGGTTTGTCTGGGGAGCCACTTTCTGGTGGTTTAGTTTGCCCCATGGCGACTGCTTCTGTGGGGCTAGCCGGGGAGGGGGTTGGGAGGTGGAGCTGCGCGTGTTTCGTGTTCGGTTGAGCGCTTGGCCATTTTAGGCGCAAGTTTGTGGGCTCGAGGACACCCCTTGTAGTTGGCCGTGTGACCGACTTGGTCACATAGCACGCAGCTGGGAGGCTCCGTGCATTCGGCGGGGTTTTTGGGACGGGGGCACTCTTTAGTGCTGTGATCCCCTCGGCACTTGACGCACCTGGGGGTGGCATAGCAATTCTTTTGACTATGCCCGTATAGTTGGCAGCGATGGCACTGCCCAACTACAAAGGGGCGGTAAGGCTTCTCGATTGAGATACCCGAGAGTGAACATAAGGAGTTAATCCTGAAAATCGGGTTGTGGGATTCGGTAGGGCTGCATTCAACCACCACCATATCATATTGCTGACCACCTCTAGCTTTATGCATGCGGTGGACAGCTAGGACAGGGACTTTCTGCGCAATCAAATCCGCGCGAATATCCTCGATGGGGATTTCCTTAGGGATACGCCGGATAACAACACGGACGGGCGCTTCCTCGGGTAATGTGTAGGTATGGAACGAAAAGTTCCTTTCCTTGAGAAATCTAGTAAGATTTCTGAAATCACTAGAGGTCGGGACTGTGATTTTAATGCCCAGCTGACATGCGAGGGCATTAACATAATTGATCTTACGTTCAACGCAAGATTTGGATACATCTGTCCACTTATCTTTATCGTGGAGAAATACTGGCGGGGGCTTCGGGATTTTGGGGGCTTTAGTGGGACTGGGGGCGCGGTTCGACTCCAGAGAGGCGTCGGCGACGGTCATTGGACTGCCAGAGCGTCTCGACTGCGGGGTAGCGGTGAGAGGGGTGGGGGCTGGGGTGGGTTGCACGACGGAGGAGTTGGACGGCAGAGCTGGGGACTTGGACGGAGTCGCTGTCACCTTTCCACTCGGACCGGTATTTATAACCAAGCGGCATGTGCGCACGAGGCAGCTTTACAATACTGTTATCGGCTTGTAGCCAGATCTATTGATATCTACATACACTACACTATCTACGTTGGTTACTTTGTTATGATGTTTTATACGGTCAAATTATGACGCACATCGTTGGCCTAAAGTAGATTGCAAGTATGCAGAAAAATGTACAGTGATGAGACCGTACACTAATAAAATGGTTCAAGGATCGCCATCAAATAATTTGCACCGTCACCGACATTCTCATTAAAAATATTAGCACTTAACGATGACCTGCACTTTGTTTCACTACCACAGCCAACCAAGCTTCCAACAACATACTAAGATCTCATCGTTTCCGGTGCACAACATACGACAGCGGAATGTACCTGTAGTTTACCACTTCCTTTAGATCTTTCCTTGCAACTTCGTCATAATCATCATCATTTCAGCCGATAAACGTCCACTGCTGAACATCAAGCCTCCCCCAAGCGTCGCCACATTGACAGATCCCGTGCAAATTCGGTATATCGCCAAATAATAAATAATCAAATTATGGTCCCACATGATGAAACGCCGCATCCAACATCTTCCCACATCAGCCCCAAGTCTTCTTATTTCCCGAACAGCGCTGTTGTTATGATTCCCTATCGCCGGTCATTACCCCCGGCCCGGCTGAGCTCGCGCGGATCCCATTTCCTACCATTTGCTACCATTCGCTGCCGAAGACATGTTCTAATCCGCCATGTTATTGTACGGAGCTTGCAGTTTTGATAGAACGCGTGATTGATGTACGCTTCCATCGTTGAAGAAAAATGGGAAAATGGAGGAAGGAGAATTTAAAGTTAGTTGGAAGGTTTTGTTGGGATATTCGTCGGATCGTCGGTATTAAACTTAAACTGTCGCATCTACTTTAGTTGTTGTACGTGTAAATAATTTATAAATTCAGCCCTGTATCTAATCTTTAATTATAAAGAAGTATTTGATTGTTTTTAGAGGCTACTGCCCCCGTACCAAGACGTGTCCAAAACTATCATGGTGCGCCTGGGAAAAAGGGACAGTTGTATACAAGTCATATACATCTGTCTCTTACGCACACTCGAAATAATCTTGCTGTAAGAGCTTATGGGACTGACCTGATTTCGAAATCTCTTTCATATCGCTATATGTCATTTTTTAATTTTTTTTTTAGATTAGATAAGATAATTTATTTGTCCAAAACATGAGTACACACACATGGCATGCAAGATGTTAAATACAATTTATCACTGTCATGATTTGCCTCAGCGGCGTACAAATATAACAAGTAAACATCAAATAATTACAAACTTATCCATTGTACAAAACAATCAATAATACAAATTAGAACTTGAAAATTAATATACTACAGCATAGTCATATTCTTCTAGCAGTCATTATAGTCATATACTTCTTATCTCGGCAAAAAGCCACGGTTCCTGTGAAATATGCCTTGGGAGCAAAGTCACAGGAATTAGCCAAAACCAAAGAAAGAGCTAGACACTACGTCGAAGAATGTCTTGAGGGTAAAATATTATGACGTAATAAGATCAGAAAATAGCGTCACAAACGACACATTTCAACTTTCAGGAAGATCTGAGGCCACAAGCGACATTTGAGTCAGAAAAGCATAGGGAATTCAAACTCTATCAAAACGTCACGTGATCTATCCCTTACATTTTGGCACTTCGATCGCTGACATTGAATGACACAATCTAGAGATTCTGAAGGCTTTTTCCGTGTCACTTCTCATTTGATGAGCCATTTTACAACCTTTAACATGAAAAAATGTATGACAAACGAGAAAACTCACACAATTCACACATGCCTTTCCCGATTGTCGGTAGGTACATTGTAACTGGCAGCCAGCAGAGGGGCGGATGACAATAATTCGTAAAACTCCTGCTTTACGAGCAGGCTTTACTTTCGACAGCCAGTATTTTTAACGACGCCAACTTTTATGCGTATTATTTAAATTTTCGTGATTTTTCGCAACAATTTAGATGACAATAATACGCTTGATGGGCTGTTATACAATGAGATTGAAGATTTGTTTATTTTTTATATGGTTTAATTTGCCAGCTTTTGAATGGTTGTAAAAGAAAAATAAATTGGATTGGATCATACAGACTTTCAGGGGCTATCGACCCTTTGACCATAAACTGTAGCGGTCAATGCGGTCATAGAGAAATCAAGGGGCCGTACAGCTAATCAAGAACCAGAAAGGGAACATTACCAGCATCATTAAAACTTAACTCAAACAGTATTGGGTACAACACCGAACGATTAAGCTAATAAGGTTTCGTAACGAATCGAATGCAAACATGATTAATCCCAATCAAATAGGGTTCGGCTAATTGAATGAAAACAAATTAATCCTCCCTCCCTCTCCCCCCACAGAGTTCTGGAGGGTTGATTGCAGAGTATTATGAATAATTATTGCCGGAAAAATATTCGCACTGGCCGCTTAGCTGCCTTGTTGAGCGTGAAATGGCTGGGGAGGCAAAATAAACATTATTTAGGGGTCAATTAACTTTTGAAAAATCTTTTTTGCTGCATTTACTGACCAGAAAAGCTCAGACGACCAATTGCAAATCGACTACCTGCTGGTGGTGGCTGTAGCGTTATCCTCATGAATGGTCTCTTTGAACACCAACGACCTGCCACTAATGACGACTGGTGGTGCTACTATTATTAAATTCTTAGCTTGCGGTAAGCTCGGGCGATAATTCTACTGCCAGTCTTGTTTAGTTCCACTCAAAAGATATCTTACTTTAAATAGATTTAAATAAGGATCAGAAACTTCGTCACAATATAGTCAGTAATATTATCTTTTAATATCCGTGCTACAGTAGAGCAATTGAATATGCACACCGTACAAATTCCACCTCATTTTAAATTGAAAACGGTCAAAAAAGTTCACAAAAAGTAATATAAGCACGGTTATCATATTAAACCTGGAATGTGCTCAACAATGGCCATTCGTGTTGTACAAAACGACGCGACTAACGCTAACCGCAGTTATTGCCGGCTCCGGCGATTGTACCGGAGTGGACGGTTTTAATTCCGGGTTCCGTGCCGCAGGCGCCGTACACGGGAAAATTGTAATTTGTTAGTTATGACCGGATTTGCCAAGTTTTTAACATTTTTAGAGGACTGGCTTTGCTGAAATTAGTTTACGGAATGACCCACATTGCTGTTGCGTTTTTGTTTTGTGACCTAGTTGGTGGACGTTAGAAACTAGCATTACATTTTTGAATTTGGACTCTCTAAGGGCTGTACGAACTGTTCATGTGGCCTGTGTATCCTCTGAGCACAACAGTAGAAATACATTTTCATAAACTTCTACCTAATAACATTAATTTTATGTAGCACCGTACCTTGAACTTTGAAACTGGTAAGCCTGAACAGAATTATTTATCCTCCAAGCCTTTGTAACAACAGGAAAACATCCATAAAGTATCAAAATTATACCCCCCTTGCCCCTCCCACCTTTACTTAGCGATTATTTGTGATTCTTAAAAAGGAACTCTTGAATCTGGGCGCCCGGAGATTACGGGTAATCCCCAAAACGCCTCCGCGACCCGCTCACGATAGCCGCGCCTTTATTTAAAATGGAGACGGATTATGTATAACCCACAGCAAAATATAATTAAGTTAAGAATGCATGCTTGTAACTTTTTTCTGTGTGGTGTTGTTTTATGAACTTACTAGCTTCTGCCAGTGGCTTCGCCCGCTTGAATTTCGAAAATTATCCCGAGGGAACATATGCCCGGGATAAAAAGTATCATATGTGCTAATCCTAACTATAATCTATCTCCTTGCCAAATTTCATCCATATCTGTCCGGCCGTTTGAGCTTGCAGAAGTAACAAATATACAAACACACACTCACTCACAAACGTTAGCCTTTATAATATTAGTGTGATATATAGTGGGCAGTGAGATGCTTTAGAGAGCGCTTGAACCATAGAAATATAAAAAAAATAGTGAACTCTCAAGCCGGTGAAAATAATTTTCTAGTTTATTATCGTAAAAGGCTGCCCGAAGGCTCAGGCACCGGTGCACTTATAAGTTAACCCATTGCACCAGTTATGTGTACGTCCCACGAAATAGAGAGCGAGCCTATTGCCATCAACCGGACACTAATCTAGAATCCGGGCTGCTACTGAGAAATTACAGAAGGAAAAACCCAATAACACTTTGACCGATCTGGGAATCGAAGCCAGGATCTCATGCTCAGCAGTAGCTCATCTGTTAAACCACCTTTCATCATTGACGTTGAACAAGTTTTCCGTACACTATTTAATAAAAAATTGTTTCTACTATTTAAATACATTTATCAAACCTACACGCATGACTGAACTCGCAACGAAAATGTTTTAAACTCCACAGTTAATATTTAAAAAGTCAATCAGAAACGTTCCCATTGAAAAATTATTGAAGTTTGAATATTAAATAAATTTCCTTTATGTACGTACACTTTGTTTGTATCAACGACGAATAAACCAATTACTCCGAAAAATTGTTTACGCTGTTGTGTTATTTTAATAAACTCCGTTTTTTTGTATTGTTTCGATTAAATCTACAAAGATTAATTGGAGTAAACATTGTCGGAAAAATCCGTTCATTGGTCCTTGTTGGAAAAAGGAAATGGCTGGAGTTTTAGTCTGATTAAAGTTTTAGATTAGTACCTAAATGAGTTACATATATCATGGACAATGATAATTGCCGAATTTACGAAATTCTGTTAAAATAATGTTTGTACATATTTCATACAATCTTATTCGACGCAGTTTTACTGGTAACAGTATTACCTACTAAGTTACTTAGTTTGAGACCTTTAATGTTGAAAGCGAGTATCGTTCCGCTTTGTTTTCATGGCTAAAGTGCCGAACTTTGTAAAGTTTACAGCCAACTTCGTGTCTTGAATTTGTACTAGGCACCTATAGTAATAATAGAGTACTTATTAGTCGGTACAAACTAGCGTTTTCCCCCGGCTTCGCACCCGTCACCTATCTACAGCAACAGTGTTTTACCGGGAAAGTAGTAAAAGTAGTTTATGACACTCAGCAACAGTGTTCCTTTTAATTAGTGTTTTTGGGGTTCATTACCCAAAGGGTAAAAACGGGACCATAACTAAGACTTCACTGTCCGTCTGTCACCATGCTGTATCTCAAGAACCGTGCTAGCTAGATAGTTGAAATTTTCACAGATGATGTATTTCTGTTGCCGCTATAACAACAAATACTAAAAACGGAATAAAATTAATATTTAAGTGGGGCTTCCATACAAAAATCGTGATGTTTTGGCGCCGTTTTTTGCGATAATGGTACGGAACGCTTCGTGCGCGACTCCGACTGGCACTTAGCCCGTTTTTTTTCGTAATTCGAGTAATATTTACCCTCAAAGATACTTTTACAGTCAAACTATTTACTTCTTTTTAATATTACTTTACTCACAAAAAACGGTGAAAGAAAACATCTTGAGGAAACCGGCGTGTCCTAGAACTAAAAATTCGAAGACATGTGACATTTAGCAACCCACACTGGGCCTCCGTGGTAGATTATGGCTCATTCCCTCTCACAAAGAGGAGGCATATGTCGTAACAGTAAGAACATTACTAATAAATTATGCTTATTCTTACTCAGAAAAGTAACAGACAATAACTCAAAAAAAAGTTAATTAAAAAAATCAAAAAACCCGACTGCTTAAAAAGCGAATGATTTTCTTCTTGTTTACGGCTTTTTATTTCGCTTTTTAAGCAGTCGGGCTTTTTGTTTTTTTTTATAATTTTTTTTTAATTTTTTTTTTTTTTTTTAGAATTAGGTGTATTTAAACATATAAGTGTTATATATTTTTGAAATCACCTCTTAAACCCCCTTTATTTTGATACCCCACACGACATACAAACATAGACTGATAAACACAATACTTACATACATACATCCATAGACTGATTACCCTCCTGCGGCAGTCCTTCGGCGGTAAAAAATCTCATATTAAACCGTACCTACATAAAAGTATACAACTTGGGTATCTTTGGTACTTCTTCCCCCTGGCAGCAGGCGATGTCAGGTGAGATTAAGGGATTATCCACATGCGGAGTCAGCACCTGCAGATTAACAATATAACTCTCAACAATTTGGTTATAATTCATAAGATGAAGGAAATTGAAAGAAGAAAATAAAACGGGGAAAGATTTATCATTTTATATTTTTATAGGACTACCTCGTTGGACGCAAGGGCTCTTGGTTTTGATTCCCGAGTCAGGCAAGTGTTTTGATATCATGAATTTCTCAGTAGCAGCATGCAGTCTAGGTACCTATAAGCCTGGTTTGAAAACAGGCGTGATGTTGTGTTGTGTTTGGATAGGAAAAGTAAATCATTCAAGTAGGTTAGTAATTCAGTTACTATTCTCAAAATATAAGAGATTGCTTCACACGTTCCATGGTTCGATCCTCGATAGAACCTGACACTGTGACTGTTTTACTACCTATTACCTACTCCCAAGGTTAGACAGGAAAAGCATCTCGACAGCTATTTGAAAAACGTCAAAAATGTATGTGATTGCCGAGCGCTGTGGAAATGTTACGTGACCAATCCCTAACTTTTTGACATTCTGAACAAAACCATCGCTTGTCACATTGTCTAGAGCCTCTAGTAACTTACCCTAAAAGACATTTGTGAAGCAAATGAGAATGCTGTTGACGTGGCTGAATTGTGCTCAAAACTTATTACATTTTGAAATCATCGATACGACGAATAACTTTTAAACAGCTCCCTTGGATAGTTTAGGAGATATTGTAATTTTAATTAGACGCGCCATTATAGCAACGAGTAATAGAGTGCCGCCTGGCGCGGACCGTGCAAAAAATGGCCATCCGTTGAAAGGAATAAGAAGTATTATGCTCCTGTCTCTTGCTCTAAATAATGAATCAACGGTACCTACCTACAATACAGCTATTGTAACACGCGTGTACACATAGGCACAACCTACATCATGAACATTTTAAACGCCACCTCACAAGTAATTCACGTTATTTCATCTAAATTCGTCCTCATTCGCGTTCATTAAAGTCGGCGGAGTACTCAGGCACTTAATTGCGACCGCACGTTCTCCACAACCGACATTATGTTTTGGAGTTAGGTAGCTATAGCACGTAATTAAATCTCTTCTATTGCTGACTTTTTGCTGTCTAAGGTAGAGTAGAGTAGGCACTCTATTTCCCGTATTTCGCATTAGCCTTTTCCATCATCGGACTACAAGACGTACGGCAATGCGCCATCGGTACATGGACGATATCCGGTATATAAACGTTTCGGGCATACTTTCATTGTGCGTATAGCTAAGGAGTAGAATTCCCTGGCGGAGTCTGAGTTTCCTGGTAGCTGAAATCTAGGAGTTTTTAAGTCAAGAGTGAATAGGTTACTCATAAGCAATCGTCTTTCGCCGTCGACTACGTCGTAGCTTACCATCATATGAGATAGTGGTCAAGTGCGAGCCAAAATCAAAACTTATTCTATCATGCGGTCTCTCAGACGTTGTGCGTCCCCGGGTACTACCTAATAGTGGCCAACGTCAGACTGAACAGTCCCTCTCCTAGGGAAAGGCATTCCATCGTTCATTTCTTTCTGTGTTGCTCTTCTTCGAGCCACTTCTCGAAGACGCCATCGAAGGCGTCTTATATGTATGATTAACTAAAATCATACAAAATTCTCTGATTTAGAAATGTTTATTAATTTATGATGACGAGTATTTACACATTTTTTGCATTTCAAATTTACTATTAATTTATTGCTAACAAAATGCATTTGTCACAGGTATACCTTTCTCGCCAAACTTCTGGGCCGCCCTGAAGTAGGCTTTCCGATACGCAAGGCACGAATCGATGCTGTTATTGTATGAGATTTATTTCTGCGCAGCCACTGTAGCCAACTTCAGGGTGGCCAAGAAGTTTGCCGAGAAGTATACATTCAACCCAAAACCTGATGTTTTATGACATTAATAAGCCACCAAAACTGCGTTCAACTAACGGGGCTACACGGGAGCCTATAATGCAGTACACGTACCTAATTGAAAGAACCGTATTTTAGAATTATTCCCATTACGAGGCTCATTTTTCTCCCTCATGAGTCCTTCGGAACGCATTAGAGAGGCCCAATAAAGTCTCTCGGAGGAACGTGCGCATAAAGAAAACACCGTCGCAGGGAAATTGTTCAAACAAAATTATAATGACGGAAGTCCATGCGAAATTCGACATTATGGTTTTAGGAATAGAGGTGGTGAGGTGAGCAAAGTTTAGGGTTCAGTAGAGTGCGACATTTGGCAAGGGAATAGTAGGAAGTACTCGGCAAGCGGGTTCCGTCGGATGTGTTAACGGCAGATGAATGGCGACGCGACGGCTCGTAGTTTGAGTATTGAAATCTAGGACGAGATGGTTTGATCGAGACATTGCGGATATTGATGACCCTGAACCTGAAAATAAACAAGAAATTTCGTTATTTTTGAATGAATGCCTGAATGTATATGCACATAGTAAACAACAAAAACTTGTTCATTATTGAAAAGTGTGTGTGTTTGAAATGAAAAACACAGGTAGGTGTTTGGTCTACTTATCCAACTTTTCCTTAAAAGTAGGAGGACGAGTAAAGAAAACGATTTACTTAATTACGAGTACTTATAAGAATTCTTGAAGGTAGGGAAGGATTGCAGCCGCATTTTTGTTCTATAAGCTCACAAAAGTGGTGTACCTAAAGAGTAAAACATTGCGATTACCAAAATAATTAAGTACTATAAGATCGAGATGAAATTCAGCCAATATCCAAGACTATTGGATATCCAGTAAAAAATAACAAAAAAAACAGTATTGTATGACCTTTCCAAGCTACCTTTCCCTGCATAGGTATAGCATCTTAATCTACCTTCGCCCGTCTCAAGGTGCATCGTGTTAGTGTGTTCAGCGAAGTGGAACGGCTCCAGTGATCGGGAACCTTCGAGCTGCCTCTCACCAGACGCTTCGGAGACGCTCCATTGAGCTTGAGGAGGATCCTATATGTAGACGGCTAAAGGTATCTCTTTAAGTAAGTATACTGGAAATAGGTACTGTGTGAGATTCGGTGGAATGATTAGCTGAAGATTTTTTATTTTTTTATTTAAGATGGATTTGATCTAGTCATAGGTGACAGAGACAGAGTCGACGATGGAGTGAGCTTACCCAGAAGAAGCCTGTTCACTTCTAACTTTGAAGAGATTCGGGTTGTACGCGTTCGGAAACAGACGGAGGTAGTGAGTTCCACTCATTCGCTGTGCGCATTATGAAGGATACAGTCTGTAGAAGACCGAAAAGTTTAAAATATACCGGGTTTTATTGTAACTTAGTCTAAAAATGTGATTCATTTCAGAGAAAACATTTTAAACTAAAAAAAAAACAAATATAAAAAAACAATTTTGTAGTAATTTTTATAAAAATAAAAAAGTTTCAACAAAAATCAAACTGACTTTTTTTTCTTAAATCTCCCACTGAGTTCTAAAAATAATTCTGAATAATAACAAATACAAAACATAAATAATTCTGAATACATACCCAACCCCCTCCTTGTTTCAAAGTTGATTGAAAAAGCTTGAACATTTCAATATACAAAGTTCAAATTGTTTAATTAACAGACTACTTCTAGAAATACAATAACGGATCCAGGGAAGTAAACAATTTCTTATTACGTTTACAACCGCAGACATAACAAAGTTATATTATTTTCTCGCAGAAGCAATAAAGCAAGTTAAAAAGTATAAAGCGACAATGTCTCGCTTTGATACAAAATTAAATGGATGCTTGAAATATGTGGCTCGAGGAACCGACCGGCGACCGGGGCTGGTGCCAACATTTTAAAATATTCCTTCTTCGGCGCAAACAGGGCTGGCAACCGTAAATTTTGGCGAAAATGTGGTTATAATGGTGCTGACAGTTGCGGTGTGTGGTCGTCTTTGAAAATAACGAGAAGTAAATAGAGAAGGTAATTTTTTTTATTACTCAGATGGTGTTGATGATGCTTATATTCTGCAGCCTTTAATTGCACTTTAAGGCGTTTATGACAGACCTAACTAAACGAATCTTAGATCACGCATTTTTTACTATAACGAAAAGTTTAAAACTTGCGGGTTGGTAACCCTGACTTATAAATATAAGAACATTCATCACGGTCGTGTTCGCTGGGATAAGCAGTGTTCGAACCAACGGGTAAACGGGATGTTCCCTTGGTGGTCATAAATAAAACCGCAGAAGAAAAAGGCATATTAGATATGCATTTTTATCTGTGTACCTACAATCTACATTTATTATACACATACTTACCTACTTCAAACAAATAATCAGAGTTTCTTCTTCAGATTTTTACCTGTTACATTACTAGATTGCAAGAATCATGGTCGGTATAAATCCTATCGCTCTAGATCTAGGTTGCCTGAATAAATTATAAAGAGAGGCGAAGCAGTATTATACTTACACGTATTTTTTACACGACTGCCGAAGGAGGGTAATGTGTTTATCAGTTTATGTATCAATGTATGTATGTATGTTTCTATGTGGCGTTCTAGAGACCAAACGCGTTGGCCGATATTGATGATTCTTACTTAAATCCATGCAAATGTCACTAGCTACATTAATATTGGAAAAAGAAAAATGGTGGCTTTTGGGCGTTTCGGGCTTTTGTTAATTTTTTTAATTTTATGATCTGCCTCAGTATTCCCCAAAGGGTTAGGCAGAAGTGCACATTTGACCAGTTATGTTCAGTTAGGTTCAGTTATGTTCAGTTATATTCAGTTATGTTCAGTTATGTTCAGTTATGTTCAGTTATATTCAGTTATGTTCAGTTATGTTCAGTTATGTTCAGTTATGTTCAGTTATATTCAGTTATGTTCAGTTATATTCAGTTATGTTCAAGTCCCATCTAATAAGGGACCAAAGACGTACGATCGAGGGTCTTCGATATCGAAAAACATGTTATGGAACTCGAATGGAGTTGGGCAGGACACATGGCAAGGCACGGTGACAAGTGGAGTAAGGCAGTGACCGAGTGGCGACCAAGGACTGGCAGGTGGAGGCAGAAAGAATGTTGGCCTTCCGGCAGCAAGATGGGCAGACGACATTGCTGCTATCGCGGGGAAAACATGGAAGAGGTTGGCGCTGTGGAGATTGGCACAAGAAAAAAAGGCCTTTGCCCAGCAGTGGAAGAAGTCAGGCTACGGATGATGATGATGATGATTAATAAGGGACATGCCTATTGCCATCAACCGGGCCCAACAACACTTTGCCCGACTCGGCAATCGAACCCAAGACCTTGTGCTCAGTAGTAGCGCTTGCGTCCACCAGACCAAAGAGGCAAGCTTCACTTCGTTTAAATAGATCCCCCTCTATCCACTACACAGTTATCCGTCACCTTGACCTTTACATATGTAACGCCAGACTCCTCAGGGACCCTCGCAGCCTACCTCAACCCGCCATGTTTGTCATAAAATAAATAAGTAACCACTACACACACCCACTACACGATGAACTACATAACGAATCTCCCCAAAGACAATGTTATCTTCCTCATAAATTGTAACACAATTCCAGTAACAACTTTACAAAAAGATGAAGTTTGCTTGTTGTGAACTTCAGCCAACTAAAACTGAGTTAGTAGTTGTGTCATAAACCTAAGCTAAGTTTAAAGTTGCAGCCCGGCTGCAAGCTTTTGTAGATGATAGTGGGTGGTGGAGGATGTACTCGTATTATTAGCTCTTGGACATCTTGTGGCCTTGTGGGATGAACTTTTAACTCGATTAAACGCTGTAATATATGGACATTGTTGTTGTGTGTGACATGTTGATATATTTAGTGTTCATTTACGTGGAATACTGCTCATCCTATTGCCAGTCCTTATTCATAAAAATACTCTCACCTATTTAGTTCTTGCTTAGCAATTGATTGGCAAGATTTTCTATATAATAAGCATTTCTGGCCCGCGCATACCCAGATCTGGCTTTCAAATGGATACTGCTTTGATTACTAATAGTACAAAATAGAAATTATACTAATAGTAATAGAAGGGATACTGTCAGAAAAGTATAAGAGAGACGAAGTGATCATGCGTCCAGTGGTTATCTTTTTCTAGAATTCTGATTGGTCCATGTCTCATCTTCGTCACTACTGTACTGTTGCGCCGCCGCTTATGTACTTTGTGCTACTGGTAACTACAACCTAAACAAGAAACAGTATTGTTAGTTCAAAATTTGTATTTAAATTAAGAATCTGCAAATCAGAATTTAAATATTGAAGCCTGTAGTTAAAATGTCTTTGACATTTTCTATAGAGAATTTTAATGAATAATCTGCTTCAGAAGCTAACCAGTAAAGAGGTTTTTATGAATGAGTCTAGTTATCTAGAAATCGCGTAGTCGACGTTTCTCTTCATTTAGAAGCTAACTTGTTAGGGCAAGAAAGTGGGGTGGCTTATTCAACTGTGTATTCTATCAGCAATCTGCGACGTTGCCGGCAAGCAGCCAGCTCATGGGAAATCAAGCGTTGCCCTCTTAATAAATGAGGTGCAGTTTAATTACTGCACTTAATAAGCTTAAACTAATTAGCCAGAGCAAAACTGGTGCTTTCTTTATTAAATTCTCGTTTATTTTTTATAAACTGAGGTCAAACAGACATTAACATAGGTACACGATCATATTTTCGATCTAGCCTTCAGGTCAAAGCCATTAACTCTGTTATTTTGGGGGCCTATGCATTCTCTGCATGGCTTCCTATTCTACACCCTTGCCAAAGCCTGTATAAGCATCTATCTACATATTCGCATACTTTTTATACAGCTAACAAATTCACATTTCACAAATCTGGACTTGTAGATGTATTTTCTTCTCTCAACTGGTTTTCAAAACGTTGCAAAATCAATCCACATTTGTAGCAGGCACTCATGGGAAATCACTAAGGTTCCGTACACTCGCCATGAATAAATTAGTAACGACTAGGTTCCTTCGTTGCACCATAACCCGGCTGAATGTCGTACCCAGTGAGGGAAGGCTATTCGATGAGATACATTAGTGTTCAGGCACAGAGTAGATAGAAACAGATGCACACTATTTAAGAATTGTCAAAAAGAAGTATAACGTTGAATCTGTGTTAGGAAGGTACGAGTAAGAAGGTAGAAGTAGAAAACTAGTAGCACTTTTTTAGGGTTCCGTGCCCAAAGGGTATAACGGGACCCTATTACTAAGACTCCGCGGTCCGTGTGTCCGTCTGTCTGTCACCAGGCTGTATCTCAAGAACCGTGATAGCTAGACGTTGAAATTTTCACAGATGATGTATTTCTGTTGCCGCTATAACAAAAAATACTAAAAACTAAATAAAATAAATATTTAAGTGTGGCTCCCATACAATAAACGTGATTTTTTTGGCAATTTTTGCTATAATGGTACGGAACGCTTCGTGCGCGAGTCCGACTCGCACTTCGTCGGCTTTCTTATTTTATCGTGTATAAAGTAAGATGTAACAGCCAAGACCCACTTGCACGAAAAACTTATCTCAGAGTTGCTAACACAAGGCTAAATTGACAATATTGTATGACAAACTGTCAATTTAACCTTGTGTTAGCAACTAACTATTAGCAAGTGGGCCTAAATTTGTTAGGCCCGCTTGCAACCAACCTGGGTTGTCTTACTAACTCCGAGTTAGTAGCTTACCCCATGTTATTTATGACATTTTTGTATGGCATTAATATAACTTCGTGTTAGTAATTAACTCAAAGTTAAGATTTTCACGCAATTGGGCCTTAGATAATTAAGTGCCTACCTAATAAGTACCTTTGTTTCGCGGCTGATTCACTATTTATGAAATGTGTGTAGGTACGTAATATTATTTATTTATTATTATATACTTTATTGTACACCACTTAAATAATAACAGGACAATATTTTATATATTTTATATTTTGTTTTTTATGTTGTAAAATAAAAAACAAAATAGTATTAAGGTAAGTAGGTACATTATTAGTTGAGATGTGCGTGTTAATCCGACTTCTGGGTGGTCGTCCCCTGGTCGATTGACAGTCGTTTTATTTTCCAACGCAATCTTTATGAGGAGGATGTATGTTAGCAGTCCATTTACTTATTATTAATCGGTGACCCATAGCGTATTAAGATGCGGCTGCCCGCACCCGGGGGAAATCTGCAAGATGTATTATGTCCACATCCGTCCGTCTGACACATTGTGTTGTCTGGTGAATGTCAGTAGTACTCACACTTTTGTTATCTATTGCCACATGATTGCCACACTCCACACTCCACCACATTCACACACACATACCCACACTCTTGTTTTGTTTGGAGTGAACAGTGACCCTTATCTTCATTAGAAAGCAAATACATTTCGTCCTTGACTATTTTTTCGTATATCTATGATCTAGCTAGAGCATATCGCCCTAAGCCCTAAGGCTATCTCTTGGTTACTTACCCAATGTTTAATACGCAGACAAAAGGTATTTTTTTGTAATATAACTGACATTATTTAATGCCAGTCTCCCACAAAATAATGTGCATTGCGATATCCATTTCGTTTTGTTGTCAGCAGTTCCCAAAATTTTAACAAAAAGCTCTATAACATTTACGTCTATTCGATAACTCCTGGCACAACAGAAAATGCCCCGATACGTCCAGTTTGATGCACGTAGCTTAGGTGGACCATTCCGGATGATGGCCCGTAGGGAAATCACTCCTACTGGCGGAAATGCTCCTTGAATAAATTACCAGGCGCACTTAACGCCAACACCTTGGGTTTTGAGCTAAAGTTTAGCATTAAGATGGTTTCACCTACTTGGTTGAAAAAGTAAATATAAATACAAACAGATTCATGTGCATTTAAGAACTTTTTTTTCGAAATTAAAAACTGGAGAACCATTTCGAAACACGAATGGTTTCTTCCGCGTGAAAATTGACAATCCCTCGGAAACGTACTACCGGGATATAAAGTACCTAGCCTAAGGTCCAGGCTATGGTCTGACGGTTCCAAAGTTTATTCGAATCTGTTCAGATTTTGAGGCATGAATGAATAAAAACATTTAAACAGCTAAACATACAGATTTAGGTACGCATTTGTAATAATATTGGGAGTAGGATACAAAATATAGAATTGTAGAAATAAAGCTGGGTAGGATACTAAGATTCACCCTTACCAAAATGACACTTGGGGGAGTCCTATGTCCAGAAATGAACGTGTTTCGGCTGAAATGATGATGATGAACAAAATGGCTATTACAGCTGTGAATACTGCAGTGGCCTGAGAAGATCTAAAGCCTGAAAGTAGCTCGTCAATGAACTGGCAAAGCTTTTCTGGACATGCACGACTTTCAGCTATAAAAAAAAACGAATAAGAAGAGATCAAACATGAAATACATACTACATCAATTTATTATCCATTCATAAGGTAACCAGATCCCAGTAAGACCATAACGAATGCCTCTATGCATCTCCCTGGTAACAAAAACCCTGTGTTATCATATTACATGAGGCTGGAGTCTGGAGCTGAGACCCGCCCGCAAGACCTCTCGTCCGGCCCAAATGAATAAATTAGCTGCAGCATTGAGATGCTAGCGGCGTACCTACGTTCTAGTTTCTGCTCTAAACATTATTATGACGTGGAGGAAGATGGTTTTATGGTGATAGGTATCAATATCTATAATGAATGAATGACGATAAAATAAAACAAGAGAGCAAACATTACACTGGCACGACAAACAATAACCTGTGCGCAAAATTTTAACTCAATCGAACCCCGGGAAGTGGGTGTCAAATTTTACTTACAAGCTTTGATTAGGTACAGGCAAGAATCAAAAGTGCAGTCTTCCTCTCCAAAAATCAAATGACTATTTTTTGTAGAAGAAATTAAATTATCAACAACTACACCGCGTTGATTTCTGTACAGCATATTAAATCAGCTATTGTTATTCTATTGTGTCTGCTAATTAGACGCGCGATGGGTAAGATTATACCTACTATTTGTGCAAATTGAATTTCTTCTGCCTAAAAATTGCTGACTGCTGCGTTTTGGCAGTGTGATTGCACTTTTGTCCCATACCCATACAAACACCGGAACTGGTGAAACTAAATAGAAGCTTGTAAATATTTACCCTCTTACAAATAAACGCGGTATAAAGTTATACCAAGTATAAACCTATGAAAATTTATGGTTATACCTTTGTTATACCTGATATAACTTTATACCGCGTTTATTTGTAAGAGGGCTAAAGTTTTAATCGCAAATAACAGCACCTGACTCCGGCCGCATTTAAGTGTAGTTTATTGAAATATTTTTTTATCGTTTTATTTTGTTGTCATTAAATAACTATCCCTTCTACGCAGTGCCGTAAATTAGTTAAATTTGACCCTACAGTGCCACTTTAGAAACTACATAAAATCTGGTTTTACAGAGTGGTAAGCCTTGCAATCACTCGTTCGATTCCCAAGTATGCGAAAGATTGTGAATTTTACCCCAAACAATTTAATCTAACCAACTCCAACTGCGGATGGATACAGAAAGTCGAGAATCTACCTTCATTTGCCAAATTGTTAAATTATGCAACATTCAGTCAATGCAGATGCACTTAAATACCTCTCCCGTCAGTCAAAGAGCGAATAATAAGACCAATAAAGTTAATAGGATAGCACAGTAAAAGAGGGCGCATAGCTTCCGCAGTTCAGAAGTGTTTCTGTTTATGACAATCAACTAGGAGATAGTTAAATTGCACCCCAATAAACGCCCGAAACTTTACGAGTGGCAATGTCTCTTTATACGAAATTGCACCCCTGCACTGATGCGATGGACTATCGATCGAACGCTTGATTTTAAACGTGTTTAAGGCATGAGTAGGTTGCGAAGTTGAAAGTAGTTTCGACTAAATTCTAAAGCGAACGAGATGAGATATTGGGATTGGCGAGAGCAAGGGAAATATTTAGGTCAATTTTCTGTGTTGTCTTCCTGTGCACCTAAGCGACGCTCGTATTTCTGCTGCAACAATCCAAAGTATAAAATCTCCAAATATCTAATATCGAACGATAAAACAGCCAAAGATTCCCCAAAACAGAACCAAACTCATAAATAAATTAATAAACACTTAACAAAACCATAATCTCGATTCTGAACTTGTTAACACCAAAACGAAACAAGATTCCCCGCCTAATGAAAACCACAGACGTCTTCATTCCACGCAAACAACGTTCGGAAACCACGTCCCGAGCCCGGGGGAAATCAGGCGCCGTGCGTTCCGAAACCTTTGTAGCGAGGAGTAATTACACTGACCACGGGAAGGCTGAATGGCATTTTTCTTGTGTCTAATACTTTTAATTAGTGAGATCAAAGGCAACGTTGCCGTTCTTTATTTAAAAATGAACTGTGTGCGTGCTTGTTTAAAAATTGACTTGGCTTCTCCAGAAGTTATTCCATAATATCCAGCTTTATAAATATTTATCTACCGGGCAAGCAATTTACACCAAAGGTAAAAGTGTCCTCGAGATAAATTATTATTCTCAGTGAAATGCCCAGAAAATATAAGTCGCCCGTTTACTCTACGCAAACAAAATTTTTTTCGCAAACAATAATATTTTTATTACTTTTACCAAAAAAAAGAACAACTCGAAAAAAGTCATTCCAATTTTGAATCAGAAAACCAATTAATAATCATTCATAACAAAGTTAATTGCTTTAGGGTTGTCCCGCAAAAATCCCATAGAAAATGTGTGAAAAAATGTGCGGTTCGTAATGTAATGGTACATTCGTTACGCCTTGATTGCCAGCCCCCGCTAATGGGATTAATAATTTGCCAGATCAAATGCAAAAATGGACACTTTAGCATGATAGAAAGAGCTGGATTATGCTTTTTTTATACATGAAAAAAGTACAGTTTATCTTTCCATTTAAGTAAAAGCATTCGATGAAAACGGACTTCAAGGATAATTACTTACCTATGTAACTCAAATATTACGTAATTTACTTTCGCACTCGTAGCATACCTACGAATTATGAACTACACAATAATACTGTGGCTACCTTGGCTCTATGGCAATGCAACTATAGACTCCGAAGTGTGGAGGATTCGATTCCCGGTTATGGCAGTGTTTTTAAGTTTTTCCATTAGGAAATTCTTAAGATCAGCGCAGTGTGATCACTAATTACCTAGGTGTAAACAATACTGGAATATCAGACTTATGCTGTCCAAATGTGGGTGTACCTACTACTATGATTTATATACTTTGCCTCAGTGTCAGACGTTATGATGAAGTGTGACAAATAATGTTAGTGGCGTTGGACACATGGCAGGGCGTTGCTAAGGCTAACCAAGTTAGCCTAGTTCCTGAACTGTAACGACATACGTAATAGCGGTCGGCGACGAAAATTTCGCGCCAAAATAAAAACAAAATGGCTCCTCGTTACTCCGACACACGGTAATCCAATCTGCTTGATTCACATTGACCCTTTCGTCGACGCCAAGACTGCGCAATTCCACGTATTTATTTTTCACCGGATACCTATATGTTTATACTAGGTATGTTAAGGCAATTCGACTCCGATGCCGAAAAGTCGGTCTATTTATTTTTATTGTCGGTAGGCTCGCGTTTGACCACTATCTCACCTGGTGGTAAGCGATGATGTGGCCGACGATGAAGCACGCTTGACTGGCTGAAGTAACCTAACTGCCGATTGATACTACGAGTACACCTCTGACTCTGACCCTCTGACGCTATTAAATCAGAGGTTAATTTACAACTACATAGCTTCATATTATTACTGTCACAGATAATATAATACTTACTTACTGTATAAGATTAGATTATTTTGATGGGTAAAATATTTTTTTAATATAAATAAATAAACGTAACGTTCTTGTTCATAATTTGCACTTACTTATTTTCTCATAGAGGATGCCAAAAAGTAGAGTGTCCACCTCGGGAGCATCACTATTTTAAGCTCGAGTGACGCACTTTGAATCCATCGCTGCGCTCTGGATTAATAAAAAAACCGGCCAAGTGCGAGTCGGACTAGCACAGGAAGGGTTCCGTACCATTATCGCAAAACATTGCAAAAAAATCACGTTTGTTGTATGGGAGCCCCCCTTAATTTATTTTGTTTAATTTAATTATTATTATTTTTTGAGGCGAATATACAACTAAACATTCTGTGAATATTTCAATCGTCTACCTGTTGCCGTTATTAATATCGAGCAAAAAACGGCAAATATATCACGTTTGTTGTGTGGGAGCCCCCTTAAATATTTATTTTATACTGTTTTTAGTATTTGTTGAGGGTTCCGTACCCAAAGGGTAAAAACGGGACCCTATTACTAAGACTCCGCGATCCGTCTTTCTGTCCGTCTGTCACCAGGCAGTATCTCATGAACCGTGACAGAAAGACAGTTGAAATTTTCACAGATGATATATTTCTGTTGCCGCTATAACAACAAATACTAAAAACAGAATAAAATAAATATTTAAGTGGTGGGGCTCCCATACAACAAACGTGATTTTTTGGCATTTTTTGCGATAATGGTACGGTACCCTTCGTGCGTTAGTCCGACTCGCACTTGGCCGGTTTTTTTTAATTAAGGTACACAACTGTCAGCTAATTGTAGAATTTAAAATTAAAAAGGCAGTGCGACAAGGTGACCCGCTATCGCCCAAACTATTCGCTGCAGTATTAGATGACGTCTTCAGGGAATTAAAATGGGACAACCTCGGACTAAACTTCAACGGCAAAATGCTAAACCATCTCAGATTTGCTGATGACATTGTAATATTTGCAGAGGAACCTCAAATATTACAAGCAATGCTAAAAGAAATATCCGATGCTAGTGCCGATGTGGGTCTCACGATCAACTTCTCTAAAACAAAGGCAATTACCAACAGCACCCGAGAAACAATAGCAATAGAAGAACAAGAGGTTGAATATGTAGAAGAGTACCTACATATACCTGGGACACCTAATATCGCCTGAACACCTAATGCCCAAAGAAATACAAAGATGGGTAAACAACAACTGGTCCCGTTACTGGTCCCTCAAATAAGACGTGAAGAGCAAGTTCATACCAATACGGGCAAAGAATAAGGTCTATGACAATTGCATTCTGCCAGTACTCACATAAGGATGCCAAACATGGTCCTTACGAAATCAAGCTAAAAGTCTGCCAACAAGGAATGGAGAGGAGCATAACTGGCGTCCGCATCAAAGACAAGTGTCGACTTGTAGACATACGAAAGCAAACGGGGGTGGCGGACGTAACCAATAGAGTCAAGAGACTGAAGTGGAGATGGACGGGCCACACAATGCGAAATAGGATAAAAAAGTGAACGAGAAGCGTAATTGAGTAGTACCCACGCGACAGGAAAAGGCGCAAAGGCAGGCAACACAAGAGGTGGGAGGACGATCTCTCACAGGGGTGGAGGAGATCGGCAAGGAACCGTAAAAAGTGGCATGACCTGGAGGAGGCCTATGTCAAAGGTCGACCTGACTGAAAAACAGTCTAAATTAAGTTAGTTAAGGATACATTTAAAATGAACTGTAAAAGTCAGTGATTAAAGGCTATTTTTATTTATTTAGTTTTTATTACCCGACTGCCGAAGGAGGGTAATGTGTTTATCAGTCTATATACGTATGTATGTATGTTTGTTTCTATGTGGCGCTCTAGAGACCAAACGCGTTGGCCGATTTTGATGATTCTTACGTCAATCGATTCGTCTTAATCCTGCGAGTGTCACTGGCTACATTAAAATTGGAAAATTAAAATTTACTGAAAATGTATGGATTTTATAGCTTTCAATAACCATAGCGACGATGCGCCACCTATCGCGAAAAAATGGCCGTTCAGATACCTATTGCTTCTCTCTTTGCAAAAAATCGACAAAGAGAAAATAACAAATAATAAGATTTGCAAAAGTTGGTACGTACGGGTTGGTTATAGCTCTTTTTTTCGCATGTACAAAATACAAATATGATTCGTTTTTACCCGACTGCCGAAGGAGGGTAATGTGTTTATCAGTCTATGTATGTATGTATGTATGTATGTAAGTATGTATGTATGGATGTATGTATGTATGTATGTATGTATGTATGTATGTATGTATGTATGTATGTTTGTTCCTATGTGGCGTACTAGAGACCAAACGCGTTGGCCGATTTTAATGGTTCTTACGTCAATCGATTCGTCTTAACCCTGCGAGTGTCACTGGCTACATTAAAATTGGAAAATAGAAAAATGGCGGATTTTGGGCGCCATATTGGGGGGGAGAAATTTTTCTTTTTCTTCCGAACCTATCGTGTGGGGTATCAAAATAAAGGGCTTTAAGAGCTGATTTCAAAAATATATAACACTTATATGTTAAAATGTAACTAATTCTAAAAAAAGATAACTAAAAAGTTATAAATAAAAAAAGTTAATTAAAAAAATCAAAAAACCCGACTGCTTAAAAAGCGAACTAAAAAGATGTAAACAAGAAGAAAATCATGCTGTGCAGTCGGAGGATACATCTGGTTTTGGTCAGCCAGCTCGCGAACATGTATCCTCCGACTGCACAGCATGATTTTCTTCTTGTTTACATCTTTTTAGTTCGCTTTTTAAGCAGTCGGGTTTTTTGATTTTTTTAATTAACTTTTTTTTTACAGTTCCGTAGGTACCACAAAAGGAAAAAAAGATAGCCTTCTAGGATTACTTCGTGATCCAATTGTCTGTCTGTCTGTCCTTTTTCTCAGGAATGCGTGAGAGTATCATGTTAAAGTTTCTTTATATAAAAATGTTTTTATTATCAAAAAATCCAAATACTATTAATAACTTATACTTCAACAACAATCAAAATTTAGTCATATTTTATCATCAAACGCTATTTTTCCCCTGCTGAGGCAATCACTCCTTCTCTGCAAAACGAAACGCAAAGTAATATTTTGTCTGTGCATATTGCCAGCTGACAGTGACAAATGACAAGGTTTTGACTTTCAAAGTTTCAACATTACAAATAAATACGTGAAAGAAAAGTGTTGTGATTTTGTGGATGCTATGGCGTTGAGTTATTATAATGAATGTGAGGCGCCCCGGGACTTTAGAATCTCGTCCACGGAGAGCGATGACCACTACAAGAAGTGCCTCCTATGTTACACCGTCAAAAAGAACTTTTACTGTTCGGATTGCGTCAGGGCGGGCAATTTCGTACATTCCTCAATGCCTTACGCGGACAGGTTGGTTCTTTCACCTTAATTACGCAGCAATATCAACGAATTCCTATATTTATCACAGTCAGACAATCAATGAATCGATTACGAATAATAAATTCGATTGTTAAAGTGATTGTCATTTTCGCATTACATTTTGTTTGAGTCACCATATGCGTCGAATTTATGTGCAAACAATGCGGAAATGTTGTTTGCACTGATTTAATGCGTCGAGATAAGTAGGAAGAACGATATTTACTGCAAAAGCACTATGTCATAAGTCATTGTTCTAGTGACAGATATTATTGAATTAGTGTTTACAAACTTACATAACCTTGAATCGTAAATATTGTCGTAGTAGCATGTTGTGGCTACAACAGTCAACTTTATGACTCAGCTTTTTGAATACATTACAGAACAGAACATTACATCTCAGAATCTCTCAGATGCCAAATATTTTTACTAGCCTATTCTAGGTACTCTTATTGGATTTTTAGTATGAAATTTCATGATTTGCCTGTAAAGCATGAACAATTTTTTGTTTCCTCATTTGACAACATGAAGTTTAACCACCAGCAGTCATATAAAAATCTCGACATTGTTTAGCAATAATTATTTAAAATTTCAATACAAAATTTGAACTTAGATTATTTTAATCAACTGGTATACACTGTCGAGATTATTTAGAAAAACAGGTGTATATAGGGTCTTCTCTTTGTTTTTTTTTTGTTATTTGCTTATCTTGCAATCAGATAAAACTATGAGCAGATGAGTTGAAGGAGAATGTGGGAGGTGAGAGCTATTACCCATCAGGATCAACTCTCTTATTAGTAATACAACAGTCTACAAATCATCTAGTTGTAGGATGTTGCGTCTTTTTAGTCAGCTGACACAATCTAGTATTGT
The DNA here is from genome assembly GCA_945859665.1 of Anorthoa munda. Classification (NCBI taxonomy): domain Eukaryota; kingdom Metazoa; phylum Arthropoda; class Insecta; order Lepidoptera; family Noctuidae; genus Anorthoa; species Anorthoa munda. Next base: position 1,966,111 of record OX243918.1, read on the forward strand.
GAGATGAGCGCCCAAATAACTAGGGCAGGGGTTCCCATAATGTGCATCGCAACGCCCCAGGGATTCTGTAAGAGATTGCCCTGTGCGATAAGACCGCCCATTGTACACTTTGTTTGGAAATGTTTGATCTGTATGTAATTTTTTATGGTGTGCAATAAAGAATATAATAAATAATAAATACATATTTCTTCCTTGACTGTGTTCATGTTCAGGTATTTGTGTACTTCAGTGTTCTTAATAAACCATGGAGCATTTGAAATCTGTTTTAAGATGTTGTTTTGAGTTCTCTGAATTATGCTGATATTTGAGTCACATGCAGTGCCCCACAGTTGAATGCCGTAAGTCCAGATAGGTTTTAGTATGGTCTTATAAATCAAGACAGGGACGGTTGTCTATGGATAGTTTGGAGTTGCTACCCGGGAGCCAGTACATACCTTTGTATCTAATATTGAGCTCTTTTCATTTTGATTCAATGTGCTTTCTCCATGTTAGTCACTGATCCAGGTGCATACCTAGGTACTTGACGCTGTCTCTTTGTGGTAGTTGATTAGGACCAAGTTTGACAGGTCCGTTTCGCTTAGACACCAGCAATGTCTTCTCTTTGTAAAAATATAATAATTATATTGGAAGAAATAATTTAACAAACTGCTTAAAACTTGTTTATATTAATTAATTAGCTATTGCCTGCGACTTCGTCCGCGCGGTTATGAAGATATAAATAAGCCCCCTAAATCCGGCCCTGTCGCAAAATCCGTCCTTAGCGGACGTCTACTAACTATAAACTTCCGCCCTGTGAATTTTAAGTTAGTAGCTCAAAAAATGAAGGACTTTCATACAAACTTGCGAGAGCCCTTAAACCCCCTTAATCCGGCCCTGGCGCAAAATCCGTTCTGAGCGGACGTCTACCAACTATAAACTACCTTCTTGCCAAATTTTAGGTATGTAGCTTAAAAAATTAAGCAGTTTCATATAAACTTGCGAGAGACCTTAGACCCCTAAATCCGGCCCAGTCGCAAAATCCATTCTTAGCGGACGTCTACTAACTATAAACTACATCCTTGCCAGATTTTAGGTATGTAGCTTAAAAAGTTAAGGACTTCCATATAAACTTGCGAGAGCCCTTAGACCCCCTAAATCCGGCCCTGTCGCAAAATCCGTTCATAGCGGACGTTTACTAACTATAAACTACCTCCCTGCCAAATTTTTAGTGAGTAGCTCAAAAAATTAAGGACTTTCATACAAACTTGCGAGAGCCCATAGACCCCCTTAATTCGGACCTGTCGCAAAATTCGTTCTTAGCAAGTTAGTACAGTAGTAGTTAAATACACCTCCCTGCCAAATTTTAAGGTAGCAGCTCAAAAAAATAAGGACTTTCATACAAACTTGCGAGATCCCTTAGACACCCTAAATTCGGTCCTATCGCAAAATCCGTTCTTAACAGACATCTACTAACTATAAACTACCTTCCTGCCAAATTTTAAGTTTGAAGCTCAAAAAATGAAGGACTTTCATATAAACTTGCGAGAGCGCTTAGACCCCCTAAATCCGGCCCTGTCGCAAAATCCTAGCGGACGTCTACTAACTATATACTACCTCCCAGCCAAATTTCATCTTTATACGTCAAGCGGTTTTCTATATTTTGTGATTCGTGAATGAGTGACCTTTCGTTTTTATATATATAGATAAGCACATTGTATTTTATATTTCACTGCAGGAACTTGAACTGCCAAAATACTTACACCATATTTATTGATCTGTAATTTACAGATACGCAGAAAAACAAGGAAAACTACTTCGTGAACAAGTCAACCGAAAACATGTACTGGACCGCTGTGAAGACTTATTGGCAACAAAACTGAAAAAGGACACATTATTGATAGAAGCCAAGAAGTCCAGAGACCAACTTGACCTCCTAAGACTAGCCATAGAACAAAGACGGAGCAATCTTGAAGAGAAACGGAAAGAACTAAATGAACTAAAAAGTCATAACAATGAGTTAATATTAAAGTTACCGAGGTATCGGAAGCGTGTGTCGACCCTCGGCAAGCATGCTCAAAAACAGCGCATGGAGCTGGAGAACAAAGTCAGTGCTTACAATGACCACGCAGAATCATTGGCAGCTTTACGCAGGTCACGGATACGACAGCTCACCAAGTATATATTTCCGGTTTATATGACGTATGATACAAGGTAATTTACGCCTTTATTCTATCTCTGTGTTATTTGAATGTTCCTGCATTTTCAAAGTTATGTTCTACAGTAGCAGGATAGGAATGTGATCAAAACTCTGCCTAAACTATACATATTTTGAGACATATTGGCCATTATCAGTATGTATCAATGTTATCTATCTGGGCCATTAAAACCGTGTTACATTAAGATAATAGAATGTATTCTTATCTATATACCCATTATGAATTACAACTTAATGCGTCTACAATGCTAAACTATCAATCAAAGAAACAAAATCTGGTTTCCGGTTTTCCTTTTTTCACCACTAACTAAAACTATAACTTTATCTGCTTGCAATTTAAATTTTAAGAAAATACCGTAGATTCATCACTAGAAATAACCTGTTTCTTCCAGACTCCACCTCAAGTCTTGACCAAATAAAACACATTATATTGTAAACTAAACACCCAAAATGCATATTTGCGAAATGTGCGCGTTCTGCTTACCTTGTATGCTAGTTAAAATGAGAGGTAAACTCGCTTATTAACTTCACGGTCAATAAAATACGCGTGATTTAACTAAGGTTAAGCATAGGTTTACTGTATCTAATCTACATTAGTGTCCATTTTATGAGTATAGATGCTGGTTGGTGTAATCGGAGGCACATTTTAGCTGTCTCTGAGGCAGTTATGCTTCTGTTATCTATGTCTTATTTATTTCTGAATGACGTGCATTCAACATACTACATGGTCAAACAATCTGTGCACCTGACGCTATCACTGTGACGTTCGACTCTCGCTATTGGCGCACGAGGCTCGGGCGGGGCGCCGCGCTGTATGGCGGGAATGGAGTAGCCTTCCGGCGAGGTGCACAGTAATTTTGACCCTGTTATAAAGGCAGATTGCCTATGTCTAAAGGTAGCTGAAGCTTTACCATCTGATGGGCTTCCTACTTTGTTATAAAGTTAGCATCGAGCAACACTCAGTTTATCTTTCAGCGAGAGCATAGAAGACATGGAGTTCATCGGCTCCGACAGCGAGGAGGAGCCTCCACACCGCGCGCAGCTGCACATCGTGGCGCCCTGGATCCACACCGACGGAGACTTTTCGCAGGTGCACGACTGGCGTGAGTAATACAATAGAAAACATTTATTCTACAGAGACAAAAGACACAACACAAAAGCAACAATCCCAAATACACAGAAGAACACTAACAAAGTACAAACAAGGTTTAAGAAGAGCTGCGCTGGGCGTGCCTACACCGAAAGACCAACCAACGCTGGGCGTCAGACACCCAGGGCTGATTTTCAGTTGGCACCCGGCTCTTGACAACTAATACTTTATTACAGTCAAGTACTCACTGATTATATTATGTGGCCACCTCTGACTTACATTAACTATACAAGTCCAGCAGTCTAATTGCGTTAGTGAATATGGATATGGCAAGGCAAAGAGTTTTTGCCCCATCAATCGACCAATCAAATGCGAGGTGAAAGACACGATGTGGATTTGCGTCAATGTGATTAGTTGGCTGGACGAATCTGGATGAAATTTGGCACAGGTATAGATTATAGTCAGGAATATAATACTTATCCAGGGAATATGTTCCCTCGGAATAATTTTCGACCTTCACGCGGGCAACTGGGCCACCACTACATGATATAGGTACATTCTCAAAAAAAATAAGTCTAGTTTTCATCACTACTGGCTTTGCTTAAGTTGCCACGCCAAGTTGCAACCATAACACCCAGTTCTCTGCCTTCCGCGTTCCGTCTATTTCGTGGTATCCATTTGGAGACACGTCTGTTCTGACGACCATCGGTTTGTTAACACATGTAGCCGCCACCGCTATCTATAAAAATGTAGGCGAGATCGTCCATTACACTACTCACCACGGCCACGCAATGTACGCAAAGCTAGCAGGCTAATGACCCGCGCAGCTAACGTGGCAAACCTCTCCGTACATATCCTACGTAGGTGTAGGTCGAGAATAATAATAATTAACATTTATTCCAGACTGCCTGTCCATAGACACATACGACAAACACTTCATCATCACCATCAGCCTAATGTGCCCACTGCTGGGTTCAACAAACACTAATACAACACAATAGGAAAAGGCAGTTTACAACGCACATTGTAATAGACAAACAAAACACGTTACAAATATACAGAAACTACACACATAAGGTTTACACACATGCGGAGGAAACTTAAAAGTAAGTTAAAGTTTAAGGTAGGTTATTTACAAAACTTCTTCTCCGCTGCCGCAAGTTTTTGTGAAGTTCACGACTCCTTGCCGTGAATTTTAAGTTAGATTGTTTCTAAATTAGATGTTTTTATGTCCAGTCCGTCAGAACAAGGATTCGCTAGCGTCGGGCCCCACGTGTGACACCAACCCTGCGGCGCGCGCCTCCGCAGCGCTGTCGCTGTGCGCGCAGCTGCTGGCGCTGCTCAGCTGGGCGCTGGACGCGCGGCTGCCGCACACCATCTCCCTCAAGTAAGTTGTGTTAGAACTAGCCGCCGCTAGCGTCGGGCCCCACGTGTGACACCAACCCTGCGGCGCGCGCCTCCGCAGCGCTGTCGCTGTGCGCGCAGCTGCTGGCGCTGCTCAGCTGGGCGCTGGACGCGCGGCTGCCGCACACCATCTCCCTCAAGTAAGTTGTGTTAGAACTAGCCGCCGCTAGCGTCGGGCCCCACGTGTGACACCAACCCTGCGGCGCGCGCCTCCGCAGCGCTGTCGCTGTGCGCGCAGCTGCTGGCGCTGCTCAGCTGGGCGCTGGACGCGCGGCTGCCGCACACCATCTCCCTCAAGTAAGTTGTGTTAGAACTAGCCGCCGCTAGCGTCGGGCCCCACGTGTGACACCAACCCTGCGGCGCGCGCCTCCGCAGCGCTGTCGCTGTGCGCGCAGCTGCTGGCGCTGCTCAGCTGGGCGCTGGACGCGCGGCTGCCGCACACCATCTCCCTCAAGTAAGTTGTGTTAGAACTAGCCGCCGCTAGCGTCGGGCCCCACGTGTGACACCAACCCTGCGGCGCGCGCCTCCGCAGCGCTGTCGCTGTGCGCGCAGCTGCTGGCGCTGCTCAGCTGGGCGCTGGACGCGCGGCTGCCGCACACCATCTCCCTCAAGTAAGTTGTGTTAGAACTAGCCGCCGCTAGCGTCGGGCCCCACGTGTGACACCAACCCTGCGGCGCGCGCCTCCGCAGCGCTGTCGCTGTGCGCGCAGCTGCTGGCGCTGCTCAGCTGGGCGCTGGACGCGCGGCTGCCGCACACCATCTCCCTCAAGTAAGTTGTGTTAGAACTAGCCGCCGCTAGCGTCGGGCCCCACGTGTGACACCAACCCTGCGGCGCGCGCCTCCGCAGCGCTGTCGCTGTGCGCGCAGCTGCTGGCGCTGCTCAGCTGGGCGCTGGACGCGCGGCTGCCGCACACCATCTCCCTCAAGTAAGTTGTGTTAGAACTAGCCGCCGCTAGCGTCGGGCCCCACGTGTGACACCAACCCTGCGGCGCGCGCCTCCGCAGCGCTGTCGCTGTGCGCGCAGCTGCTGGCGCTGCTCAGCTGGGCGCTGGACGCGCGGCTGCCGCACACCATCTCCCTCAAGTAAGTTGTGTTAGAACTAGCCGCCGCTAGCGTCGGGCCCCACGTGTGACACCAACCCGGCGGCGCGCGCCTCCGCAGCGCTGTCGCTGTGCGCGCAGCTGCTGGCGCTGCTCAGCTGGGCGCTGGACGCGCGGCTGCCGCACACCATCTCCCTCAAGTAAGTTGTGTTAGAACTAGCCGCCGCTAGCGTCGGGCCCCACGTGTGACACCAACCCTGCGGCGCGCGCCTCCGCAGCGCTGTCGCTGTGCGCGCAGCTGCTGGCGCTGCTCAGCTGGGCGCTGGACGCGCGGCTGCCGCACACCATCTCCCTCAAGTAAGTTGTGTTAGAACTAGCCGCCGCTAGCGTCGGGCCCCACGTGTGACACCAACCCTGCGGCGCGCGCCTCCGCAGCGCTGTCGCTGTGCGCGCAGCTGCTGGCGCTGCTCAGCTGGGCGCTGGACGCGCGGCTGCCGCACACCATCTCCCTCAAGTAAGTTGTGTTAGAACTAGCCGCCGCTAGCGTCGGGCCCCACGTGTGACACCAACCCTGCGGCGCGCGCCTCCGCAGCGCTGTCGCTGTGCGCGCAGCTACTGGCGCTGCTCAGCTGGGCGCTGGACGCGCAGCTGCCGCACACCATCTCCCTCAAGTAAGTTGTGTTAGAACTAGCCGCCGCTAGCGTCGGGCCCCACGTGTGACACCAACCCTGCGGCGCGCGCCTCCGCAGCGCTGTCGCTGTGCGCGCAGCTGCTGGCGCTGCTCAGCTGGGCGCTGGACGCGCGGCTGCCGCACACCATCTCCCTCAAGTAAGTTGTGTTAGAACTAGCCGCCGCTAGCGTCGGGCCCCACGTGTGACACCAACCCTGCGGCGCGCGCCTCCGCAGCGCTGTCGCTGTGCGCGCAGCTGCTGGCGCTGCTCAGCTGGGCGCTGGACGCGCGGCTGCCGCACACCATCTCCCTCAAGTAAGTTGTGTTAGAACTAGCCGCCGCTAGCGTCGGGCCCCACGTGTGACACCAACCCTGCGGCGCGCGCCTCCGCAGCGCTGTCGCTGTGCGCGCAGCTGCTGGCGCTGCTCAGCTGGGCGCTGGACGCGCGGCTGCCGCACACCATCTCCCTCAAGTAAGTTGTGTTAGAACTAGCCGCCGCTAGCGTCGGGCCCCACGTGTGACACCAACCCTGCGGCGCGCGCCTCCGCAGCGCTGTCGCTGTGCGCGCAGCTGCTGGCGCTGCTCAGCTGGGCGCTGGACGCGCGGCTGCCGCACACCATCTCCCTCAAGTAAGTTGTGTTAGAACTAGCCGCCGCTAGCGTCGGGCCCCACGTGTGACACCAACCCTGCGGCGCGCGCTTCCGCAGCGCTGTCGCTGTGCGCGCAGCTGCTGGCGCTGCTCAGCTGGGCGCTGGACGCGCGGCTGCCGCACACCATCTCCCTCAAGTAAGTTGTGTTAGAACTAGCCGCCGCTAGCGTCGGGCCCCACGTGTGACACCAACCCGGCGGCGCGCGCCTCCGCAGCGCTGTCGCTGTGCGCGCAGCTGCTGGCGCTGCTCAGCTGGGCGCTGGACGCGCGGCTGCCGCACACCATCTCCCTCAAGTAAGTTGTGTTAGAACTAGCCGCCGCTTGCGTCGGGCCCCACGTGTGACACCAACCCTGCGGCGCGCGCCTCCGCAGCGCTGTCGCTGTGCGCGCAGCTGCTGGCGCTGCTCAGCTGGGCGCTGGACGCGCGGCTGCCGCACACCATCTCCCTCAAGTAAGTTGTGTTAGAACTAGCCGCCGCTAGCGTCGGGCCCCACGTGTGACACCAACCCTGCGGCGCGCGCCTCCGCAGCGCTGTCGCTGTGCGCGCAGCTGCTGGCGCTGCTCAGCTGGGCGCTGGACGCGCGGCTGCCGCACACCATCTCCCTCAAGTAAGTTGTGTTAGAACTAGCCGCCGCTAGCGTCGGGCCCCACGTGTGACACCAACCCTGCGGCGCGCGCCTCCGCAGCGCTGTCGCTGTGCGCGCAGCTACTGGCGCTGCTCAGCTGGGCGCTGGACGCGCGGCTGCCGCACACCATCTCCCTCAAGTAAGTTGTGTTAGAACTAGCCGCCGCTAGCGTCGGGCCCCACGTGTGACACCAACCCGGCGGCGCGCGCCTCCGCAGCGCTGTCGCTGTGCGCGCAGCTGCTGGCGCTGCTCAGCTGGGCGCTGGACGCGCGGCTGCCGCACACCATCTCCCTCAAGTAAGTTGTGTTAGAACTAGCCGCCGCTAGCGTCGGGCCCCACGTGTGACACCAACCCTGCGGCGCGCGCCTCCGCAGCGCTGTCGCTGTGCGCGCAGCTGCTGGCGCTGCTCAGCTGGGCGCTGGACGCGCGGCTGCCGCACACCATCTCCCTCAAGTAAGTTGTGTTAGAACTAGCCGCCGCTAGCGTCGGGCCCCACGTGTGACACCAACCCTGCGGCGCGCGCCTCCGCAGCGCTGTCGCTGTGCGCGCAGCTGCTGGCGCTGCTCAGCTGGGCGCTGGACGCGCGGCTGCCGCACACCATCTCCCTCAAGTAAGTTGTGTTAGAACTAGCCGCCGCTAGCGTCGGGCCCCACGTGTGACACCAACCCTGCGGCGCGCGCCTCCGCAGCGCTGTCGCTGTGCGCGCAGCTGCTGGCGCTGCTCAGCTGGGCGCTGGACGCGCGGCTGCCGCACACCATCTCCCTCAAGTAAGTTGTGTTAGAACTAGCCGCCGCTAGCGTCGGGCCCCACGTGTGACACCAACCCTGCGGCGCGCGCCTCCGCAGCGCTGTCGCTGTGCGCGCAGCTGCTGGCGCTGCTCAGCTGGGCGCTGGACGCGCGGCTGCCGCACACCATCTCCCTCAAGTAAGTTGTGTTAGAACTAGCCGCCGCTAGCGTCGGGCCCCACGTGTGACACCAACCCTGCGGCGCGCGCCTCCGCAGCGCTGTCGCTGTGCGCGCAGCTGCTGGCGCTGCTCAGCTGGGCGCTGGACGCGCGGCTGCCGCACACCATCTCCCTCAAGTAAGTTGTGTTAGAACTAGCCGCCGCTAGCGTCGGGCCCCACGTGTGACACCAACCCTGCGGCGCGCGCCTCCGCAGCGCTGTCGCTGTGCGCGCAGCTGCTGGCGCTGCTCAGCTGGGCGCTGGACGCGCGGCTGCCGCACACCATCTCCCTCAAGTAAGTTGTGTTAGAACTAGCCGCCGCTAGCGTCGGGCCCCACGTGTGACACCAACCCTGCGGCGCGCGCTTCCGCAGCGCTGTCGCTGTGCGCGCAGCTGCTGGCGCTGCTCAGCTGGGCGCTGGACGTGCGGCTGCCGCACACCATCTCCCTCAAGTAAGTTGTGTTAGAACTAGCCGCCGCTAGCGTCGGGCCCCACGTGTGACACCAACCCTGCGGCGCGCGCCTCCGCAGCGCTGTCGCTGTGCGCGCAGCTGCTGGCGCTGCTCAGCTGGGCGCTGGACGCGCGGCTGCCGCACACCATCTCCCTCAAGTAAGTTGTGTTAGAACTAGCCGCCGCTAGCGTCGGGCCCCACGTGTGACACCAACCCTGCGGCGCGCGCCTCCGCAGCGCTGTCGCTGTGCGCGCAGCTGCTGGCGCTGCTCAGCTGGGCGCTGGACGCGCGGCTGCCGCACACCATCTCCCTCAAGTAAGTTGTGTTAGAACTAGCCGCCGCTAGCGTCGGGCCCCACGTGTGACACCAACCCTGCGGCGCGCGCCTCCGCAGCGCTGTCGCTGTGCGCGCAGCTGCTGGCGCTGCTCAGCTGGGCGCTGGACGCGCGGCTGCCGCACACCATCTCCCTCAAGTAAGTTGTGTTAGAACTAGCCGCCGCTAGCGTCGGGCCCCACGTGTGACACCAACCCTGCGGCGCGCGCCTCCGCAGCGCTGTCGCTGTGCGCGCAGCTGCTGGCGCTGCTCAGCTGGGCGCTGGACGCGCGGCTGCCGCACACCATCTCCCTCAAGTAAGTTGTGTTAGAACTAGCCGCCGCTAGCGTCGGGCCCCACGTGTGACACCAACCCTGCGGCGCGCGCCTCCGCAGCGCTGTCGCTGTGCGCGCAGCTGCTGGCGCTGCTCAGCTGGGCGCTGGACGCGCGGCTGCCGCACACCATCTCCCTCAAGTAAGTTGTGTTAGAACTAGCCGCCGCTAGCGTCGGGCCCCACGTGTGACACCAACCCTGCGGCGCGCGCCTCCGCAGCGCTGTCGCTGTGCGCGCAGCTGCTGGCGCTGCTCAGCTGGGCGCTGGACGCGCGGCTGCCGCACACCATCTCCCTCAAGTAAGTTGTGTTAGAACTAGCCGCCGCTAGCGTCGGGCCCCACGTGTGACACCAACCCTGCGGCGCGCGCCTCCGCAGCGCTGTCGCTGTGCGCGCAGCTGCTGGCGCTGCTCAGCTGGGCGCTGGACGCGCGGCTGCCGCACACCATCTCCCTCAAGTAAGTTGTGTTAGAACTAGCCGCCGCTAGCGTCGGGCCCCACGTGTGACACCAACCCTGCGGCGCGCGCCTCCGCAGCGCTGTCGCTGTGCGCGCAGCTGCTGGCGCTGCTCAGCTGGGCGCTGGACGCGCGGCTGCCGCACACCATCTCCCTCAAGTAAGTTGTGTTAGAACTAGCCGCCGCTAGCGTCGGGCCCCACGTGTGACACCAACCCTGCGGCGCGCGCCTCCGCAGCGCTGTCGCTGTGCGCGCAGCTGCTGGCGCTGCTCAGCTGGGCGCTGGACGCGCGGCTGCCGCACACCATCTCCCTCAAGTAAGTTGTGTTAGAACTAGCCGCCGCTAGCGTCGGGCCCCACGTGTGACACCAACCCTGCGGCGCGCGCCTCCGCAGCGCTGTCGCTGTGCGCGCAGCTGCTGGCGCTGCTCAGCTGGGCGCTGGACGCGCGGCTGCCGCACACCATCTCCCTCAAGTAAGTTGTGTTAGAACTAGCCGCCGCTAGCGTCGGGCCCCACGTGTGACACCAACCCTGCGGCGCGCGCCTCCGCAGCGCTGTCGCTGTGCGCGCAGCTGCTGGCGCTGCTCAGCTGGGCGCTGGACGCGCGGCTGCCGCACACCATCTCCCTCAAGTAATTTGTGTTAGAACTAGCCGCCGCTAGCGTCGGGCCCCACGTGTGACACCAACCCTGCGGCGCGCGCCTCCGCAGCGCTGTCGCTGTGCGCGCAGCTGCTGGCGCTGCTCAGCTGGGCGCTGGACGCGCGGCTGCCGCACACCATCTCCCTCAAGTAAGTTGTGTTAGAACTAGCCGCCGCTAGCGTCGGGCCCCACGTGTGACACCAACCCTGCGGCGCGCGCCTCCGCAGCGCTGTCGCTGTGCGCGCAGCTGCTGGCGCTGCTCAGCTGGGCGCTGGACGCGCGGCTGCCGCACACCATCTCCCTCAAGTAAGTTGTGTTAGAACTAGCCGCCGCTAGCGTCGGGCCCCACGTGTGACACCAACCCTGCGGCGCGCGCCTCCGCAGCGCTGTCGCTGTGCGCGCAGCTGCTGGCGCTGCTCAGCTGGGCGCTGGACGCGCGGCTGCCGCACACCATCTCCCTCAAGTAAGTTGTGTTAGAACTAGCCGCCGCTAGCGTCGGGCCCCACGTGTGACACCAACCCTGCGGCGCGCGCCTCCGCAGCGCTGTCGCTGTGCGCGCAGCTGCTGGCGCTGCTCAGCTGGGCGCTGGACGCGCGGCTGCCGCACACCATCTCCCTCAAGTAAGTTGTGTTAGAACTAGCCGCCGCTAGCGTCGGGCCCCACGTGTGACACCAACCCTGCGGCGCGCGCCTCCGCAGCGCTGTCGCTGTGCGCGCAGCTGCTGGCGCTGCTCAGCTGGGCGCTGGACGCGCGGCTGCCGCACACCATCTCCCTCAAGTAAGTTGTGTTAGAACTAGCCGCCGCTAGCGTCGGGCCCGACGTGCGGCACCAACCCGGGCGCAGCGCTGTAAGTGTAAATACTACTTCCCTCGAATCAACGGCATCATTTCAGCCGTTTGACGGCCAATGCTGAACAGAAAGCCTCTCGCAAACTTCGCCTTATGATATGAATCTTCTTGTGTCTATTGAAATTTCAAATATTGAATACTATGAACTGGACTTCAGTCAATCCCTAAACAAAACCTGTGAATTCTGCTATAAGAAAGTTTGGCTTTTAATTAAACGATGAAGGACGAACTATTCTTTTTTCTTCCTTTCAAGAGAGTTTTTTTTTTTAAGTCTCTAGGTACTGTAAATATTTTATATTGACTTACAAAACGGTACCTATACCTTATATTACGCACGCAATGCATGCAGAATGTATTCGTGTTCAATTTAAATAGCTTGATTTTCCGGAAACACCCACATATTTCCGTCGCGTGATTCCAGCCAGTGTGTACATTAATATAATAATCCAGATTACAAAGTTTACATTTAATACTTTTCCCGGCTTATTTCCTTGTTCAAACATTTGTGAAAAAGTTTTTTTGACAACATACTAGAATGATTAAATTAAAATATAAAACAATTAGCTTTTGCCCGCAGCCCGCGTGGATGTCAGGAATTATCCCACGGGAACATACTACTGAGATAAAAAGTACCCTATGTGTTAATCCAGGCTATAAACTACCTGTGTGCCAAATTCCATCTAAATCCGTTCAGCCTTTTTTGTACGATCGAGTAACAATCCATCCATTACAACTTCATAATTATAATATAAGTAGGATACAGTTAAATAAATAAATAAACAGTTAGGTAGGTATTCGATTATTCAATTAGCTCACTTAGCAGGAAAATGACGATAATATCAGAAGTAATTAAAAAAAACTGCAATCAACATTCTAATCTAAATACAACAATGATATCGAGCTCTAGCAGTAGGTACTAAATAACGTCGAGCTATCATACGCCTCCATAGCTCAGGGGTTAGAGCACTGGTCTTGTAAACCAGGGGTCGAGAGTTCAAATCTCTCTGGAGGCATTGTATCTAACATTCTTTTTGTATTTTTCACATTATAACTATTCATTTGCTACCAAGCATTGGGCCTCTTAGTGATCGATACGTATAATGACTATAGGACATCTATTACATCTGCCTATATCTATAGATACAAATAAATAAAATTGATGCGTCTGTTTGTAATAGCTTAGAAATAGCAAAGACAATCTACACGTGGGTTCTCGGATGGTTCCGATCGACGGTGTTTGTGCGGCGTCTCCCCGCAGTCCTTATGGCTGCGTCAGCGAACAGCGTTGCCGTGACCGAATACTGCCGGGCGAGCACGGCCTCTGTGATAGGCTTGAGTCACGCATTTTATCACGGTTTTTGTTCCCAAACTGAAAAAATACAATAAAAATGTGTGACTAAAGCCCGCTGGGCTAGGCAAGGGATTTAGATAGGCAGTTTGTCATTGACACGGTAAGAAGAAGGCTGCTGTATTCGGTAGTCAAGTTAGGTGGAGAGGCGAGGTCTTAGCCCAGCGCGAAAACCACGACAACTACTTATTCGTGTGACATTATTTTTACGCATATAACTTGTTGAATTCGTTTTAAAAGCGATAACGGTCATGCCCCTGCATTGGGTCTAAAATAACGGTTAGCTACCATACGCCTCCATAGCTCAGGGGTTAGAGCACTGGTCTTGTAAACCAGGGGCCAAGAGTTCAAATCTCTTTGGAGGTATTGTATATAATATTATAGTATAGTATAGTTCTCGACATAACTGTAACTTAAAAAGGGTTTCTTAGTAACCGCTGAGAATAATAGTCATAGGACTAAAGCAACTTTTTTTAAGCCTTTTTTGACCGTCCCGCCGGCAACCATCCTTTGTTACCTTTATCCCAATATGTTTGCGGTCGCCGCAGCATGTCTTCTTCTGCCATACTATTCTTCTATTAGTCCCCTTTGTTCCCGTTTCTTGCACGTTCTCACTTGTCTCTTCAAACGCTTGCGAATGTGCAACTAGATTCATCTGTTGCTAGACAAATGGTTTAATTGAAATAAAGGATTTGAGTTCGAACAAGAGTCACCTATTTTTAACCCCCGATGGAAAAGAGGTGTTATAAGTTTGAAGGATTTACCTGTGTGGTTGTGTATTTGTGTAACTGTCTGTGGCATGATAGCTCCTAAACGGATGAACCGATTGATTTGGTTTTATTGTTTGAATAGTGACTCTATTGAGAGTGTTCTTATCTATGTTTGATGAAATTCGGTTCAGCCGTTCAAAAATAAAGGGCGTTTTACTGTTTGGATCGGGCGGTTTGCCCAAGATATCGTGTCATAATTACGTATTCAATAGATTGTCGATCGAAGATTGTCTACTACTAGTAGATAAAATAAAAATATGTCGGGAGATTTAAAATTTTTACTTGTCTAACCAAACCTATCCTGTAACCAAATTTTAATAAAAATTACTAAAGACGTTTCTCAAAATACCTATTTATACTCTTTTAAAATGATTAGGAAGAAACATTACAAAACTGCGGGTAGTTTAGGTGTTTTCCCTTCAACTCGTCTCTGACAATTTTGATCTGATTTTTTCCAAAATTTTGTAACTACTTTGGAATTAAACTGGTAGTAGCAATATGTTTTCAGCAGATCCCCAGCGGCTGTTAATACCTTTTTATTGTTGAGAGGCTCGCGTTTGACCACTATCTCGCCTGATGGTAAGCGATGATGTGGCCGACGGCGAAGCACGCTTCCCTAGAAGTAACATATTCACTTTTAACTTGAATTATTGACCCTCAGATTGTAGGTATGTGGAAACACAGACTCATACAGGGAATTCCACTCATTAGCTGTATGCACAATGAAAATATTCCCAAAATGTGTAGTGTATGAGTGGCCACCATTCCTTGCAATATTCTTGTGACTATTTTTCTTCTGCATACGCGACATTTAATATACAATATTTACATATTGTTTGTCTTGCTAGTTTTAAAAGTAATAACACAGTCATGCTCCTGCATTGGGTCCTAAATAACGTCGAGTTATCATACGCCTCCATAGCTCAGGGGTTAGAGCACTGGTCTTGTAAACCAGGGGTCGAGAGTTCAAATCTCTCTGGAGGCATCGAGTCAAAAATTTATTTTTAATAGTTAACTATATTTTATTGTTTTTTTTTTTTTTATTTATTATTTGGTTTAATTTCTAAGACTTTGTCTATTATATTGTATGCTTATTATGTGTATTTGTAAAGTTAAAACTGTTATCGATGTTTGTTATTTTATTCTTGATGAATCATAGTGTGATGACGTCATTTAACTGTAGATATTGGGATTACTGGTTTTGCGATGATAGTAAAAGGAACTGGGGGGTGACCATAAGCTCTTAGAGTAAGGTTATTTTGAGTGTGTGTAAGGGACAGATGTATACGACTTGTATACATCTGTCACTTACTCGATCTCAAAATAACCTTACTCTAGAGCTTATAGTCACCCCCCTGTTTTACGACAAAATCTTCAAGTTTTATTGGCATTTAAAATTGAAAGTGCTGCGCAGCAAAAGGAAGTTAAGTATACTCGCACACAATTGAACAAATACAATAATGAGTATATAATTATAACTATGGCGTAACATATTGTGATCTCATTAGTTTTATTGTAGGTAGTTAAAATGTGTTAAGTTTTGTTTGTATCAAAAGTCGGTGTTTATTTTATTAAAAGTGAAGGTAGCTAGCGATGTTTTTTTAAGAAATAATCAGTACCTTTGTACGTTGTATCTTTATTTTATTATCTATACTTCTATACTATACTATAATATTATAAAGAGGAAAGATTATTTGTTTGTTTGTACCGAATAGGCTCCGAAACTACTGGAACGATTTAAAAAAAATCTTTCACCAATAGAAAGATGAATTATTCCTTAGTGACATAGGCTAATTTTTAATCCATAAAACGGGTCCTGTGGGGTGGTCCACGGGAGCGAAGCCACGGGGAACAGCTAGTATAGTATAGTATTACAATATATATAAATGTTTATTAAAAGCTTTTTCAATACAGTTGTTAAATATGGCGTACTTTCAGAGGCTATAATTATGATTCGAAAATTAAATCTTTTGCATAGGCATTTTTCTGTTACGCGGTCGTGACTTTTGTTTACGAGCTCGATCATTATTTTTGCAGTTGAGTTTTAAATGTATAAGTCAATTTAAAAAAAAAATAGTAGCAAGGAGTTTTCATACATAGAATAAAATGCGATAGATTTTATACGAGGAAAAATTAATGAGTCCGTACGTCTTAGTATTGAATTCTCAAAAGTCTTTTAAATGGTTGTATAGTATATTTAATTACCAGTTTTAATTTAATTATTTTTACATAAAAAATTGTCAAAAGTCGAATAGGCTGATTTAATTAAAAAAAAAATTTTTTGTTGCAACAACGCGGCATTTTCTGAATTTTTTAATTTTTGTGTTTTTTTGTTAATATGAGTTCAAGTACAAGTGATGAAATGAAAGGTGAGGCATTAAGTCCACCTGATATTTTATCTGAGGTGAAAACTGCGCAAGATGAAATTTAGCCTCAAAAATTTCGAGAAAGATATATATGGCGACTTACGATAATTTTATTTTATGGAAAAAACAAATGTAATTCTATGATTTTTATTTACTATTTCCCATAACTGTAATGAAAAACGTCGTGTGATACACAGGTGTTTAGGTTATTGCAAAATTCAGGTCATTAAAAATCCTCGCCTTCGGCTCGGGCTTCTTAATGACAGCTCGTTTGCAATAACATACTTTCCACCCTTGTATCACAATGTACTAATTTAACCTGCCTTGTCAGCTTAGTTACTTAGTACCTACCTATGTATGGGTCAAATATCCCGATTAACCTGAAATTTTGTGTACACGTTTTAGTTTGGAAAACAATGCACGGTTAGTTTGACATTGTTCTAAATTCAATATGGAGGACTCCTAAAGATGGTGGATCAATTATTTTTGTGCACCCCCATGATATGGTTAACAAACTATCAAATGAAAGGGATTGCTGATAGGAATACGAGAAATCTTAAATAATGTTTATATTATTTTTACTTGGTGTGTACATAACAGTTTGGATGGATGTTTGTTACTTAATCAGGCCAGAACGACTGAACGGATCTGGATGAAATTTAATACAGATATAGGCTATTGTAATTTTTATCATCGGTATAAAAAACAGTTTTCACGCGAGCAGAAGCCAGTAGTTGAGTATGTTTTAGTAACATGTTGATGTTTCCCAGTGAGTACTGCAACTGGCGCATGTCGGCGCACGGCGTGTCGTGGCGCGCGCGCCGCCTGGCCGCCGGCGCCGCGCTGCTGGCCGCGCGCGCCGCGCTGGCGCCCGCACCCGTCTGTGCCGCCCCGCACGCCCTGGCCGCGCTGCACACGCTCGTGCTAGCGGCCAACACGGACGACCCCATGCTGGGCAGGTGAGACATACTCCGCTTACATGCCATGATGACTTACTCACTCAGACATTATTTGATTTTAATTTGCGCTTATAAAGAAAATAATATGTTATGCCAATTGGTCGGTTACCTATCATAAGTTCGAAAAACATTTGACCGAATTTCATTTCACCTACTATTACCGTTTCGTTTTTATTTACTTCTTCGAAGTCACGTCTGCCACTGTCTCAGTTGACCTATTATCAATTCGATTGTTTTCGTTACGCCGACGTTTCACTTGGTCGAAAAGCTTTTTACCGAAGTTACACTTAGCCGAAATAACATTTGTTCGAAATATTTTTTTTAGGTGCATATCATAATACTAAGTGAGAGAGAAACAGTGGGCGAATACAAATGTTTAAAACAGCGAATTGAAAAAAATATCGACGGAGCCCCGCTCCGTGGAGCTCCTATTTCTGTCTGCAGGGGCTAAAGTAACCTAACACGAACAAAATGTCGGGGTGCCCTAAATTCCCGAACTCGCTTCGCTCGCTCTTGGACAAATTCTTTAAAATAATTAATTAATAAAAATGTCTAATGCATGACAGTTATTAATAAATCATTTGCATGAAAATTCGAAATAAATACGTAAACACAGACAAGACTGCGTGAAGTCGATTTTGCAGCAATTTGTTTGTCACTAAATTTTTTAGCACAATATATTGACTTTTTATGACACTATTTCAATTTTAAATTGAAATGCTGCCAAGTTACCGGCTATATATTTATGACTAAATAATATTCCCTAAAATGTTGTTTCGGTTTGGTGAAAATATGGCAAATGAAAAAAGTTCAAAAGAGGCTTCGGCCAAAAGCAAAAAGTTATTTTGTAAATCGGTGAAATGTAGTTTGGTAAAATAATACCTATGGCAAATGATACTTCGATGATCTGAAATTATGTCAAATAATGCATATAGCAAAAAAGACGTAGGTCAATAGTTTTCATAAAATGAAATTCGAACAAAAAAGATTCGGGAAAGTGATCGGTTCCCCGATTGGTCGTGTGCAATTGCCTTGATTTGAGTGAATTATTACTGAGGAGTCCCGCACGCACACGATGTTTTCTATCTAACTAAACTTGAGAAAGTAGTCCCGTCCGTTAAGTCGATTATGCGCCACATATTCAAAGCGAAGAGCGAACATCACTAGTACGCGTGCCCCTCACTGGTCTGTAACTCTATGGTTCATTAAGTTCACAGTATCTCCATTTATTGGTTTTACAACCTGGGGTTTATACAAAGTGTTAACTTGGTATTTCCTTGGGGTTAGGGAGGGACTCATCATCTTCGGAGGAGACCACAATTTCACATAATTGAAGTCGAACCTTACTTACAGGTAAGCTCGTTTGACTTCCTAATTATGCTACATTGTGGTCTCCTCCGAAGATGATGAGAGATGATAGTGTAGATGTTTAAAGTCAAGTTGTAAAATCAATAAACATTTATTTTTAAACATAAGAAATATTTGACATATTATTATAACAAAAATAAATCCTTTTATTCATTAATTAATTAGTTTCATTAATTAACCTTAGGTAAAATTAATCAGTCTTTTTACCTAGTCATGTAGTCTAATTATTATTAAATATCGCTTCTGAAAACCTTCTATTATCTATAATAGGTCTATTATAGAATCTAGCAAAGGTTGATGACTCACCCGTCCAACCAGCCGCTCTTCTAATATCATCTATGTTTACTCCCTTACTATAGGCAGCCGACGTCGAAGCGTGGCGAGTCCTATGTGCTGAGAATATACTTATGTCTATACCACTTTCTTCCATAACTTTCTTAACCCAGCGGCTGATTGTACTAGATGTCACAGATTTATAAGGTTTCCTTGTTGAAATAAACAATAGATTAGAAATTCTTATTGATTTAGTTAACTCTAAATAACTAATAACAGCTTTGGCTGGGCAAATATTATCCTTATTAAAGAAGGGAAGAGTCAAAAAGGGTTGCATCCTATTTGGCCCTGATGTCTTAATCAACTTATCAATCTTAATTATTACACAGTCTTCATTAATCACAATATTGTTAATACTAATCAGTGATATAGTCTGGGCCCTTTGGCCCGTAGCTAACATTAATAAGGTCACAGTCTTTTTGGTAATAGCTTCTAAACTATTTTTCTGACTATAATTGTTTTCAATATAATTTAAAACAGTAGACACATCCCATGTAATATTATACTTCGGTTTAGGAGGTCTGAGCCTGAAAAAACCCTTGAAAAGTCTTCTTATTTTATCATCTGTACCTAAATGTGGACCTATTATCAAGGCCAGTGCAGACCTAATTGAATTTAAACTTCCATAAGACAAACCTTCATGGAACCTCTGAGTTAAATAGAATAGAATAATAGAATAGAATATTTTTTTATTGTTAAGAAATTACATTCAAAAGTGTTGCTTCCTGGAACTCACACTAGGATTCCCTGTGTCGTGAGATCCAGGCTCCTTCGTTCCGTTCACATTTATTGCTGTTCATGTAATGGGTAATATAATAAGTTACAGTCTTTATATTTGCAAGAAAAGGAATATAAAATAAAAAGCTAATACTAAAAGAAAACAGTATATAACCAAGTATGTATAGTTATGCATGTACTTATGTTGTGTGTGATTGTGATGGTGTGTATGTATGTGTGATGATGTGTGTGTATGTGTGATAGTGTGTGTTTGTGTGGTTGTATGAAATTAAATAGTGTGTTGGTGTTGAGAGTGTGTCTGATAACATCTGTTATGGTAGGATTATTAATATTAATGTTATGTAATTTACAGTACCTTGCCCATGTCGTTATAGCAGGAGAATATTGATTTAGTGTACTCTTGGATATTGAATTTATCATAATTTCAACTGCTTCATTGTTGATACCCAATCTTGAGAATGTTTCCCTGATAATAGTCTTGCCATCAGTTTCATTTTCTGGTGTAGGGGATGACTCGTTCTGCAATTGTTCAAGGAGAGTAGATATTCAGAAGGCTGAAAAATGATAGGTTCCTGTATTAGAAGATTATTGTAAATTGGGAACCATGGCTGAGTAGTCCAGTATGGTACTACTACAATGCCTGTTGCTCTGTCTGAAGTAATTTTTTCTAGAGTCTTAAGTACCATAGAAAATGGGGGAAAAGCATAGAATAAATAGTAATGTGACCAACAAATGGTGAAGGCATCCACTGCTATTGCGCCAGGATCTGGGTGCCATGACACATAGTCTTGGCACTTGGAGTTAGTTCGTGAAGCAAATAAGTCAATTGACGGTACACCAAATATAGAAACAATTTTTTGAAAATGTTTGTAATTTAGCTCCCATTCTGTATTACCTAATTCTTTTCTAGATTCAAAATCTGCGATTATATTGTCTTTGGTATTTATGTATGTAGCATAAATCCACAAGTTTCTAGATTCACACCATTGCCAAATTTCCTTAGCAATTTGATGTAAGTGAGTATACCTAACACCCCCTTGTCTATTGATATATGATATTGTAGTAATATTATCAATTCACAATAATATTTCACTATTTTTTAAATCTTTTGCAAAACATTTTAATCCAAAGAATGCAGCAATTAGTTCTAGGGAATTAATGTGAAACTGAGTTTCTTCTTGACTCCAATGACCACTGGCAGTCTCAGAACCACAAGATGCACCCCAACCTGTGTTGGAGGCATCGGTGAATATTTCTAATTTGTAACAACTTCTTCTTATAGGATTAGTAGATGATACAATTTTATGAGACCACCATTCTAGATCGTGTTTACAATTTGAATTTAACCTAGTTGAAAATTCATAGTTATCATTATTATTTTTTAATGTAAGATATTTAAGTCGTTCTAGTTCTTTGGTGTAAAGCATGCCATATTTAATAGCTGGGCAAACTGATACTAATGTTCCAATACCTTGAGCCAAAATTCTTATTTTAATTTGTTTTTTATTTAATAGTTCCTTTATTATTTTTAAACATTTGTGTCTTTTTTCTGTTGTAATGTCTAATGTTATATTTACTGTATCGAAAATAAAACCTAAGAATTTGCAGTACTGATTAGGTGTAAGGTTAGATTTTTCTCTATTAGTAATAAATAACATGACTTGCAATAGCAATGATTAAATGCAATGATACATTGATTGTCCCGCCCCCGCCGCTACAGGGTGGAGGCGTGGATGTCCATGCAGTGCGGGGCGGTGCGCGGCGTGTGGGTGGACGCCATCGCCGCCCTGGGCGACCTGGACACGGAGGACACCGAGCCGCCCGAGCACCTCAACTGGCCCGAGACTATGGAGGTATGTACACTATCGTCTTTAACCAGTGTCCGAGCAACCTCTAAGTATGAACCTCCTGTTAACTTCTCGTAGAAGATTTTCCGTGAATGCAATCAAAGACTTGAAGAACTTGTACACCGGATGTATTGTATTGTAAAAAACCACATACAAAATACATGAGCGCAGCCATCAGGCGATCACATTAGCAAATTAAAAAGTCATTCTCAATTCAAAAATCTATGACAGTAGTATAGAATAGAGTGACTGCACAAAGAAGGTCAACATTCAACACTTCCCCCTTATAGGGTTCCGTAGTCAACAATGAAGTCTCATAGTTTCGCCATGTCCGTCCGTCGTTGGATAGGCCATTCAAAAATATTACGGCTCTATGAAAACCATTTTTATAAACGTATAATTAAGCTTTAGTGTTACATCGTCGACCACATCATCGCTTACCATCAGGTGAGATAGTGGTCAAGCGCGAGCCTATCTATAATAAAAAAAAAATTAAAAACAAAAAAATTGTTACAGTCAAGTGTCTCCTCCGTGGTTGCTTTTGGATATGTGCAAAATTCACGGCAGTAGTATATATAACGAAATTAAAAGGAAAACTATCACAGCTAAGTAGGCTTTACAACCTATACATATGGCTACTCATATATAGCTGGGTCCAAACTCCAATCCGATTGAGCTGTATTTATGATTGAGCTGAAACTTTGCATGCACGTTTGGCTAGGAGAGCAATGCACAGTTAGCTTAGCGCCCATCCTAAATCTGATATGGCGGACCAATTATTTTGTATGCACCCTCATTATATACCACTTGAAAAGGTTTACTTAGAGAAATATGAAAAAGTTTGTTTTAACTATATTTTTTTTTACTTTTGCAGATTGAAGAGCTAAGCAGTACTCCGCCATCATCAGCGCCCGCGCCCTCACTTGTGACGTCACTTGTGTCCATGTGGCGCGGCTTCACCAAGTGACCTGCTGACTGACTGACACACAAACACGCACACGATATTGCACTTATACCACTACCAATGTTGTTAGATATGTATACCTTGGAAAACGGTGCTCGAAGACAGAGATGGTCATCAACTTAAGGATCTAAGCATACTCGGAGTCGAAGCGAACTATTAGTCTAATAATGTTCGTTGCATATTGACCCTTATCTCCACCACGTAGTGCAGACACTCCTAACACAATAAACTATAGACAACCGAGCTCGCGTACTTCCTGCAGAATGTGACGCGGCGCTACGACTGACGTAACGTAGTGCAGCTAGGGGGCAATAAGCTATGTGTTGTGTTGTATATGAGCTACGTCTAGCTTCGTTTCGACTTTGTTTCAATGTGCTATGACCCTAAGGCTACCTGAGATATGCTAAGCAGATGGTTGTGTATGATATATTGTACATTAGTCAATAAGATTGGTGGATTGTCATGGCGTAACTTGGCTTAGTTTTGTGTTCTAGTAGAAAAAGATTCAACGATGCATCAAAGTACATTGAGACAGAAACGAAGCGAATTTCTAGAAATATAAGCAGGGTATTTACCCCTAAATCCGCAACGTAATGCACACTTTTGTTTAAAGATAATGTAGAAGAAAAAGAACTGAGAGTAAACAGTTCCAATTCAATCGCGCGAACTCAAGTGCCTCTATGCGAAATACCGCACCCTTAGAATGAAAGTTATCTAATTCAAAATGTATGTAGTTATCCGAGTTTGCTTTAAACTGAGCTTGATAAGCTTACTCTAAAACCCTGTGATGAAAAAGAACCCGAATTATGAGTAGGAAAGGACACTGGTCAATTAATTTTAGTCTACAGCATGTAATTTGGCAAGGTTTGGGCGTAGTGGAGGTCAGTCCGCGCGTAGTGCGCCAACTGACCAACCACCACATAGAGCGAAAGGAACGAGGATGTGACACGATTGATCAATCGATCCTTGTGTCAACTGAGCAACAAATCGCGTGCGAGAAACGGAGCTAAACGTCACCCGCGCCCCGCGCCCCGCGCCCCGCGCCCCGCGCCCCGCCACGTAACCAAAGAGGCCTAAATAACGACTTGTGCGCATCTAACAACTCTTGCCAAGTTACGTGCCAATTATACTCAACACTGTACTTATTTGAAGACCTAACACAAAATGCATTTTTTTAGTTAGACCACTCTCATTCTGAGGGCGCCATGTGACCATACAACCACACGAGCACACGCGCGAACACGAGCGTAGTCGCGCGTGTCGTATATCGTGCAGCGTCTGTCGCGTCACTGCGGCCACATTGTCTGAGTATGCTTTAACCCGCAGTTGTTTTAAGAAGGAAAGCAAACAGTACATCACCCGCTATGCTACACCACTTAGTTCTGGCGAAACTAGACGCAGCTTTAGCTTAGGTTTACCGCTTAGACTTCTTTGGTATATGTTTGCACATCTTTGGTTAAAAAGAACTTAATGCTCCGTCACTATGATACTACCTACTTTACAAATCTATACTAATATTATAAACAAATAAAATTTGTGAGGTTGTAGGGGGTAATATCTGGGTATACTGAACCGATTTAGTTGAAATTTGGCATGGAGATAGTTTGAAACCCTGGGAAGGACATAAGGTAGTAGGATAGTTTGTATTCCCTTGGGATGATAAAACACTTTTTACGCAGTCGAAGCCGCGGGCAAAAGTTAGTAATAATATATAATAATAAACAAATGGCGTGTCGTAAGAGAGGCCTATGTCCAGCAGCAGCTGTAGACTGATGATCACGATGATTCCACCACATCATAGCATAATCACTTATTATCTAATAAGTTTATAATGCTCCCACTACTGGGACACAGGCCTCTTATTTTCACCACATCATATCAAATTAAATCGCTACTGAAATTAAAATAATTAATAGTGCTATATGTGCTATAGCTATTATTATTTATTATGCTCCAGGATTTAGGTTTTCAAAAAATAAAATTGGTCCATCTGATAATGTTGCCAGCAGTAATAAACATAGTTAAGGAAATGACAACATTCGATTTTTCGAATATGCTTTCATGTTTAAGAACGATCTTAGTTACACTCGAGATAGTGAATTAATAACTTAAGATCCACGGCAAAAATCTACAGATATTTTTGTGTATGATTAAACTTAATTTTCATGAATGATACTTGATAATAGAATAGATTACTGGAAAAATCTATTAAAAATGAAAATCCAATCCAATCCATCATCAATTTGAAAAAAATAACAAAATGCCTGCAGATTTTTGCAATTGGATATTATACTCTAACGACAGATTCTTAAATTGATATTCACACTTATGACGACGTCAACTGAAAGTTGTGTGTGTGTAGGGTAGTTGTATGCACTTGGATAGAGTCTGAAATGATTCGAGCTTGCTTTGTGAGGTTTAGTATGTATTGGCACCCTGACGATTTTTTTAAGCATGATTCACTCTTAAACACTCCATAGCAAATGATATAGCCATAGCAACCAATTATAAAATTAAAACATACATACAACAACAATTACACAACAACAACTATGGACTTGAGTTTACTGAAATAAATAAATATCGCTACCAGCCCTCACAGTCAACTATAATTAATTGAAAGTTAACGTTTAGTTTGATCTTTATTGGAAACCGACACTGATGTGTATCAATAAATAAAGAAGATTGCCCACACAGATCCCTTATGATATGAGGTATCTTGGGCGTTATATAAATATTATCAAAATTTTATATACAAATATAGATTTATTTTTTGTGTTATTTCCATCCACCCAAGTTCCTTACAAAATGGGCAATCTCTTTTAATTTGACTTCGAATTTCCTGCACTAATTATTAAGCTCAGGCGCACTGAGTCATCATTCTGACATAAACTTTATTCATAAGTGGCGTAAAGTTCTAATTGATGTGTATGCAATCGCACTAAGTCACCATTCAAAAATAAAACTTATTTGTAAGTAGCGTAAAATTCTAATTGATGTGTATACAAACTTGGATCACAACCAATGAACGAAGTATTATACGGGTTGTGTCAACTTTAACGAATTATTGACAAATTAATGTTTCTTTTTTATATTTTTGTGCATGACATTAATAAATGCAATATAGTTTTATAGAACTGTGTTTTCTTTCATTATGATCATCATCAGCCTCTTAATGTCCCACTGCTGGGACACAGGCCTCCTCTCTGTGAGAGGGAATGGGCCTTAATCCACCACGCGGGCGCAGTTCGAGTTGGTGGATGTCACATGTCTTCGATTTTTTGGTTCTAGGTCGTTTTCTTTTACGTTTCCTCACGAGTTTTCTTTCATACATACATAGAATAGGTAAACACTTAAAAAAGGCATGGTTGGGATATTTTTAGTGATACCCAGTTTTGGGATAGAAAATAAAACAGCAAAAATAAACAGAACAAATTGTTATTAATAAATATAATCAACTATAAATAAGACTAGTACATAATACTGTTATTACTAAAATTAATAAATGCATTAAAATGTCTTTAAAATAAAGCTACTACTAAATTCCATAACGTGGCAACACTAACGATACTTTTTAAAGTTAGCAACCCTATTTGTTGGTTATAATGTCCAATGTCTGTTACATTATTTTGAATGTCACAATACTCGCAATCAAGAAATCAATTCAGAATTCTCGGTTTTGGATCCGCCCTCATGATCGTGGGCTAAATGAAAATTAATTATTAATAAAAATATTATAAAGATAGCTAGCTATAGCACAAATCGGCACTTTATCATTATTCATTAGATTGTTCGAGTGTTGTTGTTTAGACAACAATGTCATGTTCAAGATAGCCAGTCATTCACTAGGTAGTGTTTTTTATATAATATTATTTTTATTCAGAGAAAAGATAAATAATAGTAACGTGTAACCATCATCTGAAGCAGTACTATAGAACCAATGCAAAAAAGAGATGGCACTTGTCAAACTAATTCGACAATTACCTAGCGACCTACCATCATATTGGCTACCCGTGGCGTTGCCATAAAATCGGCTGGCCTACAACTTGTGACACAAGCACGGAAACGTCGCGCAGCACTAAAGAAGCTTTAAGTGTATAACATTCGTACCCACGCAAGTGAGCTGAAATTTCAACTGTCACGTGTAATTAGGGGCTGGATCGAGGTGGCTCAGGAACAGAATACCTGAAAGGATTTGGGCGAGACCTTTCCCCAGCTGTTGGTCAGTGTAGCCTAATAAAAAAACTGCTACAGGTCACTTACACTCATTAACTAAGGCGGACTAACATCTTTATTATAACGCAATAAAAAATTATGCTTTCTCAATCTTTCAATACTACCCTCCGTAGAAGTTAAATTGTATTGCGTAATCGACAATAATATTGTATGGGGCGTCTAAGGTGCAACTAGCACACAGACTTCTCGCGATACTGTACATTTATCAAATCTTCCATTCATCAGCAAAAGTATCACACCTTCCATTAATCTCCAATAGAACGTTGAGTATACTAGGTAACCTATGGGTGATTCGCTACGGTGCGTCAATCCATGAGAAAACTGACGTCCACTGGTACAGTGGTCGCTTAGCCCCAATTTCAGAATTAAGAATTTGTAGTTATTTTTTTTTCAAAATACTTTAGCCTTATAATCTGTTAACATTTGGTAACAAAGGAGGGTTTCACCAGTTTAGAAACTGGCCCTTAGTCTGTTCATGTTGGCAATCCCGTCCCTAGCACCACCGCAGCGTCTCCATGTCCTATGACTGGTGACATCTGCCTATCATAACCACATCGTCTGTAGCCGGCTCATCACCGCGCGTCACGTGGCCGCGTCCAGCGCCTGTTGCTGTCAGCCAGCGCTTCTGACATCTGTTCCACGCGGAGCAGCAGGTCTTCTGTCGGGGATACGTCTCGCTGAAAACATAGTTGTATGGCTTGAGGAAATTGGCAATGGTAAAACTGCCATGATGTTATAGGGAGAAAGAAAGAGTCAGTCACAAAGCCTTTACTAAAGTCTACTATTGTGAGAAGGGAGAGCGTTAGACTGTCTGATGTCCTACTTAAAGACCGTAAAGTGGCGTCATGGATGCCGCTACATAGCTTTAAGTTAAAGCCCTAACGAACGAACTACCACGAACTAATGACCTGACGTCACACAAAATCCTGCATCGCGTAAGCAGAGATTTCGGCGCGAACTTGATGCAGGACCGCTGCTGCAAGCGGTGGCGGCAGCTGTACGTGAGGTGTCCGGCGTCGCTGCCCGGCTCCTGAAGCGTGTCATACATACCGGCGCCCGGTCGAGCGTGAGTCTGACGTGGCGCACGTCGCGCTGCAAGCGGTGGCGGCAGCTGTACGTGAGGTGTCCGGCGTCGCTGCCCGGCTCCTGAAGCGTGTCATACATACCGGCGCCCGGTCGAGCGTGAGTCTGACGTGGCGCACGTCGCGCTGCAAGCGGTGGCGGCAGCTGTACGTGAGGTGTCCGGCGTCGCTGCCCGGCTCCTGCAGCGTGTCATACATACCGGCGCCCGGTCGAGCGTGAGTCTGACGTGGCGCACGTCGCGCTGCAAGCGGTGGCGGCAGCTGTACGTGAGGTGTCCGGCGTCGCTGCCCGGCTCCTGCAGCGTGTCATACATACCGGCGCCCGGTCGAGCGTGAGTCTGACGTGGCGCACGTCGCGCTGCAAGCGGTGGCGGCAGCTGTACGTGAGGTGTCCGGCGTCGCTGCCCGGCTCCTGCAGCGTGTCATACATACCGGCGCCCGGTCGAGCGTGAGTCTGACGTGGCGCACGTCGCGCTGCAAGCGGTGGCGGCAGCTGTACGTGAGGTGTCCGGCGTCGCTGCCCGGCTCCTGCAGCGTGTCATACATACCGGCGCCCGGTCGAGCGTGAGTCTGACGTGGCGCACGTCGCGCTGCAAGCGGTGGCGGCAGCTGTACGTGAGGTGTCCGGCGTCGCTGCCCGGCTCCTGCAGCGTGTCATACATACCGGCGCCCGGTCGAGCGTGAGTCTGACGTGGCGCACGTCGCGCTGCAAGCGGTGGCGGCAGCTGTACGTGAGGTGTCCGGCGTCGCTGCCCGGCTCCTGCAGCGTGTCATACATACCGGCGCCCGGTCGAGCGTGAGTCTGACGTGGCGCACGTCGCGCTGCAAGCGGTGGCGGCAGCTGTACGTGAGGTGTCCGGCGTCGCTGCCAGCGTCGCGCCGCGCCGGCTCCTGCAGTTCTTCGTCGCACATCCACACGTACTGATAACATTAGAACTCAAATATTAAGCAAGGCAAGGAAATTGTTCCGGCTTCCGCCGTGTCGGTCTACTGGGGATCTTCTAGCGTATGCCATTCACATCTGGAGTGAGGCCATCGAGAGGCATGGGGAAGTACTTGTCGTCTCTCTCGGCATCTCGAAGGCTTTTGACAGGGTCTGACACGAAAACCTTATTGGTAATATTCATCATTCGGTCTGCCCGGTGGTCTGTTTGATTGGATTTTCACAGATGATGTATTTCTGTTGCCGCTATAACAACTAAAATAAAATACTAAAAACAGAATAGAATAAATACTACAAAGGCCCATACTACAAAAGTCGTTCGTGATTTATTTGCTGTTTTTTGCGATAATGGTACGGAACCCTTCGTGCGCGAGTCCGACTCGCACTTGGCCGGTTTTTAATTCATTTATCCTAACCCTGAGCAACTTAGCTTAGGTCGATAGCACGGTCGTGGTATACAAATCACGACATCACATCATCAGCATCATCAGGCTCCGTGGAGTTCATCATCGGGTGGCGCGAGGGTTCAGCGTTCGCAATCAGCATCATCATCACGGATCATCATATTTCCAAGTTGTTAAGACCTTTACCTATCTTCATCTTGGATGATCTTATTGCCATCACGTTTTGTCATCACGGTGAATTGGAATTAATTTTGGAGAATACTCAAGTCAAAATAACATTTAATTAATTATTTAATTATCGTTAGATTAACCTTATTGATTTTTAAATAGATGTAAGTCATCATTATCATCTTCATCATATCAGCCGAAAGACGTCCACTGCTGGCCTCCCCCAAGCGTCGCCATAGTGATCGGTCCCGTGCATCTCGCATCCAGCGCATCCCCGCAACCTTCACCAGGTCATCTGTCCACCAGGTGGGAGGCCTTCCAACGCAACGTCTGACGGTTCACGATGGCCACCCCAGAACTTTTCTGCCCCATCGGCCATCCGCTCTGCGAGCAATGAGCCCTGCCTACTACTACTTAAGTTTGGCAATTCTTCGGGCTATGTCGAGCAGGGCCTCTCCATTGCCCTTTGGGTGACTGTAAGGTTTCTGATGAGGCCCATCGTGATCGACTTCGTCTCAGAGCCATATGTCATCACTGGCAACACACACTGGTCATAGACTTTCGTCTTGAGACACTGTAGTAAGTTGGACGAGAAGATACCGTGCAACTTCCCGAACGCTGCTCAGCCTGCAAGTACGGCGATGCGCCATCGGTACATGGTAGGCATCTCACCCATACACTCTAAACTTTTTGGCAATACTTTCATTATGCGTAGAGCTAAGGAGTGGAATTCCCTGCTGGAGTATAAGTTTACTGATAGCTACAACCTAGGGGTCTTTAAGTAAAGAGTGAATAGTTACTTCTATGCAAGCGTGCTTCACCGTTGATCACATCATCGCTTACCATCAAGTGAGATAGTGCTCAAGCGCGAGCATATCAAAAATAAAATAAAAAGTAAGTAGAACAAACAATAGGCAGCGTCCACAGTCCGTATCGTATCGTACGCATCGCACGGATCGTATCAAATGAAGTAGTTCGTGACAGCACATTCACCGTAACCGCAATTATCGGATTGCTAGCATGGTATTACCGACAGACGAGCCCTGCATGCTATTCGCACGATCCGAATCTGAACTCAGAAGGAAATCAACTCTGATAATTATATGAAAATGAATACTCACGTTCCCGGTCTGTTTCTTCCGTACCAAGCGTATCGGTTTCGACGCGGGGGTTGAAGAACAGCTTGGCATCTCGTTCGCACTCGGCGCAGCGCACTGTCCCCGTCTCACTCCACTGTTAGAGCAGAAGCTCCGTTCGTCTCTGCTCGACTGACACTTCGAGCACGATGCTGTGTTCTCGCTCGTACTCGTGAATTGCGAATCGTTCTGTCCCTCTTCTATACGTCGACGTAGTAACGCTATTAGAGAATCTTTTTCTCTGAGTATGGCATCTTTTTCTCTGTTAACAAAAAATATTTTTTATTGAGAAATCGTGGTTTTCAAATACAGGGTCAAATTAAAATAGCCGGCGAAACTCCACAGAAGTTCGGTATCGACTATTCCAAAAGCGCCCAGGAAAAAAAGTGTTTGCCCAGCCGTGGGACAGGTACCTGTGCTTGTCCCGCATGCGGCGCATCCACACGCGCACGCCGCACACCGCGCGCCGCGCCTCCCCGCACAGCGCCGTGCCGCGCGCGTGCGCCGCCTCCAGGTGAGCCTGCAGCTCTGCCACCTTGCTGGCCTTCTCCCTGATCGAAAAAACAATCATAAAAAAAAACACTTTTGCACGTTTAAATATACCCACCAAACTGTGTAACAGTTTGCGTAACTCCGCCATTATCATAAATGTTTTAGCCAACACTCAGACTGCTGAACATAAACCTCTTCCAAGTATTACCACAACCTCTGGTCCTGGGCCTCCCCTCTCAACCTTCACGAGTCACCTTGCGCAGAACTTTCGGCATGTGGTCGTCGAAATTGCCCTAAGGATTCCCATAAACTATTGAGGCACCCTCACTGCCTTATTGCTTGCAGAAAAATAGCGCACGGGTCTTACAAGTTTCTAGGCGTTGGCCCAAAACTACTTCTGAGACTATGGATGAATTATTCGGATTTAAGTCAACCCTTCAAATGAAGATTCAAGCGATTTTAACCAAACAACTACGAGGCAGGTTGCGTAGGAATGTCTCGCACCTATATTCTCAGTTCTTTTGAAAGAAGCTTTGACCACTTCACTCAACTCAGTCGCCTGTAGCACGTGAGTATACTATAGCATGTGTGTGTGTACTGTGAGGACTCTGCCTAAAAGGCAAACTCCTTACATATATTAAGACTGGCAACCGTTATACAGTCTTGAAAGGTGATTGAATTTCGATCATAAAATAAATGAAGATGTTTTTGTTTGACTTTTTCCATGTATATAAAGACACCTCTGTGCTTTGATTGTGGATCCGATAGAAGCCGCCCATGAGGCAGGCACGCTGCTTCTGGAAATATACGTGAAAGTAAATAAATTTGCCTTTCATTATGTAGCGCTCTGGCTACGTCCCTTACAGTACTATAGCACGTGTGTGTGTACTGTAGCACATGTGTGTGTGTTCTTGTAGCACATATATGTGTACCTGTAGCACGTGTGTGTGTACCTGTAGCACATGTCTGTGTACCTGTAGCACTGGTCGATATGCTCGGCATGCGCCCTGGTGCGCGCGAGGTCCGTCTCCAGCGCGTTCACGCGTCGCTTGCTCTCATCCAGCTGTGAGCGCCACAACGACACCTGCGTGGTTAGGTACGCCACCTCGCTGCGCATCTTGCAGTTCTACACATACAACATTCAAGGAATGAAAAGAAATATTCGAGATCATCTGGTGATGATCTTAAAATCCTCAGCCTTTTCCTAAGTATGTCATATCACAATCCAGTTGCTGAGCAACAGGACACCTTTTGGTAAAACTATTTGAATAGAGAACTTAGAGGTTCGGTATGAAGATCCTACCTCTTTGATGATGTGATCTGCTTTGGTCAGCTCCTCTTCGAGGTCCGTGATCTTGTTCGCCTGTGACTCGTTCTCTTGCTGCAGTTCTGACACCTCGGCTGTCTTTTCGCAAAGTAACGCTAAAATGATGCTATGTTAATATAAATGGAGATTTCAAGGATTGTATACTCTGCCTAGCCTTAAAACGCCCACAGTCAGGTGAGACGCGACAATGCGAATACGATGATTTTTGCGCATAGTGCCTTTAGTCAGTCTTGTCTAGTTTGCTAGCGCGACTGTTGGTTGGTCAGACAAATATAATTTGGTATTCTATTAAAATCAAAAACTAGTCCGGTATAGCCCTAACAACATACATACGCACGTCGTACCACGTGCGCACGCACGCACGTGTCACGCATGTATTGCTCGGAGCATTAAGCAGAGGTGAACCTAATAGTAAACCAACAATTCGCCAGATAATACCAACTTAGTCCCACGTTTTAGGAAGCGAGTCTAATGCTATTAACCAGGCACAAAACAAGTCCAGACTTCGGACTGCTACAAACTAATTCCAGATTGTAAAACCCAATAACCCATTGGACGAAGCGGGAATCGAACCTAGTACCTCATGCTTAGCAGTAGCGCTTGCCCAAACAAATATCCTAAATACATTTAAAACTATAGGTAGATATTATAATTATACCTTTCGTCTGCCCCAGCTGTATAGAGATAGCGTCGACAGTGGAGCTCTGTTCCCTGGATGAGTTCTGTGTACGTAACAACTGCTCCCTAATGCGCGCCAACTTTAAAAGAATAAAATATTCGTCATCTTATCATACAGCAGTGTCCGACCGAAACTGCTGCTTCGGCCATCTTTGGCCAAAAATACCACCTTCGACCAACCCTTCGGTTCTAACCAAAATGGGCCAGTAGATTTCTAGTAAGTGTCGAAAATGAACTGTTACGAATGCGCGAGAGCATGATGGAAGAGGCAACATTCGGGGGCAGGGTAATACTACGTTGCGCCGACCAGTCGTCTTCGACAGAATTTTGCCACAATATCAAAAACAAAACAAAAATGTTGCCAATCTTGTACTAAACTTCTTAGGGCCATCATCAACCCTCAGCTCCTGTTCTAGCTTCGGCCGTACACAAGTCGTAGCGATTAATCTGCTTCGACTTCGGCTTCGGCCAGAAATCGACCTTCGGTCGGAAACTACCGACACCATAGTGACAGACATGTCGCTTTACAAATCCGTTTTTTTTTAACTCTATGTATCATTATATTTTGGGCAAGAATCACCGTGGTCAGAGTCGTATGGTCATATTGTAGAGAAACAAATGGTTTATACTTACTAATTATAATGATTTGTACTGTAGAATTCAGGATGGCGCTCCTTACGACAGGGCGCTGTATTCATCAGTTTTAATTCTGACGTAAAAAGAGCATGTGATACTTACTTCTTGCTCTTTAGACTCAATATCCGCCTGTAACTTCGCATCGCTATCCCATTTGCTGGCTAGGTTGCATTCTACCTCGCATAGCTTGTCTCGTAACTCGCCTACTTTTATCTGGGGTAGAATAGTCGATATTAATGGATTGGTGATGAAAAGGGAATAATTCAGTTAGAATTATTTCAATGAGGTATTGTAATAATATTTGTTTAGCCGCAATACCGAAGTGTCCAAAGTTAGGTAAACGACCATCAAAGGCACGTTTGTCGTTTATTTATTTTTTTGTTGAATGTTATTATTCCACAGATACACTGATACATTATTCCATAGATACCAACATTGCTAGAATCACTTACACTTTAAAGTAAAGCTAACAACGAGACACTTTAAAAAATAGCAATCCCACATAGGACCTTATTTACTACATGAAAAGGTGAACATTTTATTTAGAGGATAAAATTAAAATCGAATTTCAACTTACTTTTTGTCTTATTCGAATTCTCTCTCTCTGAAATGTGTACCTAGTTAGTTCTATATTTTATCTTAAATTTCTCACTTATATATTGCTAATGTAAACCGGAAGAGCGGCAATACCTAATACAAGCAATTTTTTACTTACTTTCTATCATTATATTGTAACTATGTATATAAGTTGTAGAAATAAATGTTTTTTTTTTTAGCTTCTCGGTTTAGCTGACCCGAAACAAAATATAGGAACAATTGAAAATTACGCTATAGTCTGGTAACCTATCTAAGGTTGTGTGTTTCATTCTCAACTTTTGTTCGCCATGAATATGTCACCAAATTATTGCAAACACGGTAAGTTTGTGATAAATCTTGTGAGGTTATAACATCACGATATTTTATTGTGAACAGATAATTGCAAATACAACAAAAACCCAACCAAATTGGATTGTTTACAATGTATCCGTGCCTTATTCAGAATAAAGTGTTTACAATCTTACGCGATTAATTATAAACTTAGTGTTTACAATAATTTGATAACAAATACAAGGTTTTAACTTGTTGCCAAGACTTATTTACGGGGCTTTAGAGTGTCAGACTCATACTCACTTCTAGGCTCTCA
The DNA here is from genome assembly GCA_945859665.1 of Anorthoa munda. Taxonomy (NCBI): domain Eukaryota; kingdom Metazoa; phylum Arthropoda; class Insecta; order Lepidoptera; family Noctuidae; genus Anorthoa; species Anorthoa munda. The sequence goes on from OX243918.1 coordinate 2,000,739, forward strand.
GCTATCTTCTTCCATTTCATATTCTCTTCGTTAAAACCACATGTACAACAATCGTACTGCAAGTTGACATAAAAAATAAACATAAATAAAAACAAACCACCAATCAAACTTGCGAAAATATCTAATATTAAAAATAAACCTTATAACGCTAGATATATAAAATAAATAAGGGATTAAAAATATATAAAACAAAAATAAAACAAAATTCAAATCACTCTCTCCTACCAGACCAGGCCTAGCAGACCAGCACCAGACCTAGCAATCCAGATTTATCATTTTATCATATAGTGCTATCTTGTTCTGTTGAATCGAATCATTCTTTACTTGAGTCATAAATTCAGTAGCAGGGGACAACCAAACATCTCTGCCGAGAACATTTACCGTGCAAAATTGGCTTGTCCCCCCTTTATATTTCAATTCATTATACCAGATCGTTACTTTTTAAGTTGATTTTTGTGCGATCATATACCGCTTGTAACAAAAAGGTCCTTAAAAATCGATTGTAAAGCAACTTGGAATTTATCAAATATGACATTAATTCTAAGTTCCCAAAACTTGATAAATATCTCAGATTATTCCTTCATTTCACAAACACACACATCACCTACAGCGAGTATATCCTGCAGCCTCAGCAGCTGTTCCCTGACGTCTTGCAAGTCGTCCTGTACTCCCGGCGCAGGCGCATACGACTCCTCACTGCGCTCCCACATACCCTGGCCCAAGGAAGTTGCACGTAAGGGTTGGAATTCTTTATTTTATCAAGGGTTTGTTACAAATATATTACTAGTGTGTTACAAGAGTGTTACAGGTATGTTACACATATGTTAGAAGTTTGTTACAAGTGCGTTAAAATTGTGTTAGTTTTTTAGAATAGCTTTTAAAAACAGTATTAGATTTTCATTTACATGTTGTAAAATTAGTGTTTTTAACAAAGAAATAATAAGATACAATCAACCACATTTAAATGGTAAAAGTTTGGTTTTGCAAGTCTTTAATATATGGCTTTAAGACTTGTTTGTTTTGACGATTAACATTCTATCATGGACCTGTGATTAATTTGAATATGTTGTATGAACATATATGTTTAAACTGAATATATTATTCTTATTCTTCAATTTAACGCTAGCAGCTATTGTCATAACAGTAAATTTTCTTGCATTTTTTTACTGTTATTAACACTGCCAAGTATAGCACGCCACGCCCACTGCATCGATGTTGTCTTGTTAGTGTTGCCACACCAAAATGCAGTGTTAATTGATTTCCAGGATAAAGAAATACCGAGTCGTTGTTTGTTGAACTGGAGCTGTTCAGAAAGTTTGATATTTCCATCTTCAGGCCGTCCACCTCCAAAGCGATGTCCTGCAAGAAAATATAAAATGTGATTCATATAATGCATGAAAGCGTCTAATTGTTTACTTTAACACATTCGCTGCCAGCGAGTCGCCGTTATTAAAAAGCCATTTTTTAATAACGGCAGCAAACGTGTTAATGCGTAGGTGTCAAGATTCATTATTAAACATCAAGTATTTGCACTTGAGGCTTTTCTCGACTGTGTTACCAGTGTGTGTGTTGTAGGCTGGTGGTCTGCTGCATTTAATACGACTGGAATATGAAAGCAGTAGGAAGTGCAAAAAAGGGATTTCAGTCATTAGTCTACCTGCACTTGAAGAGATCCAAATCAGCCAACCTCACAATCACATCAGGCACATATCTATCAGTTTCTCCTGTGACTTACCTGTCACCTGACCAGCGACCACTGCTGACTGTTTATGACAATCTGCAGTCGTCCAATCTGATCAGCCTTCTGTCTGTCCATCACAAGTCAGCAACATATCTATCTTGTTCTCTCGTGACTTACCTGTCACCTGTCCAGCGACCACTGCTGACTGTTTATGACAGTCTGCAGTCGTCCAATCTGATCAGTCTTCTGTCTGTCCATCACAAGTCAGCAACATATCTATCTTGTTCTCTCGTGACTTACCTGTCACCTGTCCAGCGACCACTGCTGACTGTTTATGACAGTCTGCAGTCGTCCAATCTGATCAGTCTTCTGTCTGTCCATCACAAGTCAGGAACATATCTATCTTGTTCTCTCGTGACTTACCTGTCACCTGTCCAGCGACCACTGCTGACTGTTTATGACAGTCTGCAGTCGTCCAATCTGATCAGCCTTCTGTCTGTCCATCACAAGTCAGGAACATATCTATCATGTTCCCTCGTGACTTACCTGTCACCTCTCCAGCGACCACTGCTGACTGTTTATGACAGTCTGCAGTCGTCCAATCTGATCAGCCTTCTGTCTGTCCATCACAAGTCAGGAACATATCTATCTTGTTCTCTCGTGACTTACCTGTCACCTGTCCAGCGACCACTGCTGACTGTTTATGACAGTCTGCAGTCGTCCAATCTGATCAGCCTTCTGTCTGTCCATCACAAGTCAGGAATATATCTATCATGTTCTCTCGTGACTTACCTGACACCGGTCCAGCGACCACTGCTGACTGTTTATGACAGTCTGCAGTCGTCCAATCTGATCAGCCTTCTGTCTGTCCATCACAAGTCAGGCACATATCTATCATGTTCTCTCGTGACTTACCTGTCACCTGTCCAGCGACCACTGCTGACTGTTTATGACAGTCTGCAGTCGTCCAATCTGATCAGCCTTCTGTCTGTCCATCACAAGTCAGGAACATATCTATCTTGTTCTCTCGTGACTTACCTGTCACCTGTCCAGCGACCACTGCTGACTGTTTATGACAGTCTGCAGTCGTCCAATCTGATCAGCCTTCTGTCTGTCCATCACAAGTCAGGAATATATCTATCATGTTCTCTCGTGACTTACCTGACACCGGTTCAGCGACCACTGCTGACTGTTTATGACAGTCTGCAGTCGTCCAATCTGATCAGCCTTCTGTCTGTCCATCACAAGTCAGGCACATATCTATCATGTTCTCTCGTGACTTACCTGTCACCTGTCCAGCGACCACTGCTGACTGTTTATGACAGTCTGCAGTCGTCCAATCTGATCAGCCTTCTGTCTGTCCATCACAAGTCAGGAATATATCTATCATGTTCTCTCGTGACTTACCTGACACCGGTCCAGCGACCACTGCTGACTGTTTATGACAGTCTGCAGTCGTCCATTCTGATCAGCCTTCTGTCTGTCCATCACAAGTCAGGAACATATCTATCTTGTTCTCTCGTGACTTACCTGTCACCTGTCCAGCGACCACTGCTGACTGTTTATGACAGTCTGCAGTCGTCCAATCTGATCAGCCTTCTGTCTGTCCATCACGAGTCAGGAATATATCTATCATGTTCTCTCGTGACTTACCTGACACCGGTTCAGCGACCACTGCTGTCTGTTTATGACAGACTGCAGTCGTCCAATCTGATCAGCCTTCTGTCTGTCCATCACAAGTCAGGCACATATCTATCATGTTCTCTCGTGACTTACCTGACACCGGTCCAGCGACCACTGCTGACTGTTTATGACAGTCTGCAGTCGTCCATTCTGATCAGCCTTCTGTCTGTCCATCACAAGTCAGGAACATATCTATCTTGTTCTCTCGTGACTTACCTGTCACCTGTCCAGCGACCACTGCTGACTGTTTATGACAGTCTGCAGTCGTCCAATCTGATCAGCCTTCTGTCTGTCCATCACGAGTCAGGAATATATCTATCATGTTCTCTCGTGACTTACCTGACACCGGTTCAGCGACCACTGCTGACTGTTTATGACAGACTGCAGTCGTCCAATCTGATCAGCCTTCTGTCTGTCCATCACGAGTCAGGAATATATCTATCATGTTCTCTCGTGACTTACCTGACACCGGTTCAGCGACCACTGCTGACTGTTTATGACAGTCTGCAGTCGTCCAATCTGATCAGCCTTCTGTCTGTCCATCACGAGTCAGGAATATATCTATCATGTTCTCTCGTGACTTACCTGACACCGGTTCAGCGACCACTGCTGACTGTTTATGACAGTCTGCAGTCGTCCAATCTGATCAGCCTTCTGTCTGTCCATCACGAGTCAGGAATATATCTATCATGTTCTCTCGTGACTTACCTGACACCGGTTCAGCGACCACTGCTGACTGTTTATGACAGTCTGCAGTCGTCCAATCTGATCAGCCTTCTGTCTGTCCATCACGAGTCAGGAATATATCTATCATGTTCTCTCGTGACTTACCTGACACCGGTTCAGCGACCACTGCTGACTGTTTATGACAGTCTGCAGTCGTCCAATCTGATCAGCCTTCTGTCTGTCCATCACGAGTCAGGAATATATCTATCATGTTCTCTCGTGACTTACCTGACACCGGTCCAGCGACCACTGCTGGTTGTTGATGACAGTCTGCAAGCGTCCGATCTGATCAGCCTTCTGTTTGTCCATCACTCGCACGTCCAGGTATGAACTGCGCAACATTTCTATCAGGTTCTCTTGTTTCGCCGTCTGAAAACACGTTGAAAAATAATGAAGAAGATTCTTAAGACACAAAAATGTCTTGATACAGAAAAAAGGCAATACTAAAAAAAAGTCTAACAAAGTATTAAGAACTACATGTATTTGTACATGTAAATGAGTATCTTACCTCGTAGAAACATTCCCTGTAGAGGTCCTCTATGACACTCAAGTTGTTCTCCAACGTGTTCACTATGTCTGTCTGACCTTCCATCTAGAACGAGTCCAAGCACATCACAAACATACAGAATGGATATAAAATAACATAAATTTTATCTAAGCAACTGCTTGTTTTTGTCAAAAAATTTTTTAAGTCGCTATGAATTATTATGATTACTCATTCGTTTCAACTGATTAGATTCAAAAATGTAATTTTAATTAGGTTAGTATTTAATCGAAATGTTTATTTTTAGGGTTCCGTACCCGAAGAGTTCAAAGAGAACCCTAATTGCTGTCATTCACGTTTCCGACCGTCTATCGGTCGACTGTCACACAATTTTGTGCCAAATAATGTTTTAAATGTCCATTGACCTACGAATCTTGGTGATAATGTTTAATAATACGTAGGTATAATTTACAAAAAAAATACCAATATATTGATAAATCTGATTTTCTTTGCCTAAATGTGCGAAGTCCGACACGCACTTGGCCGATTTTTTTTAACTTTATAATTTTCATTTTTATTATGTGACGTACTTATGTATAAATAGCTAAGTTGCATGAAACACGTACCTATATTTATGCATAACTGGCTAAATATACCTACTTTTAAAGTGTCATGGGAATTTGAATTAGAATAAATCCCATATCTATGCAGATAACGACTATTATTTATCTTTATTAGCTCGTCCCAGTCGTACCTAGGAACCTACTTATCATCATTGAATCTTCATTACTTACCGGTCTATCGGTGACGAGGCACACGTCAACCTTTTCGGGCTTGCAGCACTCTACCGTCTTGCGAAGAGCCGAGTACTACAAGTAAAATAATAAACATCATTGTCCCCTCCATGAACCTTCTTTGTATTGAGTTAATGTTCGGATTCATACAAAATGCTTAATTACAAGCGGATATTCGTTTGCAATTCGTACTTATTAGTTTTGACTTACCTAAGTAAAGTGATTGGAGATGAGATGAAAATATGGATTTCAGGGCATCCAATAAAAATACTTTTCTCTTTCAAGATTTGAGCCAACCAATCCTTGCTACAATGATCACATTGCTATGTTTATGCGATGGAGAACTACACAGATGCTGTAATACCTCCTTGGTCTTCCGGTCGAGTTCCTTCTTGAGCTCGTTGGCGCGCTCGTTGAGCGTGGCGATGCGCTCCTCCGCCACAGCCAAGCTGTCCGCTTGCACGCTGATCGTCTCCTCCTTGTTCTGCAACTGTTGAAGACGGTAGGAACATAAGTTGCAAGCGCAATTGCGTACCCCTGGGGTGGTTCGATGCCGATGCGTTTCGTGTCGGGTTTTTTGTTAGAATATCTAGCCTACAGCAGATCTGCGGTTGTACTCAACATTCCTGCCTAGCTACCCTTTCGGTGAACACTGGCTTGATGTTGCTCGCTGCTTTTGCAACCTAATGTTTTCAATTAACGATACATCAAAACATCGTAAGAGTACTTGGGTTTAACTAAGTTGTAAGAGGAGAGGGTTATCCAGCAAGTTGTAGTTAGGTTACTTACGATCTGCAGTGTAGCCAACAGTTTGTTGTGGTAGTATGTGGCGCTAGCGCCGCAGGTCGCACTCGTACTCTCCGCCAGGCTGCTGGTGGCTCCACTGTCCTAAAAACAGAACGAAATATTATCTAACTAAACTAATATTAATACACGATAAATTGTTTATTTGTAACAGATCATCTCTGGCAATACTGATATAATCAAGAACATGCTTCGCTGGTAGAAAGCTAAGGTAATTGATAGTGTGAGTACCATATAGAGTTCTTTTTATCTGGAAAATATGCACCCACAAGGGCGATGCTGGAGGGAAAAGCTGGCTAATCTGAAATCTTTTGTTGAGAACTTGGAACGGAAACTCTATGAGACGACGTCGAACTACTAACTGACGATGATATTTTACCTAATTCAGAACAAAAGACGGTGGTGGCCCAGTGGTAACGGCCGCAACTTACAAGTTGTAGGTCGTGGGTTCGAACCCAAAAAGACACTTTACTTTGTGTAAATTATTTCATCTCTATCTCTACTGCTCTCAAAACGGTGAAGGAAAATATCGTGAGGAAACCGGCATATCCTAGAACCAAAAAGTCGAAGACATGTGACATTCACCAAACCGCACTGGGCCCGCGTGGTGGGTTACGGCCCATTCCCTCTTATTTAAAGAGCATGTGTCCAGCAGTGTGAACATTAAAAGGCTGATGATGGTGAGAACAAAAGACCAACCATTATAAAAATTAAAAAGATGTAACTCCGAAGTAATCCGAACATCAAGAACAGCGACACTGAAAAAATATTTGTGACTTGCGTACTTTTTTCTCTCAAGCAAGAAAACTAGTACCTATAGCACAGATAATATAATACTACTCGTAGCATACCTATAGTATCTATAATTTTATTGAAGTTTATTTTCTAATAGGTAAGTACCTAACTAAAGTTTTCTTAAAAAACTTTTTCGGTTAATACCGAACATGTTTTGTGACTTTAAATTGAAGCTAACATTAGTAATTAGAAAATAAACATTAATTAAATAATACAAACTAATTAGCAAAATATAGCATCACTATGTTTTTTTTTGCAGGAATAAGTAAGATATATTTATTTGCTCAAACATGGATAACACATACTATTGTATGTGTTATCCATGTGTAACACATAAGACATCCATGGATAACACATACTATTGTATGTGTTATCCATGTTTGCATGCAAGATAACAAAAAAATAAAAAAGAACTAGAAGAAACAAGTTTGCAAGTCTCAATTATATTTTAGTTAGTATATATTTTATTTTAAAAACAAATCAATCACGAAGTGATTCATCATCAGTATCTCATCCATGTTTTACCACAAAGTACTTAGCAATTTATCGACAGGTGGTACATCACACACCACAATCCCAACAAGATCACTACCATGTGTTTGTTAAAGGTGTTCCACCGAAGTGTTTGTCTATTTATACTGTGCCTTCGATCAGTGTAGCGAAGTGTGAAGGACCCTTGAGGTGTAAGATGTCAGATGAAACTTAATGCTGACGGAAAATGTTATAGGCGTGACGATTGTTACATTTCAATAAGTCGGAATGAAGGCCCTTATTCAGTGATGAGAACTTTTCCTGTCAAGTGTCATTGAATATATTTTTACACGTATGGCACAATGTACGTTTGGTTGACGATATGACACATACGCGCGCACGGTTGGCGCAGTGGTTGAGCGATTGACTGCTGCGCTGCGTATCGCGGGTTCGATTCCCGCACGGAACAAATATTTGTATGACCTACAGATAGTTGTTTAAGGTCTGGGTGTTTGTGTATGTGAGTTTATATGTTTATAAACGCACCCACAATACAGGAAGAAATTCCTAGTGTGAGGCAAAGCGGATGCTGCCCGGTTCCATGTGTTCCTTCCCTCCCTACACACGGAACCAGAGAGCTTGGCAAAAGAAAAGGAAGGCTTATTTACACCCAGCAATTTGTAATTCCAGGACGAAATTATGATGATGGTTACTCCAGTGCCCAGTTGTTTTGTCATTTAAACGGGATAATACTGGAATATTATCCCGTTTAAATGACAAAACAATTCACAGCCAGAGTCTGTTGTCTTCCACAGTCAAACAAAGCAAATCATTACGTATGGTTTGAATAACCACATTAACGACTTCAATAGGACAAAGGTGCTAGCAATTAAACCCATTAATATAAAACTAGCTTCAGCCCGCGGCTTCGCCCAAGTAAAAAGTGTTTTATCATCTCAAAGGAACTCACTAGCGGGATAGAAATCCTATGTCCTGCCCAGAGTCTCAAATTATCTCCATAGCAAATTTCATCTAAATCGGTTCAGCCGTTTAGTCGTGAATACCTAACAAAGGTAACTATGCAAGGATGGATTCATTCGGGATTACCTAATAGGCACCATCAATGAAGATAATACAGCTAAAAATAATCTCTTAACCAAAGTTGATGTCCAGGAAATCGTTAACGACCACTGCAAAGGGTAAGGCAGTTAAAAGCCACATATTCCTAATTGAGGTTGCGATAAAACTGATCAAAGGTAAGTCGTAAGAGTTCTTCTCATGGGACTTATACACTGGATTCTTGGGTTCCCAATCTGTGGGTCGGGCCCCACTTGACCTTCGAGTGAGAGAAGAATAGAGGCGGGTTATCAAAAATAAACTGTATATTTATTATGTTTTTGGTATACCCAGCTCCCTCTTCCACAAAATCCTCTTGTCAGTTGTTCTGCCATTGCGGGCAGTCCTTCCGGTGTGATTCAAGTTCTTTGGTATCAGAAAAACATATATGGATCACACACCCTCCCAACACAACTCTGAAATATCAGGGAAATTACCCGAATGTCACCAAATCACATTCCTTAATATCATTGTGCACATAGCCATCCATCTTCGGCTTCTTGTTGTATATAAGTTTACCCTAACGGGCAAGGATAGGCACTAAACGTTTTGGGAATATTTTCATTGTGCGTACAGCTAAGGAGTGAAATGCCCCGCCGGATTCTGTTTCCAGATAGCTAAAACTTAAGGGTCTTTAAGTCAAGAGTAAATAGATTAATTCTAGGCAAGCGTGCTTTATCGTCGACCACATCATCGCCTACCATCAGGTGAGATTGTGTTCAAAAACGCGCCTATCAATAATATGCAAATTCTTTCAAAAATTTAAAAGAATTTTGGAGCGGCGCATAATTATGTTAAATGGTTGGGAGCCACTGCTCTAGAGTTGCGACAGCGCGGAACTACGAACGGATGGGACAGCGCGCGGCGCCAGCGGCGGCGGCGCCGCCCCGCCTACGGATTTGTTACATGTTTTGTTTTGTGTTGTTTATTGCGGCTTAGGGAGTTGGGGTTCGAAAATAAACAAGTCGTAAACGTCCAGAGGTGTGTCGTGTCATCTTGTGCTTCCTTTCACACTGGTACAGTAGCAGGTTGTGGCGAAATGACATAATTGTACAACAAAACTCTATGGCAGCGGGCCGATACCAGTCGGGGATGCACATGAATTTAACTGAAGCCCGGGCACTCGACTCGAGTACTCGATTGATGGTAGCGGTAGGAACTGTGAATTTCTAGTCGGTTGGATTCCGACAAAACCCTTCCTTTTTCCCAGACGGTGGGTGGGTGGGATGAGGATATCTCTACAAAAAATAAGATAAAAAACCGGCCATGTGCGAGTCTGAACACCATATAAAACAGCTACATGCACCAAAATAAATAGGTAATATTACTAACTTTCAGAAACAACGAAAGCACCGAACGTTGCTCTAACGAAGGGACAAAATTAACTTTGCCGTTCGAAAACTGTTGTCCAAGTTGTTTGTTGTTTACTGTTCCAAGTACATTTTATAAGTTGGTCGACTATTACTCGTAAACTTGTAAAGCTTACTTATCTGTGATAGTTTTCCTTTTAATTTCGTTACTGCCGTGAATTTTTCACATATCCAATAGCAACCATTCAGCGGGCACTTGGCTCTAACAAAAATTAGCCATATAATGCTTAATATTACGCAAACGGATCCCTGAATCGAAAAATGGTTTCCACAGTCCCGTAATATTTTTGAATGACTTATCCAACGATACCCCCACCATGGGATAGACGAGAAAAAGAAAACTTTACGTGTACAGGAGGCACCATAAAATACCACTTTGTCGGCGTGATTAATATGTATATCCATACCAAATTATAGCTTTCTAGTACTTAGTCTCTGAGCTAAGCTGCGGACGGACCGACGAACGGACGTACAAACGGCATGGCGAAACTATTAAGGTTCCTTGTTGACTACGGACTTGCAGACTCTTTGTAACCCTAAAAAACTGACCAAGTGCGAGTCGGACTCGTGCACGAAGGGTTCCGTACTATTATCGCAAAAAACGGCAAAAAAGTCACGTTTGTAGTATGAGAGCCCAACATAAATGTTTATTTTATTCTGTTTTTAGTATTTGTTGTTATAGCGGCAACAGAAATACATCATCTGTGAAAATTTCAATTGTCTAGCTATCACGGTTCATGAGATACAGCCTGGTGACAGACAGACAGACGGATTGTGGAGTCTTAGTAATAGGGTCCCGTTTTTACTTTTTGGGTACGGAACCCTAATAATAGGGTAGCCTGCTAAAACATCCTGTAAGCAGATGGATGCGTTAACAGTAGATCAAGTCCTTCAGTTGCTTTCATAAACCCTTAGCTTTTCCCAGGATCCGCAACATGGTAGAGTACCTATTCAATCAATTAAATTATATCAAAATGTTGAACTATTTGAAGTAGAAGCCATTTAGTAATTTAGCACTCAACACAAAGTGGTAAGAGAGTTAATTGATGACCAAAATATCTCAATTGAAGATCTCATAAAAATGATCAAAGGAAGTTGCCTCGAACCCGTTGCAACACTTGCAACTTATGATTATGAGCTACACATAAATATGATGGTATAAATTATGGTTCAAAAATATACATAAGGATGTTCTCGTATTTAGGTACTTACGACTGTGTTTACCGACCCCGTCAACAAAGATGGATTTTTATTGTTGAATCCATAAAATATTTTAAGAATAACCCCCCTTTTTGGGAAGTCGGTTAAAACACAACAATAACTTTTAATTTGTATAAACATAAATCGTATAGGTACAAATAATGCGTTAAAGTTACCCAGACACTGCACAACTATAAAACAATCAAACAAAATTGAAGAAAATAAACCTGAACAACAACATCCAGCACCGAGAATCACTACAAACAATAACAGACATTAAGTAATAACCACTTATCACAACACTAGTCCACACTTACTTTAGTAACATCACTAGCGTCGGAATCCGCGCACATCAACAACCCATTGAACATCATGTTGGTATCGAACCGCACTACAAGCAAAGTCACTGCAACGTTATTGACAAGCGAGTGAGGTGCGCGTGCGCAGCGGTCTGCGCAGGAGTGCGAGTGGATGCGCCTCGATGCTGCACGGGTGGGTATATTTAGATCGTCGTAAATAGTCATTTTTGAAGGGACGGTGGCCCACTTGCGTTCTTTATTCTCATAGCAAATCCGTTGGGGTTGACAGCGTGTTTTTATTAGGTATAAGTTATTTTTTAATATTTTGCCCAAGATGCTCTATTCTGAAACTTTGAAGAAATGGTCAAGTTACAGCTATCATCAAAGGAAGACAAGTTGAAATTTCCTCGAGAATTGAAAAATACATTATAAAATTAATAAAAACAACGAACGAGCCACTCGTATCACCCAACTGTTCATGCTCCAAAAACGTAGAAAACGGAAGAAGCGTTATTTAAAAAAGAAGTCAATATAGTATTGTGAGACACAAAGGAGAGTGCTTAGGAGACCCTGGGACACACATTAATCAAAAGACCCACTGTCAAAACTAAAAATCTAGCGAGCAAAACTGATCTGTCACAAAAACACCACCCTGTATATGCAGGTGGTTCATTAGTTAAAAACCGCGTCGGTTTCCGTCAGCGACGTCCGCCCGTTTCGTCACTACACCAGATAAACATAGACTTAACAACACTCCGAAATTATGTCGTTAATTACGAATTAGGACTACTTCATTGATATTAGGTGGAATTGAATTTTCTGGTAAAAAAAAAGTTTTCTGGTAAGTCTACATTGAGAAAAAACTACTGTTCCCATTGTATCTCTACTTACTACAAATCGTCGAATAACATAAAAAGATTTAACACACTAGCAAAAGTTTGAACAGACGAACTAAAATTTTAAAAGAGTTCTCTCTTTAAAATTTTATATGTTATGTTATAAACTAACACTTATTGTAAACAATAGTCTGGATATGTGTCCGGTTGATGTCAATAGGCTCGCCTCCTAATAAATGGGGCTTAAACATAGGTAACTGGCGTAATGTGGATCTAGCTAGGTCCACATTACGCCTCCGGCCAACCCTTCGGCACACAGGGAGTGACTTTATGTTATACTAGCTGTTCCCCGCGGCTTCGCTCCCGTGGGCCACCCCACAGGACCCTTATTCGGGATTAAATAATAGCCTATGTTACTCAGGAATAATGTAGCTTTCTATTGGTGAAATAATTTTTTAAATCTATCCAGTAGTTTCGGAGCCTATTCGGTACAAACAAAAAAGTCTTTCCTCTTAATAATAAAATAACTAGCTGTTGCCCGCGGCTTCGCTCCCGTGAACAACCCCACAGAACCCGTTTTCGGGATTAAAAATTAGCCTATGTCACTCAGGAATAATTCTGCTTTCTATTGGTGAAAGAATTTTTAAATCGGTCCTGTAGTTTAGGAGCCTATTCGGTACAAACAAACAAAACAAATTTTCCTCTTTATAATATTAGTATAAAAGTATAGATATAACTAGCTTCTGCTAGCGGCTTTGCCCGCGTAAATGTCGAAAATTATCCCGAGGGAAGATATGGCCGGGATAAAATTTATCCTATGTGCTATTCCAGACTACAGTCTATCCCTGTACCAAATTTCATCCAGATCCGTCCAGCTGTTTGAGCGTGAAGAAGTAACAAACATATATACTCACAGACTTTCGCCTTTATAATATTAGTGTGATTATATTATGTTATATATTATATAGTGTGATAATAATAATATTAGTATAGAAAGAGATAAAATTGTTTGTTTGTAGGGGGTAATATCCGAAAGTGCTGATCCGAATATGTCAACGCTTTCAGTGATAGAAGGCCACATTATCGCGGGGTGCTTTTCCCTCGGAAAACGTTATTATTTTTTTATTTATCACAACTACTCCGTTGGCCGTTGTAGAGACAATCTGGCCAAATGGAGTACCATAGACCAATCCAAAACACAGTGCCGCTGTGTAGCCCCTTCGCAGGATATAGCCCCACCTCCTTGTCTGCCCTTCATGCTCGATAACCTGCTTCTTTTTGGATCTGAACGTGGCGATTGACAGAGCTGTCCAAGCTACATACAAAATCTGAATAGTTGCACTATAATTTGAGTTAATCGTTACGAAAGAAGAAGAAGAAGGGGCAGGTAAAGCCCAGTAGTTAGTTATAATTATAACATTTATAGGTTTTAAAACCGAAAGACGGCTGATCATAGAAACGTAGAACCAAATTGACTCGATCAAATCTGTAAACTATTGTTTGCTGTATTAATTCATTACCTTTTGGAGTGGAGGATCGCCAGATCGACGAATCTTTTCCTTTATTATTCTCCTAAAACAAAACATAGGTACGTTTTACGTAAATATGGAATAAGTTTCATATGAAACATACACACACATAGGCAAGCTGCAATTAAAAATATTTAAAAATAAACTCACTTTAACACTTCTATAGAACTCTCCGGCCGAAGCTGAAAGAAGAAAACAAACAACATTTTTATTCCATTCAGTTTCTTAGCAGTTTCTAGCTTCAGAGAAAATAGTTTTTTTTTTTTATTATGACGGTGTTTAAATATAAGTAATAAAAATAATCATTTAAAAACAAGCTTTTAGGTATCCGTGTATTATCATCTGTATAAAACGTGTTGCTATCTATCTACATATGCAAAGTTTCATCTCAATCGGTTGGGGATAACTGTTTAAAATTCAGTGGCAAGAATTGACCTACACATAGGTATAACCAATTTACTAACAAGGCATGTTAAATAAAATCTTGTATAAATAACGTCACCAGGGGCCAGAATGGTCACGACTAGCATCGACTATAGTTTTACTAACTTAACTTCGAATTGTTTTGCACTAGTCATCGCTAGTTGCGTACTAGTCATGACGCTGACTCAAACACCGCTGGTAGAATTATTAATTTTTGTCGTCATCAGATATCAACACGGGAGTTTTAAGAAGTCCTGTATACCAGAGAGTAGAGTGCCTCAAAAATTTGCATATTTTATATGAAAAATAATGAGTAGTTAGTACCATTCTCACCTTAAGATGATCGGAGCCCCTCTCCCTGCAGCTCTGACTCCTGAAAGCAGGTCGCCGTTATAAAATCGTCCGCAGGTCGTAAGCGAGCGTCAACTGGTGCCACCAACATAACATGTTGCCAGTTATATTTAGATGGACGTCGAATATTGAATAGCTGGTTATGGGATTGGATTACATAGGAATATTAACATTTTGAACACTGTAAATGTCTGGGGTTGAGTAAGATTTATGTCTCTTTATTTTTGGATATATACAAAACTTATAAATTGCTTCTGAAACTTTGAGCTTTAGGATAAGCGAGCATAAATCAGTGACAATATTTCTATAGTTGAACTAACAACAGTTCGCCTACAAAAGGGGCGAGCTGCATTAGATGTTCCTAATCTTTTGCCACGAATTGATAATGGAAAAACCAAACCGCCTCACCTTGGGGACGAACCGCCGCTCTTCGCCTCGTCATTGAAGTACAACTCCTCAACACACTCACACGTCATGTTTGCCTCATCATTGGAGACTAACCCGCAGGACTGGTCACATCCGCACTTGATACTCGTCTTTTTGGCTTTTGAACAGAGTTTACATTGCTTCCGCGGCCGACAGGACCTGGGAGAGTCCTTGTGAAGAAAAGTCCTAGGAGACTCGTTGCGGAGAAAGTTATTAAGCGAGCTCTTAGAACCTGTTCTCTGCAAGTGTGGACAAGTTTTAGGAGAGTCTTCGGGAGACTTCTTTGGGAGACAGATCCTAGGAGACTTCTTTGGGAGACAGATCCCAGGGGACTCCTTAGGGAGATGGAATCTAGGAGAATCCCTGGGGAGACAGAATCTAGGGGACTCCTTGGGGAGACAGATTCTAAGAGGCTCCTTGGGGAGACAGATCCTATGAGACTCTTTGGGGAGAAGGGTTCGAATAGAGTCCCTTGGGGGAAAGTTATTAAGAGAGTTATTGTCAGGGCTGGTTCTAGGAGATTCTCTTGGGGACCAAGTGATATGAGATTCGTCGGGAGGACTTATAAAGCGCAGCGTATTTATTTGGAATGTTTGGTTCTTGTTTGGACTGCATCTGTTGAAATGGCTCTGAAGGTCGTCTATCGAGCCGTCCGACACCAGGGCCGGGATCGATGTGGACTGCAAACAAGATTGTTCATTGAAGAAAATTCTGTTTTTATGAATCATCGTCAGTCATCTTCAGCACATTGCCAGAGGTAAGCCTCTTCAAAGATTTTAGTTATATTTACTGTAAGATCATGATTCCCAGCTTTGAACTGCTAACTATGACTGTATTACTGCACCAATCGTAGTAAAGAAGCTAGTCCCGAAACACAAACAGCTTGATGACAAATTGGCTACTCTTAATTACCACCTGACTCATCCTTACCACAATAGATCTGTAAGGACAAAAGGCCAGCTCCATACTACGAGCAAAAACTACCATGCAGTTCAAATGCAGCCAGACTGTTGAGAGCACTTTGTATGAAATTTTTACAGTTTGTAAATTGGACACATGAAATTTTAGATTTACGAATTTTAATACGGCGGCTCTTGTTTGATAAAATGAATTAATTTATATTGGTTATTCAAAGTGGTGTTTCACTATTTGTACCTTCCCGTGGAAATTGATCCCACGAGACCTCCAGAATGTAAGTACAATGCTTTAGCTATTTGAACACCACGGCAGTTCAGTTTATGCTCATTGTACTGTATATCAATTTACATGTAATTTTAATAATTCGATAAATTAATAAAGTTGAGCAATTTTTTGTAGTCTACGCGAACAAAAACGCGGGCGGAAAGCTATGTTTGGATAATAGTTTGCATAACCCGCCAGAAGTGCAAAAAACGAAACAGACAAAATCGTATAGTCCACGCAGGCGAAGCTGTGGGCGGAAAGCCAGTCACTAATAAGATCGTGGCATTAGTGCCGATGTTTTCCACGTGACAAGAGATTCTTGTAGAGCTTAATGCGCTGCTCGTTGCATGGAGCCGACCTTCTGTGCTTATCTTTATTGTTCCAACTGTGTCGAACGTGGCTGGATGCTGGACATCAAAGCCAATTGAAAACAAAACTGAACAAACGCACTCTCTCTATGACGGATATGTTGGGCATGGAGGTGGCGCACGCGATCTGTGGCGCTATGCTCGCGTTGGGCGTCGACGTCGTGGCGACGAAGTACGACGTTGCAGACTGGTTCTTGTGGAAAAAAAAAGGAAAAAATAAATAGAACAGGAACAAAATAATAATAAATAGAAGATTATTAGGTCTTCAGTAACATAATGTTAGCTGTCAGGACCTGTGCACACGGCGCGCGGAGATTGGATTATGCGCCGTTGACGCGCGTTTACGAACTGCGAGAGTGTGAGTGTGACACTGCGAGTGGTGTCGGGGCAGTCAACACCGTATTTTATGGAAAGGCTCTAACACTTACACCCGGTTTTTAGAAAGAAAATGAACGGCGTATCAAAATAAACGCATGTCGAGGTACTGTGAGCTCTTCGAGCAAGGTACAAGATACAAGTCATATACATCGGTCCCATGCATACTGGAAATACCTACCCTTGCAAAGAGCTTGAATAAGAGCTCATGGTAAGCTTAATATGTAGTTAACAAGCTCATGCATGTTAACTACATGTTCACCTGTAGTTAACATGCATTTCACAATTTTTAGTTTAATAAAATTTTGTGTACATTTTCGTTCTAGAAACAGACTGTTCATGATAATATTGGTCCAAACACAAGATACTTAAAATAAATCAATTTAGAGAGCGCAGCGCTCATTAGGGATATAATTGTAGTGATCAAAGAGCAGATAAGTAGGTGTGAAGTATCTTACCTTTCTGACTAGATAATAACTCCAATTTGTCACCGACTATAATAACGATAAATTGCGAAGATCACAAATGATCTTCAGCCACGAGATGAAGGGAACCGTTTATTCGAGAGGCGAAAATAAGTTGAAAGATGATAACGCTCATGTAACAAATTAGATACCGTTACCTAATGTCCTCTAGCCAAAATTTTGTACAAATAAACCAAAAAGAAAATACCTGTGTTTAGGTCACGTTTACCTTTGTTTTACGCCTTTTTGTGGAAGCATTTGGTTGTCTGTAGAATAACTTCCTAAGCATTAATTTTTAGGTTACTTACCGCAACCAACTGGAATTTAGAAATGTCAGGCATTTTCATAGTTTTAGGATAAAAAGATTTTGTTTCAATTAACGCATGCTGTGCAGCCACGCGGTCAACAAAGTGGTATTTGATGGCAAGGCGGTTTGTACCTTGCATAGGCACAAACCGCCTTGCCATCAGTTTCATTATTTTAACACATGACTTTCAATATCGCTTACGTCATGATTGATTAAATTGTTTACGGCTAAATAAAAGGTAAGCACCGCAGTGGTGCGACAATCAAACGTCATCATAAGTGAGGTGACGAGCGGAGAAAGTGTGGACGTCGCGTACGTCGCGGCTGCGCGCGTACGCACGCTATCATCAATCACACAGTCAAGAGGCAAAAATGTTTGTTAATTTGTTTAAGTATATGTTTGAAAAAGGCCATCTCTGGAAGTGCTGATCCAATTACGATTTTGATTAGTGTAATAAGCTAAATTTTTCTCGAAAAAATTCACGGTCACAGTAGGACGTAGCAGTCGGTGGTAAAGCTGTGGGCAAAACCTAGTTAGTCAATAAAATTCGTAATACCCATTAAAAAATACTAGAATAAAACTTTATTACCATAAAAAGAATACCATCTTTTATCAATCAATGTTCAGCGAGTCTTCGTGGGATAAGTTCATGGGCGAGCGACTCTCGAAGGCCTTGAGCGAGGTGTCACGCGGGGGAACGTCGCGTTTACGCCGCGGCTGCGCGCGTACGCACGCGATTGTCACCGAGTCGTAGGACACGGATGCGCCGTGACCGCACTCCGCGTCACCGCTAACGAAGTCTTTGGACTTCAGGCTTGTTATCTCTGAGCTTGTGTCTTTTAGCTGTGGAATAAATTTAGTACTGTAAACTTCATCGTTTCGAGGGCAAAAGGTAAATTTTGTAAAGTTCAAATATATACTCAGAACTCAGATGAACCCGGCTTACTGACGCAGTTAAGTACCTACTACACAGTCAAAATAACTGTGCACCTGGCGCTGTGACGTCACTGTGACGTTCGACTCTCGCTGTTGGCGCACGCGGAGATCGCGACTACGCGGGGCGCTGGCGCCGCGCGGTTCGGCGGGCGTGGGGCCGCATTCTAGCGAAGTGCACAGTTATTTTGACCGTGTAGTATATCTTTTAGGGCACAAATAGATAGGGTACGAGATCGAAGGTAGGACCTAGTCTGCAGATGCCTTTTATACAAATGAGTTCGGAGCCGACCATGATAAATGAAACTGTTTTTGATATAATTCCTATAAAATCTAACATATTATAAATATTACCGCTGCAATTTTTGGGCGCACGGTTGGCGCAGTAGACTGCTGTGCTCCGTGTCGCGGGTTCGATTCCCGCACAGAACAAATATTTCCGGCTCTGGGTGTTGTGTATGTGAGTTTATATGTTTGTAAACGCATCCACGATACAGGAGAAATTCCTAGTGTGGAGCAACGTTTTTTTAAAACAGAAAAATTAAGAAAAAGAATCATTCACTCTTGAAATGGCTAATTGTACCAGTTCCTTTTTATTTACCACCCATAAAATTCAGTCATACATCTTGTCTTGATGTCGCTAACCCAGTTTTAATACCAGAAACTAATAAAAAAATGTTTTCGTAAACAAAAACTCACTGTTTGTTGTTATACTTTTGTTATAGCAATGCGTACGATAAAACTTTTTATTAGAAGCCGAGCATGTACCATTGAAAACATTTGCCAACCTAGATTTCAGCAAACTCTATTCCTAGGCTGTTGCCCGATATTAAAGGTTATTTTCAGTCTATAAGACTCTCTCTTGGTACTGTTGTCAGAGGACTCTGGGCCTAGTAGCCTGGAGTCTGCAGGTGGACCTGTCTGTTTTGTATTTGATTAGTATATTATTTTATTTGTATGTATGTATTTTATGTAATATCTAAAGTAATATTATTTAAGATAGTTTTGTACACAGCCCTATGTCTATCTCCTCTCGTTCAGACCATCCAAAGGTTGTCTGTAAGAGATTGCCCTGTGCGATAAGACCGCCCATTGTACACTTATCTTTATAAATGTTTTGTCCTGTAATTATTTAAGTGGTGTACAATAAAGTATATAATAAATAAATACTAACCTATTTAGTTCATTAACTGCGAATTAACGAACAATTAGCAAATTGATTTAGATACGAAAATATCTTTGAATTTTTGTATCTTTTGGCAATGAGTCACCTATTTGGGTCATTAACACCAAACGGACTTTTAATTGGTAAAAACAATTCAACAAAAAAATCAAAGCGACTTCCAAAATAAAACACTACAAAACGAAAAATAACTTTCTTAAAGTTTCGGTAGGTACCTCTAATTATCATGAAAATATTAAGTTCATAGCTAAAGTGAATCTCATGACGATTCCAATAAGCTGAAACACGACGGAGTTTCTGTACCTATCTTCCGGCTTCTTCATCAGATCAGTTCGATGGTACCATTTTCATCAGTAGGTACCATTTATTTATAAGTATTTTCTTCATCATAGTCGGTTAAGTATTCGAGATATCTTACAACCGTGACCCTTCGGTCTTCTTCATCAGTTCCACTTCACCAAATGATACTTTCTGGATGCAAATGATTGCATTGTAGATGGAAATTCCAAAATCGCTGTATTTATTTATTATTTATTTATTAAAACTTCATGCAACATAAAAGTACATAGGCGGACTTAATGCCTGAGGCATTCTCTACCAGTAAACCACGGGTGGTGAAGAGATAGCATGGCAGGTGCATAAAAATGAAATAATAATAATATCAACACAAAATTAGTACAAAAGTATATAGTTAAAATAAACATACTTAAATATGAAGAGTTCCCTCGATTTCTCCTGGATCACATCATCAGATCCTGACCTGATTGATAGCCATGGGAACCTGGGAAGTCCTAACCCTTTCAAACAGAATTATTCAAATCGGTTCAGGCGTCTTTGAGTATAATCGGGGAAAAACATTTTAAAAAAATTCGACGAATTCAGCACCTCCTCCTTTTTTTGAAGTAGGTTAATAAAGAAATGTTATGTGGCAGAGCTTCTTCGTGAAAAGCTCTTTCTAACGGTATATATCTCATAGGTATTGGGTGCTATGAAAACCTTAACTTAGGTGATCAAAATTACTTACTCATTTAGATTATTAACTCCGAACGAACTAACAATTAACAAAAGTCGCTTATAAAGCAAATTCTTAAAGAGCTCTTTGCAATGGCGTACCTGTATATCTCATGGCTATTCAGCTTTTGTGGCAAATTGCCACAGTTGGATGCCCCCTATGTTGTGTACTATACACCTCCATACCCTTCTGAGATTACAAGCATCGTCATTGTTTTTTTTAATTGTTGGGTTCTCGTTTGACCATTATCTCACCTGATGGTCAGCGATGATGCCGAAGGACGTCCACTGCTGAATATAGCCCTCCAAGTGTCACCACAACGACCAGTACTGTGCGTCATGGATCCAGCGAATTCCCGCAGCCTTAACCAGCAGCATAATTGCGTAAGTGAATTCGGCAAGGCAGAGGGATTTGACTCCATCAATCGACCATTCATTTAGACGGAAATCCACATCGCGTCTTTCATCTCGGATGAATTCACTTACGCAATTAGGCTGCAGGTCATCAGTCCACCTAGTATTGGGAAGCCTACCTTCGCCTTGGCCTGCTTGAGCTGGCGCCGCATCTCCTTGATGATGTCGTCCTTGAACTGCGCGCGCATGTTGGCGGCGCGGCACTGCTCGTCCAGAGCTGCGCACACGCGCCGCATGGAGTGCATCTCTTCCGTCAGCGTGACGTTGACCTTGCGGAGCGCGCGGAGGTTGTCGCCGCTTGCCTGGTCGGCAAACGATGTCGTTTGAGAGTAATATAAACGGCTTTGGGTTTGGCCAGGTGCCCACATTGTGATCGGACAAAATTTGAGTCCAATCGACACGCAAAGAAGACGGAGAAGAAGAAGTTAAACAGCTTTAAACAGTCTATGAGATCTAATGGTTTTAGGCGTAGGTATATTAAACAGAAGTTCAAAGTAATCAACAATTATTTCAAAATAAGTACAGTGAACTGCACGTCCACGACTAACAGAATCATGAGCATTATCCAAGGAGAGGCAGAAGAGGTAGGTATAGGTACTGCTGAATATAGTCTGCCCACTGGTAGCTGCACAAAGACTTATGCTTTTTTATCTAATGCGAAAAGATACCTAAACAATGTGAATAAAACAATTCTGTCACGAGACTAGAAAAAAATCTTGGAGATATGAACAGCATGTAACTTATTGTGCATTTCTGTGCTTCTGGAAATTTTTCTATTTTCAGTGTCTTGCGACAATGTGAAAAATAAATAAACTAATAGAGTTAGTAATACCTTTAGATTGCCCTCCATCTTCTGCACGCGCTCCTGGTACTTCAGGGTCTCGTCTCGCAACATCTCGCTGAAATCCTTCACCGGCTCCCACTCGCCACACTAGGCCCGCACGCCAAATCAACACACGTACAGTCGGTGAACCAAGATATATATCAACCTCACCAAGCAAACTGTTAGGTGGATACTAATCTCGGGTCACCGACCGCACATACAGAACGGTGCTAAGCATTATATAAAAGCAATTCAAAGTAAAGCAAAAAATGGGCGTGTAAAAGGAAGTAAAAAAGTAGATTCTGATTCTAACCCGATTTATACACAAACCTTTCGTGTATAAATCGTAAAAAAATTGGAGGTAAAATCACTTGTAATTACTACAAAATGATACATCGAAAATGCACAATTTCAACGAGAGTATCATGTGTTTGGACCTTAGTATAATTCTTAGCACTTAAACTAGAAAATCGTCAACACTGCGGTCTAAGCATACCTCGTTTCCCGTGCAGCACATGCCAGCCATCACCTCGGCATCCTTCATGGACACCTCCCTACGAATAGGAAACATAACATCACGCCTATGTTCGCTCATAGGTAGACAGAGGTATTTAGTACACCCAAATTTCTCTAAGTCCCAAGTAATAAGTGGCCAATCGGGACACGATTCCAGACTCCAGAGAATTACTCACACTATAAAACGCCCTCGAATTTCCACTACCCGCGTTCTCGACTTAGGAAACGAACCCAAGACCCCATGACATACAGGAAATTAGCTACCGAACCATTTATTTAACACCTGCCACTTTAATGTGGCATGCCCCACCAAAACATTAAGTTTCAAAGCATGAAAGACAAATAGTTATTTTTGTATCGGCCGGATTTCATCCGTCGACAGATTCAAATCTATCGCAGGATGCCGTTCGGGGATAACATGTATTTGATTGTATTTTTGGTCAAGTTTTGTTGTCTTTTTATAAACTCTGCTACACGGCGCTTAGTCTCTTGTTGTTAACCATCAACAATCCAACATTATGTTTTCGTAATCGAATTTTTTGTATTAATTTCACTTTTCTTTTTAACTAGCTGCCGCCCGCGGTTCCGCCTGCCCCATCGAAAAATATGTTATTGCAGACTATAATCTATCTCTGTGCCAAATTTTATCCAGATCCGATCAGTCATTCTGGCGTAATTGAGTAACAAACATCACAACTCTATCTGGTAATCCATGCAAACTTTCGCATTTATAATATTAACTGAAAATAGTAACGTCATACATAATGACGCTAACACAGGCCTTAGCTAGGTATAACTCGGAGTTAGTAAGATAACCTAAAACTGCAATTTTCAACGGATAATTGACTTTTTCGTTGAAAATTTCAAATTGTATCTAGTTAAAGAACTTCCCTAGTCAAACTTCACTAGCATTGTATAGCACAGTATAACTCTTGTAACGATAAAACTTACGGCGTGTGATACTTGCAGTTGGACATTTCTTTCCTGAGGTTCATAATGGTCTGTTCGTAGCACTGCGCATCCTTGTTCAACTGTCTTATTTCTCTGCAAAACATTTAATTTTTTCAGAAGTTATGTTTATTTATTTATTTATTACACAGTCGGGTCAACCACCCTACTGTGTAGAAGGGGTTTAAGTCCCTTAAATTGTAATTATGATTGCCAACCATATTCTAATATAGAGTATTATGCTATATATGGTACTTTATAATCTAAAAAAGCAAAAGAACTTGCTAAAATAGTATATTTTAATTCTGGTTTTATATTTTCAATTGAATGAATTTCTGAATCTTTTCTTCTGACTCTTCATTTACCTCCTCAAAAACTGATATAGGTGCTCTATTTCTTACAAAAAAATTGGAAACCTTACAGGCGGGTACAATTTCAGACTCAAAGCTGTTACAGAGATATTCCCGTTAGAGAACTCCAATAACACTCTCAATGCCCCATCTAAGAGCCGAACTTCGAACCGCGGACTGCTGAGCATGGGCTCAGAGGAACACTAGACAGGCGTAGTAGTTACACAAGAATGCGAGTGTAACTGCGAGCAACAATTAAACTGTTTTTATTCCGTACCTCTCTTTGGCCATGTTCTCCTTGTTCAGAGTCTCGTTCAACACTTTCAGCTCCGACACTTTGGCGCATATCATGCTCTTAGGATTCCTCTATAAAATAACAAAACATTTATTTACATCTTTATGTTCATACAATATATTTTTTGTAGATAATACTTACATTGGTGGTTCGATGCAATCGTTGTGTGATAGACTGACACAACATCAACAAATAATCTAAACTTTTTACCTCTACATTTTCTTTGAAAGAAAGAAAGAAACTAACTACCAGGTACAACATTTAAGTTTATTCAATAGATAGATGACAAAAACAAAACTTGCAAAAACACAATAAAATATATTCAAAATATGTAAGCAAGTATAAAAAAATTAAATCATCGAAAAAGTTCTATTCAACTCTGAAATGTCGGCTGGTTTTGTATTTGTTCGTGTCGCGTTTCACGCTGTTGCGCGTCTTCTCCGAGTCTCCCTGCTCCAGCTTCTTTTGTCGCCTGCGTAATGATAATTATTAATAACTAGGAAGAAGAACCTTCTTTATTGTTTACAGTACTAACTACAGTATTTTTATTAAGCGATGATTAGGTACTGATAGCACGACATGCAATTTATATCACAGCAAAAACTGATTTTTTATAAGCGATTGCAAGTACGTTCACATGGACGCAATGCGATACAATTCGGTCGATTTACACTTCAAAATTTCTTAAAAGATACGTGCGCCATGTCATCTATCAACGCCATTTAAATTGTGTCCCGCCATCAGAAAGGTCTCTAAAAGTCTAAACACCAGTGTTACCAAGGAGACTGGAAGCCGAACCCGCCATAAGAAGACATGCATAGTTAAGAAAAGGAAAGGCAGATGATGTTATTATTAATCTCCGACGGAAAAAGAAGGGTGTTATAAGTTTGAAGTGTGTACCTGTGTTTGTGTATCTACCTGTGAGTATCATAAACGGATGAACCGATTTTGTTTGAAAGGTGAATTCAGCGAGTGTGTTCTTAGCTATGTTTGACGAAAATCGGTTCAGCAGTTCAAAAGTTATGGGTGTGTTACTGTTTGAATCGAGATGTTTTTGCAAGATATCGTGTAATAATTACATGTTCAATAGATTGTCGAAACGTGGATACACTTACTAGATAAATTATGAAGCATGAAATAAAAATGTGTCGGGGGTTTTCAGGGGGGTCAGTATTATATTATCTGTGTCCTTGGTAAAACTAGTCACACTTTTGAGCTCCTCGCACTACCCATAACGACTGTCTAAGATCGACATATGTATATCAGCCGGTACCAACAACGGCTTAACGAGCTTTTCAAGGAACGGAGGAGTCCCAATATGTTATGGATGATAGAGAACAATGGAACGGAGGAATACAAGCATAATTGACCCACAAACTGGATCATTGAACCGATAGTAGTGTCACTCAATGGCATAATAACGACGAACCTCGACCAACAACTTAGAAGGCTTTCGGTAGGCAGATGGATCAAGGGCTTGATTCAGAAAGCGGTAATACTTTGAGACACGGCTCGTATTGTTAGGAGATTCCTCTTTCTGGAGTCCTGACCTCCGGTAGCCTGGACCCATTTCCTGATACCGGTGGGCACTATTTTTTTAATGTGTTCATAAGAAATATTTAAAAATTTATGAACCCACTTAAATGAGGGGCCTCATTGCCTCAGGCCACTTACACAAAAACTTAACTCAGAGTTTGTTGCTAATACGAGGTTATATTAACAATATTATATGAACTGTCAATTTAACCGTAAGTGGGCCTAAGAATAATTAATGAAATAACCTACAATAGCATCATCAAACACACTCACCATTCAACAGACCCGAATATATCGGACTCTGTGACTTCAAAGAAGTGTATTCCGTCCAGGGTGCAGTAGTCGAACTCCCGCAGCCTTCGCAGGACTTCCACGAGTCCTCGGAGGTCGGAGTCTTTGCGCGCGAGGCGACGACGCAGCGCCGCGCACTCCGCGCGGAGTTCGGACACCACCTGATGAGGACCAGGGGGTTAGGCGGTTACAAAAGAGAGACTATACAAGATCGCCTACTTCAGTTACAGGCTGGTGATAGTGACATACGGCCAGCTGGTCAACCCAACCGCTTGGGGCAAAGCGAAATCATAAGGCAGTTGTAATCCTGATCTGCAAGGCCCACGGTCAAACATACGTATAGCCAGCCGCATAGCATTATCACTGGCTTCAAAGTTTATTATTTTCAGTGCTGCCTGTTTCAATTATTTGCCGGTCGGTAAATTAATTAGATCTAACATCAGGTGGTGTTCGACTCCTAGTTTTAAATAAAAAAAACGATTGCAAAAAACGCAAAAGCAAAGATTTAAAACTCTCAACGAGTCTAGTCATTTAGATAGACAAGACAATTAAAAATATAAAGGTGTAATAGACGCAGACAACACAGCAGAGCATGTTTGTGCATTTGATAAAATTTTAAAATAAATTTTATTATTATTTCCTTTATTTTTCTTCATTCTTATATATTACATTTTTAAATATTAAAAAAGAAAACTTAAAAACATTTAAAAATATAAAAATAGAGGCCAACCGGTATCGGGAACAGAGTCCAAGCTACCGGTGGTTAGGGCTCCAGAGACAGGAACCTCCTCACAATGCGAGCCGTATCGAGGAGTACTGCCTTCTGTATCAGACCCTTGATCCAACCGCCCAATGACAGCCTCGACAGATGGTCGTCGAGGCTCTTGGCCATCAGGCCGTTGGCCGTAACGACAATCGGCACAATGATCGCCGAGTCCACATTCCACATGTCGACAACCTCGTGTGCTAAGTCAAGATACTTGATTTGTTTCTCTTTCTCAGCTTTTACGAGGTTCTCGTCATGCGGGATGGTGACATCGATTATCATTGTGCGGCGCGCTAATCGGTCTATCACCACTATATCCGGCTTATTGGCAACAATAGTCCTATCAGTGATGATAGACCGATCCCAGTACAACGTGACATGGTCATTTTCGAGAACTGGGTCGGGCACATACTTGTAATACGGTACCTCAGAATCCACCAGATTGTATTTCAAAGCAAGCTGCTGGTGAATAATCCTGGCCACTTGGTTATGTCTGTGTAAGTACTCGCCGTTAGCCAGACGAGAACAACCAGAGATAATATGTCTGATGGATTCACCAGGACAGTGGCATGCCCGACACACGTCAACCGTCCCGTCCTTCATTATATATCTCCGGTAGTTATTCGTCAGGATGACTTCGTCCATAATTGCACAGACAAAACCTTCAGTTTCCCCGAAAAGGTCGCCGAAACGTAGCCAGGATACGGACGCTGAATAATCTACATCGGGCCCATGGAGAGCCCGATAGAAGCGCCCGTGTAGCTCCTTGCCTTGCCATACCTCTTTGCGTTCATCAGTCGATAGTATTACAGGCTTGCGCCAGTTCTCTTTAGCCATGGATAACGGGGTGAGTCCTTTGTCCACTGCGACCACATCCCGGAGCATACCCACTTCAGCTTTTAAAAAGTATTCTCTGAGGCTGCACACCTCGCGGTTGTGAAGAGTCTTGGCGTTTAAAAAGCCTCGACCCCCACACTTCCGCGGGATGTACAGTCTCATAACCGATGATCGTGGGTGATGCATCCGGTTTGCGGTCAGCAGTGTCCGGACCCTCCTATCGAGGGCGTCGAGCTCGGTCTGTGTCCATTTGAGTATGCCAAAAGAGTACATCAAAACCGGCATGACCCAACTGTTGAAGGCGCGCACCTTATTTCCGCCCGACAAAAGGCTATTTAATACCTTTTTCAGGCGGCCAAAGAAACGCTCCTTCAGCAGTTGCTTCATGTCAGAACTGTTGATGCCCAACGCTTCCGACATACCCAAATACTTGTAAGTTTCGGTCGAGGAGAGGTGTCTAAGGTGTATGGAATCAGAGAGTTGAATTCCCTCGGATTCCATAATCTCCCCTTGTTTAACATGCATGACTGCACATTTGTCCACACCAAATTCCATCCTGATGGAGTTACTGAAGGTTTCAGTTACCTTCAGTAGCTCCGTCAGTTGGAATTTATTGGGGGTAAAGAGTTTCAGATCATCCATGTAAAGAAGGTGAGATATGACCTGACCACCTCTTCTCAACCGATAGCCTAGACCTGAATCCTCCAACAGTGTACTTAGAGGATTCAGGGCTAAGCAGAACCAAAGTGGACTCAAACTGTCGCCCTGAAATATCCCCCGCTTAATCCTTATAGGATCATCATCCCCCTGAATCGGTCGACATCCCGGATATCGAAGGACAGTCTTCCATTGCCCCATACATGACTCAAGGAAGGTGCGCAGAGTTGCGTCTATTTTGTACAACTCCAGCACCCTCATGAGCCATGTATGTGGCACAGAGTCGTATGCCTTCTTGTAGTCTATCCAGCATGTCGACAGATCCTTACGGGAACGACGAACCTGCTGACTTATGGCCATGTCAATGAGGAGTAGCTCCTTAGTTCCACGGGACCCATTCCTACATCCATTCTGAGAGGTAGACATTATTATGTTACTTTCAATGTGCACATTAATTTTTCCTCTCAGGATGGATGTAAGAAGTTTATAAACCGTCGACAAACATGTTATTGGTCTATAATTCTTAGGTTCCGCGGGACTACCTGTCTTATGGAGCAGGTGGGTAACACCAGTTGTTAAAAGCTGCGGCAGCGACCCAGACTCTAAGCATGACTGAAATTGAGATGCCAGTAGTGCGTGTGAGCTGCTATACCATTTTAGCCAAAAGTTATGCAGTCCGTCCGGACCCGGAGACTTCCAGTTCGGTAGCGGACGAACTGCTTTGGCTACATCAGATGGACTGATGACTACTTTTTCCATTTCTGGTATAGCTTCACACACGCGCTCGACATCACGCATCCAGCCACCCTCAGTATGACAGACGGGCACCGACCAGATGCTTCGCCAGAATGTACTCGTGGCGACATCATCCGGGCGGCACGCGTCTGTCACATTATGTTCAGGTCGCTCCCAAGCTCTATATACCCACCTCTCATCGCTCTGGAACATGCGATTCTGCGAGTATCGGTCAACCCGTCGCTTATACCGCCGAATACGGTTTGCCCATGCACAAACTTTTTGTTTCAGGAAGTCGATGCGCTCCGTGACACGGGATATGTATTCTTGGGGACTAACTCCAGTCCCCGAAAACGCCCGCCTCACGAAGCGCATCACACGTGGTCGTGTATTGCCCTCCCTGAAACAGTATAGTTTGCCGATGAGTACCCTGGCCCCATCGATACGCCGTTCGATCCTGCATTGCCAGGCTGGCAGGGCAGGCTTTGGTCGAATAGCCTCGTTTGGAAACTTAACGTTGGCTAAACGACATGCCGCAACAGCCCCACAATACAAGATTGAGTGCGTATCAACGAGGTTCTCACTGCTCTCGAAGATGTTCTTAAGCAGCGAGTCCAAAGCACACACCAGCGCCCTATTCTTTTTGTGCATAGGCAACCGTGGTAATCGGGGCCTAAGTTTAGATGGAGTGGACCTATACTCGCGAAGCGCATCCTCCAGTGCGCTCCTCAATCTATCGTTGCACTGGCTACTTACTGTAACAACCCTATCATCTGCCTCTTCATCAACACGATTGGACCGCGGCGCGACAACAATAGTGGCTGGCGGTGCAGCGGTCTGTATCGGAGTTGAGACGATTTGGTTGCTCAGCACTTCTGTGCGCAGCCTATCAAGTACGGTGTCGTCCAACCTGTGGTTATGTTGGATGACCCGCACCTGATCCGACAATCGTTGGGCCGAGACGTTCACGGTTGGTTCGAGTTCCTGGAACAGAGTTATTATTATTATTATATTCTTTATTGCACACCATAAAAAATTACATAAAAAACAAAATTTTGTCTTTTGTAAAACATTTTTTTTTTGACATTACATTTTGGAATAATAATTTTACTTGAATTTTATTGTTTTGCTTTGGTTTTTATTATTTTGATACGAATTGTATTATTTTGATTTATATTCTATTACTAGCTACCGAGCGCGGCTCCGCCCGCTAGGTATTAGTACTACTCCAAAATATCTTTACAAATTATAGCTTTTATATTATTATGTTGTACTAGCTTCTGCCAGTGGCTTCGCCCGCGTGAAAGTCGAAAATTATCCCGAGGGAACATATTCCCGGGATAAAAAGTATCAAAGATTATAATCTATCTTTGTGCCAAATTTCATCAAGATCCGTTCAGCCGTTTGTGCGTGAAGAAGTAACAAACATACACACTCACAGACTTTCGCCTTTATAATATTAGTGTGATTAATATTTGCATGCCATTATAAATTAAGGCAAACATGACGCTCTGTATTTTACTTTTATTAACATCTCTTACATATTGACAATTTGTTGTGTGTACTGTACTCATGTTTGAGCAAATAAATAATGATTTGATTTGATTTGATTTGAAGAGTGGACTTCAATAGAAAAATAAACATGTCTTTGGACTTCAATTTTAATGACAAAATTTATTCAGTGTCATATTCTGAGGGTCTGAGGTAGGTACTCGATCGCGTTAACGTAAACGTTCTCTTAGGTATATCAATTTGTATAAAAATGCGATTTCCCCTTACAGACACCAGACGGCGCTTATCTAGTCTATAGTATAGTCTATTCTAGTTTCAATACAAATTGATACTCGTATATCGGTCAAAATAACTGTGCACTTGGAGCTGTCAATGTCACTGTGACGTTTGACTCTCGCTGGCGCACGAGGCGAACGCCAACCACGCGTGTAGGCGGGAGTGGGGTCGCTTGACGTATGAAGCCCACAGTTATATTGACCGTGTAGTACGTCAACCCGAACGAGTACGAGTAAAAACTCGAAATAAGCCCACTGTTCTCTTTCATAAGTATCATCAGGAGCCCATACCTCTCCATTCTTCCGTCGCTCCAGCAGCAGCTTGGAGGTGGCGGCTGTCTCCAGCTCTTCAACGGCGCGCGCCAGCAGCGTGTTCTGTCCCACCAAGTCACCCACCCACGACCGGAGCAAGTCCACTTGTTGCTGTCACGCAAGTTAACATCATCATAATACTAGCGAAAGACGTCCAAAATCAGATAGGAAGGTTATATAACATATCAGAGAGTGAAAAAGGTTACTTCTGGGTAAGCGTGCTTAACCGTCGACCACATCATCGCTTACCATCAGGCGAGATAATAATCAAGCGCGAGCCAATCATTAATAAATATCTGCTCGAGTAGCAACGCAACAACGATATTGTACATGTCCTTCGAATTTTAGAGACCTAAATATCTAAATTCAGATTTTCTCCAGAAAACTTAGAAAATCTGAGGTTAACACAATATTAAGGTTACCATAGGACTTTAATATTCTTTGTAGAGTTCTCATTTGACCCATTTACCACTAAAACCTATTCGGCACGCACTCGGCTTAATGCTGACTTTTTAAAAAGTGTATAATTCTTATTGATCTTTATTTAATCATATAAATCGTGCTTGTTAGTGATCCTAAGTTTTCTACTACTTATTCTGTTTCTATCCGTGAGAACCTGTAATTGGCTCTATGTCTCATATACAATTGTTATCCATCTGTTATAGCTGTTGGTTCTCCTAGTATTAAATAAATAAACTCTTTGCCGAATTCAGTCCCAAGCCAAACGCTATTTTTATTGCTATCCGTACGCTAATAAGGCGTGTAACCGCAACAAAGCAGTTGAATCAGTCTAGAACGTTCCCATTGCTGGGAGTTGGGGCACAGCTCTCTTTTGTGTGAGACAGGTGCAACTAAGCAAGCATTCCTAGCAAAATTCTGTAATACACCCAGGGCCGAGCCGCCTCTGTGTGCGCGCCAATGATTGAATTATATTTGTCACTTAAAAACATAATTATTCTTTACAGTTTAGTTAGTATCGATAAGTAAGTAGATACAATTCTCCCAAAACAATATTCACGTTTGTGGTTTAATTTTACATTATTTGAACCACCGCAATCGCTATAACAGCCGACAATTTTATTACAAAAACCGTACCGTGGATGAGTTTATGAACGCAACCCGAAGCGAGCGGGCTGTGGTCACCGGGGATTCCCCGATTTTAATATTTTACCAGCGTTGCCAATCTGTGGGGAATTCCCCAAAATGAGGGGAAATTCTGTCCGATTGGGTAATTTGTGGGGAGAGCCATTATGTGGAGAAAATGCGGGGAATTTAGACATTTGCACTAGAACTGAACTTAGATGTAATCAAAGTAGCACTAGAAGTCACGACTTATCCGGCAGGAAGGTTTTAAAGTTTATTTTATGGCAAAATTCATGACCACCAAAAGCTAAAAATAAGCCTATTGCTCGTTCTACCTTTCTCAAACGCATCTGTCGAAAGAAAATTTAGCAACTCAAAGAATATGAAAACAGAGCATCGTAATCGCCTACACACTGACACTGTAGTAGCGCTTATGGCCATTAGAGAAGGTATTAAGAAGAAAAGAGGGAGCTTGAAATTTAATACTTCAAATAATTTGATAAACAAACAAAGTAGGTTTTTTTTTGGTTACGCTCTTTCTTGACCACTATCATACTGATTTGAAGATGTTTGTAATAAATATGTTTGATTATATCAACATTACTTTTATTAAAATAAAAAAAAATGTGGGTAAGATGTGGGGAATATTGATTTTACATTCCCCAAATTTGGGAATTTTCAGTCAGGTTTTTGGGGAATCCAGACCATGGACGTTGGCAACACTGTATTTTACGTTTCTACCGTCCACGTTTCTAAACAGAAATCAGTCATTCAACGATGAAGGCGTTAAAATTAAAACTGACCAAAAAATGCTTTAAGCAGTGGTATGTACTTTTTACCCGACTGACCCAACGACCGAGGAGGATATTGTGTTTATCAGTGTATGTTTGTAACTATGTGGCGTTCTAGAGACTAAACGCGTTGGTCGATTTTGATGATTCTTACGTCAATCGATTCGTCTTAACCTTGCGAGTATCACTGGCTACATTAAAATTGGAAAATATTAAAATGGCGGGTTTCGGGCGCCATATTGATGGGCCCAATTTTTTTTTTCTTCCTAATCCATCTTGTCCACTATAAATACACCTTCGGCAGTCGGGTAAAAAATAGGCGCTTCATAGGTTTCGCACACAGGGACTGCCAGGGGTCGGCGCGGTACACCTTCGGTCTCAGAGATGATTGAATCCTATACCTACTTATCAGGTTTTGCTTTTTATGTACACTTCGTTAGTGTTGTCGGGTTTTTCTAACTGGAATTTCACAATATCACCCCGGAGTCTGAATTTGTGTTCGGTTGATGGCAATAGGTTAGCCCATGTAATAAGTACATAGGAATTACACATAACTGTCGAAATGTGGGTGTGTATACCCACCTAATAAACTTACCTGCAACTTAGTAGTCCCCGGGGCCCTATTAATCTGTTCCATCCTCTCTTCATAGATCCGTTGTATTTCCTTCAGTATCTCGAGCGTGGGCCCGCCCTTGCACACACACATGCCGGGGTCCCGCTCCACTACGTTGTGATCCATTGGGAACTGACGCTGTTTCTAAAGATATGTGTATGTTTCCATTGTAAAAACGTGCGAAAATAAGGCTGCGTCACTTTTGATAGCTTTTGGTTATACTTGTATTTTTTTTCTGGCGAAGTTCATAGCTGGACTGTCAAGAAAGAGGTTTTATGTCTGACATGTCTGTGAAGATTTAAAAACTCTTCTAACGTAATGTTTCCCAGAGCTGTGAGAGTCCGTTAGTAAAGGCCTAAACGGTACCTACCGCAGAACTACTACTACTATATAATAACGTATAATAAATAAAGTAATAAAAAAGTTAATTTAAAAATCACAAACCCGGATGCTTAAGAAGCGAACTAAAAAGCTGTACCTAAATAAGAAAAATCATGCTGTGCAGTCTGAGGATCAGGGGGTCTGCCAGTTCGCGAATATGGTTTTTTTTAGTTCGCTTTTTAAGCAGTCGGGTTTTTGATTTTTTGAATTAACTTTTTAAGATGAGCATATCTTCATTTGAAGAGCTTTAAAGTTTATTATCATCCTAATTATCTATAGAAAAGATAGTACGAGGAAAGAATTCCATGGCATGGCGGCATGAGCGCATGTCTCAGAGTAATTCGCAAGTTCTTGAGATGCGTCGTTCAAGCTCGTAGATTCTTACGATGCGACGTCGCACGGCAATTTTGTGTTTGGGCCTTAAAGCACTAGTAAGTGGTGACGGGCGGCGTTTTACGGGACTATTTTTGTAAATGTTGACGCTCAAAAAGTGCTGATACTTAGCCTAATTTGAATAAATGATTTTGATTTTGTAACCGTTTTTAGCTAATCACCTTTCTGAAAATTTATGACGTTAAAATAAAACCACAGAATACTATACAAGTGTGTATATTTGGATTATATTAATTTGGCTAATTCTTTGTACCTAGTGTATATTCACAGTAAGCTTCTATTCCTAGTGTTTCACACGTCACATACATACAAACACTAGCTTAAGCGACGTTTACATTCATTTACTTAAGTAACAAATGCTCTACAGATCCTGTTATAGAGGTTAATAACGAATATTAATCATTATTTTCTATTAAAATACATAGTACAAAATTGTAATAATACGAGTATTGGACAACAGTGGTAACACTTGTCTACGAATTTCGACTTTACTGCTATGACCTTTATGACGTAGTCGGTATACGCTATAAATGTCCAATTGTTACCACTGATGTCCGGATGACTGTACCGTAGGCCGAATACATCGATGAATGCGAGCATAATATCTAAACTAAGCACGACTATTACGATTTATACAATAGTCGCTAGTACTTAAGCTATGTCAAGTTAGCCGCACATAAGTGGTAACACATACTACGAATATCACCCCTCATCATTCAAGCTGAAAGATGTCCACTGCTGGTCATAGGCGTCCCCCAAGCATCGCCACAATAATCGGACCTGTGAGTCTCACATCCAACGGATGCCCGAAGACTTAACCGGGTCATCACCCTAAGTGCTATGACATCAAGGCGATGCCAGTGTCAAATAAAATTGTTACCACTGAGATGCGGTTGACTGTACAAACAAAGAGCTGCGCACGCGTTCATCGATATACCCTCAACCAGTGGAAACCAAGCTTGAAGAATAAAATTTCAACATTTTTCATATTTAAAAAAAATACATACATTTAGAATTGAAAGTGACTTTCAAAAATAAAATTCTACATAATAATATAAATATGTACAAAATTGTCTACTTACAAACTACATAGCTTCGTAACCAAACATTTTACAAAGTTTAACTTGCACTCTTGAGGACGAAAGAGAAGTTTCAGAATGTCATCAACAATATTCATAGATTTTTAAAATGCTTAAAAACTTTTTTACAACAGTCTCTTTTATTGAATACCATAATAGATGTTTTAATGGACTTATACCATGTTTCTGATAATGAGTTAAGAATTCGAAGTTGAGTATTTGTGAAACTCTAATTTTGACATATAAAAGAGATTGACAAGTTGTTAACTCCTTTACTCAATTCAAAAATCGGGTCTAAGGATTGATTTTTTAATTGAGTATTTGGAGTGTGGAACGTGTCAAACCCTATTAATGCCCAAAGTTTAACAAGTTTTCTGGCCAAAGTAGAGTTTGACAAAAACTCAACTTCAAATTCTTAAATCGGGTATATCGGAAATCGGGGGTCCGTCTGATACAAACTCTCTCACAAGTGTATGAAACTTTATTTAACAGGTAAGACCATCCATAATTTTTTATACAAAAAATGCGACGTTAAAACTGTAACATCTATAAAAACACAACATAAAAAATTACTGTACAAAAACGATTGAAGATTAATATTCGTCTAAAAGTCAGCACTGTGTGCTTTAATCTCAATCTCACGTGATATGCCTACCATCATTCATCATCATCACACTCCTAGCCTGTCACCAACTAAGTTGGAGGCTTACAACCTAAACACAGCGGCTGAATATCAATAGATAACACATAGTGACTGCCACCTTACCTTCTCAGACCAACAACCAATTAAAAGATACTTCTTAAAAGTAAATTAATTAAAATGTGATGCTACAGTACCCAGCCGTAAGAGCGGTTACGCACTGCATCCGATCCAAATCCGAGAAAATTCGGTTACGAAGTTTTCGTAGTACTTCTAATAGGGGAGGTTACGCACTACATCCGAACTTCATCCGAACATTTTCGTTCGAATTCGGAACATCGTGCGGATCGGAAAACCAGCGTAACCGCCCTGTGAATGCGTTTCCATCAAAGATGTGCGAAGGAGTCTTGGATATGAAAAGCAAACGACTCGAGAGATAAAAAGAAAACAAAAGGCGAAACTTAAATACAAATTCAAAGTATACGTCACAACCAATGCATAAATAATGCTGGGACTCGCACGCGTGACAGAGCCACAGCGCTGGTTTTCAGCGATAGCCGGTGTTGACTGAGTGACGCCGAACCAATAAAAACAAGACCAAGCAAGAGACCAGGCAAGTGATCCACATAGACCCAAATAGGCCGCACATATCGCGTTTTGCATGTACAAGACATGGGGCCTTACTATGCCGTATTAAAACCACTAGATGCCAGTGTGGAAGAGAGACGAAGCTATACAATAGCACTATTCCTTTTTCGGTTCTGCTTAGCCGTTTCCCACTGGAGCTGCGGTATGCGAGGGTAGAAACATAAAGAAATATTAATTGTGAGTATCTCGCACATCTCTTGCTACACATCCTCGCACATTTTTGATAGAAAAGCAATCTTAATGTGGCTCAAGGAGTTTTACCCCCGATTTCTGAATGAAGTATTAGTCAAACTCTACTTTAGAGCCTGAAAAACTATCAGATTTTGGCATATACGAATGAGTGGAATTTGAGATGTTCTTAATTCAAAACACTCAATGCAGACATCGGCCGTTAGAAAAATGTCAGCTTAGTGTCGGGTGTCTGCCACACATACCTTCGTGACAATCTCAGTCAAAGTTCTTAGTGTCATACGCACGCCTGGGTACTATAGGCCACTCATTGACAACAAAATTTTAAGAAAAATACTTGCAAACGATAAAACATTTATAAAATGTCAATAATTTTATAAATAATAGTGTATTAAAGGTTAGACCAGATTTCAGACTTCCAGGCTTCTGAGTGCCATGACTATACTTAATATAACACAATACTCCTAAGTTAACAGCCATCATACATCATTATCTTGTCTCTATCCCAATAAGGATGATTCGTGGAAAAAAACCGGTCAAGTGCGTGTCGGATTTTGCACATTCAGGGTTCCGTACCAATTTATCAATAAGGAAGCTAAAACTTTATTCGAAACAAAATGTGTGACAGACGACGGACAGACAGGCAAGACGGACGCGTGAGCGGTAGCGGGTGCGGAACCCTAAAAATTTTAAATTTATTTAGTAAAAAAATCATCATCCCTATTTATTTGGGATCGGTGAAACATGTCTTCTTCTGCCATACTTCTCTAAAAACCGGCCAATGCTGGCACTACACTTGGAATATT
The DNA here is from genome assembly GCA_945859665.1 of Anorthoa munda. Lineage (NCBI taxonomy): Eukaryota > Metazoa > Arthropoda > Insecta > Lepidoptera > Noctuidae > Anorthoa > Anorthoa munda. The sequence goes on from OX243918.1 coordinate 2,038,440, forward strand.
TGTCCAAATATTTGAGAAATTTTGGCAATGCAAAACATGCCTTACTAAAGTTAATTTTGCAATAAACATTTGGAGCAAACATTTGTACAAATACGCCAAGTATAGTACCGGCATTTAGTCATCACTTATTGCCCGCCATATTCATTCACGCAATCCATCACACTGTTAAGTCAGTAAATCAAAAGCTTTTATTAAATGACATAAGTTTTGCGTTCATTCTGTTACTACGCGTCCGACTTAACTGAGCACCTGACGCTGTGACATCACGCTGACGTGCCAGGTACACAGTTAAGTCGTACACACCGTACTTCAGTAACGTTAACGCCCACATTTATGCGCATACGCAACTCTGCGCAAACGACCAACGGTCTCAACTACAAGAAATATAATTATATTATACAAGTTGAATATCTACGCGTGTAGAAAATATTTCAAATTGGAGTCCAGTGTTACATCTTCAAGATTTATGTGTGTCTTCATGTACTCAATTCTCCAGAAACAACCCAAGACAGATCAACTTGGCACAGGAAAGTGAGGAGACCATACCGCAAATAACGGCATCAGGGAAAGAAGAAGAATGTAGTCGGTTCTCCAACGTACTGGGGCCCTACCATGACCTCTTAGAGCAAGGTTATTTGCATTGTGAGTAAAGGGCAGATGTATACAAGTCATATAAATCTGTCCCTTTCGCACAGTGGAAATAACTTTGCTCTAAAAGCTCATGGCCCCTGTTTGCAGAAAGAGTGTGACGATAAAAATGGACTACATGGTTTGTTAAATCTTGAAGATATAACATTTCATGCAATTTCGGTTGTTCAGTTCTATTAAACATAGATTTATTTAACATCAACACGTAAAAGACTATAAGTTGAGTGTATATTACTATTTTTGAACTTGGATCTACTAGAGATAGCTGTACTTTAAAAGCGGAGACTGACTTGCGACGTTTGTTTGTAATGTATCGAGTTCTTGTAACGCGTTACAGTAGTGCAGCGAGTCGAGCCGCTCGATGCATGCGCCGGATTTTTCACTCGACTTTCGGCTTTGTTGTTATTTTTTTATCATTGATAAATAAGCTCGCATTTGACCACTATCTAACCTGATGGTGAGTGACGATGTGGACAGTGTAGCGAGTAATTCCATTACTAAGCTCGAAGCGAGCGTTTACCCCGTATCGTGTATCGCCGTTTTGTAAAAAAGCTCGCCTCGAACGATACATTACAAAACAAACGTTGCAACTCAGTATCCGTCTTTACAAAACAGTTTCAATAATTTAACTGTACAAGTACTATACAATATATTACGAGTCAATTACCACTTAAAACTAAGAAGGAACTACTTCAAATAAACGGAGTTTCTGTACGATTTTAACATAAAATAACCTACAAAAGCTCATTTATTTCGTTAAAATAACACTTAACTTGAAGCTGCTCTATGATGTTACTATTAAAGTAAGCCCTAAGGTATATAAGCTTATTCCGTTTATCCACCCTAAGGTAGGATACTCGGAAATGCGTGTCCATCTATCCACCCTGAACGGGGTGGATACTCCGCATTTCCTAAATATCTGCCTTATGATTTTCTTCCCCCTTTTGTGTACAGTATTTAGAGATACATATATGAAAATGTGTGATTGTTAGAAATACAGGATGCAAGATTTTATTTAATAGATAAGTTTATGCCACTGTCGACTGTACTTGGGGTAAAAAGTCAGAAGAACAATCAGAATTTAATTCTGATTATCCACCCCATTCAGGGTGGATAGATGGACACGTGTTGCCGAGTATCCACCTTAGGGTGGCTGTTTTAGGGTGGATAAACGGAATAAGCCTTTTTGCTAATTTATAGTATACTATCAATATAATGTTTTCACTATATGTCATTCATTCCTACAATATTTTTTAACAATTATTTGCTTCAAAACTTTACCATCAATTTTTTTACAGTGTAAAAATGTGGTATATCGTAGTATGGGACCAGTTTCTGACCAAATAAATAGTATTTTTGCTGTACAAGAATAGACAGTAGCTATAACTACATAATATAAGCTCACTCATCTTATCATGCTGTCCAGATCCTGATTCTTCTGCGTATTGGTGATCTGGAAAAATAAAAAATGTATTTAATGACCCAGCCCTTTAAGAATGGTATGGATCCGTCTAATCAAATTCTTATACCGCTATTTCCATGGCTACAGCAAAAGTCGAAAGAAGAGTTTTATTTCGATTCTCGATTGCTAGAAGTTTAGAACATGAGACGAGTGGCTGCGCAGAAAAAAGAACACGCGACAATGGGGATGGTTACTGTTGTCATAAGTAAACTTCACAGCCGCCATCAAGTATGAATTGACGTATAGTTTGATTTGATTTACTGTCTACACAGAATTGCCTGTTCGCGATGAACTCAAAAACTACTAAAAGGATTTTCATGCGGTTTTCACCAATATTCAGTGTTCATGAGGTAGGTTTAGGTGTATAATTTGTTAAGGTTTTGTAAATTGGTTGGAATATGACGATAATTGTTGAAAATGTCGAAGAAAGTTAAGCCGCCTAGGCCCTAGGGGCTTTCATCAAAAACGCTGCCCAATGCCTTTGAGATATAACAAAACAATGTATGGTGGAATTATTCCTTTTTTATAGGTCTGCAGAAAAGTCTGCGATGGCATACTATGCCTATCTTCTAATGATAACTTACTATACCCACTGGAATGATAAATTCTAAAAAGATGGTCACTTACTATGCGATAATTGGAAATCTGTTTAGACGGATACAGTATTAATACTTATTAACTTTAAATAAGTTAGTTACTTTAAGCATTTCATGCAAATTATGATAATCCTTTACAACAGAGTAATTTAAATGAAAATAAGATTTTAGGAGTTATATCAAAATAAAAAATAAGGCGCGCGTAAGAAAATTCAAACGACAGAAAAAACATGTAAGCATAATATGCTCAACTAACCGCGCGAAGCCGGGGCGGGTCGTTAGTTGATTTTATAAATCTGCGTAATGTATTCAAGAGTACCAGTGGTACTAACACTTAACGGTATTGATTTGACGCCGATATCGCCTTTATGTCGTAGCAATAAGGGCCATTTTCGGACAAAATTGAATAACCAACAATTAAGTACATACCTTATCACCAGCTCAACAATTCTCAAGCCATTCCCACCGGTAGGGCGTTCAGTAAAACTGCTTGAGCTGTTCGTAGGACAGGAAGAAGATGACGTTCCAGGGTCCCATGCGCAGCCACGTGGGGATGAAGCCCTTGTACAGCGCCAGGAAACCCTCGCTGCGGACCGTCTGAGGATAACATTACGATTCATTAAAAAAAAACAGGTTTCTTCGTATTCCTTTCGGCCCCCTGGTATTTTGATACCCATATCACGTGATTGCATAAAAATATTGGTCTGCCATCTTTGGGAGTCCACCATATTGGATTTAGAATGATTTCACATAGCTAACTGTGCATTGTCATCCAAACCTAACGAGTCGCCAAAATTTCAGTTCAATCGATTGGAGATCTGTTTTAAAATTCAGTTGCAAGATTAGATTCATACAAACGAACTCTAATAAGGGAACTTAAATAATAGTTATTTATGCTACAAGTGCGGAAGGTACGTGATTTCCGATGAGTGGCATTTTTAATCACGAGCGAGCGAAGCGAGTGAGTGGATAAATCGACACGAGTCGGGAATCATCTTACGTACGTGTATCATACAACATTTTACTATGCATTGTGCGAGGAAATAAAAAAATATATCTGAACCAAGCAAAAATTAATAAAATGGCGGGCTTATTCAAGCGCGCTCAGCATAACCACAGATTAACTAAAAGTTCCTCGGGCATATCTACTGCGCATGTGCAAATAGCTGTCACGTCGTAACGCAAAATGGCACGAGTAAAATATACGTTCTGCCAAACATATTTCATGAATATTTAAAATTAATAATTTATTGATCAATAAATAAATCTAGATTAATTAAAAACGCCTTTATTGAAGTATTAGTTTTGTTTCACCTTTTATATGAATCATAATCTGTACTTAACTAACATAAAAACTCTATGCGGCTGACGACGGAGTTAAAAATAAAAAAATACAGAAAAGTAAAAAGCACTAGTGAAAAAAAGTGACACTTTCCGCTTTCCTCGAAAAGAGCGTTTTCCAAGCAGCCAAACAATGCGGAAAGTGTCACTTTTTTCACTAGTGCTTTTTACTTTTCTGTACTTTTTTAATTTTTAACGCCAACGTCAGCCCGACGCATAGAGCTTATATTATTTGAGAAACGTTTTACAAATTACCTATACTCCATTTACTATAGCATTAGACAGAAGTTAAAAAAGGCTCTTTTAGGTGCACACTTTGTAATAAAAATACAACAAACACTATTACAGCCAAGATTGATGTGGAATTAAATATAATCAATTTAAATAACAGCTGTCACACTTAATTGCATCTATTTAACCTATCTACCTTCTGAAATTACAAGGCCTTCATTTAATATTATTTAGTTTTTACATAAAATAATGTCGTGTCAATGTTTAAAATCTAAAAGAAGCAGGGGCGGACAGTACCGGAAACGTTTTTCATGTCACTATAACTCAACCAAATCTAAAATTTTACCTGTTCCGTTCATAAGTTGTGGCTGCACATGTTTTTTTATTTTGTCGGTTTATGATGTCATCTATCCGTCAAATTGCGTAAATAATCTGCAGTTGTCAATTGTCATTCGCTTGTGGATACTTGTGAATGCTACGCCTCTTCTCGTTGTTATTGCTGAACGTTCGTGGTTTAGTTGTTATTTGTTACTGTTTTTCTGTTGTTATTGTTTTCTTATCGTTATTAGTGTTAGTTTTGTGTTGTTCGTACAAAGCGGTACGTTTTGTTGAAATATTGACCGGGACGATCCCGGTGCAGGCCCGATTGGCTTGCAAGCGCAATATGTACGCTCTGTAACTGTTAGTAACGCTGATCAGTGTCAACAGCGAAAAATACGTGGCCCCAACGTTGATCCAGACGTTAAAATATTGCCTCCCAAGAAAAAGAGAATAAAGCAAACACCGCTTCGTGCTGCAGAAAAAAAACCAGTCATAAATATTTATAAAGATGTTAAGGGGTCCAGGCCCGAAGGTACTCCTGCTTATAGGACGCAGTTAATTAACAAAACTGCAGAAATTGCAGGTAAGGATCATAAAATTATTATTATAAATAAATGTTTTTGAAAGTAACATGCTTTGTGAGTTAATAACCTACATTATTAATCTTATTTTATAGGCATATCTCGTGCAACAGTCTATAATGTACTGAAAAAGTACAATACAGAAGGTCGCCTGCATCAACCCCCTCCTCGCCAACGGAAATACTCAAAATCTGACGATTATGATGATATAATGTTAAGTGGAATACGAAGAAAAATTCATTATTTTTTCTTTGATAATGAGTTACCAACGTTGGACAAGATTCTGGAAGCCGTTAATAGCGATGAGTCTCTAGCAGATTTTAAAAGAAGCACTTTATACAAATTAATCAAGAACAAATTGGAAGACGGCTTATCATTGGCCATATTGGTAAAACTTGATTTAAATGTATTTCTTTTGATAATTTCAAAAGAAATACATTTAAATCAAGAATTGATAAACAAGTGATCACTTTATTAATGATTTGGTAATGTGACATTACCAAATCATTAATAAAATGATCACTCCGGTCTCCGTCACTGAAAACTGGTTAAGTCTTCAATGCCTCTCCTCGGAGAAAGATGTTCTTCTTCTTCTTTTCGAATCGATGGCACATTTAATTAGATTGTCTGGGCCCAGTAGGCGGCCACGCTTATTGCAGCGTCAGAAGCACTGTACAGGTCTTCCAGGGTGCAAGAGAAAGGACAGCCAGGACACTCCAACAAGTGGGACATAGTCTGTACAGGGGCACCACACTCACACCAGGTGTTGGACGAATCAATAATCCCCCATTTTGCCAAATTATATTTGCAGCGACCTACTTGTGTACGTAGCCGATTCAATGCCTTCCATACAGGCCACTGCAACTCATGACCAAGCGGTAGATGTTCCTTGGGCTCAACAAAGTCATGGGGTGGTGGATACTTCTCCAGCCACAACTTTCTCCTCTCCTCAGGCGGCCTGTCCTGGATTGCCTGTGTAGTTCGCAGGAAACTCCTACGACTTTTCAGTCTACCCGGAGTTGTTGAATAGTCGTAGAGGGGATGTCGGGTATCGGATTCCTGGTACTTTTTTTCCATCGCGCATGCGACATCCCTTCGAACGGCAGGTGGTGCTATGCCTGCTAGCGGGTAGAGCTTATTAAGTGGCGTTGCTTTTAAGCAGCCCGATATTATCCGACACGTCTCATTAAGGGCAATGTCTACTTGCTTGGCGTGAGTGGATCGGTGCCACACTGGGCACGCAAACTCGCCAGCAGAGAAGCATAGAGACATACCAGTTGTGCGGAGAACATCGGGTGCCGCTCCCCAGTTGGTGGAAATAAGGCGACGGAGCAGGCTATTACGGTTCTCGACCTTCTGCTTTGTTACGTAGCAGTGTGACTTATATGTTAAGGCCCTATCCAACGTCACACCCAGGTATTTGGGGTTCAAGCAGTGTTCGACCTCAGTTCCTCGCCACGAGATGGCGAGAGTCCGATTTGCATGCAAGTTGCGAAGATGGAATGCGCACGACTGTGTCTTGGATGGGTTGGGCCGCAAAGCATTGCGGTCTTAGTATTCTCCCAGTAAGTCGAGTGCCATTGTCAGTGTATGCTCCACGGCTTCGAAAGTAGCTGCTTGCGTTGCTAAGGCCAAGTCATCCGCATATAGGAACCGCTCCGTGTTTTGGGTGATGGGCTGGTCGTTCGTGTAGATGTTAAAAAGTGTCGGCGCCAACACACTGCCCTGAGGGAGACCGTTTTTTTGCCGTCGCCATCTACTTTTGGTGGACTGGAAGCATACCTGGAAACGGCGGTTGTGCAGGAGTTCACTCAGTATACGTACAAAACCATGGTCCTTAGTTAGGCTCCTGACCTTCCCGAGCAGTCTTTTGATATTGATGGTGTCGTAAGCTGCCGAAAGATCAACGAGTACGACACCAGAGACTCTGTTAGCTTCGTACCCATCCTCTATATATTCTGTCAGTCGGAGAACCTGGCTAGAGCAAGACTTACCAGGTCTAAATCCTGCTTGCTCAGGGATTAGAGCCGAGTCAATTTCTACTGTGAGGCGGTTTAATAAAAGTCTTTCAAACAGCTTATATGTGTGACATAATAGAGAGATAGGCCGGTAGCTTTTGGGGTCGTCGGAGGGCTTACCTGGTTTTGGTAGTGCAATGACTTTGGTCTTCCTCCATAATTTGCGAATGTTTGCAGAAGCCATGCAGTTATTAAAGAGTGCCAAGAGCCACGATACAGCCAAAGGTCCCAGGTGTTTTATCTGATCGACAGTTATGTCATCGACACCAGCCGCCTTGCCATTTTTTAACGCCCTGATGGCCGGAATGATGTCTGTGAGATTAAAAGACTTGCTGATTTCATCAGAACTTTCAGAGGCATTAACAGTCCTTTTGGCTCTTGGGAGTTTATGAGGAGGTTTCCCGTTGAGTAGCAGCTGATGGGCTATTTTATTGGCCGTAACGAAGCCCTGGTTGACAGGGTCCGGAGGGTCTCCAGTAAGCTTATGTATTGTGGACCAGGCTTTCTTACTGCTGTGGGTCATGTCGGTGTCTGTCACTGTAGTGATCAATTTTTGTTTACGGGTTTCACCTACCATGTACACCAACGCATCCCCAGCAGCAATTGTATCCTCAGAAAAGGGATCATTCTCGTAGAGGTCTTCGTAGGTCTTAAGGAGATCTAAAGATTCTGGAGTAAGGCCGGATATGTATGATGTGCGGCAGCCCCTAGGTATGCACTGATGCGACACAGTCCATATGGTATCCACAAACTGTTCATAGTTAGATGGTTTAGGTTCTATGTCGCGTAAATTTGCATCCACATCGGTAGAGAATTTTGCTCAGTTTGCCTTTGAAAAGTTAAAGCGTGGTTTATAGGGGACCTGTCGGGGCTTAATTGCCGCTCTAATCTCACACGTGATGGGCCTGTGCTGTGTGTTTGGGATTGGTTGGAGGACGAGTTTTGAACACAAAGAGTTTATATTAGTGCTGACAAAAACCAAATCCGGGTTGTAGCCACGTTTCCAACGTCGACTATTAAAAGATGCAGGTTGTTTGGCATCGTGTATGAGGGATAGTTCAGTTGCATCAGCCCACTCCTCGACTAAATTGCCATCTGCGTTAGTATCGCGGTACCCCCAGGATATACTATGACTATTGAAATCACCCACAACTACTTTAGTCTGTTGGGAGTCAAAATTAGCTGGTTTGTGGAACTCAAAAGGTTGGTTAGGCGGCTTATAGACCGATGTGATTGAGCAAGTACCCAGATCGACTGTAAGAACTTCCGTGCAATTTTCATTACTCCAGGTTGCAGACAGAACAGTTATGCAGGGTTTGACGAAAATAGCGCTTCCGTATTGTGTGTGGGGTATCTCCAGAGCAAGATTCATTCCGGGGATGTGTGGCCTTAAATGTTCGGTACCACGATGCGTTTCCTGGACACAGAGAATGTCACAGTCTATGTTCTGACAAAGTTGAGACAGCAACTGAGAGTCGTTTTCAGAGAATCCCTCGATGTTAATTGAGGTGATAATGAGGGCGAGCTTTGAAAGCCGGTGGTGGATGCCCTTAGTGGTTACTCTTTTATTATATTTCGGCTTTATTAAAGACCCTTGATCATAGTTCTGAGAAGAACCGTTTTGATGTGCCATCGTGGTGAAAGGATTAGCCAGCTAGACTCTGCGTTACCGAGTGCTAGCTGCCCAGGGTGCGCCGGGCGTTTGGAATCGCAGTACGATTTAGATTAACGCCACTCGGGGAGGCTCCTTTCTTGCACCCCTGGAGAAAGATGTTTATGGTTGTAGATTAACCTGTTCAATGACAGTAATGATGCAGTTAATTTCGGTTGCTACTTAAAGGTTAAAATCTATTTCCAGTGTTCAAGTAATCTACCCCACCGGTACACAATTATTGATTTGCTTTTATTTCATTTCACAGGATCAACGGGTGGGTTTTTGATAGATGGTGAATTAATATTTGAAGCCAAAAAGGGTGATGGAGACTATGAGAGAGACCATTCTGAAATGGATGCACACAATTTTGAAAAGTAGTTTTAATTAATATTATCAGAAGTCGAGAGTGGTGCAGTTATTGTTATGGATAATGCGCCATATCATTCGAGGAAATTGGAGAAGCTACCAACTACAGCCACACGAAAGGAAGATATTCAGGAGTGGCTAAAAAGCAAAAATATTCCTTTTGAGGAAAAAGATCTTAGGGCCATTTTATTATTATAGTTAAAATTATGACTTTTGTTACCACCCATGTCAATTAATTATTATAATTTGTGATGACTGATGGTAGCAGTGACTAAACTGTTAAGTGGTGTTTTGTATCGTATTTATTTGGTATATTAAAAACATAATACGGGCATATTGTGATAAAGTTGTTTTTAATAAACTGATTGTTACTATTATTTTTTTATTTCATGTACCTATCCAAGCATCGTGAAGAGTAGATAGATAAAATACGCTTTATTGTATGCCATACATTGATACTTACAAAAAAATCACATACATTATTTATTAAAATTGATTGAACTTGACTTGAAAATAAAAGGTTTCGTACTCCTGCTTCTGCGAGCCTCTTTTGTCTAATGCTATAATAAATGGAGTATAAGTACAGATTATCATTCATATAAAAGGTAAAACATAACTAATACTTCATTAAAGGCGATTTTAATTACTCTAGATTTAGATTTGATCAATACAATTATTTTAAATATTCATTAAATATGTTTGGAAGAACGTATATTTTGCTCGTGCATTTTTGCGTTACGACGTGACAGCTATTAGCACATGCGCAGTAGATATGCCCGAGGAACTATTAGTTAATCTGTGGATATGCTGAGCGCGCTTGAATAAGCCCGCCATTTTATTAATTTCTTGCTTGGTTCAGATATTTTTTTTTTATTTCCTCGCACAATGCATATTAAAATGTTGTATGATACACGTACGTAAGATGATTCCCGACTCGTGTCGATTTATTCACTCATCAGGAATCACCTATCTTCCGCAGTTGTAGCATAAATGACTATTAAAAAGTAAAGAGTTATGGTTAGCGCATATCTGGTGAGGTGCAGTGCAGCGTGGTTGTCAGTTGTCACTGCCAAATAAAAATCGAACTTGCGATACTTGAAATAAAACTGAAAATAAATAAGCTGCCAGTAACCCGAGAGCATATCGAAGTGGATAACGATGCGCGTCTCAGGTTAGAGTTAATACTTATTTTGAACTTTATTGAAACGAAATGTCGATTTTTTGTTTAGCAGAAAGTAATGCATAACCTAAAGAAATTTGAGCCTTATATTGTGTGTCCTACAGTTTAATTTCAAGTGTATAACGACGCGTAACATAGTAAATTACTTGGAATAAGTGACTAATACGCTATAAATATGATGATTATTATTGGATACATACCCGTAATAAGCAGTCCACAGTTCCTTTGTATATCTTCTCGGCCGGTTTCGCCACCTCACCCTTCAGTTTTCTTTGGTTCATTAGTCTTGTCTGTAACAGATAAAAAAACATTTAGGTCTCTGAATTTATGCTCGGTTGGTAGCAATTAGCAATTGGCTCACCCCCAGGATTGGTGTAGTATTAGATAACCTCTTCCTAACCCTTCGCGGCAAACAGAAGTCTGCGCAAGTGATTTTGACAAGGCAGTGGGTTTGACCGCCATTAAGCGACAAATCACATGCGAGGAGATAGACGCGATGTGGCTTTCCGTCTATGTGATTGGTCGATTTTTAATATTCTTTGCTCTTTGTCTTGCCGAATCCATTACGCAATAAGGCAGGTCTGATGATGTGATTGTTGTGGTCGTATTTAGTAACTCATCACTTTGTGCCTTTGAAAAATAAAAGTAGTCGATTTAAATCTAATCGTTCGTCTCTTAAATTGACACTGAAGCAGTTTCTCAAATATAAATCTTCTTATATTACTGACTGTCTACTTCCAAGTGGCTCAATTCGGACAACAAACCTTTCAGACGAAGCTTGCATCAATTATTTAAGTACGCATGCATGACGTAGTTACTCACCCTGATGACATCAAGCGGCGTACTGGCCACCGCACTGCCGAGACTGGCCAGCAAGCTAGACGCGAAGTGGTTCAGGGGCGAGTCTCCGAGCGGTATGGTGAGGCGCTTCTTGCAGGCGTCGTACACCGGCAGCTCCACGGCCGCGATCTTAGTTACTCACCCTGATGACATCAAGCGGCGTACTGGCTACCGCACTGCCGAGACTGGCCAGCAAGCTAGACGCGAAGTGGTTCAGGGGCGAGTCTCCGAGCGGTATGGTGAGGCGCTTCTTGCAGGCGTCGTACACCGGCAGCTCCACGGCCGCGATCTTAGTTACTCACCCTGATGACATCAAGCGGCGTACTGGCCACCGCACTGCCGAGACTGGCCAGCAAGCTAGACGCGAAGTGGTTCAGGGGCGAGTCTCCGAGCGGTATGGTGAGGCGCTTCTTGCAGGCGTCGTACACCGGCAGCTCCACGGCCGCGATCTTAGTTACTCACCCTGATGACATCAAGCGGCGTACTGGCCACCGCACTGCCGAGACTGGCCAGCAAGCTAGACGCGAAGTGGTTCAGGGGCGAGTCTCCGAGCGGTATGGTGAGGCGCTTCTTGCAGGCGTCGTACACCGGCAGCTCCACGGCCGCGATCTTAGTTACTCACCCTGATGACATCAAGCGGCGTACTGGCTACCGCACTGCCGAGACTGGCCAGCAAGCTAGACGCGAAGTGGTTCAGGGGCGAGTCTCCGAGCGGTATGGTGAGGCGCTTCTTGCAGGCGTCGTACACCGGCAGCTCCACGGCCGCGATCTTAGTTACTCACCCTGATGACATCAAGCGGCGTACTGGCTACCGCACTGCCGAGACTGGCCAGCAAGCTAGACGCGAAGTGGTTCAGGGGCGAGTCTCCGAGCGGTATGGTGAGGCGCTTCTTGCAGGCGTCGTACACCGGCAGCTCCACGGCCGCGATCTTAGTTACTCACCCTGATGACATCAAGCGGCGTACTGGCTACCGCACTGCCGAGACTGGCCAGCAAGCTAGACGCGAAGTGGTTCAGGGGCGAGTCTCCGAGCGGTATGGTGAGGCGCTTCTTGCAGGCGTCGTACACCGGCAGCTCCACGGCCGCGATCTTAGTTACTCACCCTGATGACATCAAGCGGCGTACTGGCTACCGCACTGCCGAGACTGGCCAGCAAGCTAGACGCGAAGTGGTTCAGGGGCGAGTCTCCGAGCGGTATGGTGAGGCGCTTCTTGCAGGCGTCGTACACCGGCAGCTCCACGGCCGCGATGACGGCCGCGCGCTGCGACGTGGGGCCGACCCCGCGCCACAGGCCGCGCATACCTTCCAGGTGATATATCTCGATGAAACACCTCACTAGGTTTCGTTTTTCGTAGCCTACCTGAGAAATCGTGGCAATATATTTAACTGGGGTATTCATTCAGGCTTTTCTGGTTTAGAAAATGTTATGAATTGTACAAAATGAATATATTATTAAGCTTGAGTAAAATAATAGTTTAAATTAATAAATATGATTGATGATATTTTGTCCTATTCACTATTTCAACTGCTTTACGGTGGTTAGACCCCCTCAAAAAAAAATTGCCATAAAATAAAGAAAAAAATCTTTGCAATGGAATTGAATGAGACATCAACACATGTAAAGTAATACACTTCATGAATGACCAACATACCGTGTCAACTAACCTGCATCCGTACTTTGAGTACGTCAGTAGGGTTGGCGATGGCGCTGGACAGGCCGCCAGCGAAGGCCGCACAGAAGGTGTTGGTGGGCACGTGTTCTATGGAGCCTCCGTCCGAGCGGTGCTGCGCTATCCACTTCTTGAGCGAGTAGTAGGTGCCGAACTTTATCGTGCCGTACGTCGCTTGGCGGAGGACCGCTGGCCAGATGCTGAGGATGAAATAATGACTTTGATAAAAATGCAAGAAGATAATAATATCTGCTTAGCCTGTAACGGCCTCGATTTACGTGTCGGAAATTATTTAATCACCACTGCTCTAAAAACGGTAAAAGAAAATGTCGTGAGGAAACCGGCATCTTTTAGAACCTAAAACTCGAAGAAACGTGACATCCACCAACCCGCACTGAGTCCGCGTGGTTGATTACAATTCATTTCCCTGAATTTATCATTATACTTATGCCTCAATAAGCTAAGGAGAGAGAATGGGAGACCAAACCCAAAAGGATACGTATAATTGATTTAGACTTTGAATGTGACATGTAACATGCAAAGAGAAACATTTTGCGCCGACCCCAGGTAAAGATGGATGATGGTGCAGACGGATTGCACATGAACTGAATTTCAGTTGCAAAGCTGCAGTTCGGATGCAGTTAAATGACTGCATAGAAACTGCTAACCAACTGCGCAAACCGCGTGCAGTTCTAATGACAGTCGGTTTGCAGTTTCAGAAGGTTTTAAATTCAAGTACCTAAGACAGACTGCTAAACTAAATAATTCCTGAATAAAATCTGTCAAGTCAGCGATTCACACGAAACGGACTGGTATGAAGGTATTGCTATGAAAAGTAATAAAAATAGAGTAAGCCGTAAACCTGAATATGGCATTGTTTGCTGCACTGTATAAGTGATAGCTAACCGCAGACCGAGGCAAGTTAAGCAAGTGACGCATGACATGACCTACGGGCAAGCATGTTGTATGGGTATTAAGCTGCTTGACGATTTTCAGTGGGCATGAAAACTATCAGAATAGCACTGATACTTCTTATTATCTTTTCGTTTCTTTTTAAACCAAATAGCTCTTGAAGCGCTAAAACGATTTTTTTGTGATTATTGTTCAATGTTAACCTTTGAACATCGAATCAGCACTTGGCCCGGCGACGACTACACGAGCGGCCTAGTTAAAATAATGACTGAGTTGCATCTTACACGCATGAAACACATACAACTTTGTATAATAGTGTGTATTAAGTTAAATTAGTATATAAGCTGTACATCTTGTAAAATAAAGCAGATTTGAATTTTATATTCTTGTCTCATTACCCCTCACTGTGGCCAAGACACCTTTAGCCATCTCTGATCAGTCCCGTGAGGGATAAACTCACTGCGGGCTGGCAGTGAGTTTATCCTTCCCGAACCTGGACATCCTGTCTACTATCCGTCTGTAACCTTAGGTCGCATGGTGCAGACATCCTGAACTTATTTATATATTTATATATCACTACTAGGTATATGGTAGGTTAGGGCTGTAGGGCTTATAGGGATTATAGTCGTAGGGACTGTTAGGCTTATAGGTTCAGTAGGCGCGTGACGTATCATATCCCTACATGTACTAACGCACCCTCAACAGTATTGCGACTTCACGTGACATCTGTTTGGAGTGGTTAGACATTTTGGTCCTTCGAGCATTTGAAATTTCTTTCAATCACGCGGTCCCCTTATTACTGTAGGAATTGACTCAGACAGACTTGACTATTGAGTTAGGTAAATAGGGCCGTTAGAGAAGTGGGAAAGAAGAGCACTATGGAGATACAGGAAGTTAACGAACTAATCAGGAGCCAGGAAGCGGATTACAGTGAGATCAAAAGGATAGTCTCAAACCTGAAAAAGGACTCGCCCACAAGGAAAACGGAAAAATACCTCAACGAACGGGAGAAAATATTAGACCAGGTTTTCCAGCGAGTTCAAGAAAACCACTTGAAACTACAAGATCAAGAGATCTTGTCAACTCATAAGTACATTACTACAAACTACTTTGGTAACATTAAGAAATGTTACGACGAAGGAATCAACTACCTCAGAAAATGTGAGGAAAGACTACAACACGTACAAAGTATTTATGAACCACGACTTCTAGACGAAGATGAAGACAAGGGGGTTGTCAGTAGCCCAAAACTGTTTATACAACTGTTCCGAATGTCACAGATATCCAAGAAAATATCTCAGGCTAAGGAATCCATTACTCAGGATAAGCCAATATGGCATTTACAGACACTATTACAAACCTTACAAAAACAATGGCTAGAAATTGAAGAGACGCACATCGAATTACTGATGGCTGAAAGCACACTGGACAATAGCTATTTCAAGGATAATTGTTTCGAGAATACACAGACAGATTATGACATTATCATAAATTTGTTAGAAGCAAGAATAATCCAAAACTCGGGTGAAAAAGCTATGTCGACAAAATCGTCAGTAAAACTTCCACGAATAAATATTCCCATATTTGCGGGGAACTATGACTCTTGGTACACATTCCAAGATTTATTTAGAAAAATAATTCACGAAGATAACTCAATTTCTTCTACAGAGAAAATGCAGTATCTTAAAACACACGTAAAAGGCGACGCAGCAAGATTAATACGTCACTTAACAATTAGCGAAATAAATTACGAAACAGCTTGGAAATTGCTTACGCAGAGATATGAAGACGAGCGCATGATTGCTACTAAGTTTATTGACAAATTATTAGATTTACCTAAAATGCAACGAGCAAACGCGGTACAATTACGAGACATGCACGACACTATAAATGAATGTCTTGAGGCACTGAAAAATCAAGGTATAAATACACCATCTTGGGGCCCTCTATTGATAAGAATAGTCAGTAGAAAATGGGACGAGGAAACAAATACCAAGTATGAAGACCAATTACAAAACAGGAATAAATTACAATCCTTCGACGAGATGATGAAATTCATGGAAAACCGTTTCAGTTGTCTTAAGTCATTTGACGGGTCGTTATCACATACTAATGGTCAACAATCACGTAATAGACAAACATCGGAAAAATATAAACGCTGTTGGCATTGTCAAAGTATGGATCATAGTATTCATTCTTGCCCTAGTTTCAAAGAGTTATGCGTCAGCGACCGATACAAAGCCGTCACGGAAAAAAGAATGTGCAAGCGTTGCTTAAATCACGATGATCGGAAACAGTGTGTGAGTGCAGTTTACAAACAATCGACAACGACTTCCGTTTAAGGATACAAACTTAAACTTAAACATAAACGGCGAATCGCGCAAAAAGGCCGCTGCTCGCCTCTTACAACTAGAACGACAGTTCGCAAAAAATGAAAATTTACGACACCAATACATTGAATTTATGAACGAATATTTACGTATGGGTCATATGAGAAAAGTAGATACAAAAAACTACAACTTAGGAAAATACTACATACCACATCAGGCAGTAATTAAGGAAGACTCACTTACTACAAAGTTACGCGTGGTTTTTGATGCAAGCAGCAAAAGCAGCACAAAAATAAGCCTTAACGACAATATGTATAAAGGTCCACGACTACAACAAGATTTATCCACTATACTGCTACGATGGCGAAAACATAAGTTTGCCTTCATGGCGGATATTATGAAAATGTACAGGTTCATAAAAATTAATGATTTAGACTTCGCACATCAAAGAATATTATGGAGACTTTCTCCCAAACAAGCAATTAGTGAATATGAACTTACAACAGTTACATACGGTACAACTAGCGCACCTTATCTTGCGGTACGAACACTACAACAACTTGCCATAGACGAAAAAGATAATTACCCAATGGCGAGTCAAGCTACATTACAAGATTTCTACGTGGATGATATTTTGTCTGGAGATTCCCAGGAAAGCACAGCTAAAGAACTTCAAAGTCAGCTAATATCCATGTTAAACAAGGGTGGCTTTAAACTTAGAAAATGGTCGTCAAACAGTTCAGAGCTCCTCGAAAATATACCTGCGGAAGACAAAGACGATCAACTACTCAAGCTACCATTAGACGAGTCCAGGAAGTCATTAGGCATTTCATGGTCACCACGGGAAGACAGTTTTTATTTTCAAATAACTATAATGGAAAAAGAAAAACCAACAAAAAGATGGATTATGTCAGAAGTAGCGAAAATATTCGATCCCCTGGGTTGGTTAGCACCAATTATAATTAAATTGAAGCTGCTTATACAAGAACTGTGGACTAACGAGATAGGATGGGATCAACCTGTTGATAACATACTCCAGAAAAAATGGATTGAAGTACAAAAACACCTTAAAAGTATAGAAAAAATAAAAATTCCGCGGTGGTGTCACATAACTGATAGCACAGAGAATGAACTATATGGTTTCAGCGACGCGTCCGAGAAAGCTTACGGAGCAGTCGTATATAGCCGTGTAAAAATCAATAACAACTACTACATTACATTATTACAAGCAAAATCAAAAGTGGCACCGAAGAAACAAAAGACTACTCTACCTCGTCTCGAGTTATGTGCAGCACTCCTACTAGCCAGTTTGATCGAAAAAGTTAAAGAAGCGCTCAATTGTAAGAATATCACGATATCTTGTTGGACGGATTCCATGATCACCTTAGGCTGGATAAGAGGAGAGCCTGGACGCTGGCAAACTTTCGTAGCTAATCGGGTATCACAAATTAGACAACTTGTACCGAACGCAGAGTGGAACCATGTAATATCTGCTGATAACCCAGCTGATATCATTTCAAGAGGCCTTGAGCCGGAAAAACTTGTTAATTATTCCTTATGGTGGAATGGTCCACTATGGTTAAAAACCGATCAGATACCCACCACGAGACGTATGCCACAGCCGACTGAGGAAATCAAAAAGTGTCACACAGTTACAAGTGTTACAACTGAGATAGAAAAGAACGATCTCTGGAATAGATTTTCCAGTTTAAATAAAATGTTAAGGGTGTTATCTTACTGCTATAGATTTGCAAACAAGCAAACAATAAATAAACCAATTTCTTGCGTTGAATTAAAAAAGGTAACAAAACGAATAATTCTGAAAATACAACAACAGGAATTCGAAGAAGAATTGAAAACTATACAAAGAGGACAGCCTATGAAGAAAAATAAAAAGCTATCCACTTTAGATCCATTTATAGACGAGGATGGATTACTAAGAGTTGGAGGCAGGTTACAAAACTCTGGATTGCCTTACAACCAGAAACATCGAATACTGTTACCATACAACCATCATGTAACGTCACTAATTATACAAGACGCACATTTAAAAACGTTGCATGGAGGCAACAAATTAACATTAGCATATTTACGACAAACATACTGGATCATTAATGGAAAAAGAAAAGTGAAGAGCGTTATTAACAAATGTGTGAAGTGCATACGATACAAAGCAGACACAAACTCGCAAAAAATGGGAATTCTACCAAAAGTACGAGTGACGGAATCATATCCATTCAGTCATACTGGAGTGGATTATGCAGGTCCAATACAAACCAGAACTATGAAAGGAAGAGGTCACAAGTCTTACAAGTCATACATTGCTGTCTTTGTATGCCTAGCAACAAAAGCAATACACCTAGAATTGGTGGGAGATTTGACAACAGAAACATTTATCGCTGCACTACGCAGATTCATGGCACGTAGAGGTCATGTGTCACACATGTATAGTGACAATGCAACAAATTTCGTAGGTGCAGCCAACTTCTTACATCAAGAAATATTACAAATCACGCAATCGCCGCAATTCCAAAGCGCAATAACAAACATAGGAACTGAGTGGCATTTTATTCCTCCGTCATCTCCACATTTCGGTGGCATTTGGGAAGCTGGCGTAAAGTCAGTGAAACATCATTTACGACGAGTAATCGGAGATACGACTCTAACATACGAGGAAATGACCACCTTACTACACCAAATTGAAGCGTGTTTGAATTCAAGACCATTGTGTGCGCAAACCGAAGATGTTAATGACAACACTATACTAACTCCAAGTCATTTTCTTATTGGCCGAGAAGCAGTAGGAACACCAGATCCGATGGAAAACATTAATACTGACTTAATGAATAGATGGAAACAGATACAAAAGATGAAAAAAGATTTTTGGAACAGTTGGACAAAAGACTATCTACATCAACTTCAGCAAAGATACAAGTGGAAACAAGCACATGAAAATGCTAAAATTGGAACTGTAATACTAGTAAAAGATGACAATGTAAAACCAAGTAAATGGCCGTTGGCAAAAATCACAGAAGTCCACCCGGGAAATGATGGGGTAGTTAGAGTGGTAACAATTAAAAAATCAACAGGAGCTGAACAGAAGAGATCAATTCATACATTGATCCCGCTCCCTGTAAACGAAAACAAAGAAATTGGTACAACGAGTAAAGACATACAAACGGCTACACAATGTAACATATCAACAGCTACCACAAACAGAAGAGGTATACGATCACCGAAAAATTGGATAAAGGATTTACTATTACAAACAATACTTGTTTTATTAATTGGCACCATATCAAGTACGCCTACATACACATTAAAAAATATAGATCCAGGATTGTATGTGGAAAAAATAGGAACTGCAACTATCAATCGAGGAATGTTTAGAATTGAAACAGACTACGAGAGAGAAAGTTTAGAACTAGACCAAGGAAAGATTGAAAAAATAACGTCACAATTCCAACAATTTTGCATAAATACGCAAAAAATCATGTACGAAACGCATTGCAACGAATTTTATCACCATTTAAACGAAGAAAAAACAAAGTTTAAGACAACAAAAGGATACCTAACAGAAATAAGAAATAATAGGAAGAAAAGAGGTGTATTAGGTCAACTCTTAACATCGGTGTTTGGAGTTAATGACGAAGTATACAGAGACATAGATACATTAAATAACAACCAGCAGAAACTTATTGATGCTGCCAACCATCAAACAAAAATAATGATATCTACAATCACAACTGTAAACCAAACTGAAGAGCAAATCAAAAAAAAGCTAGATAAATTCCAAGCAAAACTAAATGAAGCAATATCATTTATGAATCAGAACAATGTTTGGTATAAAAAGATTGACAACAACCACGTTAAAATACAAGTAATGCAAGCCTATGAGTTAGCAAACAATTTCATCAATGAAATAATGGATTACTATACAGGTTTACTTGAAATTTATTTACAAAAAGCAAATGTATATAGCATATTAACACCAACACATGTCAGCAACATAATAAAAACGGCTAATCAAAAGTTACCATCAAACTTAAAAATCATTCAGGATCAAATAATACAGACAGAGATGAATGTAAATACTACTCACATAAGAGTATATGCTCACTTTCCAATACACGACGTAACAAAGTATACACTCATACATGTCACGCCTATTCCAGAGAGGAAAACTGATGGATCGTTCGAGTGCTTCTCTATTCAGCAGACTTTCATGGGGTTCGACTACAACAACGAGCGTTACTTTGAACTGAGTCAAGAAGAATTTAAAGATTGTCTTCATAGCAATACAGAATTTGTCTGCTATCCTGTAGTTGTCAAGAACATGCAATTAAATAAAAATTGCATAGTTGATCAACTCTTTAGAACTGAGAACTACACACAAACTCAATGCACGTCAGAAATCTACAAAATGTCGACAGATATTGTATGGAAGCAATTATTCATGCAAAACACTTGGCTCTTCGTAACGACAAAACCAGTAGCCATATCGATTGTGTGTGACGGACAAAGACAAGAAATAACGATTCACGATGTTGGAGTTCTACATATCGCCGAGAATTGCGTTATTAAAACACTTAAAAACATACTTGCTGCAAAAAGAACAACGACTGTGACAGTGCTAGCTTCTTATTCTAAAACAACGAATTTCTCCATTAATACGCAGATTTCACAAACAAACATTAAAGATATATCGAAGGAAGAAGTAGTGTTAGACAGGACAAAAGGAATTTTTGACCATTTAGTCACATCTGAAACTAGCTTACAGACTCAACTAGATAACACAATTTGGAAACAGTTACAGTCTCATACATACATAGCTAGCATCAGTACTTCACTCATAATCATAACTTTAGCATTTGTTTTAATTTATTTTGGTCCACAGGTGTTGAATCGACTTAGAGCCGTCATTACTGCGAGAAGAAACACTGCGCCACCTACTCAATTGCCCTCGATCGTCAGCAACATACCACACACGCAACTAACAGAGCAGCCGTACGGCATACCACGCAGGGTGCCCACTCGAGCACAGCAAACTGGAGAAGGCCAGGCCAGACCATACGAAACCATTGAGCTGTACCAACTACGGTCCTGTCCCTGAGGAGTCGCCAGAATGTTCAATGTTAACCTTTGAACATCGAATCAGCACTTGGCCCGGCGACGACTACACGAGCGGCCTAGTTAAAATAATGACTGAGTTGCATCTTACACGCATGAAACACATACAACTTTGTATAATAGTGTGTATTAAGTTAAATTAGTATATAAGCTGTACATCTTGTAAAATAAAGCAGATTTGAATTTTATATTCTTGTCTCATTACCCCTCACTGTGGCCAAGACACCTTTAGCCATCTCTGATCAGTCCCGTGAGTCTGCGGGCTGGCAGTGAGTTTATCCTTCCCGAACCTGGACATCCTGTCTACTATCCGTCTGTAACCTTAGGTCGCATGGTGCAGACATCCTGAACTTATTTATATATTTATATATCACTACTAGGTATATGGTAGGTTAGGGCTGTAGGGCTTATAGGGATTATAGTCGTAGGGACTGTTAGGCTTATAGGTTCAGTAGGCGCGTGACGTATCATATCCCTACATGTACTAACGCACCCTCAACAGTATTGCGACTTCACGTGACATCTGTTTGGAGTGGTTAGACAATTATAAATTCATCATGTTTCTGTAATTAGCCCATATTACTTGACACAACATGTTGAATAGAAAGAAAAAAAAATTAATGAATTTAATAATAAAAAATATAAAATTGTTTTTTTTTTCTCATTTTCTCAGATGATGTATTTCTGTTGCCGCTATAACAACAAATACTAAAAGCAGTATAAAATAAATATTTAAGGGGGGCTCCCATACAACAAACGTGATATTTTTGCCATTTATTGCTCGATACGAGTAACGGCAACAAGTAGACGCTTGAAATATTCACAGAATGTTTAGTTGTATATTCACTTCAAAAAATAATAATGATTAAATTGAAATAAAATAAATTAAGGGGGGCTCCCATACAACAAACGTGATTTTTTTGCAGTGTTTTGCGATAATGGTACGGAACCCTTCGTGTGCGAGTCTGACTCGCACTTGGCCGGTTTTTTCTTTCATTCTTCTCCGTCAAAGGTCACGCTATCATCCGCAACGATTCTATAATTATGTTATTCCTCTCACTATCCATACATATTTTATTTGTTTACATAATCAAACAAATAGCAATCATGGCTTTAAGTATCCAAAAAAAATACACTTTCGGCGAACCACTCATAAGTTTGAACGATCGCCAAGATTACAATATCGTACAAACTATGTTATTTTTCAAAATTCGCGTGTTTCACATTCTATTTATATGTGCCCTAGTTTACAAGTAACCTTAATTATTAGGTACATAAGTGAGTAGGCTGCTTGCTAGATATCATATTAGCCCGAAAGCGTTTACCCTCTGTAAATATCACATGGTTGAAATTATTTCTAGATAATGAGATAAGTATTTAGTATCTCTCCTAAGAAATCTACTGATTAGTCAGCAATTCACTTTGGTAGCATGGCAACACTCCCCAAAATAATTAAGGACTATTCAACCGTAACGTCACGGTAATGATGTCGTCCAGCGTACTGATAAACATTTCCCCTAAAGTATTTCAAGGCCGAACAATATCATTTTACTTTCTTTTTTCGCGTCACTGTGAAAAGTGCGCATCATATTTTGGCAAGCCCAAAATATAGCATGAAACGTGGGGACAGTTTGTCTGGATGTGGGTAGTTCAGTCATTCGAAGGGCATAGGAGGGGGCTTCCGGGAATTCGAGATTTTAGTGCCCACTTGCCATTTATTTTTAGATCGTCACGTCATGCGCATTTCCTCTGCAATATTAGAAGACGGTGGATCGCCTTTGTTTATTGATTCAATTCTATCCCTGAAATTCTGACTCATCGCTTTATTGTCTACGAGAATGAAACCTTTTGTAACAGAAGTCATTAAGGCAAGCCCCGAATTATTTTTAGACACTCCATGAACCGCGATGTCGCGGACATCGTCAATATTGCCTAATAACTTCGATTTCAAAGGTCTTTAGCGTTCGCAAATAATGAAGGTCACGGATAACGAAGTACAAATACGATAACGTGAGATTTGCATATCAACCAAATATTTCCATCATACGACTGGAATAAAACCCAAGCATTATCTACGTATCGTCTCTAATGATTACATACCTAGAAAATGCTAAATTGTATCTACAAAGAAAATGATGATTGAGCACTAGAAATAAAATTACAACGTTTAATTTATTTAAAGACGACTGAATTTTTTTGTTTTAATTTGAAGGACATTCTTTCAAACGCAAGAAATGACATCTTGGCACGGAATTAACATAAAAACAGTAAATAATATTGCTCACAAGTCTAGCGTAAACATATCTTATGATATTTGTCGTGTTTACGTGTTTTTGAAGATAACAATAAGGCAGAAAAACAGTGCACACATCATCTTATCGCATGATTCAATAAATTGCGTAGCGTAGTCGTCTGCACGCGATTTTGCACGCAACGCAATATCCATCAACAATAGCGGGGTTTATCAACGACCACTTATCGAGATATGCAAGGGGGTCACTGGTATGAACTGGTGGTTTATCATCGGATGATCGCAATCAGTCTTTATTGTTTATACTGCTGATATTATCAGGCTTTGGATCTAAAGCTTCTAACACTGGTTATACTCTTATTCAGAGGCATTGGTGTCTCCATGATCTGAAGATTGCGACCATCTGCTTCGTATCTAGTAGTCGCCAAGGTTCTAGCTAGCCTGATACCTTTATTTTGTTTGCCAAAAGGAGCATCAAAAGGCAGGTGTGTCAAAAAACACAGTTGGCAATCAGAAATCGTCGAGCTCATCGTACAGATCAACAACGTAACTATCTTCGACGCACAAGAAGAAATGCTTCCAATGTTGATTTGAATCTACGATGAAGTAGCGTTTCAATTCGATTTGCACAGGCGGTAAGAAGTTTGCTGGACCACCTTGTTTATACAGACCATGGGCAAATGAAACAATGGATTGATTGCTATATGAAAAGACTATTTATCTATCTTTAGACTATTGCAGGCAACAAAGTCTTTGTTAAACTGCATAGTAAGTTGTTTACCCTGGGTGATGCAAGCATAATAGTTTTGTGGGCGGGGTTGCCCTGTGACAACCTATTATCAGTAGGTACAATCAACTATACATATAGCAATAATAAGACAACAAACATAAGCTATGTAGCTTAAGTCATAAAGAACTATGATTGTGTACTATAATAATGTAATATAATACAGATATAAACGAAAATTATATTTTGCAGTATTTTCCCTGTATCTAATGGGGATTTAAACAAGGAAAGCAACCTTGTTAAAATCCTCATTATATATGTCATGGACCAAATGATTAATCAGTCAAATTAGACAATTTAATTAATACTGATTTAAACTTCTATATGTATCACATTGTCTGGTCATTATAAATATTACTACATAACTAGCTCGGGCGCTTAGGGCACCCCGGAACAGATATGTTAGGTTCGAAATAGCTCCCGTCATCTCCTTTATGTTAGGTTACTATAAACTATGCAGACAGAAATAGAAGCCCTGCAGCAGGGCTCTGTCGACTTGGTTGCTTAAATAGTAATCATTCTTACCTATTCTATTTTAAAATCAATGTTAACATAAAAATAATAAAATAAAATACATCTTTTTATTATCCGGCCCAATAAGTAATGGGCATGAATAGAGAAAGCCCGGTCAATTGAATTATTTCAATAGTTTTATCATATTGCCTACTCACATTGGGCGTTAAAATGAGGCAAGGAGGACATTTTAAACTAATAAACCAGTGCCAAAGCCACTTCCATGACATGTACCAAGCAAAACTAAAACTTTGTAGGACAGAATAAAACATCCTTGGTTAAATTAAAACTGATTACTGTTAGCCAGGGTCATTCATTTTTTTTTTTTTTTATAATCTGTAGGCTCGCGTTTGACCACTATCTCGCCTGATGTTAAGCGATGATGCGGTCTACGGTGAAGCACGCTTACCTAGAAGAAACCTATTCACTCTTGACTTAAAGACCCCAAGATTGTAGCTATCAGGGAACAAAGACTCCGGAAGGGAGTTCCACTCCTTAGCTGTGCGTACAATGAAAGTATTAGCAAAACGCTTTGTGCGTATGGGAGGGATGTCCACCATGTACCGATGGCGCAAGGCCGTACGTCTTGTAGTCCGATGATGGAAAGGGCTAGGTGGAATCAAATTGTGCAGTTCCGTCGCACACTCCCCGAAATGTAACCGATAAAAAACCGACAGGCTGGCAACTCGGCGTCGATGTTCGAGGCTCTGGAGCTTTGAGGCGACCAGTGCATCGTTGCCAATAAGCCTTTTGGCCCGTCTGTCAATCGACTCAAGTGCATCAAGCTGGTATTTGGCTGATCCATCCCAAAGGTGAGAGCAGTACTCCATGCAAGACCGAACTTGCGCTTTATACAAGTTGAGAAGCTGTTCAGCCGTGAAGTATCGTCTCACCTTTGCAAGAATCCCCAACTTTTTTGCAGCTAACTGAGCTTTCGCCTCAATGAATGGACCGAAGTTGAGGGTCGATGTCAACGTAACCCCGAGAAGTTCGAGATGGTCCGTCAACGGCACGGTTACACCACGGAAAGATGGAGCCGGGTGGAATCGGCTCTTTTTAGCGGAAAAGACACGCCTGGGTCTTAGCAGCATTGAAACTGACCAGATTGGCATCACCCCATTCGGAGACCGCCTTCAAGGACAGGTTCAAGCGTTCAACCATGGCCTCCCGGAGAAACCGAATCTGAGGCCCAGTAGCCCGTGCGCCAGACACGTATCTCTAAGCAACAGTGCTGTCGTCTGCGTACCTAAAGGTTCCGGGTTTTAGCAGATCATTAATGTGCAGCAAGAATAATGTTGCCGAGAGCACTGACCCCTGAGGGACGCCGGCGTTGATACCTAACTGACCGGACGAACAGCCGTCGATAACCACTCGGATGGATCGATCCCTCAGGAAGTCCGCAATCCAATCACACAGGCCACTGGGCAGACCGAAGGAAGGAAGTTTACCAATGAGTCTTTCGTGCCAGACCCTGTCGAAAGCCTTCGAGATGTCGAGGGAGACGGCTAGCACTTCCCCGTGTCTCTCGATGGCCTCACTCCAGATGTGATTGGCATACGCTAGAAGATCCCCAGTGGACCGATTTCGGCGGAAGCCGTATTGTCGGGTCGGTCACTGAGGATGTCGTTCGCTTCTAGGTATGCCAGGAGCTTACCGTTGAGCACACGTTCCATACTCTTACAGAGGATGGACGTTACAGATATGGGTCTGTAGTTGGCCGGGTCAGCTCGACTGCCCTTCTTGGGCACGGGCTGTACGTTGGCTTGCTTCCAAGCCTTCGGCACTTTTCCAGTCTCTATGGAAAGGCGATACAGGCGTGTCAAGATCGGAGACAATTCAGGCGCACAGGTTTTAAGTACAATTGCTGGTATCCCATCAGGGCCACTCGCTTTGTTCACATCAAGGCTACGCAGCACCCTACGGACGTCCTTTTGATGGATGCGGAAGTCCGACATTTCGATTCGACATTCTTCTGATGACTTCTAGTTTTTCGATCGAGAGCTTATGTGGACCACTGGTTGTGTGTTTTGTCCAGGTAACTCTTCTTGCTATTAAAAGGAAATGCTCACCCGCAGTACAGAGCCTTGACTCCCTCCTGTTGGGAGGTCTTGACAAAGCAGTCCACCATGCCTGTGTACCGAAGCTCCACATGGCGAGGGTCTATTTTCTGTCCCTGGATCTGGAGACGGGTCTTTGTTGTATCTATTGGGAAGGTACCTGAAATGAACAATGATACTTGTGAACTTTTATAATTATATACAGTGTTATTGTTAAATGGGTACATAGTATTTTCTTCTCATTTCAGCTTAAATAAAGGGAAAATGGATTTTATTATTTGAATAGTAGACAAGAGAATGACTGATAATTGACTTGAGAACAGTTCAATTCATACCATGGTAGATATATTAGCCAGTTATCTGCAGGGATGACAAACATTATAGCCAAATAATGAGGCTATTTTAAAACCTTCTACAGGAGATATTCATTAAATATGTCTTTGATTGTAAACAAAGAAACTTGTTGGCTTGGAGTAATTTTATACAAGCTTTTATTTAATTTCACCTGACCCGGTGTCTGTTATCAAATCTTGCAAGTTAAATTTAACACACTTCCCAGTGTTCGATTGAGTTGTAATTTTGCACACACATTTGTTTCTCGAGACCATGCAATATTTTTTTATATTTTATCTTTACCAAGATTTTTTTTTTCTTATATCAATGCTTGCTATCTAAATTGTGATGATGGGATGGTTATCTAATTATTAAATAACTACCAAGAACTTTCTTGCAGCCACACTCCCATGACCTATCAAACTGGAAACATTGATACACGTGTGTTAAAAAAATTGTTTATGGCACTTAGCAATGCTAGCTGACTGGCTGGCTGGTGGCTTTGTACCAGTAAATAGTTTTCGTAATTGGAACAGAATTGCCAGAGAATACCCTTCTACTTGCAAACAAACAATTCTACCTCTTTTTGTAGTTTCATCATCATCATTATTTTAGCAGAAAGACTTCTCCCAAGCATTGCCACACTGATCGGTCCTGTGTATAGGGAGTTTAGATAATTTTATTTTGTAAGTGAAGAATGCTATTACTGAGACTGTATTTCAAGAAATTAAAATAGAGGAAATACACTAAGATAGTTTCATAATTTTGAAAAATATAAGAAATGAAAATATGTTACCAATGTGTTAGTATTTTTTACAAGCATTAGTAAAGTTTGTAAGGATTAGCACACAGTTACTAGAACCAAGATTGTTATTGTATGTAACAGAATAGTGATATTTCACAGGGTTAAATAATAGTTACTAAGTAGAGATAAGCTATAATGAAGAGTACAGAAAAACAGTGGTCATTCCAATTTTAATAAGAATTAAAAAAACCGGCCAAGTGCGAGTCGGACTTGTACACAAAGGGTTCCGTACCATTATCGCAAAATATTGCATAAAAATCACGTTTGTTGTATGGGACCCCCCCTTTTTTTTTCTTTTTTTTTATTAATTATTATTTTTTGAAGTAAATATACAACTAAACATTCTGTGAATATTTCAGGCGTCTACCTGTTTCCGTTATTAATACCGAGCAAAAAACTGCAAAAATATCACATTTGTTGTATGGGAGCCCCCCTTTAATAATTATTTTATACTGTTTTTAGTATTTGTTGTTATAGCGGCAACAGAAATACATCATCTGTCAAAATTTCAACTGTCTAGCTATCACGGTTCATGAGATACAGCCTGGAGACAGACGGACAGACAGACAGACAGACAGACAGACGGATCGCGAAGTCTTAGTAACAGGGTCCCGTTTTTACCCTTTGGGTACGGAACCCTAAAAATGACCTGCTTAGGTCACTCGCCTAATTCATTTTATCTTATAGTCATAACGAAATCCTGATTTTTTCCTGATTAGTCCGGACTACTTAGTATTTGTATGAAAGCTTAAGTAATTTTAACAGTAAATAGATGAAACACACTCAAAATAAAAACTTATTCGATAAATAGTTAGGAGGAACCCACAATATGCTAAAGTTAATAAAATTCTCCATACGTCTATTGCCTCTATTCCAGGTGATATAACATTTTTAGGTTATGTTTTACTGGAAGAAAATTGAGTTCCCTTACCAAATTCGGCGACAATCGACGCAAGGCCGCCGTAGATAAACGGTCTCCAATCCCTATCTCCCATCACACATGAAGATATTCAAGAATAACAAATGTTTACTTCTGCAACCGGTAATTCGGTATCCTTTTCAACACAATTTAACAGAGATGTAACCACTATTGCGAAATATCTCACAATAAGCACTTAACCACGGAACTAATAAATTAAATGCGTGGTTTTGATTACTTCTAAGACGGAATATTTTTATTTCGTCAGCACTTCACTGCACAGTTGCACACGAAACGAATACTTTTTCAGCTGACTGAAATTCGCACAAAAGGTCAAGAGTAGACTTTACAATTGACATTGACAAGCGGAAGTCCTTTTTTTTAAAGAATGTCTCTGCTCTAGCTCTCTGCCACGGACAAAACAATATTTTATTAAATCTCACTGGAATTATTCAGTGATCGAATGCAATCAACTCATTTATAAGCATTTATACAATACTCTAATCAGTAGCCTGGTGTGCGAGCTTAGATAAAGTACAAATATAGATTAAGCCTTAAAATGAGCTTGATTGATAGAGCGAGATGGCTAATCGGCAGGTCCATGTAAATAATAAGGACAAAAGATTATTTTTTGGCTTGGTCACCATGGCCGGTTTCTGTTGTTTGTCAAACTCTAATACAATGGCAGGTTTGACAAACAAACTCGGTTTTGTTTGATTTTCTGTGATTTCGTGGTATTATGTGTTAATTGAGACAAGGAGTTTGGGTTATTTATAGATAATAAGTGTCAGTGCGATGGTGGGTTGTAGAGTTCTTGTTCTTGTTGTAACACCAGAACTAACTATTGCTGTCTCATGTGCGGCCACGCCAGGGCTTAATCTATAGGTACTTTATCTAAGTGTGCGAGTTTTTAAACGTAACCTTGTTTGTCAATGTCATTGTCATTAAAGGGGCAAGTGTCAGTACTGTCATCATCAGCATCACTGTCAGCTGTCACCCTGGTTTGACATAACCAACGCAAATTGGTTCTACTTCTAGTTCTAGCGGGCGAGTAACAAGCGGTTTATGTATTAGAACCAGTGAGATTCTTCATATTCAATTCATCATGTACCAGCTCAATTAATCAAGAAAAATCCTTATAAATCATAGACGTATCAACCGGAAAAGATACCGCGAGTGGCTTTTCATAAAAACCGGATTTGTACTGCACCGACGACGCCCAGGGTAACTATAATAAACTGTATTTTCCTATTTACAGTCTTTACAAAAATGAATAGGTCTTGCGGACTGGGCTTGATTGGGCTTAATTATTGTTTTGGGGCGTGTTAGACAACGGTACTTTTTGATAAACAACACTAAACGTTCAGTCTATTCCAATATGTTAGGCAGGAAGGAAATTATGCATAAATAATCGTTTGTTGACGTGTATACAACTAAAGTTTTTTAATTTATTTAGGTTCGTAATCTAAGATCCTTAAAGTTATGGAATGAAATGAAATCTAAGATCCTTAATAATATGCTTTCTAAACAATAAAAAAACTTTGAAATTGAATATAAATATTTTGTTTATTTTTACACCAAAATTCAATGGGTATCAATCTTACTACTTGACTGATTTTAGCTTGCATCACAACACAACATTATTATTATGAAATATACCTATAGGAAACATGTTCTTTTTAAATTTTCAACTAAACTATGGACCAGTACCCATACTGTGTGTATCAATCAGTAGGTAACTTCCACTGCAGGAAAATAAGTGTTCAATAATAAATAAATGTCATTTAAATAATGTATAGTGGATGAGGCTGCTATTATTACCAAACAGACAGGATGAGTCATCACCTATGTAATTAATCAATAATTTTGCCTCACTAAAATAATTATACTCGGTTTAAAATTGTGCAAAAACAAAAACTGGACCAGAATAGGTTACTGTTGGGAAATTTAGAGTATAATAATAACACAGTGGAATATATGTAGTGAACAGAACACAACTTTTTATTGGGTATTGACAGCCATTGTTAGGAATGTTGCTAAGCATCTAAACCTACCATAAACACTTTATGGTCTGAGTGACATAATGGATTATCCTTCATGGACAACACCCCCACTTAATCCCATATGTCTGCTACAGAACATATGCTTCAGACGCACTGTTGCTTTAGTTAGCATATCTGCAGGCATAACATCAGTCTGACAATAATTGATCCTGATCACCTCACTATCAGCTAACTCTCTAACAAAATGATATCTAATATTTATATGCTTTGACCTTTTGCCGATAGTAGGACTATAAACTAACATGCTAGCACTTTGACTATCACTAAAGACAATCACAGTGTCTGTCCGATTAGTTAGTTCAGCATATAAACCTTTCATATTTACAACTTCTTTAGCAGCCTCACAAAGAGCAATGTATTCTGCCTCGGCAGTACTTAAAGCTACGCATCGCTGTTTGCGAGCTTGCCAAGCTACAGCAGCACCACCAAACATAAGGAAATAACCTGTAAAAGAACGGCCATCAGGCCCATTTCCCCAATCAGCATCTGCATAAGCAACCAAAGATTTGTCGCACTTCTTAAAGCATAGCGATAAATCAATCGTCCCCTTCAGATACCTAAGCACACGTTTTAATGCTGCCATATGAGCGGAATTGTTAAAATTATTAAATTGACTCAGCATTGTAACCGCAAACGAGATGTCTGGTCTAGTACTACATGCCAAATACATAAGAGAACCTATAATCTCCTGATATTCAACATTCTCATTCCTCTCTCCTGGCTTCAAACGAATGTTAGTTTCAACGGGTGTACTCACTGGTTTGCAGTCTTGCATACCATATCTTTCCAAGATCTTCTCAATATAGGATCTTTGAGAAAGAAAAATTTCTCTTCTCTTTTTATCTCTGAAAATTCGGACCCCTAAACATTCTCTGGCTTCTCCAAGGTCTTTTATCTTGAAATTACTTGCAATATGCTGCTTTACTTTCTCCGCCTCGATGATTTTATTTGTAAAGATATAAAAATCATCGACATAAAGCGCAATAGCTAAGAAAACATCTTCAGTTTTCTTTGTATAAACGCATGGATCATATTTGGATCGAATAAAGTCCATTTTCATAATATGTCCATGAATTTTCTCGTTCCAACAACGAGCTGCTTGTTTCAGCCCATATATTGCTTTCTTTAACTTGCAAACTTTTCTTTCATCCTCAATAAAACATTCTGGTTGCTCCATATATATATTTTCCTGAAGCTCACCATTTAAGAAAGCCGTAGTCACATCGATGTGATGTATCTGCAGATCCTTTTCAGCTGCAAGTGCTACCAGAAGACGGATTGAAGACATTCTCACCACAGGTGCAAAGGTTTCAAAATAATCTTCTCCTGGTTTCTGGGAGTAGCCTTTAGCTACTAATCTAGCCTTATGACGCTGCACGCTACCATCTCCGCCAATCTTGAGTTTAAATACCCACTTAGATTTTACCACATTGACTTCTATTGGTCGATCAACTAATTCCCAGGTAGAATTCGCCTTAAGGGAATCATATTCATCCTTCATTGCTTGCAACCACAAATTTTTGTCCGAGCGCTGCATAGCATCTTTAAGAGATACAGGATCACCAACTACATGAAAATTATAGACCATGTCCTCATCACGTTTAGGACGCCTATTCCTAAGAGGATATCTTCGTTCTGGAATCTCTAGTTCACGAACGTTTTCATCCGAACCAGAATCAGAAGCATCGTAAAAATCTTCTTCCGGACTTGACAACGGATTAGCCTCTTCGGGAGTGACCACCTCTTCAATCATTTCATTTTCATCACGTACTTCATGAAAACTATTAACTGGACTAGGAGCAGTCCACACGGGAACATTTGCAACACTGCTCTCAGTAATAACAATTCCTTCACGAATATCTTGATCAGTAATCGGAACCACCACAGTAGACGGCGTTTCCAATGGCTGAACATTTGTATTCGTCAATTCAGGAACATCTGGCTGAGCCACTCTATTTGGCTCAACATTCCTTTCTATAAAAGTTGCGTCTCGAGCGAAAATTACCCGCTTTGTGTTGTTCATGTTAATGAACCTATATGCCTTCTGATTCTCACAATATCCTGTCATTATCATTTCAGCAGTCTTGGAATCAAACTTTCTCCGGCCATGATCTTTCACCAAGACATGAGCTTTACATCCGAAAGTCTTCAAGTGTGAAAGATCCACTTTCTCCCCAGTGAATACTTCCTCCGGAACTTTATCCGCAAGAGCCATTGTCGGAGATCTATTTTTCAAATAAACGGCACATCCAACGGCTTCACCCCAGAACTTTTTATCCAATCCAGCTTCATGCACCATACATCTCGCCTTCTCAACAACAGTGCGAATAGTGCGCTCAGATACCCCATTTTGTTGTGGCGTGTACGGCACTGATGTCTGGTGGACTATTCCATTAATCTTCAAATAATGTTGAAAATCATTGCTGGTATACTCCGTTCCATTATCGCTACGCAATTTCTTAATTTTCTTACCGGTTTGGTTTTCAACTAGTGCCTTAAATTCTTTAAATTTAGCAAACACTTGGGTTTTGGACTTCAATACAAAGCCAAATGTTTTTCGACTATAGTCGTCTACAAAAATGAGATAGTATCTGTTTCCACCCCATGATTCAACTTCCATAGGTCCCGCTAAATCCGAATGCACTAGTTCCAGTAATCCTTTAGCCCTTTTACTGTGTTTCCGCCTTGGAAACTTCTTCACACACTGCTTGCCCTGGCAACATGCCACACATGGTTCCTTGTTCACTTCTCCAAACGAAAGACCGTCCACCATGCCTTTCAACTTGACCATTAGTGGTCCACTTAAGTGACCTAATCTCCTATGCCATAAATCATACGCACTTGGAGCACCTGAAGTATCTGAAGGAGTCGTGAGAACCATCGCTGCCTCTTTCGGATCTAAAATATATAAACCCTGTTTTAGTGGTGCTGTTAACAATGGTTTACCAGCTATGGTTACATCATTTTTCATATAAACCTGACAACATTTTACATCAAAGACAACAATGCAACCATTATTACAAATCTTACTTACTGATAGCAAATTAGTAATCAGATCTGGCAGCAACAACACATCCTCAAATTTAATTTTACGCCCCATGGCAAAAACATCACCTTTTAGTTTGGAAACAATTTTGTCATTGTTAGCAGTAGTAATATACTTCGAACTGCCTGCACTAACATTTTCCAAAATTTGTGTTTGCGAGGTCATATGTGATGTTGCTCCGGAATCTATAACCCATTCCATAGGTTCTGTGGCTGTCGATAAAAGAGTTACAAAATCCTTTTGTAATAATAGCGACACATTACCTGCAGTACCCTTACTAGAACTATCCTGGGTAGAAGTTACATTGCCCTTACTGTCTTTAGACTTGCGCTGCTTACACTGCCACTTATAATGGCCTTTCCGTTTGCAAAAGTGACATATTATATCCTTCTTGCTAACAAGCGCCGAGTCCATTGTCTTCGTAGTTGTCTTCTTCCGTTCACTTTCCTTCAGAAGCGCTGCCATCACTGTTTCCGTAGTGATTTTCATGCTGGAGTGCTCAAGTGACATTACAAGAGGGTTGAATTCTTCAGGTAGTCCAGCCAACATTATAATTGCAATAAATTCGTCATCCAGACCAGCTTTTATCTTAAACAAAGCCTGGCTTGTGGCTTGGATCTCATTAACATATTCTTCTGTTGAGCTATAGTCTGTGAGCTTCACATTGAATAATTTCCGAAGTAAATTCAGCCTCCGCAGCAAACCTCCATCTGCATAAGCTCGTCGTAGCGCCTCCCAAGTATCCCTCGCCGTTTTAGTTTTCATAATGAGGGGATAGATCTTCTCTGAACATAAAAGACAGATCTTACTCCTAGCTTTGGCATCTTTTTTAATCGCCTCCGCCGTTTTTGCCTCAAAATCCTCATTTAAACATTCCCATAAATCCAGGTCTGTCAAAAACATTTCCATCGAGAAAGACCAAGTCCCATAGTTGGACTGGCCCGACAACTTCTCAAATGTAACGGCTTGCATTTTCGTATAAATTTCCGCAAAAGTTTTAATTTACAGAGATACGTTATGCCAAGCAAGTCATGGGCTGGGCCCATAACCTGTTGGGAAATTTAGAGTATAATAATAACACAGTGGAATATATGTAGTGAACAGAACACAACTTTTTATTGGGTATTGACAGCCATTGTTAGGAATGTTGCTAAGCATCTAAACCTACCATAAACACTTTATGGTCTGAGTGACATAATGGATTATCCTTCATGGACAACAGTTACTTAGGGTTAATGATCCATCATCAATCACATCATTGCATACAATCAGGTAAAATAGAGGTATAAAGCTTTAAAAGACAATAAATAGCTTTTACTGAAAACACTTTTTGTGTTTAATAATAAATTAATGTCATTTAGCTAATGGATAGGTGAGGATTTAGTCATAGTCTAAATGTAATGAATTTGAAATTTTGCCTGGCTAAAATAGTCATACATAACATAAACAGGATGAGAGTGAAAAGGTTACTTAGGGATGCATGCTCCTCTGTCAACCACATCATTACTTAAAATCTGATGAGATAGTGGAATAAATAGTTCAACTCATCTAATCGTGTGGCGCCATGTGTGCATGCGCTTTTAATTATATGCATTGGCAGAGACGCGGCAGTCTTCGTCTGAGCAAACAACCACCCAGACGTGCCTACCCACACATAGCGCCATGTGCACAGATGAGTTGAAGTATCTATAAAAAGCTTTTTAAAAAAATAGCTAGTAATTACACAACAACAACAAACATTTTAATGTTAAATCTTTGAAAGAAGCTCATGTTAAGATGTTATAGCATTTGAAGATTCACGAAATATAATATACACCAGCCTGTAACTGTCCCGCTGCAAAGTAAAATGCATGTAAAGGCCTCTTCTCATACAGACAAGGCACAAGTATTAAACCACCAAGCTTGCTCAATGCGGATAGGCGAATTAGAACTTGCATTAACTAAAAGTCCAAGTTTCCTCACAATGTTTTCCTATGCTGTTGTCAAGAATGTCCAAATATTTTTTTTATATTTCATCTCATCTGCTCATAGTGTACCAACTGATTACAAGATTGAATGCAAAGAACAATGTTCAAATATTTTATTTTTATTAATGCCCAAAAAACTGTAACTTTTTTATATATTTAATATATATTTACAGCGTCTAATTTACAATGAACTACAACACGGAGGCACCTCCAGCGGTGCCACCGAGGGCACCAATACATCCTACGCCAACGAGGATTGTGAGGTTTGACAGAGGCTACGTGCAAACTGTGCCTGGGATACTGAAACTAGTTCAGTTGGTAAGATCACTTTATTCTTTTTTGTTATGAGCCCATACTTAAGAGGGCCACTGGGCAAGGCAAAATCCTCGCAGAATGTGCTTGATGGGGCCGAAAAGATCTGGAGTGGCAACCGTGTATCGGAAGACTCAGTGTTCAATCAAAATCAAATGTTTTTTATTTCACATAGGCCTACATGGGCACTTATAAAACGTCGACAAAAGGTGCACGGTTCGGGTTAGTCGTTTCCTGTGGAGAAGAACCGGCAAGAAACTCCACGGTTACTCTTTTAAAAAAATTGATTTGTTTTTACAATATTTCCATGTTACAGTATTAGTGCTTAGATATGGGGGGACAACGTAGGCCCGACAATAAGTCGTAAGAAACTAAAAAAAAAATGTTATAAACGAGAGAGTTAACAAGTGTTAACAAGCGTCTAGAAATCAAGAAGGCCTACAATGTTCACACATTCACAAAACAATCAGTAAAAGAATCTATACAAAGGAAAAAATAAATAAAAATATTTATCAAGACTAAATTTAACATGTGGCACAAATGTTGTTATCAGTGCTGTAACTATTCATAGCAAAGGGCTATAAAGATTATTGAAATCATTGTAAAAAGTCTAATTAAAAGAAAGAAAAAAAGTAAAAATGAGATTGAGAATAGTTAGAGACATCCACATATTTGTGCCGTTTATGAGTTACCAGGGAAGCCGCATGCGCAGAAGGAGCTAAAATTTTTATCTTCAACATAGTCCTTGATTTTGTAATATGCTTTTTTAATAAGGACACGTTTGATGTAGTTTTTGAACTTTCCATCGGTCAATTCTATAACTGGCTTTGGCAACTTGTTATAAAAGCGTATACTGTTTATAAGAAAAGACTTGCTAGTTTTCGTTAATCTGAATTTGGGTATTACAATTTCATGCTTACAGCGTGTATTTAAATTATGGAAATCGCTTCTAGTTTTGAAAAGCCCTCGATTTTTGCGGACATACAAAATACATTCCAATATATAAAGAGAAGGTAGAGTCAGTATATCGATCTCTTTAAATTTTTCTCTGAGGGACTCTCGTGGACTCATTTTATAGATTGCGCGGATTGCCCTCTTTTGTAAGATGAAAATTGAGTCAACGTCTGCTGCTGATCCCCACAGCAGAATGCCATAAGACATAATACTGTGGAAATAAGCATAGTATACTAACCTTGCTGTGGCTACATCGGTTAACTGCCTTATTTTCCTTACTGCATATGCAGCTGAACTTAACCGACCCGAAAGAGTTCTAATGTGCGCGCCCCACTGCAATTTTGAATCGATAGTAATCCCTAAGAATACAGTTTCCTTTATAACTTCAAGATTTTTGCCGTCAAGATTTAAATTTAGGTCACGTTGTGGTACATTTGGTAAGGAAAACTTTAGACATTTTGTTTTTTTCGCATTCAGTAAAAGATTGTTAGCTGCGAACCATTTAGAGAGAACAATTAGACTTTCGTTGACATGTAAGACATCCGTATCTTTCCTATCTATTTTAAAAATTAGCGAAGTATCATCAGCAAATAGAATTATATCCGATAATTTGGCCATCATAAAAGGGAGATCATTAATGTAAACAAGAAAAAGGAAAGGGCCGAGAATTGAACCTTGGGGCACGCCCATCTTGACTAGAGACCCAGAGGACGTCGCCCCATTAACATTTACTTTTTGCTGTCTGTTTGATAAATAGGAAAGCACAAGATCAGCAGATTTTCCTCGAATTCCGTAGTGGTGTAATTTACAGATCAGTGTGTTGTGGTCGACGCAGTCGAACGCTTTCGAGAGATCATAGAAAATGCCAATGGCATCCTGGGACTTCTCCCAAGATTCCAAGATGTGGCTGATGAGTTTTACTCCCGCGTCCGTTGTCGACCTACCTTTCGTGAAACCAAACAGTTGACTATGCAGGATCTATTTGAATTGAAGTGAGACAACATCTGTTCCAGCATGATTTTTTCATAGATTTTACTCAATGCTGGAAGCACGGATATAGGCCTATAATTAGAGGGATCACTCTTACAGCCTGATTTGAAAATTGGTACTACTTTACTGTGTTTCATTAAGTCAGGAAAAGTGCCGCTGTCCAAACATTGATTGAATATGCCTGTTAGGACAAGAGCAATTGAGTCAATAATATCTCCAAGAACCCTAACGGATATCCCCCACAAGTCTTCAGTATTTTTTACATTGAGACTTTTGAACGCGTTTTTAATTGTATCAATACATATTGATTTAAATTTAAAGGTTGGTATGTCTTTAGTAAAGTTATCTTTAAGAAGAGCTTCAGCTAATTTAGATGAGGAGGGAAGAGACTTCGTAACCTCTAACGGAATGTTGGTAAAGAAATTTTCTAATGTCTCGGCGACTTCTTGCTTACCAGAAATGGTTTGATTAGATATTTTCAAAGACAACTCATTCTGATCGCTTTGTTGTGTCTTTCCAGTTTCTCTATTAATTATTTGCCACACAGTTTTTATTTTATTATTAGAAATACCAATTTTGTTAATTACTATTTGAGATTTTGCTTGAGCGCAGACTCTTTTGAATATTTTGGAATAGTTTCTAACATAAGTATGAAAAACTTGATCGGAAGTCAAAGATTTTTCGTAATATAAATTATATAAGATATCTCGGCTTTTTCTTATGCCCACAGTGGCCCATTCACTAAATTTCGATTTGGAATTGTTGACTTTAACTGTTTTTAAAGGACACGTTTTATTGAATTCTTGGCAAACTGTAGAAAACAACGTGCCGTAATTTATATTGGGGTCTTTTGAATTAAAACTGGCATTACAAAGGTAGCTAAAAACATTATTATTAAAAGAATTTAATTTATTTTTAGTGAGACGTCTTAACCGAATTGATTTAGCTAGTTTAATTTTTTTATCTGACTCAAAAGATACTAGTTGACCTTTATGGTCTGACCTAACGCCATTAATTAAAAACGAATCTTTAACTTTACAATTAGTGAATACATTATCTATGCACGAAGCTGAAGTTGCAGTTATTCTTGTCGGTTCATTAAATAAATATTTTAAGTTAAATGATTTAAACAATGAAATGAGCTTACATTTTTCAGGTGAATTGACTAACAGATCTATATTTAAGTCACCACAAACAAAAACTAATTTATTATCTCTGAAAAGTTTACTTAATAATTCTTCCATTGTAATTAAAAATAATGACAAGTTTGATGCTGGTGGTCTGTAAACACACAAGATAGTATGCCCCTCGACCTCTGCACATGCTATAGACCGATAGCGCTGGCTTATTTTGATGCCATAAGTTTAAAAAATTCTAAAGTTGCTTATTTCTTGCCTGTGGATACAGTCGTACCTATGTAGCTTATTTTTGCATTTTGTGTCACATCTGTTATTTGCATTTACAGTAATTTGATGTTTTGTGGTTGATTCTTTTTATTCTGCTTAAAACAGGCAAAAAAAAATTAAAGTTTAAAATAATTATGGTATCTTAACTAAGATAGCTTGTGGGGTGTGCAAACCCAATTTGTGTCATATTTGCCCAGTGCAAACTGACATACAGTCAGTATGTAAAAAATAGTGCAAAAAAAAATTACAATTTATGAAATAACTATTTCCTTTCTTAGATCACTTACATATGCCTATTAAATAAATTTGTGCCAAATTAGAGCACGGCATTTTAAGATTTTAATTTATTTTGTTTTACCAAGCTAAAAACGCTTCAAAAAAATATTACAATCATTAGAGTTCATATATTCAATATCATAAATGCATGAATAATCGACATTGTAAATTTGTGTCATTTTAATGCACGCATATGTATTTAAATGAATAAAACACAAAAACAATGGTTGAGGTGGAAGCGGGCGGAGGCGGCCAGGCGGCATACGCACGCACACACGTTCGTTCGGTACGATTTCTTCTTAGATGCGAAGTGTTCATAAATAAATAACATACCTATTATATCGAATATTGATTGACTTTTATCTACGCTACGTAATGAACAAATGTGTAACCTATAGAGATAAACATAATGACGTGCGAATTTTGTACAAAGCACGCGTCTGCAATCTTATTATATACCTACGATTGTCAATGGTCCATGCTTAGAAGACGGTCAATTTTTTTTTGGATTGACGCTTTAATTCGCTCCGAATTTGAACCTGAAAACGGTAGGTAGATTGATATGCCGATACCTACCTACCTTTTTTTTTCGTTATACTGCTTCTCGATATCCCGCGCCCCGCTTCGAGTAGGTAGTGTACAGTCAGCAAAACAAATAGTACACGAAGTGGTAGTGATTATGTATAGTTTTATTTCATCACGGTCCCTAAAATAGTCTGCTTTTCCGTCATCCCTTATAATGCTTGATTCTATGAACTTTAATAATCTCCTTTCATTAACCACATATCGACACCCAATATGAATAACATTGTAACTTTAGTTACACACTGCTACAACTTTATGTCATAAAATCAGCAAGAACAGACCTTTTTGTCTGCCTCTTAACCGTATTTCTATGACAGTAAGAACTCCTTTTGTGAAATGAATAATTGCATTGTAATTATAAATGAACAATGTTTCTACTGAAGTATACTTGTAGATCAAATTCCAATACACAAAAAATTTGGTAACAAGGGTTTCTTTGTGATAAAGTCATTTTAAACTGACATACAATGTAATACATTTTAAATTTTGGACTATTTATATTTTAACTATATTGGAATTTTAAGTTACTATTCTAACCATATATTGTTTTTCTTCTTAAATCTAAACACTTATTTGAAATGTTATCATTGTAAAGAAAGATGCAATGTTGACGTCGATAATAGGTTTTTAGTTCATCATTAATGGTATCAGCATAAATAGTCTTGGAGAAAAACATTTTTATTACATACCTACGTATGTAATAAAAATGTTTTTAGACTTATTCAATATTACAGATATGTGAGTAAGTAGAATAATAAAACAAAAGTGTGAAAAAGTAATTGCAAACGAAAGGCGTGATAAGCATAAGGATAGGATAGATGGACCCCCTTTTTACCCGACTGCCGAAGGAGGGTAATGTGTTTATCAGTCTATGTATGTATGTATGTATGTATGTTTGTTCCTATGTGGCGTTCTAGAGACCAAACGCGTTGGCCGATTTTGATGATTCTTACGTCAATCGATTCGTCTTAATCCTGCGAGTGTCACTGGCTACATTAAAATTGGAAAAAACAAAAATGGCGGCTTTTGGGCGCCATTTTGTGGGGAAAAAGAATTTTTTTATCTTCCAAACCCATTGTGTGGGGTATCAAAATAAAGGATTTTAAGAGTCTATTTCAAAAATATATAATACTTATATGTTTAAATGTACCTAATTCTAAAAAAAAAATAACTATAAAGTTGTAAATAAAAAAAGTTAATTAAAAAAATCAAAAAACCCGACTGCTTAAAAAGCAAACTAAAAAGACGTAAACAAGAAGAAAATCATGCTGTGCAGTCGGAGGATACATCTGGTTTTGGTCCGCCAGCTCGCGAATATGTATCCTCCGACTGCACAGCATGATTTTCTTCTTGTTTACGTCTTCCAACGAGCACCCATCGATAACCACTCAAATTCTGCAATCCAATCACATATACCATCACCAGGCAAACCGAATGAAGGAAGCTTACTAATAAGGCTTCCGTGCCAGACCCTGTCGAAAGCTTTCGAGATGTCGAGGGAGACGGCAAGCGCCTCCCTGTGCCGCTCGATTGCCTCACTCCAGATGTGAATGGCATACGCTAGAAGATCCCCTGTAGAACGAGTTCAGCGGCAACCATAGTGGCAATCACTTAGGATGTCATTAGATTCTAGGTATGCCAGGAGCTTAATATTAAGCACACGTAGAGATGGGTCTGTAATTGGCCAGGTTAGCACGACTGTCCTTCTTGGGCACGGGCAGTACGTTAGCTTCCTTCCAAGCATTCGGCACTTTTCCAGTTGCATACGAAAGGCGAAATAGACGTGTCAAGATGGGAGACAGTTCAAGCGCACAAGTTTTAAGGACAAGTGCTAGTATTCCGTCGGGGTCACTAGCTTTATTCAAGTCGAGGTTGCCCAGCACTCTACGAACGTTCTTTTGATGGATGCGAATGTCTGACATATGTCTCACATCTACCAGGAGAAAGAAAGGGTCGCGCATCACCAGAATGCAGACGCAAAGATGCCGCAAAAAGAGGCAAATAATTTTGCCTTCTCCTCAGCGAAGCGGGCCAGCGACCCGTCACCCGCAGAGTGGTGGTAATGAAGGATGGCAGAAGTTCGACTTAACCGACTTACCCAGGGATCAAAACACTTGCTGGGTAAGAAGCAACTTATGTCCCTATTCGGCCGTTGCAACACCTTTTTGCTGGACTTAGCAGCGCTGTTGAAAGTCTTCTTTTCTGACATACGTGACTCGCAACCCAAGGTAAACTATCGACACAGAGTATCGGTCTGTATCTGTTGTCAGCAGAAGGTCCAAGCAATTGGCCGTGTGCGAATCCACATCCCCCGTTGCCGTTGCCCCCTGAACCAGCTGGCTGATTAGCGCTAACGAAAGCTTATTTATCTCCCATCCAGCATGATCGTTGCACTGGTATGGGAAGAGCCACTACTGGTGGTGAGCATTAAAGTTGCCCCGTATCACTAATAGGGCGGAAGGGTACCACTGCTGTGCCGCGTCAGCCTGCTTGTCTCCTGATCTCCGCTGTGCGAACGGTAGACACAGGCATAGATAATTTTATTCAGACCTGTGTCCACCAGAGCCTGAAGCGTTATGAATATTGAAAAGCGATTTTTATTAGCTCTTCCATAGCAATT
This sequence comes from Anorthoa munda, assembly GCA_945859665.1. NCBI lineage: Eukaryota > Metazoa > Arthropoda > Insecta > Lepidoptera > Noctuidae > Anorthoa > Anorthoa munda. The sequence continues at coordinate 2,081,604 of OX243918.1, forward strand.
AACATGTCTTTTTATCCGAATGTAACATTGACACGCATGTAATTGTTGCTTACAATAATATTTATCAATGATTTTTTTGTCGGTATAATTGGTAATGTACAATAAGATACAATAATATTCACAGAAAAAATATTTCTTTAAATGCCATCATGATCCCAGTGTAACGGTCGTTACAATGCTTTTCATATTAAAAATTCTTTACAATCTGTACATTGTGACATTGCAAAAATCATACTTGCAGTGGTTTTATCAAAACTGAAAGAGCAATTAAAATTAGAAACAAGAAACCTAAAATTGTACCATGCTATATTGAGTTACAATGTTAATAATATTGGGTGTCGATATAACACATTTATTATATTCAACCTCCATTTTAGTCTTTCATAGCTTCATAACTAACTTTTAAGGCCCACGTGCGCATAAAATTTAACTCAGAGTTAGTTGCTAACACTAGGTTAAATTGACTGTTTATTATACAATATTGTCAATTTAACCTTGTGTTAGCAACTAATTCTGAGTTTAGTTTTTAGTGCAAGTGGGCATTAATCAATCAAATACATCATAAATAACGTACGCACTTGTTTGTTGCAACTTGCAAAGACCTAATGTAAACAAATAAATGCGCCGCGAGTCTGGCTGGCCGGCACCCGCCGCGCGCGCCCGCTCTTTTCTCTGCGCTCGCCCTTCGTGCGAAGAAGTCTAGTATTTTTTATTTAAATAATAAGATTTCGTGGATAAAAACGACACAAATTATGAATAGTGTTTTCTTACACCATAATAATCAAAAACACGTAAACTCTAATAACTTGCATTTTCTTTTGTGTATTTTACAGGGTATTGTAATAAAAAAATAAAATATCTATAAAAGCCGTGGATGAATTCGACACAAAATATTTTAACCAACAGATATCAGTACTCTAAAACGAGTAACACTTATTTAACCTATTGTAATATTCTTTTAGAGCTAGTTGGGCGACGTGTTAGGTACTGGTTAAATATTAGGATTCCCGTGGACAAGGATGGCACAAAATGCCTATGTACATCAGTTAATACTTCGTTATTATCATGGAAGTATAATTATTATCTCTAATTTTCTTTTCAACCAGTATTGAACGAAAAGACAAATACCTAAATTTCTACCTATGCAAGTACCTAGGATGACACAAACTTAGGTATTAGGTTGGGCAAATGGTCCGGCAACTATATGCGAAACACGAATAACTTTAATATTTTTGAAACCTCAAAACCTAGCGCTATCGGTCTACTACCTCACATAAGCGATCAACAGAGTAAGCAGTGATATCCTTTCTTTCCTTATATTTAAGATCAGAGGCGTCTCTAGCCTACGTAGCGCCCGTGTGCAATCATTACCCTAGCGCCCTCTAGTAAGCGCGCGGTCAAAATGGAATAGGTACAAATAACAACACATTACCACAAAAGAAGAACTATCGTCAGAAAACATGGTGACAATATGTACCGCGTAGACCGTCCAACAGCGCGACGTTCGTGAGCAACTGCACGCTCGAACGCAAAACTTACCTCTTGAATGCTTGACCGTGTGACAGCTCTCTGTCTGATAGAACCAGGGGCGGCTTTACCTATAGTGCAGGGTGTGCGAAGCACACGGGCGCAGCGCCCTAGGGGGCGCCGAGCGGCACTCACGCGCCCTCCGGCCGCGGCACTTTCAATGACCCACGTAAAAAGAGCTCCGGTTTGCTTACATTTTGTATGGCATCTGGAGCTCTTCTTATATATATAGAATTACAGCAATGCAAGGCGCGCCACGAGCGGTTTTTAAAATAGTAACTTTTATTACAACATGAAATAAACCTAAAAACATATAATTACAGATTATATTGGTTTAGTTTGGTAGTGAGTCTGCGCATCGCTACCAAAGGCGCGTGCCTGTTGTAGCGATGTTTTAAGGGCTTATTACACTACACGGTATTTAGGGCCCTAATCCCTAATTTAGGGTAGTGTAATAACTGTTAGGGAGTTAGGGTTCTCATAATATCGACCTTATTGCTTCGGAATGATTTAGTGACCCGGTAATCAGGGCCCTAAATACCGTGTAGTGTAATAAGCCCTTTAATTCGTTTGAAAACACTCCGACAACTATGTACGATTTCCACTAAATGGACGGCGCCGGGGCGCGCCGGAGCGCATTTCACACTGTGCTAAAGGAAATTGAGACTTCTATACAATAGTTAAGTTTCATGTTTGCATGGTATTTACACTGCTTGGAACTCGGTTAGAACCGCGTGTATGCCGCGTCAGCCAGTCGGCTGCGCTCGGACGCCTCGGTAGCCGGTCGGCTATTCTCGTACGTGGACGGCGGTGTTCGGCTGTCGTCGTGTCCGAGTTCGGTCGGCTCCGGTCGGCTACATCCGCGCGCGTTACTGTTTTGCCGCTGGCCAGCATGTTGAATCTTTCAAGTTATGCTTTGAACTGTAGACTGACGTGATTTATTTATTTGTTTATTGTTTTTCGTGCAAAATTAATATGGATACAGATGAAAAGCTTAACTACCTGTTTATTTGAAAAAAAAACTGCCTGCGACGCGAAAGCATCACTGGTCGCTGAGAGCATGCTAGTGGATACGCGAGCACGCGCGCTTGCGCCCGGATTCTAGCAGATTGTAGGCGTCGGGCGGACGCGGTTACTGGCGCGTGCTCGCGCATCCGCTGCGAAGCGCTGCGCTGCGCCCCCGCGCCGCCCGGTCTTAGTAAATCGTACATTATATTGCGAATCCTGAATTCGGCTGTATAGAATAAAAATAAAGTTCAAATTGCCATGAACGAACGAAACTGAAAAGCGTGTGTACGCGTGGCGCGTACCACACTTTGTGTTCTACCGCTACACGTAATTTTGCGAAGTAAGCCTTGACGCAACGGATTAAGTATTCGTAAATCGTCTTTTGTTTTGATTAAAATATACCTATTATGTAAGATTTGTTATTAGCTGCCACAAATGTTGCGACTTTCACCGGGGTCAGAGCTTTTAAATAACCACAATGTTGTATTTTGTTATTCTTATCACTCCTTCCTAACTTAAAATACATCGATACCCGTTTTTACCCGTGTACCTACAGTGGGCCTCGCATTATGTTTCCCAAATCTGTCAAATGTTCCCAATTGATATTGAACTCTGTACGTATGACATGAGGTCGTAATTGGGGTTCTATCAGACAGAGAGCTGTCACACGGTCAAGCATTCAAGAGGTAAGTTTTGCGTTCGAGCGTGCAGTTGCTCACGAACGTCGCGCTGTTGGACGGTCTACGCGGTACATATTGTCACCATGTTTTCTGACGATAGTTCTTCTTTTGTGGTAATGTGTTGTTATTTGTACCTATTCCATTTTGACCGCGCGCTTACTAGAGGGCGCTAGGGTAATGATTGCACACGGGCGCTACGTAGGCTAGAGACGCCTCTGGATAGAACCCCAATTACGACCTCATGTCATACGTACAGAGTTCAATATCAATTGGGAATATTTGACAGATTTGGGAAACATAATGCGAGGCCCACTGTAGGTACACGGGTAAAAACGGGTATCGATGTATTTTAAGTTAGGAAGGAGTGATAAGAATAACAAAATACAACATTGTGGTTATTTAAAAGCTCTGACCCCGGTGAAAGTCGCAACATTTGTGGCAGCTAATAACAAATCTTACATAATAGGTATATTTTAATCAAAACAAAAGACGATTTACGAATACTTAATCCGTTGCGTCAAGGCTTACTTCGCAAAATTACGTGTAGCGGTAGAACACAAAGTGTGGTACGCGCCACGCGTACACACGCTTTTCAGTTTCGTTCGTTCATGGCAATTTGAACTTTATTTTTATTCTATACAGCCGAATTCAGGATTCGCAATATAATGTACGATTTACTAAGACCGGGCGGCGCGGGGGCGCAGCGCAGCGCTTCGCAGCGGATGCGCGAGCACGCGCCAGTAACCGCGTCCGCCCGACGCCTACAATCTGCTAGAATCCGGGCGCAAGCGCGCGTGCTCGCGTATCCACTAGCATGCTCTCAGCGACCAGTGATGCTTTCGCGTCGCAGGCAGTTTTTTTTTCAAATAAACAGGTAGTTAAGCTTTTCATCTGTATCCATATTAATTTTGCACGAAAAACAATAAACAAATAAATAAATCACGTCAGTCTACAGTTCAAAGCATAACTTGAAAGATTCAACATGCTGGCCAGCGGCAAAACAGTAACGCGCGCGGATGTAGCCGACCGGAGCCGACCGAACTCGGACACGACGACAGCCGAACACCGCCGTCCACGTACGAGAATAGCCGACCGGCTACCGAGGCGTCCGAGCGCAGCCGACTGGCTGACGCGGCATACACGCGGTTCTAACCGAGTTCCAAGCAGTGTAAATACCATGCAAACATGAAACTTAACTATTGTATAGAAGTCTCAATTTCCTTTAGCACAGTGTGAAATGCGCTCCGGCGCGCCCCGGCGCCGTCCATTTAGTGGAAATCGTACATAGTTGTCGGAGTGTTTTCAAACGAATTAAAGGGCTTATTACACTACACGGTGTTTAGGGCCCTGATTACCGGGTCACTAAATCATTCCGAAGCAATAAGGTCGATATTATGAGAACCCTAACTCCCTAACAGTTATTACACTACCCTAAATTAGGGATTAGGGCCCTAAATACCGTGTAGTGTAATAAGCCCTTAAAACAGGTGCCGGCACGCGCCTTTGGTAGCGATGCGCAGACTCACTACCAAACTAAACCAATATAATCTGTAATTATATGTTTTTAGGTTTATTTCATGTTGTAATAAAAGTTACTATTTTAAAAACCGCTCGTGGCGCGCCTTGCATTGCTGTAATTCTATATATATAAGAAGAGCTCCAGATGCCATACAAAATGTAAGCAAACCGGAGCTCTTTTTACGTGGGTCATTGAAAGTGCCGCGGCCGGAGGGCGCGTGAGTGCCGCTCGGCGCCCCCTAGGGCGCTGCGCCCGTGTGCTTCGCACACCCTGCACTATAGGTAAAGCCGCCCCTGTTTAAGATGACTATTACAAAGTATCAGGGTACCACCACCCACTGTGGATCTGTTGTACGCGCTGGCAACTGAAATAGTACATTGTGATACAAGGGTGGAAAGTAGGTTATAACCTACACGCCCGTGTATCACACGATATTTTTCAATACAGTTGTGGGGAATAGTAAAAACAAATCAAAGAATTAGATTTGTTAATTCACAAAAAAATAAAATTTTCGCGCGTTTTTGCAACTGGACATTTTTTTTTACAACGAAAACAGCCTTAACAGCCTATTCGATTTTTGACAAATATTGATGTGTAAATAATTAAATTGAAACTGGTAATTAAATATATTAAACAACCATTTAAAAGACTTTTGAGAATTAAATGCTAAAACGTACGGAATCATTCATTTTTCCTCGTATAAAATCTATTCCATTTTATTCTATGTATGAAAACTCCTTGCTACTAAACTTTTTAAATTGACTTATAACTAAAGGCGCGTTTTTGCAACTGGACATTTTTTACAACGAAAACAGTCTATACAGCCTATTCGGTTTTAGACAAATGTTGATGTGAAAATAATTAAATTAAAACTGGTAATTAAATATATTAAACAACCATTTATAAGACTTTTGAGAGTTCAATGCTAAAACGTACGGAATCATTCATTTTTCCTCGTATAAAATCTATACCATTTTAATCTATGTATGAAAACTCTTTGCTACTAAACTTTTTAAATTGACTTATAAATTTAAAACTAAACTGCAAAACTAATGATCGAGCTCGTAAACAAAAGTCACGACCGCGTAACATAAAGATGCCTATGCATAAGATTTAATTTTCGAATCATAATTATAACCTCTGAAAGTACGCCATGTTTAACAACTGTATTGAAAAATTATTTACATTAAACAACATCCTATCTGATTTTAACCAAGTTTCACAAAAACATAAGATATCCATGTGGTATTTATCTACTAACAATTCCACGTCTAAAATTTTGCCGGAGAAGCGATTTATATTTTGATGATATAGTAAAATAATACTATTCGTCTTCTCTTTTGTCGGCTCTAATAGTTTAAAGAATCTACAGTAGTATTATCAGGAAAACTAGATAATACTGTTAAATCACTAAACCTAGTCTCAGTTAAATCATCAATAACTGCGTGTATATTAAAAGCTAACAATGTAGCTAATAAATGTCGACTATTTTTGGGAAGAAACATATGGTTCCCAATCAAAACAAAATCACTAACAAAATTGTTGGTGTCAAAAAACAATAAACGGTCACTATGACGACAAGATAAAATATGCATCAAGTTATTTAAACTAGAAATGTATTCATTTTCCTGATCAAGTAACTTGTCAGAATAGGGCAATGCACATAATATTAATTTGCTTAATTTTAACTTAAGTAGGGTGTCGATACCATTAACTATGTCCCTTTTTGTTACATTAAGGCTATTACCAAAAAGAAGAACTACAGTAGTTTGCTCATTCAATTGTGTCTGTTGAATTTTATGAACAAGCTCATTAAAATGCAGTTTATGAAAACAATGGTTCACTATTGTATGTTTAGAACGGTTATTTAACAAAGATCCAAAACCTGTTCCTAATTTATCAGAATATACTAAGATATTACTTTTGGTAGGGTTCAAAGTTTTTGTAGTGAGATCAATGGGTAAAGTTGTAGGAGCAACATGCTGTGACATGAGAGGTGGCGGAGCGGCAGCACAACTACAGGTGAGGTTGTTAGTCAGTGACTCATACCTCTCTGCATTATACTTAACCAGGTCCACCAACTCACAGGCCTCCTGCATGCGCTCACTCAACATCTGTTGACTACATTCATATTTACAAAATATTTCCCTTAGTGTATTTTCCCTACTCAATAATTCCCTTTGAAGGTTTTTAATGTCAACATCATACATTTGTGTACTAGTTTCTAATTTACTATTACATATATTTAATTGGTTTTCTAAGTTTCTGAAATCTCTTCTAAGTTTAACATTATATTTGTAAACACTTTGAGTTTTTAAAAGTTTCTTATATTTCTTAATACTTTTATTGATTTTAATATATTTCTTAATTTTATTGTGACTACTTAGAATTGGACATTTAGCAATGGTTTCATCCCCTGTAAGGTCTATGGTAATGGTGGGCCGCTCACACTCCAGTTCAGATGCATTAGCCAACAGCTCATTGTACAGGTTACTGGTGTTAGAAACCTCTTCGCTGACTTTCAGCGAGTCAATGGAGGTAAAGGTGTTATGAGCCTTGCACAATTCAGCTTCTAGTACAGATATACGCTCCAGTGCCTGGTCATGAGTGTCATGGCACTGTTGAAAATCTGACACTAGTTGACGGAGATGGTGATGCTGGTCCAGTATATCCATATGCTGGGAGTGTAGTTCTGCAAGCTGGTTCTTGAATTGAGTGTTTTTGTTTACTATTAATTCAATTTCAACTTCACTCTCTTCTCGTTCTCGCAGTAGCTTGCTGCACTCATTTCTAGATAACTCCAGCTCCCTCAGCGCTACTTTCAGTTTGTCACTCATTTCACGAATGGTAGCTGCCCGGGTCATCATATTGACGGCTTTCCTTAAGCGACACCTGCAATGTGACAGGAAAAAGCTGAGTATGTGAAGAGGATAAAATGTTAGTTGAAGACTGGACAAAGTGGGAGGGATTTTAAAATTAAAAAAGAAGTAAAATGTATGAAAAGAAAATAAAATTATAAAAATATATGGAGGTATTAAGAGAAGAAAAACTAAGAACAAAGAAGAGCTATTTGATTTAATATTCTCAGACTTAATTACTGGTAATAGTTTAAGGAAAGGCTTTAGTAAACATTGGTGTTTATTGCTAGATTAAATTTTTAGGGATTTGATAAGAACATTAGTTTTAGTGGGAACAAAGTATATTTACAATGCTTATGAATTATGGGGTTTACCTATAAAACTAAACTAAACTAAATTATAGATATTAATATATCTTGTGTGAAGTAGGGTTTGCAGTGAATGTTTGTCTGAGGCAAGTGTTTTCGTCATCGATTTTGTTTCCACGATTTGTCAAACAAAATGAGACATAAACGTAGCCGGTGTGTACTGGACGACGCTCAGAGCCCTGAGCAGTGTATGAGTGGTGTATAGTATGTAAATAATACTGCAATAAATACGTAATTCAAAACAAAATACTCCCCCGGTTCGAAGAATTCAAATCCACAGTTCAAACGTTGACAGCCGGTACATGACTTATTGAAATATCGATTGATATTGAGTTATTCCATTAAAAACTGGTCACAAACACTACGTATGTCACTTTATACGTTGATTCTAATATAAATAAAGGATTTTTAACAATCTAAACAATAAAACAATAATTTTTTGTTGGAAGGCCTCTGTCCAGGTGGAGCGATTACCTGGTCAAAACTGCGTCAACCCCCTGGATTCGTGAAGCACAGGACCGATCGAAGCGGTGACACTTGTGGGAGACTTATGTCTAGCAGTGGACGTCCTTTTGCTGAAATGATGATGATGACGATGAGCCTATGTTTTCCTACAGTTGGGACCTCTGCCTGCCTGTGACACCCAACTTTTTTTTAATTTGACGGCATGTGTGCTTCTCCTCGGGTGAGTCACCCGAGGAGGGTGACTCCTTGTGCTGTGCGGACGTGGTTGCGGATGTGATTCAGCAGGGAATGGAGTATTTCATTCCATTCTCCGACATAATAATCATAATGCATCATAAAGGGCATAATGCATAATGCGGCCACGCTGAGGCCCGAAAAGAGTCTGCCTACCAAGCCTGGGTTGGGGCCCGCGACCGCAAAGTTCTGCAAGCAGGTTCACGTGTGGCCCGTTTTGACCATATTACGGACGTATTGGGGCCGAGCAGGCATCGCACCCTCTGGGTAGTAAACAGTTTTGGTCCCTGTCTATAGCGGTTGAAACGAATTTCTGTCCAATGCTGATGGGTCGCTGGCTCACTCTGCGAGTGAGAAAGCAAATGTATTTGCATCTCTCTTTGGCACGCTGGCTCCAAGCAACCACCTACTGTACCTCATTGTGAGTCTTCGATGCCGGAGATCGCTGTGCACACTAAAGAGGTCCGGAGAGTATTGTGCAATCTAGACCAGAACAAGGCCAGTGGGCCTCACGGCATTCCAGCGAGGGTGCTGAGGCAGTGTGCGCCTGAAATGTCTCCTGTGTTGACACGCTTGTTCCGCCTCTCTCTTGTAATAAGAACGGTGCCAAAATCCTGGAAGCTTGCAAATGTGCAACCAGTGCCCAAAAAAGGCAATCGTGCGGACCCTGCCCATTACCGTCCGATCGCCATTACCTCTATTCTGTGCAAAGTTATGGAAAGGGTACTAAACAGTAAGTTGCTGACCTACCTTGAAGACAATAATCTCCTCATTGACGTTCAATATGGCTTTCGCCGGGGACGGTCAACTGGCGATCTTCTTGTGTATGTCACACACTGCTGGGGCGAAACCATCGAGAGACATGGTAAAGCACTTGCGCTTGATATCTCGAAGGCCTTTGACAGGGTCTGGCACGCAAGTCTACTCGGTAAGCTTCCTACTTATGGCATCCCAGCAGGTTTTTTTTTTATTAGACTTTCTTAGTGAACGGTCGATCCGAGTAGTCATTGACGGCTGCTCCTCTGGTCTTATGGTTATTGATGCCAGAGTTCGTCAGGGTACTGTTCTCCCTGCAACTCTTTTCCTGCCCTTCAATGACCTACTTCAGCCTGGTATTGTCGGGTACGCAGATGACAGTACTGTTTCAGAGAGATATTTGTCTAGCGCAAAAACCAGCGTGGATGAAGTTCGTTCCTTGAGAGAGGCTATGGTGGAGTGAGCAGATTTGACCTTAAACCTTTTTTCCCAGTGGGGTGATGACAATCTGGTCTCTTTTAACGCTACCAAAACACAGGCGTGTCTTTTTACCGCTAAAAGGAGTCTTTTCGATCAAACTGCTACTTTTCGTGGTACGTCTGTTCCTGTGACTGATCGGCTCGAGCTCCTAGGCTTGGAGTTGACATCCAGTCTCAACTTCGGCGCCTCCATTGAGTACAAAGCTCAAATTGCGGCCCAAAAACTGGGGATCGTAAATAGAGTGAAGCGATTCTTTACGACTGGACAGCTTTTAACTCTATACAAAGCACAAGTCCGATCCTGCATGGAGTATTGCATCCACCTTTGGTATGGCTCAGCTAAGTATCAGCTTGCCGTGCTTGACTCGGTGGAACGCAGAGCCAAGAGGCTCATTGGCGACGTTGATCTGGTGGATGCCAAGCTTCACAGCTTGGCTCATCACCGCAAGGCTGCCTGCTTGTCGGTCTTCTACAGACTGTACTTCTGTGAGTGCGCTCAAGAACTCCACGACCTCATCCCATCAGCCAGGGCCGCATTTAGAGGTGTGGAGGCCCTGGGGCAACAAGGGAGTGGAGGCCCCTAATATTTATCGAATAGGTTAAATAATATTTTTCTTGCAAGTGTTTCAATAATTTATTTATTGATATAAATAAATTATCGTCGTATGGCACAACAAGATAGAACAGGAAATCACAAATCAAGTCACATAATAAGTAAATAATTTTTAAATTAAAGCCTCTCATGCAAATGGCACCTTCCGAGTTTTTTAAACGAATAATCATTGATGATTTCGCTGAAATCCAGCTCCCGCAGTAAATCACTTTCAATGCTAAGTAGGGATAACTTTGATAGGCGGTTTTGTCCCATCGTAGTTCTTAGCCTATTTTTAATAATTTTCTTTTTTGAAAATGTGCGCTCTCCAGTGCAATTTGACACCATCAAAACCAAGTACATAAGTACGTAAATCACACTGCGAAAGCAGTGTGATTTCGATGTTTGGGAATGTAGCTCTGAGATTTTGATTTTCAAGAATTGGAAAATAGAACAGCTCCTTAGATATGTCTTTTTTTATAGTCTGTTTTGTATAAGTTAATCAAAGATACAAATTGAACCAACTCATTACCAAGACTAGGTTCTAAATCGTCTTTGTAAACTTTTACTAATTCATCAGCTGCAGTATACAAATTTGCAGCATCCATCTCGTCTAAGTGATTAAGAAATCCAAATTTTGAACGTCGTTTCGGTGACCAAATTGGAAGGAAGATAGAGACTAAAAAGCTAATTATGGCGGTTAAAGGCGTTTTTTATACGATGCGATGGATAACGATTATAAAAACTGGCCAAGTGCGAGTCGGACTCGCACACGAAGGGTTCCGTACCATTATCGCAAAAAACTGCATAAAAATTACGTTTGTTGTATGGGAGCCCCCCTTAATTTATTTTATTTTAATTTATTAATTATTATTTTTTGAAGTAAATATACAACTAAACATTCTGTGAATATTTCAAGCGTCTACCTGTTGCCGTTATAAATATCGAACAAAAAACGGCAAAAATATCACGTTTGTTGTATGGGAGCCCCCCTTTAATATTTACTTTATACTGTTTTTAGTATTTGTTGTTATAGCGGCAACAGAAATACATCATCTGTGAAAATTTCAACTGTCTAGCTATTACGGTTCATGAGATACAGCCTGGAGACAGACGGACAGACAGACAGACAGACGGATCGCGAAGTCTCAGTAATAGGGTCCCGTTTTTACCCTTTGGGTACGGAACCCTAAAAACCGAGGAAAAGTAGCACTAATCTTTCTTTTGCTAAAATGGCTTTCCTCCAGTTAGTATCTAGTTTAACTAAGTCAATAGTCATGTTTAACTTTGTCATATAGTTCATTGCAGGTATCAATTTTCATCCGAACAGAATTATAATTTTTTTTTCAAAATAAAACCCATATAGAAAAAAATCTTCTTAGTGTTTCTATCCTTATTTACTGGGCAACACCCAGTATTTCCTTTTCCGTCTTGATGCTGATAATGACCACATAATCATTAATTCATGCATTAATTGATGAAGAACTATCGACAAAAAACATGGTGACAATAGTGGTAGGATAGACCGTCCAACAGCGCGGGGTTCGTGAGCAACTGCTCGCTCGAACGCAAAACTGACCTCTTGATCGCTTGACCACGTGACCGCTCTCTGTCTGATAGAACCCTAATTACGACCCTCTGTCAAACGAACAGAGTTCAATTGTAAATATCAATTGGGAACATTTGACAGATTTGGGAAACTTAATGCGAGGCCCACTGTACACGGGTAAAAAGTAAAGGTAGGAATGTGACAAGAATAACAAAATATAACAAATCAAATCAAATGATTGACTGCTGCGCTGCGTGTCGCGGGTTCGATTCCCGCACGGAACAAATATTTGTATGACCTACAGATAGTTGTTCCGGCTCTGGGTGTTTGTGTATGTGAGTTTATATGTTTGTAAACGCACCCACGATACAGGAAGAAACTCCTAGTGTGGGGCAACGTTTTTTTTAAAAGAAGAAAGAAGAATCGAGGATGTCAATTTGATGGCAGTTGCCCCGATTGCCCTCCCTTAAATCCAGCCCTGCCACCAACTCCCTTCTACCATCGGACATCTAGACGCACTGCAAGTTACCATCCTTGCCTGGTTGTCATTCCTCCAATTCGCACCAAGCACTTCCAAACATCCTTCATAATGCGCACAGCGAATGACTGGAACTCACTACCTGCGTCTGTGTTTCCGAACGCATTCAACCCGAATCTCTTCAATGTTAGAGTGAACAGGCTTTTTCTGGGATCACTCCATCCTACACTAGAGTCAAGAGTCCAATCTCAAATAAAAAAAATAAAAACTTTATTCATTTTATAAAGAAGTTAAATTGTATGTTTGCTTCTAATGGGTTATTTCTGGAAGTACTGACCCAATTTCAACATTTTAACTGGTCCTGTGGGTGGGAAAAAAACTAGTCTAAAATAAAACTTTGAATGATCATGTCTCTTTCAATAGTTAATCCAATTATTTACTGATAAAACATACTGATGATTAAACATGTGGATTGTCATATGGAGCGATGTGGTTACAGTGGCGGCCTTAGGAGGTGGCGAACAGGGAAGGTGCCCCTGGCTTCGTTCTTGCAGGAGCCTCGCGCGACAACTCAGAAAGCTTACAATTTAAACTTTTTTATTTTATCCTTATAAACAGCTGTTCGTAGCAAGAAAATAAAGTTGGTTTGGATATCAGCCGAAAGACGTCTACTGCTGGACATAGGCCTCCCCAAGCGTCGCCACATTGACCGGTCCCGTGCGTCCCGCATCCAGCGGATCCCCGAAACTTTTACCAGGTTATCGGTCCACCTGGTAGGAAGCCTTCCAACGCAACGTCTTCCGGTTCGCGGTCGCCACTCCAGAACTTTTCTGACCCATGGGCCATCCGTTTTGCGAGCAATGTGCCCTGCCCACTGCCACTTAAGTTTGGCAATTTGGTCAGTTTTAACACTTAAGTCGGGCTATGTCGGTAACTCTGGTTCTCTTGCGGATCTCTACGTTTCTGATTCAATTCAATCACGCAAGGACACTCCGAGCATAGCCCTCCCCATTGCCCTTTGAGTGACTGTAAGCTTTCTGATGAGGCCCATTGCGAGCGACCACGTCTCAGAGCCATAGGTCATAACTGGCAACACACACCGGTCATAGACTTTCGTCTTGAGACACTGTGGTAAGTTGGATGAGAAGATACCGCGCAACTTCCCGAACGCTGCCCAGCCGAGTCGGATTCGACGATTGCCCTCTTTCTCGAAATCGGCTCTACCCAACTGGATTGTTTGTTCCAGGTAGCATTTTCTCCACAATTTCTAGTGTAGATATGACGTCTCCCTGTCTCACACCTCGCTGCAGAAGGATAGATTCTGGTTCTGGAGGTCTGGTCCTGAAGTTACTGACTTGGTGGCGTTTTTGTACAAACACTTCAAGTTCGATGTACCGGTAATCGATTTGGCACCGTTGGAGAGATTGCCGCACAGACCAAGTCTCGATCGAATCAAAGGCTTTCTCGTAGTCCACAAGCGCTAAGCAGAGATGCAGGTTGTACTCTTCGTTCTTCTGTATAACCTGCCGCAGCGTATGTATGTGGTCTACGGTGTTAAAGCCTTTACGGAATCCGGCTTGTTTGGGAGGCTGGAAATCGTCAAACCTGCGCGCGAGATGATTCGTGATGACTTTTAAAATCAGCTTGTAGATCTAGACATGCGGCGGGTTCGCGGTGAGTGATAACGCGTGTCCGTGTTCCCGCCATAAGCGGCACAAGAGGACACCATGGAGTTTTAGTGGGTTGGACTCACACATAACTGCGCTATCCCCGTGGTAGCGCAGTATGCATGAGCATTAAGGCAAAAAAAAAAAACTTTGACATGGCTAAGAAGTGAGATGGGCCTATAGTTCTACATGTCACGCTTCTTGAAGAAGAGGACCACCACACCCCCGCACCATGCCTGTGGCGTTTTCCCCTCGAGCTTCTGAAAGCTGTTTGATTACGTCATACCCGATGGCCTTAAGTATTGGTTTTCCACTCGCCTTCAGGAGTTCGGAGCCGTAATTCCGTCATCACCCGGTGCCTTGTTGTTCTTAAGCTGTCGAGCCATTCCAATCTTTTTTTTTTATAATCTATAGGCTCGCGTTTGACCACCATCTCGCCTGATGTTAGGCGATGATGTGGTCTACGGTGAAGCACGCTTGCCTAGAAGAAACCTATTCACTCTTGACTTACAAGACCCGACCGAGAATCTCGTACAGGCTGACGTATATTTGACGTAGTATTTCGTAGTAAAGTATTAATAATAGCTCTTTACCAGCGGCTTCGCTCCCGCGGCCCACCCCACAGAACCTGTTGATTTTTTGGGATAAATAGCCTATGTCAATGTCAGGCATAATGTAGCTGTCCATAGGATAAAGAATTTTAGGATTTGAATTTTTCCTTTGCAAGCAATCAAATCTTTCCTCTTTATAATATTAGTGTAGATAATAAGTGAGAACTTTTGTATTTCTCGTCTAACATCACTTCATCACATACATTGCGAAAAGGACAAGGACCTCGAAGAGGTTAGGGCCGCTCCTGTGTAGTTATCTGTATATTTGATGGCACCACTTTGTTGGTTCTGTATTACCCAAGGTATTCTTAAACTATTCTTTTCAGGATATTAGGTACATCGCAAACATCGGTATGATTCAAGAAGAGCTATTTTAATCTCCTTTTAACCTTGAACAGATAAGAATTTATGCTATCTATTATCTTTATCTGAAGATTTTAGATAAGTCAGACCACAGACAACAAATATAAGGGCGTTCCACTACGAATTTCTGCAGCGCAAAAAGATCGCCTTGCCACATAACCACGATTCTGCATCGATACTATCGCGATACAGTATCAATACATTCGCGATACAGTATTCTGTCTGTTTGTGCCTTCACAGGCCCCTGTACCTCCCCACTCTTGTTTTACTCGATGTGTTTATAGCAAAGTAGAAGCGAAGCGCGATAAAAGCCCAAAATTTGCGTTGAAACAGCGTGTTTACGAAACGTGCTACTGAATCCCTAAAATAATGTTTGTCCTTTTTTTTTCAGACGTGCAACGTGGTTGGTTTCATATGCATAAAGATATCCTGGTCATGGGTGTCCGCTGTTTTCTACAACATACTCTATTGGTTCGGCAACATAGTCACTGGACTACTCCTGTTCCTGTACACATTCCATTTTGTAGAGAAGTTTGACAAATGGCCGTGGCTAAAGTGGGAGTTTGCGTACTGTGCCCTGGTATCACTGACGTATATTGGATGCTCTATATTCGCTACAACTATTGGTGAAAGTGTGGGGTACGCTGTTGGGGTGAGTTTATTATTTTTTTTTTAATCTACAATCTAGACAAGCGTGCTTCACCGTCGACCACATCATCGCTTACTATCAGGTGAGATAGTAGTCAAGCGCGAGCCTATAAAAAAAAAAAAAAAATATCCCACCAAAACACATTACCCTCCTTCGGCAGTCGGATAAAAAGTATTGTAAAAGAACGCCAAGTCCTATAACGGGTTTGCTTATAAAAGAAGTAAGACCTAACTGTAAACCAAAATCGGCCGAAGTTCCTAAAATAATAGGTCAGGAGCTATGAAAAACCAGCATGACAAATGCCACCCAGAGAATGTTATGTATCACAACATCCCACAATGTGTTGTTGTTTGTGATACACAGCCTTCTTCAATTACTTACAAAGAAAATAATATGGTCTTTGATGCCGTTAGGCAAGTTTTTACCCACCAACCTTTTTAAACTTCTAGTTTCGGTACGAATCAGGCAAGTCTGTGTCTATTTGCCAAATATTTATTTATACTATTAAGTAGCAAAGAAAATAAAAAAAAATCTCGGCTGGTGCATGGCCCTATTGCATTGCGAACTTGGCTGACAAACCGCCGCGCGCTGTGTGTCTAGATAATATGAGAATGTAGTTTAGCTAACACATGATCAATCTTAAAGATTAATATTGTTGCGTAAAATAAATGTATCCAACAAGGCAAAATCAGTATAGTGTGCCCACTGCTGGGACACAGACCTTCTCTCAGTGAGAAGGAGAGCAGGTCCTTATGATGTTTTCTTTCACCGTTTTGAAATTAGTTATGATGAAATAATTTACACCGAATAAAGCAGCTGCCTAGATTCAAGCCCACGGCGTAGAACTCTCACAGCTGCTGCTGGGCCAGCACTGACCCTCACAAAACAATGTTTTCCCGACAAAGCTTTTAATATTAAATTAATTCTTTGTCTATTTCAGTTCTTCGGCCTATGCGCGATCATAGCATATGGCTTCGACGGCTACCTCAAGTACAAGGCGTGGAAGCGAGGGCTCCCGCCGCAGCCCCCGCAGTAACACGTAAGATCTTCATCATCGCCACTACCATAATGACTTGTTTCACCTCAGCAGTCGGCTTTAATCGGTTGTATAGGAGGGCAGGAAAAAGGAGGTCATCTGTATGGAATTTAGATTATGATCTTAGTAGGTACGTTCCAGATCCTGACCCCCGATATCTGAATTAAGAATATGAAGTTGAGTACTTAAAACCTTTCAAACTTTGATATTAAAGAAGGGTTTGACACATATTTTACTCCTAATTCTCAATTCAAAAGTCAGTTCTGAATTTGTATGGTTGCCAATGTAAAAATAACCATTTTAGTCTTTATTTTAATGTAAAATGTTGGTTTTTGCAGTGAATTTTAACTAGCTTGAATTAAGAGCAAAGTATTGTGTTATTTTTAAGTTTAATGCTGCTTAGCACATGCATTATTTGTATATGTTAAGTTTTATTCTGATACGTGAAAGTGAAAGATCTTTGGTCATAAATGCAATAAAAACTATATTTTTGTAAAAATATGGCAGCAACCGTGCTATGTAAAAAGAAATGTTAGTAATGACCAAGTTAATCGCGATTTTAATTGAAAAGATACTTTATTCTAACCAGTAATTCTGAATCGAGAATTTTATGTTAAGAACTTGTCAAACTCTACTTTCATGATAAAGTTCACGAGACAGGCTCTCATGCTTGTGTTTGTCAAGTTCTTAACTTTCTGTAAAGAATTTGAATTACACATCTGAGTAACAGGTGCTAAACAGTTCAGAGATGTAAAAAAACTAGCGACTTTGTATTTTATCGAATCATTGCCAATGTACTGGGAACTGAAAATAAAAGATTTGTATTTAAGTAGGATTTATAAAAATTTACACAACAATTTTTGAATGTTTAAAAGTCTAAATCATTATATAGTCTTTATATCTGTACTTTAAAGTGCTTTTTAGAATAACTTTATATGTCTAATTAATTATGTATAATTATAAAAAAGTATACAAAAAGCTTATTGTATGTGCCTTTCCTGTGTGCCTATATAATAATTATTAAATTATTATACAGGCAGGTTTTAAAAACCTAGAATAACCAATACTGACCAATGATACAGCTATTTATCATACCAGGGACCTAGGCCTAAACAAAATACTTTCCGCACACGCTACGGAACTGACCGTGAGCGGCGATACTGTAAATTTGCGAAGCAGAAAGTCTTAAGAACCATGTTATACGCGTCGCTTACGGGTTCGAGTCAAAACTCAAAACATTTCGATCCCAGTGGCGCGTGATATTACGTGTTATTTCCGCAGGTAATGTTATTGCCATAAATTTTGACGTTAGTTTCTGGCGTTATCGCTACAGGAAGGTTTTTTGTACTGGAAGAATCAATGATATTCTAGTAAAAAGAATAGAAAAAGTTTGACGGCTCGCCTCACCGCGCTGGCGTCTCTACAAGACATTGGCAGAATAGTCGGCATCGGCTCAGTTGCCAAAGAAGAAAAAAAAAGGATTTTTTTTGTCTAGTCCTGCAGTTGTTTTGGGCGGGGAACTCTCTCCATGTTAATGAACCTATATATATTCCGCTGAAAGTCTAACCTGAAACATGCTAGTTTAATAAAAACCAAAATAACAATATTTTGAATTAAACATTTAATTAGTCCCACGCCTTCCTGATGGCGCGACGCAATTTATATTGCGTCGATAGGCGATATCGCGCAAGTATTTTTTAGAAAATGTCAAGTGCAAATGGATCGAATTGCATTGCATTGCGTTCATGTGAACGTATTTGCAATTTCGCTTAGTAAAAGTCGCTTAACGGTGTGATATAAATACAAACGCGTCGAGACATCGGGAAGGTCTCAAAAGTGGTAGCATTACGCACATCAAACTATAGATATATTTTGTAACGACTATACAAAACTAATGTTATTTCGTATTAATGTATTTTGAGGTACTTATCACATTTTTTACTGTACATAATATAACGTATACTTACAAATATTGCCATGTATATTTTGGTGCGTTTTACTAACATTAAAGTTAACCCACCATACTTTTTATTAATTATTATTATTCTCAACAATGGGTCCAATCTGTTTGGGCATTTTAATAGACTTTAATATTTTAATATGATCGATGATATTAAGTTTGCTTTTCTGAAGCATATTATTTGATATAAGGTAACACCATTGTTTATTTAAGAGTATATTGGTTAAGAGATCTTTTTACGATTTTAAGTATTACTTGTAATATTTCTTTAGTTTTTTTGTTTGTAGTCAAAGGACATTGATCGGTACCTGTATAACAATAGTAACTAAGGCCTAAGCAAAACAAAACAGTAACCACAGAATTTGTTAAGTTTTAATGTTAGAGTCATTATTTGAAGGTTGTAATTGGTAACACTGGTGGTGTTGCCTCAGTAAAATATTTCATCAATATTAAACAGTGTTTTACTCGAATATTTTTGATTCAGTAATTATATTACCTGATATAATTGTTAATATTCTTTTGATTAAATTGATTGTAATAATCATGATTATTCTAGACGATCAATATATTGTACTGCAAATAAAAGCAGTGATCGAATATTTTTGAATCAATTTAGATACTTAATAACTGAAATAAGTGCTTCCTACTACCGTCGCTGACCTTACTAGCTACGATATCCAGCACAATTTTAGACGAAAAATTTTTGTCTTTTTTTTCCAATAAATCTATTTAGACAGTTTTGATACGTCGACACTTAGATCTCAAAGATCTTAAGGGATATATTCTTTACTAACTTTTGCCAGCGGCTTCGTCCGCGTGCAAATCATCCCAAGGGAACATAGGTACGGAGATAAAAGTCCTAATCCAGGACATGGTTTACCCTAGTGCCAAGTTTTATTAAAATCTCCTAATTTGTGAAAAGGTAACAAACAGACAGACAGAGTTACATTCGCTTTTATATATATATAGATATGTATTAGTAAGTATATGGATTGTCCCTTAAGGCCTTTTAGATTAGTGTCGGCACTTGTTGATTGTGCACGTTCGGGTGTCCACGTTCAATAAAATACTGATAACACAATAAAACCATTCGGACTATTTTCAATGTTTTATTTCATACAACAGTGACCATAAAAAATATTAACAAAAGTCGGTTATACCGGAATTTGTAAATTCAAAGATTGGATTTTTTACATTCATAAATACTTGCATAGGTAATAAATAGAATCGGTAAATATGTATAATCAAATAACATAATTTATACAAATGTAAATAAGTGAAGGTTTTGATTTCAGTAGGTGACACATAGGTATTATAAACAATAAATAGTCCTTAGCAATACAAAGAGGGTTATATTTTGACTCCGATTTTCCTGGTGTTTACCGAGAACTATTTACTTACAAATAATTGCATCATTGCTCAAGAATACATTAAAATGGCCACCACAGATGACATGAATTATACGCGTAATATTTAGGTAGTTTTTGTTTACAAGACCTCTAATAATTTGTACAGTAATCTTCAGTACAGTAGGCTTTCCGATGCGCACAGCGTGGTGCCTATGAGATTTACTACTGCGCAGCCATTTGTAGATAACTTTAAACCGGCCAAAAAGATTAGGGAATACTATACTTGCTGATAGGTAAATCTGTTTGACTTGCCAATTGCTAAAACATCATTTATTTTAGCAGGTCAAATAGCATTAATTCAATCACAAAAATCAAAGAACTTGAATATATTTAAATTATTGTTGGATTCTGAACTCTATTGTTCTTATACCAGATGAATAAGCTACATACTTATAAGGTACGACTGATATAAATATTTAAACGTTAAATATTTGTAATATTAAATGTGTATTAGAGCAAAATTTACAAGAATGAGCATAACTCTTAAAATCACGTGATTAAGATATATTTGACACATAACGTGAGCAAAGCTTTAGTGTACAGTGGACGGAAGTTATACAAATATTATATCTTATATCTAACGCAGAAAGGGTAAGCTTTATTGTACAGTACTTTAAAAATAAGGTAATATAAAACACTAACAAGTCGATTCAAACTTTATGGCGGCTGACTCGCTGATCAGAGCCGCCATTAAGTTTAAATCGAACTGTAACTTTGTGTAAACACTGTCGTGCGGCATAAAATCTTTTTAAGTCTTCTTTTAGTTTCAAAAACAGATTAAGAAGGTGGGTACTCTTCAAGATAATGCTCAAAAAGTACAAATGAACAAGCATTTTTTTTTAAATTAGGAAGTAAATACTTTACAAAGTTTAATCCTTATTTACAATAATAAATGTTTATAAACATGATTAAATAAGTTACAACTTACTATATTATTATCACAAAATTTCTAAGAATAATAGATTTTTTTTAATATCATTAATATCTACATGTAAAACAATATGGATTATTATTGAACATTATTTATTAAAAAAGTCATCTTTATTAAAAAAATCTTTGCAGAAATTACTTTAAAAGTAAAAATGTTCAAAAACAAAACTAAGTTTAATAAGTACACAATGAGGTAATCAAAGCCCTTGTGCAATGCTAACATAAATATGCCCGGTTTCTGATCAAATACATGAATTTAACGTTTCCTAAACAATTTTGCGCCATCCCCAAATGAATTGGGATAAAGGTTAAGAGAATGATGTTGATGAATGATGTAACTATACTTCATTTGAAATAACATTATTAATTTAAACAACCATTTTTTACAGTCCGTTCAACCGATTTTGAGGTTTATTCCGTATACATAAGGATGACATAAGATGCATAAACCTGTTACCAATACCAACTGTTTACTACAGCTGCCATTAGTCATATTACCAAGACAATAGAAATCAAAATTGCTTGAACGGGCTGTTTATTTTTATTATTATTGATAGGCTCGCGTTTGACCATTATCTCACCTGATGTTAAGCGATGATGTGGTCGACGGTGAAGCACGCTTCTAGAAGTGACCTATTCACAAGACTCCCAGACTGTTTAAATTTATAATGTTACTAGATTCTGCCCGCGACAAAAGTGTTTTATCATCCCAAGGGAATACGCTACCGGGATAAAACCTATGTCCTCTATTCCCTATGTATTCTATGTCCTTCCCAGGGTCTCAAACTATCTCCATGCCAAATTTCATCTAAATCGGTTTAGCCGTCAAAGGGTAACAAACAAGCAAAGAAAGGTACTTTCGCATTTATAATATTATTATATTTACAGTATGGATTTCGAATGGAGTTAACATCAACATCATTCTCTTGAGAACTCCCAAGAAGGTGATCTACAGGAACATAAGTATTTCCTTTTATTGTTTGTCAAGTTAGTTATTATATTTGTCCTTAAATTACAGCAAATGTGTGCGCCAAATGCGGACCAATTTTAACACATGGCTAGAGTTCTAGTTCTAGACAATAGAAAAAAAAAACTTACTTTTTATAGCAATTTATGCCAATTTGTAACTAAATAATTAATAAAATTGAACGTTATTTTTGGACATTGCTGACAACGGTTAAGGAAAATATCGTGAGAAAACCCGGACTTGTAGTTAATTTAAGTTTGAATCGCTAACCCACCTTGAGCGCACGTGGTGATCAATGCTCGTGCCTTCTCTGTATGAGAAGAGGCCTTTGTCCTCCAGTGGGACAGTTACAGGCTGATATTATTATTATTAAACTCGTACTGGAACGCCTTGCAGCAATTACACCAATGGAGTACACACTTACAAATACGTCCTGGTTTCCTCACGATGATTGATGATTTTTGTAGCTTCATAATTATATGTAATTGTGTTAAATATTTGAATGCATAATCTGCCCAAATGCATCATTTAAAATACATATCACTGGAGCAGGATTCATTTTATCTCTCTGACGATTTATTCTCAGTATATCTGTGTCGAGCAGATGTCATTGACACACTTGGCTAATGTCACGATTGTCAGAAACCGGGCCACTAACACAACTTGGTGGGAATTTACATACTATCACGCCTGTATGCTCGAAGGCTTAGGCAGAGACGCATCTATACAATACTAGAAATATACCACTTACAACTAGTCTTTGTAAATAAATTGTGATACAATCATCTTCAATCAGTACGTAGTGTATATTGATTTTAGACCTTAGACTCAGGCGGTATGGTTGACTTTGATTTGTCATAAATATTCCATGTTTCGACAACTTGAGATAAATTGTAAGCTATTCTTATCAGGAAATATTGGTAATACCTATTCATTATTTCTTGGTTAGCAACCAATATAATAGAAACTCCGTTCCAGTACCAAGATATTCTTATCAGGAAATATTGGTTGCTAACCTATAAATAATTAATAGGTAATAGAAACTCCGTTCCAGTACCCACTTTGTTATCCGAAAAAAATAATATTAATGAACATGTAATAACCAATAGGCAACTCATTAAAATCAATTGATTAGGTTTTTGTTTCCTTATTTTGTTAAACTAACCAAAATAGCTATAAACTTTTTTTAATTAAAACATCAAAAAAAAAATTTGTACGTACGCTACGTGCAAAAATAATTCGACCAAGTCTTGTATTTAAAAAATTCTGCAATTGGTCAACAAGCGATCGGAAATCACTAATTTGAGAAAATAAATAACAGTACACAATGTACTTTAATAAAATATTCACAATTCGACATCAGAAACTGACTTGCTCAATAGATACAGCAATTCAACATACTGGAAGCTTTTCCAACCAGACCTGCTAATCATATAACTCGTGTAAGAAGCTTGCTAAAAATCAACATACCAAAAGGTACTCATATTTTCTTCATTCATAACATTCCCTCTTACAAAACCCGTGACAACATTTTGTCACAGATTCGAAGACATTTGTTACGCGTCAATCATTGCAATTTCTACCTTATATCAATGACATACGAGTCACATGACTCACGAATTGCAAGGATATATGCGAGTAACTATAATCTCATTGCCTTTACATCTTTCTTTTGCTTACCACCTCTAACTATGGCAGCGCCGGTGGTGTGGTGACGTGGGTCTGCTTGGCCATCACTCTGTGACCCTGGGCCAGTTCCCCTGCCTTCAGAGCCTTGTACTTCAGGAAGGCATCCAGGCCGTACAACACCATTGCCAGGTAGCCGAAGAACTGGAAAAGAATGGTGTATGTTAGAAATTTGAATGGTGCAGAAATAAAACCAATAACCTGGTTAACCAGCATCCCTATTGCGTAATGAATTCGGCAAGGGAAAGGGCAAAGAGTATTAATAATCGACCGATCACATGCGAGGACAAGTGGGATATATTTTCCCACTTGTCCCATCGTGGGACTGAGTCAATGGGACTAGTGGGATAGACCCAAAGACGCGATGTGAATTTCCGTCTATGAGATTGGTCGATTTTTCATATTCTTTGCTCTTTGCCTTGCCGAATTTATTACGCAATAAGGCTGCTGGTTTCAACGAAAAAATGCCAGGCACCGTCGAACATACAATCTTCTTGACGGTTTCACTCGAATACTGTCAGCAGACAGCCGGTCTATTCTGAGTAAATATGTCACCGTGAAAACTTAGGTGGTGAGCTCACTTCATGTTCACGGTGAGTTGTTTACAGAATCTCACTGCAGTCGACGCATGTTCTGCATAGAAATCTAGGTACAAGTCGCGTCCCAGCTAATCTAAAATCTAGGACATAGAAAACTCAACAAGCGAGCAGTGAGCAGAATGCCAAGCGGTTGGTTTGATACACTTTAAATATTTTCTATATTGCCAGCATGGAATATCAATCACTTATGGCTAGTTAATATTCTCTGACAGACGGATGACGATTGTGAAGGGAAACTCGAGTATGTAGCCTTTATTAAGCACGTTCCTCATATAACAAACGAATGACTCTCCGTAATGGAGTCTATAAAAGTTTAGAAGTCGTAAAGTGGGCCCATTAATACAGAAATGTCATCACATCGCGCTGAGGGAATGTTTTTAATGGTGAAGAATGGCCTAGTTGTAAAATTCTACAATGTGGACTTAGTTTTAAAGGTAACAGAAATATCATACAACAAAGTTTAAGATTGCCCTGCTTCAGGAATTTTAGGATGGTATGAAAATGTTTCATTGCAAATGAGAAGTAGGTAATGTCAAAGCTTGGATCTACCTAAACTAATATCTACTACTGACAAAACTGTAAGAGGAGTGAAGAATGATAGCATGACGGTGGACAGCAGAAAATTGAAGAAGAAAACTTGAGTCACCCTCAGTAACAGCTCGTACAAACCGGACCACAGGACCGTTCTTTGCTGATCCGTTTTTCCGTAGAATAGTATCTTATACTGGATCCCAAATACTGTCGCGTCTGTTAACTCAATCTTACTACTATTACAAGCTTTTTATTAACTTGCAATGTATGTATGTTTGTATGTATGTAAGTATGTTCGGGTCAAATCTTTCAACTGAATTTTAAAGCATTTATCCTCAACAGATTAAGATGAAATTTTGCATACACGTTTGGTTTGGGTGACAATGCATGGGTACGCTAAAAAGTTTGTTTAAAAAAAAGTTTTCTTTAATTGGGAAAACTTATTTCATATTATGTAGTTACCGAAATAAAAATGAGCCCTTAAGAATATAAGTACAGTTTCTGTGTAAACGAGCTGAATCTTGGGGCAAGAGCAGGGCAGGAAGATGATGATACTGGCAAAAATATAACAATCGAATCAAGAGAGATATTTTGCTTGCCCATAACTTACAGAGAAGGAGGAATTCTGTAGTGTAGTTAACTACCAATTTTAATCATTTACCTCATTTCAATTCCTAATTGCTAGTAAAACGAGTTATAACGCAATACTAGACATATTTATAGATATTTAATAGCCCGGTCACGTACGGCCGGCACATAATAATGTGTGTCAGTCTGGTACGAACGAGCTATTCGCAGCCTTTTGTTTTCAATGAGATATTGACAGGTGGGCAGGGCGATATGCTTGGCAGGCGATTGTCTTGTGGTTTAATTGTTATTAACAATTACAAAACAGTTATGAAGAAGACATACTTAGTACTAAGTCATTGGAACTTGACTTCTCAGGAAATAAAACTTTGAAGTGTGGATAGATAAATATATACTTATGTAGAATATACTTTATTGTAAACAAAATAGTTATACTACTCTTGTGTAAAGTGTAGTTCCTTTAATCATCTGCAAAATGCAATAAAACACTTCTTTTGCAAAGTTTTTACTATCGAAATTTGGAAAAACATTCTACCTCTCGGTGGTACCTATGTACTTATATCTACTTGATAAAGTACGAGTTTGATAAATGAGTCACATTGTCACACCTACGTTCTAAAAGTAACGTTTTTAGTACCCATCTACGTTACAATTTACAAGAATGATAAGATGTAGTCTTAGTCATACCTAGCTATTGATGCAAAAAATGTCGAACCATTCGGCGAAATATGATGACTTATTTTATATTCCATTCCTTAAGTAGCAGTAGTCATCATTTCAGCGGAAAGATGTTCACTGCTGGACATATGCTGCCCCCCCCCAAGCGTCAGGTCCTGTTTCACGCATCCAGTGGATTCCCGCGAAAGTATAAATAGTAGGAGGATTTATTTGATTGCTACATATAGTTTTGCTACCTATTATGGCCTGAAAAGACCTGGGGGACAGTATTGGCCATAAAACAAAAATAATAAGTGCCTGCAGAGTACGGAGGGAACGATTGTTTAAGGCGCTATATACGCCCTAAATGTTAACGCAGTACTGGCCGTGCGCCCGCTCGATGCCAAAATATCAATATTGAACCTCCTTTTGAACGGTTTTGTTTGCAATATATTATTTGATTTTCATATGCTATGTTAATTATGAAGAAATTCCAGTCATCAATTTTTCATCATCATCAAGTCGTTTTCGAGAAGTTTCCAAAAGTTGCGAAAAAATATCGTGTTGTTAATTATTTTTTTAAAGCAAAACTATTAGTTACACGAAAAACCCTTGTGTTCAAAATTATGTACATGAATCAATAATAAATATATACTATTTTCAAACCTTTTAACCTAGCCGTTACTAAGGAGTATGCTTTAGAAAGTTACCGTTTTACGGCACTAAAGCGTATGTAGGCCCTTAAGTTAAAATCATAACTAAATGTTTAAAACTTACCCCAGCAGCAGAATACGCAGCAGCACCAAACGCCACAACTATTGTCGAAGCAATCAGGTACAGGAACACCATCACGACATACGCAATCATCTCGATCTTCAGCCACTTAACGTTGTGGTACTTCTCCACCACGTGGAATAGGTACAGCATCAGCAGGATGCCGGAGAACCAGAGGCCTAAGTGGGCTACAATGTTGAAGTAGACTCCTCGGCCGTTCGACCAGAACGCGGAAGACTGGATGCAGATGAACCCGATTAGGTTGAATAGCTGAAAAAGATTGGCGCGTTAGAAAAAAAACTGGCCAAGTGCGAGTCGGACTCGGGCACGAAGGGTTCCGTACCATTATCGCTTTAAACGGCAAAAATATCACGTTTGTTGTATGGGAACCCCACTTAAATATTTATTTTATTCTGTTTGTTGTTGTAACGGCGACAGAAATACATCATCTGTGAAAATTTCAACTGCCTAGCTATCACGGTTCATGAGATACAGCCTGGTGACAGACAGACAGACGGACCGCGGAGTCTTAGTAATAGGGTCCCGTTTTTACCCTTTGAGTACGGAACCCTAACAACATAACATAACACCTGTATCGCTAGTCGGCTATCCCTAGTTTTCGCTAGGGTTATTAGAAAAACAAATACCAACTAAAGTCTGCGATCCCTTAATTGAAGTGTTTGTCCTAATTTGTGACAGAGCTGCCGGGCGAGCACGGCCTCTGGGATAGGCTTGAGTCACGCATTTATATCACGGTTTTTGCTCTTAAACTGCGATAAAAATGAGTGACTCGAGCCTGTCATAGTAGGCCGTGCTCGCCCGGCAGGGAGCAAATAAGACTCTGCTGCCTATTAAATATGAGCGTGTGAAAGTTCGGACTATGGTCTACGGGTAACAAATATTTATCTGTTTCTATGCGAGTGTACTAAAGAAGGAGTTTTTCAACCACCTGGTGGAGGAACCGGGCATTTTAATTAGGCAGATGTACAGCTGCATTGTAAACCTGCATGCCTGCCTACCTATTAAGACGACGTCAGTCGCCAACGATCTTGAGGGACAAAACGCGCACTCGTTTCACACCCGCGCAACCCAAAATTCAATAGCTTTTTGTACTTTCCTTATTATTCCTAGGCTTTAAAAAAAGGTTCAGATCAAAATTTAGATAATTAAATTGTCTTTGAGATGGTGACAAACTGACAATTTCATTCAAATACGCCCGGCGGTTTTGGTGCGATTGTCGTGTTTTTGTCCGTGTTAGATATAACTTTAAAAATTAATTACACTATGTTATACGAATAAAAAGCAAAATTTTCTTTTATTAAGAAAATGGTCTAATATAACATGTGCTTTTTTCAAAAAAAATATGACTAGCCGTTTAGACGTGATTAACGTTTTATAATCAGCTACTAAGGGGTATCTACGCCTTAACCAAATGCTACATACGACTGGATCGAAAGGTTATTATTTACTTACGAAGAGAAGACCTTGCCATCGTATCGGATGCGTTAAAATCTGAACAAATGCGATACTTTAACGTCCAATCAACTTGGGTAGTCAATGCCTAGAAACCTCTATCACTTTGACTGTTTTTAGCTCGCTTATCTTTTTACCAAGACGTCATGAGTTTCCCTCGAAGGAAGGAAGATGCAATCACAATAGAACAGGAGCCTGTTCCTGGATTGCCGCCAGGTGTAGTATGTTATCTTATCATCATTGCGCTTACGATTAGTCACCTACCAGTAATGTGTAAATAATCACCCATTGACGTAACGACCGTTTAACATGACAAATATTTGTTTTGTTAGGTGCCAGTCGCGTGTGGGACATAAAAAGTAAGATTTAAATGCTTCACGCTAGGATGGTTTCGTAGAAATCATATGCGAAGATTGCGAAGGCAAGACAAATCGCTGCAAAAATGCGGAACTACTGTTGTTAACAATACAAAAGTGTTACGTTCCTGTTTATTGTATGTATCTTTATATAGATTATGTATGATTGTTGCCCGCAAACCTGAGAGAATTTACTAAAGGTAGGTAATTATCACATGCAAAGTCGAGGGTAAACGGCCTAGGAGAAAGAGGTCTTATACGCTGGTCGGACCAAATCCGAACCTAGTTGAACATTAAATCCTCAGAAGCCGTGCATGTTGCTGAAATTAGAAGCAAGTGGAAAAACATCATCAAAGAGAAAGTTTAGAAACCACGATGTGGTCACGACTTCCAGCATTGTGGAATCGACGTAAGGTGGAGGAGGAACATTATTGTGCTCTGGTAATGTTAGAAAAGAATGACAGCTAACTTTGTAAGGCTCAGAAGCACTACACAGGCTGCAAGATAGTGATGTAATTTTGCTAGAGATACCTCTACACTAGTTCACACAGGGAAAGACCATCTGTCTAGACTCTAGTCGTTGGCTTCCAGTATAACCGGATGTGGCTGAATATCAGAATTTTACTTGGAGTAACTGCCAATCTGATCTCTATAACCAAGGTTACTGGCTAACACGATGAACACAGGGCAATAATATCATTATCATCATCCGCAGCCTGACTTCACTTACAGCTGGACATAGGCCTCTAATATTTTGTGCCAACCCCTACGCTCCTGTGCCATTCTTATCCAGGTTCTAACCGCTCTGCCTGCCTAATATTATAAAAAACCATGTAATAAAAACAATGGAAACACTTACGACAACAACAGCTTTAAGAATCCCGGGCACAGTCTTCAGGTAGGAGGGGTCAAACCGCGTCTCAGTGATGAAAACCGTGTTCGTGGACCCCATGGTCTGCGGCGGCGGGGGTGGCGGCAGCTGGTTCGGATACGCCATGGTGGATGCTTAAATAAAAAAGAAGGATTTTGATAAAGCCTAGTACAAATATAGAGAGATAGAAAGAAGATAATGTAACTACAGGGTGTTAGGGCTAGAGCAGATCTGTCGGTCGAAGTCGAAGCACAGCGGTGTTTTTGCCAGCAAGCAAATATGAACATTGCGCCTTTTAAAATAAAATCGAAAATGAATTCCGCGCTGTGTCGCCAGTCCTCTATCCAAGGGCCGATCCGTAGTCGGGGTGTAGTGTGACATCTGTGATAAGTATCGTATGTAGAGTTTTGTAATAGCTTCGCGTCCAAATCTTGATTTGGATCGCAAAAATGCTGCAATGCTGCATTTACTACTCCGGAGTAAATACAGCATTGGAGCTTCTTACTAGATAACTAAGTTGACGAATGAAATTACTCTCTGACTAAACGACTGCACTGCCTGCTAGCGGCGTCAATTCTAAAGAAGGCAAGATGTATTGCTCAGGACATTGGATATTTATGTTAGAAGTCATCTGCCATCTCAGAGATCAATCAATTTGGCCCCGAGATCCTCATTTATAGCGTAATAACGCAAGTTTCCGGTGTTACGTCGGTACTCAGTACGGCGCTTGAGTGAAGCCAATCCAATTAGTACTGATAGAGGAGCTACAGGTTAGCATTGCTAATTACTTAAGTGAATCATGGAGTTAGTCACAGGAGTAAGGTCAATAATTAATTGACCTTATGGGCTATGGCCACTAATGTATCGGTCATGATTTATTTATATCATTTGTACATAATAACTGTCCTGTCCTATAGGTCTCGTCTTTTTAGTTCTCTTCTTAACCAGTCGGGTCTTTTGATTTTTTTCAATTAACTTTTATTTTAAAATCTTTTGTTAACTTTTTTTTCGAATTAGGTAGATTTAAACATATTATGAGTGTTATATATTTTTGAAATCACCTCTTAAACCCTGTATTTTGATACTTCACACGAAAGAGTTGGAAAAAAATATTGAGTCATTACAATATGGCGCCCAAAATCTTTATTCTCAAAAAAAAATCTATTAGCCAATTTTAATGTAGCCAGTGACACTCGAAAGGTTAAGACGACGATTGATGTAAGAATCATCAAAATCGGTCAAAACGTTTGGTCTCTAGAACGCCACATAGGAACAAACATACATACATACAAATACTGATAAACACATTACCCTCCTTCAGCAGTTTGGTAAAGATTACTCTCCATCGGCAGTCGGGTAAAAATAGGGAGATTGCATGAAAAAAATACTTCTTGTCTAACCAAGTTTTCAATCAATATACAAAAATAGAATAGGTACTTCGAGCGAAAACAAAATCAAAACTGATTGATAAAAAAAACAATTTTAAACAAATTTATGTATCTGTCCATCTTGCAAAACTGCCATTTTCTATGAGAGATTTTTGGATGACTAGAATTTTATGTCAGTCTCTAATCAGACTTTTCTTTTAAATCTGAAGCTTCATAACTCCTTTGCTTGATATTTTTCAAACTATCATTTATTCAGGTACTAGAGTAGTCGGATTTAACAGCTATAAAAATATTTTATTATATATCCTAAACTTGAAGCTTACGAATGATATATTACTCACAACGGATTTTTGTGTCTCTGAATTGGCTGCAAGACCCTGCGCAGTAAAAAATAGCTACTGCGTTGTCAATGTTGAAAGTGAAGATTGTATTGTATAACTATCTCTTTCACTCGCTTACGTTTGTCGCATCGACTTATCTCGCTTACTCTATGCAGTATACTCCACGGAACAGAAAAAACAGTGGAAATGCAAAGTAGGCGTGGCACGCGTGTCACTAATAAGCGCTTCCACGCAAATCTGATTCTAGTCGTGTTCTAACATCGCGTCGAATCTCGCGACAAAAATATTTTTCCGTAACTATGCCGTTTTGTTCCATTTTGAAGTGCAAAAATGATAGTAGAAAAAAGAATCTTAAAAATGGAGGTGTTTCGTATCATCGGTAATAACGATTTTATTTGTCTATACTTAATCATCATATTATAAAATAAAGTCCTCCGTCGCGTTTGTCCGCGATAAACTCAAAAACTACTGAACGAATTTTGATGCGGTTTTCACCAATAGAACGAGTGAGAAGCGAGGAAGGTTTTTGTGTATAATTTGTCACGCGCGAAGCCGGGGTGGGTCGCTAGTAATATTATAAAGAGGAAAGATTTTTTTGTTTGTTTGTTTGTTTGTACCGAATAGGCTCCGAAACTACTGGATCGATTTAAAAAATTCTTTCACCATTAGAAAGCTATATTATTCCCGAGTGACAGGCTACAGTGTGGGGTGGTCCACGGGAGCGAAGCCACGGCGAACAGGTAGTTTTCTAATAAAATCTTACTAAATTTCAATTTACTAATAATTTAATAAAACGTCTAGTTAAAATCAACCTTACGCAATTAAAATAAAGTTTATTTTGGATTGAATGTATTCACTATTTTCTTCTCGAAAGTTCTTCGCTACTCAATTAGGGATGTAGTCGGGTCGGCATTGATTTTAATGATAGATATCGATAAAAGAAAATAGGGACCTATATTTTCTTTTATACTAGGTGGATCAAATATTTCCAAAAAAATTGGAAGTATGCTGTATTGCATGCATAATAATTATTACAATGATGTTTTGTGCAGCAATTTTATGAAATCACTAAATGAAAAATCCTTTTGATTTTTAGATTTCCCAAAGACGCTAGCGTCAAAGAGAAATGGATAGCGGCAACGGGTAGAGTTAATTGGATGTTATCCAAATTAAGCACGATATGCCCTGAACATTTTTTTGAAGTTGATTTATTAAGCCGTTTTTGAGATTAGCAAGACTAACGAAGAGTAATATATTTTTATACATATAATATTTTATGTTTAAATAATACTACGCCGTTCATCCTACAGTTTTACTGAACTCCAAACAAGGTTTATTTTTAACCCGACTGCCGAAGGAGGGTAATGTGTTTATCAGTCTATGTATGTATGTATGTTTGTTCCTATGTGGCGTTTTAGAGACCAAACGCGTTGGCCGATTTTGATGATTCTTACGTCAATCGATTCGTCTTAATCCTGCAAGTGTCACTGGCTAAATTAAAACTGGAAAATTAAAAAATGGCGGATTTTGGGTTTTTTTTCTTCCAAACCCATCGTGTGGGTGGGTCAAAATAAAGGATTTCAAGAGGTGATTTCAAAAATATATAACACTTATATATTTAAATGTACCTAATTCAAAAAAAAAAATATCTAAAAAGTTATAAATAAAAAAGTTATTTAAAAAAATCAAAATACCCGACTGCTTAAAAAGCGAACTAAAAAGACGTAAACAATAAGAAAATCATGCTGTGCAGTCGGAGGATACATCTGGTTTTGGTCCGCCAGCTCGCGAATATGTATCCTCCGATTGCACAGCATGATTTTCTTATTGTTTACGTCTTTTTAGTTCGCTTTTTAAGCAGTCGTGTATTTTGATTTTTTTAAATAACTTTTTTTGAATTAAGAAACCGGGTATCTATCGATATCGATAATTTAATTCAAAATGCAATGTTACTTCCATGGTCGAGTAGCAGTAGATATCGACCTATGACAGGAATGTCAACCTTATGTTCAACGCAATAAAGTTTATAATTGCAACCACTGACAATTCCGCCATCTATGGTCAGGTAGCGGAATTTACTTGGCAATCGATTCTAGTTTGACTTTAGATAACAAAACTTCGTAAATACTTTTTGCACTAACGCAAAATAAATCCTATTTAAAGAGTGTGAAGATTTCTTTGCAGATGTAGGATCTGTGACTTATGCTTGTTTTGACTAAAATTAAAATGACAAATCACATGATTGGTTTATTTGTAGTGCATTATATGATTATCAGTTTATTGCCAAACTCACACAAATAAACTGCTGCCCATAATAATTTTGCTGCATTGCAATTCCACTGTTTTTTCTGTTCCATGGTATACTCGATGACAAACTGTTTCTTGCGCACTGGTTGGCGGAGCCAACTTCAGAGAGATCCGCTGTGACTATTATATTCGTTGTTATAGTGTAGTATTGGTAACATAGTAATTAATTAGGATTATGAATTTGATTTTTCGTAGACACTCATACTAAGTTATCACAGCATGTAAAATGAGAAACATCATCGGAATTCTTAGATTGTCATGAGTATAAGAAGTATTTTATGCATTTTGGATCAGTACTTCCAGAGACAACATTTTTCCTCTTTGCACGGTGGTAAAACTGTTTCTAATAAGGATTTATATATAACATCAGATTTAAAAATAAAAAGCAAATATTTATGACAACACTCAATATTAACATTATATACATTTCATCACCTTGAGATTTAAATTTACCCTGTATGTTTTATTCAATGACCAGTTATATTTTTAGTAGACACTTGAGATAAATTCAAGATATTTATATTACCAATCATCCTAGATAATGGAACTGATAAGGAGATTGCAGAAGTGATAACAACACAGAGATGTTACAGAGAATCGTAGCAAATAGAAATATCCTTGAAATTGAACTTCAATTAGCTCAAGCTTTTAACAAGCGGCATTTAATTGATCTATGAAAATGGAAGTGCTGTACTACTGTTTAATTGTAAAGTCAATACTTATTATTACTTTAAAGAACAATAATATTGAAACTAATTTTGTTTAACATAACTAATTATAATTAAAATATTAGGTACATGACACAACAATTTAACTGCTGTTATTTGTTTAAAAGCTACAGTTCCCTCCGAGGTTTGAAATTGATCACAGGATTTTAAATCCTTCCACAAAAAGTAAATAAATTCATACTTACACAGACCACGACGCGCACTACGCTGCTTATTATAAACACAGTACACGAACTCACGAAGGAGCGAATCACGTAAACTGAGCCAGCCTCATCGCGATAACAGCGGCCGAGGATGCTCCGTAACTATTCAGTCACACAGCCTTGACACTATATTACTAACCGATACTGAGCCGTGTAAAGCATCAATGACTCATATTTTTAAATAACTTATCGAAACATGCCGCCGCAGTCATAATAACTTCGCGGGTATTATTTGTTTACTCATACGAAAAGTCTTCGCACGTAATTATTACAGAACATACAAACAAATTGACTTGGCTTTTGTAAAGTTTTAAAGTACAACGCCAAATATTTTATTAACCATTTATTCCCTCAGTAACTGTAAATCCCTGCAAGATTTTTATAAGAATAAGAAAACTATGAAACAATAACGACAGTCGGCACACAATTTCTACAGTTCTAGAGATGATCAAATCGAACAATTACGTCAAATCGATTTTATTCATTCATGTTTAAAATCGATTCAGAAAGGTTACATTGAAAAAAAATAACAAAAAACCCGACTGCTAAAAAATAATTAACTGAAAGAGATAAACAAGTACTATTAAAGTAGACATTAGTACATTACTTATGATGAGGTGCTGCCAGCAGTGACAAAGGAGTAGTACTTGTTTATGTCTTTTCAGTTAATTAATTTTTAGCAGTCGGGTTTTTTGTTTTTATAATAATTTGTTTTATTTCAGACTTTTTAGTTTTACTAACGAAAAAGATCTCCATATACGTTTTTTGGTAAAAGATATTTTGAATACTTATTCATTTATGTACATACTTTTTACATTTTTAAATATTAGCTTATAAAAATACAATAAAAAAACATTTAAAAATATAAAAAATAGTAGTCCACCGGTATCGGGAACAGGGTCCAAGCTACCAGTGGTCAGGGCTCCTGAGAGTGGAACCTCCTAACGATACGCGCCGTGTCCAGGAGTACCGCTTTCTGGATCAAGCCCTTGATCCAGCTGCCCAACGAGAGCCTCCTCAGATGTTATGAATACTGGATAAAATTTACACTATGGGCCGCTGATTTGGAAGTTCATATTTTTTGTATAGATAGTACTCATAAAAAAAAAGCTTTTTACAAATTTTCAAGACTCGGAAATTTTATGTTTTTTTGTATGTTTTTCGTGGAGAAAAAAAATGAGACGTAGTCCAAGAGCGAGCGAAGCGAGCTCGGGAGCTTAGGGCACCCCGACACGGACAGGTTACTTTTGACCCTCCAGACAGAAATAGGAGCCCCGCGCAGCGGGGCTCCATCGACATTGTTGTTAAAAAGTAATTGTAAACATTTTAACCATGGATATCTCCATAACCATGGGGTTTCGCGGGGTGGGGATGGTACAGTGGGGTAGCCCCCCTATCCCCCCACTTCCCTACCCCCTTTCCCGCCCCAAAAATCGATGGATATTGATGGAAATTTTTATTCTAACCTAAAAACTTTAACCATGGATATCTCCATAACCATGGGGCTCCGAGTAGCGGCCCATAATGTAAATTTTAACCTGAATACTTATTATTATGGCTTTAGTGAATAGAATAAAAGGAATGTGACTGTTTTACTTACTTATTTTGCTATCAAAGTTACGCTTATCTTGAATTTGTGCCAAAATAGTAATATAAAAGTGTTACAGTATATATATTTTTGATGGTGTATCTAAGCTTTCATTTGATACCCATATTGTAAATATGGTCGAAAAAAAATTGTATCACCCATTTTTTAATATTTAAAAATTATATAGCCTATGTCACTCCCACAATTGAGTCGAATCCAATGACACCTCAATATCATAATCCGTCAAGCCGTTTGGGCTGTAGAGCGTGCCACAGAGTACATTTCAATATGGAGCGTGCTGCAGAAATGGACATACATACTTGAACTTGTAAATCTAAACAAGATAGTATAATACTTTATACTATGTGTTTCCAAACTAGAAAATCTGTGTAGACTAATATTACAATGGATATTTAATTATATTTTTATGTGAATCTATGAAAGTCACTTGGGGGAGACCTGTGTTCAATGGACATCTTTTGGCTTAAATGATGATAGGTGACGATGAAACACGCAGGTAAAAATCACAGGCAGAAAATATATAGAACAGTTCTTAACAGTTGTATGCTTAAAAATTCTTACATTGGAAAAAAAATGATTTTTCACTTCGTAAATACATGTTGCGGAAACAGTGCTTTGTAATTTTTTCCCCAATGAAAAACGCGAGACATAAATAACTCAAACGTGATTGATCATATCAGAATACGCAAAACTACTCTTTAATCGATTATCGATTTTATTCTATTCAATATCATATTCTGGACATCTCTACATAAACGTCAAAATGTCAAACACCAGCGTGCGATCAGAACCTAAAACGGAAAGTTATTTTTGTTAAATTTTAATTTCAAAGCACAGATTTTTTCTACCCCACCAATATTGCCTCAATTTATTTATAACAAAATAAGTAAGTTAAGTAATATGAAAGTATGTTTTGTTATTAGTCATAAGATTAGGAATAGTCAGTTGTACATATTAAAAATCTATTTATATAAATAAAAAATACAAAATAAGTTATACATAAATTGGGTCAGTAAAATAAGTAGAATAAAATAATTAAATTTTATGTAAATAATATCTTTGTGTTGGATAAAATCATTTTTTTGCAATTTTGGTTAGATCCTCGTTCGATAAATGGTATGGTGCAGTCAGATTTAGTATTAGAGCGAATTCTGTCAATGTCACTTTGGGCGCGTTTCGGTCAGATCCAGTTTATTGCATTTATATCTTTTCTTTCAAACGCGAGTGTTGTTCTCTTGCTCTCACTCGTGTATTGGAATTCTGCTGTTCTTATTTTTGATGCTAATGAAAACAGCATTTCAAAAATAAGTTACAATAAAATATCAATTTCTGACGTTTGGTTTTATGGTAGTGGTTTGGTTTGGTCATTTGGTCCTATTCGATTTATCACCTGATATTAATTTACACCTATTTTTAATCGTTAGGGTAAGTGCCGTAACTGTGAATAACATAGTTACTTCTAAGAAAAAGTGTATGTGGCTAAGCTAAGCGTTGAAATAAGGTAAGAAAAGAAAGCTTATTTTTTGTACAAAGTTGTAGGGTTGTGTTTATTTCTGTGTGTTGCTCAATATTTGCTATTTTAGGTAGTGACAGGCAGCATATTACTTTATTAAACGTGCTTGCTAGTTTTTTGAAGTACGCACGGACTTTTTACACTGTTTTAGACATAGGTTTAGTTCCACCCACAAGCTATTGCAACATGCCTGCATAGTGCAGCATTATATTTCCCTCTTTACGAGCTCAATAAATTGAGAGTAAATGTTGGCTCAGTACCCAGGGCTGGTAAAACCCATTTTAATGGCTAGTTCTTACTTATCTACAACGGTTACAGTATTTTTTTCCTCCCACCAATACTACTATTTTGTATATAATTATGGCTATTCTTATCTATTCCTTATCTTTTCAAATAAAACAGCAATTTGATATCTGTTTCCTTGTATAAAGAGTAAAAGTGAACAACTTTCTCTCAAACTCAATTTTAGACCAGCCTGACCAGTTAAACTTTCTTTCCCATAAGTGTGAAGTATGGTCTGCAATGAGCCTATATAAGTATAGACTGTCCCCTATTGTTTGACGTCATATTTAAATAATAATGTAGTGCCATGTCATTATTTTTACATTACACTGCAATACGAATATCACAAGAAAACAATAACTTATCTGTCGCAAACAGCTCAAATATTTGGTCAATAAAAAAACCTACAACAATCTATACATCTGTCTATTCATATTATTTTATTGAACGGTCATTGGCTTAACTTGGAAAACAATTGATATTATCTATTTGTAATCAATGATAACAGCTAGGAATTACCGAGTCACTTAGTAAATGGTAAAATCAGCTATTCCATCAGTATTATCATCCTTGAAATAATATTGTATTGTACATACTTCTAAATTTATCTTTTTTTTTGCTAGACTCTTTTATCCCACTCCAAGGCAAGGGGTCCGTCCACTCCCTCCAATTTTTTCCAACCCTTTGATTATACTTGTATTAGGAAATAATTATTTGGAGGTATGCGGATCAGGGTGAAAAAACATAGATTTAAAATGGAGGATGCTTTAACCAGAAAGGTGTTGTGTCTGGCGCGGGTAACTGTCCAATGGTCATTGTATACATGTTAAAATCGACCGAAAACTTTGCTTGTGTGATGCAGAATTTTTGAGATTGATTTTTGATTTTTGTTTGAATGTGGTGTCATATGTAGATGTCGGTACAATTATTCTTACTAAATAAAAGCATATGGATAATAATTTTACACCCCAAAATACAAAAAACCAAACAAATAATTTCTATAACTTCTGGCAATCATGGGAAACAATTTATCCCTATTGAATAACTAATCAAATTTAGTTTAAAAACCATGTATTCCTTCATGTGGCGGATTCTGGTCCAAGTGTATCAAATGACACAGATTTAGTAAGCCACAACTGTTGCATATGCAAAAGCAATGTAACGGATACCAGCGTTATCATAATATATTAAATATGTCACTGATGAGTGACTCAAATGGTTTATCTCTATATTAACAAAAATTGTGTTACCAATCTGTTAACATTGGTTTAGGGACTTTTTGGGTATCATAATCAATAATAACATAATAACATTACAGAATTATCCTTTCTTGCAACAATATAATAACATATATTTTTACTAATTTAAGTTGGTTTACAAATTTTGGTTAGTTTATGGTTAGGGTTAGGCTTTTTATTTTCCTGTAATAAAATAGCTTTTCCCCATTTTTTGTAGAAAAAACTAGTAAAATATAATTTCGATATGTTTGAGTTAAATTGTTTTTTCAACAGTTAACATAATCCTTGAATTAATTTCCTGAAAGCAGTGACTGAATAAACGTGACAAAAAATTTACTCTTGTTCTTTTAATTTCGGTTCTATCCTGGGTAGGATGAAAAAATTAAAGGCATATAACGAGGAATTATTATTAGTTGAGGAGGCAACAAAATGTATTAGACTTTTATAAAGATTTTTATTTTATTTTAATAAACACATACAAAAAGATAATTATGCTGTGCCATATTCAAATCTTTAACACTTCCATTTTTTTCCCAGTTAATCAAAAATGGCAGAAGTAGGATTCCCTGGGCAACACACCACAACAACTACGGTCACATCCAGCACCGCAGTCCAGACCAACATACGGTTTGACCCGGCCTACATAAAGACCATTCCGGGCATACTAAAGATTGTCCAAGTTGTAAGTACTATGTAAACATACATATACATATATAAACTTACGCCATTTTCGCAAGGGGGTAGCAGAAACTACAGAAGGCCACCTGCTACGATTCTTACTTACCTCTTTTGCTTCATTTATGTCCATACATCTAGTCATACATGCATACCGGTTATGAGTACTGCGCACCGTCCTGCCCTAAGATAAGCCCTAATATCTATGTAAACATCTATACAAGAACCACTTCAGTAAATGGGAGGTTTATCAAACGGATTGCTAGCTGATTTGTTATATAATATTAGAGTCTAGTAGGAGTTATATATCGAGACCAACTAATCAGATATATCGTTTGCTTGTCCGATTAGGAAAATTCATCCACTAATAGACAGCAAAATTATTATTGGGAGTCCCGAAAAAATGCATAATGTCCAGTTTCTCTGGTATAGGCAACGGAAGGCCGCATGAAAGAAATTAGTTCCCGATTAGATATTCAGCAACAATTTGGTATCAAGGAAGGTTTATCTTCATTCTGAAGAACACAATATCAAACTTGTGAAAAAGTTTTCAGCAACTATACTGAATAATCAATATAAGTCACAGCTTTGTTCATTTCAAACACTTGTACGGTCAGCAGCAAAAGTGGTGTGTGCATCTTAGTTTTCTAACTCTTAATTAGTAATAGTAATCTTTATTCACATAAATTTGTACATTTTTCACAAGTAATGCTTAAACTAAAGTTAACATACACAAAAGTATTAGCATGGGGCCAAATATTAAATTAAAACCAGAACACAATTACTTTTGAAACAATATTGACTTTTCACACACATCACATCATCAGCTTATTAATGTTCATACTGCTGGCACACAGGCCTCCACTCTGTGAGAGGGAATAGGCCGTAGTCTACCATGCGGGCCCAGTGCGGGTTGGTGGATGTCACATGTCTTCGAATTTTTGGTTCTAGGACATGCCGGTTTCCTCACGATGTTTTCCTTCGCCGTTTTGAGAGCAGTGGTGATGAAATAATTTACACAAAGTAAAGTACCTGCCTGGGCTCGAACCCACGACCTACAACTTGTAAGTCGCGGCCGATACCTCTGGGCTTATTGACTTTTGGTTGATGCTAAAAAGCAGATTATTGAATTATGATGCCAGGATGGCAATATCAGATTTTGGTCTAATAGTCGCAACCACGACTGGTGAGCATGAGATCCTGGCTTCGATGCCTGGGTCGGACAAAGTGATCTTGTGTTTTCACGACTGAAATTTCTCAGTAGCAGCCCGTTGTCTGGATTTGTGATCGGCAATAGGCTCACTCCCTGCTCCACCTTTCGGGAAATACAGGCGTGATATTATGCACTTTAGGTGATTTGTAGAAGTAGCAATTTCAATTGAATTTTGTCGCTGACCGTACCATGTATTATTCACAAGGCGAAAGGTCAAGTGCTTCTAAATGGTACCTAATTCAATGTAGTGTTATCGCGTCTATCGCCGGCTGCTACATGACGTCGTTCACGCAATAATAGTTCGAAGGGGAGCTGGCCTTTACAAACACGGCACGCTAACAACTGCTTTTAATTTAATCATCACGTCCATTCTCAAAGGGGCAGGCAGACAGGGGACCATAAGCTTTTAGAGCAAGGTTATTGCCATTGTGCGCAAGGGACAGATATACCTACAATGTGTCTTGTAGTAATAAAACTTTAAGGCCGTAAAATACACTTAATTTTATCGATAAAACACCCCCCATATAATAGGTTAAATTTCCGTATATTTTTTATTGAATGGCCTAAAATTAGCATATTAGACCGATAAATCTCTCAGCGCAGGTATTGTCACAGGCTGTTTACCTGCACTGAAAGATTTATCGTTTCCAGCTTATTCCAAAGCACTATGTAGCTATTAAAGTACCTATTGTGATTCTACAGTACAAACCAATAAAACAATAGGCTAGTCTAGTGCTATAGGACGCGACTGTACCCGTGCGCACACATAGGCCTACTTGCGCCACACTGGGTTATCTTCATAACTCCGAGTCTCCGAGTTAGTAGCTTACACGGCCAAATATACACAACATATATGTTAACATATATGTTATTTAATCTCGTGCTAGCAACTAACTCGAGAGTTAAGTTGTTGGCGCAAGTTGGCCTTAGAATTCTGAATTAGTCAGTTGCTAACACGAGACCTGGAGTAACCCAGGGTGGTGCAAGCGGGCCTAATATTGCTCAGGGTTCTTTTTATGTGACGTTTATCTTTATGTACCTAATATTTATCGGTCTTGCGACTGCAGTTATGCAAAGGTTCTTCGGTTGGTCACATGATCGAAACAATAGACTGTAACGACTGTGATGTTACGCGATTAAGTTCCGAGATGCACGCCAGTCGCGTGACGCGACTATCTTAAAACCATCGACCTTGGTGACTGGTTAGCGATTTACTTGCTTCTCGTTCTCTGTTTGTAAAAATATTAGCTACTAGCTCTTTCTCGCGGCTTCGCCCCCGTGGCTCATCTAACAGGAACCGAGCAATGCAACGGCAATGTTGTAGCAAACTGTTGGGCCCTAGGGAAAAAATGTTCTAAAAGTTCTTTTAGCGAGCGATTAGGTACCTCTACAAAAATATTAAAAAATATAAGTACGTAAAGTCACGCCTTTTTGCCATGATTAGGTTGAAACTACCTTTTGCTTCAATTAAGCTCATACATCTAGTCATACACGCACGCCAGTTATGAATACTGCGCACC
Source organism: Anorthoa munda (assembly GCA_945859665.1). Lineage (NCBI taxonomy): Eukaryota > Metazoa > Arthropoda > Insecta > Lepidoptera > Noctuidae > Anorthoa > Anorthoa munda. The sequence goes on from OX243918.1 coordinate 2,124,261, forward strand.
TGGCCTTTCTGAAGAACATCACCAATAAGGTCTATGTATGTCTTTCAAGGGCGTCCCCTCCCGGCGTTTCCACTCGCGATACGTTTGTTCATCGCCTTTCAATCGCCCCCTCAATATGACCAAACCATCTAAGCATACTCTTTTCAAGCCATTATATTTTTTCCTCAAAAAGCGGACAGTAGGTATAGTTCTCGCCAAACTTCTTGGCCGCCCTGAAGTTGGCTACAATGACTGCGCAGTAGTAAATCCCATACAAAAACAGCACCGTTTCGTGCCTCGCGCATGCGGTAAACCAACTTCATGGCGGCCAAGAAGTTTGGCGAGGACTATAGCTAAACTATTTATCAAAGGATTGTATAATCATATAAAAAAATACAATTTAAAGAAATCTATTCGTCATACTCATACGTAGCACAATGAAAGCGTATCCCTGTGGTTTCCTTTATTGCGTCGAATCATTTATGTATGAACATTGTGTACGTCGGAACTTGCGCAGTCCGTTCAATACATTGCAAAACTATGTTGTTTCTCAGACGCCTACCTTTATATTATTGTATGCGTCCTTGTTGCCATCGACCCGTGGGCTGTATGACGCCATGATGACATACACAACATGACCAACCATTCAATTCACCATGACCATTCCTTAGGTATAGCCGTATGGGTGATATCATTGTCAATTATTACCCGACTACGACAACGCCAAAGAAAGTGTTATGATTTTTGCATGTTTTGTGGAAACTCGTGGTATGTAAATAAATATTGTTCATTGTCATCTTAAAAAAATACTATATATAAATGATTAGTTTATAAACTACGGATTATATTATTATTAGCAAATTCTTAATTCAAATTCTCCATAGAACAATTAAATAAAGTATCTGCTACTCGTAATCAGTATTTAAACTAATCATAACAAAATATAAATACTAGCTTCTGCCAGCGGCTTCGCCCGCGTGAATGTTGAAAATCATCTCGAAGAAACATATTCCCGGTATAAAAAGTATCTTATGTACTATTCCTGACTATAATATGTGCCAAATTTCACCCAGATCCGTGCAGCCGTTTGAGCATAAAGAAGTTACAAACACACAAACTTTCGCCTTTATAATAATTATCCGTTTATTTAAGCTTTTTTCTTATTATTTTACATTTTTAAATATTTCTACCCGACTGCCGAAGGAGGGTAATGTGTTTATCAGTTTATGTATGTATGTATGTATGTTTGTTCCTATGTGGCGTTCTAGAGACCAAACGCGTTGGCCGATTTTAATGGTTCTAACGTCAATCAATTCGTCTTAACCCTGCGAGTGTCACTGGCTACATTAAAATTGAGAAAATAGAAAAATGGCAGATTTTGGGCGCCATATTGTAGGGCCCAAAATTTTTTTTCTTCCCTACCTATCGTGGGGGTATCAAAATAAAGGGCTTTAAGAGCTGATTTCAAAAATATGTAACACTCATATGTTAAAATGTACATAATTCTAAAAAAAGATAACTAAAAAGCAGGGTTGATAAAAATCACGATTTATTTAAAAAAATCAAAAAAATCTAATTTATTTGATTTAAATCGGATTTTTTTGATTTTTTTTCTTTCTGATCTTTTTTAATTTGGAAGTCAGTTATTTATTTAAAAAAAAAACACGACATAATATTTGTTTATTTTAATTATTAATAAAATTAACAAAAAGACATAAGTATTACTTTAAAAAAATATTATGAAATTATAAAAGAGTTCTTCTCAAATCCAATATTTTTTTAATGACAAATTTTTGTCATATTTATCAAATATGAACAAGGAAAATAAAATAGACTTTAAATTAATAAGGACATACAACCATTAAAATTTGGGTTTTACCGGATAGATATTTTTATTAGCCTTATATTTTTTTCGAATTTAGTTTTTATAAAAGGAAGACTAATTTGGCTGCTTTCTCGGTGCCTAATCTATTTCTTATTTTGCTGTGCACCAAAGTCATAATTTTTGGCTGATTTGATCGCAGTAAAAGAGTATTGATTTAAATCACAGATTTTTTTTAAATCAGTCATTTAAATCTTAAAATTATTATTAGTGTGATGTTTTTTATAAATAAGATTTCTTACCTATTAAAAATAAAGAAGAGCTTCTTTGCTAGTATGTTTGTAGAGAGCTAAAAGGTAATCTCTTGAAGTATTACTGATTTGATTACGAATATTTTTTAAGTTAACCTTACCTTACCTGTTATAAGGCTATTTTAGCCCACAACTAGAAGAAAAAAAATTAACAAAAAAGTATATTTTTATAAAAAAAATGCATTGTCACGAGAAGGCTGGGAAGTGTGACAAATTTAATTTGCACAACATATATGTTAACATATATGTTATTTAATCTCGTGCTAGCAACTAACTCGAGAGTTAAGTTGTTGGCGCAAGTTGGCCTTAGAATTCTGAATTAGTCAGTTGCTAACACGAGACCTGGAGTAACCCAGGGTGGTGCAAGCGGGCCTAATATTGCTCAGGGTTCTTTTTATGTGACGTTTATCTTTATGTACCTAATATTTATCGGTCTTGCGACTGCAGTTATGCAAAGGTTCTTCGGTTGGTCACATGATCGAAACAATAGACTGTAACGACTGTGATGTTACGCGATTAAGTTCCGAGATGCACGCCAGTCGCGTGACGCGACTATCTTAAAACCATCGACCTTGGTGACTGGTTAGCGATTTACTTGCTTCTCGTTCTCTGTTTGTAAAAATATTAGCTACTAGCTCTTTCTCGCGGCTTCGCCCCCGTGGCTCATCTAACAGGAACCGAGCAATGCAACGGCAATGTTGTAGCAAACTGTTGGGCCCTAGGGAAAAAATGTTCTAAAAGTTCTTTTAGCGAGCGATTAGGTACCTCTACAAAAATATTAAAAAATATAAGTACGTAAAGTCACGCCTTTTTGCCATGATTAGGTTGAAACTACCTTTTGCTTCAATTAAGCTCATACATCTAGTCATACACGCACGCCAGTTATGAATACTGCGCACCTGGCCTTTCTGAAGAACATCACCAATAAGGTCTATGTATGTCTTTCAAGGGCGTCCCCTCCCGGCGTTTCCACTCGCGATACGTTTGTTCATCGCCTTTCAATCGCCCCCTCAATATGACCAAACCATCTAAGCATACTCTTTTCAAGCCATTATATTTTTTCCTCAAAAAGCGGACAGTAGGTATAGTTCTCGCCAAACTTCTTGGCCGCCCTGAAGTTGGCTACAATGACTGCGCAGTAGTAAATCCCATACAAAAACAGCACCGTTTCGTGCCTCGCGCATGCGGTAAACCAACTTCATGGCGGCCAAGAAGTTTGGCGAGGACTATAGCTAAACTATTTATCAAAGGATTGTATAATCATATAAAAAAATACAATTTAAAGAAATCTATTCGTCATACTCATACGTAGCACAATGAAAGCGTATCCCTGTGGTTTCCTTTATTGCGTCGAATCATTTATGTATGAACATTGTGTACGTCGGAACTTGCGCAGTCCGTTCAATACATTGCAAAACTATGTTGTTTCTCAGACGCCTACCTTTATATTATTGTATGCGTCCTTGTTGCCATCGACCCGTGGGCTGTATGACGCCATGATGACATACACAACATGACCAACCATTCAATTCACCATGACCATTCCTTAGGTATAGCCGTATGGGTGATATCATTGTCAATTATTACCCGACTACGACAACGCCAAAGAAAGTGTTATGATTTTTGCATGTTTTGTGGAAACTCGTGGTATGTAAATAAATATTGTTCATTGTCATCTTAAAAAAATACTATATATAAATGATTAGTTTATAAACTACGGATTATATTATTATTAGCAAATTCTTAATTCAAATTCTCCATAGAACAATTAAATAAAGTATCTGCTACTCGTAATCAGTATTTAAACTAATCATAACAAAATATAAATACTAGCTTCTGCCAGCGGCTTCGCCCGCGTGAATGTTGAAAATCATCTCGAAGAAACATATTCCCGGTATAAAAAGTATCTTATGTACTATTCCTGACTATAATATGTGCCAAATTTCACCCAGATCCGTGCAGCCGTTTGAGCATAAAGAAGTTACAAACACACAAACTTTCGCCTTTATAATAATTATCCGTTTATTTAAGCTTTTTTCTTATTATTTTACATTTTTAAATATTTCTACCCGACTGCCGAAGGAGGGTAATGTGTTTATCAGTTTATGTATGTATGTATGTATGTTTGTTCCTATGTGGCGTTCTAGAGACCAAACGCGTTGGCCGATTTTAATGGTTCTAACGTCAATCAATTCGTCTTAACCCTGCGAGTGTCACTGGCTACATTAAAATTGAGAAAATAGAAAAATGGCAGATTTTGGGCGCCATATTGTAGGGCCCAAAATTTTTTTTCTTCCCTACCTATCGTGGGGGTATCAAAATAAAGGGCTTTAAGAGCTGATTTCAAAAATATGTAACACTCATATGTTAAAATGTACATAATTCTAAAAAAAGATAACTAAAAAGCAGGGTTGATAAAAATCACGATTTATTTAAAAAAATCAAAAAAATCTAATTTATTTGATTTAAATCGGATTTTTTTGATTTTTTTTCTTTCTGATCTTTTTTAATTTGGAAGTCAGTTATTTATTTAAAAAAAAAACACGACATAATATTTGTTTATTTTAATTATTAATAAAATTAACAAAAAGACATAAGTATTACTTTAAAAAAATATTATGAAATTATAAAAGAGTTCTTCTCAAATCCAATATTTTTTTAATGACAAATTTTTGTCATATTTATCAAATATGAACAAGGAAAATAAAATAGACTTTAAATTAATAAGGACATACAACCATTAAAATTTGGGTTTTACCGGATAGATATTTTTATTAGCCTTATATTTTTTTCGAATTTAGTTTTTATAAAAGGAAGACTAATTTGGCTGCTTTCTCGGTGCCTAATCTATTTCTTATTTTGCTGTGCACCAAAGTCATAATTTTTGGCTGATTTGATCGCAGTAAAAGAGTATTGATTTAAATCACAGATTTTTTTTAAATCAGTCATTTAAATCTTAAAATTATTATTAGTGTGATGTTTTTTATAAATAAGATTTCTTACCTATTAAAAATAAAGAAGAGCTTCTTTGCTAGTATGTTTGTAGAGAGCTAAAAGGTAATCTCTTGAAGTATTACTGATTTGATTACGAATATTTTTTAAGTTAACCTTACCTTACCTGTTATAGGCTATTTTAGCCCACAACTAGAAGAAAAAAAATTAACAAAAAAGTATATTTTTATAAAAAAAATGCATTGTCACGAGAAGGCTGGGAAGTGTGACAAATTTAATTTGCAAGTTTTGATTACTTAAATACACAAGGACAAGAGAAATAAAACCTTGTCAAAATGCACACGAGCATAGCCGTGGGAAGAAATTAGCAGACAATATTCATGACGCGTCACTAACATCACCCCAACTTTGATTCCAGCTATGCAGTCTTCTCGGGTTCATCTGCATCCAATGCTCCTGGCTGAGCAGCCTGACCAAAGGTTCCTTCTTCAGCTGGATCTCCATGATCGCCTTTTGGTTCACGGGCATCCTGCTAGGCCTGTACCTGTTCCATATCCTGGAGAAGTTCTACAAGATCCCTTGGCTGAAGATTGAGTTTGGTTTCTGCGCGCTGTGGACTTTCTTTTACTTGCTGGTGTCGATTTTGGCCGCGACTGTGCATGATGACCCTCATTCAGCTGCTGCGGTAAGTTTTATAGACTAGTATTAATATTAATCGACTTCCAGATTATTTTCTGGTGGAACCAACAAGTATACTGTTCTTTTAATCCTGTTTCGTTGGTCTAGTCAACTGTAGTTGTAATCGTGACTGCTGTAATGTTTGATTTGATCAAATTAATACTTTTTTTTTTTGTTGTTTTGTTTCGACGGGCTGTTTCCGCAACTCCATGACTAGCGCGTATTTTGCGTACGGGTGGGATTCAATTGCTTTACTCGATCCACCCCAGCTCCTCGAGGAAGGCTAGCAGCGCCTTGGTGTTGCCGATTATCTCCTGCAGGGTACCTGGGTCACCGAAGTATTTGGCCCTGTCGCTTGCGATTACAGGGCAGCTTAGGAGCAGATGTGCTGCTGTCTCATCCTCCACCATGCATGCTCTACATAGGGGGCTGTCCGTGATCCCTATGACAAAAAGGTGCTTATTAAAGGTCCCGTGTCCAGTCGTTACGGCTGTGACAGCACGCAACTGTGTCTTGGTCAGTCGTAGGGCCTTTTTCGTGAAACGGCCGTTGATGGAGGGCAGTGCCTCTTTGGCCTGCCTACAGTCGCTAAGGTCAACCCAAAGCTTACTGTGTTGGTCCCTGGTGCGTTGCCTTGCCAGACCGCGTAGGTACCCGAAAGGTAGCGGCACAATGGGCTCCGGGCCCACCACCGCCATACTAGAGCCCCTTCGGGCGAGCTCATCTGCAGCATCGTTCCCTCGGGAATCGCTGTGTCCCTTGATCCATTGAATGGTTACTTTAGTGTGCATTCCGACCTGGTTCAGTCGACGGTGACACTCGTAAATCAGCCCGGAATTGACCGTGTGGCTGTTTATTGCTTGCAGGACGGCCATGCTGTCCGAAAGTATACGTATAGGGAAATCCTTTACCTCCCTAGCTAGGACAGCTGAGGCCGCCATGGAAATGTCCAAGCATTCGGCCTGGAATACCGTGTTGTGGATCCCCAGTGGTGTGGCTAAGTGGATGTTTAGGTCCACTGAGAAGACTCCTGCACCCGTGCCAGTATCTGTTTTGGATCCGTCTGTGAAGATCCGCAGCTCTTCGGGGCGTAGTCCCTTGCAGCGGTTATCCTCGTGCAATTGGATTCTATATTTCTTATCGAAAATGAATTGCTTGGGTATCCGGTCATTAATGGCTCTAGTTATGGGGAACTCATGGTAGAGACCCTAGCAGAGTACCCGAGCAGAGCGGTGTGTTGTGTATCTCTCTTACCCCAGAGATCCAGTGTTTTTAGACGTACAGCTGCCATCGTCGCTTCCTGCTGTATAAACAATTCATACTCTTGTCCTAATCCCAATTTATTTGGGGTCGACGAAGTCAAGTCTTAAGGTCGATTCACAGATATCAGTAAAGTCACAGTTCAGGCAACGCTTCCGCACAGGTCCTTATCAGTACTACAGTAATGCGGCAGTGCTGAAAATTCACACATGTCAGTACTCAGTTCCCTACCGGTCCTCAAGCAAAACGTATGCGGCTCACTAAGGACAATGTGTTACTTATGTGGCTTGCAATGTTAGCTTTTGGTTTACACGAATAAGAAGAGAAGCAACAAGGAAAAAAGAAAATGATGCATGAAGCATATCAGTTAAGAGAAAGAGAATTCATGACATAAAAATAACTAGTTATAGACGTAAGAAAATATTTTGAATATTTAAGAATGTCAGAAAGCTCTTTCAATATTTTGCTGCCGAAACTATAACGTAAATTAGTAAAGAAAGATACTTTATACTTTGTTTTTGATACTTCATCAAAAATCTTATTAACCTGAATCGTTTATATTTCCAGTTCTTTGGCTTCGTAGCCATGTTCGCGTACCTAGTGGACGCGTACTTGAAGTACGTGGCGGTGCGCGCGGGCGGCCTGGCGCAGGGCTCGCGCGTCGTGTCCAAGCAGACCACCTCCGCCGTGGAGGCGCCGCCCCCCCGCGTGGGCTACTAGTGTGCGAGGAACAGAGGAAATAATAGGCATAGTTTGTAAAAGTTGGAGTAAAAGTAGTAAAGTCGCTTACCCCCGACTACTGAATTAAACAATTGAAGTTCAGTATTTGTCAAACTGTACTTTAGCCTGTAAACTTGTCAAAATTTGGCACTAAAGTAAGGTTTGACACGTTATTAACTCCAAATACTTAATTCAGAAATCGAGAGTAAGCGATTTTACTCCTTTTACCCCTTAGTGTTATTCACCGATCACCGAGATGTCTCTGCGGTTACTGTTAGATACGGCATTGTTGACAATTTATTTACAGACAAACCAAGGGTGTCAGTCAGTGTCATCCGTTTCCACACAGAATTTGATGACCTATAACAATTCTAACACCGGCCGAAAGTTTTAACTCAACACGTATAATTATTTTGCGGGGTCGAATATTTTTAGGCATGATGTTTCTAGTACTTACACAAAGATTCTATTATCTGTGGTGTTATTCAAATTGCTCACTCGAACACAATTTTAGGGCACCTGTCCGTCCTTAATCACGCCTTTTGAAGATTTGCTTATCATGACGGTTAAAAGACATTGGCACATTGCACTGTATTGATGTTTAGTGTTGCGACAACGTATTTGTAAATAGTATTGAGCGAGGAAGTTGCCACACTTAAAAAAAAAATCTACAGATAATATTGACCTGATTTTGTGTTGCTACTTTGCCAGGTTTAAAAATATGATGTTTCTAAGTTTTATTGATGAAGTATTCGATTGCGAAACGTTTATAAATTCATATTAAAACAGTTTATAGCATTTTTTATTACCAAAAAAAAATTATAATATGTCTAATAATGATGAGTGTGGTAACTATTTTAACTCAATAACTCGCTCTGGTCTAAATGTTAGCAATTTAAGTAAAATGTCATTATCTAGATTAAGCCCGAACAAAATCATGTACTTATTAATCAAATATTTTACAGTATTTATTTATTTTACACTGTTTGGCACACTACTGCCATATTGTTAATCATCGAACTAATTTACAATACTTTTTAAATGATAATAATCAATTTTATTTTGCACAAATATTGTTTATTTTTACATATACTACTTATTTGATATTTAACAAACACAGTGGTGTCATCATAGCCCACTTTTATTGATAAAAATAATATATTATGATAACAAAAAAAAATTGGGGTGTTTTAACGGTATAACCAAAGAATTATGTACCTACAGGGTGTGATGGCTCAAAAACATGATCTGAATGAAATTAAATCATGACACTGTTCAGACATTGTATTTTTATATAATTTTTGGCAAAAGCTCTTCTAGAAATTAACTTTTAGAGGCCAGTATTTCACATGCTGGACACAATGAGAGGCTTAGAAGAAAGTTTTGTATGTCTTCTTAGAAAGCACTATCACTATTTGTAAATGTCCAATTTTCACACTCTTTTTAAAATGAGCCTTATACACTGTGCCTTATGTTTGCAAGAATTTGACAAATTGTATTAAACTTCTTATGTAAATTATAAAAATAATGTTAAAATTAAAACTGCCTTTAGCTATATATCTACAGTATTTTAGACAACCTACGAAGTATTTGTAGGTAATATTTTAAGCTTATTTTAACGCGTATGTTATGTTAAAAATCTACTTAGATATCGGGTTTACAGGCAGCGGTATAAAATAACAGCAATTTGCCATATCTATTATATTTCATTTTGTTTTCCTTGGTGTAGTTAATCTTGTTTGAAAACATGTAAACACATATGTATTGTTGAAAAAACAACTTTAACACCCACAAAATAAAGATCAGTACGCGCTGCAACATAACATTTTAATGACTTTAAAAAGTACTAGTCATTTCGAAATCAACCTTATTTACATAGTCGTTCAGTTGATATTCGTTTAAATGGAAATATCATCCAAAGGCAACTAAGTTTTGAATAAAATAGCTTAATAGACTTGTTGACAAGTTGCTGGTTGAACTGCCATGATTTCTTTATTCACTTTAAAACTAAGTATTTTATTGTTTTATCTATCTACCATAGTACCTATAACACGGTCAACTTAACTGTGCACTTGACGCTGTGACGTCACTGACATTCGACTCTGGCTATTGGCGCACGGTAGTCCTTATTCATTATTGTACACAAAACATACAAATACAATATGACAGTTTATCGTCAGGAGAAGGGTCGCATTCCAGCGAGGTGCACAGCTAAGTTGTCCGTGTAGTAAGCTTATAATGACTTTATCAATTGTTCTTTAATATATTATTTTAGTTGTTACGTTTAATTAACCACTTTTCTTATTAAGTGTTAACTACCAGCTCAGGTACGTATGTATACTATTTTGTTTATACATATTTACTGTATTGTAGCTTTGTAAGAGTTATTAATAAAACCATTTGAAATGCATGGATAAAACACTATTCTAATGATGGCAAAACTTTTTTAAGGCGCTCTTGCGCGTATGAACTTAACTCAGAGTTAGTTGCTAACACTAGGTTTAATTAAAATATGACACACAAATTTCATAAAAACAGGGTTACCTACTAACTCAGAGTTAGTAAGATAACCCAGAGTGGCGAAAGCGGGCCTAAAAAATCAAATGATTAAGAATATTTTTTGTTATGTAGGTAAAATATGCCATTTTAATAGTTTAGGTTTTATTAATGACACTACTAAAGCAATGATTAATACTAGGTCAAATTAAACGAACTGGCAAAACTACACAGACGATATAATAATAATAATATCAGCCTGTTACTGGGCCACTGCGGGGCAAAGGCCTCTTCTCAAACAGAGAAGTCACGAGCATTGCTCTCGTGCTCTCAAGGCGGGTTAGCGATTCAAACTTAAATTAACTATAAATCCATGTTTCCTCACGATGTTTTCCTTCATCGATGTCATCAATGTCCAAGATAAACTTAGAAAGTACATATGTATTGAAAACGTCACATTGGTTCTTGCCCGGATTTAAGCTCATGACCTCAAGCATGAGAGGCGAGGTCTTAGCCACTGGCTCTGATTAATTTCGTTGTTGTATCCAAGACAGTTGAATCTGTGAAATGTGAAAGTGAATGAATTTCGCCGGGACTCGACGATCTTCATTGATTCGGCGCTTTCCTGGTGGCCATTGTTGATTCTGTCTTTGAGGATTTGTAGTGGTTGAGAATAGTGTGGCGGGCTTGTCCCAAGTCATAATTATTATTTATCAAAATCCTTTCAGCCAAAATATGTCCACTGCTGGACATACCTCCTCCAGGCGTTGCCACACTGAACCGTCCTGTGAGTCTCGCATCCATCGGATTTAATTATTATTGTAACGCACGAACTAAAAGTGCGGATAGTTATGCTATTGCAGATTATGGTATATATCAATTTGAAATAAATAAATACCAGACATGTGTGTAAAGTTTCGTCGGTAATATTAATTTGACCCTCTATATTGCAATGATTATAAGTGTTCGAAATCGTTTTTTATATAAGTAAATATTGTTATAATAAATTCATATTAGATGTAAGTGTAACTTTATGAGTCTTTGTTCAATAATTATAATTTTCAGATAATTACTTTTATATAAAATTCAAGGCTTACAATATTATACTAACTATTTACGTATTTTTTTATTCTTGTGTGCTGTGCTATATTGGTTTTATTTTTTTTGTGCTTTTTATAACCAGGAAAGCTGTTTTTTTTTTAATGTATGGACATAGGCATGGAGGAATGGACTGAGAACGTCTCACTGTTGCAACTGATTACATTTAAAAGTTACATTGTAATTTTTCACAGTTATATTAATTGAATTTATAAGAAACTAGGTATTTATAAATTCAAATAAATTGCTGTGCCCGAACTGTACTACTATTATAAGATCTTATCCAATACTTGTGAAATGCAATAAAGATTTGAATTGAATTGACTATGCGGCTAGCGAAGGATAGCCATATAGCCAATGACGTGGCCCAAACAGAATTCTATAAAAGAAAAACCTATGGTTGCACGATCACTTTGTCTTCTTCGGTCTGTATTGAATTGACAGCCGCATAGGGAAGGCTCAGTCTATTTCTCCACGTCTATGAGTATGAATTTGAACAATATATTATTTACCTCTACGCATTTTACAATCAACCTATGCTTTTTACTAAATATAAGTCATAATTTATAGATGTTATTTTGTGTCTACAATAAATGGTGCCTTACAGAATTCCACGTATTTTTAATAATATTATTCTTAACATATCAGTACGGAACTACAATTGACTAAAGATAGAAGTGTCATGAGGAATAATTTAGAAGGATAAATCCAGCAGTGGACGTTTTTCACCTGAAGTAATGAAGATTTTCAAATATTTAGTTGATGATATTTCATGCTTTCGACTGTTCGGTACTATTGAAAAAAAGTTTAATTATTAAAATAACAACATTTTCGTTAGCCTCTTATAGTATGTACTGTAGTGCTACTGTTAATATATCTCACCGTAATAAAATAGGTGAAGTGAACACGAAATGAGCTTTCAATCCCCATGCAATCAAGATGGAATGACCCTTCAATTAAAGCTCACCCCACCTAAGTTTCACGGTGTGATGTTTAAAGACTAGACTGGCTGTTTATATACCAATGTCACTTCTAAATTGTGTCGTGCACTTTATAATTATTACACGGTATTGTTAATAACTTTATTTCAATGAAATCAATGTACCTATTTGCTTAATATTATAGCTGTTACTAAATGTATTAGAATTTGGAAATTTTATGATAATGTATAGAAATAAAAGTGTTAATAATATTCATTTGTTTTATTTGAAGTTAACACCACATACAAAAAAAATAATTATATATCGTCGAGTTTCAAAAGCTACTTTAATTCTAGAAATTCACAGATCCTGTGGGATAGATAGGACTAAGCTAGTCGCAGTATAAAGCTAGTATACAATAAATAAGACGAGTGTTTGTAGGTAAATATAATTTATTTTAAATGCAATGGAATATATTATAATATAAGTATAGTTTAACAGGTTGCATTATACAATAGTAAGTAATGCTACAGCTTCAAGCGCTTGATGTCTTCCATTTTGAAGTCGGTCCTGAAACAAAATTGTGGTATTGAACGAATAACATAGCCTAATTTAAAAACTGTGTCCCATGTTGTTAGTGTTTTGACCCGAGTTGTGTGTTTCATGTTTCCTAGCTTATCGCCACAAAATAAATACGTATGAATATAAGGTCGACTCCAAGTAACGAACGGTGATGGACGCACATATAGATAGTTCAAGTCATCTTTGCGCGCGGCGCTATGTGTGGGTTAGCATGTGTGTGTGGTTGTTTGCACTGCCGCGTCAATTTCACAAAAATTAAAGCTGTTTATTTACAAGCGTACGCACAGCGCACGCACACATGGCGCCGCGCGCAATTATGAGTTGAACTATCTATACACGCTTATTTATAAACACATCCTGACTATAATCTATCTCTGTGCCAAAGTTTATCCAGATCTGTCCATCCGTTTAACCGAGAAGAAGTAACAAACACACACACATTCATACATTTTCGGCTTTTTTAATATTAGTGTGATGTGATAGTGTGATTGTTCATCGTATTTTTTGATTATGTATGTATAACGGGCTGGTGTCCGCTTATCCACGTCTAAGCCCGTATAGGTTTGCATATGACTGGGATAAAAAGGCCATTCGATTTGAATATATTTAAAAACTCCAGGCTGTTGCCCTGAACAGGCACAGCACCCGTCTGATCAGAGGGTCTTCATTTTGCAATGGAGGTTTCGAGGCTTTCCGCATACCTCCAAATATCTACTCCAGCTTTTCAAGTAAGGCCAGCAACGCTCTGGTGGTAAGTTGTCGACGGTGGCACAGTGATCAAGTGCTGGAGTGCTCAGCGAGGCTCAGGGGAGGCGCTTGTTCAGTCTGTCCAGGGACATGTCGTCGACATCATCGGCATCGCTTACCATCAGGGGAGATAGTGGTCAAACGAGAGCCTATCTTTATATATATAATTCTACTGTACGTGTTATATCACTGAACTCCTCCTAAACGGCTGGACCGATTAAAATGATTTTTTTTGTATGGGTCAGCTAGTATATTAATAGAAAAAGAAAAGGCGAGTCACCTGCGCGCCAGTATGTCCTTGGCCTCGGGCGCAGCGAGCCTGGGGGTGGGCAGCAAGGCATCCCTCGCGTGTGACGGGTGCTCCAGCGCCAGCAGCGCGGCGGCCTGCGTGTAGTTACAGTTACCTGCGCGCCAGTATGTCCTTGGCCTCGGGCGCAGCGAGCCTGGGGGTGGGCAGCAAGGCATCCCTCGCGTGTGACGGGTGCTCCAGCGCCAGCAGCGCGGCGGCCTGCGTGTAGTTACAGTTACCTGCGCGCCAGTATGTCCTTGGCCTCGGGCGCAGCGAGCCTGGGGGTGGGCAGCAAGGCATCCCTCGCGTGTGACGGGTGCTCCAGCGCCAGCAGCGCGGCGGCCTGCGTGTAGTTACAGTTACCTGCGCGCCAGTATGTCCTTGGCCTCGGGCGCAGCGAGCCTGGGGGTGGGCAGCAAGGCATCCCTCGCGTGTGACGGGTGCTCCAGCGCCAGCAGCGCGGCGGCCTGCGTGTAGTTACAGTTACCTGCGCGCCAGTATGTCCTTGGCCTCGGGCGCAGCGAGCCTGGGGGTGGGCAGCAAGGCATCCCTCGCGTGTGACGGGTGCTCCAGCGCCAGCAGCGCGGCGGCCTGCGTGTAGTTACAGTTACCTGCGCGCCAGTATGTCCTTGGCCTCGGGCGCAGCGAGCCTGGGGGTGGGCAGCAAGGCATCCCTCGCGTGTGACGGGTGCTCCAGCGCCAGCAGCGCGGCGGCCTGCGTGTAGTTACAGTTACCTGCGCGCCAGTATGTCCTTGGCCTCGGGCGCAGCGAGCCTGGGGGTGGGCAGCAAGGCATCCCTCGCGTGTGACGGGTGCTCCAGCGCCAGCAGCGCGGCGGCCTGCGTGTAGTTACAGTTACCTGCGCGCCAGTATGTCCTTGGCCTCGGGCGCAGCGAGCCTGGGGGTGGGCAGCAAGGCATCCCTCGCGTGTGACGGGTGCTCCAGCGCCAGCAGCGCGGCGGCCTGCGTGTAGTTACAGTTACCTGCGCGCCAGTATGTCCTTGGCCTCGGGCGCAGCGAGCCTGGGGGTGGGCAGCAAGGCATCCCACGCGTGTGACGGGTGCTCCAGCGCCAGCAGCGCGGCGGCCTGCGTGTAGTTACAGTTACCTGCGCGCCAGTATGTCCTTGGCCTCGGGCGCAGCGAGCCTGGGGGTGGGCAGCAAGGCATCCCTCGCGTGTGACGGGTGCTCCAGCGCCAGCAGCGCGGCGGCCTGCGTGTAGTTACAGTTACCTGCGCGCCAGTATGTCCTTGGCCTCGGGCGCAGCGAGCCTGGGGGTGGGCAGCAAGGCATCCCTCGCGTGTGACGGGTGCTCCAGCGCCAGCAGCGCGGCGGCCTGCGTGTAGTTACAGTTACCTGCGCGCCAGTATGTCCTTGGCCTCGGGCGCAGCGAGCCTGGGGGTGGGCAGCAAGGCATCCCTCGCGTGTGACGGGTGCTCCAGCGCCAGCAGCGCGGCGGCCTGCGTGTAGTTACAGTTACCTGCGCGCCAGTATGTCCTTGGCCTCGGGCGCAGCGAGCCTGGGGGTGGGCAGCAAGGCATCCCTCGCGTGTGACGGGTGCTCCAGCGCCAGCAGCGCGGCGGCCTGCGTGTAGTTACAGTTACCTGCGCGCCAGTATGTCCTTGGCCTCGGGCGCAGCGAGCCTGGGGGTGGGCAGCAAGGCATCCCTCGCGTGTGACGGGTGCTCCAGCGCCAGCAGCGCGGCGGCCTGCGTGTAGTTACAGTTACCTGCGCGCCAGTATGTCCTTGGCCTCGGGCGCAGCGAGCCTGGGGGTGGGCAGCAAGGCATCCCTCGCGTGTGACGGGTGCTCCAGCGCCAGCAGCGCGGCGGCCTGCGTGTAGTTACAGTTACCTGCGCGCCAGTATGTCCTTGGCCTCGGGCGCAGCGAGCCTGGGGGTGGGCAGCAAGGCATCCCTCGCGTGTGACGGGTGCTCCAGCGCCAGCAGCGCGGCGGCCTGCGTGTAGTTACAGTTACCTGCGCGCCAGTATGTCCTTGGCCTCGGGCGCAGCGAGCCTGGGGGTGGGCAGCAAGGCATCCCTCGCGTGTGACGGGTGCTCCAGCGCCAGCAGCGCGGCGGCCTGCGTGTAGTTACAGTTACCTGCGCGCCAGTATGTCCTTGGCCTCGGGCGCAGCGAGCCTGGGGGTGGGCAGCAAGGCATCCCTCGCGTGTGACGGGTGCTCCAGCGCCAGCAGCGCGGCGGCCTGCGTGTAGTTACAGTTACCTGCGCGCCAGTATGTCCTTGGCCTCGGGCGCAGCGAGCCTGGGGGTGGGCAGCAAGGCATCCCTCGCGTGTGACGGGTGCTCCAGCGCCAGCAGCGCGGCGGCCTGCGTGTAGTTACAGTTACCTGCGCGCCAGTATGTCCTTGGCCTCGGGCGCAGCGAGCCTGGGGGTGGGCAGCAAGGCATCCCTCGCGTGTGACGGGTGCTCCAGCGCCAGCAGCGCGGCGGCCTGCGTGTAGTTACAGTTACCTGCGCGCCAGTATGTCCTTGGCCTCGGGCGCAGCGAGCCTGGGGGTGGGCAGCAAGGCATCCCTCGCGTGTGACGGGTGCTCCAGCGCCAGCAGCGCGGCGGCCTGCGTGTAGTTACAGTTACCTGCGCGCCAGTATGTCCTTGGCCTCGGGCGCAGCGAGCCTGGGGGTGGGCAGCAAGGCATCCCTCGCGTGTGACGGGTGCTCCAGCGCCAGCAGCGCGGCGGCCTGCGTGTAGTTACAGTTACCTGCGCGCCAGTATGTCCTTGGCCTCGGGCGCAGCGAGCCTGGGGGTGGGCAGCAAGGCATCCCTCGCGTGTGACGGGTGCTCCAGCGCCAGCAGCGCGGCGGCCTGCGTGTAGTTACAGTTACCTGCGCGCCAGTATGTACTTGGCCTCGGGCGCAGCGAGCCTGGGGGTGGGCAGCAAGGCATCCCTCGCGTGTGACGGGTGCTCCAGCGCCAGCAGCGCGGCGGCCTGCGTGTAGTTACAGTTACCTGCGCGCCAGTATGTCCTTGGCCTCGGGCGCAGCGAGCCTGGGGGTGGGCAGCAAGGCATCCCTCGCGTGTGACGGGTGCTCCAGCGCCAGCAGCGCGGCGGCCTGCGTGTAGTTACAGTTACCTGCGCGCCAGTATGTCCTTGGCCTCGGGCGCAGCGAGCCTGGGGGTGGGCAGCAAGGCATCCCTCGCGTGTGACGGGTGCTCCAGCGCCAGCAGCGCGGCGGCCTGCGTGTAGTTACAGTTACCTGCGCGCCAGTATGTCCTTGGCCTCGGGCGCAGCGAGCCTGGGGGTGGGCAGCAAGGCATCCCTCGCGTGTGACGGGTGCTCCAGCGCCAGCAGCGCGGCGGCCTGCGTGTAGTTACAGTTACCTGCGCGCCAGTATGTCCTTGGCCTCGGGCGCAGCGAGCCTGGGGGTGGGCAGCAAGGCATCCCTCGCGTGTGACGGGTGCTCCAGCGCCAGCAGCGCGGCGGCCTGCGTGTAGTTACAGTTACCTGCGCGCCAGTATGTCCTTGGCCTCGGGCGCAGCGAGCCTGGGGGTGGGCAGCAAGGCATCCCTCGCGTGTGACGGGTGCTCCAGCGCCAGCAGCGCGGCGGCCTGCGTGTAGTTACAGTTACCTGCGCGCCAGTATGTCCTTGGCCTCGGGCGCAGCGAGCCTGGGGGTGGGCAGCAAGGCATCCCTCGCGTGTGACGGGTGCTCCAGCGCCAGCAGCGCGGCGGCCTGCGTGTAGCGGGCGCAGCGCTCGCGGGCGGCGCCGGCGCTGGAGCCCGCCCAGGCCGCCAGGCGCCGCGCGCGCCGCTCTACGGCCAGCCCGCCCTCCTGGGTACGATACGTATGAAGGGTACAGTGGAACAAAAATTATTATCAGGTTTTCAACCAAAATGAGTTAACATACGGTAACATCTGAACACTAAAACTAGAAAACGCATAAATTCATCATAGTCAACATGAGACTCAAAGGAAGCTAGCAGCAGTGGTGCTATGGCTGCAGGAAAATAGATCATATTCAATGACTCTGATCATTCTTCATACATGGCTGGATCACCTCGCTCCACGTCATACCGATGCGCGTTGCTGAAGTCTGAAGGGGACGGCCACGCTTTCTTTTGCCTTGGGGATTCCAGTCCAGCGCTTGCTTCGGTATATGATCAGAATCCCTTCGCAGCGTGTGGCCAATCCACCTCCACTTGCGACGCTTGATCTGGCGGTCGATCGGGCTATCGTGGCATTGCTCCAACTCTACGTTGGTGATGGTCTCGGGCCAGTAAATGCCGAGTATGCGACGAAGACAGCGGTTGACGACGACTTGGATCTGGCGTGAGATGTCTTTTGTGACCTTCCACGTTTCGCACCCGTAAAGCAGCACAGATTTGACATTTGACCCGAAGATTTTGAGTTTAATCCTTCGGGTCAGCTTCCGCGATTGCCAAACGGGTCTCAGCTGCGCGAAGGTAGCTCGTGCTTTGGCTATCCTTGAAGCGATGTCCTCTTCACTACCTCCAGTTTCTGACACGATGCTCCGGAGGTAAGTGAACTTGTGGACGCGTTCCACTGCCTCCGTAACAATCTGCAACGGTGAAGTATTCTTCACACCAGATCTCATCTCTTGGGTCTTCCGGGTGTTTATTTTTAGTCCCGTTTCTGCCGCTTCCTGACTTAAATCTTTCAATTTAGCTTGCATGTCAGCGTGGGTATGACTCAGCAGGCATAGGTCATCGGCGTAATTCAAGTCCTCTAGGACGTTGGATAATCCCCACTCTATCCCGCGGCGCTTGTTGTCGAAAATGCGAAGCAAAATCCCGTCAAGAACGACTAAAAAGAGGAGCGGTGAAAGGAGACAGCCTTGTCGGACACCTGCGTGTACTGCTATATCATCCGAGATGAGGCCGTCGTGAGTCACTCTACAGGCATAATTCTTGTATATACTCTCCAAGAGACGGACAATTTTCGGTGGCACTCCAATGTCCAGTAGGCGGGACCAGATGCTGGACCACTTCAGCGTATCAAATGCCTTTTCGAAATCGACAAAGGTGAGATAGATCTCCCTCTGCCATTCTGATGCCTGTTCTAAAATGATACGGAGAGTGTTGATCTGATCCGTGCACGAACGGTTCGCGCGAAACCAGCCTGCTCTTTGCGTAGGAGAGGATCTACGGCTTTCGATAACCTGTCCAGGATAATCTTGCAGAAAACCTTCGAGGGAATCGAGAGCAACGTAATACCTCTCCAGTTATCGCATTGACTAAGATCTCCCTTCTTGGGTACAGTTATCAAAAGACCCTTGTTCCATTCGTCCGGAAGCTCTTCAGTTGCCCATATCCTCTCAATGAGAGGCGTCAGAACATTGACGGCGGAGGATAAGTCAGCTTGTAGCATTTCCGCAGTTATCAGGTCGAGTCCTGGTGCTTTCCCAGTCTTCAAAGAGAGGACTGCTCTTGCAAGTTCCGAAGCTGACGGTGGTTCCGTGTCGATGTCGAGAGGCCGGGATGGTATAGAACTGACTTGCAGCGCGTCAGGTGTTGATGTAGCTGAGAAACGGACGACCTCCTCAAAGTGATTACGCCAGCGTAAGAGCTGCCCTTCCGACGTCACTATGAGCTGACCGTCCTCAGACTTGAGCGGCTCCTTCTTATATTTGCTGTTACCTGCCAACGTTTTGGTAGCATTATACAATTCCTTCAGGTTACCGGTGTTTGCAGCTTGTTGAGCACGATCAGCAATATCATCAGCCCACTGCCTCCTATCTTTGCGGGTGCTGCGATAGATTTCTCTGCGTTTCTGACGGTACTGCATGTTAAGGTCGGCTCGCATGGCATCATTACGGATCTCAAGCAATCTCTGATGAAGGTTACTTCTGTCTTCGATCAGGCTCCAAGTGTGCTATGACATCCAGTCTTCGCGAGAATGAGTCTGTTTGTGTCCTAGAACGACGGAGCTGGTTTCTGTATAGGCCACTTTGATGCGTTTCCACTCCTCGTCCAATGAGTCCGAACCGGTATCAAGTCCCGAAAAACGATTACGTAGCTCGAGTTCGAACGTTTTACGGATGCCCGGGTCACGCAGTTTGCTCACATCGAACCTTCTTCCGATCTTGCCGGGTCCTCCAGCCGCACGGGCCACTGCAACCTTAAACCGGATTTCAGCAACTACCAGATGGTGGTCGCTATCAATATCGGCGCCCCTGCGGTTTCGGACATCGAGCAATGAGGAACGCCATTTGGCGCTAATGGCAAGGTGGTCAATCTGGTTCTTGGTGACTCCATCGGGTGAGTTCCACGTGTACTTGTGGTGGTCGCCATGTATAAATAATGTTCCTCCAATGGTCAGGTCGTGGTTCTGGCAAAACTCGACAAATCGATCTCCGTTCTCATTACAAACTCCAAGCCCCTGCGTACCCATGTGCCGTTCGCGATTTGTGTTAACGCTCCCAACCTTTGCATTCAGGTCCCCCATGACTAGGACGATATCTTGCTTCTTGATGCTCTTAATGGTGACGTTGAGGGCGTTGTAGAAATCGTCTTTGGTATCCTCTGGTGATGCATTAGTTGGGGCGTAGCATTGTACGATGGAGATCTTCCGGGCTCTCGAGTAAAAACGGGCGTACATGATACGGTCTGAGATCGGCTTCCAGTCCAGGAGACTATTCCTAGCTGTATTAGAATGGAGGAGCCCTACGTCATACTCGCGCACATCTTCCTCACTTTCTTACCAGAATACAGCAAAGTCAAGCCCCCGGACGTTCTCAGCTCACCGAAGCCATTTATGTATTTATTTCAACTAACCATTCATGTAACCAACAACGACCGCATAAATCTGTCGGTACTGCTCTAAGTTGTCTTCGTCGTCAGTCTATGGAGACTCGCCATAGACTGACGACGAACTGACTGCGAACCTTAGAGTCTAAAGACTTGTGAACTCTTAGTTGGTCATACACATGAGTTAACATAGTAAACTGTATAGGCAGCTGCTGCATACCCGATCATATCTGTGGTGTGTGAGGGCGGCCTCCGCCCGGGCGGCCAGCTCCGCCAGCGCGGCCACCAGCAGCGCGTCCACCGCGCGCGCCGATATGTGCAGGCGGGCGGCCTCGGTGAGCTGCTCCAGCGCTTGTGGCAGAGCGTCTGCGTCGTCCTCCATCTCATCTGAAATAAACAGCAGTCGTAAGCAGTGCAAACAATAGCGGCATATCAGCTTAGGAACCCCTTACACGAAACATCTGAAAATGTACCTTATTCAAGGTATTATATTTTTGTTTTTTGTATATCTGAAAAGCCCTGAAGGTGGAGCCGTAGTTCCCAAACCGATCACGCAAAACCTGAATGTATCCTGCTCCAAATGTTTCATACGAATGTGAACTTAAAGCCGTAAATATTAAATCGCATTTAATCGCGATCGTTAATTTTCCAATTAATCGCAATTGTAGTCAGCTTGAGTAAAGTCATAGTTCGCTCTGTGGATCTACGAGTAACTTACGTCTATTGGCTAATTGGTAGTACCTGTATGTGGCGCGGGGTCCACTAATCTCTGCGCCCAGGCCACTATCTTGGGGTGTAATGCGGCTGCTAAGGCCGACAGCGCCAGGTCGTGCGCGGCGCGGAAGGCGGCGGCCGCAGTGCCCAGGCCGGCCGCGCACGACGTGAGCTTGTCTCGCTCCGCTCCGCTGCGAGCGAGCGAAGCGGCCGCTCCGCACGCTTCGCTCGCGAGCCGCTCCGCCCAGTCTGCGCCGGCTTCTGCTTCGTTCATGTGTGCCTGCAGGTTTACATGTATGATTGTAATTAGGGCATGAATATCGGCATCTTGTAATGTCGGAATCTCGAACCGATATTGCCCTTATTTCAATTCCGATACTGAGAGATCCAATATTGGAATCTCGGAATCAGAAAATAACCTATATTTTAGCTTCTTCTGAAAAACCGAGCGCGATAGCGGGTTCAAACCCGTTGGCACCGGTGATTACCAGTGATCGGTTAATTTGGCGCCTATTTACTTAAACTTTACTTCATGAAAAATAATATGGTAATGCTTAGGTTGTGCGCACATCCGCAGGATGCGAGACGCACGGGATCGGTCAATATGGCAACACTTGAGGGAGGCCTATATTCAGCAGTGAACCTCTTTCGGCTGAAATGATGCTGATGATGAATGCCAAGATACTTTTGAGAAGGCTGTTTCTGAACAGGTACTTATCCTTGTCTAACTTTTTTTCCCAATGTGCCACTTGCTTGAATACATCAACAAATTAAAGCTTAGTCATTTCCATTTAGTCTTCTGCTCAGGCCCATGATGGCCCAGTGGCTAAGACCTCGCCTATCGTGCTTGAGGTCGTGGGTTCAAATCCGGGCAAGTACCATTATGACTTTTTCAAATTCATATGTACTTTCTAAGTTCACACCCTAGCAGCGGCAGCGGCTTGTGCGGCGGGGCACGCAGCCAGTGCCGCGCTCTATACAGTAGCACTCACCCCAGTAGCGGCAGCGGCTTGTGCGGCGGGGCACGCAGCCAGTGCCGCGCTCTATACAGTAGCACTCACCCCAGTAGCGGCAGCGGCTTGTGCGGCGGGGCACGCAGCCAGTGCCGCGCTCTATACAGTAGCACTCACCCCAGTAGCGGCAGCGGCTTGTGCGGCGGGGCACGCAGCCAGCGCCGCGCTCTATACAGTAGCACTCACCCCAGTAGCGGCAGCGGCTTGTGCGGCGGGGCACGCAGCCAGTGCCGCGCTCTATACAGTAGCACTCACCCCAGTAGCGGCAGCGGCTTGTGCGGCGGGGCACGCAGCCAGTGCCGCGCTCTATACAGTAGCACTCACCCCAGTAGCGGCAGCGGCTTGTGCGGCGGGGCACGCAGCCAGTGCCGCGCTCTATACAGTAGCACTCACCCCAGTAGCGGCAGCGGCTTGTGCGGCGGGGCACGCAGCCAGTGCCGCGCTCTATACAGTAGCACTCACCCCAGTAGCGGCAGCGGCTTGTGCGGCGGGGCACGCAGCCAGCGCCGCGCTCTATACAGTAGCACTCACCCCAGTAGCGGCAGCGGCTTGTGCGGCGGGGCACGCAGCCAGCGCCGCGCTCTATACAGTAGCACTCACCCCAGTAGCGGCAGCGGCTTGTGCGGCGGGGCACGCAGCCAGTGCCGCGCTCTATACAGTAGCACTCACCCCAGTAGCGGCAGCGGCTTGTGCGGGGGGGCACGCAGCCAGTGCCGCGCTCTATACAGTAGCACTCACCCCAGTAGCGGCAGCGGCTTGTGCGGCGGGGCACGCAGCCAGTGCCGCGCTCTATACAGTAGCACTCGCCCCAGTAGCGGCAGCGGCTTGTGCGGCGGGGCACGCAGCCAGTGCCGCGCTCTATACAGTAGCACTCGCCCCAGTAGCGGCAGCGGCTTGTGCGGCGGGGCACGCAGCCAGTGCCGCGCTCTATACAGTAGCACTCACCCCAGTAGCGGCAGCGGCTTGTGCGGCGGGGCACGCAGCCAGTGCCGCGCTCTATACAGTAGCACTCACCCCAGTAGCGGCAGCGGCTTGTGCGGCGGGGCACGCAGCCAGTGCCGCGCTCTATACAGTAGCACTCACCCCAGTAGCGGCAGCGGCTTGTGCGGCGGGGCACGCAGCCAGTGCCGCGCTCTATACAGTAGCACTCACCCCAGTAGCGGCAGCGGCTTGTGCGGCGGGGCACGCAGCCAGTGCCGCGCTCTATACAGTAGCACTCACCCCAGTAGCGGCAGCGGCTTGTGCGGCGGGGCACGCAGCCAGTGCCGCGCTCTATACAGTAGCACTCACCCCAGTAGCGGCAGCGGCTTGTGCGGCGGGGCACGCAGCCAGTGCCGCGCTCTATACAGTAGCACTCACCCCAGTAGCGGCAGCGGCTTGTGCGGCGGGGCACGCAGCCAGTGCCGCGCTCTATACAGTAGCACTCACCCCAGTAGCGGCAGCGGCTTGTGCGGCGGGGCACGCAGCCAGTGCCGCGCTCTATACAGTAGCACTCACCCCAGTAGCGGCAGCGGCTTGTGCGGCGGGGCACGCAGCCAGCGCCGCGCTCTATACAGCAGCACTCACCAGATATAGTATCTTCTGCGCCTCAACGTCCCTGTCCGGCGGATCAAGGGGATAGCGCGCGGCGCGGGGCCCCGGCAGCGGCAGTGGCTCGTGCGGTGGGGCGCGCAGCCAGCGGCGCAGGGCCCCGGCTGCGCCACGCTCTAGCTGAGCGCTCACTTCGTTCAGTACTGCGCACGCGCCGTCTACGCTGCCTGATGATATTGCGCGTCTGTACCACACGAAACAATGCTATACATATGTAAGGCTCAAATATCAAAATCGCTCATTAAGTTGCGGGTCCTTTCAAACGGCCAAGATAAACCAGAACGCGTCCTGAGCCCTAACTGCTGCAGACACGACACTATAGAAAAAAATGGGCAAATTCTAGTCGACGCAATTTTAGGTTTGACTCCATATTTGTTATTAGCGGCCCGAAACCCGTGAAAAGTGTCACCCATAACGAAAATTAGGTAAATATTCGTCAGCGCCATCTTGGATTTCGGTTTTATTTTATTTATTTAAGGAAAAACAAACAGTAGCACAATAAGAAATAGTCATCATATCTTAAATATTACATTTTAAAACAATTGTGCTACCCGCTGCGTTCTCCACAGATTACAATTTTAAAGTAGTTAGTAACACAGTACAATACTATCCGGTATATAATATGGTTATACCCCCATATTTATTACTAGCACTCCGCCCGCGACTCCGCGTTCGCATGATTTCGTATTTTATTCAGCTAGGTACAGATGACTTTATTATGTACAGTTTGTGAAAGCGACCAAAAATAAGCAATTGTTAAATCAATAATAAATGGGGTATCGAAGATATCTACGGTTTAAGTTAGGCATTAAGAAACTTTAATGATGTGTCCGATAAGTTTTAGTAGTTAAATAAGGGGCTCGTGGGTAAATAACAGTCACACCGGTCATTCGATCAAAACCTCAGTCATGAGGCTTTATAATAAAATCCATAACGAGTACACCATCTAATACTATGAAGAAGACAGTGCAGTGGAGCTTTCGCACGTCCACGTTAGGGGTGGCATTTCCGGAAATAATTAAATGCAAGTTTTTTTATTAATCAAGAGCGTAAACCTACAATTTCAGATGTTGTTTTACCTTCCAATCCGATGAAATTTCATATAAAGTTTCAACCCCTATTATACCCCCTTAGGGGTAGAATTTCCAAAAACTAATAAATACATGAATTATTTTTATCATCCAAGAGCTTAAAATTAAAATTTCATGGCTCCCTTTTAACCCCTTGGGGTGGAATTTCCAAAAATCCTTTGCTCACTTACGTCACTTGAACATTTCTGCCAAATTTCATGCTTGTAGCGGTTTTCCCCCCCGGTGGGTTCCCGCATTGTCGAGGCGGGGGGGTCAATAACCGTGGCTTGGTCACCCACGGTGAAGCAAAGAGGAACCCGAGGAGGGGCCGCTCGTCAGGGCTTTTGCCGATAAGCCGACGACGTAGCGGCCAACATGTAGGTTGCGGTGCTGCCTGGGCAACATCGCAACTGAGGCGGGCCGTGATGTCGTATTGGGTCTCCCAAACCCATACATTATAACGGCTGAGGGTTGGAGAGGAGTGCCGGTATTGCGGTGCGCCACTTTTCCTACCTTCCGCGGCCTGGACGAGGACGCCACCGTCTGATGGCGGACGCGGTGGGGCCGCAGGGTAGGAGGAGTGTCGGTATAGCGTTGGCCACTCTCCCTATCCCCTGCGGCCGAAACATGGTATGTAGCGGGGCCATTGACCTTGGCCCGTCACAAGGGGACCAAGGGTGCCATACACGGGGTCGTCTGGCAGCCATGTACTGGTTTGGTCCATGGGGTAGTCACGGCGCACAGTGTGTTCTGGTGCGCCGGTGATGGGGGGTAATCCCCAGAGGAGGGTGCGGTGACGGACAGCCGCGGCGGGTTCGCGGTGAGTGCTAACGCGTACCCGTGTTTCCGCCATATGCGGCACAGGAGGACACCGTGGAGTTTTAGTGGGTTAAAGTCCCACATAACTGCGCTATCTCCCCGTGGTAGCGCAGTATGCATGAGCATTTGTCCACGCAAAAAAAAATGGCTTTTTGTGCCTATGGTGATAATTATGTAGCTTTAAAGTGTTGATACTAGGACATACATTCCGAAATTTCGAAATTTCAAAGTTTCGAAATTTCGGACCATATTTGCGAGTTTATTAATTTCGAAATTGACACTCCTAATTTCGAAATTTCGAAACTGGATTTAATTTAAATATTACGTTATTTTTCATACAATTATGAAATTTGTTATTGAAACCAAAAGAGGAATCATCTGAAAATGAGTCTAAATACGAATCTAAAACCAATTAGACCGTTGCGTTTAGGCAACCTTGTGACCATATGTGCTAACATTACAATAAAACAAAGGCTAACCTGCATGGTGTTAAATAAATAAAGAAGAGTGAAAGAAGCTCGGCCATTTAAAAAAAAAAACAAGCTTTATAATAATGGTGGCCATGTGAGGTGAATACTTTGACAAGGTCAACAATCGTTTGCTGGGAATGCCCATTTTTCTTTGCTATCGGGGGAAAACCTTCGCCTGAACTCGCGCCTGAACTTTTAGGGAAAAAAACCAGGCAGTGTGGTATTTTTATCACATTAAAACCAAACTGGTGATGACCATAAGCACTACTTAAAATACTACATTCTTCGGGAGACTATAAAGGAGTCTCCGTTGAGCCTCGCTGTGCACGACAGCACGTGGTGGATGGACAGGAACTCTGTCACACTCTGAGTACCCGAAATCCCGGCGTTCCACCTGCCTTAAATGATACAGGCGGGGTTTCGGCGTGTCTACATTGAGGTGGTTGCTTCCACGATGCCTTCTTCTCCGAGTGGGATTGGCCTTCTCACGCTTCCACTCGGTGGCTATTTCCCTCTAATTTTATGTTACCACCAGCATATTCTTCACTAATACTGGCAGAGACAGGTCACGCCCGATCCTGGCGAAGAGGCCCAAGAAGGCACTCCTCGAGCGTGAGCTGTGCAGAATCCAAGTTGCCCCTATAATGATGGCAATTCTCCGTGGCCTCTCACCCAATCCTATTCAGGTACTCACCGAAGCAACCGTGCCCGATCAGTACATAAATGTGTCTATAGGAGATGCGCTCTTTTTACTATTTCTACCTCCGAGATTGGGCAGCAGTCTATGCAAAGCACCCACTGGCCTACCAGTGCGGGGGAAAAGGCGCTCGAAATGCTCTTCGAAGCCCCACCGTACATGGTTAAAACAAGATAGTGGACTTGCGCATCTCCTATTGTCACTAACGAGCTGGGTGGCACTCTCTGCTCTTCGGCAGCGCCTCAATTTTATGAGGCCCTATCTGTAACTATCTATAACCCCAGCTCGCGAATCAACGCTGACCGAACGTCTCTTGCCACTCTGAACTCGGAAAGCTTGATGATATCGTCGAAGGTGTCCCCAGCAGTGGAGTATTTATAGTAGAAGTCTTATTTTCTTTATAGAATATTCACTTTGTTTGAATATAAATTGCACTTAGGCACCTCTCCAGAGTACAAATTTTTCATTTTGAGTTTAGTTTAAGTATTAATATGATTTTCCATTATATTTGGCTCCTCAGTTTCGGAAACAAACTGAGGAGTTCATTTTCGTAAGCTAATTTCGAAATTGAAAATGTACGAAACTGCATGCCCTAGTTGATACCTAAAATTTAGTACGTTATAAAATCCAATATGGTTTCGAGAAAAAAGAAACAGTATTCCATGGGTTTCATTACGGCTTTTGAGGATGGCTGAAGAGGATATTTAGGCCAGAAGGCCAGAGGATACAGAACTCACCTGATGACCTTCCTTGCTATGAAGAACACGTCATCAACAAGGCTGGAGGTCGTCACCCCGATCTGTGGTGTTGCCATCTTCAACGCCTTGTTAACGCTCTCCTCTAAAAAGTACCTAAACATAAAATATTTAAGCTTTATAAGCGGGAACGAGACAAAAATTAAACAATTTTGTTATTTTCGATGAACAGAACAATAAATAAAAGGACAATGGCAGAAGCCCATACATTATTTAGCCGAGATTCAATTCCTACGTCATTAAATAAAAGCTGGCCAAGTGCGAGTCGGACTCGCCACAATGGTTCCGTATCATTTTCGCAAAAACGGCAAAAAAATCACGTTTGTTGTATGGGAGCCCCACTTAAATATTTATTTTGTTTTTAGTATTTGTTGTTATAGCGGCAACAGAAATAAATCATCTGTGAAAATTTCAACTGTCTAGCTATCACGGTTTATGAGATACAGCCTGGTGACAGACGGACAGACAGACAGACGGATCGTGGAGTCTTAGTAATAGAATCCCGTTATTACCCTTTGGGTACGGTATCCTAAAAAATATCTGGATTAACTCAGGGTCATGTTCTGAATGAGTTTGTGCGAGAATTTTTGTTCGAGAAAGCCGAGAACAATGTCATGAACTTTAGTAAGTTATGTCTGGGTAACATATAATAATGTATTTAATAGGTAATATTATTCAATTTCGTGGAAGTAAAAGGGCAATATCGCATTAGTATTTCCCTTACCTAGTTATTTCAGCATGAAATATAAAAACTCTTTGAAGAGTATATTTATTTATACTAAGCGACATTGATGTGTATCAAAAGGTCGTTTTCAACAAACAAGCTATATTTTTTTAAACTTGGATACTAGTATTTTTGCCTATCATTAATTGAAAGTAAGTAATTTATTTATTTCTACTACACTATTCTTACCTCCCTACAAGGAACACCTACACTTAATATAACAAATATAATAGTGATGTAGTTACTACAGTCACTACTTATCACTTGGCAGAATAAGTGTAAGATAATGAAAGTTAACGAAAAAATCTAATAACTTTGATTTATAATGCTTTTTTATCCGTGGTGAACCAGTTAATGTTATACTTTGAAAAAACGTAGACAATTAATGGAATTTATTTCCTATATAACTACTCACTTTCAGACGCTTAAATTTAAGTCAGCTAAGATTTCGCCACTGTTCTTTGACACGGAGGTAAACTGCATTTTCAATTTATGTGATAATAAAATACTACCTTCCATGCGAACATATAGAATTTTATTTCCACTGCCGCTATCTTATTGTTGTGACGTTTTATCCATATGCCAGACATTTTGGAATAGACTTACCTCTCCAGAGCCAGGTAGTGTCCAAGTATATCTTGCGCAGTCCGCATGAGATCGCATTCGTTGATGATCTTCTCTACTGCGTCTACGCACGCTTTCTTCTGATCTTCCTTTAGAGGCGCTGCGTCTGCCTGTGGCAAGAAAAACATTGGCTTAGTGTATTGTCGTTGTGACTTATTACTATTAAAATAAGGTTTATATTACAATGAACAACATTTTTTTTTTTTTTTATAACATTTTCGATTATTTCGTCGATTCAATGATAGATTAGTTTCATACTAGCTTCTGCCAGCGGCTTCGTCCGCTTGAAAAGTGTTTTATCATCCCAACGGAACATTATACCGGGTAAATTAGCCTATGTGCTATTCGAAACTATAATCTATCTATGTGACAAAAATGTATCCTGATCCGTTCAGCTGTTCTGGCGTGATTGTGTAACAAACATACATACACACACACAACCATCCAAACTTTCACATTTATAATACTAGTTTTGTTTTGAAACTATTACGTAATATTCATTAAAAATCTTTTTTTAAAACATTCTTTTTTCGTATTCTTCTCAGCAAACCCTTTCATTTGATACCGATATCATGGGTATACCCATATACTCTATTATGATCTCTATCACTCAAAGGTTTGCTGGAAGAAAATTCCATTTGGAGTTAAGCTCGCCTTTGTACATTAATTTTGTTATCAACTTGTTTAAATGTAATATCTTGTTGTACAATAAAGAATAAAGAATCATGGCAGTGCACAAAAAAAAACATAGTCCGCCATATTGGATTTAGAGTGACATTACTTAAGGGCTTATTACACTACACGGTATTCAGAGCCCTAAACCCTAATTAAGGGTAGTGTAATGACTGTTAGGGAGTTAGGGTTCTCAAAATATCGACCTTATTGACACGGAATGGTGAAGTGACCCGGTATTCAGGGCCCTGAATACCGCGTAGTGTAATAAGCCCTTTAAACAAACCATGCACTGTCAGCCAAACTAAACGTGTATGCTAAATTTCATCTTAATCGGTGGAGGTAAAATTCAGTAGCCGAAATTTTACCCGAACACACATAGGTACATACATACATTGCAAGTTAAATAAAAGCTTGTAAAAGTATAAATAGATGATAATTTGTATAAGTCAG
Organism: Anorthoa munda; assembly: GCA_945859665.1. NCBI lineage: Eukaryota > Metazoa > Arthropoda > Insecta > Lepidoptera > Noctuidae > Anorthoa > Anorthoa munda. The sequence goes on from OX243918.1 coordinate 2,154,442, forward strand.
TCTGTCAGATAAACTATAGAGATGAGAGATTCCGCTCCTGTGAGGGTCTACCTTCAGCTAACACAGCTTACCTCCTCCGACCTGTAGAGCCAGATGCGGGAGTTTGACAGAGCCAGTTCAGCCAGGACCGGCTCCGCTTTCAGGGGAGAGATGCCCCTCCTGTGAGGGTCTACCTTCAGCTAACACAGCTTACCTCCTCCTACCTGTAGAGCCAGATGCGGAAGTTTGACAGAGTCAGTTCAGCCAGGACCGGCTCCGCTTTCAGGGGAGAGATGCCGCTCCTGTGAGGGTCTACCTTCAGCTAACACAGCTTACCTCCTCCTACCTGTAGAGCCAGATGCGGAAGTTTGACAGAGTCAGTTCAGCCAGGACCGGCTCCGCTTTCAGGGGAGAGATGCCACTCCTGTGAGGGTCTACCTTCAGCTAACACAGCTTACCTCCTCCTACCTGTAGAGCCAGATGCAGAAGTTTGACAGAGTCAGTTCAGCCAGGACCGGCTCCGCTTTCAGGGGAGAGATGCCACTCCTGTGAGGGTCTACCTTCAGCTAACACAGCTTACCTCCTCCTACCTGTAGAGCCAGATGCGGGAGTTTGACAGAGCCAGTTCAGCCAGGATCGGCTTCCGCTTTCAGGGGAGAGATGCCGCTCCTGTGAGGGTCTACCTTTAGCTAACACAGCTTACCTCCTCCTACCTGTAGAGCCAGATGCGGAAGTTTGACAAAGTCAGTTCAGCCAGGACTGGCTCCGCTTTCAGGGAAGAGATACCGCTCTTGTGAGGGTCTACCTTTAGCTAGCACAGCTTACCTCCGCCTTCCTCCTGAGAAACGTGAAGTAGAGCCAGATGCGGGAGTGTGTCAGAGCCAGTTCAGCCAGGACCGGTTCCGCACTCAGGGGAGAGATGCCGCTCCTGTGAGGGTCTGACTCCAGGCGACGAGCCAGCACCAGCTCGGTGAAGATGCGACGGATGCCAGAACACACCTGCAGGGAAAATATAGTTGGAATAAAAAGTAGTTCATGTTCGTTTCAGTGTCTTATTAGATATTTATTCAACTTTTGTATAATAAGAGGTATTAAAACACGAATGTGGGTTACACGAGGCGAAGCAGAGTGTGATAAAATCGGTTCAGCGGTTTAAGCGTGAAAAGGTAACATACAGACAGACAGACAGAGCTACTTTCACATTTATAATATTACTAGCTGACCCCCGGGGCTTCGCTCCCGTCAATTGGCTACCTACCTACCCTACCATACCTACCCTATCCTTCCCTACCTTACCTACCCTACCTAATCATGTAGTACATAATTTTTATATATCATCAATAGTATTCTCAGCGCACGCCAAAGAATGAATTTTATATGCAACATTTTGCTACTTTGTGTTACATTATAGCCATTTTCATAAGGATCTAATTTTTTTGTTATATATTTGAGCCTATGACACTCAGGAATAATGTAGCTTTCTAGTGGTGAAAGAATTTTCAAAATCGGTTCAGGAGATCCAGAGATTACCCCCTACAACGTCACAAACTCACAATTCACAATCTTTACCTCTTTATAATATATAGTATAGATCGTTCTAGTTACCGCAGGCTGTATAGCACGTAGCGCCCTATGCAGCAGCCCCGGCGCGTGACTGGCGGCCGCCTGCCGCGCACGCTCCACGCCGGCGCCGCCCGCCTCCACGACGCGTGTCACGGCGTCCGCGAACACGGCGGCTTCTGACGTCACGTCTGATACTACGCACGCGCGGCGGATCGCTGCTTCTGTCTGGTGGGGAATAACACGGCATAATGGACTCAGATGAATAATGCTTGTGCCTATTTAGTATGAAAAGAGGCCTTTCTCCTGCAGTAAAAGGCTGGTATTATTTATGGTTAACTGAACTTACCTGTAAGTGAACTTCAACCAAAATTATACGAAATGCTGCATCCGAAGAGATTTAATACACAGTGTAGTACGGTCTCCAATGTACTGAATTGCCACACAGTTCACAAATTAAAAAAAAATCTTTTGATAGTCTATGGCACAGCCATAGTCTGTATCATCTGTCAATGGTCGCGTCATTCGTTTTAGAGTAGATCCCATTCCGCAATATTTCAGGGTAAATGTATAGCATAGGTATATAATACATGGGTAGGATGTTAAATCTCTTCGGATGCAGCATTTCGTATAATTTTGGTTGAAGTTCACTTACAGGTAAGTTCAGTTAACCATAAATTATACTTCAATGGTGCATCCTCCCCCCCCCCGGTGGGTTCCCGCATTGTCGAGGTGGTTGGGCTCAGTAACCGTGGCTTGGTCACCCACGGTGAAGCGTAGAGGAACCCGAGGAGGGGCCGCTCGTCAGGGCTTTTGGCGATAAGCCGACGACGTAGCGGCCAGCAGGTAGGTTGCGGTGCTGCCTAGGCGACATCGCAACTGAGGTGGGCCGCGATGTCGTATGGGATCTCCCATACCCATGCGATATCGCGGCTGAGGGTTGGAGGCCGCGGCGGGAGAGGAGTGCCGGTATTGCGGTGCGCCGCTCTCCCTACCTTCCGCGGCCTAGACGGGGTCACCACCGACTAATGGCGGACGCGGTGGGGCCGCAGGGGAGGAGTGTCGGTATAGCGTTGGCCGCTCTCCCTATCCCCTGCGGCCGAAAAATAGTAGATGACGGGGCCATTGACCCTGACCCGTCACAAGGGGACTAAGGGTGCCATACACGTGGTCATCTGGCACCCATGTGCCGGTTTGGTCCCTAGGGTGGTCACGGTGCACAGTGTGTTCTGGTGCGCCGGTGATGGGGGTTTCTCCCCAGAGGAGGGTCCGGCTACGGACAGCCGCGGCGGGTTCGCGGTGAGTGCTAACGCGTACCCGTGTTCCCGCCATACGCGGGAAGACACCGTGGAGTTTTAGTGGGTTAAAGTCCCACATAACTGCGCTATCTCCCCGTGGTAGCGCAGTATCCATGAGCATTTCTCCACGATAAAAAAAAATGGTGCATCCTCGAGATTTAAACATTGTAGATGTTCAGAGTATATTAATTGTGGAATGGAAAAGCCGGCAGCTCAGGTTCACATGTAAATAATTTGGAATTAGTTTTAAAAAAAAAACAAGGTCTGTCTGGCCAGTTAAAAAGAAGAACATACGATTCCCTGACAATATACCCCAAGCCAGGGTAAGTATTTTCCATGTAAGATGTGGTTCCCTGAAAAGAGATAATAAATTATTCCCACTAGGTTTAAGAAACATAATATCAGAAACAAAGAGTTTTTAACTAGGGGAATTAGGGTTGACTAGGCCAATAATGGAACTTTAATTATGCCAGTTGCTTTGTCGTAGATTATCATCTTTAGGCATCTTATGATAAGAGCAAAACGTGGAAAAGCATTAAAACAAAATAGTTATTCCACGATATTGTAAAGGCGTGTCCTTATATGTCATAGGCTCATCTGGGTCATCTTTCCAGGATAAATATACTGCATATTTTTTTGCTAGGGCACGATGTAAACAAATCTATTAAAGGTTATCCGAATTTTGTGTTAATAAATCTAAATCATCGAGAATCTAACTAGCGTTCAATATTAAGATTAGTATACCCAGAAGCTTACTACTTTCATTGCCTATAAATTATATTGGAGTATGTATGTATTTATCTATTATATAACATATGTATGTATTTGTGTATCTATTATAATTTAAAGTAAATATTCGTAATGTTATGTGTTACACCAATGTCAACCCCATTTCATGTCCAGGCTATCACTGTCCATTCCATGTTGCCTGGAAGAGATCGCGGTATGCGATAAGGCCGCCCGTTGTATGTTTTTTAGTTTTAAGTTTCCTGTTCTACCTATGTTTTAACTTGGTGTACCTACAATAAAGCATATATAAATAAATAAGCTTAGTCTGCATCGGTGTCATCTTTAGATTTTATACATATACTAGCTGTTGCCCGCAACTTCGTCTGCGTAGCATAAGTAATTCGTATAGCTTATTTTTTATATTGCGGAATAATATTCTAGGTTTTCCATACAAACTTCTACCCCTCTTTCCACCACTTAAGTATGATTTCCGGGATAAAAACTATCGTATGTTCTGCCCAGGTCTCAAAATATCTCCGAAACAAATTGCATCTAAATCGGTTCAGTAGTTTAAGCGTGAAAAGGAAGACAGAGACAGACAAAGTTACTTTCACATTTATAATATTAAAACCGCCCGCGACTTCGTTCGCGTGATTTTGTATTTTATACCTCCTACAGGTGACTTTCTTAAGTGCAGTTAGTGAAGGCAACCAAAAATAAGTTGTTATTAAACCAAATAAAAATGTGATTTCGTAGAGTTCTACGGTTTATAGGTTTGAGACGATTCGTTATATGACTTAAAGAATAATAAATTTTATGTTACCGGTACAAAGTAAAATCCTCCCCTAAAAACTTAATAACTCCCTTATATATTGAGGGTCGAGTTTTAACAACCCAAATATGTTACTTATTCACTCTTTTGTTTTCTTTATTATTTTTTGATTATGTTAGTTAGATTGCTCAGTAAGATTCCTCAAAAAACTTTAACACCCCTTAACCCTATCAGGGGGAGAGGGGGTGGTTAGTTTAAAAAATCGTATTATGCAATTTTGCTTATTTACTTTATCCCCAAGGAATGAGATTTTTCATACAACCAATTATTTAAAGGTTGACAGTTCTGGAGTGGCGACTGCGTACCGGGTAACGCAAAGTAGGAAGTTCGACCCGGTCAAGGCTGCGGTAGTCCGGTGGATGCGAAACGCACAAAACGAAACCTTGTCCAGTAAGATTCATAGCAAACTTTAACACCCGCTTAATCGTATTTTGGAGGTAGTTTCAAAAAAATTATAATGACAATCTCTTATTATTTACCTAGATTGGTATTTATGTCAACTTTCAAGTTTATCCATAGACATAACTTTTTAACAAAACTTTATCACCTGTTAAATCGTATTTTGTAGGAATTTTTGAAAATCTAATAATATCAACCTTTATTGTTTTTTGAGGTTGTGTCAACTTTCAAGTTTATTAGACCAATAAATAAGATTCTACTGTAAAAAATTAACACCTGTAACACACCTCATTATTATGAACGTCATTATTATTGAATAATGTATGAAGAACCCTCTAACTCATGAGGGTTAGAAACTGGGGTTTGAATGAAAAAAGGTTTCAGTCTGTACTTGGGAGTGTGGATCACTGATGCCAACACTTTGACCCCCAGTCTGAATTTATTCGTAGACTAGCTGTGCCCGCGACTTCGTTCGCGTGGTTGTCGAGAGCAAAACAACGTCGTTTAGATAAGAGTATATCACCTTTTTGATGATTTAGATAAGAGTCCTGACTTTGGTATAGTTGATTACGTTAATGCTTCTCTATATACTATGTTAGCGGTGGAATTACCCGGAGCATATACAAAAAGGTTGTTTGGGTTGCTAACACGTGATAGAGAAACATAGAGTTGGCCGTGTGAAAAACAATCAAAAGTAAGGTCTACACCCGCAACGGATAACGTCTGGCCTTGGGCTTTATTAATAGTCATAGCGTAACAGAGGCTTACAGGAAATTGCACACGTTTGAAAGTAAACGGAAAATTATTGGGGATAATGGGTATCCTGGGAATGAAAACAACATCACCGGAGCCGCAACCTGTTAAGATTTCGGCTTCGATGACATTTCGTTGGAGATTTGTTACTCTCAACCGAGTTCCATTGCATAGTTTTGGTGGGCTTAAATTTCTGAGTAGAATGATTGGTACTCCGACTTTTAAATAAATTTTGTGTGCTGGAAGACCTGGTGTATTTAGAGAGTCTAAAAACTCTACTGGATAGTGGGTGGCATCTCCTTCTTCTAAAACCGTGTTAATAGATAAATATTCCCTACTTTCTCCAGAAACATGTACCAATATTTGAGAATTTATTGCTGCTGCTTGGTCGTTGCGAGGTGCCAAAATAGCTCGTTGGCATAGCCAAGCAGCGTCATGGTTCGAGATCTCTGATGGATCTCCGTATACAGAGGAAATGAGTTCCTGCTGTGAGGCAACAGAAGAACACAGGCTTTCGACTAAAGTTACTTTACCTCCTTCTTGAGTCGGGTATGTGCCGTTACCAATTTGAAGTAGTAAATTTGAGAAAACCTGCGCGTTTGCGTCACCTCCCAAATATGCTCGCATATTAAAGCTCAAATTAGTTAATATGACACTACGCCATAAAATAGAGCTCTTTAAACAGGCACCTATTTCATCGGCCCTCGTTCCTCTGGGTATTATAGGGAGTGTCTGCCTGAAGTCTCCACAGAATAGCACCGTTAAGCCTCCCATCGGTCGGTCATTTTGTCTTATATCTCGCAACGTTCTATCTACAGCTTCCACAGCTTTACGATTTGCCATCGTACACTCGTCCCAAACGATAAGGGCGCAATCGCGTAAAACCCTTGCTTTATCACTATTGCGAGACACGTTGCAAACAGGGTTTTCTGTGCGGTCCAAGTCGATTGGTATTTTAAATGTTGTATGTGCAGTTTTTCCTCCTGGTAATAAAGTGGCAGCTATTCCTGAGGAAGCGACGGCAAGGGCAATTTTGTTTTGGCTCCTTATTTGAGCCAAGATAACTTTAGTGAGGAAAGTTTTACCTGTTCCACCAGGTGCATCTAAAAACAGCATTTCTCCTAATGAATGTTCTACACTACAGCATACTCTATCAAAGATTTGACGTTGTTCTGACGTCAAATTTGAACAGCCATTTCGCAATATTTCTGCTAACTCTTCGGGGTTGTAATTTATTTCAGATGTATACTCCCTATTAATTCGTTCCCCACCAACTGTCGGTGTCGGCAAGCCGTATTGACTGAGGGGGTTCCCTCCTATACTTGTAACTATATCTTGTATAGCCAGCAAAGCCCTATTATGGCAGCTTTCACGTACTTGGTCAGAAGTTTCACTATTTATATTTTGCTGTCTCAAAAAATCTTCGGCAAACGCGTCTTTATATTTTTGCCACAACTGCCCAGCGTCCGATAGGCCACAAAATGTCAACAAAATGGCAAATAAATGGCGCAAACGATGTGGACTATCACTGACGCATGCTTCGGCTAAAGCATCATCCCAATGCTGATCGCCATCTAATAAATGCCGTGCGCGGCAAGCAGCTTGAAATGTGGGATATTCTATATCGTCCACTTTGCGGAGCTCAGCAAAAGAAGTAGGTCCTCGCACTGTGTGAAGAAGAAGGCGTAAATAATAACACTCTGCATTATTTGGGTGCACCGTGTATACTCTTCCAATCACGTGTTCTTTAAAAATGCCGGACTCGCCTTCTACAGCAGTTCCACGTCTCCTGCGATTAAAAACACCTTGCTGCTTGTTATAAGTATAATAATGTGGCACTTCATTGTACAACAGAGACTTAGCGAAATTGTCTCTTTCGCAAAGGCGAAAGAATGCGAGCAAGGTGGTTTGTCTTGGGTTGTTCATTCTTTCTGCCACATTTTCTGGCTGAAAGTAAACTCGCTGCCCGCCTTCCAGGTGCACGTCAAGATGGATGACTGGCGGATACCTTTCATGAATAGGGAAACTCAAAATGCGCCAAACTGCCTCCGAAGAGCTTATGTATCGGCCAGATTGATACCTTGTCACTTCATCAAATTGGTTGTTATTTCTTAGTGCTATCATGGCTTGATCACTACCTTTATTAACATATTTACATATATATTTTATAGATTCGACGCTATTACAAATTTCAACATTAATGTGTGCTTGAAAAGCGTTTGACAAAACTGGAGAATACGGTACCACCCAACTATTATTTAGAATTATTTCTTGTCCACGGAATCTGACAGTAGCTGTGAAACCACCTTGTGACGGTGATCTTCGCCGGTATTGCGGATACCCATTTTCCCCAGCCATAGTTAGTTCTTTCAGTGCTCTGGGGTATTTTTTTGAGCATTGACCATCTTTCATGCACGGTGATTCCCTGTTTAAGAGGCCACATGGCCCGTGAACCATATGTGTTTTTACTATGTCATGCAAAATCGGATCTGCATTATAGTCCGGAAATTCTGCACTTATGACACTGTCTATAGCATCGGGACGAATTTTTTCTTCCAGCCACAGAAGAATGTGCGCGTGGGGTAAACCACGCTTTTGCCACTCGACGCTATACATAAAACAAAGAGTTGAACCGAAAACTTTCTCCTTTGTAAGTAGATTAATCAAGACTTTGAGTTTTAAATGAAAAATCCTAGCAATAATGTCATGTCTGTCGTATGACGCCTGTCCTGTGAGAAGTGCCTGGCAAATCTCCGTCCACTTTGGATTTGTTGTAAATGTTATAAAAAGGTCCGGCCGGCCGTATTTACGGACGTAACAAAAAGCATCTTGCGTTCGTTCGTGCATATACCGCGGACCGCCTGTGAAACTGGATGGCAAAATAACCAATCGACCCAAGTTTTCGACGTTATTATCTGATTGCATGGCGTCCCGCAAGTGCACGTATTCTTCAGCGCGTAACCGTCGCTGGTTAGTGCGAATATACACTAAACGTTCAGTTTCTATTTTTGCGTACATGTCCACAATAAATTGGCTGAACAAACCACGAAATCGTTGCAAATATACGAAACTGTTTTGCCTTATTTGTAAAAGGTAGGAATAGTATTGTTGAGCAGATATTTTTTTTTGATAATTAGTGACTCTCGTAGTAGGGTTCACTTGGTACAGCCCAAAATTGTACCCATCTTCACCATGACAATAGATTAGTGGATATTGCAGGGCGTCGTAAGCTCGGTGGGTTTCCAAAATGCGTTGAAGGCGATCGTCGCGTGTACGCAACACGATATCACGTCTCTCACACTCCTGGTCGACTAAAACAACTGCAACTTCATCTGCGACGGGTGCATTGTGTCTTCCACGGTGTTCACCCACAGGACGTCTATCGGCACTTATAACAATTTTGAAATCATTGCTGCCTTGTGGAATTGACTCCAATGCAGCTTTGAATTCACGAACGTACTGGTTAACGCGATGCAGCAATTCTTGAAGTTGACCCAAAAGCTCAGCATTGAGCTGGGGAAAATTGTGATTTCTAACATTGAGCTGTTGCGTGTAATCGGATACAAAATAAATTTGGAGAAATTTGGGTTCATTTTCTGGCAGCAAAGATCCAATAAGGTGATAAACTTGACCTTGTACTTTGAAGGTTGGCATGAACGGTCCTTCCGTTATTTGTTTTGCCCCAAAGGAAGTCATTTGGAAAGCACTGTTATATAAACGAATATTATCCAAAAAACGGTTCGACTGGGGATGATCGCCATTCAGGAGACTTATAAGTAAGTGTGGTGGATCTTGGAAATTTGGAAGAACAATTTTTCCATTTGAGCAGCACATTCCATCTGTCTCTTTCCTCCATTTCAAAGCATGACAAAAATTACAAATTTCTCTCATGTCACCCACGAAAGTAAAGCCAGCATAATTAATTCTAGACGAATATGTGAACCCTGATTTTTCCCTATTGTCCCAAGGTAATAAAATATTTGCATCGTCATTTTCCATGGACTCATCAGCTCCGCTATTTGTTTCTCTATTCATATGGTATCGAGCTCGTTCTATTTCTAGGCGAGATTGACGTTGTTCTGCTGTTTCTGCTCGTCTTAGTTCATCTATTCTTTCCCTTTCAGATGCAAGATAACTTTCATTGTTTCTTTGTACACCTACATAGTTATGTCTAGCTATTTCTAATCGTTCTTCTCTTTGGGAGAGAGATTCAGACTCGCGCGAGAGAGCGTGTCGCTCTCGGTCAGATGACAGACGTGCTTGGCGTTCCTCGATACTCTCTTGAGAACGCAAAGTCGCGGTCCGAGTTCTTTGCGAACTTAAGCGCGACTCCCTTTCTGTGAAAGTCTCTGACTCGCGTGAGAGAGACTGGCGCTCCCGATCAGCAGACAGCCGAACTTCGCGTTCCTGGATATTCTCTTGAGAACGCAAAGTCGCGGTCCGAGTTCTTTGCGAACTTAAGCGCGACTCCCTTTCTGTGAATGTCTCTGACTCACGTGAGAGAGAGTGGCGCTCCCGATCAGCAGACAGCCGAACTTCGCGTTCCTGGATATTCTCTTGAGAACGCAAAGTCGCGGTCCGAGTTCTTTGCGAACTTAAGCGCGACTCCCTTTCTGTGAATGTCTCTGACTCACGTGAGAGAGAGTGGCGCTCCCGATCAGCAGACAGCCGGTCTTCGCGTTCCTGGATACTCTCTTGAGACCGCAAAGTCGCGGTCCGTGTTCTTTGTGAACTTAAACGTGACTCCCTTTCGGTGAACGTTTCCGATTCACGTGAAAGAGCGATGTGCTCTCGGTTAGCAGATAACCGTGCTTCACGATCTTCTTCCGATTCCTGAGACCTACAAAGTCTCATCCTTTTCGCATTTCGGCTACGCAGCGAAAGGTTAGTTTTTTTTCTTTGAGGCATTTTCAAGGAAAATTAAAGCAATAAACAAAACTAACAACACTTATGACTGAATAGCCTACAAACTTAAAAGAACGGTGCGTCGAACAGTCTAGTGTGACAACGTATCGTCTGTTCGTGGTCGTGACTCAACGAATTGGCAACACTAACTTACTGTATAACGATTGGCACTATTGGATTCAAACTACGAAGTAAATCAAATACAATCTTAACTTCGTACTTCAAACCAATGACCAAAGTTGACCAAACGAAACCAATAAGATAAGCAAATACTTTTTTTTCGACCAATTTAGAAAATCGATAAACCAAGCAACCAAAGAACTTTTACGACACACGCAAGAACTTTTAAGACACCTAACGAAACCCAATTTGCCTAGTAAACACGGTGGACGTCATCCTCGCGCGGAAAATCTTAACACCGCGATTCAGAAAATGACGTCATTTGCACAACGCCATCTATCGGATTTAGATTTCAACTATCAACATTAGTTCTCGTAACGTAATATTTTACTTCTTGAACTCACTAAATTAATCATATCTTTTGATAGAGTGAACCGATTTCGATGAAACAAAAACTAAGTTAAACCTCAAGTTGCGTATAATTTTTGTATATAAACATTGTCAGCATTGAATTCGTAGATTTTACGTGATGTGCGCACAAACAAACAGACAAACAGACAAACAGACAAACAGACAAAAATTTCAAAAATGATGGAAATGGGTTCTGTTACTTATCTTTTCACACGCTGGCTATTTTTTGTTTCAATTTCTTCAATGTACAAAAATGACTTTTCTACAGATTTATTATATGTATAGATGTAGTGATTACACCGTAGAATACAGGTTATAGTAGTAGTAATTGTTTAGTGGTTGTAAAAAATACTTAATCCTAGATACATATGTTATCGGCGGAAAATCTTAACATCGAGATTCAGAAATGGATCGAAATTGGACAACGCCATCTAGTGACGAATGTACGAACTAATTTGCATGACGATCGCTGTGTGTTCCGATTTACTTGCTGTGCGGCTAGACATTCCGCCCACCAAGGACATTTTGTGCAACATTATGTCCTTCTAAAGTTAATAGTTACAAAGCGTTTTATATTTTACAAATCAAACAGTTTTAATCACTTTTACAATATGACTTATGCATCTAAATTAAAACTTAAACAATGCTTATAATCATAACTTAACTAAACAGTGCTTAATTATCTCTTAATCTATTAATACAATTCTTAGGCAATAGGCAAGACACACAGTTTTGATGTTGGCCTTTTAAATATAGAACCATTACTGCGAAGTGTGACTACTCGTGTAAGATTGTCTAACCCTGGATGCTTTTCAACCACCCTGCCAAGAAGCCACCGACAAGGAGGCAAGTTGTCCTCTTTAATTAACACTACATCCCCTACGTTGGGTTCCGGAGTTTGTTTAGACCATTTATAACGATGGAAAAGTGTGGTCAAATATTCGCTGGACCAGCGACGCCAGAAATGTTGCGTCATCTGTTGCACTAAATGCCACCTCTTCAAGCTAGAAATGTTTGCATCTTCATAATTACGATCAGGCGCATTCACAATTGGTTCCCCCACAAGAAAATGCCCTGGTGTTAATGCATCAAACGTGTTCGAATCGGTCAGCCTACACAATGGACGTGAGTTCAAGCAGGCTTCTACTTGGCTTAATAAAGTGGACATCTCTTCAAAAGTTAAAGTAGAGCTGCCTATTACCCTATTTAAATGTTTCTTGCATGACTTTATTCCAGCCTCCCATAATCCGCCAAAGTTTGGAGCATGTGGTGGAATGAAATGCCATGTGGTACCCTCACTAGCCAAGGCCGCAGCAATATCCTTAGCTATACCAGAATTTTCGGAGCGAAGTAATAAATCTAATTCCCTAGAAGCGCCCTGAAAATTTGTACCGTTGTCACTCCATAGATCCTTGCAGTGGCCTCGTCTTGCCACAAACCTTTTAAAGGCGGCAAGAAACCCCTGTGTTGTTAGGTCGCTAACGACCTCAATGTGGACAGCTTTAGTCGCCATGCAGACGAATAAACAAATGTATCCTTTATATGCATGGTGACCCCTACCTTTTGATGTCCTCAAATTAATAGGACCAGCAAAATCTACCCCGCTGTTCTTAAATGGCCTATTTGGTGTTACCCGCGCAGGTGGTAATTGGCCCATCAATTGAGGTTTTGTAGAAGCTGCATAACGCAAACAAATTACACAGTTCCGCACGTATGCAGTAACCAACCGTTTAGCTCCCTGAATATAATATTTTGTGCTTAAGTAGTTAAGCATTAGTTGAGGACCGCCATGAAGATTCCTATAATGTGCGTCGGCAATTAGAAGGTTGGTAAAATGTGTATTACTTGGAATCAACATTGGATTTTTGCGATCCCTGGTAAGTTCGGAACGTTCCAATCTACCGCCCACCCTCAGGATATTAACGGAATCGAGGTAAAGATTTAAAGATTTAAACAAATTTCTTTTAGGCTTTTCTTTTTGCAGGTCCAGAATTATCGTTTCACAGTTTTGACTTTGACATACCCTTATGCATGTCTCCAATGCTAATCTCATTTCTTCAGCAGTTATAAACTTATGATTCTTTCTTTCAGTCTTCGGTTTTCTTAACTCTAAAGGACGTCTTAAATATGCTACTATTCTAACAAGTTTGGTAAGTGATGAATATTTATCCCAAATAAAATTATCATCTAATGCTACGTGTACCTTTATTTCTTCTATATTTGTAGATACCGTCTTGCGTTTGTCGATTATAATATTTTTATCCTTTAGGAACCCCGGACCATCTAACCACAGTTTAAAGTTTACGAATTCTGATGCATAAAGACCCCGCGATGCGCAATCAGCAGGATTGATTTTAGACTGAACATGATTCCATTGCTGAGGTTCACTTAAGCTCAAAATTTCAGAAACCCGATTTGCCACGAATGTTTTCCATCTGTTGGGATGGCTATTTAACCACGCTAATACGATCTCAGAGTCGGTCCAGTAGTACAAATTGAATTTACTTATTCCCATCACTTCTGAGACTTCTGATAAGAGTTTGGCTAAGAGGACTGCTCCGCACAATTCCAATCGAGGCACTGAAATCGTTTTTATAGGAGCAACATTAGTTTTTGCCGTGAGCAAAGTGACATGTATCTCACCGTCAGCATCGACAACCCGTGCATACACTACCGCAGCATATGCTGATTTTGACGCGTCGCAAAATCCGTGTAAGTCAATTTGCTTGTCACCGTGCTTCATGCTTAACCATCGAGGTATTGAAAAATTCTTTAAACTTTGCAACTCTTGTCGGTAAGTAAACCATTCTTTTCTTATTTCATATGGAATTTCCTCATCCCATCCAATCCCAGAAACCCATAATTTTTGAATTAGCATTTTCGCAACAATGATTACGGGTGCGACCCATCCCAAAGGGTCAAATAGTCCTTTGAACGAGTGTCTTTCCCCGATTATTTTCTCCAGTAATTCACTGCTGTTACTGGACCATTTTTGTAAAGTGAATCCTGCTTTTGCTAATAACTCGTTCATTTGGTTAAAGATTTGTATGCCTTCTTCTATTGAGTCACAACCAGTCATCAGATCGTCCATATAATAATCTTTAAGAACCCTTTCAGCTGCAAGTGGATAGTTGACTCCTTCATCGTACGCTACTTGCTGCATCGATCGAACTGCTAAGAAAGGCGCTGAAGAGGTACCAAAAGTAACTGTTAGTAACTTATAATCCTTTATTGAAGATTGTTTGCTGTCTCTCCACACGATGCGCTGAAAATCTGTATGATGGTCGGCCACACGCACCATTCGGTACATTTTGACAATGTCTGAAACGAGGCAAATCCGGTGGGTTCTCCAACGAATCAATAAATGCCGCAAATCTGGTTGCAGCCCCGGTCCAATCATTAGGTCATCGTTGAGCGACATTCCATTTTTCCCTTTGCAGGAAGCATCGAAGACAACCCGAACCTTGGTTGTGTCTTTATCGTCCCGTATAACCGCATGATGAGGTAAGTACACTGCATGTTGATTTTGTTCTTCTTTTTTGGTTATTTGTCTCATGTGTCCCAATTGCAAATATTCATTGAGGACTTCTTCATATTTTGTCTTTAAATCTGTGTTTTTATTGAGTTTAGCTTCTAATGCATAAAACCTATTAATTGCTACCTTTCTTGTATCGCCATATTGGCAGCTCGGATCTTGACTTCTAAATGGTAAGTTTACTATGTAACGACCGTCACTGTCTCTTACAGTTGTAGCTTTAAATATCTCTTCGCATCTTGATTCTTCTTCGGTTAGTATATGTTTCTTAATTTGATTTGGTTCCTTTTCTAATTCCCAGAATTTTTTCAGAATTTCGTCATCACCAAGGTGAGCATGCATTACGGTAATGTTTGATGTATTCTGAGCAGCAGAGGCTACTGTACCTGATAAAATCCATCCTAATGAGGTAGACTGAGCTACAGTGCTACCATCAGGAGCCTTTAATAACCCATTTTTTAAAATCTGACCATAAATTTCTGCTCCTAACAACATATCCACTCTATCCGGTGTATGATATCTAGGATCCGCTAATTTGATGTCGCTAGCTTGAGCCCAATCTAAATATACGGTTTCCCTACCAGGTAATAATGACGTAATAGATTTGAGAACATATGCTTTGACTACAAGTTCAAATGATGGATCGACCCTGGACTGAATTTTAACCTCAACAACCGAATTTAAGGATAATTTGTTATTAACATCTATACCAGTTATTAAACCTTTAGCTGGTTTTTTCTGAAGCCCTAAACTTTGCACAGTATGCTCTGTAACAAAAGACGCCTGAGAACCTTGGTCTAGCAGGGCCCTGATTGTAAACATAACTCCATTTTTCGAAACAGCCCTCACTAGGGCCGTGGCTAATAAAACTTGGTTATTCGCTAAACCTTTCGAAAAACAAGTTACTACTTTGTTTTCAGATTTTAATCCTACCGTGTTTGTATGTTCATTTATAGATGAATCTCCCTTTTCTCCTACTGACTCCTGCTCACCTTTAGGGTGCAACAAGGAGTGATGTCTCCGCTTACATATTTGACAAGAGGCTGAGCACTTACAAAATCTGGCAGAGTGGTTGTGCCCCAGACAATTAAAACATAAATTGTGATCCTGCACAAACTTACGCCGAATATCCACATCCTGGTTGACAAATTGTTTGCAATTTCTTATTTTATGCTCGTTACTGTTACAACACGGACAAACCATGGCTGTATTGGCCGTCGCTGTGTGAAAAACCTTTGCCTTACTAACATTAACATTATTTTTAATTGGCTTAGTTCCTAAGAATTCAAATGCTCTATAGCGGCCAGTTAAAAATTCTTTAAACTGTTCAAATGTAGGCAACTTATCTGAATCAGTATTACTAGTTACCTTTAGTTCCCAATCCTTTCTACTGTCTGGATCTAGTTTTAATGTTATGATATGTATGATTAAAATATCCCATGAAGTTATATCGATATCTAAGTTAGTGAGTGCATTTAGACAGTCTGATGTTGTATCCATTAATTCTTTTAAAGCACTAGCTGACTCTTGTACTATGTTCCTCTGACTGAGCAATCTTACCAAAATACAGTGAGACAAATATTTTTTTTTATTATACCTGGTCTCCAACTGAGCCCAGCATCTTTCATAATTTGATTCTGAAATTGGTATATGACGAAGAAGCTGCTCGGCTTCCCCAGTCAAATAACTTTTTAAATAATGTAATTTTTGAACATTATCAATAGTGCTATTTTTATGTATTGCTGATACAAATAAATCTCGGAAAGTCGGCCATTCGGTATATTTCCCCGAAAATGTTGGGATAGTTATTCTAGGTAACTTTATAGACACGCTTTTACCTACGGAACCATAATTTGATGATGACCCCGTAGTTGGAGAAACATCACTGCTCTTAATTTTATTTAATGCAGTTTTGAAGTCACATTTCAAATCTAAATATAATTCCTCTGTATTAAAATAAACTTCACTTATAGTGTATGGTGAAGATATCAACTCCTTAGGTTCAAAATCTTTAACAATTTGTTTATGTGTTAAACTAAATTGCGCCCATAATTCTTCCACATTTTCTAATCTGGTTTCTAAATATTGTTCGGTAATTCTATCCTTTGGCAACTTTTTAAAATTAGTTTTAGCTCTTGACAATCGAGCGTGAATATCATCTTGCACCTTAACATGTGATTGCAAAGACATTTTTAAGTAAACAATAAAAATAAAAGTTCGAGAAAATTTTACAAGTCGATGTAAACAAAGAAATTTTTCTAAGTCCCAAAAAAATTAAAAGTCCAAAATATTCCCGATAATTTTACAAGTCAATGTAAACAAAGAAATTATTCTAAGTTCCAAATATTTCAAGTTCTAAAAAGTTTCGAAAATTTTACAAGTCAATGTAAACACCAAATTTTTCTAAGTGTTTGACATTTAAATCTACTAAAAATCGGGCATAGGTTCCCCGTCTGAACCTAAATTGGCTTAAATCTAACTAAGTCTAAACATGCACACATGAAATTATTCTAAGTCTAATTTAATATTCGAAAGTTAAAGTTAAAATCTTCTAGGCAATAAAGTTCACTTTTGCTTGGCACATAAGAAATCACAAAGTACTCACGATTTTCGGCACTATCACTCACTTCCTTACGACCTCAGTCGTCTGCAGCTTGCTTGCTGCTGGTTTTGTACTCCTTCCACCGTACTTCCCGCTGCTGGATCCGGTATTGCTATCTCCTTCTCTCACCATCCAAGGCAGGAACGTATGGGGTTGATGATTCTCCGTCCGATTAGGAGAACACACCTGAACTGTACAGCCCTTGCCACATTCGACTCCGAAGGACCATGAAGAACCCTCTAACTCATGAGGGTTAGAAACTGGGGTTTGAATGAAAAAAGGTTTCAGTCTGTACTTGGGAGTGTGGATCACTGATGCCAACACTTTGACCCCCAGTCTGAATTTATTCGTAGATGTAGTGATTACAGATGGAGAGAGGGTAGCTGGCGCTGTTTCGCTTGACACCTCAATAAATAAGTTCCGTATTTACTTTTAATTTAAAAATGTTTACAGTCTTTTTACATTAAAAAATCAGTGTTTACAGGCCCAATTTAGTAATGGGAAAGTGATTAAACTAATTTATTCAATAGTGACTTAACTAACAGTGACTAAAATATAAGTGACCAAATAACAATAGTGATTACGACAAACTATAAAAGTGACAGCTTACAGTGACCATAATCTGGTGACTATCAATAAAACAATCAATCCACCACATAGTATTAAAGTGTGCAAAGAGAAAATAAAACCAAACCAAGAAGTGACAAATATTATATTTTTTTTTCTCGAAAAGGTCTACCTACGTCAAGTGGGAAAAAAAATCCTGACACTTTAATCATATCAACCGCCTTGTTAAATTCAAATAAATTCCTCACTGAGATACGGTACTTAATTTCACCTTACAACAATAACTACTTTGTGGCTCGGAGGCTGAGACACCTACATCAGACATAAAATCGCAATCTCGCACCAGGTTCAAATCTCGGCTGCACAGCTGATGTCTTTTTGTGAGATTTGGTTTCTCAAACTCTGAATACAAAATACTCAAAGTTAAATAAGCGCTATCAGAGGGCGCCACAGTCACATAAACAAAGAATCGCATTTCTACAAAAACATGGACTCAGATAATAATAACGTCACCCATCGGAAACAGTACACTGGATCTTTGACTAACCTATCTACCTTGACAAATGACGATGAGAAAACCATACTTGACACTACAATGATGAGCATACCGGACAGTTTGCATGACAATTTTAACGACAATGAAATGTTTAACGACCTGAATCTACAAATTCAAACACTAAAGATGCAACTTATGAGCGCACACCAGGAGATAGAAGACCTTAACAGCGAAAATTTCCGACTAAAATCCGACCTGCAAAAATCTCTCAAGAATGTCGAAACTTGCAAAAAGATCTGCCTAGCGCCTGAAAGGAAAAGTAGCACACCATCCTCATTACGCAAAAAAAAGTCTAGTCACTACATAACCGCACCACTAGCCTTAAATAATGACTCTAAGACATTGAACAAGGAAATAAAAATTGACATGCTCAGTAAAGAAACACAAACCTCCGATATGACTTATTGTGACATTCTGACTCAAAAACAAAAGATGACATCTAATTCTCAATTGGGTGACATTGCTGAAAAAAAACCATCAGGGGTTACAAAGCCGGAACATAAAAATAGACTTTCCATAATAAGTAGCAGTTGCTCAAAGGGAACATTACCGCTAGTCGAAGAAGTCTTCTCGAGCCAATTCAATTATTGTCATTACTTACTACCAAACGTCATCACAGGGAATTTCTTGGCCGGGATCGAAAACAAACTGAAAGACTTTTCAATGCAAGATTATTGCTTGATTTTTATTGGAGAAAATGACCTTCGAGATAATAAGTATATAGACATCCTTGATAATTTGAAAAACTCCTTGAGAAATGTTACTCACACAAATGTTGTTATTTGTGCTCCAACTTATATAAAAGGGGCATTAATCCATAACTATAAAGTTGAGATGTTCAATAACCTTCTGTGTATGGACATCAAGAATTACAAATATGCCTATTTTTTTGATAGCAATCACACCCTATCATTTGACATGTTCTCCTACAGTACAGGGAAATTAAATAAGTATGGATGGAGAAACATCTTCAAACAGATCATGTCCAATATACAGATAGATTACAAATTGTTCGGGTCTCAGGGAGTTTCAAAAACCAGTCACATCGAGATTGATGACGGTTTACCTGTGACACATAACCCCGAGTTATTAACTAATCAGTTCTTTAATAACACAGCAAATGATCAGTTTTTTCTATTACAACCACATAAACATTATGCATCAAAACATCGCCGGGCTTCTGAATAAATCAGATATGCTGACGCTGCATACCCAAGAATTGCTTATTGAAAAAGGTGTTGACATCGATATATTATGCATAACCGAACACTTCGTAACTTCAGGACAGGAATCATTGATAAACTTACCGAATTTCAAACTTGCATCCTGCTATTCAAGAAATAAACAGAAGCGTGGAGGAGCGTGCATCCTCATACGAAATAGATTTGAATATAAAGAACTTCCTAACACGTCTATCACAGGTGTATTTGAATATTGTGCAATAGAATTGTTACAGCAGAGATTGATTATTGTATGCATCTATAGACCGCCGAATATGTCATGTATTGATACTTTCCTAGATAATTTAGATATCTTATTAAAAAAATTGTGTACTAAAGCCAATAAAAAGATCGTCCTTTGCGGGGACTTCAACATTAATACACTTAAAAGAAACAACATTGCATTAGACTTTGAAAATTTACTGTTGAATTATAATCTTAAACTAGAATTGAATCAACCAACTAGACCGAAAAGTGGCACTTGTTTGGATAATTTTGCTCATAATTCCAGACAAAAATCTGTAAGTGAAGTTATTGACTTGGGATTATCCGACCATACTGCTCAAATTTTAAAAATCCGGGTAAACAAAACATGCATATTAAATTCTTGGCGCATTAATAGAAGAAAATTATCCAGAGAAAACTTAATGTTATTTAAAAAACACCTCCAATGCCTATCTTTCCATGAAACATTTGAAACAGATAACCCCAATGAGGCATATGATCATTTTATTGATCAATTTCGCTTACTCTACGATCTTTGTTTTCCTAAGCAATTAATTAATGTAAAATCTAATAAAAAAGTAAAATGGATTTCGCGAGGAATAAGGTTATGTAGCAAAAAACAAAGAAATCTGCTGTGGAAATACAGAAAAGCACCTACATGCGAAAATAAAAATACCTTCAAAAACTATTCACAGAGACTTAAAAGAATAGTAAACCTCACTCAAAAAGCTCAAAATAATTACCTGATTGACAGCTCTCAAAATAAATCCAAGGCATCGTGGCAGTTAATTAATAATTGTAATCAAATAAAAGAACCTATTTTGCAAATAAATAAGGAAAACAAAGTCATAAAAAATCCTAAGCAGATTGCGGACTCGTTTAATGATTTCTTCGTGGACCAGGTGCAGGACGTTACTGTTAACGCTCGGGATAAAATGGGTGGCAGTACTATTATCCCAAATTCTTTGTTCATGCCCCCTGTGGTACCTCAAGATATCATACGGGTAATAAAAAACTTAAAAAATAAAAAAAGTTTTGGTTGTGATGGCGTTTCTACCGTTGTTGTAAAATTTGTTGCTGATATAATAGCAAATCCTCTAAGTCATATTATAAATGCATCTATTAGCTCAGGTATATTTCCGCAAAAACTAAAGACAACTATCATAAAACCATTACATAAAAAAAGCATAAAGGAAGATATGGCGAACTATAGGCCAGTAGCTTTAATTTCTGTATTTTCCAAAATATTTGAACGAATAATTTATGAATCTATCTATAAATTTGTTACAAAACATAATATATTATGCGAAGAGCAAAAAGGCTTTCGAAAAAATAAAAATATCAATATGGCTATATTTGAGCTTATTAAGGTGATTTTGACTAATGTGGATATTAAAAACCCTGTTTGTGCTATATTTACAGACATGACGAAAGCATTTGACTATGTAAAACATGACACGCTCCTAAAAAAGCTAAATGATTATGGTATAAGAGGCAACGTATTAAACCTAATAAAATCATACCTCACTGATCGAAATCAATACACAGAGATATCAAGAGTATGTACCAAAACAAAACGGGAATTCAAATACCGATCTACATGTAGAACAACCAAATTTGGGGTGCCGCAAGGTAGCGTACTTGGGCCACTGTTATTTTTACTATACATCAACGATCTGCCTCGCCAAATTCGTCATCCAATGACTTTATTTGCGGATGACAGCACAGCCATAATTGCAAGCGTAGACAAAGCAGAATACGAAAAAGATATAAACACCACACTAAAAGCAATAATTGATTGGCTCAATAAAAATAACCTAGTTATAAATCTACATAAAACCAAAGTGATGCATTATTATCAGCGGCTACAGCCAGATAACATAATTACTAAATATAAAGACCAAATTGTAGATACAACCTCAGTGGCAAAATTCCTAGGAGTACATATCGACAGTCAACTGACGTGGAAACCCCATGCTGAACACGTTTGCCAAAAACTAAGTAAATCTGCCTATCTACTTTACATACTTTCCAAAAAAGTAAATTTAAAAACACTAGTGACAGCATACCATGGCTTAGTTGCGTCATTGTTAAGATACGGAGTCATATTTTGGGGTAATTGTAGTGAAAGGGAAAGAATATTTAGGGCCCAAAAACGTTGCCTTAGATCGATGACCGGTCTGAAGTCTACAGAAAGCTGTGTACCAGTATTTAAATCATTAAAAATTCTCACATTACCATCCTTATATATTCTTGAAATGGCCCTATTCGTTAAAACTAATAAACAGTTATTTACCTCATTGATTGATATAAGAAAACGCACAGGACCCATAAGGTCTATATATATAAATCAACTTTATACAGGTGGTCACAAAACAGCCCTATTAAGAAAAAATATTTTATCCATGGGTCCTCTTATTTATAATAAGCTACCCAATAGCCTATTAGAATCACCAACCAATGTATTTAAAAAACAGTTATCAAAAATGTTATTGGACAAGTGTTACTACACTATTTCTGATTTTTTAAATGATAAATCTTTTGCTTGGACATTGTAATTATTTTGTTGACATTTATTATTTTCTATTTTATTCCAATGTTATGGTAGATTCTTTTGTTTTGACATTTGTATTATTATTTTTGACATTAGACGAATTTTAAATAGGTATGACTTAATTATATTGATTTTATTTGACATTTGATTTATATATTTTAGCACATAATTAATTTTATATTAAATTGACATTCATACTTGTAGAGATTTTATCTGACATCTGATTATTATTTTGACATTACTAATATTATTCATCTCATTCTTATAACTTCCAATTACTGTGGTGAAATTTCATTGTTATGATTGATTATTATTATATTAATGTCTATAATGTTGTATTCAAATAATGTTTTGCTAATAATAACCTATATCATTTTTCATTACCTGTTTCAAGCCATTTTATATGTTTTATGTTTGACTGGCTATTGCTTTGAAATGATGATAATTTATAAAAATATTGATGTTTCTGTTTATTAAATTATATAATAAAAATTTGCATGCCGTGAGGCAAAATGTATAGGGACTCTCTACAAAAAGAACATCTAATCTGTACACCTACATTTAGCAAATAAACGATTTCATTTCATTTCATTTCATTTCATTTCATTTCATTTCATTTCATTTCATTTCACCGTAGAATACAGGTTATAGTAGTAGTAATTGTTTAGTGGTTGTAAAAAATACTTAATCCTAGATACATATGTTATCGGCGGAAAATCTTAACATCGAGATTCAGAAATGGATCGAAATTGGACAACGCCATCTAGTGACGAATGTACGAACTAATTTGCATGACGATCGCTGTGTGTTCCGATTTACTTGCTGTGCGGCTAGACAATGTATCTGACAACTAGCGCCATCTGTGTATAACGCTTTAAACTGTTAGCGTTTACGATTCCTTTACGCAGCTGGAGCAGTTCTGGTCCAGGGGGAGAAGGAAGATGAGCATACTATTAGCAAGGTAGCTCAGGAACTTGTGCAACTAGCGGAGACCTTAATCAAGGCAAGAGAGGTGCAAGAAATGATGGAGGAGTCACGTAAAGCATACGTCGATAAGCATACACATAACCATCCACAGTATCACCCAGGAGACATGGTACTTGTCAACCTACATCCCATTAGTAAGGGAGCTCAGGGTGTCACCGCAAAATTTGCACCTCGTAGAGATGGACCCTACGTCATCATGAGAAAACACGGACCCGCCTCTTTTAATGTAGCGTTCCCAAATGATCCTACTAACTCAATCGGACTTTATCATGCATCCGCTTTGACCCCATACAGAGTCGAATGCCATGACACTGTTCCAGAGCCTGTGCAACCACTTCGAAGAAGAGGACGCCCCAGAAAGAAGATTGTTGACGACAAACCTTTACCTGGTGACAAGAGAGGACGCGGACGTCCTAAGAAACAATAACGCCCTATTATTCAGTCCTTCATGCCGAGACGTCTTTTAGGACTGAGGGGGAGATTGTAACACACCTCATTATTATGAACGTCATTATTATTGAATAATGTATCTGACAACTAGCGCCATCTGTGTATAACGCTTTAAACTGTTAGCGTTTACGATTCCTTTGAGGAACGTAAACAGTAGAGGACTCACTTAGTCAACTTCATTGACAGTATTGTAAGTGGTTCGCAGTATAACCACTAGATGTCGCTGTTTATTGATGTGACTATCCTAGAACGCGGTGTTAAGAATTACCGCCGTTTAATGACTTCGACAGATTATTTGTCGTTCGTCAATGCAAATCCCAGCTGACAGAAAGGTGCATCTGCGGATCTCGTCCTACTTGGAAAGATCACGTGGGACATCCCTGTCAGTTGGACCTTTTGGATTAGAGGACCAAGTACCCTGCCTTCGTCCAAGCGGACTTGGTTGTGTGTACTACGCCCTATTTAAATACATAAATGTAAAAGTCTGTACCTTTCCTACTTGGAATAAACACCTGCAAGCGATCTTCGTGTTTCCTTCAAACCTGTGACGTCAACACACCGACCTACCCTACACACCCCCATAAATCGAATTTTGGGGGTAGTTTCGAAAAACTTATAATGACAACATTTATTGTTTACTTAGGTAGATATTTGTGTCAAGTTTCAAGTTTATTAACCCAAGAAGTAAGATTCTTCAATAAATATTGCAAGTTCGAAGGAGCTATCATGAATTTTATTGATATTTCTGAGCGATATTTGATTCCACCTAAGGGCTTCATGATCGTCATCAGATTTCAATAGTGCCAATGCCATTTCTTCGGTTCTAATTATTAAGTTTATGCCCCAGCCATAAGCTATGGCTGGACATGCAGCTGTTTATGTACCGATTAGTTTTGCCAGAAGTCTCGGTTAACGACGTTTTATTTGCTGGTATATTTACAGATTAGTTTCTTTATGCTCTTAATTTTATAGTAAAGTAAATGTAGATCCATACATTGTGAGTTGATAAGAAATCCTAAGAATTTGCAGATCCAGTTTGGCATAAATTAACTTTTTTTCTAATTTTATTACTAAACATCTATCAAATGTTTGTATTAAGGAATTAGATTTTGTTTGCTCCATGTAAAATGCTGGTATTCAGATGAATCCGGTTAGACTGGAAGCCAACCACAACATACGATTAGTTGGGCAAATGCTAGGTAGATTGCTTCGCACTGAATTTACGCAATCATAAGTATCTCCTATACAAGTGACATAGGTATTATACTGTATGACCATAAAGTCTCACAAATGAGACAGAACATGTTTGAGTAAATTATTAAACCCTAGGAGTGGACTTAGTCTGGCACCCACCAGACTAAGTATATATTACCCATTATAAATTGTTGAGTAGGTCCTGTATGAACTTATTACGGATTTTATTAATTTAGGATAAATACCTGTAAACATAGATAATACTGTAAGTGTTAAAAAAGTCTGTTAGATAAACAGTTGATGTAGATCAGAACATTTACAAATGTCCCTAAATCGATAAGTTTGGAAATAGCGAATCCTATTTTCTATGAGGGGATGGTGGGTATTTGGGTTCAGAGTTTTAAACCATTTCCCCAATAATCGGTATTTTATAACCATTACCATAACATAATATGACAGAATCATCTGTTAACGACTTCCAATATTGAATCAAATGTTTAATCCTATCTGCGGGGTGTACTTTCAACGGCAGTTTCTCCTACCGTACTTCTTGCTGACTCTCATTTATCAGCTGCGCTGAGTAGTGGGTACCTTATTGGTTTGGTTCTCCTCGCCGTTGATGTTGGTAGCTGTTGGTGTCGACTCGTAGTCTGCGCTGCAGTCGCATTGTTTGTTCGTTGAGGAGGACCTCGCACACGTACCAGTTCAACTGATGTCAGTAGTTGGCAGACTAAGTTTTTTAATTTGTGAAGGTTATTAATAATGTAAAGTTTAGTACCAAACAAGAAATGCATCTCTTTTGTTATCTTTGTTTATATTCCAAAAGATTTTGTCTAATGTAGTATAACAAGTTTTCTTCTGTTGAATGTCTGTCCGTGATGTAGGTAGATCAAGAAATAATTGGGCAATTTCTGGTATTCTATTCAGAACATCCAGTTCGCGATTTTTGGCCGATTCCGACAGTATTGGCATGACTTCAGGATTAAGTTTTGTTGCACGAACTAACGTGATTTTCTCTCAGTTATCTGAAAAATCTTTGTCTATTAATTTACCAAACTTGCCTCCCAACGTTCAAACACTTCTTGTGGTATATTTTTCCGAGTGCGGGATCCATATTCTTTGTTTCACCAAGGATTTCGAGAATCTCTGAAAGAATATCTGTCGTGGAAGTTTCGTTAACCTCCCAGACGTCTCGCGCATGTTGTTCGGTATTAAAGACAGATATTTCATCTATAATATTTTCGAACAATGGTTTTCGTCATATGCATCACGTGAACTCGAGATTGCAGCGGACGACTTTTTGGTGGAGAGAAAACAAAATGGCGGTTACTTTCAGGATAGTATCGCGTACTCTAGGTAGTACGCGATACTATCCTGAAAGTAAGAAAATACCTTAAGAAAGTACCTATTTAATTCTAGTATTTCTGGATAACATCACGTGTTACCTCGTTAAGAAACACTATTTTTGTTATCAGAATAACATCAAGTGTTATTTCATTAAGATAACAATATATATAGGACGTAAGTAATTAGTAAAAACTCTTATAGTAAAAGCACGTGGATACGACGGGTACTTACGTTTTTTCTTGAATTAATTTCCGTATCGTTGGTTCCTATATCTCAATTATTCTTCATCGTCGTGTTTTCTTTTTCCTATGATCTTTTTTGCCGTATTTAAAGAAATTAAAGTAAAGTTAAATTCTATTAAGAGAGAAAATAGAAAAATAGGTTGTAGCAATGCAACACGAAGAATGAATGACGCGACCATTGACCGATGACATAGACTATGGCTGTGCCATAGACTATCAAAAGAATATTTCATTTTTTTAGGGTTCCGTACCCAAAGGGTAAAAATGGGACCCTATTACTAAGACTTCGCGGTCCGTCTGTCTGTCTGTCTGTCTGTCACCAAGCTGTATCTCATGAACCGTTATAGCTAGACAGTTGAAATTTTCACAGATGATGTATTTCTGTTGCCGCTATAACAACAAATACTAAAAACAGAATAAAATAAATATTTAAGTGGGGCTCCCATACAATAAACGTGATTTATTTGCCATTTTTAGCGATAATGGTACGGAACCCTTCGTGCGCGAATCCGACTCGCACTTGGCCGGTTTTTTTGTCTTTGAACTGTGTGGCAATGCAGTACATTGGAGACCGTACTACAATGTGTATTAAATCTCGAGGATGCACCATTGAGGTATAATTATTATTTATTATAATAGGATACAGAACATTCAGAAAGATAACACATATATTCAATTTTTATAATCATATAATAAATTAAACCTCAAATTGAATATTTACCTCATGTTGCGGTACGAATGTATAAATACCCCGACGGAACAGTTAAAATTACAAACGTACGATGAAATTGAACTTTTATTAACCAGAATATGCTAAAGAAGAACCATAACATACATTAGTTAATCCATTATTAACACACACACCTTGTCACACCCACACACCCCGTTCATCCATCCCCCACACACCCCGTTCATCCATCCCCCACACACACATACACATACCTGAATAAACTAGAACCTAAACTTTTTCTTTTGCTTTATAATTCTCTTTACATTGTAGACAGTAACCTATGGGAAGTTGAGAAGTAACCCCATTACAAGTATCGTTATAACTTACCGGGGCTGCCTCAATTTTGTGCTGTGCTTTCAATGTAGTCTAAGAATCAACAAGTTTTTAAAGCCAACAATTACAAAGTGCCCACCCGTCCCCACTTCATAGGGCTCGTTTCTGGAGACGCGATGCGTCGCGCGGCGAGGTCAGCTTGGCGTTTCGCGGCACTTATATTATTTCTTCTTCATTATGTTATCATCTTCTTCGTCGAATTGGTAGGAATCCGAAAATTTTGAAGCAATTCTCGTATTCAAAACACGTTTTCGTTAGAATTCCAATTTTAATCGCTAATGTTTATGTCAAAAATGTAGGGTTTAGTTTTTCTTATAAATGAGATGAGACTATTCATATGCGAATTTTCTTAAACATTCGGCAATTCTGCTTAGGATACACCTAGATAAAGACTAAGAAATATGTTTGGTGACTTACCTGTGTGGCAAGATATTTAGCAAGGAGGTCCACTCCCTCTTCAGCGCGTCCGATCTGCGGGAACAGCTTGAACAGACGCTCCACACTGGGCTCGTCCTCCTTGCGGGCTGCTTCTTCAAACCTAGAAAACAATAACTTCACTGCAAACTTGTTGGTTTATAAAGATTATATAGATTGGACCAATAAAAGTAAAAAAAATATGAATGAAATTTACTGGTTTGTGCAAACTTCACAAGTTGTTAACTTAGCTTATTTTTGCATTATGAATTCGCACTCATTATTGCCTCTTGGAAAAAGCAACTGTATTTCAAACACAACAAAGTTGAAAATCCATTGCAACTCATGCTTTTTTAGGGTATTTTTAGAAATGGCCACTTTAAAACCAACGGTATTTCAAACACGACAAAGTTGAAATTCCATTGCACCCCATAAATTTTTTGGGCCTTTTTATAAACGATCACTTAAAAAACACAATGCTAATCTTCGAAAAAATCGATATTGTAGTTGGTGATTGTAGATTAAACATGTAGTGACACAAAAAACGCATAACATAACATCTCGCCAGTACTCCCCGATAGGTTAGGCAGAGGTGCACCTAAAGTACTCCCACATTTCACTAAAAATTAATAATTAATTCAAGTATAGACAGCCTAAAATAATGATAATGCTCGATCAAAATAACTGTGTACCTGGCCACAGACAATATATTAGGTCATTACATATGAAATTGGCATTTTGTAAGGAAGGAACATAAAGTCGTTTTTTTATATATAATATATTTATTTAATCAAAGTATGTACCATTGCTATCTATGCATTTTTGCCATCTCATAGGTAGTTCATTGATCCCTTTACTAAAAAAAAACATTCGGACGGGAATCAATAAAATCTTTGAAGGCGCTTTGGGCTGCCCCATCGGAGTTGAATGTTTTCCTTTGCAAGAAGTTACCCAAATTTCGAAAAAAATGGTAATCTGTTGGAGCAAGGCCCGGGGAATACGGTGGATGTCTTAGACATTCCAATTGAAGCTCCTCTAATTCGGTAGCCGTCTGTTGTGCAGTGTGTGGTCTAGCGTTGTCCTGAAGCAGCAGTGGCCTAGAGCGATTAACCAGCCTCGGCTGTTTACCAGCTAGCTTTTCCATCATGGTTTGCAGTTGCTGACAATAGACATCCGCCGTAATCGTCTGGCCAGATTTAAGAAAGCTGTAGTGAACGACACCGGCACTAGTCCACCAAACGCTCACAAGTTTTTTTTTTTGAGTAAATTTTCGCTTGGGGCAGGATTTGGCTGATTCGCCAGGGTTTAGCCATTGCGATGAGCGTTTCCGATTATTGTACAGGATCCACTTTTCATCACAGGTAATGATTCGATTTAAAATCCCTTCATTATTGTGCCGGATGAGTGATGTAACGCAGCAGTCGACGCGCGTTTGTCGGTTTGCTGCACTCAATTCATGAGGTACGCATGTTTCAAGCTTTTTCACCTTCCCAATTTGCTTCAAGTGGATTAAAACAGATTTATCACTAACACCGCAGCCTGCAGCTACGGCTGGGCGGACGTGGTTTGGGATGGATCCGCTTCCACAATAGCCTTCAATTCTTCATTATCAACTTTGGTCTCCGGCCGTCCACGGGGCATGTTCTGCAGGTCGAAATTTCCAGAACGAAAACGTTGGAACCAAAATCGCACTGTGTTTTCTTTTGCGACACCGTCGCCAAACACATCATTAATCCTTCGAGCCGTTTCTGCAGCACTGGTGCCACGAGGCATACAAATGCCTCATCCCATACAAAGAAACTGTGCCGACGTAACTATACTGTGATTTTTAATTTCGTGGACTAAACTGACAGCTGCTTTTGACCTTATTTTTTTTAAATGTTGCATGCGCGGAGCATAGTGTTGTTGGTAAGGCTCAATCATAAGTGATTCATCGAATCGATGTGACATGACTCCTGAATTTATTTTTACTAATTGTTGTAAATAAATGTTTTATGAATATAAACGTAATATATTTAAATATAACAGTATTCATACACATATTACATGACATTTAATGGGTTAAATAAGAAATCAACAATAAAATAAATGCAATGGATAAAATTAAGTCTGACATAAATGAGTAGAAACTAAATATGGGCCGCTTGTTTCTAAACAAATTATTTTTTTATGCCACTACTTCGATTTTCGATTAACTTTCGACCACTCAGGATAGTTAGGGTACGACACTATTTTAATGTAACGATAAAGTGACAACCCCCCAAATGTCAGTTTAGTCCACGAAATAAAAAATCACATTATAGCAGTTTTCGACGGACTATACGGACTATTTATTTCGGTTCCGTGCAATGGCTATAGATTGTGTTAGCAGCGACTTGCAAGTAAAAGGGTTTACTCGGTTCTTGAAAATTTTTTTCTTTAAATACAGTGACGATTTGTATTATTTTATTTTTTTGTACGTTTTTAGGGTTGCATTGTACTAAAATGTGTTACAATACAAATTTAAAAATCGATGCATATCGCGCCATCTAGTGATATTTATTTGAACCATATTCCTTTCTAAGCGCTGGGACTCCGTGACCTGGTGCGGTGACGGTGACGTCACTCTTACGTTCGACTCTCGCTATACTCGTAGGCCCGAGCGGGGCGGCGCGCGGGTAGCAGGGAGTGGGCGAGCATTACAGCGAGGTGCACAGTTACTTTGACCATGTAATAGAGAGTTATTTAGAGAAACTCTAGCCCTCTTACAAATAAACGCGGAATAAAGTTATACCGAGTATAAACCTATGAAAATGTATGGTTATTCCTTTGTTATACCTGGTATAACTTTATTCCGCGTTTATTTGTAAGAGCGTAGGTATTTGTCTACGTACTTGCGCACTAGATGTTCCCTTAGCGTGTTTGCCGCGCGGGTCATGGCATCGCGCGGGTCTGGGGCGCCTCGTGCCCTGGCAGCTGCTACTGACCCTGGGTCCATACTGAGGAACCTGGATACGTGACCAGCACCTGAAAAACGTACCTCTATGTTTAATCTATATAAATAAAAATCAATTGCCGAATGTGAAGGCTGCACCTATTTGGTTTTTTTTTTTTTGTTGCGTTTGTATTGTTATGAAAAAAGATTTTATGAAAGTAAAAAAGTTAAAAAAAACTGCGAAGCAGGCAGCCACTTTCATTATGTTATGAATATTATTTTTTTTTAGTCTATTCTGTCCCACTGCTGGGCAAAGTCCTCTCCCAAATCCTTCTGAGTATTCTTTGCCTGAGCCACCTCGGACCAGCTCCTGCATGAATATTTATTTGACAGTTGAGAATTGGAATAGCAGTGTTTATTGTAAAATGTTGCATTTATTGTTTTGTAATGTTTGGAATTGTGGTGCATGGTGAGTGTATAATAGTGATTCTTAGCTATTAAGATTTCAAGACAATGTAAAAATTGTTTGGGAAATAATGAAATCAAATATTTAATTATGGACATTGATTTTGTTCTTAGCTTTTGTATCCTACAACCAATCTTCAATAAACCAATAAGAGTCTGATTGGCTCTTATTGGAGTATTATTCACTAAAAATAGTGTCTAAGTTTTGGACTAAACAACAACTGTTGTACCAGTGATACGAAGAAGAAGACTAAAAATATTATATAATACTAGCTGTGGCCTGTGGCATTAGCTGCGTGGTATTAGTAATTCTCCCAATATCTCTATAAATTTTTGCCTATGTGTTATTCTGATGTATAAGCTATATTTTAAAGTTTCATATAAAACTCCATTCAGTAGTTTTTGCGTGAAAGAGTAACAATCATCTATCCATCCTCAAAAACTTGCATGTTTATAATAGTAGTATGATTTCTGCTACTTCATAACAGAACTAGATTTTGCCCTGACTTTGCCCATGTGGTCTACAGGAATCTCTATTTTGTACTGAGATAAAAAATTGCAAGACACTCATATCAGAGATAATGAAGCTTTTTAACAGTGACAGTTTTTTCATAACCAGGTGACAGGTCTATACTTCCAGAGAAGAAGAAACACAATTTTACCTGTTTTCAATATTAGTTAAGATAAAGTGAATCAGCTCTACTAGAACCTGCGTGTCTAGTTTTTTAATCCAAGAAACTTAAGTAGGTAGGATAATGGTTTTTGTTGGAGTATCACTTAAACATACCAGTCTCATAGTCATGTGCTTTGATAGCTGCCTCCACTCCAGCACTGCACAGCTGCAGGTCGATCAGGTCGTGCACACGACGCTGACATTCTGCCACGCGAGACTGGGAAGAACGAACAAATTCAATGAGTATAAGTGCGTTTTTCAATAATTGTATGTGGCAGAAGAATTTACAAAGCAATTAATACAAATACATAATTAAGTTGCTATTTACCCTCGCAAGGTCTAACTGCCGCACTTTAGCGCTTACATCTCTCGCAAGACCGGCCGTCTTATCAACCATATCAGCGGCGATTTGAGCATCCGTCTTCACTTCAGTCAGCTTCGTGTAAGCTTGGCTCGCCGTCCGTAGACGACCCTCCAGGGAACATGCCCTGGATAGCACTCCTGAGAGGGCCGCATCAACTTCCGACTGTAAAACAACTTCGTTAGTAAAATAAAACTTGTGCCACCGTCACCAAAACAACTCAACGTACCTCTTCTTTCTCAATCTCATTGAGCGCTTTCTGTAATCCCTCGTCAGTGGAGACATCGTATTTATCTAGTAGAATACTCAGAGACATTTTTGGAGATTTATTTATAAACTATCATCAGTAATTTAATTCGCACATTGAATTATTAGGAAACACAGTTTGGAAACAATTCGGCAAATCCGAAACACGGAGCAAAACGTCAACAACTAAATGTCAATGTCAATAATCAGCTGTCGGTTGTGCTGTGGCTGTGGCTGTGGAGTTCATTCATCCTCTCATTGATTCATCCAAATGGTTTCACTAAACGAAACAAAAAATAAATCTCAAATACCATACTGAGGTGAGTTTTGTTATTGTTCTTCTAAGCTACTTGTTTATCATTAGCAGAAGGTTATGTGAATGGGCAAAATTTTAATCTTTTGTAAATCATTTTCAATATGGCAATTAAAAACCTGATCTGTGACAAAATGACAATACTTGACGTGCATTCGAAACCTTGATTCTTATTTTCTATAAATTTACTAGATTATAAATTATTTTTGATAAATTAATATTTGTTGCTTATAAATATGTAGGAAAATTATAGAAATACAGTTTTGTAATGTTATTATCAGTCTTTTTTCATTTGTATGAAAAGATGAAAGGAAAGAAGTTTCTGATTGAGGGCCGTTTGTTACCTTGTCAGTTATTTTGATCAGACCTTCAAAAAATTGACTAGTGGACAAAAGTACGATAGCTATGCTGCAACATTAGTAAACATAAAAACTTGTGAAATCGTAAAATCGATGTGCCGTTAACTGTATTACATTCCTTAGGGTGTCTAATCAGTGTATAACACTCCTTTGAGGGCAGGTTTCTTTGTGAGGTCGAAAAGGAATCGTCAAAGGTGAGTGCTGAGCGAGGCTGAGGGCATACATACATTGCATAAATTAGTTTGTATTGGCAAACAGGATTGGTTTGTGTGTGAAGTGGAGTGGTCTGACGATATGGCTGGCTGGTGTGTTGCAGATTGACTCCGTGTGGGGTTGGGCTTCGCCCCCGCTGCGGTTGCAGCTGGGTAACTCACGCGGACACAAGAGGTGAGTGAACTTTCATCATCATTGACAAATAATTGGCACGAATATTTTTTCAAATAGTTAGAATAGTTTTTTTAATTGATGGCCATAATATCATGAAACATGCAGTCATTGTTTGGTGTCTAAGTGGTTTGTATTGTAAATATTGGACTGGCAACAGCTGATTGTTTATACAGCCTAGTAACAACAACTAACATTTGACATGTTATGTCTCACCTCATTAGACAATGAGAGGGAAGTAGGATTTCAATCACTTCTTCTTTACTGTATAAATACTTTTTCAGTCTTAATTATGAAACAGAATGACTATTGGCAACCTTTATCATAGTAAACTACACATTTTTGAACATACAAAATAATTTGATATCTATTACACTATTTGAATACACATTTATTTGTATAAAGTTTAATGTTTCCTAATACCTACCATTATGATTTGTATTTGTATTGTTCATTGAAAAAAAAAAATTAAATAATTATTTGATTTCTTTTCTCTGAAATTCTTGCTTAAACTAAAAAATATTTCAAACTACCTACATCCCAATTTTCATTATTTATTAGTGTGTATATTATTTGTGAGATAAGATACTTAGGTTGCTAGAGTTATTCAAGTGTTTGTAAGATTTGAGGAAGACTGTCCTATTGTGAGACAAGGTATACTAGTGCGGAGGATACTACGAATCAGATTCAAATAACCGGAAGGTTGTATTATTATTGTTGGGTGATAAAAAATAATAATACAACCGTAAAGTATACTGTTTGATTTTTCTAATTAGACTCGTGTTGGAAGGATCTAAAGTAATACATATATCAGTTATAATGATTATTATTTCAATTATTTAATTTAATACAAATATTAATTATCGTTTTAAATATTTCTTTATAAAAAATAACACGAAAAAAAAAAATTACAAATATAAACAAATGGTTGTCTGCCGGTTTCCTTTTATTATTTATCAATGATTATTTTTATAATTTAGTAATCAGACAAACCAATGTTGACAGAGTTATTCTTATGAAGTATTTGATGTATCATTGTAAAAACTTGAGCATAATAGATTTATTTATTTGTTAAATACAAAACGATGTGCACTTTACAGTGTCTGATAGTTGTTAATTGGGTCAACAGTGTTTACTAATTTTATTTGGTAATAAATTAGATGTCATACATATTAAACATTGAACTATCAGCGATTAGAATGTTTGTTTTAAATCAACTATATAAACAGGAAGAGGTTCTCATTTCGACAGATTTTTTTGTATGTTTGCTGTTCAGCTGTATCTTCGCAATGTTAACCATTTTTCACTTAGTGTTGTTATTTTGTGTAGTAGGTAGGTCATTAACAACTAACAATGATGTTGATATTTCTTAGTTAAAAAAAAACAAATAAGTAATGTGTAAAGTGTAATTTACAGAATAAACATAATTTATTTTATCATTTGTCTTTGGGACTGCACTGTTATGAATGGAAATATGCACTTAATCATAATTTATAGTAATGCACATCCCATTAGTCTTATGTACCTAATTAGTTATTTCCACATATATATAAATTTGGTTTGTTTTAAGGGGAATTGACCTCAAAACTAACCATACTTATTTTTACAGTTTAGGGAAAACGAAAATGTTATCAGCCTAGGGTAATTTGGAAACAGTCACTTGTGGTGCCGTTGTATACTGGTTCTTCTGCCACATTTCCAAGTCATACCTATAGAGTAGGTTATCACAAATCTGTTGCTCTGATCTTTAAATTACCATTAGATTGCATATATGCACTAAATGCATAAATTTGCATGCTTATAATGTTAAGCAAAAACATATATGCTCTGTATTTATTTTTGTACCAACTTCTGTACCATGTTTTTATGCAAATAAATGTTATTCTATTATATTCTGTGGACGTTTCGACCTTTTCGGATTACATTCTTATTAGGAAAATTATAAAATCACTCTGTCAGTCATAAACTTTTTTTGTTTAAAGAACAAGACATTCTCTACCCCGAAACAAATAAATAATGTAACCTACACTCATACATCGTTTTAGTTAAGTTTCGACGGGCTGTTTCCGCGACTCCACGTCCAGCGCGTATTGTGCGCGACGGGTGGAATTCGATACACCCCAACTCCTCGAGGTAGGCCAGCAGCGCCCTGGTGCTGCCGACTATCTCCGGCATGGTGCCTGGGTCACCAATGTTTTATTTGGCCTTGTAACTAGCGACTACAGGGCAGCTTAGGCGTAAATGTACTGCTGTCTCATTTTTCACCATGCATGCTCTGCAGAGTGGGCTGTCCGTAATTCCTATGACAAAAAGGTGCTTATTAAAGGTCCCGTTTCCAGTCGTTACGGCTGTGACTGCACGCAACTGTGGCTTAGTCAGTCGTAGGGCCTTTTTCGTGAAACGGCCGTCGATGGAGGGCAGTGCCTCCTTGGCCTGCCTACATTCGCTATGGTCAATCCATAGCTTGCTGTGTTGGTCCCTGGTGCATTTCCTTACCAGACCGCGTAGATACCCAAAATTTAAAGGCACGATGGGCTCCCGGCTCACCAGTGCCATACTAGAGCCCCTTCGGGTGAGCTCATCCGCAGCATCGTTCCCGCGGGAGTCGCTGTGTCCCTTGAAACATTGAATGGTTACTTTATTTTTCAAACCGACCTGGTTAAGGCGTCGGTGACACTCGTAAATCAGCCCGAAGTTGATCGTGTGGGTGTTTAGTGCTTGCAGGACGGCCATGCTGACCAAAGTATACGTATAGGGAAATCCTTTACCTCCCTAACTATGGAAATGCCCAAGCATTCGGCCTGGAACACTGTGTTGTGGATCCACAGTGTTGTGGCTAAGTGGATGTTTAGGTCCTCTGAGAAGTCTCCTGCACCCGTACCAGTACCTGTTTTGGACCTGTCTGTGAAGATCCGCAGCTCATCGGGCCGTAGCCCCTCGAGGCGGATTCTGTATTTTTCATCAAAAATTAATTGCTTTACACTCGTACAAAAAATAACACAAGCCCAAAATTTAAACATAATAAACCCAGATTTGAATTAAACTTTTACATAATTAGAATGTTTTACTGCAGCCATTACATCACGGTTGATGAGCGCTACTTCTAACATTACACAAGGTGATTGTGTAAATATGTGAATTAACAGCACGAACAATTAGTTTCGTAGTCAAATGTTAGTGAGAGTTGCTAGGGAGCGAGTAGCCTTGACTGTAAACTTGTTAACTATTTAATTCGTTCTTCCTCATACCTGTGAGTGTATTATTATTTTTAGTAATGAATATGGAACTTTTGAAGAAAGGAGATTCTTTTGATGATTATTAGTTGGTCGGCAAGGCGACTAACAAAAGGTACTTACAAGGCAGACGTGAGTGTATACGCCGGGAGGAAGGACATACACGAAACTTATTGGTGATGTTCTTCTGAAAGGCCAAGTGCGCAGTACTCATAACTGGCCTGCGTGTATGACCAGACGTATGAACGGAAATGATGCAAAAAGAGTATCAGGGTTTGTTGCAAAAAGAGTATCAGGATAGTATCAGGTCGCGTTTTGTAGTATCTGCCTACCGCCATGGGTAAAGACGTGAGTTTATTAAATGTATGTATGTACGAGTGATAGATGGTTTCTGGAACTGAAATATGCGGTTTCCTGTTAGCGGTGCGTCATCTGAGAAATACTGTGTTTGCAATATTAAGTTTAATCTGACTGAAGTACCTTTAAGTCAATGATATTTGTTCACAGGCTATTTAGAATTGATCATCACAGTTTTATGTACATAGGTATTGCACTGTTTAATGAACTGTGCATTGTTATAATTAAATAAATAAATAAGATGTATGTAATAAATTAGGATCTATTGTGATAGCCCAGTAGCTAAGACCTCGCTTCTCGTGCTTGAGGTCGTGGGTTCAAATCCGGGCTAGTAACAATGTACTTTTATAAGTTTGTGAAGAAACCTGAATTTATAGTTAAAGTGTAGCGGCACCAAC
Organism: Anorthoa munda; assembly: GCA_945859665.1. NCBI lineage: Eukaryota > Metazoa > Arthropoda > Insecta > Lepidoptera > Noctuidae > Anorthoa > Anorthoa munda. The sequence goes on from OX243918.1 coordinate 2,192,087, forward strand.
GCCGCCACTTACAAGCTAATGACATGACGTCACACAAATCCTGCATCGCGCAAGCAAAGTTTTCGGCGCGATTTGAACGTATACAACAGTCCGACGATAACCGTTGGGCAGTTGCCCGGACCAGACACAACAACCGTCTGGTCGGAGGATCCTCCCTTTTCTATGGAGGTTTGTGGGACTTTACGTCCTGTTCCTCATACCCCCAAACTGGTGACCCTCGAACATGAACATCAGCGCAGCCTTCGTGCAGAGCTACTTCATCGTGACGTCATCATCACTTCCTCAAGCTTTCGAGCAGCGAGTCACACAGCCAGTCAGTACCCACGGCATCTACGGGGGTATCCTGACCACCAGCATGCAGCGGACGCGCATACCTGGTCATCACCCTCAGCTTCTTTCATCACCGCTCCGACCCACTGGAGCCAGCAGCACTGTCCCGACTCACTGGGACACATCATCACCGCTCCGAACTACTGGAGCCAGCAAAACTATCCCGACTCACTGGGATATCATCACCCCGACTCACTGGGGCACACCGCGAACTCTGCGACTTCCGGTTCCGACTCACGGGAACCAACCTTCCACTGGCCAGGCACGCATCACAAGATGTACGGACGACTCAACCTGCTATCGACCTCCGGTTTCCGGAGGGGAGTGATGTAGCGGCACCAACGCCGCCACTTACAAGCTAATGACATGACGTCACACAAATCCTGCATCGCGCAAGCAAAGTTTTCGGCGCGATTTGAACGTATACAACAGTCCGACGATAACCGTTGGGCAGTTGCCTGGACCAGACACAACAACCGTCTGGTCGGAGGATCCTCCCTTTTCTATGGAGGTTTGTGGGACTTTACGTCCTGTTCCTCATACCCCCAAACTGGTGACCCTCGAACATGAACATCAGCGCAGCCTTCGTGCAGAGCTACTTCATCGTGACGTCATCATCACTTCCTCAAGCTTTCGAGCAGCGAGTCACACAGCCAGTCAGTACCCACGGCATCTACGGGGGTATCCTGACCACCAGCATGCAGCGGACGCGCATACCTGGTCATCACCCTCAGCTTCTTTCATCACCGCTCCGACCCACTGGAGCTAGCAGCACTGTCCCGACTCACTGGGACACATCATCACCGCTCCGAACTACTGGAGCCAGCAAAACTATCCCGACTCACTGGGATATCATCACCCCGACTCACTGGGGCACACCGCGAACTCTGCGACTTCCGGTTCCGACTCACGGGAACCAACCTTCCACTGGCCAGGCACGCATCACAAGATGTACGGACGACTCAACCTGCTATCGACCTCCGGTTTCCGGAGGGGAGTGATGTAGCGGCACCAACGCCGCCACTTACAAGCTAATGACATGACGTCACACAAATCCTGCATCGCGCAAGCAAAGTTTTCGGCGCGATTTGAACGTATACAACAGTCCGACGATAACCGTTGGGCAGTTGCCCGGACCAGACACAATACCAGTCTGGTCGGAGGATCCTCCCTTTTCTATGGAGGTTTGTGGGACTTTACACCCTGTTCCGCATACCCCCAAAAAAGTTTTAAATGCCAACTCTTCATAATTAAGCATGCTGGTGCGTAGGAGGGCTTTGCTTGTAATGGAACAGTTACGGACTGGGATTATTATTTAGTATAATATCATAATACAGGTGTTGTTACGTACCTATCAAGATTTGCTTTTACCCCAATGTATTGGGGTTGAGGTAGCATGTCATCTTTTCACGCCTCGACTTGGATATCACACCAATGCAATGTTCTCCAGGGTTTTTACCGAGTGTTTCTCCTAACGTCAAGAGGCGCGAGTGCTTGACGATCGCTCTTACAATACCTATACGAGACAAAGCGATCTCCAACCTTGCTTATGCCGCATTTGAGAGACAGGCAAGCATGTTATTGCAAAAGTGATGTGCCAAGACGTCTAGCTTAGACAAACAGCTAAGGTTACGGTAAAGTTCAATATACACTGAATTTTAACGCTCAAACTCAATGGTTTTGTCTCGCAACTATGCTTGTACCTGTGCCAGTAATTTAAAAAAAAAACAATTTTAAGAAGTGGTTACTGGAAGGTGTTTTGGGGAACTGTCCTTATGTAAACTTTGATGTTCAAAAAGTGCTGCTTCTTAGCAATATTTGAATGAATGTTTTTTTTTTTCAATTTCTTTTTCGTTGTTTCACCACCGTCATCCACAGTCCGATCGCCCAATGCTGAACAAAGGCCTCTCTCTTGAGCCAATCCCCACGCTTCTGCGTCAACCTCATCCAGGTACCTACTACCTTCTTCGTTGCTGGCCTAATATAAAGTAAAAAGAAAACGGTTTTGATCACGTCTATGTTAAACATTTCGAAATACGCAAACTGCATCACAATGCACGAATATCGACATAGCTCGCATGCTCCGAGGCTGTTGACATTTTAGCACCAGGCTGACCTACTTACCTAACTTGGGCAATTTTCCTCCTACCTAACAATATTGTGTTGTACATTAATTAACCTAAAATTAAATAAAAAACAAGGTGCACCAGGCATCGATGTACTCCTCCACATCCATTCCATCCGGAAATGTGTCCTAATCGACCAGAAGACTGGCAGCATTGCCCCGTTGAATCAGAGGACTATTATATTGTAAGCTTCTGTCCGCGGCTTCGCCCCCGTGAGTGTTTTATTATGGGGATTAAAAGTAGCATACATATGTGCTTCTCCCTGTGCCATTTCCGTCCTTCCATCCAAACTTTCGCATGTATAATATACCTTTAAAGTAGGATTATTTCTGAGTATGTGTGATTACGTCATTTGGAGCATTTTTCCGTCCGAGTGTCCGGTCCCTGTCAGCCAATTCAAATCCCACATCAAATATTCCGAGCTCTATAAATAAATAATAAAGTGATGGAACAGGTAGTGACCCATATTGTTTCATGGACACAAAGTAGGCGACATTGCGAGGCAGAACTAGGTCATGAAGCGGAACCACATTGTTTTATTAGTCTAGCGGCAATGGATGGTTTATTTATGAAGTTGTGATAATAATTGTGGGGTTTCGCTAATGATCTGATCTAATTAGATAAAAGCTGATATTTTTAGTCATGTTTGCTGTGACTAATGTGTGCGCGGACGCGATGGCAGGAAGGAGTTGAATGATTGAAATGAAATGTAGATCTTATTTATAAATATAACATTTAAATTATTATAGTAGTCACAGCGGATCTTTGTGTCTCTGAAATTGGCCGCAAGACCCTGCGCAGTTGCTATTTTCAAAAAGTAAAAAAAAGAAAGTAAAGAAAGAAAACACATTACATTTTTTTTTTAAGAGAGACAGTAACAAGTAAAACATGGTTTTAAAAAAAAAACCATGTTTTACAAACAATGTGCATGAAACAATAATTAAAAATCAAATTAAATTGATTGCGTCCATGATGTACTTACAGGTGGTCAATATAAGTTACAGAAACAATTGTGGATCCTGTCGGGCACAGCAATATTCTAGTACAGTATAAGTGTCTAGGAGAAGGCATGTCGTTTAATATTGTCCTTATTAATTTTTTAGTTACCTATTCCCTATTTAAGAAAGAAAAAAAACTGTAAAAAAAAATGTTATGTAATCATAATGTATCTGTTTTATTTGGTTAAATGTACTAATGTGAATGTCTTCCCAAGTAACACAAAAGTGCTGTATAGTAGCTGAATCACTGTCCACAATAGAATCCTAAGCTGAACAAGCCTTCTGAATAAGAGCATTATAGGCGCTGTTTCAGCTGATATAACTCTGGTTTGGGCACAAATTAAACAGCTGTTAGCTGAATAACTGTAACTATTTGCATTATATCAGCATTATTTGAGCATTATTAAAGGTAACAGTCATCCCAAGAGCTGAATATTGACTGATTATTAGAGTATTTGTTACCTTTTATATAGCACAATGGCCGATTAATAGAGTTATGGTTACCTATTTTTCAGCACAAGGTACACACCAGAATATTTATAATGCTTCTTTGGAATTGAAAATTCACAAGTGGCAAAATTGTGAATAGTTTTTACCCTACTCCTTATTATTTTGATATGTTGTTTCTGTTAAACATTTTGTGGTGAAATAGACAAATATTGTTTTCCGTAACAAAAACTTTGCTTTTTCCTCCTGTGCGTGAAATTCGAAGGGGAAAGAGAGTTTATTGTCAAATAGTATATGAATATAGGTGAAAATTTTCACGCGCTCTCAAAATATCACTGTTTACTTGAAAGTTATAGTATAAAATAAGTTGATGATAAAAAAAAAAAAAAAAAAAAATAAATAAATAATTTTATTTTGCATTTGTAATTTGACAATAAGCTGTTTGCGTATAAAATCATTAGATTTTCTATTGAAGTCCAGTTGTTATTTTCGTTATTTAACAAAGAAAAAATGTTAATATATTATTTGACATAGGTTAGAACCTAAAAAATGGCAGACAATCAATGTGCACTGTATTAAACACAATTAAGCGGTACGTGCTGTTTAAGTATCCACTTTTGGATCATAAATCAGCAACGAGCTGATACGAGTAGTTCTTGTGTGAATCAAGTCAGCCACAGATTCCTGTAAAGCTTGATATTGGGTAACATGTACGCAAATATTGTTGGTAATCATCAGTGAACCACTAAAGTCTCAGCAGAAATTCTAGGGATCCATGGATTTATTTTACAAAATTATACGTCTGTTGTGTCAATCCTTTTATGTTATTTGGTTACCTACATCATCTCAAGAAACACTCCTCCGATTTTCGTATTTTTTTTTTGCAAACTGGGGTGCTGAAAAGATAAGTCTACAAGATCTTATTTAACTGCATTAGTAGATTAATTGCCGACGTTAGTACACGTATTCAGCTCTAACCGGGATCATAGGTAACGTGTGAGCTAATTTATAGCAGTTTGCTGTAATTTAGCATCATATAAGTTCACCCATAGTGATCATGTGGGCTATTTAGGTGCTATTATAAGATTGCGTGTAACAAGCTGATTAACACTACTAAAGTTCAACTATGTGCAGCAAGACGCATTATATCATTGTTAATTGAAGTCACAGACTAACTGATTGCATTATAGTAGCTCACATGTTCTTTCTTAAAATGCAAGCGGGCTAAGGGTACACTTATGGCCTTCAATTCAGAATATTGCTGAGTTAAAGTCCATAAAAATGCTTTATTGCAGCTTACAGTACTAATACTGAACTGCATACCTATATTAACGCTTGCAGCATTACAGTGTTGTCTCCGTGACGCATAAAAGCATTATTATACAGACGAAAGCGTAATTTTCAGCTATTGCAGTTCGAGTGTACTGTAATAAGTCTTCATAAATGCTAAAGTTACCGATGTTACCCTTTGTGACATCCTATAATGCAGTTTTGTGCTACTTGGGTTTTTACAAGCTTTTATTTAACTTGCAATGTATGATGTGTGTTCGGGTCAAATCTTGCAACTGAACTTTAAAGTTATCCTACACTGATTAAGGTGAAATTTTGCATACACGTTTAGTTTGGATGACAATGCATGGTTAAGTTACGTCATTTTAAACCCAATGGGGCGGACGGCCCAAGATGGCGGACTATTATTTTTTTGTGCACTGCCATGATATGGGTATCAAATGAAAGGGTTTGCTGAGAAGAATACGAAAAAAGCTTGTTTTAAAAAAGTTTTTTTGAATAACTTATTATTTTTATTAATAAGTATATATATTTAATATTATTTATTAATTTATTCGCTTAAATTTTTGTATTACAATTAGTGTATTTAAAATACGTAGTTTATTTAATAAAATTAATACTTAAAATATCTATATTATATTTTGAGTCAATGTCAAATTAATGTCATTTTACTTATAGAGTTAACAGACTAAGCACAGTCACAATTAAGCCTATGTAGGCTGGACTAGCCGACAATACTTGAGTGTGGCTCAACTTCAAGATTGATCGTTGGAAATAGAAATTATAACGTTATATTTCCTAGAATTTAGGATAGATACCTAGGTAGTTATGTTCAACATTCAGACGGACAGTATCGATTTCTGAATACCGTTAAGTCGTCGCACGGCTTTCTTCTGATTATTCTATCATCTTTTCTAATGTTTGAATATGACGGCTTTGTACATAAGTTCGACTTGCATTAGGACAGCACTTAAAAAATCTGTCACATATGTAAATACTGTGTTACAAGTCGAAAACTTAACAAAACTCGTAGCTTGAAAACTGACTTAAACCACGGTGTTCTTCCGCTTACCTTTGGTTGAGGCGCTGAAAAGATGTCTGCGTCTTACAAAGCATTACGAAATAACCAACCAACCAACCATCATCAGCCTATTAATGTTCCCACTGCTGGGATACTGGCCTCCTCTCTGTGAGAGGGGATGGGCCGTAATCCACCACGCGGGCCCAGTGCGTGTTGGTGGATGTCACATGTCTTCGAATCTTTGGTTAACCAAACGACGAAATAACCAAGTTTAACAGATATTCATATAATAACTATATCTAAGTGTTTATATTTTTGACCAAGAATAATGTTTATCCCCTTGTATATACCTATTATATCTCGCGATAGCTTGTTGGGAAGCGCTGACGCTCAATCCTGTGTTCTATTTCAGCGAAACACAAGCTGAATCTCGCGGGACGCATGCTGCCCTTTGGGCTCTCCGTCCGGCCCGACGCCATATTGTTTGAGGCCCGGAACATGAAGTAATTAACTAAAAACTTACAAAATTATTTTAAGTTACATGTTATTTTAATAAGTATTTCTTGATCAAAGGTAAAACTTTATAGCTTATGTATATATATCAGCATATTATGTTGCTAGGCCTGTCTAAAAATCCCTTGCCTTCCGTGTATAACTACATACGTAATAGTGCTAGAGAATGTTATCATAGTTTGCTGTATTTTAAGTTTATGGCTACTTATTCACTCACGATTTTTAGCCGTCGCATTTTCCTCAAAAACCCTCAAAAATTTGACGGCGACAAAATGCGCGTGAAATAAGGGTCCCAACGCTTTAGGTGCTTTTTGTTATCGCTTTTCATCGACCAATCTAAAATCAAGCGCTTAGATGTACAGAGTCCCCTGGGTCGCTGGTGGGTGCGAAGCTACAGGGCTGTGTCTGGTGTGTCCTCAGGATGGGCGAGGGCGGGTCGCCGGGGGGCGGCGGCGCGCGGCTGTCGCACACCTCGGAGAAGCACCCGCGCGCCATCCTCGGCGAGCTGTCCGCGCTGCGCCGACATCGCGAGCTGTGCGATGTCGTGCTCAACGTGGCTAACAGGAAGCTGTTTGCACACCGGTAATACAAGTTTTATTTTTCACTTACCTGCCCTTTATGCCCAAACCCGGAACAGGGAATATACATGAATAAAATATTTGTTATTTTACCAGTTTGTCGATAAATAAACTAAAAAAATAGAATAGTAATATTGAAAACAGAAGCTAAATTTACCTAAGAATTAACGAGATATAACAATAAAAATAAATAGGTATATCTGCCCCTCTCTAACATAATGCCGTTTTCGGTGGCAATTGTTTATGCATCGTGCCATCTGACGTCAGACGGCACGTCACACTTCTCTTTCGAATTCTGAACTTTGACGCGTTATAACTTCGTCTCTAATCAAGATATAAAAAAAATCTTTCATATTTGTTTACTATATACTAAATAATAAGTACAGGGAACCTTTGACAAAATGTCAATTTCTATGCTCAAGGTTCAAGGCTTTGATGTGTCAGTCAGTGAGCGAGTAAGAACGTTTCTTTTGATGAACGATATTATGCCAGGTTTACTAGAATATCATTGATACCAGGCCAAAAGGCAGACAGTCCACTACTGACTAATTTAATATTTACCTACATGCTACTATTTCCAAACAGTATGTAAACATTGTTATCTCTGCAAGGTTTTTAATATCTTATCACTAAAATATCCACTTTTAAAGTTGACCTAATTTTATCTTTGTTTCATTATTGACGCGGCGTGTGAAATTCTTAAATGATGTGTAATGCTTTGTAATATCTTATCCACCAGAAAGTATAATGAGATGAGTCTATAGCCTCACCCCAGAAAACTAAAATACGTCCAGCAATTCTCTTTTTGAAAATACCATTTATTAAGATGCCTTTCACCAAATAGGCGTAAATGGTTGGCTTCATACAAGCGAGAAAAAAAACACACTCTGATTGACACGCTGCTATGTATACTGAGTACAGGCATAATCTTAATCAACCTATGAAATGCCTGCTAGGACACAGCACAGGCTTGCTCTCTGGAGGGAAAGGAATACAACAGGTGCAATGCGGGTTGGGGCAAGCACAGTCGCGATTCTTCGATACCGATACCAACTTTTCTTAGTACTATTTCTGTGCGTATTTCCAGGGTGATCCTGTCAGCATGCAGCCCGTACTTCCGCGCGATGTTCACGGGCGAGCTGGCGGAGTCGCGCGCCACCGAGGTCACCATCCGAGACGTGGACGAACAGGCCATGGAACAGCTGGTGGAGTTCTGCTATACCGCACACATAGTGGTGGAGGAGAGCAACGTGCAGGTTAGTTTAAAACCACAGAGCAGATCAAGGGCCTGATGGAAATAAAATACTATTGTTAAATTACAAACCAATTTATACGAGGCCATTTTGAAAACTAGGACGCCCGTCCCGACATCGTCTTGTGCGTCTTGCATATAGCGGATTCCCGCAGCTTTGGAGGCCTTCCAACACTGCATTCTCCGATTCGCGGTCGCCACTCAAGAACTTTTCGGCCCCATCGACCATCCGTTCTGTGAGCCCACTGCCTCTTAATTTAGGAAATTCTCCGGCCACTTAAGTTTGGCAATATTTGCTATTCAACATCAAATTATGCCAATCTGACAATTAACAGCAGACTGAAAATATACCAGGCTACCAGAATCACGTGTTAAACATAGATCTTTTGTCTTCCAGGCGTTACTCCCCGCCGCCTGCCTGCTGCAGCTGCAAGAGATCCAGGACGTGTGCTGTGAGTTCCTCAAGCGACAGCTGGACTGCTCCAACTGTCTCGGGATTCGCGCCTTCGCCGACACACACTCCTGCAGAGAACTGCTCCGGATCGCCGACAAATTCACACAACAGAACTTTCCAGAGGTATGTATAGAGAATTAATTAGTTTATAGAAGTACTAGCTGACCCACGGGGCTTCGCTCCCGTCAATTGGCTACCATACCTACTTTACCCACCTACCCTACCCGCCTGCACTACCCACCTACCCTACCCACCTACCCTACCCACCTACACTACACACCTACCCTACAACTTAACCTACCCACCTGCCCACCTACCCTACCCACCTACCCTACCCATCTACCCTACCCACCTACCCTACCCGTCTACCCTAGCCACCAATCCTACCCACCTATTCTACCCACCTACCCTACCAACCTACCCTACCCACCTACCCTACCCACCTACCCTACCCACCTACCCTACCCACCTACCCTACCCACCTACCCTACCCACCTACCCTACTCACCTTCCCTACCCACCTACCCTACTCACCTTCCCTACCCACCTACCCAACCCACCTACCCTATCCACCTCCTCTCAAGTGTGTCATTTCAACTAGATTGTGATCAAACCTTATTCCTTATTGCGCAGGTAATGGAAAGCGAAGAGTTCCTACTGCTGCCAGCCGCGCAGCTGATCGACATAGTGTCCTCAGATGAGCTCAACGTGCGCTCAGAAGAACAGACCTTCCAGGCCGTCATGTCCTGGGTCAAGTACAACGTGGCCGAGAGAAGACAGCACCTGGCACAGGTCAGTAGTGCTGAGATATATAGTATTAGCTGATAGACAGTGTGCTCTGAAGAATAGAGCTTCCAGGCGGCCATTTTCTTTCTTTGTACGCTTTTTAGACATTTTCTGCCAATCTAAATAATCTATCATCCAATAATAATCTATTATCAATTGCAGGTCCTCCAACACGTCCGCCTCCCCCTCCTCAGCCCTAAGTTCCTAGTGGGCACGGTGTCCTCAGAGCTGCTCATCAGGTCAGACGATGCCTGTCGCGACCTGCTGGACGAGGCCAAGAACTACCTGCTGCTGCCGCAGGAGAGGCCGCTCATGCAGGGGCCCAGGACCCGGCCCAGGAAGCCCACGAGAAGAGGTATGTTGGTAGACTAGTGGCTCTGTAATTGTAGACTCGAGTTAAGATCCTATGGCCCCTAGCTGGGGCAGAGGGCTTCCACAGTAGTCCTCCATCGAGACCGGTCTTGAGCTTCGCGCTTCACCTCGCTCCACGTCATTCCGATACTCGTCGCTTCAGCCAATACGGTGCGTCGCCATGTTTGACGGGGACGGCCTCGCTTCCTTTTTCCTTGAGGATTCCAATCCAAGGCCTGTTTAGGAATGTGATCAGAATCCCTCCGGAGCGTGTGACCAATCCAACACCATTTACGCCGCTTGATCTGGCGGTCGATCGGGGTCTCGTGGCATCTCTCCAACAGCTCTACATTAGAGATGATCTCGGGCCAGTAAATTCCGAGGATGCGACGAAGACCTGGATTTGGCGCGAGATGTCCTTTGTTACCTTCCACGTTTCGCACCCGTAGAGCAGCACGGATTTGACATTGGACCCGAAGATTTTTAGTTTAACCCTTCGGGTCAGTTTCCGTGATTGCCACACAGGTCTCAGCTGTGCGAAAGTAGCTCGCGCTTTGGCAATCCGTGAAGTGATATCCTCTTCAGTTCCTCCAGTCTCTGACACGACGCTCCCGAGGTACGTGAATTTGTGGACGCGTTCCACAACCTCTGTGCCGATTAATATCGGAGAAGGATTCATCACACCTGTACGCATCTCCTGGGTCTTACGGATGTTAATTTTGAGTCCAGTTTTTGCCGCCTCCTGGCGCAGGTCGTTCAGTTTCGACTGCATGTCGGCGTGTGTATGACTCAGCAGGCAAAGATCATCAGCATAGTCCAGGTCTTCCAAGACGTTGGTCAACCCCCACTCAATCCCACGACGCCTGCTATCGTAAATGCGCAACATGATTCCGTCGAGGACGATTATAAAAAGGAGGGGCGAAAGAAGACAGCCCTGGCGGACTCCAGCGTGCACTGCGATGTCCTCCGAAATTAGGCCTTCATGAGTCACAATTGTAGACTCGCGAGTCTGTATTTTTAGAAAAGGATGAAATATGATATTTTTTACGTTTTCAACCCCAATTTTTCGGGTTCGCCATTTTGCAAAATTTCTAGAAACAGGATCTACAAAAAAAAACCATATAATTATCGAACCTGCTTACAAAATTTCACGAGAGTCGGTTGAGAAATGCGACCTGGGAAGCCGGATATCCGCCGGACATACGAAAGCATTTTTGCTCAAGCTGAAACGGAGACGCTTCACTCGCACTTCGCGTTCGTTCGGTCAAAAAGTTGCTGAGAGATGAGTGAGAGTGACTCGATGCTATACAAAGGCCAACTTTTTATAAATAAAAACCGGCCAAGTGCGAGTCGGACGCCCGCACCGAGGGTTCCGTACAAACCTGAGCTTAAAGGTATTATAGACCTGAGTATTTGATATGAATATCAATTTAATACCTCTACGCGTTCATGGGGAAAGCGGTAGTAAGTTTAAAATTATTAAAAATATTTTTATTATAAGACTAGTTTGGTGATGCCAATCTGGTCAGGTTCAATGCTACTAAGACCCAGGCGTGTCTTTTTTCCGCTAAAAGGAGCCAATTCCACCCGGCTCCTTCTTTCTGTGATGTGACCGTGCCGATAACGGACCATCTTGAACTTCTTGGCGTTACATTGACATCGACCCTCAGTTTTGGTCCATTCATTGAGGCAAAAGCTCAACTGGCTGCCAAAAAGTTGGGGATTCTTGCAAAGGTGAGACGGTACTTCACGCCAGAACAGTTGCTCAACTTGTACCAAGCGCAAGTTCGGTCATGCATGAAGTACTGCTCTCATCTCTGGGACGGATCTGCGAAGTACCAGCTGGATGCACTAGAGTCAATCGAAAAACGGGCCAAGAGGCTCATCGGCAATGAGATACTGGTCGAGTCTAGGCTTCAGAGCCTTGAACATCGGCGCCAAGTTGCCAGTCTGTCGGTTTTTTATCGGTTACATTTCGGGGAGTGTGCGATGGAATTGCATGAACTAATTCCTCCTAGCCCGTTCCATCATCGGACTACAAGACGTACGGCGATGCGTCATCGGTACATGGTGGACATCCCACCCATACGCACCAAACGTTTTGGGAATACTTTCATTATGCGTACAGCTAAGGAGTGGAATTCCCTGCCGGAGTCTGTATTTCCTGATAGCTACAACCTGGGAGTCTTTAAGTCAAGAGTGAATAGGTTTCTTCTAGGTAAGCGTGCTACATCGTCGACCACATCATCACTTACCATCAGGTGAGATAGTGGTCAAGCGCAGGCCTATCAATAATAAAAAAAAAAAAAAAAAAAGCTGTTCCCCGCGGCTTCGCACCCGTGGACCACCCCACAGGACCCGTTTTCGGGATTAAACAATAGCCTAGGTTAGGTTAGGTTAAAACGGGCTGGTTTCCGCAACTCCACGACTAAGCGCGTATTTTGCGTACGGGTGGGACTTAACCTTCCACTAGCTACCTCACTCGATCCATCCCAACTCCTCGAGGAAGGCCAGCAGCGCCTTCGTGTTGCTGACTACCTCCTGTACGGTACCTGGTTCACCGAGGTATTTGGCCCTGTAACCGGCGATTACTGGGCAGCTTAGAAGCAGGTGCGCTGCTGTCTCGTCTTCCTCCATGCATGCTCTGCACAGTGGACTGTCCGTGATCCCTAAGACAAAGAGGTGCTTATTAAAAGTCCCGTGGCCAGTCGTTACAGCTGTAACTGCTCGCAACTGCTGTTTCGTCAGGCGTAGGGCCTTCTGCGTGAAACGTCTATCCAAAGCGGGAAGTGCTTCTTTGGACTGCCTGCACTCATTGTGGTCAATCCACAATCTGTGGTGTTGCTCCTTGGTTCGTTTCCTTACCAGACTGTGGAGGTAGCCAAATGGTATTGGCACGATTGGTTCCGGACCCACCACAGCCATACTGGACCCTCTACGGGCTAGCTCATCCGCTGCATCGTTGCCTCGGGAATCGCTATGCCCTTTGATCCATGGAATGGTTAGTTTATTGTTTGACCCAACCTGGTTTAGGCGTTGGTGACACTCGTATATCAGTCCCGAGCAGACCGTGTGGCTGCCCAACGCCTGCAGGACGGGAAATCTTTTACCTTCCTGTCTAGAATGGCCGATGCAGCTAGAGTGATGCCCACACACTCTGCCTGGAACACCGTGTTGTGTGCCCCAAGTGGCGCGGCTATGTGTATGTTGAGGTCATCTGAGAACACCCCCGCACCTGAGCCAGTACCTGTCTTGGAACCATCGGTGAAGATCCTCAACTCGTCTGGGCGTAACCCCTCACAGTGGTGGTCCTCATGGAGTTGGATCTTGTATTTTTTGTCAAAAACAAATTGCTTAGGTATCCGGTCCATAATTGCTGTTGTAAGAGGGAACTCTTTATTAAGGTCCTCGAGCAGAGCCGTGTGTTGTGACTTTCTCCTACCCCAGAGATTTAGTGCCTTAAGCCGCCCTGCCGCCGTCGTAGCCTCCTGCTGAATGAAAAGCTGGAGCGGTGGCAGTTCCAGCATGGCCTCGAGCGCAGCGGTCGGGGTAGTTCCCATGCAGCCTGTCGTCGCCATGCAGGCCAGTCTTTGCGTGCGTTGCAGTTTGTTCACGGCTGAACTTACCTTTGTGCGGGGCCACCAAACCACGGCTTCATAAGAGATCATGGGTCGAATCACCGCGCAGTACAGCCAGAGAATGATTTTGGAGGACAGGCCCCATTTTTTGCCTATCATTTTCTTGCATTGCCAAAAGGTAATGCACGCCTTATTGAGTTTGTTGTCCAAGTGACTGCTCCAGTTTAGCTTGCTGTCGAGAGTGACCCCAAGATACTTGACTTCATTGGACAGCTGGAGTCCAGTGTCGAACAGCTTCGGTAGACGGAAAGGGCCCAGTGCTCTTTTCTGAGTAAACATGACCAGTACAGTCTTAGATGGGTTAACTGAAAGATCATACTCCCTGCACCATCGTTCCACTATGCGTAGCGCTTGCTGAGTAAGGTTATAGATGGTACCAGTCACCTTCCCGGGTACTAGAATTGCGAGGTCATCTGCATACCCTATTGTGTAATAACGGTGTTCGTTAAGTCTGGTGATAAGGTCGTTGATTACCATATTCCACAAGAGAGGGGAGAGCACCCCTCCCTGAGGGCAGCCCCTGGCTAACAAGGCCAGTTGCTGTTCGCCCTCCAGCCGAACCGCACGTTTGCTTAGCATATTAGTTATCCAGTCAATAAGTACCTGTTCAGCTCCGTGTCTGGAGAGGGCAGCACCTATGCTGGAGAAGTTGGTTTTGTCGAAGGCCCCTTCGATGTCTATGAAAGTGCCCAGGTATGTACCCTTTTGATGGATTGCTTCCTCTATCTGGCCTACCACCAGATGGAGAGCAGATTCCGTTGACTTACCCGAGCTGTAGGCATGTTGGTTACCGTGGAGAGCTAATGATTTAAGAACGCCATCTCGTAACTCCCTGTCGCACAGCCTCTCCATCGATTTGAGTAGAAACGAGGTCAGGCTTAGGGGTCTGAAGGATTTGGCGTTAGTATAGTCCCCTTTGCCTGGCTTGGGGATGAATATCGCCTTCACTTCCCTCCATCCTTTCGGTACGTATCTATACGCCAGGCACGCCCTCATTATTGGCACCAGTCTCTCTACAACAATAGCCTATGTTACTCAGGAATAGCGTAGCTTTCTATTGGTGAAAGAATTTTTTAAATCGGTCCAGTAGTTTCGGAGCCTATTCGGTACATACAAACAAACAAAAAAATCTTTCCTCTTTATAATATTATTATATTACTAGCTGTTGCCCGCGGCTTCGCTCCCGTGGACCACCCCACAGGACCCGTTTTCGGGATAAAAAAATTTACTATGTTACTCAGGAATAATGCAGCTTTCTACTGGTGAAAGAATTTTTTAAATCGGTCCAGTAGTTTCGGAGCCTATTCGGTACAAACAAACAAACAAAAAAATCTTTCCTCTTAATAATATTAGTATATTAGTATAGATTAGTATTAGTATAGATAGTATAGATGTAACTATAAATTTACGGTGTTCGCAATTTTTCCTTTATCTTTGCTATAAGACGTTGCCTTGTACCAAATTTCAAGATTCTGAGTTCACGGGAAGTACCCTGTAGGTTTTGATTCCCTTGCGAGTGTCGAAAATTTGCGTAAATTTGCGGAATAAACGGCTGTATCTTTTGATTGCGTTGGGTTAGAAGTTTGTTTTTTTCACAGCTTTAAGGGACATAGTATAATTATCAATTTTATACCCAGGAAACATCCCTATTCATTAGATATCAGAAGCACATGAACAGTGGTTGTGATTGTTCTGGTTAACATCACGGCGCACGTAGGGGTATTTGACCCAAAAACGCGGTTAAAAGTCTATGTAAACAAATTAAACAATTCCCGGAAACGGTTAATACATATTGGTACCACAATAGATAGAGAACAACAATCTACCGTCACTTTATTTTATTAGGCTTGCATTAAGTTGTAGAAAGTCGTTAACTTAGTGCCTTGCAGCGAATTCGTAAATAAAAAATATGTGAACGATTTTGAAGTCCTGCTTTTAGAAGTAAGTGGTGAAGTTAAGAGTGGTTTAAAGAAACATTTTTATAGTGTATACTATTGAACCAGGTATGTACTATCTGTATTACCCAATTATTTTAAAGTAATACGAGAGTAATTAGTAGATATTGCAGTTATTACGAACCGCAAAACAAACTCATGATATTTTGTGTCATAAATATATACATTGGAGTTTTTGTTGTATTGCAGGGCGTTTCCCGGTTAATGTTTTATTTTCGTAAGTTAATGTAACTATCCTACTTTAAGAAAAAGTTAAAATTGGGTGCCTAAATTTGCCTATTCCGTTTAAAAAAAAATCTTTTCGCCATCTTTTTGTACAAAACAAAATTAATTATACATTTCATATGCTAATATCATTTTTTTTCGGTTGTAGTTGGGTTCTGGTGTCAGAATTAAGACATGAGTATGTTTATTTGATATGGCGAAAACTAGCACAAAAGGGGAATTTTCAAAAAAGTGGGCTTTTCTGGCGATTGCGATAATTAACATACCATAATTTCCCGTTGAATAAATACAAGAGTTTCACCGCAAAAAATCCTATATTAAGTCAGAAATGAAGACCAGGTGGCTTACTGCCAACAAGACTGAACATACAATAAAGAAAATTCGTGATTTACCTATCCAATGTTCAGAAAAACCGGGTCGTCTATCAAAGACGTTCGCTGACTTGAGTGACCGCAGCAAAAGGCGCAGTCTTCAGAAATTCTAAGGAATGATTTAGATCGATAGATAGATTGATCTAGATATAAAGATTTGCTGCAATATTGGATTCCAGTGGACATAAAATTTATTTTAAAAAATATCAACATTTTGCCACGATACAGCATTATTCGTATAGTAAACGAATAGGAATATACGAATAATTATACTCCTGGCATCTCATGATGCCCACGGTACACAAGGTAACTAATTCAAGGTCCCTTTGTTGTCTAACATTCGGAACCTATTCCCTATTACCTATTGGAACCTTGTAGGAAAAAGTAGGTGAGGCGAGAAATAAACACTTCCGGCAATTTCGCCAAAACTTTTGACGAATATTTTCTCGAGAGCAATGCAACCAAGACGTTCTAAACAGGTTGCTTCTGCCGTCAGATCCCTTCATGAGTGGCATAAGGCCGAAACTACCGAAAATATCAAAGCCAATTAGCGCAGTAGCCATGGAAATGTTATTGGCGAGTGAAGTTGAGGCATCAAATGAAGAAGTTGAAATTACTGAAGAAATGGATGAAACAAATAATTCTGTTGATGGAAACGAGTAGGACTCCTCCGCTGAGTTATTATAGCCTATAATTACACAATTATATCAAGTTTTTTAGTGTTTTATTATACTTTTTTCTGAAGAAGTAGCTTAAAAAAATTTCACTCTTTGCCATTTTCCAAACCCCATTAAATAAAAATTCAATTTTATTATACATATGACTGTTTTGAGCTTATATATCATTTAAGACCGCAAAATAATTTTGTCCGTATTTTTGAGTCAAATACCCCTATGTGCGGCGATTGATCTTGCGTTTAGTGGACAACTGTTGATTGAATGATGATAATGTTTTATCCTTTCCTATTATCTTAATAATCTTACTAATATTATAAATGCGAAAGTTTGGATGATCGTTTATTACTCGAATCATGTTAGAACGGCTGTACGGATCTGAATGAAAATTGACAAAGAGATAGATTATAGTCTGCAATAGCACTTAGGCTACTTTTTATCCCGCTATAATGTTCATTCGGGATAATAAAACACATTGATGTGGCGCGGCGATGGCGCCGCGGGCTGAAGCTATTGTTCCATAATAAATACTAATACGAAGTGTTGTGTCGTTTCAGGAGAAGTCCTATTCGCCGTCGGCGGCTGGTGCAGTGGTGACGCCATAGCCTCCGTGGAGCGCTTCGACCCGCAGACGTCGGAGTGGAAGATGGTGGCGCCCATGTCCAAGCGGCGCTGTGGTGTGGGGGTGGCCGTGCTGCACGACCTGCTGTACGCGGTGGGCGGCCACGACGGCCAGTCCTACCTCAACAGCATCGAGCGCTACGACCCGCAGACCAACCAGGTACTGTACCAGTGTCACACGTCTTCGTGCCGTGCTGCACGACCTGCTGTACGCGGTGGGCGGCCACGACGGCCAGTCCTACCTCAACAGCATCGAGCGCTACGACCCGCAGACCAACCAGGTACTGTACCAGTGTCACACGTCTTCGTGCCGTGCTGCACGACCTGCTGTACGCGGTGGGCGGCCACGACGGCCAGTCCTACCTCAACAGCATCGAGCGCTACGACCCGCAGACCAACCAGGTACTGTACCAGTGTCACACGTCTTCGTGCCGTGCTGCACGACCTGCTGTACGCGGTGGGCGGCCACGACGGCCAGTCCTACCTCAACAGCATCGAGCGCTACGACCCGCAGACCAACCAGGTACTGTACCAGTGTCACACGTCTTCGTGCCGTGCTGCACGACCTGCTGTACGCGGTGGGCGGCCACGACGGCCAGTCCTACCTCAACAGCATCGAGCGCTACGACCCGCAGACCAACCAGGTACTGTACCAGTGTCACACGTCTTCGTGCCGTGCTGCACGACCTGCTGTACGCGGTGGGCGGCCACGACGGCCAGTCCTACCTCAACAGCATCGAGCGCTACGACCCGCAGACCAACCAGGTACTGTACCAGTGTCACACGTCTTCGTGCCGTGCTGCACGACCTGCTGTACGCGGTGGGCGGCCACGACGGCCAGTCCTACCTCAACAGCATCGAGCGCTACGACCCGCAGACCAACCAGGTACTGTACCAGTGTCACACGTCTTCGTGCCGTGCTGCACGACCTGCTGTACGCGGTGGGCGGCCACGACGGCCAGTCCTACCTCAACAGCATCGAGCGCTACGACCCGCAGACCAACCAGGTACTGTACCAGTGTCACACGTCTTCGTGCCGTGCTGCACGACCTGCTGTACGCGGTGGGCGGCCACGACGGCCAGTCCTACCTCAACAGCATCGAGCGCTACGACCCGCAGACCAACCAGGTACTGTACCAGTGTCACACGTCTTCGTGCCGTGCTGCACGACCTGCTGTACGCGGTGGGCGGCCACGACGGCCAGTCCTACCTCAACAGCATCGAGCGCTACGACCCGCAGACCAACCAGGTACTGTACCAGTGTCACACGTCTTCGTGCCGTGCTGCACGACCTGCTGTACGCGGTGGGCGGCCACGACGGCCAGTCCTACCTCAACAGCATCGAGCGCTACGACCCGCAGACCAACCAGGTACTGTACCAGTGTCACACGTCTTCGTGCCGTGCTGCACGACCTGCTGTACGCGGTGGGCGGCCACGACGGCCAGTCCTACCTCAACAGCATCGAGCGCTACGACCCGCAGACCAACCAGGTACTGTACCAGTGTCACACGTCTTCGTGCCGTGCTGCACGACCTGCTGTACGCGGTGGGCGGCCACGACGGCCAGTCCTACCTCAACAGCATCGAGCGCTACGACCCGCAGACCAACCAGGTACTGTACCAGTGTCACACGTCTTCGTGCCGTGCTGCACGACCTGCTGTACGCGGTGGGCGGCCACGACGGCCAGTCCTACCTCAACAGCATCGAGCGCTACGACCCGCAGACCAACCAGGTACTGTACCAGTGTCACACGTCTTCGTGCCGTGCTGCACGACCTGCTGTACGCGGTGGTAGGCTTGGTAGGCAGGGAAAGCAAATTAGGCTGGGTAGGCTTGGTAGGCAGGGTAGGCTTGGTAGGCAGGGTAGGCTTGGTAGGCAGGGTAGGCAGGGAAAGCAAGGTAGGCTGGGTAGGCTTGGTAGGCAGGCAAAGCAAATTAGGCTGGGTTGGCTTGGTAGGCAGGGTAGGCTTGGTAGGCAGGGAAAGCAAGGTAGGCTGGGTAGGCTTGGTAGGCAGGGAAAGCAAGGTAGGCTGGGTAGGCTTGGTAGGCAGGGAAAGCAAGGTAGGCTTGGTAGGCAGGCAAAGCAAATTAGGCTGGGTTGGCTTGGTAGGCAGGGTAGGCTTGGTAGGCAGGGAAAGCAAGGTAGGCTGGGTAGGCTTGGTAGGCAGGGAAAGCAAGGTAGGCTGGGTAGGCTTGGTAGGCAGGGAAAGCAAGGTAGGCTGGGTAGGCTTGGTAGGCAGGGAAAGCATGGTAGGCAGGTTAGCCAGTCGACGGGAGCGAAGCCACGGGGGTCAGCTAGTAATTCATAAAAAAAAATCTCTTTCTTCTTTCTTTCGAGCCTCGATTTTTACCTACACGTTATTTAGTTTTATTTATATATCTTTATTGATAGGCTCGCGCTTGACGATGGTCATCACATACTAGTAATACGGTACCTTGATTGTATTTCAAAGCAAGTTGCTGGTGAAAAATCCTGGTCATCCGATTATGCCTATGCAAGTATACGCCGTTAGCTAGACGAGAACAACCAGAGATAATATGTCTGATGGATTCACACTCGACACACGTGAACCGTCCCATCCTTCATTATATGTCTCCGGGTACGGGTATGTTTCCGGGTACTTCGTCCATAATCATACAGACGCTAGCATCGGGCCCATGGAGAGCCCGATAGAAGCGCCCGCCCGTGAAGCTCCTGGCCTTGCAATACCTCAGTAATTAGCACTAAAGGTTTGCTGCAGTTCTATTATTATTATTAAAGTGATTATTATTATTTCCCAGTGGTGCGGCTCCGTGGCGCCCACGTCGTCGTGCCGCACGTCGGTGGGCGTGGCCGTGCTGGAGGGCGCGCTGTACGCGGTGGGCGGCCAGGACGGCGTGCAGTGCCTCAACCACGTGGAGAGATACGACCCCAAGGAGAACCGGTGGACCAAGGTCAGTAGTACGACCTGTTTTTGGAATAACTGTAAAAAGTGGTAATTAAGCTCATTATGGAATAACTTTTACTATAAGATCAACATTGAAATCACGAAAACAGACATGTGCGGTATATTTATGTAGACTTTACTCGACAATATCTGTGGAACAGATTTTTACAGGGTTTAGAGATACAACTTTTACATACATCCATTTGAGGCATATGTTTTTGTAAAACAATCTATCGGTCAACAAACATTCATAACAGTACTAGGCGGGCAGCTGTACGAATGTCACTTGTGTAGGGTCTCTATTCATGGTTCTGTGTCAGGTAGCAGCGATGACAACGCGTCGGCTAGGCGTCGCCGTGGCAGTACTAGGCGGGCAGCTGTACGAATGTCACTTGTGTAGGGTCTCTATTCATGGTTCTGTGTCAGGTAGCAGCGATGACAACGCGTCGGCTAGGCGTCGCCGTGGCAGTACTAGGCGGGCAGCTGTACGAATGTCACTTGTGTAGGGTCTCTATTCATGGTTCTGTGTCAGGTAGCAGCGATGACAACGCGTCGGCTAGGCGTCGCCGTGGCAGTACTAGGCGGGCAGCTGTACGAATGTCACTTGTGTAGGGTCTCTATTCATGGTTCTGTGTCAGGTAGCAGCGATGACAACGCGTCGCCTAGGCGTCGCCGTGGCAGTACTAGGCGGGCAGCTGTACGAATGTCACTTGTGTAGGGTCTCTATTCATGGTTCTGTGTCAGGTAGCAGCGATGACAACGCGTCGGCTAGGCGTCGCCGTGGCAGTACTAGGCGGGCAGCTGTACGAATGTCACTTGTGTAGGGTCTCTATTCATGGTTCTGTGTCAGGTAGCAGCGATGACAACGCGTCGGCTAGGCGTCGCCGTGGCAGTACTAGGCGGGCAGCTGTACGAATGTCACTTGTGTAGGGTCTCTATTCATGGTTCTGTGTCAGGTAGCAGCGATGACAACGCGTCGGCTAGGCGTCGCCGTGGCAGTACTAGGCGGGCAGCTGTACGAATGTCACTTGTGTAGGGTCTCTATTCATGGTTCTGTGTCAGGTAGCAGCGATGACAACGCGTCGGCTAGGCGTCGCCGTGGCAGTACTAGGCGGGCAGCTGTACGAATGTCACTTGTGTAGGGTCTCTATTCATGGTTCTGTGTCAGGTAGCAGCGATGACAACGCGTCGGCTAGGCGTCGCCGTGGCAGTACTAGGCGGGCAGCTGTACGAATGTCACTTGTGTAGGGTCTCTATTCATGGTTCTGTGTCAGGTAGCAGCGATGACAACGCGTCGGCTAGGCGTCGCCGTGGCAGTACTAGGCGGGCAGCTGTACGAATGTCACTTGTGTAGGGTCTCTATTCATGGTTCTGTGTCAGGTAGCAGCGATGACAACGCGTCGGCTAGGCGTCGCCGTGGCAGTACTAGGCGGGCAGCTGTACGAATGTCACTTGTGTAGGGTCTCTATTCATGGTTCTGTGTCAGGTAGCAGCGATGACAACGCGTCGGCTAGGCGTCGCCGTGGCAGTACTAGGCGGGCAGCTGTACGAATGTCACTTGTGTAGGGTCTCTATTCATGGTTCTGTGTCAGGTAGCAGCGATGACAACGCGTCGGCTAGGCGTCGCCGTGGCAGTACTAGGCGGGCAGCTGTACGAATGTCACTTGTGTAGGGTCTCTATTCATGGTTCTGTGTCAGGTAGCAGCGATGACAACGCGTCGGCTAGGCGTCGCCGTGGCAGTACTAGGCGGGCAGCTGTACGAATGTCACTTGTGTAGGGTCTCTATTCATGGTTCTGTGTCAGGTAGCAGCGATGACAACGCGTCGGCTAGGCGTCGCCGTGGCAGTACTAGGCGGGCAGCTGTACGAATGTCACTTGTGTAGGGTCTCTATTCATGGTTCTGTGTCAGGTAGCAGCGATGACAACGCGTCGGCTAGGCGTCGCCGTGGCAGTACTAGGCGGGCAGCTGTACGCGGTGGGCGGCTCGGACGGCCAGGCGCCACTCAACTCCGTGGAGCGCTACGACCCCAGGACCAACAAGTGGACAGCCGTGGCGCCCATGTCTACGCGCCGCAAGCACCTGGGCTGTGCCGTGTTCGACGGACAGATCTATGCTGTGGGCGGCCGAGATGACTGTACTGAACTATCCTCGGCTGAACGGTGAGTAGATAAATATATTTATCATTATTATAATTTCAGCGGCAAAATGTCTACAGCCGCATCTCTGATACGCACAGTACTTCTGTAGCCGCCTCATCATCATCATTATCATACCGTCCGAAAGACGTCCACTGCTGGACATAGGCCTTCCTCAAACGTCGCCACACTGACCGGTCCCGTGCGTGCCGCATCCAGCGGATCCCCGCAACACTCACCAGGTCATCGGTCCACCTGGTCGGAGGTCTTCCTACGCAACCGGTCTTCCGGTTCGCGGTCGCCACTCCAGAACTTTTCTGCCCCAACGGCCATCCGTCCTGCAAGCAATGTGCCCTGTCCACTGCCATTTGTGTTTGGCAATTCTTCAAATCAAATCAAATCAAATGTTTTTTATTTCACATAGGCCTACATGGGCACTTATAAAACGTCGACAATAGGTGCATGGTTCGGGTTGGTCGTTTCCTGTGGAGAAGAATCGGCAAGAAACTCCACGGTTACTCTTTTAAAAAAAAATTCCATGTTACGGCATTAGTGCTTAGATATGGGGGGACAACGTAGGCCCGACAATAAGTCGTAAGAAACTAAAAAAAAAGTTTGTATAAACGAGATAGAGTTAATAAATGGTAACAAGCATCTAGAAATCTAGAAGGCCTACAATGTTCACACATTCACAAAACAATCAGTAAAATAATCTATACAAAGGAAAAAAAATAAAAATAAAATATGACAAGACTAAATTTAACATGTGGCACAAATGTTGTTATCAGTGCTGTAACTATTCTTAGCAAAGGGCTATAAAGATTATTGAAATCATTGTAAAAAGTCTAATTAAAAGAAGGAAAAAATGAGATTGAGAATAATTAGAGACATCCACATATTTGTGCCGTTTATGAGTTACCAGGGAAGCCGCATGCGCAGAAGGAACTAAAAATTTTATCTTCAACGTAGTCCTTGATTTTATAGTATGCTTTTTTAATAAGGACATGTTTGATGTAGTTTTTGAACTTTCCATCGGTCAGTCCTATAACTGACTTTGGCAACTTGTTATAAAAGCGTATACTGTTTATAAGAAAAGACTTGCTAGTTTTCGTTAATCTGAATTCGGGTGTTACAATTTCATGCTTACTGCGTGTATTTCAATTATGGAAATCGTTCTAGTTTTGAAAAGCCCTCGATTTTTGCGGACATACAAAATACATTCCAATATATAAAGAGAAGGTAGAGTCAGTATATCGATCTCTTTAAATTTTTCTCTGAGGGACTCTCGTGGACTCATTTTATAGATTGCGCGGATTGCCCTCTTCTGTAAGATGAAAATTGAGTCAACGTCTGCTGCTGATCCCCACAGCAGAATGCCATAAGACATAATACTGTGTAAATAAGCATAGCATATTAACCTAGCTGTGGCTACATCGGTTAACTGCCTTATTTTCCTTACTGCATATGCAGCTGAACTTAACCGACCCGAAAGAGTTCTAATGTGCGCGCCCCACTGCAAGTTTGAATCGATAGTAATCCCTAAGAATACAGTTTCCTTTATAACTTCAAGATTTTTGCCGTCAAGATTTAAATTTAGGTCACGTTGTGGTACATTTGGTAAAGAGAACTTCAGACATTTTGTTTTTTTCGCATTCAGTAGAAGATTGTTAGCTGCGAACCATTTAGAGAGAACAATCAGACTTTCGTTGGCATGTAAGACATCCGTATCTATCCTATCTATTTAAAAAATTAGCGAAGTATCATCAGCAAATAGAATTATATCCGATAATTTGGCCATCATAAAAGGGAGATCATAAATGTAAACAAGAAAAAGGAAAGGGCCGTGAATTGAACCTTGGGCACGCCCATCTTGACTAGAGACCCAGAGGACGTCGCCATTAACATTAACTTTTTGCTGTCTGTTTGATAAATAGGAAAGCAAACAAGATCAGCAGATTTTCCTCGAATTCCGTAGTGGTGTAATTTACAGATCAGTGTGTTGTGGTCGACGCAGTCGAACGCTTTTGAGAGATCACAGAAAATGCCAATGGCATCCTGGGACTTCTCTCAAGATTCCAAGATGTGGCTGATGAGTTTTACTCCCGCGTCCGTTGTCGACCTACCTTTTGTGAAACCAAACTGTTGACTATGCAGGATCTTATTTGAATTGAAGTGAGACAACATCTGTTCCAGCATGATTTTTTCATACGATTTACTCAATGCTAGAAGCACGGATATAGGCCTATAATTAGAGGGATCACTCTTACAGCTTCGGGCTATGTCGGGAACCGCATCATCAAACTAAAAAAATACCTGACATCACTTAAATCCTACATCGCGCAAGCAAAGTTCTCCGCGCGATTGGAACATGCATTGCATATACAACAGCCTGAGAAAAAACCATCAGACAGTTGCCCGAACCAGACACAACATTAGTTTTGTCGGACGATCCTTCCTTTTCAATAGAGAGCTGTACACCCTGTTCCGTATGCCTCTAAACCTTTGTATGAAATGTACGTTTCGGGACTCGTTGACTACTGCTAGAGTTGTCTTACAAACCAAACATATCACTGTTGACGTATAAAAATGTAAAGTCTTGATGGCGTCTGTGAAAGCAATTGTTCAGCAAACTTTTAGTTCCACACTTTTTATCAGTAGTGTCGTCTGTGGATGCTACTAACTCGATATTTCCGTGCTCTTTGATGTTATATCTCATTTACCTTAATACTACACATTTAAGCAAAACTGTACTACAAATTTTCTCAAACATACTCGGAAATTTGAGCATTATTTTGATAACCTTCTTCAAGATAAATCGAAATTGCTGTACTGGCCAAATACATGCGAGCAGCGGCCGGCAAAATTGTATGAAAATCCATATCTGTCGTGACTAGCGGCCAAATAAATTACATAGTAAACTCATATCTGTTGTGTTATTTAAAAATGGAACGATATTTTTCTCAGAAACATAGCAACCAAGAAGGTAACTTATCAAAGGTTTTATTTAAATTTCGAACTGGCTTGCAAATTTTTTGTTTGCTGCTCGCTATTGGCGCATGCGCTGAACGCATGGCGCCGCGCGGGTACCAGGGAGTGGGGGCAAAGTGCATAGTTATTTTGACCGAGTAGTACATTACCTTACGTTCGTGATACGTGATATAACGTTATGTTTTGTTGTATTATTAGCTTATGTATCTCCCCACAGCTACGAGCCCCACACGGACACGTGGTCGCCCGTGGTGGCGATGACGTCACGGCGCAGCGGAGTGGGCCTGGCCGTGGTCAACGGACAGCTGTACGCCGTCGGGGGCTTCGACGGCACCGCCTATCTTAAGTCAATAGAGGTACGGATCACTACTACACTACATTCTGAACAATCAATAATAAATTAAAAGCTTTCTTAAAATCTTGGTAGTTACAAATTAGCTAAGGAGTGGAATTCTCTGCCGGAGACTGTGTTTCCTGATAGTGTGGTATTGGACGTGTTGCGTCAGGGAATGGAGTACTACATTCCGTTCTCTGACGTAGCAATGTCTAGCGTTGGCCGGCCATAGTTTGGCGCAGAGTGCAAGTGCGCCAACACGCTTAAACATGAGGCGTACTGGCATGGGGCGACGTTCTGGCATGGGAAAACGTACTGGCATGGGGCGACGTACTGGCATGTGGCGACGTACTGGCATGGGGCAACGTACTGGCATGGGGCGACGTACTGGCATGGGGCGACGTACTGGTATGTGGCGACGTACTGGCATGGGGCGACGTACTGGCATGGGGTGACGTACTGGCATGGGGCCACGTACTGGCATTCGGCACGTCTGGTTTATGGTGACGCGCGGCCCCCTCTTTCTTCTGATGGATCACACATTAGGTGGTAGGGTAATGTCTGGTAAAAACATATTAAACATAAAACATATTAAGACTGAATCTCCTATTTTCATCGATACTCCGGATGAAATAATCTTATTTATTTATTCAAACTTCATGCACACAAGGCAAATTTAAAAAAGCTCCCGGCACATTTTTATTTCATGCTACATAATTTATCTAGTACATAGTAGATACGCTTCGATCGGCAATCTATTGAACACGTTATTATGAAACGATATCTTGCATAAACACTCCGATTCAAACAGTGAAACGCCCATAACTTTTGAACGGCTGAACCGATTTTATTCAAACATAGCTAAGAACACTTTCGACAAAATCATCGTTCAAACAAAAAAAAAACTAAATCAAAATCGGTTCACCCGTTTGGACGCTACGATGCCACAGACAGACACACATATACTGTGTATCTGTACACAGCAACACAGCAATTTCCGTCGGGGGTTAAAAAGGTACAAAGGCGGACTTAATGCCTTAGGCATTCTCTACCAGGCAACCAAGGGTGGTGAAGAGACAACATGGCATGGCAGGTGCATTGTTAAATAATCGTCATCAACAGTTTCCTTTACTTTGCGGCTTCAAATGTAACTAAGGAAAAGTATAAAGCAAAGAGTGTATTGTTTTTGTTTGCAGGTGTTCGACCCAGAATCGAACCAGTGGCGCTTGTGTGGCGCGATGAACTACCGGCGCCTGGGCGGCGGCGTCGGCGTCATGCGGGCGCCGCACCACGACAACCACTACATATGGTGCGTACGACTGTAGCTAAGAGGGCTCCATTCATTACGTGACGTGACCCCGCTTATCATATCTCACTGATATAGTGAGATTTGACTCGACCCCCTCACCCCCCCCCCACCCTCTCTAATCCCACGTGAAATTTTATCTAGCGCTGTGTTTGTGTAAAATACATAATTTTCCATTATTATTATCTAAGACTGCTTAGATCAAGTCTAGAATCACAATGAGAAAATCGAATAGTAAATATTTAAATGGTAAATATTATAATTTATAAAATAATATTCATTCTGGTAGGTATATAAGATAATAAAAAAAAACATTCCACAGGGACTCTAGTTTGAAGAGTGACTACCGGCACTAATAAGTCTATGTGATTTTCATTAAAATCTTTAGCTCCTTCATACTCGCTCTGATTATTTCACTATAAACGGTTGTCGCTTGCACACAGAAGCTCAGTAGCTCGACGTGTGACAATCAATCCGTAAAGATTTCACATTGGGCGCTGGTGTAACTGTGGACCCCGAACATATTTAGTGGAGAATTTGTCGCAATTTTGCATTGTGCAGAAAAAAATATTACGTGATATTCAACCCCACGTGAGGTTTGGCTCGACCAAATCCCCCCATAATTCCTCACGTAATTAATGAACGCCCCTAAGCATTAAAGTCCACGATGGAATACCGACAACGGTGGAGTCGGTCCTATTACATAGTATTGCCATGTTTATGTATCGTGGTGAGCTTATCACTACATCCGAGCCACAATTTCATTTTTTTTTCAATCATCATCATTTCAGCCGAAAGACGTCCACTGCTGCACACAGGCCCTTCGCAAGTATAGGTGAATGACTCCCATCAACTCTGGCCTGCTACTGAGAACGTCCTGATAGATTCACCCAACATACCTAACCTGGGAATCGAACCTAAAACCTCATACTCAACAGTAGCGCTTACGACCACTGGACCAACAAGGTAGTTGAAATACGCCTAATCTGCAATGGCCTTTTTTCTAAATAGGTGCGACTCAAAATTCTAAAAGGTTAAGTGTCCACCGGATACGTACTGTCGAGCGAGAGGTTACGAGTTTGGTTTCCATCTGCTGCTGATACAGGCATGCAGGGATCGGAATAAGTACAGTATACAGGGTATCAGACACCGACGCATGATTCTGGGTCCCCTAATAGATTCGCAATTTTTGCTGTAATCACTTCAAAATCGTTACTTCTATCTGGTTCAATTAAATTTTTAATTAATAACCTTTCTGAAGAAAAAAGCCGTAGGTACTAGCCGGCGGCGTTGACTTATATCGTGAACTTTGGGCAATCAGCTGATAGGTAGCACTTTTGAATTTTATTTACAAATAAAATATTAATAATTATTTATTGTGAAAAAAAAGGTTATATTTTTTCAAATTTAATAAAATACCTACATGAAATTCCAACACTAGGGGATCCTGAATCATGTACTGAATCCACGGTATTTTTTTTCGCGTCGGTGTCACACAAACCCATTGATTGACACCCACTGATATATTAAACAACCCAAGATGCACAGTCTCGAACAAAAGTAACACTCAAAACTGTCACCAAACATTCACTAATTATACGTGGGTAGTTTGTTATATAATTTTTTTTTTTTTGCAAATTCAACCTTCCCGGATTGTGTAGTTGTTTTTACTAAGCAGTGTACAAAAAGCAATAAATGTATGACCGAAGTTAGCCGGTAGGACAAGGCATGGAGTGGAAACGAATATTTTTTATACTTTTTCTTTATAAGACATTGAGTTAGTATTTTAAGAGTTTGTTGAATTGTGTTCTAAAAATATAATTATATTTTTATCTGAGCGTACATATTTTTTTGGGTAGGACATGGAATTCGATTAAAAACTATATTTTATTACATATAAATATTTGTTAAAAACTTAATACAAAAAGTTCAGCAGTGAATAAACTTATTAATAAAAAAATAAGCACAATAAAAATATCGACTACATTGAATAAGAACAGGGTCATTTGTATTATGCCACTAAAATAAAAGGAGGCTGTAATGCATCGTTCTTATATTGATAAAGCGGCCATTGAAATTTACCGTATTATACTTGGACCGATGACTTAGGCGCAGAAGGCCTAATTCTCAAAATGGCAACAGAGTTGCAAAAGGACTAGTTCTCAAAATATCAAATTCTCAAAAAGCCTAATTCTCTTAATGGCCAATTCTCTAAAAGCCTAATTCTCTGAATGGCCAATTCTCTTAAGGTTGCCCTATTCGACGGCACGAACTGCAACACTGGCACGAACTGTTAAAATGCATCCTATCTCATCCGACAACACGTGCAAAGGAGATATGCTGTGATGAGGAAATTGAAAGTGATTTTGAAGCAATAACCAGCCAGATCGACTACTTACTCTTACTTCGTCTTCTGCTCATTCAATCAAGTACTCGAGCTGGACTCGAGAACTTGGCTGACACTTGCCTACGATTAATATCTCAGTGGGGCGATCGAAACCGCCTGTCCTTTGCTACGCACAAAACTTATCAACTCATTTTAAAAGGTAATCTTAAATCGTGTCCTACTATTAAATTTAATAACGTTCCGGTAAAAAGGAAGCAGTCCGTGTGCTATCTTGGTCTAGTATTAGAGAGGAATTTTGCAATTATAGATCATATTAAAATAGTCGGTGAAAAAGCAAAAAAAGAACTTCTATGCCTTAACGAGAATATCTAAATCTACGTGGGGTCTGTCTTTTTTGACTTTAAGGACTATTTATGGGGCTACTTACTTGGGTTGTATATGCTATGGGGCGCCTGTTTGTGCTGATAGGGCCACAATAGGGGCGGTACGACGTAAATTACTTCAGAGTCAGCGTTTGGCTTTGATATTCTTATGCAAAGCATACAGGACGGTTAGTACTGAGGCCTTACCGGTACTTGCTGGCGTACTTCCAGTCGACCTTGAAGTACAGCGACGTGCCGCAATGTACCATTCCGCACAAGAGACCATGGACGCGGACTTTTTAACGCGGAGTGACCGTGAGAAAATCTCTAGATTATTTAAACCACATATTGACGTCTGGGAAGAACTTTTAGCCCAATGGCAATGTAGGTGGGATAATTCCATCAAGGGCCGACACCTCCACCAATTCTTTCCATCCGTTCGCGTGCGGCTGGCCAGGAAGGGGCTGGAGGTGGATCACTGTGTTGCCCAATTTCTCACAGGGCATGGTACCTTTAAAAGTAAATTATTTTCCTTCAAGCTTGTTGCCTCGCCTTTATGTCAGTGTTCTACATCTGACTGCGAATATGTACAATCTGCACATCATATCTTATGGGAATGTATTCTTTGGCAGAATGAAGGCAATACTATGTTAAATAATGCACAGGATGTATCAGGAGTTGTTTACTATACGGACCTTGTGGAAACTAGAACAAATTTCCGTGCGTTCAAGCGTTTTTGCCATACCTATTATTGGAATCAAATATAACAGCTCACAATGTTAGGACACATTAATATTAATGCAATTTTTTATCCGTGGTGCTAGGCAACTGGGCTTATCCCAGTTGTAAACGACCCTTTGTGCCTATTGGTTTTGTTTGTTTGTTCTGTCTCCTGCTTGATATGGAGGGAAGTGGAAATTCGTATTTTTTATTTCCTACTCCTCCATTTTTCTTTTCTGATTAATTTCGTTGCGGGATCCAAGACAGTTAATTATTATTCATTCTCCGGGACTTCGTCGAGCTTCATTGCCTCAGCGCTTTTCTGGTGGTTGCCACTGTTGATTCTGGTTTTCAGGAGTTGCAGTGGTTTGGGAATAGTGCGGTGGGATTGTCCAAAAAAAAAACCAGCCAGATCGAGTGGACTTGACCAGTCAGTGCACGCATTTGTCAATACAAAAGTGGCAGGTATAACTTAAAATTGGCATGATTATGTCTGAAACGACACTATAAGTATTCAAAGTCAAAATCTTTTATTTGTATGAATATGCCCAATTGTAGAAAATCGAAAACGTGGCATTTTAATAATCAGCCATTAAGGTTACACTAGTCGATTATTCTTCCATACAAACATAGTCTGGCGATTACTCCAGTGTTTGACGATGTACATTAAAAAAAAATATCAATTTGTCTCATCATTATCTAGCCCTGTATGGAAACACAGAATAAAAAAGTAAAAAGTAAATTATTTGAAAGTTATGAGCGTCGAAAGTTCCATATTTCAACACTAATCTAAACGCATCAGGGCGGAAATAAATACCAAAAGAAGAAGGAAAATTGCAAAACAGCCACCATACAGGTATAAATTAGTAGTTCAACAATGCAAATAATTTTATTTTGAAAATATACATTTAGTAATTTTTTCAAGGTATGCATACTCAATCAGGACTGTTTATAAAATTACACGCGCTCGTTGTCGTCCTAAATCATCATCAATTTCGCTACAAATTTGCAAATGTGCTAATTTGTACGCGAACTAGCTTCTTACTGCTCATCACAGCATCTATCTCCTTCGCACGTGTTGTTGGATGAGATAGGATGCATTTTAACTAAATAGTTCGTGTCGTCGACTAGGGGCAACCTTAAGAGAATTGGCCATTCAGAGAATTAGGCTTTTAGAGAATTGGCCATTCAGAGAATTAGGCTTTTTGAGAATTAAATAAATATTTAAGTGAGGCCCAAACGTGATCTTTTTGCTGTGTCGCGAGCGACTCGAGACTATTTGAAATGAGCGCACAATTTAAAATGTTGCGCTTATTTTATGCGGACGGTTTTGAGACGCAGAGTGTGTATCTTGGTTTTTTTATATATCAATGCACACACCCCATATTTACCTAAACTTGACGAGAAGTACCAACACATAAGGTGGATAGACATCATCATCTCAGCAGGAAAAAGACCACTGCTTAACATAGACCTCCTCCAAATCGGGCATCCAGTGGATTTCCAAAACCTTATTTGGTTATCAGAGTGGGTAATACCTACTTAGAAACCTCAGAAAAATGATCATGACGTAATTATACAGGGTAAAATTTAACTAAGGGGTTTCATACTAAAAGTGTGCCTAATTTTAATTTACTTAGTTCAATAATGCTTTCAAAAACCAATACAAAAATATATATTTTGAAATCCCATTATTGATTTGATTTTCGTCATGATCATTCGAAGGAGGTATTATCCACTCTATTTTTCCCTTACTCAAGTTTAGGTAAATATTCTCTAAAGCTATAGTCAGTGGTAAGAATTGCAGTCCCTAATGCAGAACGCTAGAAGATTGATTCTCGAGTTATTTTAATACTATATTTTGCATGCGACTTCGTCTGCATAGCATTAGTACTTCGAATAGCCATTTTTTTCGCCGCGCTTTCATTAGTCTCCATCATACTTGAGAAATTATTTTTCACCACTTTTCACCCTCTTAAGATAGATTTCCCAGTATAAAAAACTATCCTATGAGGGTTACCAAACTATCCCCATACCAAATTTTATCCAAATTGGTGCAGCGGTTTAAGCGTGCAAGGTAACATTATATATTATTATATTAGTATGGATATACTTTTCGTTTGTTGCAGGAACCGAAAAGACTCAGTAGTGTGAGGTGCGCCCGCACTGTAAGATATTCCCCCTCCACCTTATCAGTTAAGTCGTTACTCATTTACTTTATTGTTAATACAAATATATTATAATTGACTATTTATAAATAAATGAAAATACAAATTTTAGAATATTATTATTATATTGTTTTATTTTACTGTTTTACAGAAGTCTATAATAAATATTTTACCATAGTTTACATTTTTCTCAAAGCGTAGTGAATTTGCCGATATAATTTGCATACACGTTATTTTATTTTAGCCCACTTGCGCCATCCTGGATTATCTTACTAAAACCGAGTTAGTAACTATCACGGGCGCATTATGTATGATATATTTTTATTTAACCTCGTGTTAGCAACTAACTTTGTGTTAAGTTTTTGATGCAAATGGGCCTTAAAGTGGTATCATAATAATAGAATATAATATTCTTTATTGTACACCAAATAAGTTACACATGTCTTCAACAGTCCAACTTAAAGGTCTATCCACACATATCAGGGGCGTGCCCGGGACGTGACAGGGCCGGGTCCCGTCAGGGGCTCAAAAAAATATCGGTGGGAACATTTTGTATGAACTCGTTCACACACGTCCGTGCACGGGACGTGCCCGGGACCGTGCACGGACGTGTGTGAACGATGTCATATAAAATGTTCCCACCGATAATTTTTTGAGCCCCTGACAGGGCACGGTCTGTCCACGTCCCGGGCACGGCCCCGATATGTGTGGATAGACCATTACTCGTAAAAGGATCCTTTTATATTATGCTGATTTGTTCTTCTTCTAGAAAACGCATTCATTTGTTTCTAATCTCACCAGACACGTATAATATAAAAGTAAGAAATCGAAGACAATAACGATCCTGACAATTATGAACAGAAAGTGAATAAATCCTAACTTCAAATAAACATGAGCAACTTGTTCATAACAATATATTAATCTTTTATTTTCATTTCGTTTACTTTACTTATAATATTAGGATTTACCTTAGGCTATCATATTTTAATATTCACACGCTGCTTTGGCATTCTTCCAAAAAAACAAAATAAATTAATTTGTATAACTAGGGAAATAAGGACTACCCCTGAACTGTCACTTTGACAATGACATTTCTTGGTTTACGTTTTTGATCTCGAATTCGATTTCTAAGTTTTAAGTGAATTACTTCTGAGACTACATTTTATTTCTACTTCGTTCGTTACTCCAGTTAGAGGATTTTTATATAATTGTTAAGTAAATTTAAATAATAACTATTAAATTACATAATCACGCCTATATTCTCCAAAGGGTTAGGCAGGCACCTATAGCTAGCACATTTCGCCAAGTCCTACGTAATAGGGGGGGAGCCTTTTGATATCAACCAGACTCAAGTCCAGTCGCCGGGCTGCTACTGAGAAATTGCAGGTCGAATATCACAATAATACTGCCCGATTCGAGAGTCGAATCCAAGACTTCATGCTCAGCAGCAAAGCTTGCGACCACTAGGTCAATGAGGCAGTTAAATATTAAGTTGCACAACGCATATTGTCTGATTGCGTGTTGAATCTCACAATGTTTAATAGTTCGCCATTAGAAAGTGTACGGCTCAGAGGTAGCCGGTTACTTACAGTTGAGTTGTTTGATGTGAGTTGACGAAAACCACAGATTACACCACAGTAAAGTTTATTCGTAAAAGTTACACGAAAGTTAGGTTGGATGCTAATCCGCGATTATAGCGCTACGGCAGCTATTGGTCAACTAACTAAATATAATAATAAAGTAAATAAAAACGAGTAGCTAAAAGTAGGTCGCGGCGTAAGCAATTTGCCTGTACGTGAACCGTACATGCTCCCGAGGGAAAAGTGGGATGAGCATCCATTACAAAGCAAATAATAATATAATTAAAGTGAAAAGTAGTTA
The DNA here is from genome assembly GCA_945859665.1 of Anorthoa munda. Classification (NCBI taxonomy): domain Eukaryota; kingdom Metazoa; phylum Arthropoda; class Insecta; order Lepidoptera; family Noctuidae; genus Anorthoa; species Anorthoa munda. The sequence goes on from OX243918.1 coordinate 2,226,887, forward strand.
TTTAAAGTTAAATAGTAAACAATAGTTAATGTGTCCTGGTAAAAGATGTAAAAATATAGGTATAGGTTATAACACTCAATTTAGTCAAAGTGAAATGCTTTCATCGGCTGTCTTGCTTCGCTGTAAACGGGCTCCGCTGCTGTCGAATGCATTTCTTGTAGCTCGATGTCCCTTCCAAAGTTATCCCTTCCTCTAGGTGTCACTCCTCTTTCGGCAGAGAGTGTTTTGACGTCTTCCTTTGTTTTCGTTTTCAAACATCGTTTAATAATAATATAGAGGGCAAGCGCAGCGATTCCTCCCAACATCAAAGAAGTAACCGAGTAGAGATAAATGTCGTGACTTGACATGTGAGACGCCTTCGGTAATATTTCTCTGCTTTTCTGGAATTCCAACTGCTGGTCTACTTTTCTTATTTCTACTGCAGTTGGCGTTTCTTGTTCAGTTATATTTAATTTTGCATTCTGCCAGCCGAGGTCAAAGATGTGGTTAATAGTCGAATTAATAGTTGGTATTTCTATCTCTGGTTCCATGTTAAAAGTACTTCCCAGCTGATTGTGTGTAAATATTGTGGCGTCCTTTTTCTGTAGTAAGCACTTTGATTTCAAGGAAATCACTCCAGTCCCGTCAATGACCGCTGGCGTAACTTGATCGTTACATATGACGCGCATCAGCTGTTTCCCGCACAATGTAAATAGCCACATATTCGATTTGTGAAGCTTTGTCCAGGTTTCTTTGCATGTTACATCATTGAGGACGCATGATAAAGACTCTTGTTGGTTGAAGACTTGGGCCTCACATGGGGCGTCTTTATCGTGCATGTTGTAGACTGGATTACGTGAGACACAAGTGAATTCGTCTTCTCCGTATGAAGTACATTGGCGCATGTCTTGGTCTTCCATTGTTATGTAGGAGTTTTTTACAAAGTTGATTGCGATGAAGCTTGAACTTGGTTGTACGAGTTTTAAATGTCCTTGTCTAAGGAACGGTATTGGTATGACTCGATATATCTTGTAGTCTTCATCGCTCAGCAAGGGGATGTGTATTTCAAATAGCATGTAGTTGTTTGTTATTCGAGCCTTCACATGGATCAGGTCATAGATATTTTTCAAATCCCTTTGAGTGCCCTTTACAGGTAACGATAATCCCTGTGGCAACCTTCCGGATATTATGTTTAGCTGTTCGATCAGTTGATTAGCAGGAAATAGATGGGTATCTAAATGCCCTCTGTAAATGTTGGCGAGAGTGTTTATCAGCATTTCCAATATTCGGTTTAGATCACTTATAATCAGAGTTGACGTCACGGCAGCGGAATTTATGTCATTCATTGTGAATAGCATTTGCGCCTTGTTCACTATTTTTGTGATTTCGCTGCAAGTTTGGTTCATGTAGATGCGCAATGTTTTGAATTGTTCATCCACAAAGGCAGTGTTCTTTTTTATAACGTTGTTTTCAGCCTCTACAATTAATGTTTGGTTTTTCATAAGTTGTAGTAGGTAGTCATCATTTGATTGTAGATTCTGTATGTCTCTTTCGTACTTTTCGGCAAAGTCTGCGTCGAGCACTCCGAAAAGAGTTCTTGCTAATTTCCCAACTCCATCAAAGTAACCTCGTTTTGGTCTTGAGTGTTGAGTGAGCAGCATAGAGTTGTAGTCGGCTAGGTGACTCAGTTCATGACGTAGGTGGCCGACAATTGTTTCGCAAGGCGAGTACTCATGTGATATTCTTTGGCATAGTTTATCTATTTGGTTCACATAATCATTGATCTGACCAGTTGCTTGCCAGTATGACGTTAAGTTGTAGTAAACCAATAGGGTCCATTCGTCATGTACTAGTTTCATTTGCCCAGCTTCATCGAAGTAAATCGGATGATTGCTTGATATAGGTGTAACCTTCAAGTTCAAGTTATTCGTTGGCGCTGATTGTGCAAGCCCCGTCATTGCTAGCATGGCTAGGAGAACTAGTGATAGCCAATTGTTCTTATTTTTTGCTGTGCCTCCCCGTTTTGTAGTTTCCGGAGTAGGTCTCCTTTGCTCTTCCTCTTCGTTTACCCTAGGTTCTTCGGGTTTAAGTGGTAATGGTGCTAGCTTCGTTATTGGTCGCTTAAGTGACCCTTTCCTTGTTTTTAAGGTAACAACCCGTACTCGACCATCAGCGCCTGGATGTAGTTCCTGGACTCTTCCTATAGCCCAGCGGCCAGGAGGTAAGTGCTCATCTTTGACTAATACTAGGGTTCCTAGTTTCAGGTTTTCTTTTGGTTGCTGCCATTTGCTTCGGGTTTGCAGTTGATGTAGATATTCGTTCGACCAGCGCTTCCAGATGTGTACGTTCATTTGTTCAACAAGCCTCCATCTGTTTCTTAGATCGTGCTCAGCAAAATCTTGTTCTTCTTGTGGTAGTGACAGTAGGGGGCCACCAATGAGGAAGTGGCCGGGAGTTAGATATTCCAGGTCTTCGACATCCTCTGTTAATGGGCACAGCGGACGAGAGTTAAGACAGGCTTCAATTTGATTTAGTAAAGTAGTAAATTGTTCGAAAGTAAGCTTCTGTTCCCCCAGTACTCGATGTAGGTGATATTTCATGGCTTTGACAGCAGCCTCCCACAGGCCTCCAGCTGTTGGCCAAAGTGGTGCATTGAAATGCCACTCAATTTGTAAGTGGCTCATCTCATCGAAGAATTCTGAATTCTTAAACGTATTGTGTTTTTCAAATTCCTGTTGAAGTAGTTTTGCTGCGCCCACAAAATTCGTTCCGTTGTCGGAGAATACGTGTCTGGGTGTACCCCTGCGGGCACACATCCTTTTGAATGCGGCGAGGAACGTTTGCGTAGTCAGGTCCGACACCAATTCCAAATGCACAGCTTTGGTCACCATGCATATGAAGATTGCTATGGCGTAGTCAGGTCCGACACCAATTCCAAATGCACAGCTTTGGTCACCATGCATATGAAGACAAAGGAAGAGGCGTTAAAACTTGCAAGGCTTTTGCAAGTTTTAACGCCTCTTCCTTTGTTGATTTTCACATCAACATGCCCAGTATAGTCTACGCCTGTGTTTGTGAATGGTCTTGATGGAGTTACACGCTCCTTTGGCAAGTCTGCCATCAGTTGTACGTTTCGGTTTGGTTTGAAACGATGACATCGGACGCATTGTCGTAGCTCCTTCTTGACTGTTCTGCTACCTCCAATGACCCATAATGTTTGACGTAAATGGGCCAAAGTGAGTCGGGCGCCTCCGTGGAGAGTGTTGCGATGAGCCTCTTGAATAATAAGCTCCGTTAATCTTCCTGTAGCCGGAAGAATAATAGGATGTTTAGCTTCGGGAGATAAAGTTGAGTAGCCTAGTCGGCCCTTCACGCGCAGTATTCCACGGTCGTCAAGGATTGGGGTTAACTTCAGCAAGCTGCTTTTTGTTGATATTGGTCGATTTTTCTTTAAACATTCAATTTCGTCGCCATAGTTTTCATTTTGAACATTTTTGATGAGCAATTCTGTTGCTCCCATAATGTCTTGTGGTGACAAACACATAACCTCCTTTTTGTTACCGCAGTCGGTTAACTTATTGGTTGAGTTTAGTGTGCGTTTTTGCTTACGAATATTGCTTATTCGTACAATCCATCCGAGCACTCGTATTACGCGTTTATAATTACTGTTTTTATTAAGTAATGTATCAATTATTTCACAATGCTTGTATGTGACTGCGCAGCAGTTTATTTCCTGCAACTCAGTGTTTGTTGTGTAGGTCAGGTGATTGTCCTGATGAATTTTTGGCATGTTTGTTTTTAACCAATCTGGTCCATTCCACCAAAGTTTAAAATCTAGGAGTTGAAAAGGTGTAAGCCCTCGAGTTGCACAGTCAGCAGGATTTTCTTCTGACTTCACATAGTTCCAGCAGTTTGCTGAGATAATGCTGTTTATTTGTTTTACTCTGTTAGCTACATATTTCTCCCATCGGTTTATATCGCCCTGCAGCCAGGCTAAAACGACCTTGGAGTCGCTCCAGCACCTTAAATGTAGATTTTTAGTGCTGAGAGTGTTCCGAACCTTTTCTAGCAGTTTGGCTAGTAAAACGGCCCCGCAAAGTTCCATTCTAGGTACAGTTATCCTGTTGCTGATTGGTGCAACCTTTGTTTTTGCAGTAATTAGTGTAGTCTTGTATTCGCCGGCTTCAGTTTTCACTCGGCTATAAATGACGCACGCGTAAGCTTTTTCGCTTGCGTCGCAAAACCCGTGTATCTCTAGATTGTTTTCTTGACATTGTAACCATCGTGGTATGGAAAGTTTGTTTAGCAACGGGATATCTTTTCTAATTGTTTCCCATTCTGTAGCGAGATCGTCGGTTAAGTGTTCATCCCAGTTGGTTTTGCTTATCCAGATTTTTTGGAGCAGAAGTTTGGTTTTTATTGTAAGTGGCGATAGTAATCCAAGTGGGTCGTATAGCTTGCTTATTTCGCTCAGTAGCACGCGTTTTGTCAGTATTTTCTTGATTGGTAGATCCCATTGGTATGTGAAGCTATCGTTGTCTTGATTCCACCTCATGCCCAACATTTTTAAATTAGTTGTTTGTTCTGGGCTAAAGTCGATGTTCGTATTGCGGCTCTTTTGATCATCTCGCAAGTCTTCCAAGATACTCGGTTCGTTAGTTTTCCATTTTCTCAAGTTAAATCCTCCTTTTTTCAGCAACTCAATTAGCTGTGTGACCAGTGTTTTCGATGCGTCGACAGTATCCTGTCCGTAAACCAAATCGTCCATGTAGAAGTAGTTTTTCAGGACGTTTCCAGCTTCCGGATAGGTATCTTTTTCATCTTCTGCGAGTTTATGTAGAGTGCGCATTGCCAGATAAGGTGCACTTTTTGTTCCGTAAGTTACTGTGCCCAACTGCCAATCTTGTAGAGGTTCCTTAGGGGAAGATCTCCAGATTATAGTTTGCAGATGTTGTTGATTTTCGTTTAGCCAGATGAACCGATAAAGTTTTTCTACATCCGCCGTAAAGACGTATCTGTACGTTCTCCAATTAATTAGTAGTGTCAGTATGTCCTTTTGTAAGTTCGGACCGCAGTACATGTGATCATTGAGACTGCTGCTGTCTCCTTTTGTCTTGTACGAGGCGTTGAACACTACTCTTAGTTTTGTTGTAGTGGACTCAGCTCTCATCACGCCGTGGTGAGGTAGGTAAACTCGGCCCCTACTTTCTTCTGTGACTGGTTTCATGTGTCCCATAGCGATGTATTCGTTCATAAAACGCGTGTACTCGTAACTGAGTTCTTTGTTTTTTAGCATTTTCCTTTCCAGTTGAAGGAACTGTGCTAATGCTTGTGACCTTGCATTGTTTAAGTTTGATTCGTAGTTAGGCTTCATAGGCATTTGTACCACATATTGTCCGTTTGCCAATCTTGTGGTAGTTGCGTTGTAATAATCTTCACAGTGTTGTTCCTCACTAGTTGACGATGACTTGTCTGGAATTTCCTCGGTTTCCCAAAATCTTGCCATGTTTTCGAAATCGTTTAGTGTCACCAAGCAGTTGAATGTCTTTACATTCCCGCATAGAATCCAGCCTACTTTCGTTTGTTGAGCTACGGGGTATCTCTCACTCCTGATGACGCCGTTTAGGATAAGTTCTGAGTAGATGTCCGCGCCCAAGAGTAGATCGATCGGGCCCGACAGATTGAACTGTGGATCCGCTAGTTTTAAGTTTTCTAAATAGTCCCAGTTGCTGATTGGGAACGATGCGGTAGGTAAGTTGCTTATGAGTTTTTTCATAATTAATGCTTCAAAGTTTAGTCTGTAGTCTGAATGTATTGACTGGCATTCTAAGTTCATTGCCCCTTTGCAGTTGCCGCTAAGGGTTCCGACACCCGATACAACAGCGCTCACTTTACGTCGCTGTAATCGGAGGCGTTGTGCCGCGTTTTCCGTTATTAGGCTCACTTGAGAGCCTTGGTCTAGTAGGCCTCTCAAGTTGATGAAGTTTCCATCAATTGTTTTGACTTTCAGAAGTACAGTTGTCAACAACACTTCCCTTTGTTCGTTCGTTATGTTGTTGACCCCATAGGAAGTCGAAAGGGTCGACGATGGGTTTTCCTCCCTTGTTGCTTGTTTTTTGCTAGATAGTTCAGTTACATCTTCATGCATAAGTGTATGGTGTGCCTTATGACACAATTTACACGTCTTTCGTGATTTAAATTGTTTTTCTCCGTGGTTGAATAGGCAGTTTTTACAAATATGCAAGTTGCGAATTGCGTCATTCCGTTTGTTTGTGTCCATAGCCAAGAATTGTTCGCAATTCATCAATACGTGATTAGTTTTGCATATTGGGCATGTTTTTGCTGTCGTGAAGAAGGTTTTTGGTGAGTTTTGTGACTTGTTAAAGTACGATGACCCCTGCGTTTTATTCTTGTAGTTGTAATTTCGGTTTTCTGATCCCTTATGAGGCTGCTTTTCCGATTTCCATGGTTTGTTTGATGACGAGAATTTTTGGCTACTTCCCTGCAGAGCTTCCAGTGACATGAACTTTGATTCTAAAAACTCGGCGAACTCTTCCAGTTCGGGAAATTCCCTGGGATGTTTGATCTCCTTTATATATTCGTTATACGTAACGCTATCTAGTTTTTGGATCAATAGGTGGACCACGATCGGATCCCAGTTGGTGATGTCTAGCCCGATGTTTTTGAGCCCGTTCAAGCACTCCATCATGACGTCATGAAGCTTCCGTATGCTTGCTGCGGTTGGTTGCTGAATACTAGGTTGATTCAGGAGTGTATTCATGTATGATGTAAATAACAGCCGTTTGTTATCGTAGCGGTGGGTCAGCATGTCCCAGCAAGATGCATAGTTTTCAGCACTGATGCCAAGATGCTGAACCAGTTTCTCTGCTTCACCCTTCAGTTTTGTTTTCAAGTGTTGCATTTTTTGAGCCTTCGAAAGTGTCGGATTGTTGTGTACACTTTCGAGGTAGAGGTCTCTAAAAGTCAACCACTGGTTATAGTTGCCATGGAAATCGGGTATTTGAATTTTTGGCGTAGATTTCTCGTAATGTGCATTGTTCCAGATGTTGTGTTGTAGTTTCCTTTTCAGGTCATCATAGAAGTTTTCTGCTGTATTGTATTTCTGTTGATAACTTGAGTCCTCATCTTGTAGTAGGTACTCTAGTTCCCAATTTGCCTTTTCGATTTGCTCCCATTTAGTTTTCAGGGTGCTTAAGTTGTCTTCTAATTCCCATTTTTCCATCGGTACTGCCAATGCTATGTTTACCTTTTCCACAGTGCGTTCAAACGCTCTAAAGTTGCAGTATTGTTGACGCAAAAGAACTTGTTGCTTTTCCGCCGACTCGCTTGCTTCCCGAGGAGGTACGTGGAATTGGATATCGTCGAAAGTAAATTTCGATTGTCCCTTACCTTGCTTAGGCGTAGCAGGTGGTTGTTCCGTCTTACCAGCAGGTGCAGACGGCAATTCCGATTTACGTTTCAACATGTCTTGCAGCACTTCTTCATACATCTTCTTCGTACAGTTGAAAATGTCGTCGTTGAAGTATTGAAGGTCTGTTGCTCCAGACTCTTCCAGTAGATGATGGTTGTGAACAAACTTCTCCCAGTTATTGTTCAGCCGAGAAAGACGCTCCTCCAGGTACGCCAAGTTCTTCCTGGTGGGACTGTCCTTCTTGTAGTTAGTGCAAATAAGCTTCAAGTCTCTGAAGGTTGTTTCTTGATGGCTTATCAGTTCCGTTACGCTCTGAACCATGGTTATTAGTTATTGGCTTGACCGTTGGTGGAGTAGAGTTGTATCACCGCAGGTACTAGTTCACCAAAGTTGCGAAGTTTCCGCAAGTTTTGGATATCAAGTGCGTTAGCGCCCCACTAACGCGATCCGCTCTTCTGGGACTCCAGCTAGACAGATTCGCTAACGTTAACAGAGAGAATACGCACCTGTTACATCCGGCTCGAAGGACCAGTTTTATGTACGGCTCAGAGGTAGCCGGTTACTTACAGTTGAGTTGTTTGATGTGAGTTGACGAAAACCACAGATTACACCACAGTAAAGTTTATTCGTAAAAGTTACACGAAAGTTAGGTTGGATGCTAATCCGCGATTATAGCGCTACGGCAGCTATTGGTCAACTAACTAAATATAATAATAAAGTAAATAAAAACGAGTAGCTAAAAGTAGGTCGCGGCGTAAGCAATTTGCCTGTACGTGAACCGTACAGAAAGCATCTTCACCATTATTGCAGTTCCCATCTTCCCTGATTTTGCCTTTCCAGTTCACCAATAACCACATCCGCATCATCATCATCAGCCTATAGTAGCCCACTTCTGGACATAGGGCTTACCAATTGCATCCAGCTGCTACTAGCCACCCTGCGAAGATCGTCGCATCACCTAGCCTGAGGTAGTCTACCTTACGTTTACCAGTTTGTGGTTTCCACTTAAAAACACGTCTACCCTAACGGTGTTCGGTTCTACGACTTATATGGCCGGCCCATTGCCACTTCAGCTTGCTTATTCTGTGAGCTTAGTCGACAAGTTTGCTCTCTGCCGGATCACCTTTGGTTCTCGTCCCCTTGGACCCCATTCTCCTCATCGACACCATTCATTATATCCCTGCACCTAATGTGGCGTAGGAGGCGGGGGAGAAGTAGCCTTATCCGCATGCTGTTCTCCATTCTCTTCGTCGTCGTCTCCTTCGTCCCCATTCTCGTCGCCGTCCCCGTTCTCCTCTCCGTCGTCTCCGTTCTCGGTTTCCCCGTTGGTCTCGGCATCGGGGTTCTCTGTGCTCTGTGTGCGCTCCGGTGCTTCTTCTGCATTCTCTTCTTTGCTGGCGTGCCGTCTCTGGAGACAGAAAATGCATTTAAAAAGGGGTAGGTGTATTTTGGTGATGACGAGATCAGGAAATGTGGTAATGGGTGATGTGTATCTGGAAAAGTTGCGATTAGTTGGCGATAAGAACAAATTGTTGCGAAAATTATTTGGCTGATTAATGTGAAAAAAAAAACCTTGGTTCAAAAACATTTGAAAGATCTGGCTGCACAATAAAATGCAAGTATCAGTCTGGTCTTACCTTTTTCTTCTTCTTACTCTTGGACTTGGGTTTCTTCTCCGGCTCGCTGTACCCTGGCGGGAAGAAGCGCGCGCACTCCTCCTGCCCCACCACGTGGTCGGCGCTGACGTGCAGCGGGCCCAGGGTCAGCAGGTCTTCCGGAGGACCTTCAGGGAACAAGTCCTCGGGCTCTGCTAGCTCCGGCTCGGCTAAGCCTACTGCGATCATCAGGACTATGGTCTCGCAACTGTGGACGTGATGATTTAAAATAATTGATATCACCGTAGAGAAGAAGCAAGTGAAGATACCATCACTATTTGGCAAATGCCAAATAGTGATAGTAATTATACGATGGTCAGTGTGGTTTAAAATACGATGAGTGGCTGATCTTCTGGTGGAGCATGGTTTTTAGGTACTCGCTAACAAATATTAACTTAGTGGCCATTGAAAAATAAATATCCTATTACGCATAGGCATTACTGCGTACAGAGAAATGGGGTAACGTTTTCATTTTCGGTTTTATTTTAAGCGCGCTAATTTGATATTTGTTTAGCAGGAAAAACGCGTTTTATAGCCCTGAAAGCCGTGATTTTAGGCTCACATCAAACATCGCACAAACAACTTACTTAATGAGTTCTACAACAAAACCTACTATTCTTTCTCGGGCCTCAGATCATACTGGTCAACATTCTTGCACAATAACTTGGGCTCTTCAATGTTGGGGTCTGCGAAGAATCCGTAGCGCAGCAGCCTGGCGGCCACCTTGGGCAGGCCGGCCATGCTCAGCACGGCGCGCCGCTGCCACGCGCCGAACATGATGAGGATGTGCGGGGGCTCTGCTGGCGGGGCTGGCTCCACCACCGAGCTTACCATCTGAGGGCATAGATAAGTCTTACTAATACCATAAATAATAAAGTTTGGATAGATGTGTGTGTGGATTTGTCGATGTATATTTGTTACTCAGTCACGCCAGAACGGCTGAGCGTATCTGGATGAAATTTGACACAGAGATATATTAAAGTCTGGAATAGCATATAGGCTAGTTTTCATCCCGGGATGATAAAACAATTATCACGCGGGTGAAGCCGCTGGCAGAAGCTAGTAAGTCATAAATATAACCAAATTGTAATAAAATGTTACTGGTTAATAAGAGTGTCGGTGGAGTTTTATGTACGGTCTTCTTCATAGAGACCTAACGACGCTTGCGAATGTGCAACTAGATTCATCTTTTGCTTGACAATTCAAAATCTTTTTAATTAAATGATTTAATTGAAATAAATGATTTTGATTTGATTGAGCTAAGTTGTAGGAAGGATGAGTGAGAAAAGTGAAGACGAGCAGAAAAAAATTGTGTAGGTATATAGTGATAATGAAAGTCACGATATGTTTGACTAACGGGTGTATCTATGATTGGTTGAATTCCTTTACGTCGAGTCTGAGAGTCGTTCTTGCATAATATTGCTATTTTACGGTTTCTAATACTGTTACGTCGAGTTTGGTTAACAGGTACTGTCAGGAATATGAAGAGAACTAAGCTTGACATTTTACGGTAAATCATAGATATACTGTTATCCAAGCGGCATGTTTCAAGCCACGAGTTGTTATTACAACTCTTAATAAAATTCGTATCTAGACGGTTTGGTCATTGCATCCAGTTAACAGTTTAACTAGGAGTTAACAGTTAGGTTAACCCTTAACCGTCTTACCTTAGGAAACAGCACATCGAGTACAGCGGCCCGTTCGTGCCGGTCTTTGGGCACGAACAGCCCGATCGTGTTGCCGTCACGGAGCTCTGTGGTGGGCAGCTTCTTCCTCGCGTCGTCATCTTCAGCTAGACCGTCTCCGCAGAGTGCTCGGCGAGTCAGCTCTGTACGGGAAATGGGAGAACAGAAGATTTATTACTCGCTCAAACGGTAAATCCAGGAACAATTAATTTGTTGGTTTTGTTACTGCGGATTTCACCGACACTTATGTTCAAATTTCAAACTACAAGAGAAAGACAGAGTGAGGCCAAAATGTTTACCAAAGCACATGATACTGATATCGTGGAAATGTTCTTAATCTTGATGGCAACTGAGAACTCAATGACTATATTTTTCCATGACTTATTCCATTACCAATAATATCTCCCTCTTTATCAGGCATCTTCTTGAACAGTAACGCTAGTGAGGGTCTCTCGATAAGCGCACCAGCCGCGTTGGGTTCGCCAAGCTCTGGTTCTTCCACAGCCAAGATCTTGGCGCCCTCCTTCCCGACCACGATCGGGCACTTATCCGCCAATTGTACACCTGAAATTAAAAGATCCAGCATGAAAAAATACAGTAAGTTAAGCGAAAATCTAATATTATTATACTCAGGAAATGATATTTGCTGTCTATATTAGAGTAACTAACGTTTTTACGTATTTGAGAAATTAAACGTCAAAAGTGGTAAGCGTTTTCTTGCAATTTCGACTTTGATTCATATCAGCCGGGTGAGCACGGCCTCTGTGATAGGCTCGAGTCACGCATTTTATCACGGTTTTGCTCCCAAACTGTGGTAAAAATGTGTGACTCAAGCCTGTCACAGTAGACTGTGCTCACCCCGCTGGAGTATGGTAAATGTTCGATATGTTAACAGGAACATACCAAAAGGTTCAATAGTATCAGTGATCTTCCTCAAATGTTTCTGCGCGTGCGGCAACATGAGCGCGGGACAGATGTCGTTGAAGTGCATCTCCAGACGCTTGGCCCGCGCCTCCCGCCGCCCGAATCTCGCAGCTTCTATTGCAGCCGCCTCTTTCACTTTCTTCTCTTCTTCAATCTTTTCTTGAACTGTTGCGACTTCCTGAAAATGTTGAAGTTAAAAATGAAGGTTTTCAGGGCGTGAAATAAAACGTGGACGTTTTCCAGTTTTCTCAGGTTTTCTCGGTGGGAGTTTGGAGACTGAATTAGATTGCCGTAATAGTTTTTTAATACTAATTTTCTAAAATTATTATACATGTAAAGTTTTCAGTAGCCTTAGCAATGAGCTGGAGGCTTGTTTAGTAGTGACGAAATATTGTACGAGTAGGATACCTAATAATATCTTAAAATAAGCAAAACTTAAAAAAAGACATTCGCCCTTTTATTTAGCCGCAACTGTTCCTATGCAAAGGCTTTCTTCCATTCCTTCCTCTTTTGGAGCCGTTTTCCTAACCTGTTCTTAATTACCTGTTCTGGAGTAGTGAGCTCGTGTGGAGCTCTCTTGGGTCTCTCCAGCTCTCCTTTCTTGGCCAGTTCTTCATTCCGCAACTCTTGTTCAATGGTACGAGCGATGCGTGGTGCGTCTGCTCCGAACACTACGTTCAGGAGTTGACCAGCCTGGAATTCAGATGTTATGGATTCAGAAAAATGTCATTTCTAGTTATGTGAGGACTGCGAAGAGTACGGCGAGGATTTATAACGGTAGATTGTAAATAAATCTGCCAAGGTTTTTCCCAAGAATGTTGAGGTCGTCTTTCAGTATGGATGAAGTTGAATAAGAATACCAATACTTAGGAATTTTTAATAGAGTGACTCCCACAATTTGTAATGATGGCCTAGAAGATTTCGGTTGGTACATTTGGTGGTATATAATATTGGCCTTCGATATGCTGAATTAATCATTTATTACATCCTCAAAAAAGCCCATGTATTATTACACTTTTGATAGTGTCGCCAATAAGAATCAAAATGTCATACTTAAGGAAAAGGCTCATTTAACACAGCGTGTGTTATTTCTTCCAAAATCAACAGATTTGATTCCTGGCTAGGAATATTCATTTTTTTTAATCCTATGATGCAGTTTTAATTTGCATCAAGATCGGCCTCGCTCGCATTCCTTTTAGTGTTTTTCACTATTCCTCATAGTTTCGGATTTAGCCATCCACGCGCACATGAAAAATAAATAAATATTTGTTAGTAGGTAGGTACCACCGTATCGCTTTGCGACACAACGGTTCGCTTTTACCCACATGAATTTAAAGCGCCAAACCCACAAAACCTTAAAACTTCAATGATAAAACAAAGTTTTCGATCAAAACTTTCTTTAACGGCGGTAGATATGCAAATGTATATGACTGTAGTTTTTTCAGGCGTTTGGTCGATACTCACATCCGTACGGTTAGCTGGAAAACACCTATGTATATCTACCTATTAAGCAAGTGTTATAGGTAGGTATATATATCTCGTGCGAGGTCGTACAAGGCACATGTCAGACTCGTTCGTTGTTCGAATATATCGGTTCATGTGGTAGTGTGCTTGTTATTTATCATTGGCTCACCCCTTGTAGCAATGTGTTAGGAATGATGTTTTCTAACAATACCGAAATTGAGTAGATCTGTGGGAACTTTTTGGGTTCCTTCGACGAATGATAGTTCCTATGTAATTCTAAGATCTAATTGGTCTTTTAACCGAATTCGAAAAGGATAGTTATAACAGTTTTTCATATACAGTTTCTGCCGGACTTGGATTTTGTATTCCGAGAAGACGGAGCAAATAGATATGGGTAGTAGGGGAAATGTAGGCAATGGGAGTCAGTTGGCAATGGTGATCACCTCAAAATAACAAAAACCGAACGCAACCAAACGATGCTAACATAACTACACGCTAGCATTACGTCATTCCCGTGCGCGGCCGTTGATTGGCTCAGTTCGCGCGACGCGTCGGAGAGTAACAGGTGTGTGAAGGTTTCGCGCCATTTTCATCTAATTTTTCGAGTTGATAAATCCGAAGGTAAATCACAAAATACCAAATATTTATTACTGTACTTGTAATGTGTAATAGTCGTAGCATTTTAGTGTGCAATTCAACAGCTTTATTGTTATTATAACCTATAATTTCTCCTCAGGATTTTTTTTTCCGTCAGTTTGCCCATGTAGGTAATCGGAGTCAGGTGATCCCAATTACCTACATACTGATCCCCATTGCCCACACAACCTAATCTCGGTGAATTCGGACGAAATAACGAAATATGGTACCGGTGCACTTCTTGTGGGCTATGGGCTCATGCCGACTGTACTGGATGGGACTCTGCGTACAATTATGTGTGCGATATGTGTTGATCACCATTGTCCACATGCTGATCACCATTGCCAACCGATGTTGACAATCGTGATCAAACTTATTTTTTTTTTATTTTTTTTTTGAACCAAAGTTTATAAACCAAAGTGATTAAAGTTGATCTCAATTGATAGTTAAGAAAGTAAAGTTTATAATAAGAACACAGCAATAAATAGTTGATACATAGATTTGCTTTTTTTTTCATTCTCGCTTAAGTGATCCCCATTACCTACATTTCCCCTAGCTAGTAAGTATAGGTACTTAAACCTTTGTGCTATATTGTGTTAATCTCAAAACTTACCGCGATAAACATCCAGGTAGGCTCGCTACGTTTCCTGAATCTCTTCAGATCTTCTATTGTGTCTGACTTAGCCTGTGAAAATAAAACATAACCTACACATATTGATAGGTACATAGGTACTAATAACTACCTACATACTATACACTGTCATCACTATTATTATACAACAAAGTGCCTCGCCGCCGCGTCTGTCTGTTAGCGATAAACTCAAAAACTATGAACGTTACGATATTACGATAACTGTTGAAATCACTACATATTATAATTTTATTGAAAGTATTAAAAAAAACAGTCCCCCGCCGCGTCTGTCTGTCTGTTAGTGATAAACTCAAAAACTACTGAACGATTTTTTATTCGGTTTTCACCAATAGACATAGTGATTCATGAGCAAGGTTTAGGTGTAGGTATATTTGGTTAAGATTTTGTGTAAAGTGGTTGAAATATAACGATAATTGTTAAAAATGTCGTAAAAAGTCATGCCACCCTGGAGTTTTCAACGATACCGCTGTCTAATCCCTTTAAGATCTTTTACGTATAGCATATTATACCCATTTTAACTTAAAAAAAAACCGCCCAAGTGCGTGTCGGGCCACGCCAGTGAACGGAAATAAACACTGGGCCACGCGCAGATATAGGGTTCCGAAGTTGCATAATAATGCGGACTAAGAAGAGGGTTTTGTTGTTGTTACATGAACATTAAAACGGTTTCAGCGGTACACAACATTTAAAAACGGGCCCACATAGAATTATGTTTTTGTAATCTAAAATTTTGTATATGCTCGCGTTTGACCACTATCTCGCCTGATAGTAAGCGATGATGTGATATACGGTGAAGCACGCTTGCCTAGAAGTAACCATCACTCTTGACTTAAACTAATCCAACTTTGCAACTGAAGTTAGAAAAATATTATTTATTTGAGTACCACCGCGGGTGCGAATTGCGAAAGGAGACAATACGAGCGCGCGTTAGAGCGACGGGGAATGGTATGGTTCGTTCCTGGATCCTTGCGTGCACGCTCTTTGTTTATTTCACTTTCGGAATTGAAAAAAATCGTATGTATTCACCTATTCTGCGGTATTCACTATTTCGTTCTAGAAAGTTTTACGCTACTCAATTAGTGATGTAGTCGGGCCGAATATTGACTTTATGGATGGATATCGACAAAAGTTAATAAGTAATTTGCTTGGCAATCGAATCTAATTTGACTTTAGATTACAAAACGTCGAAAACACTTCTGCACTAAAACAAACTAGATTCCCCCGCACGCATGCGCCGTATCGACAACGGACCGGTACTAACAACGACTCCGGCCACTCCAATGCGATATTCGAGTTTAAACATTATTAATTTAGAAATTATTATTATTAAGGATGTTATGATTTTGTTTTTGTATATTTCTACATGGCATTACATAAGCATATATTTACTATCTGTTTTACACAGTTAACAACGTTATTTTAGTAATTTATCAATGGCATTTGTACAAGATTTTACTGTGCCAAGTACATTATATAAGTTGGTCGACTATTACTCGTAAACTTGTAAGGCTTACTTATCTGTGATAGTTTTCCTTATGCCGTGATTTTTTTCAAATAGCCAAGAGCAACCATTTCGCTGGCAGGGGGGGGCGACACTTGACTCTAACATAAATTTGCAATTTAAAGGTTAATTTTACGACAACGGATCTCTGAATCGAAAACTGGTTTTAAAAACCCGTATATGAGAAACGAGACGAAAAAAAAAATTCCCCCCTTTACGTCTATAGGAGGAACCCTAAAAAAAACTTTTTTTCATGGTTTTGTTTTACCACTTTGTCGGAATTATTAATATGTATATCCATTGCCAAATTATAGCTTTCTAGTACTTAGATTCTCTGAGCTAAGCTGCGGACGGACAGACGGACAGAGCGGAACTATAAGGGTTCCTTGTTGACTTCGGAACCCTAAAAATGGTCACGTATAATGCGGTAATTGGAAATGGCTATTATTGGATAGACGGATACAGTATTAATCCTTATAATCTTAATTACGTTAATTACCTTAAGCATTTCATGCACATTATGATAATCCTTTCGATCCTTTAAATGAAAACATAACGCGCGCGAAAATAAATTCAAGCGCGGGTCTCACACTGACGATGACGGGACGCGCTTTAAGGGTACACTAGTCGACGGCACGAACTATTTTGTGCGCGGGGTTAAAATGCGTGCTATATCAACCGGCAACACGTGCGGAACAGATAGATGCTGTTATGAGCAGTAAGAAGCTAGTACGCGTACGAATACACACTTTTGCAAATTTGTAGCGAAATGGATGATGATTTAAAACGAAAACGAGCGCGCGAAATTTTAGAAACAGACCTTTGGGAGTCTGGATATCATGAAAATAAAATTGTTCAAAATAAAATTATTTGCATTGTTGAACTACTAATCAATCCCTGTATGGAGGCCGTTTTTAAATTTTCCTTCTTCTTATGGTAGGTACTTATTTGCGCCCAAAGATGCGTTAAAATGAGTATTAAAATATGGAACTTTAGAAGCTCATAACTTTCAAGTAATTTTTTTTTACTTTTTTGCTTCCATAAAGGGCTAGATAATGATGAGACAAATTGATATAATTTTTTATTTTGAACGTACATCGTCAAACAGTGGAGTAAAAGCCAGACTACGTTTGTATGGAAGAATTTTCGACTAGTGTACCCTTAAGGCAAAGGCTCATTTTTAACACAGCGTGTGTTCTATTATCCAAACTCAACAGGTTTGATTCCTGGCTAGGAATATTTTTTTTTTTTTTAAACCAATGATGCAGTTTTAATTTGCATCAAGATCGGCCTCGTTCGCATTCCTTTGAGTGTTGTATGTGTGTACCCAATTACAAGGCTGCATTAATTTTTGCTTTGTGTTTGGTAGATAGGTAGTTATTTTTAGAAAAAACATGTAGGCATAAGTAAATTTGCTCTACTAATTGTGCAAAGCCGGGGCGGGTCGCTAGTTATTAATATATAGCTTCTTATAATAGATCTTCACGCGTCAGTAGTTGACTAGCTAATTCTCACGGCTTCATTCCCATGGTCTACACAGGAACCATGGATCATGATCTATTTTGTTACACTTAGAAATAGGTAGTGTAACTTTATATCAATGAAATAGTTTCTTTTTTAAACGAAAATATTAGTTTAGATGACACGTCAGTCTTACCACGGCTAGATGTAGGTTGTCTCCTCCCAGCTCCACTTTGATCTTCTTGAGGTTGCCCACCATGCCGATGCAGGGTCCACACCACTCCGAGTATACGTCCACAACTGCCCATCATACATAGAATAAGTCACAAATGATTTGCCAAAAGATTTTGCTGCAAGATAATTTGAGGAAATTGAAAGCCTTTCATTAAGATCTTTTTCGAAGTTATGGACGGCATTGTGGCCAGCTTAATCCAAAATGACCCTCTCATTCACAGGTCACTTGAGATGAATAACTAAACTTAAAAAGTGTTTAAAACTTTTATCATTTCATATTTTTTACATAAACTTTTAGATAACCAAAGGAAGGCATTGGCTTCACCAATGTCACCTTTACTAATAGAGACTCATATGAATGGACATATAATTGATTTATCTTCTGTTCTTGCGCGCCGCCGCATACATACTTTGTGGTCCTTGGTTCTGTTGGGAGTCGACAGGTCTCAAAATACCTACTACTAAACTCTTGAATTTCAAATGTGACAAATTAATCACCAATTCGATGTGGTGACACTGGAGGAGACCTGTGTCCAACAGTGAACGGCTTGCAGCTGTAATGATGATTCACCAATTCATCAGGGAACATCGCTGGCTTATTTTGCAGAAAAAACGGGAGATTGGCGAGAAAAGGCAACATATAGGGAAGCTAAAAAAATGTGAGAGACACCTTTGCCCAGCTGTGGGACACTTTATAATACCAACCTTCTTTAAAGGGAAAGGCTTCTTCCCACACAGGAAAGGATACAATACTTTAAGTTGTTTTTTTTAAACTCACCCAACAGTCCATCTCTGGTCAGAAACTTGTGCCACTCATCATCAGTATTAAGTTCCGCCTGCAACTGGACCTGCGCATTCTTCTTGCCTGCGCCGGCCGCGGCAGCCGCAGCGGCAGCGTTGGCGACCGCACTCGTTAGCGCCATGCACTCGAGTGAGTGCCGGAGGGCCGGAGACAGAGGGAGGTGCGAGGTGAGCGATGTGTGACGAGCGTAGAGGCGGCATTTTGAGGGGTGCAGGTGCGAGGCACTATATAGTGACGATGATTTGTAAAAGCTAGGTGATATAGTAGAGGTGTGCGTGTATCAGAAGCAGATCTTCTTCTTCTATACTCGATTGAAAACTCTTTATATATTTTGGCCCTGTAGATATGACCACGCCGATTGTGGCGTCAGTGACGAGCATAAGGTCTTCCAAAGTGCAGGTGTATGGGCACTTG
The DNA here is from genome assembly GCA_945859665.1 of Anorthoa munda. Classification (NCBI taxonomy): domain Eukaryota; kingdom Metazoa; phylum Arthropoda; class Insecta; order Lepidoptera; family Noctuidae; genus Anorthoa; species Anorthoa munda. The sequence goes on from OX243918.1 coordinate 2,245,726, forward strand.
GGACACTCCAACATGTGTGCCATATTCTGTGAAGGGGCACCGCACTCGGTATCAGACGGGTCTAGTAATCCCATTTTGCCAAATTGTGTTTGCAGCAGCCTACCTGCAATCGATTGGGTGCTTTCCATATAGGCCACTGCAGTTCACAATCATCAGAAGTAGATGATATTATGCATTATGATTTGATCTGTTATTTTATGTAGGTACCTAAATAAAGCCAGATAACTTTGCGTAGTAGGTAGATACTGAAATCGGAAATGAGACAAAAGTTATACAGATGAGATTAGATGATGCCAGAGTTTTGTACCATTTTAAACCGACTACAAAAAGGAGGAGGTTCTCAATTCGACGACCAATTTTTGTATGTGTTTCGCCCCAAAGCTTTTTACTAGGTGAACCGATTTAATTAGGTATTCGCCTTTTATTTGAATGCTGATGCTTCTTATGTGGTCCCGTTTAATAGAAAATTGGTGAAGATCTGATGAAGACCTTTGGAGATATTCAATAGAATTCTTCAATAAACAACTGCAAATCTCTCGGGATTGCTGCAATCACATGTCTGCTTATTGTTTACGCCATTTCATAACATAACTTACGCCGTACGCTCTAAAGTGGTACACTTATGTGTAGGTACAGTTCACCCTGGTACACTCTCATTTCACCGGTTATATTCAATTTTTATGTTATTCGAGTAATCTATTCTGGCATAACTTTGTGCATTACTATAGAACTTATTCATTATGTATCACAACTATAAAGTGTAAAATAAACACATTTTCGCAAAAAAATTACTTCCAAAAAAAAACGTGAAAAATAACCGGTACTTACCCGTGGTCCCCCAGTCTAGTTCCCCTTGGGGTACCACAAGCAAATATTTTTGCCCGTGGAACCCCCTGAATAACAATCTTCTTATCAAATATATTTTTATTGCCCGTGGTACCCCCATCTCAAACATTTAAATTTGTCATAAAAAAACATTTCAAAAACGAACTGTTGCTTGACAAATAAATATTCACAAATGAATAAATACAAATAAATAATTATTTACCCACTAGTAAACAATTATTTATTTGTAGTTCATATGAGATTTTTCAATAAAAAAACAATGTTGACGCTGGAATAATATAAAAAAACGAAAATGGAATGAGCATCTTGATCGAGGACCCATTATTTTTTAATCTTTGCGAAACGAAATAAGAATTAAAGCGAAAATAGTAAAAACTTAAAGCCATGAATTTCTTAAACGTGAATTAAAACTGTTATTATTTAATTACTTGGGCTCTCAATCCAGACGCTTGCATAAAGTGGCATAGCCAAAATCTCAGAAAGTACTAATCTTTAGATTAATAATTTTTATTTTATTTAGGAGTTTAGTTAAGATTTTCTTTAATATTTTAAGAAATTCCCAAATCTGGAGAATATGACATTACAGATTTTTTTTTTACTTATTAATGTTTAGATAATGTACGGTTACATTACAAAGTGACTAATCACATTATGTAATGGAGAATAACGTAAATGATAGTAATTCTTTTTCTCTGAACAAAACTATCGTGTTACCATAGCGGGGGTACCACGGGTCAAATCACCTAGATACACGGGTCCATTCATTTATCAAAACATTAACAAGATTTTGAACATAGTAGGATGCTCAAAGCATACTTACAAAGTAAAAATAATTAAATGGCTATCAACTCAAGACTATGCGCAGACAGAAGCTCTCCTGATTCCCTTACAATAAATCCATCGTAATGACTCACCTAAGCGTATCAAATCCCTCATACATATAAACTACACTAGACACACACTACACACACACACAAACAGACACACACTACACATACAAAGACATACACTTACATACCTACACTCTTCACAAACCTGTTAATAAATACCTACTATAATTTTATATGTTACCATTAGTTAAGTAAGTTAAGTTTAATTATTGTTTAGTGTTGTAGCCAGATATTTGCTAACTACCTCCAAGTGCACTTAAAATAATGTGTCATTAACGACGAAAAAACTAGATCCCACGACACAGGGTATCCTAGTGTGGGGTCTAGGGTTTCTTAAATGCACTAAATATTTGTATTTTATTATGTACCTGTGCTATAATTTTTTACTTTTTTATTTTGTTGTTGTGCTTATTGTATCTAAAGAAAGGTGTCCTAATAAATTTATCTTATCTTATCTTAAATACCCCGGTACCCCTTTGTCCCCCTTGGGGGTACCACGGGCAAAAATATTTGTTCGTGGTACCCCGAGGGGGACTAGACTGGGGGACCACGGGCAAGTACCGAAAATAACTTCGATTTCGGAAGTCTGTGTCAAAAAAAGAAAAAGAAAAACAGGAACACCGTCTTCCAAAATTGAAGTAATTTTTCACATTGTAGTGTTTTTTTTGGAATACTTAATGAACAATGTTGTAGCTTGAGTAAGTCGCCACTATCATAGCTCTATGTTCCTCGCATGTCAGACGAAAAGTAGCAAAAAGTACATTTTATCGTCCGTTGTTCGATAGCTATCAGTTCTCGCGGCCGTAAAGAGCTACGTTTACGAACATGTCTAATCGATTTATTGTAGAAATGTAAGTTTTGTGAAGGCTGTTCATAGACAAGTTAAGCTGATGATCTGGGTAGGCAGACATGCTGATATGGCAAACAACTGAGAGGTTCAGAAAAGGAGCAATTGCCCAGCAGTTAAACACGAACATTATAATAATGGACAAACAAAAAGAAAAATGCGACAACAACATAGTAAAAATGCTTTGATGAGATGAATCGCAATCTGCGGTCTGCCTATTACCTATACGATCAGATATAATTGATTATTATTTTTAACCGACTTCCAAAGGAGGTTCTCAGTTCGACCTGTATTTTTGTATGTATGTATGTTTGTCCGCGATTTTCTCGCAATTTGCTGAACCGATTTTGATGCGGTTTTCAGAAAAGTATTTGTTACATTCTGGAGAAGGTTTTGGTATAAGTACAACAAATGGATACTAAGTGAATATGTATCTTTGTCCACGCATTTCTCCGAAACTAGTAATTGGCTAATGATCATTCTTTTTTTATTTGATTAGTTAGGTATGTCTCAACTTAGGTCATAGTGAAAGTTTCATCAAAATCGGTTGTGCAGTTTTCAAGATATGGAGCATCATACAAACGAACTCTTTACGAAACAGCATGAATGTGTAAATTGAGTTAATATGGGTATTTTGTCAATCCTTTAGCCCCTTTTCACACGCTCCGGTTGTCTTGTAGCCGGTGCCGGGTACCCGGCGGCAGCTAACATATTATGCCGATACACTTCGCCACCGTTTACCCGGCACCGGCGGCGGCGGCCGGTAACCGGAGCGTGTGAATAGGGACTTAGGTAGGTACAATGGAACTTGCTCAATTTGTAGTGATGGTGAACCATAACTAAAAAGATAACCTTTTCGCAACGAAAAAGATAACATAACACTAAAAAGTGCAAAATAACTTTCGTTTCGGAAGTCTGTGTCGCAAAACGATAATATATGAGCTACGAAAGACGACGACTTCCAAAACGAATTAGGTAGATTTATTTTGTACTTTTTATTGTTTTGTTTTTGAAGTCGGTTTATTTTTTTGCGAAAAAGTTTATATTTTTTTATATTTATTTATATGAAATTTAAATACGTTTATATTTTATATTGTCTGTACATGTAACGCCCTCTATAAACAAATATTTTTTGAAGAACTAATTACGTTAACACCGCCACCTAGTGAGGAATAGTATATCTACTCAACGCTGTGACTGTATATATTATTACTATTCAACGCTAGATGGCAGAGTAGTAGCAGGACAACCTTAGTAATATATCAATTAGGTAATAGATGGCGCTTTCAACAACATTGGATATAATATCCTGTAAAACTTTGTGAAACTGAAGAAAATAATGGAAATTGATATCGTGTATTGGACAGTTATTATACGATTTTCATGACATTGGAACAGCTAAAATTTTGTTGAGTTTATGCCAAATATGGGTAAATCTTTCCAAATATATATATATGTATCCAGCCATATCCAATTATCGAGTCTTCAGTTAATCGGATAACGCGACGTAATCAATTACTTGGCAAGTTTAACCGTCAGTGGGTAATGGATTACCCGGTGGTCGTAACGTCGGGTTGGCAATCTGTCACCATCTGGTTAATGCATTAATGCAATCTTTTAACCGAACCCCCCCCGACCTCAACAGGCGCGTACTTCGCAGGAAATAAAGAAATATGGGAGCGTTCAGTCCGCAGTCGGAACATGGCATTTTTAACATTATAAACACAAATGAATTGGCGACACGAAGTTGCTACGGCACTGCAAAATAAGCTTTTCAGGGCGTGAATATTGAGAAGTAATGTCTAGCTAATAATCGTCGTCTACCGAATAAGAATTAAGACTTCCTTCAGTTTGTTATGAGTTTATCTAAAGAACTAGGTACGCCATGCGGGTTCTTTAAGTTTTATACCATATCCTTGTTGACAGATAAAATTTAGTGACTGCTGAATATGAACCTCTCAGCGGTCGCTTCAATAAACGGTCTATGCGATAATTTAGCAATCAATCAATCTGACCAGCCTCTTCAGAACTATCGTATGTTCGGGTCAATTTCCAATCTGTGTGGTTGCAGCTGAGCTTAATTTCGAGTAGCCGGCAAACACGGTACTCCTTGGTAAGACTTGTGTTAGATTTTCAGGCTACCCGAAATACAAATGTTAGGGCGACAGTCAATGAGATTGTATCAATAGAGACGTCATACTCATTATAAAGAAGTCTTGGAGAGTCTTACCAACCTTGGAGTCCTTAAGTCAAGAGTGAAGAGGTTTCTTCTAGGTAAGCTTGCTACATCGTCGACCACATCATCGCTTACCATTAGGTGAGATAGTGGTCAAGCGCGAGCCTATCAATAATAAAAAAATAATTAAAGCTTACTTTATAACTTACGTATGAGATATGGAACTTTATTTCTATCACTTGTAGGATACAAGATCACAGAGATATAAATAGAACCCCATTGTCAGAAAGAGAAAAACATTCTGTTCAAACGTACGTCGGTGTCGCGGCCAGACGTAGGACTGAGTTCACTTAAGCTGGTCAGCTTGTGTTTGTATTGCCGCACGGACGTCGGTAAAACGTATCTACCTCAGTATATATATAACATCATTGGCGACAGTGCGATATGTCGATCATCAGTGGTGCGACAGGACATTTATAATTACAGTTGGGATCAAAGGTTTAACGTGCTTGTCGTGGCAAAGTGGGGTCTCGTGGGTGTGGATGGTCACCCATCAATGGACCGACCTCGGCAAGCATTGCTTATATTTGATAGTTGATCCGTGCGGCTGTTAATATTTAGACAGGAGCATGAAAAATTAAAAACCGGCCAAGTGCGAGTCGGACTCGCGCACCGAGGATTCCGTACAAAACTCAGCTTAAAGGTATTATAGACCTGAGTATTTGATATGAATTTCAATTTAATACCTCTACGCGTTCATGAGGAAAGGGTTAGTAAGTTTAAAATTATAAAAAATATTTTTATTATATGATGTAACAAAAAAAATACGGTTTTCGCAATTTTGCCTTTATCTGTGCTATAAGACATTGCTTCGTACCAAATTTCAAGATTCTGAGTTCACGGGAAGTAGTACCCTGTAGGTTTTGATTCCCTTGCGAGTGTCGAAAATTTGCGGCATAAACGGCTGTATCTTTTGATTGAGTTGGCTTAGAAGTTTGATTTTTTCACAGCTTTAAGGGAAAGTAGACCTGAGTATTTGATATAAATTTCAGCTTGATAACTCCACGCGTTCCTGAGAAAAAGGGTCGTTGACAGACAGACGGACGGACGGACAACAAAGTTATCGGAAACCGATCACTTTTCCGAATCTTTTTTGTTCAAAGTTGCTTTTGGCCGAAGCATATTTTGAAATTTTGTCATTTGCCATATTTTCACCAAACCGAAACAACGTTTTAGGGAATATTATTTAGTCACAAATATATAGGCGGTAACTTGAAAGCATTTTCTATTTAAAATTGAAATAGTGTCATAAAAAGTCAATATGTTGTACTACAAAATTTTGTGACAGAAACGAATCGCTGCAACATCGACTTCACGCAGTATTGTTTGCGTTTACGTATTTATTTCGAATTTTTATGCAAATGTTTTTTTATTAGCTGCATGCATTAGACATTTTTATTAATTAATTATTTAAAAGAATTTGTCCAAGAGCGAGCGAAGCGAGCTCGGGAATTTAGGTTACCCCGACACGGATAGGTTAGATTCGAAGGGGATGATGGGTGTTCCTTCGTGTTAGGTTACTTTAGACCCTGCAGACAGAAATAGGAGCCCCGCAGAGCGGGGCCCCGTCGATATTTTTTTTTTCATCGGTTTTTTAAACATTTGTAGTCGCCCACTGTTTCTTTCTCACTTTGTTTTGATATGCGTTTAAAAATAAATATTTCTGTCAAATGTTATTTCGGCTAAGTGTAACTTCGGTAAAAAGTGTTTCGACCAAGTGAAACGAAAAAAATCGAATTGATAATAGATCAACTGAGACAGTGGCAGACGTGACTTCGATGAAGTAAAAAAAAACGTAACGATAATAGTTTTAGGTGAAATGAAATTCGGTCAAATGTTTTTTGAACTTATGATAAGTAACCTTCCGCTTTCCGTTTTTTCTGATACCATACAAAAGATGAATATTAATAAACCCAAATACCTAAATCAAATCAAAATACTTAAAGGTAAAACCTAGGCCTAGGCCTAGGCCTTTATTTAAAGGTTCTTTTGAATTTTCAAACTAAAAATGAATCTAGTTGCACATTCGCAAGCATCAGGAGGTCTCTATGGAGAAGAAGTGGGGCTGGTCTGTGTTAGCAAACTTACGCTTTGAGCTGTCAGCGACAAGCCCTGTGGGCTTGGCTTTGTTGATGCAGTCCTACTTTGCCTGGCTCCTTCAGAGCCGGCAAGGTGGCGTGGTCTTGAGGGAGAGCGCAACGGTCGTGTAGATCCTCAAGGCAAGTGCGGTGATTTTCCTTCTCGTGGTTGCCGCCCTGTTATTGGTCTAATTCCCTCTGAAATAGACGTAACTGAAAACACCGGGCGACGCAACACAGGGGTGGCGAGGTCATGCCCCTGGGTGTCCACCATTGAGCAAGATGATTGACAAATTGATGGATAGCAATGACCTCCCGCGTGTTTGTGCCGTGCGCGGGGACCCGTACGGAAGGATGATGGGATCCTGGTGGCTGAGCCGATGAGCGTAGGTAGTTTAACGTCTCAGAGGCAACACTCCACTTTGGCCCGGATTTCTTCTCACACGGGAGGCCGTAGCCTAGCCAGCTACGGTCAATCGGCTGCGGGGTCCGGTCAGACGGCCCCCAGGCGAGTTCACTCCCATTGGGGGCTTGCAGACGGCGGCGCTCGCTCGCATCGCTAGTGGTAGCGGTGTGAGTTGGTGCCGTGCAGTCTCGTGAGCAACTAATGGGGGGGGGCTATATCCCTCGACTAATCCCTGGTGCTACCGTAGCATCGCCACTTGAGCACTCCATGGCGGGTGGGGATAGTCGAGGGATGAAAATTCTTATCGGGATTTTTAAATGGAATCTTTAATTAAAAAAAACCACAAGGCGAAAGGACCGGTGAAAACTGGGACTACGCTCCAAAAGGCGGGACCGGCGAAAGCTGGGACTGCACACCAGAAGGCGGGACCGGCGCAAGCCGGGACTGCATTTTCCTTGGCAGGAACGCCCAGAGGCGAGACTGCAGTGGGATCGTCCCGAGGCGGGGCTGCGGCGGGACTGTCAAATGACGGTACTGCTGCGGCCCTGTCGAGGGTCGGCACTGCTGTAGGACCACCGAAGGGCGGAACTGCAAACCAGCCCACCGGGCATAAAGGTGCTGCCAAAGCTGGCGCGACACGGGACCCTTGCGTTAGAGGCCGAATGACCTCGGACCTTGGGGCCCCGGACGCGACCTGCAAAGACAGCACCTCGTCGTCTCCAGGTGGCCGGCATGAATCAGGCTGGCTTCCGGTTGGACGATCTGGGGCGCAGCGAAAAAAGCGCCAAAAGCTGAGACAGCAGGCGGCTTTAGAGGGAACTCCTACGGAGGGCCCATCAAAAAGACCGCTTGCTGCTCTCAGCGGTGACAGCGGGGACATGGCGGCCAAGAGGATGAAGACCCAAGGGCAATCATCCTCAACCGGATCCTTTAGGGATGCGGTGGCGGCTGTGAAACTCGCTGTCATCACAGTCAAGTACCCGGAGGAGTACTTGAAGGCGGAGGACTTGGTGCCGATTCAGGAGCTCATCATTGAAAAACTGGAAGTGGCGCCAGATCCTCTGCCTGTTCTCACGGTTGCTTCCGGAGTTGTCGCGGGTGCAGTTCATGTATCCTGCGACAACTCTGAAGCAGCTAACTGGTTTCGGGGTGCCATCCACAATGTGGAACTGGGCTCCCTGAAACTCAAGGTCGTCGACGCCAAGGACCTTCCAAAGCCAGTCAAAATGGCATGGAAGAGTCGGAACTTGGCGTTGAAAGACTCGGCCCGGGCCATTTGACTGCTCCAGCGGCTTAACCCTGCCTTGAGGACGGACGACTGGAAGGTCGTGAATACTCTCACTGAGCTGACCGGCATCCGTCGTATCGTCCTCATGGACGGGGTGTCCGCTGGGGTCATCAAGGCCGCGGGCTACTCTCTTCCAGGAGGAATTGAACGTTACTCGTTCAAGCTCCTGGAAGAGGACAAGGGAGAGGTACCCTCTGCGGAAGCAGAAGTGGAGCCCTCCGAAGATGGTCCACCGCAGGGTGAGGAGGCCATCAACGAGGTCTCTGCTGAAGACGTAGCGCAGGAGGCAGAGATCCAGACCGGGGCGTCAGAGGCGGACCTCGAGGATGACATCCTTGAGGGCCTCGACACCCTGGGGATTCAGTCGCCAACTGCTCTCGAGGAGGGTGCGATGGAGGGGGAGCCTCAAAACTGAGACACCCCAACAACAACACAAACCCATCAAGATATCCAAGATGGAAGGACTAAGGTGTGTACAAATCAATTTGCATCATTGCAGAGCCGCTACTGCCCTTCTGGCTCGGCAACTGAAGCTACGACATTGCCTTGATTCAGGAACCTTATCTGTATAAGGGGACTATAAAAGGCTTAGGTGGGACAGGAGGCATGGTGCTCTATGACTGTCCAACTAATGACGCGAGGACTTGCATCTATATCAGGGGCGGTATAGAGGCTATGCCCTTACGTACTTTCTGTTACAGGGATCTCACAACAGCTCTGATCCAAGTGGGGACGGGAACAGAGAAAAGGAGAATCATCCTTGCCTCTGCCTACCTCCCATATGAACAAAAGGAACCGGTAACACCTCTAATCAGAAGACTGGTTGACTACGGCAACCAAGAAAATCTCGATCTGATACTTGGCTGCGATGCAAATGCACACCACGTCGTTTGGGGCAGCTCGGATGTCAACAAACGAGGGGAGGATTTGTTGGACTTTGTGGTAAGCTCTTCTTTACAAATCCTTAACGCAGGCAATAAACCTACTTTCAGGACCTCTGCGAGAACTGAAGTTATTGACCTGACACTGGCTTCAAACAGGGCCAGCGCTCATATTGAAAATTGGCATGTATCGGACGAAATCACTCTGTCTGACCATAATTATATATGCTTTAGGTTTAGGACGGCGGGAGAAGCCGAAACTAGACGAAGGAGAAACCCAAGGCATACAAATTGGGAGTCATACAGGAGGGACCTCAGAGTAAATCTAGGGAGCCCTAAAGGTAAGCTCAATTCCATACTGGATATAGAATTCGAAGCGGACAGAATCAAGGCGGGCATCATCGGTGCGTGGGAAGATAATTGCCCAGAGAAAAAGACCTTTTGCAAAAAGGTACCATGGTGGACTCCTGAACTAGCCAAAATACGTCAAGAAACACGACAGGCCTTTAATGATGCAAAAGCCAGGAAGGATTTTTCTGGCTATCATAGCATGCTAACGATGTATAACACGGCGGTACGCAAGGCCAAAAGAACTAATTGGCGGCAGCATTGCACCTCCATCGAAACTCTGCCAAGTGGAATGAGGTTGTGCAAAGCAATGTCCATGACTAAGACAAACCCACTATCATCTGTAAAAGATGAGAATGGGTATCTCACGGGAACTGGACAGGACACTCTGGGCGTGATGTTTAGGACCCACTTCCCGGAATGTATACTGCGAAATAGCGATGAAGAGGAACCAGTCACAAGCGACGATCTCACAAGGCACACGTCCAAAAGTAACTGGCTCACGGCAAAGAAAGTGGTAGATGAAAATAAACTGAGGCTGGCCATAGCGGGCTTCCAGCCTCTCAAATCCCCTGGTCCGGATGGAATCTACCAAATACTATTGCAAGAAGGGGCATCTGTTTTGATACCCCATTTGAGTAAGCTCTACAGAGCCTGCATAGCCTTTGGTTACGTACCCAAGGCATGGAGGGAGGTCAAAGTCACCTTTATACCGAAGGTGGGTAGATCGACTTATGAAGAAGCTAAAGCTTACAGGCCCATCAGTCTATTATCCTTTCTCTTAAAATCTCTGGAGAAACTGGTAGACAGGTATCTAAGAGAGGGACCACTGAAAGTATTCCCTCTACACAAATTACAGTGCGCCTGCAGCCCTGGCAAATCTACAGAAACGGCATTGCATTATGTTGCGAGTCGAGCCGAGGCTGCGCTAGAGGGCCACTCACCAGGTTACAAAGAACAGTGTGTCTCGGCATCACGGGTGCTTTCAGGACAACACCTACGGCAGCGATTGAGAGATACCTCAATATCCCTCCTCTGCATATGATGGTTGAATTCGAGGCAAGGAAGACATTACATCGTCTTGCTGTTGCTGGACTATGGGATGCCTCCAAGCCAAAGACTAACCATACAAAATTCGACGAAAATGAAGGCCTGGATCGGGTAACAAGCATGTTATCCGATAAAATGCAAACTACATTTGTGTTTGAAAGGTCTTTTAAGGTCCAAATCCCTACAATAGAGGACTGGAAGAAGGGACTCGATCCACCAGAACAAGGTAGTCTGGTGTGGTACACTGATGGATCCAAAATGGAATCAGGTACAGGAGCGGGCATATACGCAAAAGGTTACAAATGTAGCAAAAGCTTAGGGAAGATGGCAACTGTATTCCAAGCAGAAAAATTTGCCATAATAACCTGTGCTCAAGAGAATATAGATAGAGGAACCAGAGGTAAATCCATATATATTCTTAGTGACAGTCAGGCAGCAATCAAAGCCATGGCATCCTACAAGGTGGACTCCGGGCTTATTCTGGATGCTATCCAAACCCTAAACAGGCTTGGGAAGCACAACAGGTTAAGACTGATGTGGGTCCCTGGGCACAAAGGAATCCATGGTAACGAAGTGGCTGATGAACTGGCAAGAGAGGGCTCAGCAAATAATTTTGTGGGTCCAGAACCATGTGTAGGCATTTCGACGTGTCTCGTAAAAGCCGCATTCAGGGACTTTGCAGATCACAGACAACGAACTTATTGGCTGTCTAATACCGGTCTGCAACACTCCAAGAAATTTCTAGGCTCTACGTTCAAAGCCCGGGAATGCATTTGGAATATGAGCAGGGGGCAAATCCGCTACCTGCTTGGGGCCTTCACTGGGCACTTTGGAACCAACGACATGCTCATGAAGATGAGTTTAACTACAACCCCCGTGTGCAGGTTGTGTGGGGAACATACGGAACGCATGGAGCACCTTCTGTGCACATGCGATGCACTGGCTGGCAAGCGAATGGGTCTCCTAGGGGTTGGATACCCAAAACCAGAAGACTAAAGGCTCATATCTCCTAGTCTCGTTGTAAAACTCATGAAAACGGTTTTCAATGAGATTGAGGAGGAGTAAGGTATCTAGGGGACCACAATAGATCCCAATGGGTCGAAGTGTCCGAGTTATTTCTCGGCCCCTCCATAAGATAAGATAAGATAAGATGGAGAAGTATGTGCAAGAAACTCCACGGACACTCTTTATCATCAGTTTTAATTAAGTACAAGTATTTGGTTACATCACTCTTGTTGGAATATTAAATATTTTATGTGAGAACGATGTAAAAAGACGTGCACGTAAAAGCTTCTAGAGTAACTTACCGACAAGCTGAAAACCAACGACAAACAGAACTGGTTCTATTTAAAGACAGTTTTACTAGAATTTTTAACTAAATCCAGTCTAGAAGGCCAAGTACCGACTGCTTGCCGAAAAACAAGATTTACGACAAATATTAGTATTTCTGTAATAGAGCAGTTCCCTTTATGTACAGACATTAATATCTTGAGAATAAAAGAAACGTTGGGTTTTGAGGTATTTTGTTCTATGAATATTTACTGAAAACCGTCAGAGATAAATCGGTTTCATGTTTAGCATTCGGTATTGTGCCTTTGAAATGGAAATATTGCCAAGCAAATAATGTAAAATTATTTTAGAAAGTTTTAAACTTCGGTCTAGTGGTTGCTTTCCACAGTAAGTGAATAATCAGTCTGGAGTCTGAGCCTTGCTCTTGTTTTTTGGGAAAATATACGTAAATAGATTACAAAGAAATAAAAAAATTGCGATATTTTACTTTACCTACTTTCATAGAACCTATGGAACTTCGCACTTTAATTCTATCACTAAGTAAGTTAAAAGATCATCATCATCATATTAGCCGAAAGACGTCCACTGCTGGACATAGGCCGCTTTTTCTCGAAGTTGGCCCTACCCAACTGAATCGTTTGTCCTAGGTAGACATAGTAATCCACAACTTCAAGTGTAGAGTCTCCGACCTTGATAGGAGTGGGTGTAACATGGGTATTCAACATCACCTTGGTTTTGTCCACTTCCATTTTAAGACTCACTCTTTCGGAAGCTCTATTGAGGTCATTGAGCATTGTACAGAAGTCATCCATGGTCTCAGCCTTGACCACTATATCGTCAGCAAACTCAAGGTGAGTGATGTACTCGCCATTGATAGCATCAATGGATGCCTAGCCCTCTCCAGTCCAGAGCCTTAAAGACATCCTCCAGTGCAGCGGTGGACAGTTTCGGAGATATGACTTCTCCCTGTCTCACAACTCGCTGCAAAGAACAGGTTCCGAGGTCTGATCCTGAAGTCGAAGTGACAGAGTGGCGTTTTTGTACACACATTTCAATGTACCGGTAGTCGATTTGGCACCGTTGAAAAGACTGCAGTACAGCCCAAGTCTCGATCGAATCGAAGACTTTCTCGTAGTCCAAAAACGCTAAGTAGAGAGGCAGGTTGTACTCTTCGGTCTTCTAGGCAAGCGGCGGAGGTCGCTTTTCAAGGCCTTTGAGATCCGTCTATTTAGCTGCCGGTATTTCAACGTATCGTCTAAAGACTGCAGGATCATCGCACGCCTCTCCTTTATGAGCTTGAGAGTTGGATCATATCAGAAACTTAGATCCGACCGACCGTATGGACAGCTTCCACGAACCTATCTTTGTATGTGTCCACGGAGTTCCCTAGGCACTCGAAACGATTCTGGAGTTCGAGCTGAAAGCTCTCGGGGTTTTGGATCTGGATCTGTGCTGGACGGAGCGTAGACTTCATCAGTCGAGACCTTTCAAGCTTGATATTAATGTTCAATGTGCCACTTACCATGCGGTGATCGCTCCCGTTTTTAACCGACTTCAAAAAAGGACTTCAAATTTTTTAATGTATGTTCCCCGATTACTCAAAGACCGCTGGACCGATTAGATTTTTTTTTCTGTTTTTTAAAGAAACGGGGCAACACTAGGAATTTCTTGCTGTATCGTGGGTGCGTTTTACAAACATATAAACTCACATACACAACAGTCAGAGCCGGAACAACTATCTTTAGGTCATACAAATTTTGTTTCGTGCGGGAATCGAACCCTCGACACGCAGCGCAGCATTCAACCGCTCAATCACTGCGTCAACCGTGCGGGCCCGCGATTTTGGTATTTTCATCAACAATGCAATTATTTGCACTCGGAAAGTATCATTTGGTGAACTGATGAATCTCATCAAACTGATCTGATGATGAAGCCGTAAGGTGCCTACCTCCTACTGGAACTCCAAAATAAAACAATGTATCCTAGTCGCCATTGGGTTTATTGTAATCGTCATGAGATGTGCTTTGGCTATAAATTATTTTCATGTTAATTGAAGGTACCTACTATAACTAAAAAGAGATAAATAAAAAACATTTTAACAAAAAATCAAACCGACTTCCAAAACAAAACGCTTTTTAGTGTTTGGAAGTTGGTAAGATTTTTTGTTAAAAAGTTTTTCACCGAATTGATCACTGAGACATCATTAAACATTTGCTTCTTGGCTACATGATGAAGTCGATCTCGTTTTTCGTTTCACCATCAGGTCTCTGCTATAACCAGTTCCTGTGCTCACGCTTTCTTAAGAAGGAATTCATGAAGTAGAGGCCCTCCTTCTCCATAAAACTGGCCAGTAGGTGACCCCGGTGGTTCCGACGTCCAACTCCAAATTGCCCCACTTGCAGCTCATCCTCGTCTAGTTTGCCCAGTTTCGCGTTGAAGTCCCCCATTACAACGGTGCAACGAGTTTTGAAATCATTCATGGCTCTACCTGATGGTAAGCTGTAAGCTATGATGAATCGTTTATTTAAAATGTTCTGGGGCCGAAAAGTTCTGGAGTGGCGACCGCGAACCGGGAGACGCTTTTTTGGAAGGCGTCCCACTAGGTGGACTGATGAACAAGATGTTTGCGGAAATCCGCTGGATGCAAGACCAACGGGATTGGTCAATGTCTTTCGGCTGAAATGATGATAATGAATAGATTAATTCTGGATTTAAAGACCACCGACACAGATATATCAGTATCAGGAAACACACCAGCCATTGTCATAATGATGAATGATGTATAGTTACATTTACCAAATACCGGAACCTAAACCTTTATGCCTAGCAATTTAGAGCCCCGATCATGTAACACAGTAATTTAGGGTCCAACATATGGTTTAAACTCAAACCCTTTTTATGTATTGGACATAAAGTAAGACAGACATAAAACCGATAAATTTCCAAGGTTGCTGATATGATCTGTATCTGTTAACTCAAATCGTAAAGCTAATTTAATCAGCCATCAAAATGGCGAAGGTCTTTAAAGTCAGGGAATGCAAATATCGACTGATGTGGACCGCTGCCTGCTTGCCTCGTAAATAACGGCGCAATGTCACAACTTGGTGAATTAATTAACCTACCTAGATATATTGTAGGTATATTGCAAATGCAGTCTTAGTAATACAAAACGGGCAAGGTAAGAAATTATCTTAGCAGGTTAGATATATAAATTTGCTATTATCATTCCGTCAGATATAGATACCTAGCGTTTCTGTCTATGTTGCTGAAAATGAATATTAATATCTAGTCTATCTCTTAATATCTATTTAGATCTAGTTTGGGTAAAGCTATTTTTAAATAAATTTGTGCCCATAAATTGTTGGTTATTTTGCAAGGGGTTTTTCTTGAGCATGTAGGGGCTTTGATATATCTTCATCGTCATCACCGTCATCATTATCAGCTTTTTAATGTTCCCACTGCTGGGACACAGGTCTTCTCTGTGAGAGAGGGCATGGGCCTTTATCCACCACGCGGACCCAGTGCGGGTTGGTGGATGTCAAATGTCTTCGAATTTTTAGTTCTAGAACAAGCCAGTTTCCTCACGATGTTTTCCTTCACCGTTTTTGGAGCAGCGGTAATCAAATGATTTACACAAAGTAAAGTACCTATCTGAATTCGAACCCACGACCTAAGACACTTAAGTTAGAGCCGTTACCACGGGGCCATTGCTCATCAGTACTACACTATGCGAAAGCCAGCTGACTTGCATTACCCAATTATGAAGTTAAGATCTTAGGAACTGCACAATTTCACTATTCGACCTCAAAATATGTATAAATACAAGTAGATATTACAGAACCCACCTACCCAGTACTTTTTCCACCGATTCCTAAACCTCCCTCCATTCAGCTGCGGAGTCGAACATGACATATTCCGTAGCCATTAAAAATGAATGCAGAAAGAATCGTAGCTAATGCCAACTATTTGCGTTTACCCTTCGTCGTAAATCAAAGTAACCCTGCCTGGTAACTCTGTCAGCCTATGGTGGGCTATGAAGTTGGCTAATTTTATGGGCGGCTTTGATTCATGGTGGGTTAAACACGCGAGGAGCACGTGACTCTGTGTTTGTTGTGGTCCCGGTGGCGGTTTTCTTCGAGTGTTTTTTTACTCGGACTTATTGATGGTGGTTCTAATGAAATTTTACGTTTATGACGAGGAGGATATATGGAAAATTGGGGCGACCTGCTTTGGTAGTCTGTAAACATTTGCTTTAGTGATTATAATCTTTGAAGTGATGTAAACCAAAGGTGAAAGGTGTCGAGTGTTTTTTAATTTTTCCGGCATCAACTATCTTTCAGGAGCTATCTTGTTGATTTCTTTCTTTTTTTCTTTTCTTTCTGGAACGGCTCCCGTTACCACAAGAGCCAGCACTAATAATCCAGAAGTCTACGCATCGTAGGTCGTGGGACCGAACCCGGTTAGGCACATGACTTTGTGTAAATTATTTCATCACCACTACTCTAAAAACGGTGAAGGAAAACATCGTGAGGAAACCGGCTTGTCCTAAAGCCAAAAATTCGAAGACATTTGACATCCACCAAACCGCACTGAGCCCGCGTGGTGGATAAAGGCCCATTCTCTCTCTCACAGAGAGGAGGAGGGGAACGTTAAAAAGGCAGATTATTATCTTTCTAGCTAGAACTTAAGTATAAAAAGAACTTATCGTACTGCTGAACCGTTTTAAATTAACTCTATTGAAGAATATCTACCAGCATCTGAAGAAGCTAGCTGGCTGAAGTAGACTGGATGGAAAATGGAATAAATGAATAAACCAGAGTGGTATAACAGTAGGTCATGTTGAGAGTTGTCTTTCGTAAAATAATGATTGTTGGTCGCCAGCGCTACAGCTGAGTATGAGGTAATTATGGGTTCGGTGTCCGTGTCGGGTAAAGTGTTACTGGGTTTTCCATCTGGAATTACTCAGTTAGCTAGAAGTCTAGATTTGTGCCTGGTTAATGGCAATAGTGAACTTGGCGAAAAAAGGATGTACTATGGGTGTACCTTTGCCCAGCCCCTCGGGGAGTACTAGCGTGATGGTATGTTTGATTCAAATTGTTCAATTATAACTACTGAAGGAACGCGATAAAGACGAACATAAGTAATTTAAAATCTACGTGGTATATGGTTTCACAGTTTGACCTCATTCTTCCACGGAACGAACTTTCATCAACGTAATGGCTGAGAAATAAACGTAACTACAGTTACTACGGAAGATATCGTTTATCGACGCAAATAGATTAATTTTAACTGTTATTTGAGCCGCGTTACGTAAAAGGAAATCTTCTATTTGGGTCGGGGATACTAGTTGTCAGTTAGCCCAATCAAGATATTGAAATGAAGGAATTTATGAAGAGAACATTGCCCCTAGGTATGGAATTAAAAGAAAATGGTATAAAAAAATACAGAAAAAGTAAGTATTTAAGAATTACGAGCAATGGCGGTACAGTGGAAACCGCCACGACTTACAAGTTGTAGTTGTAGCCGTTTTATTTCGTTTAATTTATTTCTCAAACCGGTGAAGTAAATTTGCTCAACAATGTGCAGCCTGAAAAATTAACCCAGTTGATTATATACATAATTATATAAACGTCATCTTCATCAGCATTTTAACTTTCCCTCTGCTGGGACACGCAGGCCTCTTTAAGAGAGAATGGGGCTTAATTCACCACACGGGCCCAGTACGGTTTGGCGCATATCTGCCTGGGTTCGAATCCACGACTACGATACGTAAGTCGTGGCCGTTAACACTGGGCCACAGCTGCTCTAAACGTCATGTAAACGTAGTGAAGCTAAAATAATCTGTTGTCATCACTTGAACTTTTTCTTACATTTTTCTAGACCAAGCTTTAACTAAATCCTCAACATTTTATATTTTAATTCAATGTTAATTAAGAAAGGAATGAACTGAGATATATACCATCAAGATTAACAGCTTAACCAACAGAAAAATGTGTCCAAATAAAGTAGATGACGGTTACAGGAGGTCTACTGCTGGTCCTAGGATACGACAGGACAAACTTGCAAGACTTGGAATAGATGTTGACCGACTTTCGATGGAATATCAGACCGAGAAAACGCTGCTAAAATTCACCGTTCTATCCATACAAATAGCAGTATTGTAAAA
Source organism: Anorthoa munda (assembly GCA_945859665.1). Taxonomy (NCBI): domain Eukaryota; kingdom Metazoa; phylum Arthropoda; class Insecta; order Lepidoptera; family Noctuidae; genus Anorthoa; species Anorthoa munda. The sequence goes on from OX243918.1 coordinate 2,264,052, forward strand.
GAGTTGTGTTACAGTTTCAGTGCACATAAAAGTATATTCTATATATCTATTCTACTCGCGTGAGTTTTCCGGTGATCGTGGCAACACGCGTTCTTTCTACCAATATGGCGATTCTACTGATTTTGTTAAAGAGATGTGTTACTATTTTGTTGTACAATCACATATAGGCGAAAGTTTGTGTGTTCACACTTAATTTTGTTACTTCTTCACGCTAAAACGGCTGAACGGATCTGGATGAAATTTAGACACACAGATATAGATTATAGCCAGGCATAGCACATAAGATACTTCTTATCCCGGGAATATGTTCTCTCGTGAGAATTTTCGTCTTTCACGCGGGCGAAGCCGCAGGCAGAAGCTAGTAAGGTATATTCAGTTACTTATAACGTTTAATTTGTTTGTGTTTATTCTATTCTACTTCAGTTAATCCATTTCTGCGTTCAAGTAAGTTTTAGTGACCCGAAATCACAAGCTCATAGACCTGTGGCCTCTCAACTGACCTAATGACACCATCAAAACAGTGTTAATAAAGAATGAAGTCGTGTCTAAAGTTTCAGCCACATGCTTGGTCCGGGGCGCGGGAGTAGCCCTCTATTCCCGGGGGCTCGTTTGCGGAGCTTTGCGTAAGCGGGGGCTCATCGCAAAGCTAATGCGAGCTTTAATTATGTACGGAGAAGGCCGGATGTAGGGATCCGCGGCCACTTTAATATGCTAATATTCTATTTTCATACGTACCAGTGCTTATGGGTTCCGTATTGTGAGGTATTTTTCGTCCACTGATGGACTTGCTAAAAAATAAGTTCAAGATTTTAGTGATTTTATACGACAACTTTGCCCATGTTTTTGCAGAGTTAAAGTCTCTCCATTTTGTTTCAAATTTTGCAGGAGATGATTTTCTGTGCATCGGAAAGTATGTAAACCGTTGGTTCCAGACCGACTGTTATTGTAGACCTGCGATTAACATTACAGGTAAAAAGAAATAAAATACAGGTAGTCAGGCACCGAAAATTGTGATAACCAGTCTTGCCAAGCCTCCAAGGGGTTTTTTGTTACCCTAGTTACCAATGTATGCTAGTGGAGGTCAGATAGGCAGTCGCTCCATGAAACATACTGGTATATTGAGCTGCACCCCGTTACACTGGAATCAGATCATCTCAGGACACTACCGTAGTTCTGTTGGGAAAAGACTCCGCTGATTGATTTTGCAGCAGTCAAAGACAGAACCATATATTATTATAAACCGGTTCCGGTAATCAGTAAGTCTATAATTTTATTATAATAACCATCGACGTAGGAGACAAACAATAGTGGCAGCTGCGGTAAGTTCTAATAATACAACTTGTGCCGAATGGCTTAAATAACATATCACAAACGTTTTTAATCGCCTGTCAAAATCGTGTGCAGATGTAGATAAAAAATCCAACCAGCCGTGTGTACACGCAAAGGTAACATAACATATCATCACGCCAGTATTCCTCATGTAATAGGGGGCGAGAGTATTTATATCGACCGGGCACAAATCCAGACTCCGGGCTGCTTCTAGGAAATTCCAGATGGAAAACCCAACAAAATTTCGCCCGACCCGGGAATCGAACCCAGGACCTCACGCTTAGCAGAAGCGCATGACCACTAGACCATAGAGACAGTTTTGTAATTTAATTTCTGCTTAATCGAACGCAGCCCAAAATATAACACCATGCCTGTGGTCCTTCGAGCCGGATGTTTGGGAATTTGGCTTTCTGAAGAACGTGGCTATATGTCCACAGTGTTTGTTACCGCTGATGGTTGTGAGGCTATAGCGATACCTTGCGGTCATAACCCAACAACAACTCGCTCGACCTGAGAATCGAACCCATGTTCAGTAGTAATGCTTGCGACCACAACACCAACGATGCACATAAAGGTATTCATTTAATATTATCAAAGCTATTCAAAAAGCATAATTTTATCATGACGACGGTAATCTTTCCGGAGCGGGGCATTTGTTAATATTATAGTACTTCCTTCGTGGTTTTCCGTGCATTCAGAACGATGTTGTTTCGTTGTATATTTACAAAATTGTGTTTTCTAATTTTTTCGGTCACGTATTTTCTATGTTGATTTGGGAACGGCAGTTTTTGGATGAGGCTAGAAAGTCGTTTTGTGATATTGATGCAGATTTTAATTGGATAATAATAATAATAACACCAGCAACCTAATCGCGTAAGTGAATCCGAGAAGGCGAAGGGTTTGACCGCCATCAATCACATAGACGGAAATGCACATCGCGTCTTTCGTCTCGCATGTGATTGGTCGATTGATGGCGGTCAAACCCTTTGCCTTGCCGATTTCACTTACGCAATTAGGCTGCAGGAACAGTGGTAGCCCAGTAATCAAGGCAGGCCCGACTTACGAGTCGAAGGTCGTGGGTTCGAACCCAAGCAGGCGCATTACTATGTGTAATTTATTTAAAGAAAAAGAAAGAAAGAAAACATATTTATTTGTGTCACAAGCCACTAAAGCACACAACAACACTACCACGATTACCCTCAAAATGGTGAAGGAAAACATCGTGATGAAACCGGCATGTCCTAAAACTAAAAATTCGAAGACATGCGACATATACTAATCCACACTGGGCCCGCGTGGTGGATTACACGTTCTTGTTTCTCTTACAGAGAATGCAGGTTTTAAATTAGTTATTCAGATAAATATAATACTGCTGCAATAATACTGCAGTATTACTGCTTTGCTAATGACCTTAGCAACTTTGCATGTAACCTTGGATTTTAATTCTAAGATGGCATACAGTTCCAATGTATTTAGAATCAAACTTTCTTCATGTTTTGATTAGTTTTGCATCATGTTTGAAAGCAGTCAATCATTCTTGTAAGATTTTATTTTTCAAGGGTCATGTGAATGTTATATGTTTAATTTATCAAGGGTCTTGTTAATGTTATGTATAGCAAATGTAATATAAACCGTTTATCATTTAAATGATAAAGTGTTTATATTTGCTATACATTCGGGCCTCAAAGATTGGACAGATTTGCAAGAAACTTGGCATAAGAGTAGGTCATGAGCTGATTTTGGACATAGGATCCCAGATAGTACATTGTGTATTAAGGGCGGTAAGTAAAGAATTACGATCGAGGCTCTAGTAGAAGCCCGAAGTCGAAGAGGGCTTTCTGAGTCGAGGTTCGTAATTCCCGTACCGTCCGTGAAACATACAATGTTTTTCATCACATTTGCGAGTAAATAAATAAAATTATAGGACAGAAAAAACTTATTTATTATTCATTTATAAACTTTTCGACGTTATCTCCAGTTAGAACCTTTGATTTTTTACACACATATCTTTGTTTAGTACTTCTAATACTTTGTCTGTAGGTGGTATAGTGGGTAGTGCTATTCTGGGTGCATTGTCCTCACATGTATGAATTTAATAATGTATGTTCCTAAATATTGTATAAAAACAATTTTTTTTAAAAAGAGTAAGTATGGAGTTTCTTGTGCATTCTTCTCCATAACAAGCTACTTTCCGAATGCACGGTAGAATCATTTTAATGTAACGTTCAAAAGTGCCGCTTGGTGGCCTAGTTGAAATAAAATATCTTTGTCTTTGTCTTTGTCTTTATCCAACTGATGGTCTTTCTAAAAATGCCGTCAACTTTGTATATTCCATAATGTTGATACAATCCTTAGATTGCAGAGTAGTTTTCAGCATAGAGTAAGTGGACCACAGTGAAGACGGTTTGTATTTATTCGCCAATTCTCCATAATACGCCAGCAAAACACGAACTTGTTTTCTTTTCGTTTCTTTATTTTATAAATTGATCGTATGCACCTATATACCGCTCCTTAGAATTCTCCGGTAAAAGATTGTCATTAATTGTTTTTGTTGCATGGATAATATCTGGCGGTGTTGCATTTAAATCACACTCATCGGACGACGACGACGACATTTTTTATAACTTTTTTACTTGGCTTTAATACACAAGTCAGCACAACTATTATTACGAAATACGTGAACTTTTTTTTAAGCCGATGGCGGGCTTTTTGCCCACACCACAGATTATACAAATGTTTCGTTCAGAAACGTTAAGGGCAAATACTTACGTAGGTATACAGCCATGAAAGAGTGAAAAAAAAATCGATTATTAAGAACATTAGTTGAGTATTTAAGTAACATGTAGCAAGATTGCAATGAAATTACTGTTTAGATAAGATGTTAAGACAATTTTGCAATTGCGTGTAAACTCCTTGCTTGTACTTGCATAACCTGTGTGCTGTGCTATAAATTAAAAAAAAAAATACTTACCGACCTTGGGTTTCATGACAAAAAGAAAGCTCGAGGGTTTTATAAGGGGCATTACGGGCAAGTTAACCTGTATGTTTAGATACTGTTTACGTGCAAGTGTGATGAAAAATACGTTCCTGGCAGGGCAGACACTTCCTGCGAGAAAAGTTTCGACATTCACGCGGACGAAGTAGCTCGTGAAAACCTCTTGAAAAGCATTGCAAAATTACATCGTAACTTTACAAATGAAGTCTCGAATACAGTCCAAAACATTACAAACAGGCTGAAAGAGTTGACGTACATGAATGAGAATATAACGTAAGCTTGAGTGCTATCTTGATTAATGAAGGGGCAGCGGGTCAGCGGAGAATGCAATTACAGAGCAACGCAGTGCTGCACACAATTGTGTGATTCTAAACATAGCCTGTGCCTCGGTAATTTTTCGGTATGTTATTATTTTTGCTCGGTTATTTAGACGGGTTAACTTACTAAATATACGAGCGAATTTTCTGAACTCTTTCAGTCTGTCATTACCTCCTCCAACAAAACAACAACAAAAGGCCTTTTCTCCTTTGAGTCGCCCACTGCTGGACAAAACCCTTTTGTATCTTGTTTTTAAGCTGATAAGTGCATTTTTACGATGTTTATCTTTGCCAATCATTACTGAGGTTATTCTAAACTTTTGTACTGTGTTAAAGCCAAAACTTTGTAATTTTTGACAGCTCTTAAATCAATGACTTAAGGATCTACAAATAAATATACCTAATCAGGCAAAAGCACCTCCTGAGAACTGTAGCGTCTCGCGAAGAAGTCGTTAATATGAAGATTATTCAATACAACGAACTTACACAAGCAGCTCATTGAGTGTCTATTGATACGGTAAAGCTAGCAATTAGTGTCTCAAGCTAAGTGCAATCTAGAGCAAACTCCCAATATCTCCAATACAAATATGCATCAAATATTGGTCACACTTCACCGTCCAACGCTGGCTGTATAGCAGAGTTATTAAAGTAATTAGCGAGCGTTGGACATGGAAGTGTAACCAACATTGGCCGTAGTAAGGCCAAGGTTACTGACGGGCTAGTCTCATGGCGGGAACGGTCTTCCAACTTCTTACACGAACAAATTCATTTTAGACACTAAACTTGCAACTTGTTGTATTAAGCGCATTATATTTAGTCTATTTATTAATAAAGTCACTGCCTGTTTTAAAGTTTTAGAATTGTTGTCACTGGTTTTTTAAGACGATTTGTAAAGCTGTCTCCTCGGATCACGTTACCGCGGCCTGTCTGGTGGCACCAGTCTGGTGACTGCGGCGAACCTGCCCGGGTGGTGTCCCGGGTTCCACTGCGCCCCACTACCAAACCTCCTCAATTATAAGTTGGGCCAACACGCGATCCAACCTCGCCAGGTATCCGCCACATTTACATAAGTAATTTAAACTCGCTTTGGGGGTAATTTGGAAATAATTTGGTTGTATAAAGTTTTACGGCGGAATTATTAATGTATGTTTGCTTCTTATGCTTCGGTAAGGAAGTTATGACTTGTATCAGTTGTTTAAAGGGCTGTTTATGTTCGATTCATGTGAATGGCAGCTTTATGGGGTTTAGCATCTATAATCTTTGTTAGAGGAGCAATTCTCCAAATATTCTGCATAAATAGGAACACTTCCTTTCCTTCGTTATTATAAAATTGATTATAATAACGATATATTAAATAAGAATACATTAAGTATCACGATTTTTGTTCGTATTGTTTACTAAGATATTTTGTGTAGTCTGCGTGGTGTTTTCAGTTTGATTCCTTTTCACAGAGAAGATCCTGTGTACCAGCGGTGAACATTATAGGCTGATTATGTTTATTATTTCGAATGTTTGACAGGAATCGCTTCCAATGGACTAGCTGCCGCTGCTCTCACTGATGTAATGACCACAAGGTATCGCTGTTGCCACGCGCCTCACAAGCATCACTGAACCACCAGCAGTAACCAATACTGGGTACATACAGCCACGTTTTTCGGGAAGCCTGATTGTTAAACATCCGGCTCGAAGGACCACAAGCGTGGTGTTATATTATATTTTAATATAAAACTGCCCTGTAGGTTTTTTTTTTTAAACGTTGCCCCGCACTAGGAATTTCTCCTGTATCGTGGGTGCGTTTACAAACACATATACTCACATACACAAACATCCAGAGCCGGAAAATAACTGTAGGTCATATTAATATTTGTTCCGTGCGGGAATCGAACCAGCGACACGCAGCGCAGCAGTCAATCGCTAAACCACTACGCCAACCGTGCCCCAGTTTAGTGGTCACAAGTGTTTTGCTGAGTATGACGTTCTAGGTTCGGTTGATGGCAAAATGCTCGCTCCCTATTACATGGGACTAAAAATAATTCGTGAAATCTGGGTGTAGGTACTATACGTGCACATCTGCCTAACACTTCGGGGAATACAGGCGTGAAGTTATATAAAAAATACTTTAGTAGGTACATACGTTTCCTCGCTCAAATCAATTTAAAGCCTTCCACTTTTCATCGGTTTCACCAAATTAACACTAAAACGCGGTTGCATAAATCGAGGAGCTCCGAGTTCCTAATCCCGGCACTCAGCATGCGGGTTATTGATTGTAACAATAGTTCATTACGCGCGGCTCCTGAACAGAGTGATTAATGTTCCGGTGTTGCCAGCCTCCGCGTAAAATATCGCCCCTTCACGGAATATGACACAGTGACACGGGACTGACGTTTGGAAGATTTCGGACGATGATGGGAGACATTGCCTCCTCGGAATATTAAGTAGAACATGCCTTTGTAAGCTACGGTTCTCAGGGGTTAAACCTATGTGAAATTATTTCAGGGTATTTGTGAAATTGAGTGTCTATCTAACTATAATAAATTATGTATGACAATCAAAGCGTTCACCTCTTCTACAGCATTCGAGTTAGTTAACGCATTATTGGTATTCCTGGCATTGCCTCCAGGGGTTGTCTCGAAGTCTCACCGGAGACCAGGTGCATCTGTCTGACCACCATAGAATAATTAGATATCAGACATTGATTTATAAAATATCAGAACGAAACAATCCAACATTATGAAAATTAGCTAACTGCACAACTGTTAAAGATATTATTATTTGTCTAGTTATTTAGCAGCGAAACGGTGCGCGCTGCCAAATTGCCATGTGTTGGCAATACCGCAGGCCCGGGGGTGGGAGCCCGTAATCTCTGTCCCTGACAGTGTGACGGGGGGTCGCCGCCCCGGCCCTGCCGCTCTGCCGGCCCGCTTACAGCCAAGCTTGAAGTTAATTGCTCGTGAAGAGATTATTCAGCAATTTTTCAGAATGTTTTCGGTTTGAGTGAGATGATATTGTACGTAATACTGCTAGACAATGGTGCAATCAATGGGGGTTTTAGAATGTTGTTAATTATTATGGTCTCATCACCGTTCTTGGCAAGCAGATCGCATTTGACAGCGAACATGTAGTCACGGTAAAGTCGATCAGTCCAATCAAGGTGGCATGACGATTACGTCGTAATTGTTCTAGGAAAACAATTTGATTGATGATCTAAGAAAACTTTTATGAAAATGTTGGTAGATTTAATAATATCAGTATTTACTATATTTATTTATGTTTTGCGTAAATCATAAAGTTTCAGTAGGTTCAAAAACTTCACATTCGCCGTGTTTATTTTTATTATAGTTATATTTTTTTATTTCAATATTCTACCGCGGACATGTGACAGTCCGCGCTTTTTTATAGTGTTTATTGTTTGTTTGTATTTTTTTTTTCATTAAAGTTACAATTGTCTGACCCCTACGTCGGACATTATTTTTGGGCTTACTTAACTAACTTAAGTCTACGTGAGTTCATCCCTCACTGAATACTATATATATATATATATTACACACTGGCATTACAATTTTCCACCTAAGTTTTCACAGTGAGATATTTAGATACAGAATAGGCCGGCTGAAGCTCTAGACAAGTGACATATCGCGTCACTTTTAATAATGTACAAATATATGGGATGGCATTCCGACCGTAGCAAAAAAATTCTAAATCTATGATTCCGACCACAGACAGATTCAGTCTGGTATAAAAAGGGGGGCTCATTTTTCCTGTTGTCGCGAACTATTCCAAACTTTGTCGTACATGTATAATTTTCTGCTCAGACAATCAATATCAGCTCTACTTTTGAATCAAACTTTGGATCTCACTTTCTGTCGCGTTAATCAAGGGCGTCGCCAGCCGATGGACCAGGGGGGGGGGCAAGTTGATATATATGAAGAATGGGAAAAAGTATGAATTTTAAATACGTTACAGTCAAAAGCATATGAAGCTTTAAACTGGTAGTATGAGTATTACCCCTACGGCGATTGTTATAAGAACGGTATAAAGTCCAATGTGTAACGTTCCACGAGCTCAATCATCGGAGGTTTTGGGTAAACTTAAGTTTTCTGTGCACATTCATCATGGCCAAATCATTGAGGCGATATTCCCCCATAGTACTTCTTAACCAGCTTTTTAGTCTCCTGAGGCTGCTTAACGATAGATTTTGGTAGACAGACCAAAATTTTCAACGCTTTTAGTACTCTTTTAGGACATCAACATTTGGCTAGATTTGTTGGGTTCTTGTTGACTTTTGGCTATTTATTTTTAATCTCTAGGGGGGGGGCAACTGCCCCTACCTGCCCCCCTTGGCGACGCCCTTGGCGTTAATCATCCAAACGTGAACTCAAACTGTAAAGTACATGAGTAGAATTTTGATAATTATGTACAGTTGGCCTTTTCTCAACTATCAATCAAATCAAATCAAATTCAAAATGTTTTATTTCAACTAAATCATTTAAAAGTACTTTTGAATAGTCAAATAAAAATAATCTAGTAGTTGTTGGGTCGGTGTCCAGCCTAACCGGATGAAGCTGGGTCGGCTGCAGATATGGACATACAATAATTCTTCTTCTTCGTTCGTGTCGGTTTACTCAAACTATAGTCCCAACCAGATTTTGTCCGACGAGTATGTAGCTACTCAGACAGCTCTGTCATTCTCTATGTTCAAATCCTGAAAGATGCAGGTCAGGCATGGAGGGCAAACAAGGAAGTGGACCATATCCTGCGAAGGGGATCCACATTGACACTGTCTTTTGAGTCTATTATACTATAATTAAAATTGGTTCAGTAGTTTTTGAGAAAACCCGACCAGCTTGCGTTCCAATTTAACCGACTTTCATGTATTCAATATGCCCGGATTTAAAAGGTTATCATAGAAATATATTAAGAACAGAAAATCTGTGTATACTAACGAGATGATTGACGTATTACTAGTAGCAGACAAACACACTTGGCTGGATTTCCGAGCCACTGGGTTTCGTCGACAACAGTGCTATATTAGGTTTCTTAAACTTCAATCAAATATTAATATTAAAATCCTTTCCCAGGGTATAAATAACATAGATCTGCGTAAAGGTACTGATAGTCTGGTACCTATATTGGACGGGAAATCAAGACTAGTGTGCAAAGTTCAGAGAATGCCTTGGAGCCCCACGATCGGGCCCCTGAAGGTACCTGTTCACTCATGCTTTGATGGCTGACGGGTTATAGGATGTTGATAACATAGACGTTGGCAAAATTATTTGACGCTTTTACGCCTTTCGTAAGAGTCCAATATTTTTTATTTATTTAGACTTCATGCACAAAGGTACAAAGGCGGACTTAATGCCTTAGGCATTCTCATTCTCTACCAGTCAACCAAGGGTGGTGAAGAGATAACATGGCAGGTGCTTGTTAAATAATAAAAATAAAACCAGTTATTATAAATCATACTAAAATAGATAAATTACATGTACATATATGTATTGAAAATAATAGTAGTAGTAGATTTTTGGCAAAACAGAACATTTTTTTTATTGGTCTGCTCGTGTTTGACCCCTATCTCACTTGATGGTAAGGGTATTGGGCATACTCTTTCATGGAGTCATACTCTTTGCCTGCCGAACTCAATTATGCCATTAGGCTGCAATTTAGCTCTGCGACAAAGGAGATAGGATTCGTGCGACTGTGACTAGGTGATGGAGAAATGGTGCATGGGATCTGGGGCAGTATCTACTACGATTCTGTTGTGAAAAAGGGATGGATCTATTCCTTCTGTACAGCCCCGTGTCTCTTCCACACCGGAATCATGATGGTTGTCTGCTAACAAATTATGTTCCTATAACTAATCAGCCTTCAAAGCAAGACTGAGTGAATCTTCTGAGCTCGCTCAATTCATCGAAGACCTCATCCAGGCTAGATCATAATCTTGAAATAAAATAAAAAAGTATATTTCTCAGTGTATATTGAGTTGACACAAAACAATACAACATCTTAATATAAGTATACGTATCATGTTTCATGATTACTTCATTTGGTAGTTAGGTTACGTGTGACTCAACTGAGTTCAGACTAGTAGGTAACAGTACTTAAAGTTTAGCATAACATATAAATTAAGCATTGAACATGGAATCATAGAACGGATAAAAAAATGGTAGGTTGTAAATTTATATAGGTAGATTCAAACTTAATGGCGGCTCGGAACTCGAGGCGACTCGCTGTGCGAAGTAATATAATAGCGGGCTTGATATGTGGGGTACTACTGCGCAGTGAAAAGCGAACATCACAACCACCTTTAAGATTGAATCGACCTGTAACAATGTCACAGAACAAAAAATCCATTAAACTGTTTACTTGATAAATTATTTTAAGAGAAAAATCATTTAAAAATGCTTTATTGACATTTAGCAAGTGGAGGAACTTACGTCCACACACAGAGACGTCAGTTAACGATAATGTCATTAGTGAGTTAAGTGCTCAAAATCTTGAAGCGTGGCTTGCACTATGGGAATATAGTACAAGCGCCACGCTTCATGTACACTCTATATCACGCTGAAAAGCGTTAAGAATTCTCGTCATCTTGTCTATGCATATTTATCTAATGAAATTAGCTTAAAATAGCGCAGATATTAAGTCGGAGCTTTTAAAAGGCCAAATTAATTATGTATAGTAATAATTAAAAGAATATGTATCTTGCATCGTGCAAGTAGATTAATTTATTTTGTATGGCCTTCTAGGCAAGCGTGCTTCACCGTCGACCACATCAACATTTACCACCAGGTGAGATAGTGGTCAAACGCGAGCCTTTCAATAATAAAAAAGGCCATCCGTTTTATTAAGGGAAAAGTAAATGATGTACATAATAACATAACTTTTATTTAACACCTCCCTAGCTTACACCATATATCTTAGATCAATCACTAACCACACAAGTTCAGTCTGAGATCCGAAAACGAGTATTTTTAATTTAATTTATTCACATATATATCATGATTATTTATTCAAACAATTTGTTTCTCATTCGCAAGAAGTTCTTGAAGAATTTGCATTGTAGAACATTTATAATTCATTTTACATTTAATTTATTTTAGGTAGTAATAAAATTGTAAAAACAATATAAATTATGTGCACAACTAAAATATGTCAATACGATTAAATTTATTAAATGATAAGGTTAAACTATGTTTCACTTTAATGTTTTCAGTTTTGAAATGAATTCTACAGTACATCGTAAAAATAGTAATTATTTAAAAACAATAAATAAATAATGATGTGTTCGGTAATTACTTGTTAATGAGCTTATTAAGTACAACACAAGAATCTTAACGACCCCTATGCCGGTTATATTATTATAACAAAATGTGACTATCACATTAAGTATGAAATAACTACTAAAACAAAAACTAAGACAAAACTCAGAACAAGAACAAAAACATGTCGTTAATGTGACGTATTTTTCTTCTATTCCATTTAAAAAGTCTGCTAATAAAGAACTTTTAACACAGCTAGATGAAAACGAACACCTTTAAATTAAATGAAATAAAATTATAAAATAGATTACAACACCTATTTTAACTTATTTCTAAAAAGTTTTAACAGAAAAAAAGAAACCCAGTATTGTAAACTGTACTTCACTACGTACCTTCTGAAAAATAATAATTCGTATGATTTTATAAACTTTTACAAAAGTCCATGTTTCGTTTCTTTTGTTTTGTTCTATACAATTATAATCTTATTATAGAATGTCGCACAAATAGATAAATTAATCATTAACTAACGATTTTATAAGAATTACGATGCGGAAAAAAAACATGAGTTATTGCAGCATATTTTTTTTTTGCAATATTGTCATGAATTCATGATGCTTTATTTGCTCGCATCGCATTATGAGCTGACTAAAAAGAAAGGAGGTTATATATCTATTCGGCGAGTGTTTTTTTACCAGCGTACTTGTAGGTATGTACCGATAAGATATCATTAGTTAATGATTAATTAACTTTAATGAACGTCTGTGAATGACGCGATTATAAAGTTACGATTCCGCAACTTGTTCGTATCCCGGCATAAGATAAATAAATAACAGTAGTTATGTACTTTGGTGTCTTATGCCTTTGGTCCGTCGAATATTCGAGAGAGCAGCCGAGTGGAAAGTCAGCGATGTCTCCAGTCCTGAAACATTCATTATTAACATTATCAGTTGCCAGCGATGCTTAAAAAGTTAATGACTTGCAATCACGACAGAGAGTTCAATAAAACGATTTCCATTGATTTATTTTCTAGTGAATAACGACCTAAGGGATTGTGTGCGATATGATAAGTTTTATTACCAACTTAACATAACATCACGCCAATTTTCTCCGAAGGGTAAGGCAGCGGTGAACCTATAGAACGCACCAATTTACGCCGATGACACTTTTGTCCGAGCCGAGAATTGAATCTGAGGACCTCATGCTCAGTGGGAGTGTCTGTCGGTTTATTAATATTTATTAAGACGACGACAGTCGCCAACGACCTTGAAATAATAAAACGCACACTCGTTTCGCACGTCCGCGCGACCCAAAATTCGTTAGTTTTTTGTACTTATTCTACGATTTAAAAAAAAGCCTTAGATCAAAATGTAGATAATTCAATGAGATGGTGAAAATTTGGTAAATGGTTTTGGTGCGATTGGTCTCCTTTTTTGCCGTGTTAGAAATTAATTATATTATGCTATACGAATAAAACTCAAAATTTTCATAGATCAAATTATTAAGAAAATGGTCTAGTACAACATATATTTTTTCAAAAAAAATATTCTAAGATTCTCATATTAAAATCAGCTACTGAGGGGTATCTACGCCATACAATGTAAGACTCTATTTAGATTCACAGAAAATAAAATGTGTTGGTATAGTAGATAATAATCGGTTCCCAGTCGCGCTTTATCCTGTAGGAATAATATTTTTGCGGCATATTTCCCCACTAACAAATTAATACAAGCGAACACAATAAACAATCGCAAATGAAAACAATAGTAAATGAAAGCCACAGAGTATTAATTATTGACAATAGCGTAATTTGGCGTCCATAACAGAGCGTGTAGCTCGTTGTGGTTCCGGATTGTTCCTACAGAGGGCGGCACAATCAGAACGTTCGTGTTTATATCGTTAAATATTGTTTGACTGTGAGTGTAGAAGGGATTGAGATATTCAATAGCTTTTTGAAATACCACGTTTTTATTTTCAGCTGCAGAAAATTTCATGTTGTCACTGTCACACTCTATGTTTATAGTGTAAGCGAAAATAGTACATTGTGATACAAGGGTGGAAAGTAGGTTATTGCAAACGAGCTGTCATTAACAAGCCCGAGCCGAAGGCGAGGGTTTTTAATGACACGAGTTTGCAATAACCTACACGCCCGTGTATCACACGATATTTTTCAATACAGTTGTGGGTAATAGTAAAAACAAATCAAAGAATTAGATTAGTAAATTCCCAAAAAAATAAAAATTTTCGCGTGTTTTTGCAACTGGACATATTTTTTTTACAACGAAAACAGCCTACACAGCCTATTAGATTTTTGACAAATGTTGATGTGAAAATAATTAAATTGAAACTGGTAATTAAATATATTAAACAGCCATTTAAAAGACTTTTGAGAATTAAATACTAAAACGTACGGAATCATTCATTTTTCCTCGTATAAAATCTATTCCATTTTATTCTATGTATGAAAACTCCTTGCTACTAAACTTTTTTAAATTGACTTATAACTAAAGGCGCGTTTTTGCTAGACATTTTTACAACGAAAACAGTCTATACAGCCTATTCGATTTTAGACAAATGTTGATGTGAAAATAATTAAATTAAAACTGGTTATTAAATATATTAAACAACCATTTAAAAGACTTTTGAGAGTTCAATGCTAAAAAAGTACGGAATCATTCATTTTTATTCGTATAAAATCAATCCCATTTTATTCTATGTATGAAAACTCTTTGCTACTAAACTTTTTAAATTGACTTATAAATTTAAAACTAAACTGCAAAACTAATGATCGAGCTCGTAAACAAAAGTCACGACCGCGTAACAGAAAGATGCCTATGCGTAAGATTTAATTTTCGAATCATAATTATAGCCTCTGAAAGTACGCCATGTTTAACAACTTTATTGAAATAGTACATTGTGACACAAGGGTGGAAAGTAGGTTATTGCAAACGAGCTGTCATTAACAAGCCCGAGCCGAAGGCGAGGGTTTTTAATGACACGAGTTTGCAATAACCTACACGCCCGTGTATCACACGATATTTTTCAATACAGTTGTGGGAAATCGTAAAAACAAATCAAAGAATTAGATTTGATAATTCACAAAAAAAAAAAAATTCGCGCGTTTTTGCAACTGGACATATTTTTTTTACAACGAAAACAGTCTATACAGCCTATTCGATTTTAGACAAATGTTGATGTGAAAATAATTAAATTAAAACTGGTAATTAAATATATTAAACAACCATTAAAAAGACTTTTAAGAGTTCAATGCTAAAACGTAAGGAATCGTTCATTTTTCCTCGTATAAAATCTATCCCATTTTATTCTATGTATGAAAACTCTTTGCTACTAAACTTTTTAAATTGACTTATAAATTTAAAACTAAACTGCAAAACTAATGATCGAGCTCGTAAACAAAAGTCACGACCGCGTAACAGAAAGATGCCTATGCGTAAGATTTAATTTTCGAATCATAATTATAGCCTCTGAAAGTACGCCATGTTTAACAACTGTATTGAAAAAGGCTTTAAGCACGTTTTAACCTTAATTGTCGTCTGAAGATGTGGAGGTTAGTTTTTTTTTTCAAACCTTAAGATTAGGAAGGGTAATATCATTATTATTGTTAATTTTATGCAGTCGTCTAATCATACTAATAGTATAAAGGCAAAAGTTTGTGAGTGTGCAAGTGTGTTTGTTACTTTTCACGCAAAAACTACTGAACAGATTTGGATGAAATTTGGCACAGAGATATATTATAGTCTGAATAGCATACAGGATACCCCGGGAATATGTTCCCTTGGATGAAGCCGCTGGCAGAAGCTAAGTAAGCATAAGTAAGGGCACCGCTTTGATTCCAAAATTACAGGCTTTTGACAAACACATCACCGCTGATTTATCGATACAGCCGATTGAGCATAACTAGTTATATATTATTAAGAATGTTTTATTTAGCCACAGTTTCTGTACATGGTGACTACCTCGTTGTGTCGTAAGCGCAACATCAGAAGGAGCATGAAGTCTAGGGTTCGATTCCTGGGTCGGGCAAAGTTTTATTGGAATGATCCATTTGAAATTTCTGAGTAACAGCCCGGTTGATGGCAATAGACTCGCCCCCAGTTATATGGGACTTAAACATTTCTGGCGAAATGTGGCGCACTATAGGTGTGTACCTACTACAGGTGCACCGCTATTTTATGTCGTGGATAAATGCTCATGCATACTGCGCTACCACGGGGAGATGGCGCAGTTGTGTGGGACTCCAAGCCACTAAAACTCCGCGGTGTCCTCCTGTGCCGCTTATGGCGGGAATACGGGTTCGTGTTAGCACTCACCGCGAACCCGCCGGGGCTGTCCGTCACCGGACCCTCCTCTGGGGAGTAGGTACCCCCCATCACCGGCGCACCAAAACATATTGCACGCCGTGACTACCCGCGACGCAAATACAGACGTGATGTAACATACATGTATATTTATGCCTATTTTGGCCATATTGAAGCAACAAAAACCATGGTCCTTTGGCACCGGTCTCGTTTCCAATCGCCATGTTTGCGGACGACCCTACGTGGTGTCCAGCGATGGCTGAATATTATGTGATAGTTTAATATGTTTGTTAGTTAATATGATGTAATTATGTCGAATACCATTGTGGCTGTTGGAGCAATCCGATTGCGGTTGTAGGCTCCAAATGTATTCATAATTGTGACTGACTGATGTGTCACAGATTGTCAATGTGATTTAATAATAAGGTTAAAAATATGTCGTAATTAATTGTATTATTCTAAGGCTCGCTTACGCCACCCTGGGTTATCCTACTTACTCCGAGTTAGTAGCTAACTACGTGTAATTTATGACATCTTTTAAATTAACCTCGTATTAGCAACTAACTCTTGAGTTAAGGTTTTCTCGCAAGTCCTCAACATCCTATAGGCCCAAGGATGTTGAGGTTGATAAAACTAAGTCGGGTTAGTTTAATCATTTATAACTCAAGAACGGCTGGACCGATTTAAATGATCTTTGATGTGTCTCTGTACCGAATAGCAGAATAACTATAATAATATCATAGGCAAAACAAATCTATCAATATAAACATAATGAAGAAAATTAAGTTTCCCATACATTTATTGAGATTGAGGCGGAAATTGCCGGCAATTCACTGGATCAGCTAGTTCATAATAAAAATACGTAGGTATAAGAGTATTATCGGCATGATGATCTTCTAAAACTTGTATTGCACTTTTAGTTTTTTCTAAAATAGGTAATAAGAAACCGGATTTGTTCTTTTGACTATTTTTAGCTAGTCTAGAGTTCTAGACATTAGAAACCTTCACCAAAGGTACGTCTATCTAATAATAATAATACGGGCCTGTAACTGTCCCACTGCAGGACAAAGTCCTCTTCTCATACAGAGAAGGCATTGCATTGATCACCACGTGCGCTCAAGGCGGGTTGGCGATTTAGAATTTACATTAATGGTAAGTCCAGGTTTCCTCACGATGTTTTCCTTCACCGTTGTTTATGATGTCTAAGATAAACTAAGAAAGTACCTAGTTAACCTGGTAGCCTGGAAGAGATCGCGAAATGCGATAAGGCCGCCCATTGTATGTGTTTTTAGTTTTAAGTGTCTTTTATAAATGTAACTTGTGGTGTACAATAAAGTATATAATAACGTACATAAGAGTTTGAAAAAGTCACATCTCATCAAAAGTAAGTCACTGGTTCTTGCCCGGATTTGAACCGACTACCTCAAGCACGAGAGGCGGTGTCTTAGCCACTGGGCCACCACGCCCACCACTAATAAACTTCTCCATAAAAGACAAAGACACTAATCAGAGGGTGTGCTATGGGTACCTACACTTGTGCCTACCCCTTTAAGGACTTGCTTACGAATGATATGGACATGGGATCCCAGCGCCAACAAAGAAAATTTGGTTTAAATAAATGTTTCTAGATGGGGCGATTTGTTTTTGAATTTTGAATAAAATAAACATTTTCTAGAATTGACCATAAAAATTGTATGCTCTCTTTTAATCAACTCCCCTAAGCACAAAACTAAGGAATATTGGGCTCTTATTCACATTTCAAAGATTATTTCAACGGGTAATTTAAAATTAATTCCGGTAGAAGGCGCGGTTCTAAATTTCTGAGGCATGGCACTCGATTTTTATAACATATTTTAGTACAATGCACGCACTTGGCGCAGTGGTTGAGCGATTGACTAATGCGCTGCGTGTCGCGGGTTCGATTCCCGCACGGAACAAATATTTGTATGACCTACATATAGTTGTCCCGGCTCTGGGTGTTGTGTATGTGAGCTTATATGTTTGTAAACGCACCCACGATACAGGAAGAAATTTCTAGTGTGGGGCAACGTTTTTTTAAAGAAATAAAAATAATTATTGCAACTGTTAAAACGTGCAAGAAAATACTTGTCACTGTATTTAATGAAAAATATTGTCACGTACAGATAAAACCATTTTACATTATCTGTGGTATGGGTAACATAGTAATTCATTAAGATTATGAATTAGATTTTTTGTTGACGTTCATACAAAGTTATCGCGGTATTTAAAATGAGAAACATCATCGGACTTCTTTAGATTGTCACGATTAGGGCATGCAAAACCGCATCCGTTTCCAGGTTTTTGAGAACCGGTTCTAGTAAGCAGTTAGTATACGATATCGCCTATTAACGCAATTTAAATTGCGTTGCGCCATCAGGTAGGTCCCTAATGGTTATCTTACACAAGGCACCGCTTGACAGCTTGACTATCAAGTTATCAAAACAAATGGTGCATGACCTTTGATCTGACTCATTCATATGCGCGCTACCGGCCCAAGGTAAGCAGAGCTTATGCAATAGTACTCGACGCGTTGCCGGCTCGGATGATTAAATCGTAACATACCGACATATTACGGTTTTTGTGGCATGTTTTTGAACTCGTGAGGAAACGGTATAGTCTTCCGTTTTGGTAGATCGACTGTGATTACAGAAAATGGTATTAGAACGGAATCTTGTTATATGTAGTTTGGCCAAGTTGAGAGGATGAACGAAAGGCAACTAAAACGAGACGTGGTAAACTGGTAACTCCGGGGAGGGGCGTTCAGAAGAATAAACGGATCTTATTGGCGATGTTCTTCGGAAGGGCCAGGTGCGACATACTCATAGCCCTCTTAAGCTCTATAAAAGTGAGAGGGCATGGGAAGCTGCCACTTCCTCCAGCAAAGCAGTAATGCTCGCGAAAGAAGAGAAGAGAACGCAGGAGGAAGACGCTACGGAGACGCCCTAACGCCCCTAGTCACCGCAGGAGACGCCCTAACGCCCTAGCCACCGCAGAAGACATCCTGGGCGTCGGAAGTCGCAAGCCGATTCCCGGCCACGGAAGGCGCGTACTTGCGGACGGCGAGTAATGCGTAGCTCGCCGTCCGATAAGGACAAACCCCAAGTCGTCGTGTATAGTGTTCCACGCGCGCCTCAAAGAGATGTTAGCAAAAACTGACGGGACCCGCCAGGGATGCGATGCCTGTCTGGGTCGCGGATAAATTTGAAAGAGAGTTTCCGCGGCCCGGACTCAAGCAACTGAAGAAACACGGGTGGGTTTTGGTCAGTAAAAGTCTGGCACGCCCTCCCGCTTCACCAAGAGCGGAAGAAGTCATTGGATGATTAATAAAATAAATAAGAAAAGACTCTAGAAAAGAGACATTCTATCTACGAAAGAGTTGTTGTCGAAAAATTACTTAAATGTAAGGAATTGTCAAACGCTATCGAAATGTCACGTGACCTATCCCTTAAATTTCGGCATGTCGACCATCGCCATCATTTATAGAATAGAATCACACTTTTTCCATAGCTTCAGAACATGAAACAATTTGACCATATTAGCACATAATAGCCAGTGTAAAGCAGGTAGGTTCGGTCAGACACTACCCATGAGTCATGGTGGAGATTAATTCGTATTATATGGCATAGATATGCAAAACATACCTATTATAGCTAATTTCTTTATTCGTTTTTAATCAGTTTACTAAATCGAGATATTTATATCTAAGTAATGACTGCATTGTTCGTGGCCTACTAAAAACTCATGATCGTGTATGATTCCGTGCAAGTGCTGCAGGCAAATTAGCGAAATAAGATATCTATAAAATTACGAGTTAGGTGCTTAAGTTGCAACGACAGATTAATATCAACATGACATCACGCCGGTACACCACGACGGAGTAGGCAGAGGTGCACGTATACACCCAGATCCAGGCTGCCATTGAGAAACCCAATAGCACTTTCTGAATCCTAGCGTAGAACTTAATGTAGCGAACTTGGTGTTATGGTATCAGATTTACAGGTTTCCTTTCCTTCTCGGCTACAGCTATATTACGCCAACGACGTAGCAGTTGACGATTTTCAAAAACACTGCTGTTGATATATTAATGTGTAGGTAATTTAAGTATTCTAGCGCATTTCGGTCACACAAGCGCAGAGGTGACGAGAATTTGGAACAGCTGATTGTGGTTGGGAACACCGAAGGCAAGAGATCGCGCGGTCGTTCACCAACGAGATGGACCGATCGTGTGAAAGACTCGTTGTCCTCCAAATTCTACACCGTCGTCAGGGACGCTCTGTAGAATAGAATAGAATACTCTTTATTATGTACACCATATAAGTTACAGAAAGTATAGACGAAGAAAACATTACACTAGGTGACACAACGGGCGGCCTTATCGCTAAAAGCGATCTTTTCAAGACAACCTTTGGATGGATTTAAAAATGAAAGGAAAGATAGTACTGTAGGTAGTCTTTGGTGCACTACGGAAACCGGTGCAGTCAAATTATCCACTCCAGATGCAACCCTGATGCTGACCACGATCCTCAGACATGAGGGACCGACCAAGAGAGAGAATTGAAGTATTCTGTGATGTTCCTAGTATAAAACAAAATACCGTTAGCTCGAATCAAACGATCAGCGATCACCTACGGTGTTACAGAGCTCAGCAATGCCTACTCTTTCAGGAAATCCTGCAATTGTAATGATTAGGAAAATAGTTAAAGTACAGTTTTCTGGTGATGCCTGCGACACGTAAGTATCTATGTGTAGTCTGCACGGCGTCGGTTGTGGCGCAATCCGTACCAGCACCCGCCGGCGGTAATTAGCTTCTACGCTGGGTTGCCAGCTCCCACCAGTAAAGTTACCCCTTTTATTTTTCTCCCCAGGGATATGCCCTAACAGGCGTTGTACAAAGGGGTTTCCGGGTGGTCTTTTAAGAGGTCACGAGGTCCATGTGCTGATGGAGGTGACCACCGGGGTGGTTTTAGTGAGGTAATAATCTCACACTCCCTGGTTTTTCCCCAAAACTCCAGGCGTCTTTTGAAGGTTTTCCAATTAAAACAATGTCTTAAATCCGAAAGTTGCGGAGGAAAATTAAACGCCGGGATCTTCCTGAATGCGCGACGCAATTTAAATTGCGTCGATAGGCGGCACCGTGTATTATATCAATTTCATGAGTTAATTGAATCGCATTTAGGGCATTAATATCGGCATCTCGGAATCTCGTAACGAAATTACCGATATTTCAATTCCGATACTGAGTGATCCAATATCGGCATCTCGGAATAGCACACCGCACACCGTTTTAGCAAGCGCAGTTAAACCCGTTGACTATGGTGATTAGCAGTGGTCGGATAAACTGTTTACTAAGCGGGCGCTTATTTACTTAAACTTCACTTCATGAAAAAATAATAAGTGCCTTGAATAATTAGATTTACAGTCACGAGATTGCAAAAGTTTATCTTTAAGAGAATAAGTGAATATACAGTTTCATGTAACCCATTGTAACAATGATATTTTCATTAAATAATGCTTAGGTTACGGGAATCCACTGGGTTTTAGATGCTTGGGATCGGCCAATGTGACGACACTTAGGGGAGTTTATGTTCAGCATTGAACGTCTTTCGGCTGTGATGATGACGATGATGATGATGAAAAATGCTTAGATAGTTTATCATACTTTTGCGAGGGCTGTTTTAAAACGAGTACCTATCCTTGTTTAATTTTATTTCATATTCATAATGTGTCACTTACTTGGAAACCTCAATAAATTAAAGCTTAATGTTTTTCAGTCTTTTTTTAACATCATCCTTTTTAAGAAAGACATGACTTATACTCCTTCTTGGGAACAAACGTGTAATTTAGGTAAATAAGCGCCCGATTACCCAGTCACTGGTGATTAGAGAGAGACTTAATAGAAAAACCTATTATGTCACGGCATAATCGTGATTTTTATTGTACTCAATCTAACCTCATACCGAATTTGTGCAATTAACAAAAAAAAAATACCGATTTTTAACAAAAATGCGCAATTCCGATATTAATTTCGGAATTCCGATCTTGAGATCTAATATCGGGAATCAATATCGGAATTGAAAAACATCAGATATTACATGCCCTAATCGCATTGCGTCCATGTGAACGTACTTGCAATTTCGGGTTATTGGACGACTCGCCCGAATCGGGCGAATTGTCCACTATTAAAAATATTCATTTTTCTGTGTCGATTCGCCCGAAGTTTATTTATCGACGCGCAACGGGCGAATTGACCACTCTAAAATTATTTAGTGGACGATTCGCCCGAATTTGATTTTAGAGAACAAACATTATAAAAGTACAGTCGTGCTCACCCGTCTCGGTAATAATATGGAATCGAAGTTAATAGATATTGTACTAGAAACTAGGAAAGCAATTCAAACTACCAGGAGGCCAGAATCATGAAGAAGTATTTGCAGAGCTAGAATCATTAGCGGTAGAGACTAACGGAGTACTAGTTCTATCGAAAAATCGCCCGGTACACTTTTTACCGCTCATGATTCCAGCATAGCTTTCTCATGATTATAATCTCCTGGTACTTAAGTTAGTCTTTACCGGTACCAAAATGACCTGATAGATAGATTATAATCATGAGGAAGCTATGCTGGAATCATGAGCGGTAAAAAGTGTACCGGGTGATTTTCGATTCTGAAGCCCTAGTACTCCGTTAGTCTCTACCGCTAATGATTCTAGCTCTGCAAATACTTCTTCATGATTCTGGCCTCCTGGTAGTTTGAATTGCTTTCCTAGTTTCTAGTACAATATCTATTAACTTCGATTCCATATTATTACCGAGACGGGTGAGCACGACTGTACTTTTATAATGTTTGTTCTCTAAAATCAAATTCGGGCGAATCGTCCACTAAATAATTTTGGAGTGGTCAATTCGCCCGTCGCGCGTCGATATATAAACTTCGGGCGAATCGACACAGAAAAATGAATATTTTTAATAGTGGACAATTCGCCCGATTCGGGCGAGTTAAATTCGGGCGAGTCGTCCAATAACCCGCAATTTCGCTTCGTGAAAATCGCTTATCGATGTGTTATAAATGAACCGCATCGAGCTATTAGGCAGATCGCTTACGATAGTTGTGTTTAGGGCCAATGTAATAATAAGCTGAAAAATATGAACTTGATGAGTTGTTACTGGAAAATTCTTAAAAGAAAACCCATTAAGATTTGGCTTGACTTAGGGACCGAAAATTGTCTTTAGTGAAAAATATTAATTGGGTCAGTAAAGTGCAGTAAACGTCGTCGTCGCACCTGTCCTTAACCAGTTAGCAAGGTGGTAGTAATCTTTTCCTTTTGCAATGTTACCTACTTATAATCAAACTATTTATGCATATTCGTCACTATTTTTTATCGGACACAAAATTTAATTTAAGTGTTCACACGTCACCTTGCAGTAAAAAACTGATTTACATCCGTCACCTCACACATCAGGTCCCGTTGAAAACAAGCGTCAGGCGCGGTAGTAATGTGTGTAAAGTGAGGCACACTTTCCTGCTAACTTCTTGCGTCAGACTTTATACTTTTTTTTTAATTATTTTTTATTTGACTTTTATCTCATGTATATTATCATGTATCTAGTATATTGTGTGTATTTTAGTCCGTGCTAAATAAATGTATTTTTTTTTAGCTTAGACGGAGAGAAAATATAATTGAATTTCCATCTCAATCAAGGAAATATATTATAGGCAGTGATTTAACTTCTACGAGTGTATCTTAAAATTAATTGGTGGAATATGGTTACAAACAAATCACTTATGTATTTATGTAGAAAAATATTTAAAGTTTAGTATAGGATATAATCAGTCGGGTATTTTTCCTGAAGGGAGTGTAGACACCTCTACTCTCTACCTACGAGTACCTCATCGGGATTTTTTTTATTCAGGTAACGCCCTTCTATATTATTTTATTATTTATTTAGACTTCATGCACAAAGATATAAAGGCGGACTAAGCCTTAGGCATTCTCTACCAGTCAACCAAGGGTACATTTTCCAAAGCCAATGCCCGCGCGACTACCGGAAAACTCCGCGTAACTGGCAACCCAGTCGTTACATAGCTAATACCTCGATCCTGTCGAATATATTTTCGCGTGTCTTCTATTCTCGTTTCAAGGCACAAAAACTTTCAATTTCGTTTGTTTTTCTAATTGACTTCGTGCACGATTCATACCTTAGCAAGTCATTTAGGATCTAGAGAATTTTGAATATTTTTGTGACTGAAATAAGGCGGCACTTCCCTCTATAACACGCCGTCAATTTACTACGCTGATGAGAAATCAAATGAGAACCTAAAGGGTTTCGGTTAGGTAGAGGCATGAATTATGCATTCAAGTAAAGACTTGAATACAACATCATCATCATCATTTCAGCCGAAAGACTTCCACTGTTGGACATATGCCTTCCACACCGATAGGTACTGCGGGTCTCGCATCCACCGGATTCTCGCAGCCTTGCCAGGTCATTGGCCCACTTAGAGGGAGGCCTTCCAATGCTGCGTTTCCCAGTTCAAGGTCGCCACTCCAGAACATTTCAGTCCTATTCTGCAAGCAATGTGCCCTGCCCACTGCCACTTGAATGCATACTTCGAGATAATTTCGATTCATCACCCGTTTTATAATATGATTTTTAAGTGACTCAATCAATCTGCCTAGCCTTTTCCCTATAATATTGTGGTTGGCTTCCAGTCTAATCGTATCCAGCTGAGGTCCAGTATTTGACATGGAGCGACTGCCTATCTGACACCTCCACAACCCAGTAACGGGGTAATACCCCTTTGGCAAGACTGATGTCAGATTCTTGTCTTCTGAATATCCGTAACGACTTTCAAAGATGTATTATTGATACCCGGGACCAACGGCTTAACTTGCTTTCCAAGGCACGGAAGAATCTCGGTATGTTAAGATGGTCACCCATCCATGAACCGACCTCGGCAAGCGTTGCTTAACCTTGAAGATCGACTCGTGCGTCTGTTATTATTTAGCCACGAGCTCCTCGAGTTTGCTCCACGAGATTTTAAGCGATAAAAAGTTAACTTAAAAAAACCCTACTGCTTAAGAATTGAACTAAAAAGACGTAAACAAGAAGAAAATCGTGCTGTGCAGTCGGAGGATACAACATAATCGCGAGCTGACTGACCAAAACCATATAAATTAGTAGTATTGTTTGTATTGTAATTTGAACTTTGCAAGTAAGTAAATAGTTTTTTTTTTTTATATTCTGTTGGTTCGCGATTGACCACTATCTCGCCTGATGTTAAGCGATGATGTGGTCGACGATGAAGCACGCTTGCCTAGAAGAAACCTATTCACTCTTGACTTAAAGACCCCAAGGTTGTAGCTATCAGGGAACAAAGATTCCGGAAGAGAGTTCCACTCCTTAGCGCACAATGAGTATTAGCAAAACGCAAAAATTTGATAATGATCTCGAATTATGAATTCAAATCTGAACAACGTGACATTCCATCAGTGATAACGATTGTCAAAAGTCCAACATGTATGGAATTGACATGCGCTATCGAAATTACGTGGTCAATCCAAATATTTTGAACTTTTGGCAATTATATTATTACTAGCGACCCGCCCCGGCTTCGCCCGTGACAAATTATACACAAAACCTTCCTCGTTTCTCACTCTTTCCATTGGTGAGATTGAAAACCGCATGCAAATCCGTTCTGCAGTTTTTGAGTTACAACAGTTGCGTACAGACGCGGAGGAAGCTTTATTTTATAATGTAGTGATGATGGCCGATAGAATTTCACTTCCTCCACAGCCCAATGGTTTCCCTCAGATCCCACCAGACGTAAGCCATCACCTAAGGCTCTAAAAAAGAGTCATTCGATGTCAGCGAATGCGAAGGTCGAAAGGATAAAAAACAATCTCACATATTTTTGACATATAACCAATCGCTATCGCAACGCTTTCGTTGATAGCTACTTGTCTACAGCTTCTGACCTTCTACGATCTTGAAGGCGGCACTACACCCGATACGTGATCGTGAAATTTCGGTTCCGAATTAGCCGTAGTACTTCTTGTACGCACTACATCCGAACTCTATCAGTCCTAATTCAGAACATTTTGAATTTGGAACTCAATTCACGGACACGGATCAGATGTAGTGTGGGTTGCCAGCTGTAAGGCAACCCCAAACCTTCGCCTACTACATTACATACAGTATAGGCACATACAGGTTTTTTTTTTTTTTTTTTTTACTATGTATAGGCCTGTGTTTGACCACAATCTCACCGTGGTCAGTGATGATGTGGCCGATGGTGGTAAGCACACAAAGCCTAGAAGGGAACTGGCTCTCAAGTGCTGCTGTCGGAACACACCGGAAGGTGCTTGGCGACAGATTTTCAACTTGAGGGTGGTTGCCAGCCAGGCGGGTACTACAAAGTACCCTACCACCGTGCTATGGTTTCCTCACGATGTTTTCCTTCACCGAAAGCTCAAGCTCATTGTAGGATTCGAACCCGCGACCTTCGTCTCGGTAACCGACGTCACTACCACTACGTAGTAACTATTCAGTAATCTGTGCTACCACTGAGCTATCATCGCTTTTTAAAAGGTTTAATAGGTGTGTATAACATCGTCTTGGAATACTGTAAGATGTACTTATTTTTGTGAAATACATAAATAATAAAATATAATACTAGCGTATATGTAAAATAAAGTCATTCGTCATCAGTCGGTGTCTGACAAAAGGATAATTAATGTCAATATTGTCCCGTTTATTGTAATGATCATTGGTAGATAGACACATAACTACTTAGTACTGTTGTAGTAAATGTTTACGAGCTGCTAACGATGCATTAACAGTTCGATTAACTGTTTATCGTTAATGGGCCACAAACAATGTTTACTTTAACTTTGATAAACAGTAACTAATGATATGCATGCGTCAAGAGCGGCTGAAAGATGAAATGGGTATAAAGGTCAAATGTTTGCTTGTTATCTCTGATCTGCCTTCTATTTCTCATAAAACAAATCATGTGTGACTACCAAGGGATATTGTGTTATTCAATAACTGGGTTGCAAAGGTTCCATAGGAGTCGCTACATGTAAAAAATAACTGGTATTCAGCTGCTTGCAAGTCGACTCAAAATTAAACGGAACTTTGCGAATAGCCTAGGTAGAAGATGATATTAGTTAAAGTCTTTGGTTTTTATAAGAATATTTATATGTCGTGGTGGCCCAGTGACTAAGACCTCGCCTCTCGTGCTTGAGGTCGTGAGTTCAAATCCGGGCAAGTACCAATATGACTTTTTCAAATTCATATGAAAGAGCGCGGGAGTAAGATAAAATATGGTGTGCCGTGTTTTGCAGGTATTACTTTTATGTTTACGTCAAGAATTTTAGATAATTGTGCTTTTGGTTTTGGTCACATTATAAATTTGGGTAGTTTATTTTTTATTTATTTTTTACTGTATTTTTATTTTATGTTCTTTGTTTTTTATTTTAACATAAACAACAGGTTTGGTTTCCGAACGTCACGTTCTAGGCGACCACTGAAAATCAGCGCCGTGCTGTGGGTCCCCCACGGTACAGCATTATGCTGAGTGGAAGCCTTATTGTCACAATCACGACATGCAATGCCTACATTTTTTTCACCTTTTATTTCACTAACATCTAAGAGCCACCAGCCACATTTATTTTCTGTTACAATTAAAATGTGGGTAGTATATATTATTATTGTTTTATTTAAAAGTGATTCTGAAATAAAGTTTATTTAATTTTTTAATTTTTATAATTTATTTCTCGTCTTTACTAACTTAATTTAAGTACTACTAATACTATTTTATTCTATGTATAGTGTATGTCGTTTTGTGACAAATAAACACTTTTTCTTTCTTTCTTCTTCTTTATATGTACTTTCTAAGATTAGCTTGGACATCACAGACAACGGTGAAGGAAAACCATCGTGAGGACTTATACTAAGTCTGGAATAGCCAATGTCAGAGGCCTGTGGGGACAGGCGGCTTAATTAATTCTCACACGAAAAAGAAGAAAATAAGGTTATTCATAGAAACGATTCCTGAGAATTGAAAAATGTTGAATTTATATATGGGTTATGTTGCTATTGTGTAGCAATAGTCGTAACAATTTAAGAATTCGGCTTTGACAGCTATAAAAATAATAATAATTAAACTTGATGCTTACGCAGTAGTGGCCCAGTGGTCTGACAAGTTGGTCGTGGGTTCGAACCCAGGCAGGCGCTTTACTTTGTGTAAATTATTTCATCACCACTGCTCTAAAAACGGTGAAGGAAAACATCGTGAGGAAACCGCGATGTACTGGAACCAAAAAAATCCAAAGACATGTCACATCCACCAACCCGCACTAGACCTACGTGGTGAATTACGGCCCATCCTCTCTCGCAGAGAGGAGGCATGTGTCCCAGCAGTGGAAACATTAAAACCCTGATGATGATGCTTACGAATGATACTCGTTGTTATAGTGTACGGGCACAGAATAAATAATAGTACAGTATGGGTAACGTAGTAATTAATTAGGATTATGAATGTTATTCTTACGTACAAAGTTATCGCGGCATGTGAGATGAGAAACAACATAGGACTTCTTAGATTGTCCCGATTATAATTATATGCTGGTCTATGATAATATTAAAGAGCAACATCATTCCGTGGGTTTGGCGTTTGCCAAAACAACAGTTTTACAAATTCCAAGGTGGACGAGTCTAACAGGTTAGGTATAATTTATAAAAAAATATGATGCAAATAGTATATTTTCATTAATGGAGCACACCGACAAAAAGTTAGTCTTTTTCTTTTGATATAGTTGCACAACATTATACGATGTCGTATTTTAGGGTTCCGTACTCAAAGGGTAAAAACGGGACCCTATTACTAAGACTCCGCGATCCGTCTGTCTTTCTGTCTGTCTGTCAGTCACCAGGCTGAATCTCATGAACCGTGACCGTGAAATACTAAAACCAGATTCAAATAAATATTTAAGTGAGGCTCCCATACAACAAACGTGATTTTTTTGCCGTTTTCTGCGATAATGGTACGGAACCCTTCGTGCGCGAGTCCGACCGGATTTAGTGTCAACAAAAACTTACATATTTAAATAAAAACAAGATTTGAAGATTCCACACGTCATATTATTATAATAACGTTATTAGTCACGTTTTATTTAATAATAAGTCATTATCAGTAGAGTACTTCAGAATGGAGTAGGAACAAGATTTTTATGATAACGAGTACCTAGTTGCATTATCTGTAAATACTTCGATATGATTCGGGAAACGTATAATTATGAGGAATTATTTGTGAAGTACCTACTGATATACCTAGTATTTATTAGTCTTATCAGTTATCGATAAGTTTTGTGGCTATTGAGTGAATTCATGATTACATGTCGTCACTGTGGTCGCAGACATTCGACTGTATTTCCTAAGTCTTCTTCTTTTCGTGTGATGTCCAAGATAAACTTATACCCTCTTAATAAACACGGAATAAAGTTATACTAGGAATAACAAAGGAATAACCACACATTTCCATAGGTTTATAGTTGGTATAACTTTATTCTGTGTTTATTAGTAAGAGGGATGGAGTACATATGAATTTGGAAAAGTCACATTGGTACTTGTCCGGATTTGAACCCACGACCTCAAGCACGAGGAGGCGAGGTCTTAGCCACTGGGCCACCACGAGTAAAAAGTCATAATTAGATTAGTTTCCTGTTACTATTTAAGTGGTGTACAATAAAGTAAATAATAATAATAATTCGAGGTTTTGCTCTCGGCTATTTCCTCCTCCAATATTGTACCAATTTAAAAGATAATCCATAAAAACAAAAAGAAAGACATATACTGTGTCTCCTATATTTTCTTTTTTTCATTTATATTTGTCAAATTTGTACACTAGGCCTCTGTTGACAGCGCAATTTTGAGCATCTTTTGAGGGTTCTAGTGCTTCTAAACATAATGTATCATCAAAAAGGAAAACATAGGGACATAATATAAATCTTTTATTTTTTAGTTTATGGTATATCTTTTAAATTGGTCCATTATTTGAGGAGGAAATAGACGAGAGCCAAACCTCGAATTATGACTTTTACTTAGGATAATCAGTCGGATGTCTGCGAACGCATTTCATACACAGAATAGCCAGGAGTTCCCTTCAAAGAATGTATCACCTTTCTGTAGTTGACTTGCAATTGTCAATGTAATAGGATCCTTTTTCGGTCACAATAACCAGACATAATTATGATCAACAATTTAGGGTGCTACTGCTGAGTACGAGGTTCGATGCCCGAGTCGGGCAGTGCTATTGGTTTTTCCTAAATAGAATTTCTCAGTAGCAGGCCGGAGTTTGGATTTGTGCCCGGTAGATGGCCATAGGCTGACCCCTAATACTTGGAACTTAAACATAACTGGGGCAATGCGCACTCCTGCTTATCCTTCAACGAATACTGGTATGATAATATAACGTTATGTGTAATTTGGTCAGCTAAGTGTAGTGATAGCGCCAGTAGTCACCGAGACCATTCGAGTGTCCATACAGGAGTTGTCATTTCAGCAGGAGATCGTCACATCATCGTGTATCCTGAACACGGTCCTCCACTATTCCTACTCATGCAAAATTGTGTTGGATTGTCCAGCCTTCACGCAACAACTTATCTACCTGTTTTTGTCATGGAGATTGGTTAAACAAAACACTGTACCTATGGGACGGACCAGGACAGCAAAGGCACACTTAAAATCTAATTTAAAGCTATCGTATAGTACCTGAGATCATATAACATAATTCCTGTCGGGCTGCCGGCTGCCGAAGGCGAAGGGCCAGGCCCTGGCGCGGGCTGCAGCGGCCACGTCACCCTTCAGTAGCGCCACCACGTCGTCCAGGTAGCGGAGCGCCCGGGCCTCCGCCCCCAGCGCGCGCGCAGCCGCCGTGCAGCGTCGCGCGCGCACTGATGACGCCTGCAATGGGAGAAGGGCTCTTAGGACCGATTTCATCAATGAAACTAATCACGATTAGTTCAACTAAACTCAGTTTATGCAAATACAGCGTTCTGATTAGTTGAGACCGCTGAGAAACTAACAATCCGAACGCTGTATCTGCATAAACTAAGTTTAGTTGAACTAATCTCGATTAATTAAATTGTTGAATTAGGCCCTTAGTTAAAGAGTGGACTCATTCGGCATATAACATTGACAACGATCTTTAGGGATTTTTGTTAAATATGTAAATTGTCATCCCAAAAAGGGGCGTGAGATATAACGTGTCAATTATTGACTATTGAATACACTACTTTAATCTATATTTTTACACATTAATACGAAAAGTATCTATATTATGTAATGTCAATGTTTCTACTTTATATACAGAGAAAACGGTATTTACAATATAAGCCTAATAGAATCAACAATAAAACATCTCAGGTTTTTTTTATTTTTTTTATAGAGTATACTTTTAGTGCAATGAAATATTTGAATATACAGCACCAAAAATTTTACCAAAAATGAACCTACGCGACTGGAAAATTGGAAACGCTGAAATCGCGTAGCGTAGTAAAACGAAGTTATTTTAAGAAACGCAAGAGAAGGAAGTTTGCAACAATTACCGCTAGAAATAGAATAAACCATAATACAATATCCACTGATATTTTCAGATCCAGTTATACTAGAAGCGGGCCCCAACTATGTACCTATGTACAAAAAGACTGATGATGATAAGAAGAACTAAATAATGTACAAAAACACAACAGAAGAAAAGATTTGAACATAACAACTACTACAAGAAAGAAAAACAAATTATAGCAAATACAGCTACTCAGATGCTTCCAGTTAGACTAAGAGCCGACCTCGGGCGGTAATCTGTGGAGCCGACTCAAATATTTGTGAAAAACTTGGCAGATAGAAAGATCAAAGTAAAAGATAATAGATACCTAAGCGTTTTGGGAATACTTTTATTATGCGTACAGCTAAGGCGTGGAATTCCCTGCCGGAGTCTGTGTTTCCCGATAGCTACAATCTAGGAGTCTTTAAATCCAGAGTGAATAGTCTACTTCTAGGCAAGCGTGCTTCATCGTCGACCACATCATCGCTTACCATCAGGTGAGATAGTGGTCAAGCGCGAGTCTACCTAAAAAAAATTGCCCGGAAAGATCAAGAACTTAAAACTTCGGCATAATCTTATTATAGTAATTATCATTAATATTGTTTTTAGAGCCCTTGTCTTAATGATCGCATGTCTTCAATGCTTTAAACATCCATAACAAAAAATATTGAGTAGATAATTCTAAGTACCTAATGTATTTATAACGAGTCAAAGTAAATTACATGTTCTGTTAATTGTTATTTAGCGAATTATTTCCTCATAAGTAAACCATAAATAACTACAATAACAGGAAAAACTAGTCAGTTGAAATATTTACTAAATTTTCAGTAGGTAGGAAAAGGGTACATAAATAACTGTAATAACTGGATAATATGACTTTTAAGGACCTTTTGGCGCGACGCAATTTAAATTGCGCTGATAGGCAATATCCCGCACTATGTGAACGTACTTGAAATTTCATTTAGTAAAAAAAAAAATCGAAACCTCAAAATCCCGACTGCTTAAGAAGCGAACTAAAAAGACGTAAACAAGAATAAAATCATGCTGTGCACTCGGAGGATTCGCGAGCTGGCTGACCA
This sequence comes from Anorthoa munda, assembly GCA_945859665.1. NCBI lineage: Eukaryota > Metazoa > Arthropoda > Insecta > Lepidoptera > Noctuidae > Anorthoa > Anorthoa munda. The sequence goes on from OX243918.1 coordinate 2,296,973, forward strand.
AAACCACATGTATCCTTCGACTGCATCAACGCGAGGTCTCTAGAACGCCACATAGGAACACACATACATACATACATAGACTGATAAACACATTACCCTCCTTCGGCAGTCGGGTAAAAAATCGCTTAGTCTTCGTATGATTCAATGATAATTCAGAAATGACTGATGGATTCTGTTAAAGATAGCTAGGACAGTTCTGGAAAGAAAGTAGTCAACTTCTGAATCGAGAGACCCTTGGCTGAATTCTGGTCAAATACTCTTATTAATATTACAAATGCGACAGTTTGAATGTGTGGAAGTATGTTTGTTACTCAATTACGCCAGCAGCCTAATTGCGTAAGTGAATTCTGCAAAGCAAACAAGTCGTTTCCTTCAAAGAATTAAAATAATTTATTTCAACTTTTTCGGTAATGTGAAACTAATTTGGAAAGAGTACAAACATTCTCCTTGGAGTTGAAGTTCATCTACTGCGTTATGTTCATCAAACTCGAATGATTTATTTCCAAATCATTAGGACATCATTTCATTACACAATACCAATAGTGAAGTTTTATCTCGATTCTTCCGCTTTCGTTCATTCTTTACAATCAATTCTACGTCATAATATTGGTAATGGAAAGGAGCATAACCTTTCCTTTTGAGAGTGTAATATGCGATACGTAAAGTCGATTTTGGGAAGGTTTCGACTTGTTTGCTTTGCAGAATTCACTTACGCAATTAGGCTGCAGAACGGCTCAACGGATCTGCATGCATTTTGTCACAAAGATAAATTATAGTCTGGAATAGCACATGGGCTTTTATTCCGGTATAATGTTCCCTTGGGATTATAAAACGCTATTTACGCGGGTGAAGTCACTGGCAGACGCTAGTATCAAATATATAATGAACCACCGCCACGAAGAAGAACAATGTGACTACATTTCGATTTGTCAAGAAGAACGAAACAAAAAGCTTGAAAGTGAGGAATCTCTTCTCTAATACTTACACTATTATATTTACTCGCAAGATTTGTCAATGATCAGAATTAGCTAGTCTATAGGAATTGTAATGATTTGTAGAATAAACCCAACGTTTCGGCAAAACATGACTTTCCTCAAAGTCATAATATCATTAAATGGCAACATGCATCTTAAAATGTATAATGTTATCAAAACGAGATTATAAACCGCTACATAATTATATGACTGTATTTCTGATGTTTGGTCAGACGATTCTTATCATTTGTTATTGTTTGCGTCTCAAATATTTACAGATTTAGTATAATTATTATAAATAACTATTTAATAATTACGGTTTTCATGGCCATTATCACGAGTGTCGAAAATGTTTGTTAAAATATATAATCATGTAGTTACTGTTAGCATTTACGAGAATATTCTATAGCTCTGCCCTAGGGACTTCAATAGACCTATACAAAATTGGCTCTAACTCTTTAGCAACGAAACAATCAATGTGGTGATCAAAATTGATTACCGAAAAATCTCGGCCTGGTAAAGATAACTTCGTGATCAGCTGATCACTGCTGGATATAAGCTTTTCTAATTGCACGCCTTTCAACTCAAATCTCGGCTACTCTGATGCTATCATCCACCCTGGAAAGATAGCTCAACCTAGCCTGAGAGTTCTGTCATTCTGTGTTACACAGAAATATATTTCTTTTATACAATGTTTAAATGCTTATTTTTTCAGCGGACCATCTGATTGGGGTATCGCAAGCGCATGAAATTCAAAATCAAATGTTGTTCTGCGAAAATAGTGTTCGCTCATACTGGTGCAGACTGGTGCTAATGTGGCCAGTGAAGCGAAGCGTTCCGCATTGATGCAGAGGATTATAAAATTATGAAATCGCGTTTCGTGTCTAGGTACTTATAACTGCAAGATTACTAGTTAACTAAGCTTGTTGAAGTTAATAGTGTGATGAAAAATTATAACGTGTAATTTCAAAAATTGAATTTTCTCTTACTGCCTCCTTGTTGCCAACATATGACAACGCAGGAAATAATCAATTTAATACCTTACAACTGACGCCAGTAAATAACGTTGTAAAGATTTTCACAATAAACACACTTCAGCGGAACTCGGCGTAAAATCCTAATTAGCGATGCACACAATTATATTTACGTATCACTAACACCCAAGTTATGCGGCGAGAGACAGAGACAACAAACGAAGTGAAAGTAGCGCGAAACACAGGATAATGTATTACTTAATGATGCAGTTAACTAGATCGGTTTGTTGAAGTGCACGGCGCACGCCGATAGCGACCGGCGATGCGAGCCCCGAACTGACCCCAGTTATTGATATCGATGCATCCGCTTGCGATACTCCCGCATCCAAACAGAATGCTCATGAGCCAGCTAATATTCCGCTCTAGTGATCCGACGAGGAATAATTGAACGAAAGGAAATTCATTTCCTCGATGAAGGTGCTACGTGCGACAGCTAGAGGCGAGTGCTTTGCGTGCAGTGCTCGGGCAGTGCTCGGGAGAACGGTACGAACGCGTCAGAAGTCGCGGCTCGCCACGCGCCGGGCCAGCACCTGCAGGTCCGCGTGGATGTCGGCCAGCTCGGCGTGCAGGTCACGCGACGTGGCCAGCAGCGCGTCCAGGCGTCGCGCCGTAGCACCCAGCGCGACAGCGCCTGCACCGGCGCCCTCCTCCTCGTCGTCCTCCACGGCCAGCGCCAGGCGCGCCAGACGTGCGCGCTCCCCCGCGCCTCCGCCGCTCGCCCCACCCGCCCAGCTCGTCAGCGAGCACCGCGCGCCCCCCATCTCTGCCTCTTCAGCCTCCCGGAGCTCGTCCGCCAGCGACCGCTCCAACACGTTCCCAGCGTGACTACGTTCATCCACGGGGGACGCTGGCTCCGGCTCTTTATCCGTATCCGATGGCTCTGGAGGCCTGTGGTGAGGTTGTGATGTGGCTGATGCGGAGTAGAGCGTGCTGGGGGACTGGAGCGCTCGCTGGAGGAACCTCCTCGTGTCGTCGTCGAGCGGCCTGGTGAGGCCGCGGCGGGGGGCGGTGGGCCGCACGATGGCCTCGAGCGCGTCGCGGCCTGGGTCCTCGGGGCGCAGCAGCTCGAGGATGCGCGCGCGCGGCGGTGACATGGTGGCGCCGAGGTCGTAGCGCGCCAGCAGAGTGCCCTTGTGGCCGTCGGCAGGGGCGTAGGCACGGATATTGTCGCTGAGCAGGCGGTAGCGGGGCTGCGCGGGCAGCTCGCAGGCGACCGGCTCGGGCTCCACGATCTCGATGAAGTGTGCGCGCGGCTCATCGCGCGGTGTCTGCGTGAACACGTTCATGTCGCGCAAGGGCGGCGCGCGCGCGGCCACTGACTGAGTACGAGCATGGCGCACGCCGCACGACGCGCGCCGCGGCCGGTGCAATCCCGCGGGGCGGGGGCGCGCGCTCTGACAGGCGGGTGCAGTTGGTCGGTAAACACCAACAATTGCACCCCAGCGCAGCACCCCATGGACCCCTAAGTACAACGTTATGTTACAGTATTGTTATAAAATCACTGCCGAGTGCCTCAAATATTATACTTGTAAATAAATATGAAACAAAAAAAAACATACTTGTCAATTAAAAACAGTAAATTGTGTGCATTCCGTGCTGTACTGCTGGAGTGCTGGGGCGACGTGCTACGTTTTCTCGAGGCAGTCGAGTGCTCTGTTTCACTATTGTTACAGTTTATTAGGAACTCGCTGAACGTTCCGTTGCTCATGAAACGTGTCATTTATATAATTTTTTTTTTATACCTACTGTTCTTATTTTCAGAAAACCAGTTTGTGTTTCTGGAAATATTTTTGTTTTCTGGAAATATTTATAGATCAGAAAATAAGGAGTTCCTGTAAGATATTGTAGGTACTTGAAGGAACCGTTTTAAATCTAGGTGACAACACAACAACTACAAGTTAGTTTGATTCGTCCAATATTTCCTTATTACTCAGCGGAACAAAAACAGGTTAAATGAATTGACACCCATATTTTTTATCAATTGTTTTGTCAATTGTTTCAAATACACCAGACAAGATATTTAACGTTTTGTCAAGAGAGCAATCATTTCGTTGGTGTTTAAATGAGCACATAAAAAAGTTGGTATTTATCAGTATACATTAGTTATATAAATAATATGTAATATTGCGTAACAAACTGGTTCAGTTAATGTTAACCGCATGCTAATCACGGCTTTGTCACATTATGGAATGTTGGAATAGGCTCGTCTTTATGCGTTAAAAAAATGGTGTTCAAATGTAAGCTGGCAAAAACTGGCTTACTCGTAGATTACAATCTAGCCTAGTAAAATCAAAGCCAAATTGATTAAGTATGTGCTCAAAACATTGATAATAAAAATTATATATCAATGGCCCAAAAATATGTAGGTCAAATATCAAATGAAAAAATACACATAAATTAATAATAAAAACAACTAGTTTGTATACGAAATTCTTGTAAAAAGGTTTCTGTGAGTTGAGCCTACGAAACCGTACCAAAACCGGGATCTATTCATGAGGCATGCGCAGGCTTTTAAACCGGACTACCTTGTTGGTTTAGTGGTCGCAAGCTCCGCCTTACATGAGGACCTGGGGTCAATTCCCGGGACGAGCAGTGTTATCGGGCTTTTCCATCAAGTATTTCTCTGTAGCAGGACTGAGTCTGGATTTATTCCAGATGATGACAATAGACTGGCCTCCTGTTATATGGGACTTAAGCATCTTTTTTTAGGGTTCCGTACCCGAAGGGCCCAAACAGAAGCCTATTGCTCTCACTCAAATGTCCGTCTGTCTGTCCGGGTCCGTGGCTTAGGCCCCCAGTGGTACGTGTGGCCGACGCCCCCGATTCGATAAATTTAATATTTATATTTTTTTGTGTTTTTTCATTTAGTACAGTAAATGAGAAAAGTGTTTCACCATAATAAAGTATTTTTCCTTGCTATACAAAAGTTATCTATCTAATAGCAGAGAGAATAGTTCTTATTTTATTACATTTGAGACTGATTATTATAATTAAGTTAAATGATTCTCTTGATCTTGATGAAAACTGTGATTTGTAAACAATTTTGAAATAATTTTTATAAATTATATTATACCGTTTTATAAATAATGAAAAATAACTAAAACTTTAATTTTTCAAAAGCATTTCTAGGCCATACTAATATTATAAAGAGGAAATATTATTTTGTTTGTTTGTACCGAATAGGCTCCGAAACTACTGGACCGATTTATAAAATCTTTTACCAATTGAAAGCTACATTATTCCTGAGTGACGTAGGCTATTTTTTAATCCCGAAAACGGGTCCTGTGGGGTGGTCAACGGGAGCGAAGCCGTTTTTCCCGACTGCCGAAGGAGGGTAATGTGTTTATCAGTCTATGTATGTATGTATGTTTGTTCCTATGTGGCGTTCTAGAGACCAAACGGTTGTTTTGGTCCGCCAGCTCGCGAATATGTATCCTCCGACTGCACAGCATGATTTTCTTCTTGTTTACGTCTTTTTAGTTTGCTTTTCAAGCAGTCGGGTTTTTTGATTTTTTTATTAACTTATTTTAAGTATTTACAACTTTCTTCAAATTTATCCGCGAGCCAGACAGGCATCGGCCCTCGCGGAACCCGTCAGTTTTGCTGACATCTCTTTCTTTGAGGCGCGCATGGAACACTACGTGCCGTCGACTCGGGCCTGGTCTTTATCGGACGGCGAGCTACCCATTACTCGCCGTTCGCAAGCCCGCGCCTACGGTGCGACTCTCGACGCCCAGGGCGTCTCCTGCGGTGGCTAGGGACGTGAGGGCGTCTCCGTTGCGTCTCCCTCACACGTTCCGCCTCCTCCTTTGCGAGCATTACTGCTTCGCAAAGGGAGGAGAAAGCTTCCCATACGGCCATACCCTCTTGCTCCGTAACATGGCCTGAACCAGGGCCGGACGCGAGAGATTGCCACCGCCGATCGCCTCCACGAGGACACGGCGCGGCGGTGCCCAGCCCAAGCGGGGCAGATCGCCACCGTATGCTCCACCGTGTCCTCCGGGGGATCCATACAATGGTGACACCTGGGCGTTTCCTCTCGCCTAATCCTGAACAGGAACCTCCCGAAACAGCCGTGTCCGGTGAGGAACTGCGTCAGGCGGAAGGTGAGGGCGCCATGGCGCCTCTCAAGCGACTCTTCAAAGAGGGGCCTTATCGCCGCAATTGTGGCGTGATGTTGGAGACTCTAGACCGGGATCCTTGGGGGCGCCCTTATCGAGCGGTTCGAGGGCAACTTCGAGCCGCTGCGCCTCCACTTACGGAGAGTCTCCAACCCGAGCTGCTGGAGGAGGTAGTTGCAGCCCTCTTCCCAGTGAGAGTGGAGCATATTCCGCCGCCGATGGCTTTGCCCACGGCCGCAGAGTCTACAGAGGAGGACGCCATCAGCGTCCCAGAGATGACACAGGAAGAGATGGGGGCGGCCGTGATGCGGCTCCGGGCCAAGAACGTGGCTCCGGGGCCCGACGGTATCCACGGCCACGTGCTAGCCCTCGCTCTGAAGGAGCTAGAGCCCTGGCTGAGAGGACTCTTCACAGCGTGCCTTGAGCGGGGCCAGTTTCCCACTCTGTGGAAATCTGGTCGTCTGGTCCTGCTCAGGAAGGCGGGGCGCCCTGCGGACTCGCCGTCCGCGTACCGGCCCATAGTGCTGCTAGACGAGGTGGGTAAGCTGTTCGAGCGGATAATCGCTGCCCGCCTCGTCAGCCACTTGTACAGAGAGGGGCCGGACCTGGACGAAAGCCAGTTTGGTTTTCGGCATGGGCGCTCCACCATCCACGCGATATCGCAGGTGAGGGTCCTGGCGGAGGAAGCTGTGTCCCGGGGTGGGGTGATGTTGGCGGTGTCCTTGGACATTTCCAACGCCTTCAACACCCTGCCCTGGAGTTGTGTTCGGGAGGCACTGCGGTATCATCGAGTGCCTCCTTACCTCCGCCGCATCGTCGGGGCTTATTTGGCGGAGAGGTGTGTCACCTACGTGGGACGTGATGGCGTCAAAAACCAGCACCGCATGTCGTGCGGTGTTCCACAGGGCTCGGTCTTGGGCCCGCCCCTGTGGAACATCGGGTACGACTGGGTGCTGAGGGGCGAACTCCAACCGGGCGTAGACCTGACGTGTTACGCGGACGATACGCTGGTCACCGCCCGGGGGAGTTCGTACAGGGAGGCAGCGTTGCTGGCGACGGCTGCGGTCTCACAGGTGGTGAGCCGCATACGGCGCCTTGGCCTGGGGGTGGCCCTTAACAAGTCGGAGGCCATGGTCTTTCATGGCCCCCGGCGGGCGCCACCGCCCGATGCCCACATCGTTGTCGGGGGGGCTCGAATCGCTGTCGAGTCAACCATGAAGTACCTGGGATTGGTGCTCGACAGCCGGTGGAATTTCGGCCCCCACTTCCGGCGGCTGGCGCCCAAGTTGTTGGGCGTGGCTGGGGCGCTGTCAACGCTGCTTCCCAATCTGGGGGGCCCGAGCGCTGCCTGTAGGCGGCTCTACGTGGGGATCGTGCGATCGATGGCCCTGCATGGGGCCCCGATCTGGGCGGCTGACCTGACGGCCGGCAGCATCGCTGTTCTGCGAAAGCCGCAGAGAGCAATGGCCGTCAGAGTCATCAGGGGGTATCGCACGATCTCCTACGAGGTGGCTTGTGCTCTGGCCGGATCCCCGCCCTGGGACCTGGAGGCGAAGGTACTCGCGTCACTGTATCGGTGGCGCGAGGAAGCGCGGGCGCGGGGCGAGGGGCTGATGCAGCGACATATGGAGTTGCGTCAGTCTCAGCTTCGCGAGGTCCTGGTGGCGGAATGGTGGGACAGGCTTTCACGCCCTACCGCCGGCCTCATTACCATCGAGGCGGTCCGGCCAGTGCTCGAGCGCTGGCTCGGGAGGAGGCACGGCTCCCTGTCGTTTCGGGTGACGCAGGTGCTCTCGGGGCATGGTTGCTTCGGGAAGTACCTGTGTCGCATAAACAGGGAGCCGGACGCCCGGTGTCACCACTGCGTCGACTGCCGGGAGGACACGGCGCGGCATACGCTGGCAGAGTGTGCCGCTTGGGAGGAGCCACGCCGTGCCCTCATATCTGAAGTAGGCAGTGACCTGTCGCTGCCGGCCGTAGTCGAGTCTATGGTCGGCAGCGAGGAGTCCTGGGACGCGGTGGTATCCTTCTGCGAAACAGTCGTCTCGCAGAAGGAGGCTGCGGAGAGGGAGAGGGAGATTTCAACCGTTAACCCGATCCGCAGCAGGCGCGCCGGGCGTCGGTGGAGGGCGGACAACGCCCTCTTCCAGCCCCCCTAAATGGGTCCAGGGGCGACGGACTCGGGGACGTCCGTTGCCCCCCACACATCAGGACCCGAGGTGGTGGCGCGTAGTGTTCCACGCGCGCCCCTCTTAGACGTCGTGGGGGGAGTCCAACACCTCACTCCCCCCCCAACCCGAGGTCGTGGCCCGCAGAGGCGGGCCGGCACTAGCTGGGGGTTGCGGAAGTATCGTTGTTCCCGCGACCCCCAGCGTAGGTGTGAGATGGAACACCGGGGTGGTTTTTAGTCAGTACGAGTCTGACAGACCCCTCCGCCCTCCCCAGGGTGGAGGACATCCAATGAGGATTTTCCACCTCGGAAAAAAAAAAAAAAAAAAAAAAAAAAAGGCGCTCTCTCCATGTCGCCATTAGATCTTGCCGGAGCTCTGTCCGCCGAGCCGCGATTTGTCGCGGCCACGGAGTTTCGCCCCGGCGTTTCGCCTCCTCGCGCCATTCCCAAATGTGCGCGTTGACTTTTGCCTCCAGATCCCATGGCGGCAATCCGGCAAGGAGGCTCGCCGCCTCACCAGAGACCGTGCGGTATCCCCGGACTAGCCGGATGGCCATGACCTTTTGCGACGCGTTCAACCGGCGGACTGGTCGCCGCCTCAGGGAACGCGCCCACACAAGGGCATCGCCAAGGGGGGGCAAGGGGGGGCAGCTGCCCCCCCTAGAGATTCTAAATAAGTTGCCAAATGTAAATCAAAATCAAGGTATTTATTTCAAGTAAACTTTAGAAGTACTTTTGAATTGTCAAACAAAAAATTAATAAAAAGATGACTCTAGTTGCAAATTCGCAAGCGTCTGTAGGTCTCAATGGAGAAGAATTTGCAAGAAATTCCCCGGACACTCTTTTCCATCAGTTTCAATTACAAGTTTTTTGGTTACATCATTCTTGTTGAAAAAATACATATATGTGAGAACGATGTAAAAAGACGTGTACGTAAAAGCGTCTAGAGTAACAAATAATTTAAAAAAAAAGCACTTTAACAGGCCGAGACAGCTAAGTTATGACCAATCCCAACTGATGGCGCCCGTTCACGAACATGACGCATGGATCGGCACCACTCAGCTCAACCATCATGAAGGGAACCGAATGATCCAACACATGTGCCACCATCAGAGAGAAATTAGAGAGAGCATGACACTCTCAACTGCCAGGGCACACAGAAGTCAACGAACGACACATAGGTACAGTGAATGGTAGATTTATCTACAGTCGGAATATAGTACTCACACATGTGCTGTGCAATTATATAATACTAAAAGAAATTGAGTTTATACAATACAAAAATTTTTTACAGTCTTCAGCAGGTCCAACAATACTTCGATACTTTTCTGCCCATCACTAATTGTTCTTGCGCCCTAGTGGCTGCGGAGCAGGACCAGCATTGAGCCAAGCATTTTTATCAGCGATGTAATCACCTAACTTATAATATGCTTGCCTACATAGTGTGCGTTTTATACAAGTCTTAAATTTCGTCACATTTAGTTGTAGAATATGGGGAGGAATTTTATTGTAACATTTTATACAGTACCCCATAAAAGATGATGCTACTTTAGCCAGCCTGAAACCTGGTTGAATTAGTTGGTCCCTATTTCTAGTAACATAATTATGTCTGTCGCCGTTTTTACTAAAAAGATGTAAATTCTTTCTAACATACATGATGTTTTCATAAATATATTGACAAGGTACCGTCATGATGTTAATGTTCTTAAACATTAACATCACGAGAATCGCGCCGGCGAAGATTGTATATCGCTCTGATGGCTCGTTTTTGCAGAAAAAAAATTGACTCAATGTCTGCAGCCCTTCCCCATAGTAAGATACCGTAAGACATTATACTATGAAAATAACTAAAATAGACTAACCTCGCGGTATCGACATCAGTAAACTGACGTATTTTTCTAACAGCATAAGCTGCCGAGCTTAGCCGCCCCGCAAGTGATATTAAATGAGGCCTCCATTGTAACCTCGAGTCTAGCGTGATCCCCAGAAAAACCGTTTTATCGACGAATTCTAGCTTCTCCTTGTTTAATATAATGTCACAATTATTACTTTTGACATTCAGCAAGACAAATTTTATGCGCTTAGTCTTTTTAGCATTTAATATAGATTATTAGCTGTGAACCAATTTTGAACCTGTCGCAAGACGGTATTTACGTCGTCAACGTTACTCGTACGTCTATTTATCTTAAAAATCAACGAAGTGTCATCAGCAACTAACACCATGTTTAGATTGTTTTTCAATAGATGAGGTAAATAGTTAATGTAGACTAGAAACAAGAAAGGACCCAAAATTGAACCCTGGGGTACCCCCATTTTCACGGTTAACCCGGACGAACTGACACCGTTTATTTGAACTAATTGCTGTCCATCATTTAAATAAGATTTAACTAAACTCAACGCTGATTGGCCTAGCCCGTAATGCTCAAGTTTCAAAAGTAATGTTTCATGATTAACGCAATCAAATGCTTTCGACAGGTCGCAGAAGACCCCTATGGCATCTTGTGCCTCTTCCCACGCTTCAAAGATGTGTTTTAATAAGGTGACACAAGCGTCAGTCGTACAACGTCCTTTGGTAAAACCATACTGTTTATCGTGTAGGATGTTATTCGTATTAAAATGAATGAGCATCTGATTTAGCATTATCTTTTCAAATATCTTGCTGAAAACCGGCAGCACCGATACTGGTCTATAATTATTTGTGTCTTTACTGTTCCCGGATTTAAAAAGTGGTATAACCTTACTATGTTTCATTAGATCCGGAAAGACTCCTTGATCTACACACAAATTAAAAATTAAAGCTAAGTACGGCGCTATAGTCTGAATAATGGAGGTACAAACTTTGATGGACATTCCCCATAGATCTTCGGTCAATTTGATCTTGATTTGCTTAAAAGCTTTTATTACTGTTATTGGGTTTACATGTGAAAAGTTAAATTCTGTCGAGCAGGCTGAAACGTTTGCGTTTAATAAACCAGAAGCAAGTGAGGGCGAAGAATTTAGGGCTTCAGTAGTTTTAATTGGGATGCTGGTAAACAAATCCACAAATTCTTGAGCAACTTTTTTGTTATCTCTAATAAGTCCATGTGTAGTTTCAAGCGTGTAATCAGTATTATTTCTTTTGTTCCTGTTCGTTTCATTGTTTATAATTTTCCAAACTGTCTTGATTTTATTTTCTGCGGTTTTAACTTTATTGCCAATGTATAAAGCCTTAGCTACTTTACACGTATTTCTAAAAAAAATTGAATAAGTAGCAACAAAGTCCTAAGTCTTTGACTTGACTTGCTTGATTGATCATTCCCGTACGTCGAAACTCGAATGAATATAATATATGAACCAAACCCAACAGATCGAACCGTTGTTGATACGAGTATCCTAAAATAGAAAAAATCCTTCTTTCCCGACACGGAAAAGCGTTGAAAATTTTGATCGCTCTTCCGTAAACAACGTGTACGGTAGTTGCGTAGCTTTACACGTTGGACTCTGAATAGTGCTCGACAAACTTCTGGGCCGCCCTGAAGTTGGCTTTCCGATGCGCAAGGCACGGATCGGTACTGTTTTTGAATGATTTACTACTGCGCAGACATTGCAGCCAACTTCAGGACGGCCAAGAAGTTTGGCGATAATTATACCGATATTACTACAATCGCTGTAGATGAAAGGCTCGTAATACAAGTGAAAAGCTCCATGTGCTCTCGACTTTACCTACAATTCATACTTTTCTCATTCTCCATATCAACTTGCCCCCCCCCCCTGGGCCATCGGCTGGCGACGCCCTTGCGCCCACACCGGTGCCCCATAAAGGGCCATAGACCGCACGACCCCCGCGTAGAACCTCCGGCAGGAGGAGTTTAGACCCCCTAGATTAGGAAGGAGCCGCTTGAGGGGAGCCAAACGTCGGCATTACAAGCAACTTAATTTTGTGGTTTGGTACGGGACCCTAAATATGCGAAGTCCGACACGCACTTGGCCGGCTTTTTATTTATGACGAACTTGCTGGCAAAATTGTAGCGTTACGTATAGCTCAGATGAGCTATACATATATATATATATATATATATATATATATAGATAGATGTATAATGAATACCACAAAATGTGCTTTTATTACTATACCCCCACCTAACTCCATGGGGAGTACAGGGGTCATGTTGTGTGTTATATTAAACTTCTGTATTTATAATTCTTTCTATATAGGCTGGGTAAAAAATCGTGGATCAATCGAAACAGGGCGATAGTTGGAATTATTTGCAAAGTTTCTAATGTTACAAATACTTTTTTGTGTTTACTTATAAATTTGTTCCATTTTACTCTAATTGCCTATTTATTACAAATTTTGGAATTTTCTTTAAAAAACTCAAATAATCATAACTGCTATCATCGGCATCTTCTTAACCATCATTTTAGCTGGAAAACGTCCACTGCTGGACATAGGCCTCCCCCAGGTGTCGCCACATTGACTGACCCCGTGTGTCTCGCATCCAGCGCATTCCTGCAACCTTAACCAGGACATCGAGTTGCAAAACTAAATGGAAGCTACGGTATCTGTACTACAAAAACAAAGATGTAAATAATAAAACTAAATATAATAATTGCTCAAGGCTGTTAAAGAAATGTATTTATAATTCAAAAAAGAATGCTAACATAAAATATATTCATACTCAGGACAATAAATGTAAAGCCACATGGACTGTCATTAAAAATGAAATAAATAATAACACTCACAAAAACAACATAGAATTTATAAAACTAAATGATAATATAATTACAGATCCTGTACAAATGGCCAATATATTTAATAACTATTATGTAAATTTAACGAATGTACAAGGGGTAAAAAGCGCACATAGAAACCCCAACATAAATACGTGTGTCAACACAATGTTCCTCAGGCCAATGCTGGTAAACGAGGTGCGACAGGAAATAATGTCTCTATCCAACACCAGGTCGGAGGGCTATGATGAAATGAATACAAAAATTATAAAAGCTTGTAGTAATGAACTGACTGGTATTGTCACTCATTTAATAAACATGTCATTTTCCCATGGAACCTTTCCTGATAAATTAAAACTGTCCCTTATAAAGCCTTTATTCAAGAAGGGAGATCCATGCGACATCAATAATTACCGACCTATAACCTTAATACCAATCTTATCAAAAATTTATAAAAAATGTATGTACAAAAGACTTATTAATTTTTGCAATAAATTTCAAATTATAAGTGACAAGCAGTTTGGATTCCAAAAGAACAAATCCACTGCCTTGGCTATTTATTCACTTATGCAATCTATTCTTTCAAATATTAATAATAATTATATGACCACTGGCCTTTTTTTTGATCTATCAAAAGCCTTCGATCTGGTGTCACACGATATACTGCTACAAAAGTTAGAGGCTATTGGGATTAGAGGTCCGGTACTCCAGTGGCTATCGTCCTATTTAAGTAATAGAAAACAACGTGTCATTATCAATAAAATAAATGAAAATAATGAAATAATATCCTACTCATCGGAATATAGTCATAATAAATATGGCGTTCCACAAGGAAGCGTTCTGGGCCCAATATTGTTCCTCATTTACATAAATGACATAATAAAAATAACAAATCACAAATGCATATTATTTGCCGACGACATATCTATTATAGTGACATCAAACAAAAAACATAATACCATTTTAGATCATGAGCTTGACATTAATAATACAATTGACAAATTACTGCACTGGCTTGACATTAACCGTTTAAAGATAAATTTAGATAAATCCGTTTACATCCAATTTAATCGATCTAATAATTATAAAAATGACATCAAACTTAATATTAAAAAAATAAAAGAAGTAACTCATGTTAGATTTCTTGGTGTTATAATAGATAAAGATATCAATTGGAAAGAACACATAGACAATGTTAGCACTAAAATCAATAAATTTGTATATGCACTTAAACAGGTTAAAAATGTAACTAACATAAAAACTGCTGTGATATCATACCACGCATATGTCGAATCGGTACTACGTTATGGGGTAACAGCACCGACTTCTGTAGAGCATTCATCGCACAAAAAAGTGCTTGAGATCAATTTGTGGACTTAAACCTGATGACTCATGTCGGCCAATATTTAGGAAACTTGGTTTGTTACCGTTACCGTCACTTTACATTTATGAAGTATGTATGTTTGTAATGAAAAATAAACAATTATTTAGGACTGCAAATGATGTGAATCCTCGGAGCAGACGAGGTCCCTATAGATTAGTGTTGAATGATTTGCTTAGGCTAGCTAAGTACAATAATAACTGCCTAGCAATGTGTGTGCGCATTTATAATATAATACCGGGGCATTTTAAAACATTAAATAAAGAATTGTTTAAAACTAAATTTTATAAATGGTTGCTTGAACATAGTTTTTATTGTTTAAAAGAATTTATAGATAAAAAATTTGATGTTTTAAATAATTAATTGTTGATGCCTCCTTACCTGTTTGCCTGACTTTTAAATTTTGCATGCTTTGTTCTATCCTAGCTAAACATGTTTGTGCCATATAAACTTGTATTTAACACCATTGTATACCATGTTTTACGCAAATAAATATTTTATTATTTATTATTTATCGGTTCACCTAGTCTAATGGGAGACCTTCCAACGCATCGTCTTCCTGTTCGCGGTCGCCATTCCAGAACATTTCAGCCCCATCGGCCATCCGTTCTGCGAGCAATGTCGGTAACTTTGGTTCTCTTGCGGATATCCTCATTTCTAATGCGGTCACGCAAGGAAACTCCAAGCATAGCCCTCTCCATTGCACTTTGGGTGACTTTAAGCTTCCTTAAAAGGCCCATTGTGAGCGACCACGTCTCGGTTCCATATTTGATCACTGGCAACACCAAGTTAGGGCTACGCCACAGAGGTATTTTTTACAGCAAATGATCAAAAAATTTGTAATAAATAGGCAGTTAGAGTAAAATGAAAAAAAAAATACAACAATTGTAACTTTAGAACACACTGCGAATAAGCCCAACTATTGGCTTGTTTCGTTTGATCCACGATTTTCTACCCAACCTGTATATTTTGCAAATGATACCTTATAAAATTCTTAAATAAGTACTCTACTAACCCTCCAATATAACTAGCATGATATTCGTACTAGTATGTTTAGTGTGCGTGCAGCAATCAGGGTAGACAGAAGCCGAGGCCGCTGTTCTTTATGTGGAACGCTCCAGTGGTTGCGTGCGCGCGCGCATCGTGGTGGTTACAATTACAACTGAGGCACTCGTGTGTGTGTAATTAAACGTTTTAGTTACTAGCCTCTGCCCGCGGCTTCACCCACGTTAAAACTGTTTTATGAACTGAGTTCCCAAAAAGGAGGAGGTTCATTCAGTTCAGAGGAGCATTTGCACTCAGAAAGTATTGATTTGGGGAAGTGGAACTGATAAATATGACCGCAGATGTCCACTGGACCTCGTTAACTATGTCATGGATATAAAATATCTCGAATAGCGAACTTGATGAAGCAAATACATATAAATAAATGGTACGGATGAAAAATACCATCGAACTTATCTGATGATGAAGCCGGAAAGTGGGCACTGGAACTCCGTTATAAAACAATGTATCCCCGTCTTGTTTGGGCTTATTGGAATTGAAATGAGATTGTTCTTTGGCTATAAATGATTTTCATGGTAATATGAGGTACCAACACTAAAAAGAGTAAAATAAAAAAACTATTCGACTTCTAAAGCAAAAGACTACAAAGCGTAAAATACCTTTTTTTTCATCATCAAGTCGGTGTTAAAAAACGAAAAATAATAGGTTACCAAAGACACCGACTTCGGAAATCAAAGTTATTTTTCGCTTTTTAGTGTGAAAGTAACTCTATCTGTCTGTCTGTTATCGTGTCACGCTTAGGCCGCTGAACCAATTTAGATAAAATTTGGTATGGAGGTAGTTTGAGACCCAGGGCAGATCATATGCTGCTTTTTTACATAAAACACGAAGAGAAGGAAATGGGGCCTTTGGCCGATTTTCAGTCCACGTTTCAACTTTGCACGTTGCTTTGATATTAATGCACATAAGTATGGTCTTAAAAACTATCCAAAACGAAATTGCAACTCTTAATCTAGAATATGGATATTAAACAAACAGCCTCTGGACCAAATCGAAATGGTGACACACAAAGTTTTATACCAGATTTGGCCACCCTGTACCACTTACTGGGATGCTTCTAAGGACTTCAGCAACGACCACACAGGACTCCAGTCATACTTTTACGTGTTTGATATTACAGACATTTTGACATTATTATACCAGATTTACATTTCGAAAATTGAAAAGTCCTGACAAAAAGACGGACTTTGTAAAAAAAAGTCCGGATTTTTTTTTCTAAATTTTTGTTTACAACAGGAAATAATAAATTCGTTAATATCCCTAATTATTATAATTATTCTATTAAGAGATTTAGTTATTAAAGATACAAAAGAAGAAGGAAAAGAAAGATAGAAGTCCGGACACGACGCCAGATGTCAGGACAAATCTGGATGGGTGTAACCCTAATCTAGAACAGCGACGCTGCGTGGCGGTATTAATAGATACGATGGTTTTTTTTAGGGTTCCGTACCCGAAGGGTCGAAACGGAACCCTATTGCTGTCACTCACGTGTCTGTCTGTCTGTCTTTCCGTCGTCTGTCACACATTTTGTTCCCCACGAACTTGAAAATTGGAGATAATGTTTATTATTTTGTATATTTTACTAACAAATACAAATATTTTGAACATTTTACAAACATTTAAACACACATACATAAGACACAGATCCGGAACAACTATCTGTAGGCCATACAAATATTTATTTCGTGCGGGAATCGAACCCGCGACACGCAGCGCAGCAGTATAAAATCAGTACATGGGGTGTATGAGTTGATATGTCTTCAGCATCTAATTTAAAAATGATTCAAATTGGCATCATCTCCCGTACATTCCCACTTCGCCACCATACGTAGTTCGAAGCAGTAGACTCCGACTTCATCCGACTCTATTTACAAGTAAGAGTATTTAATAAACTAAGTACACCGGACAAGTGCCTTCACAAATAGCTTTCGTAATTTACTGTAGAGCTCTCAATCTAACTGAAATACGGATGTTTCTGCAAACCTAGTCTAGAAGTAAATAGCTAAGCTTTTAACTTAGTTCAACAGCTACCAGATATACCTGAAAATTCCCAAAAAAGTATGTGCTTATTCAACCAATATCTTAGTTTATAAACCCGTACATAATCCCTAAAAAAAGATTAGAAATAATGCAATGGAAAGAAAAGAAGCCGATGTCCTCGATCTATCGATTAATTACGTGAATCAATCAAGATTATCCAAAAAAAAAAGGTTACAAGATAAAAAAAAACAATTGCCAGGATCAGCAGAGGTCTCGAATACCAACCGGCCGTGGTTAGGAGGAGAGGCCGCTATTAGGTACCCCAGGCCACCGCTGATGATAATAACATGCCGAATTTAGGCTCTGCCTCTACTCGAGCTGCGTATCTGCGATTGTTTGGGCGATAGTGGCTTATCTGCGATAATTTGTGTACGTGTAACGATAGTGTATCGTGATTTTTATTAATTGCGCTTGACGCATAGACAGAGCTCGGTGTTTTGTTGGCATACTTAATGCTGTCTTGAATGCACGCAGGGTGATGTCACAAGGCTGTGCTGCATGGGTACCAGAGGCCTTACCATGACGTAAAAAAACTATATTTCTTACTTTAATTAATATTCATTTATTTCGGCAAAGACATTTGTTATAACGTTTCCAAACCCACCAAACTGCGTAGCTGGTTGTATCAGGGTTCTACTGTCAACAAGAGACAGAGCTATTTGCATTGTATAGCTCCGACTCTCTGTCTCTCACATTGGAACCATGATAGTTTTCACACGTCAAGGTAAGTCTCCAGATCCGAGCCATGTCGATAATGACGTCACTAAACCAAGCATCCGTGCGAAAATCGTTGCTGTATGAAAACAGGCCACCCTCCTACTTTTTCCCCTAATGGTTCCATTTCTTTAGCATTTAATTTTATTATGTAGGTGCCCATACCAGTAACCCACCAGACCATATCGTACTTACTGGAGATCCTCAAGAGCTCGTCTACCTGACATTCCCTGGACTGCCTAAACTTCCTTTCGCACCAATGGCTCCATCCTCCGGGAACTGAACATAATAACTGTCCACGGTGTGCCTTCGCAGGATTCTGGAGTTTTTTGGTCACATTGCCAGGAAGGATGGACATAACCTCATAAGATCGAAGGGAAACGTCCGAGAGGTCGAAGTCCAATCAGATGGTCAGACCAAGTCCATACATCGTTAAATACCAAGCTGCACGATGCTCTACACGACGCCAAGGACAGAAGCAGATGGCGCAAATTGATGAAGGAGAAGTTGTTGCCACGAAGACCGGGGCTTTATGAGCTTCAGTAATGAGGAACACGATGCGAGGAGGGAGAGGGGAAGGTCTTAAAGATCTTTATCAAGAAGGACCCAAGTATTGTTTCTGTTCCTAGATATTTTAAGTGAACAATGCAACAGTCGAGCGCCCTAATTAACCGTGTTGAAGATCTATTGAGCAGCTCCATCTTGCTGCCAAAACATAACTTGAGTAATCGATACTTTCGACAAAGGGCCAAATGGCCGTTTTCACTAACGCTATGTGACACTTAAATGAATGCCTAAATAAAAACGGACTGTTGGATTCTCAACGCCAGACTTAGCACCGAAAGTTGAAAATCTAACAATAGTGCATTGTTAGATTTTCAGCTTTCAATCTAACATGTAACTGACTGTCTTGTTGGTCTAGTGGCCGAGTCGCGACTGATGTGCATGAGGTTCAACTCTTAGGTCGAGCAATAGGTTACTGGGAATTTCTTTCGGGTTTTTTTTCAGAGTCCAGCCTAAAGTCTGTATTGGTACGCGGTTGGTTATTATAAATGTATTTATTTTGAAATAAGCATTCTTGACTCCGATCTCGCCTAATGGAAAGCGATGCATGTGATCAGGAATGGAACTGGCGAGGTCAGAAGATGGTAACCATGGATATTATATGATTGGCCAATGTGATTGTACTAATTATATGCCTCTACCTAACCGGCGACACGATGTTTTATACATCGAACATAAAATAAGGCCGTGTACACACAAGCCGGAAATCGCGGTGGGTGGAATAGCCGCCAGCGTCAAATGTTGCGATATGATCGTCTCACTGTTTACGTAGCAATTTCCTACCCGACTCTCTGTCATAGCTATCGCGATCGCCAGCCAGTAGGAACGCGGCGTTAGATTATTTTTAGGAGTCTGGATTTCGGAACTTACAGAACTAACATCCTGTTGGAATGTTAAGGCATGAAATCCGCCTGTAGGTTTGTGTTGCATAAAGTATTAATAAAAATAAATAATGTGAGGAAAACATACTGAGGGTGGCCTGCACGCACAATACACCAAATGCGAGATTTATCAAGACAAAGGAAAAGGTGTCCATCTATCCTATCCTATCCTGAGCTCCTCACATGTACAGGTTACAGGGCATGCAGCACAGGACGAACTGTGACAGGCCATGGTCTGAGGAGAGGCGCCGCACAGACACTGGACATCGGTACCATCCGAGTACCCCCACCTATGGCTACGGTCTACCTGCTGCGGTCGACTTGAGTGCGGAGTTTGTTTAGATTCTTCCAGGTCAGCCATGGCAATGCGTGCCCAGTTGGAAGGCTCTCTAGGTGATGAAATGAGAGACAAGAGGTTATCATGCCGAAGGTCGCATGTCTACGAAGTGGTGTTACCATGGGATGGGTCCACGCATGCTAGGAAACTTTTTCTGCTTTTGAGTCTCCGAGGCAGCTTTCAGCTTCCGACATTTCTATGCAGCTCGTCAAAGTCCTGCGAATTTCTGAGGTCGATTTGAGACAGCCAGTGGCAATCCGTCTCATTAAGAGCTGTATCCACTAGGTTGGAGAGGGTGAAGCGACTCTATACTGGACATACATATTCACCAGCGGAGAAGTAAAGCGCCATTGCAGTTGTTCATAGGACTTGGAGAGTCGCCCTCCATCTGGTGGATATAAGGCGGTGCAGTAGGTTGTTCCTAGTGTGCATCTTCATTTTAACATTCTCGCAGTTCATCCTATATTATAGTTTAGGGACCTATCCAGCCAGACATTTTGGATGGGGGCTGTGGATGATTGGCACCTCCTTTACCACCTATCTACATACAGGAAGCGGGCCGTGTTAGGATTCACCGGTTCGTCATTGGTATAAATGTTAAACAGTAATGTAACAGTATACGACGGTTACTGAGGAGTTATCTGAGAGTTTGGAGCGACCACGAGTTAGCCGTGAATTTATCCGTACGACGCATGCCAATTCATGAACACTGAATTTCGGTGTGGCCGAAACCGAAACTAAGGCAGAAACTAGATTTTTTGACCGAAACTGTGTGAAACCAAAGCCGAAACCAAACCATCGGTCAGTGACTAGTATTATTTTTATTAAACCAGACGCAACTTAGTATCAGTTTCCTACATGTAGCGACTGCGTATCCTTCACAACCCAGTAACTGGGTAACATGACACTCATTGACATAATGGTGTCAGATTGTATTACATCTATCTACCGTAACGATTATCAAAGAGCTACAAATGACAACCAAAATTAATCAAGACTATAACAAATATATATCTTAGTCACAGGTATTCAAGAAAATTATCAACTCGTTAAATGACGTTTCCAGCATTTACATACATATCTACACTTACAGGATTAGTTAAATATGCCTGATAAATTAATTTGATAAACCTATACGTTTGGTGATGACTATAAGCACCGTTTAGCCTGTTAATAGTTCATTCAAGATAAAGAATATGACTAATGTGACACTCATTTCACTGTCTTCAATTTAATCTAGTATTTGATAGAAATGATGTATTCCTGACAGGTTCCGACCAAGAGAGGCAAAAGTAAAATACCGGCCAAGTGCGAATCGGAATTCGCACATTTAGGGTTCGGTACCAAACCGCAAAATTAAGTTGGTTGTGATAGCAAAAACCGGCCAAGTGCGAGTCGGTCTCGCACACGAAGTGTTCCGTACCATTATCACAAAACACTCCAAAAAAAATCACGTTTGTTGTATCGGAGCCCCCCTTAATTTATTTTAATTTAATTTAATAATTTTTATTTTTTGAAGTGAATATACAAATAAACATTCTGTGAATATTTCGAGCGTCCACCTGTTGCCGTTATTAATATCGAGCAAAATACGGCAAAAATATCACGTTTGTTGTATGGGAGCCCCCCTTAAATATTTATTTTATACTGTTTTTAGTTATTTTATTTGTTATTATAGCGGCAACAGAAATATATAATCTGTGAAAATTTCAACTGTCTAGCTATCACGGTTCATAAGATACAGCCTGGTGACAGACGGACAGACAGACAGACAGACAGACGGATCGCGAAGTCTATACCATACCCAAAGGGTAAAAATAGGGTCCCGTTTTTACCCTTTGGGTACGGAACCCTAAAAATGAGGGCATTTCAGAGAAAAATCTGGTTTATCAATATACTGGTATTTGTTAGTAAAATATACGAAACTAACTGTTGCCCGTCATTTCGTCCGCATGGCTATGAAGATATAAAGTTTAATGATGTTTAACGCAAATTATTTTTATATTTCAGTCAACAGAAAATACCTATCACACTAAGCATAATTTTTTAAGGCACGAATTAGAAAAAAAATATAGAGTATCACAAAATTCTTTCTTAGCTTATGTCTCCTACTCACAAACTCTAGACTTGCTAAATTTCAGGACGGTAGTACAAAAGAAAACCGGACTTTCATACAAACTTGCGAGAGTGGTTAGACCTCTAAAATCCGTTCTTAGCGAATGTCTACTACCTATTAATTACCCCCCTGCCAAATTTAAAGTTTAAAGCACAAAAAATGAAGGAATTCCGTACAAACTTGCAAAAGACCTTAGACCTCCTTAATCCGGCCCTGTTGCAAAAGCGGTTCTTAGCGGACGTCTACCCACTATTAAATACCTCCCTGCCAAATTTCAAGTAAGTATCACAAAAAAATAAGGAGTTTTATACAAACTTGTGAGAGCCATTAATAGACCTCCTTAAGCCGGCCCTGTTGCAATATCCGTTCTTAGCGGACGTCTACTAACTATGAACTACCTCCATGCCAAATTATAAGTTAGTAGTAAAAAAAATGAAGGACTTTCATATACATTTGCGAGATCCTTTAGACCCCCTAAATCCGGCCCTGTCGCAAAATCCGTTCTTAGCAGACGTCTACTAACTATGAACTACCTCCATGCCAAATTTTAAGTTGGTAGTTCAAAAAATGAAGGACTTTCATATAAATTAGCAACAGCCCTTAGACCCCCTAAATCCGGCCAAGTCGCAAAATCCGTTCTTAGCGGACGTCTACTAACTATAAAGTCGGTTTTCGATATATCGTGATAGGTGAATGAGTGACCTTTCGCTTTTATATATATAGATAATAAACATTATCACCAAAATTTCAAGTTCATAGGTCAATGGAAAGTTAAAAAAATGTTAGGAACAAAATTTTGTAAAATAAGTTGTCTTTGGTGGCTTCTCATAGTACTCAATCCGTTTTTTTTAAATATTAAAAAAAAAAACAGTAGGTATTGATCTACTTAACAAGTTCTAAACAACGATACCCCACTCGATGGGTCAGGTATTTTTTTTTGACGCCCTGCTTTATCTGTGTGGGAGCCCCTTGTCAAAATATTACTAATATAATTGTTAATGTTTATGAGGATGGATAGATGAATGTTTGTTACTGAATCATGCCAGAACAACTGAACGGATCTGGACGAAACTTGGCACAGAGATATATTATAGTCTGCAATAACACAAAGGCAACAGCTAGTAATTTATAGAGGGACCGCAGTCAATGCAACCTTGTTATAGTACCATCTCATTACGAACACTCTTTCACTGATAAAAATCGCTAGATATTGTAGATTTTTATCAGTGAAAGAGTTCCAAAGACTATTTTTAATATCCCGGCAAGACTATTTTTAATATGCACGGTATCTGTCAGGTAGGCCACAGACACAAACCCGAGGGAAACGTTAGAACAAATATCAGAAGAACAAACGTCAGAGCGAATATGATTGCCCGCAGGTTTTCACGTGCTTCTGCGGGGGTTAAGAAGACTCTGTTTAGGGCCTTCTGTACCTCGTTTAGGGGAGATACGGGTGAATGACGATAACATCTAGTCAGCCCCAGTCAACCTCACCTGCACGCTCTGGAAGTTTGTACACACAAACAACCAGGGACGACAGCCTTTCAGCTGTCGTGGTGCTCCCTGCTAGACAACTAACGAGGCAATGGCGAGCTGTGGCGGTATAACCACTCACCTGCTTGGGTTACCAGGCAGAAGAGGTTTCAGCAGCCTTGGGGCCCAAATAGCCTCAAAAACGACTGATGCAGAAGGCAAGGGGAAACCACTGCATTATATTCCCAAGACAGTCACCATGAAAGTAGCATTAAATAGAGAACGATCGCCATGCGAGCCGCTTAGCAACCGGCGCCGTGCTGCGTCCGGGGCGCACGGTGTGAAGTTGGTTACCGGCCATGGAGTAGTAGGAGACCAGGCTCTCCATGGAAATCCAACTACTGGAATCTCCATCAAGCTGCGACAAACCCAGGCGATAGGGACATGGAATGTACGCGGCCTACTAAGTCCCGGAAAACTCACCATCCTGGAAAGAGAAGTTGAAAGATGCGGTATAAACATCTGTGGACTCAGCGAGACACACTGGAAAAACAACGGACATTTCGTAACTGACAACCACGTCGTTTATTTCTCAGGCCACGAAAAAAGCAGCCAGAACTTGCTCCAGTATTTTATCTGGAATGCTGAAGCAATGATGATGTTATTGTGCTACTAACATAGGTATAAGTTTGTATTGTTACTAACTCCATGATAATGTATTAGGTTTAAGTTATTTTATATGGGCCCTGTCGCCTTAAATAAATGGATTAATAATAGTCAACTAAACTCCATTTGCGATAACATTAGACATTTAAATAAGCCCATTTTACAGACCGTTCAACCGATTTTAACTTTTTTTTTATATATATTCTATAGGCTCGCGTTTGACCACTATCTCGCCTGATGTTAAGCGATGATGCGGTCTACGGTGAAGCACGCTTACCTAGAAGAAACCTATTCACTCTTGACTTAAAGACCCCAAGGTTGTAGCTATCAGAGAACAAAGACTCCAGAAGGTAGTTCCACTCCTTAGCTGTGCGTACAATAAAAGTATTAGCAAAACGCTTTGTGCGTATGGGAGGGATGTCCACCATGTACCGATGGCGCATGGCCGTACGTCTTGTAGTCCGATGATGAAAGGGCTAGGTGGAATCAAATTGTGCAGTTCCGTCACACACTCCCCGAAATGTAACCGATAAAAAACCGACAGGCTGGCAACTCGGCGTCGATGTTCGAGGCTCTGGAGCTTTGAGGCGACCAGTGCATCGTTGCCAATAAGCCTTTTGGCCCGTCTGTCAATCGACTCAAGTGCATCAAGCTGGTATTTGGCTGATCCATCCCAAAGGTGAGAGCAGTACTCCATGCAAGACCGAACTTGCGCTGTATACAAGTTGAGCAGCTGTTCAGCTGCGAAGTACCGTCTCACCTATGCAAGAATCCACAACTTTTTTGCAGCTAACTGAGCTTTCGCCTCAATGAATGGACCGAAGTTGAGGGTCGATGTCAACGTAACACCGAGAAGTTCGAGATGGTCCGTCAACGGCACGGTTACACCACGGAAAGATGGAGCCGGGTGGAATTGGCTCTTTTTTGCGGAAAAAAGACACGCCTGGGTCTTAGCAGCATTGAAACTGACCAGATTGGCTTCACCCCATTCGGAGACCGCCTTCAAGGACAGGTTCAAGCGTTCGACCATGGCCTCCCGGAGAGACTGAATCTGAGGCCCAGTAGCCAGTGCGCCAGA
This sequence comes from Anorthoa munda, assembly GCA_945859665.1. Lineage (NCBI taxonomy): Eukaryota > Metazoa > Arthropoda > Insecta > Lepidoptera > Noctuidae > Anorthoa > Anorthoa munda. Next base: position 2,322,297 of record OX243918.1, read on the forward strand.
CACGTATCTCTCAGCAACAGTGCTGTCTTCTGCGTACCCAAAGGTTTCGGGTTTTAGCAGATCATTAATGTGCAGCAAAAATAATGTTGCCGAGAGCACTGACCCCTTAGGGACTCGTTGATGTCTAACTGACCGGACGAGCAGCCGTCGATAACCACTCGGATGGATCGATCCCTCAGGAAGTCCGCAATCCAATCACACAGACCACTGGGCAGACCGAAGGAAAGAAGTTTACCAATGAGGCTTTCGTGCCAGACCCTGTCGAAAGCCTTCGAGATGTCGAGGGAGACGGCTAGCGCTTACCCGTGTCTCTCGATGGCCTCACTCCAGATGTTAATGGCATACGCTAGAAGATCCCCAGTGGACCGATTTCGGCGGCAGCCGTATTGGCGGTCACTGAGGATGTCGTTCGCTTCTAGGTATACCAGGAGCTTACCGTTGAGCACACGTTCCATACTCTTACAGAGGATGGACGTTACAGATATGGGTCTGTAGTTGGCCGGGTCAGCTCGACTGCCCTTCTTGGGCACGGCCTGTACGTTGGCTTGCTTCCAAGCCTTCGGCACTTTTCCAGTCTCTATGGAAAGGCGATATAGGCGTGTCAAGATCGGAGACAATTAAGGCGCACAGGTTTTAAGTACAATTGCTGGTATCCCATCAGGGCCACTCGCTTTGTTCACATCAAGGCTACGCAGCACCCTACGGACGTCCTTTTGATGGATGCGGATGTCCGACATTTTCATCACACATCCATCAGGAAAAGGAGGAGGCTGCACGCCATCTGAATTCAGATGTGAAGATTCCGCAAAAAGGGAAGCAAACCAGTTTGCCTTCTCCTCAGCGGAGTGGGCTAGTGACCCGCCAGATTTCAGCAGTGGTGGTAGTGAGGGGCGACAGAAATTTGATTCGACCGACTTAGCCAGGGACCAAAACGCTTTGCTACCCGCTGGGTATGAAGCAAGTTTGTTCCCGATTCTGCTAATGTGGTCAAACCGTGCTCTTCGCATCACCTTTTTGCAGGACTTGGCAGCCGTGTTGAAGGCTCTCTTCTTCTGACACACGTCATTTACCTTGCGCGTTCGAGCGTCAACCCATGCCTGGTAGGCCTTATGTTTAACCGCGTTGGCGTGGTTACACTCGGCTCCAAACCATGGTCAATCGACGTTAGACATTGCTACGTCAGAGAATGGAATATAGTACTCCATCCCCCGACGCAACACATCAGTCACAGCGTCAGCGCATGCCGATGGATCGTCCGAAGACAAGCAAGTGGGCTGCCAAGGATAGCATGCGAAAAAAGATCGCATCCCATCCCAATCTGCTGACATGTACCGCCATACCCGCCGGGTGCCTCTTGGGCTGGGATCGGGCGGGGAGTAGACGGATACAGACTTCACCAGACAGTGGTCGGAACTACCCAAAGGTTAAGACCGATATCGACACTGAGTATCTGTCTGGATCTGTTGTCAGCAGAAGGTCCAAGCAATTGGCTGTGTGCGAATCAACATCTGGCACCCTCGTTGCCCCTTGGACCAGCTGGGTGAGATTTAGCGCTAGCGCAAGTTTGCGCATCTCTCGACCAGCATGGTCAGTGCACTGGTATGGGAAGAGCCACTCCTGGTGGTGGGCATTAAAGTCCCCCAGTAGCACTAATTGGGCGGAAGGATACCGCTGCTGTGCCGCATCGGCCGCCTCACTGAGGTACTCTATGAGCCTGGTTGTCACCTGATCACCGCTGTGCGAGCGGTAGACACAGGCGTAGATAATCTTAAATTCAAATTCAAATTAAATTTATTGCATCCATAATGTACATACAGGTGGTAAAATATTAGTTACAGAAACAATTATGGACCCTGTCGGGCACAGCAACATTCTAGATACAGTTAAGTGTCTAGGAGAGAGGAATAGCGCTTAATATTTTTCTTTATAATTAAAATTTCAGTCATTCGTTTCCTATCTATCTGCATTTATTTGGTTAAATCTACCAATATGTTTGTGCCTTTCTATGTTCATGTTAAATTATGAATAATTATTGATTAATAATTTATTTGCTTAAATTTTTGTATTACAGTTAGTTTATTTATAGTTTATATTTAATACAATTAATATTCAATATATATATATATATATATATATATATATATATATATATTCCCTCTCACAGAGAGGAGGCCTGTGTCCCAGCAGTGGGAACATTAATAGGCTGATGATGTGATGTGATATTCAATATATCCATGTTATATTTTAAGTCAATTAATCATTTATATTGAGGTTTGAGAAATCTTTATTCACAAAAGAATGCAATAATTCACTTACATGTGAATATTAAAAATAACAGTAGGTAGATTAAATATTGTTTGGCGTAAATACAGAGGTAGGTAATTAATTAAATTAAATTTTGAGGGTATACAAAAAATACAACAATATTTTGGTTCGACACTGGTTCAAACATTGAAGTAAACATGTCACCGTCAGTTACAAATACAAGACGGACAAGCGCAACTGGATGTGGCTCGAGACTATTTCAAAGAAAGTGTGTTCTTTAATATTAATTGTTTTATTAGCTTTTTAAACGTAGTATTTTACTTATCGAATTAACAATTATATTCATTTTAATAAAAATTAATACTTAATATCTAATAACGATGTCCATATTATATTTTGAGTCAATTAATTCTATAGGTTATCTAACTTATTTTATTTTTAATAAAAACTAATACTTATCATGTCCATATTATATTTTGAGTCAATTAATTATTAATGTCATTTAGGTACTTATCGAGATATAAATTATTTTTATTTATTATTAAATTTATCCGTCAGATACTCGTCAATAGTGTAATATTGCTGCTTTTATTAATTAAGAATTGTTTTAATTTATTTATAAATACATTGGTTTTATTTACTTGTTTTATGCTTTCCGGTAATTTATTATATATTTTTATCGACATAGCATACGGACTAGAAGAGTGCAATTTAAGGCGGGAGCCAGCCCTGTGTCCACCAGAGCCCACAGCACTGAGGACCTGGAGTCTTCAAGTCTTCAAGGTTACGGTGACGCCGATAGCAAGTGTCTTCACGGGCATACATGCATACACCAGCATCCACCATAACTTATATTGCGTTTGTGATACGACAAATGGCAGCTGTAGTAAACAGTTGGTTTTGGTAACAGGTTTATGCTTTTTATGTCATCCTTATGTTTACGAGATAGAACTCAAAATCGGTCGATCTGACTGTAAAAAGAGTTGTAAACATGTCTAATGTTATTTCAAATGGAGTATAGGTTCCGTAAATTTTTTCGGGATAAAAAGCCTAAGTGAAAAAATCGCATATCCTAGAACCAACATTGGAAGACATGTGACATCCACCAACTCGCACTGGGCCCGCGTGGTGGATTAATACCCATTCCCTGTCTCTCAGAGAGGAAGCTTGTGTCCCAGCAGTGGGAACATTAAAAGGCTGATGATGATGATGTACTAAAGAATTGTCACGTGATCAATGCCATACATTTTGGCATTTTGACCATTGCCATTGCTGATAGAATCACACTTTGTCTATGGCCTCAGGACACGGACACGGAAGGTGCAACAATCATCTGCTGCTAATGGTCGTTACCAGCAGATGATTGTTGCACCTACCGTGTCGGTGTTTGCTTAGCCTGCACGATGCTTATCAGGTAAACCCTGTTAGTGTTTCTTATTTGCGTTTGATTTAAACAGGTACAGATCAGGATTGTTGTGAACATCATCATCATCATTAAGATCAGCATCCGCATCAACATTGATCGACGCTGATTAAGAGGAAATACGGGCAGAGAGCTCCGACTGAATTTCCTTAGTAAAAAGTTATAATTCGAGGTTTGGCTCTCTCCTATTTCCTCCTCCAGTATTGGACAAATTTAAAAGATATTCCATAAATTGAATAAAAAATATATATGTTGTGCTTCTACGTTTCTCTTTATTCATTTACAATTGTCAAATTTGTACAATCAGCCTTTTTTTTTGACACCGCAAAAATGAACATCTTTTGAGGGTCCTAGTGCTTCTAAAAATAATGTATCATCAAAAAAGAAAATATAGGGGCACAGTATATATCTTTCTTTTTCAGTTTATGGAATATCTTTTAAATTGGTCTAATATTGGAGGAGGAAATAGCCGAGAGCCAAACCTCGAATACTTAGGAAATTCAGTCAAATGTCTGCGAACGCATTTCCTTTTAATGCTGAAGTTCGAGTCGTGACATGACTGCAGATAAATCTATTACTAATCTAATTTCTAGTAGAAGATTGATTCTTTTGTTCATAAAAGTCACAAAATTACTTTTTTTTATGTAAACCAATGGATACAGTGCAACTTCTTACCAATGGTCAGTACCTTTGCCCTGTTTTCAAAGCAAATAAATAAAATTATGAAAAACTGTGCATCAGCAACAACCCCCTGGTACAGATACAGGAATAGCCTTTGTAAAACTAATGTTTTCTTGACTTGTATACACTGTTTGGTTGCTGTTTGCGCAATAATTGGGACTTGCGAACTTTGTCTTACTAGCTAGCTACACAATTAAGTATAAAAACCCGCGAAACATTTTTATTTCATGCTACATAATTTATCTTTCTCTTTTTTTTTTTTTTTTTACTCTACCATAGACAATCTATTAACAATTATGACACGATATCTTGTGAAAACACCCCGATTCAAACAGTAAAACGCCCAGAACTTTAGAACGGGAGAACAGATTTTCATTAAACATAGCAAAGAACACTCTCGATAAAGTCACCTTTCAAACAAAAACAAACGAAATTAAAAACGGTTTATCCGTTTAGGAGCTATGATGCCACAGACAGATACACCAGTCATTATGCATTTAAGCGGAAGTTGCGGCATTATTTTCTACATCATTAGCAGAGTCGTCTTAATAAAACGCCTTTCTATTACTTGATTTATATGTATATATATATATTTATAGGTATTTATTATAGTAAATATATAAGTATGTTTATTTTAGCTATATATATATCTACTATTGTACCCATTTTACTATATCTTTTTTTTATGCACCTGCCATGTTGTCTCTCCACCACCCTTGGTTGACTGGTAGAGAATGCCTCAGGCATTAAGTCCGCCTATGTACCTTTATGTTGCTTGAAGTTTTAATAAATAAATAAATAAATAAATACACAAGCACACAGGTACACACTTCAAACGCATAACACCCCTCTTTTTCCGCCAGGGGTTAAAAAGAGAGTTTTAATATTTGCTAATTAGTTTTATATTATTTTGTTAAAGTTTATTGACTAGTAACTGAAGTTTGCTTAATTTAAAGTTACAAAATTCATTCGGTTATTTTTTTTTCATACGAGTGCGAAACTTGAATGATTTTAATTTAAATTAAGGGTTTTGTTGTCTTATTCCCCTGACGTATAACGCCTATCTCCCCGAACAAATATTAATTCGAAACTGGATAATTACAAGGAAGGCGTCCGTTTCGTAACATTACTTGTAAGCTAATCTTGACACGGTTTCATGATTCCATATACTCAAAACTTGTCAAAAAGATACCTTTGTATGGAGGGTCCTCCACTCGAGTGGCTCTCATGAGGAGTGCCTGCGCAGGAGACGGGGGGGCGGAGAGGGGGGAGGGAGGGCAGTCAGTAAGGGTACCCTTCTACCGTCAACTTGACAAGTCGGCGTTGGTCTAAGGACCTGACATGAGCTGGTTCGAGACTAATACCAACTTTAGGGGGTTCCGGCCTCCTTATCTACTTCTTTCTTTTTTATTGTTTTTGAAGGCTTTTGTTGAATTATATTGGTTTTTGTAGTATGAATATTGTGTTTAACGTAGTATGTAGGTACTGATAATGATTTAATATATTATTTTATGGATTGTTGACTTTGATTTGAACGTAGTAGATCAAAATTTTGTTTGTATTTGTTGGTTCTTTTAAGGTTTTGTTATTTTACATTTGTGATAGTGATTATGCTGGTTTTATGTGGTTAATGATTACGCTGTTTTACAATTTAGGACCAAGTACTTAAATTAAGGGCGGCTTTTGCGTCCAATTTTTCTCCAGTCTTGTTATTCTTTCTCTCTGTTTGGTTAAGGGCACCCCTTACCGACATATAAGTGCCATTGTGAGTAACTGTGGGATAATGGTTCTTCGAGGGTACCTAAGCGTCCTCTTCCTCATGAGAAGGATCTGAACCATTACCAATTCATGCAATCATTCATTCTGCAATCATTCAATCTGCAATATTCCCATCATCTGTGCATGTAGTGCAGTTCATTGGCCAACGTTGATAGGATATGACAGACTTTCTAACGCAACTAGACCAGACACCGGTATCCGATGCTTAGATCGTTTTTAGGGTTCCGTACCCAAAGGGTAAAAACGGGACCCTATTACTAAGACTCCGCTGTCCGTCTGTCTGCCTGTCTGTCTGTCACCAGGCTTTATCTCATGAACCATGATAGCTAGACAGTTGAAATTTTCACAGATGATGTATTTCTGTTGCCGCTGTAACAACAAATTCTAAAAACAGAATGAAACAAATATTTAAGTGCTCCCATACAGCAAACGTGGTTTTTTTTTTGCCGTTTTTTGCGATAAAGGTACCCTTCGTGCGCGAGTCCGACTCGCACTTTGCCGGTTTTTTACAATCTGTGGCGTATCTTCTTGCTATTATGCTATTTATGTTTCTATTTACGTTGCACATTTTTTTTAATAATACTGTTCGCCCCGTCACTTGCCCCTAAGGTTTCATTGATTTCGGAGTCCAACCCGGAAACCAGCACTGTGGCTCTGACTCGCATGCGAGTTACAGCATTATGCTGAGCGATGTCCATTTTTCGTGGTTGTGACGCAAACTTTGTGATTATCGTATTTTTTTATGGCTGCTTCGTGCCTGGCAAAAATAAACTCTTTTTCTTACTATTATAGACGTCATTTCAAAAATATAATTGAGTCATAATTCCTCATTTTGTTACCTTATATGTATCGTAGCGGCATCTATACCATCCCGTTTAAACTACAAAGCCCTGACGTCACACAAGTCCTACATCGCGCAACCAAAGGTCTACAGAACATATCAGCCCGACAGAAACTATTGAGCAGTTGTCCACCAGACACAAGCACCCGCCTGGTCGGGTGTCCTGCCTTTTCAATGGAGATTGCGGGCCTTTCCCCCCACATAATCTGTATGCCTATCACAACAGAAAAATAAACACTGTCGAGCCGCAATGGACGTCAGCTGCGGGCATACTAGCTTGGAGTCAAACATTTCAGGCTTCTGATCTACCATTCTACACTAATATTATAGCGTTAGGCAGTCGATACATGTCTAAAATGTGAATCCTACTCCATTGGGTTAGACTGAAAACTAGTAAGTGCCAAGTTTCATCTAAATACGTTCTGCTGTTAGTTAAGTTAACAAACAGCCAAACAGGCAGACAGGCGAGTTACTTTTGCATTTATAATATTAGTATGGATGATAGGACCCCTGATAGTAAAGGCCGCAGTGAGGCGCTTTTCTGCTGATATTAGAAAAGCCTTTTTTGTCCAGGCAAAATTTTCATATGGCAAGCTCTCCTGCGCATGAAAGGTCATAACTACCCAAGACTGTCTGTGAGTGTGGCGGACTGTGGCTGCCCAGAAGCATCCCGGTGTTTGAAGGCAATAGGTCCGGCCTCTATTACATGGTACTTAACCGGCGAACTGCGGGTGTACTATAGGAGCAGTGGTGGCCCAGGGGTAACAGCCGCGACTTACAAGGGTCGTGGGTTAGAACTCAGGCAGGCGCTTTACTTTATGTTAATTATTTTATCACCACTACTCTCAAAACGGTGAAGGATAACATCGTGAGGTAACCGGCATGTCCTATAACCAAAAATTCGATGACATGTGACATCTACCAAGTACTACCAACTTGCATTTCGCCCACATGGTAGATTAAGGCCCATTTCCTCTCATAGAGAGGAGGCCTGTGTCCCAGCAGTGGGCACATTAAAAGGCTGATGATGTTGATGATAGGTGCATCTCTGCTCAATCTTTTGAAGAACACAGACAAGATATTATGTTATTGTCAACTTTTCTCCCATCTTTCGACAGTTTCGACCACAGTGTCGACTCTGTACTGAGGAGACAAGTTGTTAATCCCCTTAGCCGTGAGTGTTGGTAAATAGAGTAGTAGTGCAGCATTGATTGCTGGCGTCCGCTCACTCACTCGTCCCAGCATCGGTCCTCGTTCATTCACTCGTGAGTCATTGGGCGCGGGAGCCCGCGGGACGCCGTACGATGCCGCCGCACGACAGGGTTGCCAGGTCCTGAGTAAAAGGGGCGAACTTGGGCGTTCTACCTTTTATTTTGAGCATTATTTGTAGGAAAGGACAGAATCCAAGCAGGCGCTTTGCTTTGTTGAAATTATTTCATCACGACTGCTCTAAAAACGGTGAAGGAAAGCATTGTGAGAAAACCGCCATGTCTTAGAACCAAAAACTCGAAGACATGTGACATCCACCAACCCGCACTGAGCCCACGTGGTGGATTACGATCTATTCCATTAGAGGCGTAAGTCCCAGCAGTGGGAACATTAAAAGGCTGATGATGTTGACATGAACGATTGCCATTTGTATGATATGTTAGCTAAGCTAGCTGTAACGGTTAATGGATAAGCAAGACAGCCTCGTTGAGCTGTGGTCGTAAGCGCTACCATTGAGCATGAGGTCCTGGATTCGATTCGTGGGTCGGGCAAAATCTTATTGGGATTTTCCATGTGGCATCCCTCGCCCGCTCGCGAAAATCCCGCTGTCTGAATTTATGCCTGTTTGATCGCAATAGGCTCGCCCTCTAGTACATGGGAATTAAACATAACACCACTGCCCAACCCTCCGAGGAATATAGGCGATATTATGTTATCATAAGAAAGATATTGAAGGTATGAAGAAAATCAACTTAGCATTACTTACTATTCTTAAGTGCCTACACAATGTATAAAGCTTCGAGATCACCATGCCAATGATTGCTTTGAAAATTGTGATTTTGAAATAGTATAAAGCCTCGAAACAAATTTTCTTTTCAGCCCAAAACTTTTCCACGTTTTCCGAAATTTTCGCGATCAGCAACCCTGGATGAGTAGGGAGCGCGTGCGGGGCGGGGCAGCTGAGCGCGGGTCGCCTTGTGGGGGGAGGGGGCGCATGCGCGGGTTGCTCGCTGGGTCGATAGGGCTCCGCGCTCAGTCCGCGCCGCGCCGGGCCCCAGAAAGCCCGCGCCGCCCCGCCATGAGGGCGCGCGCGCTACTTTTCCTCCTCGTGGTTTATGCTACCTACAGCCATGCCGAGAAGAGCAAATTCTGTGAGTCTTTTTACCATAACTCTTTTTAAAAACAACCAAATTTTTTTAAATTTTGTCTTATTTTTTTATGTTAGGGCGGGTAATTGGCGCCGGTTTGTATTTCTTGTGCCAGGTCTCAAGTTTCAGCGTCTTTTCCATTGCAGACGAAGCTTAATTTATATTTGAAGCGTGTTTTCCCGTCATTTTAAGCAGCGGTATCCTTCAGTGGAACTTTCGCGGCAACTCACCGAACGACGTCGGTAACTCGTAAGTAGGTGCTCTTAACTTCAAAAAGCCTAATATCCTTATATAATAAATTGGAGTTAAGCCTTTCTTGTCGGAATAACGTTCAGGTTAGTTATGTAAAATTACGTTTCTCTTATATTGTCCGGAAATAGGTCACGAAGACAATAGCCGCTGTAATGTAAAGCGGCGCGCGTCGTCCTGTCCCTCTGAGCTCCGGTGCGCGTCTCCACTCTCATATACTACACGATTCATTACCTCTAGTCGGGCCCTACGCCTTTCTTTATATCGTGCGTATCCTTAACGATATTAGGTCGTTACGGCGACGTGTCGTTACGTCTAAATTATACTTCATAAATGTGTAATCTGTTTGATATTGTTCGTGTTGAGGTTTTGTGTTTTGATGGCGGCTTTATTGATTTTAATTTGGATGGGGCTCGTTTTGTGTAAAATGTTGGGGCTCTTACGAATATATGTACATACATATACGTATAGCTCCTACCTGTTACACATTTGTAAGTAGGTGGTATTCTGTTTTCGTTCTGGCCGGTTTTTAAACAATATTTACTACTCGTTTGAAGTATCTATTTACCGCCTTTTCGGGTTAGGTAGAGCGAAGAATATGTATTCTTCTCCGTTAATAAATTCGATTAATTGAAGCTGCAGTAATTTAATTAATTTTGAAACAAACCCCTAACAAATTTAAAGCCACTTGTTGCGGAAATAGTTTTAATAAAAACAGATCTAGATTAAGCTGTACACACAACAGAAATAAACTTTGCGATAGCCTTACTATCTCTAAAAGGCCGTAAGTGTAATAGTGCCACAAAAACAAGATTAGTTTCTAAAATACAAAAATACTTTTAGAAACTTAATTACTAATTAACAGATTGAGAAAAACAAGAATATTTTATAACCTTTTTAATGCCACAATATTATTTAGAGTTGGGCCACTTTTGCCCATTGCATGAAATGCTACTAAAACTAACATTATTCCTCTATTGCAAAACCAACTAGCTAAAGTACTTGTTGATCTTCTGCCAGCCTTCTGACAGTTTACTGGCAATCTTATCAACGGGTCCTGGGCCCCCACAATGTCTGGGGCCCCCAGCTAGAAGCACTGTCTGTCCCGGCGCCAACTTTATCGTCTTATCCATCAGTAAATGAGTAGCCGGAGAAAAGCTCGATCCTGTGGAACTGGTGGCTACAGTCATCTCATGCGGTATCCCTGGAACCTTGGAAGGTTCCACTACAGTAGGCTCTTTGGCTAGATTTGAGATGAGTAACAAAGATCCAGTTGAACCCCATCTCAGGACGACTACCGCCCCGTTCTGTCGTTTTATCTGCAAAAAGCACATTGGGGGTTGAGAATTAATTATTTTGATTGACATTATTTTTAACACTCTTCGTGTACTCCTAAAAGAGACAAGGGTTAAAAAACCTTTACCCTTTTAATTGGCGAGCAGCCTTTTGTTAACTCGACGACAATTTATTTGCGCTGACGGGCTTTAACTAAATTCATTAGAAATACTCATTAGTGCTAAACATTTTAGTGCTCAAGTTATAGAGTGTCGAAGTTTTTTATGGTCAGTAAAATCATTAACTCTTTCTAGCTTTGAAGTTTTAAGTAATTTGTTTTTAGCATATCTTTTCGTATTATTTAGAACGTTGACTAGATAAAGCGAACTAAAACAAACTATACTGCATTCAACATCTATACAGACACAGATGTCTCTGCTCGGAAAAGATGTTATCACGCCTGAGAAACGATATCCTTCACATCACTCAGTCATATCTCGAATATGACGCGGATATTCTTAATGAATTACAGTCTCTTATTACGCCCCATATTATTCTATCACCCCATGAAAAGGAATATCATCTCGGAACGATGGAGACATATACGCCATAACGGCTGCTTATCTCTCGCCTGGCAATCGGGGAAATGGCTTATGTGAATTGCGCAGGCGTTTGCGTCTAAACCAGTAATAGTTCTATCATTTTAGACGCATCCAGAGAATTTTATTGCGCCGATATCGGTCCAAATTGAATTTATTCGTCAGTCTATTATTCCGATGCGTTTTTGTTTTATTTTGTGACGACGAGAGGTTTTCATGTTTTGAGTTCGATCTCTTTTCAACTTGTTGCCTTTAAAACGACGAATAAATTATTAACTAGATTGCTCCCCAGTCGCATCCATGGCCTGCCGTGTCGCTATCCATCGGCGAATTTTCGTAATTGAATCAATCTTTCAAACATTTTTACTGCTACTTTGTTTTGCTACTAGTTTGCATAAAATAATGTTGTACCTCCACATGAGGACCAAAAGCCGGCGACCTCCTCAATGCAGCAGCGATCCTCAAAACAGCCACATGACTGAAATCGTTGGCGAACTCCGTTTTAGCGTTCGCATATCTAAAGTTAGGAGCCAGCGGCATCCAGGGTTCTCCTGTAGTGAACCCAGCTGTTTCAGAATCGTCCCAGGGGAAGGGGGCAGACCAGGGCATTGCTAAGTTAGGCCAGCAGTTACTGCCAGACATCCATTCGAGTATGGTGTCTGCTGCAGCTAGTTCGTCTCCTTGCTGGATGACTGCAGACCCTGGCAGGTTTAGTGCTAGCAGGTTCACGGTATCCACCATTTCACTGCCGTAGCGTGATGCTGTACGACTCTCATTTGTACTGCTTGTCTGAAAATAAAAAAGGGAACTAGTGGGATAAGACTTTCAAGGTTTCGCAAGACATACTACTTTTATCACACTATCACACTAATATTACAAAGGCAAAAGTTTGTGAATGTGTAAGTTTGTATGTTTGTTACTCTTTCACAAAATATATACTAAACCGGTCTGGATGAAATTTAGCTCATAGGTAGATTATAGTCTCGAAATGCACATAGGATAGTTTTTATCCCGGGAGTATGTTCCCTCGGGATAATTTTTGACTTTCACGCGGGCGAAGCCGCGGGTAGAAGTATGATTGAATTAGTATGACCTGCCAACGAAATAATTCCACAGTGGTGCTAATGAAAATATACCCCAAATTCTATTAACTTGCTATTTTCACAAGTAAATTCTTCTGGGCAGCTAATACGCGATGTCCCATGGGTAATAAATAACGTTTATCAGACTGAACCACGGCCACAGCAGGCATTAAACGACTTAGGTCTGAGAGTCCCTAGACAATACGCCTTGGAGGCTAGATTTCTTTCGAGACCCTTCATTACATGGCCATGTAATTACCATTTATTACTTTAATCGCTTTTTCAAGTGAATAAGACAAATTAGTGCCCGCAAGTACGAAATTTTACGATGGTACATTTATAATACCAGTCTAAGTCCCACTGCAGGGGCAAAGGCCTCTTCTCATACAGAGAAGGCACGAGCATTGATCACCACGCTAGCTCAATGCGCGTTGGCGATTTCAAACTTAAATTAACTATAAGTCCAGGTTTCCTGACAGTGGCGTAGCTAGCGGGGCCCTTTATCAGAATATGTTGTGGGCCCTTCTTACCCGACAAAACAGCAGAGTTACAGCAAAACAAAGAAAAGTTTTTTTACAAAAAAAAAACAAAAAAGCACAATGAAAGCTTAAGCCATCCAAGTTCAAGGATTCTTGAATCAGAAATCCGTGTCCGTGTCATATCACAAAATAAAAATTTAGAGTGAGCAAAGAAAACTAGACAATAGGAGTATCTCCACTTGTATAGATTAAGCTGTCTTCATAACAAACACTTAGTTTTCGTCGTCTTAATTCATCCATTACAGCACTCTTATCTATTTTGACGTTTTGGACAACATTTTAGGAATTGTTGCTTCCACATGTTTTTATTTATTTGTGATGGGTTTGCTCTTGACTCTAGTCTGGCGGGGGTCCCTGTGGATCAGGGGCCCCGTATCATTGATACGGCTGATACCGCGGTAACTACGTCCCTGTTTCCTCGCGATGTTTTTCTTCAAAGTTGTCAGCGGGCGACGCCGCGACGGTACAAAACTGTAAATATTTACTCCTAATAACACTTAATGCAAATAATTGGTATCAATTAAACAAAAACAACGCGTATTCTGTACATTGGTCTCAATTAGACCAAGAAACAAAATGATTCAATGAATTCTATTTTTAACACGCTTTTTTATTAATAGCACTTGAATTAATTGTGTTGAAGGATAAACATAATTGACATTCAAATTCTAGATAAAAACAGATCATACAATATGATTACCTCGTTTTTATAACAACATTATGAAAACATGAAACGAGGACTCCAATTAATAGTTTATTTTTTATTCATTCAGTCATTACAAAAAAGTTGTAAAATAATATTATGACAAGCTTCTGCTATCAAAATATCCCAAGGGAACGTACTTCCGAGATTAAAAGTATCTCTATGTCGCATGGAAATGAGAATACCAGGTATTTTAGGAAATCCCTAGAGATGCTACGAAACCACGGTAAATGTCGAATATTCTTGCGTCTTCTTATTAAAAATAGTATTATGACAAAATGCTAATATAATGTCGGTGACATGTCGTTTCTCTAAACTAATAATAATAATAATAATATTTATTTACCCAGAAAAAAAAGATTGTACAAAAAATAACAACTTATAAACTAGCAATCTATTATAAGTTCAGTACAATGTAGGAGCATCTGCAACCGAACTAGGTAAAAACCTGTATCTCGGTATACAGCGCCAAACCTCTCCGAAAGCTATTTGCATACACAAAAATTAGCTAATGAGTACAGCATTATTTAATTTTAGAAGAAAAATAAAATAAAGTAAAGTAAGCTAAAAAACTAAACTAAGTGAGTTGGTGTGTAGTATGTATGAAGAACGGTGAGTAAAAGTGTAATTTAAGGTGAGTGTTGGAATGTGTGTGTGAGTGTGATGATGTATGAAGAGATATATGTGGAGTAAGCGCGTATGAGAGTTTGAGTGTATATATATATAGAGCAATTAAAAAAATTAAAATGGCAAAAAGTACCCTATTTACTCTGGTACGGTAATTAATCTTTCTGTGTCATCATAAGTTAAAGTCAATAAGTACTTTTTCACCCTGACTTTGCAACGAACCCTATTAAGCGAGTAAACATCCAGAATATAGTTAATTTTATTATAGACATAGGGACCCAAAAATACAAAAAATCTCCTAACAAAAGTAGTTACGGGTTTATGTTCACGAGCACACACTAATTGTTTCCTACGCTTATGTATAAGGTTGGGGTCGTATGCTAAGTCGTGATGTTGCTTCAAAATTATTGTGAGTATGTAGAGTTGTCTAACCGTAAGCACTTCACAGTATTTATATAGCTCTGTAGTGGGAAATAATCGAGGCTTAAAAGCGCAGACCTTCAGAATTGCGCGTTGAGCGATCTCAATAGGTTTAATTACCGTTTTCGGAATTCCTCCCCAGGATGAAATACAATATGTGATTACTGACTGGCACAAAGCAAAGTAGATTTGTTTCAATAACCAAGCATCAACCACACATCGCAGCTTTCTAAACACATATATAAGCTTTCTGACACGAGCGGTGAGTAATTTTATATGGTCTTTGAAGCCGAGACAGGCATCGAAGAGTATCCCTAAGTATTTTATTGAATTAACATTTAACGTTAAACTAAATCTAGTAAAATGATAAAAGTATTAATGGATAAACAACAAATTACCTTACTCAAACTATTAAATAATTAATAAACAACTCAAAAATAAGAACAAGTAACAAACAAAAAGTAACAGTAACAGCAACAACAACAGTAACAGTTTACAAGTGACCAATCCCAACTGATGGCGCCCGTTCACGAGCATGACGCATCGATCGGCAACCCTGAGCTCAACCATCATGAAGGGAACCGAATAATCCAACTCATGTGTCACCATCAGAGGCACATTTAGGTCAACAAACGACACATATAACTGATGCATTTTTATTAGATTTTAAAGTTTAAATCAAGATATTTAAATACCTTTTTAGGGTTCTGTACCTCAAAAGGTACTGTACCAGACGGGCGGTCTCGTGTTGGGTGAAAACTATGGCGAAGTCCAAGCTGAGCCGCTGGCGTCCTGCACCTATAGGTTCCGGGTGCTGCTTCAGTTGTGTGAAGTATGGTGGGATGGAAGTTACTGTTCTATTCGTTTATGGGCGGAGAAGGTGGAGATAAATAAAAGATTCTTTGACTATTATGACGACTGGCGAACAATACTATGTGAACGTAACGAATTCTGGGCTCGAACTGTCTTTAGCGACGACTAAAACTCAACTGCCCTCAGCGATGAATAAAACGCAACTGTCTTCAGCGACGACTAAAACTGAACTGTGAACTGTCTATAGGAATGCTAAATCCGAACTTCCTCAGCTACTAGTAAAACTGAACTGTCTTCAGCGACGAGTAAAGCTCAACTGCCTTCATCGACTAGTGAAACTGAACTGCCCGAATGGCGAGCGCGGTGCGCTTTTATACTACTCCGTGATTCTACAAAATATTCTAGAAAACTTGCCGACAAAGTCGGCCCGCGGCGGAAGATAGCATTGTTCGCTTATCGTGATTTATTACAAATATTTACATTAAAGAGATGCCGACATCAACAAAAAGTATACAACAAACTATTCTAGGTGGTCGGCATACGGTCGAAATTCTAACAATAATACAGTCAAGACGATTCGAGATTCCGCGGTCGGCGCGGCTTCTTTGACCTATTCTATTCACACGTGTCGGCTAGTTTAAAGAGTGTAGGTACCGGTAGCGGCTCTTTTGGCTTACCGATAATATTGTATCCACACGTGCGTCGCGGTGTCGGTGCGTACAAAGGATTTAGGTACAGTCGGCGGCCGCTTTGAGCAATCAGAAGGTTCGCGATGCCGCCGTCGCGGCACGGCGCCTTTCAACAGTTATCTACTCACAGTAGTGTATTTCTCGATCGTTCCTATTTATTCCCTATTCTAAATAACTATTCTAAACACTATTGTCTTTTAAATCTTAACTAACACACTGTCATTACACTATTTAATACTATTTACACTACCACTGAACATTCTGTCGCGAACATTTCTCCCGCCGTGCAGCAGCGCGTTTACGCGTATCGGAGCGGTGCTGCATCAATTCGGTGAGCGACGACTTCTCTCGATAGCAGCGAGTTTCTCTGGCGGCCGTTGAAGAATACCACCAGCTGTGCGAAAATTGACAGTCCGGACATGACTGTCTGTACCAGCCATTTCTTTCACTGATGGCGTGGTCTTTCGGCTGTTGACGATGATGACCGAAATATCGACTTGGATGCGAAACCCGAACCTTCTTGGCTCCCGCCGGTGACGAAGATCTTACAGGCACTATTGTTGCCCGCGCAGTTAATTTCGGCTGAGGATGTGTACCGGAATGCCCACTGCTATGCGGAGCTCGAACACTTGTTGCTCCCGCCGGTAATGGAGCTCTGGTAGGCACTATTGTTGCCCACGCAGTCGTATCACGACTCTGTGATTGTCGTGCTGCGACGATATGTTTCTGTGGTTGATTTCTATTACCACGATAGAAGTTGTGGTTGCCGACGGAGTTATGTAGTTTCTCATTAGTCACATGTTTCTTCATCGATGCGCGATTTAGCTTGACACTGTGCTTCTCTATGCTATTGTTGTTGGAAGTCAGTCTATTGATGAAATTGACCTTCTCTATCGGCGTTCTTGCTCGTACACCATGTAGCACCCATCCCAATGGGGTGCACGAAGCGATGGGTTGGTCTTTTGGACCTAGTCGAAAGTCACTTGCTAGGAGCAAGTCACAATTATCCTGTCCAATCAAAATCTTCGGGATGCCATTGATGTAAGTCAAATCGTCTTTCAAACCTCGAAGATGTTTACACTCGGCAATGTCTTCTTCAGTCACTGTTTGTGGTGACAAGTTCAGGCGAGGTACGGTGCGGGCTGTGATCGGTACTCGCTGGCTATTGCGATTGGTGAGTACGACGCTGACTTTTCGGGAACTTGGCATGTCGATCGAAGTGTTCCCAACGGCTTCTATTTTTAAAGGCTTCAGTTGACCTTTGACACCAACTTGTTTGGCTATCTCTTCATCTATTAGTGACACTGTCGAGCCATCATCCAGTAGAGCGAATGTTGGAATCTCTCCCGCCGGTCCAATAACGGTGACCGGAACTATCTTTAGAAACGCTTGAGGCTTCATAATACACGAGCTGACTATTGCTTCCTCTGGAGCTCTCTGGTTTTCTTCAATACCTTTCTCCATTTTGTCGTAATGGAGGAGACGGTGGTGTGTGGATGTGCATCCTTCTGTACCACACGTATTCGGCTTGCATGTGTGTGTTGGATTTCTTGACCGAAGGCAACGGAAACACAAACTATATTTCTTGGCGAGTTCCCATCTTTCATTTGCGTTAGCTTGTCTAAACTTGTTACATTCAGATGCGTAGTGACCGATTTTGTCACAGATTTTACATTTTGGAGACGAACGACGATCTGTTGTGATGCTTGCGGTGTGTGTTCTATGTGCTACGGGTCTATTTCTGTCGGTGATGTCTTCCGGCGGTGCGAAAGCACTGCAGTAACGTGCGTGCTTTGTAACAAATTCACTGAAGTGTGCAAGGTTTGGCATGGAATCGTATTCTTCAGTGAATGCTCTATACCACTGCATGCGTAGAGAGTTAGGTAGTTTGTCGGTGAGGCACCCCAAAAGTTCGGCATTGATGAGGTAGTGGTCTCTCTTTAGTGCTCGGAGTGTGACGACGCTATTTCTGACTCTGCTCGCGAATGTACATATGTCTTTTGGTGCTTCACTACACCGTGGCAGAGCTCGGAGTCTATCTACTTCAGCTTGGGCAATGGAATCTGGTCGGCCAAATTGTAGTTCTAGTTCAGACATAATGTCATTCGGCCGTGCGTGCCCAATCAGCTCAGAGCTGACAGCTTCTAAAGCTCTTCCTTGCAGACTTCTTCGAAGTCGCGCAGTATTTTCCACGTCATTAAAATAACCTTGAGTGGTCTCATAAATGGCCTTGAATGATAGCCACTCAGTATGTGAGCCATTAAAAGTGGGTAAAGTCATGATTACCTTCGATACTGATGGATGTGGTGCATTAACTTGACTCTTCGTTTCGGCGAGTGTGGCGATGGCAGAAGTAAGTTCGGATATAAACGGTCGAAGAGCGTCGACACCATTACTAAATTCTTCTTTAACTATACACTTCGTGTCTTCTTTCTTGATCGGGTGCTTTGTGTCCGTCGAAATTAATTTTAACTGATTCTCCTTTTGAGTATCGGTGTTCACTAGATGGGGCGGAGGTAGGTTCTTTTCTATTTCGATGTCTTCATCAGTGGCGAAGTTTTTATAGGGCTGAGAGGTGCAGTATGGGTTCTCTTCTATCCAGGAACGAACGTATTCATCTTTGGAGACTTCCTCTTCATCAATATCTGAGTCTTCTAGGTTAGCCTTCTGAATTGCGATTCGAGCTAACTCTAATTTAATCTTTAAATATTCTTCTTGGGCTTCTAATTTTCTGAGAGACCTATTTGTCTGGTGCGATTTGACGGACTCCACGGGTTGGTTAGCTATTGATGCTGGCACCGGTAGGGAAGCTTGTCGTGGTGACGAAGGGCGCGATGGTTTAGCACTATCGGCGATCGGTGTGCGTGGCAGCTGGTGGTGAGTGATGGCAGGATTACTAGACAATGGAACATCACCAAAATCCACCGTCGACGCCTCTGGAGCCTTGCCTTTTGATCTTGTAATCGGCATCTTCTCCCAGGCGAGCATATCCGGCGCGAAGGACCAGAAAATGTACCAGACGGGCGGTCTCGTGTTGGGTGAAAACTATGGCGAAGTCCAAGCTGAGCCGCTGGCGTCCTGCACCTATAGGTTCCGGGTGCTGCTTCAGTTGTGTGAAGTATGGTGGGATGGAAGTTACTGTTCTATTCGTTTATGGGCGGAGAAGGTGGAGATAAATAAAAGATTCTTTGACTATTATGACGACTGGCGAACAATACTATGTGAACGTAACGAATTCTGGGCTCGAACTGTCTTTAGCGACGACTAAAACTCAACTGCCCTCAGCGATGAATAAAACGCAACTGTCTTCAGCGACGACTAAAACTGAACTGTGAACTGTCTATAGGAATGCTAAATCCGAACTTCCTCAGCTACTAGTAAAACTGAACTGTCTTCAGCGACGAGTAAAGCTCAACTGCCTTCATCGACTAGTGAAACTGAACTGCCCGAATGGCGAGCGCGGTGCGCTTTTATACTACTCCGTGATTCTACAAAATATTCTAGAAAACTTGCCGACAAAGTCGGCCCGCGGCGGAAGATAGCATTGTTCGCTTATCGTGATTTATTACAAATATTTACATTAAAGAGATGCCGACATCAACAAAAAGTATACAACAAACTATTCTAGGTGGTCGGCATACGGTCGAAATTCTAACAATAATACAGTCAAGACGATTCGAGATTCCGCGGTCGGCGCGGCTTCTTTGACCTATTCTATTCACACGTGTCGGCTAGTTTAAAGAGTGTAGGTACCGGTAGCGGCTCTTTTGGCTTACCGATAATATTGTATCCACACGTGCGTCGCGGTGTCGGTGCGTACAAAGGATTTAGGTACAGTCGGCGGCCGCTTTGAGCAATCAGAAGGTTCGCGATGCCGCCGTCGCGGCACGGCGCCTTTCAACAGTTATCTACTCACAGTAGTGTATTTCTCGATCGTTCCTATTTATTCCCTATTCTAAATAACTATTCTAAACACTATTGTCTTTTAAATCTTAACTAACACACTGTCATTACACTATTTAATACTATTTACACTACCACTGAACATTCTGTCGCGAACAGGTACCTCAAAAATAACAAAAGAATTAAGTATTTTGTTTTCCATTACTATGCCTGAAAATGTTTTCTTAAATATTTTTAACGGTCCTCGATGACTTTGGAATGTCAATTTAAACAGTATCATTGACTTATCATCTCAAAATTTAAATAAAGAAGCAGATTTATCTTCTCTGCACATTTCACTAAACATTTTTAGTAAGAAGACGTAATAAACAAGATTATTCGACATCTTCCTTGATTTCGTGGTATCTCTAGGGATTTCGTGAAATCCCTGGTATCCTCATTTCCTACCAAAATTCATCTAAATTGGTTCAGCAGTTTTGGCGTAATAATGTAACAAACAGACAGAAAGAGCTAGTTTCACATTTATAATGGTAGTGTGTATGAGTATGGGCTTAGTGCGAGTTATTACTCGAGCTCAATCGCGTTAACGTAAACTTCAAAAACTGGATAAGCGCCGTCTGGTGACAATAAGGGGAAACCGCTGTTTTATACAAATTGACATAAGAGAACGTTTTCGTTAAAGCGATCAAGTACGTGAAAAAACACGGAATAAGGTCTCAGAACTCACGACCCATGTAGCGAGTTCCAGAGGCGAGGTCAGTATGGAGGCATGGAAACTCAGCACCATCTCAGAAGTAGACCGGGAGGGAAGCGTCAGGGCAGTGCTGAGGATGCTGTTGGCTCCTACTCCTCCATCTCCGTAGTACATGGCCGCTTGTTCTGGCTTCAGAGACGACTCTACGAGGATAACTCTGAGGACATGAGTGTGAGATAGTAGCATTTCTTAACTGCTGACCATGAAGTTCTGGGTTCGATTCCCGGGTCGGGCAAAGTTATTGGATTATTAGGTTTTTCGGCGTATAGATTTATGTCGATGGTAACAGGATCGTCCCCTATTACATGAGCCCTAAATATAACTGGTAAAATGCGGGTGTTATAGTACACTTCTGCCCTATCCTTAAGGGAATACCGGCTTGATGGTATATTATGTTATCGTTACACACTCTAATGAAGCACATCCAGAAAACATGAAAACTGTCTAAAGTTATATAGGAACACGAAAAGCGCGCTAATTGGTTTCGGTTCACGCTAATTGTTTATGCCATTCAGTTGCTGCTGGTTGCTGCATTCTCTTAATCATTGCAGTTGCAGGTCACATTGCCAACTGCCAAGGACCAAAGCAACGGTTGTGTTTCGCAAATAAATAACATTATCTCCTTAGTAATAATGCGAGCCTGTAACTGTCCCAAGGCAGGGCAAAGGCCTCTTCTCATACAGAGAAGGCACGAGCATTGATCACTACGCTGGCTCAAGGCGGGTTGGTGATTTTAAACTTATATTAAATGTAAGTCCAGGTTTATTCACGATGTTTTATTTCTCCAATGTCGGCGATGGCCGGGAGAGAGAGAGAAAAAAAGCTCCTTAGTAACGCTAAAAAAACACTTTTTACCTCAACGCATCCTGTGCTAATTAAGTTATATTTCAGCCCAGTAATGGTCAAGGTTTCAGATAACCGTTGCTCCGTATGAAATAGTTGCACAGAACATGATCCTTCTGCCGTTATGAAGACACAACAGCGGTAAAAAGCTATCAGAGACAGTCTTCAACTTACGGAGTATCCAAACTGTTACTCCGCGCGCAACTCATGGCATCTGCCACCAGTTTCTTCAGCAACTGTTCCCCGCAGTGCAGGTCCCTTGGGAAGTCAGGGTTGAGCAGTACTCCAGCCACTCCTCGCTTCAGCCAGGCACACTGGGCAGCTGACAGGGCTGCAGCCACACTCTTGCAGCACAGGTTCAGGATTGCCTCGTTGTGAGAGCTGCCGAAGTATTCGAAGCGGGTCTCGTGCCAGGACCACTTGATTCCTTGTTCAGGCTGAGAGGAAATCAATGGTCGATGTAGCTTTTTAAAGACATCATGGGCTCTTGTCAAAATGTGTATTTTCGAAAGGCCAAAATGTAAGGGGATCCCATTGGATATTGCTAAAATATTTATGCTTGGCAGAGTGACTGGTGTTGGGAAAAGCAGACAGAAATAACATCGCCTGATTTTAATAGCAAACAGCAATTTCCGTCGCGTACTTAACGGCAGGCGAGTCGCTGCGCTAAAATATCATCAAAGTTAGTTTTGAAATCTTTGAGCATATTATTTTTGCTGATTTTATTTGTGGACCTTTTTTAAGATCTTATCATTATAAGATAATGTTTCAAAATTGAGTAATTAGATTTAAGATCGTTTGGTCAAACCATATTTTAATGTCAAATTATGATGTAAGTATATATTTGGAGTCGAGTATTTGTCAATCTCTACTTACACCTAAGAAGCCGTAAAAATTTGGCATTTATGTATAGTTTGACACTTTCTTAATTTCAAACACTCAATTCAGAAATCGGCCATTAATTTAGAAATCGGGTATAGCCTTAAATAAAAAGAACTCTGTACTGTTTAGCGACTGATTAGAATTCAAAGAAAATTGAATTTGAATTTAGAATCTGGTATTCATTTTAAAAACAGACAATTACATTCGAAAATTCGAAAGTCGAATACGCACGTCTTTTTTGTCGCGATGGAAATATTATGTGTATTCAATGATTTCGAAACGAAGGATACGCCCATCTGAACATTTTATAGAAACCTTCTTATGACAAGCAAATACTCGCTCACTCCCGTCACAGATAACTATATACTAGTCAGAGATACGCACACGGACCACTGTCAACTCGTCGCGTTGGTCCTAAACTGCAATTTTTGGACCAGCGCGCTGGTGCCATTTAGTCGCGCGGTTGGCCTGGTCCTTACGCAAGTAATTTATATGTCAATGTGTGTATTACATTGTGGAGATAGGGGTAAATATTATGCTATTTAAGACTCTAGACCGAACGGACTGCATTTCAACTCCACTCCGACTGCAAATTTGCAGTTTGAATACAGTTCGTACGGCTGCAATAAAACTGCAAACCAGCCGTGCAGTCCGATTGCAGTCGAAGTACAGTTGTCAGTCCGTTTGTTTAGAGCCTAAGACTTACAGGGGGTTCATCATCATTGGTGCCCTCCTTCCACATGATCCTGTGTTCGTACCCCGGGCTGCGATCTGCACTCGAAGTGAACCATTCAGATCGTAGGCTCACAGTTTGTAGCGGCAGCGTGACCACGACTTTCAGCTCTGTAAGATATAGTTTAAAGTTTAAATTTGATTGTGATTATTGATAAATGTTTGAAACAAGAAAGAAAGAATACGTATACAAAATTAAAGATTTGTTGGTATTTTCATAGAGTTTTGTATTACATGGGTTTCTGTCATAGATTGAATTAAATCATGATACATTGTCACATAAACCTATCAACTGACAGAAAACATCAATTAACGTTAATAATAAAATTATATCTTACGAACACATAACAATAGTTAGCCATTAGCCATGTTGTCTCGTCAGATATAATTTGCTTTGCTTCTTTCATTGTGCTGAAGTTCTAAACTAAAATAATGCTAGTCTATTGTATAAATTGGACTGCTTTAAATAGTGAAGCAAAGACTCGTAAGGAAACTGGCATGTCCAAGAAGAACTAATAAATTTGAACATGTAACATCTACCAACCCGCATCGGAACCCGATCTGAGCCATCGTGGTGGAAGGTCAGCTCCCTCTCAGAAAAGTGCTCTGTATCCCAATAGTGGGAACGTTATAAGTACTGTAACTCTATTTGTTTGTATGTTACCATTTCACGAATAAACTGCTGAACCTATTTAAATTAAATTTGTTATGGAGATAGTATGCGACCCTGGGAAGAACATAGGATAGTTTTATGCCGATTGTGTGTTCCCTTGGAATGATAAAACTATTTTTACGCGAGCGATGCCGTGGGCAGAGACTAGTTTTCTATAAATTTAATGTCATCTCCTTGCCCTTCTCCCATGTTACATGGGGTTCTATAAAATAAAAACATAGTCATCTTACCCAGTTTCTTAGCCTTAGCCACGAGATTGGAAAAATCTTCCAGGTTTCCATACCGTGGGTCTATATCACTGAAGTCCGTGGTTCCAGGTTTGGTACAGTCATCACTCCTAAGTACTATCGGCGACAGTATGATAGCATCAGACCCCAGAGCACGCACGTAACTCATTTGTTTTAAAGCGCCTGAAAAGTAATTGGTTTTGGTAAAATAAATTAATGCTAGGTTTTATTCGTCAGGCGTTTATTTGGCAGTATTCGGTACACCTATATGCAGTTGAAATTGTTGGTAATAAATATTTTTCAAATACCGAAAGACTTGTATCCTTTTTTTATAGTCTCTGGAGTGTTTAGCATCTGGTTATTCTAAATTCAATCGCTTAACCGTTCAGAGATTTTTTTGATTCGCAATCATCTCTACAATGTTTCGGCAAACAAGATTTTTTCAGTAAATTTAGTTTAACGGTAATATAAATTATAATTAATCTTTATTGTCAAAAGTGTAGCAGTAGTCCTGAAAAAAAATATTTCTTACAAACTTTTCTTAAAACTTATTAATGGTCTCAGCAACAATTATCCAATAAAACGGCTGCCAAAAATCCTACTTCCTACTAAATATTATAAATGCTTAGTTTGGATGGATGTTTGTTACTCAATTACGCCAGAAAGGCTAAAAGGATATTGATGAAATTTGGCTCAGAGATAGATTATAGTCTGGAATAGCATATAGGCTTTTCATCCCGGTATAATGTTCCCTTGGCATAAGAAAACACCTTTTAACGCGGGAGAAACCGCTGGCAGTAGCTTAGTCCTTAATAATCTTACCTCTAAGATCACCAAGTCCGTCCCCGTCCCCATCTCTAAAGCTTTCCACCATCAGACGGTAGTACACGGCACTATCCCACCACTGGGGGGCCACATCCCCTGCCACCCTGCTGACCACACAGACGATGAACACCCACAACATCTTGGACACAAATAAAACATAGAATCCATCATCTCACCATAATTACATACCACGATCGTCCTTGTCGAATAGTGAGGGGACACTACTTGTAGCAGGTTCGTATGTAACAGATATAAATACGTAACAGATTCAAATACGTACGTACCAGGTTGAAATACGTACTAGGTATATATCAGGCAATGA
The DNA here is from genome assembly GCA_945859665.1 of Anorthoa munda. Lineage (NCBI taxonomy): Eukaryota > Metazoa > Arthropoda > Insecta > Lepidoptera > Noctuidae > Anorthoa > Anorthoa munda. Next base: position 2,347,800 of record OX243918.1, read on the forward strand.
TTAAGTTCAGATTCAAGTCAAAAAGTTTTGAATTTGGACCAAGTTCGATTCTGATGGATTAATGGGTTTAAAGTTCACAGGTGTCACGGTAATTATTAATGCTGTTTATCGGTTTGTTTCGGTTTTAAGCTAAAAGGTTCGGTTAGGTAGGTACAGAGTTTAAGTTGGGTGATAAAATTTAATTTTCATGATGCAGAGAAATATAATTAAAGAAAAACGTATACCAAATGCTTAGTGATGAAATGGTTTGAACGATCTTAGCTATGTAAAATAATTGTATTGTGCACAAGTTGTTGTGTGATACAATTAATTGTGTGGCGCACTAATATTTTATTTTGGTGTGAATAATTTCAATATTTGAATGAATTTTACGAAATAATGAATAAGAAAGAGATAAAAGAAAAGTAAACTTAACGAATTTAGTTTGTAAGGACTTATTTCAAGTTTAACCAGGTACCACAATCCATATCTTGTAGGTACATCACTACATCCCATAAATTAACAAAGCCGTTATTTTCTAAACAAGGTATTGAATAGAATAAAAGAATAAGAATAGAAAACATTTATTCGACACAGACACAACACAACACAACGCTAATTATAACTACCAGGTAATAGTTACGCAATGTTTATTTGTTTGTAAAAAATAAAACGATATCAATGGCATTCTAGTAATACAATAAGAGCCTTTCATACGAACATTTTTGTATGAAGCAGACACGTCTAGCAAGACAACATCCTAATTGCGTAACTTCAAAGAATAGCACGCGTTTTGCTTGCATTCATTGCTTTATATGTAAAAAAATCCATCTACTTGACAGCGTAAAGCACGCAATGAAGACAACTTCTTTCCATACTAAAAACGTCGTGTACATAGGCCTTCAGTCTTCCCGATGGCTCGAAGCGGTTGGATTTATATTCAAATGAACGCAATGCGATGTAATTCGAATGATTTGCATTTGAAATTTTCTTAGAAAATACGTGCCGTGCGCGATATCGCCTATCAACGCAATTAAAATTTCGTCGCGTCTTCTGTAAGGTCCCTTAGTCTTAACATAATCATAAGCTTATCAATAATACTAATAGATAATGTTAACGTTTATCATGTCGGGGGTGCGCTGAACACGATCGCTTCTCCTGGCTGCAGTGTTAAGTTGTCTAAGGGTAGCTCGGACCTGAAAAAAAGAAGCATTAGTACGTTGACAAAAAATTGCTGTAGTTACGTTGGGCAGTCAAAAGGCACTAGACGACACAAGTTCTATCGCCGCCATAGCGATTGCAAATATGTATGGGACTGTCGAGCACGCGTTTCGATCATGTTAATAGAATATCAAGGCTCAGATTTAAAAGGATTTTTATCCGGTACAATCCCACCGCACTATTCCCAAGCCACTGCAACTCCTGAAAACCAGAATCAACAGTGGCGACCACCAGAAAAGCGCCGAGGCAATGAAGCTCGACGAAGTCTGGGAGAATGAATTTAACTGTCTTGAATCCTACAACGAAATTAATCAGAAAATAATAACGGAGGAGTAGGACAAATACAAATTTCAAGGGGTTGCGGCAGTATGTCTATAACTTATGAGTTGCGTTGAGTTATATCCCCTTTTTCCCCCTATAGTTAAATAAGGTATTTCATTAATCCCTGAGTCTGGATTTGTGACCGGTTCATGGCAATAGCCTCGTACCCTATGACATGACACACAATGTGAGAGCGGTGCTCCTGTGCAGAATATGACACACATGCTGGAGTGCCCCAAGTGCCCACACACCTGCACCTTAGAGGATCGAATGAACGCCACTGACGCTGCTATAGGCGAGGTTGCCTATAGGTCTCTAAATATCTAGAAATAATTTTGATCGACTCGAAAAGAAGAGAATTAAACTTATCTGGCAAAAAGTACTATAGGTCTTCCGGGGAATACAGGGGTTATGTTACGTTGTGTAATCAATAATCAGATCCAGCAATTCTTCTGCTGTATGGAACCCTCTCGTACGTAGCGGTACGAAATATGACATAGTTCTTAGATCTTGGTATATACAGAGTAGAATGTTCTATCCAAAATTATCCTTTATCAAATAATAAATCGGTGCAATAAAGATAAAAATTAAGCTTTATACCGGTGCATATAAATAAAATAGATACGTACTCGTGTAAGATTATGTTTATAACTTTATACCTATCTGGCCTTGATATCATCATTACCTATTTGTTTATCAAAACAAATTAACATTATTATTGTATACTGTTATTATTGAAAAGTCAAGGTCAAACGAAGTCAAAAAACAATGTCAAAATCTTAAATCTACGTCTAAATTAAATTACTAAATTACTTGCTCAGTAGCATCAAAATGAAAATTATCTGACACCTAAAAAAATATCAAAGTATCTTATTCAAAACTGTGAATTAATCAGAGATGGGTCCCAGAACAGACTATGATAAAATTGTGTTACACTCGCACCAAGATCAATTTGATAACCCAAGAAACTGAAAGCACCATTAAATGAATCAAAAGTTGCTTACCCTGCGACCCGGTTGCTATGCACGCTGGCAGTATAAACTGTCAAAGGTGCCGACAGCAGTGAAACTCCACTTAGGTTGACTGTATCAACTATGGTGCCCACATTGAAGACCAAAGCATACGTGTCATAGGTCCTTAAGTGTCTTATCAAGATCAGGGTGTTCTCTGTCAGGGCTTGCACGTCATAATCTCCATGTGATAGGGCTACCTCCTTGCGGAGTTTTGTTAGGGATTGGTATATCTGGAAATGGATATTCGGTTCTCTTTAGCAATGTCAAAGATTACATTTGGCAGTGGTTAAAACAAGTTAGATTTGGAAAATAAATATGCTTTCGAATTTTGTCACAAAATCCGACTAGTTATTTATCCTTTTCGAGTAAGGTATCTGCCTGCCCTTCCATAATTTTCAGCACTTTAAGGCTATATATGCCTCAAAATAAGGATGGTTTGATGACTTACCTTAAAATGACTAATAGACACGTCTTTCTGAGCCTGGAGATTGATTTCCATATAATCTTGAGCTACTGGTAGCCAAGTATTGGTATTTGTCGAGAACCCAGCACTAGTCGAGTTGTCCCAATGATACGGTGTCCTACAGGGATCCCTTGAGAACTCGAAATAGTTTGATTCGTCGCCCTGGTTCAGAGCTGCGACGTCGACAGTCTGTTCCCAGCTGACGAAGCCATCTCTCATTCCGATCTCCTCGCCTTGGTAGGTGATAGCTACACCTGGGAGTAACATATTGAGGCCGTTCAAACCATCTACCATGTCGTCTCTGAATCTAGACGGCATTCGGCTCTGGTCGTGGTTTCCGAACTAGAAAGATGAAGTATATTATCTAAAGACCAAATCCCATAATATTTGTTAATTAACATTTGAAAAAAAACAAAAATCTTACCACCCAGTTGGCTACATTGCCCTGTGGCATGTAGGTGAGCCAGTGCCGGATGACGTAGGCAAAGTCTCTGGCAGAAGACTTAGCAGACAAGGTCGTGATAAAGTCAAAGTTGAAGGGGAAGTGAGCACCGATCCTACCTCTCTCGTCTCCGTAGTATAACATCGTCATACTAATGTTTGCATAGGCCTCGGCCAGGAGTACCCTGGATGAACAAAACCATTATTACTATTACATTATTACTAAACGAAAAGTGATATATTATTATTTTGCAAATATTTTTGTAATAATTTTTATTGCTTTGTAAATATAACAACTTAAACAATGCAATAAAAATTGTTTGGCAGCTTACTTAGTCTCTGCGTCATTTTCCACTGCCCACTTGTCAACAGCCTGCCGCCAATCATATACAACATCATACAGTTCTATGAGGTCCCTCACATGAATCTGCGTGGTATACCCAGCCTGGTCTGGGCTCAAAAACATGTTCCCAGACAAAGGTTCATCAGGGTAATTCCCATTTTCATCTGGAGCCGTTTCGAATAAATGTGGAATGGCATCCACCCTGAAGCCATCAGCTCCTCTGGCTATCCAGAAAAGCATGATGTTTACCATTTCGTCTTTTACTGCCTGATTTCGGAAGTTGAAGTCAGCTTGCTCGACAGCAAACTGATGGAGATAAAATTGCTGGCGTATGTTGCTCCATTCCCAGACTGAACCTCCAAATTGACTGATCTGTTATAAAAACACAGTATAAACATTTGTTAAATTAAGGCTTCTGAAGATTTCCTGACGATATGTGAAGGACTTACCCAGTTAGAAGGTAATCTCGACGTAGGATTCTCTGGATCTACTCGTGGATCAGCCCATACGAAGAAGTCTTCAAATCCTATCTCTCTGCGCTCCGATTTGATGAAGTAATCGGAAAATGTACTCGCATGGTTTGGCACGTAATCTAATATGACTTTCAAACCTGAAATATGGAAAAGGTATATTAACTCTGCGAAAGCTGGTAGTAGTTTTGATACCACGATAAAAATCTTAAGTTACAGGACAAATTCAGTAAATACATTACCAAATTCCTAATATCTCTTACCCAATTCACGAGCCTTATTCACCAGGTCATCAAAATCTTGCATGGTTCCGTACTCATCATGTATTGCGTAGAAATCGCTGACGTCGTAACCAAAGTCTATCATGGGAGACTGGAAGATGGGAGACATCCAGAGGGCCCCAACCCCAGCATCCACTAGATGTTCTAGTTGTTCGGTAATACCTGGAGGAATATATTTAAATTATTTATTTATTTATTTAATACTTCATGCACAAAAACGTACAGAGGCGGACTTAATGCCTTAGGCATTAAAATTAATTGAAGGGTTTCTTAACTCAGCACTGTATGTAAAAGAGCAGTCATTTGGGATTAGTGATAAGCCTTCTGAAGAGTTCGGTAATGCCAATAATGTGATTGGTATCAATATGTCTTTCAACATTTAATTAATAAATATTCGAACCCATATCAATACTTAAGTTCTTTTTATATAATGTCTATTTCTAAATTCACCTATGAAAATGTAAACACGAATGCTTAGTGTGCACCAAGGGAGCATCTTAGGGCCACCCATGTGTGTGTTGTTTATCGAACAAATCAAAATTCGTAAATGTTGCAAATCTCTGCAGTGTAATGTGTTAGGTTAGTGAAATTATGAGTAAGCGTTAAAATTATTATAATTAGTGCAGTTCCCAGCCTCCACACTTGTCATTTTCGATTAAATTACTGACTATATCGCACAAACTATATTACTACATTGACAATGCAGAATTAAAAGGCAATATTCCAGTTTATTTTCTTATTTATTCTAAACTATTTATGGCACAACAATACTCGTAAATGACTTCGTTAAAACACCTTTAAGTCGATCTTAAATCGAATTCAGATAGGATTAAATAGGTCTAGCTGTCTCGTCTTTCACAAATGTCATCCCTTTTAGGCTAAATAGAAAATTTATTAACAACCTTTTAGGATTTGCAAAAACGTACTAAAGGTTTTAATTTATCCTTGGAACATTGCTACAAGGAGAACATGTGAATAATTGAAAAGCTTTGGTCAGCAAATAACAAATAATTGAAAACGGTCCGGAGATGGCGGGTTGAGCTGGACTCCTTTAAAAAAGATTGGTAGTTGATTGCTCTGGACAAAGAGACATGAAAGTAGAATAGGGAAGCCTTTTCCCAGCAATGGAACAATAAGTTTCAAAGAACTCACCTTTCAGATCTCCAATACCATTTCCATCAGAATCTTTAAACGACCTAGGATAGATCTGGTATATCACAGTGTGCTCCCACCAGTCAAGTTCCCTCAGCTCTGGTGGTGCTACTTCTTCTTGCCTCATCAATACCCATGTGGTGACCCCCACGACGACCCCCACAACCACAGCAGTTAATATTGCCACCCCCACAGTCTGTTTCCACGACATCTTGGCTTTAATGGCTTTAGATTATGAGAACTGAATTTATAGACTCGTTATCAAGTCTTGTAAAAAACCTTTATCAATAATGATGTTTGATTGTTATTAAGATAATGTTTACTTATGGTCTGATTGTTGAATTATTGGGAGGTATCCAATCATCATCATCAATCACGTGGGGGAATAATGCAAGTGCTAAGTTCTTCGCCTGGATCTTTATTACCATGTTGCGTATCAGTAGAAGCAAATTGGTAGGTTATCTTTGAAATAAAACCATCTTTTTTAGGGTTCCGTACCCAAAGGGTAAAAACGGTACCCTATTACTAAGACTCCGCGGTCCGTCTGTCTGTCTGTCACCAGGCTATATCTCATGAACCGTGATAGCTAGCCAGTTGAAATTTTCACAGATGATGTATTTCTGTTGCCGCTATAACAACATATACTAAAAACAGAATAAATAAATATTTAAGTGGGGCTCCCATACAACAAACGTGATTTTTGTGCCGTTTTGTGCGATAATGGTACGGAACCCTTCGTACGCGAGTCCGACTCGCATTTGGCCGGTTTTTTCTAGATGTGTTCCCCAAAAGTCAAACCGTATCAATAATATTTCCATAGAATAGGAGCCATATTAAATTCTAGGTAGGGCACATCGTACGATCACCCACAAGTCTGTATAAACTCTTGAATTGCAAAAATCACCTTTACCGTAGCTACGAATAAAGGTGCTGTTAGAGATAGATTGCGGTTGTCAACTTACGAATGATATCAGAAATCTAACCATTCCTTAGCTAAACTGGACATCACTAGTCCGAACGGATGTAGAGCCAACAATTACTCACGGTACAACAGACCAGTCAGCCGCCTATCGGCAAATTACAGTGCAATCCTATGTGTTATGTGACCACTTTGCAATGACCTTAGTACACCATTGTTTGTTCCATTACGATTACAAATTGAATCTGAAAAAGGGTAATATGTTTAATTCAGTAGGTCATTGAGGGGTTTCCAATGACCAGAAAAGAACTATCTACTGAAATAACCGTCCAAAAGATTGCTATTGTTATCTGTTGTGGGCTGTATTATGTTGAAGTGACAATTCTTTTAAAAATACTATGAATCTAATATATCATCATCATTTCAACCGAAAGACGTACGTACACTGGTGGGAAACGCTCCCCCAACCCCAAGTGTCACCACCTAATATATGTCATTGATAAATTAATATGATTATAATTATGAAGAATGTCCTCTCGGAAGCCAAAACGATCTTTCATTAAACATCATAATTAGCCTTCTAACGTTACCACTGCTGGGATCTATAATTTCCATTATTTATAAGAGGTAGGCGTAATATATACGTATGTAGTTCAAGATTAAACATAGCTGAAACAAGGTTGTTTATGTCTTTAATTCCGTTATCATTGTCATATCCCATTATAATCCAACTTTTTTCCGTAAATATAGTATCACATACATAATAGATATCAAATCGAACTGATAGGTGATATTGATTTACAAATGAAATTAAACAGAATCTTTATGTTCATCTCTTGCTCTGGTGACTAATTATGTATCCTTATTAATAAAAATCTCGAAGCTGTTCATTGATTAGCAGATGTTTAATTTGAAGTTTCTATAGAAAATTTGGATTGTATTTCGTGATCATCCTCCTGTCCTTACCCCAATTTATTTGGGATGGATGTATGCATCTTCCAAATAAAGAAAATCAGTGATAGCGTGGCGAGGGACAGGATGGTATGGAATAAGAAAACGTGTTGCGCTTGCCCCAAGTAACATGATCTTATTGCCCTTGTGGCAGGAAAATCATGTATGCATTCTCCATGTCTCATCGTCTTCGTCTATTCATCACGTCCAAGGATGGAGCCATAATATTTTTCACACAGTCTCATATAATATTATTCAAAGGTCAAATTGGTTTGATAGTAGGTGATTAGGCATAAACGTTTTGCCATATACATTATGCTTTAAATACTATTGGCATAATATTCATGATGCATAATTTTATAAAAACAATGTTATAAATGCATATTGATATTTACACATAATGTTCTTTGGAATAAAACAAACATGTTCGGGGCTCAAGGGTGGCCCAAGGGCCACCTTCGCCGCACCTTAACCTAATTCAATTGAGTCCCAATATCTATTTTTTTTTTGTTTTTTTTTGAAATATCGAAGTACAGAGTATCCTAAATATCGATAGTAAAACAGTTTTAAGTTGCTTCTCACACTTCGAAGTTGCTTGCAACTTCTCCAGCTCTAGGATTTTTTTTTATTATATATAGGCTCGCGCTTGACCACTATCTCACCTAACCTATGTTATGTTATGTTGTTACCTTTGCATTATGGTAAAGTATTATTATGACACAGTATTATTATGCTAATAAAAGTTATGCGGCAACGTAATGCCAAACAATATTATGCCTTAAAATGTTATGCATTATGTAATTTAATGTTGTGTTATGTTAGGGGGATTCCCATATTTCTTATACTGAAAGCTGGATTAGCGCTAAATGGCATAAGCCACATTTATGATCACATGATCGAAGCCATGGGCCAAACTTAGTTGAAAATAATGAAATTATAATATTAGTAATACTTAGTGGGGTTCTATTATTAGAAAATAATAATAGGTTTCAAGAAACCCCTCACCACCAATCAACCAATCTCAAACAATCAATAGCTTCGGAACAATACAACGGTCTCGAAACATCGTCCAATCAATGAAGATCATTTATTCAGAGGTCCACGGATCATAGCACTTGAAGGACAAAAGGTTGAAATAAAACTATGTTATATCCTGTTAGTTATGTTTTATTTAATGTAGGTATATGAAGTTTCGTCTAGAATGGGATCTTATAAAATTGAGAAGTTTTGGAGATGGACCTGATTATTACTGACGTTTAGATACTTATGATTATTGCGAAACCAATTATTAAGTAGTTACCTATTTATACTTTTCCTCAAATGGATGCCTATGCCTTAAGAAAGGTCATCCATTTAAGCAATACTAAGTTTATGTGAGCTAGCAATTTATAAATAAAAACACTACAAAGTGAAAAATAACTTCAATTTCGGATAAAAAATAGAATTTTCAAAATCGGGCCACAATTGACGGAGAAATTGGTATCCACAAAAAAATTCAAACATACAGTCGAAAATAGAACCTTCTCCTTTTTGGAAAGTCGGTTAAAAAATGGCCACTCATTCTATCACGGTGACGATTTTTACAGAATAGCAGCACGGGTTTGCCGAGGATGTATACAGGGCGTAACGGTCATATTCTAAATACTTCTTCTGTCCATGTACAGTAGTCGCAGCGGATCTTCGTGTCTCTTAAGTTAGGCTCTGTGAACCATTGCGCAAGAAACAGTTTGTCATAGAGTATTGCATACAGTAAGCGAGATAGGACGATGCGACAAACGTAAGCGAGTGAAAGAGGCAGTTATACAATGCTATCGTCTACTTCAACATTGACTCAAAAATAGCAACTGTGCAAGGTCTTGCAGCCAACTTCAGAGGCACAAAGATCCGCTGTGAGTACTGTTGGTATTTGGGCAACTTTCTCCAAGGATACCAAAGAAAACTAAAAAATGTGATCTTCCATACAATGTTTGCCAAAATGTGTATGGAAGAAACATTTTTTTTGTGTCCTAGACCTCTTTGGAGAAAGTCAAAATCTTTTTTTTTTATTTCACATAGGCCTACATAGGCACTTATAAAACGTCGACAAAAGGTGCACGGTTCGGATTGGTCCTTTCCTATGGAGAAGAACTGGCAAGAAACTCCACGGTATTTTTTTTTTAAATGGTTTGGTTTTACAATATTTCCATATTGATTGGTCATCGAGTGAGACCAGAAAATGGTTGATTTACATTAACAAAAGCAGTTTTTAAAATATGATCGCATCTTGCCGTTACTCTCTGTAAGAATATGGTTTAAATAGGTACTCTCTAAAAAAAAGTATATGCATAATAAGAACCATTTAATGTTACATTACAACGTTTTTCACCGACTCCTGAATTCGGTGGATAGTGCTTATTCATACGGTACTTGTAAATGGATTTTTTCAGACAGTATTGTTACTCCACCGGTTTTTCCACCAAAGAATATTTAATTTGAGCTTTTCATCGTGGCCGATATCCTCCGCTCCCATCGCATCCCGAGTATCTATTTCCCAATCAACCTTCCAATTAATTTATAGACCGATTAAAAAAACTAGCAATACAGGGCAAGACTTAAAGGAACGATGAATGGAGTGTGTGAAAGATGAAATGTCTGAATGGAGGAGTGCTGAAATGACAACTTTTAATGAAGATTGGACTTGTTCTACCGCCCCTTTATAAATTTGGATAAAGGTATGGGATTGGGAATGATTTTCCTAGTTGAATCTTTAATTCTAGACAAGAAATGATATAGAAAAAGAATGTTTTATAAGTTGGATATCTGAAATTCCTTTAGTGAAATTGTTTCTAAAGACATTAAATTGCAAAAAAATCACGTCTTTAATGTTTTACAAAACTTGCAGTAAAAAAAAACAAAAATTAATAAAAATAAATTATCTTTTAATTAATTTTAACATTTAAAACTTATAATTAAATAGTGGTATATGTACAATTTAGATTAGCAAATATTTCTTAAACTGGTGGTGCCCGTAGAATCATTGCTTCTCCTGCGACCAGGGTCAGTCGTTCACCATCGATGATATCTCTGAAAAATTAAATATTGTTGTCATGATAAACAGAAATATAACAACTTAAAATTACCCTCATGTAGACGATGTGAGTCGTCTTTTCGGGATTAAAATATCAAAAACGGTTAATGTCAGTGGTCAGTAACTTCACAGACTAATCTTACATGCATTAACGCCATGTTATGTACATTTCTCCGCAGATCAAGCCTAGCTCTAGCACCTTGGTGATGCTAACAACACTAATATTAACAAATAATTCTTACCCAGCGACTCTGCTAGAGTGAATGCTAGAAACATATACAGTAGCTGGTGTCCTCAAATGCGGTACCCTGCTCAGAACGATCGTGTCTGGCTCCTCTCCAACATTGAACAGGAACACCAGGGTGTCATAGCCCCTGAGGCTCCTGACCAGGTAGAAGGAACTGTCTGATAATGCCCTGATGTCGTATTCTCCGTGGGAGAGAGTCTTCTCCTTACGAAGGGCTGACAGAGCTTGGTATACCTGCAGAAGGAGAAATTAATTGGAGTTAGTGATGATCACAGAATATACCAGAGAGCCGCCATAAATTGCAGCTTAAATGTCAATTCTGTTTGTATTGTCATCCATAAAGACATAAATATCTAATTTCTAGAACCTTAAAAATATAATTCGGTCTATGGAGGAAACAAAATTCCGTCTCATAAAAAAAAGAATAAAGCCAGAATCTGTGATTTTATAGCTAACCTTAAAATGACTTTTTTCATCGGCCTTCTGCTTAGCCAGATTAATTTCCTTGTAATCTTCAGCGACTGGTAGCCAAGTTTTCTCACTGGTGGAGAACCCAGCGCTGGTAGAGTCGTCCCAGTGGTAGGGAGTTCTGGCAGGGTCTCGGGAGTACAAGTGGTAGGTGTCTTCGTCTCCTCGGTTGCAGGCCTCCACGTCGACAGTGTCCTCCCAGCTGACGTAGCCGTCCCTCATGCCGATCTCCTCGCCCTGGTACGTGACGGAGGTGCCGGGCAGCATCATGTTCAAGGAGTTGAGGCCATCCACCATGTCGTGACGGAAGCGAGTCGGCATCCTGTTGTTGTCGTGGTTACCGAACTGCAATTTGATGAGGACTCGTTAGAGATTTTACTTTAGGGGTTCTATATAGGAATATTTTTGTCGTAAGATTTTTTTATGGATTCAAGATGTTACTGATGGATTGTGTGGAAAAACGGTTTTTTAACAGAAACCTTATTGCCTTGATTTAGAGGCCAGGCTCCGTAATTTAACTTCGCAGTATAGAAATTAGAGATGAAAACTCTCTCAGCTTTCAATAGTTAACTTTATAACCCTAATGTGGTGTAACATATTGGCACCACCATAAAGATATCCTCAACTGACCTGCCAGTTAGCCACAGCTCCATGCGGCATGTAAGTCAGCCACTTCAGGATGGTGTACACGAAGTCTCTGGCGTTAGACTTGGCAGACACATCGGTGATGAAGTCGAAGTTGAAGGGGAAGTGTGCTCCAATGGCTCCCTGCTCGTTCCCGTAGTACAGCATAGTCATGGTGATGTTGGCGTAACCCTCAGAGAAGATCACCCTGGAAGCAAGGCAGTTTACCTTGAGACCAAAGCATTATACTTAGGTAGATTTGGTTTGTTGAACCAATTTTTTTTTGTAAGAAATAGAAAGATCATATATTAGTTTTCGTACAAAACTATTTTTAGTTTTTTTTTTCATTGTAATTACAAAGTAAAATCCAATCGAAAATATTTTTTTGAATCTAGTACCGAAAACACCCCGACGGTTTTCCGAACAAACCCGAGCCCGTGTGACGTCACAACGTTCATCTCTACTCATTGTGGCACATAGCTTATACAGTGTTTTGAATTTTAACCGATTCAATCTTGTTATTATCGTCAATATATTGATGAATATCGAATATATTGATCATAAATATCGAACCTTAAAAGTTATCGTGCTTGCTTCGTATCATTATGTACGAACACTACAAAAAGATCCCCATTATATGTGTTTCGCGCAATAGCCAAGTACCTAGCAATCTCTACTAAATTTGAGAAATGTGCTATGTCTAACCAGATTCCAATTATAATGTGTTAATTATGTTGATATCTTGTTTTAATTTAGTATTAGATTCGTATTAATTTCTTACTTTGATCATTAAAGACTGAGAAAAGTAATTTTTTATGGGAACTTTCGAGCAAAGTTGGCATTGTTGTATAATTACGTAACTTGAAAACATTTTTTTTGTTTATGGAGATATATTCATTATTTTATTCTTAAATGACAGATATAGGCGTAAAACTAATATTATTTAAAATGCGTGAAATTATTACTAATTAAAATAATTTCTGTTTGAATTATGAAAATCGGTCGACGCATTTAAGAGATATTTACTGACGAATTAGTGTAAGGAAAATCTACCAAGTTAATATTTTCACGTTCCTGTTCTACAAACTTTTTAGTGTTTGCAAATATGTAATATAGATATTAGTGTTTAATATTATTAAGGGATATGTAAATAATGGGAATTAACGAAAATGTTATGTTTATATGTATCATATTTAGTGGTATCTAATGTTTTTTTTTATTATTTTTTTATTTTTTTTGATATCCAAAGTCGAAGTTTCGCGCCAATCGTGTTTGTTTACTTTTTATTTTACACCAATATCACCTACCCATATGTAAAAACGATTACGTTATGACAATTATGTTTCTAAATGTACCTGGTAAACAACAATAACTAACACCGGTCCACTAACACGTAATATTCATTACGACTACTTTATTTATGCTCAAAACTTCCAAATCGTCCATCTGGTGGGTATATTATCGACATTAGCCATTATGAATCCTTTATCACGTGATTTCCTTGAACGTTATGATGTCACCAACATGGCGGCTAATTGTGGCCCGTTCGTAGTCATGTGGTTCTTTTCAAAATTTTATTGATTTTCAATTGCTAATAAAAAATTAAAAAAAAAATATTTAATAGTTTTTTGAAACGTCAATATAATTTAAGATATGTAAAGTTTCGAAATACATAACAAAAATCGTTAACTTTTTTTAATTCATCAACCCAATTATAAAGATCGCTTAGGCCTATTACGGACTTATGAATTTACCCAAGTATCTAAAATAGCTGTAGATATTAAAGAACGAAAATAACAAAGTATTAAATATTGAAATTACAAAGTTTCCAATCTCCAATTTGTTGTTAACTGAAGTATAATAATTTGGGGCTTTCTTAGAAGATTGAATACTTATGTAGGATTGGAATTATCAAAGAGTTTTGTTACTTAGAGGACAATTGGAAATATTGGTCCAAATCACCGTGAATATCCGTTGTCCTTCAAATAATTATTACAGATGGAGAAATGATTTCTTTTATGTAGTATACGCTGATATTTATTTAAAGACCGTTATGGGCGTTGTTTATATTTAAAAAGAAAGATAATTACTGATCTAGTAAGTAAAAATCTAAGCTTGACTAACCTTGTGTCACCGCCATGCTCTTCATTGTAATCATCAATGAACTGCCTCCACTCATACACAATATCATACAGCTCAATCAGGTCCTTGGTGTACAGAGGAATGGTGTACCCGAGCTGATGGGACTCAAACTGGGCCAGGCCACTCAGGGGATCGTCAGGGTAGCTGCCTTCATGGTTAGCGGGATCAGCCTCCATCATATACGGCAAGGCATCGACTCTGAAGCCATCAGCCCCCTTGTCCAGCCAGAACTTCATGATGTTGAACATCTCCTGCTTGACGGCTGGGTTCCTGAAGTTGAAGTCTGCCTGCTCCACGGCGAATTGGTGGAGGTAGAACTGCTGTCTTTTCTCACTCCATTCCCATGCTGAACCACCAAATTGACTCACCTAGAATAAAGATAATATAGAATATACTTTATTTTACCCAATATAAAATATATGAATTAATCGCCAAATTACGTAATACGACCAAACTGCATGAATAAGATAGATAAGATAAGATAATATAAATTTTATTGAGACACATTACTTTACATTAAGCACAATAAAAATAAAATATTATAGCATAAAACACAAGAAAAACGAATATAAAGTGTTTTAAAGTAACCCTAGACCCCACACTAGGATACCCCGTGTCGTGGGTGTGAATAATCTTACTGTTTATCTAAATTAATTATCTTTGCATCCAATTCTGGTTAAATGTAAACACCTAGCAAATGGATGTGTTGCCAGATTGTACAGAAAATGACAAGAATTAACCAATTCCAGTTGCCCGTGTAAACGCACCTTTATAGAAGGTATGTTAAAAACATTATGAACATCTAAAAGAAAATGTTATGTTAATGGAAAATCCTCATTACGCATTCAAAAAGAATCGAAGTTTGGGTAAAAGTTATGAACCGCTGATGTTTATGGCAGTATCTTTTTCATACTTTCTAAGTTAAATAATGACTTGGGGGAAGTTATCGACATATATACTAACTTAACGCAAAAATACGGCAAAGGCATGTACATAAGTTCGTTTTTTAAAGATTTACCATAGATTTTCAACATCCACACTTCGGACTTGGCTCCCAATTTTGTGCATTAGTTGCAATGGGGGTTAAAAATAACTTCGATTCACACAATTTAACGATAGCAACACTAAACACTATAAACTAACATTTCATTAAAAGATAAACAAATTAACTATTCAAAAATATAGCTGATGCTGATATAGTTGGGACAAGCAAGGTAAATAATGGGCATGCAGTTTAAACTGC
Source organism: Anorthoa munda (assembly GCA_945859665.1). Lineage (NCBI taxonomy): Eukaryota > Metazoa > Arthropoda > Insecta > Lepidoptera > Noctuidae > Anorthoa > Anorthoa munda. The sequence continues at coordinate 2,363,145 of OX243918.1, forward strand.
CGTTATGCCGTGGTGCAATCGAGCGCTGGCTAATTTAAACCTAACCAGGCAAGTTGGATGCGAACCTAATTTATAGTTGTGGTTTTACTTAGTAAGACTAAAGTTTTATGGAATGGTTACGAGCTATTTATATGGCGCACCTAATTTCTTACTAGACGTTGCCAACGGCTTCGCCAGCGTGAATGTTAGAAATTATTCCAAGGGAGCTATGTAGATACACTCGCGAGCAATGAAAAAGTTCCAGTGACATAGCACCAAATTACTCCTAAACGGGAAAGGCTAGCTTAATGACGCCGTCTGCAATATTGAAGTACATTGAACAGCGCATCAGAATATTATCAACTAAAAACGTAAATATTGTGTCCAATTTTAAATTAAATGTGAAAAAATTAAATTAAGGTGTTTGTCGGCATTTTGTGGGTGGAACTTTTTCATTGCTCGGCATTTTATAATATGTACTTCTACCCGTGGTTAGAAGTGATAGATTATCAATCATACATGCTTTCACTTTTATAACTTTACTTATATTTTGTCGACATTTTATAATTGCCCATGTAGGCCTATGTGAAATAAAAGAAATATATTTTGATTTTGATAATATTATGAGTAGGAGATCGTGGAATAGAGCAGGGAACCTAAATAAAAAAACTGGATAGAAGCATCTTATTAAAATCATTATCTGTCCTGGACACTCCTGGATGGAGTTAGCTATAATAGATATATGCTATGGTTGCTATTGTTAAGTCTATTATAATTATTAAAGTTAAATGTTTCTCCTGTACGTATTTTGTGTTGTACAATAAATAAAATAATAAATTTCAATTACCCAGTTGGAAGGCGGCAACCTCTTGGTAGGGTCGGTAGGATCCACGTACCCATCAGCCCACACGAAGAAGTCTCTGTACTGAGGGTCGCCATCCTCTGACTTCGTGAAGTATTCCGCAGCTGTACTTGCGTGGTTCGGGACGAAGTCTAGCAACACTTTGATACCTGAAATCGAGAATAAACTTATATTTTTAAATGTTTTAGACTTATAATTATGTAAATAGCCTTTGGAGTAGTAATAAGGAGGTATATATCATGTGGAACAGAGTGTAAAGTCCCGCAATTTCCATTGAAAATAAAGGATCTTCCAACCAGACGGGTGTTGTACCTTGTTGCGCCGAATACTTTGCTTCTGCGATGCGGGGTTTTGAAATTTTTAGTTCGTATGTGGCGTCATAGATGTCGCTACAGTACTATGACTGTTAAAGCTGTCATTGTTCCAGTCTGAGAGGGAGACGGAACTATACAGGGACCAGTGTGAAAAGTAATAGCATAAACCCTTTTCACATCGGAATCATGATGACATTGAAACCTTTTTGTAATGCCTAAGTCCGCAAATTGAACATTGCACAATATTTTTGCTAGTTGGTAAATTACCTGCAAAATGTCTAATTAAAAACAAGTTCACTATGAATAACAAATTATGTTAATCATGTCATCTAGGCAGATTATTTGCTGGAAGCCGGATAAAGTCGGTACAGTGGAATAAATACCGATCGTATCTTTAAAATAATTATGTTTTTGTCCTGTTGACGAAGGTTATCTAATCTTGAAAGATCTACATAATTATTCATTACGTAATTGTTAAGAAGCCAGTGATTCCCCTGAGATGATGGTGAGATCTTTCTATTACCTACTTTAGGTAAGTAGGTACTAACGTCACAAAATTTGTAGATGACGTGAACCGCGATAAATTTGGGGGAAAAACTACTTCTAAGCCAAGATTTGCTGCTTGTGGCGATTTTTTTCTAGGATTCTACCCTGAAAACATCTATGATGGCAACGACTTAGGTATGTCCCATGGCACAGCCAAAATACTTATAAGTTAGCGATTTGGTTCTGAACAATAAAATACTATTACTACTACTATTTTAATGCCTTGTAACATTAAGTTCGACTATGTCCCACTGTTGTTGAAGCTAAAGACTCTAAAGAGCAAGTTTGTAGTTTCTTGTCCGTTCTTCTCTATAAACAACTTTATTTTTATTTGTTTCTTACCACAAATTTACAGACAAAATTTTTTTAAAGAGTACAGATACAATTGTATAATTAATTTGTGGAAGACCGGTGCCTAAACTAAGTTTTATTTTATTAAACCTTTTTTTTTTATTTTTAAGTTTTATGTTACTTTGCTTATGGACAGTAGAATTAATTATTATTAAAAGCAAATGGTGACATTCAAAGTGCCGTTCGATGGTCTAATTGAAATATATGATTTGACATTTGGCTCACATGACGCTACAATAAATAAATACGGAAAAACTAATGCTCATGCTCCAGCGAATATTTAAAAAAATAATCGTGACCGTGAAAAATGCGCACGCGTTGCTGTATCATTTAACTATCTAAATCACTGTTGTTAGTCCTATCATGTAAAATACCTACGCTAGGCTGATTGTGATCACAAAGATTTGGTCTATAATCTACGGCGTAATTTTACGTGTGTTGTCATTACTGGCAAAAGTGGAGCTAGTGGGTATATAATAACAGTCGTACCGCACGAGTTGATCTCCAGGTTAAGCAACGCTTGCCGAAGTCGGCCCCAGGATGTGTGATCAAGAACATCAATAATTTGACAATAATGACCCCTCCTTGCATCGGACAGTACGTTAAGCCGTTGGACCCCGCTGTCATTTGTATATGCCTAGGAGCCCTCCTAGGTATATACACAAAAGGAATTTGAAAATTCTTCACACACGATTAAGGCCCAGTTTTATGATCCGTAGTTAACTCAACCAATCTTACTAATCTTACTGATTACTAATATTATAATAACAAAGTTTGGATGGATTTGTGTGTGGATATATGTTTGTTACTCAATCACGGCTAAATCAGAACGGCTGAACAGATCTGGATGAAAGTTGGCACAGAGAAAGATTATTGTCTGCAATAGCACATAGGCTACTTTTATCCCGGTATTATGTTCCCTTGGGATGATAAACAATTTTCACGCGGGCGAAGCCGCCGGCAGAAGCTAGTAGTTAAATATTTTAACCAATGGTTTAAAATTTCGGTAAAATGCCTTTTTGCACCAATTTTTTACGTTTTGAATGGTCAAATAAATTTGGAGAGTTAATTATAAGACCATTTATTAGACTAACAATCGATGAATAAACGCTTTTACCGAAATTTAAAATTTGTTAGCATATTATTTTAACCATTGGTTACGGATAAAAAAACTGGGCCTAAGACCAACGGGATGATCTTCCATGCAAAATAGCATAACTGTAAAGCTCAAAGCTTATAGCTTTATTTTGAATCAACCAACTCAGCCTATCACAGTATTCTGCTGGACATAGGCCTCTCTCAAACCGTGACACAACATTCGGTCCTCCGTCCACCGCATTCAGTCTTTCCCAGCTAACTTTAGGTCGTCGGTCTACCTAGCTGGAGGCTAGCTTTATTTTGGCAGGTATTTTTATTTCATCATCATCATCATCATTTCAGCCGAAAGACGGCCACTGCTGGACATAAGCATCCCCCAAGCGTCGCCAGATCGATCGGTCCTGTGCATCTCGCATCTAGCGGATTCCCGCAGCATTGTCCACCACCGGTCATTGTTCCACCTAGAGGGAGGCCTTCCAACGCTGTGTCTTCTGGTACCGTCACTTCAGAACTGTTCGGGCCCATCGACCATCCGTTGTGTTGTCATCAAGTGCCCACTGGCAAGTTTTTTTACTTAGAGTCAATTGCCAAATTGTTTTATTTTGGAAGACGGCGCCATCGTCTGAGGCACTCCCTTATTTTGATAAAAAAATAATTATGCACTAATTATTGGCGACAATAATCGGATAATCTGATAACATTAGCTACAATGCAGGAGCACGTAAAAATTATTGAGATAATCTCTTAATTACATTATGAACGTCTAGATAATGTAGCATTTTGTTTATTTATAGGTAACTTACACCTTTTTGATTAAGTATCACGTGTAAAACGTTTACATTTGACCTTTCTTTTAATATCGCCTAATTGAAATAAGTATTCTAAAGATAATGTAGTAGTTCGAATGTCAGACAATATTACAACTAACGGTAGTAATGCCGAGAATTTCGAAAACAATACTCTCCAATAAAAGTAAACAAAAAATAAGAAAAGCCAAAGCCAATGTTTCTACTACTAAAACCATAGATTTAAATAGTAAAGATACAGCTGTCCGAACATTTGTTAAAACCCCATCACCAGCTGACTCCGAGCGATCGGCAAGTTCTTACTTGTCCATACTGTGTCAGTCAGTTGCCTAAACCCAAGCCTTCACTCTGTGAGAGAGTTTTACGGCCCACGTATACCACCACGGGCCTATAAAGAAAGTTAATAGTAGCCTTTCTCACAGAGAAGAGGCCCTAGTCTAGATCGCATGCTGATTAAGACGTTGCTTCATCATCAACATCATTTCAGCCAAAAGACGTCCACTGCTGGACATTAGACCTCCACCAAGCGGTGCTACATCGACCGGTCCTTAATAACTTGAAGTTCCTTAGTTACAAGAAAATCTTACCAATTTCATGAGCTCTCTTCAGCAGATTTTCAAAGTCTTCCATTGTGCCGTATTCATGGTGTATGTCATAGAAGTTGCTGATATCATACCCGAAGTCGATCATAGGGGACTCGAAGATAGGGGACATCCATATCGCGTCCACTCCAGCTTCTTTGAAGTGCTCCAAGTTGTCCATAATGCCTGGGAAGAGGGTAACACCGAATAAGTATAGGTTAGACATATTATAGATGTTGGTAGGGTATGCAAAATAATATATTATTCTCACAATTCGTCAAATAGGTCCCAAATAACAGTCAAGCCATTAAATTGGCGAAATGGCAAAATCAGAGTGTGACAAACAAAGTGGCATTATATTTGTCAAAAATAAAGAGTATATCACGAGACCAATGTCAAAAAATTTGGAATTTTTACAGTCGTTAACGCTGATATGTCTGTTTGCGGAATGTGGGTTGATATTGTGAATTTTGTCGTCTCACATGTTCGTACTTACATACAAGAATTTGTAAAAATCTTTAAAAACAAATAATTGGAGGTTTGCGTTTCTATGTTTTCTTTCACCGTTAAACTACAAAAATAACCTGTGTTATTTTCTGTACCACAGAAAGTAAAAAGTAGTATTTTAAGTAATTTAAAAGAAAGGTCTTGGTTGAACTCTTGCTTGTCGAGACCTGAGAACTACATTCAAATAGTAATGTTGGCTAGAGAACAGTGACAGAAATAGTATTACAGGACTTTTGCAACACACTTACTCGAAAACTGGCTCTTATTTAATTAATTTTAATTTCATAATGCAGTGTTACACACTTTATATAATTTACAAGTGCAATATGGTCAGTGTCCCCTTTTTGGTAAAGTTGAATGAATGTAGCAAAAAGAAGTTAACAGAGATTGACGGAAAGATGCGATTTATTTTAAGTACTGTTTCTGCCCGTGTATATGAACAACTTTCTCTAAGAAATTAATAGTAAATTTACAAAAAATATTGGATTTATCATACAAAGTTGTCGTCAGCTGACCTAAACCGTAACAACATGTAGGACGATCTTCATACAGGTTGTGACGTTCTGTAGTTTCTGCCAATCCCCGTAGGACAAAGTCGTGATATTATAGAATATAATAGAATAAACTTAATTGTACACAAAAAGTTACATATCTCTATTATGTACGGTATGGTTAATGTTCTCGTATTTCCAGATAATTATAGCCTAGCCAAACTATTTCAGCTGGTGGCTACAAGTTTATCCCATTAAACGGACATAATAATGTATTCACGTGTACTTCGGTTGTTCACAAAACCCACAATTGAAATAGTCGGTCATCACTAATTGCTGATACTGTCACAGTATCTACAGTCATTATTATATGACAATTATCTACACAAAAAACTGCAATTATTGTGTGGAAACAGATTTTGTACGTACAACAACACAATTTTGTGATCAGTATAACTTTAAACATGACAGGTTTAAAAAATGTATTAGCAAGTAGCTAAATGCATAATAATTTACCATATTCTATGGATTCAGCATAGAATACAGAAAATTATTATGCATTTCAAAGGTGTATAATAATTCTCTGTGTATTCAGGAATAATGCAACCATTAAATGAACTCAAATATACAATTTTAGAGAATTCGAGTTTACGACTGATATTTTTACATTATATTTTTTTCATTTCAGCAAGTACAATATTAGAGAGGAAGAGAGTAGAAGTGAAGTGAGAGTCTTCTTCTCTCACTTCTCTTCTACTCTCTTCCTCTCTAATATTGTAATCTAAAAGTAACTTTGAATCCGACCGAGTACTTGCAAAGATGGCGTTGAATCTCATGCTATCTTTTTCATTCCAATGTGTATTATTGCAACAAAAACACTTTGTGTGTTTTTGTCTGGTATACGTCTTTCTTCTATCACAGTGGCAGGCAGGTATTACATAAAGAAGAGAAACACAGAGCCGTTCACCCTCAGTTTCCCACCTTAAAATTATCGCAGAATTAATGTGACAAATTGTCAAGCACACGTTATCTGCTATGATTGGTTGAATTAATTTTCAACAGCCAATCACAGCAGATAACGTATGCTTGACAATTTGTCACATTGATTCTGCGATAATTTTAAGGTGGGAAACTGAGGGTCAGTGTGGCAAGCCCTAGACGATCTTCACGTAACGATGTCAGTTAATTATACTTTCAAAGTAAATGTAATTTTTATGTAAGATTGTTAATTAATGGCTTTTTATTTTTATTTATTTATGTTTATCTCTCACAGTAGAACCACGACAGTTTTGACAAGTCATGGTAGGGCCTGTTTAACCGGTTGAATGCCATAATTACTGCAACAATTAAAAAGCCTCGCGTGTGTCCACGTTTCGGGCACTCAAGGTATTAAAAGCAGAATAAAAACTTACCCTTCAAATCGCCAATGCCATCTCCATCGCTGTCTTTAAAGGATCGTGGATAGATCTGATAGAGCGCGCAATGTTCCCACCAGTCCATATTGGCCAGTTCTTCTGGTGCAGCCGTGGTTGGCATTGTCTGCGGGCCCGGTATGGTCACAATGGTTGTCTCATCCACAGGTGGCAATGTCTGCGGGCCCGGTACGGTCACAATGGTTGTCTCATCCGCAGGTGGCAATGTTTGCGGACCCGGTATGGTCACCGGCGGCGCTGTAGTCTCTTCAGTAGGAGGACTAGTCTCTTCAGTAGAAGGCGGTGTGGGAGTCTCCGTGACAATCTCGGGAACCAAGCAGTTGTTGGAGGCTATCACGCCCCAGGCGATCAGACCTGAAAGTTGAAATAAGTATAGGAGTGGTGGTCCGATATCTGTCACGTTGTTAGGTTTCCTTGGCTTAGGCTAATCTTTACTTTTTTTATACTAAAGTTTTGTCAGGGCTGGCCCTGGAAGAGATGGCTAGACAACGTAAACACCTACCGCAAGGACTGGTTTGAAGTGGCTCAGGTGAAGATACCTAAGTGGTAAGGCCTTTGCCCAGCTGTGGGACAATGTCATCTAAACAAAAAAGAATCGTTTGTATGCCCTGTTATAGAGGATATTGGATGATAGACCAATTCTGGAAAATGTAGCTAGATATATCACGAAAGCGTTAGTAAATGTTTGCAGAACATTTACTAAATGAGAGAAGCATATGAAATACAGCACTAATAGCTAGGTTATAGAACTAGGTCAATTGAGTCTAGCTGCTAAATGGATGTTTACTGTGCTTTGCTTGCACGTTGTTTCCAATTTTGTGTGGTAATTAATTTTGTTTATTTAGTGGAAGTAGCTGTCATACGTCTGATTTTGAAAATAAACCTGTAATTGTTTGTAAGATCAGGGACCAGTGTGTTGTCTATAACGACGCACCGAAGTAAAACTTTATACACGTAACATAACGCTTGTATTCTCCGAAGGGGAGGGCAGAGTGAACCTATAGTAATAAGTTCACTCACATTTCCCCATGTTTTGCACGTGTAAAAAACATGGACGGATGGTTTTATTTCAGACTTTTTAGTTTTAGTAATGAACGAGTTCTTCAAATAAGTTATGTGGTAAAATATTGTTAATATTGCTATCAAAGTTATGTTTAATCTTGAATCTTTGCCAAAATATTTGGAATGGCCTATTTATTAGCTTTCATTTGAATAGTTAGGATAACGAAAACAATAATTGTATAACCCCCTTTTTTTATGTGGGGCGCTATTTAAAAAAAATGTCGCCTCCTCATATGTCATAATCCGTGAAGCCGTTTACGCTGTAGAGCGTGCTATAGAAATGGACATACATACATCATACATACATACGCTCGAAAAATATTACTCTCCCACAGTCGGGTAAAAAGGGGTGGGCCTATTGCCATAAGCAGGACAATAGACTGCCAGGCTGCTTTTTTCTGATGGAAAACGATAATAACACTACCCGATCCAGGAAACGAGCTAAACTTTTTATTCTATGTAATATTATACTTTATACAAAAAAAGGGAAAACATAAATAAATAATAAACAAATAAAAATGAAATCTTTACCTCCAACTGCGCCCAGTAAGGCCACTGACCCCACGGTCAGTAAGATTATATGCAACGTCTTCATGTTCAGGGCAGCTCTGCGCGACTGCTGATCACCTGCGGCGTTATCTTGGATTAATATACTGCGTATCTACACCACCGATACCTATTTATGTACTCTTTTAAGGGTTCCGTAATGAATTTTGAAAATCGAAACACTTAAATTATGAAGTCACCTCGGTGTATTCAATCTTATCTTCTTAATTATAAATGCAAAAGTTTGGATGTATGTTTTTTACTCAGTCACGTCAGAACGGCTGAACGGATCTGGATGAAATTTTGCACAGAGATAGTCTGGAATAGCAAATAGATTTTCTCACGGTATAGTCATCATCATCAGCCTTTTAATGTTCCCAATGCTGGGACACAGGCCTCCTCTCTGTGAGAAAGGGAATGGGCCATAATCTTCCACGCAGGCCCAATGCTGGTTGATGTCATCAAAATTTTTGATTCTAAGACATGCCTGTTTCCTCACGATGTTTTCCTTCTCCGTTTTAAGAGCATTGGTGATGACATAATTTACAAAAAGATTACTTTGTGTAAATTATTTATTATTACATTTATTTAGGCGCATTAGCGTCTGCCTGAGTTTGAACCTACGACACGTAAGTCGGGGCCGTTACCACTGCACACTGCTCTTATATACTCGTATGTCTGAAATAGCCAACACGCCTTCAGCAAGAGTTGTGATTAATGCTCATGCCTAACGTATACGAGAAGAGGCCTTTAAACTGCCGTAACAGACTGGTTTTTCAACCAAATTCAAAAAGGAGGAGGTTCTCAATTCGACTGCATGTTTTTTTTTGTATTTGTTGTTACGCGATTACTCCGCCAATTATGAACCGTCAAAAACTAAAAGAAATAGGTACCAAAGACACCAACTACCGAAGAGAACGTTATTTTCACTTTGTAGTGTTTTGTTTTGGAAGTGGGATTAATTATAATAAACTGCCGAACAATGAAAAAGTTCCACCCACAAAATGCCGACAAAGACATTAATTTAATTTTTTCACATTTAATTTAAAATTTGAACACAATATTTACGTTTTTAGTTGGTAATATTCTGATGCGCTGTTAAATATACTTCAATATTGCAGACGGCTTCGTCATTAAGCTAGCCTTTCCCGTTTAGGAGTAATTTGGTGCTATGTCACTGGAACTTTTTCATTGCTCGCGAGTGTATTTTGTCAACAAGTATTTTTTATTGAATTTTGTACGGAACACCATTGCAGAAGTAAGACTTGCGCTTAGCAAATATTTATCGAAACGATATCGACTAAGCAAGGGGTCTTAAGATCGAGCTGATCTAAGAGGAAAGATCGCTCGAAAATGGCCACTTTTTCATGTATTTAAATGATAATGATATTGTTCTGTCTGCCAAACATGCTGATTATGATAATATCAAGGCTTAGTAGTTATGTGGGTGATATCACGATTTTAATTAGTAATTACCTACTTGTCCAATTCATAATTGATAAGTAAAAACTTAGGTGTGATTGCAGCTATAAAGAACAAGATGTAGTTTAGCGTAATGAAACTGAATAAAATAATAAAATAAAGATGTAAAATTGTTTGTTTGTTTGAGTTAATCTCCGGAAACACTGTTTCTATTGTGAAAACAATAAAAAGGCTACATTAAAGATCACTGAAGCGGAGATTTTAATCGATTCAGCTAATTCAGCAGGGTGACGAACGGATCGTAGCTATGGGGAACGACGACTATCCGGTTGCAAATCGTTTCAAACAATTAAAAAGCAATTTTTTTTTTATTTTTTTTTTTTATTTATTATGGGTTTGCTCTTGACTCTAGCCTAGGTCAGAGATGACGGAGACAAAGTCGACGATGGAGTGAGCTTACCCAGATGAAGCCTGGTTACTCTAACTTTGAAGAGATTCGGGTTATTATGTCTCGCGTGGATCCACGTTCCAGACACTCAAGGGGTTAAGTCAAAGTCAAATCGTTTATTTCAATTAGACCATCAAGCGGCACTTTTGAATGTCAAATATTTAAAATAACGAATTAATATTCTACTGTCCATTCGCAAAGGTGGTTTGTTATGGAATGAAAGGAGAAGAAACTCCACACTAACACTTATAAAAAAAAATCAAATATTTGGTGTAGATAAGTTTACTAATCTACGTTATTAATTATTAATTACTTTTCATTAAGATTTACAATACTTAAGCTGGATTTTATGTAAATTAAACAATAATTACCGAGAATACCTGTAACAACTGTTACTATTCCCAAATCATCGCTTTAGATGCCATTACACCAGGAAAATTTCGCTATACTTAATGGATTTAAAATATAAATATGCGTACCATAATTATTTAATTTAAGGCTCTTTTCAATAGAAGTTCATCGCGCACTAAAATCTAGTTCGACTGACAGAGATAAACAAAGAAAGATAAAAATTAATATCTATGTAGGTATTAAACTTATACCTTTTACGAAAGCCTGAAATCTGTTTGTTCTCTATTGTACCTAACCTATATCATCATCATCATTTCAGCCGTAAGACGTCCACTGCTGGACATAGGCATACCCTAAGTGTCGCCACATTGACCGGCCCTGTGCATCTCGTATCCAGCGGATTCCCGTAACCCTAACCAAGGATATCGGTCCACCTAGAGGGAGGCCTTCCAACGCTGTGTCTTCTGGTTCCCAGTCGCCACTCCAGCAGCCTAATTGCGTAAGTGAATTCTGCAAAGCAAACAAGTCGGAACCTTCCCAAAAACGACTTTACGTATTGCATATTACACTCTGAAAATTAAAGGTTATGCTCCTTTCTATTACCAATATTTTGACGTAGAATTGATTGTAAAGAATGAACGAAAGCGGAAGAATCGAGATAAAACTTCACTATTGGTATTGTGTTATGAAATTATGTCCTAATGATTTAGAAATAAATCATTCGAGTTTGATGAAATATAACGCAGTAGATGAACTTCAACTCAAAGGAGGATGTTTGTACTCTTTCCAAATTAGTATCACAATACCGGAAAAGTTGAAAGAAATGATTCTAATTCTTTGAAGGAATCGACTTGTTTGCTTTGCAGAATTCACTTACGCAATTAGGCTGCAGAACTTTTCGGCCTCATCGACCATTCGTTCTGCGAGCAATACGCAATGCCACTTGAGTTTAGCAATTATTCGGGCTATGACACCTAACTTTAATTCCTGCTGCGGATATCCTCATTTCTGATGCACATGCAAGGAAAGAGCTAGTATAGCCCTCTCCATTGGCCTTTGAGTGACTTTGAGCCTTCTGATGAGGCCCATACCTATACTTTACATGAAAAAAACATTGATTCAATGATACCTGTGCATGGTAAACTTTGTTTGGATGTGACCGGTGTGACGTATTCAGATTTTCATTGACCCCGGTATTCTTCAGTTTTTTTTTATAGGCACCTGATGGTAAGCGATGATGTGGTCGACGTTGAAGCACGCTTGCCTAGAAGTAATATTAGGGTCTAGACAAGTGGCATTCGCTGCAGCGAAGGCGATAGACGAAATTTCAAAATGTAAGGGATTGATCACGTGATATTTCGATATCGCTTGTCAATCCCATACAATTTCGCCTTTTTGACAATCGCTATCGCCACACTTTCGATTATAGATAATAACTTGTCTAGGGCCTCTTTTCAATCTACATCTAAAGACCACCTGGGGCCCTAGGCCACAGTGAAAGAATTCCAAAAAAAGATCGGAAATGTTTTTGATCGAATATATGATAAACTTAAATGGTAACTTACTTAACTTTAACAGCATATTTTGCAGTGTTCTTAAATGTTTTACGCGCTAAAACCAAAACCTAAAAACGGCTATACGCTACTTCTTTATGCATAAAACTTGAAGAGGTGAAATTAGGGTGGTTCTATGTCGCCGTACCAGGAACTTGAAGTAAAATATCAACATTTTTTATATTACTAGCGGAGCCGAAGTATGTAAATAATAAAAACGAATATCATAGGTGATGGCCCCATCGCCTACTAGTAGGAATCAAAAAAAGTGCAAATTGTAACCAATCTAGATTCTACAATCAAACTGGTTTCGCCAGTAACGCATACGAGATTATGCTTACACAGAATTCTAGAAATTTTTACCAATTAAAATAAATAGAAAACCCAAGAGAACAGATTACCTTAAAACGATACTTGATAAACAAACGAACACAAGTATAAATAATCTTCCTCTAAGATTTAGGTGTCTCTTATAGCTTACTACATTCTGTTTGTAAAAGTGCTTTTATAATCCCAAGGGCACACACTACCGGGATAAAAACTATCCTATGTCCTTCCCGGGGTCTCAAACTATCTCCACACAAAAATCTAACTATTTCATCTAAATCGGTTCGGTGGTTTAAGCGTGAAATTTTAACAGTCAGACAGAATTACTTTCGCATTTATAATATTAAGTATATCTGCATCCCAGTAATCGATCCTGACCAGCCGCAGAGCCTAGGTAGCACTAATAAACAAAAACGTTCCTAAAACTGTAGCCATAGCAAGCGAGAGGTCGTGCGTTCGATTCCTACTCGTAGCTTTGCCGCTGCTAACCCACTCATATCACATGCAGCTAATGAGAGCATCAACTACTAGCCTTTTCCGCGGCTTCACTCCCTCTCCAATGGTCTATCTTGCCCGAACTGGGAACGAACCGAAACCGTAAACTTTTTCAGGATAAAAAGTTGCTTAGACAATTAATGATAGCTTTCTAATAGTGATGGAATTTATGCAAACAAATCTGATTCCAGAGATTATTGATCTGCTACAAATATAAAAAGTAAAAGTTTATTATTGGACAATTAGTTTAAAGACACAATTAATGAATGCGATTAAAATAATGGTGGCACGAGAAAAATGAAAATATAGGTTTGAAAATCACTCACTCGTTAGCACTGTAATCATTTAATTCATAGGTATATTGATCTTCACTAGACGAACTATTATTCGTTACTCATACAGACAAATGGATTTAACTTTATTACAATAACAATATCTATCTAAAGCTGGCCACTAACACAACTGTCCACAGTGTCCATTTCAAACTTTTGACAGACCACTTTTTAAAAATAAAAACGCGAGCAGCAAAAAGGTTTTCCTCGTTCAAATAAAACTTTGTTCGATAAAATTATATAGATTTGAAAATCGAATAATTGTCAACAGTACAGTTTGCTGTTCGGTCAGAGAATGAGTAGTTTGAACGAGAATGGAGCGACATAAGACATAATGACCGGTATTATAGCATTGTGTGTATGCGTCAGGGTCAGGCCAGGGAAATTGGTGCTTATTTTTATGCTATATGTAATAGTGTTCTCCAATTCGCCACTATTTAACATTTTAATTTACAATCACATTCTCAACAACAAGTTTGACACACCAACGATGTTTTCAAGACTAAATTGATTTCAGTTTCCAAACATTTTTAGCAGGAACATTAATCACGGTGGCACGTCCGTAATTAATCTCGTTGGGGCAAAAAGATGGCTGTCGATACCACTCTGCCCCTCTCGGTCCGCCCCGAATATAAAAATACCCCGAATTATACCCGGACTAGTTTTTGACCCCGTCGTTGCCTGAATTTGGGTCGTTTCTTGTGTAGTTTTTTATTCATAGTCTCGTTCGTCGTCGGCTTGGTTTTTCGACGCCGATTTTGTTGGATACATGTAATTTCGTGATATGACATTTGATGACATCGGCGATACGAATGTCAATCTTGTTTGAGGAAAAGGGTGAAAGCATCTGCTCTTATTGGCCTCAATGAAATTCTTATGGTGTGAGAAATAAGATGTCATGATAAGTGTTGTATTTTTCCTTGTGTGAAACAACGTTCTATGGCATAGCAAATCTAATAAAAGCGTGTATTCCTTTACATCCAAAGGTTCTCTGGTCATCAATTATTAGAGATAAGACATTATAGGATTGTAATTTTTTAAAGGTTTTTTTTTAATTAGGAGCTCGTGGCTAAATAATAACAGCCACACGGGTCGATATTCAAGGTTAAGCAACGCTTGACGAGGTCGGTCCGTGGATGGGTGACCATTTAAAACATACTGAGTTCCCTCCGTGCCTCGGAAAGCACTTTAAGCCGTTGGTCCCGGCTGTCATTTGAAGATCTTTGATAGTCGTTACGGGTAGTCAGAAGCCTGAGATCTGACACCAGTCTTGTCAAGGGGTTTACCCAGTTACTGGGTTGTGGAGGTCAGATAGGCAGTCGCGCCATGTAAAACACTGGAACTCAGCTGAATCCGGTAAGACTGAAAGCTGACCCCAACAATAATTAGGAAAAAGGCTAGGCAGATGATGAATTACTTAAAGGTTTTGTAAATGAGATTTGTTGTTTGTTGGAATAAATTAACCATAGTTTATCTATCTTGCAATTCAAGTCTTGATACATTATTGACAAAAGAACTTGAACTTGAAGAACAACTGCGGTATAAGGCCGGTGTTTCATTAAATGTAAATACGCATGATACGCAGATACGTGCCCGAAATACGCAATACAGCAATTGGGGAAAATTATTACTAGCAGCTTCCTTTTACTGCCAATAAGCGATAAGATCTGCAAACCAGGAGCACTCAACTCGGGCAACGATGACCGATAAATCGGTGGCCGATATTTTATCGGCGGAGGCGTGGGATAAGGTATTGTCGTCATCATCGTTTGCCTTTCCATAGCTTTTTTTAACTATGCTAGGGTCGGCTTCTAGTCTTATCGGATAAACTAAGTTTATAAGGTGATGGGAATATGATTGGGTAGAATATTTCTTCTTCGATGCTGCATATATATTATAATTCTTGAAACAAAGGAATAAGGTGTGAAATTCCCTCATCGAAAAGGGTGGATTTTCCAACCAGACAAATGCATTGTCTGGCGTTTTACTGGCCAACGGTTCTAGTGAGGCAGTTATGGCTACAAGACGTACAGCAATGCGCCATCGATACATGGTGGACATCCCACCCATACGCACAAAGCGTTTTATTTTCGGAATACTTTCATTGTGCGTACAGCTGAGGATTGCAATTTCCTACCGGAGTCTTAGTTTAGTGATAGCTACAATCTAGGGGTATTTAATTCAACAGCGAATAGGTTACTTCTAGGCAAGCGTGCATCGACCATATCATCGCTTATCATCAGGTGAGATAGTGGTCAAACGCGGGCTTATCAATATTTTAAAAAGACGAGAAGTGTGACAAAAATTTAAGCAAATAAATTAATAAGCAATAATAATTCATAATTTAACATGAACATAAAAAGGTACACACATGTTTTAGTACATTAAACCAAATAAAAGCAGATAGATAGGAAATGGATAACTTAAATTTTGAGCCTGTCTGTAATAATAATGGTATGTGTACCCAGATTTTTCGACATTGCCTGCCCCGTGTAAGGCGTTCCATAACCTATTAGGCCACAGGTTGAGAGGTTGAGTATCTCTGGTACAGAACTGTTGGTACGTACTGATTACTATAAATAGGTAGGAACAGCTAAAAGTTTATGACACAATGCTCCATAAGTTTTCAATCTACACTTACATAAGAGAACCTTTTTAGCAGATTGCATTGTTCCATGAGGATAACGCGTTAAAGTGTAGGAATTTTTACGTTAGATAACATGCTGAAGCACTCCTCAAACATCTGGTCTCGTTCATGTTTAGGAAGTTTACAATCTTTGTGGTCATGATCCTAATTAAGGATTCGTACCAGTATCTCTGGTCGCTGGAGGTTGAGATTTTCTAGAAGGCGTGGATGGTCAAATCCATGTCAAATCTGAAACTGAGAGTAGTAGCGAAAAACACTCAAACAAGTCACGAGCCCGATTTTGATAAAAAATCTAAAAATGCATCATTGTAATTTAAAAAAATCTATATTCCTAGCCGAGAATCGAACCTGTTGATTTTGGAAAAAAACACACGCTGTATTACACTATCCGATAGGAAGTAATGTCATACGGCAAACTTGAGGAAATACCTAATTTTAAACAAACTTATGAAGTCTTTCCTCAAGTTTGCCGAGTTCTAGAGATGAGTTCTTAGATTTCATATACGAGTACAAAAAATCTAATGAATGAAGGAGTGGCGCCTATTGTCTTTCGTTCAGCAAAACTTCTAATCTTAGAATAGTCGAAATATCTACGAAAGGGGCGCATGAACAGAGTAATCTTTTGCTTATCAAAAATCGGCTTCATCTATACAAAAAAAATAAATTAAAGTGTCTGTCTGTAATATCTTATCAAAATAATAGCGTTTTAGTAAATGTACATATATGAAAATATAGACGGTAGTTATAACAAAAAAACAGTGTTTAAAATGTTTGTCTGTCTGTCGTCGGTTTGTTCCGGCTCTAATCGCCGAAACGGCTGGACTGATTTTGACAAGACTTTAACTGGTAGATAGTTGATATTTTAAGTTAAACTAAGACTACTTTAATTTCAGAAAATCAATTAGGGATCTAATAAATTAGGTAAAAAATAAAACCTTTTATTTTTCGAGTTTTACAATTTAATAATCTATACTAATATTATAAAGAGCAAAGATTTTTTTGTTTGTTTGTATGTTTGTTTGTTTGTACCGAATAGGCTCCGAAACTACCGGACTGATTTAAAAAATTCTTTCACCAATAGAAAGCTACGTTATTCCTGAGTAACATAGGCTATTTTTTAATCCCGAAAACGGGTCCTGTGGGGTGGCCCACGGGAGCGAAGCCGTGGGGAACAGCTAGTAGTTAAATAATAAAGTTTCATTGACATATACATTTTTACATAGAACATGAACCCCCTGACCCCTAAACTAGTGTCAACTGAATCATAGTGCCGGAAGTCGCGATCAATGCAATTTTTTATAATTTACCTAACTCATCTCGCTTCGCTCGGATAGAAATATGATGAATATAAATAAGTAATTTATCATTTCCTGCACATAATAATAACGGCCTTGATAGACACGCAGAGCCGCACGTATATTGTAAATACCGTTCAGTAATATAGGAACGTGCTCTAAATACGCAATACGCTCGTCCCGGTACATTATTGGCGTATTATTGGACACCCCAGGCGCCCTAAGTGGGAGGGTTAGCTTGAATTTGTAAGTAAGATGTCGTTTTAAGTTCGGATCCATTTAGGTTTTCACGATATATGTGTATTCAAATTGGATAAATACTAGAATTGACATAATATTATTAAATTGTAGGGTCGCAATAACATATTGGACTTAAACATTATCTACATCAGAAATGTGCATGTGTGTGTTGTGGGTTTATCTCTACCTCTACCTAAAACTTTTTGGAAAACGGACAAACTCTTGTTTTATCATTTTGCTACACCGACTTCCAAAACGAAAGTAATTTTTGCACTTTTTAGTGTTTTACTTTGTATTTTTTTGTCTGGCCTTTGGCTTTTTTATGTTTTTTTTTTTGTTATTTTATTTTTACAAATCGATACTGTATCATGTACCGGACCGACCCTGCACGGGATTGTAGCGACCAAAATTTCACGACATATTTTATAACACAAAAAATATATATTTTGTAAATAGGTTAAATCATTTTTGTCTATTTAGACTATAATGCCCGGCACGTAAGTTGGCAAGGTTTTGGCGTAGTGGTTGTGAATTCGCGCATATTCCACGAACTGAAAGTCAGCCAGTGGTTTTGGTCAGCCAGCTCGCGAATACGTATCCTCCGACTGCACAGCATGATTTTCTTCTTGTTTACGGCTTTTTAGTTCGCTTTTTAAGTAGTCGGGTTTTTTGATTTCTTTAATTAACTTTTTTTATTTTTTGACAACTTTAATTGAAATAAATTATTTTGACAGGACGTTGTACGTTAATATCTGAGACGATAACTTCTCGTACGCATGGAGAAAGCCCTATGCGTAGGTGTCAAGTTATTCGATAGTAGCGCCGCCGCCGGTTTGTCTGCCGATGTCTCTTACAGCAACAAATGTTTGTGATCTGTTCCCGCCGATTTGTCTGGCGTGCCGGGTGCCAATATGTCTGCTGCGTACCGCCGTTTCGTCTAAATATAGTCTAGAAGTAATTTCAAGTGAATCAAAGCTTTGTTGAGAGGCTTCCAACTAGATGGATCGATGACCTGGTGAAGGCCGCGGATATACGATGGATGCGAGAATCATAACACTGGTTGATCTGGCGACGCTAGGGGAAGCTTATGTCCAGTAGTGGTACACTTTCGGTTGAAACAATTATGATAATGTAGCTTTGTTATGAAACTTATGGAATGGGCATTAGCTTCATCTTTTTGACTTACAGATTTATTGTCAATTATATAATAAATGGTTTAATTGAAATAAATGAAAATTTTAATGGTAAAGTTCTTTAGCAAGGCCAAGTTTGTAGCACTCATGACCGGTGTGAGTGTGTGCAACATACACTCACACCAAGTAAGAGGAGTATGTGAGGATCTTAGCAGCAGCCTAATTGCGTAAGTGAATTCTGCAAAGCAAACAAGTTGGAATCTTCCCAAAATCGACTCTTCGTATTGCATATTACACTCTGAAACGGAAAGGTTATGCTCCTTTCATTACCAATATTTTGACGTAGAATTGATTGTAAAAGAATGAATGAAAGCGGAAGAATCGAGATAAAACTTCACTATTGGTATTGTGTAATGCAAATGTCATATATCTTCAACTCCGTAGTATCTCTAAGTAGTCTGTGTTCAACTCAAAGGAGGATTTGGAAAGCTAACGCTAGCTTTCCAAATTAGTTTCGCAATACCGAAAAAGTTGAAACAAATGATTCTGATTCTTTGAAAGAATCGACTTGTTTCCTTTGCAGAATTCACTTACGCAATTAGGCTGCAGGTGGCGTTTGCGTAAATGTAAAAGTTTGGATGGATGTTTGTTACTTAATCACGCCAGAACGGCTGAACGGATCTGGATGAAGTATGGCCCAGCGGTTGATTATAGTCTGGCATTGCACATAGGCTAATTTTTATCCCGGTAGTATGTTCCCGTGGGATAATTCCCGACAAGCACGCGGGAACAACCGCGGGCAAAAGCTACTCGGAAATAAACCCTTTGAGTTAAAATAGTAGTTGCTAGAATTTATAGGTAATTTAAATAAGTTATATAATAGTACACAAAGCAAGTTCTGTTCTATTTCTACGTTTAATGGCTACTATTCCCAGTACAGCGAGGACGTAAAGCGCTGAATAGTGCTGTAACGCGCTGTTTACAGGCGCGGAGCGTGTCGTGCCCATTTAATGACAGCTCGGACATGAGACGGCGATGTCCCGCGGACACTTGTGTTCATGACTGGACGTGTGTGGATATGGCTTTATAAAATAACACTATAGGCCAAGTTAAGAACCTGTCAAACCCTACTTTAATGTCAAAGTTTGGCAGGTTATCATGCTAATTAGAGTTAGTTAAATATAACAACCTTTTTGGAAGTTTAATGTTAGAGCCGTTTGGGGTAGAAACATTAGGTCTATGGAGTCAGAGTGCGCATCGAATTTTCTTCACGTGGCCAGAGGGCTGGCCTTTTTGAATCAGCATTGCCATCCAACGTGGCTATGCTGCCAGCGTTCTGGGCACGTTTCGCATTGATGTGGACGAATTTTTGTTGCGCAATGAGCCCTTTTTCCTCTCCTTTTTGTACTAATAACAGTTTTAGAATATTCAATAAATTGTATTTAGGTTTATTTGACTTTAAATTCTTTATTCATAAATATAACCATCATACTTGTCAAATATGTGCAGTGGGTTACTGATTAATGTCGCTATTTTTATGGTTTTACTTATTTTAGATTTGTTACTTCTAAGATAACTGTCTTTTGATGAATTAACTAGGGTCATAAATGACAGAATAACTTTTGTATAGACAAAATAAAAATATTTTACCTATGTTTGAAATTTGATGTTAGTGGTATGTTGTCTCTATTTTATTAATAGAAGCCTTCTAATATAAGTCAAGTGATTATGTACATCTTAACTATGTTTTACTATGGTTCAGTAACTGCCCATAATTCTGTCCATTTAAAGTATCAAAGATGTTAAATATTCGGGGCGCGATGAATATAAAGCGCCGCCGTCCCCGAACGGGTCCAACGCTGTCCCCAAATGGGTCCAACGCTTAGATTGATGAAGTGTGAGTAACTGGCACCACTTCCGCCACCCTGGCTGGCTACAGTGTTGATTGGATTTCTAAATGTGTTTTTAAATTTCCAGAAGTAAACATTGCTGATTGTGCGTACAAATATCACTTACACCAAAGTAGATATATATTATGCCTTCCATTCAGATTCCGCGGCATTACTCATCAAACAACCATAAAAATATTCTCCTCCGCAATACTAAGCCCTGTTGAATTTGTAACGAAATCCCATAACCACAAACGTTCTACTCTAATACTTACATTGTCCTAAAAACAAATAACAAACAGGCTCAATATTGGAGCAAAACAGAGGAAAAGAGGAAAAAAAATCTCCTTTGCTACGACGCTACGCCGTAGCTGCCTACGTACGGCTACGGGGCTACGGGCTACGCGGGGCGCGGGGTGAACGACCCGCGTGTAGCGCCCGGGTCGATACCCTCGCCTAACACCCCGCCATCCCTTGCCCCCCCTCCCCCTCCCTTACCTCCCTACTTCTAAAGAGGGTGTACTCCCGACTTCGTTTAGGATGAGTGAAGTGCTTTCCAGACCATTATCCGATAGACTAAAAGGTTTCATATAAAACCTTAAACATATTATCTTACGAAAGTCTTGAGAGCCATACAGTTGTGTCAAGTGTACTATAAAGTATTGAACTGAAGAAAAAAAAACATAATTAAAAATGTAGCAATTAATTCCAAAAACAAACAAGGCATACAATTGTAAACGTATGCATATACGCTGGCACACTCAAACAACTAGAAAATTGTAATAGTTTGTAGCGGCCCACAACAACTTAGTGCATTATTGCAAGTTGGAAACCTTTTTATCTGCTCTAATTTAGGCACTTATGTATCTCTCTCTTCCCCTCCTCGACAGTTTTAGTTTCGAGGTTTGTCTGTACTGTAAGGGGCTGTACACACGGGTTTTTTGAAGCGATTTAGTGGCGGCATGTGTGTCTGTCTGTACCTTGCTTTATATCCGCTCTGTTTTTATTACATTTGAGTTGCTAGCGCCCGTATTTGAACAGCTTACGTTTAGTGGCAATTCCGGGAATGCTAATTAATTTTATGTTATGTTAAAATACTGGGAAATGAGATAGTTGAATCATTTATCTCAGAGACTATTTTCTTGGTACTTTTCTATTTATTTTACAGGAATTACAGAAGTACATATATAATAGCAGACTGGTCAGTAAATAATAAAACCGGCCAAGTGCAAGTCTCATCCACTAAGAATTCAAAATTATTATAGGTATTTGAACTATATGCCTCGTCAGAGGCCCAAGAAATACGTATTATATGCACATAATAAAGGTTTCGCAGATACAGTTACAGCTGTGAATGACACAAAGGCATCTTTTGGGTATTCCATACTCAAAGGTGATTGGCCAAGTTTACCATTGACACGCTATTTTCCTAAACTTTTTTTAAGATTGTAGGCTCGCGTTTGACCACTATCTAACCTGATGGTAAGCGATGATGTGGTCGATGGTGAAGCACGCTTGCCTAGAAGTAACCTATTCACTCTTGATTTAAAGGCCCCTAGGTTGTAGCTATCTTAGATCGTTTTACAGAACCAATGGAGCCAGTATTAATGTCCCTTATCACACAACGCACATATAACGCGTATATAACGCGTAACGCGTCAAGCGTCCCCACTCGCGAGGATTGCGGTGACAGTGCACATTTTACGCGCCAGCGAGCCTTACGCGTAATTGACTTCATACGCAGTGTCTTACCAGAATATATTGTTGGTTTCTTTGAAGTGATTAGCTAGAAAACGTATCAGAGAAAAATTCAAAATCATGTGTAAAAACAATAAATAAAATTTGTGCTTAAATTTTTGTCAACTTACAATTCTTAGGAGCCTGAAATATGTCCTGTGTTTCAGGCAAGAAGAGATATTTTTATTAATAACCACAGGTAATAAAAAATAAGGTCTATAGTCATCTTAGGAAATATGTTAAAGGGTGTAAATATAATACTATATATCAATATTATCATTGACAATAGAGACAAAACCAAAATTAATAAATTAATAAAATAATAACCCGACTGTTTATGAAGCGAACTAAAAAGATGTAATCTTTTTTTTAAATTACTTTTTAACATACATTTTTTTAACACCCTTGGTGTTGACACCACACTAGATGGATTTAGATGAAAAAAAAATAGAACCGCCATGTTTTTTTTAACGTCACTTATCTAAGAACACTTGGGTGGTCAATACCTATCTAACAATGTCTTAACTAAATAAATCCGCGGTTTGAAAGATATGAGGTGATAAAGAATATTATTACATACAAAATACGCGCGTAAAACATAACCCTTTACTTGCAGTCGGGTAAACAGAAGATAGAAGGCTTTGTGCCAAGACAATTAATAATAATAATAAATAATAATAATTTATTTCACCAAAAAGCCTGTCTTACAAACATTATTACATAGTAGTTAATAAATATAAAAAGCTTTAAACATTAGGTCATTTTTAGATACTCTGACTCCTAAACTAGGTGTATAGTCCTGTGACTGAGTCAGTGATCCTCCGTAGCAACAGAGCCGTAAAACATGTATAAAAACGGTAATTTTATCATTTTAAAGTAAATAAAAAACAAAAGTGAGAAAAAAAAATTATAACATCAGAGAATATAAAATATCATTACAATAATAATTCATAAATAGTTGCTCATAATATTTTTATAATTAATTAACCAATAATAAAATATAATTTAATAATATGGTTCAGCGTATTCCAAGGTACGAGTATATGTGTGTGAGTGTGTGTGTGTGAGTGTTTGTGTGTGTGTGTGTAAAGTGTGTATCCAAATTCAGGTTTCATTATCTAGATATCACTGTAAGTTACCCAGCAGAAGATCCTCAGTGAAATTAAATGTAAGTGTTTGAAGATAATCTGTAATTAAGGCAGATAACAGGAGAAAACTTCATTTCTTGTTCATTGCTAAAGTACTTAAAGACTAAATATACGAGACAAAAGCATAAATTAAAAATAAACTCCATCGCCACAGGCACAGAGCATAATAAATTATAATAAAAGGAAAATAGTAGGGCAGCTTTACTTTGTTAAATTAAAAATTCTCTATTAAACGTTATTTACGAAGGACGCTGCTTTACGGCTCGTAAAAACAGAGTAATCATAATTCGGACAGACCCTACATTATACGATCTGGTAAAGATGAGTACAGCTAGAATTATTTACATTTTTAAGCACTAGCTGAAAAGAGATTGTGGAAACGCTTATTTCGAAATGTTTTACTGTTGTTGGTGTTTATGCAACCATGCTACACTATGCATAATATCCTATTTTATTTTTTATTATTATTTAAGTATTTTCCGTTTTCGTAAATGTGTCCGTGGCATCAACTGTGGGCCCTATCAGAATATCAGCGCAGCGTTATTTCCTTTTTTGGATATCGCTGCACATGCTGAGATAAGAGCCTTTTTGATCTCGCACGGGGTTTTTTATTTTTACTATTGTATAATTTTTATGCTTATTTCTCGTGTCTCCTGTGTGGGTCACAAATAAATATTTTTTATTTTTCTTTGTTTCATGCAATACTACTATGTTGTGGTTTAAGAAGAACAACCCAAAATTGAAATCTTTAGTTTCACTTACAGACACTTATGAAAATCAAATCTAAATGTTTGTCTGTGTCAAAAAGAGACAAAATTGGTCGTTTCATATGGCGAAGAACTGACAAGAAACTACACAGTTATTCTCTTAAAAAATATTAATATGAAAATAAGTACGACCCGTAAAACGGTAAGAGGAAAGTGTAATAGCCGCACGGGTTGATCTTTAGGTTAAGCAACGCTTGCCGAGGTCGGTCCAAAGATGGGTGGTGGTTGGGTGTATGGTGGGTGGATGGATGGATGGGAGGGATGGGTGGATCTTTACGTAGTTTTGATCAGAGCCTGAAAAAGCACGTGAAGCCGTTGGTTCCGAATGTCATTTGAAGATCTTTGACGGTCGTTACGGGTAGTCAGAAGCTTGAGACCCAAGCTCTATAGGCCAGACTGGTCTGGCCAAGAGAGCTACCATGTTACCCAGTTACTGGGTTGTGGAGTACAGATAGGCAGTCGCTCCATGTAAAACACTGGTCCTTAGCTGAATCCGGTTAGACTGGAAGATTGACTGAAGTGTGGTGGTCGCTCCAGTGGCTACGACCTCGCCTCTCGTGCTTGAGGTCGCGGGTTGCCCTGCAGTGGGACAGTTACAGGCTGGTAGCACACTAATATTATAAAGACGAAAGCTTGTGAGAGTGTGTGTTTATATGTTTGTTACTTCTTCACGCTCAAACTGCTGGACGGATCTGGATGAAATTTGGCACAGACATAGATTTTAGTCTGGAATAGCACAAAGAATTATATCTCGGGCATATGTTCTCTTGTGATAATTTTCGACATTCACGCGGGAGAAGCCGCTGGCAGAAGCTAGTTATTATGATAAAAGTAGAATAAAAACATGTTGTCACTGCTTGATTGGCTCTGTGACTGAGACGATAGGCTTTAATCAATGGTCAAAGTCTATTGCAATGTTTCTATAATATAGTGCCAACAGGGAATAGGACCCTTTCTGACCCGTGGAACACCAAAGTGGTTATTTCCAGTCCCAGTCAATGATATTATAAGACTTATTCTGAAAGTCATAAAAACATTATTGTCAACTTTAAAGCTGTTCTGCGGCCGGAGAATTAGCATTGCTGTCGAACGTAGCAATGCTGCCAGGGGTTTTTCATTGGTATTTTTTTCGTTGATAACGATATGGAAAATATTTTTGACACCCAATGAGCCGCTCCCTTTTTTATACGCGTCTGTATACGTGAGCGTTCAAACAAAAAGAGTTTCAACTTCAAATGTCTGATAAAAACAAAATGTGCCAGTTTTTGTATATTTTTCTATTCTAGATACTGAATCTAGTCTTAACTCAATACCCCACTACTGGACCCTTTTTGCTAGGACGTTCACATATAAGTATATTTTTTTTATAAATTACCTTGAAAGATGAATAAAATCGTTGACGCAACGAAACGTATTCCGTGAAGTGGTTTTCACTTCTCATGTATATTCATCGCCCCTCTTACACTCAGGCCGTACCTGCGACATGTTGGCTCTTAAATCCTTCACACACAAATAGGGTGTAACGAAAAGGTGTGATAATATTTGAAATACTGCTTCTGCCGATGTTTCTCCTAGGCTAGGAAGTCATAGTCAAATAAATAAAGTGCGAGTCGGACACGCGCACTTAGGGGTTCCATACAAACAGCTACATTCGCCAAAATAATTTAAATTCATAAACTATAAGGGTACCGAACAATGTTCGGTACCCTTATAGTTACGTTTATAGGTATATTTATAGTTACGTTTAGCGATTTGCGATTGAGTGGTCGGTGGCCGGGCATAAAATACTCATACGTTCACGCGTTCCCATGATAAAGGATTCCCGTTTTCTGCAATCGAGGTACTGAACCCTAAAAAATAAAAATGCCTCCTATACAAATAGTCAGCAGACGACAAAATTGTATGAGAAATCTAATTTTTTATTTTGGAATTGCCGTTGGCTTCCTCGGAAAAGTTTGTTCATTTACATGAGCAGTATCTAATAGCTTTAAAAATGCAATCTCACCTCTCCGTTACACACTATATATACAGACATCCTTTCCGTATCTACGTACGTGTGTAAACTATGTATATACAAGTTGTACAA
Organism: Anorthoa munda; assembly: GCA_945859665.1. NCBI lineage: Eukaryota > Metazoa > Arthropoda > Insecta > Lepidoptera > Noctuidae > Anorthoa > Anorthoa munda. Next base: position 2,389,591 of record OX243918.1, read on the forward strand.
CACACCTACAAGACCCCTTTTAAATACAAGCGTCAATGTTTGACTTCATTATATTTTCACATGATTCAAAGAGAAGCAAATAACCCTTTCGTCCGGTATAAAGGTGGGCCCGTGTAAAAACTGGGTTATTACCGTCGGTGGAGGGTTAGACAAAAAGCCTGAGCAAATTAGAAGGTCGCTAGGGTTGAGTCGTACCGGTTTTTTGTTATAATGTAGTAATTTGTGAGCTTTGTTGAGTAGCTTAGTGCTCCTACTTACCGTAGGTGCAACTCTGCCTAACCTTTCGGGGATACAGGCGTGATATTGTGTTGTTATTGTTATGTTGTTGAAAGTTGCTGGTAGATGGTTGTTAGGGAGATTAGTTCTGTGGGTAGTTGTTACTGTTCTCCTATCTAAATTATACTGCCGAATATAGCATTTGTTCATACTCACTATTATAAACGTAAAAGTTTTTGAGGATGGATGTTTGTTACTCTATCACGCAAAAACTGCTAAACGGATTTTAATGAAACTTTCCAGAAATATACTCGTAGCTTATACATCAGAATAATACATAGGCTTTAATTTATAAAGATATTGGTTGAAATACTCATACCACACGGGCGGGGCCGGGGCCAGCAGCTAGCCTATCATAATTAGACATTGGAATATAAAAATACACCATCAAAATGCCAAAATATGCATGCAAATATGCACAAATAAGACCAAATTTTGCACAAACATATGCTATATACTATTGACCGCTCCCGTTCGTCTCGCATCCAGTGGATCCCCGCAAACTTCAGGACAGGTCGAATAGTGTCATTATTTTTCTGAACTACAACAATAATGACTAACACTTTTCAGTAAGGACGCATAAAAAGAATATGACTAAACCCATCAAAACACACCTTTCCCAAAGCCTTCGGGAAAAGCAGCTGTAAGCTTACGTCATAGAAGAGTCATAACAGTACAAACATTGCTCCAATTAAACTACACCATATCCTAACTAGCACAATAACTATTGACCCGGCCGATAGCCAGACAGTTATCATTAGTCGTAAAGGTTCTCATTCCATTGCTGACTCGGTACCGCGTTCGGGGCTGAGTAGTATAACCGACCGAGCAATGCACGTCAAATCCCTGTCTGATTTCGTATGTGGGTCAATGTGTTAGCCACGATACCGATGTTTGGTACGGGGGACAGCCCCAAGATTGTAACCCTCGCTTATTAGATGGATTAATGTAGGCCTGTAGGGTAGGTATGTATATGTATACGGAGGTAGAAAGGTCCCTTTGATCTTAGAAAAGGAGGGGACGTAGATATTTTGTGTGTCAGATGCGTGGCTTCCCATACATTTTGTTTAGGGTGAATTTGACCGTTGTCACTGATCGGTACTACTTGTATTCGTATATAATACTTTGGCTTTAATTTCAAATAACATTGCATAGCCTTTGCGTTAATCGTTTTTATTGAACTAATTTTGATGTCAATAAAAATAATGTAAATTCTGCTGATAACTAATACAAGTGTCTTACCGATAATTAATACATTTATGGACTAAGGTATTTCCGAAAAGACTTAAAGTTAGCCTTAGGGAATCTGGAAAGATAAGATTGAACTGGGGAATTACTATGACGGAAAACATCATTGTTCCCGTGTGAAGGTGACAGAGCAAAATAGAACAAATAACACTATCCCTATTTCACAACGGAACCATCATTACAGCATTAATACGTCCTTTTAAAACAATCATTGTTGCAGTTTGAGAGAGACAGAGCTTTATAGAACGAATAGAATTATGCCTTTATCACAACAGCATCATGATGGCATGACACGTTATAGTACAGCCCCTGATTACGTGTTTTATTTGAGTTATTTTGTTTCTGCATAACAACACACACTTACACACACAACACAACTGAAAAATACTGGGAAAATGTGTGTGTACACCTCTGCCTAGTCTTTTGAATACAGGCGTGATTTTTTTGTAAAATTTTTTACTTAAATAATTCACATGAATTTTAACAGCCACCATTAACATTAAATTCTCAAGTAGTATAAAATAATAATGAGTCTATACCACAACTGCACATCAGAAGTGAAATAGCCTCATTATAATTTAACGCGAGGGATGAAGGGGATGGGCAGTAAATATTACGTGATGTTATGTTTGCTTGGTGGTTATTACACGTTTATTGCCCACCTGATGGACATAGCTCTTTGTTATGGGATTGTGTATGGGTAAGAAAGCAAACTTTTGCTATATCCTGCTACCTACCTACAATGACAACCCGTAGGATTTAAAAGGAAATTTGTAATCCATAAATAAGCGTAAAAAAATCGTCAGCTTGTTAAAATTTACGTTTATACTGGAATTAAATATGTTGAATTGACAAATTAAAAGACATTGCGTTGTAAAAACTGGCTGTTTTTATACTATTTCAAAATTAAACCAACCTTTATAATTACAGTGTTTTAATAATTTTGACGAAAAAATACATATATATTTTTCAACCTGTATATAAAACTTCGTGATAAAAACAACAGTCTATGGTTAGCAGAGAGTTCGTTTTTACGTTTTTCCTCCTGAAGCAACATTACCGTTGATTTGATGGACTGGTAGTAACAGCCTAGTGGTTCCTCATCAGTCTTGCCAATCTACCATTCTACGTGACCGCTTCGGCTGACGTCGGCTGTTTCCGGCAATCTTCGGTTTCTAATAAATGATTATTGGGACTAGGTAGGTAGCAAGAGTTGGTATTCGAGGTTCCCGCAGAGTACTTTATAATCCTATTATCTTTCGCCTGGACTAGGCCATGGACGCAGTCTATCCTGAATTGATATATCAATATTTTACATTGGACAATCTCGCCTTTCAGGCAATTCTTATGTTGGCACTGTAGGAAAGGGAAATACTGATCGATAAATATAGGTGAATAAAATCTGTAAGAAGTTGGTGGAAAAATTAGTAATAATAAATACACACTCTTAAAATAACATTATTTTAATAAAAAATATAAAAAGATATAACAATCTTAGATAATTGTAGACACATTTGTAATTCAAAATCATACACACAATATAAATATGCATTAAACAAAAAAAAAAATCCGGGTCATCTATCCTGACACTAAAATAAAAACTGAATGGGAAAACTGAAACACATAGTTATAAAACAAATGATTGGACACCTATATCCGGCAGTTTGCACCATGTATTTGCTCACAGCATGTTTACTCATTTCTTTTACTGAACTAAAAAAATACTGTTTTGCCTGGTACCTTTACAATTCGGCAAAATAAAGCGCTAACTTTAATAAACCGATCCATGAAATATAAATAAAAATAACATCCACGCCTATACAAGCGTTTAGGTACACCCTCATTTCTCCAATTATGTTTTAGTCCCATTTAATTGGAGAAGAAGCTATTGCCATCAACTGGGCGAGAAGAATTTCCAGACAGAAAAACCCAATTACACATTCCCCGACCCAGGAACCGATCCCAGCATATCGTACTCAGCAGTTGCGTTCTATTATTCGCTTGATACGTGCGTCCTTACCGTATGAAACGAATAATTTTTCAATCAAACTACTACTTTTTCAATAAGCATCGTTGTTTATCGGAAAGCTATTTTTGTCGATGTCAATTATGTAGTTTCCGAATAATTAGGAAAAAGATAGTACGTTGTTCCAATAGTGTTGTATATCAAAGTCGCAATTAATAACTGGGTCCAGAGAAGGCACATCATTTTTCAATACAAAATTCGCTTACATTTAGCGAACTGTGTTTGACTAACAGATAAAATTGTGTTTGTCAATTATAATGTTTAAATATCCTAACTACTTCTTCTTTCTAGAAAAGGAATAGTAGGGTTTAAATTAAGTGTATACTTGATAACATTTCTTTCTTTTTCGGTCACATTTGGTACCTAGTGCACGCATTCATCTGTACTAAGTAAATTACCTAGTTTTCTAAATTCACTTACAAAAATCCATCATAACTAAAACATACCTACAGTTATTTACTTTTGTATTTATCTCTGCGATAAAATGATATCTTTCAGAGCAAAATACTTCAGTATTTTCTTAGACGCCGGATTCCTAAATTTCATGCAGTTTATCTTGTTTGATGTTCTCAAATTCGACGCTGGATCTGTTTGAATGCTATTCCTTTGAGCTGAATTCCTTCAGTTAAAACGGTTTCTCTATTAAATACTTGCTGAAATCTCAGTAGAGTGTTTGCTTCTTAGGTGCCCCTATTTTCTTTTAAATTGAGGTCATTCTTTTCATTCGAATAAGCTTATCGACCTCAATTTAACTTTAGGCCAGTGCCTAAACCCAGTTGTTTAGTATGTCTTTGGAATTAAATACAATTTAGTTCATGTTCCACTCCTCGGCTTACTTGCGTGAAAAGCTTAACCCAGAGTTAGCTAGAGGTTAACAGGAGGTTAAATTAATATATGTCATAAATATCACGACGTTAACTACTGACTCGGATTTAGTAAGATAACCCAGAGAAGCACAGGCGGGCCTTAGTCTTGTATCAAATTCTTTCCTTTCATAGACCGTTTTACTCCCAAAAGCCAAATATTCCAATGTTATTATTTCAATGAGTCAAAGCATTCCGTTTCCTCGCACAAGTATCCGTTAACTTAATAGTAACGCTTATATATTGTGATAGCTATAAAATAAAACTGTATGGCGTTTACGATTCCCTTATCTTGTCTTTTATCTTTCACACGTTTTCGTTGTGATCTCACGGAGTTATATCTCGCTTATCTCCAAATTGGAGTTGATTATCAAGTGGTATTTCCTTTCTTGGCTTTAGTACTCTTCACTTTTTTACTTTCTTCTCCATATTCTGAACGTTTTCCATTAAAAACTTGACGATTTACTGCATCGTGTCTTTTAGTAATTTCTTTATCCTATTATACTTCGCATATTTTTTTAGGGCCACTGTCTTCAAACGTGCATATAAATGCAGCTTTCTACACTCAATAAATTAGAAAAACTCACAGACGCCCCACAATACACTATTCTTCAACGTTAGCACTTTAATTCGTATACACTTCTATATTTCCATTACTATCCGTATGCACATTTACCACAAACTGTAAAGAGCCTGTTCCAACTCCAGTCCCAGCTATGGCGTCAGTGGGAATCTCCAGGCCCGTGGTTACCCCTGACACCATGGTCCTGAACTGCCGGGCTGCCGGTGCTGAGGATGTAACGGCTACAAGCACCAGTAGTATCAGAACTATAGTGCAGTTGGACCTGAAATTGGAAGAATAATGTTAAAGATTTGTGTAGATTTCCTGGTATACAAGTTATGCATATATGAAGGAAGGACAATTTATAACAGCCAGAAAATAAAGTTTAACAAATACTTAAAATACAGAATAATACAAACTTGACAAAAGAAACTCACATTATATCTAAAGATACAGACAAAAGTCTGCGAGTAGCACTTGTTCTTAACGCTTGGTAACTTCCTGAGGACTGGCACGAAACCCACAGATAAGCTGCCTCAGATATCTAATCTCTATCTCATCTATGTCTGTAACAAGATCAACACGATTTTGAACCTTAAATATGAAGAAAATGGTTTTATTTATATTGGGAATGACGAAATAACGTGTGAAAGTATTTTAACTTTGTCATAATATGAGATAAATAGAAGGAATGCGATACTTCCTGATATGTAGATGATGAAGATGCATTGAATTATAATTTGAATATACACTGTTGGATCTTTGCAATATCACAAAATGATTATGATTCTGGTTAAAACTAGACACTGCAGAGTGCTAATAAATTTAAAAGCTTTAATTTAAAATATTGTTGCTAAGTTAGAATTTTTCAATATTTTGTGGATTCAAATACACAAGAATGTTCGAAATCGCCTTACTCTAGTATTTCGTCTCACCATAACATAGGGCATAGGTAAGATACTTCGTAATTTACTTTACAAATACATGGCATATTAAGTCCTGGGGTCCCTTGTCACCCTCCGGAGGGTAAAGTTAATCGAATGTCCGTCATTGCGGACTTAAGGTGAATGTTTGTCTTGCGCCGTATCCACCTCGTTCAGTTTGGCAGGGTAATAATTTATTGTCGTCTCGTCTCAGGACTTTCCGTAACGATCGTTGCTCAAGTTCTCTTGTATCATCGGCGTTATTTAGTAGATTAATGAGTTACTTATCGTGCAGTGCAGTGTCTTTATTTACATTGATTATAGGTTTAACATTAACTTTAGCTTCTTCTTCAAAAGCTTGTTCTTTTTTACATTCTTCGCTCATTTTGATGTCTCTTGTCCCCAGATTACATGGATTCCCTATGCAAGGACCACTTCCTACAGCGGCAGTACCGCAAGGTCGACGGCGGCGTGCTCTGGTCCCGCAACGAGCGCAATTTGGACTGCACGGTGACGTTTCAGACGCACAGCATCCTGCAGCGGTTTATGCTGCACTTTGACCTGCTGCAGCTCGATTGCAACGATCATCTGTATGTGTATGATGGGGCTCATGCTACGGCGCCGCCGAAGGTAAGGGATACGTTACTTCTTATCTTACTATATACTACGAGTATACTTCCCTACTTACTATTATAAACGTGCAAGTTTGTGAGGATGGATTGTTGTTGTTATTCTTACACTCTAAAACTACTGAACGGATCTGGATGGAAGTGGGCACAGAGATAGATTATAGTCTGGAATAGCACATAGGATATTTTTTTTGCGCGGGTATATGTTCCCTCGGGATAATTTTTGACTTTCATGCGGGTGAAACCGCTGGCAGAAGCTAGTAATAATCTTACTAATATTATAAATGTGAAAGGTTGGATGGATGTGTGTGTGGATGTATGTATGTTATTCAATCACGCCAGAATGGCTGAACGGATCTGGATGAAAATTGGCACAGAGATAGATTATAGTCTGGAATAGCATTTAGGATATTTTTATTCCGGTATAATGTTACCTTTGGATGGTTTCCGACTTCCAGCGGCCAAGCCGCTGGCAGAAGCTAGTTTGTTATAATTGGCATGGTATAGAGCATCGTTCATCCTATGGGTACCTGCTTCAAAACAGTTATAAAAGAATTCTTGGCAAGAACAAAACCGTACAAAAAGCGGGTCACGAATCATCCGAATATGCTGGCAGTAAATCTGATGAACACCCAGTCACTCGAACACTAAAAAGAAAGATTTCTCAAGACCTTAACTAAGAGACAATAAGAATAAACGAAGCAGGCACTGGGCCGCTTCCGTGCAAGACCTTTAATTCAAATTTTACTCTAATTAATATCTGCAAGATTGATAGATTGCAATAATAACATTAGAAAAGCCTATTGGTATTGTACTGAAGAGACACTTTTGAACCAACACATTTTAACAATAAATTATATTATTTCCTAAAAAATATAAGTTTGATGATATTTGTGACATATACCTACTTCAAACCGCACTGGACCCGCATGATGAAATACAGCCCTCTCACGGCAAGGAGGCTTGTACCTTTTATCTTAGCATAGGGATCATTATAAGTCGATACTGAGTTCTTGTATCGTGCATTTACTTTTTCGAGTCAGTTTCTCTTCAGTTTGTACGCATGATTTAACACAGACATTACCCTTTTGTATTAAGTCACATATTAACGGTAAATCAATTCTCAACTGACAGACTATTTTGCAAATTTTCGTTCAGGTCTTCCATTTCGCTCCCTCGGTCGTGCCATCGCATCACTTATTGACGCCTCCACGGAATGACAATGGACGCCAGACGCTTCGACGATTAACGAACTGCTAATATGCGCCTGCTTCACTTAATCGAAAGCTTTTAGGCTGAGTTCGAGTTTATTTTTGATATCTTAAGCTACTAATTTAGTGTGTTGAAGTTTTTTACGGAGGTTTTAGTAAAAGAGTTACACTGTATTAATGGTTTCGTCTACCACCATACTCGTAGCTTATTTCTTCTGCTTGATGCGGGTGAAGAATGTGGACACGGCTTGTTGCCTGCTCATAATCATTATGGAAGCTTCCTATTTGAGACACAAAACATAAAACTGCTAATCCTACTATGTACTATTACAGAAGCAAAGTTTTTTACAAAAAAGTTATGGTACAGATTTTAATGAAACTTCCCAGTAATATTATCTAGCTTATAAATCTGAATTACACAGGCATATTTCTAAAGATATTAAAGTTAGTTCTGATTTCATACGGGTGGCAGCAGATATTTGACAATAAGTTTACTAATATGTATATTAAAGTAGTCTTAAACGCACAATGGTGGTATATAAGGCGGACCTAATGTCATTATGAATTGTCTGCCAGCCAATGCTGTCCATGTCACATCTCCATATTTTTCCATTTCTTTGGCATTTAGTCGACTTGATTAAAGTAATTAGTATAATTTCAGTCAGTCCCCGAAGTCATTATAGATTCATGCTACGTCCCGCCATCGAGGTCGGGATTAAATGGAACTCCAATTTCCAGTCCCTACATTCCTTGACGCTTGCAGTGCCTTCTCTTATAGGGTTTTAATATAAAAAGCTATTAAGAATGTATTGATTATAAGAATATTGCCATTGAGAATAGATATAGTAATTAAGATGTCGAGATATTTTGAGATCGGACTTTGTAAAACGTAAGGTCGTTTTAAGAGGTAGCGACTTTCTGCGATCAAGTTTTCATTTGAACTGCAATTTATTGACTCACCTGAATCTAAATAAATTCCACAAACTTTATGAGAATTAATTTGCACTGAAATCTAAAAAAATACCAAAGACGCCAGGTGTTGAATGGGACCCAAACAATTAACAAACGAATTGTAATGCAACTTTTGTCAATTTTAAATTTAAATTCGCCAAGTTTGCCTGGCAACGACTCTTGGAACAAAGGACGCCCAAGTTTTAGCTCCCATTGTAGACTTGCCAAGTTTTGTGCCAAGATGTTTATTTTGTTCTGCTCGGCTGTTTATACTTTGTGGAGATTGTAAATTAATATAATTGTAGAATATTGTGATTAGTCAGCTGTTTTGGATTGACGAAAGGAAATATCGATGATAAAGAAAGCGTCAAAACGTCAACCAAATTATACATAAACTTAATGAATTGAACTTGGATAGTTGCATTTTGCATTTATGACAATATTCCTACTCCACTGTCAGAAGAGAGATAAAAATAACAATCAAACTACGATCATCCCGACATATTTCAGCGAAGCAATTTCTGACATTCAAACTTTCCAATCCCAACTTCCACATGTAAAATATATCCCGTATTCAGTTGTCGGACATTTGACAAAAGCCAAAGTTAGGACCTCCCAACTTGGATTACCCGGCTCCAACTTCTAGGCACTAACCTGCAGCGGCTAGTGCTATTCTTAGCAATATGTGCTTGTCACAGAAACTTTGACGGTTACATTCAAATGGAAGTTTAAATGAGGAAACTGTGCCCGACCTCGGATATGAAGCTGCGATAGGCCGCGACGTGTGGAGTTAAATGCTAAGTGAAATGTAAACAGCGGATAATGTAATTTAAATATAAAGCAGGAATGCAAATGTTGAAATGTGTTATTCACTGTTCGGTAATAATAAGGTTCTGAACTAGGTTTATTTACGGATGAATGCAGATGAACAATTTCTTTAATAAATGATCAAAGTAAATCGATCGTTATACATTTATATACAAGTATTTAAGTTGGGAACCGATCACATTCCCGATTTTTTTTGGTCGAATTTCATTTTACCGAAAACTATTGACCGACGTATTTTTTGCTATATGCATTATTTGACATATTTTCAGATCATCGAAGTATCATGTGGCATATGTATTATTTTACCGAACTACATTTCACCGATTTACAAAGTAACTTTTGGCCGAAGCCTCTTTTGAACTTTTTTCATTTGCCATATTTTCACCACACCGAAACAACATTTTACGGAATATTAATTGGTCACAAATATATAGCCGGTTACCTGGTAGCTTTTTAAAATTGAAATATTGTCATAAAAAGTCAATATGTTGTGCTACAAAATTTACTGAAGGAAACGAATCGCTGCAATCGACTTCACGCAGTCTTGTCTGTGTTAACGTATTTATTTTGAATTTTCATGCAAATGATTTATTTATAGCTGTCATGCATTAGACATTTTTATGAATTAATTATTTCAAAGAATTAGTCCAAGACCGAGCGAAGCGAGCTCGGGTATTTAGGGCACTTACTTTAGACCCTGCAGACAGAAATAGGTCTCCGTCGACCTTTTTTTCAGGTCGCTGTTTTAAACATTTGTATTCCTGTTCGCCCACTGTTTCTCTCTCACTTAGTATTTTGATATGCGTATACAAAATAAATACTTCGAACAAATGTTATTTCGGCTAAGTGTAACTTCGTTCTAATGTTTTTCGACCAAATGAAACGTCGGAGTAAAGAAAAAAAACGAATTGATAATAGGTCAACTGAGACAGTGGCAGACGTGACTTTGATGAAGTAATAAAAAACCAAAACAATAATAGTTGTAAAGTTTTATGTCATATGAAATTCGGTTAAATATTTTTCGAACTTATGATAGGTAACCATTTGAGTTCATTGTCAAACTGTAAACATTCCATAACTGCTATGTTAATCACTGAAAATACAAAAGAAATGCAAATTCCGAAATGGTTTGTACACATAATACGAGTTTAACAACAAACACTACATCACATAAAACATTTGAAAGCGCCCAAACTTTAGCATTCCGTTCGGAATATTTCATAAAAATTCACGCGAAGCCACGAAACAATAGAAAACGAAACATGGCTGAACTTAAATGGAATAAATTTGTTCGTCGGTCGGAGGAACTATTCGTGGATATATTACGCACAAAGGATGTGCCACCTGTGTGGCAGCGGAGTACGGAGTTGCCAACTATCTGCGACAGTTTGAGACAATAAGTAACAAACACTTTGACGATCGTCCATGTTTGGAATAGTTTCAGAGCTATGCGGGTGTCAACATGCTCTTGTGACCACTACAGTGTACGTTACTAAAGGAAGTAAAGTTTAGATTAGTTCAACAACATTCCAGCTAAATATTTTTTTGGCTTAAAAAGTATATACATGGAAATTCCGAGTAATTAAGTCACATTGTTTTTATATCTTCTTCTTTTCGAATCGATGGAAAGCGCTTTATATATTTTGGGCCACGCCGATTGTGGCGTTAGTGACGAGCTCAAGGTCTTCCAAAGTGCAGGTGTATAGGCACTTGAGATACTCCAGCGTGTGTGCAATATTCTGCACTGGGGCACCGCTCTCACTCTGAGTCTTCATGTTTCATATGATCCAATAAAGCTCGTCTTACCTGACCTGGCTCAATTAGGAGTATTTTTTTTTACTTAACCCATTTTCTACATTAAAAAATACTTTCTAACAATATTAAGGCCACACTTTCTGATTTGAAATTGGTATAGTGGTTCCTACTTATATTTCGAGGCACGTAGAACGAAAAGATTTAGAGAAATACATTACTAATGTTGTGGAGGGCGATCGGTGAACAATCTATCAATACTAAACGAAATTGCAGCCTTTTAGCACATTATATTGTTATTAATGGCTACAAGTGTTCCTATAGGCTTGTTTCAGAGCTCGTTTTTTTATTAACGATAAACTCGCGTTTGTCAACTATCTCACCTGATGGTAAGCGATGATGTTGTCGACGATGAAGCACGCTTGCCTAGAACCTATTCACTCTTATTTAATTATTTTATCTTGACTAAAACATCCCTTGGTTATGGCTATCCTGTTCTTGGAGTATCACTAAATTATGCTTGAAGTTTGTTAAGAGTCTTCTCTAATTTTGTAATATGTCATACATATACATACTTTCATATATAAACTCGCGCTTATCTCCCCCCATGGGATAAATGCGTTAGTGTAGTCAAAAACTGGCTTATTTATATTTTATTAAAACATGCTTACTCACAATGATGTAGAGAATCAAGGGCTTTATTTATAAAAACTTCTTAACCATTTGGTTAGATTAACTTTAAATACTGTTTAGTTAGTAGATAGTTTTTTTAAAAGGATTTGAATTAAGAATCTGCTAATCAATAATTAAATTTAAGGTTATTTTTTTTTCAAAATGGGTGGAATATACCAACCAAAAACAAAAAACGCCACCTTTTAGAGCATCACTCTAAATTCCTCGTCGCAAACCCAAACAAAAGAAGCTTTTGAAGTCACAGATTCTTCAACATAACTCACACTAACTAGTTTAAAGCCCCTATTTAAGTCAGAGTGAGTGAGCTGTAAGTCCTGGAGCTGCCGTACGGTTGAAAGTTACCGTCTCCGTGAGAAGCAGGCTCAGTGACGCGGCCCCTGAATAGCAAGTAGGTGCAATCTTCTCTGCATTGTGCGCTAAGAATACTAGTTTGTACCCCTTTTGTTGTGGAACGAGGCCGTTATAAAGAGGTTGCTTGCGATTGTCATATTTCTTGATTATGGAAAGGATTTTGCTGTATTTACTATTGCCTGGTAGGAATTGAGTTCGTCTGGTGTGTGATATTACCAGATTATGATATGGTAGGGAAGAATGTATTGAAAAAGAATAGCAGTTTATCACCAGGTAGGTGTTGCTAAGATCATGATCTTTAGTATGTTCCTGTAAAAAAAATCATTCAATCATTTTCTTTTACCGATTTACACGGAAACTGCCAGATAACAGTAAAAAGTCCTTTTGAGACCGCTCAGTAATTGTAAAACTAACAAGACAGTCACAAACAAGAACCGTTGCAAACTTTGTAGTTTCACAGAAAGAGAACTCGTTAACTCATTTTGCTCAACTTCCAAGTGTTCCAACTGATTCTCTCCAAGCTGACTAATTAAAACCATGTTTTAGGCGAGCTGTAGCTATTAAAGTCTTTAATACAGCCGCCCGAGGCATAGTTAGCATAACAAAACCCTTCTTAATTCATTCCTCTCCGTAATCTGGAGCTAAGGAAGAATTTTTAATATCAACCCGAGAGCTTTATTAAACGGAGTATATAAGAATAAATGCAAGTCCACTAGTGCCTTTGAAATGCAAGGGGGGAGGGTGTCTGGGTGTCCGGCGAGACGTGATGTATAGGTCGGAGGGGGTAGGGGGCTGTTCAGATGCGGGGGTCGTCACGTCTTCGCTATCGTTCTCCGTGAAATATGACAGCGATATAGCCCGGACATCGTCAGTAAGCCCGCCTCGATGAAGAAAATATTGCTGGCGCATGAGCGATCAAGCGACTGCCAGCGATTTATATAGACTCTCCGTAAGCTATGATTGAACACCGTGGGAACTGTTGTTCGATGCTATATTCGTATCGCCGCCGCGTGGCAAAATGTTTGGGTGAAATATATGAACAGACTTCGGGATATTATCCAGTGTAGCTCGACGCGTCGATCTGAATATAGATTTAGCAAACGTGGCTTGAAATCTTTTGTTTTTTGTGATGGCTCATCATGGATCATGATTAAATTTTAAAATGAAATTGAAAGAGGTATCTTTTGTAGTATCTATATACGTCTGATTGTATGGATATTATAATCAATGATCAATCTTTATGGTTATATAGATTTACTATTATGTAGTTTATTTCATTAACACCCCTTGCAAACCATAAGTACATATTGTCTCTATTTTTGTTTAGATCGATTGATTAGATTTATGAAGTTCATAAAACGGTAATACGTATTATGCATACCTTTTAACTTAATTGATGGTAATGTTTTATTAATTGCTTCTCAGTTTGGTTCCATTTTTCATTCTGTCGCAATTATTATAGATAAAAAAATACTCGTGTAAGCTAATGGTTTCAGTTTTGAAAGTATAATTATTCAGTTAATTCATTATTACTTTATCGTGCATGGTCAGGACAGAGGGCATTATTGTTGTAGATAATAACTATATGAAATTAGATGTAGTTTATGAGGGACATAGAATTGCCTTTTGTGTCATGGGGGATATATGGTATCGCGCATGTATTTAATAATAAAAATAAAATAATAAAATGTTATGTGCAAATCGGGCAAATTGCATCGCATTGCGTCCATGTGGACGTAATTGCAATTTCAATTAGTAAAAATCGCTTAATGATGTGATACAAATCGAATCGCATCGGGCCGTCATACAAAGATGCTCTAACTTATCTCAAGAACCCGTACCACTATTCGTAGTTTCCTGAAAAATCTAATTAGTCCATCAGTTCTAAGATTACCAAAACATATTGCACATATTTTTTTATTTTTTCGTAAACAAAAAATGACGAAAATGATGTCCCGCGTTGAAATCTCGCGGGACGTCACGTCTTGGTACACTTTTTACCTATAAGTGACGTCACTAACGCAATATTTTGATGCTGTTTTTTTTTTAATTTTATCTGATTTGATAAAGCATAAAATAATGTGTCCAATATTTTTTGATAATCTAACTGACTAAGACATGCCGAAAAGATTTATTCGTCCCTACTCACATTAAACTCAAAAAGTCGATTATACTTCTAATACCAGTTATTATTTCTATCCTCTTGATTGGAATAAACACCTATAGCAACTGTGCTTAAGATAGACCCTTGTTACTCACACAGCTGACTACCCAATCGCAATCAAGTCCAATCTAGCAAGCGTCAGAGATCTTGGAACATAATAATGTATCAATAGTGCCACTAGTGTCTAGCTCTCGACATATGAATGTATAGTGTCTCCACAATAGTTCACGTCAACTGACAAATGGAGCAATTACCAACCAACCGCAATCTAGGGGCCTTTAAGTCAAGAGTGAATAGATTATTTCTAGGCAAGCGTGCTTCACCGTCGACCACATTATCGCTTACCACCAGCTGACATAGTGACCACGCGCGAGCCTATTATTAATAATAAAATATAACCTATTCAGTCTTGAGATACACAGGATCGATTTGTTTAGTAATCTGCTAATCTTAGGCTAGTGTGGTTAAGAGGCTCTAGGCTAGACAAAGTGTTACTATTATACTGAGATCGCACTGCAAAAATCTGCAGGTATTTTGTTTTTGATGAAACTTGGTTTTTATGAATGATTGTTGACAGTAGAATAGATTACTGCGTGGTTGCCTGGCCGCATCTTGCCGCAACTTCATAGATTCTCTTTTTTTTTAACTCTCCCCTACACTACGAACTTCCCCTGCTCAGTTAGCCGCCCTTTATGGGTTGCCAGGTTTTGCAGGTAAACTGGCAACCCACAGCTTGCGGCTAACTGAGAGCTGGCAACCTTATTTTTTCCTATTTTCTATACCAGTTTCATTCAAATGACTTTGTATTCACTTGAAATACTTTTATATTTAAGGTATCAGATATAAACTTCAACTTATTTTTATTTGTCTATATGATGTATAGATGGCTTGTTTTTGATAAGGAAGCTATGCTTATATTTTTCATCTACGAAGCCAGGCGAGGCTATATTCTTCTATTTTGAAGATCTTTTTTAGGGTTCCGTACCCAAAGGGTAAAAACGGGACCCTATTACTGAGACTTCGCGGTCCGTCTGTCTGTCTGTCTGTCTGTCTGTCTGTCACCAGGCTGTATCTCATGAACCGTGATAGTTAGACAGTTGAAATTTTCACAGATGATGTATTTCTGTTGCCTCTATAACAACAAATACTAAAAACAGAATAAAATAAATATTTAAGTGGAGCTCCCATACAACAAACGTAATTTTTTTGCCGTTTTTTGCGATAATGGTACGGAACCCTTCGTGCGGGAGTCCGACACACACTTGGCCGGTTTTTTTTTATCTAATGTGGATTTGAATCTTGCTGTTAATCAAGATATTACACCTACTTACCATTACATCGCTGTGAAATTAAAAGTATTAACTCGATATAAAATAAATAAAATAATATAAATTATTTCTATCAATCTTGTCTGCCTTGTTGGTGTAGTGGTCGCAAGCGGTACTTCTGAGGATGAGGTGTCTTTTTTTGCGTGTTGTAATGCTCATGCATACTGGCGCTACTGCGGGGAGATAGCCCAGTTATATGACTACCCTTAGCCGCGATGCCTCCGATACGAAATCGCAGGCCGCCTCAGTTGCAATGTCTTCCTAGCGGCACCGCAACCTACTCGTTGGCCGCTACGTCCTCGACTTAATCGGCAAATGATCTGACGAGTGGCCCCTCCTCGGGTTCCTCTTCGCTTCATCGTGGGTGACCAAGCCACGGCTACTGAGCGGGGGGCTCAGTAGTAGTGGCGTGGCTCAGGCCACGACAATGCGGGAACCTTCGGGGCGGGAGTGGGTAGACATGAGGTCCTGGGTTCGATTCTCGATTCGAAAGAAAGGAATATTGTTAAAATTAATATAGTGCAATTGTCAGATGTTGAAATCTTATTAAACCTTGTATTGTACTTCTTCAGGCCGACCTCTCCTGCCGGAACACCAAGCAGCAGGTGGGAGCGCTGTTCACGCGCAGCAACTTCGTGACCCTCAAGTATGTCACCGACAACTGGGGCACCGACGCCAACGGGTTCCGGCTGGTGATCACTTCCGTCAAAGACCCCAGTGAGTATACTCATCTTATCAAAAACTCTATTTTGATACTCAAGCAGGAGGCCGTGGGTTCGCAGCCCGCTATGATGGTCTGGCAAATTCTTTCAACGCTCAACATCAACTCGCACGATACACCCCACGACGAGGGACATCATAAGAGAAAGGTTGATCTCTCGTCGGAGGAATCCCGACCCGCAGTAATAAGGAAAAAGACGCTAGGAGCAGGCGGATTTTAAAACTCATTATAGATAACATCACCACATACAACACACACTGGCAGAATAAAGATAGGTAACAACCGGAAGTCGCTCGTAATTTTTGTAAAAACCTTTTAAATTTTTCACATTTTAGTTGTGGTACATAATGGACCAGTTCTATAGGTTAGGTACCAATAATGGCCAAAGTGAAGCCAGAATAGATTAACTCAATAACATGAAACTTAAATAAACTAAACTGGTGGAAAGAGAGTCTACCAGGGTGAACTGTTCACACCTGCGTACCCCTTTAGAGCGTACCAGTGTGATGTTATGTTATGAAATGTTGTAAGCAATAAACAGACATGCGATTGCAGCTATCCGAATGATTTGCCTTCATTTATTGAAGAGTTCTGATGTATATCTCCGATTTTTTTCATCAGATCTTGATAAAAATTAAATGGGACACCACATGACAAACACCAGCTTTCGAATGAAAAAAGAATCATCAAAATCGGTTCACCCAATAAAAAGTCCTGAGTTACACATATTAAAAAAAATATAGTCGAATAGAAAACTGCCTCCTTTTTGCGAAGTCGGTTAAAAATAATTCACTAACGAGCAATGAAAAAGTTCCAGTGACATAGCACCAAATTACTTCTAAACGGGAAAGGCTAGCTTAATGACGCGGGCTGCAATATTAAAGTACATTTAACAGCGCATCAGAATATTACCAACTAAAAACGTAAATATTGTGTTCAAATTTTAAATTAAATGTGAAAAAATTAAATTAAGGTCTTTGTCGGCATTTTGTAAGTGGAACTTTTTTATTGCTCGGCAGTTTAATATCAATAAATAAAAACATCTTCAGATTTTAGAATACTACAGAAAAGGACTTGTAATTTATAGAAATTATAAGTCCTTTTTAACTAGGTGGCCTAGTTATTAAAAAACAATTAAAGAACAAACTAAAGTTGTAACTGTAATTAAGTAGCCTACCATGACCTCTTAGAGCAAGGTTATTGCGATAGTGCGTAAGGGACAGCAGATGTGTATGATTGTATACATCTGCCAAGTTTGCCCGATTCATTACAAGATTCCATTCCACTCCTTTTCAGTCATACTAAAGATAATCCATATTAAAAGTACATAAAGGATAAAACTAGACCGGAATGAAGCAATAACCATCTATTTGTTCCAATAAATGCGGGTATCTGAGCGATTTTATATAAAAACTCTAAGCACGCCCACGACCCTCCGTCGTCACCCTCTTTAATTTCACCAAATGTTTATTTATTTGAACAAACAGTCGACAGGGCAGTTCGTTTACACATTCCTCCTCTTTTATATATGTGTGTGTATTGATATTTTTATTGGGTTCCCTGAAATTTCTAGGCCCGTCTGTAGACAATGCTAACCTGTTGCTTTGCTCTTACTTTTTATCGTCATTACCAGCTTCACTTACTTTATATTTCTTAAGTAGTTTTCTTGTATCAAGCGTTTCCCTGAGCATTTAATCATCAATTTGCTGAGAATTCTATTCACAGATCACTCATATATTAAAACTGTTACACGTTCATACCCTCAATAACTTTCTTTTATTCGGTCACTTTTTGCTTCAAAACGATCGTCAAAGTCATTACGAGGCTCATAATGACCTACAAATGCTCACACTCATGTATGGACAGACGGGTCAGCCGATTTTTTCATTATCATTACTGTGTTCTGCCTCCCTAATGGCTGTAATCGTTTTTATTACTTTTCAATTTAACATACGGCCTCCAAAATCATTATTTTGGTTCAGTTGTTAACATCTTCCTTAATGTTTTTTTTTTATAGACAACATAATTATTTGTAATAACTACATATTCTAACTAAAAATGTTCTAATGTGCCTCTGAAACGAAACAACAACAACAACAATCATTGTTGTCATACTAACGTTTCAGGCAGCATTCGCAAAGCCTCATAATATAATTACACCCAAGGACACATCTCTTTCACTCAAGTATGCATATGAAATTACAATGAGGCTCACAAAGGAAGCAATTAAATTGTCCAAAAACATTACTGGAGCAGAACCGTTTGTTTCGTCTTCACCTTTGAGCCGTACATAACACCAATTAGATTTTCCGCTTGGCCGCGTGGAAAAACATACTCCAAAGGATTTAGGAACACACGACGGGGACTTGGGAGGATCAGAGAAAGAAACTGCGAACAGGAACCACGGAGATACGACACGATAGAATTTTAATGGGAATTTTATTGCTTGTCGACATTTTCTGGACGATTTACTGGATGAAGAGTCTTTGTAGTCCTATAAATAAGGAATGGTTACTCGTTTGATGAAAGGTGATAGTATGTCTTTGTTGAAATTGTTATTTAGTTAATCAAGATTTTATTATTGGTGATCGAAATAAAAGTGGACCCATTAAAGGTCCTTGAAGAACTCCTTTGTTCGTTCAACTGTATAGGTCGTCCATTTACTAAAAACGCTGGTTTAATTATCTTGTTTGCTATTTTGTTCTCATGCTCCACATCTATGATCTCAGTATTATTTCATCGAGCGAAAACCTGCTAGTTACGAACCAACTAATTTAAGGTGAAATGTAACTTTCGTTTATCCAGGTATCTCATATTGTCAGGAATTACAGTTCGAGTCAAAATATGTTTTGTCCGATCTTCTGTAAACACGGCAACGACATTAATTTCAATCATTTAATAATCAAAATATATCTAGATAATTCAAAAGGATTTTAATACGAAAGTAGGGAATTTTAACCAAAAAGGACTTTATTGTCGTCATCGGTGTTTTATTTGTGCAGAATACACTGATTTTCTTTCTAATATTATTAAAAACTGGCCAAGTGCGAGTCGGACTCGCGCACGAAGGTTTCCGTACAATTATCTCAATAAAAAAAAACACGGTTGTTGTATGGGAAACCCACTTAAATATTTATTTTATTCTGTTTTTAGTATTTGTTGTTATAGCGGCAACAGAAATACATCAACTGTGAAAATTTCACTATCACAGTTCATGAGATACAGCCTGGTGACAGTCAGACAGACAGACAGACGGATCGTGTAGTCTTAGTAACAGGGTTTTTACCCTTTGGGTACGGAACCCTAAAAAAACAATAAGAGTGACTGTAATCAAGGTTTGCGTTTGGCTTCGTAATGGTTTTCGTTTTGGTTGTGTAATCATTAGATCCTTCCAATTCCTATGTACTTGGTAGTTGCTTCATGTGATTTGGAATTCTAAAAAGCTTCAATAATATCAAAAATGTTAGATAGGCTTTAATTATCAGAAACATTAAAACAATATGACTGTATCGAGTGGCATTTATCAAAGCTATAAAATGGCACCATTAAGCTGATCCATCGTGGATGAGATCTCGTTTCATTTTTATGTCACGGACATTAAATCTGAAGATTCAGAGCCTTCTGTGCGAACATTGAAAAAGTCCTGGTGCTTAAAGAAGTTATGAGCCATTACAACAAGGGTGAACTGAAACGGTAACGGCCTTCTTATAAAATCGATGAGATACTTGACAGTTGCAAAACTGATTAAAAGTTTGATAAATCTTTAGCCAAAGAAAAAACATGGAAGCATGGAAGTAGAGGAACAGCAGATCAGATCTGTAATGCCAAACGACATCGATACACTGAAAGTTGTGCAAATGTGTCGACTATCGGTGCAACTTAGTTCATATCGCTCGTCGCTCGATAATGGAGTGTGGGAACTTCCCAACTTTGCCCCATTAAGACATAGTTGGTAAGCGACCCCCGGGGACCCCACTGGACAGCGGCTGGGCGACTTTGCACCTCAACTTGCATACTTCCAAAGATTACTCGACCAGACTCTTTGGCAAAGTTTTAAGTACGATTTGGTAGTTGTTTTAAGATCTTCTGAAGTAGGTATTGTTACGATTATTGGTTTGTTTATGGGTTATTTACTGTGTGCGGATCTTTCATAGAACATCTGTGCCGACAATGGTACAATAATAGTTTGAATCAAGCTAAAGTATCTTTGTAGTTGTGTCTGTTCATGTTTATTTTCCATCTAAAAGTTTACTCTACCTAAATATTTAAAATTTCAACAACCCTTGCTATTTTAGCAACGATCCCTCCTTTGTGCTCACGAACCGCTATTTCTACACAAATTCTTCATTAAATATCATCTTTAACTCTGAAACAATGCGTTTGAAATTGTACTGGGAGTTTTAAAATTCCGGGGAGCGTAAAACTGACTGGTCTCACAAAGCAGGATATGTTAAGCGCTCATGCCATTGAATTATGCAACAAAAACGCGCTCGGCGACACTGCCTGAGACGGCGGAATAACATTTTAAACAATGCATTTCATACATGCCGCGCTCCACACAGCCACCACCCTTATCACTACCTGTGCCGTGCGTGAGGTATATGCAGCAGAGAGAAACAATCCCCCTTCGGAGATCAAAAGCAGTGTTTCGGTGAGCATCTCCACTCCGACTCTGTTTTGCTTCGCTTAAAAGAATTTTTTAGCTGTTTTATGACGGACACAATTAAAGGTTGGCTGTGAGAGGCGATTAGCGTTTTAACCATATCGGTGCGTCTGGATGGCGGCTCGTTAAGCCGAGGGTATTGTTCGAGTCCTTTGGGCGGATTTTTTCGACGATGAATGCCCAATTTTCCGGAGCACAACGTCAGCAGTTTGATTGTCAAGTTGTAAGTGACAAGGTTTTTCAATTGATAAGGGATGTTTTTTTAACGTTAACAGTTTTTTGAATGTTTTATTTTTACTTTAGCTACGAAATCAATGATCAAATATTTTTGGGAGCTGGGTTGTTATAAAAGTTTTTACTGATATAATTTTCAGATGGAAGAAAAACTGGTAGTCGTTGTTTCTTAATTTTCCTATTTTGCCTCTGTGTTTTGGGAAATAGCAGATTATCTATTTTGATTTTTGGGCACCTACGTTATGCTTAAGAGTAATAAATCTTTTGTTACGATACAAAGATAAAATTATAGATATTTTTATGGTTCCGTACCCGAAGGGTAAAAACGGGACCCTATTACTAAGACTTCGCGATCCGTCTGTCCGTCTGTCTCCAAGCTGTATCTCATGAACCGTGATAGCTAGACCGTTGAAATTTTCACATATTATGTATTTCTGTTGCCGCTATAACAACAAATACTAAAAACAGTATAAAAAAATATTAAAGGGGGGTTCCCATACAACAAACATGATATTTTTGCCGTTTTTTGCTCGATATTAATAACGGCAACAGGTAGACGCTTGAAATATTCACAGAATGTTTAGTTGTATATTTACTTCAAAAAATAATAATTAATTAATTAAAATAAAATAAATTAAGGGGGGCTCCCATACAACAAACGTGATTTTTATGCAGTGTTTTGCGATAATGGTACGGAACCCTTCGTGTGCGAGTCCGACTCGCACTTGGCCGGTTTTTTATTCCTTTTGTCTTGATTACGCTTGAAGATCTATTTCCAAACCTATAACTTTAGTATCCAACATTTTATACCTACTTTTTAAATCGATTCGTCTACAGAACAAATCTTATCGAAAATCTCATTCTAGATATAATCTACCGTCTCAATGTACGGCATCGTACAATTTTCTGAAGGCGTACCGCCATTTATAAATATATGTTTTCCTTTTTCAATCAGAACCAAGATTTCGGGTCAGTTCGCTTGGTTGGCAACACCGGAGTACCGGCTTCTTGTATTTTATCGGTTACAAAGAAATACAGATGTATTTTTCTCCCTTTACAATATATTAAACGGATTTCTGGCTTCTCCTTGCGTTTGATGACTGAACAAATATGTACCGGTGTTTGAACTTAGACTGTGATTCGATGAATGAAATCCTACTTGTTTAGTTAACGCTATATGGAAAGTGTTTGATTGGCTTTACAAGAGCCGTTGCCAAACCAAGCTACAGTGGCACCGTTTATATTAAAGATTCATCTCTTCTAAGGAATTATTTCTTATCCATCAACCCGCATTGGGTCCGCGTGGTGAATTACGGCCCATTCCCTCTCACAGAGAGGAGACCTGTGTCCCAGCAGTGGGAATATTAAAAAAGGCTGTTGATGATGATGACAGGAATGCCTCAAAAACTTTAGAAAAAGTATGAATGTGAAAGTAAGAAAGCTAGAAACAATATTTATTTGTGACCCGCACAGAATACACGAGAAATACGCAAAAACAAAAAATTCTACAATAATAAAATATAAAACCCCGTGCGATACCAAAAAGATACGGAGAGACTATAAGAAAATACGGAGACTAGAGATGGCCTTTATTTATTTAATCTTTATCACAACTGTATCATTACAGGCTTTCGCAATGCGATAAATACGCTTACCCTAACACTTATGGTAACTTATTATTTAACATGTATAGCTAATTGTAAACAATGCACTCCTGGTGAATTCATCCAGGGTACAGCAGAATAGATCTATCTCGTTTGCCATCAGGTAGAGCGTGAAATGCGTGGAAAGATTGATTGATTTTTCCTTCTTATTGTTAAGAAGGAAGTGAATTGTGAAAGGACATCTATAAAATAAAATAGGAAAGTCATAGGAATATACACCTAGATTAGGAGTCAGAATATCTAAAAAATGACCTATTGTTTTAAGATTTTTATAATTGTTATCTATTTGTGAATGTTTGTAAGACAGGCTTTTGGTAAAAACAAAATGTATTTATTTATTTACTTAAAGACCCGACTCCGCACACGGGTCGGCCGCAGCAAAGAGAACCTCCACACACGATGGTTCTCGGATGGCTTCAATCTTCAGTGCTTCTCTTCACAGTCCATGGCCTATCTCTCGGAGTACGCAGCATGCCCTGTCACCTGTATGATTGCGCCACCGAAATATTACCGTACCTGAATTCAGGCCAAACTTAATATTTAATGTTTTATATTTGACTTAAATACCTTTGGAATAAAGACATGCTGTGCCGTTCTTACATAAATGGGAATATGGGCAAAAAGATACCCGCAGCTTAATTGCGTAAATGATTTCGGCAAGGCAAAGGTTTTGATCACATTAAAGAGTATGAACAATCGACTAATCACATAGACGGAAATCCACATCGCGGCTTTTATCTCGCATGCCGTGTTTGGTCAATTGTTCATGCTCTTTCATGGGGTCAAACTTTGCCTTGCCGAATTCACTTACGCAATAAGGCTGCCTATTGCCTCAGCAGCAAAATTAAATGAATGATTGCTCGCCTACTAAATATAAAGAATTAATTGTTATTTATTCAAATGACTTTTCTTAGTCTACAGTTATTTAGTTTATACGTTTTTGAACAATAAGGTTTTGTTGTGCACTTGGGTGCACTGTCCGCATTTGCAAATCTCTCTTTGGCACTGAGGTTTGCTGCTGGAGAATGCATTACAGTTTAAGGCCGCCTTTGTACATACGCTGTCCTATTTTATATGTTTTACTGTATTTTATGAGTCCGAACTACGTTATAACCTGGGATTTACCGTTAAACCCTAAGATTTACCAAGCCTTACTGGTAAAAGTCTAAAATGATGTATGATAAATCTTATGATTACGTTCAGAGACTGATTAATGTTAAAAAATAATGGCCATGACACACTATGATGAGAACAATTAAGGACTCATAGATTTCCATTGTACAATGAAGAATAAGAATCCATATTTTGTCATATCACATCAAATTTTGTATCACCCGTACATTCAATGAGTTCACTCTATTTTTGATGTCTTTTCGCACCGTTGTTCCAGAACACGGGTGCAAAGAGTTCCGCTGTAAGCAGCGTGAGTTCTGCGTGAGCGCAGACCTGATGTGCGACGGAGTGGACCACTGTGCCGACGGCTCCGACGAGGACACTGCCGCACTCTGCCCAGGTCAGGCCGGTGTCCAGGGTGACAGCCCATCCCTCAACACCACTGCAATACGCTTCGATCGACAAACAATGGCAGACGTTACAGCAGCCTTGGAACAGAACAATGCATTACATTTGCTTCCATTCTCATTCTTGATTACACTATGCCTTTTGCAAACCGTTTTGTGGTAGTGGATGGTCTGTCTCCAGGACTGGACTGGACCGTAATATAGTAGATTAGACAGTTATTTGTTTTTACTTTTTTTTGCGCCTTGGCGTAATAAAACGTACCTATTTAATTTTTTATTATTTTGTTTTATTTTTTACATCATTGTGCCGGTTGGTTATTATGCCAGTGGCGTAATAGCCTCGACTAACAGCGGATGATGCTCTCGCTAGACAAGGCTTGCTTCTGGAAGCAGTAGTTCTAGTCACGGTATGTATTGGCACCATTCTCTGGAGTTGTGACCGCTGGTAACTTGAATCCTGTCTTCGATACCGGAGGGCTGCGTACTAGGTATTTTTTTTAAATTTATTTATTAAATGTATTAATTAAACTAGTAAGAATATACGCTTTGATAGTCTTCGTCTTCCACTGAGACTCAACATTTGTATTAGATCTCCACAGCGCCCGTGTTTCCGAAGAACGACGATGATTGCCAAAGCGCATACGTTTTTTGAGATATCAGAAGCTCTAAATAAGTGACGCCGTCACCAATTGACCATTGCCGAAAGCTCGACTAAATGTCACACAAACTTTTTGGCATTTCGACATTCGCTATTTCCGATGGGATGTCACTATATCTAGAGACCTTGCAGTAATTATTAGGTCTTCATTTATAAAATTGCTAATTTTTAAAGAGATCAATTTGAAGAGTGATAACTTCATTCTAAATAATAATAGAGGAGCACGCGTCCAAATAATAACACCCGGCAAGCGTTGCTTAATCGAAGTTCAGCGATAAGCCGCTGGTCTCAATCGTTATTTGTAGACTTTTGACAGTCGTTACGGGTAGTCAGAAGCATGAAATCTGACACCAGTCTTGCCAAGCGGTATCCTGTTACCCAGTTACTGGGTTGTGGCGGTCAGATAGGCGCTCCATGTAAAATAGTGATATCCAGCTGAATCCGGTTAGACTGGAAGCCTAAGGCTAGATTACTGTTTCTTTTTATTTAAAAAATGTTATTAATTTGACTAGTTTCACTAAATTTATAGAAAAAGACCCAAGGTTTATTGATGAATAAATTAAAATGTTGAAGTGAATGTCCCAGAGAGCGGCGGGCCGGGCGCTAGTGGCGCGTGGATGGCGGGCTGCGCCGGCGCAGTGGCGCTGGTGGCCACGGTGGCGGCCGCCATCACCTTCTGCGTCTGCCGCCGCCGCGCCGCGAATCAGCGCACACGGCTACATAGTGAGTGTAACTCCTTCCTTCTCCTGTCAGTTCTCACTCTTGAACTTACACGCTGTACGAGCAAACCCGTACATATCAATAGTTTCATTTTTATGCTGACATCGACGCGCAGCGAATGAATAAAAATCACACAATAGAGTAAAAAGTAGTAGTTGCATAGCATCGTTGTTGGGTTGACTCATTCGCCGCGGTTCGATCATATATCAGTTTTTCGGGTGTTTTAATCAATATATCATTTGCAATTAAATCAGTTTATCATTTAAATGTACCTTACCCGTACATTTTTGGTCCTTCGAGCCGGATGTCGCGTGTGTACAATACAGTGTAGCAACTAAGTACTGTAAAGTGTTTCACTAGTGACGTCAAACGAACTAGCAGTGAGGGTGTTTGTACTGCCAGCAATAGTGCAGTACATAGCAGCAGCAACAGCAATCAGCAGCAGGGATCAACAGGGATCCGCATTTCGTGAGCAACAAAGCTCCCGCTTGGACAAGCAAGTAAGATCGTTTCATTTACTATCATTAATATCAACAACATGTCTTCAATGGAGGACGTTCTCGCCCAACAACAGCAGCTACTCAATCAGATAGAGCAAGTTTACACCAACTTCAAAAAGGATGGCTCTGATCGCAAAACCTC
This sequence comes from Anorthoa munda, assembly GCA_945859665.1. NCBI lineage: Eukaryota > Metazoa > Arthropoda > Insecta > Lepidoptera > Noctuidae > Anorthoa > Anorthoa munda. The sequence goes on from OX243918.1 coordinate 2,416,218, forward strand.
GGACTACATACGCCGAAGGTTAGAGAATTTGGATGCATGCTGGCAAGAGTATCAATCGAATCATATGAGATTGTGTAGCATCGAATATGCCAGATCGCATACTTACTTCACTTCGAAGCAATTTGACACTGTGAAGGAGAGATATGAGAAAATCAGAGCAGTTATTCAGAATCATCCGCCAACAGAGGAAAGACCATCAACACCGCTTCTAAAGCCTGCTACTCCGCTAGCTACCTCAAGCTCCGTACAGCAACCTTCAGGTCAATCTTTAAAGTCTCAGGGATCAAACAGCAAAACCGATGAGATGATGAGGAAACAGATGAGCAACTTCAAGGCCTTTGAACATACTGTTTCAAGTATCGACATGGATACTGTAGCGGAGAAATGGGAATTCGATCATCTGTTGAGCATGGTAAGGTCTCGCTGGGCGAAGATTGACACTCAGCACTGGGACTTAGACAGTGAGCTGGGAGACCGAAATCAAGAGTATCATCGCATGTACCTCAAATACGAAAGTACATACAACGCTGCTATCAAAGCAATCAATAAGAAGATGTCGTCCATTTCACATAGAGAGCATACTACGCCAAAAATAGAAATACCTACATTCAGCGGTAATTACCATCAGTGGACATCTTTTAAGGATCTCTTCACAGAAGCAGTTCATAGCAACCCATCATTATCTGGAGCTCAGAAGATGCAGTTCCTCAAATCGAAAGTAAAGGGTGAAGCAGAGCGTCTCATACAGCATCTCCCGATCAGCTCAGACAACTACATCATAAGTTGGGACATTTTGAGCCATCGTTATGACAACAAAAGGATGATATTTACATCGCATATTAACATTTTATTAAATATGCCCATTTCACAGCAAGCATCAATTAATCATATCAAACGAATCCATGATACTGCACTTGAAACGATGAACGCCATACAGATTCTCGGCGTAGACGTGACATCATGGGATCCGTTGATCGTGCACCTCCTGTGTCAGAAATAGGATTCGGACACATTCAGCGAATATAACGCAGCTATCAAACAACCTCGAGAATTACTCGAGTTAAAAGAATTTCTAGCCTTTCTAGAGGGGAAATTCACGAGCATGGAAGCAAGTAGAAGAAAACAGGAGATCAATCATCAAAAACCCTTTTCTTCAAATACCAATAAACCATCAGAAACAAAACATTATCATTTCAAGCAATCATATTCAAGCAACAAGGCTATTTCACAATCACCAAGTTACAGGAAATTGCAAAACAATCCGCAAAACTGTCCAGTCTGCAATGATGCCCATGCTATATTTTTTTGCAAACAATTTGCTGACTTTTCCCCGATGAAGAAAAAACAATGTGTCGCCAACTTGAATTATTGCCAAAACTGCTTATACGATCATAAAGGAAAAGAATGCTTATCAAAAAAGCGTTGCCTCGAATGCAACGAATTTCACAATACATTGCTTCATGAATCGTATTCAAAGGAATTGTCAAAACATGGAGGTAATTCTACGCCTTCTATACAGCAAAACAACATCCGTTATAATCAGGAACGTGCAAATCAAGGCAACACGCACGTGACACAACAAAACAATAATATGATGCAAGAAACTTTGCTTTCAACTGCACTGCTAAAGGTTCAGAAAGCAGATGGAACATATCTGATCCTGCGGGCTCTTGTTGATCAGGGCTCACAAACGTCTCTCATCACAGAGAACGCTGCTCAGCAATTAGGATTGAAGCGATCCAGGTGTGACGGCATAATTACAGGCATAGGGCAAAGAGAAAACAGTTGCAAAGGAATCATGAACCTGAACTGTATGTCAAACTCGAAAATCAGACTTTATCAATTCAATATCGATGTTTACATCATGAATAACCTAACAAAACATTTACCATCATACTCATTCCCGAAAATAAAATGCACATTCCTGGATAATTTAGAATTAGCAGATCCTGACTACAACATCAGCCGACCCATAGACATTTTATTGGGTGCGGACGTATATTCGAATATTCTTTTAACGGGCATGTGCAGATTAAGCGAATCACTTCCGCTTGTTCAAGAAACTCATCTGGGTTGGATATTATGTGGAAATATCAAAACTAAACTAATATGCAACGTCGTGCAATTTGATTTGGATAGATTAGAGCAATTCTGGGAGATAGAAGATGTTACAGAAGAAAAATCACTATCATCAGAAGATCAAGAGTGCATTCAATACTACAAAGCAACAACAAACCGTTTGGAAGACGGAAAATACCAAGTGAGGCTTCCACTTATACCACAATTTGAGGAGAAATTGGGGCAGTCCAAAAATAGGGCTGTTGCTCAATTCATTCATTTAGAAAAGAAATTGCATAAAAACAATTCTTTATTTAACGCATATAAGTCATTCATTACCGAATACAAAAACCTAGGTCACATGAAACCTTCACCTCGCAACCAGACACTGGAATGTTTCCTACCGCATCATTGCGTATTGCGCGAAGAAAGTGCAACGACTGCATTGAGAGTTGTTTACAATGCTTCAGCAAAAACATCTACAAATAAAAGTTTAAATGACCTCATGTACACGGGGCCCAATCTACAGCAAGACCTTCAGTCTCTTATCATTAAATGGAGACAATATCAGTTCGCTTTCACGGCTGATATAGAAAAAATGTTCAGACAGATTTGGGTACACCCAGAAGATCAACCTTTACAAAAAATAGTGTGGAGAGATAACCCGTCACAAAAAATAGTAGATTATCAATTGACAACCGTGACGTACGGCACAAAGGCTGCTCCATTTCTTGCAATGATGACATTGAGACAATTAGCGGCTGATGAACGGGATAAATTCCCAGAAGCCGCCAAGGTCATCGAAGAATCATTCTATATGGATGATCTGGTTCATGGAGCCTGCTCTCTATCAACAGCACAACAGTTGCAGCAAGATTTGATGAATCTACTGAAATTAGGGGGCTTCAACTTGAGAAAGTGGACATCAAACGACAGTCGTCTGTTGCAACTAGAAGATCATGACTATTATAAGCAAGAAAGCAAGAGTTTTAATCAAGCAGGATTAACTAAGACATTAGGACTTCGTTGGAACCCTACACATGACAACTTCACATTTATATCAAAAATTGAACCATCAAGCACTATTATCACTAAAAGAATCATACTATCAGACATGTCTAAAATATTTGACCCATTGGGATGGATTGTGCCAGTAACAACAAAATTGAAGATTTTATTTCAAGAAACATGGTTGTCCAATCTTCAGTGGGATGAACAAGTGGCCCAATTGAATGATTATCGTTTGTGGTGGCAAGGACCAACATGGTTACAATCCTTTGAAGCAACGAACGATAACCAAGCAATCTATTCAACAAACGAGGAAATAAAGAATCAAGAAGACGTTCATATTGTTACAAAGCACGAATCAAGCATCATTACAGACCTGTTAAACAAACATCAATCAATCAACAAAATTGCACGTATTCTAGCATTAGTGATGAAGATTACGACGTACAAAAGAAAAGGAAAAAAGCATTATCTTTCATTATCAGAAATCCGTCAAGCAAAGCAAAAAATTATCAGACAAGTACAGCAAGAAGAGTTCGCAAATGAAACAGGAGATTTAAAGCAAGAGGGAAAGCTAAACACAAAAAGCAAATTGTTAAAATTAAACCCTTACCTGGATGAAAATGATATCTTAAGAGTCGGAGGGAGACTAAAAAAGGCACATATCAGCCATGACATGCAGCACCCTATTATTCTGCCGCACAGTGGACGTCTGACAGAATTAATAATAGAGGACGCACATCTAACCATGTTACATGCCGGATCCCGGCTGACATTGGGTTTTATCAGACAAAAATATTGGATTTTAGGAGGGAACGTCGCTACAAAGAGGCAGCTTCGTCGGTGCGTAACATGTAAGAAACAAAATCCACACTGCCAACAGCAAATCATGGGGCACTTGCCGGAGGCCAGAAGTAATCCATCCCGACCATTTACACACACAGGTGTAGATTTTACCGGTCATATTTACGTCAAAGCAAGCAAAGGACGAGGTATCAAGAGCACAAAGGGATATGTGGCTGTCTTTGTGTGTATGGTCACGAAGGCAGCACACTTAGAACTAGTTAGTGATTTAAGCACAACTTCATTGATCGCAGCATTAAGAAGGATGGCGGCTCGCAGAGGGACGCCTAGCCATATTTATAGTGACAATGGTCGCAATTTTGTCGGTGCCAACAAGGTACTACAACAGGAATATCAAGCACTTATGAATATCATGCAAGACAAAGATCTAAAAGCAGAAGTATTAGATATGGAAATCGAGTGGAGCTTTAATGCGCCCTCATGGCCATCTGCAGGAGGCCTATGGGAGGCGGCAGTTAAAAGCTTCAAATATCATTTCAAGAGAGTTATTGGAGACCAGATTCTTACATTTGAGGAACTATATACGGTGCTTACACAGATTGAAGCTTGTCTCAACACGAGACCATTATGTGCTATATCAGAAGATCCAGACGATGTGGATTTTTTAACGCCTGCTCACTTCCTAACAGGTGGATCAAAGGTTTCCATACATGAGACTGAAACGGATTTAAGAACCCGATGGCAGTTGACACAAAAAATTGTACAGGATCTCTGGAAAAGATGGAGGAATGAGTACCTAGTACAAATTACAGAAAGAAGTAAGTGGAGACAATCTACAAGCAACCTCAATGTTGACGATATTGTCATGATTCATGATGACAATCTTCCGCCGGGAAAATGGCTGATGGGCAGAGTCATCGAACTACATCCCGGTTCCGACGGTAATGTTCGCGTGGTTACAGTGAAAACCAAAAACGGAACACTTAAACGTCCGATCACAAAATTATCAAAACTTCCAGTTAATAATGAATCCTCGCAAATCAAACAAGCAAATACCACGGGGTTGGGACATTCCAACACAAATAAGCGCTCTGAAACAAGGAAAGGAGGCACTCGTTACAATATAGCAGCAGTGTTTGCAGCAATCATGTTATTTTTTAGTATCATAACAACTTCCCAATGCGCACTTAACGTCACACAATTCAGAAATAATCAACATATTTACTTCGACAAACTAACAAACATGCAGATCATTCGCGACGACTGGAAGCTAATCATATACTATGATTTAGATCCTTATTGGGAAGTAATTACCGCACTTAACAAAAGTATAATGGCCCTGGAACAAACATGCAGCACGATCCATGAACAAACGCATTGTGACATAATATTATTGCAGTTACGTCATGGGTACAATGAACTCGATTACAATAATCATATGTTACTCAGTCAGCATTTTGCAAAGCAAGCGAACAGGTGGCGGCGAGGTCTTATCGACGGTGTCGGTTACATAGCAAACGGCCTCTTCGGTGTATTGGACGCTCGATTCGCAGAACAATACGAGAAAGATATCACTCTTCTTCGCAAAAATCAAAAGCATATTTTATCATATTGGCAAAATCAAACTTCTGACAATCTGTCATCTCATGACATTCATCATTACATCGCGATCTACTCTACGATCGGCGTGGTCGCAGCATGTCTCGGAGTGTTCGCTTGGTGGCGCGCGCGCACGCGCTGCGCCCCCGCACCTGCGCCGGCGATGCCCGCAGCAGCTGGCGTGCCCGGCGGCGCCTGCCCGGCCACGCAACGTGCGTGTATTGGAGATAGTGTAGTGTATCAGTGTGACAATGCAAGGGCGACGGTGGTAACAAGTGCGCGAGTGTTAGATAAAGCCACCTCCCCTATATTAAATTCTTATACAAGCATTTCAAATTTGTGAACAGTGTGTTAACGATAGAGACACTAGGAAATTAGATTAATATCAAATCATTTATTATAATTACTTGTATCTTCTCACATTGTGTTTATATCTTTTCCTCGGGGAGCATGTACGAGCAAACCCGTACATATCAATAGTTTCATTTTTATGCTGACATCGACGCGCAGCGAATGAATAAAAATCACACAATAGAGTAAAAAGTAGTAGTTGCATAGCATCGTTGTTGGGTTGACTCATTCGCCGCGGTTCGATCATATATCAGTTTTTCGGGTGTTTTAATCAATATATCATTTGCAATTAAATCAGTTTATCATTTAAATGTACCTTACCCGTACACACGCCCTTATTTATAACTAGCTTTTTCCCGCGGCTTCGTTCCCATCCACAGGGTCTGTTATTTTCTACACTATTATAATAATATTAATATAATATAATATTATTCATGTATTTTTTTTTTTTAATTTATATTTATTTGATTGTTTGTAAGTTTGTAATGGAGAAACTTAAAAACTAGTAGACCGATTTAAAAAATACGTTACGTAGGGGGCTCCAACCGAACTCTTTTCAGAAGGGAGTCTTAAGGGCCTCCACTCTAAAATTAAAGGTTTTTTTGCTATTTGATAGCAAACTGACAGAAGTTTAGTTGTCACCACCGCCTATATATTTGCAAGCCAGACATTATAGGCATCGTAGATTTTTTTATTTATTCCTGGGCAAAGGCCTCCCCTAAATCCTTCCAGGTATTCTTTTCCTCAGCCTTCCCAAACCAGCTCTTGCAGTAGGTCTACAGCACATAGTACACGTATAGTTCGTATCGCTACCTCTTTTTGGGCCGGCCTGGGCCATCCTCAGGCACTTTCTGGAGACTATTGCCCTGTGCCATTTAAATCTAAAACCAGAATTTGTTTTGGTTACAGTGCAAGAGTTGGCAAGCAGTAATGGCGGCGGCGGCTGCGCGAGCGGCGAGGCGGGCGCGACGCGGCTGCCGGGAAACCCGCAGCCCCCTGTGGGCCCCCGCGGGGCGGCGCGGGCGGGCCGCCTGCGGCGGGCGGCCTGAGCGCCCCCCCGCACAAGGACGAGTGGTTCGTCTAGCGGCCCGGGGCCCGCAGGGGGAGGCCCGCCCGCCCCCGGCCACTGTTACGCGATGTAAATTTATCGATATGACATTAAACATTTTTGGCTTATCGTTCGTATGTTATTGGGTCGAACTCGCCGACCCCGATCCTCATCCTTTGTTTGTATACACGTTGTAATTCTGCGACTATTCATAGATATTATAGAATAATTGTAATCGTCAAATAAATAAGTTTTTTGGTATGAGTTTTGAAAATTGATGTTATTCCTACCCTCTTTAGATGTGTAAATAAATAAATAATTACAAAGAAAGCCTTATCACCTGCACCAGACGTACATGACGTTTGCATTGCACCCAACCATTGCACTACAGCTCAGTGTTGCTCAACGCAAGTCTCATAGCCTGAGAGCAAAAATGTCAAATGAGTTCCTTTCATTGATTAGATGCTCAGGCAATTGCAATTTTGCAGCCTGCTCTACCTTTTAGATCACCAAGAGAGCAACACCACAATATAGTATACCACAGCAGATTCGACTCACATAGTGCATACAACACGGTCAATATAACTGTGCACATGGAATGACATCGACTGTCATCGACTCCACTCCCTGGTACCCGCGCGGCGCCCCGCGTTCGCCTCGTGCGCCAATAGCGAGAGTCAAACGTCAGAGTGACGTCACAGCGCCAAGTGCACAGTAATTTTGACCAAGTAGTAGATATATTTAGGTACCCCACTATAGGTCTCGCCAATCTTCTTGGCTGCCCTGAAGTTGGCTACAATGGCTGCGTAGTAGTAAATCTCATATAAAAACAGCACCGTTTCGTATCTTGCGCATCGGAAAGCCAACTTCAGGGCGGCCCAGAAGTTTACCGGGAACTATACCTGTGTCTTGAGTACTCTCTGAAGGCACACTTCGTAGGAAAACTATGTATGAAGGAGTGTTGAACTACAAGAGAGTGAAACAGTGAGTGGAGGCTCTAAAAAAGTGTCATTTGATGTTACCGATGACAAATGACAAAACGCCTAAATCTTACATTTTGGCGTTTTGACCATTGTCATATTGATTACGTGACATTTCGAAAGCGTTTGACATTGCCATACATTTCTGACATTTTAGAATGTCTCTTGTCAAGGGACTCTGAACGAATGTCGGTCACGGAAGCCGATGTCAACTGGGAGTGCAAAAAGACAAGACATTTCCTCTTACCTCACTCACGTATTCTGACGTGATAGAGAGATCTGACGTAGGGCCGACGCGACGGCTTCACTTGCTACTGAACTTTTTTCACGTTCTTCGTCACGGTAGGTAGGTGGTAAAGTAAGCAATAAATAAAATAGACTTGTTTACCTCAGAAACACGTCAAATTGTCTAATTATTAAAATTCATTCAGCGTCAGACGACAATCATCATCGGCCTTTTAATGTTCCCACTGCTGGAACACAGGCCTGTTCTCTTTGAGAGGGAACGGGTCTTAATCCACCACGCGGGCCCAGTGCGGGTTGGTGGATGCCACAGGTCTTGGAATTTTTGGTTCTAGGACATGCCCGTTTCCTCACGATGTTTTCCTTCTCGACAATACTGCAGACTAATAGCGGAAGAGCTCGACACCCACGAAAGGATTGGCACGCACCAGTACAGTAAAAGAGAGAGTTGTGTAATAAAGGGAGAGGGAGCCTTTGCCCAGCTGTGGGACAAAATAAACTACCTAGATAGAGCGATTCATTCATTCATTAACATTTACGAAAAGCAACAAGAAAGTTTTTTTTTGATCCTTCCCATAGTGCCCACCAACAGTGCAACTCCCACAGTGTTTGGGTTTATAATTTGCTTGGTACTATTCTCTTGAATGAAACATAATAATTATGCGGTTAGTACCACAGAACAGAAATAAAACCAGCCAAGTGCGAGTCGGACTCGCGCACGAAGGGTTCCGTACCATTATCGCAAATAACGGCCATAAAATCACGTTTGTTGTATAGGAGCCCCACTTAAATATTTATTTTATTCTGTTTTTAGTATTTGTTGTTATAGCGACAACAAAAATGCATCATCTGTGAAAATTTCAATTGCCCTGCTATCTTGGTTCATGAGATACAGCCTGGTGACAGACAGACAGACGGACCGCGAAGTCTCAGTAATAGGGTCCCGTTTTTACCCTTTGCGTACGGAACCCTAAAAACGCCTTCTACACAGCTATATTGGTCACGTTAAGGTGCCTTCCTCACCTGTACCGAAACCAATCAGGCGCCTTCCTTACCGTTTCGCTACCTACAGATTCTTTACCGTATACGTACATCACCACCTGTAAAGATACGGAACAGAAACGAAAACGCACCGACCTGGTGAGAAAGTCGGTTAAATCAAATGGAAAACGAGTACCTAGAGTACCTACCGATTATAAAGTCGATAACTACGATTCTATTTGTGTCAATGTCTGGACGACACGGTTGCCGCAGTGATTGAGCGATCGGCTACTGCAATGCGTGTAATGGGTTCGATTCTCGAACAAAATAACAAATAGTTGTTCCGGTCTAGTTGATTGTGTATGTAAGTTTATATGTTTGTAAATGCATCCATGATACAGAAGAAATGCCTAGTGTGAGGTGTGTGAGGTTGAGGTAACATAAAAATAAGAGAAAGCGAATTGAATAATGGGGTTGATACTGTGTTGATACTTTCAGCGGTCTTAATTAGCAGACACAATAGAAAACAATGGCATCCACACCTGATTCAGGTGTCGAAGCGCCGAGAGTATCATGAAAGTTTGAAATAAGTTTGTAATTTTTACCAGAATACCTCATGGTGGTGGACGGTGGCGATAACGGTGATGGTGTGGTGTAGGAAAGTAGAGAGACAGACTTTTCGATGCCCCGGACGTTCATTAAATCCTTGAGTGCTCGGAACGTGTATCCACGCGAAACAATGGCCTGTACATTGTTTTGATAATTACGACATTCAACCGGTTAGATAAGTAAGTATTTATGGTGAGGACCATGAAAGCTAGGTAAGTTTAGCCTAAAAGCCTAGGCTTCTAGTCTAACCGGATTCAGCTGGATACCAGTATTTACTTGGAGCGACTGCCTTTCTGACCTCCACAACCCAGTAACCAGGCATCACGATAATCCTTGGTAAGAAAGGACTATGGCTGATGGTCCTTTTAGCTAATACGATTAATTTTAGAAAAGACAACTTTTAGTAGCCTTAAGGGCTTATTACACTACACGGTATTCAAGGCGCTGAACCCTAATTCAGGGTAGTGTAATAAATGTTATGGAGTTAGGGTTCTCAAAATATCGACCTTATTGACTCGGAATGATTTAGTGACCCGGTATTCAGGGCCCTGAATACCGTGTAGTGTAATAAGCCTTTTAGTGCGTGACTTTGATTCAAACTTGATTGTGTTTTTAATTAAAACTGCGAAACCTAAAAAGGGATGTTTTAAAAATTTTAACCCCGAGTTTCCCACCTTAAAATTTCTGCTGTTGCTGTTGCAAATTCATTCAACAAATCACAGGAGATAACGTGTGCTTGACAATTTGTCACATTAATTCTGCGATAAATTTTAAGGTGGGAATCTCGGGGCAAGTCTTAACGTAGAGCGCCATCTGTTGAACAGTATCTAAAGCTTCTCCATGAAACGAATTATTACTTTTCATGAAGGTGGCGCTGAATTCAAAGTTTTAAATGGGGATAGAAAACCACTAAAATAGTAATAAAATAATAGATATATATTAAATTGATACATTAATTTAGTATCCTTGAATAATAACTGCAGAATTAGTATTCAATAAAATTGAAAGCAAAAGAAAACTAGTTTATTTGTAATAGCGCCACCTTGCGTCGAGTAGCAATACCACACAGCAAAACTAGTTCTGTCTGACTCCGCAAAAGAGCTTTGAACTTTGAACAAAATATTTATAAGAAAAAGCTCGCTACCATTATTTTCAATTTGTTGAATTAAAACAAGCGTAACGTTTATTACAGTAACTTAATTCTGACTCAATTTGATTGGTTAAATTCTAATAACAGTTGTTTGGTATCTATAATGTTTATTGTTGTTGTGTGTTCAATGTTTTCTTGGGTGCCTCGGCATGCCGCCTGTGACCGGTTCGTGGCAAGAAGTCGGATTCGGATTCGGTTCGGCCGTCTTTTCTTGTGCTCTCGCCTCTCGTAGTCGTAGCCTCGTAGCGTAGTCATCAGTCGACCACAAGCTTTCGGTGGCTGTGGTGTTACGCGTAAGCTTATTCGTGTGCTCTCGTATTTTATTTCGTGCGTACTTTTAAAACTTTTGTGCTTTTCTACAAAACGTGTTTTACGGGAATAAAACGTTGTTTGTTGACAAACAAGTGTGTGAATTTAGTTAGAAGTTAGTGCTTTATTGTGAATTTTAGATAAAAAGTTTTTGTTTGTAACAAAATCTTCGTGTTTTGTTGTGAAGTGTGATGTTAGGGACTTAGGATGCGGTGGGGTTGGCTCTGGTTGGCCTTGCTGCTGGCGGCAGTCACCGCCAAAGGGAAGAAACATCGACATCATAAACCTGGTAAATCGTGTTCATTGTAAAAAGTTTCCAAACAAGCTGTATAGAATAAGGAAGTGAGTTTCAAGCGCGCAGAGCTTGCCTAGATTCCGATTCTTTTTGTTTTCGTGGCTTTTAAAGTAAGAACAAGATTAATGGAATGGAACCCTTATGGTACGAATGTTTTCTGCCTGTATCAGCTGTTTTATTCAGGAGCTGCTTCTATCGAATAATAGGTAATTTTAAAATATTATGTCGTACTCTTTGTTAACGAATAAAACATTTTATTACTCTTCCTACAAACGAGCGGCACCTTCGGAGGTCGAATTTAACCATAGATTGTGCGAAAGAGTAAAAATACTGGACTTCTCTGGCGGAGTTCTGTATCAACTTCAGGGCGGCCCAGAAGTTTGGCGAGAACTATACTAGGGGTCTTTATGTCAAGAGTGAACAGGTTATTGGGTTACTCCTAGGCAAACGTGCTTCATCGTCGACCACATCATCGCTTACCATCAGGTGAGATAGTAGTGAAATGTGAGCCTATGAATCATTAAAAAAAAGGTAAACAGCCTTACTGCCTTGACTCAAAATTCCACTCTGTATTATCTATGCAGCTTAGGTACCTAATGGCATAAAACTCAATCCTGATTCCGAACTGATCATGTTGACATTGTCTCGTAAACGTCCGATGTTCACTAATGAAACGTTCAAGTAATTAGGGCTGCCGACAGCGGTGTCAATTTCTCTGTAAGCCCGGGCGTTCCAGCGAACCCTTCTCGGAAACGATGCCTATCTGCCTATCAACATACGGACAAACGAACCCGCGGTAATATAGGTAGTATCACCAATATTTTTGGCCGGGTTGAACGTAGGCTTCCCGATGCGCATGACATAACGCGCTGTTGTTTTGGTATGAGGTTTACTACAGCGCAGACATTTGTAGACAACTTCAGACCGGCCAAAATATTGGGGATTACTTATACTATTAGGTAACCAGGGGCTCTTGGGTGATCCGAAAGTCAGACGGTCTTGGCAATATTGAAATTAGGAAAAGAAGTAATTTATTCAAATTAGGTAATGAATTAGCTCTTTTTGTACGCCAAAAAAACAATCCTCTTAAACGCTGGTCCCTCACTACTCTCTAGTGTGCATCGAACTCTCAAGCAACATAATTATCAGGCTGTTAATTTTAAATAATGATCTTGATCCTCATGGAGCCTGTGTTTACCTACAAGTCAGGAGTGAATAGGCTACTTCTTGGTTTCATCGTCTACCAAATCATCGCTTACCTGATCCAGTTTGGTATTCTGATGGGATATCTAGCTGCCTGCCAAGCGCATTAATATTAATTCTTATTTTTATCCGTGGTGCTAGGCAACTGGGCTTATCCCAGTTGTAAACGACCCTTTGTGCCTAGTGCCCTTGTTTGTTCTGTCTCCTGCTTGATGTGGAGGGAAGTGGAAAATTTATGGTTTTTCCTACTCCTCCGTTATTCTTTTCTGATTAATTTCGTTGCGGGATCCAAGACAGTTAAATTCATTCTCCGGGACTTCGTCGAGCTTCATTGCCTCGGCGCTTTTCTGGTGGTCGCCACTGTTGATTCTGGCTTTCAGGAGTTGCAGTGGTTTGGGAATAGTGCGGTGGGATTGCCTGCCAAGCGCCAATACGAGCCTATCAAGAGTAAAAAGTTTCACAAACTTTGATACACATAAATTAAATAAAAAAGTAAACATGTATACTGGGAACCGATCACTTTTCCGAATCTTTTTTGATCGAATTTCATTTTACCGAAAATTATTGACCGACGTCTTTTTTGCTATATGCAATTGCCATTGGTATTATTTTACCGAACTACATTTCACTGATTTACAAAATAACTTTTTGCTTTTGGCCGAAGCCTCTTTTGAACTTTTTTCATTTGCCATATTTTCACCAAACCGAAACAACATTTTGGGGAATATTATTTAGTCACAAATATATAGCCGGTAACTTGGTAGCATTTTCAATTTAAAATTGTAATAGTGTCATAAAAAGTCAATTATGTTGTGCTACAAAATTTTGTGACAGAAACGAATCGCTGCAAAAACGACTTCATGCAGTCTTGTCTGTGTTTACGTATTTATTTCGAATTTTCATGCAAATGATTTATTAACAGCTGTCATGCATTAGACATTAATATTATTTATTTAAAAGAATTTGTCCAAGAGCGAGCGAAGCGAGCTCGGGAATTTAGGGCACCCCGACACGGATAGGTTAGGTTCTCCTTCGTGTTAGGTTACTTTAGTCCCTGCAGACAGAAATAGAAGTCCCGTGGAGCGGGGCTCCGTCGGCAATTTTTTTTTCAATTCGCTGTTTTAAACATAATATGTATTCGCCCACTGTTTCTCTCTCACTTAGTATTTTAATATGCGTTTAAAAATAAATATTATGAACAAATGTTATTTCGGCTAAAAAGTTTTTCGACCAAGTGAAACGTCGGAGTAACGAAAAAAATCGAATTGATAATAGGTCAACTGAGACAGTGGCAGACGTGACTTCGATGAAGTAAAAAGAAAAGTTTTAGGTGAAATGAAATTCGGTCAAATATTTTTCGAACTTATGATAGGTAACCATGTATACTAGGTACTTACTATATCCATTCAGAGACACTGATTCAAGATTTAAATTAGAACAAATATGCCTAGTAATCAAATTTGAAGAAATAATGAACATGGATCTCCTGTTTCTAGATTTTTATTCACACTCACTGGATCTTCTAATAATTTCTGCGTAAAAAGTTAAAAACAGACGCTCATTCTTGTAGAAATTAAGTTGATTTCGAATCTTTCTAGCCCGAATTAAAATGGATACTTTAATAGCTACTCCTTGATATCGAATAACAAAGAAAGTAGCTGTGCCCGTCGGTAATAAAATAAAGTCCACGATAGATTAGTCTTTGTGCTTTTGAACAGAAAAGGCTCTGTTCGAAGAAAGTTCTGCTCCATTGAGTTTGATTGCTACTTAGGAACATGTGCCCCAGTCCACTTTAGATTTTATCTGTCATCGTAAATTCTATCAAATTATCTGTGCTTTGTTTTTCTTCTCTAAGATGCGCTTCAAGGAGCCTCATCAATTAAAATCTTATTTGTCACAGGGTCACAGGTAGATTGAAGTCTGAAAGTGGCGCCGGTGACAGATAAGTTGTGTTAGTTGTGTAGGAAACGGTTGGATCGAATGGGTATGCGACGGAGGGATGAGCAACTTGTCGTCAGATAGTGTTTGAGTAATTATGAGTATAGCGCTAAACGAAAGAGTGTGAATTTGTGTACATCATAATAAGTGGAGGGTAAACTCCGGAACCACTGTAACTATTTAAAACATCGTTATTTGAATGGCATGTTATTCCAGATGGACATATTATAACTGATCCATCCAGGCAAAGACGCCACTAGAATTACGTAGAGGTGATACGGAAGAAGAAGGTATGCTAATTAGGTCTATAGGGCCGTTATCATAGTTCAAATAAGATGATCGACACTATTCTCTTCCAAAAATATTCTCGTATTGCCTCTCAAGCTCTTTCTATGGCATCGGTTGTAGAAACATAGATCGTTAGATAGGTGAGGCCATGTTACGACAAGATCTTGTCATAACCACACAAACAGAACCCTGTCGCCTGTCGGCCAAACAGGTTGCTATGGTACGCCCTACTATAGTACGTACTACTCTCGTAAACCTGCGATTAAATCACTGTGTCATAGTATGAAATCATGTACGCTGTATATGTTCCAGGCATGTGGCTCCGTCGTACCGTTGACTGTACGATGGTTGCAACCACTTTCTAAGAGATGTGCCTTCTATTGGCTTGTCCTGAAGCTCTAGACAACTGTCATTGGATGTCAGCGATGGCGATTCACGATCACGTTAAATTTTGATAGCGCTTGACATTTCCATACATATTTGTCACTTTTATTTCAATCGCTATCGCTCTTCTATCGCTACTCTTTCGTTGATAGAATATCACTTGTCTAGAGCGTCTGGTAGAACTTAGAAAGAATAGCACACTATCCATCACTTTACTAATATTTTCAAATTTTCTAAGTGCTTCGTTATTCGTTGGTTTAGTGGTTGCGCATCACGGAGGAGATGGCGGGATAACCTAAAAAGATTTCGGCAGAACTGGAAGGAGAAAGCGCGTGCTCCTGAAATGTAGAAGAAAAGGCCTTTGCCCAGGCATGGGACAAAACAGGCTAGCAGTAGAAACAGTCGCGACTGCTGAGCTCCTGCCCCCGTACCATGACGTATCAAAACTATCATGGTTCGACTGTGAAAAAGGGACAAATGTATACAAGTCAGATGAATGCCCAAGTGAGATGAATGGCCTTACGCACACTGAAATTATCCTTGGTCTAAGAGCTTATGGTCTGGTCCTGAGTTTAATGGCAAGATCGATTGTTTTTCTATTACATGTGCTCAGTTGCAGAGCTAATGGCAATTAGCACGCAATCAATTTGATCTCTCAGAAACTGTTTGCGCAGGAATCAAATCCACGATCAACAACATTCAAAGCAACTGCACCAGTTACGTCGGCCATATCTTATCGCGAAGTGCAACCTATACATTATACTATAATTGTCTGTCCGTACATCACCCAAACATGATTATTATTTTATGGTCACATCGGCGCGTTACTATCTCTCTGCTATAAATATGCGCGCGCGCAGACTCGCCCACCGCATGAACGGCTGGACCGTCTCGATTTTATGACCTAATTAATTAAATTAACTGTGTAGACGAGCAATATTGACAAAATATGAATCGTTTTCTTGTGCTTCCGCGTTGGAAAGTCATTCATTGATGCTGATTTGAGTGCAAATCCAGTGACAATGTTCCGCAGACATTGTGCAATATTGTGTAGCGCAAAAGTTTTTTTTATTTACTGGTTATTAGGCATGCTTCTCGATCCTTATAAAACCAGAATAAAGTACCTATTGTTTGTTTTTCAATACCGAGAAGAGATTGCAACAACAATCAATGAGTTTTGTATGGTTAATAATAGAAACATGACAGTTAATGGTTATCGTGTCAAAAATAAACACAACATAACTTCAAAGTCCATAATTTTAACACCATACTCCAAAAACTAAAAGTTTTTAACGGTATTTCACACTTGGGTGGACCCGTGGGTCCCATGACTAGTCAAATGCATTGTTGGGTGAGCAGGGCAGGTAGTGGCTTCGGGGAAGGTCTATTGTCTTGTGTGATTAGGGCCTATTATGTGGCCGACTGGCCATGCCGGTAATTATTTACCCACCGTGCCACGAGGACGTTTTGGGAGCTCAACTGAAGTGCTTCTTAATTTGTTTGATGATAAAACTACTCTCCACTTAATTGTTTTGAGTAGATAATATGGGATGTGAAGTCGAGACGAAGCAAGTTTGCGAGTCAATTCGCTGAAACAAATCAATACTGTACTGTTACAGTTTGACTTAACAATTTGAGTTTCAGTCCTCACGTACTTCTTTTGCTCCATTTACGTTCATATATTGATTGATTGGTTTGATTATGTATTTTTACAAAGACCTTGCTTGTTTCCGGAGCTCTGAAAACCAAAATATCACTAAAAATAATAGCAATAACTTTATCTCCGATATAGCGATTCTCAAAATGTTAAAGATTACCCACGTGACTTTTTAGTATATTATATTTTTTGTAAATGCAGGCCTGGAGTCCTCAAAGTTACGGAGATTCCAATAGCAAGTGTCGTCTCGGGCTTACATGCATACACGCATGTAGAGAAAGACAAAAAATATTTATGTAGAGCCGCTTACTACTGACTTCAAAACTTGGGAACCCAATGGAACCCTGGGCAAGCATTACATTCCCATGATCAACAATGCGTCCAAACCTGACATGGATCCCGCCATGATCCCGTTAACATCATTGAAATAAACGGCTGCTTAAATATAATGTTACTTAAGCCGATCAGATTATTTATTTTGTATGCTAAATGACCAGAGCGAGCCATGCCGGACAAGCTCGCCCACAATGTGACAAAGATTTAAGAATCAATAAACAAGAATAGTCACGATCACCACAGATTATATCGGAGACCAACGACGTCTGTAGGACCGATTTTGAACAAACAAAATTATTATTGCTGCCTTTTATTTGCCCGATCATACAGGTATGAGAGCAGTGGTTGAGTGGTGGTGGTGGTGGTATTGGTATTACTATAATCTGTATTAATTTTTTTCATCACCACTGCTCTCAAAACGGTGAAGGAAACATCATAAGGAAATGAAAAATTCGAAGGCATGTGACATCCACAAACCCGTACTGGTCCCGTGTGGTAGTTTATGACCAATTCCCTCTCACAGAGGAGGCCTGAGTCTCACCTGTGGGAATATTCTCTATGGCACAATGACACTGAGGTTTGCTGCTGATGAGCTCGCCTTTGTACATAAGTTGTCTACTGTATTTGAAACTCTATGTTTTGTGTACGATAAAGAATATGAATGAATGAGTGATTTGATCAAATCCGTAAACTGTTTCAGTGAAATGATGAAACACGCCCAAACATAAGGTACGCGATTTTCGCGTAGACAATCAGTGCAGAGTTCCACTAATAGCCACTGCAGTTTTATTCAAGGGGCAGTTGATCTATCGGAGTGTTTCAGCGTGGAAGTCTAGAGGTGTAGGATATTTCTTTGCTTTGACCCTATGACTACCCTCACTGGTCTATTAATTGACAAAAAAAAATTATTTAAAAAATCAAAATACCCGACTGCTTAAAAAGCGAACTAAAAAGACGTAAACAAGAAGAAAATCATGCTGTGCAGTCGGAGGATACATATTCGCGAGCTGGCTGACCAAAACCAGATGTATCCTCCGACTGCACAGCATGATTTTCTTCTTGTTTACGTCTTTTTAGTTCGCTTTTTAAGCAGTCGGGTATTTTGATTTTTTAAATAATTTTTTTTATTTATAACTTTTTAGTTAACATTTTTTTCGAATTAGGTACATTTAAATATATAAGTGTTATATATTTTTGAAATCGCCTCTAAAAACCCTTTATTTTGATACCCCACACGATGGGTTTCGAAGAAAAAATAAAATTGGCCCCCCACAATATGGCGCCCAAAAGCCGCCATTTTTCTATTTTCCAATTATTTTAATGTAGCCTATGACACTCGCAAGGTTAAGACGAATCGATTGACGTATGAATCATCAAAATCGGTCAACGCGTTTGGTCTCTGGAACGCCACATAGGAACAAACATACATACATACATACATACATACATACATACATAGACTGATAAACACATTACCCTCCTTCGGCAGTCGGGTAAAAACAAGAAGACCGTGCTACAGTTTTATACATCAGCTCTAAGAGAATTCTTGAACAATATTTGTATAACATAGTGAAGTAAAATCAGGTGACTGCCTCGTTGGTCTAGTGGTTGCAAGCGCTGCTGCTGAACACGAGGTCGTGGGTTTGATTCTCGGGTCGGGCAAAGTGTTGTTGGGTTTTTCCATCTGGAATTTCTCAGTAGCAGACCGGAGTCTAGATTTGTGACCGGTTGATGGCAATAGGCTCACCCCCCTGTTACTTACTTGGGCCTTAAACATATCTCGCGAAATGTGGGGGTACTATAGGTGTACCTCTGCCCAACCCTTCTGCGTGTACTGGCGTGATGATATGTTATGTAAAATCAGGTCAGCCGTACATTTGGCAAAATCTCGTCGAGGGATTACCCGTCTGTTGCCAACGACCCAATGACTAAGTATACCAAAAATAAAATAGGTCTGTGCACAATATCACAAATCGGAAACATAAACAATGTCAACTACAAAACAGTTTTATCTAGAAAATTTATTTTCTAACTACGCGGGGGTAAGTGACCGATGATTCAGCCCGAACTGTTTCGAACCCCGTCATATGTCACAATATTCTGCCAAATGAATTTGAATCCTATTTCTTAAACTCTAAAGTTGACAATAATTGACGAGATGTGAGATGTAGGATGTTTTGGTGATGGGTCAGGCGGTCTATATCGGTAGTGAGTCCCCCCTCTCATGTTGTTGCGTATATTTATTCTGCGCCCCTAGTTTTAGCGGCTCATTGAGCAAATCTGCCTGGAAATCATAACTTAGGTATACCTAACTATTCTCCCTCTGAATTTTGCTAAGTGGTAGACAGAGAGACATGTTCATGTCCCTTGAAGTCACACGGACACAGCTAGCTTAAGATATTGTGCTTCTCAGCCCAGTTCCTAGAATGAACATCATAGCAAAATCAATGAGACCAGTGAATCAAGCGCTCTAAAATTCTGCAATTGATTGTTGCCAATCATTCAATTTCAACGATCCAGAAACTGGCCATTATAAGTGCGGAACATAATTGAAACAGATATTTTAAAAAAAATACGGCTAGCCGTGTAGATTGCCATTTTAAAATCAATATAAGTCGTATATGCCTTTAATTTTTCTTGCCTATCCTGTGTCCCAATGTTGAATATAACTTTAGTTAATGTTAGTCTGAAAAATAGCCAAGTCAGAGGTCTGTGGGGTTCCCAGAGGCGGCTTTAGTAACTCTGACACCAGAGGTGGCCACACCTCACACGAAAAGAAGATGAAGACTTACCGCCTGCCTTCCCCAGCCAATCTGTCAAAAACGAGACCAAATCGTCACGCCAGCGTTTTGTACGCCTATCTCCGTGAGGACGCCGACGTCCCGTCCGCCTTCAGGTATCAAGATAGAGCATCAAATACAAAAGCTCTGCATCTAATTGTTTACGTCTATAAAGGAAATTATTCAAACAGAAACATCAGAATTACTGAATTTGAAAATAACTTGCTGCAAACATCATATTCAGCAGTAGACGTCTTTCGGTTGAAACAATGATGAAATATCATGTTCGTGTATCAATTAATCAAGGAACCTATCAGTAAACAAAAAGCTTGATTTAAAGCCATTGTTAAAGGAAGTCGATCGCAGTTAGGGTTACTATCCGTCCGGACTGATGATCGCACATTTGGCGACCAATCTGGACGTTTTACGGCCTTCTCAAGTCCGGATTTTTCGCTTGGATGGCTTATTTAAGCGTCCCTCTTTTAAAAATGGGATTAAGTTCGCAAAACGTCCGTGATTTTGCTTAATTGTTTGCTTGTTGAAGCCATTTGGTCAATAATCTTGTATGTAATAGCTGTAAAAAGTTGATATACCTGCGACAGTAAGACGTAGTAGATGATTTACAAAATTATTTCATTTTTGGCTAAAATGGCTGAACGTCAGAGAAGTCAGGATACAAAGTTTATATGGCTAGGTAGAGCGACGATCTTCGCTAGGTGGCTGGTAGCAGCTCGATGACAGTTGCCGAAAATCGAAGCAAACGTCGTGCGATTGGAGAGGCGTATGTCAAACGCTATCAAAATGACGCGTGATCAAGCCATTTTGGCATTTCGACAATCACCGTCACTGATAGCATGACACTTTGTCTGGCCTCTGGTGGACAAACAACTGAACTGACGTATATTTTGGTACGTAGACGACAGTTCGCCTCGCGCGTACTGAGTGCCAATCTATATTTATCTGAAACCGGGGCAATATGAGTCACTGTCACCTCGCGAATGTGACTAAGTGTACATCACTGGCGGCTTCAGCTGTGAGATTGGAGTTGGAACTGCTCTGGGTCAAGTATTGTCTAAATTGGGCCAACTGTACTTTAGACAAAGGTTGTCTAGTAGAGAATGCCTTGTTGCACTACGTAAATAGAACATGAAGGCCTATCGTGGATTCCCCTCACAATTTATTTAGTTTTCGTTTTTTTTTTTTTGGTAAAAAACCCACCGCACTATTCCCAAACCACTGCAACTCCTGAAAGCCAGAATCAACAGTGGCGACCACCAGATAAGCGCCGAGGCAATGAAGCTCGACGAAGTCCCGGAGAATGAATTTAACTGTCTTGGATCCCGCAACGAAATTAATCAGAAAAGAATAACGGAGGAGTAGGAAAAAAAACATAAATTTCCACTTCCCTCCATATCAAGCAGGAGACAGAACAAACAAGGCCACTAGGCACAAAGGGTCGTTTACAACTGGGATAAGCCCAGTTGCCTAGCACCACGGATAAAAATAAGAATTAATATTAATGGGTCCTAACATTGTGAGCTGCTGTTTGATTCCAATAATAGGTATGGCAAAAACGCTTGAACGCACGGAAATTTGTTCTAGTTTCCACAAGGTCCGTATAGTAAACAACTCCTGAGATAGCCTCTACATTATTCAACATAATATTACGATCATTCTGCCAAAGAATACACTCCCATAAGATATGATGTGCAGATTGTACATATTCGCAGTCAGATGTAGAACACTGACATAAAGGCGAGGCAACGAGCTTGAACTAAAACAATTTACTTTTAAAGTTACCATGCCCTGTGAGAAATTGGGCAACACAGTTATCCACCTCCAGCCACGTCCTGGCCAGCCGAACGCGAACGGATGGAAAGAATTGGTGGAGATGTCGGCCCTTGATGGAATTATCCCACCTACATTGCCATTCGGATAAAAGTTCCTCCCAGACGTCAACAGGTGCTTTAAATAATCTAGAGATTTTCTCACGGTCACTCCGCGTTAAAAAGTTCGCGTCCGTGGTCTCTCGTGCGAAATATTTTTTGCAGCACGTCGCTGCACTTCAAGGTCGACCGGAAGTACGCCAGCAAGTACCGGTAAGGCCTCAGTACTAACCGTCCTGTACGCTTTGCATAAGAATATCAAAGCCAAACGCTGACTCTGAAGCAACTTACGTCGCACCCACCTTAGTTTTCGATTCTGACCTCTCACAATTTATGACACCTGCGAAAAAATATTGAAAGGTGCCGTATGTGGAATACCTCAGGTGCCGTTAAAACGGGTGCCCAATGTGGAATACGGAGAGGGAAAGTGCCTCACTGCGCATCAAAAAATTCGTTCACCATCATTACCATGTATGTCCACTCATCAAAATCGTTACTGCCGATGTCACTCTGACAATTAGCTTGACCATAACCTTGCTACAATATTGAACAAATAGACCAAACCAGTTTTTCTGTAATAAATTGCGGGTTCAAGACTTCAAGCCAAGTGTTTGCCGCTGCACCATGATATCTTCACCAATGTTTTCGATCGTAACACAGTCAACATTAAAACAATACAAGTACACACAAACAAATAGGCTTACCTATGTGTGTCTTCACAGTATCATGAATTGCTTCAGAGTTCTCAAGAGAAAAAGTGGTAACACTTGTGAGCTTGTATCCCGAACACGCCCATCTCACATTACAGAACTTTCCTATTAACACTCAATTATACATACAAATTCCATTGAGTAGTACCCGAGAGTACGAGCGCAGCTATGGACCCGGGCTCGAGTAAACCGATCTTAGAACCGGTTCTACCCCAATTACCTCCTCCCTCCCAACACTAATTGGACTGCTGTTGAACTTGCCGTATTCCATGTATGAACACTGTGTCACTTCTCAGAACATAGTTCGTTCGGGATACGACACTGTGTTGGCACTCTCGAAGGGTTGATTAGCCCGCTACTGCGAGCTCTACGTTTTCCATTTACTGCCACCGTGTGAACGTTATTGAGTAATTTTTGTCCGGGGTCGCACACTGTGTCTTGATTCCGTACTGGTGGACTGCGAATGTAAGGACGCTGTTTTCCAACTACATATAGGGTGTGATTATTCTATCGGGAATTATGGCACGGTGTAGAGTTTTTTACGCGCGCATTGCTTTCCGTGTAGTCTTTGGGGACATTAGAAATTCCTTGAATGCTTATGTTCTAAGATTCTTTAAACAGGCGCGCCTAGTTTTTGTTTGTAAATACTCTGGATGGCCGGGTGAGCTTTAGGTGCATATTTTGGCATAACATTGGGCAGTTATAGTTGTGTTGTGATTCAGGGGTTTAACGCTAAGCACTCTGGTTACGGGCTTGCGGGCTCTTCACCTACTCAAAAATTTAAGTTATTCTACAACACACTATAATTTTTTTTCTATCTTAGAAGCCTGACTTTCAAATCTAGCAATGTCGAAATTGAACAACAAGCATGATCAACAGTCATTCTATCTTTGTATGTGTACAGTGGTAGGTTGGTAACTATGGAAAACTGCGTAACATCATGGCATTAGAGGCGAGCCTGGCCACACGCATCGTTAATTAGAGAAGTGCAGGCATCGCGTCGCGGCGCAAGCGTCGATACCGTCACGAAAGCATCGGACTCTTGTTTACTTTACAAACACTAGCCGGTTACTAGCGCGTGTCCTAAGGTCCGAGCGGCGGCGAAAATAAATTAAATTTACGTAAAAAATAAATAAATAAAACAGATACAGCACACAATAAACGGATACAAACAATAAAATAAAATACGCCTATGTACCTGTATTTTGCATGAAATATTAATAATTAAATTAAGTAACTCAGTCTCTTTGTTATTTCGTTTACACCTAAACCCTTGATGAGACTTAGATGAATCTTGGCATACGGGATCCCATTTCTTGGACAATGAAGTATTAGCGATATGTAGGCGTACCTAATAGAATAGAAATAGGTAGAATAGGAAACATTTATTCGACACAGACACAACAGCAACAAACGCAAAGATTCAGTACACCTCTGCTTAACCTTTCGGGATTACACGTTGTGTTTGTTGTTTTAAGTTATGTCGCCTGAAATTAATATTTCAACCAAAACCTTTATAAAATTAGTCTATGTATTATTCTGATATATAAGGTTTATTTATTACTGTAAAGTCTCATCAAAATCCGTTCCGTAGTTTTTGCGTGAAAGGGTAACAAACATCCATCCCATTCATCCATCCAGACTTTCGCGTTTACAATAGTAGAAAGATTGACTCTATTTTAGTCTAGCTCGTTTTATAATAGCGCATAATCGCTGTCATTGCGCTCCAAACTCGCACGAATCGCTTACGCTTATGATTTGTACCACTCATCAACTTTGGTATGCTGCAGAGAGCGAACCGACTGCGTCTGACAACGGGGAAGTTGTGTATTTCCTGCGGTATTGCCCAATACGAGATGCGACGTGAGAACCGCACTTCGACTTCTAATATGGATGCGTAAGCTGTTAAACAATCACACACAAAGCTATCATGGTATTGCATAACTGAAATATGCTTCGCCCGCCTTTTAGTCAGACATTATCCCAAACAAACGTACTGCTGGCATTTAATCACGATTAAATTAATCAAACTAACTAATCGATTAAAAAAATTGCGATTAATGCCAACAATGCTTGACCAAGACACAGTCTACACGTTTGCCAAGTTTCATCCAAATGCGTTTAGCCGTTGGGCGGGTTTTATTAAAAAAAAAATATCCAAGCATCCAGGCTATCACAGACACAGTGATAATATTATTAGGAAAATGATGAAAAGGGGTTACCCACCTAAGAAATTTAGTTCAAGATCCAAAAAAAATAAAAAAGTGCAACTTTTTTAATTTGTTTTTGATGTGGCTGTTTTCTGACCGAATGACTTGGTGAAGGTTGCAGAAATCTGCTGGATGCGAGGCACATAGGACCGGTCAATGTGGCGATACCTTTTTTTATATTCATTTTTGCGTGGAGAAATGCTCATGAATAATATTCTTTCACTACCACGGGGAGATCAAGAGTGCATGGGTTTTTTCTAGGCATGCGTGCTTCACCGTCGATCACATCATCGCTTACCATCAGGTGATATAGTGTTCAAGCGCGAGCCTACCGTATATAAAATAAAACCGGCCAAGTGCGTGTCGGGCCACGCGCAGTAATAGGGTTCCGAAGTTGCATAATAATGCGGACTAAAAAGAGGGTTTTGTTGTTGTTACATGAACATTAGAGCGGTTTCAGCGGCTCACAAAGTCTAAAAACGGGCCTACATAGGATGATGTTTTTTTTTAATCTATATTCTCGCGATTGACCACTATCTCGCCTGATGGTAAGCGATGATGTGGTCTAAGGTGAAGCACGCTTGCCTAGATGTATTCTATTCACTCTTGACTTAAACTTAATAATAAGGATTAACTGGTAAGTGAAGAAGGAGTTATAAAATCCAACTTCGCAACTGAAGTTAGAAAAATATTATCTATTTGAGTACCACCGCGGGTGCGAATTGCAAAAGGAGCCGATACGAGCGCGCATTAAAGCCACGGGGAATGGTATAGTTCGTTCCTGGATCCTTGCGTGCACGCTCTTTGTATTTTCGCTTTCGGAATTAGAAAACAATCGTATGTATTCACCTCTAATCTCCTCTAATACCACTACACTACTATACTACAGTACTATTTCATTCTGGAATGTTTTACGCTACTTAATAAGTGATGAAGTCGGGTCGAATATTGACTTTATAGAAGGATATCGACAAAAGAAAATAAGTAATTTGCTTGGAAATCGAATCTAATTTGACTTTACTTTTACGTTTTAATTACAAAACGTTGAAAATACTTCTGCACTAACACGAAATAGACTCCATGGCGCGCGCATGCGCCGTATGGACTACGGACTGGTACTGCCAACGACTCCGGCCACTCCAATGCGTTATTCGAATTTAAACATTATTAATTTAGAAATCATTATTATTAAGGATGTTATGATTTTATTTTTGTATATTTTTACATGGTTCATAAGCATATATTTACTATCTGTTTTACACAGCTAACAACGTTATTTAAGTAATTTTTCAATGGCATTTGTACAAAAATTTTACTGTGCCATGTACATTTTATAAGTTGGTCGACTATTACTCGTAAAGTTGTAAAGCCTGTTATGATTTTATTTTTGTATATTTTTACATGGCTCGTAAGCATTATATTTACTCTGTTTTACACAGCTATCAACTTTATATAAGTAATTTTTCAATGGCATTTGTACAAAATTTTTACTGTTCCAAGTACATTTTATAAGTTGGTCGACTATTACTCGTAAACTTGTAAAGCCTTGTTATCCGTGATAATTTTCCTTTTAATTTAGTTATATTTACTACCGCTGTGAATTTTTTCACATAGCCAAGAGTAACCATTTCGCTGGCAGGGGAGGGGGGACACTTGACTCTAACATAAATTTGCAACTTAATTTTACGCAAACGAATCTCTGAATCGAAAAATGGTTTTAACAAACCCATAATATTTTTAAATGGCCTATCCAACGATACCCCACACCATGGGATAGATGAGAAAAAAAAATACATCCCTACTTTACGTCTATGGGAGGTACCCGAAAAAAAAATATCTTTCTTGATTTTATGTTACCACTTTGTCGCAATTATTAATATGTATATACATGCCAAATTATAGCTTTTTAGTACTTAGATTCTCTGAGCTAAGCTGCGGACGGACAGACGGACAGAGCGAAACTATAAGGGTTCCTTGTTGACTTTGGAACCCTAAAAAAAAAAAAGATAGTGCAGTTATGTGGGACTCTAACCCACTAAAACTCCACGGTGTCGTCCTGTGCCACTTATGGCGGGAACACGGGCATGCGTTAGCACTCACCGCGAACCCGCCGCGGCAGTCCGTCACCGGACCTCCTCGAGGGAGTGCCCCCCATCACCGGCGCACCAGTACACACTGTACGCCGTGACCACCCCAGGGACCAAATCAGCACATGGGTGCCAGACGACCCCGTGTATGGCACAATGTGGGGGTACTTGAGGGAGGCCTATGCTCAGCAGTAGACGACTTTCGGCTGAAATGATGATGATCTAATTTTCTGACGATGGCGACTGGTCGGCGCGCGGCGCAACAGAGTATGATCCCTTCTCCCGACCGTTGCCTCTTCCATCACACATTCGTAGCAGTTTGCTCAATTTCGGCACACTCTCTAAAACCCTTCGAATTCGGCCAATAATTCGGCCCATTTTGGCCAAAGCCAAGGTGGGTGTTTTTGGCCGAAGGTCACTAGGACCCAACAATTATGATAGTTTATGTCGTCACGCATGATATCATAGGTAATAGAATCAAGGGTACCACTTCAGGGGCTTTTCAAGTACCCGATAAGAGGATTAGTATGTACTGCATCGTCTGCGGTTTTACAGGATGACTTACAATTTCAAAGTTATCTGTGGCTAGTTAGCTACATAATATACTTTTCCTTGGGTAGCGGGGATCGGCAAAAATCGTAACCAAATAATTGACTGCTTTTTTTTTCAAATTCAACGTGACAATGTTTTATATTTATTTTATTAGGATCTCCAACAAAGAATACACCTTACATGCTATATTATTATAAAGTAACAGAACACAAAAAAAAACTATGTGCTTCCTCAATTCTAGGAGACCACATCATGCAATAGAGAACAATCAAACAGTATGGGATACCCAACTTAGAATATGGCAGTTAAAGTTACAGTTATTTAATATCATTACTTAAAATTTTCCCTTTCCTTTTCTTAATAATAATCAGTGATTAGTGCAAACGTAAATTACAATTGTTTCATAGGTATAGGTATATAAATTTAATAATAGTTATTCCATAGGTAGTATCTCTAGAATAACTATCATTAAAGTTGGCAATATGAATTTAAATTAAATAAAAAAAAGATCAAATAGCAAAGAAAAAATAAAACAGACCTACAGACAAACAAAAACAGCAGTAAACAAAACACAACTAGGCAGGCAGTTCAACACCTACATAATAAGTACGCAACTGTGTACGGATCGGATCGGACGGTATCGGATGTACGGATGTTGCCAGCGTTCAGGGCACTTTTCCCATTTACATCGATATAGACGATTTTTTTTTATTCGCATTGAGCCCTTTTCCCTCTTCTCTTATTATGGGCATGTTTTTTTTGTTCTGTTTTAGAAATAAATCTATAAAAGGAGAGTCCGATTTTGTGAGTTTTTTCATGTGCGTAAGGTAATTAATCCCTGCAATTCAAATTCATTTTATATTGTGAGTTACTCAACAATTCTAAATGTTGCAGTCTTGCCATGTGCCACTGGCACATGGCATGGCATGGGGGTAGACAGAATGACTGTCGACTGTCGTGTGATTATGCACATACAATACAAAATCCGGATGACTAGGATCACAAACATTTTGGTTTCGTATCGTTTGCGAGTACAGTTAGAATCAAACCTAATTAATTAATCGATCTGTAGTTGGGAAAATGACACCCTAATTGCTTATCTGTTTCAATAGCCTGTGCACACTCTTTCTCTTTCATTTTGGTAACTCAAAAATATTCATTGCCTGTTCTACGCAATGTCGAGTTGACGTATTTTTGAACATTATGAAGCAATGAATGCGAGGTAAACCATCCGTACCGTACTCTTTGAACTTACACAATTAGGGTGCTGGAATAGACATAGTCTGTTAATAAAAGTCTGAAATCGCTTTGAATAAGCCTGTATGAGAAGAGTCCTTAGCCCTGCAGTGGAACAGTTACAAGCTGGTATTATTATTATGGGATGAAGTTGAAACCAGTTGCGGCTGACGAACCAGTGGGTACAATCGTGTTGTTGTGCATGGGTGACCAGTAACAATGGTTATAACCATAATGCTCTCATGTTTTAATGAATACTAATTAAGTGTTATTGTAGCTGATCTGTAGCCTGTACGACTGGGCTTGCGTTTGCGTCTCCGACCTCTAATACAATAGGTAGTTAGGTACCTACTTAAATCTTTTTGTAATTTATTGGTAGTGTCCCACAGTGGCTAAGAACTCGCTTCTCGTTCTTGAAGTTTGGGTTCAAATCCGGCCCAGTACCAATGTGAATACTAAGTCTACTTTCTAAGTCTGTCTTGGACATTGCTGACATTAGTGAGAGAAAATATCGGGATGAAACCTGGATTTACAAGGCCGATTTCTGAATTGAGTATTTGGAGTTAAGAACGTTTTAAACCCTACTTTATTGCCAGATTGTGACAGTTTTCCTAAAGTATAGTTTGATAAATACTCAACGTCAAATACTTAACTCGGAAATCAAGAGAAAGTTATGTAAGTTTGAAATCACCAACCCGCATTGAGCAAGCGTGGTGGTGATCAGTGCTCGTGCCTTCTCTGTATGAGAAGAGGCCTTTGTCCTGCAGTGGGACAGTAATGTCTCTTGACCAGTTTTACCATCCTAAGGTGGAAAATCAAGGTCTGTTTTTGATTTAAGACTAATTTGCAACTATTACTGAGAATGTTTGTCAAAAGTTGTATGGTGTAGTAATTTTACGACTTTTGCATTATTTAATTAGTTTATCCTCGCTTTGGAACGTCTTGCAGCAATTACACCAATGGAGCACAAACTTATAATAAACTAACTACAGGTCCAGGTTTCCCTCACGATGTTTTCCTTTGACGTTGTCAGCGATATCCAAGACAAACTGACCCCTTTATTAATAATCGCAGAGAAAAGTTAAGCCAAGCTTAAATCTCGAATAATGTATTGATGACCCTACTTGTAAACTTGTAAGTAACTTTATTAATAAGGAGAAGAAAGTACATATGAATTGAAAAAGACACAATAGTGCTTGCCCGGATCTAAACGTGTACGTGCCACAAGCTCGAGAGGCGAGCCACTGAGCCTACTTACTTTCTTTTTTTTTTATAATGTACCGGGTGCCCATATGCACCAGGTCGCGGTCACAAGGACCACCATAACCAATTCTTATTTTACGACACTTACCACAAAGCAATATCGTAAATTTCTCCTATTAGATATTCTTGAAAACACCTTGATAACGCATCTCACCTATTTATCAACCTTAACATCGTGAAAATAAGGTTGAAATTCGTTACATTTCATTTCCTCTGGTTGTACATGAATCACTTTTTTCTTATAAAATGAGACAAGGTTGGTATGGGGCTGACAAGAATGTCTCCAGAAACGTTTTAATGGTTAACATGGATTCCTACTTTCTACTCATTAGTTTTAATTTGTAAGGAAAGGAATTATTACCTGCCTACTTTTGCCTGCGACTTCGTCTGCGTTATCTGCGTAGCATTAGTATTAAAGAGGGTGAGGGGGGTTCCCAGCTCTTGAAGACGACGACTAACGCCAACGACCTTGAGGGAACAAAACGCGCACTTGTTTCACACCCGCGCGACCCATAATTTAGTAGGTTTTTGTACTTTCCTTATTATTCTATGACTTAAAAAAAAGCCTCAGATCAAAATGTAGATAATTGAATTATCTTTGAGATGGTGTTAATTTGGTTAAAATACGCCCAGCGGTTTTGGTGCGGTTTTCGTGTTTTCGTCCGTTTTAGACATAACTTTACAAACTAATTACACTATGTTATACGAATAAAACTCAAAATTTACTCAGATCAAATTATTAAGAAAATGGTCTTATATAACATATATTTTTTCCAAAAATTTACGACAGGCCGTTTAGACGTGATTCTCATTTTAAAATCAGCTACTTAAGGGTATCTGCGCCTCTGTGTCCTACCCACGGTCTCAAACGAACACCATACCAAATTTCATCTAACTCGGTTCAACGGTTTGCTGCAAGCTTGATAAGATATCAGACTGACCGACAGAGTAACTTTCGCCATTTATAATATTAGTATGGATCAGTCGAACTTCGTACCGCCTCAGAATCAATAAATGTATTGGAAAACAAAATTTGGTTCCTTTTATTTTGTGTATTTTGTCCCATGTTTTAATAGTATGCTATTCGGGGCAACAAATCAGACATCGTGAAAATCGGTCCAGCCGTTCTTGAGTTAATAATGGTGTATCTAACCCGACTTTGTTTTATGCTGGGTGAGTTTTCCAAGTGGGCCTGGATGGTCAAATCAGAAGCATTCCTCATGGAATAGCGAAAAACACTCAAGGAAGGCACGGAGCCTAGCAAGGAATTGAACCCGTTGATATCTATACTAATATTATAAAGAGGAAAGATTTTTTTGTTTGTTTGTTTGTTTGTACTAAGTAATAGGCTCCGAAACTACTAGACCGATTTGAAAAATTCTTTCACCAATAGAAAGCTACATTATTCCTGAGTGACATAGGCTATTTTTTTTATCCCGAAAACGGGTCCTGTGGGGTGGCCCACGGGAGCGAAGCCGCGGGGAACAGCTAGTCGGAAATAAAAAAGCGCTATATTATTAAACCATCCGGTAGTGGCGCTAAGGACCAAATTATGGCAAGTAATGTCATCCGGCAAACTTAAGGAAATATTTTATTTTTAAACAATTTATAATTTTTTTTTTTTTATTTAGATTTATGGGGGGGGCTGGTAATCTGTGTGACAGGATTTCCTAGTGCAGATACCAGTCTCCCACAAAGGATTTATCAAATAATGTTGCACTTTTATGTAATAGTTTGTAAGACACCTTTGTGGAAGAGAAATAAATATTTATGTTATGTTATGTTATAACAACCACCGAAAAATATAGACCGAGATGTTAGCGGCCACAGTTGCTTATTTGACTACACTAGGTGGAACCTGGGCTTCTGGCTTTTCTTAAAATAATAAATTAACAATGTAAGTACCTATACGTACATTTAGAAAAAAACTTAAATTAAAATACAGCAATTTTTATTTACAAAAAAACAAGGAGACCTTCTGTCTTTCCGTAAGAGATTGCATATTATTACTCCTTTTACAGCTTTTAGTTTTCCATTGTAAATTGGCTCATCTAGTAACTGAAATCCGGTAGCGTATATTTGTAACACTCATGCACACTCCACAGCGCCTAAATGGTCTTTCAACATCTTAACATTATTATTTACGACCCCCAAACCCATTGATTTATTACGGCCCACAGAGTATTAGTCAGTCGGTGTTTTCAAATACACGAACGATCGTTAAAAACATCGTAAAAGTCGGACAAAGAACTGTGTTCACCACAGACTGTAGAGCTGCTTGAGTATGTTCTGTGTTGCCACCCCAAAATACTTGTTAATGTATCGACATTCATTATATTTTAGTCTGCCTACATCGTGTCACAAAGTGGTCTACTTGTGCGTTCCTTTTTCAAGTGGGTCTCACAACTTGATCATGAATGTAGCCGAGTAAGTACCTACCCACTTTCATAGCATTCTAATACGAACTATCTATCAGATAATTCTTTTTTTAGGGTTCAATCATGGTTCAATCGGAGCCATATTGCTGTCACCCACGTGTCCGTCTGACCGTCATCTGTCGCGCAGGTTTTACAGCCAAACGCTTGGAGCTGCAGTCTTAAAATTTTCACAGTATAAACATCTTGTTGAACCAAAGCCACACAAATTGTCAAAATATATTTTTATATGTATTAATTTGACCTACCCCATCGAGTATCGAGTATATTTGTTCAGAGCTCATTGAGTAGACACATTATTTTTTGTTTAAAAAAATATTGGAAGACAAAGGAATGAGAAACCATTTTTCCTGTTGCAACCAATTTGTTTTTGCGGTTTGGTAGGGAACCCTAAATGAGCAAAGTCCGACACGCACTTGGCCGGTTATTATAACTATGTTGGCATAACACAGCCGGATGCAGCTGAGTACCAGTATTTTACATGGAGCGACTGCCTATCTGAACTCCACAAGTCACAACCAAGTACTCCTTGGCAAGACTGGTGGCAGATTTTCTAGCTTCAGACAATCCGTGGCCGGTGCCAAGGATAGAAACAAGTTTTTCGAAGCACGGAGGGTTCTCGGAATGTAAAGGATGGTCATATCCATCCACGGACCGACCTCGGTAATAGTTAGAAGGTCGGGGGTATTCCTCGAAGTGCACCCACGATGAAACATAGAGAAGAACATGAAGGATTCGTAATAAATGATATCGATAGACGTTTTAAAATTCAACTGTCCTAATTGTTTATTTATTTAAACTACCAGGAAAGCAGAAATGAACTGGAACTAGGTGCTTAAGCGAAGGTGGAGCCGTGCAGCTGCTATCTATTAATTGCCTACGAATAATTCGGATCCGTCTGCTCCATCATCTACCAGATATTTCAAGTCTACAGAACAGGCTGTTTACTTGTATTATGTGCCGGATAACTTAAAAAAAACTTATCAAGAGGTGGTGAAAGAGACCATTTGTCTTGTACCTAATGACAAGGAAAGCAGTAAAAAGGTCGGAGGTTTCAATCAACGCCATTACATCTTGTTTTATTATTTAAAAACTGGTAGATCGTGGTCTATGAAGACGTAAAATATGCCCGCAAAGCCCCAACGTTTCAATTTGACGTTTTTATACGTGACGATGCCGATACGATTTCGACTTTAATCAAGTAAATCGCGCACTGATTATTTGATTTTTGTGTTCCAAATAATAACATAGGTAACAAAAAAATAAGGGTTATTGGACGATTCGCCCGAATTTAACTCGCCCGAATCGCGCGAACCGACCACTATTAAAAATATTATTTTTTCTGTGTCGATTCGGCCGAAGTTAATTTAACGGTGGGCGAATCGAACACTTCAAAATTATTTAGTAGGCGATTCGCCCAAATTTTATTTTAGAGAACAAAAATACAGTATACATATAAAAGTACAGTCGTGCTCACCCGTCTCGGAAATAATATGAAGAATTAATCGAAGTTAATAGCTATTTTACTAGAAACTAGGAAAGCAATTAATTAAATAAGTAATTACCACTTAAAATGTGGAGAGACATTTATACCCAAACTACCAGGAGGTCAGAATCATGAAGAAGTATTTGCAGGGCTAGAATCATTAGCGAACCGGGCGAATCGTCCAATAACTCAAAAATAAGACTTACCGCTGCTAATGTAATTATTTCTTCTACACAATGTCAAAAATTACTACACGGTCAAAATAACTGTGCACTTTTATAACAACAAAATAACTTGAGAGCTATCAAGGTCGGACGTTCTCCTTTACACAATATAGACATACAAATCAAAGTGAGGGTAAGTTATCAATAGTAAGGGTATACTTTCGATATAATTTCGGTATTTTCATCAGCATGGTAAGCATTTGCATTCAGAAAGTATCATTTGGTGAAGTGGAACTGATGAAAGACCACGGATGGCCACTGGAACTTCTTAATATTAAGAATGTCTAGGGTATGAGATATCTCGAATAGTTAAATGACTGCGATGAAGCAAATTTAAATAAATGGTTCTAATGCAAATGGTACATCGAACATCGAACTGATCTGGTTATGAAGCCAGAAGGAAGGTAGGCACCGGAACTCCGTAATAAAACAATGTTTTCCAGTTGTGTTTAGGCTTGTTGGAATTGTAATGAGAAGCCCTCTGGTTATTAATAATTTTCATGGTAATATAAGATACCAAAACTAAAAACAGAAAAATAAAAAATCTTTTTACAAAAAATAACCATACTAAGAAATCGTTACGTGACCGTATCGCTGTGAATAAACGCCGCGCCGTTTCATACATCCTTCATTGAACAGACCAACAGAGAGGGTGTATTGTACGTATGCGTATAAGTATGATTTTAATATGTTTTATAGTGTGGGAATGAATGGCAGGAGCCGCTAACATAAGAGGCTGTCCGTCAACGCTTCTCTTTATAAAACCATGCATACGCACCCGGTTTTGAGTTTTGTTCTTTTCATCCTGTGGGAGCATTATGCTTGGTTAATGAACTATTTTTAATTATTTTTTGTGGTCTTACTTTTTTATAATGTATTGGCTGCTAAAAGTACGGCTGATGAGTCTGACGTTTCGGGTTCGCCGGTTCGATTTTCAATTTTTGTGGCCACAAAGTGTCCTTCACCGAATTTATTAATTTCTGAGTACCTGAAGAGACGCCATCACACTTATTTTTTTATAAAAATATCCTTAATATTTTATAAAAAGTTATTTATTTATTTAATTCAGGACAATCAACAAAGCATACACCAAAAATACATGTAAAAGTACTCATATTTTAAAATTTTATAGTGTAGGCTTAATTAAAGGCAGCCATTGCATGCATTAAACAAAGTTTGCGTTAAACATCACCACTAAACAATATTAATATGGTTTATATTATTAAATTATTCTATTTATATTATTAAGAATTACTAGCTTTTGCTCGCGAAATGGTCCGCGTCATTAAGAATAAAAAAAAATTGGTTCTCTTCGCGAGCTGGCTGACCAAAACCAGACGTATCCTCCGACTGCACAGCATGATTTTCTCCTTGTTTACGTCTTTTTAGTTCGCTTTACAAGCAGTCGGGATTTTTGATTTTTTTAATTAACTTTTTTTATTTATAACTTTTTAGTTATTTTTTTTTCGAATCAGGTACATTTAAACATATAAGTATTTTATATTTTTGAAATCACCTCTTAAAATCCTTTATTTTGATACCCCACACGATAGGGTAGGAAGAAAAAATTTGGGCCCCCACAATATGGCGCCCAAGAACCGCTATTTTCCTAATTTGCCAATTTTTATGTAGCCAGTGACACTCGCGGGGTTAAGACGAATCGATTGACGTAAGAACCATCAAAATCGGCCCACGCGTTTGTTCTCTAGAACGCCACATAGGAACAAACATACATACATACATACTTACATACATACATACATACATAGACTGATAAACACATTACCCTCCTTCGGCAGTCGGGTAAATAGCCTTACTCTAAGAGCTCATGGTAGAGCTCCTGATTTAGCCTTGGCTCTCTAACTACCAACGTCATATTACTATTTTTTATTCGTTTTCCCTCACATTGGAACGCCTTGCAGCAATTACACCAATGGAGCACTAACTTATGATAAACATATTATATGTCCAGGTTTCCTCTCGATGTTATCCTTCACCGTTGACAGCGATGTCCAAGATATACTTAGAAAGTACATATGAATTGAAAAAGTCACATTGGCCGGCCCGGATTTGAACCCACAGCCTCAAGCACGAGAAGCGAGGTTTTAGCCATTGGTCCATATATGGTGGTATACTTTTTCTAAATCATTACGAAAATTCTATTTTAACTAGAATGATTCAACGGTGAGCGTATAAGTGAGACGGCAGGTCTCGGCCGTGTACGGGCCGCTCGTTACCGCCGCCATATTAGGAGCCGGCGCAAACGCAGCTCCCATTTACACCGCACGATGTTTTTGTTCAAACGAATTAAGTGGTTAGTTTTTTGTAGCCAAGTGTGAAGTAAAATGTACAGTCATTTACCGTTGACGTGTTAGGATGGGCCGGTGTATTGTTTCTCACAGTATTGTTTTATTTTAATTAGTAACTTAGGGAGAGCCGCTTTAAAATAAACTCGATTGTTCTGTTTATCTTACGGCTCGTTTCACTACATCCGAGTATTTTTAAGATCATTTAATTTTCATTGGTTCATAACCAGGCCATTAGTGGTCGTCCATGACCCCTTTTTCCGTCTTCTATGTTCATAACAACATTGAGCAAATCAATAAAAAAAAAATACGCAAAAAAGTAAAATAAAGTTAATCAGTGATAAAAACCCAGTGATTACAGCCCCGACTTACGAGTCGTAGGTCGTGGGTTCGAACCCAGGTAGGCGCATTACTTTGTGTAATTTATTTCTTAACCACTCCTCTCAAAACGCTGAAGGAAAACATTGTGAAGAAACCGACATGTCATAAAACAAAAAAATCGAAGAGTTGTTACGCCACTGCCCTTCTACAGAGAGGTTGTCTATGTCCCAGCAGAGCAGTCACACATTATAGGCTGACTAGCTTCTGCCAGCGGCTTCGCCCGCGTTTATTGGGTTTTCTTATCCCGAGGGAAAATTATACCGGTAAAAAAGTAACTTATGTGCTATTTCCGACTATAATCTATCTCTGTGCCAAATGTCATCTAGATCCGTCAGGCCGTTCTGGCGTGATTGAGTAACAAACATCCGTCCGTCCATCCATCCAAAGTTACGCATTTATAATATATATTTATGTATTCACCATCAGGCGAGATAGTGATCAAACGCGAGCCTAGCGATAAAAAAAAAAAAAAAGGTACCTATTAGTAAGGTTATACTTAAGCAAATTAATCAGTTAGTACATCGTACGGTGTAAAACGGCTTTAAGGGTCGCCACACATGAAAGGGCTGAGCATTACTGCGCATTGATCAGCACCAGTTTGGAACTTATAATGAGAGGAGTTCACAAAAGGAGACCCTTACGTGTACCGCCATATACAGATGTAGGAATAAAGTTATTGTTACCGTACTCTGCAATGTTGTGGCGACGGGCGGCGGCGGCGGCGAAGGTAGGACAAGATTTGGTAACACAAAAGAGAGACAAACCGAATCATAGACTAATCTATATATCTTATATCTATATATATAAAAGTCAAAAGTGATTGACTGATGTATCAACGCACAGGCCAAACCCTTAGGGCTAAAAACTTAAAATTTCGCACACGTATTCCTCTTATGACATAAGCACCCACTAAGGAAGGATTTTTCAAAATTCAACCCCTAAGGGGTTGAAATAGGGGATTAAAGTTTGTATGAAACTTTTTATTAAAAAGTCATCTGTATGATAAAACACGGATCACGCGAACGAAGTCTCGGGCGAAGTGCTAGTATATAATAGATTGGACCGAATTCGTTCGCATAGGCGTATGCATAGGCATAAGCTGGTTGGATGTTTTTCACGTTAACGATTTTACAAGCTTTATAATTACGAGTACCTTGATTTGTGCTAGAAATGCATTTTTCAAGCATTTCCTGGCATCCGATTAAACTGAAACTTGTCATTCTTACGTAACTTTGGAATCATTAAAATAATAAGATACTAAGGAGCTAGTCTCATGACGGAGCTGAACTAAAATAGCCACTTCTCAAGCAGAGAAGATAGAACCGTCGTGGTTGGGCTCATTGGATGTGTAGGTATTGTCAATATATCTAATAATAACTGCCATATCTGTATATCGCCAAAAGACGAGCCAAGCGAAGAGTAAGGGCACTACCTACATTTTGCACTTCGTTGTTTTTTTGAACCTTCATAATTTGGGCTTGGATTATACCAGATGAACAAAATTCTCGGGAAATGATGTCAATAGTAGATTTATTAAACATTTAAAGTTTCAAGCAGAGCTTTTATACTTTAGATTTTATTGATATTTAAAAAATCCCGATTTCGTCAATGACTCACTCACTCACTCACTGATGATCATCAAAATTCTTAGGTTACTGCCTGAAGTCCTGGAAAGCTGAAAGGATGGCTAAATAAAGTATGGACGACTGCCCTAGCAATGTATAAACATTTTAACTAGTAATATGTAATGCTGAATAGCTCAAAATTAGTATTTCGTATGAAAAAAGTTACAGGAAGTTTTTACGTCACAATCCTGAAAATAAAATCGTATGAACTCCTAGTACTCCTAGTACCTACTTAAAACGCGTGAATGTCCAGAGAGTCTAGAGAGGTGACATTCTAACAACGAAAGCGATGCGGTAGCGATTGGTAAAACTACATAAATGTTTGGGCTTGCCAAGCGCTATCGAAATGTCACAATACATGATGAATCTATACTAATATTATAAAGAGGAAAGATTTTTTTGTTTGTTTGTACCGAATAGGCTCCGAAACTACTGGACCGATTTCAAAAATTCTTTCACCAATAGAAAGCTACGTTATTCCTGAGTAACATAGGCTATTTTTTAATCCCGAAAACGGGTCCTGTAGGGTGGCCCACTGGGGCGAAGCCGCGGGGAACAGCTAGTATAATATAAAAATAAAAAATTATATATTCTTCTCTGTTACTTTGTGATTATTGTTGTTGTGTTGTGTCTGTGTCGAATAAATATTTTCTATTCTATTCTTAAGGTTGCCCTAGTCGGCGGCACGAACTATTTTGTGGCTGGGGTTAAAATGCATGCTATCTCATCCGAAAACACGTACGAAAGGGATAGACGTGATGAACAGTAAGAAGCTAGTGCGCGTACGAATACACACTCATGGTATAAAAATAATAAATGGATGATGATTTAGAACGAAAAGGAGCGCTCGAAATTTTATAAAAACCTTTCGGAGTATGAGTATCATGAAAAACTACTGAATGTAAATGTTTAAAATAAAATTATTTGCGTTTTTTAACTGCTTATCTATCCCTGTATGGTGACTGTTTTGCAATTTTCCTTCCCTTTATGGTATTTATTTCGAACGACTACGATGCGTTGAAATCAGTTTTGTAATATGAAACTTTCGACGCTCATAACTCTCAAATACACGTTTTTTTACTTTTGTTTCCATATAGGGTTTTTATTTTGAGCGTACACCGGTACACCGTCAAACAGTGGAGTAATCGCCATACTACATTTGTATAAAGGGTATTTCAACAAGGACGGCTCGATGTTAAAATTGAATAAAACAAGATGTGTGTGAGATATTAAAGAAATTTATTTTTTATTTATGGATGGAATATGACATCGTTCAAATGTCCGCCGCGGCTTCGTATGGTGGCACGAATCCGAGAGGTCCAATTTTTAATGACTCTGCTGCATAGATCCGGCTGAATCCGAGCGATGGCCTGCGTTATGTTGGCTTTCAGGGCAACGGTCGAATGTGGTTTATTGGCATAGACCTGCGACTTCAGAAAAACAAGAAAAAGTCTAGCGGAACTCTAACTCTACCCTCAAACCGTTCATGCAGAATGTCGATTGTGTCGTTCGCTGTGTGGCAAGTAGCGCCATCTTGCTGGAACCACATGTCGTTCACGTCCATATTGTTCAATTCAAGCCAAAAGAAATTGTTTATCATTGATATGTAACGCTCGCTCGATTCCATCCATAATGGCATAAATGGGCCTTTAAAATAAAAATGAATTTCGTTAATATCTCACACACATCTTGTTTTATTCAATTTTAACATCGACCCGTCCTTGTTGAAAGACCCTTTAGAAGAATGTCTGACTAGGGCAACCTTAAGTGTTGTCGCTGGAAGAGACTTTGTCTAGCTAGAGCCTCAGACGAGTGAACGTAAACCAAGCAAAAGGTCAGGTGACGTTCTGTAGTTTTTATCTGCCTCAGTTTAAGTATGTATCACGAATATTATAGGTGTAAAGTATTAATCTCCATAATGGCCAGCATTATGTTTACTCTCTGGTAGGTACTTGTGCTATTATCTCAAGTGGCCATAGACAAGTGGTCAGCGTCATCAGTAACATGCTTAAGCATGTGAGTAGGCATAGCCATTCTCGCACACCGCTTATGAGGTACTACGAACTTGGCCTTTCTGAGGAACATCGCATACGAGATCCGTGTTGGTATTTCCTTCTAGGGCGTCCCTCCCGTTGTTTCCACTCACGTCCGCCTTGTAAATACATTGGGTTAGTAGCCTTTAATTCATCCTTTCAAGTTCAACACGACGAAACCATCATATTCTTGAAGTGGCAATAAAACCTATCATCATAACGATAAGTTCTTGGTGTGAGAAGTTCTCACGCTGCGGTCACCCTAGCTCCCGAACATCTCTCGTGACGTCACAGCTGATTGGGACCGCGCTATCGATAAATAGTGCCTTGTTCGTCGCGCTGACAACACTTGGAAACTTTATCTTTTACTAGCTTCTGCCAGCGGCCTCGCCCGCGTGGATGTCACGAATAATCCCACGAGAACTTACTACCGGGATAAAATTCTTATGTGCTATTGTAGACTATAATCTAACTCTCTGCAAAATTTCATCCGGATCAATTCAGCCGTTCTGGCGTGATTGAGTTACAAAAATCTATATATCCTAATTTTCGCATTTTTATTATTAGTAGGATAGGATAGGATCATCAAGAGAGCTTTATAGTCAAGGGGTGGAGGAATTAATTTGGGGTTTTCTGTCAGCAAAAATGGCGAACTGCTACACAAACTTGCATGTTCCACCATGTCATGTGTGTCATGTGTTCATGTCAAACCCATACTCACAAAACGTTTTGGGGACACTTTTATTATGCGTACCCCGATAGCTACAATCTAGGGGTCTATAAGTCAAGAGTGAATAGGTTTTTTCTAGGCAAGCGTGCGTGCTTCACTGTCGACCACATTATCGCTTACCATCAGGTGAGATAGTGGTCAAACGCGAGCCTACAGACTAAAAAAAATAGTTTTTATCCCCATACATGAGGATGTTTTTTAAAAGCCTCCCTTTATATTTAAGGCATTCCTGTGCAAAGTTTCATGCTTCTTACTCTACAGTTTATAAAGCATTTTCGTTGTGTACGACGCTTTAAAAAAAAAGCGTGGAAGCAGGCCCTTAAGTTCCATGTTAAGAACCCATAGAAATCAGAAATAATTTAAGGAGTTGTGCGTTTGTCACGGGACAACAAAAGCAGTTGTATAATTTTAATGAAGTGACATTTAAAGGCAGATTTTATTGCCCAAACGCAGCGGGGTATTGCCCCGAGTGGCCCGGCCGACACCGCATGCAAAGGTTATAGTGAATGATGCCTGGATACCAGCGTGAAGTAGCAGACAAATACTTATTTTATCTGCGAGTATATACGGCATTAAGGTTCCCTCAGACGTGACAGTGCGTCAACGAAGTGACAACGCGTTTTCAGAAATTCTCAATTTATTGTAGAACAATTTCTATGAACACGTGTCCCGTTGACGAATTGCACCTGTCTATGGGACCGACATATTGTTTTGTGCCACACAATTAGCCCGCAGGTCTTTCTTGCAATTTTATTTAAGTTATCCTTTCTGGCTGGACTGCCCACGTTCTTCCTATCGTCTGTCAGCAACTACTCGTATTAAGTTTTTCAGCGTTACAAGTTTGTCATATTTTGATTAAAAAGATATTTTGTTGTTTAAATAGGTACATAAACTAACGTCTGTTTTCCATGGAGGTAGGCAGAACGACACCTGCTACTATATCTATATCCTTTTGTTTCATTTACATTCATACGGTGATACACGCTTGCCCAATCTGAAGAACATTACCAAACAAATCCATGTATGTTCTTCTAGGCCTCTAGGGCATCAGCGTCCGGCGTTTTATCTCACGTCTATCTTGTGTTAGTTGCCTTTCATTCATACTCTCAACATGACCAAACCATCTAAGCATACTCTTTTGTATTTCTGTCAATACACCGTTTTTTTTATTTGTGTTCGCATTCCAATACATGCGTACGTAGTTCTGTTATTCGTCTTTCGTTACTGACCGTATATCACCCATCTCACATTGAAACCTAAAAAACATCAATTCACTAATAGTACCATCCCTTTGTTCAATTTCACCCTTGTCGGTGCAGGCCGCCGGCGCCGGCGCTCGCGGCGACGTGTGCGCTCGCGCAGGTAAGGCCGGACACACACTGGGAGCGCCGCCAGAACTATTGTCCGTGGTGAATGTGATGTATTGTGTGATTAGACATGCGTTACATGTTTTTGGAATGTTTTGTACTTACCCCCGATTTCCGAATGAAGAGTTTGAAGTTGAATAGCATTTGTCTAACTATACTTTAATCTGGAAACCTGTCAATCTTTGGAATTAAAATAGGATTTGATACGATCTTAACTCTTAATGTTCAATTCTGAAACTGGCCCTTGAAAATGTTATGCTTTATTTTTTAAAGGTAGGTAATATTTGGTAAAACTCTCTAATTTGTCATTAGACAAATCAATGTACAGAGGCTTTAGACAAGTGACATTATATGTCAACGTCACAACGTCAAATGTCACAAATGTATGGGATCGCTATCTAAATGTCACGTGATCAATGCCTTATACATTATGACATTTCCGCAATCGCCATATTGGATTTGGAATTATATATGTCTCTTAGACAAACGTGCATTGTCATCCCATGGTAAATTTCAGCTCAATTGTTCGAGGATAAAAATTTAGTTGCCCGATTTGACTTGACTATTGACTAGATTCATAATGGCCGGTTATTATACTTAGTGCTCTGATTAATCACTTGGTACATGATATACACTAACTAACAACCCAACGCCTGTGCAATGCGTCCCCAACCTTAAAGGCTAAATCACACTGAGCGTTTCTTGATCTTCTACTCGCTCAAAATATAGTGCTCGCCAAACTTCTGGGTCGCCCTGAAGTAGGCTTTCCGATGCGCAAAGCACGAAACGGTGAACACTAGGACCCTGTGCACTTGCCGCTGTCACATCACTTTGCCGTGCGAATGCCGGGCCCGGGCGGACAGGCGGGAGTGGGGGCGATGTGCACAGTTATTTTGACCGTGTTGAACTGCTCGCAGCCTCGCTGCCGAGGACTTCTCAGCTCAGGTAACCGTTACTTTGTCCGTCTCGAACATCCCCGTGCGGCCACAGGAGTTAATATCGCGAGTGACGTTTTTTCACAGAACTCTAGATTTTCAACTCCCGGCTTAGTTAAGACGACGACTAACGCCAACGACCTTGAGGGAACAAAACGCTCACTCGTTTCACACCCGCGAGACCCAAAATTTAGTAGTTTTTTGTACTTTCCTTATTATTACATGACTTTAAAAAAAAAGCCTCAAATCAAAATGTAGATAATTAAATTGTCTTTGAGATGGTGTTGATTTCATTAAAATACGCCCAGCGGTTTTGGTACGATTGCCGTGTTTTTGTCCGTTTTAGACATAACTTTACAAATTAATTACACTGTGTTATACTCGTACGAATAAAATCAAAATTTGCTTAGATCAACTTATTAAGAAAATGGTCTAATATAACATATATTTTTTTCCAAAAAATTACGACTAGCCATTTAGACGTGATTCTCATTTTAAAATCAGCTACTCAAGGGAATCGGCGCCTTAAGTTGAAAATACATAATTATTATTATACTAGATCTTGTGGTGCTTTTTAAAGCGCTTTTCGAACGCCGCGTTAGTAAAGCCACCACTTAACTTAAAAAAAAAACCGGCCAAGTGCGTGTCAGACTTCGCACATTTAGGGTTCCGTACCAAACCTATGTCAGAGAATTTTAACACTGCGGTGTATTATATTTCATTTTTAGTTCAGCGCCATCTCTTGACCGATAGTGGAACTAATGTATTTTTTGTTGATGATTTTTGAAAAAGTGTGCTATTTAGAGACGTCGTTTAATTTTTTCTGTAATCTTTACATAATCTTCTATCACATAGAATAATTTCAGATTTTTCTCTACGCAAACTTCGGAGTTAATGGGGGGAAACTGTATTATTATACTTATTTTTCATTCTTCATCAAACCCGAAAACTAGAAAAAGGTAAGATGTTTGAGAATGTGCAAATAGC
Organism: Anorthoa munda; assembly: GCA_945859665.1. Classification (NCBI taxonomy): domain Eukaryota; kingdom Metazoa; phylum Arthropoda; class Insecta; order Lepidoptera; family Noctuidae; genus Anorthoa; species Anorthoa munda. Next base: position 2,460,692 of record OX243918.1, read on the forward strand.
GGTCTTTCATATGATATCCCATATAGCCTAGTAGCCCCACTTCGAATTTTTAAGACCCCGTTTCAGTTCCTGTTGCAAAAAATAAATATATGTATTTTTATTTCTTTCTTATTTGCAAAATAGTTTGCAAACGTCATCTAAAACTATTCCAAATTTCAAGTTGATTATAGCATTAGTAGTTCAGCTGTGACAGACGGACATACAGACTGAGTCGCACCATAAGGGTTCCTTTTTACCCGACTGCCGAAGGAGGGTAATGTTTACCATTTTGGTACGAAACCCTAAAAATGAGCCTTATAAAATAAGAGAACCAAGACGTCATCGCTGATATAGGTAATGACCTTTTGTCTAGACCCCATAGCCCAGTGTGTTCGTGCCCTAAGGAGCAGTCATTTGTTCCGCTCCAGCGCTCGCATGGTCACAAGACTGTCTGCGGACGATCCTGCGCCAACGTGTTCTGTTCCACGCCAATTATCTCGGCTGATTCACCGGTTTATTATTTAGCTTATTTTATAATGAGGTGACTCGAATAAGGCCTTCTTTGGTTTCTCGAAACTCAAGGCTATTTATAGTGTAACGATTTAGGCCATGTGATTTTGATCATATTGGATTGACAATTCATATTACCTTTTAAATTGTTTAATTGTCTTGCCTATTCTGCAATCACTAGGCTAACCTCTGGGGCACGAAGAGGTCATGGCATTTGGAAATGGTGACCCATCCGAAGAATGATGCCTGAACCCCGTAGGTATATATAAACAAACCTGAGGATTCAGATAAACGACCTGGTCCAACTTGGGTACTTCTCTTTTGTGTTCGGTAGTTCGGTATTTCAATTATCATTTTTGTTCGGTGTTTTATGACCGCCTTTGACGCTATTATTAAAGAGGCCACACTGGCCAGCTACTTGCCCAAAGTTAAATGATAAATGATTTATTTCTGTAAGTTGGTTTGTACAAACACTTTTACATGTCGATCATATTTTTTAAAACTAGATGAGGTCGGCGTTTCCTGTCTGACTACTCTGAGAAGAAAGGCCGAAACAAACTCAGAGGTCACAGTCTCTTTTAAAGTCCAGACAAAATCTTGGTTAGATCATGTGAAGACCATGTAGACTGATGTCTGAAATGGTCTTTTGAGGAAAGAACCAGCCAGATTGAGTGGACATGTCCAGTCAGTGCACGCATTTTTCAATAACCGTGCAGCTCAACTCAGAATTTGAGGAGCTCAACGAATTGACGAACAATACCAAAGAAAGGACATTCGAGTAGGCCGCATAAGTACTCAAACTGCCAGACCAAGCGTTTTCGCTTAGGTTTAGTAAATTTTTGCCTAGCTGGAGGCTATATAGTTTAGTCTCCGTAGGAAAGCCCGGTTAAGCAGCTGAACAGTCACTCTGACTGAGTTGCGAGAGGCCCCGTAGAAAAAAAACCATGATTAAAAACTAACTAAGTTAAATAAAAAAAATAAAAAAATGAATGAATAGAATGATCCACATAGTCCTCACAGTTGCCTGAAAAGGTAACTTCTTTACCTCAAATCATCAAATCAAAAAGAGTCTCTGTAACATGGGCTGTAAATCTGTAATATGGGCCTAAAACTCACATTGCCCGGGAAATAATTAAATTTAACCCGGATACGAGTAACCCCGATTGGGCGTGATTTATCACCTGAGTGGCTAGCCTTAAACGAGTGTATAGATGCGCAAGAGTCGACCGCTTGTATGGAATTAGATCTAAAACAGGATAACGGGAAGCCGTTGATCCTTCGTGTGTAGGACTGTAGGGGTGTGGGTACACTATCCACATTTATATTGGATTAGTGTTCCAATATCTCAACTATTTTACTAAAGAACAACAACAAGTAATTACAACTACAACAATAATTATCTACCACAACAACAATTAACTAATACAACAAGAACAAATAACTACAACAACAACACACACAACATAAAACTGCAACTATTTTATAAAGAGGTAAAGTTGTTTGATTTTTAGGGTTCCGTAGTCAACAAGGAACCCTTATAGTTTCGCCATGTCTGTCTGTCCGTGCGTTCGCAGCTTAGCACAGAAAGTTTTAGCACTAGAAAGCTATAATTTGTCTTGTTGTTTGGATATAAATATTAATCACGCCGACAAAGTGATAAAATATTATTTTTTTGTTAACCGCCTGTAAAAGTAAAGTTGTTATTTTTTTTCGTCTATACTATGGTGTGGGGAATCGTTGGATAGGCTATTTAAAATATTACGGTTCTGTTAAAACCATTTTTCGATTCAGGTGTCCGTTTGCGAAAAAATAAGCTTTACATTGCTAATTTTAGGGTTTCGTACCTCAAAAAGAAAAAAACGGAACCCTTATAGGATCACTTTGTTGTCCGTCCGTCCGTCCGTCTGTCTGTCAAGACCCTTTTTTCTCTGGAACGCGTGGAGGTATCAAGCTGAAATATATATCAAATACTCAGTCTGCTGTCAAAAATCAAACTTCTAAGCCAACGCAATCAAAAGATACAGGCGATTATGCCGCAAATTTTCGACACTCGCAAGGGAATTTAAACCTACAGGGTACTTCCCTTGAACTCAGAATCTTGAAATTTGGTACGAAGCAACGTCTTATAGCACAGATAAAGGAAAAATTGCATGAAACCGTAAATTTTTAGTTACATCATATAATAAAAATATTTTTAATAATTTTAAACTTTTTCCTTTCCTTATAAACGAGTAGAGATATTAAATTGAAATTCATATCAAATACTCAGGTCTATAATAACTTTAAGTTGAGGTTTGTACGGAACCCTCGGTGCGCGAGTCCGACTCGCACATGGCCGGTTTTTTTTTGTTAGAGTCAAATTCCCTCCCCCCTGCCAGATAAATAGTTGCTATTGGATATGTGACAAATTTCACGGCAGTATTACCTACTTATATATAACGAAATTAAAAGGAAAACTATTACAGCTAAGTAAGCTTTACAAGTTAAACTTATAAACCATAGTAAAGTAAACATTTTCTTCTCGTTACAGCAATATTCGGTGCTTTCATTGTATATTACCTAATTATATTGATGAATAATAATAATAATAATCTGTTGTTATGGAACACTCGGTGCGCAAGTCCGACTCGCACTTGGCCGGTTTTTGTATAAGGTAATCTCTGGTAGTGCTTACTCCATTACGTATATGAAAATTCTTTACTGATACTATGCATGAACTTTCCTAACATAAACTTTAGTATGTATAGAATTATGTAAATAATTAGCGTTATTAAAATCTTACACACACATACATAAACTCACCGCCTTCTTACCAAGGTAGGCAGAAACTACTGAACACCGCCTGCAACGATCCAAACACTGCAACAATCTCTTGAGAAGTCTCGCAAGAGTCGCAATAAACTTATCCATAACCACGACCACTCCGCCAGAAGTGTACGTCAAGGAGATGGAGGAGAAGAAGAATATATATATTTACAGTATTCTGACAGACGATAAAAAAAAAACTCATTTTACGTTTATGATATCATATCATTTTGTATGCACCTGCCATGCTATCTCTCCACGGCCCTTGGTTGTCTGGTAGAGACAATGCCTCAGGCATTTTGGCACAATTTTTACCCGACTGCCGAAGGAGGGTAATGTGTTTATCAGTCTATGTATGTATGTATGTATGTTTGTTCCTATGTGGCGTTCTAGAGACCAAACGCGTGGGCCGATTTTGATGGTTCTTACGTCAATCGATTCGTTTAAACCCCGCGAGTGTCACTGGCTACATGAAAATTAAAAATAGGAAAATAGCGATTCTTGGGCGCCATATTGTGGGGGCCTAAATTTTTTTTTTCTTCCAATCCTATTGTGTGGGGTATCAAAATAAAGGATTTTAAGAGGAGATTTCAAAAATATAAATCACTTATATGTTTAAATGTACCTTATTCGAAAAAAAAATACTAAAACGTTAAAAATAAAAAAAAATAATTTAAAAAAACAAAATCACGACTCCTTGAAAAGCGAAGCGGTTTTTTTTGATAAATTCTTCTCAACACATAAAAGCCCAATGCATATTTTGTATTGGCAAAATTAATAGTACCATTATACTTGTGTTGTTTAACTGACCGTCTGGATATTTGGGGGACTTTATTTTGAGACGTTCAAAAAGAGCTGATTCTCCGCCTAATTTGAATACGGTATATGCAAATGGTTTTTGATTTTGATCTCGCTGAGACCGACAGCCCTGCTCAACGTTGTCGAGCATTCCTTCCAGCGTCGTTCATTGCATTCCCGTGCGATGGACTTCACGGTCGGTATGCTAAAACGTACTCGTGTGATACTATCATCACGAAGTGTACTAAGGCACAGATGGCATTAAAAAAAAAATACCAACTACCTACTCGTGCTAGTCGAAAATTATGCCAAGGAAACGTAACCCGCGGGATAAAAAGCCTTGGTAGTCTTGAATCAATATTAATACTTAAAAAACTATCATGACTAACTTACAGACCGATGACACACCCTATCAGCAGAATCTCGAGATTTAGCGAATCAAGTGGAATACACGAGCATTCTATCGTACCGTTTTAACATCTGTAGTCTGCATCAGTCCGTCTGGAGTGTCCCCACAAAAACGCGTCTCCTGCCCTTATTAGGCGAGGTCTAATGAGCTCAATGGATCCCGGAGGGCCGGAGGACATCGCGCTCCCACGGACCACTCGCCTTTTTACATTGCACTCCTTTTTCGAGGATAACTATCCCTTTTGAGGACGAAATGTAACGTGGATCTTACGATCTTTTTGTTTTGTAATAACTTATGTTGTTCGTCATGTTCGTTGTAAGTTCTAACAAGAAACAAGTTTCGTCAAGAATAAACGTATCACATTAATATTATAAAGGCGAAAGTTTGTTAGTGTGTTTGTTTGTTACCTCTTCACGCCGGAACGGCTGAACGGATATGGATGAAATTTGGCACAGAGATAGATTATAATTTGGAATAGCACATAGGATGCTTTTTATCCCGGGAATATGTTCCCTTGGAATAAATTTAGACATCATCGCGGGCGAAGCCGCTCGCAGAAGCTTGTTTAAAATAAAGCTTGGCACCTCAGATTGCAATTAATCTGAGCTTGCCACACAGACATACATCTAACTAAGATGACGCGATTGTATATACTTCGCGTGCCAAAAAATTAAGTAAAGTTACGGTCAATGATCGTAATCTGAGCTTTTCATTTAGCATTATCGGCACCGGAAATCCACCGAAATCTAGAAAAATGCCTTTTTATGCCATATTGAGTGGTAAAAAATGTATAGAAAAGTTGGCCGAGGCCTTTGAAACGTTTTATTTCATTGGTAAGAAAATTTGTTATTAAATTATTTGTGAAATAGACTGATAAACACATTACCCTCCTTCGGCAGTCGGGTAAAAAGTGGCACGCTTGGTTTTCATACAGGTGGTGGAGGGACTTGCGTTATCTATTTAGATGTATGTCTGTGGCTTGGCAGTTTTAGCATTTCTCCATCAAAACAATATTACGATCCAAAATATAATTACTGTTCGTGCCTATCCATGAATATGAGAATTAATAACGAGCTATAAATCTGTGAAACAATGGGGTAGGCAGTAAAGGTAGTGTATGCGTGCGCAGGCGTCGCGGCGTCGTCAAAGCTGCGCCCGCGCGTGTTTTAGTACAGTCATTCCCTTTAAATAGTGCCGCCCGTTAAAATATTAATTCAATTACAAAAAAAACATGACATCACACATTGCACCTAGTTTTTCTTGTAATAAATAAATTGCCATCAATTAAAAGTAATTTTCTAGTTAAAATTTAAAATATATTTAAAGATAAACGTTTTAATTGGTATAGTAGCCACAGCGGATCTTTGTGTCTCTGAAGTTGGCTCTGCGAACCATTGCACAAGAAACAGTTTGTCTTCGAGTATACTGCATACAGTAAGCGAGATAGGACGATGCGACAAACGTAAGCGAGTGAAAGAGGCAGTTATACAATGCTATCTACTGCTTCAACTGCGCCAGGGGCCTGCAGAACCGCATCCGGTTCCAGGTTTTTGAGAACCGGGTCTGGCAAGCAGTTAGAACCGGGCGAACCGGTTCCCCCGGTGCCGGCTGTTTTTTATTTTTTTTATTTAGATTTGGAATAAATCATAGAGAATTTGACAGGATAAGCAATTATCACTAGGAATATGAAATAAAAGAGTTTTGATTTGTCTAATTCTCTATAATTTTTCCGTCAGGGTTTAGTTAAGTAACCGGCAGGCTTATTACGTATCTTTTGCAAGAGCAAAACGATAGCAATTTTTTCGCAATAATTCTTCTTCAATACAAAAGTTTTAGAGTTGTTGGCGTTTTTATTTGAAATAAGTGCATTTGACCAAACAGCGAGCGATTAGCAAACGATAGTGTAGGACTTACCATACCTACACTGCAGGTAAAGCCGACTTTTATGACATAAAGCGTTCGATCGCTATCGTTTTGCTCTTGCAAAAGATACGTAATAAGCCTGCCGGTGAAACACCGTAGACAGTCGTCACAGGCGGCTGCCTTTATCTCGATCGCCACACTTGCATTGCCAATTAGTCGCTCAAGTGTCTGTCCCAACGCTTCTCGAATGCAAATACACGGGCCGTCGCTGATAACAGCACTCATTTGAATAAAAGCACCTTCTACGGAGTTATCTGACAAAGGGAATAAATAAAACGGTTCGGACGTACAAAATGTTGCGCTCCGTCTTTAATGAATGCAAGTCTTCGCATTTATTTCATCTGACACAATTAGTAGGTCCTAACTAGTTTTTGTCCGCGGTTTCACCCGCACGATAACGTACTGACGGGATTAAAAGATATCCTATATGCCAATCTTCGCCATGGTTTACCAGTGTTCCAAATTTCATTCAAATCTGTGTAGCCGTTGACACGTGATTGATTTACAAACATCCAAACATACAGTCTAACATAAAAATTAAATTACTAAAATAAATATAATAATATTTTATTTTATTACACACTTCAAAAAACAATTAGCACTCGACGCCCCTTAGGAGCAGAATTTACAAAAATTCTTTCTGGAAACTCTGCGTTGATGAATCAGTTATAATTAGTCAGGATATTTCTTTCATTGGAAATTAAGAATTTGAAGTTGAGTATTTGCCAAACTCGACTTAAGCCTGAAATGCTGGCATTTGAGTAGGATTTGTTTTACCCGAATATTATATATAATGTTTCAGTCGGCTATTCAAGTCCTTTAATAACATTCAAGCTCGACTCATGCAAAGCTGAGCTGCCCACTGACAGGATAATATTTTCATAAGTTTCAACTAGAAAGCAAAATTAACACATGAACTGTAGAAGGGAGTTTGATTTAGAGATAACTAGCTAGGCTTCTGAGGCATAGCTTTCCTTAGCAGATCTCTACCTATTGCATGGCTATTGGCGATGTATATAGTATACTGTGTCAGGCAAAGATAAATGGGCGACTAACATGGTATATTTGTGAGAAAGACTGCTGCGTCAGTCGAATAAAAGAGAACATACTGGTTGCATTATTCTTCTACGGGGACTGCTCTTCGAATATAACCACCTCTGACAACAATTCTCATCAGATAGAAACTTCAAAAAGGCTGGTCCTATCCAACTGTCTCATAAACAAATAGACCTGCAGGGCTGCAGTCTAATTGCGTAAGTGAATTCGGCAAGGCAAAGGGTTCCAACCCATCAATCGACCAATCACATACACGGAAATCCACATCGCGTCTTTCATCTCGCATTTGTGATTGGTCGTTTGATGGCGTCAAAACTCTTTAGCTTGCCGAATTCACTTGCGCAATTAGGCTGCTGGAGTCTGTGTTTCCCGATAGCTACAACCTAGGGGTCTTTAAGTCAAGAGTGAATATGTTACTTATAGGCAAGCGTGCTTTACCGTAGACCACATCATCGCTTACCATCAGGTGAGATAGTAATGAAACGCGAGCCTATTATTAATAAAATATAAAAATGAAACCTAGTAATATTTTTACCCGACTGCCGAAGGAGGGTAATGTGTTTATCAGTCTATGTATGTATGTATGTTTATTCCTATGTGGCATTCTAGAGACCAAACGCGTTGGCCGATTTTGATGATTCTTACGTCAATCGATTCGTCTTAATCCTGCGAGTGTCACTGGCTACATTAAAATGGGAAAAAACTAAAATGGCGGATTTTGGGCGCCATTTTGTGGGGATTTTTTTTTTTTTCTTCCAAACCCATTGTGTGGGGTATCAAAATAAAGGATTTTAAGAGGCGATTTCAATAATATATAAAACTTATATGTTTAAATGTATATACTTGGACCGCAGGTTGACATGGCGGAAACACATTGAAACAAAACGTAAACAGGTCAACCTCAAATACAAAGGCCTCTACTGGCTCTTGGGTAGAAATTCAAAACTGTCACTGGACAACAAGCTCCTAATTTACAAGGCTGTGATAAAACCAGTCTGGACCTACGGGATTCAGTTATGGGGGGCCTGCTGTGATTCCAACATAAATATTATTCAAAGAACTCAGAACTACATCCTTAAACAAATTAGCAATGCACCCTGGTTCATTAGAAACAGTGAAGTACACAAATACCTTAGCATGCCAACAGTGACGGATGAGATAAAGACATTTGCAGGCAAATACAAAACAAGACTGGCCAACCATCCTAACCAGCTCGCTGTCCAGCTCACATTACCTGACTGTCTAAATCGCCTGAAACGGCGCAGAACCTTGGATCTCGGCGGCGTTGACTAAGCCAATATACTAATATGGAGGATGTTCCCAGTGGGGTACATCTCCTCATGAATAATAGCCGTTGAACACATCTGCTCATAGTCAGAAGGACTGATTGCAAGATTAAAGATAAGAAAAAAAAAAAAAAAAAAAATATGTTTAAATGTACCCAATTCTAAAAAAAAAAATAACAAAAAAGTTGTAAATAAAAAAAGTTAATTCAATAAATCAAAAAACCCGCCTGCTTAAAAAGCAAACTAAAAAGACGTAAACAAGAAGAAAATCATGCTGTGCAGTCGGAGGTACATCTGGTTTTGGTCCGCCAGCTCGCGAATATGTATCCTCTGACTGCACAGCATGATTTTCTTCTTGTTTACGTCTTTTTAGTTTGCTTTTTAAGCAGGCGGGTTTTTTGATTTATTGAATTAACTTTTTTTTATGCCTAGTCCCATCACTGCCCCACCACTGCTTACTACTGCGCTGCTGCAAGTACCTCACATACAAACAACCTATTTTGTTTGACATACGATAAACATCGTGAGCGATTATTTATTTATTTACTTGAAGGGTATGGGCTGCCGATAGCTGAGGTTCTTGTTTACATCACATGTGCTCCTCTTCCGTTTCTGTGGTTTCCGATCGACATTCCCCTGATTTAAATAATTTGAAGTTGCATAAACTGCGTCTATTAAGTACTTGAGTAATTAAGGGGGTGAGGGTCGATGTGAACGCCATAATGTAGCACAGTAGCCCCTCGATTGTTTAGAAGCCCCATACCCGCCATCACTCAGCTTTTTTACGTTTTGATTTAATTTTCATCTCACTTTAATTCTAGACTACGTTCTTAGTAATATTTAATTAACATTATGTTTTTTTTAATTAATCCTACGCAATCAAGCACTATTTACACTAAAACAAAGCATTTTGAAGAAAAAAACCCATGAGATTAGGGGGGAGATGTTCGAGTCTTCCCCCCTTTCCCCTTAGTGTGATGTCGTGAAATTTGAGGGCGAAAGATCTCCAAAATCGCCTTACCTTAATGGTTAATGGACTCCTAAGCATAATCGGCCTATAATAAGGTTTCAAGTTCCCACTGCTGGGATACAGGCTGCTCTCTTTGAGAGGGACTGAATTTTTGTAAAACTTTGGCATTAGCGAAGGACTTGACCAGTTCGTACTTCAAGCACTAAATATTTACAACTAATAACAGAATTGTTTTGGAGTGAAAATGGAACTGAAAGTGTTTCGAGTGTTGCGACTTTATCTGCTGGAGCTTCTTATTTCAGTGACTACGTTTCAGGAGAAACTCTACTTTTAGGTATCGTAACTTTTTGTCGAAATAATACTATAATTACGTCTTGTTGCCAGGTCGAGCGCTCTTAGACCGCCTGTCGAGTACGACGGTGAGCGAGGTCCTCACGAGCGGGGCGACAAGCGGCGCGACGGGCGGACTGCTGCCGGCTCCGCTGGACGTGGCACCTTACTCCTCCGTGCTCGCCAACGCCAGCTGCGGTGACGCGGGTGCTGAGGAATTCTGCCGCGACACTCCAGGGAAGTAAGTACAGCACCCTTCCTATCACAATCCGAAGGATTTCGAAGGATATCTTCAACAAAGTACAGCTCAATGTTGTTTGTTAAATTGTTAAAATGGAAGGCGTTGCCATTGTTTGTTTATTGTAGTTAAATTTATACAAAATGTAATAGTTCATAGTCATTTAAACAGCTGAGTATGTCTAAAAAACAGTACATGATATTGTCGTTCATCGTGATATATGTAATTTGCCGACAAGAATAACGTAACCAAATACTTGTAATTAAATTTTACTGATGGAAAAGAGTGTCCGTGGCGACGACGAGATAGAGACCTACTGACGCTCGCGAACTCTTGCAACTAGCTTCATCATTTTGCTTCATAATTATAAATTGCCAAATGAAATGGTTTAACCGGGTGATTGCCTTGTGTCTCTCGTGGATCCACGTTTCGGGCACTCAAGGGGTAAATTGAAATAAATGATTTGATATTTGTTTCGCAGGCGAGGCGTGGTGTGCGACGTATGCGAGGACGCGGGTGGGTCTGCGCGACGGCGCCACCCCGCTGAGCACGCGCTGGATGACGACCCCGCCACCTGGTGGCAGAGCCCCTCACTCGCGGCCGGCTCCTACCAGCATGTGGAGCTGCTCACCACGCTGCCAGACGTGAGTATTACAGATAGGCTCACACCACCATCTCACCTGTAAACCTGGTAAACGATGATGTGGTCGAAGGTGAATCACGCTTGGCTAGATGTAACCTATTCGCTCTTGACTTAAAGACCCATAGGTTGTGGCTATCGGGAAACACAGACACTGGCATAATTAAAATATTTCTACAACGTTTAGTGCGTGTGGGTGGGATGTCTACCATGTACTGATGGTGCATCGCCGTACGTCTCATCCACCGCACACTCCCCGAAATGCAACCTAAACCGACACAAATAGTGCACACCTGTAGTGTAGTGTTATAGAACTATGTCTATATTTGTATATGTGTAAGTAGCCCAGGTCTATATATTGAATGGTCTGCTAATAAAGATCAGTATTATACATCAATTCGTAAACCCATCCCTACATGGCGACCCTGCCTTCGGGCAAGCCGCATGGTCTAAACCTAAGCTATACACAGGAGGTGCTAAAACCGGCAAACAAATCAAGGTTATCAATCCTATCTGAATTGCAAAAATTGCATTTCTTATTCAATGACCTCTCCCCCGGAGAAACGATTGCCCTCCCTGATGATTGGTCCTGTATCCGCGGTACTGCAACGATTGAGTTTGCATCGAGTCCAAACCTTAGATTATAGGAAATGCTTCTGTTTTTAAAGGTTTTCATACCCAGTGAGTACAAATACAAACCTCTTCGAAATGGTTTGAAATATTATAGAACGCATTAATTTTGTTTAGGATGGCATTATTGTAGCCTTCTGAGGCAGTACACATTCCTAATGGGTTTCTACAAGCCCTTAATCTATAATAAGTATGCATACAAACTTGAACTAAAAGAAAATATAGGACCAACCAAAAAGACCTTCACCTAACATTCATCGATCTAGAAAAAGCTTTCGATCGAGTACCGCGTAAGATAGTGTGGCAGGCTCTTCGTGCTCAGAATATACCAGAGTATTATATTGACCTAGTCAGGGATATGTACAACGGGGCTAGCACAAGAGTTCGAAGCCTAGCGGGGCTTAGTAAAGCATTTGAAGTCAAAGTGAGCGTCCATCAGGGTTCTGCTCTGAATCTGCTTTTATTTAACCTGGTGATGGACTATCTCACCGGGGCTGTACCGTCCCCACTGCCGTGGACTATGCTTTACGCTGACGACAGCGTTCTGGTCGCTGACAACTCGCGACATATGCAGGACCTCTTGAATACGTGGACACAATCCCTGGAACGGTCTGCCTGAGGGTTAGCAGGAGCAAAACCGAGTACCTGAAATGTCCCTTCAGCGGAGACGCGACATCGGAGACTATCTACATTGGGTCGACGCCTATACCCACAGTAGAAAAATTCAAGTATCTCGGCTCTATGCTCACAACAGACGCTAACGTCGATGCGGATGTAACTCACAGAATCAGCGTCGCGTGGCAAAAATGGCGGTCACTTACTGGTGTACTGTGTGACCCACGTATTCCCATAAAAACAAAGGGCAAAGTGTACAAAAGCAGTCCGTCCAGCGTTATTATATGGGTCCGAATGCTGGACGACAAAGAAGACGCATGAACAAAAGGTCCATACCAACGAAATGAAGATACTTAGATGGGCGGGAGGTGTGACTCGGCATGACAGAGTGCGAAACTAACACAAAAGAGGAAGCTTCAAAGTGGCGCCTGTCACCGATAAAATGACCGAAAACCGCCTTCGTTGGTATGGGCACGTCAAGAGACGTAATGAGGACCATGTGGTGCAAATCGCTCTACGCCTACCGGAGCAAAAAAGAGGTAGAGGCCGCCCGCCATCGACCTGGTGGTCCACTGTAGAAAGAGACCTCAAGCAAGCCCAATTGCCCGAACAGACAACCCAAGACAGAATAGCTTGGCGCAGGAAAGTGAGGAGACCCGACCCCAAATAATGGGACAAGGGAAGGAAGAAGAAGACAAACTTGAACTAAAAATTAATTAACTACAAAAATGGACGTCCTTAACTATAGTAGAGTATCAAATGGACGATTAAGTTAAGTGGTTTAACAAAACAAGCGAAGAACCCGTATAATGATATAGATGGTATCTACAAGTTTATCGTATGGTCGACCAAGTAATGGCGCGGAACCCCACAGCATATAAGTCATTGCCTACGACGATCTTAAATCAGCCATAGACAAAGCCCCAACAGAGGAATAATGGCGGGTCTTTTAATTTCTCCTCTCTATGAAATATTTTTGTTTAGGTATATATAGACTAACTGCCGCTCGCGTAGAATTACGCGTAGTACCTACTTCTACCCTTATTTATTATTGATTAGCAAATTCTTAATTACAATTTTCTTAGTATAAATGTGCATATTTAGATGTATAAGCTACGTAAATATATTTTATTCAAATTTCGTTCAGTAGTTATTGCGTGAAAGAGTAACAATCATCCATCCGCACAAACTTTCGCATTTGATCTAGGAAGACAAAATACCGGGAGGTGTGGAAGGCAACGCCTTAGTCCAACAGTGGGGTGATGCAGGTAAAAGAAGGATTATTATTAAATTTAAACTAAAAACGTCTTTTCAGAATTAAAGATAAACTATAATCTTCGAAATATAATCCGATCATCAAGAAATCTAGCGTTAATATACAACCATTTATTTTGTGTAAAATGCATAAATTTTATTTGTGAAATGTGACTGAAATCAAAATCTTTGAAAAGTACAGTCAGTTAGAAACCTTTACTATTTTAAATATTTCTTTCTGTTGACAACAAAAATAAACTAAGATTTAAGCTCCTCAAAAGCTCGGTCGCGGGGAAGAAATCCTTCACATAATTTTTCTGCCAATGCTTCTTAAAATTTGAGTTTTTTTATAGACCCACAGATAATATAATACAGAACACAGATCAGATGCAGTGCCCGTGCGTGTGCGCATTATCTGTGATAAGTTATGCGTTCCCATAAGGTGCGCCTACACAAATAAGAATAGCACAAAGTCACACAGATGAAAGTGATAGATAATTCACTGTAAAGGCGCAAATAAATTTAAGAATACTTCTTGATGTAATTGTACCTATTGTGATTATTGTTAGCAGAATCACACTAATATTAATATTGGCGAAATAATAAGGGCGAAAGTTTGTGAGTGTGTTTTCTACTTTGGACGGATCTGGATTCAATTTGGCACAGAGATAGATTATAGTCTATCTCTGTGCCAAATAACGAAATAAATAAAAAAGTTAATTAAAAAAATCAAAATACCCGACTGCTTAAAAAGCGAACTAAAAAGACGTAAACAAGAAGAAAATCATGCTGTGCAGTCGGAGGATACATATTCGCGAGCTGGCTGACCAAAACCAGATGTATCCTCCGACTGCACAGCATGATTTTCTTCTTGTTTACGTCTTTTTAGTTCGCTTTTTAAGCAGTCGGGTATTTTGATTTTTTTAATTAACTTTTTTATTTATAACTTTTTAGTTAACATTTTTTTCGAATTAGGTACATTTAAATATATAAGTGTTATATATTTTTGAAATCGCCTCTAAAACCCCTTTATTTTGATACCCCACACGATGGGTTTGGAAGAAAAAATAAAATTGCCCCCCCACAATATGGCGCCCAAAAGCCGCCATTTTTCTATGTTCCAATTTTAATGTAGCCTATGACACTCGCAAGGTTAAGACGAATCGATTGACGTATGAATCATCAAAATCGGTCAACGCGTTTGGTCTCTGGAACGCCATATAGGAACAAACATACATACATACATACATACATACATACATACATACATACATACATACATACATACATACATACATATATACATACATACATAGACTGATAAACACATTACCCTCCTTCGGCAGTCGGGTAAAAAGTACTACATTAGCACAAAAGATACTTTTTATCACACGAATATATTCCCTCGGGGTAATTTTTGACATTCACGCGTGAGAACCTGCTGGCAGAAGCAATCACTATCATTATTCACTATCTAGACCTAATCTCGCTACTTATCTACATACTGAGTTAACTCAGAGCCATAACTCGTGTCAATTGTTGCTTTTTTGTTTTATCAGAATATGAATTGTGGTTGTCCAGTGGCTAGGAGACCGCCTCTCGTGCTTGAGGTCGTGGTTGCAAATCCAGGAATATAAGTTAAACCACCAACCCGAATTGAGCAATCATGGTGATTAATGATCGTGCCTTCTCCGTATGAGAAGAAGCTTTTGCCCTGCACTGGGCAGGCTGATATTATTCTGCGGAGGCGACCTTGTTTCTGCACAGCATACGCTCGTGGAGTGCCATGCCTGGGCCTCTGAGAGCCAGGTCTTAGTCGCCAAGATCGGGAGAGACCTGCCCCCGTACCATTACGTGTCAAATTATAATGGTTCATCTGTGAAAATGGGACAGATGTGAACAAGTCATATACATCTGTCCCTTACGCACACTGGAAATAACCTTTCTCAAAGAGCTTATGGTCACCCCCCTGTCTCTGCCAGCAGTAGTGAGGGCCATGCTGGCAGAGACTGAAAATTTGAGGGAAATGGCCTCCTTCTGTGAGACCGTGATGGTCCAGAAGGAGGCTGCCGAACAAGACCGTAAGAGAGCCTATCGCGCTCAAAGAAGTCTCGGGGTTCCATGCGCTGACGGTGAATACATAAATAAAACCCATAGGAATTTACTAACGGGAAAGTATCCAGACCATAGACTATTGACCAAACATACACACTTAAACTTTTATAACATTAGTAAGAGGCTGACAGCTGACGGGATAATTCATGCAATTTTTGATCAAAATATTTTTACAGCTTTTTTGTTAACTGTACTTTAACTTATTTATTAATTTGTTTACATATTATTATACTTTATTGTACACCAAGAGAGAACAATACAATAAAAAAAGTTAATTAAAAAATCAAAAAACCCGACTGCTTGAAAAGCAAACTAAAAAGACGTAAACAAGAAGAAAATCATGCTGTGCAGTCGGAGGATACATATTCGCGAGCTGGCGGACCAAAACCAGATGTATCCTCCGACTGCACAGCATGATTTTCTTCTTGTTTACGTCTTTTTAGTTTGCTTTTCAAGCAGTCGGGTTTTTTGATTTTTTAATTAACTTTTTTTATTTACAACTTTTCAGTTATTTTTTTTTAGAATTAGGTACATTTAAACATATAAGTGTTATATATTTTTGAAATCGCCTCTTAAAATCCTTTATTTTGATACCCCACACGATGGGTTTGGAAAAAAAAAAAATAATTTTTCCCCACAAAATGGCGCCCAAAATCCGCCATTTTTGTTTTTTCCAATTTTAATGTAGCCAGTGACACTTGCAGGATTAAGACGAATCGATTGACGTAAGAATCATCAAAATCGGCCAACGCGTTTGGTCTCTAGAACGCCACATAGGAACAAACATACATACATACATACATACATACATACATACATATATACATACATACATACATACATACATACATACATACATACATACATACATAGACTGATAAACACATTACCCTCCTTCGGCAGTCGGGTAAAAAGAAACCTTGACATTAAAACAAACATACAACAGGCGGCCTTAACGCGTTCTGCGAATAAAGGCAAACTTGAATGGAAAAAGATAGCCTGGCCACGATATGGGGTTACACTTGGTGCAAATTTCAAAACAAACAATTAGTTTTACTAAGTAAGTACTAGAAAAAACTACTAAAATAGATACATAAATACATCTAAATATACAAACAACACAGCTTAAACAAGAACAGGATCACAGAGACAAGTAATGTTCCTTTAAGAGTTTTTTAAAGACAGGCAACGACTGAGCACGTTTTATTGGGTCACCGTCACGCAATGCATTCCACAGACGAGCAGCCTGGATAGTAAATGATTTATCCAAGAATGTAGTGGAATGCATAGGCATTATAACGAACTTTTTCTTGTGGTCCAAAAATACTACTCAAAAATAATTATTGTATTTATGGGTGAAATCCGGGACCGCGGTTCCGGTCACCTGACTCACTGAAATCACTCTGACAGTTACTCTTAACAGTTATCTTGACCGTGTTGTAGGTAGAGGTAGGTTAATATTATTAGGGTTTTCCACCTGGCATTTCTTATTAACATCCTGGACTCTGGTTACGTAGTAACTATTCAGTAATCTGTGACTCTGGATACGTGCCCGGTTGATCGCATTAGGATCGTATGTGAAATGTGTCTGTATTAGGTACACCCCAGCCTGTACATTCGGATAGATAGTAGGCATGATGTTTGTGTTAAATAAAGACATGTATGTACCTACTTTCTATAATTTGCTCAACAAGTGTCCGCTAAGCTTCTATTATCGATCGTTATCAGTGTTGTCAATAAACTCCGTCAAATGGAGATATATTGCTACCTTTATTGAATCGCTTTATATTATTTATAAAGTATAAGGTACCTGTAATGACAATTTTTCGTCTCTTTTTTAAAAAAGATTGAAATATAAAAAACAAAAATGTTTGAAAACGATTTATTTACAAAAAATACACTCGGCCTTATAAAACATTCATAAAGGTTATATTTTATACAGGGTGTCCCAGAAATCGACGTCAAGCCGTAAATGGGTGATAGACCAAGTTATAACAGTTCTCAGAAAAATACGAAAAAAAAAAATCTATCTCATTTGGTTTTGAAAAAGTTTAATTTTCTTCTAAGTAGGAGGAGTTGGCTTTAAATTTTAGGCAAAAATCTACACAAGCATTATTCAAGATTACATAATAATAAAAAAAATTGATAAATTATGGGATTTGTAGCAATTGGAGTTAAAGAACCATTACAGGGATTGATTTTTTTAGTAAATTTTTAAAGTGAACATAATTTTTTAAAAACATGAGATAGATTTTTTTTCGTATTTTTCTGAGAACTGTTATAACTTGGTCTATCACCCATTTACGGCTTGACGTCGATTTCTGGGACACCCTGTATAACTAGGTAGGTAGTCTGCTTTTGTACTAAACAAAGTAATAAAGGTTTAATCAAAAAGGAGATTGCCTATTTTGCAAGAGAACTTGGGTCCCTCTGAAAAATGTGTTGTGCATTGATGATTTTTATTGTATATTGTAGAAAAAACCCGTTATAGTCATAATTACAAAACATTTTGCATTTATTCATCGAGGTTCACGAGATATACTTAATTAATTTTCTATTGTAGAATTTAACCCTTATTACAATGCAATAAGGCCAAGTATAATGTCAAAGTGAAGTGACCTGATGTACTGTTATTCTTACATTTAGCTTAAAGGACACGGATCACGAAAATGAATCAGACTTTTAGGATAATACTTAAATAAGACACACGATACCTTATTATAAGGGAGCTGGGTTAGGGCAATCTCCTTTAATGAAACCTTTAGCGGCCAAAGGTTGAGGCGCGTAACACTATTACACACAGTCATTACAAGTAAATGTTTATCACCTCATCATCATCATTTCAGCCGAAAGACGTCCACTGCTGGACATAGGCCTCCCCCAAGCGTCGCCACTTTGACCACCTGTCATGTCGTAGGTATGTCATTTGTCGTATGAAGTATGTCACTTATCGTACGTCACTTGCATATCAAATAAGCAACGAGATCTAATAAGTCTATGTAACCGACAGTTTCAAAGCAGAAATGAACGATTAATTAATTTCTCCTAACACACATGTAAATTTGTTCACTTTTAGAACTACAAGATATACAAGAAAGCAAGTTTGATGTAGATTGTTCTACACCATAGTAAATCGCGGAACACGGATAAAGTGGATCTGTGACGAACATAGACTTGTGACCAAATTACCATTACCCAACGCAACTAAAAACGAAATAGTAAAAAAGGTCGCGAAATTAAATCAATCAAGTATATACATTGTATAAATTCAATTTAATAAGTTTCTGAAGGTGTTAGACAGAGTCTAAATGCCACAAATTTGGTACAATTTGATATAATACAAAAATATATAATTTACTGTCTTCTTGTGTTTTCATTTCATTCCTTGTTTTTTGTGTCTTAGGTAGAAGTAATTACTGTTAACTAATTAAATACAATGTCGCCAGCGACGTAATCATGGCATACTGCCCTGAGCATAATGCAGAGAGCGGCGACTGAATTTCCTTAGTAAAAAATCATAATTCGAGGTTTGGCTCTCGTCTATTTCTTCCTCCAATAGTGGACCAATTTTCTAAGATATTCCATAAACTGAAAATGAAAGATATATACTATGCCCCTGTTTTCGTTTTTGATAATACATTATCTTTAGACGCACTAGAACCCCTTAAAAATGCTCAAAATTGCGCTGTCAACAGAGGCTTAGTGTACAAATTTGACAAATATCAATGAAAAACGGAAAACATAGGGGCACAGTAGATATCTTACTTTTTCCATTTAATGGAATTTTTTTTAAAACGGTCTACTATTGGAGGAGGAAATAGACGAGAGCCAAACCTCGAATTATGACTTTACTAAGGAAATTTATTCGGCGCTCTGCCCATATTTTCTCTTAATATAATAAGCAAACCACTTTGCGGGTTTACGCCAAAAAAATACAATTTTGTATAATTTACAAGCAAGTTAATACTAAAATCCAGCCAATGTCCTATATATTAATATTAAGTAGAGGTAACCGTAGTAGAAATATACTTAAAAATGATACATCCGAAGTTCTGCATCCGCCACCATTTTTTATTTCTGTACTATTAAAATCTGAGTTTTTTATACTTATTGTAAAATATAGTCCAATACCAATTAGTAAAATAGTTAAACAGATCACCTTCAGGTAAATGAAAATGTATAACAAAATGGTCTATTACACTCGCGAGCAATGAAAAAGTTCCAGTGACATAGCACCAAATTACTCCTTAACGGGAAAGGCTAGCTTAATGACGCCGTCTGCAATATTGAAGTACATTTAACAGCGCATCAGAATATTACCAACTAAAAACGTAAATACTGTGTTCAAATTTTAAATTAAATGTGAAAAAATTAAATTAAGGTGTTTGTCGGCATTTTGTGGGTGGAACTTTTTCATTGCTCGGCAGCTTATAAATACTTGCATTCATAATTAGAGATAATTTCATTCCATCGCTTCCAACTCATGTATCGACTTATTTATTTGTTATGTATTTTAAGTAGAGCGCGTTGTTTTATGTTACGCAATTAGGGTGCAGCTCAAGGTCTATCCTTGTGCCAAGTTTTATTCAAATCCGTTCAGCCGTTGATTAACAAATATCCAGATTTTCACATATTATAATAGGTATTAGTAGGATAATATGTTATTTGTAAATGTCACACGTAATTAAATATTTTTTTTAGGATTTCCAATTTTTTTATTTTTTTGGTTACAAATGAAAACACGGCTTCGCACACTTCGCTGGGTAAATTTGGCACTGCCTTTTGGTCAAAGCCCAAATCCGCAATCAGTTTCGGAATTGTCATGTCATTGAATTAATAAGTTACCTAGTAGGCCGAATCCAATAACGTAACTGTCCCTAGATTTGCCTGTAAGTGATAGGATTTAATCATTAAAGTAATGTCGAATTTAAATCTCTAGTGGGCAAATCTACTGACAAATACATTATTGGGTTCAAGCATAAGAGTTACTCCAAAGCCCTCTATACCCCTTCCAATGTATCGTCAGGCATCGTGAATTATCAAAGTAATTGAGGATACAATGAGTTCCCTTTAAAATTTATCTTTGGTTACCCATAATCGAATAGTTGATATGAAGATTTGTCTGACGATACATCGTAGTGTATTCGGCCTTTGAAGATGTCAGTCCAAAATGACAACGTTACAATGTTCTTTGGTTTTTCTAGAAAAAATCAAAGCATTCCTTTTGGAACAAAGTCTTCCTTCCTTAAATATGGACGTATAACATAAACCCTATATATCAGGAACTTGATTATTGAACAGTTTCAAATGATTCGTCCATTTGCCGTGTTTTGCCATTTCGGCTGACAAAGAAGATTCAAAGTATACGGCCAATAAGTTTTAGTGGACAGTCGATTCCTTCATCAATCAAGCTGTTTGCTTTACCCATACTGCACTTATTATTTAGAACACAATCATTACTGTACAGAATATCCATTACAAATAACTAGGTATGCTTTAAAAGTCCGTATTCCGTAACTAGATCACTTAGTCAAGCACAGGGCCGTGACGCTCAGAATAAGGATGCCTGTTGTCTTCTTTAGTCTGGAGCTGAAGCCAGGAAGATGCCCCCGATGACGTCTTCAGCGTCTTTCCCAGTGACGATCAAGATAACGGCCAGGCCTATGCCAGCGCCCAGGGCCACTCCCACGCCAATGGCCAGAACTCTCTTCGCGAGTGACCACTTAGAACATGTCCAGTACTGCTCGCGGTATACACTGAAAAGTATAAATATTTCGTGTTAGAATCTGAATTTTTATTTGTAAACATAACCACTTGCGGAAATAAATAAGTCAGAGTTAAATTGATATTAAGTCACACAAAACTGTCATAAATAACACGGGGTAGCTACTAATTATTGAGTAAATATACACAGTGTGTGAGTTGTTACAATATTAGGTAGTTCTTTTTATTTTTTGGGAATCTGAGTTGTCATCCCCGTCGATCGGTTAGTGTGTTTGCAACCTAATTTAATTATTCTCGCCTCCAGGTTGTTTGAGTATAAATGCTTATAATGTTCAACATCTAAGTAAAAGAGGAAGTTACATTTTATCATGTGATTAAACTCTCTACTGATTTTAATCGCGTATTCTTATTTTGAAGTCGTAAAAAAATAAACGTCCCAACACTAGTAGTCTAGTACCTACTGTTCCTTAGGTGCTAAACGTGGAATAAAATTTTAAATAATAAATCATTTCACTTACGGCACCTGCGAAAAATATTGATAGGTGCCAAATGTGGAATACCTCAGATGTCGTTAAAACAGGTGCCCAATGTGGAATACGCCTTATATTGTTTAGTTTGTTTGTATGTCTTTGTATTTGAATTAATATAACCCAATCGCGACTTACTGTCAATATTGTATTTACGACTATCTGTTTGTGCATCACCTAACCCAACTGTCGCTAGTTGAATATTCTTAAGGCATTAAGTCCGCCTCAGTTCGTTTGTATTTGTATACGTGAAGTATTAAATAAATAAACGAAAAGCTAGGTCTCTCTAGTTTGTTAAAAAAGTGACATGAAATCAAGTTAAGTTAAACTTCCAAACAGTTTCATATGTTTTAGATATAATATTTTGTCCGCATTGCCCGAGGTTTGGCTAAAAGTAAACTGTTATGAAAGTTGTTATCTTATCTGACATCCATTGTTAATGTTTTAGTCGGTGATCTGCAAATATTGGAGCATTTTCAGGCGTGTTACATACATAACATCACGCCTGTAATCCTCGAAGAGTTGGGCAGAGCTGCATCAATATTACACCCACAGTTCTCCAGTTGTGTTTAAATCCCATGTACCGATTAGATGGCTAGCCTATTGCCATTCACCGGGCTCAAGTCCAGACTCCTGGCTAGTAATCTTTACAGAAATATAGCTCATACATCAGAATAATACACAGGCAATAATTTATCTAGACAAATACCAGCTTGATGTACTAGAATCGATTGAAAAGCGGGCCAAGAAACTCATCGGCAAGGAGACACTGGTCAAGTCAAAGCTACAGAGCCTTGAACACCGTCGCCGAGTTGCCAGCTTGTCGGTTTTTTATCGGTTACATTTCGGGGAGTGTGAGATGGAATTGCATGATCTAATTGCACCTAGCCCGTTTCAACATCGGACTACCAGACGTACGGCGATGTGCCATCGCTACATGGTGGACATCCCACCCATATGCACTAAACGTTTTGAGAATACTTTTATTATGCGTCCAGTTAAGGAGTGCAATTCCCTGCTGTGTGGAAATACGATAGTTACAATCTAGGAGTCTTTAAATAAAGAGTCTAAAGGTTACTTCTAGGTAACCGTGCTTCACCGTCGACTGCATCTTCGCTTACCATCAGATGAAATAGTGGATAAGCGCGAGCCTACATAAAAAAATATATACACATAAGTACTAATACAACGCAGGCGGAGCCATGGTCGGCAGCTAGTGTTATAAATGCGAAAGTTTGGATGGAAGGATGGATGTTTGTTTGCTCAATCACGCCAGAACGGCTTAACGAATCTGGATGAAAATTGTCACAAATATAGATTGTAGTCTGGAAAAGCACATAGGTTACATAGGATAACAAGACACTTTTTATGTGGGCGAAGCTGCTGGCAGAAGCTGTTATTAAAATATAACTACGACCGCGACCTTCTCCCATACTAATTATGTGCATTAATTTCATCATTATCATCATCATATCAGCCGAAAGACGTCCACTGCTGGACATATTTATTTATTTAATACTTTATGCACACAAACGTACAGAGGCGGACTTAATACCTTGGGCATTTTCTACCAGTCGACCTTTGGGTGATGCAGAGACAAGTAGTGGTAGGTGCAATATTTTGAGTTAAGCAAATCGCATTTATTTAAATACATATACCTAAACTAAAAATACAATATATACTCAAAGAATAAACTAAATACACAAATATATAAGCAATTAGTAGTTATTGATAATTATGGAAAATCGTTAGCGCTGTGACGATACTACTGCCATCTTCTTACGAATATGCTCGCGAACCTTAACTTTGAAGGTTAATCGGTTGGTTGCCATCCTGATTTCCTGGGGGAGCGCATTCCACAGAGAAATAGACTGAACAAAGAAAGAACGAAGTGAATGAAGTCAGTTCGGTGAGTGAGACATTGAAGGACGCGGTTCTGTGATGACCGTAGATTTTTATTGTGGTTGTCGCAAATGTATTGAAAGTTAGGGGCCAGATAACTAGGGGATTTAGAAGAGGCGAGAAATGAAAACAAGGTAGTTAGTGCCCTTTGCTCTCTGCGTTGGCGTATGGGCAACCACTTTAGAAGCGATCGATGCGCAGAGACAAGATCATATTTACGCAAATTGAAAACGAATCGAATGCAGTAATTTAGAAGACGGTCAAATTTGTTGAGGAGATCTGCATTCAGGTCATAGTAGCACACGTCACCATAATCGATGATAGGAAAAATAAGGGCCTGCACAAGCATTGCCTTCGTGTTCACTGGTACTAGATTTTTCAAGCGATATAAAGCCCGCAGCTACTTGCGACTTGAGTACGCCAGTTAAAGGTATTATCAATGTGCAAGCCCCTGTCCTTTACATCATTGCTGAATGGAACAATCGTACTGTCGAACAAAATAGGTGGCAAAGTTGCACTATACACTTTAGCGATGCTTCGGGAACTCCCAATGATGATCGCCTGACACTTATTGGGGTTTACTGCAACACCAAATCTATCTGACCAGGTTTTAATAGCCGTCAAGTCTTTGTTTAGTTTGGTAATAACGTCAGGTATTTCGTCGACACTCCCTTGCCAGTACAACTGCAGGTCATCTGCATACAGATGATACGCACACTGAAGTTCGGAAGTAATAAGGTTAATGAAAATAGAAAACAGAAGAGGAGAGAGAATGCCGCCTTGAGGAACGCCAGTCTCCAAATCACACCAGCGAGAGGAATAATCTCCAACGTAAACCGACTGCTGACGTTCCTGAAGGTAGGAGGAGAACCATTCCAGTGCCTCGCGAGAAACCATCAAATAGGACAGAATGGCTAACAGGATGTCGTAACTGACGGTATTAAAGGCGTTCGAGAAATCGACCAACACTAGGACAGTGACTTTGGTGTCATCCAATCCTGCCCTTATATCGCCAGTCACTTTAAGGAGGGCAGACACTGTGCTATGCCCGGGCCTGAACCCAGATTGTAGAGGGCTAATAAGTGAATTGCACTGCACAAAGTTTGAAAATTGTTTGTGTACACAGGCCTCAAGCACTTTCGATAGGAAGGGAAGAATAGAAATTGGTCGAAAGTGGGTTGGAAGATTGGGATTGGAAACTTTGGGTAGTGGACGAACATAGGCTTTACGCCACAGTGAGGGGAATAATCCGGAAAACAAGGAAAAATTTACAATATGGGTGATAGAAGGTAGAAAGTGATCCAGAATAGTTATTATCAAATATGGAACATAGGTAGGCATCCCCCAAGCGTCGCCACTTTGAACGGTACCGTGCGTCTCCCATCCAGCGGATTTCCGCCACTCTCACCAGTTCATCTGTCCAACATCTTCCAACGCAGCGTCTTCCGTGCATTAATTTAATTGTTTTTAAATAAGGTTACAACAATTTTGTGCATAAGGCAAATAACGTGGTATCTTATCTACCATGACTTAGGTACTGCTGAGTGAGATAGCGAACATAACGGCACCGGTATTACATTGTCTCTGGATCGATAAATAACAAATATTGCAGTCAGATTGCAAATCCCCCCTGACCGATATTTTATCACTTAGCGGAGTATTCACCCTAATGGTACATGGGGACAGCTGTAGCTGCACTTATACTTCTTCTTCCTGCCCTTATCCCATGTTACTTGGGGTCGGCGCAACCATACCGTCCTGTCCCCCGTCACGCTGTCACTGACTCCCTTTTCTTTTATATCACTCCTCACACAGTCCATCCATCTTTTCTTTGGCCATCCCCTCCCTCTCCATCCATCCACATTTTTATTCATAACTCTTTTCGTAACATGCGTTTCATCCCTCCTCATCAGATGACCATACCAGGAAAACCGGTTTCCTTTCAACTTTTCCATCACTGGCGCCGCTTTCAAATTTCCTCTTATATACTTCTCACTTTATATGTCTCTTCTGTAGCTGCGGTGAATATCTTAATCCTCGAGCAACTAACTGCGACTCAACAAAGAAGATGGGGTACGGATAGGTAGAATACGGTCTGCCTATTCTATCCCTACTTATAATAATAACTAGCTTTTGCCCGCGGCTTCGCACGCGTAGACTACATGCTTCTCCTTATCATATTTTAACAGTATATAGAGAAAAGTAAAAAATAATGTAATGCGAAAGTGTTTCTTAGGACAGACTTATACTTACCTACTCTATCAGCAATACGCTCTATCCTTGTCCCGTTCCGTATGCCTACACTATTTCTGTGTTTATCTATGACTAATAATAAGTAATCATAAGCATAAGTAAGTAATTAAATTAAAGTATTTCCTTATAAACAACATTTTAAACCATTTTGGATGTTGACGCCAATATCACCAGACTATTTGATGAGATAACACGTGAACACTCTACATAGAACTGTCCATCATCATCATCATCATCATTTCAGCCGAAAGACGTCCACTGCTGGACATAGGCCTCCCCCAGGCGTCGCCACATTGACCGATCCCGTGCGTCTCGCATCCAGCGCCTTCCCGCAACCTTAACCAGGTCATCGGTCCACCCAGTGGGAGGCCTTCCAACATATCGTCTTCCGGTTCGCGGTCGCCATTCCAGAACTTTTCGGCCCCAACGGCCATCCGTTCTGCGAGCAATGTGCCCTGCCCACTGCCACTTAAGTTTGGCAATTCTTCGGGCTATGTCGGTAACTTTGGTTCTCCTGCGGATATCATCATTTCTGACGTGATCACGCAAGGAAATTCCGAGCATAGCCCTCTCCATTGCCCTTTGGGTGACTTTAAGCTTTCTGATAAGGCCCATTGTGAGCGACCACGTCTCGGTCCCATAGGTGATCACTGGCAACACACACTGGTCATAGACTTTTGTCTTGAGACATTGCGGTAAATTGGACGAGAAGATACCATGCAACTTCCCGAACGCTGCCCAGCCGAGTCGGATTCAACGGTTGACCTCTTTCTCGAAGTCGAACTGTCCATGGAAAAAGCAATTTGCCCTCAAATCTACACCAGCATACTTCAGAGTTTGTCCTTGAGCCTTATTAATTGTCATGGCGAAGCAGATTTGCCCGTCCCTATTTAATTCCTATATTTATGCGTTGAGCCATTTTATAGTTACCAACAAACTTTAAAGTATTGAAAGTATTTTTAATAATTTTTCCTTTGTAAAAGAAGGACTTTTGTCAACATTTCATCCCCCATGATCCGCCACCCCCAAGGATGGAATTCCCAAAAATACCTTAATTTCAAGTCGCTAGACGATTTCACCCTCATGGGGAATCTTCAAAATCGCTGAGACACGTGTAAATTATTTTTTAATCTTCAGCCAAAACCCAAAATATGAAGTTCCTGACTTTAAAACTGACGGATTTTCATACAAACTTTCATCCCCTATTTCACGCCCTTAGGGGTGGAATTTCCAAAAATCCTTTCGTAATGCTCACCTTGGCACGTAGGTTCCTTTGGTAGTGTATACCAAAGGAACCTACGTGCCAAGTTTCATGATTGAAGCTTCAGCCGTTTGGCCTGTGCGTTGATGGTCAGTGAGTGAGTCAGTCAGTCAGTCACTTTCTTCTTTTATATGTTTAGATACCAGCCGGCTACTTTCCCACTGCAGAACAAAGGCCTCTTCTTATACAAAGAAGGCACGAGCATTAATCAAAGGTTTCCTCACGATGTTTTCCTTTACCGTTGTCAGCAAAGTCCATGATAAACTTAGAAAGGACCCACTTATGAAATCAAAAACTATAATATAATAAAATAAAACTAAGGAAACGAAAACAAAAAACTCCTATCTATAGCTGATATAGATCCGAACCAGCAACCGTCGGCTGTTCAGACGACAGCAGTGGCGACGAAGATACGAACCATATTGCACGGGCTCATCTTTTTGCGTGCGAATTACATAACAACGAATTTGCCCAGACAAAAGACCTAGCTAAATCAATGTTTCGCCCCCGAGAACCCCTATATTGCAAATTTTATCGAAATCGTTGGAGCCGTTTTCGAGAACGTGATTACAATATATATGTCATGGACCAAGTGATTAATCAAGGCACTAAGTATAATGGCCCGGGCAATATGAATCAAGTCAAGTCTAATCGGGCAATGGGTTTCATTATTTATCACATTGTCTGGTCATACACTCACACATTACACAACAATCAAATAAATGAATTGTTGTTTTTTAGGGTTCCGAAGTCAACAAGGAACCCTTATAGTTTCGCTCTGTCCGTCTGTCCGTCCGCAGCTTAGCTCAGAGAATCTAAGTACTAGAAAGCTATAATTTGGCATGTATATACATATTAATTATTCCGACAAAGTGGTAACATAAAATCATGAAAAATAATTTTTTTTCGGGTACCTCCCATAGACGTAAAGTGGGGATGTATTTTTTTTTTCTCATCTATCCAATGGTGTGGGGTATCGTTGGATAGGTCATTCAAAAATATTATGGGTTTGTTAAAATCATTTTTCAATTCAGAGATTCGTTTGCGTAAAATTAAGCTTTAAGTTGCAAATTTATGTTAGAGTCAAGTGTCCCCCCCCCCCCCTGCCAGCGAAATGGTTGCTCTTGGTTATGTGAAAAAATTCACGGCAGTAGTAAATATAACGAAATTGAAAGGAAAATTATCACGGATAACAAGGCTTTACAAGTTTACGAGTAATAGTCGACCAACTTATAAAATGTACTTGAAACAGTAAAAAATTTCTACAAATGCCATTGAATAATTACTTAAATAAAGTTTATAGCTGTATAAAACAGAGTAAATATATGCTTATGAACCATGTAAAAATATACAAAAATAAAATCATAACAGGCTTTACAAGTTTACGAGTAATAGTCGACCAACTTATAAAATGTACTTGGCACAGTAAAATTTTTGTACAAATGCCTTTGAAAAATTACTTAAATAACGTTGTTAGCTGTGTAAAACAGATAGTAAATATATGCTTATGAACCATGTAAAAATATACAAAAATAAAATCATAACATTCTCAATAACAATAATTTCTAAATTAATAATGTTTAAGCTCGAATAACGCATTGGAGTGGCCGGAGTCGTTGGTAGTACCAGAACGTAGTCCATACGGCGCATGCGCGCGGTGGAGTCTATTTTGTGTTAGTGCAGATGTGTTTTCGACGGTTTGTAATTAAAACGTAAAAGTAAAGTCAAATTAGATTCGATTTCCAAGCAAATTACTTATTTTCTTTTGTCGATATGCTTCTATAAAGTCAATATTCGACCCGACTTCATCATTAATTGAGTAGCGTCAAACTTTCCAGAATGAAATAGTGAATACCGCAGATTAGAGGATTCGCCTCTAATCCGCGGTATTAGAGGAGATTAGAGGTGACATACGATTTTTTTCTAATTCCGAAAGAGAAATAAACAAGGAGCGTGCACACAAGGATCCAGGAACGAACTATACCATTTTCCGTGGCTCTAACGCGCGCTTGTATCGGCTCCTTTCGCAATTCACACCCGCGGTGGTATTCAAATGGATAATATTTTTATAACTTCAGTTGCTAAGTTGGATTTTATAACTCCTTCAGTTACCTGTTATTCCTTATTTAGTTTAAGTCAAGAGTGAATAGATTACATCTAGGCAAGTGTGCTTCACCGTAGACCACACACGCTTACCATCAGGCGAGATAGTGGTCAAACGCGAGAATATAGATTAAAAAAAAAAACATCATCCTATGTGGGCCCGTTTTTAGACTTTGTGAGCCGCTGAAACCGTTCTAATGTTCATGTAACAACAACAAAACCCTCTTTTTAGTCCGCATTATTATGCAACTTCGGAACCCTATTACTGCGCGTGGCCCGACACGCACTTGGCCGGTTTTTTTTATTATGAATATTGCTACGTAACTGTTGGGCATTTCGATAATTATAGTACACTAGCTGACCCGGCAAACTTTGTTTTGCCATTAAAACACCAAACATTCATCTACCCTACCTACCCTAACCTACCTACCCTACCCTACCTACCATACCTACCCTACCCTACCCTACCCTACCTACCCTACCCTACCTACCCTACCCTACCCTACCTACCCTACCCTACCTATGTAGGTAAGGTACCAATTATTATTTTCTTATTTTTTTTTCATATGAACCTTCTAACAATAACAAACACAACAAAAAAAGAATAAGCAAAATGGTTCCAGCCGTTCACGCGTAATGCCGTGACCAAGGGAAATAGGGATTAATTTTTATATATATTATACATAGATTAGTATATTTTTATTTAAAAAATTTGTCAGCAAGAAATATTTGCGAAAAAGTTATTCGCACAGCAAAATTATATTATTTGGTCAGCACGATTATACAAACGGATAGCATAAAATGATATTTGTGAGCGGTACCACTATTATCAACTAATTAATACAAGAGCGAGGTTACTGAGGCCCTGCAGACAGTAATAGGAGCCCCGTGCAGCAGGGCTCCGTCGAGTTTGATAAATAGTACTTATATTAAAACCAATGTCAACATTTCAATAATTTAATATACAATAAGTCAATAAGTGATGGGCATTATATTATTCAGAAAGCCCGATTAATTTAATTATTTCTTCCCTGGCAATTTAATAGTTTTTAGCAAATTGTCTACTCATATTGGGCATTTTCCAAATTGTCCGGGCATTATGAATAATGTATTAATCACTTAGTCCATAACATATACCTATACAAAATATTGGTCGCTTACAGTGAGCCTCATCAGAAAGCTTACAGTCACTCAAAGGGCAATGGAGAGGGCTATGCTCGGAGTTTCCTTGCGTGATCGAATCAGAAATGTAGAGATCCGCAAGAGAACCAGGGCTACCGACATAGCCCGAAGAATTGCCAAACTTAAATGGCAGTGGGAAACCGGAAGACGTTGTGTTGGATGGCCTCTCACCAGGTGGACCGATGACCTGGTGAAGGTTGCGGGGATCCGCTGGTTGCGAGAAGCACGGGACCAATCAGTGTGGTGATGCAGACGCTTAAAGAACCTAGATGCTGCTGCCACAGCTGCGTGGGGATTGGCATATGAGAAGAAAAGCCCATGTCCAGCAGTGGACGTCTTTCGGCTGATATGATGATGATATGATTGCTCGCTTAATAGTATTCGGAACATAGGCCTCTATTCTCATATGCCAATCCCCACGCAGCTGTGGCAGCAGCATCTAGGTTCTTCCCTCGATGGCCACAATTCAGAGTGCTGGAGTAATTACTTTGTGATGATGATGAAGAAGGCATGGTGACTAAACCTGTAAACTTGTTGTTTTGCAGCGCGGTATCTCGCTACTAATCGATAAGATAATCAAATGTAACCTGGGCATGAGTCATAAAGTACCTATCGCTGAATTATTGATCGGAAACTTTTTTAACTTGCTACTGATGATATCTGGGGGCCCGTGGCTGTATAAGCCGCACAGGTCGATCTGCAAGGTTAAGCAATGCTTGCCGAGGTCGGTCCGTAGATGGGTGACCATCTTTACATAGCTACATTCCTCCGTGCCTCGGCAATAAGATAATAAGCCGTCGTTGGACCCGGCAGTCCTTTGAAGACCTTTGATAAGCCTGAGATCTGACACCAGGCTAGCTAAGGGGTATCGTGTTACCCAGTTACTGGGTGGCAGTCGCTCAATGTAAAACACTGGTACTCAGCCGAATCTGGTTTGACTGGAAGCCGACCCAAGCATAGAAAAAGGCTAGGCAGATTGATTTTAATGGGTACCTACTCAAACCTTATCCTTATGGGGGCAGACAGTCATAATAATTATCCACTAGCGACCCGCCCCTTCGCACGGGTAGTATAGCTTAATAACAAAATAATGCCCACATGTATTTTTTTGTCGTAGGGTCCCATCATCGCATCGGTGTGAGACCCGCACACATTTTTTCGTGTGCTGCTCTTATACATTATATGGTGTAGAGGATTATCATAATGTGCATGAAATGCTTAAGGTAACTAACGTATTTAAGTTGGTAAGGTCTAAATAACTTTCCAACTAAGTACCGCCACGGGGTCTCATTGCTAAGAAAGAATATTTGGTTCAAATAAATCTCACTAGATGGCGTGATATGCACCTCCATCTGTTATTGAATGTGTGTAAAATTAACATTTTTTGGAATTGTACACAAAAGTTGTATGTTCTTGTTTAATCAACTCTCCTAAGTACAAAATTATGGAATATTGGGCTCTTAATTCACATTTCAAAGATTATTAGAGGGATCATTTAAAATTGATGCCAATAGATGGCGCATTTTTTAATTTCTGAGGCATTCCACTCGATTGTTAAAGTTTGCATTTTAACACATTTTGGTGCAAAAACAACTGTAAAAACGTGCAAATAAATACTAGAAAACAAACCTTCACTGTATTTAAAGAAAAAAATATTTACGAACCTAGTAAACCCTTTTACTTGCAAGTCGCTGCTAACACCATCTATCTATCACCGTGAAACAGAACCGAATGCGTTCGATGTACAAAAAATTGCCAGAATAAGCAGTCGAAAAACGCTAGTTACGTCGGCACGGTTTCTTTGTATGGGATGAGGTATCTGTATGCTAGTATTATATTATCTGTGGTACCGCATTAAATTGTACGTGACCATTTTTTACAAGCTTTTTATTAACTTGCAATGTATGTGTCTGTTTGGGTCAAATCTTGCAACTGATAAAGCAGTTATCCTCAACCGATAAAGATGAAATTTTGCATACACATTTCGTTTGGATGACAGTGCAAGATTAAAACGCTTGTAAAAAAAAGTTTATTTAAACAAGTTAGAATAAATGAAGAAACGAGTGGTTATTGATGGCCGCTCGTCTGACCAACTGGATATCAACGCCGGGATCTCTTAGGGATCGGTACTCTCAGCAACATTGTTCTTGCTGCACATAAATGATCTGCTAAAAACCGGTACCTTTGGCTCTGCTTAAACCCAAATTTAATTTGACCCAGAGAATTTTTGATGCCCAATGACTTCTTTCCCTCTTCCCTTTTTATATGCGTATGTTGACTATTATAATTAGTTTTTACATATAGTGCATAATTACTATTGTAATTGTAAATCATAAAATAAAAGTGATTCCCCATGTGGCCCTATTAGCTGTTATTTTACCCCGGTAGCCATGTTTAATATCTATTAATAACATTAAACAAAGCTATCAGTATCAGTCAAGTCCAATGCATCATTTCAGTAAGAATTTTCCTAATCCATTTAATCGTCACAGATTATTACAATTATCATTATAATCAAAATCAAGTAGTTTATTCCAAGTAAACCATATAGGTACTTTTGAAAAATTATAAAAAGATGACTCTAGGTGCAAATTCGCAAGCGTCTGTAGGTCTCAATGGAGAAGAATTTGCAAGAAACTCCACGGACACTCTTTTCAATCAGTTTTAATTACAAGTTTTTGGTTACATCATTCTTGTTATAAAAATACATATATGTGAGAACGATGTAAAAAGACGTGTACGTAAAAGCGTCTAGAGTAACAAACAAAGAAAAAAAAAGTAATAACAGTGCAACAATGTAGGTGCTGAATTCAATCCACCATACTACTGTTACGTCACAGTAGATAAAATAATAATCTAAAAACTATCACGTAACAACTATTGGTCATCGTTATTTGTATGGGAAACGGATGCGGAACTTTAATTATAGTAAACAAGGTATATATCTGGCATGCCACTGGCATAATGTTATCACTTAGTCATGAACCCAGAAATACAAGTGCCAGTAACTTGCATACTGTAATACCATTGTGACACTTCATCGTCAATCACTATTGTTAATTCCTGACATATAATAAGGACCAAGCATCTCTGGTTTCTATACATGTCTGTCTAACTCTCGTTAAAAACACTAGCCGTAGCCGTTATAATCAAGTTGTTTACAGAATTTCGGTATCTGAACGTGGGAATCCCCACTGACTGACGCAAACACAGCTAAGCCAATCAAAAAGTATCAAGAAGATAACAATGCTAAACTAAACTGTGTCGTCCGACAATGAGTCAATATTTTAAGCTCACGTCGATAAAAAATTTAATTAACCCATCAGCTTGTTGCCAACAGCTGACATTGTATATTTCAACAGCTATTCAGGATGTGAAAAAGCTATAGTCTCTTTAATATAGGTAGGTATGTATTCTTCTGTCAAATCACTTCCGAACTTATATGATTGCTTTTTGATCATTTAATGAAGCAATTACAACTACTAACATGAAATTTGATTGCAGCAGATAGCTTGATAGGATAAAATTTACAAGAGAAACAGTCATATGTACAAACCTTGTAGGTGGCTCGAGTATCCTGGTATTCCTAGCTTCATTTACACTATTCATGCTTCCGACATACGCTTTGTTTTCATATACAAAGTCACTGGATCTGCTTGATATTTTGGCTATGCCTCTCTTGTCTTGGTCGTTTGGAACAGAGTCCGCCGCGTGAGTGTTCCGCCTTTGTTTGTGTCGTCCTTCCACTTTCACGTCATTGGCCTCGGCTTCTCGTCTCTTGTGTCTAACTTCACCGAACTCATTGTCCCGGCGCTCCTTGTGTCTATGCGTCTTCACTTCACTAGGGTCAGCTTCCCTGCGTGGCTTGCGTTTAACACCTTCCACTTTTACACCACTAAGCTCTGCATCCCTGCGATGCTTATGTCTAACCACGTCACTTTCCCCTGCCGGCCGCCTGTGCTTTTTCTGTCTCGGCACTTCCACTGTCACGTCACTTAGCTCTTCGTCGCTTGGGACTTTTTTCTTCGACATGATGAGCACGGGTGCTAACGTGCGCTAGCATCGAGTCACTGAGCGTACTTTGTTATCGTTCGTGATAGTGTTATCAGGTAGGTAGACAGGTGTGTTCCGATATTTTTATTGGATAATTTTTGGACTGTTTTGCGATTTATAAAATGTTTTTGCCTTTACCTGTTATCGGTGTCGTGATATGTGGCGGTAGTTTATCTACGTATATATATGTACGTTCGATCCTGTACTTTTAGGACCATTTATAACATTTAAATTAACGACAGCTGACACTTTTCGCTCCCGACTTATTTGTGCCTGACAGCCTTTAGCCACGCGTGGTGTTATGTATATTTTACGTTATATAAAATCACTAGCTTGTCGAAAATTATCCCGAGGGAGCATATTCCCGGGATAAAAAAGCCTATTTGTATATTCCTGACTATAATCTTAGATCTCTTTGTCAAATTTCATCCAGATCCGTTCAGCCGGTCTGGCGTGAAGAAGTAACAAACATACAAACACACACACTCACAAACGTTCGCCTTTATAATACCACTCATAGAGTAGATCAAGAAATCTTAGGCACTAGAAAGTTAACAAACTCCCTTATCAGGTAGGTTCCTCAGGGTGACCAACTGACAAATAGCACTGTAAGGTGTGCTAGAGTAAAACGTATAAATAATGTGAGATATCCATGGTTTTAGGGCCAAAGGGGATGAAACCAGGGTCAGTGTTAGGTCGTATGCGAACAAAGACCCAGGAACGGCTAATTCACAAAATAAGTTAAATGATTGCAGCAAATCCGATAGTAATGTGTATAATCAATACGTATTAAAATAAAAGATGTGACTAAGTGGCTGACTCATCAACGCAGACACTCAGCCAAACCCGTATCTAGAATGCTGAAGTTTTAATCAGAGGGTATAGTCTCCGGCATGTAACTTGGTAAGGTTTTGGCGTAGTGTGGGTAAATGACCAACCACCGTATAGAGCGAACGGAACGTGGACGCGACGCGATTGACAGTCGAACTTTGTATCAACTGACCAACCAATCGCGTGCTCGGAACGGTGCCAAACGTTCCCCGCGTCCCGCTTGGTAACCAAAAAGACCTAAAAATCGACTTGTGCGCCAAGTTACGTGCCGACAACTATACTCCTACGATGTAGTCAAGAAATACGCCCGACGTTATTTTCACGGAATTGGGAAGAAATTTATGCTATGATAATTATATGATATTAGCGGCCCGACGAGATGTATAAATTCAAATAATTTATTTACTAATTACTTACAATTATATTCATACAGACTGCAGGTCTAACAATACTTCGAAACAATTATGTTATATTTAGCTTGTTCCACTGCTTCGGTCGCGTTAATATATATTTTGTCAATAAATTCTGGATGTCGATAAAAAGGAAAAGATTATTCGCGATTCTATAGTCTCCTAGTAGTTTGCTAGTCTTTACAACACATGATTCCAGCCCCGAAAACATTTCTTTCCTTTATAATTCTGTTCGCCTGGTACTTTGTTAGCGAATCGGATGATATAACAAGACAAGAAGTTTCATACGGCCCCTTCCTATAGACGATGCCAGAGTCACTGCAATCTATGTACCAAAATTGATCAAAATCGGTTCTGCAATTTAGGCGTTAAGGCGTAACAAACAAACAAATTCACTTTCGCATTTATAATACTAGTTAGGATGTCCATCTCGAATAATCTAAAAAACCTTTAAATAGTGAAATGATTTTCATATTGCATTGGAGCCGGCAATCACCGTCCATATAATATACAAAAACTCATAAAATGCACTCTCTCTTTTTTAATAGGTATGTGTAG
Source organism: Anorthoa munda (assembly GCA_945859665.1). Taxonomy (NCBI): domain Eukaryota; kingdom Metazoa; phylum Arthropoda; class Insecta; order Lepidoptera; family Noctuidae; genus Anorthoa; species Anorthoa munda. The sequence goes on from OX243918.1 coordinate 2,497,054, forward strand.
ATATAAAGTGCTGCTAGTTTATGAATAAAAGGGTCAGATGTTTTTCAAAGACAAACACGCCAATCTCTGTGTTAAAGACAAACAAAAAAATCTGTTAAAAATAGTTTAGAGAGGAGCATTTTATCAGTATGTTATCTCGTCGCAAATCGTTAAAGCAAACATCAAGAATCAGGTCACTACCGTAAGTACTCCTACTGATTAGACATAGATCTTTGGAGGAGTGGCCCTGTGACTAACACCTCGCCTCTCGTGCTTGAGATCGTGGGTTCAAATCCGGGCAAGTACCAGTGTGACGTTTTCAATTCATATGTACTTTCTAAGTTTATCTTGGAGATGTCCATGCTGACACCGGTGAAGTAAAACATCGTGAGGAAATCTGGGCTTTAAATAATTATAAGTTTGAAAACGCCAACTCGCCTTGAGCAAGCGAAGACAGTGAGATCGTGCCTTCTCTGTATGAGAAGAGGCCTTTGCCCTGCAGTGGGACTGGCAGTTTGTATGTTTTACCCTATGGTACCTAGTACATCCTTGCGTATTTCTGTCGGAAACAAGCCTTGCTGTATTCAGTTTTATGCACAAGCACCTGAGACATTCAAACTTTGTCTTGGAATGACCAAGGACTTGTAAGACTCTTCCCTGAGAATGTTATTTTCTCCCAAAATAACATTTCGTTATGATTAGCTAGGCCCCTTATAAAGGTCAACAGACGGTATAGACCACTTATAATTAGGTAGGTCACCACAGAGACGGCCTTAAAATTATTCTGTTGTCGGGGCGGCCAACGCTTGACGAATATATAACTGCCGAACTACTCCGTCGGCACCAAATATCTGAAAAAAAGGCCGAAACGCTTTTTCGTGAAGTGACAAATATTCTACAGGCTCCTTCCTACACACTGCCGCGCGTGTATGCGTACGAAAAATGCCAACACTGAGGGGTCCAGAATCAAGTACTGAATCCATGGTTCTTTTTTCGTGTCGGTGTCAGACACACCCTGTATAGGCAGCCATACAGTTAGGGCTATATCAGATGGGCCGTATTACACGGTCAAATCACTTCGTACGTCAAGCGAGTCCACTCCCGCCTACCCGCGTTCGCCTCAAGCACCAATAGAGAGAGTCGAACGTCAGAGTGACGTAATAGTGCCAGGTGCACAGTTATTTTAACCGTGTAGTACATTTACGCTCTATCAGCTCGTCTTACACAAAAGTTGTTTGTAAAAGTTTAAAAGAGAAAAATAAGTACTATGTAAGAAGCAAGAATATAAGTGAAGTATTTCTAAACTTATGGTTGACCAATAAAGGCGAAACAGGTCCATAAAAAGCCATTGTATTATTATACCTGGATGCCATAAGGACTAATTAGAAAAATGTCTCGTTAATTGTGGAATGACGCAACTGGTAGCAGTGGCGCATGGCGGTCGCCTTGTACGGCGGCACTAATGAGGCGCAGGCGCAACCATCCCGCCGAGAACTTTTTGTTCATTTAAAGGTACACTTCCGAGCAAAGCGGCTCCGGCTGCACTAAAACCGTTTGTACACGCTACGAAAATTCACCGGACCAACGCAAGAATTCGTGTCGTTTACTACCAATCGACCATTATGTACACGACAAGCATTTTATCGGACCTAGGCACGAATTTTGTCTAATGGAGACCAGTTTTTTCTTTGTGCAGCGGGCGTATGCCCGGTTTGTTAGTGACGCCGCGCCGCAGCCGCTTTGCTCGGCAGTCTACCTATGATGTTCAGTTTGATACTATGGAAGTCGTCAAAAATGCTGCTAATGGCGTACTTACCGTATTTTTCCTTGAAGGGATTGAAAGCCTTTCTTGACTCTTACTTAGTACACTCTGTTTACGGAAAGACCTTAATTAAAAGCCTACAGGACATTGACCACTCATTCTGACTAACTTCCTCATATTATCATAGCAGAACATTTTAAAAGGAATATTATATGAGATTTAGTCAGTTAGCATAATGAGTCCCACGTTATACGTTCCCACTGCTAAGACAGCTGAGGCATCCTTTCTGTGAAAGTCCCAGCGCTGGTTTGGGGAAGTCACATTTCTTTGAATTTTGTCCAAGAGGACATCAAGCCAGTTTCCTCACGATGTTTTCCAGTACCGTATTAAGAGGTGATGAAATAAATTACACAAAGTTAAGTGCCTGCCTAAATATTGTCGTGTTGTCGTGGTGGCCCAGTGGCTAAGACCTCGCTTCTCGGGTTTGAGGTCGTGGATTCTAATCCGGGCAAGTTCCAATGTGTATTTTTCAATTCATATGTATGTACTTCTTACCTTTCTTATCGTTGGCAACTGTGAAGGAAAACATCGTGAAGAAAGCTGAGCTTACAGTTAATATAAGTTTCAGCTAGCCTAGGTTCGAACCCACGACCTATGACACGTAAGTCGGAACCGTTACCATTGTTCATAAAATCACTAAACTTGATTGATAAAGCTACAGGGAAATAATATTTAAAGAACAACAAGTAACTGTTAGTGATATAAGATAATATAGTGCCTACAACTTATATTACTCGGTCAAAATAACTGTGCACTTGGAGCTGAGAGGCGAACGTGGGGCGCCGCGCGGGTAGGCGGGGGTTGGGGCGATGTGCATAGTTACGAGTATTTTGACCGTGTTGTACGATAGTTATTGAAAGTAAGAGTACCTACGGCATACAAACGTCAAACATCCTAGCTATCTCACAGATTAGATTATGAGAATGCCGCATATCATATCTTTGACAATATCAATAAGGATTGTACCAACACACAAATGTTTAAATGATAGCTACATTACACAAATAAGCAGATAGGTACAATTTATTTACTGTTGTCTCAACAATGTGTGAATGACAAATAAATAAAATTTGACATACGAAATTGAAGGATGTTCTGGAGTGGCGACGGTTATGAAAGACGCAGTGTAGGAAGACCTCCCTCTAGACAGAGTGACGATGAACACAGCTTACATAGCCACTGTGATAGGCTTGAGTCACGCATTTTATCAAGGTTTTTGCTCCCAAACTGATGATGATGACTTAAAGAAAGAACAGTGTTAATTTGCGCCAAGCAAAGAAGAAGAAAAAATAACTTTATTGCAAATACAAAATATGCGTCACAACCACTCATCTATCAACAAATCATCGCTCAGCGTTTCTTGGAGGAGGCCTTTGACTAACAGCGGGGCAGCAAGGGCTAGCAAAAACAAAACGCTGAACTATAACTCAAATCATTTATTTCAATTCAACCATGTACTTAGGCACTTTTGAATTGTTTAGGAGTCAGCCAGTCTTAAAGATAAAGCTAGTTGCATATTTCAGAACGTCTGGGAAGAACTTGCAAGAAAATCCAAGGACAATCTTTTAAATATGTTAATAATTACTTTTTTTTCATCGTTTATTATCTAAGACATTTTTACAAACACTTATTCATATCAACACAAACCATCGCGGGTTTAAGAGAGAGACATTTTATTTTTTTGTAAATAACATCATTCTTTTTTCAATTGTATATAAAACTAGGACTTCGCCCGCGACTTCGTTCGCGTGATCCGTATTTATTCTACAGATGACTTTTTAGTTCAACCCTTTAAAAGTTGAATTTCCAAAAATCCCTTCTTAGTGATCTCCTGCATCATAAAAAGAAGCCCTGTACAATAAAATTATTCAAAAATCTTTAACACCCCCTATATCGTCTTTTAGGAGTAGTTTTGAAAATCTAATAGTGAACACCTTTACTATTTATGCCAAGTTTCAAATATAAGCCCAACAAATTTCCACCTTTTCATCTCCTTAGGGGTAGAATTTCCAAAAACCAATAAATACATGAATTCTTTTTATCAATAAAATTATGTAAATGTAAATCTTTAATTTCAAGTGTCACAATTAAAAGCGTAGAAATTTCACACAAACTTTCAACCCCCTTTTTACCTCCTTAGGGGTAAAATTTCTGAAAACCAATAAATACATAATTACTTTTGATGTTTGATGTTTTACTTTCCAATCTGAAGAAATTTCATATAAAGTTTCAAACCCAATTTTATGAAGTAGTAGAATTTCCAATAACCAATAAACACATGGATTCATTATATCAACCAAGAGCGTAAATTAAAAATTTCATGTGTCCAATTTACAAACTGTATAAATTTCACACAAACTTTCAACCCCCCTTTTACCCCCTTAGGGGTGGAATTTCCATAAACCCTTTCTTAGTGCGCACTTACGTCACTTGAGGAACCTCCCTGCCAAATTTCATCTTTATACGTCAAGATGTTTTCGATATTTCGTGATGAGTGAATGACTGACCTTTCGCTTTTATATATATACTAGCTTTTGCCCGCGGCTTCGCACACGTCGACTACATGCTTCTCCTTATCATATTTTAACAGTATGTAGAGAAAAGTAAAAAATAATTTAATGCGAAAGTGTTTCTAGGAACTACTCTACGAAAGTGTTGTAGGACACACTTATACTTACCTACTCTATCATCAATACGCTCTATCCTTGTTCCGTTCCGTATGCCTATACTATTTCTGTGTTTATCCATGACTAATAATAAGTAATGATAAGCATAAGTAAGTAATTAAATTAAAGTATTTCCTTATAAACAACATTTTAAACCATTTTGGATGTTGACGCCAATATCACCAGACTATTTGATGAGATAACACGTGAACACGCTACATAGAACTGTACATGGAAAAAGCAATTTGCACTCAAATCTACACCAGCATACTTCAGAGTTTGTCCTTGAGCCTTATTAATTGTCATGGCGAAGCAGATTTACCCGTCCCTATTTAATTCCTATATTTATGCGTTGAGCCATTTTATACAAAGGAAAAATTATTAAAAATACTCTCATGTCTTTAAAGTCTGTTGGTAACTCCAACAGACTTTAAAGACATGAGAGTATTTTTAATAATTTTTCCTTTGTAAAAGAAGGACTTTTGTACACAACATTTCATCCCCCATGATCGGCCCCCCCAAGGAAGGAATTCCCAAAAAACCTTAATTTGCGTTAGATTTTAATCTTCAGCCCAAACCCAATATTCGAAGATCCTAACTTCAAAACTGGCCGACTTTCATACAAACTTTCATCCCCTATTTCGTTGTTTCCCAATCCCCTATTTGTTGTGTTTTAACAACATCAGCTACGCGGATGATATGGTGCTGCTGGCTCCCTCGGTTTGTGCTCTCAGGAAACTGGTCAAAGTATGTGAGGATTATGCTGCCGGCCATGGGTTGCTATATAATGTGAAGAAGTCCAGTGAATGTGCCACCAGTAAAAATTTACGATGTCCCGATTCGTCGGGTACATCAGTTTAAATACTTGGGGCATTTCATTGCTGACGACCTTAAGGACGATGGTGATGTTGAACGGGAACGCAGGGCATTGGCGGTACGGGCGAACATGTTGGCCCGTAGGTTCGCAAGATGTACAGCAGCAGTCAAACACACGCTTTTTAAAGCATACTGCACATCTATGTACTCGAGCGCCCTATGGGTCAGCTGTTCCAAACGCGCCGTAAATGCGCTGCGCGTCCAATATAATAACGCCTTCAGGGCGCTGATGCGGCTGCCACGTTACTGCAGTGCGTCAGAGATGTTCGCAGAAGCCCGAGTCGACAGCTTCTCAGCTGTCGTACGGAAGAAAAGTGCGCCTCTGCTCGCCAGATTGCGTGGCAGTGGCAACAGCCTCCTGAGGGTGATAGCTGACAGGCCTGATGAGAGTCCTATAATGGGACATCTCATCAAAACAACACTGTCTGTCGTAGTGTATAAGTACTAACATAGATCATAAGCCACATTGTTACTAACATCCTAGTATATAAGTACTAACATAGGTTATAAGTTTTTATATTGTTACTAACACCCATTAATTATGTTATTTTTATTATTATGGATCATTTTGCTGTCTGAAATAAATATATTATTATTATTTCACGCCCTTAGGGGTGGAATTCACAAAAATCCTTTCTTTGTGGATGCCTGCACAGTATAAAGTATCTATGTGCAAAATTTCAAGTCTCTAGGCGAATTAATTATTCCCATAACTGCATTCCCCTTTTCACCCTCATGGTGGTGGAATCTTCAAAATCGCTGAGACACGTGTAAGTTATTTTTTAATCTTCAGCCTAAACCCAAAATATGAAGATCCTGACTTTAAAACTGACGGCTTTTCATACAAACTTTCATCCCCTATTTCACGCTTTTAGGGGTGGAATTTCCAAAAATGCTTTCTTAGTGCTCACCTACACTACCAAAGGAACCTACGTGCCAAGTTTCATGATTGAAGCTTCAGCCGTTTGGCATGTGCGTTGGTGGTCAGTGAGTGAGTCAGTCAGTCAGTCAGTCAGTCACTTTCTTCTTTTATATGTTTAGATATATACATATATATAGTCGTATTTCAACAAAAATGATGTTATTAGTGTGCGTGATGCCTTTGTTACCATGTTTAGTGCAATAAAGTTTTCTATCTATACACCGTTATATTTTGGTCGTTTAAATCCCGTGGAGGCTCCATCCGGTGCATGAAACAGTATCAATTTTAAAGAAAAATAAAATTACCAACGACCAAAAAAATACAGTAAAAAGTGCAAAAATAGAACCTTTTGTTTCGGAAGTATGTGTATTTTATTTTTAAAAGTTTTTATTAAGTATTTTTTTATTTTATCTTTATAAATCGATACTGTTTCATGCACCGGATCTACCCTCCATGGGATTTAAACGACCAAAATGTATCGGTGTATATCCTCCCTCTCGCATTAGGCAGAAACAACTTCAGGGGAAGCGCTTTTAAGTTTCCTTAGGGATGTACCCTAACAAGTTTTGGATAGAGATGCAGAACTTGTTAGGGCTCCAGGGTGTCCTTTTAAGAGTTCATGGGGCTGATGTTTATCTCTGGTGTGAGGTAAAAATCCAGGCGCCTTTTGAGGCTTTTCCCCCATTAAAAAAAATACAGAATATAATAGAATAATGATTTATTTGCTCAGCAAGTAGGTACAAGATACAGATGTTATTATAATATTAAGTGATCCTTATACTTTCTACCTTAACTAAGGCATGCAAAATAGTTTTATAAAACAAATCAAACTTAATTAAAACAATACAGGCATAACACAAGCATAGTACAAGCACAATGTCAAAATAAATCTAATTAAATTTATAAATATACATTATTAATGATAATTTTTTAGGATGAATTCCAGTCGATAGCCATATCATTATTATTCTAGTCAGTCATCATCTTAGTTTGGTTAATTAGTCTGTCATTATTGAAATAATACATAGAAATTGGTACAGATGTCAGGATTAATCTAAGTATTCATCGTTTAAAAATTCGCAAATCGAGTAATAACATTTCTTAGTCAACGAATCTGTCAATTTCTTTTTAAAGACTGGAATAGCCTGTGTTTTTATGATCGGGCCCTGAATCCGGTAAGACTGGAAGCCGACCCCAACAATAATTGGGAAAAAGGCTAGGCAGATGATGATGATCGGGCCCATACATAAAACACTTTTCTTTAATAAGGCGGTGTCATAACTACCAACATGTAGCATGTTTCTATATTGTTTCCTTATTGGCCTGTTCTATTATCGGATACTTTAATAAAAAGATACATATTTGATTTAACAAAGACAGCAATTTCGAAGATATAAAGAGATGGCAATATTAATAATTTCAGGGACTTAAACATAGGTACGCAGCTATCTGTTACCGTTAAATTACACATTGCCCTCAAACATCGTTTTTGAGCCTTGAACACCTGTTCTCTCAGGCTTCAATTGCCCCAAAATATTAAGTAGAATCTCAAAATCGACGCAACTAACCCATGGTATGCTAGTTGCATACCATGGGTTAGTTGCGTCGATTTTGACCTTGTGGCCATGCTTACTTTTTTAGACAGGTTAAAAAGCACATATGCAGCTACACTTAGTTTTTTGCATACTTCTTCTGCTTGTGGCTTCCAAGTTAGTTGGCTATCTATCATTATACCTAAGAACTTAGCAACTGTTACTTGGTCAAGTTTTTGTCCATTATGAAATAGATGCAAGATTTCTGGTTCACCCCGTTGATAAAAGTGCATAACATTCGTTTTTGGAATATTAATCAATAAATTATTTTGGTCAAGCCAGTGTATAATATCCGTTAACGTAGTATTTATGTTCTCTTCATATGTATTTATGTCAAAGCATTTAATCAAGGCAGTGCTATCGTCAGCAAAAAGGACCATAGGATGTTCAATGTGTCGTGGCAAGTCATTAATGTACAGTAAAAACAATAAAGGGCCCAGCACACTGCCTTGTGGTACACCAAATCTAATTATTCTAACTTTAGATATAATTTTTTTCTCACTCTTAGTTTTGAGGCATATTTTTGTGATCTCTGTATGCTGCTTACGGTTGCTGAGGTAGGATTTTAAGAGTTCAAGTACATTTCCTCTGATTCCTACGGCATTTAATTTATTTAAGCAACCGCGTTACAGGGAACCAAATAAAATTATTGTATCGGTAATATACTTATACTCGAAGGCGAGCTTCTCCCATTTATCTACCCAATACAACTCTGTGCCTAAATCCAGCTTATCTGATTTACTATCGGACCTGTCAGCAACACCTGCGACACTTAGGTACTTAGTCAGGTAGGTCCAAGTCTTAATACAACCCAATTGTTACAGAGAATGGAGTTGCTCCACGTGATAATCAAGTCGGGCCCATCCCCCCGACCGCTAGCCTGGTCGCTGGAAGTCTCATCCTCCGAGGACAGCGACGATTGGAGGATGGTGAGGGCATTCGGAGACAGGGACCACTGTCGAAAGCTTTGGGACCTGAGGCCTGAGAGGCGACGGCGAAAGGCCAGGGCAGCGAAGAGGATGAACAGAGCTGATAAGCCTGCTTGTTCGACACAGTTTGCTAGCCCGAGACCGCTGGAGAATGGAGAGGTATGGCCAGCTTTTATATTTTGTTAAAATAAGCTTTTCCCCTCGATTTTGCTTCCGTGGACAAAAACTATGATTTCTACTGGGCCCTAGACAAGTGGCAATCTATCATCGAAAGCGTAGCGATAGCAATCATAAAATGTCAAAAATGTATGGGAATTTCAAACGCTATCGAAATGTCACGTGATCAATCCCATCCATTTAGGCATTTTGACCATTGACATCGCTAACATCGAATGTCATTCGTCTAGAGCCTGGGGTCACTCTTCAGCCCGTATATATATGATTGGTCATTTGTACCAACAGAAACTTTGACATGGTTCCTACGTCGTTAATTTTTGAGCATAAAATACAAAAGCGACGGTCTTGTAAAAATCGTCTAGATTTCCAACAGAAGCAGATGAAGAATTGTTGGTCTCCTTTTATGAAATAGATAAGATTGAAACGCTCTTTAAAGAATATAAGTAGTAATAAAGTATTTTGCTTGTGATAGATGCACGTGGGGATTGGCGAAGGCGTGGTGGCGCGGCGCGTCCGCGTGTCGTTCCGCGCGCCGCACCCGGCTGCTCCGCGCCACCAGTACTACACCGTCCGCGCGCTCACCGTGGCAGCGCGCTGTCTATGCCACGGTCACGCGGACAAGTGCCATGTCACTGCACAGGTACGTCTATGAAAATAGCAAGTAGACTTACGTAACACGGCGAGGGCGGGGTAGCGCGACGCGTCCGCGTGTCGGTCCGCGCTCCACATGTGGCTGCACCGCGCCACCAGTACTACACCGGACAAGTGGCATGTCTATGCACAGGTTTGAAATTATAGAAAAAGATAGTTAATCAGTAAGTATGAAGGTTCCCACAGGGATGAGCTTTTTAGAGAGCGTGCAACACATCTGCAATACCTTTTGCAATTGCAGATGTCCTTAGACGATGGTAACCAAATGATATCATATTTTTATATGAAACTACAGCATCGCACTATTGGGCAGAGGTCCGCAGTCTCCACCATACTACATGATCACGCCCTTTCCCCATACATTTCCTTTTATATACCAGTACCAGTTGCCTTTACGGCCAACGGAGTGTAAATCATTGTTGCGAAGTTCATTACCGCGAACGAACGTTACAGCGAAAGTTTACTATCGCGACGTTCGTCGTTGCGAAAGTTCTTTCGCAACTACGAACTTGGTAAAGTTTAGTTTTCAGTACGTTCCTGCGAAAGTTTATCATTGCGACGTACTTTGTCGCAAAAGTTCTTTACTGCGATGTATGTTACTGCGTAAGTTTACCATTGCGAAGTTCGTAGTCGCGAAAGTTCTTTACTGCGATGATTGCAGTTTCGATAATACGATATTGCGATGTAAGTCATGTAGGAGGGTTGCTGATACTGGTGATGGTGGAGATATTATATTGTTGAACATGACTAATAAAGCAAATTTAATTACAGTTGGACCAAAAGATAATAACAATAAAATCAACATCCCTAAACAAAATTAGTGTACCTGAAATTGAAAAAAAAACCGCCTATATATAACTGGCGTTTTATTCGTCTCAGGCTGTATAAGTACAAACATACCTATCACTCAAAATGCAATCCAAAGTTGCCATAACAAATGGAACAATCGAAAAAAAATAAACATATAATATATAAAACCAGTATAAAACAATCGACGAATTGATCAAGGAACAAAACAACACAGATTACGACGCTGAAAGAGTAAAAGCTAAAATTAAAAAGCTAAAAAGAAGCACTACAAATTATTTAAATAAACTGAAAAGTCGTCACTAAATAATAAAATGAATATTGAAGATTATTTGCGTGGACTTGCATACCTATGTTATAAAAAAAACATAATTTACATTGATGCAGTATTTTATGTGTTATTTATGAAGATAAAGTATCTAGTGTGCGATATATATAGAAAGGCACCCACATGAATTTTGTTTTTGTTGATTTTTTTTTTGTGCCAATAGCAAGTCTTCTTAGATAGGTACATGAATTTTGTTATTGTTCTTTTATTAGTCATGTCCAACAATATAATATGTTTCTATTATCACCAGTATCAGCAACCCTTCTACATCACCTACATCGCAATAGCGTGTTATCGTAACTGCAATCAACGCAGTAAAGAACTTTCGCGACAACGAACGTCGCGATAGTAAACTTTCGCTGTAACGTAGGTACATTCACATCGCGGTAATGAACTTCGCAACAATGATTTACACTCCGGCCAACCAGCCAAGAACGAGTCCAAGTGGTCCTGCCAGCGTTTTTAGTGTCTGAGTTAGTGGCGATCCCAGCCTTCAGACACCCTTAGCGTGACGACCCAGGCCCATCTATCTTTAAGCATTCGATATGACCTGCCTAGATACATTTCAGCCTTTAAAATATAATAGGCATCAGAATAAACCAATGTTATGCATGTTCCAGGGTGCAAAATGTGAGTGCGAACATGGCACTTGTGGAGCCCACTGCCAGCGCTGCTGTGCCGGGGGGCCCTGGGCCCCACACCAGCCATGTGCTGACATGGACAGGAGCGAGTGCTCGTGCGGCGAGAGAGGCGCCTGTTCCTACGATGATACCGGCGCCATACTTTGCGTCAATTGCACGGTTCGTATGCAGGATGTAAAAAAAAGATAATTAAAAAAATCGAAAGACCGAAGGGTTTTAAGATTTTTTTATTTATAACTTTTTAGTTATTTTTTTTTAGAATTAGGTACATTTAAACATATAAGTGTTATATATTTTTGAAATCACCTCTTAAAACCCTTTTATTTTGATACCCCACACGATGGGTTTGGAAGGGAAAAAAAATTCTTTCCCCCACAAAATGGCACCCAAAATCCGCCAATTTTTTTCCAGCCAGTGACACTCGCAGGGTTAAGACGAATCGATTGACGTAAGAATCATTAAAATCGGCCAACGCGTTTGGTCTCTAGAACGCCACATAGGAACAAACATACATACAATTACATATATACATACATAGACTGATAAACACATTACCCTCTTTCGGCAGTCGGTTAAAAAGACCCATCATTCATCATCATAATCACCATCATTTCAGCATAGGCCTCCTATGCGTCGCCACAGGACGGTCCCGTGCGTCCCGCATCCAGCGGATTCCCGCAACATTCACCACCAGATAGTTAAAAAGACCCATTCAAGCCTAAATCTAACTTTTGTAGGAATATCTAACTAGGCAATAAAAATTATATCAGTGCTAGGTCACTACTTTTATTATGTAGGTAGTAGGTACGTTGCAGAGAGGTTCCCGTCAACCACTTTTCACGCTTAGGCTTTATTATATTAAGGTTGAAAATTGGCCGACCCGGAACTTTCAAAAATATTTTTAGTAGTAGTGGTAGGTTGAATTTGATTGAATATTTTTAGTTAGTATAAGTCGATTCAAACTTAAAGACGGCTGTGCTTACCCAACCCCTCGCTCCTGCTGTCACATGGATTTGCTTCTGCGCAGTGACTAGCCTCGTGTTCCGAGCCGCCATTAAGGTTAAATCTACGTACAAGTACATACGGATCACATGTTCGAAAGGGATTATTTTCTTTACTACCTTCTGATAGCATCTGTAAAATATATACATATTTATAAAATCATCATAAATTATAATATTAATAAGTATATGTTTATTTTCTGTTATCAATCTCATCATTATTGATCGATCATAAAATTTTGGAGGAAATCGCGTTTAATCGGAGTACCTATAGATATACATATTTTACACATGATTACAGATTTCGTGCGTTGTTTTTTTTCTGGTGGCTGAAAACTCAGATCAAATAAAAATGAAAATAAACTTTTTATTTGATCTGAGGCTGAAAACTAGAAAAAGAGAAATATATCAAATCACATAAAGAATACTTTTCTTCAATGACAATATGAAAGCACTTACGTATACGAACAAATTTATACTTCAGAGCAACTATAAATTAATAATTACAAAATACAGCTGTTGTTCCAATTAATATTGTTTTCAAGTCGTTCCCTAGTTGTTCAGATGCATGAGTGTTTTCACCCTGCGAAAGATTATTTATTTCATGCCAATTTATTAAAATTCACCCTGTACAGAATGTTAATCAACGAATGGAGTGCGCAAAGATTTGCCTATCACTAAAATACACTGCTTACTTGTTCTCCTACTTAATAATAATACCAGCCTGTTACACTGCTGGACAAAGGCCTTTTCTCATACAGAGGAGGCTCTAGCATTAATCATCACGCAGATGCACGTTGAAATTACCTATCCGCATTGAGCAAAATACTAGTTGGCGATTTCAAATTTATATAAGTAAACTATAAGCCCAGGTATCCTCACGACGTTTTTCTTCATCGTTTCACCGATGCCTAAAATAAACTCAGAAAGTACATATGAATTGAAAGTTCTTGTCCGAATTTGAATCCACGACCTCAAGCACGAGAGGCGAGGTCTTAGCCACTGGGCCACCACGACTCCTACTTAATCTCCTTTTTTGTTACAGGAAAACCGAGCGGGTCCTCTATGCGACCGATGCCTGTTCGGCTACTACAATGCACTCCCCGACGGCCCCTGTCTGCCTTGCGACTGCGACCCTCAGGGCTCTGATGGTAGGTTAAACCCAATGCTACGTGGTGCCTTGGGGTTGACTATCCCCAGGGTGGGAAATCATCGTTTTCAGCCCAAAAAGGAGGAGGTTCTATGTTCGACTGTATTTGTTGTTTTTCTGTGAGTATGTTCACCGATATCTCCGTTAATTGTGGACAAAAGAAAATTATGTTTGTGTTTGAAAGTGTACTTTCCCGAGGTGCTCCCATATAAATTTGGTGAACATCTGATGGAATATTTGGATAATTGCAACACAATGCAATGCAACACTTCAATAATGACGGCAAATCTCTCGGGATTGCTGCAATCACATGTCTGTTTATTGTACTCGAACATTACTATAAAACTCTCCCTATTTAAAAATGTATAATTTGTCTGATCAGTTCTAAACACAAGTATCTTTAAGCAGTTAACCACCATGGTACCCAAGAGCATAACTTAACTCACGTAATTAACAACCACAACACACAATCTATGGCTGCTGGCAGATTCAATTTACCCAGAGTTACTAATTGCTTTGGTGACAGAACACTAAAAAAAGCAGACACAAGGAGTGACTCGAATTAGAACAGCTTTAAAAATAAATTAAAATATATTGTTTAGAAATGTGTTAAAGTGCTTATAAATAACAATTAGTTTTAAGTACGTAATTTAAGAATGATTGTATAGATACTCACCGACCCCACCGTAGCAGAGTCAAACCGTCCTTCAAACCGTCCGTCAGTCCACGGTTTTGTGGCCTTAGTTTATAAGTTTAGTATAAGCAACGAGTCATTCGATCCGAAATTTTTCGAGCCTCATTACCCATCTTCAATAATTCTAGGGTCTTGTAAATGGGAGAAGAAGCCTCGTCAGATTGCCTGCACCTGCCTGCCTGGGTTTACTGGTCGCTTGTGCGACTCCTGCGAGGACCCGTCGGCTGTGTACCCGCACTGCCAGGCCCCCGCCACGCCGGCCTGCAAGTGCGACCCCCGGGGTGTACTCGACCCTGAGCGGGTGTGTGACGACGTCTGCGAGTGTAAAGTGAGTGAATATATCGTGATTTATTCTCATTATTGCAGTTTCATTAAGGCATTTTCTATCAGTCGACCTTAAGGTGATGCAGAGACAATCAGACAAATAATGGTTATTTGTCTTTGCATCTCCCAAAGGTTGACTGGTAGAAAATGCCTAAGGTAATAAGTCCGTCTATGTACGTTTGTGTGCATGACGTATTAAATAAACAGATAAATATTTTGGAACTAGTTTCTGTTAGCTGCTTCGCCCGTGTGAAGTCTTATCCCAAGGAAACATTATACCGGGATGATGAGCCTATGTGCTATTCCAGACTATAAGCTATCTATGTGCCAAATTTCATCCAGATCTGTTGTGCCGTTCTGGCTTAATTGAATAACAAAGATCTGTTAGTTTGTGATTGTTGTGTTGTGTCGTATCTAGTCGAATTTATGTTTTCTATTCTATTCAATAATATTTATTCAATTATATTATTCTATTCAATACTTGTTCATAATTCGCAGAGTAACGTGGTAGGGGAGCGGTGCGATGCGTGCGCGCCGGGACACTTCGGCCTGAGCGCGGAGCTGCCGGGCGGCTGCAGGGCCTGCTACTGCTCGCACATCACCGACACCTGCAGCCTGGCCGCGCCCGGAGAGCTGGAGCCGCCCAGGGATGTAAGTGGAACCTAAGGCAAAGGACTTTTTCGTGGATAAATGAGTTTCGACCTTATTCCTATGAGTTTAGCGCTGAAATTCCTTTATATCTACACAAATATACCAAAACGAGACGTGATGCTGCGGCATGCAACGGCAGAATGATTCGGTATGCCGTAGCGTGCCGTGCCATGCTTTGCAGCCACTGAGAAAAAGGGACAGATGTATACAAGTCATATACATCTGTCCCTTACGCACACTTGCTCTAAGAGGTTATTTATGGTCACCCCCCTGATATTTACAGCAGCGATACTCTTGCTTGAATACAGAGTGTAACAGAAAGGTCCGATCCTATTTTAAATACTGCCCAAATAAAATGTTGATACATATTACATATAATGGTGATATTTTTTTATTTTTGTTTTGTATTGCGCAATACGTTGCCGAGTATATTTCAGCAACTACATTGCAGAATAAATGAGTTCGTACACGTGGAGCAACAAGACTATGCGTCTCAACAGAGGTACAGCAGTTTGTCATATAATAGCGCTATTTGCTGTTTGATTAAAAAAAGTTTAGAAAACCCTAAATCGAATCAGCTAAAAAATATGTACCTAATTTAGTATTAGTAGTTCAGCAATGAGCAGCAGCTTTTTAGGGATTCGTACCCAAAGGGTAAAAACGGGACCCTATTACTAAGACTGCACTGCCCCTCTGCCTGTCTGTCACCAGGCTTTGCCGTTTTTTGCGCGAGTCCGACTCGCACCTGGCCGATTTTTAGTATTACTATAATTAATTATTTTCATTCTTGTATTACTAAGTGAACTTACTTTGTTACAAGGTATGATGGGGTTGACATATCCTTATTGGACAAACACCCCTTAATAGGTATGTAAGGTTTCGCTAAAACCAAATACTACATAGCTGGTAAGCTCTTCTAGCAGTTAGCGACACCTAGTGTAACTGTATATCTGTAAAAGAATTTCTTTATCGGATCATTACAGCTAGATTTTATCTTTTACGAATGTATTCTTAAATGTAAACAATTTTATCTATTTATAACATCAGTTTATGCTTAATTAATATTGATTAAAACTGCCTTATTGGTATAACGTTCGCAAGCTACTGCTGCACCGGGAATGGAACCCAAGACCTCATGTCTTGGGTTCCATTCCCGGGTCGGCCAAACTGTTATTGGGTTCAATTTGGAATTGGTAATATCTGTAGCGGTCTGGAGTCTAGACTTGTGCCTAATTGATGGCAATAAACTAAAATATATATAATAAAAAAATAAAATAAAATAAACTCGCCCCCTCCCTTCCCCATGGGGATTAACTATGGATGCACCTCTGCCTAATTTTTCGGGAATTTCAGGCGTGATGTTACTAAATCTCTGGAATTCTTCTCATGATGACTGGAAAACTGGTACCTGAATATGTTGGTCTTTGCAGGTGATATTGCCGCTAGGAGAAGCATGGGTGATCTCGGACTCTCAAGGAAACGAAACATTGGAGCCCTCTATCGACGAACAAGGGCAACCATTCGTTATAAGTTACGAGGTGAGTACCAGTGTCCTAAAATAATTTGTGGCGTTATATTTTTTGTGGTTGTTGTGATACTATATTTTTATGTTAAATGCTTTAAAATCGGAAATAAATAACATTGGTTTGCTGTAAGAGAACCCAATTATGGGTTAAGCTCGCCTTTGTACATAAGCTGTCCTACTTGTATACAGGATGGGCAAAAAATCGTGGACCAAACGAAACAGCACCAAGCGCTTCCAAACTTCCTTCATAATGCGCACTGCGAATGAATGGAACTCACTACCTGCGTCTGTGTTTCCGAACGCCTTTAACCCGAATCTCTTCAAAGTAAGAGTGAACAGGCTTCTTCTGGGTAAGCTCACTCCATCGTCGACTCTCGGTCACCTCTGACCTAGACTAGAGTCAAGAGCAAAGCCATTTAAAAAAAAAAAAAAAAAAACAGGGCGATAGTACCCCAACTATCGCCCTGCTTCGTTTAAACTTTTTTTTTACTCCCTACCCTTAACAGGAAGTAAAAAAAAGGATTTTTGGTCCTTTATGACCTACTGCGAATAACCCCAACTATCGCCCTGTTTCGTCTGATCCACGATTTTTGGCCCATCCCGTATGTATGTTTTTTGTACAATAAAGAATATGAATATGAACTGCTATAACAGCCCATGCCAAGTTATATTAGTTAGACCATATGTATCAAAATCACATTAGTAAAACAATCGAAAATGATGCGTATCTTTTAACTCTTAAATGTGGTTTGCCTAATATCGCTTCAGTTGACAATTCTTTTGTTTATCGACCTTGTTTCTCTTACGAATCTTCATCACTTGCTGTTGGTAATATTGCAACTATAATATTATTTTCTTAATTAAGTTTGGACAAAAATTAACTTTATTTAATTTAGAAATAAGGGATATTTTGAAAAAATACGCCTAGCCCAATACCAACGTCAAAAATGTATGTGTTCCAGGTAGAAGGGTGGGAGTACTTCTACTGGATGACCAGCTCGTTCAACGGTGACCAGCTGGCCGCGTACGGGGGCGAAGTCCGGGCCTCCGTGTACTGGGGCATCGTGCGAGGAGACACCGGCGGGAACCCCACCTTTGGTCCTGATGTTGTACTACTTGGGACAGGTCAGTACGTCTGTCTTTATAACCTTGGCAATCCGGCACGTCTCATAGAGCTGTATTCACTCAATTGGAGTGGACAGAACAGCTCTATACTGAAGTAGCATATTCAGCAGCGGAGAAAAAGAGCGCCATGGGACGACGTTAGGTGGCAAAGCAAGCTGTTTCCTTAGTGTGCACTTTCCGTTTGACATTCTCGCAGTTATTTCTGTAGTTGAGGGACCGATCCAGAGTAAAGTTGAGGTTATTTTGGATGTGAACTGAGGATAATTGGTACCACTTTTTTTTTGGGGTGGGTTATCATCCAATGACTTCGCCCGTTCTGGGTGGAGCGGGACAGCGTGTCAGATTTTTACTGACTAAAACCCACCCCTGTTCCTTCAGTTGGCCGCGCTAACTTGCTTTTAAATTTATCCGCGACTCAATCGGCACCCCTGCCAAGAGATGTTAAAAGTCCTGCTCGCTTGCATTGTCGTTAACACTGTGCACACTGTGTGCAACATATGAATAAATAAAGACTTATTTATTACAGATGGCACCATGCTGGCATATTCTAACACCAGCCACGAGACCCCTGGCCAGCTGCAGATCTCTGTGCCTCTTCTGGAGGGGTCCTGGCGGATTCTAGGAGATGACCAGCTCGCCACCAGAACCCAGCTGATGGATGTACTGCGAGACCTCAAGGGCATCATGTTGAAGGCACACTACCATTTTGATCAGGATGAAGTAAGTCTAAATAAGTAGGATTCCCCATATGTGTGACAAAATATGTATCATTTTTAGGGTTCCGTACCTCAAAAGGTAAAAAAGGAACCCTTATAAGATCAATCTGTTGTCCGTCTGTCTCTCTTGACCGATTTTTTCAGGTGTAATGTATACCAAATACTGAGGTCTATAGTCCCTATTACGTGTATAAAAATCAAGTTCCTGACTCAACAAGAATAAAAGATATGGGCAAATTTAAATTTTCTCGAAAACTTGTAAGTACCAAATTTTCCCTTAATTTTCAATTTTTTTTTATAGAAATTGACAATTCTAGGTCAACCGGAAGTACCCTATAGGTTTTGGGTCGAAAACCTGTATGGTAGTTTCCGTTGACCTAGAATCCAGAAATCCAGAAATTTGGCTTACAGCACAAATAAAGGATGTGTTGCGTCAGGGAATGGAGTACTACATTTCGTTCTCTGACGTAGCAATGTCTAGCGTTGACCGGCCATAGTTTGGTGCCGAGTGCAAGCGCGCCAACACGCTTAAACATGAGGCGTACTGGCATGGGGCGACGTTCTGGCATGGGGCGACGTACTGGCATGGGGCGACGCTCGGACGCGCACAGCTAGCGACGTGGGAGCGCAACAGAGCCTACAACAGGGCTGCCACGTCCTGCTAGAAGGTGATGCAAAGATCTCGGTTTGACCACATAAACCGTATTGGGACCAAACTGGTTCCTGGCTAAGTCGGTTGACTCGATTTTCTGCCGTCCCTCACTACCTACCACCACTGCTGAAGCCCGACGGGTCACTGGTCCACTCCGCTGAGGAGAAAGCAGACTTGTTTGCCTCTCTTCTTGCGACATCTTCGCGTCTGGATTCTTGTGACGCGCGGCCCCCTACTTCTCATGTTAGATGCGAGACGAGTATGTAGGACATTCGCTTCTATCAAAAGGACGTTCGTAGGGTGCTGCGCAATCTTGACGTGGACAAAGCTAGTGGCCCCGACGGGATGCCGGCACTAGTTCTCAGAACCTGTGCGCCTGAACTGTCTCCGATCCTGACACGCCTGTTTCGCATTTCGTATGAGACTGGAAAAGTGCCGAATGCTTGGAAGCAAGCTAATGTTTAGCCTGTGCTCAATAAGGGCAGTCGGGCTGACCCGGCCAACTACAGACCCATATCAATAGCGTCCATCCTCTGCAAGAGTATGGAACGAGTGCTCAACTCCAAGCTCCTGGCATACCTAGAAGCTAACGATATCCTCAATGACCGCTAATATGGCTTCCGCCAAAATCGATCAACTGGGGATCTTCTAGATTTAGCGTAAGCCATTCACATCTGGAGTGAGGCCATCGAGAAGCACGGGGAAGCGCTTGCAGTCTCCCTCGACATCTCGTAGGCTTTTGACAGGGTCTAGCATGAAAGCCTTATTGGTAAGCTTCCTACATTCGGTCTGCCCAGTGGTCTGTGCGATTGGATTGCAGACTTCCTGAGGGACCGGTCCATTCGAGTGGTTATTGATGGCCACTCGTCTGACCAACGGGGTATTAATGCCGGGGTCCCTCAGGGGTCGGTACTCTCATCAACATTGTTCTTGCTGCACATAAACGATCTGCTAAAACCAGGCACCTTTGGGTATGCGGATGACAGCACTGTTGCTGAGAGATACGTGTCCGACGCGCGTACTACTGGACCTCAGATCCGGTCTTGCCGGGAGGTTATGGTTGGGCGCTTTAATCTGTCCTTGCAGGCAGTCTCCGATTGGGGCGATGCCAATCTGGTCAGTTTCAATGCTGCTAAGACCCAGGCGTGTCTTTTTTCGCTAAAAGGAGCCAATTCCACCCGGCTCCTTCTTTCCGAGGTGTGACCGTGCCGCTAACGGACCATCTTGAGCTTCTTGGAGTAACGTTGACATTGACACTCAATTTCGGCAAATACATTGAGGCAAAAGCTCAACAGGCTGCCAAAGAGTTGGGGATCCTTGCGAATATGAGACGGTACTTCACGCCAGAGCAGCTGCTTAAGTTGTATTAAGCACAAATTCGGTCATGCATGGAATACTGTTCTCAGTTCTGGGACGGATCTGCCAGGTACCAGCTTGATGCACTAGATTCGATCGAAAAACGGGCCAAGAGGCTCATTGGCAATGTGGCACTGGTTGAGTCAAAGCTAAAGAGCCTCGTCGCCGAGTTGCCAGCTTGTCGGTTTTTATCGGTTGCATATCGGGGAGTGTGCGATGGAATTGCATGATCTAATTCCACCTAGCCCGTTTCATCATAGGACTACAAGACGTACGGTGATGCGCCATCGGTACATGGTGGACATCCCACCCATACGCACTAAACGTTTTGTAAATTCTTTCATTATGCGTACAACTAAGGAGTGAAATTCCCTGCCGGAGTCTATGTTTCCCGATAGCTACAACCTCGGGGTTTTTAAGTCAAGAGTAAATAGGTTTCTTCTAGGCAACATCATCGCTTACCATCAGGTGAGATAGTTGTCAAGCGCGAGCCAATCAATAAAAAAAAAAATAAAGAAATAAGGAAAAATGACAAAAAATAATAAAGTTGAAAATTAAAGGTTGTCCCCATACATACATAGTTGACTCCAATTAAGATAGTCCTCTGAGTTGTATGGGCGCTCATACAATTTAAAGGACTAGCTTAATTTAACGGAATGTACCGAACCCTCGACGCACGAGTTCGACTCGCACTTGACCGGTTTTTAAGTATAGTCTGTAAGACTTCATTGTGGTAGAGAAATAAATTTTAATGTTATGGTAAATAAAAAAACACATTGAGACTGAATCGAAGCGAAGCAACGCGTCGCTCGGTCTAAAAAGTGCACATAGCATATTGAACTCTATTTCTACAACGTAATGCACACATTATTATCAAGATAAATAATATTAAATACGAAATCAATCGCTTCGACTCGACTGTACGATATAGGTTTTACGTGTGGTACGAGTAAAGGGCAATTGTGGCCTACCGTTTTTGAGCCCACCAGTTGGCGCCACTGGCGTTCCTTAAATATAGCTGTTAAACGTTGTTATTTCTAATATCATAGAAGTGCGGGTAAATATAACATCGAGTACTTATGTCGCAGTTTTGCGCAGGAAAAAAGGAGGATAACATTATCCGAAACATAAAACGATCAATGGTTGGAAAAATCTTATTTGGAAAATATTCGCAACAATAAAAGAATAGTAAATAAACTCGCGGTACTCGTAAAAGCAAAAAACCGGCCAAGTGCGATTCGGATTCGCTCACGAAGGGTTCCGTACCATTATCGCAAAAAACGGCAAAAAAATCACGTTTGTTGTATGGGAGCCCCTCTTAAATATTTATTTTATTCTATTTTTAGTATTTGTTGTTCTAGCGGCAACGTAAATACATCATCTGTGAAAACTTCAACTTCACTTATATCACGGTTCATGAGATACAGCCTGGTGACAGACAGACAGTCAGACAGACAGACGGACCGTGGAGTCTTAGTAATAGATTCCGTTTCCGTTTTAACCCCTTGGGTACGGAACCCTAAAAAACGGTGACATTTGACATTTTGAACGCCTCACTCTACTCCAGCCCCCTAGCGGCAAATTCAAACGCGATAGCGCTCATTGCAAGTGCTAATCCCGAAAGCAGTTTGAATTTTTCTTGTCACAGTAGTTGTGCGTTATGTGCACTGCACGGGATGTGCGTTTGCCTTGCCTGAGCGTACCGTGCTCGCGGTAGTTTAGCGGTAACCCTTCTTCTAGTCGTAACCGCGTCACTCCAACGTAAACGCGGCGTAACGCAGCCGCGCATACGGTGGGTTGACGCCTGCAAGACGAAAAACTGATGAATCGAGGCAATGCATATCGGGTGCAGTGTTTATGTATCATCAACATTAGCCTTTTAATGTTCCCACTACTGGGGCACAGTCCTCCTCTCCGTGAGGGAGGGAATGGGCCTTAATTTACCACGTGGTCCCAGTGTGGGTTGGTGGATGTCACATATATTTTTGGTTCTAGGTCATGCCGGTTTTCTCACAATGTTTTCCTTCACCGGCTGCTCTAAAGCAGTGGTGATGGCAATAATTTACACAAAGTAAAGCGCCTGCCTGGGTTCGAAAACTTAACCGTTACCACTGGGCCACCACTCCTCAGCACTGTTTATGTATGCGACGATCCTAATATAGATGTCTGTTGTCTCCGCCAGGTCCGGCTAGAGGGCGCGGGAGTGCGAGGCGGTACCGTGCCGCGGGAGAAGTGTGTCTGTCCGCGCGGCCACACGGGCGCGCACTGCCAGCGCTGCGCCTGGCACCACGCGCGCCCCGCGCCGCGCCTGCAGTGCCTGCCCTGCGCCTGCAACGACCACGCCGCCTGCGATACCGGTAACTATACACTACATGCTGCGCCTGCGTCCTTACTGAAGTGTGTGTGTCCGCGCGGCCACACGGGCGCGCACTGCCAGCGCTGCGCCTGGCACCACGCGCGCCCCGCGCCGCGCCTGCAGTGCCTGCCCTGCGCCTGCAACGACCACGCCGCCTGCGATACCGGTAATTATACACTACATGCTGCGCCTGCGTCCTTACTGAAGTGTGTGTGTCCGCGCGGCCACACGGGCGCGCACTGCCAGCGCTGCGCCTGGCACCACGCGCGCCCCGCGCCGCGCCTGCAGTGCCTGCCCTGCGCCTGCAACGACCACGCCGCCTGCGATACCGGTAACTATACACTACATGCTGCGCCTGCGTCCTTACTGAAGTGTGTGTGTCCGCGCGGCCACACGGGCGCGCACTGCCAGCGCTGCGCCTGGCACCACGCGCGCCCCGCGCCGCGCCTGCAGTGCCTGCCCTGCGCCTGCAACGACCACGCCGCCTGCGATACCGGTAACTATACACTACATGCTGCGCCTGCGTCCTTACTGAAGTGTGTGTGTCCGCGCGGCCACACGGGCGCGCACTGCCAGCGCTGCGCCTGGCACCACGCGCGCCCCGCGCCGCGCCTGCAGTGCCTGCCCTGCGCCTGCAACGACCACGCCGCCTGCGATACCGGTAATTATACACTACATGCTGCGCCTGCGTCCTTACTGAAGTGTGTGTGTCCGCGCGGCCACACGGGCGCGCACTGCCAGCGCTGCGCCTGGCACCACGCGCGCCCCGCGCCGCGCCTGCAGTGCCTGCCCTGCGCCTGCAACGACCACGCCGCCTGCGATACCGGTAATTATACACTACATGCTGCGCCTGCGTCCTTACTGAAGTGTGTGTGTCCGCGCGGCCACACGGGCGCGCACTGCCAGCGCTGCGCCTGGCACCACGCGCGCCCCGCGCCGCGCCTGCAGTGCCTGCCCTGCGCCTGCAACGACCACGCCGCCTGCGATACCGGTAATTATACACTACATGCTGCGCCTGCGTCCTTACTGAAGTGTGTGTGTCCGCGCGGCCACACGGGCGCGCACTGCCAGCGCTGCGCCTGGCACCACGCGCGCCCCGCGCCGCGCCTGCAGTGCCTGCCCTGCGCCTGCAACGACCACGCCGCCTGCGATACCGGTAACTATACACTACATGCTGCGCCTGCGTCCTTACTGAAGTGTGTGTGTCCGCGCGGCAACACGGGCGCGCACTGCCAGCGCTGCGCCTGGCACCACGCGCGCCCCGCGCCGCGCCTGCAGTGCCTGCCCTGCGCCTGCAACGACCACGCCGCCTGCGATACCGGTAACTATACACTACATGCTGCCCCTGCGTCCTTACTGAAGTGTGTGTGTGTGTGTGCGCGGCCACACGGGCGCGCACTGCCAGCGCTGCGCCTGGCACCACGCGCGCCCCGCGCCGCGCCTGCAGTGCCTGCCCTGCGCCTGCAACGACCACGCCGCCTGCGATACCGGTAACTATACACTACATGCTGCGCCTGCGTCCTTACTGAAGTGTGTGTGTCCGCGCGGCAACACGGGCGCGCACTGCCAGCGCTGCGCCTGGCACCACGCGCGCCCCGCGCCGCGCCTGCAGTGCCTGCCCTGCGCCTGCAACGACCACGCCGCCTGCGATACCGGTAACTATACACTACATGCTGCGCCTGCGTCCTTACTGAAGTGTGTGTGTCCGCGCGGCAACACGGGCGCGCACTGCCAGCGCTGCGCCTGGCACCACGCGCGCCCCGCGCCGCGCCTGCAGTGCCTGCCCTGCGCCTGCAACGACCACGCCGCCTGCGATACCGGTAACTATACACTACATGCTGCCCCTGCGTCCTTACTGAAGTGTGTGTGTGTGTGTGCGCGGCCACACGGGCGCGCACTGCCAGCGCTGCGCCTGGCACCACGCGCGCCCCGCGCCGCGCCTGCAGTGCCTGCCCTGCGCCTGCAACGACCACGCCGCCTGCGATACCGGTAACTATACACTACATGCTGCGCCTGCGTCCTTACTGAAGTGTGTGTGTCCGCGCGGCCACACGGGCGCGCACTGCCAGCGCTGCGCCTGGCACTCGCACCTGCATTGCATTTTTTTTTGTGAATGTGGGGAAACCTTCAAAAGACGCTTGGACTTTTGGGGAAAAGACCAGGGAGTGTGGAATTATTACCTCACTAAAACTACCCCAGTGAATACCATCAGCACGTAAAAGAGGCCCCGTAACCTCTCAAAAGACCACCCCGGAACCCCTCTGTGCAACGCCTTTTAGAGCACATCCCTGGGGGGACTAAAAACGCCCTCCCCTCACCTCGCTGTGCACGGCAACACCTAACACTTGGTGGGCGCACAGAGTCCTCAATCTGAGCGCCCGCGATCCGCCCCCGGAGACCCGACAACTTATGATGCAGCCGGGGTTTTGGCGTTTAAGGCATCGTACAGAAAGTTTTATGGGGAATGGCACAGCGACGCAGGCAAGCCGCGACATGCCGTGTCATTAAGGTAGGAAAGAGGGTGGTCTGTACTCGATAGACTGTCGTCATCATTCATAGCATTTTCTGCCATCTGCAGTAGCCATTGTTGTTTCTGAGGCAAATATACGCCTACGCACTATGGTATTACATCTTGCATCAAATAAGAACGTTTATTACCGCGTAGAGGACAAAATTGAATTTACTGACTCTATATATATTGCGCATCTAGTTAATCACAAGTTATATAATTATACATATATTATGTAGGTATGTAACAACACGTGACTGACGTCAGCACATTATTTCAGCCTTAACTGATAAAGGCTTGGATAACGAAGAGAATCGATTGACTTTTACTCGATAACACGGTCGCGGTCGACGGTCGTACCTAACAAATAGCCATGGCAATGATACTTAGGTTATGATGTCAGCTTCCAAACGACATTAATGTGTAGGTGTAGATAAATAATGTGTAGGTGTAGATAAATAATTGATAGATAAATAGATTATTACATAATTTCTAGTAGTCACATGCGCAATCTTTTAGGTATTATTAAGCCTACTATTATTATAAATACGAAAGTTTTTATGGACGGATGGATGTTTGTTGATGATGATGATGTTGGTTCCCGCACTTAGACTCTCTTTCATACCGTTGTGTGTGAGGGTTCTGGCCAGCCTAGCTTCGCGTGTCATTGGGTTTGTTTATTAGATAGCAGTCTGGAATAGTAGCCTATCCTGGAGTGTCATTGGGTTTATTTATCAGATAGCCGTCTGAAATAGTAGCCTAGCCTGGCGTATCATTGGGTTTGCTTATTAGATAGCAGTCTGGAATAGTAGCCTATCCTGGAGAGTCATTGGGTTTGTTACTTAGATAACAGTCTGGAATAGTAGCCTAGCCTGGAGTATCATTGGGTTTGTTTATTAGATAGCAATCTGGAATAGTAGTCTATCCTGTAGAGTCATTGGGTTTGTTTCTTAGATAACAGTCTGGAATAGTAGCCTAGCCTGGAGTATCATTGGGTTTGTTTCTTAGATAACAGTCTGGAATAGTAGCCTATCCTGGAGAGTCATTGGGTTTGTTTCTTAGATAACAGTCTGGAATAGTAGCCTAGCCTAGAGTATCATTGGGTTTGTTTATAAGATAGCAGTCTGGAATACTCGTAGTAGCCTAGCCTGGAGTGTCATTGGGTTTTTTTATTAGAAAGCAGTCTGGAATAGTAGCCCAGCTTGGAGTGTCATTGTGTTTGTTTATTAGAAAGCAGTCTGGAATAGTAGCCTAGCCTGGAGTGACATTAGGTCTGTTTATTAGATAGCAGTTTGGAATAGAAGCCTGGCCTGGTGTGTCATTGGGTTTTTTTATTAGATAGCAGTCTGAAATAGCAGCCTAGCCTGGCGTATCATTGTGTTTGTAACAAGTAATCTGGAATAGTTGCCCAGCTTGGAGTGTCTTTGGGGTTTTTCTATTAGAAAGCGGTCTATGGCCCATGCTGAAGTCTTGATTCGAGAGTGTTTGAAAAAGACACGCCTTTGTCCTATTACAATGGACTCGAAACTAGCAAAATATTGTACACACCTCTGCGTTACCCCTACAAGGCGTGATTTCATGTACATAGATTTGTGGCTAGACTTACCTCAGTGCGGACAAATGTTCGTATGATTTCTGTGTGTCGTCCAACATTCATGAGCGGAACGATTCCGCTCCGAAATCAAAAGAGGCAGTCTAACTGGAATTGGTTTCCGCCACAGACTATAAAAATAAAACTAGCCTGTAACTGTTCCACTGCAAGGCAAACACTTCTTCTCTTACAGAGAAGGCACGAGCATTGATCACCACGTGCGCTCAAGGCGGGTTGGCGGATCTCACGTTGTTTTCCTTTACCGTTGTCAGCGATGTCCAAGATAAACTTGGAAAGTACATATTTTTAAAAAGTCACATTGGTACTTGCCCGGATTTGAACCCACGACCTCAAGCACAAGAGGTGAGATCTTCAGTAACCACGACAAGCCACAGATTAATGTTGTATTATTTCCTACAGTGGACGGACCATGTGGGCCGTGCCAGCACAATACAACAGGCCCGCACTGCGAGAGATGCCTTCCAGGACACTACGGCAACCCTGTTCAGGTAATTTACATTTAAATAAATAGAAATGACGATTTTTTTTTTAAATCCGTCTTGGTAAAGGCCATTCTTAAAAAAATATTAGACCCGTGTATTGTGAACAAAAAACAAAATTAAATCGCCTTCCAACAAAAATCGAAAAATTACTTTTCTTTCGGCAGCGGTGTCTTTGGTACCTCCCTTTTTTTTTGATTTTCACACCGAATTCCGAAAAGAAAATTATTTTTCGTTTTGTAGTGTTTGTTTTGGCAGTCGGTTTATTTTTGTGTTTAAAAGTTTTTTTTATTATTCTCGTTTTAGTTTTAGTACTTACCCTAAATTAATTTGAAAATAATTTATAGCCAGAGAACTTCTCATAACAATTCCAACAAGCTTAAACACGACTGGGATACGAGTACATTGTTTTATTACGGCGTTCTGGTATCTACCTTCCGAGTTCATCACCAGATCAGTTCGATGGTAATTACCATTTGTTTAAATTTGCTTCATCGCAGTCATTAAACTATTCGAGATATCTTATACCCAAAACAAACTTATCATTGAGGAGTACCAGTGGCCATCTGTGGTCTTCTTCGTCAGTTCTACTTCACCAAATGATACTTTCTGAATGCAAATGCTTGCCATGTTGACGAAAATACAAAAATCACTATGCCTATAAAATTTGAGGCGTTCCCTCAATTTCTCCAGGAACCCATCATCAAATCCTGACGTGATGACCATGGACCTATCTAGGAAGTATATCCTTCCCAAGAAAATAAGAGTTTTATCAAATCGGTTAAAAATAACGACGATACAGTGCGTTGAAACATCATGTTTTACTCATAAGTGACGTCACAAGCCCCACTCTTGAGCTTCTTCTTCTTCTCGTGTGAGGTGTGGTCACCTCTGGTGTCAGAGTTAATAAAGCCGCCTCTGGGCACATCACAGGCCTCTGACTTGGTTATTTCAGACTTACATTGACTATGTAAGTCCAGCAGCCTAATTGCACAAGTGAATTCGGCAAGGCAAATTGTTTGATCGCCATCAAACGACCAATCATATGCGAGACGAAAGACGCAATGTGGATTTCCGTCTATGAGTTTGGTTGATTTTTCATGCTCTTTGCCCTTTGCTTTTCCGAAATCATTACGCAATAAGGATTCAGGTATCCTCACGATGTTTTCCTTCACCATTGCCTGTGATGTCCAACATAAACTTAGACTTGAGCTTTCTTACTCTTGAGTTTTAATGCACTTTATCTTTGGCTATTTATATTGATTTGGTGAAGCAAAAAATACGTGTCCAATAAACTTTGAAAGAAATAAATAGTTTTTTTTTACCGAATAATCATCCCTTTTCTAAAGGGATTTCGAATCTTGCCTGTTTCATTGGTTACTGCTAAGGGTGGTGATGGCTTGGTTTTTCAACGGTTATTATTTTATGGTTGCGGCCTCGTTGGTCTCCCGGTCGCAGGTGCCACTGCTGAGCTTGTGATCCCGGGTTCGACTCCCAGGTCGGGTCAGGTGGAATTTCTCAATGGCAGCCCGGAGTTTGGAAGTTGGCGGTGTGGCCCTGTGCTTCGGGTAGCACCTTACCTGATTTCTCTCCAATCGTATTGGATTGCCGTCCCATCTAGGGTTACCATTTTGAAAATTGAAAAGTCCTGACAAAAAGGCTTTTGACAAAAATAAATTATAGTCCCGAAATATTCTTAAAGGATAGAAAAAATCTAAATTTTGTCCAAGAGAAAAATCCGGACAAATTAAAAAGCCGGACAACGTTCGGACATAAAGCCAAATGTCCGGACATGTCCGGATAAAGCCGGACGAATGGTAACCCTAGATGGGTGACCATCGGACTATGAAAATGAGGAAACAGGGAGTGCACCTGTGCACTGTAATATCATCCACGCCGATGGCCGCCTGGAGGACTATTACGGTTGCGATAAGGTTTACGAAGATAGTTCAATCTATACTGTGATTTTTAATTTCGTAGACTAAACTGACAGCTGCCAATGACCTTATTTTTTTTAATGTTGCAAGCGCGGAACATAGTGTTGTAGGTAAGGCTCAATCATAAGTGATTCATCGAATCAATGTGACATGACTCCTCAATATATTTTTACTAATTGGTGTAAATAAATGTATTATGAATATAAACGTAATATATTAACGGTATTCATAC
The DNA here is from genome assembly GCA_945859665.1 of Anorthoa munda. Classification (NCBI taxonomy): domain Eukaryota; kingdom Metazoa; phylum Arthropoda; class Insecta; order Lepidoptera; family Noctuidae; genus Anorthoa; species Anorthoa munda. Next base: position 2,526,763 of record OX243918.1, read on the forward strand.
ACATAGTACATGAACTTTTATTGTGTTAAATACGAAATCAACAATAAAATAAATGCGATCGATAAAATGAAGTCTGCCATAAATGATTAGAATCTAAATAAGGGCCGCTAGGTCCAATACATTTTTTTTTTGCCTTGAAATCGTTTCATTTTCGATCTACTTCGATTAACTTTCGATCACTCAGGATAGTTAGGGTACGATACTATTTTTATGTGACGATAAAGTGACAACCCCCCAAATGTCAGTTTAGTCTACGAAATTATTAATCACATTATAGTCCTGACGCTAGCTTGCTACTTTCATTTACGAATATGCATATTATTCGAGTTGTACTAAGGTAATCCTTTACCAATAATTGACATATAGGTACCTACCTATATGGCAATTATTGCACACTACAGCTATGTGCTTATCTCTCTATAGTTACATAATACGGTTATTATAAGGCACTTGTCCCATCGCGACGAGTAAGCGATTAGCCATCGACTATTTTCTCGCTGAAGAAACGGACAAAAGATATAGATCTCGTGTCAAATAAAGAGACACATATTAATAGTTGATTGCTGACTGCTCAGTTTCGGCGAGAACTCTCTCACCACACACAATTCAAAAAGCTTGTTGAAAAAAATCTATTTTATGCCTATATAGATGGGATAAGGATGTCTTTATTAGTAAGGTTGTACTTCCAGGGAGCATGCAAGCCCTGCGCGTGTCCGTTGTTCGAGGGCAGCAACAACTTCAGTCCCAACTGTGCGCTGGCGGGTGCCGAGGGTGACGAGTACGTGTGCACTCAGTGCCCCGACGGGTACACCGGGGATCACTGCGAGAAGTATCATCTGTTATGCTAATCTCGTCATTTTTAGGGTTCCGTACCCAAAGGGTAAAAACGGGACCCTATTACTAAGACTTCACGATCCGTCTGTCTGTCTGTCTGTCCGTCTGTCTCCAGGCTGTATCTCATGAACCGTGATAGCTAGACAGTTAAAATTTTCACAGATGATGTATTTCTGTTGCCGCTATAACAACAAATACTAAAAACAGTATAAAGTAAATATTAAAGGGGGGCTCCCATACAACAAACGTGATATTTTTGCCGTTTTTTGCTCGATATTAATAACGGCAACTGGTAGACGCTTGAAATATTCACAGAATGTTCAGTTGTATATTAACTTCAAAAAATAATAAATTAAAAAAAAATAAATTAAGGGGGGCTCCCATACAACAAACGTGATTTTTATGCAGTGTTTTGCGATAATGGTACGGAACCCTTCGTGTGCGAGTCCGACTCGCACTTGGCCGGTTTTTTACCTCTGTTTAATTTTGTCTCTACCTCACTTAAAGGTTGACTGTTAGAAAATATATATGGGCTTTCATCCACGTCTGTACGATTGTGTTCCTAAATTGTTAACTAACTAAATAATTAATATTTGGAGTGAAGCAAAATATTCCTAAAAAAACAAAATAAAATTTCGTAATACAGCTGGCACTGGACATAACGCCATAAGTCCTTGAAGTGTAAATAGTCCTTTTACCCCTATGTTTTGTGTGCAGCTGTGACTTCGGGTACTGGGGCTCCCCAACGACCCCAGGGGGGCAGTGCCTGGCGTGCCAGTGCGGCGGCTCGCCCTGCCACCCCGCCACGGGGCGCTGCCTCACATGTCCTCCGCACACCGAGGGCGCGCGCTGCGACCTGTGCAAGGTAGGTGTCTGTGACTTGTACTGGCACCACCACAGGGGCTGTGCCTGGCGTGCCAGTGCGGTGTCACGCTCTGCCACTCCGGCAAGCCTGTTTTAATCACACTAAAGCATGGTGAATAACGTTTAGAAACTGACATTGTTGAAGGCAGACCGTGACAGAAGTTGTGCGCTTTACGCACTTCAACCGATTTATTTTTCGATCCGATTCAAATATGACTGAATCTGATTAACGTTTTTACTAGGAGATTTATTGTCTAATAATTAATCATAGTCGAGAAAACAAAACCATTCGTTGGAAGACTCACATTATATAGAATATAATAGAATAATCATTATTCAAGTATCAAGGTAAAAAAATGGTGGTAAGACTTACAATAATTATGTTAGTAAGCAACAAACACAAAACAAAAGCATAATGTCGATTAGACTTTTCTGCACCATTAACACTCTAACCATAACCATTTCGTGTGCAGGAAGGCTACTGGTTCGGTGCGGGCGCCGCGAGCGATGCGGGCGGCTGCGTGCCGTGCGCGTGCGGAGCGGGCGCGCTGTCGGCCGCGTGCGACGCGCGCTCGGGGCAGTGCGCGTGTCGCGTGGGCTGGGCTGGACGCGCGTGCGACAAGTGTAGTGAAGGACATGGAGGTAAGGAAAGCAACTTCTGCGGTTGATGACTTGCATGTAGTTTGAGTGTGACACAATAAAACAGTTAGTTACTTGCAATTTTTTTTGACCCTTGCAATAAGACAATACTTGGGGGGTAAACTCTCACGCGTGATGCGGGAAGAATTTACTCAAAACGACTATCCCCGGCTTTTTGAATTAAGAATTTGCACCTGACTATTTGCCAAACTCTACTTTAGCCTAAAACCCGTCAAACTTTGTCGTTGTATTAGTGTTTGACTATTCTTAATTTAAGCTTAAGGCTTAATTTAAACTTAAGGGCGCACGGTTGGCGCAGTGGTTGAGCAATTGACTGCTGCGCTGCGTGTCGCGGGTTCGATTCCCGCACGGAACAAAAATTTGTATGACCTACAGATAGTTGTTCCGGCTCTGGGTGTTTGTGTATGTGAGTTTATATGTTTTAAACGCACCCACGATACAGGAAGAAATTCCTAGTGTGGGCCAACGTTTTTATAGTAAAAAAAAAAAAAAAAATTAAGTACTCAATTCAGAAAGCGGCCCTGAGTCTTTAAACTTGTAAACTGGAGCGAAAAGTTTCGTGACTTCTGATAACTTCAAATCATTAAAACAATCGACCGAGCCTACTAGAGCGTTTCGTGGCCAAAGCATAAAGGTTGAATGGTAATCCCTCCCAGGTGTATCAGCCGGGTGTCCCGCCTGTCGCTGTGGCACGGCGGCCATCAACACGACATGCGACGCGAACACCGGATCGTGCGCATGCGCGGCGGGCGCGGCGCCGCCATCTTGTGACTCATGTCTGGACGAGCACTACGGGCTCAATGCTACCGGCTGCCTGGGTAAGTCTCTTTGTAATTCACGGTTCTAGTCATAGATGGCGCTGTTCAATTTTGTTCGTTATTTGAGTTGATTTTTTTATTACAATGTTATTTTCAGTGGTTTTGATGTATGAAAGTAGTGTTATGATACGGTTTTTTATTTTAAGTTTAATTTAAACACCATTTTTTATGGTACAATCGTAAAACTAATGAAATGTATTATTAACATAAATATTTTTGGAATTACACATCTACTCCTACTTTAGGTGTGTAATTCCAAAAAAGTGCGAAAACGTTAATTTTATAATTCTAGTTTGTCATCTATTTATTTCAAGGAAACCAAACAATATAGGTATTATAATCCACATTTACGTATACCCAGCCTACAGAGCCTTGCACTTAGCATGTTACCTAGGGCTAGACGCCGACTACAAACTTGTAGGTCTAGGTACTCGCGCACTACAATTTGCGTAATTTGAAAACTGCCTCGTACATGCCCTTAGAACAATGGACAGCGGTACTCAACATTTTCCACTATCATACTTTTTTCTCAACGAAGTTATTATTATTAGGTGTATAGGACGAAAAAAAGAAAATTTTAAAAATTATTGTTATCTATTTTAAAACTTAAAGATAATTTTAAGTTAAAATGGTTCAACAGGTTCCTATAATCCGAAAATTGTTTAAACTTGCTTGTTCATGGTGGTCTTTTTACAATGATTGAACTATCTAAAAGTTAGAAAAATTCAACCAAAACGTGACTATCTAGTTTTGCCTGTTAGTTTTTAAACTTAAAAAACAAATTTCTTGATTATTTTAAATTATGTTTAATGTTTGTAAGAAAACATTTTTGGTTTATTTAACTAAAACAAAAGTTTGAGAAGCTCGCTAAGACCCACCGCATAGACCGGGCACCTCCAGCTATTTGTAGATACTACACAAACGCACCGTATACATTGCGTGTTTGTTTCGTCCGTATTCATTTGATAGAAGACCAACCGGCGATGTATGGACCGCCACATGATATAGTATTGTACCCATTATCTTTGCATGTAGGGCTGCTAAGCTTTTCGGAAGTTTGGACCTAATGTGCTGCCTTGCTGAGAATTGAGATCATGACTATTTAAAAGCTTTTATTTACTTTTACCTGTCCGGTGTCTGTAATCTAATCTTGTAAATTAAATTTGATCCACTTCCCAGTGTCCGATTGAGTTGTAATTTTGTTTTCGTGGCAATTCATTTATTAATATCTTATTTTATCTTGATTCTTCTTCTTCTTCTTCCTGCCCCTTTCCCAATTTATTTGGGGTCGGGCCTCCCTGTGATTTTTATCTTGATTGCTTTAGATAATTTTGTGAGATTCACCCTAAATCGACAAATGTTGTTTCTGGTGGGCAACTGCTCTTATAGTTGTTTGCCGGTATGGTTAGGCTGTTGTAGGTTAGATCAAGTCTTTTTGTAGTTCATATGTACCTTGCGGTGCAGAAATGCCTCTACATATTCATGAAATTTATTTATATTGTTTTTTTTACATTTTACAACATTTATGGATCAGGTAATTCTTTCGGCTGTGACAGAAAGTATGATTTAATGTATTACTTAATTAGGGTGCAGATCGGAATCAGCTTTCCTTATTACTCCGAAATATATTACACTGACACAACATAGCTGCTTTGTGGCAAAAATAACCTCACTGTGGTGGCAATATTTATCAGCGAACGCTTCAAAGTAAATAGAGCTGCTTTTTATCAAGCGGTCCTGTCACCCGATTCAGCTAAAACTTGGCTTAATTATGTAATTTACGAAACATTGAGATAATATGGGACTATGTAGCTGGTCTCATGATGGAGCCGGCAAGTGGACATAGCAACTCCTCATCCAGACAAAATAGCACCATCGTGTCTAGGCTCATTGGATGTGTGTTTGACTAGTGATACGTATTACATACTTTTCAGTTCAAAAAGGTTGTGATGAAAAACAAATACTTATTATTTTGGTTTATCTTTATTAGATCTAATAGACCCGCCACGTGACTAATTTTGTACCTGCATTTCCGTGGCAGCCCTGCAAGCAAATGTTGTAGCCCGTAAACAGTTCCGTCACGACGCGACGCACGGAGCCATTTGTTTTGATTACCCTGAATAGTCGGGTTCTGTGTGTTTTGAGCTGAATCATAATACTTTTTACTGTGTTTTACGACCTTGCAGTTAAAAAATATTTGTATGTTGTTGATGTTTTAGTATCACCAATTAATTTGCCGAGACTTTTCTTAAATATGTTGAGGATGGCTACGAGTCTCACAGCTGAGTACTACCAGACTACCAGTAATTTTAACCCCCGACGGAATAAGAGGGGTGTTATACGTTTGACGTGTGTTGCCGTGCATCATAGCTCCTAAACGGATTTTCGGAAATGTCGAGTGTTCTCAGCTATGTTTGATTAAAATCGCTTCTGCCATTCAAAAGTTATCGCGCATTTTACTCTTTGAATCTGGGGTTTTTCGCAAGATATCGTGTCATAATTACGTGTTTCATTAGATTGTCGCTTGAAGCGTGTTTACTACTAAGTAAGGTATATTATATGTAGTTAAAAAGCATGGAATAAAAACTAAATGAAAAATTTAAAAAACCCCCGACAAATAAACCTCTAAAATGAAAAAATAAGCCTTGTACTCGCGTCGGGCAACCGCTAAGTAAATAAAATAAATTGCTGTAAATGTTGGCGGTTCCCCGACGCGAGTACAAGGCTTATTTTTTATTTTTAGTTTTTGTAACGGATGATAACCCATCCATGGACTGACCTCGGCAAGCGTTCCTTTACATCGAAGATCGATCTGTGCGGTATTTATTATTTAGCCACGGACTCCTGCTGCTCTATTCATGTCACCAGCGAATGGGTCGCTAGACGTGACATCACGGTTGTCCAAGGGCGGTTACGCACTACACCCGATCCGTGTCCGTGAAATTTTAGGTTCAAAAGTAGCCACAGTACGCATACATCAGAACTCTATCCGTCATAATAGGTAATAATTCAGATCATTTTGAACTCGGAACTCAAATCACGGACACGGACATGTAGTGCGTAACCGCCCAAGTCCAAGATGGTGGGACGTGCTGGACTCCTGACAAAAGGACTGGCCCGCACTAGCAGAGAACAGAATAGTGTGGAAAGGAGATATAAGGACTTTTGCCCTGCAATGTGACAATTTAAGTTAGTTATCATCGTGATATTACGCCTGTATCACTCACAATCACGCACAACTCACAATAGACTAGAATAGTTATCAAGTCCGAAACAAAACGGAGCCTTACGGTCACCTAACAACTTTTTTGGAACGAAGTTCCTTAAGGCACCGATTCCCTTGAATAGCTGATTTTAAAATGAGAATCACGTCTAAACGGCTAGTCGTAATTTTTTGGAAAAAATATATGTTATATTAGACCATTTTCTTAATAATTTGATCTGAGCAAATTTTGAGTTTTATTCGTATAACACAGTGTAATTAATTTGTAAAGTTATGTCTAAAACGGACAAAAACACGACAATCGCACAAAAATACATGATGTACCTGATTAAAATTGCCAACAAAATTTCGAAAAGCTTATTATCACAAGTTGGAAGTCTTTCTTGAGTTTTTTATATATATTTTATTTCGAATTACATTTGAAGTAAAAAATTCGTGTGGAACTTCGTACCTCAGGGCACACGTTCTTACCTCGGTACAGGTTGCTTATCTAAACTATTCAACTAAACTTTATGTACAAAGCGTATTATATTCAGTGTAGAAATGCTCATGCATACTACGCTACCATGGGGAGATAGTGCAGTTATGTGGGACTTTAACCCACTAAAACTCCACGGTGTCCTACTTTGCCGCTTATGGCGGGAACGCGGAAGCATACATCCGCGAACCCGCCGTGGCTATCCGTCACCGGACCCTCCTTTGGGGAGTAAACTCGTCACCGGCGTACGAGAACACGTTGTACGCCGTGACCACCCCAGGAACCAAACCAGCACATGGGCGCCAGACAACCCCGTGTGTGGCACCCTTGGTCCCCCTGTGACGGGTCAGAACAGTGGCCCCGCCACCTACCACTTTTCGGCCGCAGGAGATAGGGAGAGCGGCCAACGCTATACCGACACTCCTCCTCCCCTGCGGTCCCACCGCGTCCGCCAGACGATGACGGTGGCGACCCCGTGCAGGCCGCGAAGGGTAGGGCGAGCGGCGCACCGTAATACCGTCACTCCTCTCCCGCCGCGGCCTCCAACCCTCAGCCGCGATGCCTACCATACCACATCGCGGCCCACCTCAGTTGTGATACCGCCCATACGGCACCGCAACCTACTTATTGGCCGCTACGTCGCCGTCGTCGGCTTGTCGGCAAAAGCCCTGACGAGCGGCCCCTCCTCGGGTTCCTCTTCGCTTCACCGTGGTTCTCCAAGCCACGGCTACTGAGCCCCCCCGCCTCGACAATGCGGGAACCCACCGGGGGGGAGGCCAGCTTGCTCCTTGGTTATCTTCTAACCCAAGGTTAGTAGCTAATACGGCCAATTATTTGTTATTTAACCCCGTGTTAGCAACGAACTCTTGAGTCCTTGGTGTTAGTGAGCCTTAGTCCATTAAATCGATCACTAGCAATAAATCAGTGTTAACATAAAAGCACCAAAACTAGACGTAGTTTGCAGCTCATGAATCATTGGTACACTGGCGTGCAATAAAATGTGCCACTCACTGTAACCAGCGGTGTCGGTGCGCCAATAAACAGACCACGAACTGTAAACAACGTTCGGCGTATCTCGTACGATATATAAATAGGCTTTACACTGGTGAAGAGAATTATTCACCAACTATCAGTTGGCCGCGACTTCGTCCAAGTCAAAAAAGTAAAACAAAAAAAAAAGTGAAAGTTCCGTTAAACTTGGTCCTGTCGTTTCTGAGATTAGCCGGCACAAACAGACAGACAGAAAAAACAACATAGTTTTTATTTGTACCGCTTACACTTTGATTTATTTTACTTTCACATTACAAACAGACACTTCAATTTTATTTATTTGTGTAGATTTTTAAAGAAAATTCTTGTTGTAAGGGTTCATATTATGTGACTGAAAAGATATTGCGTCAGTACTTTTTTGTAGCATATATTTACGTCTAGCATCGTAGATTAGCATCTTAAATTCAGCTTATGTTAGCTGATAACATTGTCAAAGCTTTTCTTGAAACAATAAATTGACAGCTAAAAGCTTAGGTAGTAGGGCAGCCAAACTTCTTGGTTGCCCTGAAGTTGGCTTTCCGATGCGCAAGGCACGGTTTGGTGCAGTTTTTATCCGACTGCCGAAGAACGGTAATGTGTTTATCAGTCTATGTATGTATGTTTGTTTCCTCTGTGGCGATCTAGAGACCAAACGCGTAGGCCGATTTTGATGATTCTTACATCAATCAATTCGTCTTAACCTTGCGAGTGTCACTGGCCTGCGCTGGCTGTACATTAAAATTGTAAAATAGAAAAATGCCGAATTTTGAGCGCCTTATTGTGGGCCATTTTTTTTTCTTCAATTAAAGCCTACAACCCGCATCCGTTTAATATTGGTACAAATGTCCGCCAGTGTACAGAAGGGATGTCGTTTATTTTGAATCGTTTGATGCCGAATAAGCGAAGCGAGTAACTTCGGTGAGCGAACTTCAAAAGATACATAGAAAGAGTAACAATTATTACAAATTAAGACTGGACAGCGCCAACAGCCACATTGTAAGGACAAAACCCGACGGAAAATGAAGGGTATTAATTATAAGATGGATATGTGTACCTGTGTGTTTGTGTATATGTGTATATGTCTGTGGCATCATAGCTCTGCCGGTTCGCCGTTCGAAAGTCATGGGTGTTTTACTGTTTGTAGCGGGCTGCTCCCGCAAGAAATCGTGTCATAATTACGGGTTCCATAGATTGTCGAAGCATGTCTACTACTAGATAAATTCAATAAAAATGTATCGGTGGGTTTTTTAAATTTTACTTGTTCGAGCGTTGTATGTTCGGGGTTAAAATGTTGGGACTGCCAAGCGCTATCGAAATGTCACGTGATCATTTTGGCATTTCGACCATCACCATCGCTGGTAGTATGACACTTTTGTCAGCATCAGCATATTTAAACTGATTGTATGCGCCATCAGTGTCATCATTGTTGTGCACTGCATCTCGTGAACAAGGTTTATATTTACTGAACTAGATCAGTAGTGTGACCTGACAATTTGGCGACGCTTGGGGGAGTCCTATGTCCAGCAGTGGACGTCTTTCGGCTGAAATGATGATTTATCGAGGTGAAATGAATGTTCACATACATTATTTTTAGGGTTCCGTACCCAAGGGAAAAACGGGACCCTATTACTAAGACTTCGCGATCCGTCTGTCTGTCTGTCTGTCTGTCCGTCTGTCACCAGACTGTATCTCGTGAACCGTGATAGCTAGACACATAGATATAATAAACAAGGCTAGACAGTTGTAATTTTCACAGATGATGTAATTCTGTTGCCGCTATAACAACAAATACTAAAAACAGTATAAAATAAATATTTAAGGGGGGCTCCCATACAACAAACGTGATATTTTATACGTTTTTTGTTCGATATTAATAACGGCAACAGATAGACGCTTGAAATATTCACAGAATGTTTAGTTGTATATTCTCTTCCAAAAATAATAATTATTAAATGAAAATAAAATAAATTAAGGGGGCCTCCCATACAACAAACGTGATTTTTTTGAAGTGTTTTGCGATAATGGTACGGAACCCTTCGTGTGCGAGTCCGACTCGCACTTGGCCGGTTTTTTATATTTAATTGGCTTGCGCTTGACTACTACCTCACCTGCTGGTAAGCGATGATATGATCGTGGCAACGACACGCTTGCCTAGAAATAATCCATTCACTCTTGACTTAAAGACCCCTAGATTGTATCTATCGGGAAACAGACTCCGGCAGGGAATACCAATCCTTAGCTGTACGCATAATAAAAGTATTTCCTAAACGTTTTGTGCGTATGGGTGGGACTTACATGCTCTTTCACCTAAGTTTTCACGGTGAGATGTTTAAATAGATCTGCAGTCTCACTGGTGAATTTCGCCCTTAGTATTGTGCAAGCATTATACTCTGAACGTAATTAACATGACGTTTCTTAATGTAAAATAATAATAATATATAATTATCTTTAATTAATAATAATAAGACCAGCCTGTTACTGTCCCACTGCAGGACAAAGGCCTCTTCTCATACAGAGAAGGCACGAGCATTGATCACCAGTTCACCACGTGCGCTCAAGACGGGTTGGCGATTTCAAACTTATATTAACTATAAAATCCAGGTTTCCTCACGATTTCCTACATGAGCTGGGAAAGTATACATGCATTTGAAAAAGTCACCCGGATTAGAACCCACGACATCAAGCAGGACGGATGAGGTCTTAACCACTAGGCCACCACAACAAACAGTGCTACTTATAAATAAACTAGCTGTCCCCCGCGGTTTCGCTCCCGTCAACTGGCTACCTACCTATCCTATCCTAACTATCTACCTATCCTACCCTACCGTACCTACCAACCTTCCGACCCTACCCTACATACCCACTTACCCTACCTACCCCACCTACCCTATATACCCTATCTACTCTACCCTACCAATATACAATTATTATTTTTTATGCTTCGAGTATCTTATGTCCTTCCTCAGGATGCCATCTATCTCCGTGCCAAATTTCATTGAATTGCGTTCAGTGGTTAGGCGTGAAAAGATAACAGACAGACAGAGTTACTTTCGAATTTATAATATTAGTATGGATAGGTGCATCTTCACATCTTTCGGTTTGTGGCGCTTTTATGTGTATCTCAAAATGAAGTCGGTACTTACTGCCCAACTAATATTTACATGACCCAATTTCACAAGACTCCTGTAATCTTCAACAGGAGTCCATTGATCTTCATACACCGCATGCACGCGTGTACGCCTGCAAGCTTGCGTTTATGACTTGTCAAATAAACATTTGGTTGGTTGCAACTTACACGCTAACACGTCCAGCTATTTGGGTAACTTCAGCATAATGAAATCATGTACTTGTAGGTAACTGCTAATCGTGTTATCCAGTTACTGGGTTGTGAAGGCAGATTGGCAATCGCTCTATCCTACTATTATCCCCGGCATGTAACTTGGCAAGGATTTCGCGCATAGTGCGTGAACTGACCAACCACCATATGCGAAAGGAACGTGGACGCGACGCTATTTAGTCAAGCCTTGTGTCAACTGACCAACCAATCGCGTGCCCGGAACGGTGCTAAACGTTCCCCGCGTCCCGCTTGGTAACCAAAGAGACCTAAAATCAACTTGTGCGCATCTAACAACTCTTGCCGGCAATTATACATAATATTATAGGTAAATGCGAAAGTTTGGATGGATATTATGTTTCTTACTGGGCCCAGCCGCCCTGTGGTAATGGCCCCGACTCGTGTCGTAAGTCATGAGTTCGAACCCAGGTAGGCGCTTTACTTTGTGTAAATTATTTCATTGAACAGTTTTTTTTTTACTCACACTTGGCTGGTTTTTAATTTCCACGCGAACTAAGTCAAGGGCAGCTGTTGCTCTATATTGTAAAATAAGCCGGTTAGATTGGAAGCCGAGCCCAATATAGTTTAGAGAGGGTAGGCAGATTGATTGAGGTAACTGATTACCTCCAAAAATGTTGATGACTAATAAGTAGTGGAAGATCAATGTAACGATGGAATGTCTGAAAAATGATATAATTAGAAAGGATTGTTATAAAAACCTGGTAAAGTGTGTGTGACTTCGCACATTTAGGGTTCCGTACCAAACCGCAAATTCAAGTTTGTTGTAATAGGAAAAATGAGGGAATTTCGAAGAAAAATTCTGATTTATCAATATATTGGTTATTGTTAGTAAAATAAACATTATCATCAAATGTGAAGTTGATATGTTAGTGGGAAGTTAAACATTTCTTCGGAACAAACATTGTAAAAAAAAGCTGTCTTTGGTGCTTTCTCGTTCCTCTGTTTTCAAATATTTTTAAAACAAAAACTAAAGTACTTATCTATTAAACGAGCTCTAAATAACGATACCCCACTCGATGGGGTAGGGCAAAAAAAAATTCTTGTATGGGAGCCCCCCTAAAAAAACATTTAAAATATTATTTGACATTTTGTATGGCCTTGGGTCAACAAGATGCTTACTGTAAACATTTAAAGATTATGGATCAATCCATTCGGTTGTAAAACCTGTGTGATAGACGACGGACAGACAGACACGTGAGAGTGACAGCAATAGGGCAAAGACAAAGACAAAGGTATTTTATTTCAACTAGGCCACCAAGCGGCACTTTTGAACGTTACATCAAAATGATTCTACCGTGCATTCGGAAAGTAGCTTGTTACGGAGAAGAATGCACTAGAAACTCCATACTTCCAGGCTCCCTTTGGACCCTTCGGGTACTGAACCCTAAAAAGTACGAAAGACGGAGACATGCCCCGATCCCATATTATGTAATGTTTGTTAGTTAGTTTATCATTCTCTCATGCAACAAAGGATAGATATAATTTTCTGCGTATAAGATTCCTGAAGGGCCGGAAAGCGACAAGGTATTATCTCGGCACAAAAAGCACGGAGCCCGTAGGATATAGCATATGATATGTAGGTACCACGGAAACGAGGCTCATAAGTAAACTTGTAAAACAAAAGCATACGTGTTTGCGAATGATATAAATTCTTCATGTCAATCAAAATTCATTTATTGATATGATTTTTGGTACATTTTACATGAGATCTTAATAATAAATAATTAGTTATTTATTTGTAAAACATTGGTTTAAATATGTACATACTTAAACACTAAACAAAAGTAAACTATACAAAATTAAATAATTAGTTCCTCAAAAATCTACCTTAAAGGTGTATGTATATTCTTTCACAAAATTAGTAATTATCATAAAAAGAATAATTAACATATTAAAATAAAATAATTACAACGAAACACAACTTAACTTCATACGATAATTTTTACTATCAATTTAGTTACATATATATAGTTAATACATAGTTTATATTATAATATTTCGTGTATCTAAGTGTTATATAGTGATTCAATATAGTTGTTGTATAGTGTGTAGTTCAAAATAATTCAGGACTTTAACTTTTACCTTAACCTATTATTACGAGAAAGGTGTGTTAGGTCACCATAGCACCGAGCACTACTAAACATAAGTAAACATAAGTATATTTACTACATAAAGTACAAATATAGTCGCCAAAGTATTCGAACGTCGCGTCGCCCTGTCTGTCGGTCCATCGGAGTTGTCGCCCGCGCAATTAATAGCCCGCGCCGCCTTTTTGCTTCGCGTGCGCATCGGGAATAGCTCGGATGATAGCAATTGCTGTGGTTTAAGAATACTTTATGACAGAATTACTGACAGGCTTTTGGCTATAGAATTTATGTATTATACTGTTAGAAGAAGCTTTTAACTATCATCATCATCAAACTTTTAAGGTTCCCATCCGCCTTTTAAGGTTCCTATCAGCTTTTTAAGGTTCCGATCAGCCTTTTAATGGACACAGGCCTCCTCTCTGTGAGAGAGAATGGGCCGTAATGCACCACGCGGGTCCTGTGCGAGTTGGTGGATGTCACATGCAGCAGCAGCAGTAGCGCTGGTGACCACTAGACCAGCGAGGCAGTTCGCCCCCTATGACATGGGACTTAAACATATCTGGCGAAATGTGGGAGTACCATAGGTGCAACTCCGTCCGCCTAGCCTTTCAGTGAGTACTAGCGTGATGTTATGTTATGCAACAAAATGCTCTCTGTGTGTTGAAAGTCATAGTAGCTTTATTTCTCTATTATAAAACTTATGAGCCTATTGAAAATTCTATATTCATACCAGGTTGTGAACCTGAATCCAAAGAAAAGATCACCAGTACCACATCAGAGCAGTGTTGGCCTAGTGGTAACCGCCTCGAGTTACGTGTCGTACGTCGTGGGCTCTAACCCAGGCGCTTTATTTTGTGTAAATTATTTCATCACCACTGCTAAAACTTTAAAGGAAAACATCGTGAGGAAACCGGCATGTCCTAGAACCAAAAATTCGAAGACATGTGATATCCACCAACCCGCCTGGGCCCGCTTGGTCCATTAGGGTAAGGCTCATTCCCTCTTTATGGAGAGGAGGCCTGTGTCCCAGCAGTGGGAACATTAAAAGGCTGATAATGATGATGCCCACATCAGAGCCAGACGCTCGAACTGCCTTTGCGCTCAGTGGCTGCAACTTTTCAATGCCTTACCTGAACAACATCACGCCTGCGTTACTCTAAGGGTTAGGCAGAGGCCTTACCTTATCAATATGCCCCAAATTCAATGCAGCCCTAAATTCTTCTTCTATCGTTCAAACCATCCAAAGGTTGTCTGTAAGATATTGCCTAGTGCGATAAGACCGCCCATTGTACGTGTTTGTTTTTGTGAACGTTTGTCCTGTATTTTTTGGTGTACAATAAAGTATATAATATAAAAAAATATAAATAGTCTAAAAATTGCCATCTTTGCTTTGGCATACCTAGGCTCGCTCTTGACCACTATCTCACCTGATGGTAAGTGATGATGTGGTCGATGGTGAAGCACGCTTGAGTAGAAAAAACCTGTTCACTCTTGACTTAAAGACTCCTAGATTGTAGCTATCGGGAAACACAGACTCCGGCAGGGAATTCCACTCCTTAGCTGTACGCATAATAAAAGTGTCCCCAAAACGTTTTGTGCAGGAATAGTAGTGCAACTGGCTGCCTGAATCAGCGCTGGGTGTCTGACGCCCAGCAAATGCTGAGTCGGTAACCCTTTCGGTATAGGCACGCCCGGCGCAATTTCTTGAACCTTGTTTGTATTTTTACAAGTTTATTACCTTGCTCTCGTATGTGTGTCCGGCAACTAGTAATCGACTTTTCAAGTACTTCCTGGCATGCGATTAAGGGAAACTTGGCGTACTTATGTTACTTTAAAAACATTGTAATAATATAGTCCTATGTAGCTGGTCTCATGATGGAGCCGGCAGGTGGCCATAGCAACTCCTCAACCAGACAAGATATCACCATCGTGTTTGGGCTCATTGGATATGTGTTGACAAGCGATATTACATTTCGTACTTTTTGTCCATTAAAAGCTTGTTTTAAAAATATTTTTTCTTCTCTGATACTTTATGAATGTTGCTGTTGTGTTGCGTATGTGGCGAATAAATGTTTTATATGTCTTATATTCTATTCTATTTTAATCATAGCAGGCAATGAAAAGGGCAAAAAAGAGACAATAGTCGTTTAACTTATGAGTCATACGAGTTGGGGATAGTAGCGAGAACGGTAGTCGTTGGCGTCGACCTGTCTGCCCGGCGCGTGCGCAACGTAAATAGTCACCCTTCTCAGAAGACCCGATGTTCTATGAACGGGAAGATTAATGAGTTGCACTTGTTTCATAACAAAAATTTTACTGTCGCAGTGTGTTTTGCTACTTACATTGGTTTATCACATATCCATTTGACAGGACGGGGAAATGTCATATAAGTTAGTAGGTACATTCATTTTAAGCGACTTCAAAAAAAGGAGGTTCGAAGGTTCTCAATTCGTCGGAATCTTTTGCTTTATATTTTTTCTTTATATATTTTCCCCGATTACTCAAAGAAGCTGAACCGATATGAACAATTTTTCTTTTGTTTGAAAGGGTATACTACCCAGATGGTCCCATGATCAGGATCTGATGATGGGATCCCATGGAAATCGAGGGAAATCCTCAAATATTATAGGCATATAGCGATTTTCTTAGATGAAGAAGATTACAGATGGAGATGGCCACTGGAACGTCGAATCGGCGTCACACCGACTTCGGAAAAGAAAGTTATTTTTCGTTTTGTAGTGTTTTGTTTAGGAAGTCGGTTTATTGTTTTTGTTATTTAAACAAGCTCTTTGAACTGAAAGGTATTCAACGTAATATCACTTTCATGTTCCACCTCCTGTCCTGTCCTCCAAATATGCAACCAGGATGATCTATGCGCTGTCACTGACGCCTTGGAAGTGGCAAGTTTTGGGAAAAACAAATTTGAACAACGAGCGTGCCAGCGACATGAAGAAGAAGTAGACAATCGTTTTCGCTGATCAAATGTATTTTTTTCTATACTCTAGACACTCCAAGGCAATAATCTCGCACCCCTAAACGCAAATGCTGTCCTAAAAGGCTCAAGTTATTAGCTCAATAAGCAACGAAGTAGTTCTCTCAATAAAAGCCATTCATTTCAGCTATCAAGCCCACAATGGCGCGGATTGGGAGCGCCGGCGCGCGCATGTAATCTAATCGGGCCCCTCGAATCCTGCGCACTTTGTCTATTTGATATACTGCTCATTGTGCACTGTGGGACACTGTGTATGGGCTTTTGTCCTTCCATGGAAATTGAAAACAAGATCTTTTATATCCGCGTCGGGAAGTTATAACCTACATAGCTCTGACAGACTCTTATTTAATACTAACGGTTGCCCGCGACTTCGTCCTTGCCAAACTCGTAAATCGTTTCTTTTTGCGCGGAATAATCGCGCGGCCAATTACTTTTCTAATCTTAAAGTAGCTCCTTATAACATCAGGTATCTGCCAGTGAAAGTCCCGTCAAAATCGGTCCAGCCATTTCGGCGATCAGCTGGAACAGGCAGACAAAAATATTTTTCTTTGTACATTATATACTTTCGTATGCATTTACTTAAAAGCAAATATGCACTTCTATTTTATTTATATGTATAATATATGTAAGTACATTAGTTAAGTTAAGTTATTAATTAGATTAGAGAGGTTTGCATGGACTGAATGTTTCGGATGAAACAGACTAACTGTATAAGTCAGTTAAAGCATCATGGAGACTGAAATAAATAAAGAAAGAAGTTTGACCAGCAATGGTTGAAGTGAGACTTATCATCAGTTCAGAAATAGAAAGATTAAATCCATAAAATATGATTGTCCTTAGCAACAATATATGTAGAACGAGTTATTAAAAAAAAGAAATTTATCGAAACAGTGTCCCTTTGTTTTAACAGGATGAGGATACCACTAATCTTGCCACAAAAATGTGGCAAGTTGGTAATTTTTTGACATATATGTTGCATTATTTATTAATTTATCCTAGCACTGGAACGCCTTGTTGCAGCAATTACACCAATGAAGCAAAAACTTATAATAACCTAACTACTCGTATAAGTCCAGGTTACCTCGCGATGTTTACCTTCCTCGATATCAGCGATGTCTAAGATAAACAGAAAGTAAAAATGAATTGAAAAGCTCACATTAGCACTTGCCTGGATTTGAACTCTCTACCTCAAGCACGACAGGCGAGAATTTAGCCACTGGGCTACCACGACAATTTATTGGCATTGTCAGTTATATTAAACAGGGCACTTGGAGGTGGGTGACCATAAGCTCTTAGAGTAAGTTTATTTTGAGTGTGCGTAAGGGGCAGATGTATACAAGTCATATATATCTGTCGCTAACACACACGGTCACACGGTTATAGTCACCCCCCTGAACTTGCAACCCAAGCTCTGAAAGCCAGTAACCAATTTTCATGTCGCCGATTTGTTTTCTCTAAAATTATTCCTCAAAAAAATCTAATAACTAAAACACTGTATAATCTATATCACAACCAAATGTGTTCATCACAGTATTCCTAAAAGCTGAATAATGGGCACACAATGAGTTCTGGTAAATTGCTTATCTCTCGGAATAAACCAGCAGCTAGTAAACTACACAACACAGGATCTTATCGTTAATATGTTACTCATTGTAACTTTATAACACAAGAAAGCCTGTTAAAGAGTCTACTTAGAAGAGGAACATATTCTGGCTCTGAAGTAGCCGACAGTCATCCTTAACTGTCACGGATAAAGAAAGAAAAGCAAATAGCACAAACATAAAGGCTTTCTATGTTGTATGTTTTCTGGACAAACAACGCTGTGACGCTTGTCGCTTCTGCCAACACGGTGCAACGCCAGGTTTGACGGGGCAGCTCCATTTTGGTTGATTCCCTTGATGATTCCAATGCACTGGTTGTTTGGGTATGTGACCGGAACCTAACTGCAAGTCTACCAACCTTGCCGTACATTATTATTAACATAGTACCTGCTGAAACGAGGGAATATTTTTTAATGTTGACATAATAAGTTATGATATAGTAAGAGCAGTGGTGGCTAGCGTCTAATGCAAGGAGGCTGTGGATTCGAATCCAGCATATATGCTCATGCAAATGATGAAGCAGATAGTCCAAGCATCCACAATACAATACAATAATTCCTCTGCTAAAGCTTGAAGTTCCTCGACAAAGACCCACAGTTCGAAGGTTCACACGAACAGAATCAGCTTAACGATATGCAAGTGAAAGGAACGAATGTCGAATGAGAGTAACCTATCACGATCGCACAGGACATATTAGAAAGTGCGGAGAAGTTTTAAATAGTCTGCTGGTGACTTGCTTAAAAGACTTGGTCTTAAAACACAGAAATTGATGAATAAAAAAGAATAGAAAACATTTATTTGAGGCGGACAAAACACAACAAAAACAGAATAAAAGAGAAGAATTGTGAAAAAAAGTGTAATCACAAATTGCGCTGAGCGTGCTCATGCCCCATACCGAAAGGGTTGCCAACTCAGCGTTTGCGGGGAGACTGCCCGCAGCGACACATTGACGTGAGTAACAAAACAAAAACAAAATATATTCATTTAATATTATAAATAAGGTGCATAATTAGTGATGTATGATCGATAAAGGTTTTTCTTTTCCATCATAACAACGATCTAGCCTGTGCTTCCCGCATACGCACACAGTCGTTAACCAGATCATCAATTTATCTCGTGGACGTATATTGTATACGCTACAGAGGTTGATCTCTTCCAAGATTCTTAGCACCTCTTGACATGCCACACGATAAGCATAAAGGCTACACACAGAAAACCGAAGGTCCTGCGTTTATTCGATCTGACACTTGTAGAAAAACAAGTATATACATTTTTACACAATATCGTGAGGCATGCAGAACAGGGTAACAAGTTCCGCAACCATCATTGAAAAGAGAAGATCCTGCGACCAGACGGAAGATGTTGAGTCAGGTCCGAGCAACTACCAAACGGTTATTGTCGGACTGTTGTATGTGTACAAATCGCACCGAAAACTCTGCTTGTGCGATGGTTTTATATGACGTCAGGTCATTAGTTCGTATATATGCCACTACAAAGCCTATATTCCCCGGGGAACTGTCCCACTCTCCGTTTTAGGTTTGCTCCCCAGGAAAAACTTGACTCCGTGCTTATTAGACAAGTTTCTGAGGCCCAAAAATACTTTGCTGTATCTTCCTAAGAATTAAATTGTGAAACTCGTGATCACTAGCCGCACTTAGGATCAGTAGCACAGACAGACTATTATATATGATCAGTAAGACACAAACTAAAAGATTTTGTTTCAATGAAAACATTTACAGGCACTTTTGAATTGTCAAGAGGTGCTAGACAAAGAGTTTCATTCTACCAGCTATGGCGATGGACGAAATGCCAAAATGTAAGGGATTGATCACTTGACTTGATGTTTCGATAGCGTTTGATATTTCCATTAATTTTGTAAAAAAAATCCAATTGCTGTCGCCATGCTTTTGTTGATAGAATGTCAAATGTGTTTAGAGCCTAAAGTCGCTTAGCAAAAAAGTAAGATTCAAAAATTTTAAAAAAACCCCGACAAATATATTTTTTTCTCTTTAGGCTCGCGCTTGACCACTATCTTTTAGTAGACACGCTTCGATCGAAAATATATTGAACACGTAATTATGACACGATATCTAGCTAAAACATCCCGATTCAAACAGTGAAACGCCCATAACATTTTTCATAAAACATAGCTAAGAAAAAACAAAAAAAATACAAAATCGGTTCATCCGTTTAGGAGCTATGATGCCACAGACAGATACACAAACACACAGGTACACACGTCAAACTTATAACACCCCTCTTTTTCCGTCGGGGTTTAAAAAAGATGAAGCTAGTTGCACGTTCCAAAGCTTAGATCTCTATGGAGAAGAACGTGCAAGATACTCCAATGACACTCTTCTTCGGCAAGTCAATCGAGGAAGGAGGTCTTGTAAATATCCCCAGCTAGTTTACATGGGCACCTGTCTACCCACTCGACTATCAGCGTGATGGACGCGGGGCAGAGACCGGTCGACCACCCGCGCGTTTTTATCATCGGTTATCACCGCGGCAATCTCTAGATCAGAACGCGGCCTAATTAGTGGACTCGCGTGCCGGCACACGAGCCTATAAGATGACGCTTTTTGTGAGAGGTCTAGATTTAACTTGATGATATCTTGTTGATGCAATTGCTCTATTATGGTACCAGTGTGAGCGTATTTTTTGTTTTGTGCTGACTGACTGGCCGATGTAGTTCAGTTTGTCTTCATCTATCTAAACTAATATTATAATCTATCTACCTACAGGATGTTACGGAACGGTACCTCCAGGAACATATTTTGTAAACTGCTTCTGCTCATGTTAATAAACAACTATCACCAAGCCATTGGCAGTTCCCAAAAAAAAAAAATATATGCCATTTTTTGCGATAACGGTACGGAACCCTTCATGCACGAGTCCGACTCGCACTTGGCCGGTTTTTACTTAACGACATTCAAAATTGCAACGCATAGGCACTACCTACGGTACAGCTAGAGTGTTTTAAAGACAAAAATATATTTATAATTATATTTTTTTTTATAATTTTACGAGGCTCTAATCTAGACAAGTGTTACTCGATGTCAGCGATGGCGATGGTCGAAATGTCAAAATAAGAGATTGATTACGAGACATTTCGATAGCGTTTGACATTTCTATATATTTTTTACATTTTCCAATGGCTATGCTGGCTACGCTTTCGTTGATAGAACCTGTCTAGGGTATCTAGCAGCACAGATCCAATTATAAACAAAACCGGCCAAGTGCGTGTCGGGCCACGGGTAGTAATAGGGTTCCGAAGTTGCATAATAATGCGGACTAAAAAGAGGGTTTTGTTGTTGTTACATGAACATTAGAACGGTTTCAGCGGCTCACAAAGTCTAAAAACGGACCCACATAGGATGATGTTTTTTTTTAATCTATATTTTCGCGTTTGACCACTATCTCGCCTGATGGTAAGCGATGATGTGGTCTACGGTGAAGCACGCTTGCCTAGATGTAATCTATTCACTCTTGACTTAAACTAAATAAGGACTAACTGGTAACTGAAGAAGGAGTTATAAAATCCAACTTCCCAACTGAAGTTAGAAAAATATTATATATTTGAGTACCACCGCGGGTGCGAATTGCGAAAGGATCCGATACGAGCGCGCGTTAGAGCCACGGGGAATGGTATAGTTCGTTCCTGGATCCTTGCGTGCACGCTCCCTGTTTATTTCTCTTTCGAAATTAGAAAAAAATCGTATGTATTCACCTCTAATCTCCTCTAATACCGCAGATTAAAGGTGAATCCTCTAATCTGCGGTATTCACTATTTCATTCTGGAAAGTTTTACGCTACTCAATTAGTGATGAAGTCGGGTCGAATATTGACTTTATAGATGGATATCGACAGCAGACAATAAGTAATTTGTTTGGAAATCGAATCGTGAAAATATTTTTACTTTTCTTTTACGTTTTAATTACAAAATGTCGAAAATACTTCTGCACTAACATAAAATAGACTCCACCGCGTGCATGCGCCGTATGGACTACGGACTGGTACTGCCAACGACTCCAGCCACTCCAATGCGTTATTCGAGCTTAAACATTATTAATTTAGAAATCATTATTATTAAGGATGTTATAATTTTATTTTTGTATATTTTTACATGGTTCATACGCATATCTTTACTATCTGTTTTACACAGCTAACAACGTTATTTAAGTTATTTTTCAATGGCATTTGTACAAAAATTTTACTGTGCCAAGTACATTTTATAAGTGGGTCGACTATTACTAGTAAACTTGTAAAGCCTGTTATGATTTCATTTTTGTATATTTTTACATGGATCGTAAGCATTATATTTACTCTGTTTTACACAGCTATCAACTTTATTTAAGTAATTTTTCAATGGCATTTGTCAAAATTTTTACTATTCCAAGTACATTTTATAAGTTCTTCCTTTTTCTTTACGTAAAAGTCTTTGAGATTGTTACTTTAAAAATAATAATAGAGATATTAAAAACTTTTTTATAAAAATATACAACCGACTGCTAAACAAAAACACTACAAAGTGAAAATAGTAGTTTCCTGTTTTTGTTTCTTCGTTTCACTTTTTAGTTGTGGTATGAGTAATTTCTATAATAAGATACCTATAATGCACAAAGTTATGCCAGAATAATTATATAAGCCGAATAACATAAAACTTGAACACAACCGGTGAAATGAGAGTGTACCTGGGTGAACTGTACCTACACATAAGTGTACCACTTTAGAGCGTACCGGAGTGATGTTATGTTATGAAATGGCGTAAACAATAAACAAACATGCGATTGCAGCAATACCGAGAGATTTGCCGATGTTAATTGAAGAGTTCTGTTGTATATCTTCGAAGTTCTTTATCAGATCTTCGCTAAATTTAAATGGAACCACATGAGAAGCACTAGCTTTATAAAAGTGCTTTAAAAAAAAAGAGTCACCAAAATCGTTTCACCTCGTGAAAAGTTCTGAGCACTAAAAAATGCAATCAAATTGGGAAACTCCTCCTTTTTGAAGTCGATTAAAAACTTGTACGTATCTGTGGAACTAACATTATAAGTAGTAAGTACTGTTTGCTATTGGCAAAAAACATTATTATGCCGCTCTCGTCTCTCTTGTCTTGTTTATCTAAATCTAAAAGCCATGAATATCTAAAGTTATGCTGAATCCGTGCTCTTCAAATTGTATTAACTAAATCTCCATATGATTACCTTTCCGTCCTACTCGTCTAAACCTCTGGCTTTGTTATGTATGATGTAAGTGATATAATGAATAATAACTCTTGACTTGTATGTATTTAGCGCATTATTTATTTATTAAAACTTCATGCAACTTAGAATACATAGACAGACTTAATGCCTTAGTATTCTCTACCAGTCAACCAAGGGCGATGAAGAGATAACATAGCAGGTGCATAAAAAAAATCTTCGCTAATAAAGCTTTCAGGGTTCGTCCAAAAGCGAGATCTTAGGTGCCCAGGATAGCGTGGTGCGTAGTCCTCGGAAACAACTCGGTCTGCCAACCAACTCTGCCAGTCGCCGTGTCACCGCCGGCGTGCACGCACGTTCCTGTTACCAACCGAGCCGTTCCATCTGCGAACAATAACACGCGGAGACGTTCATTCATTGTTACACACAATCACACCGTGTCAAAAAATTGTGACTTCGAAACACGAGGAATTTGAACGTGTCATGTAGTGTCTGCAAAAAAATCAGTGTTAAACTTAATCAGCTTTGCATAAATTGTTCAAAGTTTATGTTCTAGTTCTAATGAATGGCTATCGTGGTTTGTTTAGAACTTAGTTAAGCTTGTTTGAAACTTTAATCAGTGTTGATCGGTGATAGGTCACGTGTCGAATGAGTGAGAATAAGCGAGGAGTGGTTATAATGTGAGAAGAAATGGTTTGGGTAAATTATGGATTGTGAATGAAAGGATGCTGCAGTGATGCGTTGGTGGTTGGTTGTCGCGGCGATGGCCGTGGTGTCTGCGGTGCTGGCCGTCTCCAGCCCGCGCCGCTGTGCTGGCCGGCTGGCTCGGGAGCGGCTCAAGGCAGCGGAGAAGATCCGGGATAAGAGATACTTCCACCTATGTTGCACCCCGGCGTGTGGGCCGCTGTATCGGAAGCCCAGGCCCCCGCCAATGCGGCGCTACCAACCCTTCCATAGGACGTGGCTTGGACTCAAATATGGTATGTTTGGATATGTAGCTTCTAGTGCTTTTGGAATATTGCTAGGAGTTTCTTTGAAGTTTTGCTTTAGAACAGTCTGAAATCGGACATCTACAAGCGTAGTGATCATTATTCGTGTCTCCTCCGTACGCTTATTATTACAGGCTCATTAGGTCTAAACCTGCAGTTCGTTCATAGACAACTTGGTATAATTATGACAAGCCTACGTTCTATCTAGACCTCAATATGATTTACTATATTAGGTACACGGTTTTAGTGTCACATACTCTTAAATTTCATTCAGCATTCGGTCTGAAAATAACCGTTTAGTCTGAATTTTATTAGCAGCAAAATTGAAATCTTCAAATAAAGTACAAATAAATAAAATTGAAGTGTCTGTTTGTTATATCAAAATAACAGATTTTTTTGTAAATACAAATGAAAGTACGTATATGAACGGTACTTATAATAAGAAACTATTTTGAAAGTCTGTCTGAAAAGTCAAAAGTATTTTTTGTTTTTCTGTTTGTCTGATTGTTCTTGTGAGAGTCTTTCTGTTTGATTGTTCCGGGCAGGTTCCTGGTAATCTCGGAAAATGCTGGACCTATTTTGAAGAGACTTTCAGTAGCAGATACCTGATGTTATAATATAACTAAGGCTAGCTACTTTTATTTTAGAAAAATAATTATGGTTTCGCACAAACTTTATTTTTAGTTTACGAGTTTGATGCGGGTGACAGCTATTTCAAAATATGTTACAAGTATTTCACATAACATGGACACATAACACGTAAGAAGCTGCTACACCTAAGCCAGAAAGTTTGGTTATTTATTAAGGTTTTTTTTCTGTATACAGTGTTTCTTTTTACATATTTGTGTAACAAATAGTCTTAGACTTTCGTCGCCAATTAGAGAATTAAAAAAAAATAGTATTAAAACATAAAAAAGCAGCTTTCTTCTTAAATTAATTTGAAAACAGTAAACTCATAAACTTAAGAAATCGTAAACATAAAACCCAAAAATATTTCTACGACAGTTTTATCCTTACTTAATTTTCTATAGATAACCCTATTTCCTAACAAAACTATCCAGATAACATAATTTAATTAATTACAATGTCTTATCAATAAGTTCTGGCTATGCTCATACATACATATAGGTCACCGGATGTGGATCAGTCAGTCCATTCATTGATATATTCGGGCACAAATTCTTAATGGATGGCATATTATCGCTTTCCGTAGAGATACTGATGAAATTCCACATAGATATTTTAAATATTTAATTAGATACAGTGCTTAAACAATTAATATGGTTATTTTTTTTATTATTTATAACAGAATTCAACTGATAAATTATAATTTGTCATAGTCTATAGACTATGACGGCAAAATTCTAAAATATGAGAAATAGCAAAAAACAGTCACAGGCCGATTTTGATGAAAACTAAATTCAAATTCAAATATTTTTATTTGTAGAACATAGGTAAGTAAAATAAAAAGGTACAGGTGTCAATGTCAATAAAATGAATGCTATGTCTTGCCGTCAACGGCGTAAAAATATTCTAATTAATAATTGGTAAGAAATAATAATACATTCAAAATTAATAAATGAAATGTCACAAGACTACAATTTGTCTTCAAGGTACTCATTGACTGTATAGTAAGCTTTCTAGCCCAATAGATCAAGAAGAGCCTTTTTGAAGTGATTTATGTTGTCAAGATCTCTTATTGTTGGGCAACTTATTATATAACTTGGGTGCTATTCCTAAAATTGTATCATTGGATTCTTGATTCGAAGCCCTTGATTTTGGTAAAAGAAACACACGCTGTATCAATACACTATCCGACAGTGTCAATATCTCGAATAAGGATAAAATATTGGGAAGTAATGTCGTACGGTAAACTTGAAAAAGAACCTCAATTTTTGAAGTAGAAAATGTACAAAGACTCATATCATGCAATTCATCATCATCATCATATCAGCCGAAAGACGTCCAATGCTGGACATAGTCCTTCCCCAAGCGTCGCCACATTGACCGGTCCCGTGTGTCCCGCAACCAGCGGATCCCCGCAACCTTCACCAGGTCATTGGTCCACCTAGTGGGAGGCCTTCCAACGCAACGTCTTCCGGTTAATAATAATGACAATATGATGGTAATTGCAGACGCTCTTGAAGAGCGGAAAGATACAACCTTATCTTTGCAACTCCACCGAAATAGTTAACTCCGAAGTAACCATTTCAGCCGTACTTATTTAGCCAACCACCATAGGGACAATAGTTACTGTCGCTGGTTGCTTTTTGTAGAAGACTGCAGTGTTACGTATGGATCTTTCCCGTGGCTTCGGTCCCATGGTTTAGCGCACAGAGACCGTGTAGTTTCCCGTGCTCTGCTTTTCGTGTGAAGGTGTGGCTACCTCTGGTGTCAGAATTAATAAGCAGCCTCTGAGAACTCCACAGGCCTCTGGCTTGGCTTTTTCAGACATACATTAACTATACAAGTCCGGGGTTTCTCTTGATGTTTTCCTTCACCGTTGCCTGTAATATCTTAGATAAACTTAGTATTATATTATTTGTGAAAGTACATTTGAATTTGAAAAAAGTCACATTGGACCCACGACCTCAAGCACGAGAGGCGCGGTCTTAGCCACTTGGCGAACACGAAACTTACTTTCCTTACTCCCTCACTTTCCCGTGATGAAAAATAATCTTTGGCACTCATTAACAGCTTTTTATCAGGAAAGAATTGTCATAATCGATTCAGTATTGCTAGAGACCTTATAAGGTATTAAGTTAAGGTTGCGGGAATTCGCTGGTTGAGATGCTTGGACAATGTAGCGACGCTTTGGGGATGCTTATGTTCAGCAGTGGACGTTTTTCAAAGACTGCCCTCTCCAAACAAACAATTTAATATTTTCAAAATGTTAGGTTTTTTTTAAACTGTCATTATCCCAATTTGAAAGGCATAGTTTTCATAAACGTGCGCCTGCGCATGTGACCTTTCCGCAGGATGTGTGCGTTACTGTCTTCGTGCTAACGACTTTCTAATACCCCGACTTTGTCACTGAAACTTGAACTACTTAGCGGTACTTTACTTAAAACACCATTGCTAAGTCAAAAAGTTGCTTGGTTATTATTTTCTCGTAGTAATCTTTAGTTTTGGCTAGTAATGAGAATTACTAAACCCTTAATTATTTTATTTTACTGCCCCCTATTTTATGATTTCTATGACTCAAAGATTTACTGGCAAAAAACTCTATTTAGAGTTAAGCTCGCCTTTGTTCATGAAGTTTGTTTTCACTTTCTTTAAATGTATTGTTTTGAAAAAATAATGAAAATATTAAGATTAAAAAGTAGAACCTTGAAAATAATTATTTGAAAAGAAAGTATAATTATGTCGAATTGAGAACCTTTTCTTTGGGTAAAAATTAATTCTATACGAAAGAGTAAGTAAGAACTTAGAAACAAAAACCGGCCAAGTGCGAGTCGGACTCGCACACGAAGGGTTCCGTACCATTATCGCAAAACACTGCAAAAAAATCACGTTTGTTGTATGGGAGCCCCCTTAATTT
The DNA here is from genome assembly GCA_945859665.1 of Anorthoa munda. Classification (NCBI taxonomy): domain Eukaryota; kingdom Metazoa; phylum Arthropoda; class Insecta; order Lepidoptera; family Noctuidae; genus Anorthoa; species Anorthoa munda. The sequence goes on from OX243918.1 coordinate 2,554,438, forward strand.
ATTTTATTTGAATTTAATAATTATTATTTTTTGAAGAGAATATACAACTAAATATTCTGTGAATATTTCAAGCGTCTGTTGCCTTTATTAATATCGAGCAAAAAAACGGCAAAAATATCACGTTTGTTGTATGGGAGCCCCCCTTAAATATTAATTTTATACTGATTTTAGTATTTGTTGTTATAGCGGCAACAGGAATACATCATCTGTGAAAATTTCAACTGTCTAACTATCACGGTTCATGAGATACAGCCTGGAGACAGACAGACAGACAGACAGACAGACAGACAGACAGACAGACGGACAGCGAAGTCTCAGTAATAGGGTCCCGTTTTTACCCTTTGGGTACGGAACCCTAATAAATGGATGGATTGTGTTAAAGGTCTAGAAAGAGCGCGTGTCACTACTGCGATGATAACTAAGGCCTTCTAAGGGATTTTAACCTTTTTATCAAAGTATAAAGCTTTAAAATGCCAAAACGCCAAAATTACAGTTATGACTTCATATCACTTCATCATCGATCCTTTAATTGCGAATGTTTGGGTGGGTTGATTTTTGTTACTCAATCACGGCAGAACGGCTGAACGGATCTGGATCAAATTTGGCACAGAGACAGCTTATAGTCTGGATAAGCACATATACTTTTTGTCCCGATTCAAATTCAAATAATTTATTTCAATTAAAAAAAAACATTATGAAGCTATTCGTTGCACATTCACAAGCGTCAGTAGAATAAATAAATAGTCTCAATGGAGAATAAACGCGGTATACTGATCTCTTGTGATACTAAAACACTTGACTCCTTAGCACACCTAGAACATTACTTAAAGTACCTGTAGTACTTATCTGTTTGTCCGGTAGTATACATATGCACGTTCGTCCAAAATTTCTCCGCCTTTCGCTGTCAGTAAGTATACTCGTATCGATCGCTCCAATTCCTTGTAAATCTCAGTGTAATTGGATCGCCGTGTCGCCGGACCACATCGTTGGCCCAACACTGGACCGTTGGACCAGTTACTGGCCCGACCTTTAGCAAGGAGGTCAAAACTTCCGGTCGACTGTCTCCTTATCACAAGACATTCGGTTCTACGAACTCGTTTTTTTTGCAAAGAATTACGTGTGTTTATTATTTTTATATCTTATGTTTCAAATGATAATTTTTGTATGATAAAATTATTGTTTTCTTCGACGTTGTGTGGTCTTTTTTTAGGGTACCGTACCCAAAGGGTAAAAACGGGACCCTATTACTAAGACTTCGCGATCCGTCTGTCAGTCTGTCTGTCCGTCTGTCACCAGGCTGTATCTCATGAACCGTGATAGCTAGACAGTTGAAATTTTCACAGATGATGTATTTCTGTTGCCACTATAACAACAAATACTAAAAATAGTATAAAATAAATATTTAAGGGGGGCTCCCATACTACAAACGTGATATTTTTGCCGTTTTTTGCTCGATATTAATAACGGCAACAGGTAGACGCTTGAAATATTCACAGAATGTTTAGTTGTATATTCACTTCAAAAAATAATAATTATTAAATTAAAATAAAATAAATTAAGGGGGGCTCCCATAAAACAAACGTGATTTTTTTGCAGTGTTTTGCGATAATGGTACGGAACCCTTCGTGTGCGAGTCTGACTCGCACTTGGCCGGTTTTTTAACAAGCTTTTTATTACCTTTCGTACGTGTGTCCGACAATTCCTGGCATCCGATCAAGCTAAAAACTTAGCGTACTTATGTAACTTTGGAAACATTGCAATAATAATGGTATTATGGAGCTGATCTCAAGTCTCATGATGGAGCCGGCAGGTGGCCACAGAAACTCCTCAAACAGACAAGATAGCATCTTCGTGTTTGGGCTCATTGGATTTTGTATTGACAAGTGATATTACATTTAGTACATTTCTATTCAAAGAACGTTTAAAAAAAAGAACTTAAAACTTATCAATCATAACGTGTAGTAGCATATTTTGCTCCAACAAATCTCAAAGGATTGGTGGCCTTGGGAGAGTTGTGGGAGATAACGACCATCCTTGAATAATTAAATACTATTACCCATACACTGATAGTCTCATCGGTCATTAGTGTAATACAAACTAAATTATTGTATGCCAACCGTTGTCCGCGAGTTCATCTGCTGTGTCAAACCCGTAAAATAAAAACATAAGGATTTGTTTTTTTTTTTGCGTGGAGCCTTCATTCTTTTCCCAAAATAAGAAATTTTCCTAAAATGTCACTCCTTGTAACATCAGCTATCTACCAGTGAAAGTCCCGTCAAAATCGGTGCAGCCATTTCGGAGATTACCCGGAACAAAGAAACTGACAAACATTTCGAAAATTCAGTAATTTTTATTAATTAAGTAGCAGTAGTAATCGTATATACTTTCATATGAATTTAATAAAAAACTGATATTCTAACATTACAAACAGACACTTGAATTTTATTTATTTGTATCTTTAGATATCTATAATAGCTAAGTTTGTTTTGGAACTAAGATTAGCCATTAGAGACTTGTTCAGGCGTTCGGTATGCCTCCATGTGCCGGGTTAGATCATAGCCCTATTCACAGTGAGTTAAATCTTGTTTTTTTTTGTTCTGCCTAAAGTCTTTGGCCTTAACATCTATGACACGCATAAGCTCGATAGAGCCAACAAAAAAGGCATCAGTTTGTAAAAAAAAACCAGTTTGGATCTAACGAATGCATTAGCAAAAACTCTGGGACGTTTGATTCAGAAGAAATACTAATACTTAACGATAAGGTCATACATGGTATCCGAAAAGTTGTGCCGACATCAGTTGCCTTGCTCATTGGTATCCATGGACATGTGATGAGTTTTTGCCTCTTGTCAGGAGACACGAGAGCAAAAAGAAAAAATATATAACCGGTGAAATGAGAGATCTGCGTACCCCATAGTGTATCTCATTTCACCGGTTATGTTCAAGTTTCATGATATTCGGGTAATCTATTCTGGCGTTATAGGTACCTTACTAAACAACTTGCCTATTAGGTAGGTACAACTGAAAAAATTAAAATAAAGAACCTTTTTTATAAAAAATACTACCGACTTCCAAATAAAAAAAACTACAAAGTGAAAAATAACTTTATTTTTGGAAATCGGTGTCCATCACGAGAAAAAAGGTTTTTTTAGAAATCGAATGATACTGATCAGCGTGCCAAACATGAATATGAAATATACAAATACATAAGTATGATATGCCTTAGCATATAATTTATTACATGGGAGTGACCTGCCTACACACTTATGGTATTTTCATAAATCTCACTTAATAATGTAAAGCTAAATTTTCTCCACTTCGAACCAGTTTAATAGTTCCATTAGGCTAGTACAATAATAGCTCGTACCTGTAACAATCCAGACACAATCTGAGGGAGTTTCATTCAAGTCGGCGCGCGCGCAGGTTATCGCGCGGCGCGGGGTCAACGACCCGCCGCTGTACCGTTGCCAAATCCATTCATGAAATAACTGATAAGAGCTCATAGCTGCTCTGGTATTGTTGCCACTGAGAATATCTCGCGGGCTTGATGAAGTAATTAAGTTGGCAACTGATCGAATCGGACCTAAATGTAATAAATGCTAAACTTATTAAAAACATCATTCTGTCTTTGTCATCTTCAAACGAATGGCCGAAATAGAAAGATGATTGAAATTCCTTTAGCGTTAAATGTTCAAAGTGATTTGCGGTTTAAGTGGACCTTATTGACCCTCATTTAAGGATATACCTAACAACATAGGGATCGTACATAAATCAAGTGAGGCTCTATTGGGGGGTAGAGTTTTCAGAAAAAATCAGGAAATATCACAAGGAGGTGATGAATGAATGAGAAAAAGATGGAATGAGGCGGTATTGAGATATCACATGAATTATTTTTTTCGTTGGATGCGCGTTTTATAAACCGAAAAAAAAACTATATCTGCTTCTTTAATGTCTGTCTGAACATGTTTATCACCGTTTCACGGTAAAATTAAATAATCATAGATCATATTCAATTTATTTTTGAGATTCTTAATACCAAAAAAATACATGTGATTTTGGGTATGGGGAGGGTAGGTAGTCAAAAACCTCACCACGTATCCCCTGGAGGGAGAGAGGTGGGTTAAAAAGTTGCTAAAAACAAACGTGATTATATATGATACCACAAGCCACCGGCCTTTGCCCGCTTAGAAGTCGAAAATTTAACATGACCTATGTCTACTTGTATGTAAAGTTTCATCGTTAAGACGTGAACAGTTAACAGACAGAAAGAGTCACTTTCGCAATTACATATAATGAAACGAGTAGTATGGTTAATGATTTAGCCAGACGATATTTTTCAATGAAATCTTGTAGATATCTAACTAGGGATAATTAATGAAGTCCTCTAATAATGATGCTGGGCTGCCTCTTGATTATGATCTGCATATTACGATTACAACAATTGAATAATAACAACCGTTACAGAATACTGTTAACGTTGTGTAGGGCGAACACTACTATTGTCGGACACTATATTTTTTTGTTTCTATTTATCCGTCTATGTTCATGTTTAATGCAACACGAAAGATGATTTATAGTTGGAAGTCTATCGTTTTCTAATAATTCACTATTTATTTTATTGAGAAAATTTTTATTTAAACCGATTTCCAAAACAAAAAACTACAAAGTGAAAAATAACTTTCTGTTCGGAATTCGAAATAACTTTTTTTTTGTTTCAGACACCGAATTTCGAAAAGAAAGTTATTTTTCGTATGTTTTGTTTTGAAAGTTGGTCGCATGTTTTTGTTAAATAGTTTTATTTTTATTTTTGGTACCTTTTAATATGACTATCATGAAAATATGCATTATTAAAGATAATTTAAAAATTACTCGTCAGAACTTGATCAAATTTAATAGGGACCACATGAAAAGCATCAAGCTTACAAATAAAAAAATCAAAATCGGTTCATAATTGGCGGAGTAATTGCGTAACAAACTAACAAAAACATAACAGTCGAATTAAGAAACACCTTTTTAAAATCGGTTGAAAACGTTCGTAAATCTGAAACAGTGTAAAACCTCACACACAAATCAAGCACGCAACAAGCTGGCATTATATATAAATAAGTTCCATGTTCACATACCTACATAACATCACGCCTGTCCTCCCCGAAGGGGGTTTTAGTTATGCTTAAGTCATTATGTAATAGGTGGCGAGCTTATTTCCATCAACCGGGCACAAATCCAGACTATATATAAAACATACATCTATATATAAAACAAAGTCGTGTTAGTTACACCATTCTCCACTCGAGAACGGCTGGATAAATTTTCATGATCTTTGATTTGTTGGATTTATCTCCGCCCCGAATAACAATTATTAAAATAACGGAAATATTAACGAACAACGAAATTATGAAGAAATTGCCCATACGTTTAGCAAACACACCGCCATCTCTGATACATGATAGAAACTAAACATGGACCAAAATAAACATAGCGTTGTATACTGGTTCCGGTAATGCCAGTAGATGGCGTTGTCCATTATTCAGAAATTCAAAACAAAGTCGGGTTAGTTACACCTTTTTCCCATGCATTTGTTTGAGGTGGTACGAAGTTCACCGGGACAGCTTGTACGTAATAAAAAGAAATACCAATATTCTACCCAATTAAGTTAATACGTTGTAGCTTTTATTGCCTTGCTTAATTAAACGACGCTGTAGTTCCAGGTAGAGAGACTGAACAATATTTTACTACTAGATTAAATGTAAACGTCCTAAACATTAATTAAATAATAAAAACCGTTTACTTTTATTAATTTTGAATTAATTGCTTCAAGTTACGAAAGTGGAGTCTGTATTATTTTACCGATTTTAAATTTTTATTGCGTTCTTTCTTTTATTCTTTTATGAAAAATTCCACATTCATTTCAATTTTTTTTTTTTTTTTTATTTTTTTTTTTTTTTTTTGAGAGAATATCGACGAAGCAAATTTGTGTCAAATATATTATTTTTGAACGAATTGCCAAATAGCCTCCTATTTGGCAAATAGGTTCTATTTTCGACTGTAGGTTTTTTATGAAGTGCACCGATTTCTCCGTGAATTGTTGACAGATATTAAAAATTACATTTGTGTTTGAAAGGGTACTTTTCCAAAATGGTCCGGGTGGTGGTAGTGAAAACTAACTTAATTGCCGACATTGACATATGAGACACAGGCTTACTCCGATGCCAAAAATAACCCAAAAAAGATGTGGGCGGCCGTACGTAATGTCCTTGACACCAATAAAAATACCTTGCCTCCGACCAACCTCCTAAAAATTACAGGTGACCCAGACGTGTCGGTCAATACCGTAAATAGGTTCTTTGCGGATGTTGGCAGAAACCTGGCTAACAACATCCCACAAAATCTTAGCGGCACCCAATGCATTCCTCCGCACCCAGTCCCAATGGTTAACTCTATAGCCTTACTGGAGACCGACGAAGAACAGGTCGACGCTATTATAAAAAATCTCCGCGCAGACAGTGCCACTGGCTGGGATGGCATCTCTCCTAAATTGTTAAAACTCACCAGTCACAAACTGGTACCGCCCTTGACACACATCTGTAATCTCGCACTATCCACCGGCATTTTCCCTAAGACCCTTAAAAAAGCCATCGTCCACCCGATCTTTAAAACAGGTGATAGAGACAGTGTTAACAATTATCGCCCAATTTCTGTACTTCCAGCAATTTCTAAAATTCTGGAAAGAATTATCCACAAGAATCTTCTCAATTACCTGGAAAAATATAAAATCATTGCGGCGAACCAATACGGCTTCAGAAAGGGTGTCTCCACGGAAGATGCCATATCATCACTACTAGCCTCCGTTGTCAACAAAATCGACAACAAATACAAATGCATAGGCATCTTCTTGGACTTGTCCAAGGCCTTCGATACTGTCTCTGTCCCTATTTTACTCGGCAAGCTGGAGCGGATTGGAATACGTGGCATAGCTTTCAAGTTACTGCAGAACTTTCTTTCAGAACGAACCCAGTTTGTTAAGATTGGTGATTGCGTCAGTAATGAACAATTACTTGATTTTGGCGTGCCCCAAGGAAGTCTGCTCAGCCCCCTGCTCTTTCAAATCTATGTTAATGATCTTTGTCTACTCAACCTGCCCTCTACTCACATTATAGCTTACGCCGATGATACTATTTTAGTGTCCAGTGGACCCGACTGGGAAACAGCTAGAGAGGCCGCCGAAAAGTCCTTGAGACGGGTTATGCTCTGGCTGGGTAATAATAGCTTAACTCTGAATGTCGGAAAAACCAACTTTATCACCTTTGGATCCAGGCTATCCACCCTTCCATCATAACTACAAATTAAAGCCCATGTTTGTGACGACCGTGTCCTAAACAATCTCTGCCCATGTCAGACTATGACAAGAGTTTCGTCCGTAAAGTACCTCGGCCTTTACTTAGATTCCTGTCTCAGCTGGAAAACCCATATTGAACTCCTGTCTGGACGCACCAGAAAGCTCCTTTACCTTTTTAAGAAACTAAGAACTTCTGCTCACAAAGTTATCCTGAAAATGGTATACACCGCCCTGTGTGAATCAGTACTAAGTTACTGTATCGTTGCTTGGGGTGGTGCAGCAAAAACAATTATCTTAAAAGCGGAAAGAGCCCAACGAGCGGTAATAAAGGTAATCCTAAGCAAACCATTTAGATATCCCACTCAAAAAGTTTATGCCGAATTTAATGTACTTACGGTTCGGCAAATGTATGTGTTTCGTGCAGCAACACGAACTCATAAAGTTACTGTTCCCAATGGAGAAAACAGCCCTACGATCAGGAGAAGACCCAAACCGGTTTGTCCAAGAGTCTGTACTAATACTACATTCGCACGTCGTCATAACCGCTACTTAAGTGCATTACTTTACAACAGACTAAACAATAAACTGAACATACATACTTTGAATAAGTTTAAATGCAAGTCCAAGTTAAAAGAGTATCTCCTCACCCTAAGCTATGATGACACGGAAGAATTACTTACTCCATAAGACAAGCAGACACTCACATACACTCACAACACAGACATACACTACACATACATTCGTAACACATACAACTCACATACACGACGCACCCGACACAAATAAGACATTCCCTTTCCCTTTACCCCCCTTTCCAAAGCCCCGAATTGTACTATGCTAAATTAATTATTTTATTGTATTTTATTGATTTATTTTTATATAATATACTCTGCATTGTAAATTTTTATATTCTATCTCTAATGTAACGGATAGATGGCCCCTGTAACACAGGAATTTCCTAGCATGGGGGTCATAGATTGTGTATTGTATTGTGTACTTCACCAATTGCATCCTAAGTTAAGTGTCATTTGAAATTCTGTACTTTTTGTTAATAAATTATTACTTACTATTACTTACTATTTCTTTTTCTAATTATCATATCAGGTCATCAACAAATATGTGAGCTGGACTTACTGGCCAGGGTGAAATAATCGTGGATTGACTGCATGTAGAAACCACAGTAAAAGTTAGATATTGATTTAAATAAACCCAATTCTTGATTACCTATTGACAAACACGGAATCGTAAATTAACGCCTAACCCCAAGTTTCTCAGCTCAAAACTATCGTAGCAGTAATGTGACAAATTGTGAAGCACGCGTTATCTGCTGTGATTGGCTGTTGAAAATTCATTCAACCAATCACAGCAGATAACGCGTGCTTGATAATTTATCACATTAATTCTGCGATAATTTTGAGTTGAGAAACTCGGGGTAAGTCATTTATTTCTTAACTAAATTCATTGTGGTAAATTTATTAGTGATGGGCTGATACAAAATATACATTACATTCGATTTAAAATTAATTAATATTTAATCATAATTATGAAATAGTATTACGTCTATATCTTACACAAAAATGTATAATTCTGTTATAATAAAATACATGCGTTAAGCAACTTCCTTGTCGACAATCGGAGCATGCACCTTTCTTACAATACCGGTATAGTGTTGTGCCGACGCGGGACTATCAATCATCGGAATGAGCCAATCAATCGCGGCCTGCATGCAAATATGTACTAACAATAAAGCTTTGAAGTCCGGGATTAAAGTGGTAGATAGGACGAAGAGTGAAATAATTTGGATCTGCTACCTTTCAATCTCAAAGAGTTCCAAGTATATTATAATATTTATCTAAAATCATGATTTCAATCACAATGACTAGGCTTGTAACAGGTTTTAACTTTTTAAGAGCAAGCTCTTTCTAGAAAACGTTATACCTAGATCCCTAAATAAAATAAAAAAATACATTAAAACACTATCTTCAATCCATTTGAGACTCCCTTGCTTGTCAAATATTTTTCTTGACGACTTATTTACGATTTCAAAATACATAAATATTTACCGACCGCGTTTTAAGTATCACAGCAATAAATCAGTCCATTACCGACATGAGGAAAGCAGCAATCATACTGAGGTCTATATTATTTCTACATCAGATAAACTCGCGCTGATGGGGTCTCGCATAATATTGTCGTCATGTTACCGCAATCGGATAACGCTGTAATAAGAAATAAGTCTCAATCAAGTGAAAGCATTTATCAACCCGGGATTAGGGCTGCCAAGAGTTCTGGGTTAAGTTGGACTTCCTGAAACATTTTAACATATCCTACATTAACAAGAATAAAGTGATGCATTCATCATCATCATTATATCAGCTGAAACACGTCTACTGCTGAACATAGGCCTCCCCAATAGTCGCCATTTTTTTCTATTAACGATAAGCTCGTGTTTGACCACTATATCTACTGATGGTAAGCGATCATGTGGTCGACGATGAAGACCCCTAGGTTTTAGCAATCAGTAAACACAAACTGGGGCAGGGAATTCCACTCCTTTGCTGTACGCACATTGAAAGTATTCCAAAAAACGCTGACCGTTATAAGCTATGCGTTACTTGTCTGTCAATCGTTGCACTCCGCGACGTAATGGTTTTGGCAAACTATTTCTCCACCATGTGATAAAAGTCAACTTTAAGGAGTGTTACGAGGCTTTTAGGAACAAAGAGTAAAAAAAAACAAATAGGATAAGTTCTAAATTTTTGAATAATACTAAATAAAACGCTTAGGAGTAATAAAGATCTTCTGACAGAATTTTATACATAAAAATTAAAATTACTGTGCCTCAACACCAAGTCGAATAAACAACTCATTGTCTTTACACAACAAACAGCATTTCACAATGCATTACGTCATCTTTTATCCTCCCGACAGGCCCACTATAAAAGATAACCGATACAAAGTGGTACCGATTCCCGCGACCATTGCCAAGCTGGTTATCATACGATTACGGAACGGGGGCGGTCCGCGGAACCGGTGCAACCGGCCGGCCGACCGCGGGACGGCCGAATCACTCAACGGGACCAATTTATCGACGCGTCCCATCACTATACTATTGTCTCAATCGGAACTCGGCGAAGGCTGTGGAATGTGCGATCTTTGTTTGGTCGTTGTCTATCTGCGACACAACTTGATGATACCTATGTCATTCGGGTTTCGGAATGTTGTTAGGTACGTGACTTTTGATGGCTTTCATTAATGTAGATATGCATTAATTTTAGCAGTATGGATCACATTCCAGTGATTACTCGTATATGCAGGTGGGAATAATTAGATAAGGATATAAAAGAACATGATAGGATGATTAAAAACCAGCGCAGGGTTGCTGACGCCCAGTAAATGCTGAGTTGGTAACCCTTTCGGTATGGGCACGCACAGCGCAATTTTTGAATATACTTATTACTATTCAGCAGGCTATAGGCTATTTGCAGGTGGCGTTCTGTAGTTTCTGCCTACCCCATGGGCAAAGGCGTGAGTTTATGTATGTATGTATGTTATTACTATTATCCTCTTTTACTCTGTCATTGCAGCTGTTGTATTGTGTCTATATCGAATAAATGTTTTCTATTATATTTATTCTTCTATTCTATTTTAAAATCAGGCTCAATCAAGCTTTTTTCAAAATAAATATTTTCGTGAGAGAAAACACATCTCACCAATAAATCTTGTGTATTTTATCACCCGTTATAAAGAACTATTCCTACTAATTAATTATTTAAACAAGCCTGCATGTTTATTTAAATATCTAATTTATTCTGAACACACATGGTTCGAATTCCATTCATTGGACATGACTACATAATGTGTACTCATGCCAATCAATGAATTAAATATTTATTTATGAACCAATAAAGTCATTAAATCATTGAGCGATCTAGTGATGCGCTTGCGGCAATAAGCGACTTTAGTTACTGAAAAAAACAAACAAACAGGCTTCTTCTGGGTAAGCTCACTCCATCGTTGACTTTGTCTCCGTCACCTCTGACCTAGACTAGAGTCAAGAGCAAAGCCATAATAAAAAAAAAAAAAAAAAACGATTGTACAGTAAAAAACCGGCCAAGTGCGAGTCGGACTCGCACACGAAGGGTTCCGTACCATTATCGCAAAACACTGCATAAAAATCACGTTTGTTGTATGGGAGCCCCCCTTAGATATTTATTTTATACTGTTTTTAGTATTTGTTGTTGTAGCGGCAACAGAAATACATCATATGTGAAAATTTCAACTGTCTAGCTATCACGGTTCATGAGATACAGCCTGGAGACAGACGGACAGACAGACAGACAGACGGATCGCGAAGTCTTAGTAATAGGGTCCCGTTTTTACCCTTTGGGTACGGAACCCTAAAAATGTTTTGTGTTTACAAGCACAAATGACGAGGAATTTATTTATTTCTGGTTCCACACATAATTATTGTTCATTAACATTGCATAATGGAAGAAAAACGAATAAGATTTCGATTTAAAGACATTAAAAAAAAAAAAACTAATAAAAAAAGAAAGTTTTTTGTAGAGTATAATGGTCACACACTTCTTAACCTTCAAGAACATCGATAAAGTATGAAGTTTTTTCACAGCGAAATAGTGTTGTATCTAGCTTGTAATATCGATAAAATTTAACACAGTGATACATCGATACGATCGATCGATGGTCAATATCGCAGCGGTCATGGCACTACACATCGATCAAACGGTTAGTTCTCGTAACTTAGCTCTGTTTATTGTTTAGAACCTGTAGTTAGCTTTTAGAGTTATTTGGTGAACGATTGTCATGCGATCAAATAGATGCACAGAGAAAATTTACACAGATATAGATTATAGTCTGGCATAGCACATAGGCTACTTTTTACCCGACTGCCGAAGGAGGGTAATGTGTTTATCAGTCTATGTATGTATGTATGTATATATGTATGTATGTATGTATGTATGTATGTAAGTATGTATGTATGTATGTATGTTTGTTCCTATGTGGCGTTCCAGAGACCTAACGCGTTGGCCGATTTTGATGATTCATACGTCAATCGATGCGTCTTAACCTTGCGAGTGTCATAGGCTACATTAAAATTGGAAAATAGAAAAATGGCGGCTTCTGGGCGCCATATTGTGGGGGGGCAATTTTCTTTTTTCTTCCGAACCCATCGTGTGGGGTATCAAAATAAAGGGTTTTAAGAGGTGATTTCAAAAATATATAAAACTTATATATTTAAATGTACCTAATTCGAAAAAAATATTATTTAAAAAGTTACAAATAAAAAAGTTAATTGAAAAATCAATAAAACCCGACTGCTTAAAAAGCGAACTAAAAAGACGTAAACAAGAAGAAAATCATGCTGTGCAGTCGGAGGATACATCTGGTTTTGGTCAGCCAGCTCGCGAATATGTATCCTCCGACTGCACAGCATGATTTTCTTCTTGTTTACGTCTTTTTAGTTCGCTTTTTTTATAATGTTCCCTTGGGATTACAAAACACCTTTCACACAGGCGAAGCCGCTGGCAGAAGCTAGTCTACCATACTCTAAGTCTTCGCACTCTACCCACCCTCCAACGGCAATAGCTACAAAGTTAATCCAAACAAAGGTCCTTGTCTCTGACGGCTCAATCGTAGCGCGATTGTAAATCAAAACAAGTGGTGTACCACGCAGCCATTCAGCCGGCCAACTGAACCGTGACCCACAGGTCAGATCAAGGAATCCAACTGCCATACGCCACAGAATACAGTGGGACAATCGTGGAGGATGAATTTTGAATCAAATATTCAGTATCATATTCATATTCTTTATTGTACACAAAACATACATACTCGTACACAAAAAACACTGTATTCGAGCTTCGGAAGGCAGATCTTTGACAGTCGTTACGGTCAGAAGCCTGAAATCGGTCACCAGTCTGGATAAGGGGTATCGTGTTACCCAGTTACTGGGTTGTGGAGTTTAGATAGGCAGTCGCTCCATGCAACATATTGGTAATCAGCTGAATCCGGTTAGACTGAAGCTGACCCCAACGTAATAGGTCAATTTTTTTTATCAACTGTAGATGTAGCTCGTCAGTGAATCCATCAAAGCTTTTCAGGAAGGGCTCGACCTTCAGCAATGAAGAATAAGAAGAAGTATCAACTGTCTCGATGATCAGTTTTAGCAAGCTAATGAGGTCCTAGCTTTGATGATCCGTGTTGTAGAAAGTGTGATTAGGTTTTCCATCTGGAAATTTTCAGTAGGCTATCTGGGTCCCTTCTTACTTTATCTTAGGACTTTATCTGGTGAAATATGGGTATGCCATAGGGTACAAGTCTTCCTCATCTTTTGGGGAATACCCGGTTGATTGTTATGCTAATTATATTGAATTTTGAATCAATTTGTTTCGTGTCCTACTCTATAGTTGTGTAATTTGGAGCTTTTGACTTGAATATGCGGCAGTGCGTACAAAAATCAATCAATTACTAACACTAACCTGTGTAGGCGCACCTCTCATTGATGCCAGGTTAATTTTACCACTCCTGTGTGTCCAATTCTGTTATTCTGTGCCTCTAAGGACAAAAGTGTGAAGGCGAGGCGTTTAAACAATGTTTTTAGGCGTGACGTCACGGAATGTTGCCCGTCATCTATGAAGAACATTTGTTTTGTTTTTGTTTGTACAAGTTTCGACAGGTCTGTGACATGGATGAATGTTTGTGTCTTTGTTTTCATAATGACATAAATGTTTGTTTAGTTCTTTTTGTGCTTTGTTAACCAGTGATTTATTTTGTTTATTGCTGTAGAATAGAATTACCATACCATGAACATTGCCTACTTTAGACATAGTTAAAAATAGTACCTATTCTAGAAACATACTAGCTTTTAAAACAACATGATCTTTGTTTTACAAAAAAAAACGTGTAAAATTAAAACTTTTTTTACCAACTACCCACTATTTATCATTCACAACTCCTACCATTAACCAATAAGGCTAACCACAAAATAATGACCAAGAGCGTTGTCCAACTGATGTGGCTACTCTGTGACGCCTTCGCCTACGAGTATAATTACGGTACAAAGCAGTGATCAGGAGATAAGCGAGAAAAAATGAGGGATCTGACAGGACCACAGCCTCCATTGACGTGCGTGACGGGGCGACGACCCGGCTGACAAGTTCAGTTGTTTCATATCACGCTTCGACTCTATGGGGTATGCAGATGTGTTCCGTGACATTGATACCTGTAGGTTTATTTAATGATTTATTTTAATGTCTTTGTAGATGCAATATCACAATTTCGGATTATTTACGAGGGCTGCTGCCATTTTTCCGTTATGTTTTTTCTTATTATTATAAACCTGCTCTGTTTTAAACACAAATAAATCGTTTTAAATTTGCATACATTTTATTTACATTGACATACGTCCACGTGTGTTGACATAACGAAGATAGTATTTTGAATACTTTTTTTACGTTGCTTATTTCCAACTTTTCTATTTCTAGAAAATAGAAACACCATAGATATCTTTGAACTCATATTTATTTTCGGTTTCCAAATAAATTCAGTTTATCACGAAATAACCAATACACACTATAAAAGAGACAAATAACACTATATTTAAAAGTCAATAAAAAACTTATGCCTCCGAAAAACCACCACATTTTTGAAGTCGGTTAAAAATTTGATCCATGTTTATCAGTAGACGTTTAGCTAACCAGTTCTCCTAAACAGTACATACTAACATGTGCAAAACAAATAAATATCGGTTATCTCATAAGATCGAATCCCTCATATCCGCCGTGTTATGCGCCTGCGCAGCCAATCAACAGCTGATCTTATCTGCAAGACAAACTGCCCCCCAATGG
Source organism: Anorthoa munda (assembly GCA_945859665.1). Taxonomy (NCBI): domain Eukaryota; kingdom Metazoa; phylum Arthropoda; class Insecta; order Lepidoptera; family Noctuidae; genus Anorthoa; species Anorthoa munda. The sequence goes on from OX243918.1 coordinate 2,569,644, forward strand.
CTTCAATTATACTCTGCATTTGCATATGCGTGACTGCTTCAATTTATGCTCTCATAGATTATGATTTATAATCAATATGTTTTCTGTGGTATTCCAGCTAAATTATTTTAATCTGTGGTAGATCTAGAGTTATCATGTCGTTATGTGAATATTCATCATTCGCCTTTTTTTAATGTTTCCGCTGCTGGGGAACAGGCCTTCTCTCTTTGAGAGGGAATGGGTCTAAATCCACCTCGCGGGCCCAGTGCGGGTTGGTCCATTATGTCACATTATATATGTCTTCGAATTTTTTGGTTCTAGGACATGCCGTATCACGCCGGTACGTTTAAAAAATCCTAAAGTTTCCTATCTTCTGAAAACTTTGCGTTTTCCTCAGAAATACAAAATAAAAATGTATGAACAAGGACACTGGTCCGACCGGTTTAGAGCACATTACATCACCCACTCCGTGGCATATACCATCATAACTTGATGATGGAGATAAATAAATCATTTTAGTTTATGTATATTTGATGTCTGTGTTAAATGGCATCTAAGAGTCGTACAACTCTTTTAACTCGATATCGATACATATGACATCTATCGACACCATGACATCACAATTAATGAGAAGAACTCTTAATTAAGTAGTAACTGCCACACGGATCAATCTTCGAAGTTAAGCAACGCTTTCCGAGATCAGTCTGTGGATTGGTGACCATCCGTTACATACACGCAGTTGTCTCGGCAAGCACGTTAAGCCGTTAATTGCGACTGTCATTTAATGATATTTGACAGTCGTTACGGATAGTCAGTAACCAGAAAATCTGGGACTCTGTTATCCAGTTATCTGTGGAGTTCAGATAGACAGTCACTCCATGTAAAGTACTGGTTTTCAGCAGGATCTGGTTGGACTGGAAACCTACCCTCATATAGTTGGGAATCTTGGCAGATTTATTGAACATATTATGTACTAACCAAACGACCCGACCACCGCCGACTTGATTCGAACATCAAAGCTCTTTATTACAAATGAGCTTTTCAGGGAGTCATGACTTCATGAATAAGAACTTGGTACTAAGGAGTTAACCTGCTTGAAAGCATGATAGTATAACCGTTAAATGCACCAAATGTTCCCACTTCCTATAGGTACAAAAAAAATCATTTACCCACAGCACAATTACCAGCATTTAAACGTTATTAAAATAAAATTGGCACGAACAAATTATGTGAAATTAATTTGCGCAGCCAATTTGTAGAGAATTTGTCGATCGGCCGCGGCTCGGCACGTCATGCGCGTAATAAACATGAAATGTTAAATATGGCAACCATTTTGTTAGTAGGGCTGATGCTTTAATTCAAAATATATTTTATAAAAAGTACACACAAACATTAAACAGTAATAAAAATAGAAGAAGATTCGGCAGCCGAATAATCGGTGCTGCTAAGAGCGTGGTCATTAATTCGGCGCTTCATAAAGCAAGAGAGTCAGGCCGAATATTCAGCCCTTTCTATAGAGCGTAGCCGAGTATACCGCTTAACCTCCTCTTAATGAGTGTGTCCTAATATTCGGAGCCTTTTAGATAACGTAGTTGAATATTCCGCGCTTTGTAGAGAGCGTGGTCGAATATTTGTGGCTTCGTAGAGCAAGATTCCGTGGCCGAATGTAAGGCCCTTTGTAGAGAGCGTCGTCGAATATTTGTCGCTTCGTAGAGCATGATTCCGTGGCCGAATGTTAGGCCCTTTGTAGAGAGCGTCGCTAAATATTTGGTCCTTTAAAAAGAGTGAGTTCCTGGTGTGTTCGAATAACTCCGACAACAATCGTTGGGCCACTGCCCAGACCAGACACAACACCCGTCTGAGGGTCTTTACACCCTGTAACACTAACCTACTACTAACATGTAACAGTAACCCTAAATACCTCCAAATCACTTCCTCATCATAATTGAGATGTATATTATTGTATAACCTTGAAACTACACGATTGGCAACCCTGCGATCCACACAGGTGGGAATTTCATTCGAGTTTCACAGTTAGCGGGATCCACCGAATCGATCTAACGGAACGAGGCAGGACTTTGTTTTGACACTCCTTAATCGTTTTAAATCCGCGTACTTCAAAGGAGAACTTGGGTCAGAGAACAAGTTATTTTGCTGTTTTGGAATAGGTTAATGGAGAGATTAGTTACTGAATGTAAAAGATCTGCTTTCCATTAAATGTCCAATAGACCCTAGACAAGTGACATTCTATCATCGAAAGCGTGGCGAAAGCGATTGGAAATATGTCAACATGTAGGGAATGCCATTCGCTATTCTTATTCTTATTCTTTATTGTACACAAAAACATACACTTATCAAATATAGTAGGACAGCTTATGTACAAAGGCGAGCTTAACCCATAATCGCTATCGTAATGTCACGTGATCAATCCCTAACATTTTGGCATTTCGACCATCGCCATCGCTGATAGAATGTTTAGAGCCTGCCACACAGAGAAAAATAATATATAGGGTATAGAGAGCCCTCTCCGACTACAGAGTGAAGACCGCATATGTCAATTGATCGGAGAAATAGCGCCGTCTATTAACGCCATCCGCAAACTAAGCTGTGCGTGTGTGTGTGGTGCCTGTACTTTATACATGTGTGTGTGTGTGTGTGCGGTGTCTGTACTTTATACATGTGTGTGTGTGTGTGGTGCCTGTACTTTATACATGTGTGTGTGTGGTGCCTGTACTTTATCCATGTGTGTGTGTGTGTGTAGTGCACACATGGATAAAGTACAGCCTTTCCTTGCTAATTAGTTTGTTTTTAAATTTAATAAAGTTTTACTTAATTTTATTTTTTCTCATTATTAACAAAATCATAGTAAAACTTTATCAAGTTAAAACAAGCAAATTAGTAAGTGTACCGGTCGGTTGAGGTGTGAAGGCTTCTTATATTGGAAATGAAAGACTTGATTCTTCATTACTATTTGAAGCGGTTCTGCAGGTCCCCAAAGTTCAGGAGATGGCGTTAGGATAATATTTCCATGTCGATGGCTATGATTAGGTCCCCGAAACTTTACTTTGTTGAGGACCACAAAATCTCTTGCAAATTAGTTTTTTTAATAAAGGTAATTTTCACTATGTAATAACATATAATATATAACATAAAACAGATAGCACAAAGCCCCTCTTGTTTCTGAAGGAACTATGACAATAAACACACGCCCATAAGTAAGATTGTAAACACTCGCTAGATTTGATACGATTTTTGGGACACCTTTCACAGATTGACTAAATTGACTTTTTTCCCTAAGATCACAACACTCAATCACTGCACTTTTCACTTTGATTAAAGATTGCCTTTTATTAGACTGGACAACGAAATTGTCCGTCTTTATCATAAAGCCTTCCTCCACATTCAACAGATCTGCATTCATCAATTTAACGGCGGTAATTTCGAACAAAAATAATAATATTTATTATTCCTTCCAAATGTTTTTACAAGAGGTTCTAAAAGTTTCACAGGTTCTTATGTGTGGGATCGTTTTACACAAGCTGTGATCATCTTTTAAGATATTTATAGGGTTTTTTGTATGACATAAAATCATCCCAGGATTCTGTCTTATACCCCGAACATTCAATATATGGGAGTGTGCACCTTGAAGCCTTCTATCCAACGAACCCACATCCAGGTCCGTAACAGTACACCCAGAAGATATCCTCTAGGATTAATGAGGGATGTAGGGAAATTTTGTTGATTTTAAAACTTACAAGAAAAAATTGACAGTGAAAATTTGACAATCAATATCAAAAATCCATTTTTTTTCTTTTTTATTCATGACCATAGATACAAGTCTATCAGTCTTGTACATAGAGTGGAAGTGTCAAAAGTCCAATCATTCACTGTGTTGCAATCGTAATTATTACTTAGCTTTTGAAATCAACACAAATATTTGCAAATAATTATAGTACGTGTTAAATAAAATCATAAGGTAATGAAATAATTATTTAGATTAATATTTATTTTATTATTGTTTAGTGACAAACCTATTTTATCGATGGTCTTGCCATCTGTGGTGACATAGAGTAACTAATTGTTTTTGTTGTTAGGATGGGGTTATCAGATGTCGCATTTAAAAAAAAATGCTGCCTAATCTGCCACTCTATGTAACTGTCCTACCCCTGGCCTGCCAGGTGGCAATATCAGCCATTATCTTAGCTTGCAACAGTCAGTAAAATATAGGAATTGCTGCTTCTATCTCTACTATAACCTCTACGAAGAACAGCCTTTATGTGACAGTGACATTAAAATTTCTTCATTTTTGACATTCGGGCCATAGACATCTTAGGATAGGATAGAGGACCTCCTTTGCCGCACTTAAGACTCCCATTTCCTCAAGGGAATGGGCCGCAATCTACCACGTGAGCCCAGTGCGGGTTGTTGGATGTCAAATGTCTTCGATTTTTTGGATGTTTTCCTTTACCGTTTTGAGAGCAGTGGTGATGAAATAATTTACACAAAGTCGCGGCCGTTATCACTGGGCCACCACTGCTCTTCAGATATCATTCTAAAATATGTGTTCTTTTTCCTACGGTGTAGTGTAGCTATCCTACGCGCGTGCGCAAGGAAGTAACTTGTTTGAGATAAGTAATGTCGTTGATAATATGTAATATGCTAAAATCTGATCGAGTTTGTTCGCAGCCTCGCACCGTTGGTTCCGCGAACTTGACCACACAGGCCGCGCCACGGGGCAGCATAGTCTGACCCGGTTATACATGTCCTTTTATACCGTAACCATCACGCTTGCTTAACTAAGGTGTAGATAAAAGTGTTGTATCTACCCCCATTGCCTGGTGAAGAATTTAACTAAATTTTATTATTTGCTAATGAACATAGATCGACATAGGTAATAGATACATCTCAATAACTGCCTTAAAAGGGCACAGAATTTAAAATACAAAAAATCACAGAGCAGTTAATAAAAATGGAGTTTGCTAGCTAGATGGGCGCACTTACAAGCGATGCTGCATGCCTACCGGAAACAGGAACACTGCACATACTCAGATCATCATTATAATATATCCTACTTCCTACTAATATTATAGAAGCGAAAGTTTGGATAGATGGATGGATATTTGTTACTCAATCCCGCCAGGACGGCTGAAAGGATCTGAATGAAATTTTGCACATTGATAGATTATAGTCTGGAATAACACATAGGCTTTTTATGAGTCCCGACACACGCGGGCGAAGCCTCTGTCAAAAGCTGTATATTTTTGCTTATGAGAGCTCAGAAAGATACAGGTATAATGTAGATTGAGACATTTCTCTGACACCTTGAATATACTAATGATTTCTTCTCAAGCCCGAGAACTAATTAAACGTTTAATTTACTGCAAATAACTCAAAATCTATGTCAAAAAAAGATAGAAATGAATAAAAGTCAAAATAAGCTTTTAGTTAACTAAAAAATACGAAATATATCGCTTGTCAATACATATCGAATGAGCCTAAACACGATGGTGCTATCTTGTCCGGTTGAGGAGTTGCTATGGCCACTTTCCTTCATCATGAGACCAGTTCCTTACTACCATATTATTTTAATGTTTCCAAAGTTACATAAGTACGCCAAGTTACAGCTTTATCAGATGCCACAGGAAGTGCTTGAAAAATCTATTAAAGCAAGGTTAAAACCAAGCTTCAAAAAGAATCTGCTCCAGTTAACAGTTAGCTACGAAATATGCACATAATTCTCCTTCATTATGCCCTTCATATTTACACTTAGACTTCCTGCAGCTCCTCGAGCATTACGTCCAAACAAGCTGGTCTAATGCACCGGTTGTTTGATTTATAGGCAGTGGGTGCGTAAGCGCAGCTTGCCCTGAATTGATTGTGGACTGCGCATGCGCTGCGCCCTAGCAGAGTATAACTTCATCGAACAAATAATGATGATTGGATGAGAAAAGAGAGTACATTATCAATCTGCCTCGCCTTTTTCCAACTATTTAGTTAGATCTATCTGCAATCTTTCACTTCACTAAACTACCTGCGCAACAATATAATCATAACATTATTAACATGACATCCCCGTTAGGTCTTGGGCAGGACGCTGGTTTAACGCAAGCACTAATTCTGTGACCCCAGGGGTCAACTGTCCAGACTGCCCTGTACTTAAGACCCCGCTTACCTACAGCGGGGTCCTAAGTACAGGGCAGGCTGGGAAGTTGACTAGGTACATCATTTCAATTTTTCAAAATTGATAATTTCAGTTATTATGGTAAAGACTGAACTTTAAGGTTTTTTTACAAAATAATACAGGGATCGTAAAGGTCAGCGGGATACATGTAATTTGTGAAATAAATTTAATGGATGAAATGAAGAGGGAGGAGCTCGTCGCTAAATAATAAATGCCGCACGGATCGATCTTCCAGGTTAAGCAACGCTTACCGAGATCAGTCCGTGGATGGGTGACCATCTTTACTCTCTTCTCCATGCCTTAGAAACCGTTGGTACCGGCTGTCATTAGTCATTAAATTTGTCAGTCTTTACGGGTAGTCAGAAAACAGGAAATCTGCGGTGAAGCACGCTTGCCTAGAAGTAACCTATTCACTCTTGACTTAAAGACCCTAAGGTTGTAGCTGTCAGGAAACAAAGACCCCGGCAGGGAATGCCACTCCTTAGCTGTGCGCACAATGAAAGTATTCGCTAAACGCTTTGTACGTATGGGTGGGCTGTCCACCATGTACAGGTGGCGCAATGCCGTACGTCTTGTAGTCCGATGATGGAAAGGGCTAGGCGGAATCAAATTGTGCAGTTCCATCGCACACTCCCCGAAATGTAACCGATAAAATACCGACAGACTGGCAACTCGGCGTGCTTAACCCTTCTGAACACACATCTATGCTAGCCTAATGACAAACGTACAGATAGCGCGATTTCTGAAAAGCCTTCCGAACAAGTATGATTTAACTAAACTACAATTACGAGTTTAAGATACTCATTGACTATTCGCCGGTATTTCAGTCAAAATAAATCTTTCGGACCGCCATAATATTCCAATCAAGATTGTAAGAATTACTTAGACTAACATTGCATTTGCTTGGCGATCAAATCTAATGACAGTCGCTCTTTTTTAAACATCGATATATCGCCCTCTTTAGATTTCCTTATTAAACAAAAGCGTGGACTAAGGAAGAATTATTAGCCGACTTCAAAAAGGTTCTCAAATCGACTGTTTATGTTTGTATGTGGATTACCTCAGAACTTCCTACTGGGTGAACCAATTTTGATGATTCTTTTTTTATTTGTAAGCTGGTGCTTCTCATGTGGTCCCATTTAAATTTGATCGAAATCTGTGTTTGAGTTATCCTTAATAATGTGTATATTCATAAGATACCAAAACTAAAAAGAGAAGACTAAAAATCGAGAAATAACTTTCTTTTCGGCAGTCGGTGTCAAAAACAAAGAAATTGGTACCAAAGACACCGACTTCTAAAAAAGAAAATTATTTTTCGCAATGTTGTGTTTTGTTTTGGAAGTCGGGTTATTTTTTTTAGTTAAAGTTTTTTTTTTGTATATTCATTCACTAAACAGCAGGGCATGCCAGTATATGGGAGTTAGCAATATCGCATTTGTCACACACCCTGCCAGTGTTAACAAATATAAAGACGCCCGCAGACGTGTGGATATTTTTTGGAACCAATACACTTATTTGAAAAAATCTTTCACTATTTAAAAGGTACATTATTCCAGATATATAGGGTATATCCTATATATCTTGAATAATGTACCTTTTGGAACTATTATGAGCCAGGCAAAGCCGGGGCGGGCCACTAGTAATTAATAAGTTCAAGTGATTAGTAGAAAAAGATAGAATCCTAAGTGATATTGACACGACAGGGTGTGTCGAAATCGTTTGAGTGTAGTAGCAGCCCGATAACACCGACTTTAACATCGCTGCACTGGATAAATCAGTGACAGGTTAAAAGCCCTAGCCAGCTAACCCGTTCGCTAGTCTCGTTAAGGCGTAGGTATATATTCCCCAAAGTTAACGCGATATATACCTTGTTAGGAATATCAATATTAGACTTGAGATTGTATGCAAAATATTTTGCATTTTTTTTTTATATTTTTTTTTTATATTTTTTTATATGTATTTTCTCCGCTCTTCCCCTTTATGGAAGCAGCCACATCTCTTGGAAAAAATTGACGAAATTATTCGATGCACTTTGACATCCATCTTAAATGTGGCCTTGGATGATCGAGCCTGGATGCAAGCTACACTACCCATTCGCTTCGGCGGGCTCGGCATCCGCAAAATTTCTAGTATAAGCCTACCGGCGTTCCTGTCTTCGGTCCACAGCACTGAAACGTTAACCAAAAAAATTTTAATCCTTTCACTGGTTAACTGTGAAGTGCCGTGCTCGACCGACGCAGTGTGCGCCTGGAAAGTGGCTTGCCCGAATACGGCGTTGCCCGAGAACCCATCTTCCCAGAGACAGTGGGATGAGCCGGTCTGCAGTTTGGTACGGAATAAACTTATAAATACGTCCACCAATACTGCTGAGCGTGCCCGCCTGCTGGCTGTGGGAGAGTGGGAGTCGGGCCTCTGGCTACAGGCATTACCGTCACTCAACATAGGTACTATGTTGAGTGACAACACCTTCCGGATCGCTACTTGTCTGCGTTTGGGTGCTCCTAGTGGAGCTCCACATCGTTGTCAATGTGGTGAAGCAGTCGACCGCCTCGGTCACCATGGCCTATCCTGCAGTAGGAGCGCTGGCCGGATAGCACGGCACGCCAGCATTAATGACATCATTCGTCGGGCTCTTGTCACCGCCGGGGTGCCAGCTGTTTTAGAACCCAATGGCTTGGCACGCGACGATGGGAAGAGACCAGACGGGATGACCATAATGCCTTGGAAGGTGGGTAGGCCTTTGGTGTGGGATGCAACATGTGTCGACACCCTTGCGCCATCCCATCTTCTTAGCACGGCGGGCTGTGCTGGGGCGGCTGCTGCCGGTGCAGAAAACCTCAAACGGCGCAAATATAACAACCTTATTGGAAGTTATATGTTTGAGCCGTTTGGGGTTGAAACATTAGGTCCATGGGGTCCGAGTGCGCATCGAGTTTTTCGAGAAATTAGCACAAAGCTCGTCGACTCTTCACGTGACCAGAGGGCTGGCCTTTTCTTCGGCCAGAGAATTAGCATTGCCATACAACGTGGCAATGCCGCCAGCGTTCTGGGCACGTTTCCCATTGACATCGATGTGGACGAATTTTTTGATGCACAATGAGCTTTTTTTGCCGTCTGCCTTTTGTATAATTGTATATAGGTTTGTTTTTCTTAGAATATTCAATTGTATATATGTTAATAAATAAAATACTATTTTTTTAAATATTTTTGATTTACTTATTCTGTCTTGTGTCAATTAGCAGACACAATAGAAATTACCATTGTTGCAATCCGATTCGGTTCGGATCGGCCTGTGTAGGTTAAGAAGAAATTCTAACCATCAATATTTCTGGGTAAAAATATTTTTAAACATCCAAGTCGTTTTGGAGGAATATGCAAAAGAAGCATTAAAATATCGTGTTGTTAGTTATTGTTTTAAAACAAAAGTATTAGTATAAAGAGTATTAGTAGTCATACGAAAAAAACATGTTTCACAAATAATGTAATATTTTTTATTTAATTTTTCAATCCTTTAATCTAGCCGTTACTAAGGAGTATGCTTTAGAAAGTAACCGTTTTGTTGCACGTAGCACTAAAGCGGAGTAAGGGCCTTAACCCGCGCTATGATAACGCCTGTTATGTCATTATTTTATTGAAATACTCGTGGCCTAATTGTCGCAAGTACTGCTGTACATGAGGTCCTGGGTTCGGTTCCCGAGTCGGACAGTTATTTATTTCATAACCAGCTTCTGCTAGCGGCTTCGAACGTGTTAAAGTCGAAATATACCCTGCCGGAGTCTGTATTTCCTGATACAACCTGGGCGTCTTTTAGTCAAGAGTGAATAGGTTACTTCTAGGCAAGCGTGCTTCACTGTCGACCACATCATCGCTTACCATCAGGTTAGATAGTGGTCAAGCGCAAGCCTATCAATAATAAAAAAAAAAACATATTTTAAAATACATGCTCATAGGAAACCACAAGTAAACACATAAATAATAACACTACATAAGTGTATACTGGCAGTTACTTTTAACTTGTTCCTAAGAAAACATTTTAAAAGCTGTATAGAACGGGTAATCAATTCGGTTCAAACCCAACTCTAAATCGACAGCTTTTTGTTCCAAACTCATTTCATACTTCAAGACAAATTGTAAATGCCACAAAACAATCTGAATCGATTACTTCATCGTCCTACTTGATGCTGAATCGATAAACACTTAATCGATTCGGCACGCTCGGTTCGATTATATTTACGAGTAAGATCGTGTCTGTGTCTACGTACCGAGTGCAGGCACATTTACATTCCGCGAATGATCATCTGGTTTATTTTTAACTTAGGACCAAAATTTAACTCTTATAAAAACTTTTTTACAAAAAAACAACCGACTTTCAAAATGAAAAACTAGAAAGCGAAAAATCTTTCATCTGATGACGATTCCAATAAGCCCAAACACGACAAGAATACATTCACATCATCAGCCTATTAAAGTTCCCACTGCTGGGACACAGGTGTGAGAGGGAATGGGCCGTAATCCACCACGCAGGTCCAGTGCGGGTTGGTGGATGTCACATGTCTTCGAATTTTTGGTTCTAGGACATGCCGGTTTCCTCACAATTTTTTTAACTTCACCGTTTTGAGAGCAGTGGTGATGAAATAATATACACAAAGTAAAGCGCCTGCCTGGGCTCAAACCCACGACCTACAACTTGTAAGTCGCGGCCGATACCACTGGGCCACCACTGCTCTCTAGAATACATTGTTTTATTACAAAGTTCCAGTGCCTACCTTCCGGCTTCATCATCAGATGAGTTCGATGGTACCATTCATTTATGTATTTGTTTTATCATAGTCGCTTAACTATTCGAGATATCTTATACTCGTGACATACTTATCATCAAGGAGTACCAGTGGAAACCTGTGGTCTTCTTCACCAGAACTGATTTCCCAAAAAGCAGGAGGTTCTACGTTCGACTGTATGTTTTTTTTTTAAGTTGCTTGTTTGCCGAGTTCTCCTTATTGTAGACCGATATTTTTTTTTTAAGTTTTTTTTTTTTTTTTTTAATTAAAAAAAGCTTTGCCCCACTCTAGGAATTTCTCCTGTATCGTGGATGCGTTTACAAACATATAAACTCACATACACAAACACCCAGAGCCGGAACAACTATCTGTGGGTCATACAAATATTTGTTCCGTGCGGGTCTCGATGTGGTCCAATTATAACCATGTCAGAATCAGATGATGGGATCCCATGGAAACTGAGGGTACTCGTTCACTTAACCAAATGATACTTTCGGACTTCAGATGCTTGCCATGTTGATGAACATACCTACCAAAATTGCTATATATTTGCCGATCACAACTAGCTGTTATTCTACTACAACTTACAGTAGAAGAACTGCTACGTTGCGAGATTTATTTTTTTGTACATGTTACGTCTTTAGGGTTTCGTAGTCAACAAGAAACCCTTATAGTTTCGCCATGTCCGTGTGTCCGTCTATCCGTCCGCAGCTTAGCTCAGAGACTCTTAGTACTAGAAAGCTATAATTTGGCATGGATATACATATTAATCACGCCGACAAAGTGGAAAAAAAAGAAAAAAAAAAAAATTGTGTCTCTTGACCTTCATGTAAAGTGGGAATGTTTTTTGTTCTGCTCTATCCCATGATGTGGGGTATCGTTGGATAGGCCATTCAAAAATATTATGGGTCTGTTAAAACCAATTTGTGTAAAATTAAGCTTTAAATAGGTATTTTTTGTTAAAGTCAAGTGTCCGGCCCCTGCCAGCTAAATGGTTGCTTTTGGATATGTGAAACAAATCACGGCGGTAGCACGAGTATATATAACGAAATTAAAAAGAAAACTATCACAGCTAAGTAGGCTTTACAAGTTTACGAGTAATAGTCGACCAACTTATAAAATGTACTTGGAAAAGCAAACATTTTGTTTGGGGACAACAGTTTTCGAATGGCAAAGTTAATGTTGTCCCTGCGTGAGCAATTCCTTCATTGTTTTAGTAATGTTACTTATTAATTTTGGTGAATTTGTCTGTACGGAACCTTCTGTGCGCGAGTCAGACTCATTCTTGGCCGTTTTTTTTTTAATTGTTTTCCTTTTCGCCACCTTTTTCCTTTTCGTTTATTATCACCCGTTTAGCTCTTAGTACCTACTCCGTCTCAGCTCAAGGAGGTCTGTTTACCCTCCAATCTATTAACATGTCTAACCAAGTGTAGTACAAACTGGGGTAAGCTGCGCTTAGGGCCAAAGAAGACCGTAAGCCGATCATGCCCGATCGCTGCCGAGTTCAGCCGAGCTTTACGTCACCGATGCCAGTTACTCCTCTAACTACATAGTAGATAAATACTTGGTATTTAGGATTGTAATGATTTTTACAGATTGCTGATGTTTATGGTTGCCAGACAAATCAATCAGCAAACAGTATAATGTCCATTTTATACTTTTGTAAAAAACTTTTTAACAAAAAATTAGGTGTCTTTGGTACATTATTGTTTGCCGTGTTTCGACACCGACTTCGGAAAAGAAAGTTATTTTTCGTTTTGCAGTGTTTTTTTGGAAGTCGGTTTAATTTTTTGTTAAAAAGTGTTTTATTTATCTCTTTTTAGTTTTGATAGGTACTTCCAATTGCAATAAACATCATATATAGCCAAAGTACATGTCATGACGATTCCAATAAGCCCATACACGACTAGGATACATTGTTTTATTTCGGAGTACCAGTGCCTACCTGCCGGCTTCATCATTAGATCAGTTCGATGGTACCATTTTCATCAGCACTATTTGCTTCATCATAGTCGTTAAACTATTCTAGATATCTTATAACCCATGACATACTTAGCATTAAGGAATTCTATTGCCCATCTGTGGTCTTCTTCACCAGTTCCACTTCACCAAATGTTACTTTCTGAGTGCAGATGATTGCATTGTTGATAAAAATACCAAAATCGCTATATGTATGCCTATAATATTTGACGAGTTCCCTCGATTTCTCCAAGATCCCATCATCAGATCCTGACTTGATGACTATGGGACCAACTGGAAAGTATACCCTTTCAAACAAAAGAAGAATTTTCCAAATCGGTCCAGGCGTCTTACAGTCATCGGGGAACATAAATAAAAAAAAAAAAAAGATTCCGACGAATTGAGAACCTCCTCCTTTTTTTGAAGTCGGTTAAAAAATTGCATCAAAAGCAGCGTTCGCTTGAAGCTGAATTAAAGTGGATTAAAAATCACTTTTTAAAACAACAAACAACAGTTGCCTGCTTGTCGGTCTTTTACAGACTGTACTTCGGTGAGTGTGCTCAAGAACTCCACCGACCTCATCCCACCAGCCCCCTTCTACCATCGGACATCTAGACCCACTGCAAGTTACCATCCTTACCTTGTTGCCATTTCACCAATTCGCACCAAGCGCTTCCAGACATCCTTCATAATGCGCACAGCGAATGAATAGAACTCACTACCTGCGTCCGTGTTTCCGAACGCCTTCAACCCGAATCTCTTCAAAGTTAAAGTGAACAGGCTTCTTTTGGGTAAGCTCACTCCATCGTCGACTCTGTCTCTGTCACCTCTGACCTAGACTAGAGTCAAGAGCAAACCCAACAAAAAAAAAAAAAAAACAAGCTTTATAGATACAGATATGTCTTTAAAAAACTATGCTTTGTGGCAGACATCGATTTCCACGTTCATCAGGCTAGGCGTTTAAATTTAAAATAAGTGGTAGCTTTTTTGCCGACCGTACTAAAAGCTAAAGCAGCCAAAAAGATTTTTTTATAAAATAGAAAGTACTGCATATTTTTTTTACCTACTGCTGTCCATCTTTTCAATAGCTAGTTTGTTGCTGACCGTACCTAACACATTACTACACAAGGTACATTTGTAGCCACACCTCTAATGACTTGCACCCAATTCTTAACGATCCAAATAAGCATTACCATCGGAATGACAGATCTAGGCGATATATCATGCGAGCCATCAACGATCAAAACTGATGGCGGCCGCTGCGCGTACGCACGATACTTGATAGTATCAATAATATTAAACATCGATATGTTGATAAATTTATATTTTTGGGTACGCTGTTGTTTTTTTGCGGATTTGAGAGCTTAGTGCGAGTTTTTATACCTACTCGATCGCGTTAACGTTCACTTACGACAATTCGTATGGACTAGTTGCCCATTGTCACCAGACGGCGATGATTCAATATCAGTATATACAAATAGAAAAAAACGTGCACTAAGGCCACAGAAGTTATTCCTTTTGTACTAGGACGAAACTATTTCGATAAGTGTAAAAATATTATTGCCATTTAGTAATTAGAAGGAAAATATTTTTTTTCAACTATAAAATTTTATCACCACCTCCGAACGAAAGTGATACATTTTTCTTAGTCATCTGTCAAAATGTGACATTTGTGACAAAATGGGTGCGCCCGTATTAGCAATTAAGACCCGATGAGTCCCAAATAAACGTCAGGAAATTTTGTCACGCCGCCGGCTAGTATTTAAGACAAAATGGCTTTATCGCCCAAACTGCGATGAAATGTGTGACTCAAGCCATGTCACAGTAGGCCGTGCTCGCCGGGCAGCAACAAGAAAGGCATGTCGCGCCTTTAAAATAAGTCACATGTTTGACCCGTGCTAGCATTTAAGACAAATTGTAAGACATGACATAATTTATCATGTCTTGTCACAAATGTCTTGGGTACGAGGTAGCGAGCATGGGCTCGCTCCGCTGGTGTCAGTATTCCTGGTTTCTGACTATCCGTAACGACTTTCAAAGATCTACAAAAGAAGATCAACCCGTGCGGCATTACAATTTAGGCACGAGCTCCTCGAAAACATCGGTAGATATTGATGAGAAAACGTAGAAACGTATGTCGATATTTTTCATTTTTTCGACAAGACTAGCACACCCAAGCATTACGCGTGATCAATCAACACGGCTTAAATCAACATCGGAAAAATTACACCTTTCTGTTTTTTGGAATATTTTGACTAATTCATAATTAACTTCGTTGATGTGGTTTATTCTATAAAGTAATTGTGATTCTTCGTACAAATATAAATGATCTGTTCATGATCTGTTTATTAAGGAATTGCTTAGTCATATATTGCTATTTCATACAAACTGTATTACAATACTTGACCAATGCAAATCTGAAAACGAATACAAATTTTAG
Organism: Anorthoa munda; assembly: GCA_945859665.1. Lineage (NCBI taxonomy): Eukaryota > Metazoa > Arthropoda > Insecta > Lepidoptera > Noctuidae > Anorthoa > Anorthoa munda. The sequence continues at coordinate 2,584,981 of OX243918.1, forward strand.
GATTTCATTGTTGTACCCATTGTAAAAGTCATAATCATAAATCTTTGTAAGTTGCCCATTATGTTAGTCTGTATTTACTCATATCGGTAGAACTCCCTCAAAACTTCGTAAGCTTGTACCTCCTCTAGTTTTCCATTATCCTAATTATAATTATTAATACTACAACTCCTTTAAAATGTGTTAAAAATATCCTCATCATAATCAGGTAGTTATAGCATAGTGTGTCATTTGACACCATTTTGGCTAACGGATAATTTTGATGGTTATCTCGCCTCGGCCACGCCATGACGGTTTTCTAAGCCTCATTACGGATAATAAGGCCATGGGCCACAATAGTGGGCGGGACACCTTCATTAATCTTACAAGTTTAAACGTTCAAAATAAATACCGGGTCGGCCTTGATGATTTACCTTCGATATCTTTGCCACGTTACAGGCTCACAAAAAAGGTTACATCGTTAGTGTTCCCACTGCTGGGATTCACTTAGTCCTGTCAGTAAGAGAGAGTGGTGATAATCTACCGAATTGGCCCAGTGCAGTGTACCTTTATTTATTACTAGCTTCTGCCAGCAGCTTCGCCCGCGTGAATGCCAAAAATTATCCCAAGGGATTTTTTTCGAATTACTTTTAAACTTATCAACATCATCATACTGATGCCATCCAGCATTATAGCTCCATAGGCCCATAGGCCTTCTCCAAGCGTCGCCACATTGACCGGTCCCGAGCGTCCCGCATCCAGCGGATCCCCGCAACCTTCGGGTCATCGGTCCACCTGGTGGGAGGCCTTCCAACGCAACGCCTTCCGTTCCGCGGTCACCACTCCAGAACTTTTTTGCCCCATCGGCCATCCGTTCTGCTAGATATGTGCCCTGCCCACTGCCACTTAAGTTTGGCAATTCTTAAACTTATACGTGGTGGTTTTTGTAATCTCCTCTTAAAACTCTTCATTTTGATACCCCACACGATGGGTTTGGGAGAAAAAGAAATTGGGACCCCCACAATATATGGCTCCCAAGACCCGCGTGATCAGTTCCTTACATTTTGGTATTTCGATCATCGCCACCGTTGCTAGAATACGACTTCGTGTAGAGCGTCTGAGCTTTGCTGACCACGTTACTTCGAATGTTTGTCTCGTCCTGCTGGTCTCTTAACTGTGTCTCCGTCGCCGTTTTTGGAAATTGGTTAGTGATGATGAAATAAATTGTAGTAAAGTGTCAACCTTATTACAGATACGATCGCGTTTTGATAAACTTCGGAGCGACGCAAGCGCACAAAAATGTTGATTATACGTTTTTATTAACTCTTTTATTAGATTTGTAGTCACAATCCTGAGATTTTATTACTAAACTTATTGCTTCATTTTCTAAAAATGTTAAAAAGGCGTCGAAATATGTTCTTGATTATATCATTTTCTTGGAATATTATCGGGCTTAATATTGGCTGTGTCTAATTGGCTGTTTCTCTTGTAGGGTTGAAAACTTTGTAGAGTTTAAATAGACTCGACTAGCTTTTGCCCGCGGCTTCGCCCGCGTGAGAATGTTTAATTATACCGAGGGAACATTATACCGGGATAAAATAGATGGAATACTCAATCACGCCAGAACGGTTGAACAGATATAAATGAAATTTGGCACACAGATAGATTATAGTCTGGAATAGCACATAAGCTACTTTTCATCCCGGGAATATGTTCCCTTGGGATAAAAATACACTTTACCCGCAGGCGTAGCCGCTGGCAGTAGTTAGTCAGATAATAAGCATGTACTAAACCAATAAATGTCTGCCCACAGCCTGTCAGCGTACATAACTTAATAATAATAATATTCAACATTAATTAGACAAGCTACTTTCTCAGAAAGTCGCGTTCCACCAGCCATAGTTTAATACTGTCTGGATCAGATATAAATCATTGTTGGAGTGACAAACACTTCCAGTCCTGAGTGACAGTGTCTGCCGGAAATGAAACCGTTCATGCTGGAGTAATATTTAACGAGCTACCGTAGAAAATAACTGCTTCGATAGTCTAGTGGTTGCAAGCGCTATTGCTGAGTCTTGGGTTCGATCCCTGAATTAGGCAGTAGCAGTAGCTCAATAGCAGCCCGGAGTACTTGTGCCCGGTTGATGGCAATACGCTCGCCCCCTTTAACATAAGAGATAAATATAACTGGCGAAGTGAATTGACCTACAAGACGACATATTAAAAAAAAAAATGTGCACCTCTGGCCGCACCACTTCGGGAAGTACAGCGTGATGTTATGTAATACTATGCTGTAGTACAAAAATAAATGGACTTTAAAAAAAAACAATGCCTAGCCTATAAGCTGTTTGTAGCTTTATACTGCTGATAGCACGAATTTGATCGTCTTCTAAGCGTTCAAAACTTTCAGTCGACCTTAGGAGTCTAGAAAAAAGAATCATAAGTAAAATTTATAAACACTTTTTTATTTCAAACTACATAATTTATCTAGTAGTATACACACGCTTCGATCGACAATCTATTGAATACGTTATTATGACACGTTATCTTGTGAAACCCCGATTCAAATAGTAATACGCCTATAACTTTTGAACGGTTGAACCGATTTTCATCAAATATAGCTAAGACAGTCTCGATAAAGTCTACTTACAAACAAAAAAAAACGAAATCAAAATCGGTTCATCCATTTAGGAGCTATAATGCCACAGACAGATACACAAATACACAGTACACACTACAAACTTATAACACCCGTCGGGGTTAAAAATGCATTGGATTGACATATTTATGCTTCCGAAATGACACTGGGCGCTAGAAAACTGACATTCTATCAACAAAACCGTCATCATAGATTGAAAAAGGTTCAAGAATGTATTAGAATTCCAAGGCTATTGAAATCTCACAAGATCAATCCCTTACATTTTGGCATTCCGACCTTAGCCATCGCTGATAGATTGACGTATGAATCATCAAAATTGGCCAAAGCGTTTGGTCTCTGAAACGCCACATAGGAACATACATACATAGACTGATAAACAGATTACCCTCCTTCTTCCTCTGCACTCGGGTAAAAACAGCACCGATTTGTGCCTTGCGCATCGGAAAGCCAACTTCAGCGCGGCAAGTTTGGCGAGAGCTATACCTATCGATATCTTTCGCGCAACTAAACACAAGCACAAATTAAAGTTCGTGCAAAAGCATCCAACATGTCTTCAATTATTATAGACACCATTAGTAACGCTCCATCGTTAAAGAATCCCTACACCCGTGGCCTAATGTAGCGTTGTTAAGATGGATGCAGACTTATCTCCCACCTGCAGGGTTTGATGAGCAGGGCCGGGTCAGCCTGCCGGTGTGCGTGGGCCTTACAACTAGGGATGCTGAAAACGATAGACATCACCATCCACCATCTTTGGTTGAATCACCTGAATCTAAAGTAATTCTTTGAAGAGGTAAACGGAGGGCCTAGACATGTGACATTATAACTACGAAAGTGATTTGAAAAATGTCAAAAATGTATGGGAATGGGAATGTCAATGGGAGTGTCATTCGATGTCAGCGAGGGCGATGGTCGAAATGCCAAAATATAAGAGATTGATCACTTGACTTTATCACTTACATTTTTGTCATTTTTAGGGTTCCGTACCCAAAGGGTAAAAACGGGACCCTATTACTGAGACTTCGCTGTCCGTCTGTCTGTCTGTCTGTCTGTCTGTCACCAGGCTGTATATCATGAACCGTGATAGTTAGACAGTTGAAATTTTCACAGATGATGTATTCCTGTTGTCGCTATAACAACAAATACTAAAAACAGTATAAAATTAATATTTAAGGGGGGCTCCCATACAACAAACGTGATATTTTTGCCGTTTTTTGCTCGATATTAATAACGGCAACAGGTAGACGCTTGAAATATTCACAGAATATAATAATTATTAAATTAAAATAAAATAAATTAAGGGGGGCTCCCATACAACAAACGTGATTTTTTTGCAGTGTTTTGCGATAATGGTACGGAACCCTTCGTGTGCGAGTCCGACTCGCACTTGGCCGGTTTTTCTAATCGCTATCGCAACGCTTTCGATGATAGAATGTCAGTTTTTCGATGATACATAGCTCAATACAAAGATACGACATGGCCTTCGGCCGCTTTTCATCCCAATAAAATTAACGGTTCCTGTGGTATATAGATCTACGGGAGCGACACCCCAAAAAAAGTCAGTTATTTGATGCACATGTGAGTAAAAACAATCAGAGACATAACGCCATTTTTTTTTTTCCTATACTGTCCCGCTGCTGGGCAAAGCCCTCCACAAATCCTTCCAGGTATTCTTTTCCTGAGCCACCTCGGACCAGTCCCTGCAGTGGGTGTCTACGTAGTCTCGCCACCTTTTTCTGGGCCGGCTTCGGCGGCGGCGTCCATCCTCAGGGACCCAATTTGTTGAGATTTTTGCCCAGCGATCTCTGTTCATGTAACTAACGTCACGCCAGCCCAATCCCATTTTAGCCTAGCCAGTTTTAATTTGGTCCTGTATAAAACGAGTTTGGTGGTAGCCCTAAGCAGGTGCGCCCACGCAGCCCTGCAGGGTCTAGGCTAGACTGCGCGGCCTCCATCATTAAATATATATATGACTCAATGCATGCACCTCTCTTTGATCACCCACCTGACTGAGTAGGTACTGTGCAGGCCACATAATTATAAACATTATAATTCACTAACTTCTGCCCGAGGCTCTGCTCCCGTGGCGTCCATTTTCCGCGATTTAAGTATGATTATCAGCCTTATAATGTTCCCACCGTTGGGACACAAGCATCCTCTCTGTGAGAGAGATAATGGGCATTAATCCACCACGCGGGCCCAGTGCGGGTTGGTGAATGTCACATCAAGTCTTCGAATTTTAGTTCTAGGACATGCCGGTTTCCTCACGATGTTTTCCTTCACCGTTTTAAGAGCAACAGAAAGAGAGCGATATAAGTATACTTAAAGTTTTTAAACTGTCATGGTCACTAACATTAACATTAGAAGCGGGATATTTACCATGTTTACTGTTTGTTGCGAGTTTCAGATATTTCGGTGCTGTTGCAAGCACCATGATCACGGATAAACTGAAAAGTCATTGCGGGTGGGTGTTTACGAGGAGACAAATCGGTCGGTCGGTCGGATAAAAGTTCGCGAGCGGACACAGTGAGTTTCGTGTGTCGGGAACAGAATCGAGTTGTGAGTGACAGTGGTACTGAGTGCAAAAAACGAACAAGAAAGAGGGTAGAGGGTAGAAGAGAGTATGAATATGTGACATCCCTAGTCCCCTGCGCCTACGCAGCCTAGCGGTCTAGGCCAGTGAGTGTCGTCTTAATAATAAAATAACTATGATTTATGTTCTGTACGCTCATTCAACACTCGTTCTTATCTTATCTCACTGATTCTGTTAGTGGGGTAAGCTGAATTCCAAGCATTGCTGTGTTGTGGACATAACTGTTCTTACGAAATAATGGGTTCTGTTATACATGATTTTTTTCGTTTGTGTAGTCCAATTATGGCTTGTAAATAGTTTGTATATAGGTGCGTTACTTACTTGTAAATAATATTTAAAAAATCTCCTTGATAAATTAAACCTAATATTACCGCTGGTTAAACTGAAAAAGCCTATGTTCCAGACTATAATCTATATCTGTGCCAAATTTCATCCAGATCCTTTCAGCCGCTCTGCCGTGATTGAGTAACAAACATCCATCCATCTATACTAGTAGTAGGATAATTATGTCCTGTAATTGGCACTTCAGGCCAAAAGACCTTGGAGTGTTGTACCAAGTAAACCTATTAAAGAGTTTTAGTGTAAGGCTTAACACGCATTGCGATTTTTATCCGCACGGATTTTATTCGCGCGGATTTTTATCCGCGTACTGAATCTAACTAACACGCACTGCGGATAAAATTCCGCGCGGTTTTTGTCTCTTTCTACCTGTTCATAGAACTCAAAATATTCGCGCGAATTTAATCCGCGCCGCAGTACGGTGGATTCTGTGGAAAAACATGGATTTCTTGCGGTATTATTTTCGCGCGTTTTTTTTACAGCAATGCGTGCAGCTTCATACAATTCCATAGTTGTAGTAGAATGGGCGGATTTTCTCTGCCCATTCTGCGACCGCGCGAGTAACAACCGCAGTGCGTGCTAAGTCTAAACCATCAACAGATCCAATAAGGCCACCAACGTCCTCGAAGGGATCATGTAAAGTAGGCAATGTTCCTATCAATATAAACTTAAAACAGTGTTACTTTCTGGGACTATCATAACGATTTCCGGAACGTGGGTGTTCTATACACCTCTGTATATCCCCTTAGGGAATTCCGACGTAATATTACATTACGTTACCATATAAACCTATTGCATATTCGTCAGTTATGTGCCTGTCCAAACGTCCATCCACCTGAACATATTATAATCCTTTAGCAGCCATATTGCGACGCCCACACTATTGGGAATGATTCCCATTGAGAACGTTCATTCATAAGTTCATAACCAGTGATCATACTTGTATTTATAGCCAGATATTTGGCTCACGCACGTCTCAAGTGGTTTCTTGTACTCATTTCAAAATAGTTACCATGCTGAATTAGTTAAAGAATTATTGGTTACTGGCGTCGCGGTCGTTCGCGTGAAAATTGTTTTAATATCCCAAGGGAATAAAACATAACAGTAACCTATGTGCTATTCCAGACTATAATCTATCTATATGCCTAATTTCATTCAGATTTGTTCATCCGTTCTGGCTTGATTGAGAAATAAACATCCGTCCATCCATGCAATCTTTCGCATTTAAAATATTAGTTTTTGCCTGTGGCTTCGTTTGCGCGGATGTCTGAATTTATACCAAGAAAACGTACTCTAGGGATAAAATACTATAACCTTCTCCAAGGCCCAATCCCTCATATATCTTAATTCATTAAAATCAATTGTGTGTTTAGGCGTGAAAACATAACAAACAGACAGACAGAAAGGCAACAAATAAGTAGACAGACAGAGTGGCTTTCGCCTTTTATTAGAATGGATTATTATTAGCTGGAACTCCTTTTAGACGGTAAATAACCCAGGATACATATGTTAAAAATATCAAATTAATAAAAACAATAATGTTAAAATTAAACTGCATAAAAGTTACAGAGCTTAGTAACTCTAGCCCCCTTAACTCGGCGTTTATAAATCCTTCTCGTCGCGTCCCATAATAGGTAATTAAACACGACTCGACAATCTTTAAATATACTCCTGACCTTATAATTGGCTTACAAGTTAATGACCTCCTTCATACTTGAGCAAATCTTAAACATAATCTGAAAAATGTTTATGATGAAATCTTTTTACCAAAATTGAGGATGGCCTTCATTCACGGAACAAGATAACATTATAAACTTAATCTAATACCCGTTTTCACTAACATTAAGTGACACCGAGTTTGTCTAAGGGATCGAATCCGAAACAAGGTGATCCAGCAGAGAACCAAACTTGTCGACATAGCTCGCAGATTAAGCAAGCTGAAGTGGCAATGGGCTAGCCATATTAGCCGTAGAACTGATGACCGTTGGGATAGATGTAGAACGCCCTCAGGCTAAGTGGAGCACCGATCTTCGTAGGGTAGCTGGTAGCAGCTGGAAGTGAGTTGCTGAAGATCGAAACATATTTATATGGCGTGCAATTGGAGTGGCCTATGTCCAGCAGTGGACTGCTATAGTATGATGATAAAGTGATACGTAAATTAACTTAGTTGAAAATCTAATAGTACAATAATATTTAAGCATTTAATTTTGTTTAATCACTCAAACACAGGCCTTGAAATCACAGCAACATTTTTTTATCGATAATTCTATTTGTGTACATCACTAGTAAGGCCAAGAGTTGCCCATGGCTATTTGTATTGACATCATCTGGCCATAATTAACTTGCGTTTTTTTATCGAACTTTTTATTGCATTCTCTAATCGTTGGATTAGCACTTTTTATGGCCAATCAAAATCTAGCAGGGGTGCCCAACATTTTGTTTCTAATTGCCGAACTAATACTTTAAGGAGATTAAAGTGTTTGTTTGTTTATATGTTTTTAAAAGGTATGTTTTAAATTGCTAACCCAATCGCGAAAAATTCTTTCTCCGATAGCAAATGTTATTGCAGATTGGTTACTTGTATCCCTAAAAAAAGGAAGGCTAAAGGGTGAAGCCGGGGGTAGAAGCTAGAGAATTAATATAATTGTTTGAGGTTTATTAGTGACATTAAATGCCACGGTTAGTACCTAATACTGATGGTAACCATTATCACCACTGCTATACGATTATTTGTGACTGACCACCATGGTCGTCTTTAACTTTAATCACAGATATAGGAATTCAATCACTGGAACCATAAAATACCAGCCTGTAACTGTTTCACTGCAGGGCAAAGGCCTCTTCTCATACAGAGAAGGCACGAGCATTGATCACCACGTTTGCTCAAGACGAGTTGGTGATTTTAAACTTATATGAACTAGAAGACCAGGTTTTCTCACGATGTTATACTTCACCGTTGTCAATGATGTCCAAGATAAATTCAGAAAATAATTATGAAGTCGCAAAGTCACATTGGTACTTGCCCGCATTGGTACTGGAACCATCATCATCATTTCAGCCGAAAGACGTCCACTGCTGGACATAGGCCTCCTCCAAGCGACGCCACATTGACCGATCCCGTGCGTCTCAAAATAATTTAAATAAAAACATCTTCCTGCCCCAATTACGCAACTTCAAAGACGCATGCACGTGTGCTTTATTTGCATTCACTGCTACATTATGTTTAAAAATCTGTCTGCTCGACAGTCAATAGCAGGCAATGCATATTACTGAACTGTCAACATGAAAGAGATCGACAATTACCCCGCTGTTCTTGTCCCTTAATGTTACTTGGGGTCGTTGGAACAAGTCTTCTATTTTTACCCGACTGCCGAAGGCGGGTAATGTGTTTATCAGTCTATGTATGTATGTATGTTTGTTCCTATGTGGCGTTCTAGAGATCAAACGCGTTGGCCGATTTTGATGATTCTTACGTCAATCGATTCGTCTTAATCCTGCGAGTGTCACTGGCTACATTAAAATTAGGAAAAAATAAAAATGGCAGATTTTGGGCGCCATTTTGTGGGGAATAATGTTTTTTTTTCTTCCAAACCCATCGTGTGTGGTATCAAAATAAAGGATTTTAAGAGGCGATTTCAAAAATATACAACACTTATATTGTTTAAATGTTCCAAAAAAAAATAACTAAAAAGTTGTAAATAAAAAAGTTAACTAAAAAAATAAAAAAAACCCGATTGCTTAAGAAGCAAACTAAAAAGACGTAAACAAGAAGAAAATCATGCTGTGCAGTCGGAGGATACATCTGGTTTTGGTCCGCCAGCTCGCGAATATGTATCCTCAGACTGCACAGCATGATTTTCTTCTTGTTTACGTCTTTTTAACCGACTTCAAAAAAAAGAGGAGGTTCTCATTAGTTTGCTTCTTAAGCAGTCGGGTTTTTTGATTTTTTTTAAATAACTTTTTTTTCTCTTCCCTTTTCTTTCAAATTCATCACTCTTATATCTCATCTAAATAAAAAAATTATGAACACAAAAATGTTGACGATTTTTTTTCTACACGATATTTTTTTCTATCTACACGAATTTAATCTAAAAAAAACATGTTCTGATGAATTGTTGACTCTCCCTCCTTATAAGGAGACGGAGGTACATACCTCCATAAAAGGACCGGCATTTGAGTTGCGATTTAAACGATACAACCTTGATCTGTCAGCATGACGATGACGTGGCGCGTGTAATATTAGCGAATGCTGGATAACCATTGAAAGATTTCTGTGGATAACTGGTTTGACTAGCTGCCGCCCGTGTGGTATGAGTATTTCTCCCGATATCTTTATAAATTACAAGCTGTTCCGCGCGGCTTCGCTCCCGTGGACCACCCCACATGACCCGTTTTCTGGATAAAAAAATAGCCTATGTCACTCAGGAATAATGTAGCTTTCTATCGGTGAAAAAATTTTTCAAATCGGTCCAGTAGTTTTGGAGCCTATTCGGTACAAACAAACAAACAAAAAAATCTTTCCTCTTTATAATATTATTATAGTATAGATATAATATAATATAATTAATAACATTATTATTAGTATAGATAGCCTATGTGATTTTCTGATGTTAAGTCTATATTTCTGTAAAGTTGCATCAAAATCTGTCCAGTAGTTTATGCGTGAAAGATTAGCAAACATCCATCTATCGACACAAACTTTTACATTTATAATAGTAGTAGGATTGAGTAGGATAGTAGGATTTTCAAGTTTTTTTTTTTTTTTTTGTTAATTTGGGAAGCGAAAAAGTGCTCCGAAATAATCTTTACCATTTTTTTATATCGTCGGGAATATCGTATAAAATAATACCAGTTTATTAATGTCCCACTTCTGGGAAAAGGCTTCTCCCTCCTCTTCTCTCAAAAAGCTAGTAATATTTCAGAAAGGTGTCGGATCGCTTATTGGTGAACCTTCTGCATCTTCGTATCCTACTACACAACAAAAATATCACGTTTGTTGTATGAGAGCCCCACTTAAATATTTATTTTATTCTGTTTTTAATATTTGTTGTTATAGCGGCAACAGAAATACAGTCATCATCTGTGAAAATTTCAACTGTCTAGCTATCATGGTTCACGAGATACAGCCTGGTGACAGACAGACAGACAGACAGACTGACTGACATACGGACTGACATACGGACAGACAGACGGACAGTGGAGTCTTAGTAATGGGTCCCGTTTTTACCCTTTAGGTACGGAACCCTAAAAACTGCTAGATATTGACAGGCAACCCTTCTGTAATCTATTCTACTATTAAGGTAACATTCATAATAATCAAGTTTTATCCAAAACATATACCAGCAGATTTTTGCAGTGGGATCTCATACTAGTACCTCGTATGTTATTTCACCGCTGCTGTTTCCATGGCAACATCGAGCGCTCGCGGCTAAATCGATGCATTCTTGTGAGTGAATGGGTGAATGGAACGCTTGTGAGTGAACGATAGCCCTCGTAAACTATTGTATTGAACTGCAGTTTAGATATAACAAATACTGGTGTGTAGTTAGGGTTGTCTAATATAATACGGTTGAAGGAGGGTTTTTTACAGTTTGGAGGCCAAGATGTCATCATCTTCCTGCCCTCATTCCATGGTACTTGGGGTCGGCGCAACACGTTTACTTCTTCCATACCATCCTGTCCCCCACCACGCTATCACTGACTCCCTTTTTTTTCATGTCACTCCTCACAGTCTATCCATCTTTTCTTTGGCCGTCCCCTCCCTCTCCATCCATCTTGGAGGCTAAGATAACGCCCCGTTTTTCCAAGGCCAGATTTTCTCCTCCAATGCAATGCTTTGTTAATTTGTTATAAGAACAACAGGGATTCAAGAGTTTCACAAATGCTCTGAATCGATTAAAATTGGTTTAGAAGGTATAAGGAGGAGCTCTTGGTTAAATAATAACAGTCACACGGTTCAATCTTCAAGGTTAAGCAACACATGCTGAGGTCGGTCCGTGGATGGGTGGCCATCTTAACATATCGAGATGCTTCTGTGCTTCTAAAAGCTCGTGAAGTCCCGACTATCATTAATTGTACATCTTTGACTATCCGAGTCAGATAATCCAGATTTTACAGTCTTTTAAAAGGGGTATAATATTACCCAGTTACTGGGTTGTGGAGGTCAAATAGATGCCCCATGTAAAATACTGGTACTCAGCAGCATCAGGTTAGAGTGGAAGACGACCCCGCAATACTTGTATGTACTAGCAACTTTTATCCAATGTAAATGGAATATGGTCAACCCTCCAGTCTCCCAAGCTGACAACCCTAATCGCTACGGCGGCAGTAAGCTCGATCTAGAACCAACAAAGATCTAAGTTATTCATGTTACAAAGTGTTCTAGAGATAATAGATATTGACTCTTGTAAGCCGCATAAACTGTAAACTCTACTTACCTTCCTTTAATACTTGTCGTGGTTTTAGTTTATGGACTTAAAGGCAAATAAATAACACTAAGCTACATAGACGTAGGTTAAAGTGAAAGGAGAAAAGTTTGCGTGTATTTTATTTACAACAATATATAGTCACAAACGAACGCCGGGTTTCTGAATTGAGATGTTAAAAAAGTTAAATTGTTCTTGAGCATGAACTTTGTCAAATTTAAGTTTCAATTTTTTCATACTTATATACTCGTAATAAAGGCGAAAGTAATTCTTTATTGTACACCAAAAACAATACAATGTGATAATAAAGTAAATGTACAAAGGCGAGCTTAACTCAATCAATAATAATCAATTATCATCATTTATTTGTTAACATAGGTGTTTATAAATACAGATCTTAGCTTACATGAAATAGAGCGCTATGTTATGCCAGGAGGCGTACAAATATGTTGTTCAAATTTGATTTAGTACAAATTTAAAAATTTAATTTAATAAAAAATGTCAATATAAAAAAGGTATTTTTAGTCACACTTACAGTACTAACTTTTAGAAAAAGATAAAATGAATATAATAACAATATAATGTCATGTTAAATTAATTTGTCATCTAAGTATTCGTCAACATTTATCAAAAAGTAATAATTTTTTAAATCTAAATTTTTTATGGCATCTGGAATTTTATTGTAAATACGTGGGGCCAAACCCAGAACACTCTTTTTTATTAATGCAGTTTTACATTTGCGATTACACAAGGAATTTTTGTATTGACTACGAATTGGAACATCTCGTAAAGTAGATATTTTTTTCAAAAAGGTTTGGGTTTGTTTTGACGAAAATACTAGTTTCTAATATGTATAACGCCGACAATGTAAGTATTTTTAAGGATTTAAAGTAAGGTGCACAGCTATCATCTGTTTTCAGACCACACATGGCTCTTATACATCTTTTTTGTGCCCTAAATATTAGTAATTTATCTGAAGAATTGCCCCAAAATATAATTCCAAATCTTAGAATCGAAGCTACTACCCAAGTAACACATAAGCAAGATAAAAGTACACATTTTGCATATTATACAGTTCAAAGATGAATATAGTTTGTATAAGAGCTTTGGGAATAGCCAAATGCTGGATTAGGTTGAGTTCGGACCCATAAAATTCTTAACGCTTAATAAATTCTGTATTTCTGTCCTTACCTTCTTAACGCTTAATAACCAATCACCGTAGGATTATTATACAGACGTTATTTAGCATTACGCGTTTCAGGTTGCTTAAAGCTGAAAAACAGCCCCGTCGGTAGCATTTGTCTGAATATCCATAATCTGTATTGCTATTATAAAAGCATTACTAAGCTATTAGCGCTTGAAACAGCTCAATGCTGAATAAAGTATCACCTTCTGAATAATATTGTTACATAATTCTATTAAACAGCTTGATATTGAATAATTGCTTTTATTTTATCTTCAAACTGGATAAGATTCTATGTTTTACTAATTATTCAGCTGCTGAATAAATAATATTATTTATGTTTTTATTAAGCTTTGTCCTGTTTAATAGAGAGTTTGAAACTAACTTATTCAAATTAAAGACCATATATATGTTGTTATAGCGCCCATAGCTTAATACCAGCTTAATTAAAATATTATTCACCGTATTTATTTTTTGCGTTATTTAATATGAATCGAAAATCGTGGAAAAAACGTAAGAGAACTAGTTACATCAAAAGAAAATTGTTAAAAGAATATTTAAATATCAGCAATAGTAATTGTCCAAGTGTTTCTGGACGTCAAAAGATTTATGAAAATAGTTTGAACAAAACTGAACCCGGTCCCAGCCAGCATGCGTGGTTGCCGTGCAATGAAGAGGGTTCCGTCCCCCAAAAAGTCAAACAGCATTGCGATTCACACAAGATGAGAATGCATCTGATGGCAGTGTATGTACAGATATCGAAGAAGAACAATGTAGATACATGAAAAATTTGTTTTTTGAGAAAAATTTGAAAATGGGCTTTCGAAAAAAGATCACACAAGTAGCACTAAAGGATTTGGCAGAAATATTAAATCAAAGATTCCCAGACATTTTACCTAATGATCCAAGGACAATTTTAAATACACCGAGACAAGTCCACATAAAGTCTATTGAGCAAGGTGAATACTGGCACAATGGCGTCATTGAGACACTTAAAAAATATTGATTAACACAAACATTTTGCCAGAAAACATATCACTGAATATAAACATGGAAGGTCATCCAATTTTAAATAGTCCCTTAGAAAGAATTTCGGCCAATTTTAATAGAAAATAAATGATTATTTTATTAGCAGAAGGTATTACAGTACAAGAAAATAAAATTTACGTTGTGATAAGATATTTTATTTGCGACTCTTAATTCTCCAACATGCACATAAATTTCTTCAAGTTTTTTCATGATTTTGTCTTGACTCTCCATAATATGTTGTGGTTTCGCGTATATATTCTTGATTCCTTCTAGAGTCTGTACGTCTGGTGTCCATCAGTGCCAAGTGACAGCTGCACGGCTACGTTTTCAATTTGCCTTGAGGTTCAGTTCAGTTTTCAATTTGACAGTTTCGGGTGGCTTGATGTACTGGCGTTTGTACATAAAACAAATAACAAAACACGGATTAAACAAGGGCCCAGTCCACACCACACACGCAAAATCTATAGCAGATTTCGTGTGTGTGGTGTGCACTACATTTTTAATCATAAATGAGATTTTCTCGAAAAAAAATGCAAGCAAATACGCTATAATTTTAAATGTAATGAATTCAGTGAAAGCCGGGCGTGAAATTCCACAATAGAAAAGGTTTTTGTAAGATCGATTAGAGAACCCTAAAAATCTGAATAATTTAGAAATGTGATCAACTATATAATTGATATTCAGAAGTAAGTGTACTGAGACTACTTTTTTCAAGTTATAGCTTAGTAACAAGGCATGTGTGCACTTTTATTCAGCATTATACACCAAAACAATCGATCGCCATTAAAAATCTTTGTAATTTATACTTTCACGGAATTTACGAGATACCAAAATGCTTAATCTTACAACTACAACATTTTCAACTCGATTTAAGTTATTTTGTTGGATTAAAATTGCTAGTATTAGCTAATTCGTCACAAGTACTTTTGTCAGACCTAGTATGTATGTATGAAAATACTATTTACTATCTATTATTATGATTATTAACGCGGCGCGTAATAAATAATGAAAAAAAAACATACTATTCACGACAAAATTACTTGCGCACTAACAATTAACATATAGCAGACCTCTAACTTGTAAATTAAAATTTACTTACCGATTTTATAAGTTCACCATGTCAAATCACATTTAAATTCGACATCGACATTAAAATATTTAATCCAATTGAATTATTTTCACAATTTGTATGAATATTGTTTGTAAAAGTGTGAACAATAATTTAAATGCTTAATAAATTCTGAATACAATAACCAATTCGATTAAGCTGAGTAACTCAGTTGTAAGAGCTTAATAAAAGCAATGTGAGCTGTTATTCAAAGGTTATTAAGCTAATTGAAACGTTATTAAGCTCCTACTCAGATCTTGCTCAGATGTTATTCAGCGTTAAGCATTCAAAATTGGGGCCCTTTTTGCTTGAATAACAGCTGAATAGACGGGTACTCAGACGTTATTCAGCTTACTATTCAGCTTATGCTCTTGATGATTGCTCTTACTCAATCTTTATTCAGCACGTTTGTGTTACTTGGGTAGACCGTGATAGGCGACCAGTAACGCTTCTCTGTTTACTTTTTCCGATAGTTGGAAGAGTGCGTAGGCAGATGTATTTATTTTTTTACATAATTGTTCTACATGTGCTTTCCAATTAAGAAGGTTGTCAATATGGATACCTAAAAACACACACACACACACACACACTTTCTTTTACCTCTTCTATTTCGTTATCGTTATAGTTAACACATATTTTTGGTGTATTTGTTTTTGGTGAAAATGCATTACTTTAGTTTTTTTAAGGTTAATTAATAAATTATTCATATTAAGCCAATTAATAATGTCAGTAAGTGTATTGTTAATTTAAAATTGATAGGTATTTAATTTTTTGCATTTTACTATGGCAGTGCTATCATCTGCAAACAAAATCATTTGTTGTTGTGTCACTTGTGGCAAATCATTAATGTAAATGAGAAAGAGTGGTGGCCCAAGCACGCCTCCTTGCGGCACTCCATATTTTACAGTCCTGAATTTTGACAGATATGTTCGTTCTACTTATGTCTTTGTGCACACTCTTGTGATTTCAGAACATTGCAATCTGTTGCATAGATATGATTCTAGTAATCTTAATATTGTATTGTATTGTAGTAATCTTGATGCCATAACTGTTAAATTTATCTAATAGTATTTTGTGATCCACATAATCCGTCCCGATCCCGTCAAAGGCTTTAGTCATGTCTGTGTAATTAGCGCAGATGGGAGTCTTTTCGTCAACTGCAGACATAACATTATTTAAAAAATCAAATATAGCCATGTTAATTGTCTTATTTTTTCGAAAACCATTTTGTTCTTTGCATAAGATGTTAAATTTGGTAAAATATTGGTATATTGTTATGACTGTTTCATAAATTTTTGAAAAACGGTTATTTTGGCTATTGGTCGGTAATTTTTTAAATCTTTTTTGTCTTCCTTTTTGTGAAGTGGCTTTATTATAACCTTTTTTAGGTCTTCTGGATACGTGCCAATGTCACTCAATGTTTTTTGTTTTGTTTGTTACCTTTTCAAAACTAAACTGCTGAACCGATTTAGATGAGGTCCCTACCTAAAAGGGTATACGCGCGTATTTTGCGTACGGGTTTAGATGAGGCATTATGACGAAATGAGAACCTCCTCCTTTTTTTGAAGTCGGTTAAAAAGTATTAAAGTAGCGCGATCTTAAATTTAAATGGATATTTCAAACGACATTGCACTCATCACGCCTGTGCTACGCCAATCAGTTTAATTTGACTAACTAGATACTGTCACTTTTATAATTGGCAATACTCGGTCGCAACTGTCACAAGGAAAGTGGCTTTGCATCTACATAAATAATCATCACACTATTATTAATTAATAATTATCACACTAAGATTATAAAGGCGAAAGTCTGTGAGTGTGTATGTTTGTTACTTCATCAAACTTTCAAACGGCTGGACGAATCTGGATGAAATTTGGCACATACATATATAGATTACAGTCTTTATTATTATAGTCTGGAATAGCACATAGGATGCTTTTTATCACGGGAATATGTTCCCTCGGGATAATTATCGACATTCACGCGGGCGAAGCTGCTGGCAGAATCTATTTTATATAAGAATTATGACTGGTGAGTCGACATCGACAACTTGGTCATCTTTGGCTAAGGCCTCCTCCATTCCTTTCCATTCTCTTCTATTTAACACTATCCTGGTCCGTGTTTACCCCGCTGGTGCTGTTATATCATCTTCCCAACTTCCAACCAGTCTTTTGCATTTTCTTTAAGCGTTTCTGGGGTGCCAGAAAACTATGGCTCCATATTTCAGATATTATCCTAGTTATGACATCGTCTACTTTCACGCGCTTACTGATTGTTTTGTTTCTTATTCTGACACTTCTTGAATCTACATACGAGTGCATAATGGAATGCGCAACACCTGAACTTATGCCCTCTACACACCGAACCAATCTATAATTGAATTGATTCCCATAGTTCAACGACCGCACTAAAAATACTAAGATCTCAAATTACAGGCACTAATAACAGTTAGCTCTTAATTCAAACAATGCCAGGCTAAACAATGCTGCGCCCGCGCGGCCGGTGTGAAACACAACACGCGGAAATGTACAGAAAACTTACTCTTTACAAAAATGCGAATCTTTAAGTCAAGTGTGAATTATTACTTCTAGGCAAGTGTGCTTCATCGTCGACCACATCATGGCTTACTATCAGGCGAGATAGTGGTTAAGTACGAGCGTACCAAAAATAAAAAAGAGAGATAGTTGACCGTAAAAAGAAGTTAGAGAAAACACCAGAAATAACCACAGGGACCATTTTCCTACCCTACCTTAAACTAAATAAGGAATATCGACATGAAAAAGAAGATACCTGTGATCAAACCCAAGGATCATACTCCTTAGGGTGAGGCTAACGAACGTATTATTTTGAGCTGTGAGTCGCGTCATTTTGCATTCGGTTTCATACTCAAGTCCTGATTGTACCGGTGATTGTACGCGCGGCGACGCAAAATGAGTGAAATATTCCAGTATAATGTAAATTACGCGACTCAAAAAACGCCACTGACAACTCATAAAATTACGTTCGTTTGGCCTCACCCTTATTTGGATCCACATGTACTAGGAGTGGTCAACACAGTTGAGTTTTTCCCAACTCTGTTGGGGTCGGCTTCCAGTCTAACCGGATTCAGCTGAGTACCAGTGTTTTACATGGAGCGACTGCCTGTCTGACCAACACAAGCCAGAAGCTGAGTAATACCTCATAACAAGACTGGTGTCAGATATCCTAATTTTTGAGTACCCGTAACGACTGTCAAGGTTGTACAAATGATAGCAGGGTCCAACGCGAACTGCGTATATAAAGATCGAAGTCGGTATATTAAAATGGTCACCCATCCACGGACCAACCTTTGCAATCCTTACTTAACCTAAAAGACCCGAAGGCCCTTGGGGCTGTTATTATGTAGTCATGAGCTCTTCGCAATGGGAATTGTTAGTATGACAAAATAACTGATATCTTTATTAATATAACATGTATATGTTTATCTGTCATAGACATGAAATAGTGATACTTTTTCACTTTTTTCTGATGTGGTCCAAATCGCTTCCGAGCCGCCAGTCACGATTCAAGTTACTGCATTCCCGGAGCTAGTAGTGATGGGGATATTCACACAGAATTCGTACTTAAATTTATGTCGCATAATTATTATTATAAATAGCTGATATTGAATAAAAGTTACTTAGTGTCCAGTTTAATAAAGAAAATGTACTTGCGAATTTCAAGAGCTCGATAAAATAACATCGACGAGTTTGACACATCCTGCAGCCTAATTGCGATAGTGATTTCGGCGAGGCAAAGGGTTTGACCGCCATCAATCGACCAATCACATAGACGGCAATCCAAATCGCGTCTTTCATCTCGCTTGTGATTGGTCGATAGATGGCGGTCAAACTCTTTGCTTTGCCGAATTCACTTACGCAATTAGGCTGCCAGATTGGTCTGCCTTGCTGCTCACTTGAGCTGTTCTTAAAAGTTTCTGGTTATACTAAAGAAAAAATAAATCGTAAGTGCGAAGTCACAACTGCGAAGGTCTAACCCAAAGGTGCAAAATATTGCCGATTCCAGCAGGGAACTGAATAAATTTAGCAGACAGATCTTTCTTTATTTATCTCTTTTATAACAGAAAAGTAATCTTGTGCTTGGATAATATTGCCATTATTTCGCAAACATTTCCAAATATTCATACTCGTATCGATAGACTTGTGATTTCCTGATGTCCCAACCCTATCCAGTGGAGTACGCTCTGCAAATAGTGTTAACACGCGATACACAGTACACACTCCACGCTTCACAATAACGATACAATATAATAATACCTCAAGAATACGCAGTATACTCTCCATTTTTAAAGCCGGGCGTTCACTGCTACGTATGATATGCACGGAGAGGTTTGTGTTTTTGCCAGCCACGCTAGCCCCGCTTCCGTGTATAACGTGGCCGTAGCGAGCAGTGGATGATCTTGCCTAAATCCTCGTAGACGAACGGTGATGTACCATCGGTACATGGTGGACATCCCGCCCATACGCATTAAACGTTATGGGAATACTTTCATTATGCGTACAGCTAAGGAGAATTCCCTGCCGGAGTCTGTATTTCCTAATAGCTTTTACTTCGGGGTCAAGAGTCAATAGGTTACTTTTAGGTAAGCGTGCTTCACCGTCGACCACGTCATCACTGCCAACGGGTGAGGTAGTGGTCAAACCCGAGCCTATCTATTTATTTATAACTAGCTTCTGCCCGCGGCTTCGCCCGCGTTCAAAGCTCAAAAAAATATGCTCCGATCGCCACCAAACTTTACAGGATTATCCGCTGGGTCAATCTAAAGATTGTCCGAAAATTTCATTAAAGTTGGTCCAGCCGTTTCGGAGTCTATAAGGATCATACATACATACTTTCTCTTTTATATACATAGATAGATTTAAAAAAAAACTTGCATTTAAAATGTACTAGCCTAGATGTTGACTAATAAATCACACCACAACAGCACAAGTGATTTTGATAAAACTTTGCAAACTCACCATGACCTGGCATAGGAAATAGGATAAATTTTTACCTCGGGACTATGTTCTTTTGGGGATAAAAATGTATTCTATATCCTAATCGAGTATAATGGTCTCCCCGGTATAATTCTCTTGGGATAATTTCGAACTTACACGCGGGCAAAACTGCTGGCAGAAGCCTACAAATATTATAAATGCGAAAGTTTGGACGTTTGTTACTCAATCACACCAGAACGGCTGAACGGATCTGGATGAAATCTGATACAGAGATAATATATCACACGGGCGAAGCTGCTCACAGAAGCTATAAGTTTTTATGATATAAAGTGAAGTTATGTAACACGTGCGTAGCTTAGCTGTGGGCTTCTGTGGATTGGAACCTTTTTATCTGTAGTAACTACATAGTATGGAAGATATTCGTCGAATATACGCCCACAGACTGCTTAGTGACCGGATTACTTCGAACCTATTGTTGACGCCGTAGATGATGGATTGACGCCTTCGACTCAGGGCTTTCATGTCATCAATCAATTTGTTAACGTAAGAGGTGATAATGAAAGCTTTTCTGTAGCCTTTGTTCAAAAGAGAGACATAATTAGGGTAAAAATACTATTGCATCTAATAAATAAGTAATTGGCAACCATCGTGCTTCACCGTCGACCACACATCGCTTACTATCAGGTGAAATAGTGGTCAAGCGCGAGCCTATCTACAATAAAAATATTTGCTGCGGTTAAGACGTAGATGGGATTCCTGAGACATATCCAAATCTCCACATCCTGCGGAGTGCCGCGCATGGTATATCAGCGGATTGTTAAGTAGAACTCTGCAGTTAATGTCTCTAATTTAGCAAGTGTTGTAATATGAAAAGTGACTTAGGCATTTTGGTTTTATCTAATAGATACTTATTGTGGCTATTATTTGCTTTCAATAAATCAGCCTAGCCGTTTCTACACAGGTCTTAATGTTTCTTTTTGCTCTGGGACACAGACTTAAAGTTCCTATTTGCTTTACGTACGAGTATGAACAAACCTGGGCCCGTCCATGAGCTCTTAGAGCATGGTTATTTTCAGTTAGTTTTGTGACAGAACGGAAATAACAACAAGAGCTCATGGTAGCCCTGGAAGCTCGGTAACTAATAATTGAATGTCCTTTCAGAAGCTCACTAATCTCTGCCTACCTTACCCCGGAGATAGATATCTTAGTATTCTATTGGACATTGCGCCTACAAGAAAATCTCCATAACTGTAGCAGACTGAATAAATATGCAACAGCAAAATGATCGATATGCATAATATTTCCTCGGCCAACGGCTTTCGTTCGAACCATTTTGTCACCAAAAAGAATTTACAGAAGTTATATTTGTGAAGAGAAAATGCGCAAACGCAAAGGGCCTTTTGAGCAAAACTTACCGATCTATGGATTGATTAATGTTTAGTATCGGTCGCAAAGCAGGTAGCCATGGGCCAGATAGGGAGTCGCTGCCTGTGAATTTACCTCATGAAATGGCATTTTCGTTATGGCAGCAAGGTCTAAGGAGCGAGTGGTGTAGCCCTGACCAGTCTTTCAAGGCAATATGAAACTGTTGCTGGTTTCTCCAATCAGATGGATCCTTCCATGTTTATTTTCCTACCGACGCCTTCGCTATATCGATGGGTGCCGTTGGGGGAAAAACCCAAACTAGTCAGGATGCCTTTACAATGACCGACCTTTACATTTTGTCTCTCTATCAGTCTAAGGTTTGCTGGTTTACTTTGAACAACTTTATGAACAAAATCTTATGTTGTATATCATTTTGTGTACAATAAAGAATTAATGCAGGCTTTCAATCCAGTGGCTGGATTGAAATATAAAAAAAAAATACGTTCAAATATACGTTTCTCTCTCTCTTCCTAATCGTTCTCTCACTACTGAGAATCGTGACTCCGTTTCAGACTGTCAACGGCTTTTCTGTATCTGTTACGATCAGCTGCAATGATCTGTATTTCCAGTTGTTCCGATATTTGATCCGACAGCCGTTTGGGGCTTCGGCCTCTAGCTCTTTTACCCTCTATTTTATACATATATTGCAATGCAATTCGAACGATTTGCGCTTGAAAATTTCTTAGACAATACGTGCACTATATCGCTCGACGCAATTTAAATTGCTTCGTCAATACGGTCCCTTAATGGATTTAATATTTATCCAGGATTACATTTGAGCACTAGTTTGAAATACTGTGTAACTCAGACTTAATTATAATGACACAAAGTGGACCTTTTGCCAACCACTTTATTAGCGACTTTGTAGAGCAAACACAGAATAAATAACTCGTGATTTACGATTTTGAACTATGCTGCGCTTAAAGGGTTATTACTGGTTAACTTAAACTGAATATTGTTTGTTGAAAGTAATTTTATGGCTTATTTTGCGTCCGTAGTTATTACGAATTCGTACTTGATACTGAAATGGTGGAATCTTGGCAATTTTGCGCTCCTAAACCTTCGCAATGTGCCCGTTTAAATGTCCTGTGAATATATTTCCAAGATATAGAGATTAGGATAGCACCTTACATACCTAGTTTAAAAGCAATTGTAATAACATTATTTGACTATATTGTTTCCATATTATTGAGTAGGTTTAAGTTAATTATTGGATTCAATTAATTTAAGTAATTGAATGGTTCAGATAACCTGATTTGTCCGTACTCTCGACTCCGACTCCTCCGGAGGAGCTTATCAGACTCATACCTTAGGCGTAGGGCAGGCGTTGGTAGGCCAGGTAATGGCAAGACCTGATGGAGACCCCGTACCATCTGTAGCCGTAAACGGTCGAAGTTCTTCTCGGGAGGATAGCGCGGAACACGGCGCGGTCAGTTGAGGCGGCAAACTCCTCAAGTTTGTCACCCGCGGGTCACACCGTGTGGCAGATGGCTATCATGTCACGTTTTAGGTGCCCGGTGCGTCTGCTAAGGATAGGGAAAGAGAGATTTTATCCTCTCGTACCGTTTATGCCGTCTCTTTTGCGACCATCACTTCCCCGCAGAAAGGGTTCAGGGGGACTGTGTCCCACGCACTGTCACTTCAACCATGGACTCAACCACGACAGAAAGCAAGTCGTTTGTTCGCAGTAGCGAATGCCGTGACGAGGTCTCGGAGCTACACAACCTAGGCTGAGAACTTCTCCAGGCGGCGTTGCCTCCACCGGTCCACCCTCGAGTGTGAGCCCACATTACAATTGTCTGTCCTATCGATACCTTCATCAGATCGGAAGTATTTTTAACAGCATCATCAGACGATTGACTCGCCACAATGCAGTAATGCTTTGATTCTTCATTATTTTAAAATTTTCTTTGTAAATACATTATATGCCAGCCAAGATGTAAAATCGATAGTAATTTTTCAGTATAAATGTACTTTAACAGTAGGACATTCTGCTAATATCGGCTCATTGGTCGTTTTGCGAATAGGACGTTTTGATACGGAGTCTCTGATTTGATTTAATGTTTACATTATTTTTTAAAGAACCGAGTATACCCATGGATAATTATGATATCTAAAATAAATAAGTGAATATGATGAGATATCTAAAGTAATAATAATAATTATTTTTTTGATCCGCACTAACCTCCCGAGAAGAACTTCGACCGTTTATGGCCACAGAGGGTACGGGATCCGCATTTTTCTCCATATTTTGCAATAGTCCTGCACCAACCTGGGATTGCCCTTGGGTGCATTTGCGTAGTGCATACAAGGATAATCGTCGGTTGATGTCACATTTTCTGATACCTGCCTAACAAGACCTCTGCGAGTTGGCTTCAGCTCCTCGCACGCCTTTCAAAGGACCGGGTCTGACCAGATCAGGGCCATTACGGGACTCACGGTGACCAATGCTATGAGAAGACCCCAAGGCAGGGTGGCTTGGAAGCAGCTCGTCGTTGACTCCGTCAAAGCTTTACAAGACGGGCACGACCTTGAGAAATGAAGACAACGAATAAGAAGAAGACTGCATTCGCACTAGGTTTCGGTGGGGTCTATAATCTGCTTATCTTGCTGGATAATCCAATACTACACAGTCATTTTGCACAGTATGTAACAGATAGATTTAATTCTGTATACACACTATATACTACAAGTTGATAAGCTAATTAAAAGGAACGACTTCACAGAAATCATTTACGCCACTCAGAAAGTTTCAGCTAGAAAGTACTAACCCAATCTATTGGTTACAAACATCCTTTGCCACAAAAGCGAACAGTACGCGAATACTATCAGGCATCACTGTTATCAGTCCGATAGTGAGCTAGTGGAACTGGTTGCGCCACTTAGGGGTATCACTGCGGACACGCGAACCTAAGGGATCGGCAGGACGTTAGCTCTGCCCGCCATGTAAACATACGATTACGGAACTGATTAGGAGAAATTCTTGCTGAGATTTTTTGTTATATACGCCTTTAAACTTGCAAGACGAATATTATGGTATTTGAAGAAAATTTGTCTTTTTTTAACCCAATTACAAAATAGGAGGAGGTTCTCAATTCGTCGGAATCTTTTATGTTTTTTTTTTAATAGTTCATATCTTACATCATCTCCCTAGCCTTTTTCCCAATTATTGTTGGGGCCGGCTTCCAGTCTTACCGGATTCAGCTGAGTACCAGTGTTTTACCCACCACCTCCACAACCCAGTTACTGGGTAACACCCTTGGCAAGACTGGTGTCAGATCTCAAGCTAAAGACTACCCGTAACGACTGTCAAATATCTTCAAATGAGAGCCGGGACCAACGGCTTAACGTGCTTTCCGAGGCACGGAGGAAACTCGATATGTTGAAATGGTCACCCATCCACGGACCGACTTCGTCAAGCGTTGCTTATCCTTGAAGATCGACCCGTGCAGCTGTTATTATTTAGCTACGAGCTCCTATCATATTTTACGTATCGGTATAATTGAAATTGCAAGTAGGTACACATGGACTCAATGCGATGCATTTTAACCGATTTGCACTTGAAATTGTCTTATAAAATACGTGCGTGATATTGCTTATAGTCGCAATTTTTATTGCTTTGCGCCATCTCTAAGGTCTCTTACTAGAGGTACGGTTAAAAAAAGATTCGTTCAAAGCTAACAACTTTTCTAAAGCCCAACTCAATCTATGCAAGGCCCTAACTTAAAACTAAAAGCACACTAAACCATCTTAAGTGGCCGGTGCCTAGTTAACCCAGATTGTTCTAATTAACATCTGTGAGCTAAACGGCGTACCGTTGGGCCCTAGTTCTAGTGACCCTAAGTTTAAGTAAACGTGTTACTTTAAATATTGTGCTCGGACCCCGTTTCTCTGGGAAGGTACTTAGTGTAAAAGCGTGCTTAGCAGACCCCCTACGATTGCCTTGCTATACGTTGAAGTGGTTTTTAACCCCCGACTGAAAAAGAGGGGTATTAAGTTCGACGTGTGTACCTGTGTGTTTGTGTATCTGTCTGTGGCATCGTAGGTCCTAAACGGATGAACCGATGATCGAGAGCGTTCTTAGCTGTGTTTAATGACAATCGATTCAGCCGTTCTAAAGTTATGGGCGTTTTACTTTTTGAATCGGGGTGTTTTCGCAAGATATCGTATCACAATTACGAGTTCAATAGATTGTCGATCGTGTCTATTACTACATAAATTTTGTAGCATGAAACAAAACTGTGTCGGGTTATTTTTTATAATTTTCTTGTTAATTGACACTTCTCACTTCTTTAATTTCTACAATTTGAGGATGCAGGGTTAAGGAGTGGACACCCAAGAATATAACGGTTTTAGGGTTGGAATAATAACAGTTTAATTACTCTTTACTTGTTAATCCGAAAGGTGTGTTTCAATAATATTATGTGAGACGGATGGCGCCTAGTTCGACGGAATAATAACGTGACCAGCGGCATTTCAGTCTCAACTGCTTATGAGAGCTCGAGCCATAAATTATATAATTTATGGCTAGACAGAGAAGGCTATGTGATGGAGTAGTATGGATTTATTTTTGAGAACTGTTAGGTATCATGCAGGGTTTAGTTGATAATAGATTTTTGCCACGGCTCCATGCCCGCGGATTCATCATCATTATCATTTCAGCCGAAAGACGTCCACTGGTGAACATAGGCCTCCCCATGTGTCGTCACATCTAGCGGTCATATTATGCGTCTGGCATCTCCGGTTAGGGTTACCATTCGTCCGGATTTGTCAGGATATGCTCGGACATTTGGCGTCCTGTCCAGACTTTATCCGGTCTTCTAATTTGACCTGATTCTTCGCTTTCATAGCAATTTTTAATATTATTTTTTTAGAAGGCATTTGTTTACCTATTATTATTTTACATCAACTTAAATGTCCGGACCTTTTTTAAAGTCCGTATTTTCGGCAGGACTTTTCAAGTTGATTATCCCAAATAAACCGTTTGTTTTTCTGGGATGAAAACCACTGTACTGAGCGAATAACGCCGAGTTTTCTATAAAATAATATATTAGTGTAGGAATTTTCTGACTCGTGCCTGCACTTCGAGACTTCCAGAGATTGTTCTTTTACAAACATACAGACAAACAATTTGACTTCTTTATAATATATATTTAGATAAACAGGTTTATTATGAACTTTTATCTACTAAACTTTCAGTTAAAACAAGAAGAATTTTAAATTACTTGTGATTCATAGTATTTCATAATTAAGATCTCGATTTAATATTATTACTCATCGTAATTAATCGTGAGCTCGTATTGAATAAAAAATGTATACCATGACTCACTCATAGCTGACACACATTATATAGTATCAGATAAAATAAAATTATTCTTAGATAGTAAATGATAACGGGATAGAGTACGTACTTACTTACCTTTAAAATAAGTCATAACCATAAACTGGATTATATGCAAAATCAAATAATAAAAATGTAATCAATTTTAATATTAGTTATTTTATTTAAAAAACCATTTACAATCACATTTTCATTATTTATTTCATAATTCTTTAATGTATTATACAAAAGTATCTAATGATTAGCTACTATGAATAAACGAACAGGGACTTTTCTAAATGTTGGGTAGTAAGATTGTACCTTCCATTGCCCAAAACTATTTCGAGCAGAACAAAGAAAAGAGCCAATAGATTATAAAAAATAAAATCTACGTCGATATGCACGAAAATATGCATCAAAGGTCTAGTTTTTATTTTAAACATATAAAAATTAGTTTGGAAGAGCAGCAAATCCTTCAACTTAGGGCCGAATTCACCAATAAAACTAATCGCGATTAGTTCAACTAAACTCAGTTTATGCAAATACAGCGTTCTTATTGGTAGTTTCTCAGCAGTATCAACCAATCAGAACGCTGGATTTGCATAAACTGAGTATAGTTGAACTAATCGCGATTAGTTTTATTGGTGAAATCGGCCCTAAGGCTAATTACGAACATATACATCCTACTTCTTTTTTTACTATGATTTGCAATTGCATCTTGCATTATTATGTTTTTAAGTTGTGATTAATATTTATATTTAAGACATTTTTAAATAATAATTAGTGTAAGTTTCTGACTATATGCTGCGTATACCTGTAATAGGCATACAAACCAGCACATATATTTCAACATTGTTTACTACAAACTGTACTGCGGTGGACATCCCACCCATACGCACCAAACGTTTTGGGAATACTTTTATTATACGCACAGCAAAAGAGTGGAATTCCCTGCCGGAGTCTGTATTTCCCGATAGCTACAATCTGGGAGTCTTTAATCAAGAATGAATAGGTTTCTTCTAGGCAAGCGTGCTTCATCGTCGACCACATCATCGCTTACCATCCGGTGAGATAGTGGTCAAGCGCAAGCCTACTTCGAATAAAAAAAAAAAGAAACTTTTTCGTATTTAGTGCTGTTAGTGGTGTACCTTATGATAAATAAATAAAATATACAAATGCATATGGAAAAATATAAATGCATATAATGCGGTCTCTAGTCATGATTCTACTACCGTTTTGTTACAGTAGCCCTTTGGTATAGGCAATCAATATTAAATATACTTAAGAGGTAATACCGCGAATTTACGATTATATTCACCACATGACTAGAAATGGATAAACATAAAAGTTTTATCGATTCAGGAAATATCTTTAAAACCAAATCGATTACTAAAGAACATGAAATAACTATAAAATGAACATCAAATCGTCCAAACTCGACTTCTGGGGCCTTACACTGACGTGTCATTATTATCATGGTTCCATTGTGAAAGAGAGACGGAGCTACACATACGAATATCACTATCCCTGTTTCACAGCGGAATTATGATAGTTTTGCGGAATGATGATGAAAGTAGGGCCGTGCCCCCGTACCATGACGTGTCAAAACTATCAAAAATGGACAGATGTATACAAGTCAGATAAATAAATGTCCCTTAAGCACACTAAAAGTAACCTTGCTCTAAGAGCTTATGTTCGTCTGCCTGATCCTCACTAAAATGTTATTGTTTTTGTATGATCTATCATTCGTATTATCTTCGTATTTTATCGAAAGACGATGAAAATTCGTTTATAACAGGGACCACAAAAGACCAGCTACTTTGGCGTCATTCCTAAAATATATGCCCGTGGATTTTGCGCTGAGCGCAACGGCTGTCGTAGCCAATGACATACATTAACAGCTAACTTCATCTTTATGTGTGACCGATGCTTGGCAATTCAAAAGTAGGCACCTTTAAATGATTTAATTAAAATAAATCATTTAATTGTGAGAGTTTGTGTTTCAGAATTGTCACTGGCCATCAATTTATATGAGTATACCGGGGAAACCTGGGTGAAACTCACTGAGCCGCTTAGAAGACATGTTTTGACAAGGCTTCTCTATGGTGTACCTATATCGCTATCTCTTTCAAACACCGGAAAATTGCCCTGGCTGGAGGTCTAATTTTAAAGTCTCCACAGGAAAGCCCAGGTTAAGGGTACACTAGTCGACGGCACGAACTATTTTGTTCGCGGGGTTAAAATGCGTGCTATATCAACCGACAACACGTGCGGAATAGATAGATGCTGTTATGAGCAGTAAGAAGCTAGTTCGCGTACGTGAATACACACTTTTGCAAATTTGTAGCGAAATGGATGATGATTTAGAACGAAAACGAGCGCGCGAAATTTTATAAACAGACCTTTGGGAGTCTGGATATCATGAAAAAACGATTGAATGTATCTGTTCAAAATAAAATTATTTGCATTGTTGAACTACTAATCTATCCCTGTATGGAGGGCGTTTTTCAATTTTCCTTCATCTTATAGTACTTATTTGCGCCCAAAGATGCGTTAAAATGAGTGTTGAAATATAGAACTTTCGAAGCTCATAACTTTCAAGTCAATTTTTTTTTACTTTTTTGCTTCCATACTGGGCTAAATAATGATGAGACAAACTGATATATTTTTTTTATTTTGAACGTACATCGTCAAACAGTGGAGTAAAAGCAAGACTACGTTTGTATGGAAGAATTTTCGACTAGTGTACCCTTAAGCAGTAGTTGAATAGCGAGACGCAACTCATAAAAAAACATCGGCAAATCATTTGATTTCCTATAAGGTAGTGTCTGTCTAGTGTGGCCAGATGGGAATGTGGAATATTCATAAAATACTTTTACGATTATTTTACGACTTGTAAAATTACTAAACTCTTATGATAAAAGTGTTTTAAAAGTGCGTTTGGTTTCCGTTAGAAAAGTCAAGATTTTATGTTTATGGCAATCGTTTTGTTCCGTTTTACATTTTATATTGCCATATTAGAATATATTAGATACCTATAAGAAGAGCTGTTTCCGTAAATAGTCAAAGTACACATTATGTTGGATATATGATGCAATTTATAATCGACTGCACGCATGCATTGCTACCGGCTTGACACATTTTGGACTAAAAAGACCTATAAAATAGAACGAAAAAAGTCATATAAATATACAAGCATGTAGTAATAAAATATACACTTAATTGTATCGATAAAACATCACATAACGGGTGCAATCACTATACCCTTCATCAAAGCTAGAGCAATTTTACATAAAATGATATCCACATAGTCTAACAACCATAACTTTTATTGTCACGGGAACCAAACATGTTTGCCAAATTTCAGCTCAATCGGACACTGGGAATTGCATCAAATTTAACTTGGAACATTTGAATACACCGAACTTTACCTGTAAATTAAAGCTTGTAAAAATAAATTGCTGAATGTAATAAGCGCATCACGCTAATTCTATTTTTGTTATGTTTGTAATTGACAAGGTTTGTATGAGAGAAAGAAAAAGTTTCATTTTCTTTATTAGTTCAACCGTGTGAAGCCGAGAGGCGAGCAGATAATATAATAAAATCTCTACATTTTTTTATTTATTCGATATTATGTAAATAACACCTTAACAGCTATAACGCCAATGCAATGTTACTACAAAGATATTAAGACTAACAGAATACAATTAAAAATCAATTAAAATACAGTAATAAATACAATTAAAATCCAATTAACATACAATTAAACAAAAGTTAAAATACAATTCAAACACAATTAAAATAAAATTCAACTACAATTCATGTCAAATACTATTCAAATACCATTATAAAACTTATCCAGCTTATTATTTTTCTTATATAACAAAGAAAGAAAAAATCTTTATTTGCGACACGCACAGGAGACACGAAAAAAAAATTCAACTATAATAAAAAATAAAACCACGTTCGAGTTCAAAAAGGCTCCTATCCCAGCATGTGCAGCGATATCCTTATAGTTGACCAATGACCACATCCCATTGGCCACGCCTTAGCGATTTCCTACAATGCACACATAACTCATTTGACTGTGGACATTCATCATGACGAAATTTTATGAATGTGCTAAATGTCATATGGGTTAACACCTGACATTCCTTAACTAGGCAAATTGCAAAAGTTGCACATAATGCGTCTTTAATGTCAAATTACACATAAGCCCTCACATAGGACATCAGAAAAGATGTATCTTATTGGTATTAGATGAATCCCGTTAGACTGGAAGAAGCTGACCCCAAGATGGTTGGGAAAAGAAAGATTTTTTATTTACATGACTGACAGTCTCGGAACCCTGGGATCAAGTGGGGTCCCTCCTTTGAAAGGCATGCTAGGAGCCGAAGCCAACTCGCAGAGGCCTTTTTAGGCATTCTTTTTTCCCAAAATAAAGATAAAAATATTTATTAATTGTACAATTTGAACATTATAATGATAAATAATTTTATTTCTGTAAGTTGGTTTGTACAAACACTTTTACATGTCGATCATATTTTTGAAACTAGATGAGGCCGGCCATTATTTATTAAAGTTATTAAGTACATGCAAAAGAATAGTATATAAGCAACTGCGCCTGTGCTAGGCCGAGCCTGTATTTCAGGCAGCAGTTCACTTCCCAGACATTATTAACAATAACAACAGTGGTTACGTTTACATTGTAGATACTATATCACATTACAGCATTTTTTTATGAATTGCATCTTTTTTCTAGCTACAACTTATACTTTTAAAAGACTCAAAATTTCCCAATCATCATCATCAGCTTATAGCAGTTCACTGCTGGACATAGGTATCTTCAATTGCACGCCATTGGTCTTCGGCAACTGTCATCCAGCTGCTACCAACCACCCTGCGAAGACCGCCACTCCACCTAGCCTAAGGGCGTTCCACCTTGCGTTTACCAGTTCACGGTCTCTACTCAAGAACACGTCTACCTCAACGCTCATCAGTTCTAAGGCCGGCCCATTGCCAACATTTTCCAATGTATGGAGTATAAATTTCCACATCGATGTGCTCATTGCCAGAGGTACTAACAAACACAGGGTACCAAAACCTGTAATTAAATTAGCCATTTCAATCTAATAAGGCTGAGAGAAGCCGCGGGCTGCTAGTTAGCAATTAGGCAACCGATACATTCATTAATAGTTACTTTTGTTTATTTTCTATATTTGGATGTTTGGTAATACACGATTCCTGTGTCTCACCATCTGTTACTGGGAATTTTACCCGACTACGGCAAAACCACACTTCGCTTGATTCGTGAGTCCAGTCTATCCACAACTAAAGGGCCTTTCGAAAAAAGTTTCAAATAATACTTCCAATCGTGCAATCACGAGATTAGTAGTATCACTAGCCAAAAAGAGTACTTTGAAATTCATGTAATTTAGTCGTAATAAAATAATTCACCATATTTTTTGATCACACGTACATTCTTCACACAGTCCATTCATTGTGTCTTTGGTATTTGAGTCATCATCTTCTTGCCCTTGTTCCATATTACTTGGCGTCGGCGCAACATGGTCTTCTTTGGTCTTTTATTTTTTGTCA
Source organism: Anorthoa munda (assembly GCA_945859665.1). Lineage (NCBI taxonomy): Eukaryota > Metazoa > Arthropoda > Insecta > Lepidoptera > Noctuidae > Anorthoa > Anorthoa munda. The sequence goes on from OX243918.1 coordinate 2,617,612, forward strand.
AAACATATAATTTTAAAATGTATAAACCCCCGACACATTTTTATTTCATACTACCTAATTTATCTAGTAGTAGACACGCTTCGATCGACAATCTATTGAACACCTTATTATGACACAATATCTTGCGAAAACAGCCCGAATCAAACAGTAAACGCCCGTTACTTTTGAACGGCTAAACCGGTGTTCATCAAACATAGCGAAAAAAAAACACAATCGAAATCCGTTTAGGAGCTATGATGCCACAGACAGATACACGAATACACAAACACAAGTACCTACACACTTCAAACTTATATCATCCCTCTTTTTCCGTCGGAGTTAAAAACAGGAAATAACCGGTAAATGTAAGCACCTAAATTACCTTAGCAAGCAAATCTTACCTAAACGTATCTAAACCGAATACATTTACCCTGTATGGATCCAAAATGAGTCATAAAATGGTTCAAGTAATTGTCACCTAGTTTACCTACATTCCCGTCATTGACACTACCGAAAACTAATGTCAGACACTTATCCATTAGAGAAACCGGACTCCATTAGTGTCCGACACCGCTGTCTCAATCTTAGCAATACAGTTAGCTACACAAGTATCTAAGGATTACCGCGCACTACGAATTTTAATTAATTAATCGTCCATCTGTGTACAATACACTAGAGTCCGCGTACTGCGAAAAGAAATTAAGTAATGTATGAATGGAAACGGCAAACGATTTAATTTCGTATTTTAATCCCTATAAATATTATAAATGCGAAAGTAACTCTTCCTGTCTGTTATCTTTTCACGCTTAAACCGCTGAACCGATTTAGATGAAATTTGGTAAGGATATAGTTTGAGACCCTGGAAAGGACATAGGATAGTTATTAGTTGTCAGGGTTAAGTGAAACGAAATTTAATCGTTGTTTTAATATATTGGCATTTTTTACAGATCGGTGATTATTATCCGCAAAGATTAAAATTCGTAGTGCGCTCTGATCCTAAGGAATTTTAGTACGATTTTCTCCTAGATTTATACAAATTGTTTAATTGCTAACAAGATTTACTTAATTTACGATGGATGTTCTCGAGAATGGCTGAGTGAATCTACGGTTAGAGCTAATTGTTGGAAAGTGGTCGTTACGAGAGATTGTAGGATCGAGAAGACTGTCGCAAACAATTATGGAAGGTATTTTAAATAATCTACTGCTCTGTCTTGATACTATACAACTGAGATAAGCAGTAGCATCGTTAGTCTAATAGTCGCAATAGTGCTACTGCTACGCACGAGGTCATCGGTTCGATTCCCGGGTTCGAGAAAATTTGCTTTGGGTTTTCCATATGGAATTTCCCAGTAGCAGCTGGGAATCTTATTAGTGTCAAGCCACGGACCAGGTGGGATCCCTATTCCCTGCGGCTGAAAAGTGACCTGACCCGTCACAGGGGGACCAAGGGTGCCATACAGGGATCGTCGGGCGTCCATGTGCTGAATTGATCCTTAGTGGTCACGGCGTGCAATGTGTTCTGGTGCGCCGGTGATTGGGGTTACTCTCCAGAGGACAGGGTCAGGTAACAGACAGCCGCGGCGGGTTCACGGATGAGTACTAAAGCGTGCCCGTTTTCCCGCCATAAGCGGCACAGGAGGACACCGTGAAGTTTTAGTGGGTTGGAGACCCACATAACCGCGGTATCTCCCCGTGGTAGCACAGAGCATTTCTCCACACAAAATAAAATAAAAAGACCTATAGTACACCAACATTTTAAGATCAATAGGATGTAATAAACAGACCATAAGGAGCCGTGGTGGCCTAGTGGTAACGGCCGCGACTAACAAGTTGTAGGCCGTGGGTTTGAATTCGAACCCAGGCAGGCGCATTACTTTGTGTAAATTATTTCATCACGACTGCTCTCAAAACGGTGAAGGAAAACGTCGTGAGGAAACTGGCATGTCTTAGAACCTTAAATTGGAAACCATCTACCAACCCGCACTGGGCCCGCGTGATAGATTATTACTATTTTATTTTATTATTTAAGTATTTTCCGTCTCCGTAAGTGTGTCCGTGGCATCAACAGTGGGCCCTATCAGAATATCAGCGCAGCATTATTTCTTTTTCGGATATCGCTGCATATGCTGAGATATGAGCCTTTTTGGTCTCGCACGGGGTTTTTATTTTTATTATTGTTTAACTTTATGCTTTTTTTTCTCGTGTCTCCTGTACGGGACACAAATAAATATTTTTTGTTTCTTTCTTTTCTTTATTACGGTCCATTCCCTCTCACAGAGAGGAGGCATATGCCCCAGCAGTGGGGACATTAAAATGCTGATGATGATGATTAAACAGACCGTCATGACAAAAGTCACCTTAAATAACTGGTGCTCATTCAAATTAAACTGGCCAGCCTCTCAAAGCAAGAGTGAATGAACAGGCATCTTCAGGGTAGATACTCTCGTTAAGATGGCCATAACCTCGAGCTGATAATCACTGGCAAGGTCGAAGGCTGAGGAGCCGCAGCCCAATCAGATGGTCTGATCAAATACGTGCAACGCTGAACACCAAGGTGCACGATGCATTCCACGACGCCAAGGACGACGAAGATGGTGAATCATCTTAAGAGAAAAGTAGATCTCCTGTCGGGGACATCACGATCCTCAGTAATGAGGATACTCGTTCCATCCAGTTCATCGCTCGTTCTCGTTCGTTGTTAGACCTCATCCATCGTTTTCCACAATTCGAGATCTATGTAAAGAGTTAGTGCCATACTATGACGTATCAACGCTATCATGATTCCGATGTGAAAACAGGACAGTGCTATTTGTCTTGTGTAGCTCCTTCTCTCTTTCACAGTGGAACCATGAAAGTTTTGACATGTCAAATGGTAAGGCCTCTAGCGCCTCTAGCCTATTTAAAAAAATCCTTTGCGTGGGAAAATACACTCACCGTTATATAGTGCTCGTATTTAATTATTAGATTTGGATTAGCCACTGATGGCCGAATTGATTGAATTCTTTATGCCAGCATTATTGCGCTTCCGGCAACTAACGACAATTGCCTGCCAATTATGTCTATCAGCATTTCAATCATCGAAACATGAATCGATTATATTCCAATAACTTCGAAAACCGTGAGAACGCGACCTAATATGCATCCACAATCCATTTTCACACCTACACTTTTAGTCATAAAGTCGAAATTAGGATGTTAACGACTTACAGTTAGTTTGGTTCCGTACACCTGCATTTTGTCACAACCATTGTTTCAACGTTATTAACAATAACAATCTATTTAATGTCTGCATCTCGAATTTCTGTACAATTCGCTCTAAATACATACTAAACTAATTCATGGAATTGGAAGTGTAAAATGTAGTCCAAAGTTCCACCACTATACGTTCATGATGGCAAATTGACATTGTCAGTGCCATTGTTGATGTAAAGTCAACACAATTCATAGCACATTTCGTAGATCAAGTATCTGACAAGTTCATTATTGACTATTTTGTTCATGAAGCAAACTCAGATACAGGGTGGGCCAAAATTTTTTGCACTTTTGAAACTTGAATAGAAATAAAACAATAAATGTTATTTTGTTGATAATTTATATAACGTAATAATCATAGTTTTTTTTTTTTTTTAAATGACATTGTCCAAATGTGCGTCGTCTCGTTGTTGGCACTCATGCAATCGACTACGCAAACTTTGGAAAATTGTTGTTCTCATCGCTTCTTATTGAACGTGGCCGCCCTGTTTGTTTAATATTCGTTGTCGATCCCGTTTGCTTGAACTTCTCGACCCAAGCTTTGATCAAATTAACACTTGGACACTCACTTACACGTTATCCGTATTCAATTCTAAACAGGCGTCGTACAGTAACGTAGGAATCATAGTTTTTGTAAAATTGTTTTACACAAAAAGCACGATGTTGTCCCGTGAGGCCGTGAAGCGCTCCATCGTAACTAAATTTGCATGAAGTGACGCATAGTTTCCCGCCACCCACGCGCCCATCCCTCGAACGGTTTTCAAAAAAATCTAGTATTGCTATTTGCAAAAATTTTTGGCCCACCCTGTACTACGATAGAAACATTCTCGTGACCCAAAATTGCACGTCATAGCCCCATATTGGCCCTTTAGTTACTTTGGTACTTGTCCGCATTTGAGATCACCGCCTCCAGCGCGAGAGGCGAGGTCTTAGACAGTGGTCAGCACTTAACACAGAAAATCTTAGCCTAAATTTAAACAAATTGAAATCCTGTTCGCGACCGCCATTAATCTACATCTCTGCTGATCCCATAAGGCTAATCGCTGATACGTGTAATCTTAATGATATTGTTTACAACGAGCGCGTGATATCGCAGCTCTTAGTGCTGTGCTGCGCTCCTGCCGACCACTCTGTGCGTAATCGTCGTGGTTATCTCACAAGTTCGCTCGAACAAATTGGTTACTGGTGTATGGAGATTGTGCGTTTGTCCGACAGTTTGTATGTTTTAGCAGCTGAAACTGTTCTTATAAATTCTTTCTCTCTACTATATTAAAAAAAATCTGAATCTCATTAATCCTATCAATTACATTATGAGCGCGGCGAAGCATTTTTAAACAAACTTTGGCGCGCAATGGTTGAGCGATTGACTGCTGCGCTGCGTTTCGCAGGTTCGATGCCCGCACGGAACAAATATTTGTATGGCCAACAGATAGTTGTTCCGGATCTGGCTGTTTGTGTATTTGTGTTTCTATGTTTGTAAATGCTCCCATAATACAGGAGTAATTCCCAGTGCGTCACAAACTGCGCCACAATTGAAATAAAATCATACATTTATCCGTCAGCTTGTCTGTCAAACACTTTTTTCCGAAAACAGTGCAATCTAAGAATTTAAAAGTGACGATTCTTGGTCTGTATTTCAAAATCCGGCAAGCATAACCGCGAACAATCCCTACCTCGCTAAAAGCAACTTTATAGATTGTATTAGCATTAGTGTCGATAACGAGCCAAATTAACATCATCTTGTGTTTTAATATCCCCGACCAATAAGTGTCGAGCTGTCGGGTGCATTAGCGGATTGGGGCCGCATTATGAAATACAAGCCGCTGCCAGTGGGAATGTATTCCAAGGGAACGTAGTCCCGGGTTAAAAAGTATCCTTTGTCCTAAACTAGGCCACGGTCTACCAGTATTCCAAATTCATACAGGCGTGGCTTAACAAACAACCGCACTATCATTGTCATATTTGTAAGAAGTAGAATTTTATAGAGTTATGCGGCACAGGGTGTAAAGTCACGCAACCTTCATTAAAAAGGGCTAAAGGATCCTCCGACCAGACGGATGCTGTGTCTGGTACGAGCAACAGCCTATCGGCTGTTTCAGACTTTGGTGTTTATTTATTAGTTAATCCTCGCGCTGGAACGCCTTGCAGCACAAACTACCACTATACTTATTACCAGTCGGTCGATTCTGTAGACATCTTACCGTGATTTAGGTGAAGCGTGGTCGTAGTGAGCTAGATGCCAACCGATATGCTAGGGATTGACAGCTCGCTTCGAGTTCAATTATTTTTATTTCGTTCTCTTTTTGCATTTGTCACGTTTAGAAGTTCTAGTTCCTATAGTTTTATTCCCTTTGCATAAAAAGGTTTGTTTTGCATTAGAAATCGGATGTGAGCTGAGCCCACTTTACCAAGATACCAAGCACCTTTTTCAATGTATCCGAATTTTCTTAATTGCATAAACAGTTGACACACAAAACTACACCAATTTTACATCATGATATTCACTAGGAATCAATTTGAGAATAATTAAAACTGCCACTGAACCGCCAAAAAACCTGAGTTTACTTTCGAGGTCACCATGATGAGATTTTTACAGAAAAGCACTACAGGTATCCTCCTACTCCTATCAGTTTTCATTCACCATTGTCAGCGATGTCCAAGATAAACTTAGGAAAGTACATATTTTTTGAAAAAGTCAGATTGGTACTTGCCGGGCTTTGAACCCACTACCTCAAGCAAGAGATGCAACACCACTGGGCCACCACGACATTACGTATATATTATGTTCAAATCGCGCCAAAAACTGCTTGCTCGATGTAGGCTTTTTTTGTGTCGTCTAGCTATTAGTTCGTATGTGGACCTGCTGAAGACTGTATGAATATATTTGTATTGTATACAATTCGATTCGACTCAAACTCAATTTCTTTTAGTATTACATAACTGGACAGCACATGTGGGAGTACTATGTTCGACTGTAAATCTACCATTCACTGTACCTATGTGTCGTTCTTTGAGTTGTGTGTACCCTGGCAGTTGAGTGTGTCATTCTCTCTCAAATGTCTCTCTGATGGTGGCACATTATATGGATCATTCGGTTCCCTTCATGATGCTTGAGCTGAGTGGTGCCAATCCATGCGTCATGTTCGTGAACGGGCGCCATCAGTTGGGATTGGTCATAACTTAACAGCTTCGGCCTGCTTTTAATTACGTACTTATTTTATTATTGAATTGTTTATTTTACTTTAGACGCTTTTAATTGCACGTTTTTTTACATCGTTCTTATTACATATGTATTATTCCAATAAGAATGATGTAACCAAATAATTGTAATTAAAACTGATGGAAAAGAGTGTCCTACTACTTACGCTTGCAAATGTGCAACTAGAATCATATTTTGTTTGACAATTAAAAAGTACCTATAAGGTTTATTTGAAATAAACTATTTGGTTTTGATAGATACATGATATAATAGAGAGATGCCACTACAGGATAAATGCCATCATAATTCCTGTCCGTAAAAGGGATGACGCATTCACGTATAGCTCCGTCACTCTCTCGCTCTGGATTGGAATAATTACAGCATTAACATGTCATATTACAGCACCTGATCTGCCCGGCGAGCACGGCCTACTGTGACATGGCCTAAGTCACACTTTTTATCACAGTTTGGGCGATAAAGCCATTTTGTCTTAAATGCTACCACGGCGGCGTGAGATATTTTCTTGACTTGTGGCATAACTTCTTGACATTTATTTGTTTTCTTTTTCGGAAATTTGCCTATTTTATGGCAGTTTCGGTTTAACCTTGGCCATAAAAACCATTTAGGTTCAGAGAAGCATAGTCCTACGACGCACTATTTTCGAATTATGGGCCTCCGAATTTTATTTTATTTTACATAAAACGCTCTATATCTCGAAAACGGTATGTCCTAGGCAAAAAATAACCAAAATTTAGCCCCCCCTTTAATACCCCCATGCTAGCAGCATCCCAACATGAATTTATGAAAAAAAAATTTTTTTTTTTTTACTTTGCTTGGTTTTCGACTTGAACTACAAATTAACTACAATTAATTATAACAGAAAATATTTTGGGTCATGACAAGTTATGATAAAATATGTCATGTCTTACAATTTGTCTTAAATACTAGCACGGGACAACCATATGACATAGTTTCAAGACGCGACATGCCTTTCTTGTAGCTGACGTCATAGTGCGACATAATCTGAATAGACGACCAAATAAAATAATACTTATAAAAGTGTGCCGTTCATACAGATAATATACTTTTTATTTTGTTGGGTACAAATTAATATTTGACCCACGACCATAGACTTATGCACACTTTATTTTTCTTTGTTTGTTATAATATTAATAATTACTTAAAAAATATAATAGCTTGGACCCAGTTCCCGATACCGGTGAGCCCCTATTTTTTTATTTTAGTTGTTTTTTGGGGGGTTTATTTAAGAAATAATTTAAAATGTAGAAAGTAAGAAGAATATGGAATATAAGAAAATAATTATAAAAAAGTAATAATCAAAATAAAAATAATAATTAAAAATAGAAATAACAATTATAAAAAAGTAATAAAATAGAATTAATTAATAATCCTGTAACATTTCATTTAATTAATATTTTTTGGGGTTTTTATTTAAGAAATAATTTAAAATGTAGAAAGTAAAAAGAATATGGAATATAAGAAAATAATTATAAAAAAGTAATAATCAAAATAAAAATAATAATTAAAATAGGAATAACAATAAAAAATAACAATTATAAAAAAAGTAATAAAATAGAATTAATTAATAATCCTGTAAAATTTCAATTAATTAATAAGCATTGATCACCACACACACAAAATAAATTTATTGCCATTTGGTGCAGTAATTAGAAGGAAAATATTTTATTTTTCAACTATAAAATTTTATCACCACCTCCGAACGAAAGTGATACATTTTTCTTAATCATCTGTCTAAATGTGAAATTTGTGACAAAATGGGTGCGCCCGTATTAGCAACTAAGACCCGATGAGTCCCAAATAAACGTCAGGAAATTTTCTCACGCCGCCGGTACTAATAATTAAGACAAAATGGCTTTATCGTCCAAACTGCGATGAAATGTGTGACTCAAGCCATGTCACAGTAGGCCGTGGTCGCCGGGAAGCAACAAGAAAGGCATGTCGCGCCTTTAAAATAAGTCACATGTTTGACCCGGCTAGCATTTAAGACAAATTGTAAGACATGACATAATTTATCATGTCTTGTCACAAATGTCTTGGGTACGCCCATGCTCGCTCCGCTGCGTTTGAATTTGAACGCGTGCGCAGCGTGGGAGTTTGTTGAACATGTTAAATGCATATTAAATCCTCGTGTTTGTTACCGGTTTTAAGGAATGAGACTTGCTAAATGTCAGCTCGAAATGGACCGCAAATTATGATTATGTTGTAGAATTAAATACAATTTAGTGCTCTTCGTTTGTAATAGAAACGGATTTGGAGTTTGTTTGTTTATTACTAGAGCTGACATTTATAGAAAAAGAAGAATATTATAGAATAGAATATACATTAATTGTCTCCAGTATTATAATAGTCCTCTAGACTGAATTTTGGCTACAGTGGCCATTCTTAATGGAGTGTAGCCATCGGCGCTGCAGTTATTAAATATAGTAGTAGTGTGTGCACAAACTCAGGTGACTATTTAGGTCACCTCCCTTCCTACCTGAGGAGTTGGTACCTAATTAAGGTACCAACTTATGTAGTAAGTACGTTTCTTTCACATAAAGATTGATATTTAATCCATTTTCGTTTGTTACAGGTTGTAACTGTTCGTCGATCGGTTCTGAGAGTAACGTTTGCGACATACGAACAGGGCAGTGTCGTTGCAAGCAACATGTTACGGGCCGGGCATGCGAAACTTGTGAGGTTCGTATCACCATGTATTATTTTATACCTGTACTTTATTCCAGGCTGTTTTCAACTTGTGAATCTTTAAGGCTACCGCCCATTTCTGGCAGCGGCATCGTCCGCATGTATTTCGAACATACTACAGAAATAAAAAGTAGCCTTTGTGCTATTCTAGAATATAATATATCCCTGTGCGGAATTTCATCTAGATCCGTTCAGACGTTCTGGCTTGATTGAGTCTCAAACATCCATCCATTCATCAGATTCATATCAAATTTTGCTTTTATTTTAAAACTGACTTCTGCCCGCGGTTTCGCCCGCGTTACGAGTATGTTATTTCTCTAGGAAACATTAAACCGGCATAAAAAGTAGCCTATGTGCTATTCCAGACTATAATCCATCACTGTGCCAAACTCCATCCAGATTCGTTCAGACGTTCTAGCGTGAGTAACAAATATCCATCCATTCATCAGATTCATCTCTCATCTTGCTTTTATTTTAAAATCTGTACCGTGTATGAATACCAATGCCACGCTTATCCAGCAGCCGCTATGGGTATATTATATATAGCCGGAGCGATCACTACTTGATCCGAGTCGTTCCAACCGATAAAACAACACAACAATTTTTATGTTGCATAAAAAATGATTATTCAACAAGGAAAATAACTCAATGGATGTTGTTGAATAGTTAAAATTAAAGGCATATCCATGGACTGCTCGGAAAACCCCTATTTTACTCAGATTCGTCTCTTCTGTTTTCTTAAACATGTTATGTAGACTTTAGTAGAATATTGGCAATGAAAACTTCAGGTCCATAATTCAATGGCTATCAGAATTGTGTAGCATAAACATAATCAGACCACCCTCCTTTTCCTTGGGCTGTAATACAGTACGCGGGCCTAGTGCGAGTTGGTAGAAACTAGAAAAGCGTAAATCAAGATCAATAGGACAATATTGTTGAGTCAGTCTCAAATCAGGTTACTAAGCCACCAGCCATATACCATGACAGACCCAATCACCAGCCACGATCCCTTCCAAACAACACAGTTAGGATTCCAAGGAAACAATTTACATCCATTGGTACTCTGCATTGATATTCAAATGGCACTGTGCTGGAAATGTCCCCGTGACATTTCTGGGCAATAAACGGAACGGGCCGAGGAAACGAGGCGGAATTTGTACGGTGCTACTGTTTGGGTTAGCAGAGATGAATTAGTTAAACCGAGGTGATGGAAAGTTAGGCTTTTTGTTAGCATATTATAGTACAGGTACATGGTAGACATCCTATACGCATAAAGCGTTTTGCGAATACTTTCGTTGTGCGTACTGCTAAAGTGTGGAATTCCCTGTCGGAGTCTTTGTTTCCTGATAGCTCCAACCTAGGGGAGGTTAGGTTGTTCAAGAGTGAATAGGTTACTTCTAGGCAAGCGTGCTTTACCATTGACCACATCATCGCTTACCATCAAGCGAGATAATAGTCGAACACGAGCCTAACACTAAATTAAAAAAACCGGCCAAGTGCGAGTCGGACTCGCGCACGAAGAGTTCCGTATCATTATCGCAAAAAACGGCAAAATACATGTTTTTTGTATAGGAGCCCCACTTAAATATTTATTTTATTCTGTTTTTAGTATTTGTTGTTATAGCAGCAGCAGAAATACATCATCTGTGATAGTAGCTAGCTATCACGGTTCATGAGATACAGCCTGGTGACAGACAGACAGACAGACGAACCGCGGAGTCTCAGTAATAGGGTCCCGTTTTTACCCTTTGGGTACGGAACCCTAAAAAATGCAAAAACAGCACTTGCACTCTGAAAGACCTTATCTTTATTTGGATTGTCCTTCATGATCGAAATTGGCTTAAGACCACAATACATTATCATCATCACCAAAGGCATTTGAATGTTCCCACTGCTGCTGAGATACAAGTCGGATCTCCTCTCTTTGAGAGGGAATGGGCCGTAAACCACCACGCGGGATATATACACAGTTGGCATCTCGAAAACAAAACTGAAATGTCTCTCTGTGCCTGTAATTACACCAGCTCCTAAAATTTGTGTGGTGCTAATACTTCCTCCGACAGACTATTTCACAAGTAATTGTAGTGCTATTAAAGTACTAGATTGAATTGCTTTAATACCTTGTCGTTCGGTTATAACTGCGAAGTGGGAGAAACTGACAGAAAATGAAGCTGAATTTAAACGTTGTCACTTAAGCTAGGCTGTACAGGGACGGAACTAAATTGCGCTTTTACATTTTGCAGAACTACTTCATTACTAAGTTCAGGTTCTGATTAGCTAGTAGTTAAGTTCTGGAGTGGCGGCCGCGTACCGAAAAACGTTGCGTTGACATGTTTTCCAATTGTTGGTGAACACTTGGTTAAGGTTGCGCGAATCCGGTGGATGCTAGATGCACGGGATTGAATAATGAGGCGACACTTGGGAAATGATGATTTTATTACTTGCCGAAGAAAATGAAAAAGGCATAAAGAATGAAATGGTTATAATGGGGTTTAAGCATTGCTTAGTGCTCTATCTTGCCAATCATTTGGCTAAGGCGTCTTGAAACTATAAACTTGAGGCTACTAAAATATGTGTTTTACTCACTCCAAGTTAAGGGTTTTTAAGGAACCATTCACGCATTTACATCATAAAAATTGTCTTTTTAGGGTTCCGTACCCAAAGGGTAAAAACGGGACCCTATTACTAAGACTTCGCGATCCTTCTGTCTGTCTGTCTGTCTGTCTGTCTGTCCGGCTGTCTCCAGGCTGTATCTCATGAACTGTGATAGCTAGACAGTTGAAATTTTCACAGATGATGTATTTCTGTTGCCGCTATAACAACAAATACTAAAAACAGTATAAAGTAAATATTAAAGTGGGGCTCCCATACAACAAACGTGATATTTTTGCCGTTTTTTGCTCGATATTTATAACGGCAACAGGTAGACGCTTGAAATATTCACAGAATGTTTAGTTGTATATTTACTTAAAAAATTATAATTAATAAATTAAAATAAAATAAATTAAGGGGGGCTCCCATACAACAAACGTGATTTTTATGCAGTGTTTTGCGATAATGGTACGGAACCCTTCGTGTGCGACTCCGACTCGCACTTGGCCGGTTTTTTTTTACTTTGTTTACTGCTTATGTAATGTACTTTTTGTTATATTAAATATGTCAAAGTCTGTATGTTTGAACGGTTATAAATTAATAACGCCTCAAAGCTGAACAGATAATCTTTTGAAACATATACAGACTATGGCCTGTATTAGGACATAGGATATTTCTAATCGGACAAAGCCGCTGGTAAAAGTTTGTAAGGTATATAAACGAAGCTCGGTTTAGTCCCAAAAGTCTATGCCACACAGCAAAGCAGAACTATGTTACATAACTTTAGCCCTAATCCGGCCCTGTCGGCCATAATACCAATAATTGGTGTCGCTCGTATCTGACTTGTACCGCGGAGTCTCAATTAAATGTCAATGGGACATGGCAAGTATTTGCGAATGTGGGCCACAGCCGGCCAGTATCTCATGGACATAATAGCCGAGGATTGTGGGAGACGGATGTTAGTGTCTGGCTTCAAACTTCAAAGGAACTGCTGGATGTGAATGGGCATAATTTTGACACTTGGCAACAGTTTCGTCTTGTGCTAATACCAGCAATGTCAATCACGTTCTGATGGGTATTTAGCTAAGCGTGGTGATTTTTTCATGGACATAATAGCCGACGATTGTGGGAGACGGATGTTAGTGTCTGGCTTCAAACTTCAAAGGAACTGCTGGATGTGAATGGGCATAATTTTGACACTTGGCAACAGTTTCGTCTTGTGCTAATACCAGCAATGTCAATCACGTTCTGATGGGTATTTAGCTAAGCGTGGTGATTTGTGGCAAATGGGACACTTAGATTACAATGTATATCTTCTACCTAGCATCTTACAAAAACCAGTCACATTGGTCTGCGTGGAAGAATGATCCTTTATTATCTATCGATATGTGAGGCATTGGAAAATGTCGTTAGGAAAACGTCCTGGAGTGTGACAGTGAAGACACGTATATGATTTTAAATGTTTATCCCACGCACTCACGATACAGAAAGAAATTCATATTCATATTATTATTATAATTATTATCTCCTTTATTTAATTGTTTTTCTTATTATCTACATTTTTAAATATTTTTATAAAATAAATTTAAAAACAAAAACATTTAAAAATATAAAAAATAGAGGCCCACCGGTATCGGGAACAGGGTCCAAGCTACCGGCGGTCAGGGCTCCAGAGAGAGGAACCTCCTAACAATGCGAGCCGTGTCCAGCAGTACTGCTTTCTGGATCAGGCCCTTGACCCAGCCGCCTAACGAGAGCCTCCTAAGGTGTTGGTCGAGGCTCGTGGCTATTAAGCCATTGGCCGACACGACTATCGGTACAATGATCGCTGTGTCCACATCCCACATGTCGACAACCTCGCGAGCCAAGTCAAGATACTTGATTTGCTTATCTTTCTCGGCTTTCACGAGGTTCCCGTCATGCGGGACGGTAATGTCAACAATCATTGTACGCCTCTCGATTCGGTCCACCACCACAATATCAGGCTTATTGGCTACAATAGTCCTGTCAGTGATGATGGACCGATCCCAGTACAATGTGATATTGCCATTTTCGAGAACTGGGTCGGGCACATACCTGTAGTACGGTACCTCCGATGCCACAAGAGTGTATTTCAGAGCGAGTTGCTGATGGATAATCCTGGCTACAAGGTTGTGCCTATGCAAGTATTCTTCGTTAGCTAGCCGAGAACAACCAGAGATAATGTGGCGGATCGATTCACCCGGGCGGTGACATGCCCGACATATGTCAACCGTGCCATCCTTCACAATAAATCTCCGGTAGTTATTCGTCATGATAACTTCGTCCATAATTGCACAGACAAAACCTTCGGTTTCCCCAAAGAGGTCACCGAAACGCAGCCAGGCTACGGACGCTGACTGATCTACATCGGACCCATGTAGGGCCCGGAAAAAGCGTCCGTGGAGCTCCTTACTCTGCCATACCTCCCTGCGGTCGTTAGTATCAAGCACTACAGGCTTAGGACTGTGCTCCATTGCCCCATACACGATTTCAGGAAGGTGCGTAGAGTTGTATCTATTTTATACAATTCTAGCACCCTCATGAGCCATGTATGAGGCACCGAGTCATAGGCCTTCTTATAATCTATCCAACATGTCGACAGATCCTTTCGGGAACGCCGAACCTGTTGGCTAATGGCCATATCAATAAGGAGTAGCTCCTTAGTACCGCGGGACCCGTTCCTACATCCATTCTGAGAGGCCGACATGATGGAGTTATCGTCGACGTGTTTATTAATTTTAACTCTCAAAATGGATGTAAGAACCTTATAGACCGTCGGTAAACATGTAATAGGTCTATAATTTTTGGGTTCCGCAGTGCTACCAGCCTTGTGGAGCAGGTGGGTAATTCCTGTTGTAAGGAACTTGGGTAGCGAACCAGACTCTAAGGCTGCCTGGTACTGAGATGCCAAACGAGCGTGCGACCTCTGTAGCCATTTTATCCAGAAGTTGTGCAGCCCGTCCGGCCCTGGAGATTTCCAGTTCGGCAACGGACGGACTGCACGGGCTACATCTTGGGGGCTGATCGTGATAGCCCCCATTTCTTCTATTGGATCGCACGCTCGTTCGACCTCCCGAGTCCATTCACCTTCGGTGTGACTGACAGGCACCGACCAGATGCTGCGCCAGAATGAACACATAGCGTCATCATCCGGCAGAAGCGTATCAGTCACACCTTGGTCGGGTCGCTCCAAAGCCCGATAAACCCACCTTTCATTACTTTGGAATGTGCGATTCTGGGTGTATCGCTCCACTCTCCGCCTGTACCTACGAATACGGCTTGCCCATGCAAACACTTTTTGTTTCAGGAAGTCGATGCGCTCTGTGACATGGGATATATAGTCTCGGGGGCTGACATCAGTCCCCGAAAACGCCCGTCTC
The DNA here is from genome assembly GCA_945859665.1 of Anorthoa munda. NCBI lineage: Eukaryota > Metazoa > Arthropoda > Insecta > Lepidoptera > Noctuidae > Anorthoa > Anorthoa munda. The sequence goes on from OX243918.1 coordinate 2,632,762, forward strand.
ACAAAGCGCATCACTCTTGGGCGATTATTGCCCTCCCTGAAACAAATTAGTTTGCCGATGAGTGCTCTGGCCCCACCAATACGACGCTCGATCCTGCACTGCCAAGCCGGTACGGCTGGTTTCGGTCGTGTAGCTCTGTCATCTGAAAATTTGACGTGGGCTACACGACATGCCGCTACAGCCGCGCAGTACATGATCGAATGTGTATCAGTGAGGTCTTCGCAGTCATCAAAATAGTTTGACAACTGCGAATCCAGAGCAGCCACCAGCACCCTATTTTTGTTATGCATGGGCAAGCGAGGTAATCGTGGCCTAAGTTCGGGTTGCATGTAGCGATATTCCCGAATAGCACACTCCAAAGCACTCCTCAATTCATCATTGTACTGGGTACTTACGTTTGTAACCCTGTCACTACTCTCCACGTCAGCGTGGTTGGACTGTGGTGGCACCACAGCCTGCGACGAGGGTGCAGTGACACGGTTACTCATTTCAGTTCGGAGGCGATCAAGTACAGTATCATCCAACATACGATTACGCTGGATGACCCGCACCTGATCCGAAAGTCGCTGGGCCGAAACGTTGACGGCTGGCTCAAGCACCTGAAACAAAGAGAGCATACGGACACGGTACGCGGTCAGGTTGTTTCCTCCCTCTGTAGCCCCAAAGTATGCGCGCATGACATTTTCATTGATGGATAGTGTCCATCTCATGCGCTGCACACTACCGCCGGGTGCTGGGACCCTATCAGAGACCGGTAAGCCTCGAGGTCCTAAGCGGTCCGGCGGCCGGCGTACTCCCCGTCGACGCGCAGGTGGTGGTGTCGTCGGCGGAGAGAAGTACTCGTCGCTCGAGCTCGACGCAACTGCCACGGCCGGTGACACAGCACTCACGGTGGGGCTGGTTTCCGGCGGCGGCGAGGCGGAGCTGGGCGACGAGGCCGGAGGTGGTAGGCGTGCTTGTCTTGCGGCGGCAGCTCTCGTCAACATGACGTCGTCTTCATTTTTCTCATATCTTCTTAAATGTGTAAATCGGTCATAATTTTGATAATGTTGTTGGTTTATGTTTTTTTTTCTTTGGTTTCATTGTATTCTGTACAATTTAGATGGTTAAAATTTTATATTTTGTAATAAATTTGGAAGAGAAAAAATTTTGGCATCCGTCTGTCAAGTCGAGTCAATTATTATTATTATTATTATTTTGTTATTATTTTTTTTTTTCATATTTGGGTATTTCGTTTTAAATAAAAGAATACCCACCTCCTTTTTAAAATTTGGTCAAAAACCTGTGTATTTTTTTGCGATCTTTGATATTTTAGTAATATAGTATAAACTCGTCCCTATTTTAAAGGCCTTTTAAAACTATGTTGATGATAACGATGTTGTTAGACAGACATGCTTTGACTGCTTTTATTGCAATCGAGTCAATTTTAAGTAACTAATTTACATATTTGTCTAGTTAAATAACTTTACTATCCCTTAAAACGCATAAAATTTTAATGAGATGTTTAAATTATATATTTAAACTCCAGTTACATTTTAAGCCCACTACGTCAAGTGTTTCACTTTGAGTTTACTGCAAAATAAAATAAGTTAACTCTGTCTGTCTGTTACCTTTTCCCGCTTAAACCGCTGAACCGATTTATATGAAATTTGGCATGGATATAGTTTGAGACCCTGGAAAGGATAGATGATAGTTTTTGTACCTGCCATGTTTTATGTCTGCACTACCCTAAGGTCGACTCATAGAAAATGTCTAAGGCCTTTGTACTTGTACATAAAGTTTAAATAAATAAAAAGATGCAGTAGAAAGCTGAAATCTCTCGCACCTGTCATCTTTGAATGCTAGACATTGTGTCACTTAAGTAGTCTGTGCACTCTGTGTTAATAAAACGAATGACCTGCTGGTTGAGAATAGACAACTTTATTTCTTTTTATTTAGCTATGCTACACCATTATACTAGTACATATTTGAATCACTAGATGGAGTTAGTATGAAGTAAACTAGTATTATAAGTTAATAAACATATTCTAACAGATGTCAGCGATGGTGATGGTCGAAATGCCAAAATGTCAGGGATTGATCACGTGACATTTGGATAGCGCTTGACAATCCCATATATCTTTGCCTTATTTTTGTAAATATTCCAATCGCTATCGCTACGCTTTCGATGATAGAATGTCACTTGTGTAGGGCCTCTGCAGTGGTCAATTTGAATTTCTCATAACCGATTGCGGACCCAAGTTGGCTACTGTGAAAAAATTATAGCAAAACGGAAATATCCTCACTCTCATCAATAACACAGTACTAGTGTGGAGCTCCATCACTGACATATATCACCTTCTTTGCTGCCCATCATGCACTACCACCTGCACCTTACAGGATTCCAATGACAGATCTATCCAAGTATCTATATACTGGCAAGTCATTGAAGTTAGTCGACAGGAAAATAAGAAGAAATAGACTCCTTAAACTGCTTTTCTTATTTGATAGCAACACTCAGATGAACTAACTTTTTTTACTTCATCTGAGTAGCAACATAAGAAGGACATTCTCGGGCGAACCTAAACCTTCCGTAGAAATATTTCATGAATTTTAACGCACCCACTGTCCCATTAAATACAAGGTAGGTAAATGGCAAAGCATTATCGTCTTTCATGTCAATCAGTACAACGATTGTATCTCGAAGGGTTAGGCGTTAGGCGCAGGCGCAGTATTACAAATTATGTCGAACGTTAACCGACGATCAACACTAATCCGGGCTTAAGTCGGCTAATCGCCAGTTAACTTCAGTAACATTAATACTGTTTGTAAGGTGATCGTATACTGAACGTTTATAACGAAGGAGGACCAAAGTTATTGACATAGCCGAAAGAATTGCCCAACTTAAGTGGCAGTGGGATGCAGAACGGATGGTGGATGGGGCTGAAAAGTTCTGGAGTGGCGACCGCGAACCGGAAGACGCTGCGTTTGAAGGCTGCCCATTAGGTGGACCGATGACCTAGTTTAGGTTCAGGGATCCGCTGGATACGAAACGAACGGGATCGGTCAATGTAGGCACACTTAGGGGAGCCCTATGTTCAGCAGTAGACGTCTTTCGGCTGAAATGATGATGGATTATATTCGCGAATTTAGTACCTACACTAAAGTTAGCAAGGTCCTAAAACAGTAGGGTTTAACTTCATTTAAATAACGTAGGTATATACCTATGTGGCAAAATTGTCATAAAAATTTGAAGACATAATTATTATGTGGCATAACCCTTCTCCATCCTCCCTCTCACAGAGAAGAGGCCGGTGTTCCAACAATGGGAGCTGGCTGATTGTATGCTTTGGTGGTAGCGGCTGACTGCCTAGGGTGCCCCCAATGTGACAGCAAGGTGTTACTCTTGCTTGTAACGCAAAGTAAGGTCTTGGATAGACGATCAATGCCCGTTCTTTCTCTGTATGAAAAAGATAATGAGCCAAGTCACCTTCATGTTCAGAGCAGCTGAGTACCGGTACCTATCTAGCTCCTGCAACTCATTGTCAATACCACGTTACCTCTTGGTAAGACAGTTTTTTTCTTTATTGTCGATAGGCTTTCGTTGTGGTCGACGGTGATCCACGCTTGCCTAGAAGTATCCTATTTACTCTTGACTTAAATACCCCTAGGCCTTAGTAATCAGGAAACAGAGACTTCGGCAGGAAATTCTACTGCACGCTGCTACGCACAATGAAAGTAGCAGCAGACTTTGAATCTAGTAAATCCAAGTATGGAGCTTTTTCTTCATTTGTTTTCCCTTTTTACGCGTTAATTTTGCGTTCGATGCACGTCTCCGATCGTATCGTGCGTGCATTCTTGTGCGTGAATGGGAGCTGAGACGCGCCATTGTATTCTCTGTTCGGTTCAACGGTCGAGTCGTTGAGAATATTGTGAGTGATGCTAAAATAGAATTAAGTAACGTCTTTAATTATTTGTTGTTCATTCACGTAAAGTTCTTTACACGGTACACTCTTGCCAGAGCGGTCGTGCTCACCATGTTGCAGTAAGACTTTGGGCTGCCATGATTCGCTGTCGGATGTTACTCGTGTGCACTCATGTAATCGGTCGCCTACTGCAGACTTGATCTGGTCGGTCCATAGCATGAGCGCGAGAGCGGACCTGCCACACGCTCTCGTTCCTTTTACTCTTACTGGGCTTTCACGCTGGGACACAGATCTATTCTCTGTGAGAGGGAATGGGCCATAATCCACCACTCGGGCCTAGTGCGGGTTGGTGGATTATGGCCTACGTCTTGGAATTTTTGGTTCTAGGACATAGGAAATATGGAATTCTGTCATCCATCCGAGCGTAGCAGATTTAGTAGTAAGCTCTTTTAATGTCCTGTAGTTGCACTTGTCAAGACAAGTGTCATTCGATGTCAGCGATGGCGATGTTCGAAATGCCAAAATGTAAGGGATTGATCACGTGACATTTCGAAAGTGTTTGGCATTCCCATACATTTTCGACGTTTTTCCAATCGCTATCGCTACGCTTTCGTTGATAGAATCTCACTTGTCTAGGGCTTCTGTTTTAGGGTTCCGTACCCGAAGGGTCCAAATGGAGCCCTATTGCTGTCAGTCACGTGTCCATCTGTCCGTCGTCTGTCACACAATTTGGTGCCGAAGAATTTATTAACTTCCCATTGACCTATGTATTTGAATGTTGGTGATAATATTTGTTATTACGTATTTCTAATAACAAATACCGATATATTGATAAATCTGATTTTGCTTTGGTACGTAACCCTAAATGTGCGAAGTGCGACACGCACTTGGCCGGTTTTACTGTATCAGCCTTTCAAACCAGGAATAAAAATAAAGATAAACTGGAATAATTATTTAGTTAGTGTACGCCATTCCTAACATAAAATGGTCGTACCATGGCAGTGTGCCAAAGAGACATTAAATTGATGGATTAAGATAAATAAACAGACGAACAGATTTCAAGATGCGATCAGTTTTAGATTATCAATTGAGGCTACGGGGCTACGCTTAATGTCTCTCGAATGGGAAATGAAAACATCCACAAGTTTTGTTTACGTGTCTAATTAAAAATTTATAATTATATTTATATTATGCCATTTTGATTATTATTTATTTGGATTACCAGCTAAATATAAAATTTAATCAAAAACAAAAATACCTGCAGATTTTCGCAGTGGGATCGTATGTGTAACAGTCTTGATAAATTCCCTGTCTTTCTTCCAGGAAGGGTACTGGGGCCTGCAGCTGGGCGGCTGCCGACGATGCGCGTGCGGGCCGGGCGCGTCGGCTTGCGACCCCGTGACCGGCGCCTGCGCATGTGCGGACGGCGTCGGCGGCGCGCACTGCGATACCTGCCTGCCCGGCTACTACGGGTTCGGACCTGCTGGATGTCTACGTGAGTTTACTTTTACGTAATATGCTTGCAGCCGATGGCGACGGTCTAATCATCATCAGCCTTTTAATGTTCCCACTGCTGGGACACAGGCCTCCTCCCTATGCGAGAGGGCATAGGATATATTCCACCACGTGGGCTCACTGCGTCTTCGAATTTCTGAATCTAGGACATGCCGGTTTCGTCAAGATATTTTCCTTCACATCGAACCCAAGACCTTACACTTAGCAGAAGCGCTTGACATCACGAGACTAACGAAGCCGTCTCACCACTTAAAAGTACCCATCTTCTAGGCGGAAGAAAAAGGTAGCAGTATTTCCCCGAAAAAGCTTAGTCTATAAGAGCTCCACTACCACAGCAGTTTTTTTTTTTTTGCCCTTTCAAGTCATAATCACTGCTGGAACTCAGGCATCCTCTCTGTGACCATAATCAAATTCGCGGTCCCTCTACGAATATTGTTTTGCGGGGCTTTCCATCCTGTTCCGCATACCTCCAAAAGTTTATCTTGGACATCATCGCTAACAACGGTGAGGGAAAACATCGTGAGGAAACCTGGACTTCTAGTTAAAGTGTGTTCTCCGCTGGTGTAATTGCTGCAAGGCGTTCCAGTGAATGGATAAACAAATAAATAAAAGGCGATGATAGCTCAGTGGTAGTGACGTCGGATACCGAGACGAAGGTCGCGGGTTCGAATCCTACAATGAGCTTGAGCTTTCGGTGAAGGAAAACATCGTGAGGAAACCATAGCACGGTGGTAGGGTACTTTGTAGTACCCGCCTGGCTGGCAACCACCCTCAAGTTGAAAATCTGTCGCCAAGCACCTTCCGGTGTGTTCCGACAGCAGCACTTGAGAGCCAGTTCCCTTCTAGGCTTTGTGTGCTTACCACCATCGGCCACATCATCACTGACCACGGTGAGATTGTGGTCAAACACAGGCCTATACATAGTAAAAAAAAAAAAAAAAAAATTGCCTATTGTATTGTTCTAGCATGTCCGGTGTGCCAGGACGGCAAGGTGTGCTCCCCGCACAGCGGCCGCTGCGTGTGCCCGGGCGGCTCCATGGGCGCCGGGTGTCGGCAGTGCGCGCGTGGGTACTGGGGCGTAGGGAACTCCTGCAGGCCGTGCAGCTGCGGTGCTGGCGCTGTGTCTAGTGAGTACTGATAACATGACATTATAACATGAGCGCCGGGTGTCGGCAGTACGCGTGTGTTTTTATAATATAACCATCGTAATTTTTTTTAAGTAGTTTCTGCCCAGAATTTGGAGAGAGTGTGGCAAACAAGCAGAATTTGTAATAACGTAGGCTTCCTAGATTAACTCTGATGATTCCACTTTCTGCAATATGATTTTATCTAAATTAATAATATTATTTTCAGACATCTGCGACCCTCACACTGGGCAATGTAAGTGTCGCTCCGGCTGGGAGGGTGGCACTTGCGAACAGTGTGCCACCGGGCACTACGGGCCTAAGTGCCGGCCGTGCCAGTGTCACGCAGCCGGCACGAGGGACTGCGCTGACGGACTGTGTCACTGTGACGAGTGGGGACGGTGTCCTTGTAAGGTAAGCTGAAGATAACTCATCGATTAACGAAATAATTTCCGAATTTAATAACGGGACATCGGTTCAGTATTTCCGGAAGTACAATGTTGTTGATATACAATTAAAGTTATCCTTTTTCAATTGAAATATCATTTAGTTACGAGTATTAAAACTTGTCTTCCAGGAAAACGTAGTAGGCGAGAAGTGTGACAGCTGCCTAACTGGCACGTTCGGCCTGTCAGCTGCCAACCCGTCGGGCTGCACGGCGTGCTTCTGCTTCGGGCGCGTGTCGCAGTGCACGCAGGCCGCGCTGGCGCGTGCCGCCGTGCACGCTGCCGCTCCGCTGCACGTCACGCTGCAGAGAGGACATCAGGATGTCATCACTAATGTGAGTAGCATTAGTAGCCTATAACGTTCCCACTAGTGGGACACAGGCCTCCAGGCAGGTGAGAGAACTGTAGTGATTCTGTGTGAGAGGCCATTACCACACGAAGTAGTACCTAACCTTTATCAACTTGGTGTATGTTCATAATACTTATAACAATCAGAATAATACAGTTTCACGCATGAATGTGAAAATCAACCTTGCAAGTAAAGCACAACCTGCAACTTAAAACATTTTTTTATAATTATTAAAATGATTTGTCAAATTTTATTCGCAGATGGACCAAGACTCCCTGCTAGCCATACACACGCACACTCCAGACGCCACCATCACGCTTCCCTGGCCCCCCGTCCCTGTGTACGTGGAGCTAGACAAGCGGTTCGTGGGGGACCGCGTGACGTCATACGGGGGGTCCCTGCGCTTCCGTGTGGAGGAGGAGGGGGGCTCGGAGCTCAGCCGGGAAGTGCTGGCGCGGTTCCCGCTTGTGAGGCTGTACACGAAGAGTATCGTGCTCGAATACTTTGAGGTTAGTACTAGATCAAAAGTCCAATATTTTGTGACTTTATTTATTTTATAGCATAGGAGTTCTCTTCTGTATCAGTTAAATCAGCATCCTTATTTTTCGTTTTGACTTTTTATTTAATTAATATTATTGTTCAGCATGCGCCAGTAGTAAACGGCACTCACGCCGTCCGCTTCCACGAGTCACTGTGGATGGTGCGTGGCCGTGGCGTGGCGTCTCGATCCGCGCTCATGTTGGCACTGCGCCGGCTGGACAAGATCCTCATCCGCCTCACCACCCGCGCGCCCACCTATCAGGAACACGTGCATGCCCTGTAAGTATGACATAGTTAACTTCCACGAGTCACTGTGTATGGTGCGTGGCCGTGGCGTGACGTCTCGATCCGCGCCTTCATATTCATATTCTTTATAGTACAAAAAAACATACAAATACAGAAGGACAGCTTATGTACAAAGGCGAGCTTAACCCATAATTGTGTTCTCTTACAGAAAACCTCAGAGTCATAAAGTGCCTTGTAAGTATAACTATAAAAAATAATGCGTTGGAACTCAGCCCCCAAAAAATTTCTACTGAAATCATAGTCAGCTTCAAGTGTACTTTAAACTTTTGTAATTTTATTTCTGTAATTAAAATCCAATCTCTCGCGGCGTGTAACCACCGTACAATGATTTTATACGTCCACTAAAGATTCATCTCTGTACAAGCGTTTACTTCACCTGTCTCAGTGTTTGTAATCAAATCTTGCAAGTTTTTGATCCACTTCCCAGAGTCCGATTGATCTGAAATTTGACTCACACGGTTGTTTTCTCGTGACAATCGCCATTGTTGTCGGCAATCCTAGGTTGCGCTCGAAAATTAACTGGTCGCAGTTCCTCCGGATTGTAGTTGATGGCTGAGCTATTCCATACAGCGACTCAGTGAAAGACTTGGGTATTTTATTACAAAGACTTTTCATGGGTTCCTCAATTGCAGGCAGTTAGCCGCAAGGTGTTTGACTTTGCGGGTCTTTGCGCAATTTGCTTCCAACTGCCACCAAAACTGCACTCGCCCGATCCCTCCTTCTCTTAATCCTCGATTATACCGATGTTAGTTATTTAGATCCTTCACTGGAATGCCAATATTTTATCTTTACTCTACAGTGTTCTGTTTATTCCTACAACCAAACCAAAAAAACGTACTTTGTGATAAGAGGTTTATCACAAAGAACTTCTTTTTTTAATATCATCATCAGCCTTTTAATGAGGCCACTGCTGTGACACAGGCCTCCTCCCTGTGACAGAAGGAATGGGCCTTAATCCACCACGCTGGCCCAGTGCGGGTTGGTAGATGTCACTTGACTTTGAATTTTTGGTTATAGGACATGTCGGTTTCCTCACGATGTTTTCCTTCACTGTTTTTAGAGCAGTGGTGATGAATTAATTTACATAAAGTAATGCGCTTGCCTGGGCTCGAACCCACGTCCTACGAAACATAAGTCGGGGCCGTTACCACTGAGCCACCACTGCTCTTTTTAAATATAAAAATTTGTTTACTTTTAGACTGCTGAACGTCTCCCTAGACACGGCGATCCCAGGGCTGAGTCGCTCGGAACCGGCATTGGGAGTGGAGCTGTGTGCTTGCCCCAGAGGCTACTCCGCCAGCTCCTGTCAGAAACCGGCTGCTGGCTTCTGGATGCCGCCGCCCAGGTACCTATTTCACTATATAATTTAATGAAAGCGTTATGGTAGCGATTGGATACAAGTAAAATATTAATGGAATTATCAAGCGCTAAAAGAAAAAACACGTAATCAATCCCTTACATTTCGACAATCTCAATGATCTCGCCTATTAACATGGAATTTCAGCCTACCCTATCGAGATGTATAGCCGTGATGTTATATAATAATAATGTTTCAGGGTGCTGATGACGGCGGTATCGGGCACCATCGTCATCAACTTGGAGGGTGAGGTGGAGCCCTGCGTGTGTAACGGCAGAGCTACCGAGTGCCACCCGGAGACTGGAGACTGTTTGGTGAGTTTATGTCATACTAATAAAACTTGTACCTATGGTGATTCATTCTCTAAGTTCCGGAGAAAAAAAACCGGCCAATTGCGTGTCGGGCCACGCGCAGTAATAGGGTTCCGTAGTTGCATATTAAGGCGGACAAGAACAGGGTTTTTGGTTGTTACATAAACATTAAACCGGTTTCAGCGGCTCAGAACGTCTAAAAAACGGGCCCACATAGGACGATGGTAACTGAAGAAGGAGTTATAAAATACAACTTCACAAGTGAAGTTAGATTTTTTTCTATTTAAGTATCGCCGCGGGTAGAGGCAAGCATTAGTAATAAAGATTTAAATATAACCAGTGTCACTTAATCATTTGAATACTACAATAATGCCGTTATGGAGATAGTCTTCGTTAAAATATCCAAACATCAACCGTAAATAAGCTGCAATAAATAATCTATATGAAGGACGTCAATTGCGAAATGAGCCGATACGAGCGCGCGTTAGAGCCACGGGGAATGGTATGCTTCGTTCCTGGATCCTCGAAAACACGCTCCTTGTTTCTTTCTCTTTCGGAATTTGTAAAATTTTGAATGTATTCACTATTTCGTTTTCGAAAGTTCTTCGCTACTCAATTAGTGATGTAATGACAGCGATAGATTTGTTTGCTAGATCGCAAACAAATCTATCGCTGTCATTTGAAGATCTTTGACAGTCGTTACGAGTAGTCGCAGAAGCTTGAGATCTGACACCAGTCTAGCCAAGGGGTACTGCTGTTACCCTGTTACTGGGTTGTGGAGGTCATATAGGCATTCGCTCCATGTAAAACAATGGTACTCAGCTGAATCCGGTTAGACCGGAAGCCGACCCCAACATAGCTGGAAAAAGGCTAGGCTGATTGTTTGCTAGATCGCCATTATTACAAATTCTATCTTTATTCGAAGAATTTCGAGATAGTTTTTGTTTATTTTTTTTAACTACTTTCTCATATTCGTAATATCCTTAATATAAATTCTTATTTTAGAACCGAGTCTAAGTTCCGTTGGAATTAAGTTCAAAACGTAAAGGCTTGAAATAAAGCTTTTTTCGTCATAAGACAGGTCAAGTTCCCAGACAAATAACTCAGGTGAAAGAAGCTTGCCACCTGATGGTAAGTGATGATGTGGTCGACGATGGGGCACGCTTGCTTAGAAGTAACCTATTAACTCTTATCTTGAAGTAGTTTTTTTATCCCTTTTATTTGCCAGTCACTTCCTGATAAAACTTATTTTCTTTCTTCCTTTCGTCCTTAGAACTGCACGCACGGCACAGGCGGGCCGCGCTGCGCCACGTGCGCGGCGGGCCACTACGGCGCGCCCGGCCAGCCCGGCGGCTGCCAGGCCTGCCCGTGCCCCGAGCGCGCCAGGAACTTCGCTGACGCCTGCGCCATACACGACGGGCAGGTGCAGTGTCTGTGCAAACCTGGTGAGTGGCTGATGTCATTAAATGTTTATTACCCGACTGCCGAAGGAGGGTAATGTGTTTATCAGTCTATGTATGTATGTAAGTATGTATGTATGTTTGTTCCTATGTGGCGTTCCAGAGACCAAACGCGTTGGCCAATTTTGATGATTCATACGTCAATCGATTCGTCTTAACCCTGCGAGTGTCACTGGCTACATTAAAATTGGATAATAGAAAAATGGCGGCTTTTGGGCGCCATATTGTGAGGGACAATTTTTTTTTTACTTCCAAACCCCATCGTGTGGGGTATCAAAATAAAGGGTTTTAAGAAGATTTTTCAAAAATATATAACACTTATATGTTTAAATGTACCGAAATAAAAAAGAAACTAAAAAGTTATAAATAAAAAAAGTTAATTCTAAAAATCAAAAAACCCGACTGCTTAAAAAGCGAACTAAAAAGCCGTAAACAAGAAGAAAATCATGCTGTGCAGTCGGAAGATATGTCAGCCAGTGGTTTTGGTCAGCCAGCTCGCGAATACGTATCCTAATGTAAGGGATTGATTCTCGTACATTTCTGTCATTTTTACCGACTTAAAAAAAGGTAATCAATTCGACTCTTTTGTATGTAATATCTCTTTTTTTTATTAGATTTCGTATCTTTCAACTTAGGGAACAGTGCAAGTTTCATCAAAATCGGTTCGGCAATTTCAAGATATGGAACATACAACCGAACTCTATAGCGACAAACAGCACGATTGTGTAAATTAAGTTATTATGGGTATTTTGTCAATCCTTTAGGTACCATACTATAGATCTTACAAATTTTTTAGTCGTAGGGTACTAAAACTAAAAAATGGAGGGAATAAAAACTTTTTTCACAAAAAATAAAAATAAACTTCTAAAGCAAAACACTAAAAAAAGCAAAAATAATTTTCCGTTCGGAAGTCGGTGTTGAAAAACGATAAAACGAAGAGGTACCAAAGACACCGACATCCGAAACGAAAGTTATTTTTGCTTTAGAAGTCGATTTATTTTTTGTGAATCAGTTTTTTTCTATCGCTTTTGCCACGTTTTTTTGGATAGAATATCATTTGTCTAGGGCCTCAGGTGATGGTTACAGAAATCCGCTGTTTACTAAGCACAGCCATAAACGTATTCGACTTAAATAAGCATCACGGATACAGTCGGTATCCAATCGAAACGAAAAATCAGTTGCGGCCAGCCAACCCTGCAGTAATCTATTCTATTATCAGAATACATTCATAAAAATCAAGTTTGATCAAAAACAAAATTACTGCAGATTTTTGCAGTGGGAACTCATACTATTATTGTCTTTCGCAGGCTACGCGGGCCCCGAGTGCGAGTCATGCGCAGCGGGCTGGCGGCGCGCGGGCGGGGAGGGCGGGGAGGGTGGGGCGGTAGGGGCGGCCGGCGCGTGCGTGCCGTGCGCCTGTGACCCTGTGGGCAGCATGTCGCCGCACTGTGACGACTGGGGGCGTTGCCGCTGTCGGGACTTCGCCACCGGCCTGCGCTGCGACCAGTGCAGACCTGCCAGGACTTATATGGACGAGGATGGCTGTAGACGTGAGTTTATTTTTATTAATTCTGAATTAGGCCCACTTGCACGAAAAACTTAACTCAGAGTTAGTTGCTCCGGCAGTAGTAGCCTGAAGTCTGGTTTGTGCCCGGTTCATGCAATAGGCTCGCCCCCTGTTACATGGGACTTAAACATAGCTGGCGAAATGTAAATATACCTAAAAAAGCAGTACATTGCTGCCTAAACCCTTAGAAAAAAAAGCAGTACACTGCTGCTCCAACCCTTAGAAAAAAGCAGTACACTACTGATACTACTAACTCTTAGGAATAAATAGCAGTACACTGTAGCTCAAACCCTTAGGAATAAAAAGCAGTACACTGCAGCTCAAACCCTTAGGAATATAAACCAGTAAACTGATTTTCAAACCCTTAGGAATAAAAAGCATTACACTGCAGCTCAAACCCTTAGGAATATAAACCAGTAAACTGATTTTCAAACCCTTAGGAATAAAAAGCAGTACACTGCAGCTTAAACCCTTAGGAATATAAACCAGTAAACTGATTTTCAAACCCTTAGGAATAAAAAGCAGTACACTGCAGCTCAAACCCTTAGGAATATAAAGGTGTGACAACATAACATCAAGCCTATACTATATTCCCCGAAGAGTTGAGCAGAGGTGCATATAATTATATTACACCCACATTTCGCCATTTATGTTTAAGTCCCATGTCACCAGGCACAAATCAAACGCCGGGCTGCGTGAGAAAATGCTGATAGAAAGACCGAATGACAATGCCCGATCCGGGAATCGAACCCCATGGTCAACAGTAGCTTATGACCACGTTAAGTCAAATTTATATCTCATTTATGTTTCAGCTTGCGACAACTGCACACAAACACTCCTAGACTCTGTCGAGCTACTAACCTCAAACTTACGAACCAAAGCAGACCCAACAGAACTGAAGCGAATACCAAAACCATTTGCTGCCGTTCGAGAATTCTCCCAAAACGCCAGCACAATAAGAACTAGTCTCAACCAACTAAAGAGTAACCTACTGCAAGCCCAAGACGTAGAATCTTCAATAAGTGACTTAGAAAGTACTGAACATCGTGTCTTTACGGATGCAAATGGCTTGAAATCCGAGGCGAAAAGACGGGAAAAAGAGGCAGATTACTTGAGTTTGGAAAGCATGAGTGCTTTAGAAGAAGTGCTGAAAGTGAGGAGGAAAGTGAGTCAGCAAGTCGAGGCGTTAGACGAGTTTGCTCGTGGGGAGAAGCATTTGAGTGCTCATCGGGCTCTGAAGGAAGCGAAACATTTGCTCAGGCAGATCAAGGATATTAAGCTCGTGGACTATGTGACGGCTGCCAATGATGTATTTGATTCGGTAAGTGTATCTTTGGAGAGAAGTTCCTTAACCTGGCTTGCGGTAGGAATTACCTGGTATATTCTCACTTAACAAAAAAGCCGAACTACATCGTCAAGGGAGAACCTCTCGAGATATTCGATTTTGTTCGGTAAAAGCAGTAATGATGGCGTGAAAGTGAATAAAATGATAGCATTTTATCTTCCGCTTTCTTGTCCAGATTTTCGTACTAATACTCTTATCGCCTCTTTTTATTATTAATTCGTAATACTCTTATCGCCTCTTTTTATTATTAATTCGTTTATTCCCGTACTGGAACGCCTTGCAGTACTTACACCAACGGAGCAACTCTTATAATAAACTAACTATTAGTACAGGTTTCCTCACGATGTTTTCCTTCACCGTTGTCAGCGATGTCCAAGTTATACATAGATAGTACATATGAATTGAAAAAGTCACATTTGTGCTTTAAACCCACGACCTCAAGCACGAGAGGCAATATCTCAGCTACTGGGCCACCACGACATGTCTTATGTCTCATATCATTCCTTCTTCTAGGCACATCTCCAATCCACATCCGTCCAAGAAAGCAACTACCGCCTCAAAGACGCCTACAGGCGCCTGGCTACCCTGCGCACGTCTCTCAACTCTTGGGAGGAGAAGGCGGCAGACCTGCAGAAGCTGGCGGAGACCGTGTGGAAGGCTGATGACACGGTGACGGCGCTGAAGGAGAGGGTGAAACCAAGGTTGAGTGCTGTCAGGGATATTGGGCTGCGGTGCCGGCTGGTGTTAGAGGTAGGTTTTATGTCTGCAATAAACTTTTACCGTCAGATATTCGTCATCATCTATCTCATCATCTTAAGCCTTTTAATGTTCCCACTGTTGGGACACAGGCCTCCTCTAAGTGAGACACCAATGTCATTATAAGCCCCTGCCATATTCCAAGAACACTCATCACTGCTAGGACTATTAAAGTAGACTGTGCTTCAACATCTTCCGATGTTCCCCAGGACATAACAACGCTATCAGCCAACAACATAACAGATGAGATCCGCTCCTCGCTCCTGCAAGGCCAGACTCTCGGCATCAGGTTCCCTACCCTGGCCTCCGAGCTGGCCGCCCTGACCCTGGCTGCTGAGGAGAAGGAGGGCATCCTCTATAACCTCACGCCGGTGTATAAGCAGAAGTACTTGGAGGCGGTCGAGAAACATGTTGCTGAGTTGGGGGTTAAAGCCAAAGAATATAAAAGGTAAGGATTTTACTTGTTTTATCGATCGTGGTATTACTGTAAGGTTGAAGCTGGTTAGGTTGAAGGGTATTAAATATTTAAAAATAAACTACGAACGCTAGCCCATGGTAACAATTTGACTTTGACAGTAGAAGGTTCATTTTTGTATAAATTCTTTTCTGACTATCAAATATCAAATCTATTTATTGATCATATTACTTCACTTCACTTGAACTTAAAACGAAATCACATCGCAATGCATTAAGTTTACCGCAGCATATGCTGTTAGAAAAATTCGTAATTTAACTGACATAGAGACAGCCCGTTTAGTATAATTTACCTATTTTCATAGTGTAATGTCGTATGGTATTCTGTTGTGGGGAAATGCCGCTGACATCTAGACTATCTTTGTTTTGCAAAAAAGAGCTGTTCGATCAATTTATAAATTAAGCCCGAGACACTCTCTCAGAGAGAAATTTAAGGAGATTAATGTAATGACTGTGCCTTCTCAGTATATTTATGAAAATCTTTTATATGTCCATAAAAATATAAAATTGTTTAAAAAATACAGTGATATCCATAACATAAATACAAACACAAATTTGTAGTACCTACAACTAGGCTCAAGAAAATAGGTGGCTCGTTTAGATGTCAATGTGTACGCTTTTATAATAAGCTTCCAAGCCACGTACAAGATCTAAATTCAAATCATTCATTAAACGTAAGTTGTGCCAGGAAGCGTTTTATACCATTAAAGATTACGTTGAGGACAAAAAGGCTTGGGATTGAGCTGCTCCAATTAATTTTGTTTTTTTTTTATATTTTGCACCGTGAATTTAGTTTTAAATATTATTTTTTTTGTTTTCTTGCAATGACAAGAATATTTACTTTTTGAAGTATTATATTATTTTATTTTAATTATTGTGAATGTGAAGACTATGTGGATATATTTTGATTTTTATTTTTATTTATCTTAGTTAGTTTATAATCATGGTCTGGCAGTTTGAGTAGTTTGTGCACGCATTCGTCAATTCGTTGAGCTCCTTAAATTCTGAGTTGAGCTGCACGGTTATTGACAAATGCGTGCACTGACTGGACAGGTCCACTCAATCTGGCTGGTTCTTTCCTCAAAAGACTATTTCAGACATAATTCTACATGGTCTTCACATGACTGTGACCTTTTTGTTTCGGCCTTTCTTCTCAGAGTACTCAGACAGGAAAAGCCGACCTCATCTAGTATTAAAAAATATGATCGACATGTAAAAATGTTTGTACAAACCAACTTACAGAAATAAAGCATTTATCATCAAAGTTTGCTACATAAGGTTTAAAAAAAACTAGGCCATTACCATAAACATTCATGATGTTGCGCCAAATTATGCTGGTGGTCCATTTATATTCACATCCGTTCACTCTTAAACATTAAACCCAAAGCACTCATCAACCCAAAAAGCAGTTTGAATTTCAAATGCCTGATCTCTCTCCCAGTTTATTCGCGGGCAGTCGAGCAGCTGCTTCACTAGGAGTGTCAGCAGCCCAGGCCTGGGCCCGCGTAGCCACTCAAGTAAAGGAAGCTGCAGCTGCAGCCGACGCAGCTTCTAAGGCTGCTGCGGCTGCCACGTCGCTGGCACAGGGCAACGTGCCAATGGCAACTAGTGCTGCGAAAGGGAAGGCTACTTCGGAGGATCTGAAGAGGCGAGGTGCTGCTGTGTTGGCGAAAGCTGAAGGTACGACATTTCACGTAGTAAACCTTGATTAATAATTTAATTACCTGATTACCAGTATAACCCAAGGAGTGGCTGCCTTCCTGAACTTCATTCGCTTTCCAGCCTATACCATACATACGAGTAGTTTTGTCAATGTGTGTTTTCATACAGCAGTAGTTTCCACACATGTTGGCCTGGGTTAGGTTGGTTTTGATACATTCGGCTCAAAAATGTTTGTCTTCTAGATCAATGCTCGTGCCTTCTCTGTATGAGAAGAGGCCTTTGTCTTGCAGTGGGATAACATGGATTAAAAAATCAACCCGTGAAGACTGCCTAAGATGGAGACCCGACAGTTGTGCTTTACGAGACGCGGACTGGTTTCGGATTGAAAGGGAAACTCAAGAAATCGATCGCTTGTATTGCTTAAGGTTTACCGACAGACCCTTGCGGTTGTTGCTTAGTGTCAAGACCGCAATCCATATTTGTTTCAAATTATAACCACACTTACAGAGCTACGCAACCAACTGGAACACCTGCGGCGCGGCGCCGACGTAGTGAGCGTGGTGCTGCGCGGGCTCGGCTGGCAGGAGCGCGAGCTCAGCGGCCGCCCCCGCGCGCACGTGGACACTGCACTGCAAGCTGCCAACGAGCAGGTGTGTTGTAGTATTATAGTGTTGTGTACGTGGTGCGCGTGGTGCTGCGCGGGCTCGGCTAGGCCATCACCGGGTTCCTCAGTCCACCTAATCGGAAGCCTTCCCACGGTGTGTCTTTTGGTTCGCGGTCACCGCTTTTCGAACCTTACGGCCTTATTCACCATCCGTTCTGAGTAGCCTTGGTTTTCCTGTGAATACGAGCTTTATTTCCTACTAGCTTCTGCCAGGGACTTCGCCCGCGTGTTTGTCGAAAATGATCCCGAGGGAACATATTCCCGGGATAAAAAGTATCCAATGTGCTTTTCCAGACTTCATCCAAAAATTCAATTTGCCAAATTTCATCCAGATCCGTTCTGCCGTTCTGGCGAAATTGAGTAACAAATATACACACATCCATCCAAACTTTCGTATTTATAATATTATTATATTATTATTAGTAAGATTCGATCACGCAAGGAAACTCCGAGCATAGCCTTCCATTGCCCTTGGCCTTCTACTCCATTAAAAACTATTTTAAAATGGTGACGCTAAGCTACTCTACTAGCTCAAAATAAGAATTGCAAATTATAAGGGCACGAGAAGTGCCTTTATTAGTTTCAAACACATACGGCACTCATACGGCAAACTTTACATGATTCTACACAATATATTTTTTATTAATTAATCAATAAACAGGCTGACAGGGTGTTCGCAAGCACCAGGGTGCTGTACGACGAAGCCAGTGAACTAAGACGAAGAGTGAGGTACCACCTGCGGAGACAGCTCACCGAGCTGCAGAGACACGGAGACACCGCGCTCGGGGCTGCGCAGGAGCATGGTGAGTTATTTTAATTTTTTTTGCAAATGATGTCGAATTAAAAAATACTTTTTATTTTATTATTATTGATAGGCTCGCGCTTGACCACTATCTTACCTGACGGTAAGCGATGATGTGGTCGACGATGTAGCACGCTTGCCTAGAAGAAACCTATTCACTCTTGACTTAAAGACTCCCAGGTTGTAGCTATCAGGTAATACAGACTCTGGCAGGGAATTCCACACCTTAGCTGTACGCATAATAAAAGTATTTTCAAAACGTTTCTTGCGTATGGGCAGGATATCCACCACGTACCGATGACGCATCGCCGTACATCTTGTAGTCCGATGATGGAACGGGCTAGGAGGAATTAGTTCATGCAATTCCATTGCACTCTCCCCGAAATGTAACCGATAAAAATCGACAGACTGGCAACTTGGCGCCGATGTTCAAGGGTCTGAGAGAAACTGATAATGGGATATTGCCCGTTTTTCGATCGACTCTAGTGCATCCAGCTTGTACTTGGCAGATCCGTCCCAGAGATGTGAGCAGTACTCCATGCATGAACGAACTTGCGCTTGATACAAGTTGAGCAACTGTTCTGGCGTGAAGTACCGTCTCCCCTTTGCAAGGATCCCCAACTTTTTGGCAGCCAGTTGAGCTTTTTCATCAATGAAATCAAAAAGGAAGGTGGCCATAGCAACTCTTCAGCCAGAGAAGATTAACACCATCGTGTTTAGGCTCATTGGATGTGTATCATCATTCAGTTCAAAAAGCTTGTATATTAGCTTTTGACTAATAGTAGTACCTCTCCTCAGTATCTCAAATCCGCGGCAACACCGTCCGTGGCGCGGAGACAGCGGATGCCCTAGCTGCCGCAGCACAGGCGCGCGCCCGCCAGCATGCGGCCGCTGCAACCACGCTCAGTCCCGCACTCGCCGCGTTGCGTGACAAGGTGACCCGCGCCAGGCATGCTGCTGACTCGGTGAGTATACAGCGGACACTAGCTGCCGCATCACAGGCGCGCGCCCGCCAGCATGCGGCCGCCGCAAGCACGAGCATTCACGAGTATTTAACACTACGCTTGCTCAATGCTGTTTGGCGATTTCAGACTTATATTATTGGTTTTCCTTCACCGTTGTCAGTGATGTCCAAGATAAACATATAAAGTAAGAACCCATGACTTCAAGCATGAGAGTTGAGGTCTTTAGCCACTGGGCCACCACGACTCACTATCTTAGTTTACAGTCAAGCAAATAGAACGGTATTCCTAAAGTTATCTCTGCTCCCCTCAGATCTCAGTGTCCCTAACATCGGGCGCGGGCGCAGGTGCGGGCTGCGTGCGCGCATACGCGGTGTCGGGAGCTTCGCCCGCCGTGTCGCGCGTGGCTCTCGCGCTGTCCTTCGACACCAGGCTGCGGGACGGCCCGCTGCTGTACCTCATGGATGACACGCAGGTTAGTTGTAACAACATGGCACCGCTCCACAGCAACCCATGAGTAAATTAAAGACAGGTTAATCTATCTAGATAGTTCTAGAACTTAACTAAATAAAAACCCTGTATGAAATATTTTCCAGGAAACAGAGAGCTACATGAAACTATCAGTAGCTAGCAGCAAGCTGCGTCTGGCGTGGAACCTGGGGGGCGGGGAGGGGGTCATAGTGCACCCCGAGGTTCTGCAGCCCACACACGACGATGCAGACCATACTTCGTACAGGATCGAGATTGAACGGTGAGTTAGTAACATATCTTTGAAGTAGCATAGTGTCGTCTGACTTATTTTTTTATAATAATTGTAAATGATGTTGTTGAAAAGCCTGTTTAGAAATATTGATTAGAATACTAAGCGGTTTAAAACTGAGCCAAATCTATTCCCCACATTTTACAAGCTTTTATTAAATTTAATTTCACCCGTCCCGGTATCTGTAATCAAATTTTGCACGTTAAATTTAACCCACTTCACAATGCCCGATTGAGCAGAAAATTTGCATACAAGTATATTTGACAATATATTTTTTTTAAATATAAAAGCAAGTTTATTATATTATTTTTGATGTAAAACTTTGTCTTTATTCAACTCCTCTAACCGTTTCTGTTGCCAGAAACATACTTCAATGTGGTGGCAAAGATTACTCGGAGTGGTTCGTAATTATAAGCGCACAGTAATGGTTCGTTAACATCATTATCACAAGCCTCTCCAATACAATCGCATGCCAGTTGTTTCGATCTTCGACGACTCTCTTCCAGCTGCTACCAGCCACCCTGCGAAGACCGTCACTCCACTAGCCTAATTGCGTTCTACCTTACGTTTATCAGTTCGCGATCTCCACTCAAGAACTCAACTTCCCTACCCAACTTCCCTTTGTCGTCGGTTCTACGGCTAATATGGCCGGCCCATTGCCACTTGCTTATTTTGTGATCTATATCGACAACTTTGGTTTTCTGCTGGATCACCGCATTTCGGATTCGATTCCTTAGAGAGACTCGAAACACAAGCCATACCATAAGCGCAAGCCGAGTTTTGTGGCCATAGCCTGCTGGGCGAGTTATTTATTATTCATTTATTATATTCTTTATTGCACACCATAAAAAAATACATACAGAACAAACATTTTCAAACAAAGTGTACAATGGGCGGATGGAGTTTAAACTGATGGCCCAGCCGTATCGTGAGTGTACGCCCCACGTCACAGCCGCGTACGTCATAACAAGTAGGATAGAACACATTGATTGAAGACTTTGGTCTTAGGAGATTATGATCTAAATTGGCATAATGCAATTCATGTAAAAATGACTATCATTCCCCCAGGATATGGAACACAGCGCGCCTAGTTGTCGAGCGCGCCGGCGGGTCCGCCGTCTCGGCCAGCAACAGCAGCGCGGCCGGTGCGGGGAGCCTGCACGCGTCGCAGCTGTGGCTGGGCTGGCCCCGGCACGAGCAGGGCCTGCCAGCCTGCGTGCACGCGCTATACAGCGATGACAGGACGATAGGGCTGTGGAACTTCGTGCATCAGCCTAAGGAGGCGCAGTGTACTGGATGCACGCAAAGGTATAATTCTGCAACTTTTATGTGTTTTGTTCCAGTGCTGGGGCCTTACTACGGAGTCTTAATGCTGTCATGAATCCGAGGTGAAAAAAAACCAACGACACAAAAACCTCTAAAAAGTTAAAAATAAAGCCTGACACACAGTAAACAACAGTAACATAAACACAGTAATTACTTTGTTGTGTCGTATCGTGCGGTACACCACTGAAACGACCTGTAGAAGGCGTTTTTTCTGTTCTGTAAAAACGACTCTGTTCAAGCCTACGTCATATCACAACGAGTTTTGTAGCCAATCAACTGCAACAGAAAGCAACACGACACAAAACAGTAATGTAGCCCCGGCTTAAAGGTAGCACACTTATCAACTCGAAAAGGGATCGTAACCGTATCGCCTTTCACCTCGCCGTCAAATAGGCGTCAACCTTACGTTAGTACATAACCAATGCGCATCAGCAGTTCCGGTACGTCAACTCGGCTACGGCTAGACGACGCCGCGCTTACGGCACGCCGTCAGCTGGTTGACCTGGCTGTGGCACCAGATCAGACGTCGAGCCGTAAGCGCGGAGACGACGAGCCGTAAGCGCGGGGACAACGAGCCGTAAGCTCGGGAACTGCAAGTTGTCCACACCCTGCACCACGGTTCATGAGGGTCCCCAGGCGAGGGGATTATGTTACGATTCCGATTGGTGTGCATTGCAGTAGAGAGTTTCATACAAAGAATACTGCACGGCTCGAGTTGATACGGTGACAATCCCTTTCCGAGTTCATAAGTGTGCTACGACCTTAAGCCGCCAAAGTTAATAGCAGTTAAGTATTTATTATTTAGGTTTTATTTAATACACGAGTACGAGGCTTATTGTTTTACTTTTTAGAGGATTTTGTGTCGGTTATTTTTTAAATTTTATTTTAATTTGGTGCTTTTTAGATACTAAAGTTGCTGTGGTAAAATTTTGTAAACGTTGTTCAACACTGCCCGTGTTTCCCTAGTGTTGTTGATGCATATCAGCACCGTAATTATTGTATTCCAAACACTGCCATCACTGCGTTAAACCCTGTAATGACAGCTATAAATCGATTGTTTGTGGCGAAAATCGAAACCTAGTCTAAACTTTATATTCTTCTTCCTCATGCAGATGGTACAGCGGCCGAGGCGCGGAACCCTCGATGGTGTGGTTCAACGGCGCTGGCTATGTGGAGCTGAAGAGATCCCGCGCCAGACCAGCTGATCGGAGGCAGTTCAGCGTGGCCTTCACTTTCCGCACCAGGGATGAGGATGCATTGCTCTTCATGGCTCTAGATACTGCTAATGTAAGTACAACACTGCTAGCTATACAATATTTCGATGGGAAGAATATTTCAATAGGAAGTCGGTAAGAATCGAGTTGCATATACCTTTGCCCCTGTATCTTAAAACCCTTAAAACTGAAGCCTCATAATGTCGCACACTTGAAAAAAGACGAATAATAATCCCGATTAGGAATATTCGGGATCCAGTACGTCCGGCCTCAGTTGATTGAACGCTCCAGAACATTCAGAGCCCTGAAATCTGGACATGTGTTAGCAAGTGTTCTTTATAAAATGTAAGTAATCAGCTTTTTTCTTGGCCTAGGCTGATATGTGTCGCCGCGGGTTCGCGTATGTATGCTTCCGCGTTCCCGTGTTCCCGCCATAAGCGGCACAGGAGGACACCGTGGAGTTTTAGTGGGTTAGAGTCCCACATAACTGCGCTATCTCCCCGTGGTAGCGCAGTATGCATGAGCAATTCGCCACCCAAAAAAAATAAATAAAGGCTGATATGATAATGGCGATTCTATTATTATGTAGGCTCATAGAAGATGCTTCTGGGGTTTAGTAGCCAAATGGAAAAACGGTATCCTGATATTTATTTTATGGTCGACTTTTATAATAACAGTAAACTTTATACCTCCTTTATACCTTTTCCTTAAAATTTTTGTTTATTTTGTTTTGTTTTTATATACTCTCTGTATATAATAACCGGAACTCGCACGAAGGAAAATCGCACGAAGGGATCCGTACCATTATCGCAAAAAACGGCAAAAAATCACGTTTGTTGTATGGGAGCCCCACTTAAATATTTTGTAGCGGCACCGACGCCCCGCCACTTACAAACAGCGACTGATTAAGAGTTCTGACCGCCCTAGGCTAATTATGAGGAGCGCCCCCGCCAGGTGTGTTACGGTCGGCCTAAAAAGTAGTAACTATATTAGTTTTGACTTTGTTTACTAGTGTAAAATTCTTAATATTATCTCCACATCCGCGAACATGCATGAAATATTAAAACTTTTTATTAACTGCAACAAATCCTTTGGGGTTCTGGCAGAAATAGAATGCTCGGCCACGATGGCAGATAATAAAAACTGCGCCAAATGGACGCATTCTTCTGCAAAGGTTTCTTCTAAATCAGTGGCATATAGTTGTTTTAACTCCTTTGCTTTATTTCTAATAAATTCACTGTCGTCTAGTTCATGCAATTTCCTAAAGAAACCAAACTTTGTGTTTACTGTATTATAAAAAGTTTGACGGTTTTTAAGTGCACTTTGAGACAATCAATAGCTGCATAATAATTATTGACAATGAAAGGTCGTATTCTTTCTAACTCAATGTGCCCCGTTTAAACTTCATCAAAATTATATTTTGGTTTCTTTCTTCTTCTTACATCTTTTGTGTATGTGGTCACTTCGCATCTCTTGATTGCAACTCTTTTTCGTCACGCAACTGACGTAACGTATCAAGATAAGCATGTAATGTCTCATAAAGAGTAACAATGTTAGATAAATCAACAGAACTTGCTTGTAGCTGTGCACTAACAATTTGAAACTTTACGAGCACAGAGTTCCAAAAGTACAACATTATTGTAATTTCTAGATTTTTTATTTTCTAATATTGCTTTTGCTTCTATTTTGGTCTCTTTATTTTGATTTTCATCTTCGCAAATAGAGTTTAATGCTTCCAGAACTGTTACGTTTGTATGAACTGTATAGGGCTTTGTTTGCGTTTGCTCGCGCACTCCATCGAGGTTTTGATAGATTTTTTAGTACCGTCGATTCTTCATCCAATTTGGATAACAAATTTTGCCATCTGCTTGTAGATCCAGAAAACAAGTTGTATAGTTGTTGTTCCAGTGTAAAAAAGCAGCTGGCTCGTCACTACTTGCCGCGGCAGCCGATCTCACGAGTTGGAAAGAATGCACTGCACAAGGAACAATACTAGCCAGAGGATTTACAGTTTTAATTCTTGACTGAAGACCTTTGTATTGACCAGAAATTGCTAGCATTATCATAACTTTGGCCAGGACAGTATTTAATATCAAGTTCCAAAGCTTTATCAATTGTCGCAAGAACAGCCTTCTCCATGTCTCCACCTTTATGACCGCAATTGGGTAAAAATGTGATAAAGCGTTTGACAGGTTTTCCGTCAGGCAAAATATAACGAATTATAAATGTCAACTGATAGGTGTGTGAAGTATCTGAAGTAGAATCAATGCTAATCGAATTTTTTTTTTCTTTTATTATTTCTCCTATAATCGAAAGTCGAACTTCGTCAGCGAGAAGTAAAATAAATTCATCGATTTTAGAGGATGACAATTATCTAAGAGTAAATACGATGGAGAACCTCTGCCTTTTTACCCGACTGCCGAGGCAGGGTAATGTGTTTTTGACTTTTGATTCAAGTGACAAGTCAAGATTCAGTGGTTTGTATTACGCGCGCTTATTAAAATTTCAAAATTTATTGTTAAAATCAGGGAGTTCCAAGCTTTTTCAGTTAACAGCGCATTTAGTTTTAATGTTTTGCCTCGGTCTAGCTGAAATATGTAGGGTAGATGCTAGATTAATAGTGCATGCGAACAATGCGAAGACACGATTTCAGCGCGCCCCCTCGATCCTCGCGCCCTAGGCTGCAGCCTAATTAGCCTAAGGGTTAATCAGGCTCTGCTTACAAACATGACGTCACACAAATCCTATATCGCGCAAGCAAAATTTTCGGCGCGATTTGAACACATACAACAGTCCGACAATAACCGTTGGGCAGTTGCCCGGACCAGACACAACACCCGTCTGGTCGGAGGATCCTCCCTTTTCTATGGAGGTTTGTGGGACTTTACACACTGTTCTATCTACCCCCAAAATTTATTTTATTCTATTTTTAGTATTTGTTGTTATAGCGGCAACAGAAATACATCATCTGTGAAAATTTCAACTGACTAGCTATCACGGTTCATGAGATACAGCCTGGTGACAGACGGACAGACAGACGGACTGCTGAGTCTTAGTAATAGGGTCCCGTTTTTACCCTTTGGGTACGGAACCCTAAAAACAAAAATCCAAAACTCTGTTTGTATTCTGTATGTTCTCTTGTGCTAGTCACAATTAAATATATATAATCAAGTTTCTTATTTTTTTGTCGTAGACTCGCTTTTGACCACTATCTCACCTGACGGTAAGCGATGATGTGGTCGACGGTGAATCACGCTTTCCTAGAAGTAACCTATTCACACTTGACTTAAACATATTTATTTATTTTTCTTTATTCTATGTGTGACCTTTCCCTGGTCGTCCCCAGAACCGTTCGGTGTCCGTGTCGCTGGTGGAGTGCCGCGTGGTGTTCACCGTGGAGTACGGCGGCGCGCGGCTGCAGATCACGGCGGCGGGCCGGCACTGCGGCGGCCGCCCGGCGCACGTGCAGGCCATCCGGGTGTTCGCCAGCAACAAGCTTGAGAAAGGTAATGTGCGCTGGATTATAGGGCTATTGTATTTGCGTTGAGTGGTGGCCCCGACTTACGTGTCATAGGACGTAGGTTCGAACCCAGGCAGGCGCTTTACTTTGTTTGTGTAAATTATTTCATCACCACTGCTCTAAAAACGGTGAAGGAAAACATCGTAAGGAAACCGGCATGTTCTAGAACCAAATATTCGAAGTCATGTAATGATTGCCCGTGTAGTGGATAAAGGCTCATTCCCTCTCTCACAGAGAGGTGGCCCGTGCCCCAGCAGTGGGCACATTAAAAAGATAATGATTTTATACATCTCATCATCATCATTCAGACAAAGCATTATTCTATCAGCGTTGGCGATGGTCGAAATGCCAAAATGTAAGGAATTCATGTGACATTGCGATAGCGCTTGACATTCCCATATATTATTGATTTTCTTCCAATCGCTATCGCGACGCTTTCGTTGATAGAATGTCACTTGGTCTCAGGACAAACATCTACAAAGACAAGCGTACAATGGCTGGGCTTAACGCACAGAGTCTTATGTACTCGAGAGGAAATAAATGATAGATTGGTATCAACCTACCAGTTTTTTTATGTATGCTGTTTTCCTTTTAATAACCTATATACAATAATAGTATCCCAAGAGTATCGGGCAAAAAAGGCTCAACCTACCGCCGCGATCAGAGTTTCAGAGAGAAAAACTATCATTCGTCCAATGGATATCAAGCCATTGATCAAACTTTCCAAAGACATTGCTATCAGCACAGTAATTGTTCTGTTCACATCCCATACATCCTTATTACTCCAACTGGTGGACTCCGACATCCGTCTGGTGTTGTGTCTGGTAGAAGACTGCCCAATGGCTGATGACGGGCTGTGGTATATATTCAATTCGCACGAAAAACTTTGATTGCGCGATGTAGGATTTGTGCGACGAGTGAACCATAGATGTCGCTACACATATTCAGTCCCCGAGTATTCCCTGTGTTGTGTGTATATTGAGTGTATTGAGGAGGTCCTGTGGCAGGCAGCCTGCGCGTGAACGGCGAGGAGACGCTGGGGTCCCCCGCGCCGCCCGTGCAGTCGCCCGCCGCGCTGCCCGACCTGGCCCAGGCGCCCTACTGGCTGGCCGGGGCCCCGCCGGGCCACCGCCTGGGGCCCCCACTGCTGGGCTGCGTGGGCGCCGTCACGGTGGACCGCGCGGGGTACGACCTGCTGGATGCGCCCACCAGGCACGGGCTGGAGCCGCGCTGTGGAGAGAGGGTAACAACATACCTTCTATTAATTTTATCCTATTACGTATGTCACTAATTAATTAATTATTTCAAACTTAACCATCCACAGACGCTCCGCTCAGCCATCCTGAAAGGCACCGGTTACATCGAGCTCCCGTCACCGCTGCTCCGTCGCAAGGCATCCCTCGGGCTGTCCTTCCGCGCGCGAGCAGCTGACGGCTTGCTGCTGTACCGCGCGCCATCTGTCGGCGCAGAGAATGAAGTGAACGATGAAGATGGAGACAAGCATTATCTGGCACTAGTCTTGATTGCAGGTATTGTATGAATTTAATAATGTATGTACCTATGTTCCTAAATATTGTAAAAAAACTTTTTTAAGCTATTGCATAGCTTCTACCGCGGGCCTTGAGCGCGGGGACCGAATCCAGAAATTCCGTAACGAAAAAAACCTCACGCTCCCCACTCCGACGGGCAAGGAGGTGTGGCTTGAAGGCCGTGCATCGTCTAGCGTCGTTTCAGTTCGGCAGTCTTCGACACGGCGTTGTGTGCGATAAGACGTATTGTACGACTCTACGAAACTAAATATAAATATATATGTATAATAATAATAATCCTAATCATAAACTCCTGACAAGTCTCGCCGGAAGATTGCATCAATGGGTGAGCTTCAGTAATTAATCGCGCTATTTCCCACTGCAGCCAGTGCTGGTTCATCCAACGATCCTGGGCCTGCTGCCGCTGCCACTTTGCCTAAAACCGCTACGCCTAGAGCGAAGATTATGAGGAAGACCCGTCGCTGAGTCTACGGTTTCATTTGTTTGATCCCCGTACATATTTTAATTCGGCCACTTAGTAATGACGTAACAAGTCATGTCGGTACACTTTTGGACTTGTTTTTTCTTCTATTATTCTAACCTTACAATCTTTGCTGTAACATCTATTTTATTTACTTTTCACTCTGAATGTCTGCCGGTAGTTGTTTTATTTTTATTTGTTTACCTTTATATTTTACTTGACAGTTGACATCTGTCAATTTCATAATTCCTGTTTTACGTTTCGTTACACTGTGCGTTTATTTTAGTTTGTTGTGATGACTGATATTCTCGATTGCTTTTTTTATCTTTAATATTTTGTAAATCTCTTCCAACAACAGCGTGCAGGTGGTTTTATTAGTTGAGTTTCACATTTTCAACAATGGCAGTTAGAGACCGAGCTAAAAGGAGGTTAAAGCGCCGTCCTTCCGAGCACAACCTGAGTTCGTGTAGAGAGATGCGTAATCGCTGTAGTCGTATGTGTAGAGATGCAAAGAGACGCTACTTCCATAATTCTCTTGACAACCGGAACTCCTCTGAAGTCTGGAAGTTTTTGAAAACTGTCGGCATTGGTAAGTCTCCTGCCGCTTCTAGCAAAGGCATTGACGTGTGTGCTCTAAACAAACATTTTTCACTTTCACCCGTGACGTTGGATCCACACGTCAAATTATCGACATTAAATAAACTTTCCGTTTTGCCAGTGCCGCGGTGTTCGTCTTTCGATTTCAGTCCTGTGAGTGAAAGTGATATCAAAAAATCTATTTGTGCTATCTCCTCCTCCGCTGTTGGGAATGGCGGGCTTTGCTCAAGAATGATTTCTCCTATCCTCTCCACATTACTTCCCGTTTTGACCCACATTTTTAACTTCTCCTTGTTTTCTTGCACTGTTCCCGATGCTTGGAAGCTAGCCCATATTATTCCACTACCCTAAATCTCTAACCCGGTCACACTGACCGATTTCAGACCCATTTCCATACTTCCTTATCTTTCCAAAGTTCTTGAGCACATTGTCCATCAGCAATTGTCTCTGTTTCTCTCTAATAATGATCTTCTTAGTCCTTTTCAATCTGGTTTCCGGCCCGGTCACAGCACTGTTACAGCTCTTTTAAAGGTTACTGACGATATCCGCCGGGCTATGGACCACAAATCTCTTACTTTACTTGTACTTCTCGATTTCAGCTCTGTTGACTTCGATATCCTTCTTGGGATCCTTAAATCTTTCAATTTCTCCTCTTCCACTATTGATTGGTTCAACTCCTATCTTGGAGGCCGCTCGCAGCGGGTACACCTCGACGAGAGTTCTTCGGATTGGTGCTCTCTTACTGCGGGTGTGCCACAGGGTGGCGTTCTCTCTCCTCTTCTCTTTTCTATTTTTATTAACTCTGTCACTAGAGTAATCTCGTGTAACTTCCATCTCTATGCTGACGACTTGCAGCTTTACCATCATTTTCCTATTCAAGATGCAGAAGCCGCAGTGACCGCCATTAACAGTGACCTGGAATTAATTGGGGAGTGGTCACGGTCCTTTGGGCTGCAAATCAACCCTAAGAAGTCTCAGGCCATGGTTATCGGCGGTAGGCATATGCGAAACAGGCTGGATGTTGCGGTGCTGTCTTCTCTCAGTTTGAATGGAATTCAAATTGAATACGCTAGGACAGCTAAAAACTTGGGGGTGATCATGGACTCTTATTTATCATGGACTGCCCACGTCGCTGAAGTCAGTCGCAAGGTGCACTACACTTTCCACTCGCTGAAGTGCCTCCAGAGCTTTTTGCCCTTGAACACCAAAATTTCCCTTGCCCAAACTCTTATTCAGCCCATCATTGACTACGCCGACGCCTGTTATTTGGATGCCACCGAGGAGCTTTTAAATAAACTTGAGCGTTTGCAAAATATATGTATTCGTTTTGTTTTCAATCTCAAAAAGTATGACCATGTTTCAGGCTTTCGCAAAATGCTCAAGTGGCTCCCTATTCGACTTCGCAGGAACTCTCGGATTTTGTGTTTGCTATTTAAAGTCCTTCACAACCCTAAAATGCCTTCTTACCTCCGCGAACGCTTCTCCTACTCCCGTCCTTCCGATGCACTTTGCAGGTCGCATCTTAAGCATCTCCTTGAAATACCTTCCCACACTACCGACTTTTACTCCTACTCCTTTACTGTGCACGCGGTGCGGTTGTGGAACTCGTTACCGCCTGATATTAGGGACTGCCAAACTCTTGCAGTTTTTAAAAAGAGAGTGAAAGAGCATTATCTTTCCATTCCGTCTTAGTTGCATATTAATATGTATTATTATTTAAGTATTTATGATATTACTTAGTATTTATTATTGTAATATTTAATTTAATAATATGCATGTATATAAGAGTATATATTAATTATCTATACAGTATTCTTCTTTATTGTGAATTGTTTAATATATTTTTCTTTTTATCATTCTACACACGGTGTCTACATATCTTTTTTTTGCAACTCTCCTCTCGCAGGTATGCTGGAAGAGATTTCGTTAGAAATAAGCATACCTTTGTACCTATTTTCTGTTCCTTATTCTTGTCTATTTATTATGTGTGTGTACATTAATGGTTAAATAAAATAAATAAATAAATAATATAAATAATAACAATATTATTATTATAAATAATAATTATTAATAATTATAATAATTAATAATAATAATTATTATTATTCCATTTATTTATTTTATTTACATATTTTAACATTTTTAAATATTATTCTATATAAAAAAAAATAAAAAAACATTTAAAAATACAAAAATAGTAGCCCACCGGTATCGGGAACAGGGTCCAAGCTACCGGTGGTCAGGGCTCCTGAGAGAGGAACCTCCTGGCTAGTCAAGATACTTGATTTGCTTATCTTTCTCGGCTTTCACGAGGTTCCCGTCATGCGGGACGGTAATGTCAACAATCATTGTACGCCTCTCGATTCGGTCCACCACCACAATATCAGGCTTATTGGCTACAATAGTCCTGTCAGTGATGATGGACCGATCCCAGTACAATGTGATAAAGCCATTTTCGAGAACTATAATTGCATAAGTTGATACAAAATGCTATGCAATAGCTTTACCGCGGCAGTCCCCGAGTGCCACACGTCTTTTTTTTTTTTTAAAAGAGTAAGTATGGGTTTCTTGTGCATTCTTCTCCATAACAAGCTACTTTCCGAATGCACGGTAGAATCATTTTGATGTAATGTTCAAAAGTGCCGCTTGGTGGCCTAGTTGAAATAAAATATCTTTGTCTTTGTCTTTGTACCATGTGTATACGATATACATGGGGATACGATACAATTTACATTGACAGCTTGCTACTTTACTGAGCGCCCTCTGTCGGCTCTGGCAACAAACTTATGATGATGGAGACATACATTATCTGGCACTAGTGTTGATTACAGGTTTGTATTGTAATTTGCACTCAATGCGTAAAGCAAGCGTAAGCTTTATATTTTATTGCAAGCTCTCTGTCGGTTCTGAAAACGAAGTGAACGATGAAGATGGTGACAAGCATTACCTGACCTTAGTCTTGATTGCAGGTATAATATTGTACCTTGTGTTTAGGAGATACGATTCAATTTACATTGACAGCTTGCTACTGGCGTAACTAACGGTATTAGTAACCAAGAGTAATGCCACGGAGGTTTGTATTGTAAACTGTACCTTGAATGTTAGGAATAACATTTAATTTAAATTATAAACACTGAAATTCTAGATATAAAGTTCTGAAACCAATTAACACTGATGTAATTTTGCAGGAGAGCTAGAAGTGGTGGCAGAGGCTGGCAAGGGAGAAGTGCGACTGCGGACCAACGGCACCAGGTTCGATGACGGGCGGCTACACACCGTGAGGATTATACGGATGCATAAACAGGTACAGATCATATTCATTTTTTACGACACAGTTCGGCAGATTCACTTAAAATACTTTTAAAACTTAGCTTGAACTCGGTAAATCAAGTTCCGTTAGAAGAAAAATCTGAAGTACGCAGCGTTGAAAATTCTGCTTTTTGTTACGTAATTTACGTCAATTATCGATCTATCCCAGTGTTATCATATCACGATATCGGATAGCAATTATGAAACCAACGATAATATCCATGATCATTATATTCTTCCAGCTAGAGCTATGGGTAGACGAGGAGAATTTCGGCAGCGTCCCCCTGGCCGGCAGCGCCTACCGCGCGCACCCGGCGGGGCTGCTCCTGGGGGGAGTGCGGGACCGACTGCACGCCTCAGTTCCTCTCACCTCCTTCAAGGGAACCCTGGCTGACCTAATAGTGGATGCGCAGTGAGTTTATCCTATTACAAAATTTGAAGGTTTAGATGGATTGATGTTTGTTACTCAATCACGCCAGAACGGGTGAACGGATCTGGGTGAAATTTGGCATAGATATAGGTTATAGTCTGGAATAGCGCTTAGGCTACTTTTAATCCCGGTATAATGTTCCACGTGAACAAAGCTGCGGGCAACAGCTAGCTATTTATAATCCTCTTCTGTCTCTTCAAATCTCTTAGGTGTTCTTGTTAGGTCTTAGGAACTAGGTTTTCCAAGTCCGGCAATGCGGGATTTTGCTTTAGTGTAACAAGCCGTAGACTCGATACGTCCCGTATCACTAAAACAGTACATGATGATTACATGATGGACAGTGGGCATGGTATCTTTTACATCACTATCTTATATCCCTTTATAGAATACCAGCACTTCACCCGCGACTTCGTTCGCGTATTTTCGTTTATCCTAAAAATTACTCTATTATGTGCTGTTAGTGAAGACGACTAAAAATAAACTATTATTAAATTAATAATAATTGGGGTATCGTAGATATA
This sequence comes from Anorthoa munda, assembly GCA_945859665.1. Classification (NCBI taxonomy): domain Eukaryota; kingdom Metazoa; phylum Arthropoda; class Insecta; order Lepidoptera; family Noctuidae; genus Anorthoa; species Anorthoa munda. The sequence goes on from OX243918.1 coordinate 2,665,994, forward strand.
CAGGGTTTATTGGTTTGGGACGATTCGTTATTTAACTTAAAAAATAATCAATTTTAGTCACAAAATAAAATTCTCCCCTAAAAACTTAATAACCCCATTTTGCCCAGTTGAGGGTCGAGTTTTGACGACTCGAATATGTTATGCCGTCTTTACTCCTCTTTTTATTTTTTGCTTATGTTAGTAATAAGATTCCGCAGTAAGATTCCTCAAAAAATCTATAACACCCCCTAAATCATCTTTTGGTTGAAATCTAATCATGACAACCTTTATTGGTTAATTAGTTTGTTATTTATGCCTTGTTTCGAGTTTATTAACCCGAGAAATAAGATTATCCAAAAAATAAAAATACCCCTTAAATCGTCTTTTGGGGGTAGTTTCGAAAAACTAATAATGACAACCATTATCATTTACTTAGATTACTATTTGTACCAAGTATAAAGAATTTTGGCCAAAGGAATCACGTTGTCATATACAAACTTGGCCCCCCTTTTTCACCCCCTTAGAGGTAGAATTTCGGCAAATACTTTCTTATCGGATGCCTACGTCATAGAAAAAACACACCCTCCAAGTTTGAAGTCTCTACGATCAGCGGTTTAGGCTATGCGTTGATCCGTCAGTCAGTCATTCAGGACAAAGCATTTTATATGTATAGAATATATAAATATCTAGCTGTATTTTGATTTTTATTTATTTTTAACGATACACTCGCGTTTAACCACTATCTCACCTGACGGTAAGCGATGATGTGGTTGACGGTGAAGCAAGCTTGCCTAGATGTAACCTATTCACTCTTGAGTTAAAGACCTATGTTGTTCCGAAAGCCTCTATTCTCTAGATTTGTGTATGTGTTACGTTTTGCAGACTGGTGGGGCTGGAGACAGCAGTGTCGTGGAGCGGCGCACAGCTGGGGCGCGCGGACGGCCCCGCTGCGCACGCGCCGCGCACTGAGCCGCGCGCGCTGCAGGCGCAGCCTGATGGCGCCGGATGTACTAAGGTAATAGCATCAGACTGGTGGGGCTGGAGACAGCGGTGTCGTGGAGCGGCGCACAGCTGGGGCGCGCGGACGGCCCCGCTGCGCACGCGCCGCGCACTGAGCCGCGCGCGCTGCAGGCGCAGCCTGATGGCGCCGGATGTACTAAGGTAATAGCATCAGACTGGTGGGGCTGGAGACAGCGGTGTCGTGGAGCGGCGCACAGCTGGGGCGCGCGGACGGCCCCGCTGCGCACGCGCCGCGCACTGAGCCGCGCGCGCTGCAGGCGCAGCCTGATGGCGCCGGATGTACTAAGGTAATAGCATCAGACTGGTGGGGCTGGAGACAGCGGTGTCGTGGAGCGGCGCACAGCTGGGGCGCGCGGACGGCCCCGCTGCGCACGCGCCGCGCACTGAGCCGCGCGCGCTGCAGGCGCAGCCTGATGGCGCCGGATGTACTAAGGTAATAGCATCAGACTGGTGGGGCTGGAGACAGCGGTGTCGTGGAGCGGCGCACAGCTGGGGCGCGCGGACGGCCCCGCTGCGCACGCGCCGCGCACTGAGCCGCGCGCGCTGCAGGCGCAGCCTGATGGCGCCGGATGTACTAAGGTAATAGCATCAGACTGGTGGGGCTGGAGACAGCGGTGTCGTGGAGCGGCGCACAGCTGGGGCGCGCGGACGGCCCCGCTGCGCACGCGCCGCGCACTGAGCCGCGCGCGCTGCAGGCGCAGCCTGATGGCGCCGGATGTACTAAGGTAATAGCATCAGACTGGTGGGGCTGGAGACAGCGGTGTCGTGGAGCGGCGCACAGCTGGGGCGCGCGGACGGCCCCGCTGCGCACGCGCCGCGCACTGAGCCGCGCGCGCTGCAGGCGCAGCCTGATGGCGCCGGATGTACTAAGGTAATAGCATCAGACTGGTGGGGCTGGAGACAGCGGTGTCGTGGAGCGGCGCACAGCTGGGGCGCGCGGACGGCCCCGCTGCGCACGCGCCGCGCACTGAGCCGCGCGCGCTGCAGGCGCAGCCTGATGGCGCCGGATGTACTAAGGTTATAGCATCATTCAGCCTAAAAACTTGTAGCCCTAGACAAGTGACATACTATCAACGAAAGCGTGGTGTTAGCGATTTGAAAAATGTCGAAAATGTCAAACGCTATCGAAATTTCACGTGATCAATTCCTTACATTTTGGCATTTCGACGATCGCCATCACTAATATCGAATGCCACTTGTCTAGAGCCGCTGGGTATACTTATTTCGAAAAATTTATTTGAAAATCCTTAAAAAAACATCGACCTGACCGAGCATGTCCTAAAACCAAAAAAATATTGATATTCGCCAGCGTGTGGTGGATTATGACGTGTGACCATTCCCATAATAGTGTTCACTAATTATGCTGTGACTTGATGAGGGCGGTGGAAGTCCGCTGGATGCAAGGCGCACTGGAACAGTCAATGTGGCGACGCTTGGGGGAGGCCTATGTTCAGTTGTGGACGTCTTGAAATGTTGATGATGATTATGCTAAATACATATAAGCCTTCCTCAGGCATCGCCACAACGTTCTATCTTGAGCTTTTAGCATCCACGGCATGATCTTCACCAAGTCGTCGATCCATTTTGTGGTGTGCCTTTAAACATTTTGGTACGCAGTCAGCAATAATCTTTCAGCTGCGTCAGTTACCTTTTCAACAAATAATGTGCACTGCCCACCTATGCGACTTTGTTTATCATCATTATCATTTCAACCGGTCCGGTCATGTGCGTCTCACATCCCCCGGATTCCCGCAGTCTTAACCAAGTTATTGCTCCACCTAGAGGGAGGCCTTCCAACGTTGCGTCTTCCGGTTCGCGGCCGCCACTCCAGAACATTTCGGCCCCATCGACCATCCGTTCTGCGAGCAATGTACTCTGCCCACTGCCACTTCAGTATGGCAATTCTTAGGACTACGTCGGTGACCCTGGTTCTCCTGCGGATATCCTCATAACTGATTCGATCACGCAAGGAAACTCAAAGCATAGCCCTCTCCTTTTCCTCTCCTCCTTTCCTCATGAAAGAACCTAAATCGGACAGGTCCCTACCAAAAATAGAAATTCTTGTTTATAATCTTGCAGTTGTAATAAAATATTTTAATTATAGTTTACATATAAGCACTATTTATACCATTGTTGTAGAAATTATACTACTGCACTACGTCTCAGTGCCATAGGTCATCACTGGCAACACACACTGGTCATAGACTTTCGTCTTAAGACGAGTGTGGTAAGTTAGACGAGATGATACCGCGCAACTTCCCGAACGCCGTCCGGCCGAGTCGGATTCGATGGTTGACCTCTTTGTCGTGGTTAGACCTACCTAACTGGACCGTTAACATTGATCATTGTCTTTGAATGCTTACCACTCTTCTTATTCTATTTTGTAAATTAATTCCCACAGACATCGTCGTACACAGTGGAAGCGGGCGCGGTGAAGTTCGGCGACAGCGCGCACAGCCACGCCTCCCTCAAGCTGAACCGGCGCGCCAAGGAGCTGACACTGTCGCTGCAGATACGGACATTCGCGCAAGAGGGTCTCATTCTACTGGCGCCGGTAATTAAGTGGCATAAACTGAATAGATATCACAAAATATATAAATAACGGTTGATGGAAAACGTCATTCAATTGGTATTCATACCCACTTCTAATTCTCATGTCTGTATTCTATAGGATTATATTATTTATTTAGATCGTTTATTTATAAATTGAGGCACAATTTAATTTAATTCGTATTTTTTCTCCCTTATTTAACTCTTATCTAGGTTAATAAAGTCTCGTCTATTCGATTATATATTGGCATCCTATTCATGAAACATTTCATCCATCACCAGGGTTCCAAAGCCAAGCCGAAGCATTTCATGGCTCTGATGCTGCGCGAAGGCAAACTACGCCTGGTGATGCGCGGACGCAAGCGGAAAGAACTCACACTCGCACCTATCGTTAGTGACGGAAGCTGGAGACAGGTTAGTGGAACAAACAACGATAAAAATATGGATTCTTAACCGAGGGTTAAGGGACCAATTTTCAGGGCTGGTGATGTACCGCATGTGGTATAAAATTTTGTACTTTTTGAAATATTTCAAGGTCCAAGTTTGTTATTGATACCAATGAGGGATACCGCGTCGCTAGAGGCACTGGTGTAGCTTAAGCTCTCAGATATGTCAAACTCCACTGTTTGTGTTGTGAGTAGGCGGGATTTTTTCTAATTATATTATTGTTGTGAATATTTTGCGATACCTCAGATTAATTATGGCAAATATGAGTTACGGGTCAATGAATGTCAGTGATTTAAGGTATTAAATATCATTTAAATGTAAACTTGGTTTTTACGCCCATATAGTAGGTACGTAACAAACTTTAACAGCTATACTTCTGGACCTTAATTAACGTTCCAAGTGTAAACTGACATTAATTAGTTCATCCTCGTTGTGGTAGAAAACAGCACCGTATATGCTAACCCTCTTACTATTAAACACAGAATAAAGTTATACCAAGTATAAACCTATGAAAATTTCGTTTTTCGAGGAGCTTAGACAGAATTGATAATACAGATATGGGTTTGTAGTTGTTGACACAGTCTCTGTCTCTACTTTTGTGAATAGGATGCACAACGGCCTTTTTGAACACCGTTGCGAATAATCCAGATGTAAGGGCAAGGTTGAAGACGTGGCAGATGACTGGGACAAGAGTGCTTCTAGCACTGTAGATAACAGTTGCGGGAATACCATCCCAACCCGTAGCACTAGTTAGTCGTAGGCCACGAATAAAATAATCTATCTCTTCGTTATCCGTCCCAAAAAAAGTCATCGAGATAGGGTGGAAATCGGTCGATCTCAAAATTTTTAGGCCTGTCAGAAGTTTGCAAGACTGTCTTCTCTTACAAGAAGATTTAGATAGGTTCACTACATACTGTTCAAACAATAAGCTCCAACTTAGCATATCTAAATGATGTTGCATTAGTTTTACAAAAAACAAAAATATTGTAAAATATCCCTACGCGTTAAGCAGCATATTTTTAACAAGAGAGGCACTGGTTCGCGATCTTGGAGTTCTATTGGATAACAATCTACACCTTGACGCACATTTTGATAAAATTATTATTAATGCCATCCGTATGTACGGGTTTGTCATGAGATCAGCCAGGGAATTTATACGCTCATATACATTTTTATATCTTTATAAATCGTTGGTCAGGTCTCAGTTAGAGTATGCTGTTCTGGTGTGGAGTCCGTTCTACAGTAAATACTCAGATGCAATTGAAAAAGTCCAAAGAAGGTTTTTGAAATCCATGCATTACCGTTGTTTTCGCACTTATGCATCTTATAGTGATCTTTTGAGCAGGTACAAGCTACATAATCTTAAAGCCAGACGTATTTTTTTGGATACAATGTTTTTATATAACTTATGCAATAATAAATTTGATTGTATTGATATTGTTAATAATATTAATTATGTAGTACCCAGAACAACCACGAGTCGTGGGGTGCGCGTGCGATCCCTCTTTGCTTTATCTTCTGCCCGTACGAACGCAGGTTTGCGAGCACCCTTACGTCGCCTTGCTGATCAATATAATATTTTTTTTGTAAATATTGATATCTTTGCTGTTGCCGCAGGACAATTTCGACGCCTTGCTTGTGAGACCATTGATTCTATTGACATTTGTAATTTGTAGGTTTTTCCGTTTGTTGTGTTCTTTTTGATATATATAAAAATAATTTTATTTTAATTTTGATATTGATTTTGATTTTAATTATGATTTTGTTTTTAATTTTGATTTTAATTCTGATTTTAATTTGTTAACAATGACTTTATAGTAATTTAATGGATGTAGTTATTATTGTTTCTTTTTTACAGATATATAACTGCCTGATTTTATATGACATTTGTAATTCGTGGACTTTTGTTGTTGATTTTGTATAATAATGACATAATAATAATTTAATTTAATTAATTTTTATATAATTTTTCACTTTTTATTCTTCTTATGCATGCCTATTTAGTTTTACTTGAAAGATTTAATCAGGTAAATTTGATTTTTTAGGATATGAATTATAAGCGCACGGTGCATTTATTATGTAAAATGGTTTTGTATTCTGTGGAAAATGTCATGGGTTGTACATTTGTCACGCTCTGTTGTTCAAAATTTTATTTTATTACTGTAATGTGTAACCGTTTGTTTTCCCAAATAAAATAAATAAATAAATCCAAAGTGCCAGACTCGGATGTGTTGGCAGAATTATAGTTTGGGGGGTTATACATTTTAGATGCCAGATCTGTTCCAACGTTTGCGAAAAAGTCGTTGACATATAGTTTAGATTCAAATATTTATTATTATTTGCCACCGTCATGTTTTCATACTATTTTGACAAAATCACTCTTTAATTTTACTTAAAATTGCACACAAGAACGAAAAATAACATTCACGGTTTGCGTTGTTGACGCCTTCTTTGTTTTGTCGTCGCAGTGGAAAAATACTGAACTAAATATGAATCACTTGGCTGAGTCTTGGTCAGCAAGCTTCAAAGGGCTGACTTTAACGGCCTTTTTTTTTTTAGCCATTAGTTTGGATGCCGGCGTTTAATGAACGGCCTGGGCGTTCATTAACAACGTGCAACAACCCACGAAGATACACAGTCTTTGTGAATCGCAATCATCCACCATTATCATCTTTCGAATTCTATATGATCTCAGTTCGAACCGATCCCGGATGCTTATAGTCTAAAGTCTATCCTCTAAATGTGTCTCCCCTAGGTGTCAGTGCGCGTGTCCCGCACACGCGTGCAGCTGTCGGCGGGCGGGGTGGCGGCCGCAGCACGAGCACCGCCCGCGTCCCGCGCCGCGCGCCTGCTGGTTGGCGGGCTGCCCGCGGCACCGCTGCATACCAGCCTGCCCAATGCGGTAAGATATCTTTCATACATATGTTACCAAGATACATGGTTACAGAAGAGTCTCACTAATTCGGTACTTTAGTACGTACTTCACACGGTTCCCTAGATATTCCCTTATTAAATCAGTACATTATGATAGCTTTATTTTATTTATCTTGATTTTTTGAGTTCCGTACCTGCCAAGGTTTCGTCTGTCTGTACGTCGTCTGTCACACAGGTTTTAGATTCGTTACACACTTAAAAAATTCTGAATATAAGCATCATGTTGACCCAAAGCTTTACAAATTAAAATCTTAGAAAACAAAGGAATGAGAAGCCACCAAATCAGCTATTTTTTACAAAATTTTGTTCCGAAGATTTTTTTAACTTCCCATTGACCTATGAACTTCAAGTTTGATGATGTTTATGGTTACGTATATTTTACTAACAAATACCAATATATTGATATCTCAGATTTTTCTTTGATAGATTTTTAATTTTTCCTATTAGAACTAACTTGCTTTTGCGGTTTGGTACGGAACCTTAAATGTGAGAAGACCGACACGCACTTGACTGGTTTTTTTTCTATAAAATCCACTAAACCAGAAAATTTCAATAATCCTGCACTGATTTTCAATAGTGCCGGATAAGATTACACTCTGCTCTATCTAGGAGTTACGCAGACTTTGGAGATTTTCTTCACAGCATGACAATAATTTCGAATACTCTTAAGCCAACTGAAGAAGCTATTGCTACCCTCTAGTCCCAACAACTCTCCTGTAACTTTAGACAAAATGCAACTGACTAAATTTAAATTTGGGTTGGGTTTGCCTTGGGTCGTTGCGAATATCTTACAGCTTGCTACGGACGACTAGCGAATTGTGTCATATCTCAACCAACGTAAAAACTTTAAAATTATGCGACAAATAAGTATACTTAAAATTCAAACAAGTATACTGCGGCAGACTGTAGAGCTACCCAAATATTTTATAGAAAATACTAAAGTATATGCTTCATATTTCATTGAAAATATGCACTAATCTAGGTTTAATTCTTGGCCAAATCAGGGTCAAAGTGTTACTACTGATACCACAGAACAAAAAAAAAGGCCTTCACTGATACTGACCTGCGACCTATTATACCTGTGCCATGAAATGGTTAAATTGATTTATTTATCAATGAAATGTTCAGATAACGCGTCTCCCCGGTTTCCGTGGCTGCATCCGACGTGTTACAGTGAACGGTCGCGCGGAAGACCTGGTGCGGGATGCGCAGGCACACCACGGCGTGGGACAATGTTTCCCCAACGTTGAACAAGCTGCGTACTTTGGAGGTAAGTCATGTCTACCTATTTCATTATCATCATTTAGCTGGAAGATTGCAGGAGAGGAAAATTTTGGCAATCGCTACAACGACCAGTCGTGCAGCAGGCCTAGACAAAAACTTTTCTATAGCATTAACGCCAGACGCTAACGTCAAAATGTATGCCAGTGATATTAACTGCGGAAAGGACACTTTATATTAAGTCACGCCATTGTGTGCGGAAAGTATTTTGTCAAGGCCCCCTATGCTTCTCGAAAACATCTGGAACTTGCGGCTATGAAAATTTTAGGAAATCGAAAGGGCGATACTTCAAGAATTTGCGTAGAAAACTTTTTAACGAACAAAATAAAGCGACTGCCAAAACTAAACACTACAAAGCGAAAAATAACTTTATTTTCGGAAGTCGGTGTCTTTGGAACCTATTTGTTTTCGTTTTTGACACCGACTTCCGAAAAGAAAATTATTTTTCGCTTTGTAGTGTTTTATTTTGGAAGTCGGTTAAATTTTGTTTTTAAAAGTTTTTTATTTTTCTCTTTTTAGTTTTATGTCCCTTAGATTATCATGAAAGTCATTTATACCCAGAGAACTAAAATCATGCTGTGCAGTCGGAGGATACATCTGGTTTTGGTCAGCCAGCGAGCGAGCTGATTTTCTCCTTGTTTACGTCTTTTTAGTTCGCTTTTCAAGCAGTCGGGTTTTTTGATTTTTTTAATTAACTTTTTTTATTTATAACATTTTAGTTATTTTTTTTTTCGAATTAGGTACAATAAAACATATAAGTGTTATATATTTTTGAAATCACCTCTTAAAATCCTTTATTTTGATACCCCACACGATAGGTTAGGAAGAAAAAAAAGTTTGGGCCCCCACAATATGGCGCCCGAGAACCGCCATTTTCCATTTTTCATGTAGCCAATGACGCTCGCGGGATTAAGACGAATCGATTGACGTAAGAACCATCAAAATCGGCCCACGCGTTTGGTCTCTAGAACGCCACATAGGAACAAACATACATACATAGACTGATAAACACATTACCCTCCTTCGGCAGTCGGGTAAAAAGAAGGTATTGTCGAACATAGAACCTCCTCGTTTATGGAAAGTCAGTTAAAAAGAGATGATGATGCCTCACGCTCTCAGTGTCTTTGCCTTCATCATAGGCGTCGTTAGCCTATAGCAGTTTATAGGCTTCTCCAATAGAAAGCCATTTTATTCGCACATTCGCCATTTTATTATTTTATACTTATTTTGCTTTCCATGCCTGTAAAATTGAATATCTTATGCTTCTCTTACGCTGTGCTAACGCGTTTTTAAAAAGCGTGCTTTAAATGTTATATGTCCCGAATCTGCGTCAATATGTGTCGATACTTAAACCACATGATTTTTGCAGGCGATGCCCACGCCACGTGGTCGAGCTCATGGCTGATGACGTCAGACGGCTCGGAGGCGTCCACGGAGCTGCGGCTACAGTTCAGGACCAGCGAGCCCAACGGAGTGCTGCTGGCGGCCGCCGGACTGCTGCTCGAGGTTAAAGATGGCGCTGTAAGTGGCTTTCGATATTTGACTTCGTATTTTACGTTAGTTTTGCACCATATAAATTTTGGTCTGACCTTTAGCGATGAATTTACAGCAATTTTTTTTTATAATCTATGGGCTCGCGTTTGACCACTATCTCGCCTGATGTTAAGCGATGATGCGGTCTACGGTGAAGCACGATTACCTAGAAGAAACCAATTCACTCTTGACTTAAAGATCCCAAGGTTGTAGCTATCAGGGAACAAAGACTCCGGAAAGGAGTTCCACTCCTTAGCTGTGCGCACAATGAAAGTATTAGCAAAACGCTTTGTGCGTATGGGAGGGATATCCACCATGTACCGATGGCGCATGGCCGTACGTCTTGTAGTCCGATGATGGAAAGGGCTAGGTGTAATCAAATTGTGCAGTTCCGTCGCAAACTCCCCGAAATGTAACCGATAAAATACCGACAGGCTGGCAACTCGGCGTCGATGTTCGAGGCTCTGGAGCTTTGAGGCGACCAGTGCATCGTTACCAATAAGCCTTTTGGCCCGTCTGTCAATTGACTCAAGGGCATCAAGCTGGTATTTGGCTGATCCATCCCAGAGGTGAGAACAGTACTCCATGCATGACCGAACTTGCGCTTTATACAAGTTGAGCAGCTGTTCAGGCGTGAAGTACCGTCTCACCTTTGCAAGAATTCCCAACTTTTTTGCAGCTAACTGAGCTTTCGCTTCAATGAATGGACCGAAGTTGAGGGTCGATGTCAACGTAACACCGAGAAGTTCGAGATGGTCCGTTAACGGCACGGTTACACCACGGAAAGATGGAGCCGGGTGGAATTGGCTCTTTTTAGCGGAAATAGACACGCCTGGGTCTTAGCAGCATTGAAACTGACCAGATTGGCATCACCCCATTCGGAGACCGCCTTCAAGGACAGGTTCAAGCGCTCAACCATGGCCTCCCGGAGAGACTGGATCTGAGGCCCAGTAGACCGTGCGCGGGACACGTATCTCTCAGCAACAGTGCTGTCGTCTGCGTACCCAAAGGTGCCGGGTTTTAGCAGATCATTAATGTGAAGCAAGAATAATGTTGCCGAGAGCACTGACCCCTGAGGGACTCCGGCGTTGATAAAAAAAGTTACTTTTGAAAACGTGTTTTGCCGCTTAAACCTTCTATTGTCTAATGGTACATTTAGAGCGGTAGCTAAGCTGAAGGTGTGTGACATAATACGGATTTTGTATCTTCTTGTTTTGAGCTCAATTTCCTCTTTCACAGTTGTTATTTGTAGATGCTCGTGCAGTTTGCTGGTTTTAAGGAACCAAGGAGCGTCTGATAAATTATATTTTAAGGACTTTGTTATGAAACCATTGCAACCTTACAGTTCAATGCCATACTAGGTTTTTTAGATACGGAGTTTGCTTTCCAGAGACACGTATGAATTCCTTCCTAGCAGCTTTCTGAGTAGAATGTCCAGCTCATAAAGTTGTATGTGTACTCTCCACGTGTTTCCTGTCCAGGTGCATGCCGAGATATTTCGCCGTTTCCTGGTGAGGCAATACATCGTTGCGAAGTTTAACACCGTTTTCCTTTTTATAGAGTGACCGTCACATGCGTTGATTTATTGGCACTCGCTACATCGCAAGGTGTTCCTTTAGTATAGCAGAAGCTACATGAGGATCCTTATCACTGAAAAGGATGGCAGTGTCATCTGCATAGCTTGTGGAAACTACATGTTCAGTCGTGGCATAGCCAGCAGTGTAAATCAGATATAAAGATGGGCCCAGGACCAAACCTTATCAACAGCCTTCTGTACGTCCAGAAAGACAGCAGAGCAATATTATTTCTTTTCTAATGCTACTCGAATAGTGTAAACTCTGTGTACCTGTTACAAAATTGAGTGGCCAAACTGATGCGGTGATATTATATTGTTGTCTGCCAGAATTTGATTTAATCGCCGTGAAAAAGTTTCACGGCGATTGACGCCGCTGTAGAAACAACCTGGCCAAATGGATTATCATAGGCCCATCTCCTTGTCTGCCTTTCATGCCTGACCACCTGCACCTTATGGGATTTTAACGTAGCGAATGACAGAGCTATCCGAGTATCTACATACTGGTCGCACAAAATCTGAATGGTTGAGACTATAGTTTGAGTTAATCGACACGAAAGAAGAAGAAGAACAAGCCGTGAAATAAGTTTTTCAAATAATTTTGAGATTATAGGCAACAGACATGGGCCTTTAAGACACTACTTGATGTGGTGGCTTTTCCGCTTTAGGAATCATGATAATTTTGGATATCTGCCACACTTTTGGGTGTAACGGTGTCCTTGAACGTACTTGTTTGTACAAAACTCATCACGTACTACATTTCTTTCTTGCAGGTGGTCCTCTCCCGTGTGACCTCCGGTTCAGAGCGCGCACGCATCTCGACGCGCGAGCCGGGCGGGCTGGGCGGTGCGGGCGGTACGGGTGGGGCGGGCGGCGCGGGCGGCGCGTGGTGTGACGGCGCGTGGCACACGGTGCGCGCGCGCCTGCACCCGCGCGCGCTGGCGCTTCAGCTGGACGCGGGTGACGTGTTGCGTGACGCGCCGCCCACGCAGCTGCTGGAGAGCAGCACGAGGGACGAGCCCACGTCGCTGTACATCGGGGGACTGCCTGGTACGTATTACTCGACGTCGTCTTCTTCTTCTCGTGTCGCTGGCACGACAGTCGTTCATATTTTATTAGGCCTAAAATTTAGCCATTTGCACAGCGTCGTCGATGGCAGCGTATAGATCATCCTAATTGCATGTTTTGGGACTGGGACAGGAGAGGTTCGGCTCGAAGGACCACTGTTTCAATCTTGATTGTGTGGACTTTCTTGTTGATAAGTTGGTGGGATGGAAACGGCTTGCTAGATTTAATGATCATTTACTTTCACTGGTACAGAATATTAAGGAAAACGTGTTGATGCATGAAGCATCCAAAGGACCGAGAGTCAGCTAGACGTATCTATTACAACAGATAAAAAAAAAAACCTTTGTGTGTGTACGTAGTCGCAGCGGAAAAACGTCGAATTTATTAATTTCAGATAAGCAGATAATTAGTTTATGACGTCGTGTAATTGTGTATAGTAAGTACAAATTTGTGTATCCAACCATTGGGGAGCTATTCAACAAAAACTGTTTCCGCTGGAACTACGTCATCCTAGCGGCACCTTTTTTTCGTGTATTAATGCAACTATTCACATGTAAAATTTCAGCTCATTACACTAAATAATTAAAGAGATATAATTAAAATACCAGAACAACCGCAATTCATGGATAAACCGACCAAGTTTGAATGGCTACAAAAAAGCGGCCGTGCAGTATATAGAGCTAACATTCTAAAATTTCCAGTATAGCATCGTTATTGTGTGTAATAGTTTCGTACAGGTGCGTACACAATCGTTTAGCAGAAAATAAAACAACTGTAAGTATTAACATTATACTCATAAAAGTATTTATTGGTTAATGACTAATTAAAATGAAAAAAAAAGCAATATTATTAACAAAGTAGGTAATAATAACATTAACATAAAGAATCAGTTTTTTAATTAATATAAATAACAAATATGTGGCCCACTGTAAAAGCCTATATGAATAAGTAAATCTTAGGATTTTTACTGGTACCTAACTTTTCGGAAAACTGATACAATTGTTCTATCTCACGAGTCGCGACCGACGCACTGCGTGACTGCGGGATCGTCTTAGTCATGTGTGCAGATGCACATTGTTTCTGTGTGCGTAAGCGATACTGAGCGCCAGAGAGTTTGTATTACACTAGAGGGAACGTATTTACGACGAAAAAGAAACTGTTAATTCTTTCGTTCTTGCTTATAGAAAAATTCTATAAAAAAAAAAGAGACAAACATAGGCAAAAGCTACCATCCTGAACGTCAAAGAGATAACTTTTATAACTTAAATACGTTACCTCTAGTATAATACAAACTCTCTGCTGAGCGCTCCCGAGCTTACGCACACAGAAACAATGTGCATGTGCAGTACACACACGACTGAAGGGCTTATTACACTACACGGTATGCAGGGCCCTAAACCCTAATTTAGGGTAGTGTAATAACTGTTAGGAAGTGAGGGTTCTCATAATATCGACCTTATTGCTTCGCAGCGACCACACAGCCCCTGGCTATGTGGTCGATGTTGCTTCGGAATGATTTAGTGACCCGGTATTCAGGGCCCTGAATACCGTGTAGTGTAATAAGCCCTTAAGACCAACCCACCGTCGTGAGATAGAACAACCTTCTTTAGATTATTCCCTTATCTATCTAATAACTACTGGTGTGTTAATATTTTTTTCTAATTATGATTAATATTTCATTTAATCAAATTTTACTAACATCAAAATATTTCTACGATGGAAGCAGCAGAATATAAGGACGTAATATTCTGACAAATAAATGCATTTGCTAATACAGAAGTAATTCTTATTGTAATCATTTCGTAAGTTTGAGAAACAAACAAGTGAGCTACTATTTTGATCACGAACATTATTTGTTACTTGTTCAAGAATTGTGTGCTCACCTGTATCAATCCAATAATGGTACGACACTGGAAATTTTAGAATGTTAGCTCTATATACTGCACGGCCGCTTTTTTGTAGCCATTAAAACTTGGTCGTTTTATCCATGAATTGCGGTTGTTCTGGTATTTTAATTATATCTCTTTAATTATTTAGTGTAATGAGCTGAAATTTTACATGTGAATAGTTGCATTAATACACGAATTATCGCCATATGTTTTACGTTGCATTTCCATTAAAATGTCCTAAAATCGGTTGTCATACAATATAGTGGTCCAGTCATAGTAAATTATGCGACTGCTCATTAATTACTAAGAACACATACATGAAACTTGGCAGGACTTTGTAGACCCTTACAAGATACAAATAAACGTTATAATTTAGGCTCTAGTGTTCCTATTTTAAGTACTTGGACCTAAAAACCTTATTTTACTTTTACGTGTATATCTTCTGAACGGTAAGATTTTTTCAAATTCTGTTTTCACAATCATTATACACAAATTCAAAGCAAAGTGCGTAAAAAAAATCAACTCTGCACTAAGCCGTTTTATATGATTTTCATCAAATAGCCAAACGTCAGCGCAGCGGAAACTTGATTATCTTCGCAGTTTTATGTCACACAAATTTCATTTAAGCATACACATTTACCTCTCGTTTCAAACTAATTATTGAATGTATTTTTTTTTATCTACGTGTATAGGAAAAAAAAGGTGCCGCTAGGATGACGTAGTTCCAGCGGAAACAGTTTTTGTTGAATAGCTCCCCAATGGTTGGATACACAAATTTGTACTTACTATACACAATTACACGACGTCATAAACTAATTATCTGCTTATCTGAAATTAATAAATTCGACGTTTTTCCGCTGCGACTACGAACACCCTTTGTGTTGCCATAAACAGGAGGTGGAGCAAAATTTGCGACTCAACACCACACGCACACCGCTGTTCCGTCGAGATAGCCAAAATCATAGAGTACCAAAGCAAAGTTTACCGCTAAATTATTAGCCTTAATCACAGAATAAATAATAGTACAAGTACAGAAGACTCACTTCGTGCAACAATTCATTGAAATAGAGACTCTTGCTAGTTAGCAACAAAGTGCAATTCAGCTCGCATAAGCGCTCAATGCCTAACGTGATATTCACCTAAACGTTGCCGCTCTCTTCTAACGCGTATCTCCGTCGCTGTCTGGCGCGGTTTGACTCGGCTCGTAAGGGTTGTCGACTTGCCGCTTTCGCTTACATCCACTATCTACCTACTTGACCGCGTAATCTTTCTTATGTTTGATGCCTATGGTTACACGGTCAAGTAGGTAGATAGACAATGAATATTATAGACCGTCATTTTGTTAGGTACTTAATAAATGAAAACTAGGTTACCTAAACTTCATTTACTATAACATTAGACATTTAAATAAGCCCATTTTACAGCCCGGTCAATTTTGACTTCTATTGCGTTGGTGATACGACAAATGGAAGTTGTAGTAAACAGTTGGTTTTGGTAACAGATTTGTGCTTTTTATATTATCCTTATGTGTACGAGATAGAACATAAAATCGGTTGAACGGACTGTAAAACGAGTTGTAAAGACGTCTAATGTTATTTCAAATTGACCTACCTCTTTGTTTACTCTTTAGTGATATTTTTTGTTAGTTTATTTAAAGTTGGCTTGAAGAACTCTTAGGAAATATTTTTTGTTTGTTCGTTAGGTATAAGTAAGTACCTAGTTTTATATACAAACGTTAACTTTAACAAGTGCGTACACTTACTCAGGCTATTGGTAAATTCATAGGCTAAGTAGGTAACTACTTAGGCAATTATAATTTATTTTAAACTGGATCTAAAGCGTTTATTTTTATGTTAACAAAACGGTAACCATTCAATAAAAAAAGAAATCAAATTATATTTGTGAACAACACGAAAATCTAAAATATCTAAGTAGGTAGGTACCTAATTATTAGTATTTCACAAACCTATTCATTATTTTAGGAACACCAAAATGCTTAAATTTTTATACAAAACTCGTACTCATTATGCACCTACTACCGATAGTTACAGAATATTTATGTAATGATTTAAATAGGTACAACAAAATAGCTTACCTTTCAAAATCTTTCGGTAGTTTAAAAAAACTTAATATCGATTCATTGTTCTTTGCTTTATTTAAACACCCGTAAACACAACAATATCTTTTAAAGGCCTTAGAAGTACGTTTAGAAGTCATCGTTATTTGCTGCATACTATAAATAACGTGGCTAACGTGCGAGCCGAGCGGTAAGCGGCAACCTAATGCGTTATTCCCTCTGCAAGGTACCGCCGGCCGATCGTACCTAAACTGCGGAGTGACACCCCCCTGCCTTAATACAACATCCATCGGGCAGTGATCCACTAAACACAATACCCGTCTGGAAGCACAACCTACGTTAATTTCAAGAATTTGGGGGAAAAATATCTACTTTTCCGAATAATCTGAAAACAATACCATCCAATTTTCATGTTTCTATTTTCTTCGTAAAATTATAATTAGGTATCTTGAAATTAAATCTACGTGTAATGGTTCTGTTTTGTCACTCATTCAGTCATGAAACTATTTCATAAGAAACTAACGCGTACCTACGTGACTGAACATGAATACAAAACTCACGAGGGAGGAAGAGATACATTTCGTTGATACTAAATCTAACCTATTTGTTTCCAGAAGGTGTAATGGAGTCCACAGATGGCGGTAAAAACTTCAACGGCTGCATTCGCGAAGTCACTGTAGGAGGACAAAAAAGAGACTGGACAGAAATGGAATCCCTACACAATGTCCTGCTCGACTCCTGCCCTATACCGCAATAGACTGTAACCAACACGCAATGAGGTTCAAATTCCAATGTTACCGACGACGGTAATCGTTGATTATTGAAGTGCCATGTTTAGCCTAAAAGGGACTGTATTGTATTGGTTAAAGGGTATAAAATTGAATGAAGCATACATGTACAACATGACATGTACTTCAAATGCAAAGTATATGCTGAATTTGAATGTTTGTTCTAAATATTTGGCAGCGATGCATCTTTGTTTGTTTTTGGGCATTGGCCAAAATATCGATGGAAATGATTTTGTAAGTAGGTAGTACCTTTAAGTCAGTGAACCATTAGACAATTTATTTTTGGCCTTGAGTCTATTTAATTATGCTGTTAATTTTTATTATTTTATTTAATTAAGCCTAGCATTATTTACAAATGCCGCCACATTTTAACAAGAAGGGCTAAATTGCCCGCCTCCAGTGTTGGTTTTCGCTGCCTTATATTTTGAATAGACAGTCTGCAACGTGCCTTATAATTATAGAATAAGTTTTACCAAGTAGTGCCATTATAATTACGCAATAATTAAGATATCAAAGGCTGATTCTATTCGTGTGTGACGATTCTCCAATGAAACTGAGATATTGAAAAATACACCCTGTGCTCATGGTCATAGATACTAAAACCCGGTGTCTCAAAAAACTTACTTAATACTGACTTTTGTTCCCTTGACAACGAGGCTTATAAGAGGCTATGTAAATAATAATATATAAGTTAGTACATCACTCTAGCGAACAATATACTCGTTGTAAATAGAGTACTTAATGTTTCCACCAGTATTCTTAAAATAAATGTACATAGTTACTTTAGTTTATTTTATCTACTATGCTCTTACGGTGTACGCCAAAGTTCGTAGCAGTCGCGGTCATGAAATGTGGAAGCGAGATGGCATGACTCATGAGATATATTCGCCATCTCACTCGTACGTTTTATGACCGCGACGATCCCGACTCTTGACGTTTAGTTAACTTAGATTTTATTGTACTACTGACAGTTCCTTGTTTTTCTGTCATAACATGATCTTGTAAATCATGAAAGTTAGCAATTGTATGGTTATTTTTGTCTTCAATATAAAGATGCATTTAAATATAGTCATTAGGGTAGAGTAGAACGTTGTAGCCAGTGTTTGTGATGTGCGAAGGCCTATTTGTGATTCCGTGTTCAATTTGAGACAAAACAAGGGTGTTTTAACTTTTACGTGTATCTGACTCCAATCATCGTAGCTGCCAAATGTTTTAAAAAAAATATTAGTACCTAGATTACGAAATAGTTTGTAATTTTGCTGGTGTTGTACCGTGTTACAAAAGCACGCAACGGTTGTCTCGATTTGTACACGGAAAGGCAAATACGCGTGCAGTAGTTATAATATTGTTCTTTCAATTGTAAAAATGAGACCTGTACAATTTTGGGGGTTGCTTTACTCTGAACGTATTCAAATCCTTAGAAACAAGTAATAGAGAACTACAGGGTCTTTTCTGACGTTTTGTTGACTTTCCAAAAATGTATGTCCACCGATTTCTCCGTCAATTTTGGACCGATTTGAAGATTCTTTTTAATATAAATGTTTGAAGAGCACTAGAATGTTCAAGCAGATGCATACATTAGTTTTGTTGTAAATAAACACATAGGGGTCAGCTTTAATAGTTAAAAAGAGCGATTCTTTGTCACAAATATAATTTATTTAACAAACAAGTGTTCAGTAGATTTAAATGTACATAAATAGTTTGATCGATGTAAATAATCTACTTATTTATTGTAACTGCTTTTCAGAGGAAAAAATAATAAATTTAAAGTCGATTGTGGCAATAAAAAACATTTATTTCTTTTTTTTCGAATCGTACATAAATCGGCACGGCTTCCGAAAAAATGAATATTTGATACTAAACTGAGACAATGCCAGTTTAGTATTAAAGTCACTTTTTTTAGTAAGTTGTCATTTATCTGCTATACGGCTAACTTTTTAATGAAGGATGAATCAATTATATACGTTAAATGTTAAAATTATAAGTCGTTTAAGTGAACCGTATAGTAGATTTTACCCGGAATCAAACTTCCGACAATACCCTTCGCTTTCCATCACCTAGCGAGTTACCTGCAGTCGATTATTATGGAGAAACTGAACTAAATAAAGTCGACTTAAGTTCTTAAATATTTTGTTCGACTGCAAATAACGTAGCCACAACACTGGGCAACTCATTGCCATTTACAATATTATTATTTTATACTCTGGCGACACAGTATTCATGAAATGTCGATAAAAATCTATGATTGCCAGTGTTGCCAATCTCACCATGACCTTCCCGCGTTTCAAATATTATATTGTACTTGGGCGATAAAATTTTAACATGGTGGTGGTTTTTTTGAACATGGTAAATATCCCGTTTCTAATGTTAATGTTAAAATTAAACTTTTGGCATGGCAACACTGATGACCGTAGAGCTACATAAATACAGCAATGATATTGTCCAGCTTTTAACTTTTACACTTAAAATAGTCTGGATACTAAACTCTAATAAAAGAAAGACACTGCATTCATTTTATATAGACTAACTACACCTAAACGGATTTATTATAATATTTACGGATATTAAGGACATTTTGACAATAAATTGACTCCAATATATAATGCTTAGTTATACGTGCATATAACCGAAATGTAGTAAAATCTTTGGACTAAACAAAGCACATAAAAATATAAAAAGTCTAAAAAACGGAGAAATAATCAAATAATAATTATATTATTGCAAAATTTTGACAAACAAACAAAAAGTACTATTCTACCCTCCTTCGTTTTAATATTACTTCTACATCACATTTTTACAATGTTGTTCTATTTTTATTGTGTTTTTAGTGTAGTATTTTTTATACTATTATGGCCGAAAATAAAATGGCTACCGACGAATTTATTATTTTTGGAAGTAAATTAAATAGTTGGTACACATTTTTGTCATGGTTGGCGAATTATCCATGGCAAAGAGCACTATGATCAGAAAAACAAATGACAGTATTTTTTTAAATAATACTCGAATCAAATAAATATGGAATAATATTATTTTTGTATAATTTTGAGCAAATTCAACTATACACCATCTGCCCGCTAAAAACTAACGATTTTTTAACATAAAGCCAATATATGGAATTTAAAATATTACAATCAGAGCCAGTTATTACCGATCAATGTGGAAAAAGACGTCGTAAAAACAAAGGAAATTGACATTGACACAAGGATATTGACACATTGACAGTCGGTAATAACTGGTGATTTATTTTTACTCAAATGGAACCCTAAAGCCCAGCTGTTAAGGATGATTATGGTTTGTTGCGTGACTTTAGTAATAATGAATGGTACAAGTACAATGAGGGGTAGGCAGAGAAGTGGAATTTAGCCACGTAGTGAGGGATGCGGGTAAATGCGATGCAAACAATGTAGGTATAACTGTTCTCTATATTTTCATATATTGACTACTTTCGCCGATTCTCTGCGCGGCTGATACCTGTAAAAGAAATTCACTTTATTAAAACTGTTATAAGTTCGAAGGAATAACAAACAACTTCTATTAGTCAAATGACTAATAGTAGTAGTAGTAGTTAGTAGAATGACTAATTTGTTGCTATAATGTAGAAAATTGCTTTTGTAGGGTACGAAAATTATAGGATCACTTTTGTACGTCAATCAGAGAGGTGTTTTTGCGTTGTAGAATTGAAACAAGCTAATGGCAAAACATTGCATATGCATTGACATTTTAAGGATAGAAATAAAGAGCTTTATGCAAATGTAATGTAGGCTCTTTCAATCAATTGCTTAGCACCGTCGAGTATTTTAATACATCAAGGTGTTTCTTATCGGTCAATTAATGGGGCAACCCACATTTCTTTGTATTGTAACCTTAGAATAGTTATCACATACATGTCGCTAGTACTCGTAGTTGTTTCTATTCAGCTGCCAATGGAGTTTCTTGCTGAGAGCTTAGCCACAAGATGGTGATACTTGTGCTGTCGCAGATTTGTCGCATTTCGAGAAGATGATCAAGATGACTTTGACAACGTATGGGATGAAGCTCCCAGTAAACTACCCATACATACTCATACACACATATATACTTGATTAAACTGATTAGAAAGATAATGCTATTTATTACAATTATTGATAGGCTCGCGTAACAAAACTACCTCACCTGATGGTAAGCGATGATTTGGACTACGATAAAGCACACTTGCCTAGAAGTAACAATAATTCTTCTTCGTCGTAGTGATTCAGCTACGTCGACAGCGCCATTGTTTACCTCGTAAAGAGTGCAGGAGTTGTTGCACAGGCAGCACGACAACAGGCGAGGTTTAGTTACGATGTAGCGCCGCCAGCGTATTGTGGCTGTTTGGTGTAGGTGTACTATCTGACTGAGGTGTGCCTCTAGCGGCACACTTAGGGCTGATTTCACCAATGAATCTAATCACGATTGGATCAACTAAACTCAGTTTATGCAACACAGCATTCTGATTGGTTGTTACTTGTCTAATGACAAGTAACCTATTCACTGTTGATTTAAATAACGTTAAAGCCTGTTAACTTACTGGTGCAGTCTACATGGAGAGGTAGCCCCGGGCGGCAGAGCGTCTGCGGCCCACCAGGTAGGCGACCAGCACCACCACCACCAGCCCGCCCAGCGCGCAGCCCACCGCGATGGGCACCGCGTCAGGAACGTCGCCGCCGCCGCACTCGCGAGCTGGAACATCACATACAAGGCATTAGCTTCCATGGAAATAGTCAGCTGTACATAATCATCATCATCATTTCAGACGAAAGGCTTCCACTGCTGGACATAGGCCACCCCAAAAGCGTCGGCCCCATCGACCATCTCTGCAAGCAATGTGCCCTGCCCGCTGCCATTCTTAGCAATTCCTCGAGCTATGTCGGTAACCCTGTTTCTCCTGCGGATTCTAATTTCATATCAAGCTATAAAACCGGCAGATTATCTGACAATGCCGTGTCAAACAAAACTGAAATCAATTCTAAAAGCCGTACGAGTTACCTACAGTTAAAATTAAAAACTACAAAGAGTCACTGGTTATTCGTTCACCCCTATCACTCAATTGAAATATGATTTGTTGTTGGTTGGTTTGATTAGTTTGATTAGTCCTTCGAAACGATATTCAAACAATCAACCATTATAAGAAAGTGACACGTGCAGTTTATTGCCTGTCTTTCGGCTCGCGTTTTGGTAACAGTGAACCTTTCAGTTGTACCGCTTACTGCCATGATATAATCATCGCTTTATTCGAAACACTTTCATGGGGAACACAACAAACCATAGGATAGGCATTATGCATTAGACATAGTGTGCCTGTGTCACGCATACAGGGAATTCCAGCAATCGGCAGCTGTGCTCCTGCACGGAACAAATATTCATATGGCCTACAGATAGTTGTTCAGTTTCTGGCTGTTCGCGTATGTGACTTTAAATGTTAGTAAACGAACCCAAGATACAGGAAAATTTACTAGTGTGGGGCAACGTTTAAAAAAACGCTACACACTAATTCGCGACTACGCGGGTGTCTAGAAGCACTGAAGAGATTATAATGTCAAGTTCAAGGGGCATTTGAGCACTATCTATGGTTTAGTGCAGAAACAGAAATAGAATCAAATTAAAATACGTCATGGATTTGCCCCTTTATATGAATTTCAATCGTATGAAGAATACAATACAGTTCATTTTCTTTTTTGTCAATAATCAACACTGCAAATGGTTTGAGATGACCCTGAATGTCACTACGATTATACTACGTCTGTTAGTTTATCAGGGTTTAGCGTCCGCTTAACATGGCCGTAATCTGGGTCGAGCTATGTGTGAAAATTGTGTTCGTAAACGTACATTGCGATACAGAATTAATGGTTTAGAGATTTTCTAGCAATTATTTATAATAAAACTAGCTGACCCGACATACTTTGTTTTGCCATAAAAACAGCAAACATTCATCTACCCTACCTACCCTACCCTACCTACACTACCAATATATTTTTCTTATTTTTTTTTCATAAGAACCTTCTAACAATAACAAACACAACAAAAAAAGAATAAGCGAAATCGGTCCAGCCGTCCACGCATGATGCCGTGACCAAGGGAAATAGGGATTTATTTTTATATATATAGATGTAAAATCTATTTAGAGAACAAAAAAAAAGGAGTGTAAGACCATATATAGTCTTTTTTAAAACGAACAGACTGAAATCAAATGGTCAGAGTAGTACAACTCGCAAATTGTAACAAGTGTCTGTACCCTACAATATTTTAGCAATACAATTCAATGTGCTTATCAGTTGCTTACTCATAAACAAAACGGAACAGGATATTTATTTCAATTTCACGATAAATTTAAAATATCACGCCAAGTCCTACTTTAATAAAATAAAAAAATAAATATATATTTATATATATATTTTAAATTTTGCATGCAATGCTATTAATGTGTTAATTAATGTATATGAATTCTTATGTATATTCAATGTAATTTTGTAGTGTTTTATATGGGAAAAACTTCCTGAAATAAATGACAATTTAATTTAATTTTTAATTTAATTTAATAACAATTACACAATCGCTTGGAAACGGCTGTAACTGTACATTTCACAGCATAATCATGAAAACCGGTTGTGGTACAGCAGTCATCACAAACACATTCCCGATGCTATCAGTTCGTTCAGTGCGCGTTATCAGAAGCTTATCAGGCGTCTGGCAGCGTGTGCGCAGCGATTGATGCGCTTTTTATACACAACCAACTTTATTTATTTACTTTCAGGCCTTGGGGTTATTTATTGTTTCATTGCCCGGTATTGTTAACGTGCGTGGATCTTTTCCAAGAGTACTAATAATAATGGATTCTTTGTCCCTTAAGACCAATCTTAATCAGAGATGACTGAGGTGCAAGAAAAATCTTAGAGACTCCTTCGTGCCTCGGATAGCACGTTAAGCCGTTGGGCCCGGCTGTTATTGAAAGATCTTTAACAATCGTTACGGAAGATAGGCGGTATTAAATCTGACACCAGTCTTGCTAAGAGGTATCGTGTTACCCAGTTACTGGGTTGAGGAGATCAGTTAGGAAGTCGCTCCATGTAAAATACGTGTACTCAGCTAAATCCGGTTAGACTGGAAGCTGACCCTAATATAGTTGGGAAAACGCTTGGCAAATTGATTAACACATCATGATTTCAGGCAAAAGACGTCCACTGCTGGACATAGGCCTCCCCCAAGCGTCGCCACACTGATCGGTCCTATGCGTCTCGTATCGACCGGATTCCCGCAGCCTTGACCAGGGGTGTGACCACAAGCTCTTAGAGTAAGGTTATTTTGAGTGTGTGTAAGGGTCAGATGTATAAGACTTGTATACATCTGTCCCTTTATTACAGTCGAACTATGATTGATTTGACACGTGACAGTACGGGAGCATGTCGTCGCCCCACCTAAAGGGAGGCCTTTCCAACGCTACGTTTTCCGGTACGCGGTCGCCACTCCAAAACTTTGATTGACTCACCAGCGCTGAATCCACTGCCATTGGTGGTGCGGTATGCCTCCTCCTGCAGCCTGGACAGCGTGAGTACGGCCGCAGCGCTGGGTGACTCCGAGGTCATGTTCAGCAGGGTGGCAGTCTTGCAGCGGTACGAGGTCGCCAGGGGCGTCTGCCATTCCGCGCCATGGTACAGCTCCAATGGGGCCTTGGATGCTGGAATTGAGAAGGAAGTTTTTAAAGATCTGTACGAGAATTTAGTTGACGAAGAAGATAGGTTACAGAATGGAGAGGAGGCGATAAGGAGAACAAACAAATGTGGATGGAACCTCTTTTCGTTTCGATGGTACATTTGATCAAACTATTTGGGTCCAGTAGGTGGCTACGTTCATTGAAGCATCAGAGGCATTGTACAGGTCGTCCAGGTGCAAGTGAATGGACAGTCGAGACACTCCAGCAAGTGAGGCATAGCCTGTACAGGAGCACCGCATTTACACCGAGAGTTATATGGACTGATAATCCCCCATTTTAACCATTTATATTTGCGGCGGCATGATATGAAATAAAAGGGAGAGAAGATACATTTACAATTATTTCTCTTACTTAATTAATGCGTAATTAATAAAAGTTTTGCGTACTTAATGATGCATTGGTAATAGTAATATGAATACAACGATAAAATCAAGATCAAAGGCCAACTGGGATCAACGGGTGTGTATATTGTACGCAAAATTATTACAGGACCAGTTCGTGAACCGATAAAAAATATAGAAGATTAACAGTCCATTAATAATTAGTCTACTATTTAAGACTATACTAATATATTGCCAAACGACAATACATGCCATGTTTATTTGGCTTCATCTTAGGGAGAAATAAACTCGAAAAGAGCATTTTTATGTACAACGCCATCTGTAGGTGTACTCAGGTACTACGTATTTTTTTATAACAAGGAGTAAACCTTATAATACCAGCATGTAACTGTCAAAAGCACGAGCATACAGAGAAGGCACCAGCATTGACCACCACGCTTGCTCAAGGCGGGTTACGATTTTAGACCAGTCCAGGTTTCCTCGGTTTCCTTCACCGTTGTCAGCGATGTCCAAGATAAACTTAGAAAGTACATATGAATTTTAAAAAGACAACCCTAAACAGAAAAAAAATAAAAAATATTTAAGTACTCACAGCTGTTGACAAAGTTCTCAGGGCTGAGAGTGATGTTCAGGCTCTTCAGTCCGTAGTTCTTGGTGGTCTCGTTCCTGTGGTAGACCAGGGTCATGTTGTTGGCCTGCGTCGATGTGTTGCTGTTCAGCCAGCTGACCTGGATCCACTGGTCAGGGTCCGAGCAGTTGCCAGTGACGGTCGCGTTGATGGGCACGTTGAGAAGGACATACCAGAGGGATGTGGCTGCGGGCAATGGTTTTTAATGAGAAGATTGTAACTGGGCTGTGGAGGTCAGATAGTCGGATTATACTCCAGCCATTTTGAAGATACAACGTTTACTAACAAAGTAAAACAACAAATATTTTAAAGTAATAACGAATTCGATATAGAATCTTGTATTCGTTGTACATCGATTTAACTGAATTGGTATTAGTACAATTTATTGAAAGATAGTTTGGGAACATAAAATATCCAATATCATAGGACTATAAGATTAGATTAGAGCCTAAAATTAAAAATGTTGTTCAACCCTACTGTCAGCTGATTGACCTGTCAGAGCTTTGTTATTAAATATTGTACCTTCATGTTGGCCAGAGTATAGGTATATACTGGCAGAGACAGGATTCTGATTCTTAATAAGAGTTTGTAACTGGGCTGTGGAGGTCAAATAGGCCTTCGGTCCAGGTATAACATGGCAGATGTGTCTGTCAGAGTCAGGATCCTGCCTTTTATAAAAGTTTGTAACTAACCCACACTTCATTAGTAATAAAGATTGTTATTAAATAAATAAAAAACTCATAACATGATTTATACTTATTTCAAAACAATTTTAATCACAGAAGAACATAAAATTACTAACATTGTTGCAAAATACTCATTGGTTTACATATTATTGTAAACTAATAAGTAATAGTATTGTTTTGTTGTTCGTAATGTGGGTGTACCTCTGCCTAACATGTCGTGCATACAGGCGTGTAGTTGTGTTATTATTGTATACATTGTTGAACTTTACATTGCAAACATATTCTGTCATTTATAAAGATATCGTGGCGGGCTCAGTATAATCGCTTGGCAAGGAAATCGTAAAGATACCCAATATTGGATCTGTTTTTTTATTATGTACTAGCTTCTGCCAGCGGCTTCGCCCGCTTGAATGTCAAAAATTATCCCGAGGGAACATATTCCCGGGATAAAAATAATCCTTTGTGCTATTCCTGACTATAATGTATCTCTGTGTAAAATCAATCAAAATTGGTTCAGCCGTTTGAACGTGAAGAAGTAACAAACATACAAACACACACACACTCACAAACTTTCGCCTTTATAATATTAGTGTAACGATTTCCAGAAGGTCGTGAAATTATCTGATAAGGCTAGAGTTTTAAAAGTTATATAATGGCCTTTAAATAGGCAGACGCTTGTTTTACCCAATGAGGTGTTATCTTAATTGTAATAATAATATAGCAGTACTTCTGGACACGACTCGTATTGTAAGGAGCTTGGAACCTTTTGTCGATACCAATGGGCTAGCATTTTTTTTATTTTAATATTGTTTTTGTTTAAGAAATATTTTTAAACGTAATTTAATAAGAATGAAAAATGAATAAACAATATATAAACATAAATTTAATGTGACAAAGTTTTTTTTTTGTAGGAAGTTATCTGCGGATCTATTACGAAAAAGCTATACTATCGCAGTGTCATATGCACAGTATGATAGCTTATACTTTGAATCCCGGAAAAACGCTTGATTCAAATGGGATATACAGCGAAACAAGTAATAAATAGACTGATTATATGCTCTATCAAAATGCCAAAATATGCATGCAAATACGCACTAAACAAGGGCTGCTTATAATCTGATGTGTCTAGTAATAAAATAAACTTGTCAACACTACTAAAGATTTGGTTAGGAGAAGAGTTTTATGAGAACAAGTCTGACAGGTGTCAACTTGACATAACACCTGACACTAAGTTTAGGCGGGAACAAAGGAGAATCTGTTAAAGGAAAGTTGCTAAAGAAAGGGCGGTATTGGATTCGTGGATTGTGACAAAACTTGAAGACAAATGCAGTGCTAATTACCGATTGTTCTTGTAGTTCAACCTACGTGTCAAATGGAATGCCATTTACATTATTCTCCAATACATATCGTGATTAGTTACTTTGTGAACCTATATAAAAGCAAAGACGTTCATTTGATTTAACTTCTAGCCCGAAAAGGGCCCAAGCCATAATGGGTTTTCCTGACAATTACAGTCTACCCTGCAAGCTAGTTAAAAAGTATTTACCTATATCGAAAATCTTTAAAAAAATAACTAAATTATTTTTCAACATGCATCGTGCATCAGAAAAACTGGTATCAGGACTAACCTTCGCGTGTTGTCGATCTCATCGAACGCACGTTAAAACACAAATAGTATTGTTTGATGGAGCTGCGACCTCTGACAACTGTGCAAACCTTTATTGTACTCTCTATCATTGACAATATTCCATTATAACTGACCTACTTGATAAGCACTATTTTTTTTCTAACTAAAGTGAATAGGAAGTTTTATTACCTAAGACGTATTGACTTATAGGTCGCAGTAAGTGCACTTGAACTAATTTGGAGACCGCAGAACAGAGTGTAAAGTCCCGCAACATCCATTAAAACCGGCCAAGTGCGAGTCAGACTCGCGCACGTATGGTTCCGTAGCATTATCGCAAAAAACGACAAAAAAAAAACACTTTTGTTGTATGGGAGCCCCAGTTAAATATTTATTTTATTCTGTTTTTAGTATTTGTTGTTATAGCGGCAACAAAAATACATCATCTGTGAAAATTTCAACTGTTTACCTGTCACGCTTCATGAGATACAGCCTGGTGACAGACGGACAGACAGACAGACGGATCGTGGAGTCTTAGTAATAGGGTCCCGTTTTTACCCTTTGGGTACGGAACCCGAAAAAGGAAGTACTCTCCGACCAGCCGACTGTTGCGTCTGGTGGGCAACTGCCCGACGATTGTTGTTGGACATTATTGCATTCAA